>JAZHEH010000586.1:7345000-9745000 GCA_036589455.1 Ateles fusciceps
CTGTCTTGTGATCGTTTGTTTCACTCTTAGTTAGCTAGGAAATACCCTGAAGGTCTTGCAGCCCATTGCTGAAATTAACAATGAGTTTCTTCTTAGCATTCCCCTAGTGGGCAAGGCATCCATGGAGACAAATTTACTCCATGCCTGAAGTCGACCTGCATGCCTTTCATCCTCACTGCATCTTTTTACATATATATGTTTGTTTTTGCTTTCTGTTGCCAAGTAATGATTAACGGCAATTTGCTCTTATTAGCAAAGGGTTCTAACAGGAGAATGACAATTTTAATTTTACATATTCAATTCATCACATCATTAGGTGAGTGCAAAACCCTTCGCCTTTGCATATTCACTGAATTTTGCACTGTGAGATCGAATGGTAAGATGAGCTTTAAATCTGCAAATTAAATATTAGGGGCTCCCTATAGTAATACATTAAGCATGATTGGCTTAGGAGACGGGGGAGGAGGATGTGACAGAAATTATATCAATCCAATGTATTTGTTCTTCGGTTTGCTCCACCACATTTTATTGTGAAGACTAGCAGATGAAAAACACAACTGTTTGCTAATAGGACTCACATCTTGTGATGGGGGCTGATTTTCCGTTTCCCCTAACTCCCCCTGATTACTTTTTTAGAAGCTCTCCCTTCCCCCCAGCTGATCCTCGTCTAGTTAGGCGGCATTAATGACACTTCAGTCATCCCGGCTTTCAAGCCGACTCCTTCCACAGCGAACAGAGAGTTGACATTTCCTGACATTTTCCCAACTAATTACAGGACAAATAATTAAGCATGTTCTCGTATGTAACAAATGAAGGCAAAAGCCGTCTGTCAAGGCTGGTGATTGATGACACTCCGGGAGACTTTATCTGATGGATCCTGCCATGCAATGGAGGGGGAAGCAAATTTATTAGAATGAACAATGCAAATTCTGAGTCATCTCATCCAGTTATGCACCAAAGCAATATCCATGTCAAGGTGAATGTGACAATGAAAGCCAAATATTTGCATTTTGTGGAGCAGGTTGAAGGGGGAAATCAGAGCGAGAAGATGACAGGCCTAATTATTTTGGCTCATACAGGCTGGGACAGCTGTTTCTGGTGTCCTGAACAAGGCTGTCACACAGGTAACTAAATAGGTCTGCATATAAGTCTGTATCCAACACTGTACTGAGATGTCTACCACTAATGACCAACGCTAATGTTACTGCCATCTCTGAAAAACAGAAAATGTGTCACCGTGCACCTTCTGCATGGCAGTCAACATTTCGCTACATAATTACTTGTTAGTGAATTAATTCCTATCTGTCAGTATCTATGCCAGTGTCATTTTTAGACCATTACAAAATTATGCCATCACTATAGCAACTGCAGGCACAGTTAAAAGGCAAAAGAGTTCAGATACGCAGGAAAAGTGCCTAGTTAGGAAAGAGATAATCACGTAAAACCCAAATCCAAAAGCCCACGTCCACCATCCTCATTTTCTTTATTTGGGCTATGCATCTGATCAATGATCATTAAACAATAACTTCAGGTTTCTAATTTAAATCCGCGGTTCCTATTTCACGTAACTAAAACCGCAGTCCGCAGTAGTCGCTCTCTGAAAGGAGGAAGCTCACCCCACTGTCAAGTCAATTAACTGGGTGCTTAAAAGTGACAAGCCCGGCGCCGCGTGGGGGTCTGCGAGCCGGCATGCAAATGTGCACATGCCCAGAGCGTCGCAGCCCTTCTCCCCCCAGCTCGGCTTCCTCCACAATGGATCCCTATGGAGTCTGTGTTCGGATCCCTCCCTGCTTTCTTCCGCCTCCCTTTGTGCAGGTTTCCTTCGCTCCCACGCCCTGCCAGACTCTGCCGGTCCTTTCCAGCTCAGCACTGCAAGAGGCCATCACGTTAGGAAGAGCTTCCTTGCTTTATTCAAATCAAGACCCTGCAGGATTCAGATGCTCTCTGCATTAAGAACAATTGGCAACCTTCTGGACCCTAAACGCCCCTGGAGAAATACATTTTAAGATGGAGAGAGAGAGAAACAGAGGCGGGGCAGGGTGGGGGGATAGAAAGCGAGAACGAGGGGAGAGAGAGGGAGACAAAAATTGTGAGTAACCGAAAAAAAAAAAAAGATAAAACCCTTCGTTTTGAATAAAAGTAGAAAATACAGAATATCATGGGGAACAGAATCTTCTAGCATTGATTTTTTCCCTTTTAATTAATTCAGATATTACCAGGCTAACAAGGAACAGCTCCAGTAAGCCACTCACATAAATTCATCATGTTGGTGTGCAAAACAAGGTCACTTCCGTTAAGTGCAAACGTTTTACTGGTGAATTTGAAATGATGCGTCTCAGGCAGACATCTGACTGAGAAGGGTATTGCTGGGCCCCAGTGACTCAGGGAAATGAGGAGAGGAAGAGAGAATTTGGAAACTGAAAAGATACAGTTAAGGTTGGACGTTCTTTAGAAACACTGTTGTCTTTCCGATTGTCGCCCTAAATGTTGTGCATTGAGCTGGCTTATGTTTAATGCTCTCTACTGTGATGGGGGTGTGATCTCTGGATGTGTTGAGATGCGTGGTGATGGGCAGTGAGGTTAAGAACGCAGGTGGGTGAAGCGGGGGTGACCTGGGGATTGAATGCAGAACCTGACATGCCACAGGTGATCCTCAAGCAGGTGACGATGTGACTGGAAGCAGAGTCCATCCCCAGGATTCATTGGGTCAATATGTAAGCGGGGGATCCCATCAGAGAAACAGAAATAAATGGTGATCAGCTGGAGAGGCTCCAGAAACCCTGACTTGCTAAGTCGCATCACTCCTCAGTTCACCAGCATCCTCTCAGAAGTGCAGCACGTGGCGTGGCTGCCTGTCACCTTCCGGCAGATTCCCAGGACAAGGGTGAGTCCGAACTGAGAGAGCTGAACTTGCACTGCTGGTCCCACCCCACACTGGAAGCGGTGAGAGATTTAACTTGGCTTCCCACTTAACACGGTTAAGCCTGCAGTGCCGCTGGTGACTTCGGAATCCCGAAAGGGCAGAAATCAATAATTTCCCTGGAAGGGTCCTGGCCATTACTCCCTTCTTGACAGTGCCATCGACAGCTGTTAACACAGAGGCAACAAAGAAAGACGAGGACCATTTTGAAATAATGCCCAATTTTGCATATTTATGTGATTTCCCAGCACACCTTATACTATCTGAATGTTCTCAGCATATCAAATTGCTAAGCACTGAATCTGGGAGGGCAATTCTTAATTTGTGGGAGACTTATTTTGCTTACATTTCATGCATAACGACAAATCTCCAATTGTCTATTTTAAGCAAATGTACCTAATATTTGTAATTTGTAAAGAATAGTTGGGAATGCAGAAAGAGGCTAAGTCCCCTCTCGGGTTAAGAAGCAGGTTTCTAGGCATGTAAATAACGCACTATCTTGATAAAGATTGTATACAAATTTGATACAAGGAGCCAATGAGATAGTTTCTGTCTAATGATCCTAGTCAATCTAATTAATGCATTCTGCTACATTACATTTTAAGAAGTGACCATTGTGTAATACACTTTGAAATATGCACAAGCTAATGGGATAAGATACAAAAATTATTATGCTGACAGTAAATCATATTACATTCCTAATAAGCATTAACTAGATAACTAGGTCAAAGCAGTATTATCTTAATTGATTTTTCAAAAGAAACCTGACAGAAAAATGTCAATGCTCGAATATTTCTTCATGCATCATTAAAACAAGATTGGCTTTTAACAAAAGAAGAGCCCTTCACAGAATTGATTCTTGCTTCGGGCTGCCTGCAAGTAAGTGTATTACATAAAAATCTATACAGGATATTAAAACAACACCGCTCTGCAAGACAGTTACAATTAAAAGCTGACACCCCCCAATGTGTCGGCCACAGTGGCTTGCCAGCAAACGTAAGAAAGTCTTCCTAGCCACCGGTGTAGGAGCAGCAGACACCTCTGCGGTTGGAGGGGAAAGGCGCTGATTTTAGGAGTTTCTAATTAAGTCAGAATGCCCGTCCCTTCTCTGTTTTGAAACAGCACAGTTATTAAACAAATCTCACAGGATTACTCGGGGAAACCCCGTCAACATTACCCGAGAGTCTGTAATGGGAGTTTTGGGCCTGCAGGTTCCTACAGAAGCTGTGGATGGAGCCGCATGACAAGTCTCCTGCAGCTCACGTTAGGGAGGAGAGCAGGTCGGTCCTCTGGCCCTCATGAGGGGGAGAGTGTTGGAGCTCAGCTTGGGTCAGGACCACCTCCTGGTGGAGTGCTGTGTCAGCCCCCCACAGGGGCTGATTCAGTTCAATTCTTGGGCGGCTTCTTGTACTAGAGTACTTTGTGCTTTACAGAAGTTTCCACTCCTGGCTGGGACCCTAAATTGTCACTGGCCCCAAGGACATCTGTCCCTGACTTATTCTCTGTGCTTTGCTTCCTGCAGCTAAGAATCAAACCAGTTCCACTTGACTAAAGCAGGTCCACAAAGCAAGACAAAGA
Organism: Ateles fusciceps; assembly: GCA_036589455.1. Lineage (NCBI taxonomy): Eukaryota > Metazoa > Chordata > Mammalia > Primates > Atelidae > Ateles > Ateles fusciceps. The sequence continues at coordinate 7,349,499 of JAZHEH010000586.1, forward strand.
TGGGGCTTGTTCTTAACCCCTAAGGTGCTGAGCAAGCAGGGCAGACCCAGGTCACGGCTGTCCCCGCAGAAGAGCTCCCGGTAGCACCTGCTTTGGAAAAGCATTTTGTTGGTTACCTAGGAGCCTTCACCATCAGGATACCAGGCTTCGGTTGAGAGGTTTGCTCTTCACCCATGGTAAAATTTTAAACATTTCAAGGGGAAAATAAAGGCGAAAAATAGACACTTTTGTTGTGTTTAATTTTAGACAGAAGATAGCTGAAAAAAAAATCACACATTTCCTTAAACTACTTCTTTTCTTTCCTCCTGTACCCGGAAATGCCTCCAATCTCTCTTCCCCTTTTAGCTTTTTAAGTTCCAAATCACTTTTGTTTAGCTAATTTATCCTCTGGGTATCATTATTCCTTCTCTCTCTCTCTCTGCGTATTTATTTTCATGTGAAGAACAAGTGGGTCTTTGTGGCTTGGAATGAAGACTGAAGACGTCTATAAAACAAACACTCTGGAATTGAGAGTTGGTTTATTCAAAGAACCACAGTCTTTAGATAACTGGCAAAATGAGGTCTGTTGGTGACTATGAAGAAGGAATTTGTGTTAATCAGACAAAACTAGGCTGTGTGTTTGATATGGTTTTGGTTAATTCAGGACTTCACTGGGCAGACTTCTAATCTGCCAACTCTGTCAATTAACATGGCTTTACCTATGTGCAGCTCCTTTTGCTAACAAAAAGGTGTAAGTGTTTCCATTAATAGAAACGCTTCCACCCAGGTACTGCCCCCATGACCCAGGCAGGTGTTTAATGTTCCTGAGGCTGCCAACTGTCCATGCCAACAGTAATAGCACCACACAGAGGTGGTGGAGACTGAATCAGGAGTGGAGAGAAATGAATATTTGCTGTTCCCAGTCCTCAGGGTCAGCAGACAATCAAGTTTGCGATGAGAAATAATCTTACAGCATCTATAACTTGCCTTTCAAACAATAACTTTGAAAGTTTTTTATAGTAATTTTCCTCTAAAACGTATTGCATGATTCATTTCATTACAACAGAATGCAGGAGACATAATTTGATCTCTTTAAGGGGGGACTGGGAACCCCCAAATCCATGTGTTTATGAAGTGGTTACTTAGTGCCAACCCCCACGGATCTGACGGTGAGCTCAGTCCTCACAGGGGAAGGGCAGGGGCTGGGGGCCTCTGAATGTTGTGCACCCAGTCTTGAGGTTCGGGCAGTCCTGGAAATTGAGGAGGATGATGAGGTAGTTTGACTCTCTAGGGAACAAATCAGCTGAGTAACTCACCGTCTTCACTGCCTGATATCTGCAGCCCGCTGCAGGTGCCGCCCTGCATTGTCGATTGTGAGCTCATGTGCAAAGCTGTGAGGGGAAACGCTGAGATGCCCAGATGATAGAAGAGGAAATGGAGGCATACGTGTCACTGGCACATGTGGAAGCCACAGATGGCACTTGCATTCTGTGACTTCTAAGCCTCTCACCCACAGGGGCGTAGCTATGGGACCTGACAGCTCTTTCCCGCCTCCGAGTAACTTGCCAGGAGAACTATGCGACCACAGGATCCCACTCTGTCTCCTGTCCTGCCCTGCTGGGTCCTAACCTACCCACATCCCCTGCCCTTTCTCTCTCAGGTTCTTCCACCTTCACAGTGACCAACAGAACCAAATCATACCCAGTCTCTGGGGGAGGCACATGGGGTGGTGAGACAGCCCAAGGTCTGAGCCAGACAGCTTTGAGTTTTGGTCTTGCCTGGATTAAGCTGCTTTGCTTTCCTGTTTAATTACCTTTGAGACGAAGAAAGACTTGGAGCTCAGGAGGTTGCTGGGGGAATCAGGCGTTAGGTAGGGAGCGTATTTAACAAACGGTGGCTGCTCATGTGAGATTCCTCTTGTCGATTCACAACACGGCACTCAAATTCCTCCAGTGGAACCCGACGGTGGCCAACCCCACGACTCAGAGACCTTCCCTTTCCTCTAGAGACACAGGCCTCAGCCTTAGCGAGGGTCCTCACCCTACTCCTCTCCACCTTCCCGTGCCCTTTGCATAAATCATGCTTTGGATGAGCTGAGCCTGGGCTTCTCCTGAACCTGTAATCATCCCCTACCTCATTTTTACCCTCACTGCAGTACCAGTTGGGATTGAATGTCCCTTGTTTGGACTGAATATCCATCATGCTTCCTCCTTCCCTAGTAGTATGATTTGCATGCGGAATTAATGTCCGGCCCTTCACAGGCCTGCCCCTAATGGCCATGACCGCAGAGTTAAGCAATTTCAAATACAGGTAAGTTTTGAGTTTAATTTCTTAAGAATTTTTAGGTGTTTAAAATAAAATCCTATTTTAAAAACATACAGATTTTTAAATGTCTACCAATTTTAACTTTAGAAAAGTTGCTGTCAATAAAATGTAATGGAGAAAATTTTATTCCTATTGAAGCTTCCATTTATTTTCAAATTCATACAAAGTACATTGCAGGTCATTTATCTTTCAATCAAAATGTATTTCCTGAGCTGGGAGTGGTGACTCACACCTGTAATCTTAGCACTTTGGGAGGCCAAGGTGGGCAGACCCCGAGGTCAGGAGTTCAAGACCAGCCTGATCAACATAGTGAAACTAGGTCTCTAATAAAAATACAAAAATTAGCCAGGTGTAGTGGTGGGCACCTATAGTCCCAGCTACTTAGGAGGCTGAGGCAGGAGAATTGCTTGAACTCGGAAGGCAGAAGTTGCAGTGAGCTGAGATAGCACCACTGCACTCCAGCCCGGGTGACAGAGTGAGATTCCATCTCGGAAAAAAAAAAAAAGGATTCCCTAAATAAGGCTCACATATCTTTAGTTGCCTCCAGTAGAAATTTTTTGTTTTATTCAGTCATCTCTTAAGAGAGAAACTTAGAGAATTTTTCAATTCATCTGGAAAGGCAATTGAGTGGGAAATGCCAAGGACCAACCTGGAATCTGGTCACCTTTATTTAAAAGTCTGTACATATATTATTAAATATATTATACTCATATGTTTCTTATTTTAACAGCAGGTATATCTGTGGTGTTTATGTACCCATTATCATTTCAATTTCTGTCATCCACAAGTAAGTTTTCTGTGGCAAGCATATCACTGGTTTAATTACAATTTAATGTACTCCCTTCCACATTAGAGATGTGGAGTTCACATATTTAAGAAAGTCTCAAGAGGTCACATGCCACTAGAGTTGATCTGAATCACATCACTATCAGATGTAATTTATAAAATATTGTAACACAGAAAAGCATCCTGTACACTTAAAAATTGGGTATTGATATTGCATAGCTAGTAAAATATGGATAAATGATATTAACCTAATAATGTCCCTTAGGTATCATTAAAATAATTAATTACATCAGGGTTTACACTTCATTCTTGAAGCAGAACTGGTTGTTCCTTTCCATGTTTAGTGCTTCCTTCAGGAACTCTTGCAAGTCAGGTTTGGTGGTTACAAAATCTCTCAACAATTGCTTGTCCATAAAGGATTTTATTTCTTCTTCACTTATGAAGCTTAGTTTGGCCAGATATGAAATTCCGGGTTGAAAGTTCTTTTCTTTAAGGATGTTGAATATTGGCCCCTACTCTCTTCTAGCTTGTAGGGTTTCTGCTGAGAGATCCACTGTGAGTCTGATGGTCTTTCCTTTGTGGGTGACTTGACCTTTCTCTCTGGCTGCCCTTAGGATTTTTTCCTTCATTTCAACCCTAGTGAATCTGATGATTATGTGCCTTGGGGTTGCTCTTCTTGAGGAGTATCTTTCTGGTGTTCTCTGTATTTCCTGGATTTGAATGTTGGCCTGCCTTGTTAGGTTGGGAAAGTTCTCCTGGATAATATCTTGAAGAGTGTTTTCCAGCTTGGATTCATTTCTCCATCACATTCATGTATGCCAATCAAGCGTAGATTATGTCTTTTCACATAATCCCATAGTTCTTGGAGGCTTTGTTCATTTCTTTTCACTCTTTTTTTCTCTAATCTTGCCTTCTCATTTTATTTCATTTATTTGATCTTCAATCTCTGATATCCTGTCTTCTGCTTGATGGATTCAGCTGTTGAAACTCGTGTATGCCTCAGGAAGTTCCCGTGCTGTGTTTTTCAGCTCCATCAAGTCATTTATGTTCTTCTCTAGCTAATTATTCTAGTTAACATTTCGTCTAACCTTTTTTCAAGATTCTTAGTTTCTTTGCATTGGGTTAGAACATGGTCTTTGACTCAGAGAAGTTTGTTATTACCCACCTTCTGAAGCTTGCTCTGTCCATTCATCAAATTCATTCTCTATCTTGTTTTGCTCCCTTGGTGGTGAGTTGTAGTCCCTAGTAGTAGAAGAGGCGTTCCGATCTTTGATGTATTTATCCTTTTTGTGCTGGTTTCTTCCCATCTTTGTGGATTTATCTCCATTTGATCTTTGAAGTTGGTGATTTCCGGAGGAGTCTCTGAGTTGACGTCCTTTCTGTTGAGGTTAGAGCTATATATCCTGTGAGGTGTTTTATTTACTAATTTTGGCTGGAGAGGCACTGCTGGGCTGCCTCTGATTCAGCAAGGCTGCTTGGGGGGTCTTCCCCCTGGAGTTTGTTTATGCAGGTGAGATTAGTCCCACCTTCCCAATGGCAAGTATCTTTCCTTCCCCGTGTTCCATCTTCCCGGTCAGGGTCAAACTGGTGTATTTGCTGCAAAACTCTCTAGCATGCTGGCTTCAGTTTGTTGGGTTTTTGGGGATGGGACCCACCAGGCAGTATGTCCTGTTTCCCTGCTTTCAATTCTGCCTTTTTCTGTGGGATGGGTAGTTCTGTCCCATGGGCGTTAGTCCAACCTTCTGCTCAGGTCCATGCTGACAACTTGTGGCACCAGGTGGACCACCATCACTCAGATTTGCACCAACGACTAGCGGCACCCCTCAGTTCAGTGGACCACAGGTTGCAGGAGGGGATGAGGGAAGCACAGGATCTGATTCAGAGAGCCTAAGGGGTGAAGTCCCTGACCCTGTGAGCCACCTGCACTTGCTGGGTGGGGATGTGCCTCACCCTTTCTCGGTTCTCCCTCCCTGGGTTGCTCTCTCCCCTGCTTCGGTTCTCCTTCCCTGGGCGATTTGCACTATCCTACCAGTCCCACCAAGCCCTCTGGGTCTCACTCAGTGGGAGCTGCACTCCAGAGTTGCCCCCTCTCGGCCATCTTGGTGGCTCCCCACAAATAATTTTAAACCTAAAGTGCATACCAAACTAAAGTATCATTCAACATCTCCTACTTGAGGTTTTAGCAAGTCCCATAAGCAAAAACGAAGAGATCTGGTGCTGCTGTGAATATTGCTTCTATTTTAAATGATTCTGTTTCTCGGTTTAGGTCTATTAAGAGCTCTTTCTTAAGACAATTTTCATTTATTTTTAATTTATATAAAATAGCTATGTTTTGACCATTCCTTTTAGTTGGTTTCAACAGTCATTCAAACATAAAACACAAGATTTTGTTTGTTTGCTTTTGTTTTTAATTAAGACAGAATGTTTACATTATCCCATCATAGCCGGGAGAATACTAAAGGTTCTGCTTCAATTTTAAAAGCACAAAAACAGAAATAAAGAGTATGATAGAAAATACATTAAGCAAAAATTCTGATAAACACAGATAAACTTGAAAAATAGTTTTATTAAAATAGTCATGTGTGAGTTGAAAAATAATATGAAAATAATAGACTGAACAAAATACTAATGAATATAAACAAACGGTTGAGACTTAAACATTTTTTCACCAATAAAGTTTAAATGTTTAACTCTAAAATTTTATTGATGAAAAAAGTTAACAGGAACTTCACATAAAGCTATTGATTGGTTTTATAGAGTAAACAAATGTATTAGTCCATTTTCATTTCTATAAAGGAATAACTGAGACTGGGGGAATTTATAAAGAAAAGAGATTCAGTTGACTCACAGTTCTGCAGGCTGAGCAAGAAGCATGGTGCCGGCATCAGCTTCTGGGGAGGCCTCAGGAAGCTTCCAATCATGGCAGAAGGCCAAGGGGGAGCCAACATGTCATTTGGCAGGAGAGGGAGCAAGAGAGAGAGGCGGGAGGCGCCACACACGTTCAAACGACCAGATCCGTGAGAACTCACTCATTATCACCAGGACAGTACCCAGGGGATGGAGCTGCACCATTCATGAGGGATCCGCCCCGTGATTCCGTCATCTCCTGCAAAGCCCCACAGCCGAAACTGGGAATCACAGCTCAACCTGAGATTTGGAGGGGACAACCGTCCAAACCATATAGCAAACATGTTGATGTTTTTATATAAATAGAACATAAAAGTATCAAATTGACAATAAGGGGGAAATGAGTAAATAAGCCTAATTTAATGCAATGTAAAAAAAAAAAGGAGACTAAAAAGAAATGAGAATGCATAGTAAATCAAAAACGTAACATACAGTGACAGAAATAACCCCAAATATGTTATCAATTAAAATAAAGATACAAATAATAAACTCTCTTATTCAAAGTTGTAGACTCTCAGAAAGAAAGAAATGAAAATCTATCTACATCCATTTTAAAAGAATAACTTGAAACATATAAAGAGGCAAAAATAGTGAAAATGAGAGTTATTTAAATAAACCTAACCAGTAAAACAAGATGGTATAACTGTCAATAACAAATAAAATAGACTTTTTGGCAAACAGAAACACCTGGGGAAACAAAGACAGTGTAAAAGTGGGCTGGGCGCGATGGCTCATGCCTGTAATCCCAGAACTTTGGGAGGCTGAGGTGGGCGGATCACGAGATCAGGAGTTCAAGACCAGACTGGCCAACATGGTGAACCCCATCTCTACTAAAAAATACAAAAATGAGCTGGGCATGGTGGCTCGTGCCTGTAATCCCAGCTACTTGGGAGGCTGGGGTAGGAGAACTGCTTGACCCAGGACCCAAGAGGCAGAGGTTGCAGTGAGCCGAGATCACACCACTGCACTCCAGCCTGGGCTACAGAGTGAGACTCCATCTCAGAAGGAAAAAAAAGGTAGTGTAAAAGCACTTAGCCTCCATGTACATAATGACACAGAGTCCACAAACAATGACAAATAGGCAAGAAAACAGTGGGCAAATCTGTCACCATCATCAGTGCTTTTAATATTCTGAAAATGAATGAAGCAAGAAAACAAAATTAGTTACAATAAAAAATTTGAATAGCACAAATTATCAAGCTTGATCACATAAATACCCATAGAAACCTGTACTCAAGGAGTTTAAAACTCTCAGTTCCCTTTTTAAGTGTATCCAACTTTTAAAACTTTAACATGCAGTGGGATTCAGAAAAGTTTTTAAGGGCCAAAAAACTTTGTTATTTTCTATTAACAAAAACTACCAGGAGAAAGTAATACAAAATAATCACCAACACTAAAGCATGTAGAAATTAAAAACTAAGACCCAAATAATTTATTACTCAAAGACAAAATTCTGGGAGAAATTGGAAGATATTTCAAACTTAATAAAACCAAAGCACTTGGAGGGTACACCAATGTAATATTTAGGGGAAAAGTTACTACTTTATATTCAAAATCTACAAAGGGATAGGGAATGAACAGGTATTACTCAAACCAAAAATTTAGAAAAATAGAGTAAAAAATTTTTAAATATTATACAAAATAAAATGAATATAAATTAAATATAAAATAGAGCATGTGTAAAAATTATTTTAGTTAAAGACATAAAAATATGCAAACAACATAAATGATTGATAAGGAAAAAAATTAATGTTCACATAATATTTTGATTATGAAATGCATTGTAAGACAGAGTAGATATTTTTAAAATCATACAGAATGAATTTCATGCCATTTTATCATGTTGGCCTAGTCTTCACGTCCAGAAAACAAAAAGTAGGAAACATAATAACGATAATAAAATGATGCCTAATGTTTACTAAACTTTTTAAGATACCAGGCACCATTCTAAGCACTTCATTTTGATAAGCGGATAAAGCATTGACAAAATACAGCAAGAAAAATAATCTCTATTTCATATGTAAGACAACTGAAGCACTAAGAGTTTGCAAAAATTTGTCCATTTTTTTGTTATTTGAATTAAATAACCAATTACATAATTATTATAATATTTGTCAATATTTTATGTATGTAATACATATACATGTCTTCAATTATATATGTATATGAAATGTATATGTGTACATATGTGTGTATGTAATATTTATATACACACATATATAATCCTAATAAAATTTATGCAAACAAAATCTAGCAAGATAGATTATAAGCTTGATATGGAGAATAATTTATTTTACAGGATAAAATGTATATGAATCATAAAGGAAATATTTGAAAAATATAGCTACATTATTATTTATAACTGTGTAATAAAACATAGTATAATCGACATTAAAATACAAGTAATATAATAATAGTAGATTTTTTTTTTTTACCAAAAAGGAGATTTGTATCTAGAAAATATGAAAAGGCTCTTAAATATACAACAATTGACAGATGAGAAAATCTTATGCATGCAAACATAAACAGATGTTCAATCCTGCTAGCCAGTGAGAAGTAATTAACAACAAAATGCAAGGTACAGTAATGTAAACTAAAATAACAATGAATAATATTGTATTCACAAATTCACTGGAGAGTGGAGCTTCAGTCAATGCTGGTAGGAATGGAGATGAGCACAACACTCTGGAGAACTGGGCAACCCGTAGTAAAGTGAAAGGCAACCATACCTGGAATACTACTCAGTCATGAAAAAGAATGAAATTGTGTCTTTTGCAGAAAAATAGATGAAACTGGAGTCCATTTTCTTAGAGAAACAAGCCAGGAACAGAAAGACAGATACTACATGTTTTCACTTGTAAATGGGTGCTGAAAAATGTATTCACATTGACATAGACAGTGGAATGATAGAAAATGGAAATTTAGAAAAAGGAGGGGGTGGGAGAAGGGGGGAGTGATGAAGAGTTAATTAATGGGTAAAATATACACTGTTTGGACACTGGATGTCCTACGAGTGCCAATTTGACCGTTACACAATCTGTGTGTGTTACAAAATTGCACACACAGCCTATAAATTTCTCAAAAAATATTTCTTTAAAATATAAATTACCTTCTTCCTTCTACTTGTGAAGTGTTTATTGATATTGTTCTACCTTTAGAACAATTCTCCTAAGATGGAGAATTCATACTTTAGAAATTTTAGTCATTCTGTTTTTAGAAAATAAGCTAAACATTGCTTCTGAAGTTTTGCTCCGTGTCACGGCTTTTGAGACATTTTATTTTTATTATTTAGTTTTAGTTTTTTAAAAAATTCCATCATCATTTATTTAACCCATAAGTTACCACATGTGGGTTTTATATTTCCAAACAGAATTTTACACTTAACTGTTTATTTTCTTCTAAATAAATTGTTCTGAATGTTTTCATTTTAGACTAATTTTGCCTGTTATATAATTTTGTGTAAATTGATGTATATTATATGTAATTTTTAATTCAACTTCTTCCACTCAATGTTATGAATGTGAAATTTATCCACGTTGTTTATTGCAAGAGTAGTTAATTCCTCCTTATTACTCAGTGATCTTCTACTGCATGAATATATCAACTCATTTGTCTATTGCCTATTGACAGACATTTGGGTTGTTTTGGGGTTTAGCTATTGCTAATAAAATGGTTCTGACCATAAAAAATATAACCTATGACCCAGAAATTCTGTTTCTAAGAATACATGTTATTGCAATCGTCTGTTAAAAGAATTGTAGAATCATGTTCCAGGTGCAGATTTCTAATCTTATGCCAGGTTTACGTAATTATAAATAAGTCATTTCTGTTGTATTATAAATATGTATTAGATGATAATAAATTGTCACACTCATTTTTAAAATATGTTTGATGAAATAAAAATATATAATGAATATCATCATCAATGATAAAATATATGAACAAGCTCTCTAAATCTCATAAATATTGTATTGTTTCTTTTAATGAATTCATGTATCTATTTCACTTCTAGAGAAATATATGCTGGCTGGCTGCAGTGGCTCACACCTGTAATCTCAGCACTTTGGGAGGCCAAGGGAGGAGGATCACTTGGGATCAGGAGTTCAAGACCAGCCTGTCTGACATGGAGAACCCCATCTCTACTAAAAATAAAAAAAATTAGCCAGTGTGGTGGCACATACCTATAGTCCCAGCTACTCAGGATGCTGAGGCAAGAGAATTGCTTGGACCTGGGAGATGGAGGTTGCAATGAGCCAAGATCACACATCTGTACTCAGCCTGGGCAACAGAGTGAGGCTTTTTCTTGAAAAAAAAAGAAAAGACATGTACGCTAATTATTTACTTTGTTGAAATTTGTTACCCTATCATACATTCCTGCAAAATATAAAAAATTACAGATTTTAGATACTTTGTGCTTATAGCGATCTAGGTGATAAATTTATATTATTCGATAATCATTTAGCAGAATTAATGACAATGTTCAAATAAATAGAAAATGCTAATTTATCTCCAATATGTGATTCTGGCATTGACATGTCAGAAGAGAATATAGAAACTTACTTCTTCCTTGATAACAGGCAGAGTGTGCAGCTGAGACACACATCAAGATGTGGGTGTAGTCAATTCTCATTGCTAAGAATGGAGAAAATGATAAAGGCACAGAGAAACTGATATTTCAGAGCATGCACTTTACGAATTATAAAATAAACAGGACAAAAATAAATATAGATCAATAATAGGTAAATAGATGCATAGATAAACACAGATGGAGACAGACAATAGACAGGTTGAAAGCCTTTCTATGTGCTTTCTGCTGTGAGGAATTAGGGTTCCACAACCTTTAATAGTATTTATTGAAAATATTGCCTGTTTTCATGGGAAGGTCTGTCTTAGCTCAAGTTGCTATAATCGAACAGTCTAAACTGGGGAGCTTCATCAGATTAGTTTGGGAGGTTGGGAAGTCCAAGATCAAGGCACTGACAGATTTGATGTCTGGTGATGATTCACTTTCTGGCTTGTAGATGGCCACCTTCTTGCTGTATCTTCACGTGTTGAAGACGCTCTGGTCTCTTCATCTTCTTCTTTTTATTTTTTTTCTGATAAAATGGACTTTATTTATTTTACATACATATATATATTTCTATTGTACTATAGGTTCTGGGGTACATGTGCAGATCATGCAGAATTGTTGCATAGGTACATACATGACAATGTGGTTTGCTGCCTCCATCCCCTCTTCACCTGTATCTGACATTTCTCCCCATGTTATCCCTCCCCAACCCCCCTACCTGCTGCTGTCCCTCCCCTAGCCCACCCAACAGGCCCCAGTGTGTGATGCTCCCCTCCCTGTGTCCATGTGTTCTCATTGTTCAACACCCACCTATGAGTGAGAACAAGCTGTGTTTGCTTTTCTGTTCTTGTGTTAGTTTGCTGAGAATGATGGTTTTCAGATTCATCCATGTCCCTACAAAGGACACAAATTCAACGTTTTTATGGCTGCGTAGTATCCCATGGTGTATATGTGCCACATTTTCCTTGCCCAGTCTATCATCTATGGTCATTTGGGTTGGTTCCAGATCTTTGCTATTGTAAACAGTGCAGCAATGAACATATATGTGCATGTGTCTTTATAATAGAATGATTTATAATCCCTTGAGAATATACCCAGTAATGGGATTGCTGGGTCAAATGGAATTTCTATTTCTAGATCCTTGAGGAATAACCACACTGTCTTCAACAATGGTTGAACTAATTTACACTCCACCAACAGTGTAAAAGTGTTCCTATTTCTCCACATCCTCTCCAGCATCTGTTGTCTCCAGATTTTTTAATGATCTCCATTCTAACTGGCGTGAGATGGTATCTCAATGTGGTTTTGATTTGCATTTCTCTAATGACCAGGGGTGATGAGCATTTTTTGATATGTTCGTTGGCTTCATATATGTCTTCTTCTGAAAAGTGTCTGTTCATGTCCTTCACACATTTTTGAATGGGTTTGTTTGTATTTTTTCTTGTAAATCTGTTTTAGTTCTTTGTAGATTCTGGATATTCACCTTTGTCAGATGGGTAGATTGCAAACAATTTTTCCCATTCTGTTGGTTGTTGGTTCATTCTAATGATTGTTTCTTTTGCTGTAAAGAAGCTCTGGGAGTTTAATTAGATCCCATTTTCAGGAAAGTGTTCAGTTTCTGCTTTCTGCACATGGCTAGCCAGTTTTCCCAACATCATTTATTAAACAGGGAATCCTTTCCCCCATTGTTTGTTTTTGTCATTTGTCAAAAATCAGATGGTTGTAGATGTGTGGTATTGCCTCCAAGGCCTCTGTCCTGTTCCATTGGTCTGTATCTCTGTTTTGGTACCAGTACCATGCTCTTTTGATTACTGTAGCCTTGTAGTATAGTTTGAAGTCAGGTAGCATGCATGATGCCTCCAGGTTTGTTCTTTTTGCTTAGGATTGTCTTGGCTATGCGAGCTCTCTTTTGGTTCCATATGAAGTTTAAGGAGGTTTTTTCCAGGTCTGTGAAGAGGGTTATAGGTAGCTTGAAGGGGATAGCATTGAATCTTTACATTACTTTGGGCAGTATGGCCATTTTCACAATATTGATTCTTCCTAACCATGAGCATGGAATGTTTTTCCGTTTGTGTCCTCTCTTATTTCCTTGGTCAGTGGTTTGTAGTTCTGCTTGAAGAGGCCCTTCACATCCTTTGTTAGTTGTATTCCTAGGTATTTTATTCTCTTTGTAGCAATTGTGAATGGGAGTTCACTCTTGATTTGACTCTCTTTCAGTCTGTTATCGGTGTATAGGAATGCTTGTGATTTCTGCACATTGGTTTTGTATCCTGAGACTTTGCTAAAGTTGCTTATCAGCTGAAGGAGATTTTGGGCTGAGACAATGGGGTCTTCTAAATATACAATCATGTCATCTGCAAATAGAGACAATTTGACTTCCTTCTTTCCTAATTGAATATCCTTTATTTCTTTTTCTTGCCAGATTACTCTGGCTAGAACTTCCAATACTATATTGAATAGGAGTGGTGAGAGAGGGCATCCTTGTCTAGTGCCAGATTTCAAAGGGAATGTTTCCGATTTTTGCCCATTCAGTATGATATTAACTGTGGGTTTGTCATAAATAGCTTTTATTGTTTTGAGATACATTCCACTGATACCTGGTTTATCGAGAATTTTTAGCATAAAGGGCTGTTGAATTTTGTTGAAGGCCTTCTCTGCATCTATTGAGATAATCATGTGGTTTTTGTCTTTGGTTCTGTTTATGTGATGGATTATGTTTATAGACTTGTGTATGTTGAACCAGCCTTGCATCCCTGGGATGAAGCCTACTTGATCATGGTGGATAAGCTTTTTGATGTGCTGTTGCATTTGGTTTGCCAGTATTTTACTGAAGATTTTTGCATCTATGTTCATCATGGATATTGGCCTGAAGTTTTCTTTTCTTGCTGAATCTCTGCCAGGCTTTGGTATCAGGATGATGTTGGTCTCATAAAATGTCGTGGGAAGGATTCCCTTTTTTTGGACTGTTTGGAATAGTTTCAAAAGGAGTGGTACCGGCTCCTCTTTGTATGTCTGGTAGAATTCGGCTGTAAACCCATATGGACCTTGGCTTTTTTTGGTTGGTAAGCTATTAATTGCTGACTCAACTTCAGCCCTTGTTATTGGTCTATTCAGGGTTTCCAGTTCTTCCTGGTTTAGGCTTGGGAGTGTGCAAGTGTCCAGGAATTTATCCATTTCTTCCAGATTTACTGGTTTATGTGCATAGATTTGTTTGTAGTAATCTCTGATGATTGTTTGTGTTTCTGTGGAATCAGTGGTGATATCCCCTTTATCATTTTTTATTGCATCTATTTGATTCTTCTGTCTTTTCTTTTTTATTAATCTGGCTAGTGGTCTATTTTGTTGATCTTTTCAAAAAACAGCTCCTTGATTTATTGATTTTTTGAAGGGTATTTTGTGTCTCTATCTCCTTCAGTTCTGCTCTGATCTTAGTTATTTCTTGTCTTCTGCTAGCTTTTAATTTTTTTTTTCTTTTGATCTTGCTCCTCTAGCTCTTTCAATTTTGATGATAGGGTGTCGATTTTAGATCTTTCCTTTCTTCTCATGTGGGCATTTATTACTGTAAATTTCCCCTTAGTCACTGCTATAAATGTGTCCCAGAGATTCTGGTATGATGTGTACTCATTCTCATTGGTTTTGAAGAACATCTTTATTTCTGCCTTCATTTCATTGTTTATCCAGTCAACATTCAAGAGCCAGTTGTTCAGTTTCCATGAAGTGGTGTGGTTCTGAGTTATTTTCTTAATTCTGAGTTCTAATTTGATTGTGCTGTGGTCTGAGAGACTGTTTGTTATGATTTCTGTTCTTTTGCATTTGCTGAGGAGTGATTTACTTCCAATTGTTGGGTCTATTTTAGAGTAGGTGTGATGTGGGGCTGAGAAGACTGTATATTCTGTGGATTTGGGGTGGAGAGTGCTGTAGACATCTATTAGGTTTGCTTGGTCTAGATCTGGGTTCAAGTCCTAGATATTCTTCTTAATTTTCTGTCTCGTTGATCTGTCTAATATTGACAGCGAAGTGTTAAAGTCTCCCACTGTTATTGTGTGGGAGTTTAAATGTCTTTGTAGGTCATTAAGAACTGGCTTTATGTATCTGGATGCTCCTGTATTGGGTGCGTATATAATCAGGATTGTTAGCTCTTCTTGTTGCATTGATCATTTTACCATTACATAATGCCCTTCTTTGTCTCTTTTGATCTTTGTTGGTTTAAAGTCTATTTTATCAGAGACTAGGATTGCAACTCCTGCTTTTTTTGCTCCCCATTTGCTTGGTAAATCTTCCTCCATCCCTTTATTTTGAGTCTACATGTGTCCTTGCATGTGAGATGGTTTTCCTGAATACAGCACACCAATGGGTTTTGACTTTTATCCAATTTGCTAGTCTGTGTCTTTTGATTGGGGCATTTAGGCCACTTACATTTAAGGTTAATATTGTCATGTGTGAATTTGATCCTGCCATTTTGATGCTAGCTGGTTGTTTTGCCCGTTAGTTCACGCAGTTTCTTCACTGTGTTGATGGTCTTTACCAATTGGTACATTTTTTGAGTGGTTGGTACTGGTTGTCCCTTTCTGTGTTTAGTGATTCTTTCAGGAGCTCTTGTAAGGCAGGCCTGGTGGTGATGAAATCTCTCAGCAATTTCTTGTACATAGAGGATTTTATTTCTCTGTTGCTTATGAAGCTTAGTTTTGGTTAGATATGAAATTCCAGGTTGAAAGTTCTCTTTTTCAAAGATGTTGAATATTGGCCCCACTCTCTTCTGGCTTTAGGGTTTGTACCAAGAGATCTGCTGTGAATCTGATGGGCTTCCCTTTGTGGGTAACCCTATCTTTCTCTCTGGCTGCCCTTAGCATTTTCTCCTTCGTTTCAACCCTGGTGAATCTGACGATTATGTGCCTTGGGGTTGCTCTTCTTGAGGAATATCTCTGTGGTGTTCTCTGTATTTCCTGGACTTGAATATTGGCCTGCCTTTCTAGGTTGAGGAAGTTCCCCTGCATAATATTCTGAAGAGTGTTTTCCAACTTGGATTCGTTCTCCCCTTCTTATTTAGGTACACCTATCAAACGTAGATTAGGTCTTTTCACATACTCCCATATTTCTTGGATACTTTGTTCATTTCTTTTCGCTCTTTTTCTCTAATCTTGCCTTCTCATTTTATTTCATTGTGTTGATCTTCAATCTCTAAAATCCTTTCTTCTGCTTGGTCAATTCGTCTATTGAAACTTGTGTATGCTTTGCAAAGTTTTCGTGTTGTGTTTTCAGCTCCAGGAAGTCATTTATATTCTTCTCTAAGCTGTTGATTCTCCTTAGCATTTTCATCTAACCTTTTTTCAAGGTTCTTATTTTCTTTGCATTGGGTTAGAACATGGTCTTTTGACTCAGAGAAGTTTGTTTATTACCCACCTTCTGAAGTCTGTTTCTGTCAATTCATCAGATTCATTCTCCCTCCAGCCTTGTTCCCTTGCTGGTGAGGAGTTGTGATCCCTTGGAGGAGGAGAGTCATTCTGGTTTTGGTGTTTCATCCTTTTCCCACTGGTTTCTTCCCATCTTCATGTGTTTATCTACCTGTGGTCTTTGTAGTTAGTGACTTTTGAATGGTATCTCTGAGTGGATGTCCTTTGTTGATGTTGAAGTTTTTTCTTTCTGTTTTTCAGTTTTCCTTCTAACAATCAAGCCCCTCTACTGTAGGACTGCAGGAGGTACACTCCAGACCCTGCTTGCCTGGGAGTCACCTGCAGTGGCTGCAGAACAGTAAGGGTTGTTGCCAGTTTCTTCTTCTGTTATCTTCCTCCCAGAAGGGTACCTATCAGATGTCAGCCTGAGCTCTCCTTTATGAGATGTCTCTTTGGATATATGGGAGTCAAGAAGCTACTTGAGGAGACAGTGTGTCCCTTGTAGGAGCTCAAGTGCTGAGTTAGGAGCTCCATTGTTCTGTTCAGAGCTGCTGGGCAGATACCTTTAAGTCTGCTGCAGTGGAACTCACAACCTCCTTTCCCCCAGGTGCTCTGTCCTGGGAATATGGGGCTTTATTTATAAGTTCCTTACATGCTGCTGCCTTTTTTCAGAGATGTCCTGCCCAGCAAGGAGGTAATCTAGCCACAGTCTGCCAACAGAGGCATTGCTGAGCTGCCATGGGCTCTGCTCAGCTGCTGTGTGAACTTCCTTGGGGTTTGTTTACAGAGGTACAGTTGGAATTGCCTCAGTAATGGCGGTCTGCATCAGTAATGGTGGACTGCCTCAGTAAAGGCAGATTGCCTCGGTAATGGCAGACTGCCTCGGTAATGGCGGAGTGCCTCGGTTATGGTGGAGTGCCTCGGTAATGGTGGACTGCCTCAGTAGTGGTGGACTGCCTCAGTAATGGTCCCATCCCCACACCAAGCTGGACCATCCAGGGTCCAGCTGTGCTTGCTGTGAAACTCTCAATCCAGAGCATTTCGGATTGCTGGTCTTTGTTGGGGTGGGAACCCACTGAGCCAGATCACCTTTTTTTCAGTTGAATGGGCAGCTCTGTCTCCCAGGCATTCCAGGCACCATTTGAAATGGCCGCTCAGATTTGTGTGAGTTTTTGTGCCAAGACCCGCAGTACTGGCTGAAACTGCTATGCTGGAAACTCATGGAAATTTTCAGCCCAGGAATCTCCTGGTCTGTGGGCAGTAAAAGCTCATTTAGAAATGCACTGATCACTCACCCTCTGTGTTGTTCTCTCTGGGAACTGCACCTCCAGAGCTGTTCCTATTTGGCCATCTTGGATCTCCCCCAAAATGGACTTTTCTTTCTTTCTTCTTTCTTTTTTTTTAGAGATAGGATCTCACTATTTTGCCCAGGCTGGTTTGGAACCCCTGGGCCTCAAGTGATCCTCTTACCTTGACCTCCCAACATGCTGGGATTACAGGTGTGAGCCATCATACCCAGCCTCTTCCTCTTCTTTTAAGGGTACTAATTCCAAATTGGGGCCTCCACCCTCCAGGCCTTATCTAAACCTAATCACCTTCCAAATTCCCACATCTTAATACCATTACATTGGTGATTAAGACTTCAGTGTATTAAATTTGGAGACACATTCATTCTATAGCAAGGCCCTCAGGAGCATTGTATCCTTGACAACAGTATGGACATAGAATAAACAAGATCATTAAGTAATGTTCATCATGTCTGTTGTTCCTCGATACTTCAGGAGGCCAAATACATTCAAACACATCTCCTTTATAATTTTATTTTTAGTGTGAGTGGGTGAAAGATACTAATATTTCAAAGTGCCCCTTTGTTTATTTTCCTAGAGAATTTCACATTGCAGAAAAATTTATTGTAGTAAGATTGAGAATGGAAAAAATGTATACCCTTACTTGTAAAGTAGAGGATAGAAAGTTGTAGAAGGGAAGAAAAAAAAAGCAGAAAAGAAAACTGTAACAGAGAATAGAATAAATAGCAAGATTGTTTATTTAAATGTAGGCCTATAGAAAACTATGTTAAATATAAGCAACCTAAATCTTTAGTTAAATAACAAGAATTATATGGTTGCAAAAAGAGCAATACTCAAATACATGTCATCTACAAAAAAATCTACCTTACTTCAGCCTGGGTGACGAGAGTGAGACCCCATCTCCAACAGGCAAGCAAACAAACAAACAAAAAAAGAGGAAAGAATAAAGAAAGAAATACAAAATTTCAAAGTAAAAGGGTAGAAATATTTGTATCATGCTAACACTAAGCAGAAAGCTATGGCGGCAATATAAGTAAAAAAGTAGATGTAGAAAACTAAATAGTAATGGGGATTTAAAGGGACATTTGACAATGATAAAGAGGACAAATTATCAAGAAGACAAAACAACCATAAGCACATATGCAGCAAATAACACGTTCAAAAGACAACAAGTTAACTTACAGAACTGAAGAAATAAACAAAAATCTATAACTTTGTAGATTTCAGTAGTCATCTTTTAATAACTAATAGAACTAATAGAACAAAGAGACAAAAAACGTCATCAGCAACACTATCAACCAACTTGACACGTGATGGGCCTTCATGACTCAATCAGTTCCCCAAAGGCCCTACCTCTTAATTCCACCATAATGGGGGATCAGTTCAACATGAAGTTTGGAGAAACACATTCATGTAAAACTACCAGTACAGTTTTGAACCCATTCCTCTCATCTAGTTTCAGCAAATCATTTTCCAAAATATGGGGGATGTTGGCAAAAGCAGTTTATTCCACAGTCATCAAGATTCTATGTGAAACACGCACAGATCTTGGCGGTGAATCCAAAGCCACCAAGGTGCCTTCCAGTGTGCTCCCGGTTACTGTTGCTGTATCATCATGCTGCAACCAGGCACAACACTGATCAAGCCCCTCCTGATGGGCTTTAAATGCACCATACTTACATATTCCACAGATTCCAGCAGCTTAACTTGTAAATAGTACACCTTCTCATACATTATTTGAGTGGGTTCCGTAAAATCAATTGCAACTTTTTGCCCACACTGAAGGGAAATGGAGAAATAGGGAAAAGGGACTCTTTCTAAAATGTCCTTCTGCTCCCCTTTGATGAATGGTTTTAAAAGTAGACTCTTCCTCTCCATTTTCAAGATAATAATGCATATCCAATGTGCAATGGAGTTGAGCTTAGGACACACATGTTTAGCTCTTATATGGGTTTGTTTTCCTTTGGATATGGGTGGGTAGGTTGCAGCCTGGTGTCTATGCATTACAGAGGGCCTAGTGCACACTCGACCCCTTCCTATCCACCTGAAAAGGGGGTACATGCCACATTTCACACAGTCCAGGTTGATATACATGTTTCCTAATGCACTTATCAGGGCCTCTCATGGACTGAATTGTGATCTCTTCCAATTCCTGACGTTGTTTTTCTTTTATTAACTCTTTCCTCTTATGCACCATCTTGATTATTTCAGTTACAATGTAGAAAAGAAAATATCAGGCTCTGATAGTTAGTGTCAATTTAAATCAGCATTTTCTTAATTTTATTTTTAACAGCAACAAAACACTTTTGGGAAAAAATTTTTTTAAATATCCCAATCTAACCTTTTTCAGGTGGCTACCTTAACTTTATTTCTTCCTAAAGAAAATAGCCAATAAAAATAAAATTATTTCTAACACCCAAGTGAATTGTTCTAGTGCAGGGTCTTGTAGCCTTTGAGAATTGCATTTCTTGTTGCAACACAGGAGTACAGAAACGCCACTTTTCCTCCCTTGACTCCTAAGCACCCCTGCGCACAGGCTATTTATGTTTTGGGCAATGCACTGGCCAAGGCCACCCATGGTCTCTCCAAGATACAGTTGACCAATGTTGGCCCTTACAAAATAAGAGGACAGACTGTCTCATTTATGTGTCCTGAGAATCAGAAATACATCTGTGTTGCAAGATCAGACACACTGTGTTCTGTTGGTTTTGCTTTTTTTTTGAGGGTTCATATACCACATCTATGTATGCAAATGTTTTTTATTTCTGACAATTTGGAGCTCTTTGTTGGTACACATGAGAACATTCTCCAACTTGAAGCCCACTGCTCAGCTGCAGAGGGCAACTGAGGACCTGGTGCCCAAGTGATAACACAGAGTATGCGATGAGAGCCCATTATCACAGCAGAAGCGCCTACAAATTTTACTTTAAGAATCCTGACCTCTTATTTATTCTCTTTAACTTTATCGTGGACAGGCAGAGCACCCAACTTAAGGTAAAGTAGAGCCTTGTGGAGGCTTCCATTGGGGAATGCTGGCTATTCGCCTTGGGAGCAAGATAAAATATCTACTCAACTATAAAAAATTAAATCTGTAAATATATTAGCAGTGAACAAGCATGCTCAGACACTGGGCCAGATGGAGGGCAAGCCCAGCCAAAGTCAGCAGAGCCGCCTAACCCACGTGTAGCAACCACAGATGCACCAGCGAGCTGAGATCAGTCAAACCCAGCCCAGACCTGCTCACCCAGACCAGCCTCAGAAATAGGACAGTGTGTGTACTGTCTGCCATTGAGGACCTGGGGGTGTCGTCACTGTGGCATCTTCTCCAGGCCATGTAGTCCTGGGAATACTGTTAGTCACTATGTCCAGGCTTAGGGGAGTGGAGCAGGAATTGAGCGAGACCTCACTTCACAGGGACTTGCACTCCAAGTAGATTATGCGAGGACAGCCCTCCTCCAGGAAGCAGCACTCCACACTGCTGTTCTTGAGCTCCCTGAAAACCAATCGCTACCCTGGCTCCTGCCCTTCTAAACCCAGTTCCTCCATGGGGCACCCATTTATCCCCTACAGCAATACATTCTCCCTATGTTCTTTTGGTCATCGTCTGTTCATTTTGCTTGCACCCCATGAAATTTGAGCATGGACTTTGCTGTGCACTTTCTAAGCCCTGGGGCCCGGGGAGCACAGGAGAGGGGCAGACCTGGTCCCACTGCTGAGTAAAGTGGGGGACGAGTGTCACTTGCATTGCCCAAGCTTGACTCTTAGCTCCTTTATACCAGATCACTTGGGGCAAATCACTTACTCTTTCTTAATCTCAATTTCTCATCCACAAAGTAGAGTTAATAATGTTGTTTATTTTAAAAAAATACTCTAAGGGTTAAATGAGATACTATGTGCCATGTCCTTAGCATGATGCCTGGTTATTGTCACTTCTCTTTCCTTTCCTGCAGTCTAAGGGGGAAGAAAACCATTACACAAGCAACCGCAATACTGCACCATAAGGACAAGGGCTTCCGGCTTATCATTGCGACCAAGAAAGCCTGTGTCACGGAGCATCTATCCCATATTTCAAAGATCCAAGAAATTTCATGGAAGAAGTGGCAGCCATCTTGGGAACCAAAAGACGATGTGGCTCTTAGCAGAGAGAAAGTGTGGGGGAGGAGAAAAGCTGCTGCCAGACGAACCCAGAGGTGTGGGGAAAGGTAAACCCCAAGGAACAGGATGAAATGAGCATGCTCAGTTGCTGGGCTGCAGAGTGGGGGACAGGGGGACAGGATGTCCAGAATTTCAGACAAACTAAAAGCTGGGGGGGGGGGGACACTGAACTCTGAGGAACCGGATGAAATGAGCACGCTCAGACACTGGGCTGGGGAGGCCCAGGATGGGGCATGTGGAACAAGATGTCCAGACGTTCAGACAAACACAAAGTTATGTGGCAAGCTGAACACTGAGGCACAAGATGAAATGAGCATGCTCAGACACTGGGCTAGGGGGGATGCGGGATAGGACGTTAGGATGTAGAGTCAGCCAAAGGCAATGCCTGAAGAGGGTTGGTTGAAACCCTTAGGGTTGGGATTCTGTGCTAAAAACAAAAGGAGACCCAGAGAGAGCTGTAGCAAAATCACATGTGCCACTGAGCACAGTCACCCTCGCTGTCAGGGTAAAAGGATTGGAAGCAGTAAAACAGCAGGTGGAAACGGAACTCGGAGGCTGGGTTCAGGGACCCAAGTCAACTGGGTGGGCCCCAGACCAGGGTGGGGGTAGAGGAAAATGGACAACTTGGGGGGAACACTTACCATGGGGTCACGATGACTTGGTGATTGCTGTGCTGTGGGGGGAGAGGTTTGTGGTTTGGATGGCCAGATAGGGAGTGGAGGAGAAACATGTTAGGGGTGGGAGAACGCGTGGATTTTGAGAGTTAAGGTTTGGATGCTTCAAATTTGTGATACTGGTGTGACATCTGAGAAGAGGTGGCTGAGAGACAGCTAGCTCTGCAAGTTTGGAACTCTAATGAGAGACCAGCACGGGTAGAGCCCTGGGGTCCTTGAGGTTGGGTGGTGTCTGGCTTGAAAGAAAAACCAGATCATGGGGGAGTCTGAGAATGAGGAGGCCGGAGGAGACCTTCCAACCTCACACTTGGCTGCCTCACACTGTGCACACCAGACCCCGGTGGCTCCAGAACTGCAGAAGATCCACCTCTTCTTTCCCATGCCCTCTACTCTGCAGCAGGTCAGAAGGAGTTTAGTGGGCTCTGAAGACCCTGCAGGCAGTAAGTGTTCTTCAAGAACAGCAGCCTAGGGAGATGCATGTAGCCAGGCACAGGGGATGGCCCACAGTCCTGAGATCATCCTCAGGTGTGGGTGGGAAAAGGCTTGTATTTGCTTTCTGTTTCAGGGATCCTTCTTTACAGGGGGAGTGATACAGTCTGACTCTGTGTTCCCACCCAAATCTGATCTCAAATTGTAATCCCCACGTGTGGACGTTGGGAGGAAATTGGATCATGGGGGTGGTTCCCCCATGCTGTTCTCATGATAGTGAGTTTCCATGAGATCTGATGGGTTATCCATGTTTGGACATTCCTCCGCGTTCTCCCTCTCCCGTCGGCTTGTGAAGAAGGTGCCTGCTTCCCTTTCTGCCATGACCGTAAGTTTCCTGAGGTCTCCCCAACCATATGGAAATGTGAATCCGTTAAACCTCTTTCCTTTAAAATTACCCAGTCTCAGGGAAGATTTTTATAGCAATGTGAAAATGAACTAATTTAGTGAGTTTGTTAGCAGCTTGGGTTTCTGACAAGTAAAATGTTACTATGATATTTCTATATTTTTGTGAGAAACAGGTCAAAAGGAGAGGGCATATCCCCCACATTATATGGAGAATACCCCTCAGTGCTGGCATGATTGATGGAAGGAAATCACTGTCATGAGTATTCTTGTATTCAAAGTTATCTTCATTCATTCTTTCTCTGACAGATAGTGGGTGATTGACTCAGACCAAGACCATAAGTGTGGATTGAACAGCTTCTGCTTTCATCTCTGTAGCTGCTGCAGGGTGATCAGGAGACAGAAGTCACGTGTTTAGTGACATCTATAAAAGATAAGGAATCTATCCATCACCTTGTGTATAGTTCTCAGTTTACAGTTAGTGAAGGCAAGGTTGTGCTCTATAGAAAAATCTTTAAAAATATAAAAAACACACATATTGTCAAAAGCCTAGCTTCCCTTACCTTTGGAAAATATAATCCATCAACTCTGCATTAATACACTATTCCGTGTGTAGAAGACACACACACAGAGACACACACACACAAACATATAAACACACAGACACAAACACACGCAGAGAGACACACACACATATAAACACACACACACAGACACAAACACATACAGAGAGAAACACACACAGACACGCACACATATAAACACACACAGAGATACACACACACATATAAACACACACACAGACACAAACACATACACACAGAGAGACACACACACATATAAACACACACACAGACACAAACACATACAGAGAGACACACACACATATAAACACACACACAGACACAAACACATACAGAGAGAAAGACACACACAGACACACACACATATAAACACATGTAGAGACACACACACAAACACATACAGATGCAGGCACACACACATGAAGTTTATCTCATCATTACTTTTTATTATTCATGTTTTTACCTTTATTGTAACTAGTATTTTTCAAGTTCTTGTTTTGTGCCAGGCTTGAAAAATTCCTTGTGTACTTTGTCTCATTTAATAGTTGTAGCTACCTTCTGATGTGTATGTTCCCATTGCACAGATGAGGACAAGAATTCCTGAGGAGTTAAGAAATCTGCCCATGGTCACATGCCTATCTCACGAATGATGGAACCGTCAGCATTGCAACTTAGAAGCACCATGAAGTTTCTTCGGAAGATCTAAACTAATTCTACCACCCTGCCCACTGCCTCCACCCAAATAAAGATGTACCCCTCTACTTGCTTATTTAGTGATGAGTACCCCCCCACATGCAGTCACTCTTGCTGCCTGGCTATGCTCAGTTTGCAGGGCTTTCTCACCCTAGGGGACTCGAGGCTGTGTACAGTAAAGAATCCACAGTCAGCCTTGAATTCCATGACACTCTCAGGACTCACGGTTTGAACTCATCACTCTCCAGATGACACAAAATGAAGTCTCCTCTTCCTCTTACTAATCGGTAAAATGTGCATTCATTCATCAGCAGCTACTTATTACAGGGAGACTTGGCGTGGGGCTCCTGGGCAGAGCTCTTCCCTGATCTGCTAGGGGCTGGGCTTTTCACACTCTGGCATGGATTCCCCAATCCCCAAGTAGCGGTTAAAATGCAGATTGTGAATTAGCAAGTCCAAACCTTTTTTTTTTTTTTTTTTTAAGGCAGTTTTGCTCTTGTTGCTGAGGCTGGAGTGCAATGGCACGATCTTGGTTCACTACAACCTCCGCCCCCCAGGTACAAGCCGTTCTCCTGTCTCAGCCTCCCAAGCAGCTCGGATTATAGGCATGCACCACAATGTCTGGCTTTTTTTTTTTTTCTTTTTTTAGTAGAGATGGGGATTCACCATGTTGGTCAGGCTGGTTGTGAACTCCTGACCTCAGGCGGTCCACCTGCCTCGGCCTCCCAAAGTGCTGGGATTACAGGCATGCACCACCGCACCCGGCCTGAGTCTGCTTGTCTAGGCAGCTCCCAGGGGAAGCTGGCGCCCTGAGTCCGTGGGCCACACGTTACTTGGTAGGGCTCCTGGGTGGAAGGATGAGGTTCCCCAGGCAGCTGGCAAGCCCTGGTGAGGCTGCGCCCTCAGGACAGATGCTTCTCCCCCCAGAGTAACCTCCTGTGCCTCTCTTCAAGGGAAGCCGGTCCTATCAGGGCTTACCTGTGCTCCCACAATGGTGGTGAGTGAAAGACAGAAGAACCACCTGGCACTCTGCACCCATCCTCCCCCGTGGCCTTGTCCTCTTGAAGCCTCTGCCGGGAGCACCCTGCCGACCATGGAGAATGGCTGGGGCCATCAGGGTTTCTGCCAAGGTCCAGGAAAGCTGTGGCCGGCCCAGGTGGAAAGACAGAGGCCTGTGGGCAGCATAGCTCCATGCAGTTGGTCCACATTGGATGCTTCTCCATTCGGAAGGCACAGGTGACCTTTTGGTATTGGACTGAGAGCCACAGGCCAGCTCTGCAACTGGGAGACCTGCATGTAAGTGAGTTCTACCTAATACTGAGTCTGTTCACATGATCTCAAAAGAAAGCCCCTTACACACATCCATGAAGGATAAAGAATAGCTGCTGGACACTTTGAATGTAATTGTGGCTTTTTCAATGGCTGCTTTAAAGGACAGTGTCCAAAATTTTGTACCTATTTGTGCAAATCAAATTTCAACTTAATAACTGTCCCATAATCCACAAATATAATCATCAGACGAGAAACACAAATTACACATAGTCGTTTCATGCAAGAAACTTGATGGTTAAGAATATACAAATAGGGCCAGGCGCGGTGGCTCATGCCTATAATCCCAGCACTTTGGAAGGCCGAGGTGGGTGGATCACGAGGTCAAGAGATCGAGATCATCCTTGTCAACATGTTGAAACCCCGTCTCTACTAAAAAAATACAAGAATTAGCTGGGCCTGGTGGCACGCACCTGTAGTCCCAGCTACTCGGGAGGCTGAGGCAGGAGAATTGCTTGAACCCAGGAGGCAGAGGTTGCAGTGAGCTGAGATCAGGCCATTGCACTCCAGCCTCTGTAACAAGAGTGAAACTCCGTCTCAAAAAAAAAAAAAAAAAAAAGAATATACAAATAACTAATTGTCATTGCCAATAATATAAAACACTTCTGTTGGAAGTTATACACAAATCCAAAATGCAATATGCTATCTAATAAATTTATTTTTTTATTTTATACAATTTTTTAAATGGTAATTTTTCACTAAACTCTACATACTTCCTTCTAAAGCCTCCTTCAGTTTACTCGGTAGAGTTTAACATTTCTACCCGTGACGTGTCATTTACCGGTTTGAGGAGCACTTCTTGGTGGTCCACAAGGTCAAACATGGCAGCCGCATCTAAGTCATTTAGAATGTCATTGCAGAGGGAGCTGTGTGCCTAGGGAGGCAAAGTGGAAGACGCCAAGGTGCCCAGTACCATACAGAGGTTCCAGTCACAGAGAGGAGTCAGTCCAAGCAAGGAAGACCGCTTTAGCCAGGAGGCCATGCAAAATGGCCCTGAGGTTAGATGCCACCGTTCAGAGGAAAGACTCTTCAATTTGAGATGTGATAATAAAGGACAGGAAGAGGAAATGCAGAAATTAGAAAGTGCAAGCATGTTTGGAAGGTAGTAGAATGACTTCTCTAAAATAACAAACGAAGTATATTGCATGCTAGTCTTGGACTGGCTCATACATAAGGTGATGCTATATATGGTTTTTCTGTTACATAGGAATAACATCATGTAATATTTGTTATATGAAGGTTAACACATATACAGAATGTAAAACTTAACAGGTTTTGTGTAGAAATTGATAAGCAGGTTCTAAACTATGTATGGAAATGTAGAGGATCTAAAATAGCCAAACAAATTGGAAATAGAACCGAATTGTAGGGTTTATACTTTCTGGTTTCAGAATTTGCTATGAATTGGTAGTGATCAAAGCAGTGTGGTACAGGAGTGATGGTAGACTAGCAGATCAATGAAACAGGAGGAGCCTAGAAATAGACTCACACATCTATGGTGGAAATTTACTTCAACAGTGGTGTTGAGGGAATTCAGCGGATGAAGAAAGATCTTTTTAACAAATAATGTTGAAAAAGCTGCCCCATATTGATATGGAAAAAAATGCATCCTTACCTCACACCACCCTCAAAAATTAATTTGAGATGGACCATAGAGTTCAATATAATTGCTAAATGCATGAAGCTTTCAGGAGAAACTGTGGGAGAAAACCTTTACAAATGTGGGGATTGGTAAAGATTTCCTAAATTTGACACAAAATATATTAACTGTAATATATTTCTGTGTAATAGATTTTCTGGATATTTTTCTATATGTTTCTGTAACATATTTCTTTACGTGCAAAAGAAGAAAATGGACAAATTTGCCTTTATCAAAATAAAAAATTTATGCTATTGAAAACACCGTTAAGAAAATAAAAATGCAAGTCAGAGAGCAGAAAAATATGTTCACAATATCTACATGTGACAAAGAACCTGTATGTGGAATATCTAAATAAATTGTCCAATTTTTTTCAGAGATGGGGTCTTGCTGTGTTGCCCAGGCTGCAGTGCAGTGGCGCAATCATACTGTAGCTCACTGCAGCCTCACATTCCTAAGCTCAAGCGGTCCTCACACCTCAGCTTCCCTGGTGGATGTGTTACAGGCGCAGACTACCAAACCTGGCTTCAAACTGTGTAATTTCATAATGAAAACACATGCAACCTAATAAAAACAGGCAAACTATTTGAAGATACACATCAAAAAGAAAAATATGGGAGTAGCCAATAAGAATATGAAAAGGTGTCCCACATCACTAGTCAACAGAAAAGTGCAAATTCAAACCGCAAGGAGAAACCACTAAGACCCGACAGCAGCTAAAACGAAGAATATTTTAGAATACTCATTGTTGGTGAGCATGTGGAGCAATTCAAGTTTTAATTTTGTTGAAATTCCCATATATTTTGCTTTGAAAACCTTTTGGCATTTTAAAAATAAAATCAAGCATACAGTTCCTCTAAGAATGAGCAATTCCCCTGTTAGTAATTTACCAGAGAAGTAAACACAAAAAGGTTTTTAGGTACACATAAATAAATTAATTAAAAATAAAATAAAATAAAAGCTTATATAAAAATGTTTTCAGGCTGGGCACGGTGGCTCACGCCTGTAATCCCAGCACTTTGGGAGGTCGAGGCAGGTGGATCACGAGGTCGAGAGATCAAGACCATCCTGGTCAACATGGTCAAACTCGTCTCTACTAAAAATACAAAAATTACCTGGGCGTGGTGGCATGCACCTGTAGTCCCAGCTACTTGGGAGGCTGAGGCAGGAGAATTGATTGAACCCGGGAGGCAGAGATTGCAGTGAGCCGAGATCGGGCATCTGCACTCCAGCCTGGCAGCTGGCGACAGAGTGAGACTCTGTCTCAAAAAAAAAAAAAAATGTTCCCAGACCTTCATTTATAATGGCCCTACACTGGAAACACTCCAACTGTGGATTCATTAGAGAAAGCAGAACCTCCTGACACGATTTGGCTGCGTCCTCCCCTAAATCTCATCTTGAGTTGTATTTTCCACCATCCCCACATGGCGTGGGAGGAAACAAGTGGGAGGTAATTGAATCATAGGGAAGTTATCTCCATGCTGTTCTCATGATAGTGAGTTCTCAAGAGATCTCATGGTTGTATGAGAGGTTTCCCCACCCCCTCTACTCTGCACTTCTCCTTGCTGCCACCATGTGAAGAAGGACATGTTTGCTTCCTCTTCTATCATGATTGCAAGTTTCCTAAGGCCTCCCCAGACATACTAAACTGTGAGTCAAGTAAACATCTTTCTTTTATAAATTATCCAGTCTTGGGTATGTCCATTAGCAGTGTGAGAATGGACTAATACACCCACTGTGGTACATCCATTAGTCAATAACAAGGCAAAGGCTGCTGAACACATAGCAACATTGATGGATAGCACAGGCATCACGTCAACCTAGAGAATGGGCACTACAGAGCAATTCTGTATGAGTGAATTTATATGAAGTCCAAGAACAAGAGGACAAAGTGGTGTGAGAGAAATCAGAGCAGCAGGGTCCTCAGGAGCTAGGGATTAACTGGAAAGGGCATGAGAGGCATTTCCGGGTGATGGAAACGCTCCTTTTCTTGAGGTGTGGGTCACATGCACTAAGCCATGCCTGTGTAGAAATTCTGACATTCGCTCTTCCTGAAACCCCTATTCTCCCACATCTAGCATTCGTTTGAACGCCATGCTAATATAATGAGTACTGGTTAAGTTCCTGTCATATGCCTGACCAGACACAACAATGGATAAAGCAACAAGGAAAAGTCCTTCCATCTTTTGGAAGCCCCTGGTGGAGTTCACTGTGACCTCACTGAGGAGGTACGGGATTGTAAGGGTGAGTGGAGCACCACCTGGAAGGAGAATTTCAGGACCAATGTATGATGGACTTCAGACGTGTCAGGGACAGCAGTCTCATGTTGCCGTCATTACTGTTATTACCCAGCAACACCAATATCACAGCCGATTCTGCCAAGGTGGGGAAGGGAGGGAGCAGACAGAGGTCTCGTCAACAAGGTCGCATCTGGCCATGAGGAGCCCAGATGCTGTGGTGAAGATGGCAGGGCAGGATGCCCCACAGTGGCTGTGCCCGCTCTGTTCTGGGGCCTCTGTCGTGGTCTGCAAGCCCCATGTAGCCTCGAGCGTCTCAGCCACCTTTCCTGGCTGATGTGCGAATGCCCGAGACGCTGAGTCTAGAGCCTCCTGGGGGCAGAAACAATGCCTGGCGGGCAGTGGCACTGTGGTCAACTGGACCCTACACTTGCCTCAGTTTTCCAGATGCTCCTCCCCGTGGGGGCAGCTGCAGGTCCCTGCAAGGCGGCCCTGAGAGTGTGCCAGGGTCTGACAGAGCAGCCCCACGCAGTGCTCCTCAGGGGCGTTACCACCAAAACACAGGGGCTAAAAGACACACCACCGTGCTCAGGTGTTCTAATGGCTTTTGCCATTTTTGTGAGCTGAAGGACTTGTTACTTAAACCTGTGCACAAGTAAAAGAGTGAAAATCAGGGAAAATGACAGTAAAAAGCATGTTTGTGAAAGGAGGCTGACTCTAGCTATGCTGTTTCCATGGGTAGACTTCAAAACCATATATAATTTTGCCAAACTGCTTTCCCTGTGGAAACATAAGACAACGGTGCCCAGCAAGGGGCTCAAGAAGCACAAGAGTGGGGCGTCTGAGGCTGTGGGGGACCCAGGGGAGCAGGGCTCAACCACGCTCCCGGACGGTGGCCTTCCGCTGTCTCCTTCCCAGCCCGTCAGCTCCACGGACCTGTACCCCGGTTTTCTGAGAATCTCAAATTCCTGAATGGATATTGGCACTGGGAATACCATGGCAAACAGGAAATGGTCTGAAGCTGGATCACAGAAGCAAAACAGAAACAGTAAATATTAATGTGGGCCTCAAAGACGGAAGTCTCTGCATTGATTTTCTCCAGTAAAAAGACATAATTTGTCTTTCTAATAAAACCCAAAGAGAGTTCCAGAGTATGATGTGATGAAACAAACTTAAAGGGAAAATACGGAATTACTCTGAAAATGTACATGACATAAATAGACCCTTCAGAAGAGAGAGAGAGAGAGAGAGAGAGAGAGAGAGAGTGAGAGAGCAATGAGATCCTGAACTATTATCCCATCTAAATAAAGGATTATTGATTAATGAAAGCAAAAGTATATAAGAAAATATACAAGAAATGAAAATAACTCACCACAACAACACTGTTGACATCATTTAATAGGGCAAGAAACGATTTAATTTAAAAATTCATGCACCATGCAATACCATATAATCAGACCAATTCCTTCCACGGATTCGTTCCAATCCGTTCGAGATCTGATCTATATTCAATTTTGGTCTAACTTGCAGTAGATGTTAAATTGAAGCTACAGTACCTTGTCAAACCAAGATAAATACCATAAACTGAAATTATATAAGCTTTTTGAATCTCAGTTTTAAAAAATCAGATGGCTACTTTTTTCTAGTTTATAATGCTCATAGTTAAATTGCCTAAACTTTTGTTATGTAGAGAAATCAAGAACAGTGCTGATGTTTAAGAATCAAGTTATTTTATTTTCAAAGAGATCAAAGTAATTTCTGAGCCACCACATGAAACAGAAGCACTCATGTTAAATCTCCATGGAAGAGCTGGGTGGTTACGGGGCTGCGTATGTGGGCATGTGCAAGCGTGTGCCTGTGATGAGTGCACTTAATAACATAAAAGTATGTGAAATCCCTGCCTTTTGTCATGCTCTATTAATTGGAAAATAACTCTTGATATCCTAATCTTATTCAACAATCTTAGATCAAGAAATTTAGCCTCACGTGTGTCTTTCCCACGTTGTGTGCTTGTAGTTGTAGAAATAGGGAAGCAGGAATGTGAGTTCTATTGAGAAGACACCAATCGCAGCCGGGTCAAAGTCAAGTTCTCTCTGAGTCACTGATTTTGAATTTGAGGAACCACCACTGACCAGAAAAGGCTCCCTTGATTCCTGGTTGACACTGCCAAGTACATACCCCAACAGAAGACGAGCAGAGAGTGCAAACCTCAGAGGAGCACGCTGGGCCACAGGCTTCTGAATGAAGAACTTTCCTGGATCAGAGGCTTCCTGGTGCCCCGCCTACAAAAAATACTTACAACTGAAATGGTCAGAAGGAATACGGCTTACCACAGTACTCTCTCAGCAAAAATACACCAACCTCCAGGGACCCAGAGGACGCTGATGGAAGCCCCTGCCCCTCCCCTCACTCCCCACCTTGGCCGAGCTGGGCAGACGGTGCTGCGGGTTCTGCCCTGTTTATTCTATCGGCGACGTGGAAGCACCTTTTAAACTGCACGACCTCGGGGATTATCTGTGCGCTGAGAGCAGGCAGCACGCATGGCTCGGGACAGAGGAACTCAGCTTCTGTAAACAGCCAGAGTGGTTGTGCACATGCCATTTCCTTGACATAAATAACAGGCACATATGGCCTGAGACAGGAAGTGGGGGCTACCTGGATAGATTGCTGTCCTGCTTGACAAGTGGCGCTATTTATGACTTGATCCCGCCCGATGGCGCGAGGAGGAGGGGAGGCTGATGACTTTCTCATGAACTCCCCGGCAATGCGCGTCGGCCATGGGAACCAGCACTCCTGTTGTCAACATGACCAGTGACGATAAAACAAACACATCTTCCAAAGGCAAAGAAACAACACTTGTGTTCCACTCGGATGGGTGGGTCAGTCCCACAGCAACAGGGAAGTCCAGGCAAATTCCCACCCAGCAACGCCAGCCAACTTTAAACCTCATGTCAACTTGATTCAGAAAAAACTGTTGACTTGTCCAGCAGTTTTTGCCCTCCCCTCGATATATTGCTGGGTGTGTGCTTACATCACACTGCAAGCCAAAGAGACCAAATTCACCTGTCACACAGCTCGATGGAATTGGCCATACTTTGCATACTCCCATGGGACTGCAGGCCCCCATAAGCACTGGGGGGCCGCCTGTTGTGTGTGGTGCAGCTGGCTGTGAGCTCTGCCTCTAACCCTGTTGGCCTGTTCTCCACAACTGCTATTGTCCTCTCACTGACAAATGCCATCTGTAACAGGCACCGTTGTTCAGATGCCCCAAACTTGAAGAGCAATGTTGTTTTAATTGAGCTTAATTCTGCAAATATTTGTTGAATGTTTTACATGAAGTTCTTCAAGGAATTTCGAGCTCAGTAAAGCAAAGGGCTTCCCATGGAATGTGGGCGTGCTCCATGGGTCCCAAAATGCGGTAACGGAAGGGCAAATCACACAGATATGCATCGTCACCCTTTTTTCTCTCTCTCTACGGGATGACTACCTTCAGCCTAGACACATGTCCCTTTCTCATTGTACGATTTAAAAAGATAAATAAATAAACACAATGCTTTAAAAGAAATTTCTCTTGGCTGGGCATAGTGGCTCAAGCCTGGGTGGCTCCCAGCACTTGTGGGGGATCACGGTGTGAAAATCGCCGAGGCTGGGAGTTCGAGAACAGCCTGAGCAACGTAACGAGACCTCATCTCTACAGAAAGTTACAGAATGAGCCAGGTGTGGCAGTGCACCCCTGTAGGCCCAGCTACTGGGGAGCTAAGGTGGAAGGAGAGCCTGAGCCGGGGATCTTGAGGCTGCAGAGGACCACGAGCGCATCATTGCACTCCAGCCTGGGACACAGAGCCGACGCTGTCTCTGAAAAATAAAAGGAAAAATATAAAACTCAGATATGCTGACCTCACAGGGCTGTCTGCAACAGCTCGACACATACCTCCCACATCGCATTCCGGCTGTCTCCCACCCCTCTTCTCCTCACACTGTCTGTAAAAGCCCCTCCATCGAGCTGTGTGCTCACAGATGCAAGCCCTGCTGTCCTCAGCCTTCTGCAGCAGCATCCCTGGCGCTGGGCCCTCCCTCCCTCATACACCTCGTCTCATGGCTTCCAGGGCTGCGTACCATCACGCCTGGCCTGGCTTTATCCAGGAAGCATTCCTTCACCGTCTGCCACATGACCGCCTGTTCTCTCTGATCTTGGAACATCTGAGGCCTCCAGCACTCAGTGCTTGCTCTTCACTTCACCGTCCACACAAAATCTCTAGGGCAGGGCTCCTCACATCCTGAGACGACTACAGATCCCCTTCGGAGCTTGTTACAATGAAGACTGAGTCCAAGGTCGGGGTGGGACCAGACATTCTGCATGTTTTTTAACTTTTAAGTTCAGGACACATGTGCTGGTTTGTTGTATAGGTAAACTTGCATCACAGGGGTTGTAGTACAGGGCATTTTGTCATCCAGGTATTAAGCCCATTAGTGATTTTTCCTGATCCTCTTCCTCCTCCCACCCTCCACCTTCTGTTAGACCTCAGTGTGTCGTTTCCAGTGATAGACTGAATAAATAAAATGTGGTACATATACATCACGGAATACTATGCAGCCACAAAAAGAATCAGATCATGTCCTTTGCAGAAAGATGATTGAAGCTGGAGGCCATTATTCTTAGCAAACTAACTCAGGAACAGGAAACCAAACCCCTCATGTTCTCACTTGTAAGTGGGAGCTCAATGATGAGAACATATGGACCAGAGATTCTGCATTTCTAACAAACACAGGTAAGGCTGCTGGGGCTTTGGGGGTTTGAGGGTGGGGACACGCACATTTTAAGTAGCAAAGATGAGAGAATCCCTTCCTCTCATCCTGACTTCAAGGGTCAGTCATCTTTATGCTAATGACCCTTAAAGGTATACCCGCAGCTCCACAAAGGTGTCTCCTTCTCCTCTACTCCAGCGACCAGGTGAATATGTCCACCTGGATGTCTCACCATCCCTCAAAGTGTCCTGCCTACGAATGAAGGACTGCCTTTCCTCCTGGCCCAGCCTGGCTCCCTGCCTTCCCCATCTCACCTCCCCGTGGTTCAGGCCAAACCACAAACCTCCACCCAACTCTTCAGCACATTCTCTTGGCTTTATTGCTGAGATATCCTAAATTTTACTGTTTCTCTTCAATCGCCATGGCTGCCACAGGGATGGAGCCGCCACTGATGACCTGCACCAGCCTCCCTGTGGGGCGGAGGTCTCATGTAGCCTCCTGTAATTCAGCAACCAGTGTGATTCTCATACAACAGGAGCCAGACCCTGGCCTTTGCGGCGCCTGGTTCCCCACCACACTCAGCAAATGTCCAGGGCCCGCAGTGGCCTCTCTGATGTCACCTGCCCCTTCCCGCCCCCTCGCACGCCTCCCTAGAGTTCTCTGATAGGCTCAGCCGCGGCCACGCTGGGACCCGGAGGTCTTGCCATGGCCGGTCCTCCAGCCTGGAGTGCTCCCCACTGACAACTCCTCTCCTCTCCTTCTGAGCTCATCTCAGATGCTGTCGTTTCAGTCAGCCTGGCCCGATCCAGGTGTTAATCGGTGCCCCCACCTCTGCACCCCCTTAATACTGTCTCCTGCTGAATTTGGGCATTCTTCCGAATGTGTACTTTGTTGACGGTTGATCGTGTGTGATTCCTGCACACAGTTTGTCTCTGTTCAAGGCTCTCAGGATCACTGAGTGACTGTATAATGGGACCCAAGAAAAGGACAAAAAGATGTTTTAAATCTAAGAGAATTCAGGTCGGTAGCTTAATTTGTAGTCTGACACGCCGAATTAGTGGAAATCATTTTACAATGCTAGTTCTGCTTTAAAATGTATAATTATTCAGGAAGAAAAGCCAGAGAGGTGTGACACCAAGAGACAGCAGACAGCTGGGTGTGCCAATCCACCTCCCTCTCACCCTAGATAATTCCAGCTTTCTTCCTAGAGTCAACCCTTCCTGCCTCCTCCCTGCCCCTCACTCCTCCTGACTTGTTCTCCCCTGCCTGGGTGAATGGCCTGCTTCTCACTTCTCTATGCAAAGGAGAGCAGGCAGGAGAAAGCACCTTCGTCTCCCCCACTGCCAGCCCTCCTGGCCCCTCTCTTGGCTCCAGCCCCCAACTCCTGTAGGAGGGCTCCCGCCTCCCAACTGAGCACAGCTCCCTGGGGTGCCCTGACTCCGGGGTAATGCTATGTTCAGATGTTTCAGTCTGTTTCCAGGAGGACCCCCTTGCTTCTCAAGTGTCCTGTTTTGTTAAAAAAAAACAAAACAAAACAAAAAAAAACTGCTGTAAAGAACATTATTAGGATAATTGATGAACTTTTAATATGAATTAGAAATAAATTTCAGGATTGCACTAATGATCTTTTCTTGATTTTAAAAATTGTCACCAGGTGTGACAGCTCATGCCTGTAATCCCAGAACTTTGGGAGGCCTAGGTGGGCGGATCACAAGGTCAGGATATCAAGACCATCCTGGCCAACATGGTGAAACCTTGTCTCTTCTTGAAAAAAAAAAAAAAAAAAAAATATATATATATATATATATGAATTGTCCTGTAGTTGTGCAAAAATAAATAGAAAATAGACACTGAGGTATAGATGTATGTGTGTGTATATATATATATACATACACACACACACACACACACACATTGAGATGGCAGAGCTGTTGGAATTAGCTGATGAAGATTTTTAAATTGTCATAATATAATTGCTTCAACCATAAACTATCAACATTTATGAAACAAATGGAAACAAATGGGAAAAAATAGAACGTCTCAACAAATAATATATATAGAGAGAAGAACCATATGGAAATTTCAGAATAGAAAATACAGTGAGTGAAATTTTAAAAATACAATGGGTAGGCTAAACCTCAGAATAGAGAAGATAGGAGAACTAATCCATGTACTAAAAGGTTTAAAAATGCAAAATACCCAGTCTGAAAAACAGAAAGTAAAGCGACTACAAAATTAATACAAAAAGTCCCTCAGACATGTGGGGCTATATCAAAATACCTAAGTTTTCTGTCACTGGAGTACAGGAAGGAGAGGAGAAAGAGAGCAGGGCTAAATAAATAACCTTAACAAAATGACTGAAAACTTCTCAAATCTACCAAAGCACATAAATACACAATTTCAAGAGATTAAGTAAATATCAAACAGAATAAATCCAAAGAAATTCACACCAAGACACATCGTTATGACTGAATGTTTGTGTCCCCCTCAAAATGCATATGTTGAAGTCCTAATTCTCAATTTGCTGGTATTTAAAAGTGGGGCCTTTGGGAGATAATTAGGTTTAGATGAGGTCACGAGGGTTGAGCCCCATGATAGGATTAATGCATTTATTAAAAGAGGAAGAGACACAGGATCTCTCTCTCTCGTCTTCTGCCTGTTTACACCAAGGAAAAGATATTTGAGCACCTAACCAGGAAAACCGCAAAGATGGGCCTCATCAGGCACCGAATTAGCACCTTCATCTTGCACTTCCCAGCCTCCAGAACTGTGAGAAATCAATTTCCATTATTTAAGCCACCCAGTTGGCTTTTGTTACTGTAGCCCAAGCTGAACAAGACACACATCAGAGTCAAACTTCTGAAAATTAAAGACAAAATTTTAAAACAGTGATCAGAAATGACACTTTACCTATAGAAGAAAAACTTGAACAATAGAGAGAATTTCTCAAAAGAAACCACAGAGGACAGAAAAAAAAGGAGTGTATCTTTCAAGTGCTGAAAGAAAAGAATTATCATATCCAGTTGTGATATATTTTGGGAATGAAGGAAGGAAATCAAAGCTTTCTTAACTGAATAAAATTCAGAAAGTTTTTTAACAGCAGGCACACTTTAAAAGAATAGCTAAAGAAAGTTTACTGACAGAAAATAATAAAAGCAAGAATCTGGGAACCTCAAGAAGAAAGAGAGAACAATGGAGAAAAGTAAATATATAAATAATACAACACATCTTCCTTCTCCTCTTGAGTCTTCTAAATCATGTTTGAGGACTTAAGCAAAATATTATAACACTGAACATGTTTTTAAATGTATATAGCAGAAATGTAAAATCATCGTATTATAAATGGGAAAGGATTTCAGAACAGATGGGAGGTTAAATTTCTACACCTCATTTGAACTGGTAAAATAATAACACTTAGGCTTATAAGTTATGCATATTCAATAAAATACCTAGAGCCACCTGTAGGCAAGCTATATAAAGAAACAGACTCAAAAACTCTGTAGATGCATTAAAATGATACTCTTTAGTAAAAAGTGTTCCAGTAACCTACAGAAAGGCAGCAAAAAGAAAAGAGAGAACATTAAACCAAAGAGAACAAGCAGGAAAGAAAAAGAAGTAAAATTGCTGAAAAGTGCTAATGTATTTATAATTTCATTAAATGTAAATGTTCTAGACACACCAACGAAGGAACAGAGATTTCAAAGTGGATTTAAAACAAACGAACAAACCAAAAAAATCACACACATGACCAAATCATATTGCATATGGTCTATAAGAAACTCACTTTGGGCTGGGAATGGTGGCTCATTCCTGTCATCCTAGCACTTTGGGAGGCCCAGGTAGGTGGATCGCTTGAGCTCAGGAGACCTAGACCAGCCTGGCTAACATGGTGAAACCTTATCTCTGCAAAAAAAAAAAAAAAAAAAAAAAAAAAAAAATTAGCCAGGCATAGTGGCAGGCACCAGTAATCCCAGCAACTCAGGAGGCTGAGGCAGAAGGGTCACTTTACCCCTGGAGGCAGAGGTTGCGGTGAGCAGGGATCACACCACTGCACACCACACTGGGCAACAGAATGAGACTGTCTAATTAAAGAAAGGAACAAATGAAATGCACTTCCGTCTTAACAATATAGATAGATTAAAAAAGAAGAAAAAAACAGATATGCCATGCAAACAGTCATCAAAGGAAAGCAAGTATGACTAGCAACATTAATATCAGATAAAGTAGACTTCAGAACAGTAAGGTTAACAGGGACAGAATGGTAACTTACAAAAT
This sequence comes from Ateles fusciceps, assembly GCA_036589455.1. Taxonomy (NCBI): domain Eukaryota; kingdom Metazoa; phylum Chordata; class Mammalia; order Primates; family Atelidae; genus Ateles; species Ateles fusciceps. The sequence continues at coordinate 7,387,926 of JAZHEH010000586.1, forward strand.
GATAGAAGGGTAAATCTACCAAGAAGACATGGCAATCATACATGTGTATGCACCAAACGACATGGCAGAAAAATGTGTGAACCAAAATTGATAGGACTGAAAGGACAAGTAGACAAATATGCAAGTACAGACAGAGACTTCAATAAGTCTTCCTCAGCAATTAATAAAATAACTAAAAAAAATGAATGAATAAACAACTGATACAGAAACTCAGCAAGGATATGGAGAGCACAACAAATGAATCAATCAACAGGATTTAGTCAACATTTCTTGAATATTCTACCCAACAACAGCAGAACACACATTATTTTTAAGCACCCTCAAAACACATACCAACATGAACCATATCCCAGCCATTAAACAAACCTCAACAAATTTAAAGGAATTTTAGCCATAAGGCGTACGTTCTTTGATTACAATAGAGTCAAACTATAATCAATAACAGAAACATAACAAGAAATTATCTCAAACTTGGAAAGTAACTCACATACGTCTAGATAAACTACGAGTCAGAAAAGAAGTCCCACCGGAAAATAAAGTACATTGAACTGAATGAAAAGAAAGACGCAATATATCGGCGTTTGTGGGACGCCCGTAAAGCAGTGCTAACGGAGAAACGTACAGCACCACGTTTATATTACAAAAGGGAAAAATAGCTTGGCAGTTTCTTTAAGACCTGTGCATGTAAATACCATGTAATCCAGCAAATGCGCTCCTGGTCACTTATTCCAGATAAATGAAAACTTGTGTTCACACAAAAACCTATTATGAAAATGTTCCTAGCAACTTTATTTGTTACAGTAAAAAAAAACTAGATATAATCCATATGTTTTTCAATAAGTAATAGTTTCAAAATATGTTGCCAGGCATGGCGGCTCATGAATATAATCTCAGCATTTTGTGGGGGCTGAGGTGGGAGGATCCCCTGAAGCCAGGAGTTTGAGACCAGCCTGGGCAAAAAAGTGTGACAAAAAGCAAACAAACAAACAAAAAGACTATTTATATCATGAAATACTACTCAATAACAATAATAAGAATAAACTATTAATACACACCACAATCTGAAAGAATCAGCAAAGCAGCATACTGAATGGAGAAAATACAGTCCCAAAGGTTACATGCTTTATGATTCTACTCAGAACATCTGTGAAGTGAAATTCATGGTCAAGAGTGACTCTCGGCCAGGTGCGGTGGCTGACACCTGTAATCTCAGCCCTTTGGGAGGCCAGGTAGAAGGATTGAGGCCAGGAGTTTGGGACCAGGCTGGGTAACACAGTGAGACCACCCCCGCCATCTCTATTTAAAAAATAAATATATAAATAATTTTTATTTTTATTGAAGGAGCACCCCCAATTAGTGGGTTGGGGCCACTGCAGTGCCACTGACCCAGTGGGACTATTTTAAAGTGTGAACAATCAAGTACTCAGAGGACCACCCCCCCGCCCGACCCCAATGGCCCATGGCAGTAAACTAGCTTATTTACACACACTTCATTAGGTTTCCCTTCCTATACACTGTTCCACTCATTTACTTCCCCTTCCTGGGACCACCTCCCAAGTAAACTACCTGGAGTCGAGACCTTGTCTCAGGAAAACCCAAAGTAATCCTTGGGCAAAACAGAAGCTACATTTTGGGCATCAGGGACAATCTGCATAGGAGTGTGTCAACCACACTGAAAATTCAAGAGGAAGAGAAATGAGCACAGGCCTTTCTGGCTCCAAGTCCCTGCTTTCCACCATCACGCCTCCCACAAACCCCACACTCAGGGACCAGGGCTCATTGCTTCTTCCACTTCTCTCTTCCCCAACATTTGACCATAAGCAATAAAGAGAAATAGGCTGAGCCTTCAACACTTTGTTTAGAAATCTCCTCAGCTGAGTATCTGAGCCATCACTTTCAAAGTCTAATTTCTATAAAACACTCAAGCAAAATTCAGTCAAAGCCTTTGCCACTTTATAACAAAGATTGCTTTTTTTTTTCCATTTTCTGATAACATGCTGTTTATTTTCATTTGACATCTCACCATAAGAACTTTTAATGTTCATATTTCTACCAATACTATGTTCAGGCTGATACTGTTTTTTTTTCTAAGGCAGTGGAAGCTTTCTCTACAGTTCTCTTCTTTCCTTTCTGAGCATTCACCAAAATGGCCTTAAACATCTATATTTCTACCAATGATCTCTTCAAAGACGTCTGAACTCTTTCTAACATGCACGTCAAGTCTCTTCCACACTCTACCCAATGCCCAATTCCAAAGCTACTTCCACATTGTTAGGTATTTGTGACAGCAACCTTCCACTTCTCAGTACCAAAATGGTATTGGTCTGCTCAGGCCGACATGACAAGGGGGCGCAGCGTCTCTTCCGTGCTAAGTACAGGCTTGCCGTCAGCACCCGGGCTCATCTCAGAGCGAGAAAGCAAAGATCCTCCCTGTGGGCAAATGTGTTCAATAACCATGTGCTTCTTGGGCCTCGGTTTTACAAATTTTATAAATTACAAATGTATTTACGTACATTTGAAGGCTAAAATAAAACAAATTAAATAAATACGCATTTTCTGAGAAAACATCAGGACACTAATGGTGCTGAAACTCTTCATGTTATCACTGATGACGTCGACTCTGTAATTTCAAATTGTATAAAAAGAACCATCAGATCTTACACCCATTAGGATGGCTGCTATCAAAAACCAAGAAATAAAAACAAAAACAATCGTGTTGGCAAGGATGTGGAACATCTGGAAGCTTCGTGCCCTGTGGTGAGGATGTAAAATAACACAGCCACGATGCAGAAGAGTATGGTGATTCCCAAACACTAAAAACAGAATTAGGAGGAAGTAAAGGAGTGGAGCAGGAGTGGCTCATGCCTGTAATCTCAGCACTTTGGGAGGCCGAGGCGAGAGGATCGCTTGAGCCCAGGAGTCCGAGACAAGCCTAGGCAACGGTGAGACCCTGTCTCTACACATAACACAAAATCAGTCTAGGCATGGTGACTCACGCCTGTAATCCCAGCACTTTGGGAGGCCGAGGCAGGCAGGATCAACCTGAGGCCAGGAGTTCGAGAGCAGCCTGGCCAACATGGCGAAATCCCCTCTCCACTAAAAATACAAAAATTAGCTGCGCACAGTGGTGAGTCTCCTGTAATTCCAGCTACTCGGGAGGCTGAAGCAGGAGACTGCTTGAGCCCAGGAGGCAGAGGTTGCAGTGAGCCGAGATTGTGCCACTACACTCTAGCCTGGGTGACAGTGTGAGACTCCATCTAAAAACAAAACAAAAAAACTTCCTTTCCATCTTGGACCCGGCAGAATAGCTCCTGCAAAGAAGGGTGGTGAGAAAGAAAAACGACCGTTCTGCCATCACCGAGATGGTGACCCAGGAATATACCATCAACATTCACAAGCGCAGCCAGGGAGTGGGCTTCAGGATGCGTGCCCTGGGACACTCAAAGACAGTCGGAAATTTGCCATGAAGGAGATGGGAACTCCCGATGTGCGCATGGATACCAGGCTCAACAAAGCTATCTGGGCCAAAGGGATACGGAATGTCCCATAGCGAATCTGTGTGCGGTGGTCCCGAAAACGTAACGAGGATGAAGAGTCACCAAATAAGCTCTGTACTTTGTTACCCACGTACCTGTCACCACTTTCAAAAATCAGCGTGGATGAGAACTAATCGCTGATCATCAAATACATCAAATAAAGTAATAAAATTGCCTTAAAAAAAATTTAGCCAAAGGTGGTGGCACGTGTCTGTGGTTCCAGCTACTCCAGGCTGAGGTGAGAGGATTGCCTGAGCCTGAGAGACTGAGGCCGCAGTGAGCTATGATTGTGCCACTGCACTCCAGCCTTGTCAGCAGAGTGGGAATCTGTCTGAAAAAAAGAGAAACAGCACAGAATTACCATATGACCCAGCGATTTCACTTCTGTGTAAATATCTAAAGGAACTGAAAGCAAGGTCTCAAAGAGGTATTTGTACACCCACGTTCATAGCGGCATGATTCACCCTATCCAAGACAGGGAAGCAACCCAACCTGCCATCGGCAGATGAATGGAGGGACCACGTGAGGCAGCTCCATGTGGAACATTATTCAGTCGCAGAAATGAAGAAAATTCTGATGCATGCTACAACAGGGACAACCTTGAGGACGTGATGCCAAGTAAAATAAGCTGGCCACGAAAGGGCACATGCTGTAAGATGCCACTTATACAAGGTGCTGAGTGGTCAAATTCACAGTGACAGAAAGTAGAGTGGTGATTTCCAGGGGATGAGGAGAAAGGGGATGGAAAATTATTGTTGATTGAGCAAAGGTTTCAGTTATGCAAGAAAAAAAATGTGCAGATGAACGATGGTGATGGTTGCACAACAATGTAAAATTAAAACTAAATAATAATAAAAGCAAAAGGGTCACTGATGAGAACACTGAGGGGTGGAATTGGTGTTAAAAGTAGGAGAACGTGAACTCACAGTATATTCAAACAATACTAGTACAATCCCAAACACAACTTTGGAAAGCAAGACGTGCTAAAATCCACACAGGTCTTTATGCGTTAGTTAACCACAAAAAATTCCTTTCACGGGTGTTTTATGTGATAACTTAACATTGATTTTTATATTTGTCTGTTTAAAATAAAATGTAAATTAAGTATGAGCATTGACATGAAATATCCTTTATCTTCAGGAGTGGAAGGAGCACTTTGAAACCAGTAGCAGAACGTGGCTGGACCTTTGGTGGCCTGGGTGTGGCCCTGAATGCTTCATGGCCTTGCGATTTGCAAGGTAAATGTTCCGGGGGTTCGTGATTAGTCTCGAACCTGGGAAAAATGGAAATCTACAATGCTCAGCCACAGGCAGGCACTAACATAAAGCAGCCACAGCGGTCTGCCCCAAGTATTTCCGACCCATTGCTGCAAGTCCACTAAGCTCTGGGTCACATTTGTCTGGGTTTTAAGGAGAGAAAGGAAGACGTGGAAGTCGGAGGAGAAGGCTCTCCGTGTTTTCTCATCTGTGAGTCTCGGGCTGGGGCAGTATTGATGGAGGCGACCAGGTCCTTTCTAATGTACTGGAAAGTCTTCCGCACGCCTCGCTCGACTGCACGTCTCAGGGCCCTGTGGGCCAGGCCCTAGCCCCGGCAGAACAATATGGCCTTCTCAGGGCAATGCCCTGTGGGCTGATCCTTGTCAGGTTATGTTATGTTTTAATGGCAGATGCTTCAATGCCGGTTTTGTGCGCAGTGGTATCAGAACAAGAGCACTGAACAAATCAGGGGCCCCTGGAGCCTCCATTCATCGTGCGGCCCTGACACGGCCCCCACCCCGGGCTACCCAGACGGCCACTGAGTCTCCTTTCCAAGTCCTCTCCTCTATTATTTAAAGTATCTCCTCGAATGCCTTCCTCTCCAAACACCTGAAGTATTCCCCAATGTCCAAAAAGTCATTTTGAGAAATCGGAGTAAAAACAGGAATGACAGAAGAGTCTCAGCGTCCTGGAGCCATCACAGGAGCATCTCCAACAAGGAAATAACGTGTCATTCCAGACAAAACAGTACCAACTGCATCGGGAAGATTTACAGCTCACTCAGGAGGTGAGCTTCCGCACTGGAGAGATTCAGCAGCATTCAAATACGCCAGTGCAAAAGAAACTGCGGTAGAAAGCCCCAATACTTAGTGGGAGTCTATTGCAATAGCCCAAAAGGATGGCACTTTAAAGTGTGCGTGAAGCCTGAGCGTGCACTCGGGGACCTGCAAATGTTGCCCAGGTGGGAGGAATCTGGTGTTTGCAGCCTAGAGCCGGCTGTTTATAATTAAAATTCCACGTCAGGGGGTCTCACCCTAGGGCCATTTTGCCCTCCAGGGAGCACTGCCGCATCTTCCAGACATTGTGTATGGCCATCCTACAAACCAGTGCTGCTGGCCTCTCGTGAGAAAGGACAGCAATGCCACCAACACCTTACAACCCAGCAGGACGGCCCGGGGGACAAAGGCATCGCAGCCTCAGTGTCAAGAGCCGCTAAGATGGAGACATCTGCTCTAAAGGAACAGAGAGATTCGAGGTTTAAGCACAAGGAGACTAACCATACGCCCTTTTCTTTGCATTCAACCACCAATTAGAGCAAAGCTTTAAATATTTTCTCACTAGAAAAAATGACAACATTCTCAAACGGTTGCAAAGCACTCATTAGAACTTCTGAAAATCTTCTAACAGACTAGCCCGATTTTAAGTGTTGCAAATGAGGCGTCATAGACGTTTATTCGACAGATTCTAAGAGCCATCTCCTTCTTACCCCGGGCTTGAGGCAAAGGACACGTGCTGTGCAGTCTACACGGGAAAGACAGAGGTGAAGCAATCACAGAAACGGTGGATAAAGCGAAACTGTGCAAAGCAGCTCAGTGAAGGCCACAGGAAGAAGGGATTTCCCTGGTCTGGGAGACAAGAAAGCTTCTGTGACAATCTGATATCCAAACAGAGACCTGCAGACTGAGAAGACAGCCCTGGGTGAGGTGGGGAAGCGGTGGCCCCTCCAGGGAAGGAGGAGGGAATGTGCAAGGCCCCAAGGCAGGCGGGGCTTCAGCCTATGTGTAGCCCAGAACAGAGACCCCCACACTCAACCGTCAGTTAGGAGGGCAGGGATGCGAGGTGGGGCAAGAGAGTTGGAACAGGCCGGATCGCACAGCAGCACTTGAAGACCACGCCAGAATTCTGGATTTTCTCCAAGGCCAGTAGAGACCCATGAGAGGGTTCTAGGCAAAGGAAAGAAATGCTCAGAGTCCCATTCTGGAAGTCCCCGCTGCTCCTGGTCTGGACCTGGAGAAGAAACCTGTTTAGCCCAAGCCTAAGAAGATGGCCATGGAGAGGGCAGTGGTGTGAGTGAGACGTGCAGACATGTGCCGGCTCCTGAGCAGCTGGTACTGGGAGGTCTCGGAAGTCCCTGCTTCTGAAATGGACAGCTGCGTGTGCTCACAGCGCCCATCTCAGGTGTTCATCTGCAGGTTGCTGGAATGGAGGATATTCCTGCAGTCTACAGAGGATTTGCCAACTGCGTTCAACAGAGTTCGTCACCCAGACAGTGTGTATTTTACTTTTATTTTTTTGAGACATGGTCTCACTCTTCTGCCCAGGTTGGAGTGCAGTGGCTCAATCACAGCGCACTATAGCCTCAAACTCCAGGCCTCAAGGAATCCTCCTGCCTCAGCCTCCTGAGTAGCTAGAATCACAAGTGTGCACCACCATGCCTGGCTAATTTTCTGTTTTTAGTAGAGACGAGGTCTCACTATGTTTTTCAGGCTGGTCTCAAAATTCTGGTCTCAAGCAATCTTCCTGCCTCAGCCTCCCACAGTGCTGGAATTGCAGGCGTGAGCCACTGCGCCCGGCCTACGACTTTCAGTGTGGAGTTAGCGCACTGACTCATGCACAGCACAACAGACCCACGCAGAATTGCTTGTCTGAGCTCTGAGAACGCCCATCGCAGGGTGGGTCAGTGGAAATCACAGCACCTCCCTCTGGTCAACAGAGACACAGACAGCAGGCCTGTCACAGTGAGAATGAGGACCTCAGTCAACAGGGAGGGGCACAGGCTGGGAAGCCAGAGGAAGGCACGGAGCGGAAGACACAGGGAAACACATAACCATCTGTGGCTCAGAAGCTTGCCCACACTCGCATCACACTGGAAAAGCTTGGCAGCCCACGCACGCTACCCACTGAGGTCGGCCTTCCAGGGAAGCTCTTGGCTTCTCAGGGCGACTTAGACGTAAGCCTTCAGCAGAGAAATTCCATCTGTATGTCATAACAGCAGAGCTAAGTTCTATGAGTCAATAATGGAGGCGTGGAAAATTGATGCCTTCAGGATTGAACCTGTTATAAAGACGCTATCTACAGACTGCAGCTTAGTTCACAGAGATGTGTGTATATGTGTGTGTGTACAATTTATTCATGTAACAGATATTTGTTGAGTACCTACTATGTGTGCACCGTGTTTTAGGGACAAAATCATGGGGTTTTGCAGCGAGCAAAATCATGGGATCCTGCCTGCATGGAGCTAATAGCCAAACAGGATGACAGAAAATACTGAGAAATGAATTCAATATGTTCAGTCAGAAAGCTCTTTGATGTTAGTTTCAAACAAAATGTGGGTCTGCACAGGAAAGCTTCTAAAACCTGATGCTGCTCCAAGTTCTGGAAGGATTTGCTCTGGCCAGTGGCGATGAAGTCTGTGGAGGAAGTGGGCGGCCTGGTCCGGAGTTCATTCTGCTTCCTCAGAAGCTTGGGTGGGGAGAAGGCAGTGCCTTCCCCCATCCTTCTGGATACACCTGATGCATGACGCTTTAGCTGACTCGATGCCCTGCTCCTTCCAGCATGCGGACCACCACAAACACCTAAAGATCTGTCGGGGCCTTGAGCTCTTAGCCAGTGCATGATGAATAGACCTTAGGAAGAGACGGAGCTGAGTTAAGTGAAGTGTGGACTGGAGAATGCGGCTGGTTTAGGGATCAGTCAAGGTCAAGCAGGACTAGAGTCAGGGAGGGACTGAGTTGTGCTGGGTGTCAATGTCAGAAAAAGCAGCTTTGAAGTAGAAGGCTAGGACCAAGGATGGAGGGGCTTTGCTTCTGACCTACAGGTAGGGAGGCCTTGAATAGAGACAGTACCTGTGGGCTCCCCCAAGGAGCTCTTTTGCTGGAATGAATTCAAGAACTCCACTTCCTGGAGCCTTACCTCCTCCTCTGTGGGGGCTGCCGCCCTCCCCGCCAGTGCCCACGGCTACCGGCCTTAGCCTCATAGCAGGCCTCCCTCCTAGGACTCGTCTCGTTATGAGCTGGTTTTCTGCATCTGAGGAGGGAGATATGTTTTTCCAACATCTGTGGGGTCCCTACAGTTTAGGTCTTTGCAGGCTTGAGAGAAGACAGTCTCCTCATAGTTCACTTTCTGCAATTTTTTCTTCCTGGGGGCCGGGGGTGGGGCTGTCTTGTTTCAGGGCAGGCAGCCAGTGAGGAAAGCGCTAAATGCCATTTTTATAACTGCCCAGATCTCATGAAGAGGCTCCTCAATTCTAAATAACGCTTTCCCTTACTTAGGTTTCAATCCTGTTCAGTTTTGAAGGGTTTTGGAAGTCTTTTCTAAAACTACTTTCAGCAAGCCTTGAAAGTCAATCATATACTGAGATTTGTTAAAAGTCAACATCGTTGAGACATAATTTGCATATAACAAAACAAAATGTTATATTTTGTTGTATGCAAATTATGATAACCAAAAATGTTAAGAACACAGCTTGGACAAATTTATTCACTGCAATAATCTCCACCACAACTGAAATATTCGAACATTCCTATCCCTTGAAAAGTTCTTTGTGTCCCATTTCAGCCAACCCCTGCCCTCACCCCAGTAACCACTGACCAGATTTCTGCTGCATTAGATAGACTTTAAAAACATAAATATAAAATCATTATTAAAAAGCTCATGGCTATAGCTTGTAGTCTCTGTTTTGTACTTTTTTATAGACAACATAAGTTGCATTTTACAAGTTTGGTTGCAATTGCATTATTTGTTTGTTTATCTATTCATTCATTCATTCATTCATTCATTCCGACAGAGCTTCACTCTGTCATCCAGGCTTGAGTGCAGTGGTGTGATCACAGCCCACTGCAGCCTTGAACTCCTGGGCTCAAGTTCTCCCCCGACCTCGGCCTCCAGAGTCGCTGGAATTACAGGCATGCGATACCATGCCTGGCTAATTTAAATTTTTTTTCAGTAGAGACAGAATCTCTCTGTATTACCCAGGCTGCTTTCAAACTCCTGGGCTCAAGTGATCCTCCTGCCTCTGCCTCGGATTACAAGCATGAGCCATGGTGCCCAGCCCAACTAATGACAATTGGAACTAACAGCACTCAGTGGGTGCTCACAGGGCACCTGGTGGCTCCAGCCTGCCACCTTGTTGTTATTATAGTCTTGCACCCCATGACACCATACCGTAAATGCCACGATTGTCCCGTAAGATTACAGAGGAGCTGAAAAGCTGCTATCACCTAGTGACGTAGTCATCGTAAGTTTCCAACACAGTCACTTTGTTTCTTTCTATAAATTTAGTGTGGCCTAAGTGTCCAGTGTCATGTACGGGAATGTCCCAGACCTTCACATTCACTCCCCATGCACTGACTCCCGCACGGCAAGCTCCAGTCCTGAAAGCTCCATTCATGGCAAGTTCCCTATACAGGGGCACCGGTTTTTCACCTTTGTCTACCTTATTTTTACCAAAGCTTTTCTATGTTTAGACATGTTTAGAGCCACAAATGCTTGCCACTGTGCTACAGTTGCCTGCGGTATTCAGCACAGGTGCATCCTGTACAGGTTTGTGGCCCTGGAGCAATAGACTATCCCACTTAGCCTAGGTGTGGAGTAGGCTGAGCTGTCTAGGTGTGGGGAAACTATACTCTGTAATGTTCAGACAATGCTGAACTCAAGGAACAACACGTGTCTTGGAACCTATGCCTGTGTTTAAGTGACATGTGACCGTGCTAGTATCCTGGACTGTGAAGAAGAACAGCTTCATTAAGCACTACTAACTCAACGAGGCTGGCATGGCGGCCCTGCAGGTCACTAGTATCCTGATGGGACCCACTTTGTCGTCTTAAAAATTAACTTCTTTTCTAAAAGTTACACAAATGCTTTTTAAAAATACCTCAAGAAAAGTAAATAGAAGGTTAATGCCTGGTGGACCAATGGCATATTTTGCCTAAAAGGTCGATAAGAAAAGCTAAAATAGGGCCGAGCACAGTGACTCACGCCTGTAATCCCAGCACTTTGGGAGGCCAAGGTGGGCGGATCACAAGGTCAAGAGATCGGGACCATCCTGGCCAACATGGTGGAACCCGGTCTCTACTAAAAATACAAAAATTAGCCTGGTGTGGTGGCGCGTGCCTGTAGTCCCAGCTACTCGGGAGGCTGAGGCAGGAGAATTGCTTGAACCCGGAGGCGGAAGTGGCAGTGAGCCGAGATCGCGCCACTGCAGTCGCCTAGGGATGCAGCGAGACTCTGTCTCAAAAACAAAACAAAACAAAAGACTAAAATATATTTAAAAAATTAGACTTGAGAAAGGAAAGATTGATTATCTCCTAGTAGGTGCTGCTGGTAAATTTTCATACTATTTCTGAAGTCATCCATGTATAATAGACATAATTTTGTTTCGAAGGGCCATCCTCTCCGCATGGTTTATATAAATATATCACCAACTTATCCAATAATATGCAAAGAAGATGACCTTTAGAGGCAAAATTATATGTTTATTATATGCAATAGACATAATGTGTATTATACATAATACAGAAGAAACATACTGTATGTACACAATTAGCAGCATAACTGAAGGGAAACACCCTCACAGCAAAATGGTGAGGCCGAGGCACTGAACCCACTGGAGTTGGCTGTGGTCACACTCTCACAAGCTCACCTCCTGTGGGTCAGGGGAGCCATAAAAGCAGTTTCCCAAAACACGAACACACACCTGTGGGCCATTCTGGGCAAGCAGCCAGCAGGCAAGCCCCTGTGATCGGCCATTATTGGGTGTCCCAGGCAAGCTCGGCTGTGTGGGTGCATGATGGTACCATTAGTGTCAAGTGATCTTTCAGCTCCCTTCTTGTACCATGACGTGAAAGTTGAATGTAAGGAGGAAACAGTCTCATTCTAATTAAACTAAATTGTGTACAGGCTAGAATTATCTGATGTAATTGAGAAAGTGCGAACACGTAAGAAGCACTAAATAGTGGCCTAGTGGCATGAATTGTAGTTCCCATTATATCTGCTTATGCGTGGTTCAAAATAACCAAAAGGACTTTTTAAAAAGGCTACGGAGCCCTCATGGCAAAAAATTTAAGAAAAGTTAACAGGAACACAAAGCGCAATCTAGGTAACTCAAAAACATCAATTTCATGGAGATTTGGAAACTTAAAAGGCAGACTGTAAATTTAACCAACAGTAAAGGGATAGGCTGTGCACTTAGAGACTCTGGCCTTACCATTCAAAGTAGGCTGCACCCAGCGAGGGTGCCCGCTCCGGCCTATCCTCATTTTGAAGATACACCCTTCTCAATTTTTAGTGGAAAAGGCAAGAATGTGGATATATTTTGATTTCTGCATAAACAGGCCACAAATACCCCCAAAATCAGACTCTCCTTCTAAAGAAACATTTTCTACCACTGTTTTTGCACATGGAGGTCACTCACTTCCAAAAAGGATTTCTGAAACATGTCCCCGAAGGCACTTTAGAAGTCTTGGAAAAGAGTCCCCTCCTATCCCATCCTCAAACCATATCCCCTGTTGATTAGTTTTACTTAAAAGTCCACCCCAGAAGAGAGCTTGTGATTGCACTCCTGTAAACGTGCATTTATGCATCTGTCTTCTGTTTCTCACACACAGAACCTTCCTTCTAAATCTTCACACAACACGACAACGGACTTACTTCTATGTCTGTCTTCGTCTTCTCAGCCAGGACAGAGCAAGACCATGTGGCACCCTCTGTGTGCTGTAAGGCCCAGGAAACGGTGTGAGCCCAGAAAATGTGCACAGACAGACGGAATGAACGAATGAATGAACTTTGTGTCCTCTCCTGTGAACAAGATTTTAGAGACATTTAAAGAAAGGCAGGAAATTTCCAGCTTCTGGTCCAGCAGGTAAAGATGTTGGATGCCCTCACTCCCATGCACTCCAATAAAAACCTATACAAACTGCAAATCAGCAACTCCTGGACCCCTCAGCAAAGTGAGGTCACAGGCAAATTGCTGCTGCCAAAAGTGGAGAGACTGACAGGCAGGTGTCCAGTGCCACAGCCTGCAGGCGTGCAGCTCCATGAGCAGAAGTCGACACTGGAACCCACCCAGGGTAGGAAGACTTAATGATGAATTGCCAGAGGTTCAGTGTGGACAAGCCTTAGAGATCAATCTCGGGGTGGTGGGGGGCTTATTCCTAGGAGTCCCCCACACTCTCATGAATTTTACCTCCAGGAACCCTACTAAAGTTCTCACTGTGAAGATGAGAGAAAAACCCCTGGGACTACCAGCAGGGGGGAGGAAAAGGAACCATCTTAAAATATGGCCGAAATAAACCCGGTGCGGTGGCTCACGCCTGTAATCCCAGCACTTTGGGAGGCTGAGGAGGGTGGATCATAAGGTCAGGAGATCAAGTAGCCTGGCCAACACGGTGAAACTCCGTCTCTAATAAAAATACAAAAATTAGCTGGGTGTGGTGGCACGTGCCTGTAATCCCAGCTACTTGGGAGGCTGAGGCATAAGAATCGCCTGAACCCAGGAGGCGGAGGTTGCAGTGAGCCAAGATCGTACCACTGCACTTCAGTCTGGCAACAGAGCAAGACTCCGTCTCAAAAAAAAAAAAAAAAAAAAAAAAAAATATATATATATATATACACACACACACACACACACACACACACATATATATACATACACATACACACACACACACATATATACATATCTGAAATATTCTGTTTGTCATGAAAAGGCCAGTCCTCAAACAAAACTATTTGATCAGAGCCTAGCCTAGCCTGCTGGTATTTTATCAGAGCCTAACCAGCACCACCCTCCCCCTCTACCTCCCAGGGGAAGGGAGCCATTCTATCTCATCCAAGGAGAAAAACAAAACAGAGAAGTGTTTGGGAGAGCCAGGAGCCCAGGGCCAGGCTGGCTGCAGAGGGCAGAAGGGGGAGCCAAGCAGGTCGTGAAGGGTGCTTTGAGGGTGAGAAGCACAGGAGGGGAGCGGAGGCCCCTGCCTGTGACCTTCCCTTGGCACAGCAGCATGTGTCTGCTGACGTTAACCAACCCTCTTGCGAATGAGCTCGTGCCGCTGGTGCTGCCTCTTCCTGACCCAGTGCCTGCTGAAGGTAGAGGGAAGAGGACACCGTCCAGCAAGAAGGCAGCCCCAAGCCCCTCTTGGCCAATCCCAAGCTATTGCTTGGTGCACCGCAGGCCAGCCACGCAGCCACACAGCCACGTAGCCAAGCGGCCTTCCCACTAGGCCTACAGAACTGCCCCAGTGTCCACACGAAGAGAAGAGAGCTTGAGTCACTCCACAGTCAGCGCACATGCAAGCCAGACTCTGCAACTCATCAGACAACAGGAAACCCACTTCTGTCTCATGACTACCAACCTCCACGGGCTTAAGAATCATCCAGAATCTCAGAATCTCGTGACACGAGAGCCAAGAACACCTTAACGGAGAGAACTGGAAACTTGTGCAGCACGCACTGTACCTTGACTTGGTTCGGCGAGACTGGTTTTGGTGTCCCATTGGATGAGTGGGTGCTCTCAGCGCTGGGGGTTGGCTGCTGACATAGAATCCTTCAGTACGTCACCGTTAGCAGTAACGGCGTCCCATGTCCAGTCACAACGTCAGGATCTTCAAGCATCTGACCGCTGGGTCACAGAAATTTTCATATTTTCTCAGCACTAACATCTTCTGCTTGCAAGGGTTGCCATAGGATGGGGGCTCAGGTGTCCAATATGCAATCAGAAAACACAGAAGCTTCCTGTTTTCATACAATGTGATTCACTGAGTATTCCAAGTTAATTGCTGTCTAGATTGCAATCAGCAATGCTGGCACCAGGACGAGGCACAGGGGCACCTGGGGCTCTCAGGTCACTCCACAGTCAGCCCAAATGCAAGCTCTTTACCTGCCCCAGGTTACACTCCTCTGTCAACCCTGCACCTTCTCAGTTGACCCCTCAGGACCACCACCCGGTAAGCCTGAACTCGGGCTTCCAGCCTCATTGAGATGGAGAATAGTTTAGAGAACTTTCTCAGAATGAAGTTGTGAGTGATAAAGGGTTAGGAAACAGGAAATATTTCTGATGGTGCCTTGCAGGTTGGCTGAAGGAGAGAGTAAAGGGAAACTTAGGCCATGAGGGATGAAAGTTGTTTTCTATTGCTCATTTGCCAGGGCAGGAAGGAGACTCTGCATCTTTGCTGTGTCATGATCTCCCAGAACACCTCCTTGCCCATTGTAGAACCTCTGTGAACATGCGTTCTGTTGAAGAGAACCCGCTGGAGAGAAGGTCCCAGCTGGGGAAAGCCACATGCACTTTGGCTCGAGCATACCACCTGCAGGGCACTGTCACTGCCTCCACCGCAGAAAAGTTTATTTGAATGCAACCTTTTCACTGACCTCTCTACTTTGGGTCTAAGGTCTTTCTCAGTGGTGAGGTGATCTTGGTGCAAAAGCTAGAAAGAACTGGCCTTCCTTGGTCAGCCATGCAGACACTGCATCAGATACAGAACATGTCATAGTGCCAGGAGTCATGGAAGCAAACCCAAGCTCATTGGTCTAGGCGCTCTTGTGGTGAGGACTCTGCCAGGTTTGAGGGCCCAGGACCGCAGGCTCTCTGCTGCTGCTGTTGACTTTGATGGGGGCCACTGCAAACCACAGCATCTATATTGGACCTAATTAAATTGCATCCACGGCAGCTGACATCTTGGTTCTGGAATCCCAATTTCTGGGCCAGTTGTGTGACCAACAGTGTAATAGTTTCAGAACCTGACAAGTAAGCAGGCTCCGGCAGCTTCTCAGTCCTTGCTGTCTGCAGCCCCAGCTGTGCAGCAAAGCAAGGCGGCCAGGCTGCATCCTCCCCGTGGGCTCCAGGGCACTGCAACTCCTTGGAACCAGAGACTCACCACATGCATGTGCATGAACAGATTCTTAGGGGAGAGGGCCCTCACTTTCATCAGAATTCAAGGTTGTCCACACCCCCAAAAACTGCAGCCTGGCTCTGAGCTTCTCTGCCCTGCAGCCAAGGTTTGTTGTCTGGTTGTTTTTGTGCAGATCTGATGATGATGCTTCCTCTCGTTAACTGAAAGACTTCCCAGACCCTTGGTTTTCCCCAAGACACCTACCAGCCTTGCATCTGCCACTCCCCAAACACGCCAACCGCCTGAGGACAGCACCACTGCACAGGCTCTTTTCTTCGCCTGAGTTACCTCCGCTGGCCGGGACGGCAAGTCCTGCTTCCAAGCAGACATTCACCTCACTGGGAAGCTCACCGTGAGTCTTCCCTCCTGCTGCAGGGCTTGCGTACCCTCTAACTACCCATTTTATTTTACCAGCAATTACACGGCTGTAATGTCTTGATTATATTGTGTTAGTCTGGGTGCTCCAGAGAAGCACATAGATACATCCCCTCTACACACACGCATACACACAGGTGCATGCACACATGCACACACACACTCACACATGCACACACGCACACGTACACATGCACACACGCACATTCACACACGCACACGCACGCACACGCACATGCACACATGCACGCACACATACATGTACACATGCACACACACGCACACGCACACACGAACACGCACACACATGCACACATGCATGCACACGCACACGCACACGCACATACACATGCACACACGCACACACGCACACGCAAGCACACACACACATGCATAGATGCACACACGCACACGCACATGCACACATGCACACACACACACATACGCAAGCACACACGCACACGCATAGATGCGCACACGCACACACACACGCATACGCAAGCACACACGCACACGCATAGATGCGCACACGCACACACACACGCGGACAGAGCGCTGGGCATCAGCTCACGGATTACAAACCCGGAAGGGCTGTGATGAGGTTGGAAGCTCAGCAAGAGCTAAAACCGCAGCATCAACTCTCAACCCCACCCGCTGGCAGCGGGCCGGGCGGCTTCCTATGCGGCCCCTGATGTGGACTTTCTTTTTCTCAAGGAAACCTCAGTCTTCCCTCTTAAGACGTTCCGTTGGTTGGATGAGACCCATCTACATGATGGAAACAATCTACTTTACTTCAGGTCAGTTGATTGTAAATGCAAATCACGTCTACAAAGACCTCCCACAGCCACCCCCAGTCTGGCTGACCAAGCTACTGAGAACCGCAGCCCAGCCAACTCTGCACACAAAACGCACCATCACACCCTCCTTCCCCATGAAGAACGACTGAGCACTGTGCCTCCGGAACACCTAACATACCTCCCGGTGCACAGTAAGTGTCTGCTATGTGGATTATTAAAAGTGACAGGTTCAGGCTGATAAACTGATAAACTCCATCACTAATACTTAAAAAATACAAACAAAAGTCCTCCCAGTTTGTCAGCATGTGTGTGTGTGTGTGCGCACGCACACACACATGTGTGTACCTACAGTTTCCTGAAGCCCTTTGAAAACTTCTGTGCGTTGGGATCTTACACTCCACCGTGGCCCACCGCAAATGTTTCTCAGTCCCCTTCCTCCAAGTCTCTGAAGTCACGAAGCTGTGCACACTGTTCTCACTATTTAGAGAGAGACCAAGTGCAACTAAAAGCAATTAAGTGATTTGGGGAAAAATGTAGAGCGTATCAATGGCAGATACGAGGGCAGGGACCACGGGCCCCCGAAGCAGCTGTCAGCGAACCGGGCTGCTCTTTGGCCATGATTTAAAGCTTCTGTTTCGACTGCTATCCACATCCATCTCACGAAATAAATGGCCACAGTGCAGACTCCAACATCCAAACCAGATGGAAGTGTTCACGCTCCTTCAGAAAGTTTAAATCACCTCACAATGCGAGGTTTAACGTTATCAACTTCTGGGAATGTCTCAAACAAGGTTGTATGATGGATAAATATGGAAGACTGTAACAAAATATGAACACATAAAACTAATTATGTCTCTCAATATACCATAATAACCGACACATAGAGTTATACAAAGAGACTTTGCTTGGGGCCCCCCAAATCAAAATGTCTCGTAATTATTTTATATTGCGTTTTGTGCCTTATATTATCCACAAGAACTAGCTCAATTCATAGTTTTCTATACTCCACTTTGTGAGGATAGCAACCACAAAAAATCCTCTCATTCTGACATGTGTTTTTGAAAGGAAGTATCTGGCCAGGTGCGATGGCTCATGCCTGTAATCCCAGCACTTTGGAAGGCCAAGGCAGAAGGATCACTTGATCTCAGGAGTTTGAGACCAGCCTGGGCACCATGGCAAAACCCCGACTCTACAAAAAAAAAATACAAAAAATTAGCTGGGCATGGTGATGTGCACCTGTAGTCCGAGCAACTCAGGAGGCTGAAGTGGGATAATTGCTTGAGCCTGGGAGGCTGAGGTTTCAGTGATCTGAGAGTGCACCACTGCACTTCCAGCCTGGGTGACAGAGTGAGACCCGGTCTCAGTGAAAAAAAAAAAAAAAAAAAGACAGAAAGAAAGAATGTATTGAATTCTAATTCAAGGACTAATCTATTGATTTATAATTTATTGTAAATAGATATAATTTTTAAAATAAATTTCTGTTGCTTCTATATTATTACCAAATTTCGTAAATGTGTACTAATGGATCATTTGCTCTTATTCCTTAATTTATGAGACACTGGTCTAAATAGGTATTTGGGAAAAAGATAAAGGCAGCACAAGAAGAATCAGGAATGGAACTGTTTGAAACACTGAGTCCTGTGACTAGAACCTGCATTCTTGAACATGTCACCAAGATCACTCTTCAAGGTACCACAGAGACCTCTCATCTGCCTCTCCGTCTCCACCAAGGCACTTTCTGCCGTGTCAGGTTTTCATTTCTTTGCTCTTCCAGAATAACTTAACACAGTGCAGCTGCTCACATATGAAATGAGAAAGTCCATTGGAAATTTTGGTTTTTTTGGATAATGGAGCCTTGCTCTTGTTGCTGAGACTGGAGTGCAATGGCTCGATCTCGGCTCATCACAACCTCCACCTCCCAGGTTCAAGCGATTCACCTGCCTCTGCCTCTTGAGTAGCTAAGATTACAAGCATGTGCCACCATGCCAGACCAATTTTTGTACTTTTAGTAGAGAGGAGGTTTCTCCATGTTGGTCAGGTTGGTATCGAACTCTCGACCTCAGGTGATCTACCTGCCTCGGCCTCCCAAAGTGCTGGACATGAGCCATCGTGCCCTGCCAGAAATATTTTAGAAAAAGAAGATGCATAAAGGTATTCCCTCCATCTTCTTGACACCCATTGGGTGTCCAAAGGAACATTGGCAGGCTTCCCTTTAAACAGAAATTGTCTCTTCCACAGATGAGGTTTTACTCAATGGTTTCTGTCTCACACCTGTCGACAAGGTCCATCCTCCCTCTAAGGGCAGCGCCTACTCACAGGTGGGCGTTGTGACCAGCACCAGTTTCCCACCAACTCTGGCTGCCTCCCCCTCATCCCTTCACTCCGCCTGAAAAATACAGTCTCCTGAATGAGTGATGTTCTACGTACCTACAATTTGTTCTGTGAAACCACCGTTTTAAGTTTTTGTCTGTTTTGACAGAACTATTTCCAAGGCTTTGCCACACAGGCTGTCTTTGTCAGTGGTGTAAGCTAAGTGTGATTCGTCACTTTCCCAGGGACCTGGGTGTGGCCGAGACACTGTCACCGGGACTTTGCCCTGCAGAATTGGCACCTGAATTAGAAGGAGCACCGTTTGTTTGTTGCACTGGTGTCCTTTGTCGGTGTTTCTCTGTCTTAGGTTGTTTCTCTGAATCACATGTCCTTTTGTTGCGTCCTCTCCTTTTGCTGTTTCCAGTCTGTTCTTGCTTTACATGCAGAGAAACCAGAGTTTCCGAAGAAACAGGATACCAACTTGTCAAATCATTAGCCTTGCTCTGATAGTGGTAGATTTATGGGAAATGACTGAACATCTTCACCAAAAGTGCCCTCGGTGGTACTGGTAGCTCTTTCCCTGTGGCTCAGAAGCCAAGCTGCTCATGGTGCTTGGGTGGTCGTGACACCCAACAGGCTGATTTGTTGATAAGCGGCACCCTCTGTCCATTGTGACACTTGAACATTACAAAAAAAAAAAAAAAGTCATGTGGGCCTGGCACGGTGGCGCACACCTGTGATCCCAGTACTTTGGGAGGCCGAGGCAGACAGTCAGGAGTTCGAGACCAACCTGACCAACATGGTGAAACTTCGTCTCTACTAAAAATACAAAAATCAGCTGGACATGGAGGCAATGCCTGTAATCCAGCTACTCAGGAGGCTGAGGCAGGAGAATCGCTTGAACCTGGGAGGCGGAGGTTACAGTGAGCTGAGATTGTGACAGAGTGAGGCTCCATAAAAAAAAAAAAAAGTTATGTGGCGAATCAGTACACACTTTTCTTCACACTCAGGAGCAGGAGGTGACTTATTGGCAAAACATCAGGGAGAAAGTCTTGGTGATTGTTGCTCCATCTGCTAGCGATGGCTGGGTCCTTGTTGCTGAGTGGCAGGAACTATTTTTTCCCCCTCTGTCATAGCCACCCTTCTATAGAATGGCATTCAGAGAAGGGAGAGGCACAGTGTGGGATGTCACTCTGCCCCTTATCTTAGAAAGACACACTTGCTGGTTTGCATTCAGACTGCCTGGACCTTGGGAGCCACATTTAAGAAAGTCTTTGAGTCAAAAGGCCAGGAGTCCTCCCTGGGGGCTTTTGCCTGATTAAACCAGGGTTCAGCCCCTTCCCGCTCCACTCCCAATTCAGCACCAGATCCAGCTCTCAGAGCCACCAAGTCTGAAGCCAGGCTGGTTGTGTATCTTGCAAGTCAGCAAGAAGGTAAGGTTCCAGCTGAGCTGATGGGCTGAGTCTCTCCAAGCCGAGCAGAGCATGTGCCCTGCCCCACCCCAGCACTGGGAGGAGGGCCGGCAGGGCGCTCCCTGCACTGTTGAGATTCACAGGAGCCAGCTCCAGGCCCTGTCATTCTGAAAGTTTTCTGTTTGAGAGTCTTAATGCATATTTACACATATATTTAAAATATTAATATTTAAAATGTAATTAAAAGATTTAAACCCATTTTAATACCTAAGGGAGACAAACACGATGCCTGTCTGAGGCATTCGCATCCTTAGGAGAATTGTGAGTCGGCATAATTCATTAACATTGAGGCGCAATCCTGATGTGCCTCATTTGGTTCTTGGAAGATCAAATGGGGTGATCTGTGAACAGCCGGGAAGAGATGGTGGCATGCTGCGCCCCCCTGGTGTATTCAGCCCTAGAGCTGGGGGCAGGGGCAGGAGTGCCTGTGGCCAGCAGGACCTCCCTGAGAGGCCCCTGCAGAGAAGCCCTGAACTCTGATGGCAACAGAGAGCAGCAGGGGCATTTCCTGGGTTGGGGGTGGAGTCTCACCTTCTCTTTGTCCCAAGGCAAGGTCTCCTCCAAGACACCATTCATCAACATCAGCCCTACTGACATCTGGGGCCAGGAATCTTCTTTGTCGGGGGGCGGCCCTGTGCTTTGCGGGACATTTGGCAGCACCCCCGGCCTCTCCCCCACTACCTATCACACTTGCCTCCCCAGGGGTGAGAATCAACACTGTGTCCAGGCATTACCAAATGTCACAGGTGGCAGAGTCATTCCCAGCTGAAGGCCACTGATCTAGGAGGATGTGGGTTCCACACTCTGGCTTCATCTCTCATCTGTCCAGCTGACTGGGGAAGAGATGGGACTTTCCTGAGGGACTCTGGGGACAGCTAAGCTCTCCTGAGGGGCCACCTAACAGCCCTAAGCTGATGCAGCATAGCCCTGCATGACTGTGAACTCCGTGTTGCAAGTAGAACAGGTACCATTTGTCCATTTTGTTAACCTAAAGGACAGGTAAACACATGTCTAATTTGCCTTTCTCACATCTTTCTACCAGCAAATGCTAAACTCACTTGCTCAATTCATCTTCGGACTGATTGTCACAGAATAGGAGTATTTCCGTGGCACATTTCAACGCAATCATCAGTCTCAGAAAAATAATGTAGCCCACATACCTCTCTGAGATTCAAAGTATCCATAACTAAATTTATGTATTGTGTAATGGAGGGTAAGACATCCAAAAAACACCACCCAATCCAGATGCCATCTGTTGAAAACCAAGAGGAATCAGTGGCCAAAAGAATTCCTATTGTCAAACCTCACCGGTGCTAAGCTGAGCTCCGGGTGGGGCAATGTTCTGCACACTTGGCTCACGTACGTTACACCCCTAAATCCATGCTAGCGCAGTATTTTACCAATTTATCAGTACCTTGGACAAATAGATGTTTTGTGAAATTTTAAAAAATTATTAATTAATAAGAAAATATAGAATCTACTAGAAAAGGAAAGAACAAAAGATGTGAACTCAGAGTTCACAGAAAAGAAACACAAAAATATCAGTAAGAATTTAACTAAGAGGCTGTAGTAAACAACTTAGTTCCTAATTAAATATTACAGATCAAAATAACATAGGTACCCACTTTTTCATTTGCAAACAGCAACAACAACAACAAAAACAAACAAACAAGAACTTTTAAAAACCCTATTGCCAACCAGAGTCTAGAAAAGCAGGCACTGTCCTACGTGCTTGGGGGCATATAAATTTCATATGTTACTTGGGGAGAATTTGGTTAACAGCTAACAAAATCTAATTCTACCAACTTGCTGATGGTATAATTCTACTATTAGAAATACTGCCTAAATTCACTCAAAAGCAATAAGTATGAGGAAATGCACAATGACTTAAAAAAAAAAAAAAGAACCGACTAAAATGTCCATTGAGGGGAGTTTCTGAATAAATTAAGGTGTGGGGCTGGACACTGCGGATCCCTGTGGGAGGCAGAGGAACAATCTCCCAGTTTAAACTTTACTACATAGAGAAGTTACTGCCTAACTCCATTGACTTCCCAGAAGGCTGAGCTGCCTGTAGCAGGGATATGGATACATTGTTTCTGTGAAAAGAAATTGTTAAAGTGAGATGATCCCTGGAGAAAGTGAAGAGGGAGTTGACAAGGAAGACTTTCATATCTATTTTAATGATTGTGCAAATTTCTTTATTTAATTTTTGAAATCAATTAATTAAAAAATGCAAATCAAACCAACTAAATAGCAAAGGGGAAAGACAGGCTCGTTGATGGAGGAAGACAGCCTTACCCCAGTGTTTCACATAGTGGGTTCCACCCGGAACACCCATCGTTCAGGCAAGGACAGATCAGGGTTTGGAGAGTGTTGTGCTTCTACCCCAAGACCAGGGTCCTGCGAGAAAGGAATGATTTGCCTCTCTACAGCCTCAGCTAAAGGATCCAGCACTGCACCCCCGAGTGCTGCGGCCTCTTTTGTGCAAGGAAGAGGTGTTCATTCCCTCTGAGGACACTCCCAGCAGGTGCCCACAAGGCAGACTGCACTCGAGGACATGCAGAAAGACGGTCGGAGGGTCTTATGTTACTCATACACAAATCGCAGAAAGCGAAGTCGTGAACAGAAGCCACTGTCCGTCGAACCTGAGTGCGGGAGAAGTGGCCTGGTGACTCTACGGACACAGAAGCCTTTGCAAGATCCAAAGCTCCCAGGTGGTCGGTCCACAAGCGGGAATCTTGCAAGTCTGACTGTACGCTTCCCCACACACGGGTCTGGCTGCTTCTCCATCATTTTAAACATTTTGCTCCCATGAAGCACCAGTTTGTGGCTTTCTTAAGTCTATGGCAGCCTGCCACCCTCCTTAAGAACCAGGCCACTTGTGCTCCTCTATTTCAAAATTAACTTTAAATTACATATTGATTCCAGCCCCTACGAAATTTAGCAAACAGTGCATTACATTTAAATAAATTATAATAATCAAACCCCAGTGTTTGAATTAAAGCTTTTTATTGCATGATTTGACTGAATACTGTAAAAACCTCATTAATTTGTATGCTGCTAATTTGTAATTTGTGATAAAGCAAAGGCAGGAGAATTGGGAAGAAAGGGACGACCTCCTGACTAAAGGGTTTTTTTTTTCTTTCTTTTCTTTCTTTCTTTTTTGTCCTGCAAATCTTTTTCATGAAAGTGCAAATCAGTACTGTAAACAAGGTTGCAGGGGGTCTTATTTAAAATACTTAAGAAAATAAACTTTTCAAATATCTTTTAGAAGCATCATTTACATGCATACAATTTATATGCTAATCACAAATCACTCTGCTCTATTCACTAGAGTAATTCCCTTGAGAACCTCAACTGGGTTTTGGGGGGTTTTGTTTTGTTTTGTTTTCGCCTGTGTTAAGTTACTCTTGCACTTGAAAGTTACAATATGTGTGCCCTCCAACACATTTCAAAATTTAAAGGATTTTGTTTAATTAATTTAAATTAGTAAAAATTTCACTACAGATTCTAAGGATCATTTTACTTTTTTCTCTTCTTTCTAATGTGATCAGAAAATGGGCAGAAATGGCTGTTTTCTAAATCAGAGTTCCTAACAGAGGTGAGGAAATCAGCTTCAGGGTGGGGGTAGGGGCACAGACTCTAGTCATAGCCTGGAGCTGGAATTCGATTTTATGAGAATTTTTCTTTGAGTTTAAGTGTGTGTGTGTGTCTGTGTCTGTGGGTGTATATGTGGATATTCACATGCGCATATATAAAAAACACAACAAACTTGTAATCCTGGTGTTCGTTTTAAATTCCCAAATCATTTACTATCAGAGGTCGCAATCCACAAACAAATCAAAGATTTCCCCCCTACTCCAGAGCTATCATGCTCCCTGTGCTGGAAAAAAATGGAATCGAATATTGAGGTCATAACTGCAAAAACGAATAGGTTTTCCAAGTATCCACAAAAGAATAGGAATGAGCCTGCACTCAGTCTCCAGCCGCCCTGCCCCCAGAGAGACTGCTGGAAACCCCTGTGTTCTGAAAACAAAAACATTTTGGAGTGGGAAGGTGGGAAGAGCCGTGGAATCCATTTGATCCCTGGCCTGGCTGTGTAGCTCAGCCCTGATGCACTCTCAACTGATAAGCTCAGCTTCTTCTAATTTATTTACTCTACTAATTGGTTTACAAAATAAAGTGAACATCAACAACAAACACCCTCCTTCACACCGTGTAAATTACATATTGCACCTCTCAGAATATAACTTTAGGTAGGAATATAATTAAGCATGCAAATGTTCACAAGAGGAAAACTGGAATTCACAGAATTTAGCAAACGCCTTGGAATTTCAGCCTTACACGACATCGTTATTCTTATGTAAAATATAATTAACAAAGAAAATGCCTCAGATGTGTGGGCTACGAAGGAAAATATAACCATCCTTTCCTGTGCCTTCAAGGTTAGAATTATTATAACACTTATAATTTTATTTTAATTACCCATAATGAGACTCCACACACACATGTGATACAGTCGACATGCTTTTGACAATAGAAGTTTCTGAGACGCCTCATTAAGTATTTTAGTGAAACCTCATTAAGTATTTTAGTATATATTTATGTGATTTTCACTCTGCCTCCTGGTTTTGGTGGCACCACAGCCCATGTAAAGGCATATGTACATATTTTAATAAAAAATACTACCATTAAAGATCATAAAATGATTACAATGAATCGATATTAAGATGTCACAGCTGTATAACCCTTTCTTTTTATGTACTCCCATGCTGAATTGTTTTATGACCTATCATAAACCTATTAAACTACTGGTAATAAAGGATTGTAATTAGTGATAAAACCTTGTTGCTTAGTGAGCCAAGACAGTCATCCTTACTTTGAATTTTATTGGAAGTAATCAAGACAAAACCTTCAGCAATGTCAAATACCCGTCTGAGAACAAGGCTGTGCTTTTGCTGGGGACTGGGAACGTTTAACCTTTCCTGGAGTTTGGACTCTAGCTTTATTTTGCTGGTTGGGAAGTTTTGAGGCTGATTAGCTTGGTGTGGTTTTATCTTGTTTGTAAACAGGAGGTGCAGGAAAGCGTATTCCAAGGGGAAGAGAAGCCGGCCAAGGAATCCCTGAGCAGGGGACAGTCGTCCCTGCTGCCTGGAGCTGGAGCACTCTGTGTCGCCCACGTGGGACTCGGCCACGAAACAGCCAGGACCACGGCAAAGAAAAACCACCCTGCCGTGGATCTGAGGCCAAGCCAGGGAGGAAGGGGCTGGGAAAGGGCTAAACAAAACACTCCACCTTTCTGGCTATCAAATCCAATTAACTGTTTCCTGGCCATCCTTAGGCAAAAGTGAGCATTGCCACTAGAGGCACAAAGCCCCCTCGCAAATCCACAGGGCATGGCCAGGCCCCGTCACCTCTGTCTGTCACTTCCTGGAAGACATTTGCTGCGCCAAGACGCTCAGAAGATGCTTCTGGGTGGATGTGGTCTACAGAAAGATGTCAATTTCACTTCCTTTAATGTAAATGTCGCATATCTCAACCTCAAAATTCTGGGTGCAGCAATCTTAGCAGGGGATCAGAGCCAGGAATATGTCTTTGCAAAGCCTAAAAGTGGAAAGTGCCCTTTTGTGCCAGAGACCAGAGAGCACGCTCAAGCCCCAGGCCTGGGCAGCACCCAGTTGAGCGGCAGCCCCTGACCCCACCAAAGGCAGCCAGGCAGGAGAAGCCTGGTGCGTCTGGAGCTTCACTTCACTTCGAAAGTAAACTTAACAGAAGACCCCTTTAAGTGGCAAACAATGACCCAGTCCTTCATTGAGGGTCTAACAAACCCGAGATTATCCCAAAGAGGGAAGCCCAGGTAGAGGGGCGCTTATTCCTGTTCTTTCCTTCCAACCAGACTTTTGCGACCCCCCACTGTGCTTGGCTTTTCACAGCCCTGAATTGAGCAATAGGGAAACTATAGTAACCAATAATCGGCTTCAGTTCAATGGAAACTATGTATCTTGGTGGATGACAAAGCCAGGGATAAACACACACATGCACACGCACATGCACACGCACACACACACCCCCAAAGCCTGCTGTAGGACCACAGAGAGAGGCACAGCACAGCCAGGAGCCAGCCTGTGGTCAAACCAGCCTCAGCACTGAGTCCTGCCCCCCACCTGAGGAGCGCAGGGGCCTGCCCGCGAGGCCAGGTGCAAGGGAGGCTGCTGTGTGGAACAGGATTCACGCAGAGATGCTGGGAAATGAACCCGATATTCAATGGAAGCGTGACATTGAATCCAAGGGGGCGGGTTGAGTGTGGAGGCACATAAAAACATTTAATCACAAGTGTGCTGGGGTCTCTCTTCACACCCGGGAAGGGCTGGGATTAGAGCAGTAGCAATCTCTTTATATTATTTATGTTATTTGTATTCTCCTGACTATTTAATTCTACCTTATCAGGAATACAATGTGTGCTTTCCTGTTTGCACTGTACCAGCATCAGGGGCGTATTCGTGTTGTCTCCACGACATTATAAAATGAAATTAAAATGCATCCCCCGCTCCCCTAAATGTCAGCATGGCTGCATCATTTCTATCACTTGAGGTCTACGTGGAGTCGGGGGCACCGGAGGCTGATGACTTCAGCTAGCAAATCAGGAAGATGGCTCATCAATTTTATTTTTTATCTTAAACATATCCAGAGTTGTATGGCTACACACACAAGCTGTGGCAGTTGGTCAGGATTTAAGCTACTAGAAGAAAGTTAAGCTTCTGCGTTGACTGGCCGAGATACCAGCCATAAGCTGACAAGTAATTAAACTGGCATATCTGTAACAACTGTCATCTCTTATTTCTGTGCAACTTGGATGTAAACCAAGAAAGCCAGAGAGAGAGAGAGAGAGAGAGAAAATGAGTGAGCCCTCATCATCGAAGGACACTGCTGGGCCGCCCAGCTGAACAGTTTAGCGGACTTGAGCATTTAGAGGTTTGACACCCAGATCAAAAGGGTCAGCGCTCCCTTCACCAATTAGCAGCAGGTAGAAGCACAGCAACTAAGGTGTACATTTCAACTCTGCAGTTTTGAGGAAGCTGAGCATCAAATGCATTCTCGCACTCTTGAGCGGCTGCTGCTCAGTGGTGATGCCACCACTGCTGTCCCTGGAAGCTGGAAGGCAGGCAGCACCCTGCCCAGGGCCAGCAGGGCCTGGACCCCTCCACAGGTGTTCTTGTTGGGGTTGCTGCCTGCATTACTTGTGGCCTGAACAAAAACTCCTCTCTGCCCACACTCTCTCTCCACCCAGACACACGATATTCTACAGAGATCTCTTTGTGTGTGGAGACATTTTACATTAACAGAGAGAGGAGTGGGGCCAGTGGAGTTCTCAATGGTTCAAAATGATGGGAAAAATTGAGTGGCGACAAATTCACCTTCCCAGGCTGGAGGCTCAAGCTGATGGAATCCTCTGCCTGTCACCCTGGTCCGAGTTCCTTTTTGTGACAGGAACTTCATTTGTTTGATGCATTTGAAAACACTATTAGGAGGACTATTAATTCTCAATGGAGATGACTCCAGGCTTTCCAAGATAAGCAGGCAATTAGGTTTCTCTGCATTCTGGGTTCTGGGAGGATGAGAGACCTGGGTTAGGTCAGAAGCCCAGCTTTCAGGGGAAGGACTCAGGGTGACTGCCTATGCCATTATCTCCTGCTTGGCACCCCAGTGACTTGCAAAAGATTAGTTGCCTGACACTGGACGTCACTATATAGCAACCTGAGAATGAGGAAAAATATTACGGAGCACTTCAAACTCCAGACATTCCTGTTTGCAGTAAGATTTGAGATTTTTAAGTAAAAATTTCAAACATTTAAGATGAGCTATTTACTCTCCCTCAAGACTATCATAATCCCCCCAAAATATGCAGGAATGAGGAGGACGTTTGTTGGGGATCTAACTGCAAAAATGTCTGATGGTTTTGCATTTAAAACCTCTTAATACTTTCCTCGTCTTTTCTGTTCAAATGGACTCTAAGCTTTGTTAATTTCCAAGTAGTTAAACTTGGAATTACTTGCCAATCTTGGAAACACAGACCCCCAATCGAAGGCCTATCACACATTCTGTTTATTTTTCTCCTAATGAAAAGTGTGACAAGCAAATAATTAAACTGAAAAGCGAGCATAAATTAGAGTCTACAGCTACAGAACAGATCGCCTTTTGAAGACTGCATTTTAAAAGCTGTGCTTCGGGAGACACTCACTCATTTAAATTATCTGGCTTAAACTGTATGTGGTTCTTCTATAAGATGGTTTATCCCATTTCATCAAACAGAATGTTTGATGTACCTCGGCATAACAAATTATTTGTGTTGGATTTATTTCAGTGAATTCCCCCTTCTCCTTCTGGTTTCAAGAGAGTAAGCTCTGGGTTTCTAAACATTATGAAAACAACCAGATCTGAGAGACATTATATCCACAACAAAGGGAAATGAGTGACCAGCCCAGTTACATTGTCTTTTGAACAACAAGTCAATGCAGACAGAAGTAAATGACAGTTAATTACAAATTACATTCTGGTTGGGGCTGCACGGGCCTCTCGCCTGCAGAAAGCTCAGGCCCTGGGGCGCTCACCGGCCTGTCGAGGGCCGCGCGGAGACCCGGGCTGGGGCGCTGCACAGGCTTCAAAACAAGCTGCTAAACACAAAAGCTTATTGGATTACAGAGATTTAGGGAAAGGCGTTCAGATCTCTCTCCGCAACTGCAGGAGGAGGGGGGAGGGATTTCTGGAGGCCGGATCACTGCAGGTTTTTGTGCAGGGAAAGGGCCCCCCTTGTTTGCCAGTGTTGGAAAACTGGTCCCATCGTGGGCAGGCTCCCTCCAGGAGGCACAGCGGTGCTGGGGGCCCGTTCTAACTTGGCCCCCTAATTGCTTTTCAAACAGGGACAGGTAGACAGTGCTGATGCTATGTGAGATTCCTAATCCGGTGAATTCGGTAATGCACTTAGAGTGTTTACTTCTTATCAGAGGAGGGTTGTCATCACCATCAGCAGACAATTTGATTTACTAATAATGTTTCACATTCTTTTAATTGGAACAGTAAATGAATGTATTACATTTTAAGTCAAATTTTAAGTTAATACATTTGCAAAAATAAGACAATGTCGAAAATAATTAATGTCATCACTGGTGCATTAAAAAGGCCTTGGCTTTTGTAATTCACTAAAGCAATTTCTATTCATTTAGTTGAGCTAAATGCTTATTGTCAAAGACAAAAGACCCAACAGTTTGACACTGAGCTCATTATGTATGTTAGAAACACTCAGAAACCCAAGGCCACACCACACACCGCACAGCCGAACACTGGGGGGGTGGGGAGCATTGCCTGGGATAGAGATGCAGAACACACCGTTCTCCTCAATCACTTTCCATTCAGACTGATTAAAACTTCAAAACCAAGCTTGTCGGAAACATCGGAAGAACAATTTTTGTTGTTGTTTTTAAGTGACGGGGTAATCAGTAAACTCTGGGGAAGTTTAATGGGTTTCTCTCTCCCTCTCTCTCCCTCTCTGTCCCTCTCTGTCCCTCTCCATCCCTCTCCCTCTCTCTCCCTCTCTCTCCCTCTCCCAAGCCCTCTCTCTGAAGGCTCTAGCAGCCCAGATCTCACTCCTTACTCCCAGGAGACTTGGAAGAATATTTGAATTTTTAAAGAAAGCATTCGGAAACACATGCAGAAAAATACGTCTTTTGAAAGTGCAGTGACGTCCAGAAGATAAACACCCCCTCCTTCCCTTCGACGGCATTGTTGAGGCAGAACCGCAGGGACTTCCGGTGTGATGCCAGCATCTCCAGGCCTCGGAGGCCGCTCTCCACTGCATCGGCCACACTGTCCCCACACTCAGCCAGGGCATAAGCTCCTGTTAACACGGCCATCACAAGAAGCTCCCTTTGTACGCAGGGAATGAGAAATCCTTATTGCACTCCACATTTTGGGGGGAAAAACTACCCCGCCTTCTCCCTGACTCCAAGTGTCATAGGTGAGACAAACGCTAGTTTGCAAGGAATTCTCAACAAGATAAAAGCGAGATTCAATCCTGCTGAGCTAACTTCAATGCTATCCCCCCCTGCTCATTCTAAAAGAATGCCTGGCTGTTTATCACCAAACAAAACAAATGAAGCAATTTTCAAGACACCATCCAGAAACAGTGCATGTGAGCATACTGAAGGGTTCATAAATACCTCCGAAAGGCTACGCTCTACAAGTTTTACTTCCATGAGGCAAAATTTGAAAACTGCCTTTTAGAAATATTGGTGTTTTGCATTAAGATGCACAGATGTTGTATTTCCAATATAAAGGACAGAACTGGTTAATTTATGGAATCATAGGAGTCTTCTCCCTCCTGGATGTGTGATCACAGTGAGACATCCCAGCTCCTGCTGAAAGGACACCTGTAAGAGCTCTTTCCCTAAAATTAGGCAGAAGAATATCTGCCTTCTCCGTGCTTAGGGGAATGACCTTCTTATTGGCAGTGGTGGAGTGAGGCTGACTGCAGTGACAGTGACAGGCGAGATCCATCCTGTCATCAGCACAGCAAGGGATGTGACCCAGCCCCGCCCGCCTGCGGATGCTGATGGACCCCCCCAGCCAGGAGGCAGTGAGCACTTAACCCTGTGAGCCCCAGGTTCCCGCTGTGCCTCACCAGGCCTCTGTCTTGTGTGGGAAGCCTATAGGATGACAGCAAATCTTTACAGGCTGCGCAATCTGCCCTCATGACAAGTGCGCGCCAGGCCGCCTCATAACACGATTAAATGGTATCATGCCTGCCTTGTGGAGCCACCACCAGGGCCTCGGAAAGACTGTGGCTGCCCTAGGTGCAGGCAGTGCAGAGAGAGGCGGGGAACACCGTGGACTGGGCCGGGGGACCGCTCTGTTTTCTGAAACAGCAACTGACATCCAAGGTGATAGCTTTCGGGCGGTCTGCAGTCAGGACACATTGTGTCTGCCCATATACTCCAGGTTCACTTTGAGATTCCTGGGAACATGTATACATGCCGACCAGTTTCGTAGATTTCTTTGCACATCCTTAGTAGACAAATGGCGAGAAACGCTAGGGTGGGGGAAACGCTATTGGGTGCGATGTAGCGTGTTTTCCTTGTCCTTGAGAAAAACCCAAATTATGTAAATGGAGTGGTAATGCTACAGTAAATGGCATTTTAGGATGCAGTCTTGAACTCCTGAGATGTCAAGTGCCTGATGGTGATCTCGGTGTACACACGTACAGGGGCCAGCACGTGTTCGTATTTCTAGAAGGACTGTTATGTTTACAACATGACATTTAAAAGTTTCATTTACAACGTTTTCTAGACTGTGTTTTTGTATTACTTCTGCCTTCTCTTCTGTTAAGTCACAACAAGCTTTTCTTGGGTTAAAAAGAGAGGGGGAAAAGCCAGATGAATAGTAATACGGTTCTTTCATGTATATGCAAGAAAAAGATCTTTTCACACCTTGATGAAATTAGCATACATTTAAATACTAATGAATTGCCAGTGACTGGTTAAGAATACCAAGGACTACAGTCACACAACGTTAGGCATCCCTAGGAAATAGCTCTGATTCTAGGGGCACGTGGCCTGATGGAGGCAGGATTTTTTCACAAGACGCTCACACACACAGTTCTAGACAGAGTCAGGGTGGCAAGAGGATCGCTAGATCTTCATCAGGAAAAAGGTTCCTCAAAATGGAGAAACTGAGGCCGAGTGATGCTGAACACCCTCCTGGCCTTGAGTCTCTGCGCTGCGGTGGGGTTGGAGATATTTCTGTGACTGCCATGCTGTTTTGTGGTGGACTTGTTTGGTACAGGACTGGGCTAAGGAGTTATTTGCACGGATATCTCACAGCAGCCTGGAAGGTTACGCTGAAGCTCTGAAGAAGCTTCTGTCCACTGGTATCGAATATGACGGAGACCAGCCAGAAAATGTGAACTGTGTGCTTAGATGCTTGGAGTTAAATCGAATTTAGCCCAACGCTGCCTCCTTATTATTTTAGTTCGGCCTAAAGGTTTGTCTGTACATAGTGAATGGCAGCTTGGGTAGAGGTGGAAACAGACACCTGCTCTTGGGCCAGTCACAGAGTTTTGGCCAATTGGCCACTGACCTTATTCAAACGGTGTTCCAATAAGGCAAAGCCCGGGCTGGAAACCCTCTGGCTGTTTCTGTACCTCACTTCCCTGTTCTGTCTGTAAATCTTCCACCATGTGGCTGCACTGCACTCTCTGAGTCTACTCTGGCTCGGAGGCGGCCTGATCCGTGAATCGTTCTTTGCTCAATTAAACTCTGTTATTTAATTTGTCTGAGGTTTTTCTTTTTAACATTGTGTTTAGGGAGGTGGACCCTCCCAAAGTGCTCCTGGGATCCCTTCTGCCTCACACACATGGCAGTGTCTGGGGCCTTGTGTGGCTGTAGTTCATCCTCTGCTCCAGCACGAAGGAAACCTCGGAGTGCTGTCAGACAAACTTAAGGGAAGAATCCTATTTGTTTTTTTTTTTTGTTTTTTTGTGATTTTTTGAGATGGAGTTTCACTCTTGTCACCCAGGCTGGAGTGAAACGGCACAATCTCAGCTCACTGCAATCACTGCTTCCCAGGTTCAAGCGATTCTCCTGCCTCAGCATCTGGAGTAGCTAGGATTACAGACAACTGCCACCACCACGCCTGGATAATTTTTGTATTTTTAGTAGAGATGGGGTTTCGCCTTGTTGGCCAGGCTGGTCTTGAACTCCTGACCTCAGGTGATCCACCTGCCTCAGCCTCCCAAAGTGCTGGGATTACATTTGGGAGCCAGTACACCTGGCCCCTATTTGTTTTCAATGTTCTGCTATCATATGGTATTGGGAATAATTTCATGATCTTTCAGTAAATGTGGTATATTGATGTACAATCACATCATCGGTCCTGCGGTTTTAATCTAAGTCTCAGCATCGAGTCTTGATTCTACAGGGAGCTGCAGCAGGACCTGGAGCCTCCGTGTCTCTGTCCACGCAGCCCTTGCTCGGCACCCTCGAGACGCTCTTCCAGGAGCTCCCCCTTGCTCTGTTTCCTGTCACTATCCTGCCATCCAAAGTCACAACTTACTTTTCTCGTTTTTAAGTTTAATAATTTTAATAAATTCCAAAATGTTTGAAAATACAATTCCAGGAAAAATATTTAAAATTTCACAATTGGCAAGAAGAAAAATGACATCAAACTTCACAAAAAAGAAGTACTTCTAAAAAAATGCGAAAATTGATATGAAGTAAGATTGTGGTTATTCTCTGATTTTTTTTAAAAAATACATTCTTTTTAGGCTGGGTGTAGAGGCTCGCGCCTGTAATCCCAGCACTTTGGGAGGCCGATGTGGGTGGATCACTTGAAGCCAGCAGCTCAGGATCAGCCTGGCAACATGGTGAAATCCCGTCTCCACTGAAAATACAAAAATTAGCTGGGTGTGGTGTGCGTGTCTGCAATCCCAGCCACTCGGGAGGCTGAGGCACAAGAATCACTTGAATCTGGGAGCCGAGACTGCACCACTGCACTCCAGCCTGGGTGATAGAGTGAGATCCTGTCTCAAAGAAAAAAAAAGTAAAAAATGTAAAAATTAATTATTTTTGGCTGGGCGCAGAGGCTCAGGCTTGTAATCTCAGCACTTTGAGAGGCCGAGGCAGGTGGATCACGAGGTCAGGCATTCAAGACCATTCTGGCCAACACAGTGAAACCCTGTCTCTGCTAAAAATAGAAAAATTAGCTGTGTGTGGTGGCAGGCACCTGTAATTGCAGCTACTCTAGAGGCTGAGGCAGGAGAATCGCTTGAACCTGGGAGGCAGAGGTTGCAGTTAGCCAAGATCATGCCACTGCACCCCAGCCTGGGCGACAGAAGTAGACTCCGTCTCAAAGAAAATATATTATTTTCTATGGTTTGCCCTGTTCTTTTCACATGCTCCCTTGGTTTCTTAAAATTTATACAACACCTCCAATACAACCTCAGAAACACAATACAAAGATATTATTAAAAAGGCAAAAGAGAACAAAATACTTTCTGCCATGGTTAAAAGCTTGGATAAATGATAATTAAGAAACATTCTCTTTCATAGAAATACCCCTGTCGGGGCCTTAAGCAGTGCACGGTTTCCAGGCCCTGAGGGGCGTCTCTCAAGCATCAGATGCTTGAGTCAGATTTCAGCCAGAAGAAACAGTACTGTTTTTAGGGCTGAGCCCTCAGGTGGATTGTCCATTCAACAGAGACGCCGAGCCATCATTCACTAGGGATGACATTACCGGCGAGCAGTTCCAGAGCTGATCTGTGTCCTGGTCCATAAGGGGAGGCCAGGCCACCATGCCATGAGGACAGGACAGGCTGGCCGGGGCACAGCTAGGACTCAGTGACACATGGGAAAGTCCATCTCATGTCCCCTGCAGGAGCAGCTTAGTTACGGTCAGAGTCGGAGGGAAAAGGCCACAGGACAAGGTATCCTGAAAATCCATCTTCCCTTGGAATGAAATGGACAGGCACAGGGCAAGACTTCCAGAGACAGCAGGGGGATGGGGGCTCCCCCATGCTATTTGTGAAAAGCTTACTTAGGAAAAAGGAGTGGAAAGCTTTCCTACAGACCATGGACCTGAAAAAACCCTGTGCCCGCCTCCCTCCCCGCCCCTCACCTGCTTTAGCGGCCTCTGAGCACTGCAGAGAGGCCCCGCTTGCAACAATGCCCTGCAGACTTCCAGGCTGAAAATAGCTGTCCTGAGGGGATAGGGGTGGGGAGAGTGTCCAACTATGACAGATGGAAGCCGTGAGGGGAGATCTCTGCCACTGATATACTGGAGAATCAACCACAGGCTGGGCTCACACTTGTAATTCCAACACTTTGGGAGGCCAAGGCAGGAGGATCACTTGAGCACAGGAGTTTGAGACCAGCCTGGGCGACACAGTGAGAGCTGGTCTCTGCAAAAAATTAAAAAAGTTAGCCTGGCGTGGTGGTGTACACCTGTGGCCCCAGCTACTTAGGTGGCTAAGGCAGGAGGACAGACTGAGCCCAGGAGGTCCAGCCTGCAGTGAGCTGTGATTGGGCCACTGCACTCCAGCCTGGGCAACAGAGCAAGACCCTGTCTCAAATAATCATAATAATAAAGTAACAGTAATAATAAAGTTAACAGTGCAAGGGCCAGGTGCAGTGGCTCACGCCTATAATCCTGGCACTTCGGGAGGCCGAGGCAGGTGGATCATTTGAGGTCAGGAGTTCAAGACCAGCCTGGCCAACATGGTGAAACCCTGTCTGTACTGAAAACACAAAAAATCAGCCAAGCTTGATGGCGCGCATCTGTGGTCCCAGCTACTCAGGAGGCTGAGGCAGGAGAAGCACTTGAACCCGGGACGTGGAGGCTGCAGTGAGCTGAGATCGCACCATTGCACTCCAGACTGGGCAACAAGAGCAAGGTTGTGTGTCAAAAAAAAAAAGTGCAAATAATAGCCTGCACTGCTGTTCATCAAACACCTGTGGAGCAGCAGGCCTTGTGCTCTGCGTTTTCTATGTATTGGGTCGTTTAAGATTCATCTTGCAGGCAGGTACTGGCTGGACTCAGCCCTTGATGTTTTCTCTTAATCAACAGACCAGGAGATGTCACCCAGTGCCAGGCACTCAGGGCCCTCTGGCACATGCCAGCTTCTTGTAGGAACAGGCAGGCACAATTTTAATCAGGCTAAAAGGAGAGTAAATGGTGGGGGAGGGGACAAACGTTAAGAACGTGGTCTGGGTGTGGAGAAGCCCCAGGTGGGCTCATACAGGCGCTGCCACGTCCCCTCGGGCGAGATGTCCCAGCACAGAAAGCCTGCCCTTGAGACCAAGGCACTGAGAGCCTTCCAGATCTAAAGCAGGGTTCTGCCAGGATCACGGCTGTTCCCCAGGTCGAGAGACCCATGAGGAGGACTTCCAAGTCCTGTCCTCTGACCTCAATCCACGACACACATTGGGAGCAGGAGCCAGGATGAGGAGCTGCCATCACGTTACCTCCTCGTACAATTCTCATTAATGTGCTTTTCTGAAGGACTTGGTTTTGCTCTCCACAGTGTGGAGGTCCCATGTCTGACGGGCCTCCTGGGAGTGCTTGGAGAAACACTGAGAAAGCTGGACAGAGTGAGGAAGGGCAGAAGAGCCCTCTGTGAAGTCACCTCTTCACCCCATCAGTGCCACGAGGCCCCGAAGGACAGTGTTCCCTTGGACCAGTGTGGGAGGAAGAGCTGCATGCTCACCCGTAGACGGGGTTCCACTTTCACCTCTGTGCGCTGATCTTGAAAAGCATTCTGGGCTTTGCTGGCCCATGGTATTTTCTCTCTAACCCGGTTGGGTGAAGGTCATTCCCATGTTGCTTGTAGCATCTATGCTGTGACTTGCATGTTCTTCCGATTATGGAGAAAGAAAACTCTGTTAGAAACCAAACCGTTTTATTCTGGTGTTCGGGTGACAATGCCTGAGTCAGTTATTGGAAGCGTCTCCTCTATATACGAGTGCAGCCGATGTCCAGCTTTTCCCAGACGGGCTCTCTCTGCAGGTGGGGCCTCTCCCCCACGTGTGACCCCCGGATGCACCAGGGAAGTCTGGAAGAGCTCTCACCCCTTCCTGAGCTCAGTCACCACTCTAGGCACTTCCATGTGGCTCCTGGATTGCGTTTCCACCTCAGCACAGCACACGGGCTCCTATAAATCAGCTATGCCCAGTGATGAACACCCAGATGTGAGCTGAGATTCTAAGCAACGCAGGTGACCCTGCATCTGAGCTGTGCACATCACCTTCTTTGACAGAAAATGCCTATAAATACCTCCCTGG
Organism: Ateles fusciceps; assembly: GCA_036589455.1. Taxonomy (NCBI): domain Eukaryota; kingdom Metazoa; phylum Chordata; class Mammalia; order Primates; family Atelidae; genus Ateles; species Ateles fusciceps. The sequence continues at coordinate 7,425,384 of JAZHEH010000586.1, forward strand.
CAGAGCCACAAACAGGCTCCATGAAACAAACATGGATAACACAAGGCAGTAGGTGGATGAGATACTGATGAGCAAAAGCTCACCCGGAGAGCGCCAGCTCTTCAGGCCGCTGTTCCGAGGCCATCCCGGAGAGCCCTCTTTCAGACAGTGTGCGCTCCCATGAGGATTTTATGTTACAGCCTGTTCCCATTACCCCTCAACGTCATCAGTAGCAACATTTCTCCAAAGCAGGCAGCTTCTTTGAGTGCCAAGTTCCATCACTCATGATTTAGAGATTGGAAAACTGGGATGTAGAAGAGATGAGAACCAGCAAGGGTAATGAGGAAACTCAGCCCAAGCTCAGGTAACCTCACTGTTTCTTGTGTTCTTCAGTGTCCCTGCCACTTACTCATTATTCAGAACGCACACATCGAGGGTGGCTACCCGCCAGCCCTTGGGAGGTGACCCTGAACCAGGCCTGACTTGAGAAAGACGCAAATGACCCCTGAGCTCTGGGAGCTGCTGCAGGAGGGAAGACAGCTGCAAAACAATCCTGGAATAGATAGAAAATAACCTAATCAAATACAGCGTGGCTGGGGGAGGAGCAGGAAGAGGCCATGGAGGCAACGTCTGAGTTTGGGGAGAAGAGTTCTGCAGCCAGTGCAAAGGTCCTGGGGTGGGAATGAGCTCATGAGAGCTGCTCGGGAGGGGTGTGGGTGGGGCAGAAGCGGGTGGGAGACGGGGAGGGCCAGACAGGAGGGACCTTCCAGGCTGCGGAGAGATTTGGATTCTAAGTCCAGTGGGTAACTACTGGCAAGCTTTTCAGTGCTTATGGAGGACATGCTGTGATTGACATTTCTAGAAGGCCCCTTGGACTGCCATGTGGGATGGCTTATGGACCTGGGGGGGGGGGGAGGAGCAGAGAGCTGCAAACATCCAGCCCAGAGGTGGAGGTGGATTGACGGAGGCCATGGGAGGACTTTGACACTAGACCTACTGGGAGGAAGTCCCAGGGGCTTCCCGAGGTGGATCGGATGGGGCCAGGCAGGCTGTGAAGAAAAGTGAGTGGAGGCTGACTCCTAAATTTTGGACCTAAGCAGGCTGTTTGGGTCCCAGTTCTCCTGAGGGGTGAATTCTGTAAATTAATCATGTTGATAATCAGCAGATGGGGTGGAGGCAGCCTCAGAGGAGAGACACCTCAGTTTCGGTTAGAGGGGGAGGAAAACGCATGGTACCCAGAGGCAGCGTGAGAACTGTGGCTTCTGCAAGGGAACCAGGACCACAAGCTCAGCCTCCAGCCACCCCCAAACCACGCACGCACGCACACTGGGTGTCTCCTGGCCATAGTGAGGAGAGGTGGCTCCTTGGCCTGCAGTTAAATTTTGGAGAATCTGTATCAGTCACGGAAAGAGGAACGTGGGTGGGAACTGTTTCTTTACACCTGCCCTGTGCAGCAAGTCCCGTTTGATTCTTCTGCATCAGCTGGGCCTGGTTGTAAAGTCACAGGCCACTCCGAAGGCGGTGAGAGGGAACCGAATGCCTGGGGCCTTAGGAAGCGGAGAGAAACCCTCAAGAGTATGGCGCCGTGGAACCTGGGAACCCAGCGTCAAAGCCTCCCCCGCCTTCCAAACTCAACCTCCAAGGCACAGACGTTTCCACCTCCCCTGCAGATGCAGCGGGGAAGATGGCCCAGGCGCTGTATCCCTGCCGAAGGAGGACCCTGCAGAAGGCTGTTCAGCAAATCCACCTCAGTCTGGTGCCCCGCCGAGAAGGGGCAGCTCTGAACCCCGCGCAGCCTCTCTCTGCTGCTCTGGCCGCAGACACCGTTTCCATCCTGCGGGATCAGCGCGCGAGGGGAAGAGGCTGAGTCCGAGGGAAGAGGACCCAGTGTTGGTCCAGAGGCAGCGAGTTGTGGTGGGGGCTCCCGGCAGCTGGAGAAGAGACTGCATATTGAGCACTGGTCTTGTTGCTGGGGGACCACCGACACCTCGGCGGACCTGGCCTCAGACACCAGAAGATCCAGGCACCTGCCGCAGAGACTCTGAGACAGGAGGGGGCTGTGTATGATCAGTTGTTCCAAGTTGCCTTTTTGAGGCTGCGTTCCTCAGGCCCCTGCCTCTGGGTGGAGCTGTGCGTGGGTTGTTGCATGCAGGCAGTCGAGTTGCAGAGGGGTTCTCACAGAGCACCAGGGGTAAGAGCCAGGGCAAACTTTCAGGACAGCAGTCCTGGCCCAGGATTGATGCCCTTAGGGCATTCTTCTCACTGCTGTGGAGCTCTGTTCACGTGGAGGTGAAGCGCGGTTGTTTAAATGAGGAGCTGGTTCATCGGTCAGAAAGCAGTTCCTCACAAGGGCACAGGAAGGTGATAAAATCCGTGACAAGGATAGTGAATCGGCTGGGAGGGTTCACGACAGATTCGAGATAGAGGAGGGAGAGATGAAGTCAAGACAACCGGGCCGCCTTTGCTGCCCTCCGCTATGGGACCCACTGTGCTGGCCGCTTCCCCAGGGACAGGGCCAATCTTCTGTCACCTCTGTTGCCCCATGTCCAACCTTCCGGAAACAAGGCCCAAGAAAGCAGATCATCAATAATGAGATCAGGAGATGTTATCAGAAGAAAAACAGGGCCCCTGCTTTGTTTGCGGGACTACTTGTCAGTGAGGGATGCACACGGCATGATGGAGTGGGCAGAGCTGAGGCTGGGAGCGGGGGAGGAGAGGGGGACTGGAAAGGTGGGGGAGGGGAGAGCTGGGGGAAGGGAGAGGGGGAGGGGAGGTGTTGGGGAGCCAGGCAGCCTCTCACCTTCCCCCTCCCATCCCAGTGACTCCTCACCTTCCCCTCCCATCCCAGCCACCCCTCACCTTCCCCTCTCATCCCAGCGACCCCTCACCCTCCCCTCTCATCCCAGCGACCCCTCACCTTCCCCTCTCATCCCAGCGACCCCTCACCTTCCCCTCCCATCCCAGTGACCCCTCACCCTCCCCTCTCCTCCCAGTGACCCCTCACCCTCCCCTGCCATCCCAGTGACCCCTCACCCTCCCCTCTCATCCCAGTGACCCCTCACCCTCCCCTCCCATCCCAGTGACCCCTCACCCTCCCCTCTCATCCCAGTGACCCCTCACCCTCCCCTGCCATCCCAGTGACCCCTCACCCTCCCCTCTCATCCCAGTGACCCCTCACCCTCCCCTCCCATCCCAGTGACCCCTCACCCTCCCTTTCATCCCAGTGACCCCTCACCTTCCCCTCCCATCCCAGCGACCCCCCTCACCTTCCCTCTCATCCCAGCGACCCCTCACCCTCCCTCTCATCCCAGTGACCCCTCACCTTCCCTCTCATCGAAGCGACCCCTCACCTTCCCTCTCATCCCAGCGACCTCTCACCCCCCCATCCCAGTGACCCCCTCACTTTGCCTCTCATCCCAGTGACCCCTCACCTTCCCTCTCATCCCAGTGACCCCTCACCCTCCCCTCTCATCCCAGTGACCCCTCACCCTCCCCTCTCATCCCAGTGACCCCCTCACTTTCCCCTCTCATCCCAGTGACCCCTCACCTTCCCCTCTCATCCCAGTGACCCCTCACTTTCCCTCTCATCCCAGTGGCCTCCTCACCTTCCCCTCTTATCCCAGTGCCACCTTGAACCACTTCTCTGAGCGTCTGCATTTCTTTGGTGTCCTTTCTCGGACAGATTATTGGCATTTCAGAGGCTGTGGCAAGTCTGACTCAGGACTCTTGGGGAAGGGACCCAGCCTCCTCAGTTTGGCCTCTCCTCCTCCACACGGCGGGGGTGAGCCTGCCCCCATGTCAGGCAGACACATTTCTAGGTGGTAACACTCGCACGTGGTTTGGGGATGCCCATGCCTCCTCCCGGGACTCCGGGCACACGCCCTCAGTTACGTGACATCTGCTGCAGCCCTGCCTCCCCATGTTGAGCTAGACCCACTCCTCTGTAGGTGAGCTTCTGTAGGACACAGGCACCTGCTCTTACTTTATAGAACAGCGATCGCAGCCACATCTCTGCCTGATGACAGGCTGACTCCCGTGTAGAGGCACCCATGTCTCCCCTGCCTGGAACAGGCTCACCGAGGTCCTCCTCTCCTCTGGGTGGTGACAGGCACACCTGACCATCCTCTGCAGAACAGCGCAACCCCGCAACCCCCTCCGCCACTGGGATACTGGGCTGGGGCTGTCCCCCATGCAAGAAACACACCACACGGCCTGTGTGTCGTCAAGCACATGTCTCTGCCACGTGATGTGGGTTTCCTGGTCCTCCTCCGTATGGCAGTGGTGGACATGCTTCCCCCTCTAGGGTCCAGGGTGCACCCACATGGCACTCACATGTGACGATGGACGCTCTCTTCTCTGCTATCCACTTACAGGCAGGCTCAGGCCTCCCACGTACACCAAGTGTCTGTCCACGCAGCCACGCCTTTCTAGCAGGTGATTGTGAGAGTCTGAACTGTCGCCTCTAATCTTTCTCAAAAATAAGTAAGTAATTAAAGAACATAGATGCCACCTGTGTGTACATTTTAATTGGCTTTGCAAAACAACACATCAAATAGTCCTGTTACTACCACAGTCTTACCATTGGAATACTCTTCATTTTCACTGAAATCGGGGGTGCATGGAACAAGGCGCTGTGAAGGATAAAGCCGTTCTGCCGTTACAGACGTTTTGTTAAAAATACTGTTGTACCCAGTTACTCCCAATCACTCATCTGTACTTTTCCAGCACAGAATTTCCAACAAATGAGCTCAGTCATAAACATTTGCAGTTGACATTTTATCCCATGACGAACAGAATTAAACTGGCATTTTGGGGGGGGGATATATTTTATTTTTCAAATTACTCTGCATTTGACCTTGGACATTTTATTAGTAAACCAAGGCGAAAACTGGCTGTCGTGATCGTTTATAAAGCACAACAGGAAGCTCGGAGGGCCCTGGGCTTCCTTCCTCAACTGGCAGGTGCCTCCTTTTGACCCCACCTTCTCTGTCCGTCTTCTGCCCAGGGCTCTGTTTGGGGGAGATGGCTTCCTTACTTGTGTGACGGTGAAATGACAGTTGCTTTTAACACAACACAAGACCATGATCCTTTGAGGCTGTTTTTCAGAGTGGGCAGCTGAAGTGTTGGTGCAAGAGAGTAAGGGAAACAGGAGGGGAGCCGGGGGCAGGGAGCGGGGCACCTGAAGGACTCCTGGATCTCCTCCCTCCCCCGGTTCCCAAATTCCCAGTCGGTCTTAGCCTTGTCTTCCAGAGAGGGGGAACCCACACCACTCATCCCGACCCTTCAGAACATCTCTTTCTGAGGAGTGTGTAGTTTCTCTAAGCTGAAGGCTGATTTAAAGAAGAATTTGTGCCCGGGGGGAAAGGCCCCGTTGGCCTCTTAGTACATTACAATTCCAAAGGCAATCACAAAAGAAGATAGGCTTGCTGGAGTTAATGAGATTCCTCACCAAAAACACTAATCTGGGTTAAAACTAAAAGAATGCTGATAAGGATATTACAGCTCACACTGAGAACAAGAAAGGTGCTCTGCTAAGATCAATGGTGCATATTAGGAGGAGGCCTTTAATAGTGGTTAAAAAAATCTGAGGAAATAGACGTTGGAGACAAAGCCTCTTAGATGAGCAGCGGCTGAAACAGAATAAAACAGACCATTTTCACTTTTTTTAAAAAAATAACATTCCAGGTACAAATCAACTAATATTAGCAGAAGTTTAACATCACTTTAAAAGCAAGCGATTGACCCGCCGTGAAAGTACAGAGTGAAGTGTGTAGCGATACACTGATTATCTCTGTTTCCCCTCAGGCAAATACCTCTCTCTTAAGCATGAGCACTGCAACATTTTGTTTTATTACCTTGTGGGATAAGTGAGGAAAAAAGCCGTCTGTACCTGGGGAATTAAAATATTCAGCTTTGTCATATCAGGGTCTGTTCTCAATTTCATGCAGGGCGAATAATTATAACACTGTTTAAATTGAGCCCAGAAGAAAGATGGGTTCAAGTGCAAATTAATTTCAGATTATCACAACAAAGGCAATCATATCTCAACAAGCTTGCCAGCAGAACACTCCGCTAAGGTCCCCGGGTCCTTCCCCTCCCCAACTTACAACAAAGACCTTTCAGCTCCAATTAAGCTACTGGTCTCAAGCAGCCCTTCTGCCTAGCTTTTTGGGATTTTACTATTTGCACAGTTGAATGTGGCAAAGCTGCAAAAGAGAAAAAAGCAGGAGAGGAACCGGGCTGGGGTGGGGGAGAGGAGGTGGGGGAAAGGCAGCCGGGAAAGGTCAGGGCTTCCTATCCATCAAGTGGTAAAATAAACAGGAGGGCCTGTCCCGGCCTGCACATCCTCAACTGGTCTTATTCAGTGGAGCCTGTCAGAGCCACGGCCGCGCTGAAAGGGGCCTGGGTTTGCCTGAACTCCAGCAAGCAGCCTCTGAAGCCACAGAGCCCAGCTCTGCGCCTCCACCCAGCCACAGCACAGCTTTTATAGAAACCCAGCGTCTCATTCAATCCTGGGGGACCTGCTGGGGAAGGAGGGGAAAGCCAGGCCTGAAAAAATTCAAGTCAAGCCTCATTACTTCCTCATTACCTTTGCAAAAGTGGAGGGGAAAGAAATTTTTATCTGGGGGAGCGAGGCTGGGATGTCATTGTGCTCTGCCTGGTTACGGCACAGCCGACCGTGGCGTGCGGCCACTGGGGGATGGGGTGGGGGGGGTTCTCCCGTTCCTCTGCAGGCGTGATCCACTCGTTAAGGTTTTTAAGGCAAATTGCCAGTGCTTGTCACCGTGTCCGCCGTGGGGGTGGGCTCACCCCACTGCCCACCCTGCAGATGGGTGGGGGAGATGAAAGAAATACACTCTAGAGTTTGCACCCTAATTCCGTGTTCATTGTCTTCACCTGCTTTTATTTGGCTCTGCCTGGAAGACAAACGCACTTGACGCCAACACAAATGCAGCCTCCGCGGCAGGCGTCGCCCCTGGGGTCCCTGCTGCAGGCTGAAACTCTTCCTTCCCCACTCAGGAGCTCATGGTGGGGTTCAGCTGAGCACAGACGACTTTGCAGTAAGGCTTCAGTTCTTCCACTGTGGCCTCCTTTCTCTCTGACTTTGAGTGTCTTTCTGCTGAATTGTTTTCCTCTGGCCTGTGGTTGCTTCTCAGGGAGGATGAGAGGGACCGCCATCCTGTGGCTGACCACATTCCCAGGCCCAGCCTCTGCGGAAACCAGGGCTTCAGTTGAATCTAGGATGTGCCCCGTTGACAGCATGGGCCTTGAGCCACGGCAGACACAAGCGCCGATTCTGAAATAGGATCCTGCGATCAAAGGCCTAGGAGGCTGGTGCGGTGCCCAGAGAGGGCGAGGCCGGGCGGACTCAGGCTGCGGTGCCCAGAGAGGGGGAGGCCGGGTGGACTCAGGCTGCGGTGCCCAGAGAGGGGGAGGCCGGGCGGACTCAGGCTGCAGTGCCCAGAGAGGGGGAGGCCGGGCGGACTCAGGCTGCGGTGCCCAGAGAGGGGGAGGCCGGGCGGACTCAGGCTGCGGTGCCCAGAGAGGGGAGGCTGGGCGGACTCAGGCTGCGGTGCCCAGAGAGGCGAGGCCGGGTGGACTCAGGCTGCGGTGCCCAGAGGGGGGAGGGAGAATGGACTTTGTGGAGGAGAGAGGAGGTGCGGTGGTACCATCAGAGTTTGTCACAGACAAATGTCCCTAAATGGAGATAAGCCTTTGGGATTTTGCTCTGCGGCCTGGAGCGCTCCACCCAGAGCCTGGGGGTGAAGGGGCTTCCTCTGCCTACCAGAGGTTTTCTAAATGTGGGCCAATGCTGAAAATCAAGAAAGTCCACCTGTCAATCGTCAGTTCCTCCTCTCCAGAGTACCTGGGCATGCCTCGCCTGGGGCCTGGGCTGGAGAGGGGGAGCAGGCAGAGGACTTAGGAAGCCTGGAAATGAAAACGTTCTGGGAGAAAGAAGCCACAGAAGTGTAAATGGCATTGTTAGGGATCAGGGAGGCTGGGCTCCTGGGGCGGGGGCGCATTCCTCACTCCTGGGGTGGCCCCCGCAGCTTCTTCCCCCAGGGGGGGCTCTGTCCCCATTCTACATCTGAGTGAGCAGATTCCGGAGCTCAGGCCCACGCAGCTGGAGGTGGCCTCTCACTGCAAGGCCCCTGAGGAGTCAGAGAGGAGTGGGGGCCAGGGGAGGGCCACAGGGACCAACCAAGGGCTTAGGGGAGATGGGAGGTGGAGGATGGAGCTGCTGAGGCTGGGGCCTGGGGACGAGCCACTCCTGCTGTGACATGGCCTTGGCATGAGTCTCTCCCAGATGTCCCAGTGCAGTGCTGGTGTTTGCAAGGGCTTTCCCCTGGCAGTGGCCTCTGTCTTCCCTGGATCCAGCAGGGCAGCCTCCAGCTCTGCCCACAGGCCTGCTCCCAGGTTCTCTCCCCTCCACCCACGCCTGGGGACTGGGGAGAGGGAGGTTGGTGGCCACGGCTGTCCCTGGCAGGTGCGGGTGGTGTGGGATGGCTGAGGCATCAGGAGGACAGTGCTTCACTTACACTCCCCTCCCGCCTGCTCAGTCTCCTGCCCAAGCCTGAACTTTCCAACGCATCTCCTGCTTGCTCTTGTGGTTTTCTGTGAAGATGGAGGCACCACATTTGGGGGGACGGGAAGCAACAGTAATACCCATGCCCCCAGCAGTGCCCAGCAGTTGGTGACAGGGCTCTTGTGGGCCCCCCCAAGAGTGAGGTGGTCCCGGCCCGGCCTCCACCAGCAGGGACTGGAATGAGACCAGAGCCACCATGTGTGGGAGGTGGGGGTCTCTAGGCTGGATTATCCCCGGCAGTGGGAGGAAGGTGGAGGATTGGGGTCTGCGCCTGGCTTCAGGGCCGAGGGAGGGGTGGAGCTGCAGCGAGGCTGGCCCTGGAGGCCTGAGTGGGGGTGGGCGTCTCCTGATAATTCCCGGGGGTGGCAGCTGCCTTGCAGTACGCCAACACCCGGTCCTGACCCCCTTTTTTAAACCTCATTTGGGGGAGTCTGTTGTCTGGGCCAAGACTCCAGACCTGGGGTCCTTCCCAGACAGCAGAGCACCTGATTACCTGTGGCTCCTTAGGTGAGAGGGCACGTGCCTGGGTTCCCAGGCACACCCGGTGTTCCCCCGGCCTTCAAATGGGGCCCTCAGGTGTGAGCTGGGGCTGGGGTGGGTCAGGAAAGCAGAAATGGATTCACTTTGAACTGGAAGCATCTGGGTTGAGCAGGAAGACAGGCAGTTCTGGCTGAGCATGCAATAAGGAGGGTGGCCTCCTGGCAGGTGTTGAGCCTCCCCGGCCCCCCCGCAGGGCCAGCCTGGCTCGCTCTCCAGGGCTGTGTTGAAACGGAGCCATGCACAGTTTCATTGATTCGTTGAATTCTTTTCAGAAATAGTTTCAGCATTGCTGTGGTCTGAATATCTGTGTTCCCCAAAATCCCTGTGTCGAATCCTCACCCTTGAAGTGATGCTATGAGGAGGTGGGGCCTTTGGGAGGTGATTTGGTCATGGGGGTGGGGCCCTCATCCATGGGATTAGTGCCCTGAGAAGAGGGACCCCACGTAGTCCCCTTGCCCTCTCCACCCACGGGGACACAGCGAGAAGGCACCTTCCGTGAACCAGGATAGGAGGCATCGCCAGACGCCAAATCTGCAGGCGCCTCAGTCTTGGACTTGCAGCCTCCAGAACCATGAGAAATGAATTTCTGGTTTGTTTCAGCCAGAGAGACTGTGGTGTTTTGCTAAAGCCTCCTGAATGAGCTGAGACAGGGAGTTCTCATGTCCAACGTGGTAGCAGGTGCATTCACAGAAGCCCTGCTCAGATGCGAGGAGGAGCCAGCCCCTCATTCTTCATTTGGTGCTTACTGGACACCACTGGGCAGGCCCCTGGACATTGCTGGGGAGCAGAAGGCTGTGCCCCTGCACGTGCAAGCTTGGATTCTGGGAGCTCTGGCTGCCTACGGCCTATGCTGGCTGGCCAGGCTTGTCTTCTGTCCCCAGTTCTCACCTGTTTTGTTGCTGTTAATATTTTGCATTGGTGCGTGATGGCGGCACACATTTATACAGCACAGGTGATATTCGGACGCACGCATGCAGTGTGTAGAGATCAAATCACAGGATTAGGATATTCATCACTTCAAACATTCATCATTCCTCCTGTTGGGAATATTCCAAATTTTTCTTCTAGCTATTTTGAATGATGTAATAAATCATTGTTAACTACAGTAAACCTGCTGTACTTTCCATAACGAGGCAATATTCCTTCTACCAGACTGTAACTAACTCACTCCTTCCCAGCTGCTAACCCACTCCTCTTTTTCTGCCCTGCCTTCCCCCACCTCAGGTGACATCATCCTACTCTCTGCCTCCCTGACATCCACTTCTTTAGCTCCCAGATGAGGGTGAGAACAAGCGATATTTCTCCTTCTGTGCGTGGCTTATTCAGTGTTCCGTTGTGTGCGTGCACTGTGGTTTCTTTATCCATCGTCCCTTGCTGGGCCCGTGGGTTGATCTTTATCATGGCTACTGCGGGAGCTGCAGCAGTACTCACGGGGTCTGACATCTCTTCCGCACACAGGTCGTGATGATGCCCCTTCAGAAAAGCGGTTAGGGCTGGGTGCCGTGGCTCACGCCTGGAATCCTAGCACTTTCAGAGGCTGAAATGAGCAGACCACTTGAGCTGGTGAGTTCGAGACCAGCTTGGGCAACATGATGAGATCCCATCTTTACAAAAATAGAAAACATTAGCCAGGCATGGCGGTGCACACTTGGAGTCCTCGCTGCTCTAGAGACTGAGGTGGAGGATCACGTGAGTTCGGGTTGTGAGGGGCAGAGGTTGCACTGAGTGAGACTGTGCCGCGGCACTCCAGCCTGAGTGACAGAGCGAGACCCTGTCTCAAAGAAAAAAAAAGTAGTCCAAAGGAGGGTGGGTGAGTGGCTGACAGGAGGGCAAAGGCAAGCTCAAGTTCAACATCTCCTGGGGTCCTGATGAGGACGGGGCAGACTCCACGGAGCGTTTCCTCTGTCCCCCGGGCCTCCACTCCTGTCCACTGGTCCAGGACAACCCACAGCCAGGTCTGGTACTGTCAGGCTGAGGGTGCCCCCCCCAGGGTTCCCTGCCTGCCTGCTCCCCAGGGTGGATGTGTCTTGCTATTGGAGCTGAGTGGCAGGCACCCAGGGGCAGTGGCCCCATGACTGGGAACCCCAAAACCCTTATCTGAAGGAGCAGGTGAACCGAAGCCCTGTCCAGGGAGCTGACCCGAGGAACCTGACTGGGAATCTGAGTCCGGGCGATGGGGAAGGCTTGCAGGCTCAGCCCAGGGTCCGGGAGAGGGTCACGCGGTCGCCTTGTAGAGAGGGTCCCAGGCACACTTGCTATCCTCACCGTCTAGCATGGCTGCGTGGAGTGATGAACGTTGTGTCTGTAAGTACCTAACAGCAGGAGCCAGGCGCTGAAAATGCATTACATGGAAGAAGATTCAGCTGTTTGAGGACATAATTTAGACAGTAAGATACCCCGTTTAGCAGCACATCACGTCTTAACAGCGGCTGTGTTGCTGTTAAGCTAATATGAGCCACCTCCTAAGAGTTTTGGGCAGTGTTTTCCATAGAGTCTTGAGGGGTCCATCCTCAGCAGTGTCAGGACGGGGGGGTGGTGATGGCTTCTCTGGGGAAGCCTTCTTCGTTTGCCAGGTCTGGCAGTGCCCTGGTCTGCCCTCCTCCAAGTCCTGTGATGTGAATGCCTGAAGGTCCTCGAAGCAGGCCTGCGTCAGGCACAGCTGCAGCCTCCCCTCCCTCACAGACTGGCTGGGGACCAGCAGGCACACTTGTCGCTGGGGCCCTGTAGACAGCAATGTTGAAACGTAGGCCCCACTGCGGGCACAGCACAGGGATCCCCTCCCATCGTGGGGAACTGAGCACCCACAGGCATGAATGCTGGCTCAGAGGGACCCTTGCACACAGTTGCGGGGGACCTGGCCTCACATGGCTGTGGTCCCTTACCCAACAGAAGGCAGCAGCCCCCCTCAGACTAGTGACCAGAACGCAGACAAATCACAGGAGGGGAAGGGAAACACGCCTGTTTGAATTCAAAACAACAACTATGAACTAGCTACAGAGGATACAAATTCCGGCATCATGCTCTTCATAGTACCTTATCATTCTATTTCCCAGAGTTCTGAAGCCAAGATCTGACCCAGGCAAAGTAGACCCAAAGCCAGCCTCCTTCCACTGTGCAAACCTCAGCACCCACAGAAAGGGAGAGCTCATGTTCTCCTGGGAATCAGTCAGTTATCAATCTATTAACCATCCATTCATCTACCCATCTATCATCTATCTATATACCCAACTATCCATCTAGCATCTATCCATCTATCATCCATCTATTATTCATCTATCTATCATCTATCCATCTAGCATATATCCGTCTATCCATCCATTTATCAATCTATATTCATCTATTCATTCATCTATTATCTATCAACTCATCTATTCACCTGTCATCTACTGTCTGTCTATCCAACCGTCTAGTATCTATCTATCTATCTATCTATCTATGGGGAAATACAGAGACACAGAGAGAAGTGAAGAGACAGAGAAAGCAAGAAAGAAAAAGAGTGAGGGAAGGAGAGAGAGAGAGAGAGAGTTTTGCTAGCCCAGCTACACTCTTTGAAAACATCAGTGTATTGAGTGTGACGTCTCACCTCCTCTCACCACATCCCTCAACATCACCAAGCTTCAGGTTTGTGAAACAGACCTCACTTTCAGCACTGGGAAAATATAGAAGTTTCCAGCTTCAAAGACTGATTTTGATTACTTTTTTCTTTCTCCCCTTTTGGTGATCAGTGGTAAAATCCTAATTACATCTTGCCTTTAACCACCCACAGAAACATCACGGTCACCTTTCTTTGGACTTAAGAAGAAGGCCCTTTCTCTTCCTTTCCCTGGAGTGAGTGAGTGCTCTCCAAGTCAGATGTTTGCTTTTTGGTTCCATAAACAAGCAGGTTCTGTCTGCTGAGGGATCAGGGAATCTGAACCTGACGCTACGGCTTTATGATGATGACCACAAAATGCCTTTAGAAAGAGAATTGCAATCCAGCTTAATCTGGGAAGACATTGCACCCTTGAAACCAAAATCGACGGTAGACATGGCTGTTGTTATCCAGGACACGAAGGCGTGCCCATCGATAATGCTAATCTCGCACTCCACCCCAGAGACACCTTTGGAATTCTGCATTTGTGGTTATTAGAATCAATCAAGACAGAACGAATACATTTTAACTTTGTGTGTTTTATCTAATCATTTTTATTAGATTAGCTATAAGATGTATGACTGTGTCTTACAGTCATTTTGATTGTTAATATAATTCAAAGATTAATGACAATTGCCTGCTAGGTATCTACAGAGCAATTAACCTGCACTTTGCTTGTATGTCTTTTACAATGTTCATTTTGTTTGTTGAACACGTGTATTCTGGGTTTTTGGAAATGCATGTTTGAACACATATCTCTTCATGTGCTGTTAGAGTTGATTTGCCAAGACAGAGTATCTGTTGTACATAAAGCCAACAGAACCCACGCTGTGTCTAAGAAATCTTAGTTGGTTTCATCTGAAAACTAAAGCAGCCCTGGAGCCCTCAGCCGTGAGGTGTGGAAGGCTAGAGAAGTGAGCAGCATGCAATACATTAATGGTTACGCTTCAGAAATATTTACATGAAATTGAAAGAAATTCCAGACAAGTCACATCAGGATCTGTGAACACATTTGAAGGACACACATAAATATCGCCAGCATGAAAATGAGTAATTCCAGAGAAAACAAATTAAGATGGCCAACGATAATGGTCTCATTTGACAAACGTACATGACATTTTCCTTTATGGTTTATCGCATTTTACCTTGCAGTAAGAAAATGATGTCTATTTTCTTGGGGCTAGAAGAGGAAGTGTCCCGGGCCTGGATGGTGTGAGACCTCTTGCCCAGAGTTGCAACGGGGTCACTGCTAGTGGCCATGCAGGCTGCTTTGGGGGGAATTATTTGCCCACAATGGAGGACAAAGAGATACAAGAAGAAAATAGGAACCCCAAGGAAGGTGCTCAACCTAGAGGCCAAAAGAGGGAGAAAGCAGGGGGATGAGAACTCCAGAAACCCTGGCCGTGGGCAGTAGCAGGCAGCCAGAGCCCTAAGACAGGCCCGGTGGAGCCAGGAGCACACGGGCATCGGGAGAGGACAGGGCACGCTGCTTTCCCACCTACAAACCATTCCTCAGAAGGCAGGCATGATCATTACAGTGGCTGCTATCATAAAAGGCATTAAAATAAAAGCAAAACACGTTTCTGTTATTAAACACAAAATTCAACTCTCTCAGGTTTCCGACAAATGTCTCCACATGTTTAATACTTGCATATTAAACAGATGTCTTTGCTTTTTGAAGTTTCAGAAACATGATGCTTTAATTTAATGTATTCTCCAAATAAACATACTTGAATATTAGTCCAAGACGTTTTATTTATTTTTTTTTTTTTAAGAATGCAATAGAATGCTATAACACATGACTTCTTAGAGCTGAGTTTCACGCTGAGCCCGTGGGAGTTGGCAGTGAGGGAGAATTAACACAGGGAGAGCCTGTCCTGGTGCCTGGTGGGTGGAGGAACGGGGCGTCTCATGGGGCGGAGACAGGAATGCAGGGCTGAGAGCGACCCCTTCCTTTAGCAATTTTGTTTTGTGCAGGAGCCTCGAGCTGCTTCATCAAATCCATCTTCTCTCAAGACTTCGCTGTATGACCAGGAGCAGGTGGGAGCGGCCCCCACCCCCGGGACAGCAAAAGGGGCTCACCCTGGAGACCCCCTATCCCATGCATTTGAGGGGTGGGCACAAAACAGAGACTTCTTTTTTAAAAATTATACTTTTATTTCAGTAGTTTTGGGGGTAAAGGTGGTTTTGGGTTACATGGATATGTTTTTTTTTTTTTTTGACAAAGACTTGCTCTGTCACCCAGGCTGGAGTGCAGTGGTGTGATCTTGGCTCACTGCAACCTCTGTCTCCCAGGTTCAAGCGATCCTCCCGTCTCAGTCTCCTGAGTAGCTGTGATTACAGGCACGCACCACCACACCTGGTTAATTTTTTTTGTATTTTTAGTAGAGACAGGGTTTTGCCATGTTGCCCAGGCTGGTCCTGAACTCCTGAGCTCAGGCAGTCTGCCTGCCTCAGCCTCCCAAAGTGCTAGGATGACAGGTAGGAACTGCCACACGTGGCCGATACATTCTTCAGTGGCGATGTCTGAGATTTTGTCACTTAAGCAGTGTACACGGTACCCTGTGTGTAGCCTTAAGTCCCTCATCCCCCTCTCAACTCCCAGCCCCAAGTCCCCAGAATCCACTGTTATTCTTATGCCCGTGCGTCCTCATAGCTTATCTCTCATTTATAAGTGAGAACTTGTTATGTTTGGTTTTTCTATTCTTGAGTTACTTCATTTAAAACAATGTCCTTCACCTCCATCCAGGTTGCTGTGAATGCCACCATTTCACTCTGTTTCATGGCTGCGCAGTATCCCATGGTGAGTATGTATATACCACATTTTCCTCATCCACTTGTTGGCTGCCAGGCACTTAGGTTGGTTCTATACCTTGACATCGAGAATGGTCTGCTATCAGTGTGCACCTGCAGGTGTCTTTCTCACAAGATGAAGACGAAGACTTTCTGAAGACTCGCATTCCCTAGGTCAGGCCAGAGCAAAGTGCTTCCTCAGTGGTGTTTGTCACAGGAGGGTGACAGCTGTCATGGAGCTAGAGCCAAAGGTGCAGGCGCCCTCAGTCCCAGACCCCGCTTCTGGGGCCGAGGTGCTTCAGGCGCAGGGCACTTGGTTTCACGGCCCCCTACGTGCTCTCTTACCCACTGTGTCCATCAAGGCTGATCCTATCAAGTTGAAGCATTTCCGTGTCAATGGCCATCTCTCTCCTTGTGTTCCTACACAAAGACACTTCTCAACCCTTGTGGTCAGGACGAGACCCACACATCCAAGTTTTATGGAACATAAAAGACTGGAAAGTACCCAGGTCCAGTGTGGGCCATGCCGCTGTCTGAATCTCCATGCAGTGCCTTATTCAAGGACTGAGGGAGGAACGGGGTCAGCCCCCAAGTCCCTACTTGTAAAGGGAGAGGCAGAGAACACAGAGGTGGAAGCTGGTGAAGCTGGTGCCACAGGAGCTCCAGTACCAACTGGCTGGCACATCCAGAGCATGGGGCAGTTGACCCATGGAGCAGGGCGCAGTGGGGAGGAAGCTTAGTGGGGACGAGAGAAGCTGACCTCCTCCACGGAGTGGGTGGTTGCTGAGCCCACAACCCTGACACCAGGTGCCGTCGAGCACCAGAGCTCTCTGTAGGCTCCCTGGGAGCAAATGTCCCTAAGAATCCTATATTCTTACCACTTCAAGTACAAGTTAGGTGGGAGCGCCTGCCTCTCAGAACATCAACCTGTCGCTTCATCATGCTAATAAATTAGTTGGCGTCAAAGAGGAGAACGATGGATATTTATATTTTTATATCAATCATATGATCTTTCCAGAATCAGGCTTCTCAGCAAGGATCCATCCCAAAGGCCTGGTAAGTGCACCACGATGCTGAATCTGAGCCTGTTTTTCTTTGGAAGACAAATTGCACTACATCTGTCAGAGATGCCCCACACAGAGGTCCCCTGTGACTCATGCCAGGCCTGAGCCTCTGGGACCCAGGGTCCAGCCATGAGCATGACCAACTGTGGGGACCAGTTGAATACTGGGCCTGTAACTTAAAACTCTGAAGAGTTAAGTGTGATCACCTGGGTTTTCCCAATTTTACGTAACTGACAGTTCTCAAAATTTGCATGTATTCTCTTAAGTATTTAGTGAAGGAGAAACGAGTGAAAATGAGGAAGTACACATTTTGAGATTGAAACTGATAATCCAAGATTTACTTTATGAGAAACAAAATATTTGTGGAAGTGTCAGTCACCTTGGGCCTCTGGATGAGCCCGAGGAGAAACTCCATACTGTGGGTCATTACCGTAGGGATTTTCTCCTGTTCATGGAATGTTTGGCACACCTGAAGTCAATGGTTGCTGTGAAAATTTTTTTGACTTGTGTGAATTCCTTGGGGGCACCAAATTTGAGTGAACTAATGCAGCAGTTCCCGTCTACTGGACAGTGCTCTGCTTCTCTGATCATGCTGAAGTCTGCACCCAAGCTGCGTGCAAGGGGAGGGGAGAAGGGCGCCCTGAGAATGCTGGCATCTGTGCCCTGTGCCCACCACCCTTCACACCTAAAGACACTGAGAGCCAGGCTGCTGGGAGACACATAGACAGAAACTCTCCCATAGCTACTGGTGAGAGGTCTCAAGAGCTTCATGTTGCAAATACACCTAAACTTAACACCCCGAGTATAAGAGTAAAATCCCAGACGGTAACACGTCCAGGAAAACTTTATGCACAAGGATGGCCCCTGAAATGTTCCGTGGGCTGATCAGGATTTAAATGTCAAACCACTGAAGGATGCTTTTCTATGTTCTTGTCAAGTTACCTGAATGAACATTTGGCAAACAACAAAAACGTTTCACGACGCTGGAAAATGCTTGTGCGATATAAGCTTGAAAAGCAAGGCATGAAAATACGATGCAATGGTATTCCATCCATGTAAAATGTTATGCTCACACGGAAAAACTATTCAACTATTAGTGCTTATCTCTAAGTGTGGAGTTACGAAGTGTATTTCTTCCTTTATACTTCTCTCTTTTCCAAATGACATTGAGAATGATAGGAAGACACAGGTGAGAGCAGACTCAGAAACAGGTGCAGATGGTTATGAGCTGAATCACACCCACACCCCCCCCACCCACCCATTTCCTGTATGGAAGTCCTAATCCCCACTACCTTGGAATATGATCTTATTTGGAAATAGAGTCCCTGCAAAAGAATTAGTTAAGATAAGGTCATATGGGAGCAATCCAACATGACCGGTGTCCTTACCAAAAGGGGACATTTGGACGTGAAGAGGGACATGTATAGTGAGAAGGCTGTGTGCACACGTGGGCAGAGACGGGGTGATGGCCAGCCAACACCGGAAGCTGGGACAGAGGCGTAGAGCAGCGCCTCCCCCACAGCCTCACCGACCTCAGACTTCAGGCTCTGGATACAGGAGTGAATGCGTTTCTGCTGCTTAGGTCGCCCGGTGGGAGACACCTGATTAGCGCAGCTCTGGGAAAGGAATACACAGATGTATAGAGATGTAAATGCGGCTGTGGGTATGGAAACAGATCAGATAGAGATAAATGAATCCATAGCAATACAGAATTACAGATATGGAAATTTATATAGACACAGCTATGATACAGATATGCATGAAGTGGTATTAGATGTATGTTTCATATAGAGAGAAATTGATATATAAATCAATATGAACTGATATTCAATTTATATATCAATATGAATTGATATATAAATGAATATGAACACAGACACAGATGATTGTGGACATAGATATAGGTATGTGTGGGCGTAGATGGGGTCTTGCTCTGTCACCCAGGCTGGAGTGCAGTGGCAGGATCTCGGCTCACTGCAACCTCCATCTCTCCCAGTCAAGTGATTCTCCTGCCTCAGCCTCCCGAGTAGCTGGGATTACAGGCATGTATCACCACACCCAGCTAACTTTTGTATTTTTAGTAGAAACGGGATTTCGCCATGTTGGCAAGGGTGGTCTCGAACTCCTGACCTCAGGTGATTTGCCCACCTCAGACTCTCAAAGTGATGGAATTACAGGCATGAGCCACCATGCTCAGCCGGGGTATAATCTTAAACAGTAGGTAATAGAGACGGGGACTAGAAAAGACCCTGGTGGAGACAAGATTCCCAGAAAACCATCTTTGCGCTACGCAGAGTTGTGTCGGACTTCCTGGGATTCCTTGTGGTGCTTCTGTTCACCCCCCTGGCACTTCTAGTTTTGAATGATGCCGTCTGAATTCCTCGTGACCTCAAAAGTGACATGTGTATAGATTATGACATTCACCTGAGTGACGGATGGCTTCACATATGGGTCTAGTCCCCTGAGCGGCGGGGCAGGGCGCCAGCTTTTCCCAGCAAGCTTCCCCACAATGGTAGAAGCACATGTTTTACCTTTTTGTCCTTGTTATTTTGAACTCACATCATAAAAATCACACCTTCTGCCATTTTATGTTTTTAATTAATGTCATTCCATTTGTATTTATACCCTTAGGCTGTTTTAGCAACAAACTATAATTTTACAAATTGGGATAAAAGTTTTCATTCACCTTACGTATTTAAAACGGTATTTTATTTCAATGGAATGATTTCATCTTTAAGGGTATAAAGTCCCCCTGATACGTCAGTCGTCAGCACTGGCCTCTGCAATGACAATCAGACTCCCCGAAGCTGCCGTGAAACTTTGCCTTTTAGGAAGTTTGCATGGCGTGCCCAGCTCCAGGCCACACAGACCAGATGGAAACTTGGTTCCTGGCCACTCTGGGCTATTGTAATTACCTCTTCCTGCCCTGAAGGCAAACCCGCCCCTACAAGTAGCCAGCGGCTGGGAGGCTGCTGTCCATGGCCGGGGAGCAGCACTCCCTCACTTCACACTCTGTCCGCGCTGGCGTCTTCCAGATAACCCGAGTGTGAGGCTGTGAGCACTGATAACCCCAGGACACCATGAGCCTTCCCAAAATAGGAGCAGACTCCGGGGCCCTCACTCACAGCATCACTTAGGCAAAATCCACTGCAGAAGTGGGTAATCTCTCCAGCCACATCACCAGTCAGAGATTGCTGAGAAAGCTGAACCTGCTGGCCCCAGAAACTCCGCAGGCCAACACTGTCTAGGAAACACTCGTCAGTTTCTGGTAACAGGAAATGCAGGGACTCTGAGGTTTGATCTTAGCAAAACAAGCCCTGGAATGCTGCCCTGAGTGTTTTAGTTTGGGAAATCTGCTGGCACCTCTGTTCTGTCTACAGGAAGCCTTCGGGGGGCTGCAGGGCTGGTCCACCTGGCTTTCCTCACAGGCCTAGTTCTGAACTTTTCCTTAGGGACACGTGACCTGCTGGGGAGGCCGTGGATGGCTTATTAGACCAAGGACAGGCAGTGTTTGGGGGACAGCAAGGCCAATCTTGGCCACGCCTGCTTTTTGGAAGGTTGATCCTCCTTCAAAACACCTGCAAGCTGTGGAGCCTGGTGCTGAGGGCTCCACGTCTCGTCTGCAGGGCAGAGAGGACCGATTTTCAGAAGGTTCACAGAGGGCCATGAAAACTCCACCTGCTTCACCCAAACGTGCCTGCTTCCCAGCGCGGGAGGGAGCCACTGAGGTTCCTCGTCTCTGCTGAGCGAGGACACGGTACTGAAAGTGTATTGGTAAGAATTAAAGGCACAATCCCTTTATATCAAATGCTATTTTGAAAAGCCATTAAGGGGCAGGGCATGGTGGCTCACCCCTATAATCCTAGCACTTTGGGAGGCTGAGGCAGGTGGATCACCTAAGGTCAGGAGGTTGAGACCAGCCTGGCCAACATGGTGAAACCCCATCTCTATAAAAACTAGCCGGGTAGCATGGCAGCTGCCTGTAGTCCCAGCTACTTGGGAGGCTGAGGCAGGAGAACTGCTTGAACCCAGGAGGCAGAGGTTGCAGTGAGCAGATATCACGCCTTTGTACTCCAGACTGGGTGACAGAGCTAGACTCCATCTCAAATAAATAAATAAAAGCCATTAGGGAGCCCCTTCAGCCATCTTCTTTCTCTCCCAACTTCCAAAGGGAACTCAGACAAACTAAGGTTGTCATCCCCTGAAAGAGTCTCCTTTATACACTGGGGTGTGAAGGGCAGTGGCTGCGCTCACAGTATGAACCACTTGGCCGACAGCAACAAACACTTCAGCACGTTTTCCCCCCTCACGTGTTCTGTGAATGGAATGTTGCTTTTGACTTATGAGAATAGGAACCTTTCTTTTCACTCTTTTAGCACGTGTCAGTTTTTTTCCTTGTGTTTTTCAGTCATTCTGAGATCAGACTCCTGTATCCATTTATAATGAAGTAAACAGGAAGAATTAACCTCCAGATTTAGGGGTAATTTTTAGCTTTGAAAGGTCTGCTATATAATTGAAATAATTTTTTAAAAAGTGTCCCTGATCTTTTCGATGAAGGAAGGGAGGGAGAAAGACGTCAGCGTGGTGGGCAGCATGGTGACATCTCAGTGCCTCTGATGGTGACAATGTGAGGAAGTTTTCCCAGAGTGGTTCTTCCTCCTAAGCATGACCTTTTTTTTTAATAAAGCTATGTGGATAGAGAAGGACAATAAATAATGAGCTTTCAGAGGTGAAGATAAGAAAATCCAGTTTGTGGCTATCTGGCAGTCCCAGCAAGGAGAAGAGAGACAGGTTCGGCTTTGAGGGAGTTGCTAAGGCCCTCTGTTCCCCTAAACTCACTATTCGAGACTCTTCTGGGAAGTGAAAAGCCAGTTGCATCTAAGCAGCTCTGTCGTCCACTGAAACAACCAGTTCCCTTGATTTCTTGTGCAGGATATAGGGGAAGGGACAGAGTCCTGCTGGAACTCGACAAAGGCGGCTGATCCGGGTTTGATCCCCAGGGAGGATGACGGAAACATGAAGACTAAGAACATCTCCGGTTGGCATGCGGGAGATCTTTCCGGACAACGTCGGAAGCCCAGAGGTTGGAAATGAGAAGCTGAACAGAAGAAACCCACAAAAAAGGCCTTAACAGTCTTTGCCTAGGAAAAGACATCAGAGGCACCTTCAACAGCGGTTTCGGTCAAAATGAGCCAAGTCTGGGCGCGGTATCACACGGCACCCCGGTCTCACAGTCTTAAGCAGCCAAGGTTTTTTTTCGCTCAGGGTGCGTGTCCATCTGGGACGGCTGGAGGTGGCCCCACTTAGAAGGTCACTGGCCACTTGAGCAGAGAGCACACATTGCAAGCCATTCCTTGGTCTTGTGGCTTACTCGGTTACATGGCTCCTGACAGGCTCTGTTGAAGTGACGCCGGTGACTTGCTCAAATTTCACTGGCCAAGCCACTCACTCCCATGACTGGCTTAGAGAGGACAGGAGAGTACAACCTTGCCATGAGCTCAAAAGGGGGAGAACCAGAAATATTTACCAATAGAACTACCGATCACCAAATAACTGGCAGGTTTTTTCTTCCACACAAAATACTCTCAGCTTCTTGTCAAATCTAGTTGTAACATCAAACAGAAAGTTAAGGAATGCAGTGGAGAAGTGTAGCCTCCACCTCAAGTCACGATGAGAAGGCTGCAGTGACTCCCACCCCCAACCCCCGCCCTCAGCCTCCCCCAACCCCGACGCACTCAGGATACCATGGTGACACAGGAAGAAGATAATGGCAACAAACACTTTCATCAGGAAAGGAAAAGAACGTGACACGAACAGTTCATTTTGGACCTAAGACCTTTGAAATCTTTTCTAGACTAGTATTTTGAGAAGCTTTCTATCCTGGGAGTATATATTTTACTTTTCTTGATTGGCCCCTAATTTTACTCCTTGGTAGTGGTTTTATATGCATTTTTTTCTGTGAATATTGGCTTCATTCCTTAGAAGATTATTTCTTCTCCACTTTCATCCTTGACCACATTAAGATCTTACTTCTCTTGGAAGCTGAGCCTCTTCTAGTCCCACCTCCTGTTTATAAACAGTTAGGGATGAAGGGTTCTCTGAAGTCTCAGTCCAGCCTGGTGGTTTCTTTGACAGTGCAGGCTTCTGGCACTTTGGTTGGTTTCTCTTGCATTCTGTCTGTCTTGCATTCCGGTCAGTTCCTTGTGCTGAGATCCACACTCAAGGCTCCCAGCCAGACGAACTTTTGACATTTGTTCTCTCTCCTCCACACTTCATTGCTAAGGACATTTCGGGCGCCTAGAGCTTACCAGCCTTGGCGACAGGGCCATGCATTTAGCCTTCTCTCCACTTCTGCTGCTTTTTCAAAGTTGGAGTATTTGTGGACCACTATACTCTCTATTGTCTCTCTACTCTGAAACCCCTAAATCATTCAGAACTTTCCACAATGTGCGTAATAACCATATTATTAATTTAATCTTTACCACAAAGGTACATTCCAGTTCTCCTTGGTTGCTCCAAGACTTTCTTAATTTTATCTGCAGCATTTGAGGATAAGAGGTAATTGCCTCTTTTAACACTAAAAGTCCCCAAAATTATACATTCAGATTTTTTTTTTTTTGACACAAAGTCTCACTCTGTTACCCAGGCTAGAGTCCAGTGGTGCAATCTTGGCTTACTGCAACCTCCACCTTCTGGGTTCAAGCAATTCTCCTGTCTCAGCCTCCTGAGTAGCTGGGACTGCAGTTGTGAGCCACCACACCCGGCTACTTTTTGTAGTTTTGGTAGAGATGGGATTTCACCATGTTGACCAGGCTGGTTTCGAACTCCTGACCTCAGGTGATCCACCCACCTTGGCCTCCCAAAAGTGCAGGGATTGCAGGCATGAGCCACCGTGCCTAGCACAAATTCAATTTTTAATCATCTTATTATGGACTGAATGTTTATACCCCGCCCCTCCAAATTCACATGTTGAAATCCAAACCCCCGTGTGATGGCATTAGCAGGTGGGGCCTTTGGAAGTAATTGGGTTATGAGGTGGATTCTCACATTGTAAAACGGACCCCAGAGAAAGCTCTTGCTTTTTATCTGCCATGTGAGAATACAATAAGCCAGCAATCTGAAAGCCAGAACCTAACTATGTGTTAGGACATTTACTTATTTTCTAACTATAAAACATCATTTCTGTTTATAAGCCAACCAGTCTACAGTACTGTGTTATAGCTGCTTGGAATGAGACTTCATCTGAAAGCATTTTTAAGTGTGTAGTTGAATGGTATTAAGTACATTCACATTGTCATACAACCAATCTCCCGAACTCCTTCCGCATGCAAAATTGAAACTCTATACCCATCAAACCAGAACTCCCAATTCTCCACCCCTCTCCCCCCAGGCCCTAGTAGCCACTGTTCTACTTTCTGTCTCTGTGAATTTGACTATTCTAAGTACCTCACATATGTGGAATAATATGGTGTTTGTCTTTTTGTGGCTAGCTTATTTCGCTTAGCAGAAGGTCCTTCAGTACCTTCCGTTTCCACTAACAGCGCACAGGGGTTCCAGTTTCTCCACATCCTTGTCAACAATTGTGATTGCCATCACAGCTAGTGGGCGTGAGGTGGCATCCCATGCACTGCGGTTTTCACTGTGTTTCCCTAATGACTATCTATACTGAGCATCTTTTCATGTGCTTTTTGACCGTTTGTGTAACTTCTTTGGAGTAATATCTATTCAAGTCCTTGGCTCATTAAAAAAAAATTGTTTTTGAGTTTTGGAAACATTTTATGTATTCTATATATTAACCCCTTATCAAATATATGTTATGTTAATATTTATTTCCATGTTGGGTGTTGCCTGTTCACTCTGTTGATAGTGTCTTTAGATATACTGACATTTTAAATTTCAATACAGTTTAATATTACTATTGTTACTTTTGTCGCCTATGTTTTTGGTGTCATCTTCAAGAAATCATTGCCAAGTCCAATGCCATGAAGCTTTCTCTCTATATTTTCTTCTAAGAATGTTATAGTTTTAGGTCTTATGTTTAGGTATTTGATCCACTTTGATTGACTATTGTCTAGGGAATAGGGTGAGGATCCAACTTTTTTTTTTTTTTTCTGCTAGTGGATATTCAGTATCTCAGCATCATTTGTTGAAAAGACTGTCCTCTCCATAGAATGGTCTAGAAACTCTTGTTGAAAATCATTTAACCAAATATGTCAGGATTTATTTCTGGGCTCTCTTTTCTTTTCTATTGGTCTATATGTCTGTCTTTATGGCAGTACTGTGGTTTTGATTGTGGTACCTTTATATTAAGTTTCAAAATTAAGAAGTAGGAGTCCTCAATCTTTGTTCTTCTTTTTCAAGATTGGTTATTTGGAATCCCTTGAGATTTCACATGAATATTGGGATAGATTTTTATATTTCTCCAAAAACAAATGCCATTGGGATTTTTACAAAGATTTCATTAAATCCGTCGATTGCTTTTTTTTTCTGGTACTGACATCTCAACAGTATTAAATCTTCCAATCCATGAACATCGATATTTTACCATTTGTTTATGTCTTCTTTCCTTTTTTAGCAACAGTTTGGAATTGTTTGTACAAGTCTTTCACCTAATTGGTTAAGTTTATTCCCAAGTGTTTTATTATTTTTGATGCCATTGTAAACAGAATTATTTTTTTATTTCCTTTTCAAATCATTTATTGTTATTGCACAGAAGTATAACAATTTTTGCCTATTGATTTCGTGTCCTGCAATTTTGCTGTATTTATTTATTAGTTCTAACAAATTTTGGCAGAATTTAGGGTTTTTTACAAATAAGATAATGCCTGCAAACAGAGACAACTTGCTGCCTTTTATTTCTTTCTCTTGCCTAATTGTTCTGGGTAGACCTTTTAATACTATGCTAAATACAAAGGGCAAGAGTGGGCATCCTTATCTTGTTTCTGACATTAGAGGAAACATTTTCACTCTCATCTTTGAGTATGAGTTAGCTTTTGACTTTTCAGGTATGACCTTTATTACACTGATGTAATTTTCTTCTATTCTTAGTTTGTTGATGTTCTTATCAAGAAAGGGTATTGAATTTTGTCAAATGCTTTTTCTGCATTTGAGTAATCATGTAGTTTGTTTTTCCCCATTATTTTTTAATATGGCATGTGGCATGGATTGATTTTTACATGTTGAACCATCTTTGCATTCCAGGAACAAATGCCATTTCATCATGGTACATAATCTCCTTAATGTGCTGTTGAATTCTGTCAGTATTTTGTTGAGGACTTTTTCATCATATTTATCAGGAATATTGGTCTGTATTTTCTTGTTTCTGTGTTTGTCTGTTTCAGATTTATTATCAGGATAACACTGGCCTAATCAAATAAATTTGAAAAGGTTTCCTTTTCTTTCCTTTTTTGAAAGATTGTGGAGAATTAAGGTTAGATTTTCTTTATATGTTTGGTAGGATTCACCAGTGAAGCTATCTGGTTTTGTGCTTTTCTCTGTTGAGAGGTTTTTGTATTGATTCAATCTCCTTGCGGATTCTAAGTCTGTTTAGATTTTCAATTTCTTCATGATTCAGTCTTTGTAGGGTGTATGTTTCTAAGAATTTATCCGTTTTTCTTAGTTAACCAATTTATTGCTGTAAATAATTCATAGTATTTTCTCATAATTCTTTTGATTTCTATAAAATTGATTGTAATTTTCCTTCTTTCACGTCTAATTTTAGTTATTTGAGCCTTCCCTCTTTTAGTCAATCCAGCTAAAGATTTATCAATTTTGTTTATTGTTTTGAAGAACCAACTCTTGCTTTCATTGATTTTTCCCTATTTTATCTGTTGTCTGCTTGTTCACCTCTATTATAGTTTTTATTAACTCCATTTTCTGTTATTACTGCCTGCAAGTGGGCTAATTATTTTCTGAGGTAATGTCTTTCTTTCAATAACCTTTAAATACAGACAACAGCAACATAAATACATGAAAATATTTTTATTTTCTGCCTTATTTCCTTAGTGCTACATGTTTATTATTACTTCCCAAGTTCCCACAGGTAATAGTTTTTCAAACATTTTGTCACCATGAGATGAACATCATTCTTCCAGACATTGATAATTCCATTGTTATCACATGTGAATCAGTCCCAAACCAATGAGATATCTGCCTAGCTATCCATCTGTCTATCTCTCTATATTGATCTATCCCCTTTTTTTTTTTTTCTCTCTCTCTGTTTTTCAGTAGTGCAGTTGATTCCATGTAACAATTTATATGTCAGTCAGGATAAACCAGGATGATGCATGCACTAGACAACACTTAAAATTGTTTCTGCAGTGAAACACAGTAAATGTTCAGGTTCTATATCTACCTTGGGTCACTATTGGGGGTGGGTGACTCCCATGTTTATGAGCTTGTCATCCAGGGATGGAGGCTCTTAGAGGCTTTACCCTGTTGAAAGTCTCCTTTGTAGAGGGAAGGAAACACGGCAGATAGCATCCTGATTCTTCAAGCCTGAGGCTAGAAGTAAAACTCTTCACTTCTTATCACTTTCCATTGGCCAAAGTAAGTCACAAAGACATGGCCACCTTCAAGATGGAGAGGGCACAAACTGACTGTGTGCCCAGAGCAGGGATTCAAGAATATAGACAGCTTCAAGACTTCAACAAAAGTCAGACATGGGAAAATGCCTGCAAGGCAGGGGGCAGAAAGAGTGTCGCTCATAATTTTAAAGAAAAAAAAAAAAAACATGGAAATCCAAACAAGATAAACATCAAATAGAAAAATTGGCAAAAAAAAAAAAAATCTCATAAAAATGCGATTCACAAAGAAGCAACTCAGGTACCTAGCACATCTGTGAAAAGATGCTTAAACTCCCATGAATGAAACTAACAGTAAAATATTATTGCGTGCTTATTTGCTTGGCAAATGGAGACAATAAACCAGAAGACACCTAGTGCCTATAGGATGTGGGGGGAAAGAATGTTCATTGATACAGCCTTTGGGTGGCTGTAGCCACATTCCTCAACTTCACAAACATGTTTCCATTCAGCAAGCCCACCCCTGAAAAGCTATGGTAGAAATAAAAAGCATAGTTAGGTGAAGATCTAAGTACAAAAATGATGATTCTGGTGTTACAGGGTCTCTAACATTGGAAGCAGAGTGAATATGTTATAATGAGTCCATTTCAGAAACATTGCAGGTTGATTTCAAAAAACCAAAGTAGAGATATGCCAGGTGGCAACATCTGCTGGATATTAACAATGAAGCAAAAGGGAGACAAGGGTCTGTAGTATGTGGTTTCGCTTCTGTAAGGCAAAAAGGGGCCCTTACTATGTGTGTAAATGTGTGTTTATTGGGACTGTGAGAACAACAGGAAACCTGAAAGCATGAGCACCTGTGGATGGCAGTGGGCTCTCTAGGGTACAGGATATGGGCCTAACTGGGAGGAAGGTGAGGAAAGAACAGGGTGTGTGGCAGAGATGAACTCAAAACGGAAGAAAAACTGCATCAAATTCAGCATGATGCCACTATCCCATTTGTGCATTTTTGCGATTTTATATGTTTGCATGTTAAAACATCTTAAAAAATGAATATTTAACTTTAGTCTGTGCCACTCTATCCCTTTTAAAAACACAGTCTTAACTCTGGCCCCACCGTGTTAGCAAGAAGGTTGATTAAACTCACAGGCCTGTCTTCTGCAGATACGCCATGCTCCTGACCCTACCTGCTGCTCCTCTTGATGATCTGTGAAGCTGGAGGATGTGTGCCAGAGAGATGTTCAACTAAAGGGCTTCAGTGATTGGCCAGCTGGTGAGAAAGGCCAGTGTATAACCTTCCCCTATGACGTGCTTCCTCAGAGCCATGCAGGACCTCAGAGAAAAGGCCCTGCCAGCTGGTTTATAAGGCAGAGAATGTTGTGAAAAATTTACCATAAGGTTCCTGCACAGTATTTCAGGGAGTAAAACTTAAAATCCCAAAAGAATGAACAGTGATGGCTTCTATTGCCCCCCCTCATGTATACCTCACAATTCTATTTCCAAACTCTCATCATATGGTGTTCTTTTCCAAAAACGTCCAGAATTTCAAATAGCATTGATTCTTTTTTGATACAATTACACTATTTTTTATGTCATCACTCAAAGTGAAAGAAACCAGAGAAAGTTATGTTTATTTCTATGACTGAGGGGCAGACAGAGTTTTAAGGCTTGGGACATAGTGAAAAAAATAATTTAGAAAGCAAAACTGCTAACTATGGTTACTTTAAACAGAGGCACTCTGGCTCCAGGTTCCAGTCCCACAGGCAGTCACGGCACAATGGATTCCATCAATGGCTGTGCCATTGATCAGCAATTCAAAACCACCAAATCAATTGTTCTATGGTCAGTTCGAGGCCACACAACATGGATTACATGCTTGTCAGTCAAATAGACATGGATTAAATCCACTTAGATTTGTATGTCTATTGAGATACCTATTATTTAAATAATGCTGAGCGATATTCATCCCTCTTCATGTGGAGTAAGTATATACTGCTTTGCTTGTCAATACACAACTGAATTATTATTTCATTCAATGTAGTAAACCATCTTTCCAGGTGCTGGAGACATGGGAAAGGATAATTCATAACAGTGGCAGAGAGTACAGGGCCATACATTAATGCCATGTGATAAACATCAGACACCTGCCAAACCCAGGCAGAGAAAGGAGCCCTTGTTCTTCACCTGGGTAGCTGAGGTCTGGAAGTCATTTTTTCCCCAATGGTGCCCATCTTGCAGACTAAAAAGAAACACTAAGGTTCATGAGGCAAAAATAGTCAAAAGTTTTCCCTTAAACTGTCCATTTCATGACAAACTTAAGCAAGCTCCATTCTCATTCTGCCTGCAGGTGGAATATCATGCAAGGGGCAGGGAAACAGATATTCCTGGCCATGAGCCTGGTGCTGCCCTCTGCGCAGCGGATCTTGGTAAGTTACTCAACCTAGTTAGCAGTTTCCTGTCTGAACAGCACGGGTGGGTAGGTATTAGGCAGACGAGGACAGGCAGCGGCGTAAGTGTGGATGCTGAGCCCTGCAGCCGCCGGTTCCATCAGCCCTTCCTTCCTCCTCTCCCCTTCCTGCCCTCTCCACCCCTTTGCAGCCCACGTTCAGTGTAAATATTAAAGTCAAACCTCCTCTGAGACAGTGAAGAGTTTCACTCTTGTTGCCCAGGCTGGAAAGCAGTGGTGTAATCTCAGCTCACTGCAACCTCTGTCTCTTGGTTTCAAGTGATTCTCCTGCCTCAGCCTCCTAAGTAGCTGAGATTACAGGCACCCCCGCCACCACACTTGGCTAATTTTGTATTTTTAGTAGATAAGGGCTTTCACCGTGTTGGTGGACCTCCTCTGAGGTAGTGAATTTTAATTGCCAACTTGGCTTGGCTACGGTTCCCGGTTGTTGGTCAAACAGTCTAGATGTTGCTTTTTAAAATATGATTAACATTTAAATTAGAAGACTTTTTTTTTGTTTCTTGGGTTTTTTTGTTTGTTTGTTTGTTTGTTTTTTTAAAGATGGTGTCTCACTGTGTTGCCCAGGCTGATCCTGAACTCCTGGGCTCATACGATCTTCCCTCCTCCACCACCCAAACTGCTGGGATTATAGGCATGAGCCAGTAAAGCTGGCCTAAATCAGAAGGCTTTGAATAAAGCAGACGACACATGATGGTATGATAGTGCAGATGGGTCTCTTCCAAACAGTGGAAAACCATGAGAGCAAAGCCTGATGGTCCCCAAAGGGAAGGGATTTTGCCTTCAGACAACAAAACGGAAATTCTGCCTGGGTTTTCAGCCTGTGGACTCAGGACTGCAGCATCAACCCCTGTCTGAATTTTCCATCTGCTGGCCTGCCCTGTCAGCTTCAGTCTTGACAGTCTCAACAACAGTATGAGCCAATCCCTTAAAGTACAGCTAAAATAAGATAAAATAAAGCAAAATTAATTATACACATGTGCACACACACACACACACACACACCCTGTAGGTTCTGGCTCTCTGGAGGCCTCAGGTTAACATGTCCCATCATGGCTGTCCCCTGCCTGGCTCCATCTGACCCGTCTAACTGCCCTCACAGAAGAGCCTCCATGCAGGCAGGTGCATTTTTGGGGTACCTGGCCCAATCCCTCTCACAGAACCCCCTCCACCATGACCTTGCCCCTACTTCCCCTCCAGGGGGCCCAGCTCTCCTCCCAGCACTGGTCTCAGCCATTCCACGGAGTCTTGGGTTCAGGATAGTGGACCTGGATGATGCGTCCACAGCCTTGGCCTCAGTGTGCCAGGAGGGCTGAGAAGCAGTGGCACCGCAGGACAGGACTGGTCCGTGGCAGGGCCACGTGCCTGCAGCCTCCATGCTCCTGGGGGCCACGCTGAGGAATGCTCACAGACATGGGTCTTTTTTTCCAACTCAACACCCAACAGGATGGCGTACACCGTCAGGGACAGAAAACCTGCTCAGCTCAGCCCAAAACCGGAGGATGTGCGACCTGGTGTAATGTAAGTGGAAGGAGAGACATAGTGTTTACTCACCTTCTTTGTTAGACCCAGTTTCCGTGTCCAGGTTCCCACAGCCTCCAGGTCTCTTGGGCCCCAGTGCAGATGTCCCCATCGTGTCACCCCTGCTGCCTGCTCTTGGGAATCTGATGGCGGGCTCAGCATGGACTCCAGCCACTAGCCTTGGCCTCCCTGGAGGCACCTGGACCCACGGAGGCCCTGGTGGCTCCACCTCTCCAGGGTTCCCTGGACCTGGGACGAGCCACCCAGGGGTAAATGTCACAGCCTGCAGGTGCTGGGAGGAGAGCCTCTGGGGCAAATGTTGGCTCATCCAGCGCAAGTCGAGGAAGCCAGCAGACGAATTCCCCTTCCTTCTCACCTCTGCATCCACCCGGCTGTTCTAAGCAGGTCGTTTCACACACCCTGCCCAGAGCTGTGCCCCTGACTTTCCTGGTGAGGCTGGGCGAGATCAGAAGTGCTCCACCTTCAACCTGCACCTCCCTTTCCTCGTTGCTTATTTCTCGCTTGCCCCTGCCCTGCCCCACACTCCTTGAAATTGCCAACCCATATATGCAGCCTCAGCACCTACATTTTCTAGTGTGCCTTGCCTGAGGAAACCTCTACCATCGAAACTCAGACAGACGCCATCTCATAGGTATCCTCGGAGACCTGCGGATGCAGTTTTAACATAGTCTATGAAGAAGTGAAAATTATGTGTTTAAAATTACTTATCCTGGAAGCCACATGCTCCCAGGACATGACTATGTCCTCAAGTCTGTCCTTACCTGTAGCCAACAAGAGCCCAATAATATGGTCTCTAACTCTGACTGGGGGAAACATGGAAACACAGAAAGCGTGGGAGGCACCAGGTTTGCAATTCCCCCTTGGTAGGTGGGGGAAGGGAGGGAGGTGGAGTTTGAGAAAACACTGAGATTTGCAGTTACCCAGTCTACTCACTAGGTGGTACCATCGTCCCAGGGCAGCTTGGTTGTCAACTACCAGATACGGGGTGGAGTTGGGTGGGGTGGGGTGGGGTGGGATGAGGTGGGGTGGGTGGGAAACAACCACCTGGGTAGGGGTCAGGATGGATTTAGGTTGCTGGCAGCTGGTGGTGGGATATTTGGAGTGTAGGATGACTCTAAGCCTGGTGGCTGTTATGAAACAGTCTGTATTTTTCCTCTGGCCTTTTTTAGATAATATGTCATAATGTGTGAAGACACACATGTGTGACACGGGAGGACTTTTGATTTAATACAGTGTTTGGGTTGCAGTTTCAAACGTAAACACTTAGTCTTCTCAATCAGTAGGAGACATGATCAGCATCCTAGTGAATGAAAAATAGGCAAAAGACATTTTAGACACCTTCTTGTTGACAATGAACACTTACCACTCAGGCTTAATAAATATACTTAAGTGTTTATGAAAATGAATACACTAAACTTCTGAAAATAATTTATTACAGAAACTAGAAGAAAAAGTTAGAAAATAGGTGCATACTTTTAGTAACACCCAATCAGACACCCTTTCTATAAAGATAGGAGAGAAAGTCAGAAGGAAAAAAAAATAATGAAATGAAAAGTAAAAAAAGATTATAAACAGTTACATGGATATTGCTATACACCAAACACTGGAGCTTATGCGTATTAACGTATTCAATCTTTGCAATAATCCTGTAAAGTAGGAGCCATTATTATCCTTATATCTCAGATGATAAAATTGAGATAAGGTTGTTCCCAGAGCCCATGCTCCTAACAAGCAAAGTTCTATTCGATGTGCAGTTGGCTGGTAAAGCCTCTCTTAGACCTCCAGCCAGAAACAGCTCCTGGCTCAACCTGTCACCATGGAAAACTGCAATACCCACTGTGTGTCACTGCTAGAGAGCTGTGAGTCTCTGTCTGCAGCCATGGGTCTGTAGTGATTTCCTCATGGAGACAATAATATGTTTGGCGATGCCTGGTTATTGTGGGATCCTTCTTGTTACCTGAGGCAAGGGGTAAGTGCTGTTTCTCCTTAGATATGGATGCCCGCATTGCCTCAAAAAGCTGAAGCTAAACAACAGTGGTGAGGCCTCCAAAGTTTCAGCATCATTTTACAATCAAGAGGCGGAGAGCAGAAAACATGCAGCCTAGGTCTCTATCTGATTTTCCAGTTGGGTTCTGTGCCAGGAGGCAAGGCTATGCTTTACAGGCAGCTCTCACTTTGATTCTTTTTTTCGTGTCTCTAAATTGCTTTACCTTTAATATCATGAATTGAAATATACACACGGGAAAGGTTTGGGGGTCATGAGGCATGTCCTTGCTTATCCTGCAGAACCGATGGCTCGAGTCAGTAGAAGACAATGTCTTATCTCGACATTGATGGAGGTGTCACCTGCCAAATTCCAGGCGAGTGACAGTAGCAGGGAAGGTACAGTCAACTTACAAAGGTAAACTCCTCACTAATTCTATTTCAGAGTCAGAGGTCCAAGAAAACTTCGTAAACCTACAACCTTCTGTAGCAACTACAGGATCTCTTTAGAAATTTAAAAAGAACCACACGTTTCACAGCTCAAGTCTTCCTGCTTCTCATTTGGAAAATCTTCCCAAGGAGCCCAGGTTTTCAGTGTCTCTTCAAGCACATTTAGGATGAAATATCTATTAAAACATTAAATGTCTAATTTGGAAACAGTAATTCTTGTACTTTATTTAAAAACAAAAGGAATAGAGGCTTATAGTGTCCAACAAACAGGAATGAGAGAGCAGAATTAATCCAGGTGGACAGGTTTGCACGTCAAAGCCCCTCACGGTGAAAGAGCTTTGAAGAGTTCTCAGGGCATGGACCCTTCTCTGAGTGGTTTGTTTTGCTTGTTCTTTTATTTAATTTATTACATGAGGGGTGCATTAACGGATCCGAGATGCAAAGTTCTGGTAGGTTGACCTTGATTCAGAAACTGGGAGAAAAGAGTCATCCTCTTTGACATCGGGAGGGACTGAGGTATTTCTGTTACCTCCTATGGACCACGGGCAGCTCTACGCACAATACTATTCTAGTAATGCACAAATACAGACCCTTTTTAAAGGATGTACCACCCGAGAGTTTCAAAGGAATTCAACGTGATCAGTGATTTGAAGGCCTGCAAGGATCCACTTAGCCTCTTCACCATTGTGTTTCCTTCTTTTCATGGACCTGTTTTGGTGCCCTTCTGCGTGCTGGAAGATCCTGGATGCAGAGTGCGAACTTGGGGGAACGGCCGTATTGCCTGGAACACTGAGAGGTGCATTGCATGCCCTGATGGGAAGCCCACTGGCGAGAGCACAGCTTGTCCTGTCAGAAGCCTGGAGTGTGGTTTCCGGAGGGGGTTGCAGCAGGAGCGATAAACACGTGCATTTGCAGTTCCACGCCCCCCGTGCCTTTCCGAACTGTTCAGCAGGAGTCCATTTGAGACCTGCACAGACCTTTTAAGGTTTGATGCAATAACTCTGAGGAACCAGAGGATTCCACACAGGGGGGTGTCATCAAAGTTCACTGATTCCCCGTCATGAGGGTGTGCAAGGGGGTGTCAGCCTCTTCAGAGGGAAGCTTCCAAAGCTACATGTTTCCTGTCCTCCAGCCTCTGTAGACCCCTTATGGGAGCACCCTCCTGGTGGAACAGGGGGTGGGAGCCAGTGACCTCTGACCTGAAACCCCAGAACAGACACCAGGAAAATGTCCTCAAGTTAAACCCATTTGCCAAAGACTGTTTCTAACAAAGTTTAGTAATTTTTTAAAAATATAAACAAACAGGTCTTTGTTAGAGAAAGAATACCTACCGAAAAGATATTTTCTTTCTCCTTGGTAAATGCAGTTTAACAGGATGTAATCATCAGAAATATATAGTTGGTCATTGTCCCCAGGTCCTGATACAGTTTGTAAAACTCTGAATTTCCTGAGTGATGGGTGAAAGGAGCATCTTTTGTTATTCCCAACAACTGCCTTTCAACCATCCTGAGTTTATGCTGATGATGTGACTCCTGGTGGGCCCCCACATAGCTTCAGGATGGGGCTGGTTGCCAGAGGAGCTCCCTGTGAGTAGATGGCAGGAACTTTCAGCCCCACTCACCCCCCCAATCTCCAAGGAGGGAAGGGGCTGGAGACGGAGCCCCATCACCAAGGGTCAGTGATCTAACCAGTCTTGCCTGTGTAATCTAACCTCCATAAAACCCCTAAGTGGTGGGGTCCAAGAACTCCTGGCTAGGCGAACACACGGAGGTGCTGGGAGGTGGTGTACTCAGAAGGGCGTGGAAATTTGGAGCTGCCGCGACCCCTCCCCATGCATCCCTTCCCCAGGTGTGTCCTTTAGGATAAACTAGTCCCAGAAGTAGAGTGCTTTCCTGAGTACCATGAGCTGTTTTAGCAAATTATCACACCTGAGTAGAGGGTCTGGGAGGCCTGGGACTTGTGATTGGTGTCGTAGGCAGGAAACTAAATCTCACCCTGTGGGGTCTGCGCCCGCTCTGGGCAGTTAGTATCCGAGTTGCACTGAATCACTGGACACCCAGTTGGCGTCAGACCTGGAGGACTGGCCGGCATAAAAACACAACAACAAAAACGTTGCACACAGTTGGTGTCAGAGGTGCGGCGAGTTTCAAATGTGTCCCACAGGGGTTTGTAGAATGAGCAGAGGTTAAAAGCTGTAACATTCGAAATCTGTTTACAGAGTTGGGGCTTTGAAGGCAGCTCAGGAAGGAATCCTGCCGCTTCCACGTCCCACCCTCAGCTGCGGTGACGTCCTTGACTTTTCCATCCATGTCCTCATCTGTAAGGGGACGGAAGTCACACACACCCTGCAAGGTGGTGCTGGACACACCAAGTGTGCACAAAGTGGCTACCGCTCTGGTTATTCTAATTATTGTGGCATTTATCATATGGATAGCTGCAGACCTTCGCCAGGGCAGAAATCATACACTCAGGAAGCTCAACCAAGACCAAAGAAGGGATTCTCGTCATCAGGGCCCAGGGGTCTGACAGCATCCCCACGAGCACACAACAATTCCTTTCCAGTCCACTGTTGCCTCAGACAACACAATTTTTTCTTGATAGAGGACAAAAACTAAACAAAATGACAAGCAGAAAACACAAAACATAGAACCTTGCATGTGAAGACACAGCTAGCGGACACCACAATGCCCAAACCCATCTGAAAAGCCAACCCAGTACCTGAAATCCCATCCACTCATGTTCTAGGGACAGAGCTTTAGATGCCGGAATGTGCACTCTCAGAGTTTCCAGAAACTTCTGGAACTAAACGTTCGGTTTTGACATGACTCAGCACCTGCTGAATATGTAATTGTCCTAAACAAGTCACTCTAGTGACACAAGGAGCAGAGAGGAAGTTTCCCTGATGGAGGCTAGGAGCATAGGGCACCTACCGACAATTATTGGGTGGGTGCTCTTCTTTTTGCCGAGGGAGGAACTTCTGTTAAGACATTTATCCAAGGTACCAGGTTACTAATGGTGCATTTCATCCTGAAAGTTTTGATTGACAGTGTTGAGTAAACCTCCCTCCAACAAAAGCCGAGGTAGGAATGATGAGCACAGCACAGTGTCTTTCTTTACGGATAAAATGAGAGAATGCTCTCCTGTTGTGTGCAAAGCCAGGGACCTGGGTCATGCACACATAAACCAGCTGCCATCTGTCTTAGTTTGCCTGGACTACTGTAAGAAAATATCAGACTGGGGGAGCTTAAACAATAGAAATTTAATGCCAAGGGTCTAAGATCAAGGTCCAGCAGGATCGGTTTGTGGTGAGGGCTCCCTTCCTGGCTTGCAGACACTCGTCTTTTCACTGTGCCCTCACATTGCCTTTCCTCTGTGTGAGTGCAGGGAGGGAGAGGGGGGAGAGAGAGAGGGAGGGGAGAGAGAGATAGAGGGTGGGAGAGAGAGAGAGGGAGGGGAGAGAGAGAGGGAGGGAGAGAGAGAGGGAGGAGAGAGAGGGAGGGAGAGAGAGAGGAGAGACAGAGACAGAGGGAGGGGAGACAGAGAGAGAGGGAGGAGAGAGAGAGGGAGGGAGGGGGAGAGAGAGAGGGAGGGGGGAGAGAGAGAGGGGAGGGAGAGAGGGAGACAGAGAGAGGGAAGGAGAGAGGGAGAGAGAGAGAGGGAGAGAGAGGGAGGGAGAGAGAGAGGGAGGGAGAGAGAGAGAGGGAGGGGGAGAGAGAGTGCTTCCTTTTCTGAAAAGGACATTAATACTATTGGCTCAAGGCCCCCAACTTTTGATCTCATTTAACCTTAATTACTCCCTTTTCCAAATACAGACACACTGGAGGTTTGAGGCACCACATGTGCATATTAGGGAACACATGTTTAGTCCATGGAACCCTCTTAAAACCTTACATTATGTCAGTTCGGAATTTCCAGGTCGCCTTCCTTAACACTACCTACAAAACTTAACTCAAGGTAGATTAAATACTTAAATGTAAAACATCCCCCCAGCCAAAAAAAAAATCCTGGAAGACAACCTAAACGATATCATTCTGGACATAGGAATGGGCAAAGATTCCATGATGAAGGACACCAAAAGCAACTGCAACAAAAGCAAAAATTGACAAGTGTGGTCTAATCAAGCTGAAGAGCTCCTGTGCAGCAAAAGAAACTGTCAACAGAGTAACCAGGCAGCCGACAGAAACGGAGACCATGTTTGCAAACCATGCATCTGACAAAGATATGCTGTCCGGCATCTATAAGGAACTTAAACACATTCACAAAACACAACGACTCCGTTGAAAAGTGAGTGAAGAGCATCAACAGTCGCTTTTGGAAAGAAGACATACAAGCAGCCAGCAAGCAATGAAAAAAGCTCAGCCTCACTAACCGTTAGAGAACAGCAAATCAAAACCACCATGAGATAACATCTAACACCAGTCAGAATGGTGCTTACTAAAAAGTCAGGACATAACAGTTGCTGGTGAAGTTGTGGAAGAAATGGAACACATACACTTCTGGGAGTGCAAATTAGTTAATCGTGGAAAACAGTGTGATGATTCCTCAAAGAGCTAAAAGCAGAAGTTCCATTTGACCCAGCAGTCCCACTACTGGGTATGTACCTAAAGGAATAGAAACTGTTCCATCCTAAAGACGCACGTGCGTGTGTGTGTGTTCACTGCAGCACTCTTCGCAATAGCAAAGACATGGGATTAGCCTAAATGCCCATCAATGGTTACACTGGATAAGAAAAATGTGGTACGTCTACACCATGGAATACTATGCAGCCATGAAGAAGAAACAGATGATGCTCTTTGTGGGAACATGGTTGGAACTGGAGGCTGTTGCCCTTGGCAAACTAACACAGGAACAGAAAACCAAATTCCGCATGTTCTCACTTGTAAGTGGGAGCTAAGTGATGAGAATGCCTGGACACTGAGAGGGGAACGGCACACACTGGGGCCTACTGGAGGGTGGAGATTGAGAGGAGGGAGAGGATCAGGAAAAATCACTAATGGGTACTAGGCTTATCACCTGGGTGATCAAATAATCTCTACAACAAACCCCATGACACAGTTTACCTATATAACAAACCTGCACATACTCCCAAATTTAAAATAAAAGTTAAAAAAGGCTGGGTGCGATGGCTCATGCCCGTATAACCAGCAATTTGGGAGGCCAAGGCAAGTGAATCACCTGAGGTCAGGAGTTTGAGACCAGCCTGGCCAACATGTGGAAAACCCATCTCTACTAAAAATACAAAAATTAACCAGGCATGGTGGTACGTGCCTATAGTCCTAGCTACTCAGGAGGCTGAGGGAGGAGACTTGCTTGAACCCAGGAGGCAGAGGGTGCAATGAGTGGAGATCACACCACTGCACTCCAGCCTGGGTGACCAAATGAGACTCCTTCTTAAAAAAAAAAGTTAGAAAAAGAATTTCCAAGTTAAAAAGAATTTTTACAAATGTATATTTTAAACAATATGAATCCTAGGAAAGAACAAAAATCAACTTAAACTAGGCTGTTCTGTGAACCTTTCACAGTCAGCCCGAGAAGTTTACCCATATATGTCCCTCAGCACGTTCATTTCTTTAAGACTTAAAACTCAGACACGCCCTTATTTAAATGCAATGAGTGGTCATGAAATAAAGCCTTCTGTGGGTTAGGAAGACCCTTGGCTGCAGGCTGCAATCATCAGGCAGCTCCGTGACTTCTCCACATGTTTACTCAACAGGACGAGTGCTTGGGGGCAATCATGTAGAAGCCCTTTCTGCAGCAGGAGGCTTAGGGCCCAGATGTGAGATGCCCTTGTCCCCTGCAGTCAGGTGGCTACTGGTCCCAATCTGTGAAGAGAAAAGAAGGTGTAATTCCAGGGCCACAGGCATCGGCCATCAGCATCTTATTGGATAAGCAGGTTAACAGCAGGCGGCTAACACCTCATCAAGTAATCTTGGCCTGTGTCCCCCATCCACTGTGAATTAGGAAGGATTTTAAACAATATTTTTAGAAAAAGACAGTGTAACATTTATACAGAGAGGTAGGAAAAAAATTTTAAGTTTCCAGGAATACATATCTAAGGTGTGTGTAGTATATTTGCTGATCTTAAGGTCACGTAAGGGGAAGAAATGAGATCAAGTAAATCGTCACTGAAAAATGATGATTGAAGGTGGTTCAATAAGATCCTGTCCAGTCTAACCGTTGAAATTTCACTCCTGCCAGGCGTGGTGGCTCACGCCTGTAATCCAAGCACTTTGGAGGCCAAGGCGGGTGGATCATCTGAGGTCGGGAGTTCAAGACCAGCCAGACCAACATGGTGAAACCCCATCTTAAAAAATAAAATAAAATAAAATAAAATAAAATAAAAGAAAGAAAGAAAGAAAGAAATTTCACTCCTCCATTAAGATATTAAAAAAACAATACCCAAATAGGCATTTGTGAAAAGTAATGCGAAAATTTTCAGCAGAAATTTTCATTTACAGACACAGACCTTCATAAAAATATAAAACTGGAGAAATGTGACTTGGCCACTTCTACCAAGTCTGCCATGTTGATTTTCTGTAGTATGTGTAACAGGATATGCATGGTTACGGTCTATTTTGACTAATGCACTCCCTCTCACTGGGTAATCTCACACCGGCGATGTGGTGAGATGTCGAATAATTGGGAAATAAGAGCTGGACTGAGATTCCATTTCCCTCAACTTATATATACAAGGTGACTCTCATCCAGGGTTTGTGGTCACGACAATGGAAGCGAACTCTTGCTCACTCAGGCAAAGGAAGAATGCCAGAGGAGGGGACTGCCAGCTCAGAGACCCAGCGGGTAAGCTGGAGGACCCCTCAGAAACGCAGGCAGAACCAAGGGAGGGAGGAGCAGAGATCACTGACAAACGGGCACATGCCACCCCATTGCTGGGTCTTCCCCGTAGCCCCAGTGAGCAAGCCTTAGAGTGCCAAGCAATTCTGAGATTCTCCTTCAAAATGCAAGGTCTTGGGTGGGCGGCTCACTTGCCAAGTCTCTGGTTTTCAATGAGGAGGGGGAGGAAAGAGATCCCTATTTGACTTCCACTGTGGAGGGCAAGGGATGTCATGTCCCTTAACAGGACACACAGGGAGGAATTCCATGCAAAGGGGAGAAGAGCTTGCTTGATAGATGACAGGACACAGAAAAAAAGACCAACATTCCCTGGAAGAATTTCATCACATAGGACCTTGAAAATACTTTAATATGAAAGATTAGCTGAAAAGAAACTTTCGCAGCAAACTGCATTATGTACAGTCTGCGTATCCTGTAATTTAGATGTTCAAACAACTGGTGCTATTGAGTTCCAGCGCCAAGACACTCGTGGTCTACCAGTTGTGTACTTTGGCTGGAGGCTGAACAGATTGGAGACTGGAAGATTCCATCCTACCGGAATGTCTAATAGGGTGTTCATGCTGTGAGAGCATCAGATGAGGACCTAGTGGAGCGCTGTGGAAGGAAGGCTGGCGTCCAGGGTGACAGCGCAGACGGCTGCCAGCCAAGAAAAGGGTTTAAAATGCAAAATCGCCCCCCACACTGACCCAGGCTTAAAACCATGTGTTGAAGGAATGTGTGTGCTTCATGCAAACTGAACAGAACAGAGAGAAGCAGGTCAGGAGGGCGGAGATTTTGGGGGACTGTGGGAGACAGACATGCTGGGCCTGCACG
Source organism: Ateles fusciceps (assembly GCA_036589455.1). Taxonomy (NCBI): domain Eukaryota; kingdom Metazoa; phylum Chordata; class Mammalia; order Primates; family Atelidae; genus Ateles; species Ateles fusciceps. Next base: position 7,466,608 of record JAZHEH010000586.1, read on the forward strand.
TTTGATGAAGGCTGGGAGGAAGCCTTCTCTCCAGCAGAGGCAAGGCGAGCTCTAGAGGCCCCAGGGTGAGGGGCTGCGCGGCTGGGAACCAGGCGGGACACAGATGCTCGCCGGCAGGGAACGGTGGGAAGCAGGGGCTGTGGCAAAACTCCACCACGGTATGGCAGTGGATCAAAACCACTGCATTTAAAAAACAAAATGGACTCGGGTCATCTCTTAGGGTGCTGTTGCTGGACGCAAGGCCAGGGTTGCTGAGCGCCTGCGAAAGCAAGTGTGGGTGAACGTGGGAGGCAGCCCCATCCGGGGGGGGGGCGCCCCAAAATTATGCGGATGGTCCAACTGGGTTCTACACACACACTGATTAAAGCCTTAAGGTTGACAGGGACTTCATCAGCATAGCAATCAGAATGGGCCACAGGAGTGGTTAGGTTTGGAGAAGTACAAGGTGGTGGCTGGAATACAGATTTTGGGAGTAATGGCAATTCCCATAGGTAACCAAGACATTGCATCCGGCTTCCCGATCCTCCTGGGGGGAGGAGTGGCAAGCAGAAGGTTGCAGAGGAGCCTCTGATGAAAGACACAGAGAGAGGCAAGGCGAGGTGGCTTACGCCTTAATTCCAGCACTTTGGGAGTCCAAGGCGGGTGGATCACCTGAGGTCAGGAGTTCCAGACCAGCCTGGCCAACATGGTGGAACCCCATCTCTACTAAAAGCACAAAAATTAGCCCGAAGTGGTGGTGCATGCCTGTAATCCCAGCTACTCAGGAGGCTGAGGCAGAGGAATCACTTGAACCCGGGAGGCAGAGGTTGCACTGAGCCAAGATTGTGCCACTGCACTCCAGCCTGGGCAACAGAGCAAGACTCCGTCTCAGAAAAAAAAAAAAAAAAAAAGAAAAGAAAAGACACAGGAGGAAGGGCCACTTGGGGTTCCTAGCCACAGCTCACCTCAAGGTCTGGGGATACACTTGGCATCCGTGGCCTCTTCTTTTAGGATAGACGCCCTGAGTTCTCCACTGCTCTGCGTTATTAAGGGTCCTGCCTAGGAGTTTTTCTCGGGGTTAGCCCTGGTGGTGCAATCCGTCTTCCCTCCTCACAAACCAAGTGGCACCTCTGTAAACTGCGGTGGGGAGATGGTTTTCCCATGCTGGGAGCTCAGGGTGAGACAACGGAGTAGATTACCAGGGAAGGGAAGGCATCTCCCTTGTCTGAAGCCTCCACAAATATATGTGTGTGTGTGCGTGTGCGTGCACACACACACACACACACACACACCATCTGTCGGGCTGATTTAAGAGTAGTCCTGACTGAAGAACTAGATAGGTTTCCCCCCACACCTGCCCAGACTCTGGAATTCATGAAGAAGATGAGGTATCACAAATCATAAGGGATGGTCAGGACGATGGAATCAGACTCCATCCTGCTTCTCTGGGGTGCAATCAGTAGATGACGTTGGCTTGAACCCTCAGTGTTCTCATCTTGCAGGAACTGGCAGTCACTCCCACTTTCAGGCCGTCAGCTGGGACCCTCACATCTAAGTGTGGGACAGTTGCTGTTGAAGTTGTCAAGGTCTGAGGCATAAACACCCATCTTCTCTCTCAATCTCAAGAACAGTCAAGAAATAAGACAGAAGATGGAAATAAATCATCACTTTTATTTCTGATGAAGTTGATTAGAAAAGGTGTACTGGAATAGTAGCCAAAGGGAGTTTCCAGTGCTTTTCCCCTAAAATAGACCAACCACAAGCCTCCTGTGGGGATGTAGACCCGAGACAAAGTGGTGAGGAGACAAACCTCTAACTGCCTTGAGACTCAGAAGGAGGTGGACACGAAGTCTTCAGCAGAGCGGGATTGCATCCTCCCCCCCAAATTCACGAGTTAGTGAAGTCCTCCCCCACTGAGAAGAAGCCAAGGCTGGGGGCAAGGCTGGTAGAGCCACTCTTTTGGAAGGTACAGCCAGGGAGGTGACGTTTCTGCTTTACCTGTCTTTCAAAGGATGAATTTTGCAGATAGAAATAATGAATTTCAGGGTTGCTTTAAAAATGTATAGATATGATCTAGTATGTAAAAATCACCAGCCAGGCACAGTGGCTCACGCCTGTAATCCCAGCACGTCGGGAGGCTGAGCAGGCAAATCACAAGGTCAGGAGTTCGAGACCAGCCTGGCCAATATGGTGAAACTCCATCTCTACTAAAAATACAAAAAATTAGCTGGGCGTAGTGGTGGGTGCCTGTAATCCCAGCTACTCAGGAGGCTGAGGCAGGAGAATAGCTTGAACCTGGGAGGCAGAGGTTGCAGTGAGCCAAGATCAGGCCACTGCACTCCAGCCCAGTCTGAGACTCCATCTCAAAAAAAAAAAAAAAAATCACCCAGCAAAGTGCATGGCACATAGGAAGTGCTAAAAATTTAGCTATCAGATGATCCTTGCTATTATTTAAAAGATTTCAGTTTCATTACACTGCTTCTATTCCATCGGTTTCCACATGTTAATTCTAAATAACAACCACATTGTCTATCATTCTTCGGATTGGAATTTGTGGAAATTAAATAGATATCATATTGCAAGTTTCTAAAAAGTGATTTAAAATAGAGATAAAATGTGAGACAATATATGATGTCATTTTTAGGGTAAATATTGAGAACCTGGTCTCACTTTCTGCATAATCCCCAGGAAATCAAATTTCCCCAGGTGGACAGCTAACAGAAGGAAATGCTGGGGGTTGAATTGTATCAGGAGAAAACTTCAGGTCAAATCGTGCTTTTGTAACATACATACGTTTTTTTTGCTCTTTAGGCAGGGTGTGTTATTAGGGAACATTTAAAAAATTCAGTTTTTAGCAATTTTATCCTTCTGTTTCTTATAAATGAGAAAGACAGTAGCAGTTCTCTTAGTTCTAGCGTAAGTGTTGCTATTATCTATTCAAGACTTAGAATATTTGGGGATCCAGTTTCATCCATGGATCCCCAAATATTCTAAGTCTTGAATAGACACAAGAACAGAAAATCAAACACTGCATGTTCTCACTCATAGGCGGGTGTTGAACAATGCGAACACATGGACACAGGGAGAGGAGCATCACACACTGGGGTCTGTCGGGGGGAACAGGGAGAGGACAGTGAGGGGTGGGGAGTTGGGGGAGAGACAGCATGGGGGAGAAATACCAGATATAGGTGATGGGGAGGAAGGCAGCAATTCACACTGCCATGTGTGTACCTATGCAACAATCTTGCATGTTCTTCACATGTACCCCCAAACCTAAAATGCAATAAAAATATATATTAAAAGAAAATAATATTTGGGGATCAACAAAAGTGGGGATATCCTAGGGGTGGCTGTCAAGGGCATTTCAAAGGGGTTCCATGGACACCTCTTTAAAAATGCATTGCACCCTGCCTTCCCCAAAATGGACAGGGCTTCTGAGATTAGTCTTAGGTATATTCTCATTGTTCCTGAACTAGATGGGAACGACTTCAACAGTGGAGAAGTCGTCTGTATTATTATAAATAATTAAATAGAAAATTTTGTGAGTAAAAGAGGAGAATGAGGGGAGCTCAGAAAAGTAAAAAAGCGGTTGGTGGTTATTTTCCTCCCTGACCTCAGCCGGCAGTTGCTGTCATCAGCAGGGACAATAGCGTTCTCGGTGCTTTCTATCTGACCCCACAGATCTTCATATATATTTAATGTCCCTCTATGTCAAAGATCATACAAGAAATTTGAACTTCTTTTTTCCTTCATTAGAAGAACAAAGAAAATAATTGAATAACAAAGTAGTTAAACAAAAATTTAAATTGCTTGGCTGCCATGGCAAGGATGGTCTCTTTTCTCAACCTCAGGCAGAGATGGCGTGAATGACTGGGGCTCCCTCCGGTCCCAGAGCCTTGGATCCTGAGTCAGAGGCTTAGCCATGGGTGAAAGTTGGCGATGAAGACGAGGGAGGCAGCTCCACTGGTGTGTCAGCACTGACCCACGGTGCCTGGACCCACGGGCGGTTTCTGGCTCCTGGGGAACCATCCTGAAGGTCTCCCTCTGCTGCAGGGATGGCTAGATCCCTGCCAGCCTCGCTTGGTGCAGCTGTAGCCCCAGTGCCCCTCGGATCTGACGAGAGGGGGAGTTACTGAAAATTGATAACATCTATTTTCCCCCACTCCGGTCTCAGCCCCATCTGAAGACTGACACACACCTTCTCCTTGACCAAACTTTGTTCAGGCTCCTCTGGGCCATCTTTTCCCTGAGCCTGATCCTCCGGTCTGCCGGGAGCAGGTGCAGTAGGAATCTGGCTGAGCCACTCCAGCGAGAACACCGTGTCTTGGATGCTTCCTCTTAGGAATGTCCTATCCTCTGCCACCAAACCTGCTTCTTCACTGTGCATCCACACCTGACTGTGCTGGTGTTTAGAACTGAACTGGTTTTATCCTGAGGTCTCTGTTCCCCTATTGCAGTAGTTTCTGCCTCAAATCTGCTTTTTTGGCTTTAATTGTTTAGCCAGCTCTGGTTCTCTCTAACAAGACCAGGCCCTAATATTCATTCAACAGCCAGTGGGTGCTTTGGACCTCTCTTCACACTTTCTCCTGCAACACCGAATTGCAATGGCCACATGGTGAAACTCCCCAGGTCACATTCCTCCAGGGAGCACCATTCCTGGTCCTCATGAAGGACTCCGAAGTCTCAGCCTCATGATGGAAGGATGTGCTGCCCCGGCTTTTGTCTTTGTTTTGTGTTGTGTTCTGTTAGCAGTAGTTACATTTGTCTTTAAATAGTAAAGAGAAAATGAAAGCTCAGCTCATCTACTTTCTCTCTGAGTTTCAGAGCAGTCATTGAAGGTGGCTCAGGAAGCATGACCTGGGACTGTTCTGGCAGCTTCTCCATGGCCTGAGACTCAGATAAAATAGCCTGCCCAGGCCGGGTGTGGTGGCTCACACCTATAATCCCAGCACTTTGGGAGGCCAAGGCAGGTGGATCATGAGATCAGGAGATTGAGACCATCCTGGCTATATGGTGAAACCCCATCTCTACTAAAAATACAAAAAATTAGCTGGGCCTGGTGGTGCACATCTGTAATCCCAGCTACTCAGAATCACTTGAACCCAGGAGGTAGAGGTTGCAGTGAGCCGAGAATGCACCACTGTACTCCAGCCTGGGTGATAAAGCAAGACTCTGTCTCAAAAAACAAAAAAAAAAAACCAGCCTGCCAAGCAAGTTCTTTCACTCCACAGCCTTGGCATGTGGTGGCTCACCCAGGGTTTTGACCTCTCAGAGGACAAAGGCTGATGGTACGCATTCCCAGCCATTCCGCACCACGGGCCGTTGCTGCCCCTTGCCCATTCTAGAAATCCTTTCTCAACCCTGTCCCCTGTTCCTCTACTCATTTTAGCACCTGGATTTGGGGATATTTGTTGTGAGGAACTATTGTTTTGAGAGAACCCTTAATTCTTTAGGACATGTTTATATCCTGATATATTCTTTGATAAATAGAATCCTACCATTTTATTTTTTTCACTTAGTATTTCAATCTAATTTTAGACTTATAACAAAGTTATAAAAATAGTACAATCTGGGTGTGGTGGCTCACACCTCTAATCCCAGCACTTTCAGAGTCCGAGGCAGGCAGATCACGAGATCAGGAGTCCAAGGGCAGCCTGGCTAGCAAGGTGAAACCCTGTCTCTACTAAAAATACAAAAAATTAGCTAGGCATGGTGGTGCACGCCTGTAATCCCAGCTACTTGGGAGTCTGAGGCAGGAGAATTGCTTGAACCTAGGAGGCTGAGATTACAGTGAGCCAAGATTGTGCCACTGCACTCCAGCCTGGGCGACAGAGTGAGACTGTCTAAATAAATAAATAAATGAATAAATAAATAAAATTGTACAAAGTCCTATATGCCTGTCATACAGCTTCCTCTGATGTGAACACCTTGCATAGACAGAATGTAATGCTCAAAGCCAGGATTACAACCGCAGTAAACCACTATTAACTAAGGCAGAGTGGAGAGGCCAGGCAGACCTCACAGTAGTGGGATGGATGGACAAACACAGTGAGACCCTCCGTCCACTGCACTGAGGACACAGCCTCGTTTTCTATGCTGTTCTTGCCAGAAAGTCATAATATGTTCTAATAATGAAAAAATACTAGACAAATCCAAACTGAGGAACATTCTACAAAAAATTGACCAGGGCTCTTCAGCTACATTAAGAGCACAAGAGGAAAGAGGGTTAGTTTGCTGGGACTGCCAAAGCTAAGGACCACAGAGTGGACGGCTTACACAGAAGAAACTTATTTTCTCAGTTCTGGGAGGCTGGAAGTCCAAGACCAGGGTGCTGGCAGGGCTGGTTTCCGGTGAGGCCTCTCACTGTGGCTTACAGACAGCAGCCATCTTGCTCCGTCCTCATCTGGCCTTTCTACTCTGCCTGGACATTCCTGGCTTCTCTTTAAGTGTTCAGATTCCCTCTTCTGACAAGAACACCAATTACTGTAGAATGTTCCTCAACACTATAAATAGGATCTTTACAGAAGTACCAGCTGAGGTTACAGGTCCAGCTGAGGTTGTTGGGGTGGGTCAGATTATTCCAAATAAGATCAGATTCTGAAGTACTTGGGATCAGACTTCAAATAGGAGCTTTGGGGGGTCACAACTTGGGCCATCACGGGTGGTAACACTTGAATGTGACATGGGATCCTGGACTCAGTACTGAAGCAGAAAAAGGACATCAGTTGAAATACTGATAAAATTCTGAAAAAGTTCTAATAAAATTCACATTCTCATGTTTTAAAGTCGATAAAACTTTGACATTGTCTATAGTATATCGCTTAAGAAACTTATTTACAAAGAATTGGCCAAATGTGTTAGTCAGTTAGCATAAACATTTTTTATATATCAAACATACAAAGCTTAAAAGGGCTAATTAGTAAAAATGTTTATGTACAAATTTTTTTCAAAAAGGAAATGAAAGATTGCAGATATTTATAGAAATATTTGGTGGCTTTTTCAGAATGCACTCCAAGGGATTTATTCCCCGTAAACTAGAATATATTACTGTACTGATAGTTAAAAAAAGATAAAAGACATTCTACATTCTACCTTGTAAAAGAAAAAAGAAAAATGAAGAGAGCCAGAGAAAAATGGTTTGCATCAATAAATAGCTACCCATGCTGAATGTTGCATGAGGTGATGGTAATGCAATGAGCTTAGATGGAGGCAGAAGCACTTTGCAGAGCAGGGAGGACATGCCTGGGCTTCATTGCAAACAGATCTCTAGGAAAGTAGCATGAAGCTGGTGTGGTCAACCAACAGGCATAATTCCTGGCTGTGATCAAGTTCTCATGAGCTGCAAATAGAAAACCCACTCTTTGTGATGTTGGAGTCAGAACCTGATATCAAAGCAACTAATATCCATTGCAAGCAAAGCAATTTTCAAACAAAGAAACTTAAAAAAGAAACATTCCTGATTTTATAACCCACAGATAACCTCTGTAAAGCCCTGAATTACACCAGGTTTCCTTCAGATTTTGTTTTGATTCTATCCGACATGATTTGACTCTGTCCCCACCCACATCTCACCTTGAAATGTAGCTCCCATAATTCCCATATGTCATATAAATGACATAATTCCCACATTCATGGGAAGAACCCGGTGGGAGGTAACTGAATCACAGAGGTGGGTTTCCCATGCTGCTCCTGTGACGGTGAATATGTCTCAGGAGACCTGATGGTTTTATAAATGGGAGTTTCCCTGCAGAATCTCTCTTGCCTGCCACCATGTAAGATGTGACTTAGTCCTCCTTGCCTTCCACCATGATTGTGAGGCCTTCCCAGCCATGTGGAACTGTGAGTCTATTAATCCTCTTTTTTGAAATAATTACTGAGTCTCAGGTATGTCTTTATTAGCAGCATAAGAAAAGACCAATACACTATCCTTACACATTTTACTAAAATGGAATCATAATATTTACTAACTTTTACTATAACAATATATTATGAGCATATCTCCACATGAAATAAAGATGTTTTTATTTTAACAGCTACATCGAATTCCATTGTAATGCAATAATACTTTATTTAACCAAAACCCTATTTTTAATATTGAAGCTATTTCTAATTTGGCACTACTACAAGTACTGCTGAAATGGCCATCCTTTCCACATGTGTCCAGTGACTTATTGGGTGAATTCCTAGAAGTGGAGGAATTTCTTTCTCAGTGTTAGGGATAAAAATCTCTGAGGCTTTGATGCTGCCAAATTCTTCTCCAGGAAGCTTGTATTAATTTGTGTTGTTAACAAGTATACAGAAGTGATTTCTTTCCTATACCTTTCCCCAAAATATATAAGATTATTTCTTAATCCTTGGCTAACCCAACAGAAAAATGTTGTTTCTGTTAAGTGTTCATCAATTTAAGTTTAATCACAAGTGAATAGCAAAGTCCTTTAAAAGTTTAGTTGAAATTTATATTTCTTCTTTGTAGACTGTGCATGTCCTTTGTCTATTTTCCTGGACTTTTGCTTTTCCTTATTTATTCTTGGGTTCTTTACATATTGAGGGTATTAGCTCATTGACTATTGTGTGCTTTGCAAATTCATTTTTCCCCTAGTTTGTCAAATGGGCTGAGTCAGCCAGTTATCATTTGCATGTCACATAAAGCATGAGTTCTCTTTAGTTCAAATAAAACATGTAGAAACTATTTGGTCACCTAAGCAGTGGCCATACATTGTGGTAGCATTTGAAATAGAGAGATCCTGCATAGACCAAAGGCTTTAGGTAGAAAGAGCCACAGTTGGGGGCTGCAGACACAGGTTTCAATGCTGGCTGGGGATTCTCTCCTCTTCTTTATGGGAGTGCAAGTAGTAGCCCCAATTCTGTAATTTAGCTTCTCTGACTTTATGTCCTCACTTGGCCATGGTGCCAATGAGCAACCTGAGCCGTCTCCCTGCAGGCTGCAGGTCTGATTGGCCAGGAGGCAACACCTCACTCAAAGTGCGGTTTGCAATCCATTCACCTGAGCTTCCCCCTGACCTTGCCCGGGGACAGGATGACCAAGCTGCACAGCTAAACAGACAAAGAATCACAAGATGCAGTCCCCAATGCCATCCTCCTGCGAGGTATGCTAGCACATGGGCCGGGAAAACGCCTGCTTCCTTTTCGAGGTTGTGGAATGCTGCTCTCCAGAGACTGGACCCATGCCGCCGTTCATTTCCTGAGGAGGTGGCCCAGCCAGGCCTAGGAGGTGTGGCAAGACGGCGGAAGGTCAGGTGCGCTCCAAAGACTTGAACCCCGGGCGCAGCACCCGCCCTGGGGTCAGACACGCTGGGGAGCTGCAAGCTTCCTGCAGGCCCTGGGGAAGCTCCTGGGACTGGAATGTAAAAGTCTGGGATGTTAATTGTCAGAGAAGTGAAACGGGGCTCTCACTGTTCAGAACCGAAGAGCCATGGAGAATTGGATGTTAGAATTTGATCAAAAAAGATTTTCTTCACGTCGGAGTGTGTTTCCTCAAAATAATAAAAGTGTAGACTCCCCTGTGCCTAGGCAGTCTAGACAGGAGGATGCGGGGCTCGCTGGTTCCCTCAGCCCTGCGTGGAGGTGTCACTCCGCATTATTTTTCAAGCTGTGTGATGAAGTGAAGTCCGCGCAGAAGCCCTCAGGTGTCTGAGCAAGGGCCCTGCTCTCCAGGGCTGGCTCCTGCGAGGCCTCAGCGCTGCAGCAGTAGCAGTTGCCTGACAGCCCGACCCTGGCACCCCATCCTTACACACAGCTCCCCGACATGGACCTTGGTGGGGTTTGGAATAGGTGTTCATCTGCCGGTTGCAGTTTGCGTTTCCCTGGCCGCTGAGGTTGAATCTTTCTTTGTGGTTGTACCTTTGGCTGTGTGAATTGTACCCTTCCTCGCTTTTCTTTCATTTGTTGTCCGTATCAATTTGCAACGAGGCTGACAGGCTGTTAGTCCTTCCCCCGGCAAGTCTGGGTGTGCTGAGCCTCGTGTCTGTGCCTGGGCGTCTGATCGGCCTTCTCACTGTGCATCCCTCGCACGTGGGTCTTGGGTGTGCGGTGCCCGCTCGTGCGATGTCCCATTCCTGTGTGGGGTGGCACTTCCTCAGGCACCAGCTGTCCCAGGAGGGCCAGGTGCACACACGCTGCAGGCCTGGCCGGATGTTATGGAGCTGCCTCGAGTGGCTTCCCTTCTTCCTGCTCCATGGATGAGAATCCCTACAAAGGAACCTGGAGAGCAGCCTGAAGAGCATCTGCGGAGGTTCTCTGTGTGTTAGATGTGTTGGTTTGAGTGGGAAAGGGTACAACTTGGCAGAGGGTCCCGTTCGGAACTCAGGCCTTCTGCCGCTGTGCCCACAGAGCTGCACAAGGCCAGGGAGTGGCACTGGGACCCAGCCCATGTACTGGGTTCTGCTGCGCAGAAGGAGCAAGTGTTATGCGTGACCAGGAACCACGTGCCTGATGACCCCTAGCCCTGCTGCCCAGGGCAGTCAAAAACAAAAACCTGGAACGCTGCAGGTATGAGCAGGGTGAGGCCAAGGAGGGTGCAGAGCCTGGATTGTGCCTGGTGCAGAGGCGGAGTTCCCCACAGATCCTAAGAAGGGTGGAGATGAGCTCTACGCCCTCCTGTGTGGCTTTCAACCGGCCCTGGTGTTCCAACAGCGTCTGTTTTCCACATCTACAGGCTGAGGCTGGCTGTTCGCTGCTCTGCTTCCGAATATTCTGCAAATGAGCCCAGCATTTTACAGGCTGCATTTAGAGCACCCTTGCGCACTCCACCAAACCTGCCCCCGTTCCCCCGGCTTCACCGCCGCCAAACCTGCCCCCGTTCCCTGGCTTCACCGAAGCCAAACCTGCCCCCGCTCCCCGGCTTCACCGCCGCCAAACCTGCCCAGTTCCGCCGGCTTCACCACCGCCAAACCTGCCCGTTCCCCCTGCTTCACCGCCGCCAAACCTGCCCCGTTCCCCGGCTTCACCGCCGCCAAACCTCCCCCGTTCCCCCGGCTTCACCGCCGGGCAACCTCCCCCGTTCCCCGGCTTCACCGCCGCCAAACCTGCCCCGTTCCCCGGCTTCACCGCCGCCAAACCTGCCCCGTTCCCCGGCTTCACCGCCGCCAAGCCTGCCAGTTCCGCCGGCTTCACCACCGCCAAACCTCCCCGTTCCCCTGCTTCACCGCCGCCAAACCTGCCTCGCTCCCCGGCTTCACCGCCGCCAAACCTGCCCCGTTCCCCGGCTTACCGCCGGCAGCCGTCCCGTTCCCCGGCTTCACCGCCGGCACCCTTCCCCCGTTCCCCGGCTTCACCGCCGCCAAACCTGCCCCGTCTCCCCGGCTTCACCGCCGCCAAACCTCCCCGTTCCCCGGCTTCACCGCCGCCCCTGTGCACCTGAACTCATCTGGTCTCCCAGGACATCCAGCTCCTCTTGGAAACACCACTTTCCCACTGAGTCCAGGTATTGAGGGTGCGGATGCTTCATAATTGTTTGTAAAGTTGTAAAACAAAAACTAGTCAAACTTAGTGCAAAGTTTAGGAAGTTGTAGAAAGCATCTGCCCGAAGGCCAAGATTCAAAGTGATCATGTCCATTTGCCCAAGACAGACAGCCCAGGGCCACTCCGTTCACCCTCTCCAAGTGACCACCAGCCGAGGCCACGGGGAGAGCCTCCTGGCTCTCAGCCCAAGGCTTCACAACTTCTACCAGCCGATGGAGGCGCCCAGCTCCAGCTAGCAAAGGAGAGAAACAGCAACAGGTGTGGAACGCGAAGTTGTGTCTCTGTGGCCTTTCGCTCTAAGGGCATGTGTCCTTATATTATCCATTACGATAGTGCAAATCTAATTTTGGTGAAATAAAAGGACACAAAGAGAGGATTCTTTTATCCTTTTATCATCATCCTGAAAGCCATTATTGTTTCAGGCAATTTTCTTTTTTTTTCAGAAGTAGAGCCGATCTGCTTGACGTCCATTGTCCTGACTCAATTTATTAGTTGCTGCCAGCTTAAAGTAACTACAGAAGAGAGGGGACACTCCCATTGTTTGCATCCTTTCTGGGTTCCCTGTGCCAAAGCTTCTCCAGGCATAACCTGTCAGGGAGAGACTTGCTTAAGCAACTGTCCGGACTGCAAGTGGTCCTTGGATAGGGCACTGACAGGACATTTCCTGTGCTGTGTGGTGTAACAGGAGCTACAGATTTTACTCCAGCTATGAGCTGCATGAGAGGAAATTGGAATGCCCAGAGACAGCGCTCAGTAATTAATCATCGTGCGACCAAGCCTGTCAAGTCCCTTTCTGGGGCTACACCGCTGTCAATTACAGCCAGCCCGCCACCATCTGTAAATTGTTTAAAATATCACACGTTACCAGGATCCATGTTTTTAACACTTATGCCTCATTTACACCTCCCGAAGAACACTCTGTAAGAGAATCCGCTCAGCCGGGAGGCTGTGGGGCTCGTGTCCACCTCTAAACAAAACATCACTGGTCCATGTGAACATTCAGCAAAACCTTTGAGCTGTGAAATACAATCCTAACAATATTACTTTTGTTTCCAGTTGAAATTCTAACAGCAAGATTCAATTCTGGTCAAGAGTTAACCAAAAGTAAGAGTAGGTTGTTGCACTTCAACACAAGAATTGCAAATTAAAACAAGCACTATGGAACAGAAAGGAGTTTCCATGCTTTTAAAAAAGAAATCCCCACTGAAAATACATAATCAGTCATGTTCATTCTCAACAATGTCCATCTGCCTTTTTCATCTGAAGTGCGGCATTTGAACCTCTTGGGGTCTGTGCACTCTGTGGAATGCTACGAAGGAAATTCGAACACAAGAGCCCACCCAGAGGAGACTGAGCACAGTCACTAGCACTGAAGAGTTAAGTTTTTCTAACCTTTTCTAAGTACACATGTAGAACGGGTTTTGTTTATTTTATTGATCTATGAAATACATAGGGAATTTCTTAGCTAGGATAATTTCATAAATTAATAAAAGGAGAAGGGACAAATCCCTTTATAGAGAGAAACTCCAAACAATAGATGTCAATGTCCTCCTCTCCAGGATCTCCCCGTCCACCTCTCCTCTGCGAGTGTCCACTGGGCTTTGTGAGCCTTCCTAAGAGAGCCTGGAAGGGAAGCCCAGTGACTATCTGCAGAAGCCTGGCCAGCAGCATCCCAGTCACCTACCAGGTAACCTCACCAGAGGTGTCTGCCGAGATCCTGCACAAAGTCCTTGGTGGTAAGAAGCCACCTCACCTCTGTGGTTTTCTTCCCCCAAAACCTATAACCCCAGTCAAACCATGAGTAAACCTTAAACAAACTCAAATTGAGAGACCGTCTACAAAGTAACCTGACCAACATTCTTCAAACCGTCAAAGGCATGAAACACAAAGAAGTGCGAGAAGCTGTCCCAGACTGGGGGAGGCTGAGGAGTTGCAGGGACTAAATGCAGTGTGGTGTCCTGGACCTGATGCTGGGTGGGAAAACGGATGTTGCTGGAGAAACTGGTGAACACCAGGTCAAATCTGGACTTAGCTAATAGAATTAGACCAGCGTTCACTTCTTAGTTTTGGTAAAGGTATCATCGTTACATGAGATGTGAGTGTCAGGGAAAGCCAGGGAAAGCACGTGAGGGAACTCTTGAAACTCTCTTTGCAAATATCTATACATTTAAAATTATTTTTTATAAAGTTTGTTTAAAAAATCAGATTAGACCGAGTATTCTAAAATACTGAGCCAATATAACTAAAACGGAATCATGGAAGCTTTTCTGGAATGTTCTGCCTGCTGGTGGTGACAGTTGTCCACTGAGCCCCTGGAATGTAGACTTCTTTCTTGATTGACATATGCCACATTTCGGCTCACAAAACGTTTTTCAGAGGTATGATATCTTATCGTCTGAATGATACTCTATGCCATATTGTATGCTGCTAGTAATAACTTATGGAGACTCAAGCCCTTTTATTTTTCCAGTTTCAACATCTGTAAGTGCAGAAGCAAACGAAATGGACAGTGAAAAATATCACTAAGTATTTCTTCCTATTGGAAAGCTACTTAAAAGTGTATCATATTTTATTTATATTAATCTCTTTATTATGTTCATGAAGTATGTGATACGTAACCAGGGACCAGAGGATCTCCAGATGGTAGTCCTGCTTTTTTACACAAATATCCCCAAAGCACGTGCTTATGAACCTGGTGTTACTTAGTATAGACTGTCTACACTTTTGTTCTGCTTTTCTTGCATGAATGGAAACAAACCTGGGGTCCAGCTACACAAGCTCTTTGGTGCCATTTTCTTCAAGGGTCACACAGAAGTGGGGGCTTCAGATTGGGTGCAGTGGCTCATGCCTATAATCCCAGCGCTTTGGGAGGCCAGGGCAGGCAGATCACTTGAACCCAGGAGTTTGAGACCAGCCTGGGCAACATGGCAAAACTCTGTCTCTGCAAAAATACAAATATAAATTAGCCGGGGCCAGGAGTGGGGGAGCAGGTAAAATGTACCTATAGTCTCAGCTGTTCTGGAGGCTGAGTTGGGAGGATCACTTGAGCCTGGGAGGTCAAGGCTGCAGTGAGCCGTGATTGAGGCACTGCATTCCAGCCTGGCTGATGGTGTGAGACCCCGTCTTAAAAAAAAAAAAAAAAAAGTAGGGGCTTTACCCTAAGCCTCCCTCAGTTACACATGGATGGCTGCTCATGGTGAGCTGTTATTTGACTTCCCCCTCCTTTGTCCGGAAGTGTGTGGGATGTTGAGAACTTCTCTCCCAGCATACACCAACACAGAAAAGTCATGTGCAAAAGCTAAAAGCCTTGAAGTCATTCCAGGTAATCTGGAGCCAAAGTTTTCAACCTGGTCTGAAACCCCAAGGAAGAGGCTTCCAAGGGGAATGCCGAGCAGATGGGCTTGCAGACGCTGCTTTGTGGAATCTCAGCTTCCCCTGGCACCCTTTCGCTCATCAGAAAAGGAAGGCCCCGTCTCACCACCAGGAACCTAGCAGTGGATCCCAGTCCTGCCCCAGGAGACTCGAGGACACGAAACGAGGGGTACAGGCCGAAAGGGTAAAGGGATGAAACAATATTTCTGCAAGTCTGGTAGCTTCTGTCTCTTTGTAGTCATCAGACTTCAGGGAGGAATGAATCCAGTTGTCATGTGAGCGTTTAAAATAATTTTTGATAGATCGTTATGTAATTTTTGGTCCGTTATTCAGAGTTTCACACAACCTGAAGGTATTTTTATACCCAAATTACTTTTATTCCCATCTACTTATGCATGCTCTCAATGATAACAACTATGGATAAATAAATTTGAAACATATTTCATTCTGACCATAATATTATCAATGAACATTTATTTTAGAGGATTTGCTTCCAATAGCAGTCAATTTTCACATTTAACAACGCTTAAATGTGCAATATATTTCTATTGTTTTATTCCATTTTTAACAATGTCTCCAATGATAACACAATCCTGAAGAACAGTTTATCAAAAATTATAAAAAAATAAAAATTTAATTTTATATGTATTTTTCTTAAAAAGAAGAATGAGTGATTAACGAAAAACTTTCTAAAAAGTACAGTAGATAAAAACTCACCTTTTTAATATAATGGAAATAGAAATTAAAGAAAAGATGGGCACTATTTTTAACTATTATTAAAAGATTGCTGTGTGCTGGTAAATAGATGAGGGTGGGTATCAATCCCCAGTCATCTTACACTAATTCTAGATTGTGCTCGCGCTTTTGAATAGATGAGGTGAGGTATCATGTGACTACCAACCCTACATTTCAAGGCTGCTCTTGGTTTTGGTAATAGGTGGTGGTGGGCATCCAATCAGTTAAAAGAGTTATGTGATCATTTTGGCTTAAGAGGCAAACCTTTATAATTTGCCAAACGTGCATATTTTGCAACTACTGAAATACAATGGGCAGTTTAAAATGTCAGCATAAACATGCTTATGGGAAGATGTAGTTGTTAAAACATGATAGTAGAGGATGTGCAATGAGGGCCGTCGGGCCTGTGCTTCTGAAGTGATCTCAGCGGGACAAGGACAGGGACTTTCCCGGGTCCCCAGGGACCTCCTGCCTTCTTTGTCTCTCTTCTCCCGCTTTTTGGGCTGATGGGCAGGCCCAGCTGGTTCTCCAGGACGGCTGGGATGAACTGGGCAGGACACAGCCTCCTGCAGAGACAAAGGTCAACTGAGTCATTGTCCCCAGCCCTCTGTGTCCACAGGGAGGCCCAACACCTGTGTCTGGTGGGCGCGCTGGACTAGGTGTAGACACTGTCAGGACGGCAGTGATTTCTTCAGGAATTACCGTGAGACACACACGTAGTCACCACCTTCACAATCTATTTGTAACCAAGACTTCAAATAGGTCCAAGTCCATTTCTGTATTACTTTCTCTTTCAATCCCATGAGCATTGGATGTGTTCCAGAAATTGTCAGAAATATGGTTTTAAAAAGTTTTTAGCTTGTTTCCATTTTTCTATTTCCATGGCACCTTATCAAGTTCTGTCAATTTCACTGAATGTTTACACAAAGTGTGTGGGAGGTAATTTGTCCCAGATTCTCTCCATTTCCCTTCTCCCCCTTCCCTCCTTCCTTCCTTCCTTCCTTCTTTCTTTTCCCTTCCCTTCCCTTCCCTTCCTTCCCTTCCCTTCCCTTTCCTTCCCTTCCCTTCCCCTTCCCCTCCCCTCCCCTCCCTCTCCCCTCCCCTCCCATTCCCTTCCTTTCTAGTCCCCTTCCCCTTCCCCCTTCCCCTCTTCCTCTCCCCCTCCCCTCCTGTCCCTTCCCCTCCCCTCCTGTCCCCTCCCCTCCCCCTCCCCTTCCCTTCCCTCTCCTCTCCTCTCCTCTCCTCTCCTCTCCTCTCCTCTCCTCTCCTTTCCTTCTTTTCTTTTCTTTCTTTTTTGAGATGGAGTCTTGCTCTGTCACCCAGGCTGGAGTGCAGCGATGCAGCAAGATCTCAGCTCACTCCAACCTTCACCTCCTGGGTTCAAGGGATTTTCCTGCCTCAACCTCTGGAGTAGCTGGGACTACAGGCATGTGCCAACATGCCCAGCTAATTTTTGTGTATTTTTTTTTTTTTTTTAGTAGAGACGAGGTTTCACCATGTTAGCCAGGACGGTCTCAATCTCCTGACCTTGTGATCCACCCGCCTCGGCCTCCCAAAGTGCTGGGATTATAGGTGTGAGCCGCCGCGCCCAGCCAGATGACCATTACTAATAATCCTATCATTGGCTGGCTGCATGATCACAGCCTCGTTTCCTGGCAAAAGGTGGCACTAGAAACCTAAGGGCTTTGTTCTCATGGCTGTGTGTCCCTGGGTGAGGACACCACAGAGAGCCCGTGTGTGGAAATGTCACACATGTGTGCCAGGTTTCCTGGACCTCCAACATGTGATGTGTCAGCCCTGATCATGCCAACGCTACTCGTGAAGGAGGACGGGGGCTTGAGTGCTGTGCCAGTGCTGAGATGGACGTGGGGGCCGGTGCTGAGATGGACGTGGGGGCCGGTGCTGAGATGGACGTGGGGGCCGGTGCTGAGATGGACGTGGGACCGGTGCTGAGATGGACGGGGGGCCGGTGCTGAGATGGACGTGGGGGCCGGTGCTGAGATGGACCTGGGGGCCGGTGCTGAGATGGACGTGGGGGCCGGTGCTGAGATGGACGTGGGCCCGGTGCTGAGATGGACGTGGGGGCCGGTGCTGAGATGGACGTGGGGGCCGGTGCTGAGATGGACGTGGGGGCCGGTGCTGAGATGGACGGGGGGCCGGTGCTGAGATGGACGTGGGGGCCGGTGCTGAGATGGACGTGGGCGCCGGTGCTGAGATGGACGTGGGGCCGGTGCTGAGATGGACGTGGGGGCCGGTGCTGAGATGGATGTGGGGCCCAGGTCTGCCGGACAAAAGCCTCCCACACAGCAGCCTTGCTAATCCTGCCTGCCATCTGGAAATCCTCCTGCGGACCTCCCTGACTGCGTGGGCATAACCATGGCCTCGGTACTCGTCCTGCCCCTGCTTCTTGGGCGTCCCTCCGCTGCACAGAACTGCCCGTCAGCAGAAAGGGTTGGAGTGTTATCTTGCAAAGCCAGGAAGCCACATATCAGAGTCAACATGCTGGCTGTGAGGGGCTCCTGGGAACTGTATTTCTAGAAAACTTTCGAGGAGCGAAGGAAAAGCCAGGCCGGGCACCTGCAGTGGGTACAGTCCTCCCTGGCAAAGCCACCTTCCCAGGAGAAGACCCTGGGCCTCCTCACAAGACCAACCAATGTGTGTCCACTGTGGTGTGGGCCAGCCCTCCAGCCAAGACCTCGCTGGGAAGCAAAAGGCCTCCCTGGGTTTCTTGTAATTGCCAAGAGGCCCGAGCTGCAGTCTGCACGGCTGGGGGCCTGGCTGCATGTGGAGAACCAGGTCCCTTGGTCCTGAGCAATGCTCATCAGGAGCATCAGCGTCCCCCGCTCAGCGGTGCCAGGGCCCCCGGGGCAGGGCAGGGAGAGAGTCCTTCGTAGCGCTTTGAGCCAGCACTCCACCTAGTCTCTCGCAAACCCTCAATCCAACCGCACAGCCAGAACAAAGCAAGTTTTCTGCATGTGACACATGAACACCATCTGGTGAGAAAGCCCTCCCATAATTGAATGTGATATTATAATTTTGGTGCTTTTATCCTGGCGCTGAGGACTCCTGAGCTTCCCAGCTGCACTTCACAAAGTCGCTCCATGGTTGTAGACCTTTGGACAGGTATTATAAACACAATCACAGACAAACTGGGATTATTCGAAGGAACACGTGCCTGATGGGCCTGCTTGTAAGTGATCGTTAAGATTATTTCCTATCCCCAAGCATTCCACGCATTTCCCACGACAGATGAGAAAGCACTCTCCATTCAAGGTAGCCAGACACAGAATATAGCATTTAAATTCAAACAACTGAGAAGGAATCTCTCTTCATGATACAGATGGCAAGTACCCATTCATCAATAAAAAATAATTATCAATCAGTAGTCACTAATATGTGATCTTGAATAGTTTGTAAACTGAGGAGACTTTAAAAATGTGCACATTAGCCACAGCAAAGGGAACGTTTACGATCTCTGTCCCTCCAAATGTGCGGGTATCTCACAGCTTTCAAGATCCTCGTCTCGTGGGGAATCACACAGCGTGGTCCCTGAGCCTGGCTGCCTTGTTTGCACGAGTGCCTGTGGCATCACGGTTGCTCCCTGGAGGTGTCACAGGTGCTCCTCACTCTCACTGACAGGCTGGATCCCGCCTTCTGTGGGAGCGGGGGGTATCTCACACAATGGGATGCACCTTTGCCCTTAAGACTTAAGAGCCCCAGAACCCGCTGGAGGGGACCTCGTCTTATCCATCAGTCTCCTTTCCCCTTGCCCTGGGATCTCCTAGTCCCGCCAAACAAGCCCAGTGATGAGATGGCTTCTCTGAATACACCTTACACCAGCCCTTTGATTGATCAGAATTTATGTATGGCTGTGTGTGCAGTTATTATTATTTTTTAATTTTAAGAAATGTCCTAAACGTTGTGTGGACACATTTCTTGATGTAAGATAGTATAACTTAAAAACATGACATTTTCTAAATGCGATGATTGTCTAAGAGAATCAACACTATCAATGCCCATTTCTGCTTGTAACATTTTAAACTTTACTCACTATCCCACCGGGCAGGTCCACATCATTCATGGTTATGATCATTCCATGTCACATGCAGGGACGGGCAGGTAATAGAGGCCAGCCCTCTGGTCAGCAGCTGAGACTGCAAGGGCAGCTGATATCAGCATACTGAGGTGCTGAAACCTAGGTACAACTCTAGGTCTCGAAGATCGCATTTCAGTTCTTCTCACACACCCCTGACCAAACACCCTAGAGGGAAATGTTAAGAGGATGAGCACAGAGAGAGGTGCATGCTCCTGCCTGGGAGTGACACAGCTCAGAAGCTGGGATCCAGGGAGCTCTGTGGGTGGGGCCAAGGTGGGGCTCTCCAGCACTGAACGGCAGGGACCTGCCTGCGGAAGTGCTCCTGTGACCTGTTAGCAGAGGACAGGGATGGCGGCTCACCCATCTCACAGGAATGAACTTCGAGGAAGAACCGGCGAAGGCTGGAAAGTCTTTTGATCTTCCTGAAAGATGGTTGCCAGATGGAGAAACAGCACTGTTAGAATATCACGAAGCTGCACTCAAGATAGTTTTCATCTTGTTCAACTTTTCCCTGCAACTCCGTATTAGAGGAGAGATTTATCATGTGCTGTGATGTGGGGGGAGGCTTGTAGAAGGGGGCTTACTTCTTGGGACTTCGGAGATGGGGAGGAAGGGTAAGCATCTTGTCACTCAGTCAGGAGGATGCCTGTGTATCAGGGAGCCATGAAACATAACGAACACATTTGTGGAAAAACCCACTGATCTATCTGTTTATTGTCAGATTTGGAGAAAGGAGAAAGGATTTGAGAGGCTTCTTCACGTTCCTCACCCTTGACGCCCTGCCCCACAAAAAACGTTTTCCTTTCAATCCTCTGGCTGAGTCTACATGAAGTCTCTGAGATTTACATTAAAAAAAAAAACACTTAAAGTTATATGTTTTTAAATATTCCCACCCCATACTGGTATTTTCATGACTAGAAATAAAAGTAAACTTCATACAGGTGCATTTGTATGACATGGATACCATTGGAACTGTATGTATTTCTATTTGACCTAATTGGTCAAAAACAAACTTTCTCAAAAAGCAGCTTCATGAACTTTTAATCAAATATATTAAACTTTTAGATAAACTTTCTAAGTATGTATTGAAACATCTTTTATAAAGAATCTAGTTGCAGAAACCAAGCTGTTTGTTTAAAAATTCATTTTTTATGGGGCCAAACTCTGGGTCAAAAACAATGGGTTCTGACGTGTCTGCCGTGATGACAAATTCATGTTCACGTCTGCCCACTTTGCGGAAGACGCATCAGCGATGTGTGGGGTGGCAGGCGTCATTCTGCCGGGACACACAGGGCTGATGGGTAGGTCTCTGGGTCCCACTCAGTGCTCCGGAGGGTGGATGGCCACACCTGAGACACACTACACACGATACTTATTGGGATGTGCTGAAGAAAGAGCCCAGCCAGCTCCAGCAGACAGGTATGTGCTGGGCGGGTCCTCAGGACAGGAGTTTCCGAGGAAATTCCGCCCAGCCACAACTGGGCGTGTCATCCTCCTTCCCACTGTCCTTTATACAACGGCAGGAACTCCGCACTCAGACTTGCCCCACAGTAGGCACCAGAAGAGTAATACAAATAATTCTCCACCAAAAATGCTAAGTGTTTAAAACAGAACCAGACAGGAATTTAATTAATTTCATTTCACCGAACCTAGAGGTTTTTAACGGAAATCTCAGAGTTGTGATACCGGCCAAGTTGCCTTTGGAAGAAGCAGGGGAAAGTGAACAATCCAGGTTTAAATATTGGCAGCAATGACCCTTGAGAGGCTGATGGAACAGGTGCATAGAAGTTACTGATGGAGGTAACTGGTTGTGCATTGAAATATCTTATTAAGATGGAAAAGCAACAATGTACATTTGTTGTATTCATTAGACACTTTTTGACTGGCAACTTAACCATTTGGTTATACTGAGATTTAAAAAGTGCTATCAAAATTGAGATTTAAAAAGTGTTGTCGGCCAGGTGCTGTGGTTTATACCTGTAATCCCAGCACTTTGGGTGGCTGAGGCAGGTGGATCACAAGGTCAGGAGTTCAAGACCAGCCTGGCCAATATGGTGAAATCCTATGTCTACTGAAAATGCAAATCTTAGCCAGGCATAGTGGTGCTTGCCTGTAGTCCCAGCTACTTGGGAGGCTGAGGCAGAATGGCTTGAACACGGGAGACGGAGGTTGCAGTGAGCCAAGATCATGCCACTGCACCCCCTTCAGCCTGGGTGACAGAGCGAGACTCTGTCTGAAAAAAAAAAAAAAAAAAAAAAAAAAAGGTTATCAAAGTTGAGATCAAAATTGAGATTTAAAAATTCACCAAATTGAGATAGAAAAAGTGCTATACATACAGCCTAACAAGCTGCCCTTAGAGAGGGATCCCTTTTCTTCCCAGCTTTTCCTTGGTATTAGAGCTCACTCTAGGCTTTGAAGATCAGAAGCAAACACTGTGTTAACAAAGCCACAGAATGGCCTCAGTGGGAAACGGGGTCCCAGGGGTCCTGCAGGCTCCTTCAGGGCTTACTCAGCCCGGCAGTACCGCCTCAGCTTCCTCCCTTCCCAACACCTTGTCCCAGGGCCCTTGCACTGTGCATGGACAGCAGGTGAGGGTCTGGCTTTCCGGTTGTGCTGAGGAGCCTGGGGAGGTAGCCTGCAGAGGGCAGATGTTGCTGGGTCCTGAAACCTGGGTCCAAGCCCTGCCTCCCACTGGCTGGGCCTCCCCCCTCACCAAGTCCGGCCTTGCCCTACCTGCTGCATAGTCTCACTAAAGAGGGACGCTGCCTGAGGGGGATGTGGCAAAGCTTACCATCAATGGGCACTGTTGTCAATCCTTGGACAGCACCACTGAGGGATGCTGGCTCCTGGAACCATTCACCTGAACACCCACAGTAACTCCCTGAAGGTGAAGCTGCTCCCCCTCATCCCCTGCTCCAAGTCCCAGAACACTGCTCCCCAGGGCTGTCATCTGCAGCATCTGCACGGTGACTCCCCCAGGGGAGGACCGTCCTCTCCGCCACCTGGTCTGGAGGTGGAGCCCATCCACTCAGGGAGGACACCGGAGCTGGCAGCTCCCGCCTCACCCATCCTATCCTTCCTAACGTGAGTACCAGCCATGACCCCTACCTCACCCAACGAATTCCACTGAGATGAGGATTCGTTTCTATGTGTGTGTCTTCCTCATTCCCTAAGACCTGTCACATTTCATCTGTCCACACAAGAACCTTGAGCTGGATGCCAACCTCTTCCACCCCGGAGGACGGGGGGAAACCTCCTCTGGCCTAAGCAGCCCTCTGACTTGGACACTTTCCCACTGAAGATGACTCCAGGTTAGCTAAGACACAGGTGCATGGAGTCTGGCATCCTCCCTCCACAAATGGTAATTATCTCCCTACCAGGCGGTTGGCCGGGGAATTGGATGTATGCTGAGAAGGCTCATGGACATGGTTCGGGGGAAACCTAGGCATAGATAACTGAGTATCTCTGCCAACTTATTCATGCATTTGGGAAAAGAAAAGTTTTATATTAAATATCTGTGAGTGACCGGGAGCGGTGGCTCACTCCTGTAATCCCGACACTTTGGGAGGTCGAGGCTGGCGGATCACCTGAGGATGGGAGTGAGACCAGCCTCACCAACATGGAGAAACCCCATCTCTACTAAAAAATACAAAATTAGCCGGGTGTGGTGGTGCATGCCTGTAATCCCAGCTACTTGGGAGGCTGAGTCAGGAGAATCACTTGAACCTGGGAGGTGGAGGTTGTGGTGAGCCGAGACCACACCATTGCACTCCAGCCTGGGCAACAAGAGCAAAACTTCACCTCAAAAAAAAAAAAAAAAATCTGTAAGCAACATATTATGTCAGAAAATGAGGGCATGATGATGAATAAGGCAAAATTCCTACCCTCAAGAACACACAGCCAAATGCAGAGACAGAGGAGGATGCAGGAAAACAGCGGTGGGACAGTGATGGGTGCCGGAGTGAGGGTGTGGACACGGAGGAAGGCGCTGCCATGTGTGTGCATGGGAACCAGAGAGAAACAGGGAAGAGGAAATAAAGATGAAGGAGCTCTCACCGACAAATCAAACAAAGGTGGTAGATGCATTCCATTTCTGTTGTTTTAAGGATACCATTCGAAATACTTTTATGAAATAAGCAATTGGAATGCATGTGATATATTTGAAAAAAAAGTTTAAAAATACTTTAACCACA
This sequence comes from Ateles fusciceps, assembly GCA_036589455.1. Lineage (NCBI taxonomy): Eukaryota > Metazoa > Chordata > Mammalia > Primates > Atelidae > Ateles > Ateles fusciceps. The sequence goes on from JAZHEH010000586.1 coordinate 7,490,464, forward strand.
TCCATACTTAAGGCTGTTAGAATGTGTCACTGATGCATAAAAAGCATAAATGTTATTTCTTCACATCTTTGTTCATCTGACTATGAATTCATCTAAGTGCTATGGCAAAATAATGTACATAAACATCTATTTACTCTCTGTGTAAGAGCAGGGGTGTGTGTGTGTGTGTGTGTGTGCGCGTGCACGCGCGCATGTGTGCGTGGGGCAACCACAGGACATAAAGCTGGGGAGAGATTTTCTAACCTGGTGACCTATTCCTGTCCCAGGATTCCTATGGAAACTGTGTGTCTGGTAATTATTATTCCGACCCTATTAGCATAATGATAGCCTACTTCTCTGGCTCTGCATTTTTATCCACAATCTCCCAGAGGTCTTTAAGCTTGTTAATAATCATTACAGATAGCCAATGAAGTGAATCATGGCTAAAATGAACTCACCTGAACTAAAGAGATTAACCCTAGTCAAGCCCGAAGTGTCCCATAAGTATTCATCAGAAGTCTCCACCTGTCAGCAAATAAAAAATAAGGAGAGCTACAGGGAAATAACCCTATGTGGGAACACATATTTTTGCTTCAGTGAGTGGCTTCCTCCCAGTGGTTCCATCTTTAATTAACACTACCAGACACATTTTAGGTGTTTTCAGCAGGCGTCCTTCTGCAGATGTGGTTGGGAGTTTCTTGATGGCCTCAGACTTTTGTGAGATGCTAAGATATGTCTGTCAGCCAGCAAGGCGCCATGTGAAGCAGGTACGCTCCTGATGCCCATTGAAACAAAACTGAATCATTCTTGGGGTGTAGTTTCATCAACCTTTGTTTCCTTCCTTTCCCTTCATTTTCTTTCATAGTTCTAATTCCAAGCATAAGAAAGTCTGCCTCTGATTCTCTTGCCCCAAATCTGTTCTCTGTCCAGGGCTGGCTGTTGGCCCCTCTGAGCCTCCCATCCTGCAGGAGTGTTTAGACATCTCTGCCTGCAGAAGGCCTGTGATTTATCCTAAATTTTATCCTAAAATTTATCCTAAAGTCTTCCAAAATCCTGTTACCTTTACCATCTGGTCGTCCTTCATAGTTGTTTTGAGCACTCAAGAATACAACTTCTCTTGAAATATTTTCAAGTCTATTTCTTATTTTTTTTATTACAAAGACAGCATCAGAGTATAATAAAATTTTTTCCTAACTTGCAAGAAATTATGTTGTATATGTTTCTTAGAAAAGCAATACATGTTTGTTGCAGGAAATTTAGATAACACACTAACACAAATGTGAAAGAAAGAAAGGAGGTAGAGTGGGAAAAAGAAAAAGACAAGACAAGTACAACCCCCCCCCCCCCCAAAAAAAACCCCACATGTCCTTTAAAACCATCACCTCCAAGGAAAAGCTTTTTTCTCTATTTTGGTGTCTACACTCAAAGTCTCTTGCCACCATCCATCCACTGGTTCCCTTCACAGAAGGAGCCGCCCCACCACAGAAGAAATCACATGAGCTATTTTTTCAGGAAGCTTCCTCAGGAGAAGGGGAAGGTCTGATAATGGTGGCAGCTGCTGTTTGGCCACCATCAGCCCTGGCCAGGTCCACTGTCTTTTTCTTGCCATGAAGTTCCATACTCAATCCCCACAACCTCCACAGGTCACAATATCCTTCAGCCATGAAACCTGCCATGCACTGTGTTTTTATTATCTCCCATGTAGTCGGAATAGCAGTGACCTCCAATGCGCCTACTGCCTCTCCCGGTTCCCTAACACCATCTCCTGCCTATCCTTGGTTGCCGTCATGGACGGCAGCTGTGTGCTTGTCCTGCACCGCCATTATCCTGTGTGTGCACTCACGTGGATGCCCACACGCACGTGCACACATGCTCACACACACACACACGCTCTTTTCACGTCTTCTATGGTTGACTGCTTTCTTTGTTGAAAAGGCTGGATAGCTTCCTTGAGCATTTCATGTTTTTGTGGGATTGATCCATTAATTTCCAATCAATCAAGTTTAGTTCTCTTGAGTAAATACTTAGTGAAGTTTCTGGGTCATTGGGTAGTGGGTTTACTTTTAGAGAAAAGAGTTTTCCAAAGTAATTGAACCAATTTACACTCTCACCAGAAATATCTGAGAGTGAAGTTGTTTCATACTTCGTCAACATTTGATGTATGAGCTTAAGTTTCAAATAATTAAATAGATGATGGATAGAGATAGAGAGATGATAACTAAATAACTGGATGATAAGTAGCTAGATGGGTCGATAGATACATACATACATATAGATAGATAGATAGGACACTGATAGATACATGGATGGATGGAGATAGAGAGCTAGATAGAGACAGGTTGTTAGAGATACAGGATGAGACGTGAAAGATAAAGATATGAATGGAGACAGATAAAGAGAGAGATTGATAAAGAGATAGATGAAGATATGGAGATATCTTCATGTATAAAGAGATAGAGACATGGATAGTTAGAGAGCTAGAGAGCTAGATAGGGAGCCAGCTAGATAGACGATAAATAGATAGATGATAGATAGATAGATAGATAGATGATAGACAGATGATAGATAGATAGATAGATGATAGACAGATAGATGACAGATAGATAGATAGATGATAGATGATAGATAGATAGATATACAGATAATAGGCAAATCGACGGATGAAACCAGAGGAGGAAAAGCAGCAGCACCCCGGGGTGGGCATCAAGGAGTCCTGGGTCTAGTCTCGCATTGATTTCACCAGCTGTGAACCTGGGACCCTGGGTATCTCTTTCTGCCCCCCCGAGAAGATGGCTCATCGTCACCATGCCTGTCTCTGCTGTCAGAGCATGTTTCCCCGACTTGGTCTTGTCTGGCGAATACCTGTGCATCTTCCTGTCTGTAATTTTCCTTGTAAGCACTGGCTTGTCCAGGAGCCATCCCCACCCCACTCTCTAGGGACAGGAGTCTTTGTCACCACTAACTTGCCCAGCTGCCTTGCCCAGCACTGAATGCCCCAGGCAGGGTCTGCTACATACCCCTCTCTGTTCTCTTCTCCTCCAGAGCTGAAACCTCATGGAGCTCAGAAATGAAAACACAGAAAATCGCACTTCAGGCTGCTCAGGCAGCATGACAGTTAAAGTGAAATAATTTTCTTTTAAACCCTGTGTCTCAGTGAACACACTACCAAAAACTGGAATGGAAAAAGATGCTTTCCCAGTGCATCTCACAGGGTCATTGAATATTCAAATGAGAGAGACCATCTGTATGAAAGCATCTTATGAACTTGAGATGATTATGCTGAAGGGAAGTAACAGGAATACACACGTGCAGAGCAGAGTCCGTTGCATTTTCAGACATCGGATGAGTTATTTCACGATCGTTTTGCAGTCCTGCTTGGTCATATTGTCTCATTGGGCTAATTTACTATGTGGTTTCTGGGCTGCAATTCTTCCCCAGCGGTTCTACCTCTAGGTGGCCTTCCTGGTGGCTTTTAGGGACTCATCTTCTTGTGCCTGTCTCATCCACCCTGGTGTTCCTCCCTGCTCACTCTATGAGCTCTGAGCAATCATCTTCATTCCCAATGCCTTTGGTCATCAGTGACTCCCAAAACCAGTTCCCAAAGCCTCTCCCATCGGCACCTCATTCTCTGACCACTGGTCACTTGGTTTCCTGAGTAAGAAGGTTGGGGGGTGTTAGTTCACGCTTCCTGGCTCTGAGACCCACATCCAATGGCCCCCACTCACAGCCTCATGTGCCTTCCCTGCACTGACCTTCTGGTTAGCACAGGAGCCCTGGTTCATTTCACGGGTCTTGTACCCAGGCTTTTTACGGACGGGTGTGGAATTGATGATGTCACTTCAGATTGTTCTTCATGAGTTACCTGGTGAAAGTAACACACTGCCTTCCCTTGTCTAGAATGCCCCTTGCCTGTCTCCATGTCCTCCAGCTGTTGCCTCAACTGTTGCCTTCTAGACATGTCTGAGAGGAGTGAGGAAGCCCTTCCTCCACACCCCACTGGACCTTGACCTTCCCAGACAGAGATGTTCTCCTTTCTTATCTGCGGGTCCCTGCGCACTGGTCTTTAGAACACGGGTAGCTTACACATGGCCTCTGAATAAGAGTCTGTCAAGCAAATGAGATTTCTAAAATACAACAGGATAAACTGGGACTGAATTATGACCAAACTTGCCTTTCCCTGAAAGGTTTATTTCTTGGCAGCATTGAACAGGTGTTCCCTCCAAGGCCACAAGAAGTGATTCGGCCTGAAGTCCCAGCATCCGGGAAATCTCCAATCTCCCCTTGGAGCTTGTCTGCTCCAGGTTCCAGGAGCACCCATGTGGGCTCTAACCAAGTGTGACAGTCCTTCAAATCTGTGTCACCTTGCAGATGTTCAACCAAAAGAACTGTGTGAGTGCAAGTGATAGCTGCCTATCCCTCCAGCTCAACAGCAAGAAGGAACTCTGACTTCACTCCCACTGCAGAGCTGGGAGGAAAAATGAGAGCTTCATTTATTTAGCTCTCCCCCAGATTCTTAATTTGCACACTTAAAAATTAAGTCAAGAGAGGAGAGAGATCCAAGATGGCCGATTAGCAGCAGCTCAGGATTGTGGCTCCCACTGAAAGCGCAGAGAGTGAGTGGACGCCACATTTTCAGACGAATTTTTATTGCCCACGGACCAAGAGATTCCCGGCGGAGGAGCCCCACGGGTCACCGGCACGACTCTTTTGGCAGGCGTGGCTGTTTTGCAGGCGCCCAGGCGCGGCGGTTCTCATTCCAGAGTATGCGGGGACTGAGTGCCCTTTTGGTTGGCGTTGGAGCTCCAGGAAGGCAGAGTCTCCCATTCAGCTGATTGAAAAGAGGAGTGAAGTGGGGGAACCAGACCGGGAGATTTCCGGGCAGAAAAGCTCCATGAATCTTAACGCCGCTGTTTCAGCCGGCATAGTGGGTCGCTGCAGGGGAAGGCTAGTACCCCCCCCAACAAAAAAAAAAAAAAAAAAAAAACAGCACTTGGAACTGCTGAGGATTGAGAGAAGTACAGCTGAACCCAGGAAGGTCCAGCTCTGTCGGGGAGGGGCGTCCGCCGAAGGAAAACTAAGAAATAGAAAAAACTTTATCACCAACAAGCTGGACGTCCACTCAGAGACCTAATCTGAAAGTCGGCAATTACATAGACGACAGGTGGATAAATCCACAAAGATGGGAAGAAACCAGCACAAAAAGGCTGAAAACACCCGAAATCAGAATGCCTTTCCTCCTACAGAGGATTGCAGTGCCTCATCACCAATTGAACAAGGCCTGATCAAGAATGAATGTGAGGAATCAACAGAATTAGGCTTCAGAAGGTGGATAATGAGAAACTTCTGTGAGCTAAAAGAACATGTTCTAGCCCAATGCGAGGAGACTAAGAACCTTGAAAAAAGGTTTGATGAAATGTTAACGAGAATGGACAATTTAGAAAGGAATATAAGTGAATCAATGGAGCTGAAAAACACAATATGAGAACTTCGCAAAGTATGCACAAGTTTTAACAGTCGAATTGATCAAGCAGAAGAAAGGATTTCAGAGGTCGAAGACCAACTTAACGAAATAAAACGAGAAGACAAGATTAGAGATAAAAGGGTAAAAAGGAATGAGAAAATTCTCCAAGAAATATGGGACTATGTGAAAAGACCTAATCTACGTTTGATAGGTGTACCTGAATGTGACGAAGAGAATGAATCCAAGCTGGAAAATATTTTTTCAGGATATTATCCAGGAAAACTTTCCTAACCTAGCAAGGCAAGACAATACCCAACTCCAGGTAATACAGAGAACACCACAAAGATATTCCTCAAAAAGAGCAACCCCAAGGCACATAATCATTAGATTCATCAGGGCTGAAACAAAGGAGAAAATACTAAGGGCAGCCAGAGAGAAAGATCAGGTTACCCACAAGGGGAAGTCTATCAGACTCACGGCAGATCTCTCAGCAGAAACCCTACAAGCCAGAAAAGAGTGGGGGCCAATATTCAACATCCTTAAAGAAAAGAACTTTCAAACCAGAATTTCTTATCCAGCCAAACTAAGTTTCATAAGTGAAGGAAAAATAAATTTTTTTATGAACAAGCAAGTACTCAGAGATTTCATTACCACCAGGACTGCTTTACAAGAGCTTCTGAAAGAAGCCCTATATACAGAAAGGAACAACCAGTATCAGCCATTCCAAAAAACCCATCGGTAAGCTGCATCCAGACCCATCTCACATGCTAGGATATACAGAGACTTAAAACAAAGGGATGGAGGAAGATTTGCCAACCAAATGGAGAGCAAAAAAAAAAAAAAAAGCAGGAGTTGCAATTCTCATCTCTGATAAAATAGACTTTAAAGTAATAGAAACCAACAGAGATAAGAAGGACATTGTATAATGGTAGAGGGATCAATGTAACAGGAAGAGCTAATGATCCTAAGTCTATGCGCACCCAATATAGGAGCACCCAGATACACAGGGCAACTTCTTGGTGACTTACAAAGAGACTTGGACTCCCACACAATAATAATGGGAGACTTTAACACTACATTGTCAATATTGGACAGATTAATGAGACAGAAGTTTAACAAGGATACTCGGGACTTGAACTTAGACTTCGAACAAGTAAACTTAATAAACATTTACAAAACTCTCTACTCCAAATCCACAAAATATACATTTTTTTTTTCAGTAACACATCACATTTATTCTAAAAGTGAGCACATGGTTGGGAGTAAATCACTCCCCAGCAATTGCATAGCATTTCATAGGTTTAAATGAAATATTGGTTGGCTATTTGTTATTTTCCTCCCTTATTCCTTCCTGTCTCCATTGTATAACACAATTATTAGTATAAAGAGGTTTTTAATATCCATTTCTAGACTGCATTCTAGCCTGGGCAATAGAGCAAGATTCTCGTTCTCTCTCCCTCTTTGTCTTCTTCTTTTTCTCTTTCTTTCATTCTCTTTTTCTTCCTTCTTTCTCTCTTTCTCTCTTTCTTTTCTTAAAAAAAATTAAGTCAAGAATAAAAATTAATACAAGAATCACACAGTTGCAGACCTGTACATGTTTTCCAGTCTTGGAGGAGTGAGTTGGAAGCGGCCACGAAAACTGATCTACTCAACTTGCAGCAAAATCCAACTGTTCTCAGATAAGCCTTTCTGGTAATTCTTACCTGCTCTGTATCAGCCGGTAAGTCGAAATCCTACTGCTTTCAGTGTGTCTCTTTAAAACACGGAAATGGTGTTGGCTTATTCCTCACGCTGGGATCCATCTCCCGCCAAAGCGGCAGTCCCGTTTCCTAGTTTTAAACTGTGTGGCTCCCCACTGAGTGACAGCTCAGACATATGCATGCAATAAACTCAGAAACGTTGATCCTCAGAGCAGATGAAAGGATGAATAACAGGGCAGTCATTAACCAGCAGCCTGCATCATATTTTACCTCCAATTTCAAAATACATCCTAGGGACATGTTTCCCCACGTCAGGAAATGGTATCCAAATAGTTCAAACCGGTTTCTCAGCTACCTCTGTAAAAACAGCTTTAGCTTAGTCATAAAACTGTTGAACTCTAGGTAGGTTCTCATTATTTCCTAAAGTTTTGATTCATTATATGGCCTTTTGTTAGGCAAACAACAAGCTCCTCTGAACATCTCTGCAGGGCACACCACAGCCTCAAGTGCTACGAGTGGCCACACACTTAACCTCAACACAAACCCTTCTGAGGAGAAGCCATCAAGCCATAGATACAATTCCACCTAATTAGAATCTTTCTTTTTCTTTTTTTTTCTTAATACGGAAAATGCATTCAAGACCCAGGAAGCCTGAGCAGTAAAGGCGGAGGTCAGGTGAGTGAATACTGGGTCACATATGTGTGGAATGAGCTACCCTAGAGTAAGATGAGGGCAGTGTATGAGTGTGCACAGCACGTGTTGAACTGTGCATGGACACGGCCCACAGCATCTGGTCAGCTGTTATGTGTGGTCAGGGTTCTCCAAACAACAGGGCCAGTAAGGAGGGCATCTATCTCTATATCTATACAGCATCTACTATCTATACATATATAATACATTATATATATATATATATATGCACATGTGGCACATGCAGATACACCCAAACATATACACACACAGAGAGAGACGAAGAGACATAGAGAAAGAGAGAGAAACAGATTTACAGTCACGTGTCCCTTGGTGAAAGGAGTATGTTCTGAGAAATGTCTCATTAGGCGATTTCATCACTGTGCAAACACAGAGTGCACTCACACAAACCTAGATCGTGGGACAGCTTACTACACTCCACACCTAGGCTGGGTGGCGTAGCCTGTGGCTCCCAGGCTGCAAACCTGTGCAGCATGTTACTGTACTGAATTGTAACATAATGGTGAGTATTATTTGTGTATCTAAGACTAGAAAAGGTACAATAAAAACACAATATAAAATATAACAAATGGTACACCCGTACAGGGCGCTCATCATGAATGAAGCTTGCAGGACAAGAAGTTGCTGTGACTGAGTCAGGGAGTGAGTGGGGAGTGAACGTGCAAGGCTGGGGCGTCACTGCGCATGCCCTGGACCACAGGACCACTGTGCCCTAGGCTGTGCTCATCAAAACTATTGTTTCTTCAGTCATAAATCAGCCCCTGCTCCCTGTTTTCAGATGCTTGTTGTAACTTTTTTACTTTCTAACTTTTTAAATTTCTTAACATTTTTACTCCTTTTGTAATAATCCTTAGGTTAAACCACAAACACTGTACAGCTTTAGTCTAAAAAACTTATAGACTATGAAAATAAAGAAGAAATAAAATATTTTCTTTCTTTATGCAAGGGTACTAGGCTTCACACCTAGTTGATAAAAAGCTAATAGACTAAGAAAATATAAAGAAAAAGAAATAAAATATTTTCTTATAGTCTATAAGCTTTTTAATTTAATTTAATTTTATAATTTTGGAGGCATAGTCCTGCTCTGTTGCCCAGGCTGGAGTGCAATGGCATGATCTTGGTTCACTGCAACCTCCACCTCCTGGGTTCAAGCGGTTCTCCTGCCTCAGCCTCCCGAGTAGTTGGGACTACAGGCATGCACCGCCATGCCTGGATAATTTTTTTGTATTTTTAGTAGAGACAGGGTTTCGCCATGTTGGCCAGGCTGGTCTCAGACTCCTAACCTCAGGTGATCCACCTGCCTCGGCCTCCCAAAGTGCTGGGATTACAGACGTGAGCCACTGTGCCTGGCCTCTATTTTTTTTATTTTTAGTTTTTTACTTTTTAAACTTAGTTGTTAAAAACCGAGACACAGATGTTTTTCCACTGGTTTGTGTCATCTCTGATTTATTTGAGCAGTGTTTTGTAATCCTCATTTTCAGGGTCTTCAACCCCCTCAGCTAGCAGTATTTCTAGTTATTTTATTCTTTTTGTGTCAATTGTGAATAGATTGCTTTCCTGATTTGGCTCTCAGCTTGACTGTTGTTGGCGTGTAGGAATGCTAGTGAGCACTGTATGCTGATTGTGTATTCTGAAACTTTGCTAAAGTTGTTCACCAGCTGAAGGAGCTTTTGGGTTGAGACTATGCGGCTTTCTATATAGAATCATGTCATCTGAACACAGGGATACTTTGACTTCCTCTCTTCCTATTTGGGTGCCTGTTATTTCTTTCTCTTTTCTAATTGTTCTGATCAAGACTTCCAGTACTACATAGAATAGGAGTGGTGAGAGAGGGCATCCTTGCCTTGTGCCAGTTTTCAAGGGAAATGCTTCCAGCTTTTGCCCATTCAGTAAGAATGGGTTTGTCATAGATAGGTCTTATTATTTTGACGTATGTTCCCTCAATACCTAGCTTACTGAGTATTTTTAATATGAAGGTATGTGGAATTTTATCAAAAGCCTTTTCTGCATTTATAGAGATGATCATGAGGTTTTTATCTGCAGTTCTGTTGGGTAGTAGGCTTCATACCTGATTGATGAAATAATCTGTACCAAAAAACTCCATGAGTTTACCTATAACAAACCTGCACATGTACCCCTGAACCTATGATAAAAAATTTTAAACTAGAATATCATCTACAAACACTCCCAGCTAACTTCATATTTAATGGTGAGAAGCTGGAAGCTTGCTTGTGAAGATGAAGAACAAGGCAAGGATATTCCTTCTCATCATTGCTTTTCAACATTGTACTGAAAGTCCTATCTAATATAGTAAGACAGGAAAAGGAAAGAAAAGCTATACAGATTGGGAAGGAAGAAATGAAAATGTTGGCGGGAGATGATATGATTTTGAAATAACCACAAAACAAGGGATTTTCATGAGGTTGAATGAAATAAAGTCAGTATACAAAAGCCAATCACTTTCCTATATACCAACAATGAACAATTAGAATTTGAAATTAAAAGCACAATATTACTTACATTAGCACCCCCCCCCAAAATGAAAAACTTAAGTATAAATTTAACAAAATATGTGTAAGATCTATTTGAGAAAAACTGCAAAAATCTGGTGAAAGGAATATAATAACTAAATCAACAAAGAGCTATTCTATGTTCATGGACGAGAAGACTCAATATTGTCAAGATGTTGGTTTTTCCCAACCCAATTTATAGAATCAATGCAATCCCAATAAAAATTTTAGCAAATTATTATATGAATATTGACAAAAGGAACTTCTCCAAAGTTTGCATGAAAGTCCAAGAGACCCAGGATAGCCAGTACAATATAGGAGAGCGGAATGAGAACACTGTGCATTACCTGACTTCCAGACTTACAGTAAAGCTCCAGGAGCCAAGACAGTGTGGTACTGGTGGAAGGACAGTCAGAGAGACCATCGGAGCAGAACAGAGAGCTCAGAAACAGACTGACCTACATAGAGTCAACTAATCTCTGACAAAGCAGCAAAGACAATAAAATGGAGAAAATAGTATTTTAAACAAATGGTGCTGGAACAACTGGACAGCCACATGCAAGAAAAGTGAAACGAAAAGAGCTCTCTTGAAAGAGGGTCTTTGAGGGTCACCTGTGACAGGAGCAGAAAACACCCAGCAGGACCTTGGACACTCAGTGAACTCTCCCAGGAACGCCATGGATGGACTTCAATATCCCTGAGCCCCCATCTCTATAAGACTTTCCGTAAAGGCTACAATGATTCTTGTCAGTTTCAGGTAGGAGGCAGTACTGAAGGGTCATCAGCACAGTCTGCCCTCAGGGGACTCTACAAGCCCCTGGCCTTGTAGATGATGTTGACCTTAAGCCCCTGAATGTCCCTGGCTGAAGACAGGCCCCGACTACAGAGGCCAGGCCAGAAAGCTCATCTGATTAAGAGTCGATTAAGACTCAGTAATAATAAATAAATAAACACAGTAACATACAAATAAGCAAGACACAAGCACACATCTCCACCTCAGCCTACACAGGGTCGGGATCACCCACATCACTATCTTCCATGTCCTGCTCTTGTCCCACTGGAAGGCCTTCAGGGGCAGTGATGGGCATGGAGCTGCCAGCTCCTAGGAGGACAATGCCTTCTTCGGGACCCCTCCTGAAGAACCTGCCTTTGGCTGTTTACAGTTAGCTTGTTTTTACAAGCAGAAGGAATGCACTCTAAAATAATAATAAAAGATGTAGTATAGTAAAGACATAAACCAGTAGCATTACGGCTTATTTCCATCATCAAGCATGCACGTTCATGTCCTTCTACGTTCATGTCCATATGTGCTAGACTTTTATGTGACTGGCAGCACGGTAGGTTTGCTTACAGCAGCAGCGCACACACACGAGGAGTGTACCGTGCCACACTACTCGGGTGACCACTAAATCACGAGACAATAGTAATTCTCAGCTCCATTACAGTCTTGTGAGAACCACTGTCCTATGTGCAGTCCTTTGTTGACCAAAACGTTGTCATGTGACACAGAAGTGCAGTTTAAGAGATTTATTTCAATGAGTCACAGCTTCTGTGGCTGTGGGGATTGGCAAGTTCAGATCTGCAGGCCAGGGTCTGGGCAGGGCTGTCTGGGAACTCGCAGGGGGTCTGTGCTGCAGGCTTCAGGCAGACGTTCTTCTTCCTCAGGGAGCCTCCAAGCTGTGCTGAGGGCCTTTCAACTGGGGGGAGGAAGCCCACATACACAGCTGTGGAAAGCCCCTTATGTGCAGTCCACTGACCTCAGGCTTACCCACATCCACAAGACAGCACCATGTGGCTTGTATGCCACTGGATCCCTTGACCTGGTTGATGGGACTCCTGAAACTGACCATCAGGAGTGGGTGGGCTGCAGCCACAAGTGCCATCCGCCAGCTCCCACTCAGCATTGGTGAAGTGGGACCCCCTCCCACCTCTGCCTTGCAGGGCAGCATGGGGAGCAGGTAGAGGAGTCTACACCAGTGATTCTCTGGCTCTCCCCATCTTCCGGGGGTTGGATGAGGGGGACCCACCCTGTCAGAGGGGGACAGAGCATGGCCTGTGCACTCTGCAGCCCTGGGCGTAGCTGGCCAGGAATCACCTGGGCCTAGGCAGGGAAGGCGGGCCAGGATGAGGGACGGGGCAGAGGAGGGGGAGGAGAGGTGAACACTGGGACACAGGAAAAATAAAGTCAAGGGTGGTAGAAGACAGGACGCCCTGAAGTGTCCACCCTGGTCTATTTCCACAGTGGCCTCTCATATATCCACGAGATGGAGCAGCCTACAACAGCAAAGACGTGTACCGTCACAGATACTATACTGGCAACCGAATTGAGACCTAGCAGGTACGTACGGCGGGGATCCCATTCGGTACACTCCTGGTGGGACGTGGCTGATGGGTGGTGTGGGCTGTGAGGACACCAGAAGCCAGGCTGGCATGATAGCTGGAGGGCAGGACACTGGGGCTTTCTGATGGGGATGGCTACCTGGGTGTCCTCACCTTGTAGGAATGCAGCCACCCTTTGTTCTGTGCCCTTTTCTGTAAAAAATTAAAAGTTCAAAGAAAGAAAGAAGAGAGTGCCTACCCTGAAGCTTGCCTCAATGCCTTTGAATGTCACTTGTGCCTTAGGCTAAATTCTTGTATCATGGATAGAAAAGCCACCTGAGGAATTAAATACTTTTTCAAATATCCTTCATGTGATGGGCATCCAGGGAGATGAGGAAGGCATTTATCATCACCCCATTCCAAGGATAAGAGGACAGGTACACGGAGGAGGAGCACTCAGCCAGGCTCCCAGGAAGCAAGGACCCCACCTCCACAGAGAGGGGACCGCACAGAGCAAGGGTTCCATCTTGCTATGGGCCCGACCCTAGCTCACAAAGGCCCCATCTTCACAGGGACATGGCCCCAGCTGGCAGGGGGTCTGCCTCCATAGAAACACTGCCCGTCTTATAAAGGGTTCCCCTCTTCATAGGGACATGGCCCCACCTAGGGGGCCGCCCCTTTGAAGGGACATGGTCCCACCTAGCAAGGGCCCCTATCTTCACTGTCTTCATAGGCATGTGACCCCATGTAGCAAGGACCACTCCTTCATAGGGACATGGCCCCACCCAGAAAGGGCCCATCTTCATAGGGACATGACTCAATCTAACAAGGGCCCCATCTTCACTATCTTCATAGGGACATGACCCCCGACCTAGCAAGGCTCCCTCCTTCACAGGCACATGGCTCACCTAAAAGGACCCGTCTTCATAGAGACATGACCCCACCTAGCCAGGGCCGCCCCTTCATAGGGACATGACCCCCACCTAGCCATGACCCCATCTAGCCAGGGCCGCCCCTTCATAGAGACATGACCCCACCTGGCCATGACCCCATCTAGCCAGGGCCCTCCTTCATAGGGATGGAGCCCAGATATGGCAGGGTTTTTCCACCTCCACCTAGATCTGCAGGGGACCTACGTGCTACAATATCGCAAAGTTACTTTTAATGGTAACTTTGAAAAAAGATTTGATTAAAAAACGCAATACTTTAAGTGGGCCACAGTTTTTGTAAGGGTGTTACAAAGGCTGAGGTCATGAAATCTGACACTCTATGTCTCGGAACACATCCTGAGTCATGGAAATCAGCTGAGCAGGCTGGTCCCTAAACAGGGCTGTGGAGCTAATACTATCCTGGTCTCTTTCCTAACTTTGCCAGTGACATTTTGGAGAGCCTGGACTACATACAGGATAGATTCCATGTCTGTTAAATTAAATAGGATTAGTGACAAACAGGTGTTGGACTTAGAAGAGCCACAATGATAGGGAATGTCATTTTAAATCTGTTTTAATGGGACATTAATATTGTAAAATGCTCCTTCATTAATATATTCAATGGATGTTTCTTGTGCATCTACGAAGCTAAGTTGCTCCCTTGCAGGAATTGGATTTTGTATCCAGCTTCCTCTCTGTGAGCTGTGAGCCCAGGGCCAAGCATGTGACCTTTTAGAGCTTTGTCCTAGGTGTGGAAAGATACCAGTCAACCTACCTTGCTGAGACCCCGATGGCAGGTACACACTGTGAAGTGCTGTGCTGTGCTGTGCGGCCATCGCTCATTTCCACTTCTAAACCCAGGCAGTCATCTTAGGCATTTCTTGAAAGTTATTTGATCCCCTTTCAGTAACGTGCACTGGTTTGTGATGAAGGGACCACAGAGGCACCATCATATGCGTCCTTGTCTTTGGCAAATGGGAGCAGTGTAATGGTATTGAGCCCTGGCGTCCAGGGCGAGGGCCTGCATCTGAGCAGCACGTTGGCATTCTCTTCCCGTGCTTGGATACCACCTCAGGTGCATGCCAGAAGGGGGAGGTTCTGGGTTTCTCAGGGTGGGCTTTGAGTGAATGTCAATCAAACTCCCAAGTTTGCCTGCATGGAGAGTTTTCTTTGACACGGGGCCAGGCGATCGTACCTTAAGGGGCTGTGTAAACAGGGAGACTGAGCCAAGTGTGAATAATTGATGGAGGAGGGCCCCAGATAGCCCACCAGTTCCACCAGGGTATTTAATGTAATGGGAGACTGTCTAAGCCACTGAAGAGACCAACACGTAACTCTGCAATTGCACAGAGTTAGACTCAATTCCCTGGAAGCCAGAAGAGGCTGCAGTGGGCCCACGGCTGGGCCGGGCACGTGTGGAGCGGCCGAAAGCCTTTTTCCTTTGCAGGCACCGGCTCCAGTTACAACAATAACACAGATACCACAATCTATTTACATAATACGAGACTGAAGCCTGGCAGGAGTTAAAAGCTGTGCTGCAATGTCCTTTGTTAGACTTGACTATGCAAAGTCAATTTGAAAATGGCCCTGAAGAAATTGTATTTCCAAACACACTGCTCTGATGGAGCTGAACTGTTTAAACGAGGGTCGGGAACGGCCACCAGCAGGCGTGCAGGGCGGTGAGGGGTGCTGTTCCTCCATCCCATTTCCCACGTCTGACCTCCATATCCAGTTATTTTCTTCAGCACCATTGGTAAGAAACATTCATTGATAACCGCGCATATTTATTTTGCCCTGCTACAAAAAGCTAAAAGCAAATAGTTTTCTCAAGACCGTTTTATTCACCCCAACAGAGAGAGTGGAGGCCAGGCCACATGGTCAGATCCAGGCCACCCTCTGCTGTTTACACATAAATTATAGCAAAACGCTCTGGCAGCGCCCCCCGTGCTAACGGCAGTCAGATTGCCACTGTGTGTCCAATTAGAAGGGTGTAAAATATCGCAGTCACGCCACACAGCACGATTACCCAGCTCCAACCTGACAGGGGGCTTGGCGGCCAGGAATGCAGATGCCAAGGAGAATTCAAATGCAAAATGTAGGGCCTCTACTTCCCAGAAGGAGAATAAGTGAAACCCATCTTAGTATAATTATTTGGACAAATTTCTGAAATATTAGCTTTACGCTTTCTTTCTAGCACTGTTCACAGGTGTAAGAAACACAAGCGCAGACAAATGTAGGGAAATATTTCTAGGATTAAATGACTCAAGGCATTTACGTTAACTTAGAAATGAATTCCAGATTTTCTCCAAATTTCAAAGATCGAAGAAAAGGCCTGAGGTACTCCAGTTTCTCTGAGGAAAACTGAAAGTGTTCCATTGTCTCCAGCTTGGCCGGCACGAGGTGGGTGGGAGATGTGAGCCTTGAGGCTGCGTCCTGCCCACCCCCTCCATGGGGGGGACGCTCTCCCCAGCACGCCAAAAGCCTATGTAGCCTCCCCACGGACGATCTAACCCAATTCCCTCTCTTCCAGAAACTTCCATGATCCAAATGGCTAAGGGCAGCAGTGTTTTTAATAGACTTTACTTTTTGGAGCGCTTTTAGGTTCACAGCAAAATTGAGCAGAAGGTACAGCGTTCTCGCACACCCCATCCCCACACACGCAGAGCCTCCCCCATCAACGGTAGCTTGGTCACAAGGATGAGTCACAGTGACGGATGATTGTCACCCACAGGCTGCAGAGCACATGCGGGTCCCTCCTGGTGCTGTGCCTTCTATGGTTTGGACAAATGCATCACGGTGTGGGTCCCCATTACCTGTCACTTGGAACAGTTTCACTGCCCTCGAAACCCCTGTGCTCGGCCTGCTCACCCCTCCCCACCCAAATTCCTGGCAGCCAAGGATCTCTTTCCCATCTCCATGGTTCTGCCTTTGCTGGAAAGTCATAAAGTTGGTGTATGAGTCAGGGTTCGTCAGAGAAATAGAACCAATAGGACACACACACACATGCACACAGGCGTGCACATGCACACACACGCACACACACGCACACGTGCACACACAAACACACACGCACACACATACACATGTACACGCACACGTGCACACACGCACACACACGTACACATGCACACATGTATGCACACGTACACACACGTACACACACGTAGACATGCAGACGTACACACATGCGCACACACACATACACATGCACACATGTAGACATGCACACACATACACACGCACGCACACATATTTCCAACAGGGAGCTGCTCCTGTGGTTATGGAGGCTGAGGAGACGCAGGTGCGGTGAGCGAATCGGCCTCGGAGACTGCTGTTTCGAGTGGAAGGGCAGGAGGAGCGCGCTCTTACCCGTTGGAGGATTGGCCTTTCTCTCTATTCAGGCCTTCAAGAGGTTGGATGAGACCACCCACACTGCCATGTGCCACCACGCCAGCTAATTTTGTATTTTTAGCAGAGACAGGTTTTTTCCGTGTTGGTCAGGCTGGTCTTGAACTCCTGACCTCAGGTGCTCCACCCTTTTCTGCCTTCCAGAGTGCTGGGATTACAGGCGTGAGCCAACGCGCCTGGCCAGATTCCCTTTTAACATCTCCTCTGCTGCTCTCTTCATTCCATCCAGGAGCGACTCCTGCGTGCCCCCCCCCCACACTCCCACACCAGCCGCCCCTCACCTTACCGCCCACCTAATGGTCACCCACATGGTCCTCCAAGGGTGAACAGTCCTTGCTGAGCACCTTTCACTGTTCCCGGGCCTCTGGGCTGGAGGGGGCTTCAACATCTGGAAGGTTTACCTACATCCTCTGCAGACAGCGCCAATCTTCACTCGCTATGTGCAAGACAGGCGTCACTCCCTGTCCCTCTTAGGCCAGACCAAGTCCCGGCTTCCCCACCTCTTCTTCTTCTGCCCACTCTGCATGGCAGGAAGGAGGTGGCCTCTTCTGCCGAGGTCCTTGGATCTGGGGAGGAGGTCTTCTCTCCAGTTGCCCCTGTGACCTCCCACGTGCTCAAGGCTCAGGGGCTGTGGGCAGTAGCCCCTCCTGGTTCAGGAGCATCATACCCAGGAGAGGGCATGACTTCCTGAGAGGAGGAAGAGGGCCTTCCTCCTGGGAGAGCCTGCAGGGCAGGGCAGGTGCAGGCTGGGCCTGACATCATGGATAATTTTGTGCTTTGTCTAAAGTTTTGATGGATGATTTTAAATTTAAGACCTACATGGTAGAAATTTATACAATGCTTTCAGCTTCTCAATATGATTCCTCATTCATTTTGTCATTTTCTTATCTCAGTAAGGCAGCTATTATTTGTCACAAGAAACTGAGACAACAGAAAGCGGTGAACTCCGTTAGCTCACACCAGAAAACGAAATGCAGAACGTGGCCGGAACCGAGGCCTTGAACGTGGGGTCCCGGGCTCACTCTCCCGGATCCCACGTCAGAAGACCCCTTTCCCGACGGCTGGATGTACACCTGGCTCACGCTCACATCGCCCTGTTGACTTTTCCACGCGACGCGGGCTACTCTTCAATACGTTTCTGAGCTCTCCATCCCTCTCTCTCTGTCTCTCCTTGCAACTAGCCCGCCTATTCACCACCACCGCAGCCACCACAGATGATGTTCTATGTGCATTCTGAGCCAGGTACTCTCCAAAGCACTTACATCAATAACTCATTCAACCTCTCAGCAAACTGTCCCATTTTGCAGGTGAGGAAACGGGAGAGACAAATAAGTGAAGGAAACAAGTCCAAGGTCTCAGCGAGGACCAGGTCTGGGGTCTGAGCTCAGGCCACCAGGCAGGGGTCTGCTGTGAACCACAGTGAGCCTGTGGCCTTATCAGGTTACTTTCTCCCCTGGTGGCTGCGCTGAAAGCTGCTTTAGGACATGCCTGAGGTGTCCAAGCCACCCCTCCCCTGGGCCAGGCACTCAGGCTTGGTGGCAGAGGCCACAGAGAGGCTCAGTAAGGCCATCAGGAGCAGATGAGGGCCTGATCACAGCTGTGTTCTTGCTGGGGAGGGAAGCCTGGCAGGTGGCTGGCAAGAGGGGAGACTTCCTTTCGACACATTCTCCCGTCCTTGGAACTTGGCCCAGAGATTGGCCATTTGAACTATCAGGGAACTCAAATGTTAAAAAGTTGAACTTCACATACTTAAAATATTTGGTATGAGACCCTATAACTGGCAGTGCAGTGGTGCCCAGGGTACCTGAGGCATGGAAGTTTCAGGAACACCTGGAGGGGGTAGCCAGGCCTGCTGCGGGGGCCCCCAGCAGCGAGGGCTGGAGTCCAGCCTCTCAGGCAGCCTCAGATGCCATCCACAGGCCTGGAGAGAGTGGGGGTGCCCATCTTCCACAGCACCCAGCGGATTCTGAGGAATAAGTTCCCAGGACTACTCTGGGAGGAAATATTACTCTTTATTCCAGTTTTCTTGATGTTAATGACAACTAACATCCATGTCACAGGGTTGCGGTGAGGCACCAATTAAAATAAACGTGATAGCGCTTTCAGAAGTGCATGGGTGTCCGGCGACGACTGTAACAGATGGTGAAAAACTGGGGAGTCACAAAAGCAGAAATTCATCCTCCAGAAGCTCTGGAGGCCAGAAGTCTAAAGCCTGGTGTCTGCAGGGCTGCGCTCTCCAAGGCTCTGCAGAGGAAGCATCTTTGCCTCTTCCTGCTCCGCTGGGCTGCTGGGCTCCAGGCTCGTGACCCTATTGCTCCCCCAGGAAAGGCCCCTGCCGAGCTGCCCTTGGGCCTCCTCCAGGAAGAGCTGTGTGTCTCTGCAACAGAAAGGAGATTCCCAGAGCAGCCGCTCTGCAGTTGGCAGGAAGCAGGAGTGCAGACAGCTACACTTCCATAATCACAGACTGTAACAGGGCAGTAGCCTCAGTTATATTGTTGTGGTCGTGTGTCCTGCACTGGGTATGGTGGGCTGATGGTGACCCCAAAGAGACATGTGCCCCTCTGCAGCCGCTGAGCCTGTGTGACCTTGTTTAGAAAAGGCCTTTCCATGATTAAGTTGAGGACCTTGAGATGGGGATCACCCTGGATTATCCAGGTGGGCCCTATGTTTAAGAACAAATGTTTTTATAGGAGAAAAGTGGAGATTTCACCCAGACAGAAGAGAAGCAGATGACCTGTCCCTTCAAAGTCCTGCTGAAGAATCCCACTTGTCTCTCATTCTCAAGCCTTCACATAGAAAGACACATTTTATTGGCCCCATTTGAAGCTGCTCTGTAGGGAGCACACATGAGGGACCCACATCCGATTTTGGCAGCTGCTGAGCTGCCTGCATTGCGAATTGCATTTTAAATGCTCTGAAGGTGCTGGCTGACTCAAGAGGGCATTGGGGCCCAGTGGGTGGAATCGTCTGACCACCTGGGGCAGAATCACTCCTAAGTAACTGCTTCCTGAGTTATATGGTGAGCTTAGCGTTTTCTAAACGCGAGACTGTCGCAGGACAGTAATGGATGCCTGCAAGGAGAGGCCAGTGTCTTTCAGGTTTATCTCTGTTTGAGTCCTCAGTCCCCTACCTAGCGGCCTGCCTGTCCTTCAGCCTCAGCCCTGGCATGGCCCCCATTCTTCCGAGGCTCCGGTTCTCACACGAACCTTCAATGCGAAAGCTGACCCAGTGGAGCTTAAAGAGGTGCCCTTTGCTTTTTTCTCATCAGGAAAATCACCACTGCTGTAATAATTTGCTCCGAGCAGTGGTCTAGCAGCTGTCTAAATTGACAGGGTCACTCCTTGCCCCACCTAAGCCCAACTTTTTAGGGACCGTGGGCTCAGGTTTCCAATAAGTGCACATTCCTCAGTAACCCAAAGCAGCCCGCAGGACTCAGGGCACTTGGAGATGGATGTTCGTCCCTTCTCACTCTGGAAACTTCAAAGGGCGGATGAGGGCCCGACCGACACGGCCCCCATCCTGATGCTTCCTGTGCACACCACACTGGACCTTGCAAAGCTCAGGCTATCCTGCCCCCGGCTGTCTGGCCGGGCAAAATTCAATCCTGCCCTCCGTTCACCTCTCCCTTGCACTTGTTAAAAGTAATTAGTGTTTGCATCCATATCTGAACTTTGATTTGTTTCCAGGATGGAGATGTTGATATTTCTTCTGATGGCTACATAAATCACACATTATTAACTTACCTCCTATTACACTGTTTTAAGTGTTGGAAACTCCTGGCTTTAAAAGAAGGGAACTCATGTTAACACAGGCAAATGGTAGACCAGTCCAGGAGCTGCAGCCAGGCATAGATAGACAAAGCCTCACATGCAGAGATTCTCCCACCTCCTCCTGCTTTCGTGGCCTTGGAGTTCTGTTTCAGTCATGCGACAGAAGGCTGTGACAGAGATCAATTTCCAGTTCACAGGTGCGACTCATGGACATGGTTTCCCATAGTCTCACTATATCTCTTAGTGGGGGCATCCGTGGGAAGCATCTTTCTCATTTCACAGAGGAGGAAACTGGAAAACTCAGCCTGGGGAGGGTGGTGACTTGCCACCATGTCACCTAATCGGAAGCCAGTAGACAGCGGCTTCCACCTTGCTCCCTGCTCCTGGTGCTGGGGGAGGCGGCACCGCAGCTTGCTGCTCATAGTGAATCTCGTGGATGAGACTTTCCTCAGCTAGGAACACCTAGCAGAGCTCCTGACAGCACCCGTGGGAAACCCAGCCCTCCCCATGCCTGATCCTGGGGTCCACTCCCTTGAACACACCCCGCAGGTGAAGCCAGGAGCAGCTTAAGAGGAAAGGAGCTCATTGCAGGCCCAGCTACGGGGAGTCTTAGGTGAGCGACCAGCTGGGGCCCAGTCAGAGCCAATGGGGGACAGGAATTTGTCCAGGCTCCTGATATCGGGCCTCCTGCTGCAGCCCACAGGCCTTGAACCCTGACCACCCTCTCCTTTACACACAGGACCTGAGGCAGAAGAAGCATGAATGGAGCTGAGGCAACAAACCTGGGTGCTCTCTTAGAAGCATGGCCACCTGTACCAGAAGCCAGGCCCACCCAGGAGCTCATACCTTTATTTTTGCATAAGCCAAATGTGGAGAGGTTTGTCCTGCCCAACCAGCTTGGCATAGCAATTACTCAGCAGCTTTACAAAGGTGCACGGGGTAATTTACCATGAGTAACACTCTATCTTTGTAGTGTGATTAAGTTCACATTTATTTAGAATGTAAAGTACCTTTTTTTCTAGTAATAATTTGAGATTTACTGCATTTCTTCTCTGAAGAGTTTGATGATTTTTTTTTTCACAATCATGTATGAACTAGTGAGAGATTTAAAAGGAGGAAGAAAATGAGGTCCGATGTCTCTGTCAGATCAAGAAAACAATGGTAATTCTTTTTGGAAATAGTTTGTCCAGTTAGCATTTGTTGCTATTGATAAATGTTATGTTTATATAAATGTTTACATAGATATTGGTAAATAGTGTAAGGCTGGCTGGCATAGCTGGGTGTGGAGATAGTTTTGTTTTAGCCTTTAAATGTGAGGTCAACATTTTGCTTCTCTTTAGAGAATGCTTTTTGGGGACAGCAATAGAAACCAGGAGACCAGAGAGGAGGCTTCTGGGAGCAGGAACAGAAAACGTGGCCAGATCTTGGGACAGCAGCGGAGAAGACAGGCAGGCAGGGGACCCGACATACTCTTTTGCATGCACAGCTTTGGCTCATACATAAAATATATGTTGACAATTCTCACAACTTTTTCCTAGAGCAAGAAGCATATTCAATAGACTGGTACTTTCTCCTGTACATAGGAACACAAGGTGTATCTAAAATTGCCTCTGCATTAATGCTAGACATTTTTTTCAAATGTGGAAGGAGGTGTGACGCTAAGAGTTAAGATCTGCCTGAAGAAAAGAATATAAGCCACATTTAAAGAAGTCTGCCCATATGCCTAATTAGAATTCTGATAGGACTTGGAGTGTTATTACTGAAAACAACAATTATCTGCTGCCCTTCTCTGTAGTTTTGATATGGTCTGTGTTGCCCAAGGAAGAAAAAAGTGATAGGTGAAGTCATTCCCAGTAATCTAATACCTCTAAATGCTTCATACTCGGGTGACTGGGTCTCCTTTCAGGGATTTACCTTAATGATATCATTCCCAAGGAGTCTGGTTTAGATCAAACTAGGGTAAAGATCATGACTGTCAAAAGTGATGTCATTAGATCCCATTACTAATAAAGTCAGGGTCATCATGAGTACAGAAGCAGTCGGAGTTCAGGCTTTATTTACCTTAAAACCTGCACCCAAACTTAAAACCCTAAGTGAAATACAGACGAGGTGAAGTGGTTGAAACATAATAGCTTAGAGACTGCTGGCATTGACTTGCACAGCTCAGTTTTCAAGTATTTGCCATTTTCTATGTGTTTTACATCACCAACTTACATGATTCAGCAGTAGTCTTGTTTATTTCTCTTGCTAATGTATTCAGTCATAACTTACATTTTGTAGCACAAGATATTTTATTAGAAGTAAGAGAAATTAATTTCTAAAATTTACAACACACAATGGATCAGATCAGTTTCCATATTTAGAATACCAAGAGTGAAAAGGAAGAGCTAGTTTTTGAAAACTAGCTTTCCATTCATGTTTTCTAGACTGTCTGAAGGCACCCCAGACCTCCAGACCCATAAGAACTTTAGTGAAATAAAACCCATGTATCGTCTTTGACCTTTGTACTGCTTCGGGAAAACAGCACTAAGAGTTTGGGTAACTTATAAACAATAGAAATTTATCAGTATCCCTGCTTCCAAGATGGGGACTTGTTTCTGCACTCCCAGGAGGGAGGAGCGCTGGGTCCTTACAGGGTGGAAGGGATGGAAGTGAAGTGGCTTCATTCACCTGGGGTAATACCCGAGGTCCTTGCATCATGCCAAGGAAGTTTAATAGGCAAAGAGAAAAGCTCCTTTTGCAGAGAGAAGGGTTTCTGAGGCAAATTTCCCCAGTTCACAGTGAAATGTGGTTGGTTTTATAGATGAGCTTGAGGAGCAGGTCTCTGATTTACATAGGGCGCAGAGGATTCGTTGGACCAGGTGTGCCATTTACGTAGTGCACAAAGAAGCTGGCCACCCCGTCCTAGTCTTTCATTATGTAGATGCGTTCTCTACCTGGCTGGCGCCATCTTCCCTGCTTCTTTTCTGCACACGTGGCAACCAAGACAAGGGAAGAGGGAGCCTCCATGTTGAACATACCTGGCTTTCAGGTATCCCTTTTCTACTAGTGCAGGTGCCAGCATTAGTGACACAAGCTTCCAGCTTTCTTATCTATGTTTGCAGCTTGATTTTTCAGGCTGCTTTTTGTTAGAAAAGAAGTGATCTGCGGACTGCTTTTGTTGAAAGGAAATTTCACCGAGAACTCTCTTACCCTCACTATCTGCCTAAATAATTTATTTTTAGCTCCAGTATCAGAAGGGTAGAAGAGGACCGAGTGGTGTGTGAAGCTCCTTTACAAAGGCCTTGATGACCTTCTCTATACTTTGACCTCATTCATGGCTTAATCATCTTCTAAAGGCCCTACCTCTTAATACTGTCATATTGGTGACTGAGTTTCAGTACATGAATTTTGGAGGGAACATACACATTTGAACCACAGCAAGAGTACTTTCTTCTTCTTTATTTTATTTTAAGATGGAGTCTTGCTGTATCACTAGACTGGAGTGCAGTGATGGGATCTCGGCTCACTGTAACCTTTTCCTCCCAGGCTTAAGTGATTCTGCTGCCTCAGCCTCCCAAGTAGCTGGAACTACAGGCACCCGCCACCACCCCTGGCTAATTTTTTATATTTTAGTAGAGACGGGGTTTCATTTTTTTGGCAAGGATTGTCTCAATCTGCTGACCTCTTGATCCGCCTGCCTCAGCCTCTCAAAGTGCTGGGATTACAGGTGTGAGCCACTGTGCCCGGCCTATTTTATTTTATTTATTTTTTTGAGATGGGGTCTTGCTCTGTTGCCCAGACTGAAGTACAGTGGTGCCATCTCGGCTCACTGAAACCTCTGCCTCCTGAGTTCAAGTGATTCTCCAGCATCAGCCTCCCGAGTAGCTGGGATTACAGGCGAGTGCCACCACACCTGGCTACTTTTTCTATTTCTAGTAGAGATGGGGTTTAGTCATGTTGGCCAGGCTAGTCTGGAACTCCTGACCACATGTGATCCATCCATCTTGGCCTCTCAAAGTGCTGGGATTACAGGTGTGAGTCATGGCGCCCAGCCCGTGCTTCCGTCCTTAAGACCCTTTTGGATATTCTCAATGTATATTCCATATTAGACGCTGAAAACTCTACGATAAAAACTGCTTGTTTAACTGCCTTTCACCCAAATCTCCTCAAATTTGGCTGAAAAACTCATTCAGTTTGTCATCTGTTTTATCCTTGTGATCCAGTGTTGAGTAGAATGCTCTGAGGACATGATGCAAGGGTTGACAAACTCTGGCCTGTGGGCCAAACCTGGCCAATTATCTGTTTTATTAAAAACTACAGGTTAAGAATTTTAAATACATTTTTAAAATGGTTATATAAGTACCCTATATAATAGCCCCAATTTTCCTCTTGGCATGCAATATTTACTATCTTAAATATTTACTACCTGACTGTTTAAGAAAAGGATTCCTGGCCCCTAGAGCAAACTACAAGGGGAAGGAAGGTTATCTGTGCCTTGTGGAAGGCCCACTCCCCAGGCATGAGTGGAGATAGGTCATATGTGCCTTGTAGAATGGGCCCACTCCCCCTGGGATGGGTGGGAGAAAGGTCATCTGCACCTTGTAGAATGGGCCCACTCCCCCTGGGATGGGTGGGAGAAAGGTCATCTGTGCCTTATAGAAGGGGCCACTCCTCTGATAGGTGGAGAAAGGACATCTGTGCCTTGTAGAATGGGCCCATGCCCCTGGGATGGGCGGAGAAAGGTCATCTGTGCCTTGTAGAAGGCCCACTGCCCTGGGATGGGTGGAGACAGGTCATCTGTGCCCTGTAGAATGGGCCCACTCCCCTGGGATGGGTGCTGCTCCATTGACATTTTTGGCATCAGACCACATTTCTCACCACGCACCTCCCTTCTGTTATCGAACAAATGTCTTCGCCGTACCAGGTTTCTCCCCCTTTCGTAAAAGCTTTCTTTACCTGTCCACATAATTGGCCAATAAAAGATTGTGACAGCACCCCAAAACCAAAACTTTCCAAATGTCTGAAATAGTAAGGCATCAACCAACTAACCTGATGTATTAATTGTAGGACACTCTACCCAACAAGAGTAGAGTCACAGGGAATGTGCACCTGCAGAGACAACACATTGCATGAAAATAATAGAAAGTGAGTTCTCTGAGAAAAGTGGTGGCCATGTAAAAAGCAATCATCATAAGACTTCCAGAAAATCTTCCATATTTGGAGATCAAATATTTAAAAAGCTAAATAACTAATGAATTAAGGAAGAAACCACAACAGAAAAGAGGAAAAATTTTAATTGATTAATGATACCAAAACACATCAAAAGTTTTGAAATGCAGCTAAATCAGTCACCAGAGGCATATTTATAGCTTTAGATGCCTATATTAGACAAGATGGAAAGTATAATATAAATTTCTTCTCCTTCTGCCTAAATAGGTAGGAAAAAGTTAAATTCCAAATATAAAGAAGAGAGGCAATATTACAAACAAGAGTGAAAGTCAATTCAATTTTAAAAAAATAACCAGCAAAACAATGAGAAAGTTCAACAAAGCCGCAAGTTATTTTTTTAAATAATACAAATCCAATTGGGAAACCTCTAGCAAGACTGGTGCAGGACAAAGAGAACACAGCATTCATGATGAAACTCTCTGTACAAATTACAAAAAGTGGACATCATTAGAGACCCTCCAGATGCAAATAATACGAGTGGATAAAGAGCAGTAACTTAGCAGATATATAACAGCAACTGAGTTGCTTATTAATGCAGATAAATTAAGCAACTCAGAGAAAACTGATAAATTAAAAACACTAAAAAGAAATTGCAAATCTAAGTACCCACATGTCCATTAAATATGCTAAATTATTAATTACAAATCTTACCACAGAGAAAACTTCAAACTCAGAAAGTTTTACTGCAGGTATACACAATCTTTTGGCTTCCCTGGGTCACATTGGAAGAACAATGGTTTTGGGCCACACATAAAATATGCTAACACTAGCAACAGCTGATGAGTTGGAAAAAATCACAAAAAACTCATAATGTTTTAAGAAAGTTTACAAATTTGTGTTAGACCACATGCAAAGCCATCCTGGGCTGCATACACCCTGCAGGTCCTGGGTTGAACAAGCTTGTTTTACTGGTGGTATTTCTATCAAATGTTTAAGGGAGAAATAATTTCAAGCATAGAGAACTCTTTTAGAACACAAAGGAAGAGAAAGCACTTCCAACTTATTTTGTGAGGCCATTAGATAAAACCCTGATAACAAAACCAAAAACTTAAACTCCAGTGTCTCTCATGATCACAGTCACAAAATCCCCTAAAAATGCTAGATACTGAATTCAGTAATATATGTACAGAACAATAGGTCCCATGATCAAGATGGGTTTACTGTAAAGATGAAAGGTCCGTTTAATGCACAAAATTAATGAATATAGTCTATCATATTAATAGATTGAGGACACAAGTCATGTAATCATATTAACATTAATCAATAGAATCTACCATGTTAATAGATTGAGAACGAAAACAAGTCATATAATCATATTAATAAACATTGAAAAATAGCACTTGCCAGAATACAAAAGCATTTGTGATAACATTGTGCACCTGAGTCTTCCTTTAATTCCTGATCAAGGCATTAACTACCCGATCTACAGCAAACATCACCCGTAACGGTGAGACATTAAGTGCTTTCTACCTCAGCTTGAAAACAACACGTGGAGGTCCATACTCTTTGCTCTTCTTTAACATTAATACAGAAACTCTAGACAGGCCAGGACGGCAAAACAATGAAAGACATTCAGACTGGAAAGAGGTAAAACTTGGATTTAGTCACAGATCCCATAACAATGCAGGTGAAAAATGCTAATGATTATCTAAGATTATTAGAACTAATAGGTGGATCTGACAATGTTGCAGAATTCAATATTAAGAAATTAAATTCCTATATAGAAATGAATAATTAGAAATAAAATGGAAAAAATCAATACAATTCACAATAGCATCAAAAATGTCAACTCTGTAGTAATAAGATACGTAGGACTCTATACTGGAAACTATAAAACGCTGAGGAGAACAATTAAAGGAATTTAAATTAAGGAGGGATTTACTATGTTCGTGTGTTGAAAGACTCATTATTATGATGTCAGTTTTTCCAAAACTGATTTATATCAATGCAATTCCAATAAACATTTTTACAGATTTTTTTTTCTAAAAATTGACAAGATTCTTTAAAATTTATTTTGAAAGACAAAGGACAAAAAAGTAATTAACATATGGATACCCAGATTCAAATAGAAAAACAAAATTAAAGAACATCATATATATACATTCCAGAAAATACAAAGGTACAGTAATTACCACAGTGTGGGATTAATGAAGTGACTTAAAAATATAATAATGTAGCAATGTAGGAAATCCAGAAGTAGATCCACACTTATTAAATCAAATAATTTTCAACAAGGGTGCCAAGAAACTCAATGGAAAAAAAGAAACATGCTTCAACAAATGGTTTTGGAACAACTGAATGTGTAAAATAAAAAAAAGAAATTATAATTTTATCTTACGCTATGCACAAAATAAAGTGAAAACATTCAGTCTTCCAATAAAAATCAGAAGAACAGAATAATCTCTTCTCAAATTTAGGGCAGGTGAAGATTTCCCAGAGAAGTTAAAAAAAAAGATTGCATCATAAAATAATGATCAATTAAAGTTTATCATAATTAAAATCTTCTGCTCATCCAAAAAAAACATTTTGGCTATAAAGTCACAAGGTGGTGGAGGCATTAGCAATACTGTACTGGAAAAATACTTGTATAAAGAACTCCTGCAGCTCGATTAAAATAAATAAACAAACATATACTCAAGGCTTGAACAGGAGCACACAAAAGAAGATACAAAATAGCCAATGAAAATGTGATGAATATCTTTAGGTCTTGGGAAAATGCAAATTGAAACCATTGTAAAATATGACTGTGTATCCACCAGAAAGACTGACATTTTTATAGTTTGACAACAATAAATGTTGAAGAGGCTGTAGAACAACTTGAACTTTTATTTATTTGTTTTGAGTCTAAAATGTTAAACAACTTTTAAAAACTTTTGGCAGTTAAAAAAATTAAAATACATCTATCCCATAATTCAACAATTAAATTACTAAGTATTTATCCCAGAGAAATAAAATTATACCCACAGAAAGTGTGATACAAGAATGTTTATGGATGCTTTATTCAGTCTCAACCATAAACGCATCCACTCTAGCAAGGAAACATCCGCTGTGGGTCCTATGCAAGGGAGTGCCTTTCAGCATCAAAAGGAACACAGTATTGATGCATGCAACAGCGTAGATGAATATCAATACTTTCATGACAAATTAAAGAAACTGAACACAGAAAAACTTTACATGAGTTAATGTTAATGAAATTCTCTAAAATAAGCAAAATTAACTTATGGTGGTAGATGTCAGATACATGTATATTTGAGAGCCGAGCAGAATCAACTAGAAATTGGCATGAAGGAAGTTTCTGGGTGATGAATATGTTCTGCATTTAGAAACACATTTATGAAAACTGATCAAATCATGCACTTAAACTTGAGCAGAACATTTTACTGTATGCAAATTATATCACAAATGACACACACACACACACACACACACACAATAGTGATGAGTTTGATCAGCATCCTGGGATAGAGTTATAGGTCCAAAAGTTCCAGACCCAGCACTGCCCTAGTGCAGCGTAATGCTTTTGAATCAGATACTACTACCTTACATGGAGTAATGGTTTGGGATCTGACATTATTCCGGTGTTATGTTGTGTGGTTGTGTTGTGTTATGTTATATATGTCAGCCACTCATTGGTGTCTGCAGTCAAGGCTATGTTTAAACAGTTTAAAACTCCTTTACTATTTCATAAATGCAACCAGATCAAGCACTACCCAGTGTACACTGACAGTTCCAGGCCAGGTGCTGTCTGTTCACAGTGATGGTTCCAGACCAGACACTGACTGGTGTACAGTGATTGCTTCAGATCAGGAAGTGACTGGTGTACAGTGATGGTTCCAGACCAGGCACTGACTGGTTTATAGTGATGGTTCCAGAACAGGCACTGACTGGTGTATAGTGATGGTTCCAGACTAGGCACTGACTGGTGGGCAGTGATGGTTTCAAATCAGGCACTGCCTAGTGTACAGTGATGGTTCCAGATCAGGTACTGCCTCGTGTACAGTGATGGTTTTTAGAACAGGTGCTTGCTATGTGTGCAGTGATGGTTCCAGATCATGCACTGCTTGGCATACATTGATGATTTCAGATCAGGCACTAGCCTGATGCACAGTGATAGCTCTGGATCAGGCAGCAGTGTGATTTTGGAGTCTGGGGATTGGAGCAGGAAAGCATACGATGGCAGTGGGAAACCGGTCTAAGATTTTCCCCTCGGTGGAAGGGACCTGGTGTTCTGATGAGCCACTTGCCCATGCCGTTTCTCCATGGCTTCTGCTGAGTTCACTTGCTGCTGTGAAATGTGAATAGTCACATCTATTCTCTTGTGACTTCATTAAGCCACACGTTATATTATGAGGCTATTTTAAATAATTTAAAACTCCTTTAATATCTCAATAATTCAATCTTTGGTTGTTAACTACAGAGAAAAGATGTAACCCAACTTTATATAATTACACGACAGCGTATTCTGCAGTGTTTGGAGCTAAACGCTTAATGCGGTAAACATTCTCATGCCAGAGGTAATAAAAATGTTCTTTAAATGAAACCTCCCTTTCCATGCACCATGCATCACCCATCACCCTGCAGTCCCCAAGGAGAATAGCCTTCTTTGAAAAACTATTTAATTCAAATAAAGAAAAGATACAATGTTGCAAGTGAGAGCAAATAAAGATGGAATAAGGTATATTACCTAGGAAATGTTTGCATAACACACTGAAATTAATATACCATGTGCAGTAGTTGACACAGTTCATTCTAAAACAGATAAATCATTCACAGGAAAAATAAACACCAACTAAAAAGTAATAGATCACCAGTTGAGCCATATATATCAAGAATGAAATCAGATGTGCTCGTTACCTGTTGACACAACATGAATTTTCTGCTGAATCAGACATGTAATCTACTAAATCAAAGTGAACACCTACTGAGCCAGGCTTATCACCTAGTTAGACACATCACCGTGCAATTGCATGCATCCAGGCAGCCTTTATGTATTTTTAACAAATTAGCAGTGCACAGTACTTTAGAGCTTAGATTTACTAAACCATAAGCACTGAGAAGTTAACGCCCTAGTTGGTAAGATGTATGGATCCATTTTGCTTTATTTTTTCAAACTCAATTTACTTGATATTGCTGCAAATGCATTTATTGGGTTGGATAAACTTGAAGGTGGCCCCCCCCCAATCCGTGCCTCCCAGTAGGAACCCAATTCTCTTGAGTTTGGGAGGATCATGATATACTTCTAACCAATGGCATCTGGCAGTGGCAATGGATCGTCAGTCCTGACCTTTGATGACTTTGCAATAGGTCAGACTCATCTTGCTGGTAGACTCACCCTGGAGTCCCTTCCTGTATCTGGCTTTGCAAATGCAAGGTGCCGTAAATCGTGGTTCTAAAACTACCCAGGATTTAGTTTATAGAGGTATGACTGAGCGATGATATGGAGAGGTAAACGCCACTAAAAGAATGTTTTTACTATTTACATGTCTGAAGAAAGGGCACAACCCACCCGGCCATGCCATGCCATGCCATGCCATGCAGGGCCACAGGAAGGAGAAGCACAGGTTTTGTACAGAGGAAGAAGCAGGAGCAGGGGAATGCCAAGGCCAGACCATGTACTGGGGCTCCATGGGACAGGCAAAGCAGAGCAAAGCAAAGAGAGCAGCTCAGAGCTGGCTACTTCGCAGAATTCTGGAGGCCTTGGGGCATAGGGGCTGTCCTGAGTTGACTGGTACCTGGCCTTGGGTTAATGCAGGGCAGGAATAATATCGGGTTGGCATGTAGGTGTTTGATAAACAGATGGCTGGGTCTACAGACTCGGGATGGAACGGTTTGCATATGAAAGGCATGTTGTGGGCAGGTTATGATTGGTTAGGGTTGTATTTTGGAACTAGCCAGCCATGGGAAGGTGAGGCTTTCCCTGGGTCTGTAAGGCCCTCACATGCCATGGTATCAATAACACAGGAAATAAAAACAATTGACTTAATATAAATCGGCCCTGCATTGAATGGAGGCCAAACGAACAAGTACAGAACTTCAGAAAACAGAGTCACACACTCCGAAAATCTCAGAGCTACAAGAAATGAGTTCTGCCCACAGCCGAGAATGCCTGGAAACAGATCCTTCCCAGTCGAGCCCCTGATGAGAACACAGTCCTGGACAACTCTTTGGCTGCTGAGGCCCAAGTCGAGGACCCGGCTGAGCCAGGTCCCCATTCCCAGAAACTCAGTCATAATAAACATGTTCTTTAAAGTTGTTGCAATAGTGGTAGTTTGTTGAATAGCAGCAGAAAAGTCCCACAATTGTCGAGGTAACAAGGCACAGAAACTGTCATGAAATTATTAATTTAAGAGCATTAGGAAATGTTAACTTTATTGCCACTGCTGCTGCGCTATCATCTGATTCAGAAATCTAGAGAGTATTGTCAAGATCTCCAGCATTGGGGATTAAAGATTAATAAGGTGAAAACCAAGGCTTTGTCTGGGGCCACGCCACAAGGGCTGGACCTTGCTCCAAGGTATGGCTGGCATCAGGAACCAGGGAAGGGAGTGGGTCCTAGATCAGAGCTTGCAGTGAGGAGGAGCCTGGCAGGAGGCTGTGGGCTGGCACTCAGCAGGTGGGCTGCTGCCAGGAAGGGGTGCTGCCCTGGGTCAGCCTAACTGGGCTTTAGAGGTAGACTCATGTCTACTGGACAGGATCTGAGCCAGCGATGCTGACACAGAGACTGAAAGCTGAGACTGGCCTGCTGAAAATTTAGACTTGCTCAAGGAAGCAACGCAGTCATCAGAACCAGGGTGTGAGGGTGAAGTAGGACCCAGGCTTCGTGAGTGACTTTCTTCTCTCTGCCTCCGTTTCCCACTCTGTGAAGTGGGGACAATCACATTAGCCTCTCAACATCCGATGAAGTCCACAGTCGACCCCCCAAGAGAATCTGTGAATCAAGCAAGGCCACTGGGCTCCGTGCAGGGAGGGAGGAAGCTGCCTGGACAGACGGATTAAGGAGAGGGGGAGGTCAGGCAGGAGATGTTCAGAAGTCAGAACCCTGAGCTGGGCACTTGAGAGGCAGGTCTTGCGTTGAAGGAAACTGGCTGAACATGGGCCCTATGGAGGCACGATAGCTTTGTGTTGGTCGATATGGCAAAGAGAGGGCCCTGGAGGGTGAGGGGCTAGTCTCAATAAGTAAGCTACTTCAACTGGTCAGCACTCTTGCCTTCCAGGAGAAAGTACTTCCTGGAACCCACAGTGGAGTGATTTACATCTGGTCTCAGTATTCTCAGCACAGAAGGAGGAAATGGCTTAGATCAGGGGAAGGAAGAGCAACTTGGTCTTCGTCATCAAAGGATGACATTAAATAATGTGAATAAAGCTATTAGCTTAACTTCTAAGACACAGTAGGTGCCGATAAATGTACTGTCCACTTCACGGCAGCAAGGCTGACTCAGGGAAGCTCATTTTTGCTTGAAGTGTGGTGGATTTTTAATTCTACTGAACTAGCAGAGGGTTTAAGCCTGAGCCTGGGAAGTGTGAGGAGGACTTAGAACTTCAGGAACTGCGTGGGCACAGGACAGGCAGCTGGGTACTGTTAAGAACACGTTTCATGGCCAGGTGCAGTGGCTCACGTCTGTAATCCTAGCACTTTGTGAGGCTGAGGTGGGTGAATCACAAGGTCAAGAGTTCAAGACCAGCCTGACCAATATGGTGAAACCCATCTCTACTAAAAATACAAAAAATTAGCCTGACGTGGTGGTGTGCACCTATAGTCCCAGCTACTCAGGAGGCTGAGGCAGGAAAATTGCTAGAACCCGGGAGGCAGAGGTCACAGTGAGCCGAGATCCATCCACTGCCTTCCAGTCTGGGTGGCAGAGTGAGACTCCGTCTCGGAAAAAAGGTCTCTGTAGACGAGGAATGTGTAGGATGTGCTCAGATCTGTTCTGGCTTCTCTTCAGGAAAAGGAATATATTTCTCAGCCTCATCAGAATTGTCGTTGGCTTTAACCCCTGGAAATACAAACTAATGTTGTGTGGTCATTATTTCTCATGAACACCAAGCCATCTTGCCGATGGGAAGCCAAGGTGCTCCCCGAGAAAATTGGGTCCTGACTCCCGGCCGAGCTCACCTCCCTGGAGTCTGGGTACATCCCCAGTAGGCGTCAGTATGTGGGCACTCAGTAAGGGCACCTCGCACCTTGGAAATGATGGTCGCAATAAACATGCAAGCCAAGCACTCAGGGCAGCAGGCTTCCCTCTCCAGAAAGAAATGGCATTTAAATGGGAGATACCAGCTTTTCTCTAAGATCGTGTTCGATAAATAATGGTTTGAACATGCTTAGGGCATCTCATCATCAAAGAATCATTTTAGTAACATATGTAATTAATTCATTCAATTTCTTCCAGAAGTAGACAATACATATTCCAATAGACCGAGTTATTCCGTCTGTATTTTCAGGACACCAATACAGATTTGGTGTGGTGTATGTGTGCATAGTAGCCTTCATCCTAAAAGCAAAAATCCAAGGACTTTAAGCAAGTGACAATGCATGCCTATTTCAGGACTAATTATATAATAGTAGTTGAGATTTGCAGAGTCAGGCACTGTGATAAACATCTCTATACTGTCTGCATGAGTTCCCTATTGTTCCTATAACAAATGACCCACACATTTAGAATCTTCACACAGCATGAGTTTCTTCTCTCCTCGAGTCTGCAGGTCAGAGTGCCACATGGTCTCACTGGTTTCTCTGCTCTGGGTTCCTCAAGGCCAAATTCAAGGTGTCGGCCAGCATCTGGCAGATCTGGAGAGAACACATTTTCTGCCCAGAAATGTTGCTGGCAGCTTTTGGTTCTCTGAGCCCATGAGCTAAAGTTCCAGTTTTCCTGTGGCTGTCGGCGGGGAGCCCGCAGATACTCAAGGCCACTGCACCCCATGTCACACGGCCCCCTCCATCTGCAGACCTAACAGTGCCTCCAGCCCCTGTCATTCCTGGAATCTCTCTTCCTTTCCCTCCGCTGCATCTCTGTGATTCCAGCCAGAGAAAGTTCTCTGCTTCAAAGGGCTTGTTGTGGGTTGCATTTTGTCCCCAGATATTGACGTGTATTCCCCAGGGCCTGTGAATATGACTTCATTTGGAAATAAGGTCTTAGTAAATGATCAAAATAAAATGGGTCATTGGGGTGGGCCCTAATCCAGTATGACTGGTGTTCTAATAAAAACAGGAAATTTTTGGACGCAAAGACACACACACACACAAGCAGAGTGTCATGCGAAGGTGAAGGCAGAGATCAGGGTGGTCCTTCTGCACGTCAAGGGCCGATAAAGACGGCCGTCAGCCAACAGAGCCCAGGGGTGGCCCGGAGCAGATTCCTGCCATGGCCCCAACCCCGATGGCCCCTTGACCTCCATGTGCAGCCTCCGGGACTGTGAGACAAGACATCTCCAGTGTTTCAGCCTGCGGCCCTTTGTTACAGCAGTCCAGGCTATAGCCTGGCCCCACTGAGCCACCCAGGATGCTCCTCTCACGTTAAGGCTCAGAACCTTAATAACACTGCAAAGCCCTTGTTCATGTAACATGACATATTCACAGGTTGCAGGGATTGGCGTAAACATTTTTCAGGGGGCTACTTTTTACTCTAATGTATTATGTATTAATTGATTTGATCCTCTGAGGTGGGTCTATCTTGTGTCCAATTTTCCAGGTGTGAGAACCAAGGAAAGAGAGGCTGTGATGACCATACCAGGTTGACACCCAAGCCAACTGATGGGCAGGTGCCCTCTCAGCCACCAGGTCTTGCTTGGGGTGCAGGAGTCACAGGCACATTCTCAAGGCCCCCACCTGCTCTAAGTTCAACGTGGGTCTTCCTTTCCCCCATGAATTTTGGAATGAGTTACTTACATAAACTCATTCTCAGGCTAAAGAAGGCTAAGTGTGAAATCGAGAGCAAGCAGACTTAAAAAGAATGAGCGAAATTCCAAACGATCGCTCTTGCCCTTCCTGACATGCTAAGGGTCACCTGTGCACAGGGAGATGGCTCTGCTCCAGGAGGAACAGCCAGAGCCTACAGCGGATCTACCTGGTCCTGGCCCAGCACTGCAGACCCAACCAACTGGCTCTTCCTGCGGCCTCCCGCTAAAGAACACAAAGGCCAAAGACATTTGTTTTTGAGGGGTTTAAAATCTGTTTTTAAAGAAAACTATCCATTAAAAATAAATCGACACAGAAAACACCCAAGGAAGCATATACTACACGTGAGAGCAAAGCTGTGAGAGCCTCCAAGCACTAATTTCAGATGTGCTTGGTCCAGAGAGATTCCAGGGAGAGGGTAGAATTCTGCACTGTATTTGTTCATGAAGAATGAAACGCAGAGGCCCCCAGGGGGACACGTGAGCCTTGGTGTGCATGCACACACACGTTCTCTCTCAACCCACTCTGTTAATTACCTAGGACTTCTCTGAGTTAAACGAAGATTGAAATGAACTAAGCTGAGTCTGTCAATCGTTTTCCTCTCTGCACCCAGCTTTGAGGGCCTACCCCTCTATCTTTATTCAGATACATATATTCAGAGTCCCCACAAACCAGCACCTTGCATTATCCTTGGAATTAGGACAATCAAACCTGCGATCGCATAGGATCTTGCTGCATGGTACCCTTATCAATGTGTTTCTCCAGAAACAGAGGACAGCTACTACCAATTATATTTCCATAATAAGGTGAAACTCATTTTTTAAAAAATGCGTTTATCATTTAAGGTAGTGTTTCTTTGTAATAATACCACCAAATAAGCAAAACAAGTTCCAGGGTATGTGTTTTGCTCCCAGCACTCAGTCCACGTGTGGGGCTCACGGTGGTACTCCATCCTGGCACTGACAGGCAAATGAGAAGAGCGGGCAGTTCCCTCTCACCTCCCCTGCTGAATGAGGTCACGTGTGCCCCTGAGGGTCAACTACAAGTTTTTGAAACAGTCACTCCATAAATGCCAAGCTCTGTGTTATGATGAGTTAATCCAATTTCTTGGAAATGCCCAGGTTCTTCATGAGGCTGCCCAGCCTTTTTTCCGAGGTCAGCTACTTCAGCCATGAGTGCATTTATCCCCTGAATTGCTGCCACGTAGGTGCAGCGCAGTCAGAAGGCTGAGATATCCCGCCCTCCTTCTCAGAGGGTGACCAGCAGCCTACGGGTCTCCAAGCCTCTCCTGGTAAATCTCTCCATCTGCTATGCTTTAGCCCCTTCATAGGTAAAGAGGGGATGGTACTGCCATGAAGGCTTTAGAACAGAGTTCCTTAGGCAAGGTTTGCTCACAGCCGAGATGCTCCTTACCTGTGTGTTAGAGAATAAGTTCTGTACCTGGGCAGCAGGCGGATGGCCTGCTCTGCCTCCTCCCTATGGCCAAACCCCCTGGACAGTGGGGGTAGTTCTGGGAACATGCTCTAGAAGACAGTCTGGAATTCCAGAACCATTTGGAGGCCATGGACCCGGGTTCTGGTAAGGAAGGCCCTACCCACCTGACAACAGGCAGGTGCACCTGGGTTTCTAGCTGCAGGAGAACGTGAGAAGGCTGGAGCCGACTCCCTTCTGCTGCTCAGACCAGCGCTCCTGGTCTCTGGGGGAGGGACAATACTAAGGGGAGGAAATGGCAAAGGGGACCCCCTCCTTTACTCTGAGCTAGAGGCAAACACCCAGAGCTACTCAAATTGGGCTCAACTGTTTCATGACATCACTAGAGAGAAACAACAGAGCTTGGAGGAGTCTTCGTGGAAATTCTGACATAAATGAGCCACGTTCAGCTCTGGGTTCTACAATTTTCCTAAGGAGCACAGCCAAACGGATTTTTCTTTTCCTGTATTAATGACTATTGAAGTAGCTAAGATTCGAATATTCAACAAGTCTGTCCGGGACTGTGAGGCTCAGCCTCGTGCACCATTGTGCAATCACAGAAGCACGGGGCCTTCTTTCTCTGCAGGGGTCAGAAAGGAGACCCGCGCTCATCAGCAGGGAGCTGCCTGGGAGCACACGGTGAGGCCACCTCGGACACAGCCACTCCAAGCAGACCCTTGTCTCTGTCCCCGGTCTTCGGAAGGACCACGGGGACGTGGCCTGAAAGTTGATTTCATAAAATACTGGTTCCCATAGTAGGGCAATAGAAATGTGTGATCGTTCATTTTCTGACTTCAATCAATTATTTGAGGCATCCTTATTTATGTATTCATACAATTTGTCATCATTTCTTTTTCATGGTAAAAGTGAAATGATTCCACTCTGTCTTTGTCCTACTTACAGATAATGGAAAGAGCAGTTTCCGAGCAGGGAGAGTGGGATTCGTGCTGTGACTTGGCATATGAGGCCCAGGATGCCTGCACACAGTCCCCCGGCACAAGGAGGCCTGGCAACCTGCTTTCACAGTGGGAGGTCTGGGTACGGACTCTTGTAGGTGGAGTTATTCAACAGAAGACTGACTCCACCGCCAACAAAACACCTCTTACGTTGTGCTTTCACTTTGCCCTAACCATGACTTTCTGGGCTATAATCTTCCCTTTGTCACAGTAGATAATCAGGCAGACATGGGCAGGGGCAGGAGAGACCCCCCTCCTAACCAGGAATGTCAGGCGGCCATC
The DNA here is from genome assembly GCA_036589455.1 of Ateles fusciceps. Taxonomy (NCBI): domain Eukaryota; kingdom Metazoa; phylum Chordata; class Mammalia; order Primates; family Atelidae; genus Ateles; species Ateles fusciceps. The sequence continues at coordinate 7,529,065 of JAZHEH010000586.1, forward strand.
AGGTGATGGTCAGGTGGTTAACTGTCTCCCTAAAATAATAACTGGTGGCAGCCAGCGCCAGGGAAAGGCAGTCTCCCTATAGACAGAAAAGTCCTGAAACTGGTGATCAGCAGATTCCCAGTAAGAGCCCAGGAGTGGTGAAGGGCTCAAGCATGCGCACCAAGAGGCGAAACGGCAGAGTTTAACTTGTGTACAAACAACCTCCTGGGGATATTCGGCTGGTAAAGGAAGAACGCCTCAAGTGAGCACTTGCACAACTCTGGGGAACACACGGCGCGTGCTCCCCTCCCACATGCCAGCAGGCTGCTGTGCTTACAGACCTTGCACCCCAGGGAAGAATCAGGGGGGGAATGGACGCAGACCCCAGAAGAATGCCAACACATAAAACCCAAGTCGAAAGGTCAAACCACGCACATGTCTTTCAAGTCACCCACTCAACCTTCTTCCACGTGGACTTGACTTCCTCTCATTTCTGCTCTAGAGCTTTTTAATAAACGTCCACTCCTGCTCTGAAACTTGCGTGGGTCCTTCCTTATGCCTTCTGCCCGTCAGCTGAATTCTTTCTTCTGAGGAGGCAGGAACTGAGGCTGCTGCGGACCTGCAGGGACCTGCCAGCGGTAACTCAGACATCGGTGCCAGTAACGTGTTTTGGTGCCACGTGACTCGTTTAACTTCCACCGCTAACATTCTCACTGTGGACCAAGTGCAAGATAACCATGAGCCCAAAACGCTAAAAAATCGGTGAAGAGTATTGGAGAGAGAGAGAAAAAAACAATATAATTACCCTTTATCACATTATGTCTCTTGTGGAAATTCTGTGCGTTGACTTTGGAATTATCGTTGATATTTACAAAAGCTTACGCTTTTGTTGAGTTGTGTTCTCTTTCGGAAAGGTGTCTGAGGCTCTTGAGTTGGAATGGAACATCGCCTCATTTACCTCACTCGAATGAATGGAAACATTTTTCACATCTGTGCTCTTCATTTAAGGGCGGAGTTTTGGGGGAGAAACAGATGTCCTGAAGTTCAGCGAGTGGTGAGTGTGGACGGAGCTGTTTCTACCCTCCGGAGTGTTTGCCTCTTGGCTTCTTCCCCATTGCAGCTTGTCTTGGAGGTGGAGGTCTGTCAAGCCATAGCTTCAGGAAGAGCATGGAGGCACCAGGCTTTGAGATCTAAATCAGGCTTTTTAAATGTATGGCAGGAGAAGTAACTGTGAAAGATAAGGCTTTGGGAATTGTTTGAGCATTGCAAATTCCTCTAACCTTAGAGTGAGGCTGGGTACCTTTCTGCCCTCACCCACAGACATGGGGAAAGGAGGAGAAGCCAGTTTGCTTCTCCCTGGACTGGAAGAGAGAAGCTGGGCTGGTGGGGGGAGCTGGTGGGAGCCTGAGCATTTTCCCAGGTTGAGTATGTGGAGGGTAGGGATGGAGGATCTGAGAGGTCGGGAAAGTGTGCCTCTGAGAAATGGCCAGCTGGCAGTGAGAGGATCAGAGCTCTGTCTGTGCCACAAGAGCGGACGGGCGAGGGGGCCATGGGAGCATGCCCTGCTACCTCTTTTCCTGCAGCCTTTGTGGGTCAGGGGGGGGGGGCCAGAGATCCTGTGCCCTCTGAGAGGGACGTGGGCATTGGCAGAAAGAACCAGCCCATCTGAAGAGCCCCAGGTCTGGACGGAACCAGGCCCAGGGCACTGTGGACATGGCTTGGAGTCCCCTGGGCTTCCTGAAGGGATGGGCACTGCAGACACAAGGATGCAGGAGCAGTGACCACCCCAGGGTTCTCCCTCCCTGACATCTCGATACTCAAAGGCCGTTGGAACTCTGATTTGATGGTGGGAGAACAGGAGAGTGGTAAGGAACCCCTGAACTAGATTGAGAGAGTTTACCCTGAATTGAATAGGAACTCCTTTCAATAATGAGGTTAAATGAAAATTTGAGGTCGAAAGCAATCTGTTAGCCAGCATGAAACTTCCCAACAGCTCGCTGTGCTCAGTTCAGTAGTTTGGCTCAGCTGGTGAGCTGTTCTGAGCCCCTTCTCTCACCGTGAGCCCTCCAAAGTCACCGCAGGATGCCTGGTCTGGGTGGGCTTTAGTGCTAGCCAGTAACAACAGGAGAATTTACTCAACAAATCAATAAAGCATCTAAGATGAAAAGTTTGCGTGTAGCACCCAGCAAGGTAAATTGAAGTGCTTTAGTTCAGATATTCTAACTCACTTCATTAGTTCATTCTTAATCACTCTTCACATTCATTAAAGCAAATTCCCCAAGAGACATCTCTTTCATCAGTTAAAAGATAATCTTCACTGAATTTTCTCCAATTCGGACTTCACAACAATGCAGATTGTCTTGATTTGTTAGAATAAATTATTGAAGCTTCATGATTTTTTGCTGTGTTCATAAATATAACGCAAATTTCAGCTTAGAAGTACACAAGTTAGCAGACTTATTTGTGGCTTTCTTTAAATTTATTGATATAAATTAATGTATTGGGTGTCATTAGATGTTTGCTTTTGATGAAATGTGTTTGAGGTCAGGGGCAGTGGCTCACGCTTGTAATCCCAGCAATCTGGGAGGCCAAGACGGCAGATCAGTTGAAGTCAGGAGTTTGAGATCAGCCTGGCCAACATGGTGAAACTCCATCTCTGCTAAAAATACAAAAATTTAGCCGAGTGTGGTGGCACACGCCTTTAGTTCTGGCTCCTCTGGAGGCTGAGACAGGAGGATCAGCTGAACCCGGGAGGTGGAGGTTACAGTGAGACAAGATTGCACCACTGCACTCCAGCCTGGGGTGACAGAGCAAGACCCCGGAAAAATGAAAGAAAGAGAGACAGAAAGAGAGGGAGAGAGAGGAGAGAGAGAGAGAGAGAGAGAGAGAGAGAGAAGAGAGAGAGAGAAAGAGAAAGAAAGAAAGAGAAAGAAAGAAAGAAAGGAGGGAGGGAGGGAGGGAGGAAATGTGTGCAATAATGATTTATTTGGACACCAGTCCCTCTACAGAAACATCCTGCAAAAAATTGTGACTGGGAAGCAGCCGCAGTCGTCAGCCCATTCCTAAAGTTCTACCCAAGAGCAAATGCGTTTCTCTCCTGCCTGACTAAGGAATCTGGCTGAACTTACTCAATGCTGACTGTGATTTGGGATGTTCTTTTTCCCACGTACCAAGGAGCCTATTTACATGATTTATTTGGTGGCTTATAAGCGATAAGCATCTCTTACCTTTTTCTAATTTGCGTAATTACCTTGGCTGTCCTTCCCCTGACACACCTGTGTAGTCTTTACCCTGGTAGTGTCTTCCAATCAGAGCAGTTAGCACCATGTCCTCCCCAGCATGGCCCTTTACAACAGCAACTGGCGCTCCCGTGAGCATTGTCTCTTCACCGTTTAATATTAAAAACCTTGTGAAATAACACATTTGGATAAAGCTGCTGACACTCGGGGGTGATGAGTGGAATCTTGCAACATAAAGGGGCCAGAAATAAATGGGCAGGAGCCATGTGAGTGTGAACTAGAGCCCCTGAATTGCGGGTAGTGAGGCAGGCGGGGCAGCGTCCTGTCTAGAAACACCCCGACCCCTTGCCAACACGTCCAAGGGCAGAAAAGGAACCCTGATTTATCTCAGAGCTGTTGTGCTTACTCGGACCTCTGAGTGGAGAGCCTAGTTTTGGCACTCATGCCTTTGTTTTACTCTGCTAGGTTACTTCAGTGTACACTGACATTAACTCATTTTCTCACAAAAGCAAGGTCTCCTCGATCTGCTGGAAAATTGTCTTTCCTTCCAGATAAGCATGATGGGATCGCTTCCCCATCAGAGCACAGTCCTCCAAGACCCACGCTGAGGCTGTCCTGCCACCTTCATCCATGTCATGAGCACATCATCACATATTTCACGGGGGTCTCCAGAGAGGAACGCTCACTTTCAAGAGACATCATCATTAAAGCATTTGTTAGGTATAGAGCACACTGAAATTGCTCTTTCAACCGTGGTTAAAAAAATACATGGATATATTTGTCCATCTTGAATTGAATCTGGGTCTCACTGATGAGGATTAGGAAGGTCTCGGGGAATCTCCTAGCCCCTGACCCCCCCTTTCTCTTGTGCTCCTCATCACCTCTACTTCCTGAGGATTCTGTGAGTTCCCTGGGGGAGTACTTCATTAGACACCACAGGATGCACAGCAGGGAGGATAAATACCAAAGGAGGAAAAACTGCAGAGAATTCTGGAGGATGATTTGAAATGAGAGCTCTGACAGCCCTCTAGAAGAATCTTGCATGTTCCAACACCCCCTGTGTGCCTGCCCTGGCTGGGAAGGTGTGGGGATGTTTGTCACTCAGCTGAATGTGGCATAACCTGACTGGTACATCTTCATAAAACAAAATACCGCTGACATGGTTTGGCTGTGTCCCCAGTGAAATCTCACCTTGAACTGTAGCTCCCTTAATCCCCACGTGTGGTGGGAGGGCCCGGGTGGGAGAATATTGAACCATGGGGGAGAGTTTTTCCCATGCTGTTCTTGTGGTAGTGAGTAAGCGTCATGCGAACTGAGGGTTTTATAAAAGTGCGGTTCCCCTGCACTCACTTCCGCTTGCTGCCATCATGTGAAGAAGGACATATTAGCTTCCCCTTCTTCCATGATTGGGAGGCCTCCCCAGCCACGTGGAACTGGGAGTCCATGAAGCCTCTTTTTCTTTATAAATTACCCAGTCTCAGGTATTTCTTGATAGCAATAAGAAAATAAATTAATAGAGTAAATTATGTTATTTTCCTGCCGAAAACTTGCACTGACTTCCATGCAAAGTCCCAAAGTAAGTCCTACGTCCCCCCCAAGCATGGCCGGTGCCCACAGCCTCACCCAGACCTCATCTGGACTGGACCTTACTTCAGGACCTCATGTACTTTTGCATTGGAGTTGTGAGGGGGACCTGTGGGAGAAGCATGGCAGGGCAGGTTCAGAGGCTCTGCCCACTCGTCTAGAGCGGTCGTACAAGATTCCAGGCTTAGCAGAGACACAGGAGTTTGTTTCTCTATACACAGCCTGGTGGCAAATGCCATCACAGATCTTTTTCTGGAGAAACACTGCAGGATATTAAATGCACTGGGTGGGTCTGTGGGCATTTGCTGTGTTTTTCTCTAGACGTCTCTGCAATAGGTAGTTGACATATTTCAGCTTTCCCGCGTATACTAGATATGTACACACAGACAAAGCATCGAGGTGGCACGTGCCTTGTGGACACCCAGGCAAACACCTGCGGCAGGCTGTCTCATTCCTCCCACCTTGCAGGCCTCTGCCTGCTTTCTCCCCATCACCTCTACGCCTTCTCCGCAGCCTACCTCAGAGCCCTGCACACGACAACAGTGGGAATTCCTTCCCTGCTGTGCCCTACGTGTGGTTGTTACCTGGAATTTGCTGCACTGCACAGATGAATTTCCATAACTGTGTCCTTTGCTAGACTGGGGCTTCTCAAGACAGGGCTGACATGGTTCATTCATCCCTCAAAGTCGTCTTCCTCCACATTAATGGGAGGAGGAGAAATCAAGCCGCAGGACGCGGGAGGGACCTGGAAAGAGGAAAGGAGGGAAGCCAGACAGGCCATTTCCATCAGATTTCTGGGGCGGAGGAGCTGGCCACTTAGGAGGTTGTGGCCCTCAGTGACAGGGTGAAGGAAGTGGGTGATGCCGGAGCCCCACTCACCTGGTGGCAGGAGATGGGGCTTTCAGACAAATGCCTTTGGTCTGGGGAGATGCAAACAGTCCCTGAGGAAACCGGCCATGTTGTCCTTACATTTTTAATTTTTGTTTTGACTCTATAGTATGTTCAGCCCCTTATGAAAGTCCATACAAAGATATTGGTTCTGCCTTGTGCAATTTACTTCTCAAAAGAAAAGGGAAAAGACATGAGATCCACAGTCCCTCCAGAAACGTCTGGGTGATTCCATGCACAGGCAAAGCTCAATACCAGCCCAGAGACAGCAGGGGGTGGGGCCCTCCCATACACACAGATGGAAGAGCTGGGGACATTTGCCTGAATTCGCTAGAGAAGGTGGGGGCTGTCCCATAAATACAGATGGAAGCACTGGGACACTTGTCTGAATTCACTGGTCAGCACCCCCTGACCTCCAGTTTCTTTCTTTTATCCTTACCTGGCTGTCCTGCGACTTTGTTCATCAGGCTAAATCATTGAATTCTGGTAGGAAATGAGGTTTTTATATACAGTTTTCATCATATTGTCTTAGCCCTAAAACTAACAGTAACATAACGGTACTCTTAATGTTACTACCCCATATCCCTAACCCTCACCCTAACCCTACTCCCAACCCTACCCCTCACCCGCACCCTCACCCTCACCTGTTTCTAATCTCCAGGAACCACAGAAGTGGGCCACAGAACCCACATTTTCTGTGTTCTCTGTAGAGGTGTAGAGATTACAGTTTGACTTTGAAAGACTCGTTTTTGGAGCTTTTTGATAAAGGCACAGCCATCCTTTCACTCTACTCAGAGCCAGCCCATGGAGAAGGCGTTTCCTGGTCCTGGAGGGAAAATGGCACATGGACACCTAGAGCCACACCTCAGCACTTGCTGATTTGGGGGCATGTCAATGTTTATTGTATTGAACAGTTTCATCGGAGTTTAATTAGAAGGAAGACATGGTCCCATAATTATATGAAAGTATCCGGGAATGGGACCTACACAGAGCAATGCTGAGTTGATTTGAGCGTTGTAAGGCTTTCATTGTCCTCAGTATTCAATATGCTAGCTGATTTGCGCAGTCCTCCTTGCTTAAAGCTGCCTGTTCTCCCCACACTGTACCTGGACCTTCAGCTTCTTTATTTTCCATCCCTGCCATCCTCTCACTATGGAACACGCTGTCTCCAGGGCACCTCACCTGCACACCATGACCCAAACTTGTCCGACTCATTTGCGGTTCTTCCTCTCTCCTCCATGACCGTCGCCAAGGCCTCTTCTCCCCTCCTGCTGTCTCTGCAGAACTGACCCGGCTCAGGGCATCTGTTGATTTCAAAAGCTCTCTGCGCTTGCTAACTCAGAGAGCACAAAGGTGGGGCAGAATTGGACTCAAGATTTCTTAATTCCAAAACATGCGCTTCACTCAGATCAAATGCCTCTGGAATGCAAAGTCAAAGAAAGCCATTCACTCCTGTGTTTAATCTGAGACTGGGGCAGCAAGCAAGTTGCACTAATGCCTGTCCCTTCTGCTGCAAACCAGGGCGTAATATTAATGGAATACGAGAGGACTGTCTGTTAAAGATCTGACTGCACCTTGAAACACACAGATGTGTGCCCTGAGTTCAGCAGGAGCTGTGTGTGCACGTGCGTGTGTGTGCTGGAGGCAGATGAGGGCGGGGAGCATCGCGGGGCAAGTATACAGGAAGAACAGAGAGAGCAGAGAGGAATTAGATTCACGTTTCTCTTAATGTATCCCCCAGTCACCCCCATTGGGCTGAAAGTGCATCGTCAAATATTTAAAAAGAAAATAATGAGTCTTATATTTGAGCTTCATGAAAGAAAGAGGATTAAAATAGCTGAGCAGACAAAAAGAAGCAAGCACAAAAAAGGAGAACTCCTGATTAGTTAATATAAAACATGCTGAATCCAGTTATGAGAATCCTGCAATTCGGGTTCAGTACTCCTCCTGACCAGATGAGAACAAATATGTCTTTAAATCAATACGGCATCTCGGAGCATCTTGGCCTCACCCGCCACTGCCTGTGGCTGCAGAGCGGCATTAGGGGAGGGCCCCCCCCGGGACAGTGCTGGCCTGCCTTCAGGTTGAGGCTTGCTGCTATCATTTCCTCAAATCCCCAAGAGATTGCTAAAGAAATCAGAGTAGTTCATTAGCATAAGGCCAGCTAAAATCTATTGATTTGTAACTCCATACAATATTCTGTTTTCATTACCATCTGCTGAGTTCTATCCATCCCGGCTCCAGGCTCTCCTCCCCCCCTGGTTCACCATGAATCTGTGCTCTAATGAGAACACACCTTGAGGAAAACAGGGGAGGACCTGCTTTGCCGTCAGCTATTGTCACAGTGTTCCGGGAATCTTCCTTCTAAATTCCAGCTTGGTGTTTTTAAAAGCAGTAGAGTATTTAATCCTCAATAATTAGACTTTGCCCGAAAGGACAAACTCATTTATATTACTGTCAATTTAACCCAGTCCCTCAACGGCTGTATTCAGTGTTTTATCGTAATATTTTAAACAACTTAGTAGAAATGAGACATTTAAGATAAAAATGTCGAAGCAGTCTTCATCTAAATCTGAAGGTTGCTCAAAACTTAGAAAACACAGTTATCCGCAGAAAGCAGGTACAAAATATAGATTTAGTCAACTCTTTTGACAGTGTTGGGCTCATGTAGGCTCTGAATTGGGGGAAAGGAGGCTCTGAACTGGGGGGACGGACTCTGTCGCAAGGAATGTGTCCAGCCCAAGTGGGCTGCCCTTTAGAGCACGTGGTCAATGCGTTGACACCCACTGGCCTTGTGTGCTCAAGTGGAGCGGGGATGCCTGGGAGGGAGGACCGGGAATTGTGTCATTCCCTTGTCATTTCTGCCTTCTCTTGGCCATTCCTTTGAGTTTCCAGGGTCGGTCTCCTGTTGCAGTAAGCGTCAGCTTTCACTGTCTGCAGACAGACAGACACACACACAGGTGCACATACACTCACATTCACACTTACACATACACACACATGCACACACACACATTCACTCACACTCATACACTCACTCATATGCACTCATGCGCTCTCTCACACACTCACACAGACACACACGCACACACACAAAGACACAGTCACACTCATGCACGGAAAATGAAAAGCACCAAGAGCGAAGGGGCTGCCCAAAGGACAGATGGCGCCCTGTGACCTGTTGAAAGCATGGTAACAGAAGACCTGAGACTGGGCCGGGTCTGCAGGAGGCCCTGGAGCCATGTCCCCCTGTCTTCCTCTGTCCTTTGTTCCACTCACTGTACCTCCGCTCTCTCAAGAACCAGGTCATGGCCACGCTTTCCAAAGCATGCAAGGCCCGGGGGAGCTGTGTCTCTCAAAGTTGGTGTCCTGCACCCTGGTCCAGGGCTGTGCTTTGCACCGGGGGTCATAGCTGAGGCATTTGGAGTGCACTGTGCCACCACAACCCCTTGGGGGTTCAGATGCTTGTCACCAGGGCAAAGGCACAGAGGAGCCCTGCGGCCGGAGTGTCAGTCAAGTCAGGTTGGAGGCAGGTTTGTTGAGGAGCTGATTTGGCCAAGGTCTCCTTAGCGGCCCTCACAGCCTCACTCCTGTCCATGCTTGGATTAGCACTGCCACGGCAGGTTCGAAGCAGAGTGCTGCTGCGTTTGCACCAGCCAGAGCTGCATGCGTGCCTGGGAGGTCCTGGCGGTGAGAAGGTCCTGAAGCTCCACGCAGGCTCTGTGTCAAGCTCCGGGGCTATGGGGCTGTGCGGAGCTGAGGCTGCCTGCCTCAGCATCTCCCAGAGTGTGGAAGGCTGGCCCCCGGCCTGGTCAGTGCCCGGGTTCTCCTAGCTGGGACTCATTTTCGGCCACACCACCGGGAAGGTGGGCTGCAGCCTGTGTCCATCCATTTCCACCCCGGGATGGCTGGTGAGCAGCTCTCAGAGCTGGCCGGGTCCCTTGCAGCTCTGCCATGGAAGAGGCGGCCTCGGTGCCAGTCCTGCTGTCTGCACCACATCTCTGAGTCATGAACTATCTGCCTCACTCTTGAAGTGATCACTAGAGATAGACTGTCAGGAGAAGCAGAGACAGTGGTAGGTAAGAAAGACATCTGCAATCTCTAAGTCCTCCTGAAAACCTTAGTGATCAGTAGACATAGCAGAAATACAAATCAAAAATGATCAATATTTAAATATCCGAGTTGCCATAGAGTGACACTATTAGAGACAGCTGCAGCCCCAAATGGTAAATTTGCTCTCAGGGAAAAATGGCCTGGATTTTCAGGGACTATCAGTGGCCCTGACCAGTGGCTTACAAGGCAGTTTGGAGGAACTATTGTTTGGAAAGTTCTGCCTTTCTTATGAAAGAGAGTCCCCCTCTTACGGCAGTGGGCAGGCTACTCAGGACTGTGGCCGCTGCCTTCCCTCACTGCCCGGAAGAGCTCTGCCCATTGTGCTCCAGAGGCTACAGGCATCGCATGTAGCTTTAACCTGTGAGGAGCCCCTGGCAGCCCCTGCCGCTCACCTCCTCTGGGTGTAGGGTAGGGTTAGGATTCACTAGTGTCGGGTCTTTTTGCTCCAGTGGTGAGTTATTGACTGAAGCATCCTCCTAGAACCCAGCAAAGCTACCATCCACGGGTGTTCTTGCTCCTTGGTTTCACATTATGTAAATTAGTACGTTCTTAATTTCCCTAAAGCTGAAAAGACTTGTTATCTGAACAAACTACAGCCACTGTAAGTGGGTTCTCACATTGCACCGACTGTACAATACCATTGCAGACTTTCAACGTGAGCGGAGTGTGCCACGGCCAGCTGGGAGGAGGTCAAGGTAGGCCACCCACGGAGCCCATGAAAGGGTCTCCTTAACCATGGGAGGAGCCCATGAGAGGGTCTCCTAACCATGGGAGGAGCCCATGAGAGGGTCTCCTTAACCATGGGAGGAGCCCATGAGGTCAAACAACCTAGGAGGACTTCAGCTCAGTAAGCCGGGGACCTAAAAGGATTCCATTAAGGAGCTCAGGATTTGTAATTTCAGGAGCCTAAGCCTGTGGTTCTATTTAGTCCAAAGCCGGTGTCCTGGGACCATAATTCAGATGAAGTCTCTGTTTCCTACTGCACGAGTCTGCTACATTAGGCAGGTGGGACAAGAGAACGGAGGGTGACTCCCCCGGAGAAGTCTAACTGGGACAAGCAGGAACTGCTTCTTATGGGAAACCTGGACCTACTGGATATGAAGACCCCTTCTAATGGCCTTTAGTGAAACAAGGTTCATCAGGGTTTCTGCACTCTGTTCCAGTGCCATGAGTTGAGAGACAGGTCTTGATCATGCTCTAAATTGGAATTACTAAACATTAGATGCAGAGATGAAGCTCTCCCTTTGAAGACACAGGAAATATATCCTTAGCTTTCTCTAAAGAAAATGAAAGAAGAACAGATGAAAATGTGAAAAGAGGAGAATTTGAGAGATGATCCTTTCTTTTAGCTCAATCTGTTCATGAACTCTATGGGCTAAGCCACGGGTGTTCCCTGGGCCACACATAAAATACACTAACACTGACAATAGCTGTTGAGTTAGAAACGAAACAAAAAGTCTGTGTATAATTTTTGTGATATCCACCACAGATAAGCAAACAAGTCCTTGCGTTCAAAAGGTTGAGCACGGTGGGACTCTAAGCCTTCCTGTAGGAAATAAAAAACACGAAGAGAATGATGGTTTTGGTAAGACGATAGGCTGACAAAGAAAACTCCAGTAGCAGCTGGGAATTCTGCAGGAAGGAAATCAGATGCCGACAGCCAACCAGCAAAGCTTGGTGGGGATTACAGTGATGGGCAGAGAAGGGCAGAGGGTGGAGGAAGCTGAGAGACCCATGCCAGGACACAGTGGGGCAGAGGGAGAACCTACTCCCTCAGGGGAGGAGAGAGGGGCAGGGCTGGACAGAGTCTGCTTGTGTCCATATGTGCTTAAGAAGGACCTGCTGGAGTGGCCAACTGTCCCAGTTTGCCGGGGATTGTTGCAGCGTTAGCACTGAAAGTCCATGCTCTGGGACACCTTCCAACCTGGGCAAATAAGAAGACGGAGGCTCCTTGTTATGCCCTGATCCTGATGGAGCAGGAGCTCCCAGGGTTCACATTTGAAACTGCATGGGACTCACAGAACAGGGGTAAACAGAGTCCCTCCAAATTTATGTCCACCCAGAACCGCAGAATATTACTTATTTGGAAAGAGAGTCTTTGCCAGTGTAACTAGGTAAGATGGCGTTATGTGGAGCTAGTATGAGTCCTAATCCCATGGCTGGCATCCTTTTAAGAAGACAAAGGAGAGACACAAAGACACAGAGACACACAGGGGGACAGCATGTGACAAGAGCTGTGTCCACAAGCCAGGGAGCACCCAGGAATGGCAGTAGCACAGGCACCTGCGGAGGCGAGGAAGGAGGCTTTGCTCATGCTGTCAGAGGGCCAGCCCCACTGACACCTTGATTTTGTACTTCTAGGCTCCAGAACTGTGAGAGAATAAATTCTGTTTTTAAGTCACCCACTTTGTGGCCATTTTTTTTTTTTTTACATCAGTCACAGGAAATAAATATAATCATCTGATTTTTTTTTTTTTTTTTTGGTCCTAATCAACTGCTCATTTCTATCTTTTTGTGGTTTCTCTTAATTCTCTGAAATAAAAGCAGGTTGGGCTTGCAGAAGCAGGTGTGTTCAGCTTGGATAGACCAAGTAGATATGAAGGCCACACCTGGGTGCCCAGAGGAGACGTCCTCTTCTTGCAGCCCTGAGTCAGAAGAGCTCTGCTCACGTGCCCAGGAAAGCACACATGGTCAGGGACATCTGGAAACAGCCTCTTGTCGTTCGGTCAATCATCAGTCCGTTCTATCTGCAGGCATCCCTCAGGCATCCACGCCGAAGAGAAGGAGATGCCCACACCCCTCTGGGAGCGACTGAGGGGCACTGCAGAACTGCATGCGTGGGAAGGGTGCCGGGGCGCTGCAGGACTGTGAGCGAGGGAAGGGTGCTGGGGCGCTGCAGGACTGTGGGCATGGGAAGGGTGCCGGGGCGCTGCAGGACTGCGCGCGAGGGAAGGATGCCAGGATGCTGCAGGGCTGCGCGCCTGGGAAGGGTGCCGGGGCGCTGCAGGACTGCGCGCGTGGGAAGGGTGCCGGGGCGCTGCAGGACTGTGAGCATGGGAAGGGTGCTGCATTCTCCACGTATGTCTTCTTGAGCCTTTGATATAAAACAACCTTGTCCGACCCATGGCCGTGGACCACATGCAGTCCAGGACAGCTTTGAATGCCACCCAACAGCAAATCATGCATTTTCTTAAAACATGATTTTTTTACGTGATTTTCTTTTAGCTCATCAGCTATCGTTAGTGTTGGTGTACTTTATGTGGGGCCCAAGGCAATTTCCTTCTTCCAATGTGGCCCAGGGAAGCCAAAAGGCTGTATACCCCTGGCATAGCCAGGGTCCCTGGGGGACACGAAGGGTGGCCAATCTCTGCCCACCACCTCTCCTCTCCAGACATTATCTGCCTTCCACCTCTGCTCTCCAGACACCTGCCCTCCACCTCCAGACACCTGCCCTCCACCTCCGGACACTCTCCCCTCCACCTCCAGACACCTGCCCTCCACCTCCGGACACTCTCCCCTCCACCTCTCCTCTGCAGTCCTGATTAGCTGCAGTGAAGTCCAAGACCCCTGCATGGACTTTGCCATGTAGCAGGTGAGGCCCCTCTCAGAGCAGTGAGGAGCATCTGCTCTTTGCCTGGTCTCTTCTGTCTGACTCAGGCGGGGGCTCTGCAGAGAAATAGAACCCATGGGTTATATATGAACACATACACACGTAAACATATGTAGGTATAGGTTTTTAAAGACATGTATTTTAAGGAATTGGCTCACATGGTTGGTTGTGAGACTGACAAGTCTGGAATCCACAGAGCACGCCCACAGCCTGGAGACTCAGGTGGGAGCTGTGGCTGTGGTCTCCAGGCCAAATTTCTTCTTTCCGGGACAACCTCAGCAATATCTGAGAAGACACAGTCATCCGCTGTAAGACTGAACTTCACACGAAAGAAACTTTATTACTTGTATTAAGATACAAAATTTTTAAAATAAAAAGAGTTCTCTTTGTCGTTTCAACGGAAGGAAGGCTTTTATGGTCATCGCCGACAGTGCCCGCACTGAGTATGGACTGCGAGCAGTACTTCTTTCCTTCTGGCTGTCTTGGGATGAATCCATTTGAAAACCAGCTTTTTTAAAAGCTGTACCTGGAAGGAGGCTAGTGTGATCTGCCCAGGAGCACCTGTGTAGATAAGATGAGGCCATGCTCTGGGGGCAGGGTTTGTGGATTTAATGAAGGGGCTTTTTGAGCGCATGGGTGATTGCTGAAAGTTCAACAATTGCTGAAGATCGGCAGCCACTGCAGAGCGACAGCACGTTGTCCGGCAACCCCGCCGGGCTCCAGAAGGGAAAAGCCTCACGGGGCACGTCCTCATGGAGTAGGTGGCAGCTCACAGGACACGGCTTGTTTCAGACCTGTTAGAAAACTGATGACTTATTTGCATAGCATCATGCTCGAGGCACTCAGCCAACAGTCCCACGTTTCATGTTATCTGTGGATGTCCACACAATACCCAGCCCAGGCGCTGAGAAGGCCCAGAGGTATTTGTTTTAGCTGAGCAAACAGTGATTTCCATTAGGAACCTCATCCAACTCTTTGGAAACCTTGGAAAAGGCACACGCAAAATACATTTTGATCTTCATGACTGCCAGGAGCAAAAATACAGGTGCTTCTGCTAACAGAATAATTCTGAGTAGCTACAGAAACATTTTAACAGACTAATTGAAAGGAACAGTAATAAATATATGGGTTTAAGTATAGTTCAGATATAGCTAAAGATATAGGTATAAATATACATATAGACAGTGAGAAAGAGAAAGACAGAAATGTAAAATTAATACAATTTATTTTATAAAATGGGCCATTTTGTTCTCAAATTCTCATATATTATTTTGATGAAATATGAAATTAAAATTTTCAAAAATGGAAAGACCAGCCCAGCTACTTAATACCTATTTATATTTTTATGATACAGTATGATAATTACTTATTTATCCAGGTCTGTTTAATCTGTTTACTATCGATGTCTAGTTCATAAAAAAAAAACTGTAAGCAGCAAAAACAAAAAGTGCATGACTATTCTCTTTGTTTTAACAGAAGTTCAGTACCTCCATTGTTATTTAATGTTTATAATATTGAAAACATTAATGGTAAATGTATATAAACTACTGTTTTATTTTGTTGAAAGTGAATATGAAAATGTAATGTAAATTTTTCTATGCTTATGAGGAGAGATGAGTTACATAAAATCTAAATCGTATCATTACTTCTCATTTTGAGACTATATCGCCAACTCATTGCACCAAACCGAGGATTTTGTGAGTCACTCTTGTTGATGATGAGGTCTGTGGATGCATACCTGCCACGACACAGTCCGTGGACCTGACACAGACGTTTCCCCCACTGAGGTAACTTTCTCCTTCGCAATGGCATTCCAAGCAGCTGCTGCAACGCTCCTGTATTTGGAAAGGACTGCCTTTTACATTTAATATTCTAAAGAAAAAAAAAAGTCCTCCTTGTTGCTTCAATAAGCCCTACATGTTTTATCTTTTAATTGCCCAAAATGTTAACACAATTTTATTTTACATAAAGTCAATATTTATTCTAGTGTAAATATTATCCTGGGATGTGTGGGGTAATCTTTGATACCCAGGAGGGGCGGCTTCAAGGACGGTTCTTACAGGTGTGTGTGAAAGCCAGCCATGGATACCCATGGATCGGGTCTTGCTTTTCTTTGCATCCTTCCCTGAGGAGTAATGAGACTCCCCCTCCACAGCATGTCCCTGCCAGAAAATCTGAGTCCCTGATACTAAGTCATCTGTTGCAAGAACACTCATTTCCAAAGACGGCACATTTGGCAAGGTGGCCTTCATGCCTGGTTGTATGTGGATAAACATGACTCTTTGAAAGAAGCTCATTTAAACTAATTTTTAAAAGCATCAGGTTAGTTCTTTTATGTTCTCTTCCCTCTTTGCTTCATAAAATCAATTCTGGCAAATGAACTTTCTCTTGAAGAAGGTGTCGCAGAGTCATCTCCTCCACGAGATGAGGTGAGATTCAGACTGTTTGATCACCACCGGGGACTGTCCAGAACTCTTGGCAACATCTAGGTCATACTCCTGACTTTTTTTTTTTTGCCCCAAACCAACTATATAAAACAGCTGTGAAACCTTTGTCATATGAAAGCACATGTGTACATCTGCAGTCTGGCGTGCAGGTACCAGACCTGTAAAACTGTACATCTTCTGCTACCGCTGGAAAAAAAAATCTCTCTTCTTTCCCGCATGCAGCCTGGGGACCCGCCAGGCTGTGGGCAGGTACCACACTGTCGGGCTCCCTGTCCTGTGCAACTGGACTATCAAGCTCACCAGTGGCTACACATCCCCGTGGGGCTCAGTGGAAGGAAGAAGCGAGTTTGTATCAGCAAGATGCCTTTAGTTTTTCACGCTTCACTTCCTTAGAGATAGAATGAAGGAATTTCTGTCTTAGAATTTAGTTTTTAATCAAACTGCTCACCCTTGATTCAATGAGTGTGCAAATTAAGTAATCTATGAGACTTGAAGCAAAATACAGTTTTAAGAAACTGGAGATAAATACGTCCTAGGAAGTGAGATGTTTCTGGTCTTCATGTTCAGCCCCCTGCCTGGGTGTGGCTGCCCTGCCTGCAGGGCCATGAGAAAGAGCTTCCAGATTAAAGCAGGTAGAGGTGGGGCCTCCGGGAAAGCGCTGGACACGGACACTGTTAAGACAGCATCCTCACCCAGCAACTGCAAAAGCGCGGCTGATGGTGCTTCCCGCTGGGATGAGCGCATCTTACTGTGTGGTACAGGGCTCACTTCTCATCCTCTGATGACACTCTTGGCAGTCTTGCTGTTTTAGGGAATCATCACCTTTTCACATGTTAAAATTCACATGGAAAATATCACGCTGAGTCTTAGTGAAAACAACTAGCCAGGAGCTGGGACCTCTAACCCTCAGGTGCTGTCAGTGGTCAGGAGACAACATCTTTAGTCTTAAGGCTTTTTAGAGCATTCCGTTTGTATAGATTGGTATTTCATAACTGTTATTATTTAGTAGGGGTTTTCCAAAGAGGAAATAAAATTTACTTATTTTAAAAAGTATTTGCCCTTATACAACATTATTTAATGTTAGTTCGAAGAGGAAAAGTTCTGTGTTATGTGTAATTAACATTTGGGTCCTTTGGATCCTTCTCTGAAATCTAGGATAAAAGGATTGTGATTTTTTTTTGTTGTATCTTGAAGAATTTAACTATTTTATCATTCTAGAAACTATTTTATCATTACTCGTTAGTTACTTTCAAATGCGCTTTAAAAAAACAAATACCAAGAGAATGAGAATAAAATAATGATATTATCATGTGCAAGGATAAAAGATAGTGAAATAGTTATTGTTTCACTATCCTTTAGTTTTCTTTTTGTATTGCCCAAAGTATTAAATCACCTTTTTCGAAGGTGTTAAAATGACTTGGAACACATTTTTTGTAGTTTATTTTTAGTTTTATTGAATGTATTTGAAAATTCAGAACTTTTCCGATTCTGCCTATAATGGTAGAGAAAAGAAATGGACACGGAGGATATTTTACAATCCTTAGACAAATCAGAAGGTTAATACAAAGACACATGTGTCTGCTCCCTAGATCCTGATGATGATCATGAAATTGATGTTATAAGTGAAATCTCAGAGCGTGGTCTTTAGATATTCTAGATGCATTTTCTCAAACTCAAGAATGTTTACGTCAGCAACATATTTCTATGGACTCAAAGGAAATGGTACTTTCATCCACTTAGTCACTCAATAGGAAGGACTCCATCCCACAATTGATTGGTACGGCTTCTTGTTTTGCCAGATGGAAGGGTGACAGACGGTATTCTTTCAACTTCTATGATGTTTGTGCACCAAAATCTATGTAATATCGTTCCTAAGTGGACAAAATGTGGCTACGCATGCAAAGTGATTAGAAGAAAGCAGATTATGTAAAAATTTTAAAAAGCGTTTATTTTTCTAATTATTGATAATAAAACTGAGAATGAAAATTATTTTTAACTATGGAGCAAAAAAGACAGCTGTACTCTCTTTTCAAAAAAATTATGAATTGTCAAAGAATGAAGTATTGTGCTTTGATGTTGGAAGTGAAAAAAGAAAAACATGAAATAAGGAGAATTAAAAATTATCTCAAAATGTTTGGAATCTGAAATCCAAAGTCAGTTTTTACAAGGAAGTTGCACTCCAGGTTTATATGAGAAAGTTTATGAGCAGATAGTATGTTCACAGAACTTTGCCCGTTTCACATAGATAGACCTTCGAGCCTGGAAAATATGAAATAAAAATTTGGGTTTGCCTTGTTAAAATTCTTCAACTTTTTTTTTTTTATAGAAAAGTAGTGTTCCTTTACTCATATAATTGTAAATGATTTGTAAAATAACTTAAAATATGAAATAAAATGAAAAGCATCCATTCTCATTTGCCCAGTGATAAATGATAATGAGCATTTTTAAATTTTTTTACATCCTAATGCAGTCAGGGTTCTCCAGAGAAAAATAACTTATTGGAAAGAGATTTATTGTAAGGAATTAGCTCACATGGTTATGGACATTGAGAAGTTCCAAGCTCTGCCTGGCGAGCAAAGGACCTTGGAGAGAAGACACTGTGTTCAAGTCTGGAGACCTGAGAACCTAGAGAGCCAATGGCTGAGAACCAGGCTGAGTTGAAGCCCAAGGCAGGATAAGACCAATGCCCCAGCTCAAAGATAGTCAGTCACACAGAACAAATTATTTTCTTCTATTCAGGCCCTCAATGGCTTGGATGAAGCCCATCCATATTGGGGAGGGCAACCTGCTTGACTCAGTCTATCCATCCAAATGTTAATCTCATCGAGAAACATCCTCCAAGGCACACCTAGAAATAATAATTAACAAAATATCTGGGCACTTCATGGCCCACTCAAGCTGATGCTAAAATGAACCATCACACTGGTTTATGGCGCCTGGGAAGGAGCTTGCCAGCCGCCACTTGTTCCCTGGAGTATTGATGCTTCTGCAGGTACAAGTATCAGAAAAGGAGATGTGTCTGACATGTATTAGAAGTGAGTTTCTCAGCAAGCAGATTCACTTTAATGACACTTTACAGCTCTGTCCCATTGAAATGCTTGTCTAACAGCTGACTAATAAGTGACTGGGGTTAGGGATTTGGCAAAGATATAATGGAACTCACGTCATGAAAGACATAAGTAACAGAGTAAATGTGACCAATAAGACCCCAATTCAAAGTAATTGGAACAACACTGAGTCCCAAGTAGTTACTCAATATCTACCGATTGAAGAAAGGGAGGAAAAGTAGAAGGAAAGGTGAGAACGCAGAAAGAAAGGAAGGAAGAAGGAAAGGCAGGCAGCTCATGGACATGATCATCTGTTAATTCTCTGGTAAAAGGAGTACACTTGAACCCTGGGTCAGGAAAATGTAAACCTACTCAAAGGAATTATCCAACAGGTAGCAACTTTTAATCCTCATTCTTTCATGAGAGATACAAACAGAAAGAACTATAGATTGAGATTAACGACATACATTAATGCATAGAAGACTCGTAAAAGTTCGTGAAGGAAATGAGGGTAGTTGAGCCTTTTGCTGCCTTGAAGCACAGTGTCTAGAGAAACAACCCTACATTAGTACCGAGCTCTTCTGCTTCCCGACACAGGCAGAGATCAGTGTTCGAAGTTTGCTGGGTTCCTTGGCTGCTGATTGATCATGGAGTCTCATTGTTCCTGGGCCACCAAGGGCTCCATGAACCTTTTCTGTTATCTCCACCTGAATGTGACCAGTGAAGATTGCTTTCTTATCCTGAAGTTCTTGTACCCTTCCTCTTCTGAGAGTCTTTGGCCCTGCTATCACAACAGCTTTGAGACCTTCTCCCGTGACCTCGGGCCGCCCACCCTAGCAGACGCTCCTGGGCTGCGCTGGTTCACTCCTTGTGTTGCTCCTTTCCCTTGCTTCCTGGGGGTTCTATGGTCCATGGCTCCAAGGACCACCTTCCCGCTGTCCTGCCACCATTTTTGCTTAGGATTTTCTCACCCTGCTCTGACTTTACCCTGCTTGTATTCTGCAGAGAACAGCCTCCACCTGTCTTTTCTTTCCCCCTGGGTTCGGTGTTTGTTGTCACTGTCACTTGCAGTTATCCTCTTGTTTTTCTGGGCCACAAAACAATAAACAAGATGAAGCCTCAGAAGTTATGCAGGTGCCTGGATGGCGACTTCCAAGTCCTTGGAAAACGAGATTGGATGGATGGAGACTGCAGAGGCAGGCAATCTGAATCCCTCCCTGTTTGGTTAAGGGTCAGGATGGCTGCCTGGGAATCCCAAGGGAGGCGTGTCTGAAGTCAAGAGGCCCTGTGAAGAGTAACTCACAGGCGGTGCTCAGGGCCAGGGGCCCAGACACACATTCCAGGAATCAAAGGAGCCTCTCACCAGCACGGGATCCTCCCCCAGGTCCTGGAACTCCTCCCAATGCATTCCAGTGTTCACGTGTTCTTGTAACATGTGCAAAAAGTCAGTTTTGTATTCTTTTTCATGTGGGTGGGATCCCCCAAACTGTCTCAAATTTAGGCCTTACAAAATCAGGACTGGCCTCTGGTCACGAGGGTTGGCCCGTGGGTCAAGGGAAACTGATTTGCTGACTTATTTTCCAGCAGAAGCCACTGGCTGTCTCTGTCCAGGCGCCGGGACCTATATTCTAACACTTGCTCTGACGCATTATTTTTGGCCAGATCTCCTGCCTGTTCTGTTTCCTGCATGGGAATACTACACAGCCATAAAAAATGATGAGTTTGTGTCCTTTGTGGGGACTTGGATGAATCTGGAAACCATCATTCTCAGCAAACTGACACAAGAACAGAAAGCCAAACACTGAATGTTCTCACTCATAAGTGGGTGTTGAACAATGAGAACATGTGGACTCAGGAAGAGGATCATCACACACAGGGGGCAGTTGGGGGGGGTGTAGGGGAGAGACAGCAGCGGGTGGGGGGAGGGAGGAGAGGGTGGGGGAGGAATAACATGGGGAGAAATGCCGGATATAGTATGCAACTAAAGTAAAATAAATTAATTTAATAAAAGAAAGAAAAAGCACTAAAGAAAAGGATATGAACTCTTACCTCCATGGAGATTACAACCTGTGCAGCCTTATGCTATTCTGTGGGATGAAGCTTTACATGTTTACAGCAGCGTTAAATAAACTTTTATTTGGACAATTTGGAGCAAGAATATTTTATGTTAATAGATGTCTCTACAAAATCTGCATCCGATATTGTCTTTAGGCTTGCATGTGCGTGTACACACAACATACATACATTGGTGAAGAAACAATTCTGAAATGTTAAAAATAGGAGTATTGAAAGGTGTGCATCAACAAACAGCTCGCAAGAACTTTAGGGAAAGAAGAAATAGAAACACTGAGCAACCAGGCACAGTGGCTCACTCCTAACATCCCAGTACTTTGGGAGGCCAAGGTGGGCAAATCACTTGAGGTCAGGAGTTCAAGACCAGCCTGGCCAACATGGTGAAACCATATCTCTACCAAAAATACAAAAGATTAGTCTGGCGTGGTGGTGCATGTCTGTAAACCCAGTACTTGGGAGGCTGAGGCAGGAGAATAGCTTGAACCCAGGAGGTAAATGTTGCAGTGAGCTGAGATCACACTACTGCACTCTAGCCTGGGCAGCAGAGCTAGACTCCATTTCAAAGAAAAAATAATATTGGGCTTCAGGACAGCTGACCTTATGACATCTTTTTTTCCACTTCTGGTCCATTAATTGTTAATCTGTGTGATTAAATCACCAACCTAGAGACCAAGTTTATATGATCAATAACGAGTTAGATTTTCTCAATCTTTCAGTTATAAATGCATTACTGTGGTATGGTACCTAATACATCAGTAAGCCAAACAAATATGCAAATAAACACAGCATGATTAAAGTGCTTATCGTAATTGGGGGTGACATTAAGGGAGAAGAATCAGCATCGCAATTTTTCAAGCAGGGGGAAAAGTTACTGCAAAAAGAAATATTTGTTAACTTTAAACTTAGCAACTAGAGTGTATAGGATTTCACTATGTAAGGCATAAAACACTGGATATTTAGGTTCTCAGCAAATACATTAGGATTGTTTCATGTCTTAAGGGGATCTAACAAAACGGAAATTGCTGTTTTCTTTTTAGCCTCAGTTTCCTCATCTATAAAAGATTGGTACTGAATGCCTCCTAAGATCTCTTTCAGTACCAAAAAAAAGCCTCAAAACTCAAACTTCAATGTTTTAGTACACCAAGATGACTAAATAATTTTCTCTATAAATTAGCCTTAACCGTATTTTTTCACGGTATTTCTATAGAATATAATTTAAACTACATTTCCATTTTTGGAAAGATACTCACTGCACAAAGGGGAGTAATTTGTATTCTACTCCTTACAATTCCAAGCGGCACTCCTGCAGTAATTTGTTTTCCAGAACAAAACATGAGCTCCATGCCATTGACCACTGAAGTTCGTTTGTGTTTCCTGCTCACCAGTGAGTATCCGTTTTGTGAGATCTTTAAAAAGCTATGCCACGCTTTTAATATTGCTGATGTTTTTTAACCACATCTGACAAGAAATACTTGCTCAGGAAGTTGATTGCTCATTTAAAACATTATGTTTGTATTTTGGCCTGGGTTTGGAACAATACAGCCTACTTATCCAGTTCAAGTTTTCTTTTATCTGATGTAAATTAAAGGTATTTTTAATTTAGTGTCTCTCAATATTATTTGTTGGGCTGAGGTCTGGGATTGGAGTGGTGTATGAGGCACTAATCATTGGAAAATTTTAAGGAGGGACCAAAACCGGTCATCAAGGTAAATAAAATTTTGGTGCAACATTTTAAAAAGTCAAATTAACATAACCAAATCCACGATGAACAAAAATATCCCTATTTTAAATAAAGATAGCATCAGCAGAGCCATAGTATGCCTCTAATTGTTCATCTAGCAAGCAGTAAAAAATTATGCAAATTCATTTTAAAAAGCTAGATAACTTTTTTTTGTTTCAGAATTCTTTAATATGGTGTGGATATCTCAAAACGCAATGCACAAGACAATATGTTAAATTTTCACCAATCTAGAAATGATAGATAACTCTTTAAATATTCTGAAATTAATTGAATTATGGAATGTTAGAGATTGCATACACTTTTGACAAGATAGAATCCCATCCTTGAGACTGACATAGCTTTGCCTAAAATATGTATTGGGAAAAGCTTTGAACTCATGTCTATACATCAGTTAACTCACCCTAGTTAAGCACCTGATGACAAAAATAAATGAACATGAGTTAATACCAACAGCCCATAATCATGTATTTAAATATAGCTTTTATTTTGCATCCTAATTTCCTCATTTTTCCTAGCCTCTCTCAAGATGGAGTTGCTGTGGTATGAATGCCTCTTGACGTTTCTAGAGTAATTGCCTAGAACATAAAAGCTAGATAACTTACCCAAAGTTACAGTGAGGAGCAGAACGTGTTTCAAGTCAGATCTCCCTGTTGAGTGGCATGTCCCTTTCAGAGGAGGATACAAGGTACACAGAGGCTATGAAAGTAAAGTTATAAGGACCAAATATTATGCTTAAGTTAGTGGGGCTTATGGTGGACTTGTTCTCAGTTACACCAGTTGATCATGTCTTGTGGCAGAGGGTTACATACTCATCTTACACGAGGGGCCTGCTGCTGTGCTGTGGAAACAAAGGCATGGCTTCATTGACTTGCTTCCCAGACTTCCCAAGAGCTCTCCATTCTTGATCGTGCTTGTGAATCTGCCCAGCGTCTGGTGATTCTGTGCAAACACAGTAACATCACAAAAGAAAACAGGAGGGCAAGAGAAGAGGCGAATGGAAGGAAGTAAGGCAGGGGAAAGTCTTGCATACTGGTTTCAAGCCATCTATTATCAAAGGATCTAAAGGTAAAGCTGCTAAGGAGGAAAGAGAGGACAGCTCTCCAGAAATCCATGCTTTCCTTTGACCTTTGTTAGAGAAAACTTATTGGTGATACTTGCTAAAGATGGAAAGGCAGAGTTTATTTAAAGAGGGTCGTGTTGATTGATGTAGGCATCACTGGGGTCTTGCTGTGGGGGAGAGAGATTGGACTCAACTCCAACACCAACAAAGACAAGTGAAGGGTTATAACTAAGGAGCAAGGTGGGGGCTAATGCATGGAAAATTACTGAGAGAAACACTCAGGGTAAGGGGATCCTAGTTAAACTGACTTGATACGATCATGGATGAAGGCAGACCAGGACTATCAGATGCTGAGTGTGATCAGATACAAGGGTGGGGATTTTCCCTTAACTAATTTAGCAGGATTCTTGTTCAAATTGAGTTCTGTAGAAGCAAAGAGAGATGTTCAAGTGTGAGCTTAGTAAAACAAAGGACTCAGAGGAGCCTGACTAAAGTTTTGATTAGAGGAGAGGATCTCTGACACTTTGAAGTTTGATAAACAAATAGTAAATTGTAACTGACAACTTATATCGTTGCTTTCTTTACTCTAGCAGATCGTTAAGAGGCCCATTCTTAGTGGTTTCTCCTTCAGATTGGAATAAGCATCAGTTTACATGTGCAGTACCTTTAAAGTTTATGGTTCTTACGAAGTGAATTCCTGAAAGACATCCCTTAACTTGAATCCTCATAGAGGCTTAATATATTAAACACTGGAGAAGATAACCCTATTTTTTTTAAAAAAAGAATCATAATCATATTAAAATATTTGCCAAAAACTGCAAACAGAGAGAACATAAGGAGACTGGAGGAAGCAAAAGACACAGGATGTCTGAAAAATTGAATGGCGCAGAATCAACAATATCTGATTTTCAAACTTGGCTGAATCCATTAGGCTTTTCGTCTTCTTCTTGATAATAAAAAAGCTGAAGAGGCAAAATATGTCTGCCCTACTATTCTGGAGCAGGGACCCATCTCTTAGCAACATATTTGAATTCATGCAATTTTATCCTAGTAGTATTTTCTCTGTTTATGTTTGGATAATGTTTAATTATTTAATGTTATGACGTGTGTGGGTGTGTGGGTAAGTGCGTGTCTGTGTGTGTTTATCTGGTCTTAATATTAAGTCTATGAGTTGTTTCATTACTATCTCCTTTAAAAATAGAAATAAAATTTAAGAACTCGTTTACAAAGACTAATTTACTTTACTATTCTGTCACAAAGTTATACTCTTTTTATGCCAGAATATAACATTTTCTTGACCTCTTTCAGTTCAGCAGTTACTTAAATCTCTTCATGTATGTACAAACATCACTGTTGCATCAAGTACTAATAATTCAGAACTTCGTAAAAGCATCAACCAGTCAGTGTACAGATGCATTGACATCCTGTGTACTTATTATTGCAATGATTGGAATGGAGAGGAACAGTTACAACATGGCAGAAAGTTTTGTATTAGAGTCTGAAAAGTCTAACTTCAGTTAACAAGTCATTATTTGAGCAAGAAATAATCAGTGTGATGACATAAAAGGATCTATACATGTAGTTAGAAAGGGAGCTCTTTCTATGCTGAAGAAAGAACATGACCATAGTGACATACTGATGTAGCTTAGAATGTAGAATGACCACAAAAATAGACAAGTACCCGACTGTGAAAAGCAATGAGTGAAGAATGAAAATGAAGAGCCATAGAATGTTTTTATAAAAGGAGAGTCATTATTAGGTTTTTGATTAAAATATAACTTTGTAGGTGACTATAGAGTTAGAGAGGGCAATGAAAAAGATATGTAATAATCAAGTTAGAAAGATGAAATTATGACCTAAGACTGCGACAATGTGAAGAAAGAATGAGGGATAAATTGGAAGATATTAAAAGGATAGAATCATTAAAACTTTGTGATAGATCACATATAGACTTGGAGGGAGATTGCAAGGTAGAGATGAATTCAAGTCTTTCTACTACACTTGTCTTGGAGATGATATATCTAAAAGTAAAGTAACATCAATATTACACAAAATTATTTAAGATAATCTAAAAAATATAACATATAAAATAATTGGCTTATATACTGGAGAATAACAAATTCATTAACTTTATGGATATTATTGTAAATGCAGAAAAAATTAGAAACTAAAAAAATTACTAGAGTTTATAATAAAATTTGGTAAGGTGGCTGGATACATGCTAAATATACAAAACATAGTTTTCTTTATACTTTTCATATTAGAAATGAAAATGCAAACAAACTAATTCCTTTTTCCCAAATAGCAAGAACTATAAAATATTTAGAAAACAACTAAATAAAAAGGTAAAAGATTTATATTATAAATCTTATTGAAGAACATAAAAGAGATCAGATAAATATTCAGCTGCAAATATTATTCTCCTGAGTAGAAAAGTTTAATATTATAAGAATATTAATTATTCCCAAGTAATGTACACATATGATGCAATTTTAATCAGAAGAAACTTTATTTTGAACTTAGTAAAATGATGCAAAAGGCCAGATATGAGGCAGAAACAATCCCACTTGACAATATTTCACATTCTCACCTACATATCATAATAAGCTCTATTCTTTGATTGAGGCTACATGACCAATTTTGGACAATAAGCTGTATTTGAGAGTGAGGTAATTTTTCTATGCATTTTCCTTTTAGCAAGGCAAACTCAAAAGCTGCATTTTGAAGTGGTGATGCCACATGTTGGGAGATCTCAATCCCTGGGTCATCAGTTGGAAAAGATCTGCACTAATCTACTCCTTTGTGGGAGTTTGGAAGAGCGAAATATACACCTGTGTTTAATTAAGCATTAAAACTTCAAGATTAATTGGTTACTTTTCGCCTAGCTTAACCTGACTAAAATAATACAGGAAAGTAAATGTTTTAGAATGGGCGGTATGATTTTAAACATCAGTATAGTGAACAGGCACTTGTCTTAACCTATTTTAAAATGTACAAGAGGACATTAATATAAAATGAAGCAAGGTATTCGTGTGACAGATTGTAATAGGAAGTCTATATAAAATTGAGTGTATATAGAAATAATATATGACAAAAGGGGTATTTCAAATCAGGAGGGGAGCATGGATTGCTTAATGAGTGATATTGGCATAATTAGCTATCTATCTAAAAGAAAACAACACTAAACTGCTGCTTATACCATATAGAAAACAAAATGCAAAAAATAATCAGTAAAAACATGAAAAATTTGAGAATCCTTTGGGAGAAATTTGTATTATTAAAAAGCAAAGAGCCTATAGAACAGACTAATAAAAGATCTATCTGAATACATTTTTTTAAATGGCAAAAGATAACAAAAACACTCAAAGATAAGTAATGCACTGGTAAAATATTTGCAATACACACAAGTAAAGTGTGCACATCACCAGGATTCTGTAAATTGATAAAAAGGCAAACAAGCAAGATTTAGTGGAAACTTAATCCATAGAAAAGGCAATCTGAAAGGTTATAATAGACATATAAAAAGATGTTGAACTGCTTTGTTAGAAAAATGCAAGTCAAGTTAAATGGTGCACAACGTTTTTTAACCCCATCAATTTAGAAAAAAATTAAAAGCATAATAAGCCCAGTATTCATGACAGTGCTTAGAAATAAATGAGTCTCCTAGAGGTAACAGCAATTTAAATTCTCAGTTTAAATTTTAAATATTTAAAGATGTGCATGCCTTTTCTTCTAGCAGTCTTTCTTTGGGGAACATCAAATATTAAAATATAAAAAGCAATAAGATTAAGGATACCTGAATAAGAATATTGTGGTGCATTTTGTGGTTAAAAATGAATCAGAATCAATAGAAATATCTGTGTATATGCTATTGGGTGAGTAAACTGTATTTGCCCATACATTGAAATATTGTACAACTCTTAGCAGGAAGTTGTTGAGTTACTGCCTGGGGAAATGCCTATGGCATGAGATGCTCACTCACAGTGTAGCTAAGTGAGAACACTTAACCCCAGTCTAATGAGTTTGGAATTACCTCTTTCTCTAAAGGCTAATCTCTGTGTGTTATTGAGTTTGTACAACCTCTTGGTCATGCCAAGGTAGGGATAGTTACCACAAGCTGTTAATAGGGTGACCTCCATGGATGGATAATAAGGCAAGATACCTTTTAAAACTTACCATTCTGCATGTTTTTTTCACTAGAATAATGAATATACATTTATTTATATTAGATTTATATACAGGACTCAACACAAGGAAACACTGATGTTATAGAAAGTCCAGTGGATTTAAGGGCTGAGGGCTCAGGGATAATGAATACAGGCCCTTTATCCATCATCTATGGAAACCTGCAGGGAGGAGACCTGACTGAGAGGTATGATGTGATGGGCTCACAGGAGCTCTGGAAACTCAGGTGAGATTTAGTTGAAGCAGAAGGAACACCCTCAAGAAAACTGTCACAGGGAGTCTACACATATGGATACTTGTGGATACACAGATACTGATGACAGATCTCTAGGTTGGCTATGGGATTCTGACAATTGGTATATGGAGACAAGGTTATTGCTTATGAGATTTTATAATGTTGATCCCCATGTAGTGATGTTTTATCTAGTAATTTCTTGGCAAAACTGATCAAATGTATACTCATCAACAGAAGCAGACAACTTTGCAACTGAACACACTCTCTTCAAGTTTATAGGCACAGCTTAAATAGGAATAACATAATTTAGATGTAATTGTAAAATAAAATACCATGAAGTTAAATTCTAAAATATTCACCATTATAACTATGTTACAGTTACTGTGGTTCTTTTAGGTTCATATAGCACCTTGTCACTTGAGGGACTCCTACTGGGGAGGTCCAGTAGGACAGAAAGCACTGGACATATCATCAGCCCTTCAAGTGCATAGGTTCCAATATCCATGGATTCTACCAAGTGTAGATAAAAAATGTTAGGACAACAGCAAAAATAACAATACAGCAATAAAAAATAATACAAGTAAAACAAATACAGCATAACAACTACTTACCTAACATTACGTTGCATTAGTTCTTCTAAGTAATCTAGAGATGGTTTAAAATATGTAGAGGAAGTGCATAGCTTTGTGTAAATACTATGCCATTTTACATAAGAGACTCAGCATCTGTGAACTGGCGTCCTGAAGCCAATCCCCCAGGATACTGAGCAACGACTGTGCTTGGAATCCTGGCTTCTCTCTTAGTAGCTGTCCATCTTTCTAAGCCCCAGTTTACTCATACATAAAAACCTTCACACTTTACATTTATTAAAAACAATACTTGCAAAGTATCTAACAGCTGGTAGGTGCTCGGTTTGCATGTGTTCCTTCTGTAAAAGGTATTTCTTGATACATTTTGGAGGAGAGCACGATTTGAGTGAATGAACATTGTGAATTATTTTATATTGCTTTTGCTTTCAAAATAAATATGGAAAAGTTATTCATTTCTATTTTAATTGGATTATTAATTATAAAATATCCACATTAGTATATTTGAAATTATTTGTTACCATGGAGGCTTGGACTAATACCAATCACAATCACAGTTATATACCAACAATAATTTT
The DNA here is from genome assembly GCA_036589455.1 of Ateles fusciceps. Lineage (NCBI taxonomy): Eukaryota > Metazoa > Chordata > Mammalia > Primates > Atelidae > Ateles > Ateles fusciceps. The sequence goes on from JAZHEH010000586.1 coordinate 7,558,431, forward strand.
GATATAATAAAATGTAATTCTAGCTATCAGATAGATACACTATTGTTTTCTATTAAGCTTAATCACACCATGGAGTGTATTGATCATTGAAATTACCCCAATGTACTATAAAAAGGTGAGAGAGGTCTGACCCCCAAGGAAGGAACTAAAGATATCCAGTTGAATAAAGACTTGACTTGCTTGTGTTTACAAACCCTATGCAAACATTAAAGAAAAGAGCTGTTGTATACTGGCAGCATCCAGGGAAATAATTTTTTAGACTATTTCTCATAAAGTTTAAATGCTATTAAATTATAAATAATTTTTCTATTTTACTAATAATGTTTTGAAGTCTAAATATATGAATTACATCAGCATATATCCATGGCCACGCTATTGCTAATCTAACAGCATAGAATTGCACATTATGCTAAAAACAGACTGTTTTATGTTGTAAAGTAAAACAGATTTCCTCTAGAAATCTCCACACACTTCAAGTGGTGTCTCAGTTGTGAGTGTTAAAGTTACATTAACGGGTTCAGTTAGAATCTGGTTTGTCTCAGCCAGAACCCCAGTAACTACAAAGGAGTAAGGGGATAAAACAAGGCTTCAAACTGAGCTTCGTAGCAGTTCTGTTTAAAACAAACTTAGTTAAATTATATCTCAGTGTTTGTTTTATTTTCCTAACATGTTCCAGGTTCCAGGCATGTTGCAGACGAACACCTTTCCTTGTTCTTGCCTAAAGCTCCTTAAGCACATGAAGGACAGGAGGCTGGGACAACTGTGCTTCCAAGTGATGTTTATTTGTTTGTGTTTGAGATGGAGTCTTGCTTTGTCATCCAGGCTGGAGTGCAGTGGTGCAATCTCGGCTTGCTGCAACCTCTGCCTCCCCAGTTCAAGCGATTCTCCTGCCTCGGCCTCCCAAGTAGCTGGACTACAGGTGTGTGCTACCAGGCCCAGCTAATTTTTGTAGTTTTATTAGAGACAGAGTTTCACCATGTTGGCCAGGACGGTCTTGAACTCTTGATCTGTGATCCACCCTCATTGACCTCCCAAACTGCTGGGATTACTGGCGTGAGCCACTGTGCCCGGCCCCAAGTGATGTTTTAAACTCACATCTGCAGGCCAGCATTCCCAGAAAACTAGCTGATGGGGTTATTCTGTATTATCAATAACAAAACAAAACAACTTAATGTCAATTAAGTTTTCAGAATTGTGAGGCTGAAGATAGGTATGAAGGTTTTATGTTGGACTTGGATTTTGTTCTCATTTTATTGTTTATTAATTCTGTAATGTTCTCAGAATCATTATCATCACTATTTAAATCTCCATGAAGAGTTGGGTGTCAGGGAGAACAAATAGATTTTGAAGTCATTTCTGGAGTTACTGGAGTGGTAAAGACTATTTTCTTTGGACGTTTCACAGAAGAGGGAAAGCCTGGGCACTTTGAGAATCATGGCAGTTGTTACTTGATTAGCATTCCTGGAAGAGAACTGTCAGAAAGGTAAAATGTCACCAATTTGTCTTCGCCAAGGATGGTGTTTGTCGGTTCCTTATCCATGGAGAAAGGGTTTGGTAAGCAAATTAATACAGTAAACTAGAGCTTTCCATACTGTGTTCTGAGATATTAATAGGTACTCCATGAATAAAGGATTTCATGGACCAATAAGTTTAGGCAGGCCGGCGTGCACGGTCCTTCCTGGGAGACCAGTAATGCTGATTAGCGCACCAAGCCTCCTGAAGGAACCCAGGACACCAAAGTGACTTTGTTCCCCCAGCATCTCCAAGGACAGTCCACAGTGGAGACCCCCGGCCCTCCTCCCTCCTTCTCAGAATGGAATTTAATGTAACTCGGGAAGTGCCGCTGCAGATAAGCCAAGCTTTCTCTCTATAACCATCCTAGGACTTTCTGGAGCCATAACAGGATAGGGAATGGGCAGAATAGAGGAAGGGAACGTGTAGGGGATGGAGAGGGAATATCAGGTCTAGATGTGAGAAGACAGGCTTCCTCTCCTTCCTCTGCTACTTCGGAATGTTACGACTTCAGGTGCTTTGCATGATCTTACTTTTCAAGGGTGGACACAAAGCACGGTAGAGATCCTCAGCTCACGATCACTCCTCTGCTCTGGAGGTTCCAAATCACTTCCAGATCCTGGATCCACAGGAACAAGGGTGAAGCAGTAGATCTAAACAGTGACCCAGAGCTTCAAGCATTAGAGAGCCTCCTCTATACAGAGTTAAATATCGGTCATGCGCCATTCTGATCTTTTTGTTTAAAGAGAACTTCCTCGGCCTGGAAATGTTTTATCAGGCTATTGTATTCATTTAAGAGAATAAAATGGTTTCAAGAAGGAGGGTTTATGATTCAGACTCTTGTTTGTTCAAAATGATCTGTGAAACTGGCATTAGCCAATATCTGTCTAGAGGGTCAACCCCCGACCATCTTAAATGAAGCTTTGGGCCCCTGTTCAGAACATCTGAATGTGTGAAAAGCAAAAAGACATAATAATTTATGTTCATGTTTCACATAGAATGTTTTTGTTAAAAAGGCTGGCATTTAATTCAGTTCTTCCAAATACACACAGAGTGTGCTGTTGTTGGGAAAGAACACTTCCTGTGAAATCTACTCCCGAAACAGTTTAATGCTATGTAGCAGGTCTAGAATCTATTCACCTTGTAAAACTGAACCTTCATGTCTGTTGCTCAGTGATTTACCAGCTCACTTCATCTCCTGGTAACTGGCATTCTCCTCTTGGGTTCTATGACTCTGGCCAATTTAGATGCCTCATCTCAGTGGAATTGTGCAGCCCTGTCCCTGTCCTTCTGCGGCTTGCTCATTCTGCTTAGAATACTGTCTTTAAAAAAAAAAAAAGAAAAAGAAAAAAAAAAAAGAACACTGTCTTCAAGGCTCAGCCCTGTCATAGCGTAGTACAAACTCTTGCTCTGTAGGGGCGGAGGAGATGAACTTTCTTGACTCAGTCATCCACTGAAAGTATATTCGATCCCCAGAATGTCCCTTAGGGGCCTTCACAAAACTTAACCATCAATACTGCATTCATCTCCCAATAAAATAATTAGCAACCGATCACCCTAGAGAAATTCAGGTAGGTACTTCACCCGTGTTACTCAGACGTGCTCCTTGCATGCAGAGAACATGGTACTGGTGACCAGTTTGCTTGCAAATTACTCTCTCAAGCTTTATAAATATACAAAGGTATAGCAGTTGTGGCTCTCAAAATCATGATTAGTATAAAATCTGTTGTTCTCACCCTCCTACCCAGTCCTTTCACAGTTTTAGCTGATTGGCATCCATGCGTTTATCACCACTCTGTTCCTTTAATAACTCAGTCTGTGCAGTGGCCGTGGATAAAGCGATCTTCGTCGCAGAGATCAAAGAATTAATCAAGTGAAACAGTAAAGAATGATTTCAGAAATCTTTGGAGAGAGATAAATAACTCAAAGTGATGAATTATTGAATCTTTAGGGTATATTTATTTATCAGGCAGTCAAAATTTACCATTTTAAATCTCATTCCATTTTTCTTTCATATTAGCTAGTTGTCTTCAAGGTGACGTATAACTACCCAAACTGAATATGCAATCAACTTGGGACATAATACGAGAAAACTTGATAAATCTATTCTATTCTGTTTAAAAACAAACCTCATGATGTTAAATATGGAAAGGCTCAAGTGATCTGTAATGAACAGGAAAGCTCTGGCTCCATCCTGACTCAAAGTATTCTAAATAGCTCTTCAACTGAATGGTGCACCCTTAGGAGAAAAAAAAAGTTTAGAGTTTCTCACTTTGAACTCCCACTCAGAGGAACAACTCCTCTTTCTTCACTATCCCTGAGAGACGTTCTGCCATCTGTCTACTGAGGATTATGTCTGTTATGTTACCCCTGCCTTGTTCACTATAACTTTGACCCGCTGATTGTTACTAACTAAAGTCTCGGAACTTACGAAGACTATAACCTAATCTCTCCCATATAAAATCTTCAATACTTCAGTGTCTATCTAAGTAGTACTTCTTCATTTAAATATCTCTAGTATCTTCAACAATTTTTCATAATGTTATCCAAGACTTTTGCTGTTGCAAGTTCCTCCCCAGAGTGTTTTCCGTTTTGGGGTTTTTGGTTTGTGTGTTTTCTGAGTATAGCTCACCAAACAGGATCTTCTGCTGTAGGTGTAAGATGACCAGTATAGAACAGGAAAAGAAAATGTCACAGAACTCAAAAAACATCTCCCACTTTTCTTCTTCTGGATGCTATCCTTGAAGCAAAGCCCAGCCTTGGAAGTACATAGAAATCCACGGCTCCAAATGGAAAGGCCACAACAGGTTGCCCATGTGCACCTGCTGTATCAGTATAGATCACAGGGTTAAGCTTCCCACGAGTGAAGGGGAATCAAGCACCAACTAGGGCCTCTCTCTCCTGGTCCAGTAGAGACATATTTTCTTTAACACACCTGTTCATACCCAAATCGATAATGAAGTATTACGACAAATGATGAGTCATGTTACCGAAGCATACCTGTACATACCAACAGGATGTCTGCTGACGAGTCAAGAAAGCCACTGCACAGCTCAAAATAAAGAAAGAGAACCTGCAAAGCAGCACACATTGCTTGTCATTTAAAACCCCGGTTAGATACCATATTCATTAATAAGTTGAGATGATAAAATCAGGACTTGTGAACAGAAATAACAGGTGTATTTCAGGGCATAGAGAAGGCATTTATTATTCCTCAGTTCTGCTGTTTGTGCTACTGATATCTTCAGTGTCATTCTTTGATGAAAGGAGGTGTATAGTCGAACAACAGGTTAATTTTGGCTTCATATAATTGACCTGTTATATTTTCCCACACAAATTGCAGAGATTGTATGAGCTTGTTGAAGATTTTTGCTGAAAGATTTCAGAACAAAGTCAGTAAATTTTTGGAGTGATCACCCGTCTTTAAAACATTACCCTTCATCTGAATTAGTCATCAGATTGGGGAGTTCTGTTGTCTACTTTGTTGATGGTTTGTTCTCCATTGGTTGACACCCAACTGCCCAGACATAAAAATCAGCATTGCATTTTTTATTTCATGAAAACAAAACAGGATTTGAGTAAATGACCATATTTCTACTTCCAAATAGCAGATTTTTGAGTTTCTGTGAAATGAACGTGTTTTATTTACCTAATGATTCACTATAACACTTTAGTTTTTTGTTTTAGTTTTTGTTTATTTGCAGGTTGTGCAGAGCCAGCCATGAAATGCTAAGTCCTGAAACGCTCTGGGAAGATGCCTCACTGAGCCCTTTCCAACCAGTGTGAGGCTGGTGCCCTGGCCAACCCTTCCAATGGGAACCAGTTCTTTCCTAGAAGGGCCTCACTGGGGCTCGACTTCTATGAAAATGTGGCTAAGGCTTGATCACATGGAGGCTTCAACACATCAACATTGTATAAGTGCCTGCTAAGTGAACACAACATTTCTCATCAAAGACAAATTTTCCTGTAAGATCTTCATTCAAATCCTCAAATTACATTTGCTTGGGGTTAAGGAATTCTAACCAAAGAAAGAAAAAAGTTGAAACCACCGACTGAAGAATTTAGAGACCAAATTCTTCCCCAATGAAGAGATAACAAATTAGCTTACTAGTTTTGTAATCTATGTGAAAAATGTTACCAAGTAGTTTTCTTACAAACTTGAAGATGAAACTTAACAAATAATGTCCTTCCTTCCCCTCTTTATTTCCAAAAGTAACTTATGTGAAAGTCCCATTGTTTTGGACAAAGATTACCATTGCCCCAATCTCTATCACACAAACGTCATGGCTCAGTGAATATACCATGGTGTGGATGTGGGCCACGTTTCCACATTCAAAATACAAACGTTTGTGCACACACACAAACACGCACACACACACACACCAGCCGTGCCTCTCACTCTACTCTGTGTAGACTCTTCTGCCTTCAACACTTACGGCCCCTCAGTCTGCCAGGCAAGCGGAACCCCATCCACTCCTCAATCAAACAACTCCCCCATCAGACTTGGAGAGGCCAGGGGCCTTGCCCACTTACACTCGTCTGTCAGCTGGGTTGACAGGATGGGAGGAGAGCCTCTCCAACCTTTCCCTGCCCATCAGCTCCGCTGACAGGTGCAAGCAGGCAAGGGACTCCCCCCCTCCGCCCCATTCATGCCCATCAGCACATCTGATGGACACAGGCGGGTGGGGGCATCCCTAGAGCCTCTCAAGAGGAGGGCAGGCGCATTTTCACCCTGGGTGGGGCCGGGCTGGATGCGGCTTCACAGTCTCAGCTGATGGGTGGGGGCAGGGGATGGGTTCCCAGCTGCACCAGCATCTGACAGGAAGACACCGTTCACCCATGTTGATTCTCAGTCACGCCTCTGGCCGACCGTGGATCCTGCCTGGGTCATGTTGGATGGGATTTCGACAGGCGAATAAAAGCATATGGGACACAGAGAAAGCAGGGAGCCAGGGAGGGGAGACGGGGCCCGCCCTGGGGAGACAAGAAATGGAACGAGTAGAGCATCTGAAGAGAGGAGATGGGGCCTGATTGATCATGGACCAAACACTGTGATAAAAACAATATCTCACTGGAGATTGAAGAACACAAATGTTTTTCTTATGTGTTTTTGTCAAATATACTTAGCAAAGACATCTCAGAGATTCAGATGCACCGTAAGGAACTAAATGCACGGTGAGGTCACCCTCAATCATCCAAATAAGTATTTGTTGAACACATACTATGTGCCCAGCCTTGAAAACTCCATCGCCTCCCCATCACTGAGCCCATACACACACCCTGGGAGACACTCGGGTTCTTTCACATAGACCCCAATGGACTGGCCAGCAAGCCACTATTTATGCCACTAAAGAAGAAACACCATTACCTTGTTAATCTTTAAAACCAATATGGCTGCTTTCACTAGTTTACCTTGTTAGTGTTTAAACCAATATGGTTGCTTTCACTAGTCTCGGTAACAAGCACCATTCTGACCACAGTCAAAGTGATTCAACAGCTAAAATGTCCCCAAACACTAAGTGTCGGGAAAAACATCAATCAAACAAAAGGTAATGTTGTCATATCATAAAGAGCTCATTTGTACCGGTAAGCTTCCTCTCACGGTCTTGCTTCAATGTTCCCACTGTAACCTCAGATTTTAATTAAATAGAAGAGCAGAAACAAATAAGGAACTTTCAACACAGTGCATAGTAAGAAATGTTTTTAGCACACAGGCAAATGCCTTTGAGTTTAAGCCAACAGGAAAGTAACAGGTTTTCAGCCACATGTGGAGTCTGTAACTCCAAAGCACTACGTGAAAAGCAGCCGCAGCAATAATTAAATCGTTGCTTTCGTCTTTTGCACGAAGTCAGAAAAACATTGTCAATTTTGATTTGATTTGTATGGGTTACAATTTTACCTTCAGAATGTTCAAGTGCCTTAGGTCTTTTCCTTCATGAATTCCTGGGCCTTCTAGGAGAACGCAGAGATGTCAGCTCAGCAGAGGGTGGCATCTTCTGCATGGGGCCCAGTCAGACTCCGACCAATGTCACGGCCAGGTGTTCCAAAAGCTTCTAGGAACCCCAGCTCTCTCGTGGACCAAAACTACCAGTTCTCTTGTTGGCCATGCTCAGACAGATGCTTGCATAAAGACGTCGTGGTACTCTACATGAAACTTGATGCTTCCTGCAAGCTGTGCTGAATGTATTTGTTAATAAGCTTTCCTGGAGAAATGAGCATGGCTTTGCACTCAATGGCCATTCAGAAGACATTGATGCAGTTTTCTAAGTCTACAGCCCTTCAAACTAAGAAGATTGATGAGTGACTTACAGGTTTCAGAATACTTCAATTCAATATGCATTAATCGAACATAAAGAATCAGTCAGGGATGAACCCAAACTTTACACTATAAAAGCATCTTTGCTTTGTAGATACACTACTTTGAAAGTGTTTCCTTAATTAAATAGGAACTTGATAATTGAAACGGATAGACAGGCAGAATTTTCAGCTGCTGAAGGAACACAATTTCACCTTTTTCTGCCATTGTTGACTCAGATAAAGCAAAGCTGAACTAAAAGAAGCAGAGCATACTTTTGAGATCTGGGAGAAAGCTTCCAGCAGCAGAAACTTTGCAGGTGTCGCTCAGCAAACTGCACATCTGAATTTATGTGTTCCAAGAGTTGAAATATTGAGCCAGTTATCAACCGTTTACTGTTTCCATCTAATTTCTTCAATAATATTACAGCTCATGGATCTAAACAAAAGAGTCATAAAATCACATGATTTTTCTCCCATCTCTTCAGGAGAAAGAGTATACTTCTACCCACATTTTAGAAAGAGAAAATGAGACTCTGAAAGAGGGTCTTTCTGCACAAAATCACATCACTTTTAAATGGCAAGAGGGAAGCAAAACCAAGCCTCCTGCTTCCTGCTTCCTGCACAACCTGGAGAGATGACATGTGCAGGAAGTGGGTGGGCTGCCTGCACGTTAGACCTGCTGCTGTGGTACAGGACTGGGGGGCAACCCCATGACCAGAAGGCCTGGGGCCCCCAACCCAATGTCTTTATTGGGCAATGCTGTCTCTTTCTATTGTTCCAAGTTAAAAAACACTGTAGCTACTCAATAAAGAAAGAAAGACACACAGAGATATTTTATAATGTCAATTGATTCTAGACAAGTCCACATAACTGTACATAACTAAATGTATAGGCTCCCAATTGGTGGATGTCTTAGATTACCATTTAAGGTTGACAACTATAAGCTTAAAAGCACACAGAATAAATTTTAGACATCCAGGTATGGTACCACATAAAACATTTATTGTTAAAATCATAATAAAGTAGTATAAATGTCTGCTAAGGCTACTTTGGAAACGTGTGTCTTTTCCTAACTGAACCCAAACCATCATCAATCTTTAAATAACACAATGTACAAATTTCCTTCTGCTTCTGTTGTGAGTCTAAGGTTCCAGTTCCTTTTTCTCATGGACGGCTGAAATTTTTAATTTATGTTAGGGTGGTCTGGTAGTCATGAAACTGGTTGTCTTGCTCAATATTAGAGCTCGGCTCCAGTTAAGGCTTGGCCAGTTAAACCTTTCACAGTATATTTAATAATAAGTTTATCGTGGAAAGATAAAGGAAGCACATAGTCACACAGTTTAAATGTCTCTAAAGTCCAGGTGAAGGCATAAGAACAACTCTCTTATGGAGCCATTTGGCTGGAATCAGCAAGAAGTTTCCTGCTATGGAAACCCCAAGTAAAGAATTACAAGATTTTAGAGGTCCTTTCATGTCAGAGTTCTAATACTTATAAATGTGCCCAAGCTATAGATAACTGATGTAAACACAGTTCTTCCCATTCAGTGAGGAGATTTAAAAATACAAGATATTACCCAGGGTGCAATTTAAAAACACACAATTTTGTGGATTTTCTGTGTTTTACATTAACAAGTGTTCCACTGTCAAAGAATTTAAGAGAAATGAGGAGATTCACAAAATTGCTTAGATATATATTACAGGGATTTGTATCTTCAGTGTGCTGACAGGCACCACGAATCTCTAAGAGAGAGCTTTCACAGGATGCTCCTCCCAAATTTATTTGGCAATTGAATCTGTGAGTCCAGAGCATTTACGTTCATTGAAACACACTGAAAAACACTGGGCATCTCTGTGTAAGTCTCCTTGATGAAAGGCTGTGCTTTGTTTTACTGCCAGTTAAAAGGAACATGGACCAATGAATGATGGAATAGGAAATCAATTGTCCATGTTGGTAGAGGCAGGAGGCAGACAAATGCCTGGTCCAGAGAGGGAACAGTTCCCCTGTGAAACCCACCTTTAAGCCTGCAACAGCCTGAGTGCTGAAAGACCCGACTGCTGGTCCCAGATTAAACCTGTGACCCACAGGGAGAACTGCTACTGTTTGCCTGCCTGTTCCCAGTGGATTCTTTCTGGATAATGCCTTTTAACCCATTGAATGCTGCCTTTCCCAATACTACCTATGGCTTACCTGAGCAGCCAGCACGTTCACCGGCGGAGCAAGTGGAACCACCAGGAATTCATGCCTATGCTGGGGGAGGAGGTCGGCCCCTTCAGCTTGTGTGTGGTGGCCTGGTGTTCAATTTTGTGAGCTGGAAAACCTGCATACAGGGCCCCTCTTTTTGTTGAGAGCTTTTCTTTTGCTTAATAAATTCTGCCACCCTCCTCACCTATGAATGTGTCTGTGTGCCTATTTTTTCCCAATCATGAGACTAGAACCCAGATTTTAGCTGAACTAAGGAGCAAAAAATCGTGCATCAATGTTACCATGTGCACAAGGACACGCCTCATTTTTCTGAAACCAAACAGTCTTTTATGGAGCTGCAGTGATTATTAGAGGTCTTTGACAGAATGATTTAACTTATATGAACTTCAAGATAACATCCAAATACCACTGTATATTTGGAAAATTTTTGCCAAAATTCAGTCCCCATCTGTAACATCATAATTTAATTTTGAGTGAATAAAATTTTAGCAGGAAAGACGTGAGCTCCAGTATAAACATTTTATCAATTCTTCCAAAGTCTTTTGGACACCCAGGAATTCCTATCACAAGAAGGTTGTTGTGAGAGCTGGACTGAAGACAGGGTTCTGCCTCCTAAGCCATCCCAGCATCCCAGGAAGCTCAGGGTTAAGCCCAGTGCTCAAGGGCCTGGGCCGACTCAGGAGTAGCATGCTAAGGGTGAACTCGTGTCTCCTGCTCTGCTCACTTGGCTTTCCTTGTCTTTCATCCTCCTGTTCAACCTTCCATCTCAGAGCTAAGACCATTATCTTTGTGAAGCCTCCTTAGACTTCTTCAGGCATCTAGACCTAAGATAACATAGGCAAAGCCTCTACCCTCTTGCCTGGGACAAACTTCATCAGCAGCAAATAGTAGCTCCTCTTATTTTCCTCACTAGTCTCCTGGGTTTCCCATGGCATTTGGAATTCTTGACTCTCATACTCTCCTCAGTAAAAGGTCTATCGTCAGCAGACTTGGCAAGTGGGATAACACTAAGAGAAGCTAATTTGGTATAGCTAAGTCTCACATCAGATACCACATGAGTCAAGGAAGATGTCACTCCTCGTACACTTTCTAAACTCAAGTGGAAAAGAAATCAGGAGTTGAATGGACATCAGAGTCTGCGCCTGCTTTGCTTCTGGAGTCTCCAGGGATAAGCAAAGTCTAGCTAGGTAGCCCGGCCAACCTGCAGAGATTCTTGCCCCTCCCATGGTGATATGGTTCAGCTGTGTCTCATGTTGAAACCCCAGGTATTGTGGGAAGAACCCAGTGAGAGGTAATTGAAGCATGGGGGCAGGACTTTCCCATGCTGTTCTCATGATAGTGAGTAAGTTTCAGGAGATCCGATGGTCTTAAAAGGGACTCTACTGCCCAAGCTTTCTTCTTCCCTTGTCTGCCATGATGTGAGACATGCCTTTCACCTTCTGCCATAACTGTGAGTTCTCTCAGCCACATGGAACTGTAAGTCCATTAAAATGTTTCTCCTGTATAAATTACCCCGTCTTGGGTATCAGCAGGCTGAAAACAGACTAATACACAGACTAATGGACTCAGAGGCAGCCTATTTCTGTGAGACCGTCAGCTGGCCTGGCCACGTCCCACAGGCCCTCTGCAAAACAGGCAAGTGCTGTTCCATGGAGGCCCCCAGAGAAGCAGAGCCCTGCAACTGTCCAGTTAGCTGCTGGTGCGTAACTGGTTCCAGGAATCCCAGGGGGCAGATGGCCAGGAAATGATCCAGCCACTAAACCACTGACCATCCAGTGTTTGCTGTAGAAAGAACATGTTGCTAAAACTAAAGTAAGACTAAAATAGGAAGTCAGTTTCACCTGGTTTAGCATTTGCAGAGGTGGGGTTGCATTTTGGTGTGCTCACCCATGTAATAAATACTCACAATCAATATGCCTACAATTTAAAAAACGAAGCATTGGATTTTATGACTTAGTTTGTTGGAGTTAATTGTTTCGAGGCAAAGGGGACACCCAGGGTGGACACATGAGCACATGAGTTTAAGGAGGAAAGTGGGGTCTGTCCAATTCAAGTGGGGGAGCCCTTCTTAGTCACTGAGACCCTCACATTTATCACAGTCACTCTTTATATCACTTCTAATTAGGCAGAAAACGTCACGTTAGTTCTGCAGCGAATGTTGGCAGCCAGCCAGCCCAGCAGCGGATTCTCTGTGGTTCCTCTCACATTTTTCTGCCCAGCTGGCCCCCAGGGGCCTGTAGGAGCCACACATGCTGGGAAATTCCATTTGTCTCCAGAAATGGCTACGACAAAGTGAATAATTCAGTGATTTGGGTACAGAACTTCATATAACAATTTCCATAAAACTTCATATAACATTTTCCATATTTCCATGCCTGAGATCACTTGAGGTGAATCAAGAAAAAAAATGATTTCCACTGAAAGCGTGATGTGAGTTTTAATAAACAGTTCCAATAAACATCAAAAGACAGTCAAGTGTCTCAGAGAGACTCCTATTATTCCCCATGAACTCTCCAGGCAGAGAAATAAACGCCCAGCGTTGTGGTGAAATAGATTCTTGCAGTATTTTTTGCCTCATCAATCACTTAGCATGATGCCTTATGTCACCTGCATTTTGACTAACGATCCTTTTTTATTTTCAATTTTTGTTAATGTTACTGTAAAAAGCACATTTATTTTCACTTACGTGAGGGTGATCTGTCACAACTCACTTTTCTTTGCATGAAGGAAAAGCACGGGTCTAGAACGATTGCTTCTTTGTGTCCTCTCTTTTGGGACAAGTGAATTAGCAAGAAAGCCTCACCTTGGCACGATGGTATCACCAGAGGCTGACCTGGCTCCTTCGCCAACCGCCCACCACAGCTCCCGCTCCTTTCCAGAACGATTTGGCATTATGTTGTTTTTGCCTTGCACATCGTGGTGACATCAAGCCAGATACTGAAGGGTCTTTTTTACAAGGACATTCCTGATGTCTTGTGGTCATCGTCACTCAGTTGATGAAGGAAAATAATTAAAATGTTATGAAACTTGCCAGGGCAAAAATCCATGCCCCAGGGCAAATGACAGGGGAAGACTTATTCCTCAGTACTCAAAAGTTGTCTACACTGTGCCAAATATTCTGGGGAAAAAAATTGAAAATGCTTGCATTTGGTGGGTGCAAAGCAATCAGAATTCTAAATAGCTCATTTGCCTTTTTATAGAAAAACATTCTGAACTTTTTTTAATGAACTCTGTGATAGTTAATTGGGTCAACTTGACTGGGTTAATGAATACTCAAGATAGTTTGTAAAACATTATTTCTTAGTGTATCTGTCAGGGTCTGAGAAGAGATAAAGATTTAATTCCGTGGACTGAGGTGAGGAAGACCCACCCTTACCAATGTAGATGGCATTTACCTCCAATCTGTTGAGAATGCACATATAACAAAAAGGCAGAGGAGAAAGGAATTTGCTCTCTCTGAACTGAGACAATTATCCTGTCCTCAGACACTGGTGCTGCTGGTTCTTGGGTCTTTGAACTCAGATCTGGGCTGAAACCATCAGCCACCTGCATGCCCCATGAGCAAAGGGAGAGTGTATGGAGGCAGTAGGAGTGAGATTTTCAGGCCCCTGAACTAGGCTTGTTTCCCTAGGTCTCCAGCTTGCCCACATCAGACTGTGGATCTTCTCCCCCTCCATAACTGTGTAAGCCTATGTACTGTTTCTCTGGAAAACCCTGACTAATACAGGCTCTATTCCATACTCTACAAACCATTACATGGCTACTGCTGGGTACTTAGGACACAGGCTTTGAGACGTGAACTCTAGGTTATACTTCTCTCTTAATCCAGGGCAAGGTGTTTTCAGTTTGGTGACCTGAAATTAAGATCGAGGATGCATTGCACAAAAATTCTGGAGAATGACTTTATCTCGGAGACCAACAATGGCCTCCCTAAGTTTTGGGCTTCTGTGACTGAACTGCGGGGACATGGTCAGACCTGCAGCAGCAACAGATACACCAAGTCCACAGATACTCTGGTTCTCTTCTGGGATCCTTGCCTGCTTGGAAAAGGTGTTAGAAGGTGGAGAGGCGGTGGTTCTGATCAGACACAGCACAGACATTCTACATGCACAGGAATGAGCCAGCTAGAGGGTGGATGGTGTAACTCCGACAGACCTTCCCGGACAGACCATGGAGGTCAGAGTCAACTTAGATCTTGTTTTTTTTTTTTGACTTCTGGCAAAACACAACTCTGCTTCCCAAGATGCTCTCTGAGACTGTAGAAACAAAGATAGTTTTTCTCCACCCTGCCACGTGGCCTGCCTACATACACACTCATGAGGCACGCAGCTTTGTGAGCCGGATTGTGGCCTCAAGGTGGTGAACTCAGCCAGGACTCTTAGCTGACAGGCCCAAAGTCCAGGTATCAAATGACCTGCTTACTCCTGAAATGTAATTCCCCAAGAAGCATTTTCTTCATATATGCACATTCTTTCTTGCCACAGTAAGCTACAGTGATCTTTCAGCCTCTGTACACCACACAGGAAGAGAAAAGCTATCACAGACATTACATTTTATTTGATCTTCTTGCAAATATGCAGCCAGATTACTGACTGGAATGACCCTTCCTTGGCAGGTCCCCTGAGAAATGCTGGTTGCAAGAGAGCAGAGTGTGAGTCCTGGCAAGGAAGACCCGCAAATGTTGATCTTTGAGGTTTGTGTCACATTTAAACAATGAAGTTGTGTGGGGGAAAGGTGGCGGAGGGCTAGTGGCTTCACTAGAGGCTCCAGGTTGCAGTAAATATTCAACTCATCCTCCTCAGCCTTTCTCTCCAACCTCAAGCAGAGTTGTCTTTCATTTTCTTTGTGGTTTTCTGGGTACCATTTATACAAGGAAAGAGAGACACCCCAGACCTCAACCATCTGGGGCTTCCTGTTTTCTTGACAGGCATAAAAGTTGGCATTAGGTGCCACCTATTTTAGCCATCAAAAAGACATCTCTCTGACCTAGGGACTCCCAAAACCAGGCACTTCACTGGTTACGTCATCAAAATGGCTAAAAAGAGATGCCCACTACTCATGTCTCCATGAAGAAGAACCAAAATGACAAACAAGTAACTGCATTTTGAGTGGTGTCTGAGAGAGAACACTGGAATTCAGCAAGGAAGTGATGAAAACCCTTTGAACGACAGAAACTCAGGATGAGAGGGAATAATAGGGAGGGAAGTCCTCAGCTAAGATCAGCTCAGAACTAAGAGTGAATTCCCCTGATTGGAAAAGGTAGGCTGCAGATCCCCAGAACTCTCAATTACCACCATGGATACCTGCAATCCTAGCTGCAAGAGGGCCACTCAGCCCTCACAGGCTCTGAGCCCAGTGTAGGGAGCTGTCTAGAGTCAACGCAGCACATCATTTCAGGTAAGGAACTAACGCTGACTCACCCTACTCCCCGAGATCCAAGTGGCTACAACACAATGCCATTTTGGGAACAGAACCACTGCTAGAATGCATCCCGCTGTAATAGACCCTGCATCTCCACATTTCTGAGGGCCTGGCTTATTCTCACTAAATCCATACAACAGGTTATAATGATGCAACCCCAGTTCATCCAGAAGTACAACTATGACTATGGCACTGGAGCCCACACAGCACCCTGCACCCCCTCCCCCACCCCCCAAAAAAAGCAGTCAGGAATAGTGGGGAGGCCATCCCCAAGACTGAGGAAACTAATGTGTGTGCTCCTCAGAGACTGAGGACTGGCTACTCAATGCCCATCACCAGTGGTGACTCCATCACTTCAACTGATAAAGCCATCACATACTGCATGCACTTCCCAGGGTCCAAGGCCTCACCTAACCAGGTCCCCCTCGCTGCCAATGATCCTGCCCTGCCTCCAGTGATCCTGCCCTGCCTCCAGTGATCCTGCCCTGCCTCCAGTGACCCTGCCCTGCCTCCAGTGACCCTGCCCTGCCTCCAGTGATCCTGCCCTGCCTCCAGTGATCCTGCCCTGCCTCCACAACCAGTGGAGCCATCACACTTGGCATGTACTCACCCAGAGCCTGAGAACTGGCCTATCTGGTTGCCCCTTTCCCAAGTAAAATCTTGCCTCCACAAATACGTGCATTCTAAGCCACCGAGATACTCAGAGATGCCACTGACATCGATTATCGCCAAAGAAATTACGTTGATTATAGCCAAAGAAATTGCATAGAGACTATATAATGTGCCCATTCAGAATGAAAGCCAAAGCATGCTACCCAACAGATGCTGTAGAACACATCTCTATGAAAAAGTCTTTCTCTATGGAAACTACCCCTAAAATTGAAAGAAGTAGAAGTTCCACAAGATGTGTTGATGTCAACACAGAGACTCAAGAAACATGAAAAAGCAAAAAGAAATAAAAAGCCATAGCAAAAGAAACACAATAATTCTTCAGTAAGATACCCTCAAAGTAAAGAATATGTATGAAATGCCTGAAAACAAATTCAGAATAATAATGTTAAGGAAACTCAGTGAGACACAAGAGAATACAGGTAGATGATTTAACAAAATCAGGAAATCAAATTTCTTATGTTTTGAATAATAAATTCCATAAAGAGGCAGACACTGTTAGAAAAGAATCAAACAAAACTTTGAGGTGAGGAATTCAATGAATGAAATAAAAAATACATTTGAGACCTTATAGAACAGACTAGATGAAGTAAAATAAGAAATTTCTGAACTTGAACATAAACTTTTTGAAATGACAGAGTCAGACAAAAAAAAAGAATAAAAATTAAAAAGTAAAGAAACTATTTTTTTTTTTAAATGGGACTTACGGAACATCATTAAGCAAACAAATATTTGCACTTTGGGAGTTTCTGAAGAAGAAGCAATAGAGAAAGGTATAATAAAACTATTTCATAAAATAATATCTAAAAAATTCCCTAGTCTTGGCAGAGATATGAACAACCAGACCAAAAAAGCTGAAAATTCCCCATGTATAATCCAAAAATGTCTTCCCCATGGCACATTATAGTTAAGATGCCAAAAATAAAAGACAAAGAGATAATTCTAAAAACTGCAAAAGAAAAGCATCAAGTCACATTTAGAGGAATTTTCATTAGGCTATCAGCAGATTTATCAGCAGAAGCCTTAAAGCCCAAGAGAGATTGGGTTAGTATATTAAAAGTGTGAAACAAAAAAACAAACAAATTCTTTCAATCACGAAGTCTATACCCAGCAAAGCTATTTTCAGAATAAATGAAAATTAGTCTTTCCAAGACAAGCAAAAACTGAGAAAAATCATCACCACTAAACATGTTTTGCAAGAAATGGTTAAGGAAGTCAACTGAAAGTGAAAGGATGATAACTACCATCATAAACAAACATGAATGTATAAAACTTACTGTTATAACAGATTGACAAATAGGAATGAGGAAAGAACCAAACCTTATCACTACTGGAAACCACCGAACTGCAAAGATAGACAATAAGAGAACAAGAAAGGAACAAAGGTTATGCAAAACACCCAGAAAACCAATTAAGAAAACAACAGAAATAAGTTCTTACTTATTGATAATAAACATGAATGTAAATACATTAAATTACCCAATTTAAAAAATATAGAATAGTTAAATGGATTTTTTTTTTTTTTTTTTGAGACAGAGTCTCGCTCTATTGCCAGGCTGCAGTGCAGTGGCACGATCCCAGCTCACTGCAACTTCTGTTTTCCGGTTCCAAGCGATTCTCCTGCCTCAGCCTCCCGAGTAGCTGGGACTACAGGCACGCACCACCACGCCTGGCTAATTTTTTGTACTTTCAGTAGAGACGGGGTTTCACCATGTTGGCCAGGATGGTCTCGATCTCTTGACCTCATGTTCTGCCCGCCTCGGCCTCCCTAAGTGCTGGGATTACAGGCGTGAGCCACCGCACCCGGCCTAAATGGATTTTTTAAAAGACCCAACTATATACTATCTACTACAAGAAACTTACACTTCACCTGTGAAAATACATGTAAACTGAAAGATAAGGGAGAAAAAAGATAGTCCATGCAAATAGAAACCTAAAGCAAGTGGGAGTCACTGTACAGTTTGTTTCATTGTGTTTCATTTTATTGTACTCTGCAGATACTCCATTTTTTAAAAAATTGAAGGTTTGTGGCAACCTTACACTAAGCAAGTCTATTGGCCCAATTTTTCCATCAGCATGTGCTGTCTTTCATAGCATTATCAATATTTAGCAATAAAGTAATTTTTAATTAAGCTATGTACAATGTTTTCAGAAATAGTGCTATTACACACTTAATAGACCACAGCATAGAATAAATATAACTTTTTCGTGCACTAGAAAACCAAGAAACATTTTCGTTTTGATTGCTTAATTGTGATATTCACTTTATTGCAATGTTCCAGAACTGAACCCGTAGTATTTCCAAAGTATATCTGTACTTAGATGGAGTAGATTTTAAGTTCAAGACCATACAAACAGACAAAGAAGGGCATTATATGATGAAAGGATTCATGTAAGAGGTTATAACAGTTGTAAATAAATATGCAACTAACACCAGAGCACCCAGATACAAAGAGCAAATATTATCATATCTAAAGGGAGAGACAGGCTCCAATCACTGTAAGTATTGAACAGATCATCTAGACAGAAAATTAAAAAAAAAAATCAGCTTTAAGCTGCACTATATAACAGATGGACCTCACAGACATTTATAGGATATTTCTTCTAACATCTACAGAATATACATTCTTCTCAACAGCACATGGAATCTTCTCTAGAATAGATCACGTGTTAGGCTACAAATAAGTCTTAATCATTTTCTTAAAAATCAAAACCATATTAAGTATCTTTACAGATGACAATGGAATGAAACTAGATATCAATAACAAAGAAAACTTTTAAAACTGGGCAAACACATGGAAATTAAACAACATGCTCCTCAACAAGAATTGGGTCAATGAAGAAATTAAGAAAGTTTTTGAAACAAATGAAAGCAGAAGCAAAACATACCAAAATCTATGAGATAAAGCAAAAGCAGTCCATAAAGAGAAGTTTATAGCAATACATGCCTACATCACAAAGTAAAGGTTTCAGATATACAACCTAATGGTACATCCCAAGGAACTAGAAAAGCAAGAAGAAACTAACCCCAAAATTAGTATAAGGAAATAAATAATAAAGATCAAAATAGAAATAAACAAAATTAAGTCTCAAACATACAAAAGAACCAACACAATAAAAAGTTGTTTTTTTAAAAAAAGAGAAACAAAATTGACAAACCATTAGCTAGACAAGAAGAAAGGATAAAAGACCCAAATAAAATCAGAAACAAAAAAGCAGATATTGCACCTGATACCACAGAAATATAAAGGTTCATCAGAGACCACCATGAACAACTACATGCCAACAAATTGGAAAACCTAGAAGAAATGAATAAATTCTTGGAGACATACAGCCTATCAAGATTGAACCCAGAAGAAACAGAAAACCTGAACAGACCAACAATGAGTAATGAGATTGAATCAATAATACAATGTCTCCCAACAGAGAAAAGCCAAGTACCTGATGGCTTCACAACTGAATACTACCAAACTTTTAAAGAAGAACTAACACCAGTTCTTCTCTAACTCTTCCAGGTATTTTAAGGGAAGTGAATTCTCCCAAATTCATTCTATGAGGCCAGAATTACCCTGACACAAAAACCACACAAAGACAAACACACACACAAACTACAGGCCAATATTCTTGAAGAACATAGATGGAAAAACTCTAAACGAAATACCAGGAAAGTAAATCCAACAGCACATCAGAAAGATAATACACCATGATCAAGGAGTTATCCCAGTAATGTAAGGATGATTTAACATATGCAAATCAATACATGTGCTACATTACATGGACAGAATGAAGGGCAAAATTTCTATGATCATTTTAATTGATGCAGAAAAAGGACTTGATAACATTCAACATTCTTCATGATAAAAACTCTCAAAATTTTTGCAATTTACCCATCAGACAAAGGGCTAATATCCAGAATCTACAAAGAACTAAAGCAGATTTACAGGAAAAAAAACAAACCTATTCAAAAGTGGGTGAAGGATATGAACAGACACTTTTCAAAAGAAGACAAATATGCAGCCAACAAACATGAAAAAATGCTCATCATCACTGGTCATCAGAGAAATTCAAATCGAAAACACGTTGAGATACAATCTCATGCCAGTTAGAATGGTGATCATTAAAACATCTGGAGACAACAGATGCTGGAGAGGATGTGGAGAAAAAGGAACACTTTTACACTGTTGGTGGGAGTGTAAATTAGTTCAACCATTGTGGAAGACAGTGTGGTGATTCCTCAAGGATCTAGAAATAGAAATTCCATTTGACCCAGCAATCCCATTACTGGCTATATACCCAAAGGATTATAAATTGTTCTGTCATAAAAACACCTGCACATGTATGATCATTCATTGTGGCACTGTTTATGACAGCAAAGACCAGGAATCAACTCAAAAGCCCATCGATGCTAGACTGGACAAAAAAAATGTGGCACATATACACCATGGAATACTATGCAGCCATAAAAAATGATGAGTTCATGTCCTTTGTAGAGACGTGGATGAACCTAGAAACCATCATTCTCAGCAAACTGACACAAGAAGAGAAAATCAAACACTACATGTTCTCATTCATAGGTGGGTGATGAACAATGAGAACATCTGGGCACAGGGAAGGAAACAACACTCACAGGGCTAGGTGGTGGAGTGGAGGGGGAGGGGAGGGAGGGACAGAAGCGGGGGCAGGGAGGATGAGGAGGGGATAACACCAGGAGAAATACCTGATGTAGACAACAGTGGGGGTGGGGATGGAGACAGCAAACCACCATGGCATGTGTGTACCCATGCAACAATCCTGCAGGATGGAGGACATGCGCATGTACCCCAGAACCCAAATACAATTAAAAAAAAAAACTCAACATAACCCCAGCACTTTGGGAGGTTGAGGTGGGTGGATCATGAGGTCAGGAGTTAGAAATCCCCTTGGCTAACACAATGAAACCCCTTCTCTACTAAAAATTCAAAAAATTAGTCTAGTATGGTGGCACGTGCTTGTTGTCCCAGCTACTCAGGAAGCTGAGGCAGGTGAATCGCTTGAATCCAGGAGGCAGAGCCTGCAGTAAACCGAGATCATGCCACTGCACTCCAACCTGGGTGAGAGAAAGAGATTCCATCTCAAAAAAAAAAACCTCAAAAACTCTTAACAAACTAGACACAGAAGGAGCATACTTCAACACAACAAAAACCATATATGACAAGTCCACACCTAACACTGTGCTGAATAAGAAAAAGTTGAAAGCTTTTTGTCTAAGAACTGAAACAAGACAAGGATGTCCTCTTTCAGCACTGTTATTCAACATAGTACTCTCCTGGCCAGAGCAATTTGACAAGAGAAAGAAATAAAGCCCATCCAGATTGAAAAGGAGCAAGCCAAATTGGTTCTCCTTGCAGATGGCATGATCTTTCGAACCTGAAGATTCCATCAGAAAACTCTTAGAACTAATAAACAAATTTGGTAAAGTTGCAGAACACAATATCAACATGCAAAAATTAGCAGCATTTCTATATACCAATAATAAACTAGCTGAAAAAGTAGTCATGAAAGCAATCTCATTTACAATAGCTACAAAAAAGTTATCTAGGAATAAATTTAACCAAGGAAGTGGAAGATCTTTAAAATAATAACTATGAAAGAAATGCTGGTGAAAGAAATTGATGATGACACAAAAATAGAAGGAGATCTCATTATTCATGTATTGAAAAATTAATACTGTTAAAGAGATTATACTATCCAAAGCAATCTATAGATTCAGTGCAATCCTTATCAAAATACCAATGACATACTTCACAGAAATAGAAAAAAAACTTCTAAAATTCATCTGGAATCACAAAAGACCCTGAAGCTAAAGAATTTCTGAGCAATGAAGAAATTAAGAAAATTTAAAAGTTTTCTGAAACAAATGGAAATAGAAACAAAACATACCAAAACCTATGAAATACAGCAAAAGCAGTACTTAGAGCAAAGTTTATAGCAATAAATGCCTACATCAGTAAGTAAAGATTTCAGATGTACCACTTAATGGTACACCTCAAGGAACTAGAAAAGCAAGAAGAAACTAAAACCAAAATCAGTAGAAGAAAAGAAATAATAAAGATCAGAGTAAAGGTCAGAGCTGGAGGCATCACACTACATGAATTCAAAATACTTTACAAATTGTAGTACCCAAAACACCATGGTACTGGCATAAAAATAGGCACACAAACTGTAGCACCCAAACAGCATAGTACTGGCATAAAAAACAGACACACAGACCAAATGAACACAATAGAGCACCGGGAAATAAAATCACATATTTACAGCCAACAGATTTTCAACAAATATTCCAAGAACACACACTAGGGGAAAGAACAGTATCTTCAATAAATGGTACTGAGATTATTGGATATTGATATGCAAAAGAATGAAACAGCCCTTAGGTCTCACCATATATAAAAATTAACTCAAAATGGATAAAAGACTTAAATGAAAGACCCAAAACTATAAAACTGCTAGAAGAAAACATAGATAGCACATAAGACATTGAACACGGGTCTGGGAAAAGATTTCATGCAAAAGACCTCCACAGACAACAAAAGCAAAACATAGACAAATGGGATTATATAAAACTAAAAAGCTTCTCCACAGCAAATAATCAGTAGAGTGAAAAGATAACCTGCAGAATGAGGAAAAGTATTCGCAAACTATTCATCTAAACAAGTGATTAACATGTAGAATATACATGAAATTAGAAAAATTTAAGAGGAAAAAGCCAAAGAATCCAATTTAGAATGCTCAAATAATCTAGAATCTCTAAAAAGAAGACATATATGGCCAAAAAAGTATTTAAAACTTTCAATATCACTATTCATCAGGGAAATGCAAATCAAAATCAATCATCAGGGAAATGCGAATCAAAATCATAAAAAGATATAATTTCACCTCAGTGAGAATGGCTATTATAAAAAAAGACAAACAATGGCAAATGCTGGTGAGGATGCAGAGAAAGGGAAACTCCTGTACACTGTTGATGATAATGTTAGCTAGTGCAGCATTATGAAAAACAGTATCGAGTTTCTTCAAAAAGACTAAAAATAGAACTTGTATATGAAATTCAAGTCCCTACTGCTGGGACTTGAAGAAAAGGAAATCAGTATGTCAGAGAGATATCTGCATTTCCATAGTTACTGCAACACTATTCGGAAAAGTCAAGACATTAAATCAAACTAAGTGTCCATGGATGAATGAATGGCTAAAGAAAATGTTTTGTGTATACACAGTGGAACACTACTCAGCCATAAAAAGAATGAATTCCTGTCATTCATGGCAACAGGGATAAGCCTAGAAGATGTTATGCTAAGTGAAAGACTCCAGGCATAGAAAGAAAATACTGCATGTCCTCACTCATGTGTATAAGCTTAAAAAGTTACTCTTATAGAAACAGACAGTAGAATACTGGTTATTATGGGCTGGGAAAGACAGGGGAAGGAGAGATGGGAGGGATTTGTAAGGGACACAAAATCACGGCTAGATAGGAGGAGTAAATCCTAGTGTTCTTTAGCACTGTAGGGTGACTAGGCATTTTATAGTCAACAGTGATTTATTGTGTGTTTTTAAATTGCTACAAAAAAGGATTTTGGAAGTTCCCAACACAAATAAATGATAAATGTTTGAGGTGATGGGTATGCTAATTACCACGATTTCATTATTACACATTGTTTATATGTATGGATACATCACATTGTATCCCATGAATCATTCTGTGTACAATTATTATATGTCAACTAAAAAAACCCCACGAACATGTCACAATAGCATCACGTTGACCCAGGAACCACTGTGTCACAACACCAGTATTTATGCTTGTGAGTGGAAGAGGTTCACCTTGAGCCATGTGACTTTCCCTGCTCTTCCTTTTCACCCCGGACCACACAGTGAGGTGCAAAGATTCTGGGCTGCTGTTTTGAAAGCGGGGATTTCAACACTGCAGTTCGACTTCAGATTTTAACCTTCTGAATGCTTTAGTAGGTGAGTCATTATCCACCACAGACAGAACAGCATCTTGACGGTGTAGTTCTCTTTCCAGGCCCGCCTTGGTGAAACCGTGGCTGTTCAGATGACCTGCTCAAGAACACCAGCCTCCTGCAATCTCTTGGGACTCTCAATAATACAGAAGCTTCCAGCAAAGCATTCTTCTAGTCAAGTTTGTCCAGCCCACAGCCCCGTGGGCTGCATGCAGCCCAGGACGACTTTGAATGTGGTCCAACACAAATTCATAAACTTTTTAAAAACATGAGATTTTTTTTTGAGATTCTTTTTTTTAGCTCATTCATCAGCTATCGTTAATGTTAGTGTATTTTACATGTGACCAAAGACAATTGTTGTTTTTTCAAGGCGGCTCAGGAGAGCCAAAAAGATTGGACATTCTTGTTCTAGATGAAGCCTGTTACTCAGAGAGAAATGTTTTCCTTCTCTGGAAGTTGGAAGAACACCCCAAATCACAAGCAGGAGGGACCTTCTCTAGAGGTGGAATCCTCCCTTGACCAGCTAACGATGACTTCTCCTTCCAGGCACCCTCAAAAGAACACAAGTGGCAGAGAACGCCACATGTTCTTCCATAGGCAACCTACTCTTCTCAACTAATGTACAGACCAAGGCAAATTAGTGTACTCCCAATCACTTGTGCCTCTGTTCACTGCTGTTTTTATCCTCCTTTGATTACTGGAAACACTAAATATGCCTACATAGAAAGCAGAAATGGGGATGGACATGATGGCTCACCCCTGTAATCCTCACACTTTGGGAGCCGGAGGTGGGTGGATTGCTTGAAGTCAAAAATTCAAGACCAGGCTGGTCAACATGGTGAAACCCTATCTCACCTAAAAATATAGCATAGTGCTTGCCTGTAATCCCAGCTATGTCAGGAGGCTGAGGCATGAGAATTGCTTGATCTCAGGAGGCAGAGGTCGCAATGAGCCAAGATTGTGCCACTGCACTCCAGCCTGGGTGAGAGAGTGAGACTCTGTCTCAAAAACAAAAAGCAAAACAAAACAAAAAAATGGAAATGGGAGAGAAATGAGACTCTAAGGCAGACTTGAAGGGGTTAGGCCAGGGCCAGTGGGGAGCAGTGTCCCAGGTCACTAGGGATCAGTGAAGACATCACGAGGAATCAGGGATGCCTGAACTGGCAGAAGGTGTGCTCAGTCTCATGTCCTACTGGAATGCTCCCAACTTCCTGGCCTGATGGCAGTCCAGGCGGTGGGGCTGGGACACTGGGCAGCCATACCTCACCATGCTTCAGACTCTCATTCTTGTTTCGATTCCCAGATGCAGATCCCATTTCAGCAAAAATGCTCAACACGCATTTCTGTCATATTGGATTCTTGGCATTTTATGGTGAGAGGCCAGAAAGAGAGAACAGCCTGCATTTTGCCAACACATAAATCCTGCTGAGGCCAAAGCCCTCTTCAGGCAGCCAGGAATCCCGGAGGCCCTGCTCTGAGCCTGGGGTCCAAGGCGAGACATGGATGCTCACATTCTCTGGGCCCCCATAGTAAAGAAAGCATCCACAAAGATGACAAAAGCAAATCCATCCCACCCCTTAAAATCCGAGGTCGATCCTGGAATCTCTGCTGAAGACAAATTGTTTTAACAAGGTGGCAAAAGAATTAAAACACAACATTCTGGATTTTTCCAATTGCTTTCCTGACTTGTGTTGTAAATATCCTTCCTTGAAGGTCGCTGCTGTTTATTACACAGAAGGTGATGGCTCAGAGGCCATTTTATCAAAGTTGCTCATATTCAAGTCAGACAGCATATTAAAGGGAGCCTGACTATTTCTTTATATGTATTTAGCTCATTTTTCTGGAACGCCCACCTTTGTGGCAAGACCTGAAGCAAAGGCATTGTGGACAGGTGTCCACCACAGGATTTCAGACGAGAAATGAGTAGTCCCACATAAGCCCCAGGTCCCGAATACGGACTCCTCTGCAGCCCAGCATCTGTTAGACTCACCGATAGTTTGTGTCATTGAATTGTCAGAGTGTTCCCAGTGAAAGACACACCAGGGTGAGATGCCCCTCTATGCTGAAGATGCCAAATGGGCTGAGTGGCTTTCATTCTGCCCTATGCTTTTATGGATTTCCAATATTCAGGAAAGCTTGTAAATGAGCCAGAGAGGAAAGCAAAACCTTCCCCATCTCATCATTCTCCTTGTCTAACAGAAGAGAATCCTAATACAATTTTCCCTTCCCTACCCGTCTCAAGAACTGCCATCATTGTCCACAGGGCAGCAAAGATATCAGTGATAACAGACATCCCCTAAAATAAAAATCCTTTCAGGGAAAAACGGACTGTAACTACCATGCTTCTACTTTATTTACTGAGCTCTGAGTTTCAACAACATTATTCTTTAGTCCTTGAGGAAGGAATACACTCTCACCCTTAAAAACGCTGTAAGTAGTCGGTAATCCATTATTACAGTAAGCCATTCACTCTCACAGTAATTATCTAATAACCCCTTATAAAGGACCGTGGCTTCCTAATCTGTTTATAATTATCATTTCAATGATCCCACACATTAATGTCTGACCTTCACCAACTCTGACCCGATCTTAATTAGCTCTGATATCAAATCATCACTACATAAGAAACTAGCCATGACCAAATGAATGGACCCCAGGTACAGTTAATTTCTGGAGCAATTATCTTTTCATGTAGAGAGATTTAAATGATTATCTGCACAATTTCACACAGTTTTATGTAATTCTGCGACATTATAAATTCTGTTTTAAATCATATTTCAAAGGCAGGGCTCCACAGTCTGGTTTTTCTAGTGTTCTAAAGTATTTGCTGTCCCTGTGTAATGTGGGATGATTTATGTCATTATTTACAATGATAAACAAATATCAAAAACACAGCTTATAAAGTAGTATATTATTATCGTTCAATATGTAACAGTGTGGCCAGGTAGTCTTAGAGCAAATATCCAGGTTAAATCATTAAAGGAAATACTACATTATACAGAAACATTGAAAGTAATTAATAATATAAATATACGCTGTACAAAGACTAGAAAGCCTAAAGTGTGTGTTCATATGTGAAGTGTGTTCGCTAAGCACCACGGGCTGGAAAGCATTTATCGTCTTAAAAAGCTTGCAGAGGATGTTTCAAAGGAAACCATTTGTTGTAAAGGAAAATCAATCTGCAGTTGAACTTGATTTTAAACCTGAGAAATATATGCACATTCTTGTGTTTGTGGACATCTGACTTCCTGAGTGATGCTTGTTTTACAGTAGCTTCCCAATGTGGGATTCATTTTCACAAATGTCCACTGGGCTTTTGGGGGTAAATATGCAAACACAAGGGCAACGTTGCAGAAATATTGTGTGCAGAGCCAGGCCTTGAGGAAAGATGCAGTCAGAACATATTTGCTTCATGTTGTCTCCGGTGTCAAAAATTAAGGGAAACTTGAGCCGGGTGAAGATTTCAACAAGAGTATTTACTGTTTCTTATCCCTGGAACAATTTATCAAGCTTGTCCATTAAACCTTCCTAGTCAAAGTTTTTGCAATTGCTAACATTTCATCCCGCAAACCAAAACACGGGTTGAATGTCCTCTCCTTCATCCTTGGAGATGCCACAGGGCAGAGGTTCCTCTGAGCAGCAGTACAGGTCACCCAAGTCACCCAAATGAGCAGTTACTTCTTGACCACGTCTTCTGCTCTTACATTACTATTTGTAGAAATGGCAATAATGTGCCCAATAGGTTTTATATCAAATTGCTTAACAAAGTTAGAAGTTAATTTCTTATAAATTAAATATTATACAGGATGGTCTGAATTAATCACAATTTTAAATGATAGTTTCCTCTAAGTTGGTTGAAATTAAAACATGCGTCCACAAGCAAAAGGTCACTGTACTAAAAAATGCATTCCGGGTGCTGACAACCTTTACTGGAGCTTCCTGGGAATGATGGAAGGGGACTGGCATAGCAAATTTATCGTTGGTGCCAATAGCGGATTCGTCTCTAGTCACCTGGAGACCAGCGCTGATGGCCTCCAGTCAGGGAGCATCCCCTGAAGGTCAAACTCTCCATGTATCTGAGTCCACGCCCCAGAACCCAACAGAGCTCAAGCTCACCAGTGAGCTTCGACGAACGCCCTCTCAGAACCTTCCCACAGTGTTTCATTCCAGACGCCCGTCTTGCCAATGCCATCTGGTTGCTTTTACGATGGAACGATTTTAAATATATGAAGATAGCAGGTATTGCAAGGGATAAAATCATTAAATACTTTAAATCTTTAAATAGTTCTCATTCTGACACCTGCCAGTTCTAAGACAGGCTTAGAAATGAGTGCACCCCGGGCTTCAGGAGTCATGCCATGTGTGTAGGACCCTGGAGCCCAAAATTATTCCCCCACTCCTTTCCCATCCTTTGGAAAATGCTTGAGGTCTTTGGTGTCTGAACCTCCTTTTTGCTGCTGCGTTGAGAGTTTGAGGGCCTTTACGCTAGTGACTTCTCTCCGTCAAAGAAAACCCTTGGGCCCACACTCTCTGCTTTAATCATTAAGCTCCTGGAGTCAGCTACCCTGTCACATGTGGGGTTTGACATTTGGTTTTAATTTTTGGCTTTACATTTGTGATTTAACAAAAGCCTCTCTGATAGAAAGTCTGTCATTTCCTACCAGCAATGATCACGGTGTTACGCACTGGTGTTTCTATGAGGCCTGGAATAGAGCCTGTGATTCCCCCACCTGGCCCCTTGAGAGGGGCTCGTGCTGACAAGTTCCCGTCTATTTTTAAAGGGAAAAATGGTGTGAGAAATTTGTTTTTGGTGCAGTCCTTGACTCCACCTCTTTTGATTGAACATCTTGAGCAAAACCACCACCGCCACACACCTGTTTTCCTGCTGACTTCCTACTTCATTTGGCTATAATAAGGCAGTTTGTATTAGCCCAGCCCTCCAATCAAGAACTAGTATAAAGGCAGGAAAATTTTTTTTTAAATAAATAAAAAGGAGGAAAGAAGGAAGACTATTAAAAACGTGGGAAACTCAGCCAGGATTTTAGAGGCTAATATCCTAAAAATAAATACTACATTATTGAAAAAAATATATAATTTATAAAATCATAAATTTAAAAGATGTGTTTAAAAGTAAAATGAATATACGATAAAAGAAGATTCATTAACAGGAAAATTCATTAGTAGAAAACATCTAGATTAAAGCAAGAAAAAGTATAGAAAATAATTAAGACAAATATGGAGCATAGTGTAAAAGTAAAAGATGCCTGTAATTAGAATCCAGAAGGAAAGGTAAGAAAGAATTTGCAGAAGCATTCAAAAAAATATTTTAACTGCTAGTGTTTAAAACTGGCAAAAGATCCCCTCAAGAGGACCCATAAAGCTGCACACACCTCAAACAGGATAAACAGAGGAAAACCCCACTAAAAATAAGCAAAGGAAGGAGATTTAGGGATATCACAGTAGCACTTCTAAAAGTCAAATATAGGGAGACACTTTTCAATCTGAACAGGTAGACTGATGTATTTCCTTTGAAAGAGACAGCATTTGGACTCAGCTGACTTCTCCACAGAAACAGTGGAAACTAAAATAAAATGCAGTGACGTCTTACATGAGCTGGGATAACAGAAATCTTAACACGTTCACAGCAGCTGTCTCCAGCTAAAAAATATATTGAGAATGAGGCGTCTTCAGGAAGAAAGGTGAAATACATCGTCAGAAAATCAATTAGGGACAGAGGCATGCTAAGAGCAATATTGAAAGATGTTTTCACATAGATAGTTACTGCTAAAACAATCATAATAATGTCCTGGTGGTTTAAAATAAATGTAGAATTTAAGTATAGCACAACAGTAGCATAAAGGTGTGCATGTTGTGGGTGGGGGTGACAGAGTGTAAACAAAGTTGTCCTGTTGGAAGACCTGGTATTATAAGAAATTGAGAGGTTTCACTTAAAGTAGACTTTAATAACTAAACAATACATGTTGTCATTTTAAACTCATAGCCAATATCATACTGAATGGGCAAAAGCTGGAAGCATTCCCTTTGAAAATCAGCACAAGACAAGGCTGCTCTCTCTCACCTCTCCTATTCAACATAGTATTGGAAGTTCTGGCCAGGACAATCAGACAAGAGAAAGAAATAAAGCGTATTAAAATAGAGAGGAAGTCAAATTGTCTCTGTTTGCAGGTGACATGACTGTATGTTTAGAAGACCCCATCATCTCAGCCCAAAATATTCTTCTTTTTTTAAAAAAAATTATTTATTTTACTTTAGGTGCATACTATGTCTGGCATTTCTCCCCATGTTATCCTTCCTCACCCTCCCCTCCCTCCCCCACCCCCTGCTGTCCCTCCCCAACCCTCCAACTGCCCCCAGTGTGTGATGCTCCGCTCCCTGAGTCTACATGTTCTCATTGTTCAACACTCACCTGTGACTGAGAACATGCAGTGTTTGGCTTTCTGTTCTTGTGTCAGTTTGCTGAGAATGATGGTTTCCAGATTCATCCAAGTCCCTACAAAGGACACGAACTCATCGTTTTTTATGGCTGCATAGTATTCCATGGTGTATATGTGCCACATTTTCTTTGTCCAGTCTATCACTGATGGGCATTTGGGTTGGTTCCAGGTCTTTGCTATTGCACACAGGGCTGCAGTGAACATACATGTGCGTGTGTCTTTATAGTAGAACGATTTATAGTTCTTTGGATACATACCCAGTAATGGGATTGCTGGGTCAAATGGAATTTCTATTTCTAGATCCTTGAGGAATCGGCACACTGTCTTCCACAGTGGTTGAACTAATTTACACTCCCACCAACTGTGTAAGTTTACACTCCCACCAACTGTGTAACTATTTCTCCACATCCTCTCCAGCATCTGCTGTCTCCAGATATTTTAGTGATCGCCATTCTAACTGGCATGAGATGGTATCTCAATGTGGTTTTGATTTGCATTTCTCTAATGACCAGTGATGATAAGCATTTTTCATGTTTGTTGACCTCATGTAAGTCTTCTTTTGAAAAGTGTCTGTTCATATCCTTCAACCACTTTTAAATGGGGTTGTTTGTTTTTTTCTTGTATATCTGTTTTAGTTCTTTGTAGATTCTGGGTATCAGCCCTTTGTCAGATGGGTAGATGGCAAAAATTTTTTCCCATTCTCTTGGTTGCCAATTCACTCTAATGATGGTTTCTTTTGCTCTACAGAAGCTCTGAATTTTGATTAGATCCATTTTCCTATCTTGACTTTGATTATCATTGCTTTTGGTGTTTTAATCATGAAGTCCTTGCCTATGCCTATGTCCTGGATGGTTTTGCCTACGTTTTCTTCTAGTATTTTTATGGTATTAGATTTTATGTTTAAATCTCTAGTCCGTCTAAAATTAGTGTAAGGTGACAGGTACGGGTCCAGTTTCTGCTTTCTGCACATTGCTAGCCAGTTTTCCCAAAATCTTCTTAAGCTGATAAGCAACTTCAGCAAAGTCTCAGGATACAAAATCAATGTGTAAAAATTACAAGCATTCCTATACACTAATAATAGATAAGCAGAGAGCCAAATAATGAGTGAACTCCCATTCACTCATTTTTTAGGGACTGTTATAAATCTGTAGATGAGTTTGGAAATAATTGATGTCTTAACAATATTGTATATTTCAGTACATGAAAATAGGACGTTTCTCAATTTATTTATTTGTATCTTATTGGTCTCTCTTACAATGTTTTGTAATTTTTAAAGTATCAACTTTCATTTCTTTTAAATTATTCTCAAGTATTTTATTTCTTCTCATGATTACAGGAATCATTTTCTAAATTTCATTTTTAGTTTTTTAATGTTTTTAATGTATATGCATACAATTAATTTTTAAAATATTGATCTTTTATCCTGAGGTTGTTTAAAAACTCATTTATTAGTTCTAGTTGTGTGTGTGTGTTTGTGCATGTGCATTTCTT
Source organism: Ateles fusciceps (assembly GCA_036589455.1). Classification (NCBI taxonomy): domain Eukaryota; kingdom Metazoa; phylum Chordata; class Mammalia; order Primates; family Atelidae; genus Ateles; species Ateles fusciceps. The sequence goes on from JAZHEH010000586.1 coordinate 7,590,476, forward strand.
AAGATTTTCTATATAAAGAATCATGCTATCTGTGAATAAAGAGTTTTGTTTACTTATTTCCAACCTGTATATTTAAAATATCCTAAGAAAAATAGGAAATCTCAAGTTTGATATTGAACAGAAATGGTGAAAGTAGATATTCTTGATTTGTTCATAGCACAGGGAAAACACTGAGTCCTTCACCATTAAATATGATGTCAGCTGTGGATTCTTCATAGATCCTATATCAGATAGAATTCCTCTATAATCTAATTATATTGAGATTTTTACAAAAATATGAGTGAATATGGGATCTCATCAAATATGTTTTACATCTATTTATATGATCTTGTGGTTTTTATTCATTAAACTATTAGCATTGTATATTCCCCCATTTGTTTTGGGATCTTAAACATACCTAGCATACCTAGTATTAAATTCCTGGTCGTATTTTATGAATTATTGGATTTGGTTTACTAACATTTCGTTAACTATTTTTGCACCCATGAGAGACATTGGCCTTTTCTTCTTTTGATATATATATCTGTTTTTGGTATAAGTGTAGTACTGGCCTCACAGAATGAATGGGAAATGTTACTTCCTCCAGTATTTTCTGAAATAATTTGTGTCAGATTAATATTATTATTTTTAACACATTGATAACACTATCTGTAAAGCCATCTGTATGTGGGGGATTTTCTATTTCTTCTCTAGTCAGTTCTGGCAATTCGAGCATTTCTAGAAACTTCTATATATTATTTACATTGTCTAATATTTTGGCATAGGGTTGTCTTAATATTTCTTTATATTTTTTTCAATTCTGTATCATTAAAGATGTCTTATCTTGATTCCTCATTTGATATTTTGTATTTTCTCTTTTTATTTTGTAGTAATTCTAGCTAAAAGTTTATGAATATTGTCAACCTTTTCAAAGAGCCATCTTTCATAGTCTTCAATATTTTTTCAGTTTTCTATTTTGTTTATTTTTACTCTGATTTTATAATTTCCTTCTTTCTTCCTGGTTTGAGTTTAGTTTCCCATTTGTTGTAATTTCATAAAGCAGAAGCTTCAGTTATTGATCTTAGACATTTCTTCTATCCTAATATAGATATTTAGAGCTTCACATTTTTCCTCTAAACAATTCTTTATTTTTGATGCTGTGTTTTCTTGTCATTCATTTCAAAATATTTTCTATTTTTTAAAAAAATTTCTTCTTTAATTCTTAGGTTAGTTAGAATTGTGTTGCCTAATTTCCACATTTCATGATTTCCCAAATTTCTCCCCATCATTGAATTCTAATTTAATCCTGGTATGGTCAAGAAATATACTTTGTATGATTACAATCCTTTACAATTTATTGAGCCTTTTTTTTAATGCAGTAACACAACCAGGGCTCACTGCACCCTCAACCTTTTAGGCTGAAGCAATCCTCCCCGCTCAGCCCCCCAGGTACTCAACACCATGCTGGATAATTTTTGTATTTTTTGTGTAGACAGGGTTTCACTATGTTGTACATGCTGGTCTTGAACTCCTGAGCCCAAGAGATCCAACTGTCTCAGCTCCCAAAGTGCTGGGATTAAGGTGTGAGCCAAAGCATCCATCCAAAGTTAATTTTATAGCCCAGTATGTGATCTATCCTGAGAGCGTTTTATGTGTGCTTTAAAAGAAAGTGCATTTTCCTATTATTGAATAAACTGTTTCATAAATATGCATATGCATATAATGTACTTCATACATATTTATTTATAACTATGATAAACAAAATAGGTCAATTTGTTTAGTCATGCTACTTAAGTCATTGATTTATCTTTTTAATTTTCTTTCAGTTTAATTGATCTACATGTTATTGAGACTGGTTTTGAAGTTTTCAACTCTTCTTTTATTTCTGCATTTTTTCTTTTACTGAGACACAGTTCACATTCCATAGAATTCACCCATTTAAAATGTATTTATAAAAAATATAAATAAAATAAAATGAATTTATATATAGTATTCTTACAATAAAGTAAGCTACAGAAAAGAGAATGTTATTTAAAAAAATCATAAGAGAATATATGTTTCCTATTCATTAACCAGAAGTGCATCATTATATTTTCATTATCATTGTCTTCATGTTGAGTAGATTGAAAAGGAGGAAGTGGAGGGGTTGGGTCTTGCTGTCCTGGGGTGGCAGAGTTGGAAGTTCAAATCCATGTTGTTCATGGGCCAACTGTATTTAAAAGGCATCAAACCACCATCACTATATAATTCTAGAATATTTACATCATGTCTAAAAGAAACCCCATACCCATTAGCAATCATTTCCCATTTCCCCTTGCCCCTAGCTCCTGGAAGCCACTGATTGACTTTCTGTTTCTATATATTTGCCCATACCAGCTATTTCATGTAAATGGAATTAAACAACATTTGGCACTTTATGTCTGTCTGGCTTCTTTCACTTGGTATGTTTTAGGGTTCGTTCATGTTGTAGCATGTGTCAGTACTTCATTCTTTTTCATGGCCAAATAATATTCCATTTCTGGACATACCACATTTTGTTTGTCTATCATTTGATAGACATTTGAGTTGTTTCTACTTTTTGGCTGTAATAAATCATGCTGTCATCAATATTTGTGGGCAAGTGTTTGTGTGAACACATGTTTACAGCTCTCTTGGGTGTATACCTAGAACTGGAGTTGCTCAGTCACATGGTAAATCCATGTGTAACATTTTAAAGAACTGTGCAAACTGTTCCCCAAAGTGGCTGTCCCAACAGCCAGGTATGAGGGTTCCATTTCTCCATATTTACCAACACTTGTTAACACCTGTCTTTTTTGATTCTAGCCATCCTATTGGGTGTAAAGTGTAGTTTTGATTTGCATCTCCCTAATTACTAGTAATACGGAACATCTTTTATGTATTTATTTATTTGTATATATTTGGAGAAATGTCTATCAGTTCTTATTGTTGTATTAGTTGTTTTCGTCTTACCATCTATCAGTTTTTAGCTCCATGAATTTTTGGGGTCTTTTGTTAGATACATGTTTATATTTTTATAGCTTCTTGATTCATTGATTCTTTTATTATTATGAATTGTCCCTCTTTGTTTCTAATACATATTTAGCTTTTAATATAGATATAGATAGTATATAGCTATTACTGTGGCTTATGTAGTAACTGTTGCATGGTATATATTTGTCATCAGTTTACTTTCAACCTGTTTGGGTCTTTAAAAAGTAACTTTTGTAGACAGCATATAGTTGGATATTGTATTTTGTCATCTGATAATCTGAATTTAATCCATTCACATTTAATATTGGATTTTGTTCTTCCATCTTGCTATTTCATTTCTGTATGTCTCATGTTTTCTAGTTTCTCTGCTCTTTACTCTTATGTGAAAAATAAATAATTTTAGCACTATTTAATATTCATTAATATTTTAATTATGTCAATTTTTAAACTATTTTAAAATGTATTTTCCTGGTGTTTGCTCTAGGGATTACAACATATATCTTAACTTACCACATCTACTTTAGATTAATACTAATTTAATCCTGTTAAAATGTAAAAACTTTGATATTCATTTATTTTCTTCTTTTTTGTACTATAACATATGATGTAGATAATATATTACTATATATAACTATATTATATAAAAATCTATTTAATAAGTCCCCCCAAAAGTGTTATAATGATTGCTTTATACCATCTACATCTTTAAAATAGGAGAAGTATGGTCTTTCTTTAGTATTTCTTATACTAAAGATCTTAGCAAGATCTCCCAGTCTTTGTTTATCTAGTCATATCTTTATTTGCCTTTATTTTTAAAGAATAGCTTTACTGGATAATTAATTCCTTCTTGATAGTTTCCAGCACTTGAGTATGTAATTCTACTACCATCTGGTCTTCTTTTCCTCTGATGTAGAAGCAGCCATTGATTACATTGTTCTTTTATGTATGGTGAGCTGTTTTTCTTACGCCTTTTTTCCAGATATTCTTGTTGTACACATTTTCACAGTTAATAGTAGAAATAAAATTACTGGGTTTTAAATCCAACTTTATTCAATATTCCAGTTTTCCAAAATGTTTATGCCAAAGTAACTTCTAATGATGGTAATGCTTTTCAATGTTTTCCATAAGTTATTGGGGTACAGGTGGTATTTGGTTACTTAACCCCTCATCAATGTTGATGAGTCCGTATCAGATCCCAGAGTTACAATATTCACAAGGGCCTAGTTAGTATTCACATAGCCCATGTGTCCATGCAGCCCTAAAATAATACATTCATAGCTCAGACTCTTGTGCTTGTGGCTTAGATGGAAACATTGTTTAAGTGAAATTCTTAAATTTGAGCGAATTGTATGGATGATGTGATGAGCAAGCATTTTGCCCTGGTGATGAATGGCCACTCTACCCTTTCTGGCTGTCACATGCCTGTCTTGTACTCTGAGGCTCTGGTCTGCAGCATTCCTCTGCTGCCCCCATCAACCTGTTGCAGTGGCTTTTAGTTATCCTGATGGTTTGGAGTGAAATGAAAGAGTCAACAGGTAAAGTTCCACAAAGGAAAAAAGGAATGTTCCTGACGGAGTGTCTGCCTCTGAGCCATGGCAGAGCAGTCTGTCTGTTGGTCAATGTGTGGTCATCACGCACGTCTCCAAGGTAACCAGCCACGCCAGAAAAATATGGAAGTCAAAGCTTCTGCAATGGACATGGAAAGCTCAGGATTCTAATGCCTTTTTTTTTTTTTTTTTTTTTGCAACAGGGTCTTTGTCTATCATCCAGGCTGGAGTGCAGTGGTGCTATCTCAGCTCACTGCAACGTCCACCCTTCTAGGTTCAAGCAATTCTCCTGCCTTAGCCTCTCGAGTAGCTGGGACTACACATGTGAGCCACCATGCCTAGCTAATTTTTGTATTTTTAGTAGAAATTGGGTTTCGCCATGTTGGCCAGGCTAGTCTTGAAGTTGCTACCTCAGATGATCCACCCGCCTTGGCCTCCCAAAGTGCTGGGGCTACAGGCATGAGCCACTGTGCCCAGCCTCTAATGCGTATTTTAAACATTCCCTAAATTTAGCTTTTTGAAAATATAAATGTGTTTTAACACTTTAAAATAGTATGCGTTCTGAGTTTAAAGGGAAAAAAGGTATAAAAGCTAGATTTTAGAAAAAGAAAGTTTGACAATGCCTCAATTGTATATTACTCTTTTGTCCTATTTTTACTGAAAATTTAGTTTGTTTGTAAATGTCACCTTTGTATATATTTGCCCTTACTTTCACATAAAAATATCCTTCAAGTTTCACTCAATTTATGTACCAGGTGATGAAAGTTGTCTTCCGCTTCACAAGGCTGTTCATCCTGTGGTTGTATGGACCCCTGTGAAGGCTCCTTAAACAGGGACGGTCACACCTCTCACACTCCCAAAAGACGGAGCCTGCTAGTTACTGCAAAAGTAGACTAGAATAAGTGACCTAATCAAAGAAGCTTCATGAAGTTTAACCTATTGTCTGGAGGTCTGCATCTTTTCTCTTTGAGGTTAGACCACTTTCATTGGCAGCTCACTTTTCCTTCACTCACTGCCTTGTGGTGGGTATGGTTTTCCTCTGAGAAAAATTCAGAAAGCAAGCACTGCCTGGGACAGACACCCCAGGAAAACAAGCTGTGGCTATGGAAGCCCATGTTGATCCATGATACAATCTTCAAACACGGGAAGGCAAAGCTGCTCTTATCTCTCCAAGAACCAAGGTAAGGAGATCTTCCATTTTAGGTGATCTTCCAAATGGCTTCTTATATTTCGTATATAAGTACATGGCTAGAAATGTACTGCTTGGACACGAAAATAATAAAATATGATCCTCAGCCTGGAGGTTGAAACCTTCTCAATTCCAAGCTGCAATGTCTCCAGCTTCCCCACGTGCCACCAGCCCCAGTCATTCCTTTTCATAGGACAGACAGAACCCAGTGGGCCGCCCGGCTGTTCCCTCACATGAGCGTAGGTTTTGAGATATTGGGTCTGAACTTTTTTCTCACTCTCTCTGGGAGATGCCCTTCATTTGTGCCTCTCCAACCTCCACACACGATGGAAGTTTCTACTGTCACTTCTATAGCATAGTGAGCATTACCTGTCTTCCCACTGACCTGTATGTGATGTAGCTCAGTTGTGCCCAAGCAGATCACTGTTTCTTGGTGGACTGCAGAAGTAAACCCAAAGTAAGCATATATTGAACATGCCTTTATTTGAATGGAAATGATGGGCAAACGTGAATACTGTCATTGAGTGAAATCCCCTTTTTTCTACACGGCCCATTGAAGGAATTGATGGCTAATTACTTCCATAAGTCCACTTCTTCTAAAAATCACAAACTCTTAGAGAGAATTAACTTGTTGCAGATGGTGAGAGAATTAAAGAAAAGCAATATTAACCAATTAACCTTTCATTAGGTTAACACAGATTTTCTCAGAGAAGGGTAAATTAAGCTGAATTTTTGGTTGCTGGTTAAATTAAATTTAAACCTATTAGTCTAAAATGCAAGGAGTGTCTTAATAGTTCAGAATTCATAGCAGTTTGTTTTTGCTATGAAACAACCTCAAAACTTAGTAGCTGTTATTGGAAAACTTAGAAAATTATTCATTAGTTTACAATTCAGTAGGTGGACAATTTGAACTGGGCTCAAGGGAGTGATTTTCCTACTCATCTCACTTGGAGTGAGCTGTGGTCAGATGGTGGCACAGCCGGAGGGGAAGGTCTAGAATGGCTGAACTCACAGGCAACTCACTGGGCTCCTCCATTCTTCTCTAGGGTGTCTTTGCAGCAGGCTAGTTCGAGCTCGCTTACACCAGGGACTCACAGTTCCGGGTGCAGTGAGGAGACGGCACCCTCAACGCAGGATCACATTTCAAGATGTGACTTGAATCATGTTTCCCAGTGTTCTGTTTGTCCATCTGTTGCAAGGCCAAACCTAGATTTGAGGGTGGAAAAGCAGATGTCAACACTTGACGGGGACAGCTGAAAATAATGCTTTGTGATCTCCCACACACCCTAACGCTTTCCTATCTAATTCCTCCTTATGGTCTTTCTCTCCCATCCAGGCTCTCCATCTCCTCTCTCACAGTCTGATGCTCTTTATTTTGCATAGTTTGGTTGATTTAGGCATTCATTCAATCAATATTTACCTAGTGCCTGCCATATGCTAAGTATAGTTGTGGGTCCTGGAGACATAAAAGCAGCAATATCTAAAAACTTCACAAACCACTGAGAAAAAGATCAAGAGGACAAACAGTGCAAACAGTGGTATCAGTAATAATGGTAGAGATTTTCACAGGTTGGGTTTTCAGCAGGTACCTGGAAGAGACTTGACCTGGGTCTGCAAAAATGAGTTGGCGTTTACCAGGGAATGGAGAAGGGAACAGCCTTCAATCAGCATCTATAGGGGCATGAAATGAATATGGCCCAGGACTTCAGGTGCCTGGAGCTGCTGGAAGGTAGAACCATGCTATGCCATGGTCTCCATCTTCAAAACACTAAAAGTTCAGTAGGAGAGAGAAGCATGTAATCTCCAGTTACTCCAGGGTGTAGGAGGCGTGTGACCCTGGTGAACGCATTGAGGGAGGGGCAGCTGTTTTGAGGGGAAGTGTTTTGATAGACATATAAGAGAGGAAAATCTGAAGGAGGGGGTTTGCTAGGGCTAAAGGCCGGGAAGAGAGGCCGCACCAAACAGGACTGTCTGTAAAGGGAGGTGGACACAGACATGTGCTAGAGAATGTTCAGAGTTCAGGGAGAGCCTTTTCAAAGTGGAGCAAACTCCACTGTGTCAATAGCATGTGAAGCAAAGGGTAGGGGTGAGGGGGGCCAGCTGAAAATAAAGAGAGATAGGAGTTAAGGATGGAGCAGGAACATGAGAAGGCAGGAGGGAAAGGGACTCAGCTGCGTGGAGTGATCTGGCTTCTATAACTGGGAGAGTAGGGCAAAGCAGGAAGGCACGGTGGCCAGTGCAGAGGGGACGTCCACAGCACTCCTCCTCACTGTCCTTGATTTTCTCAGGGAGTAGGAGGCCAGCCACCCTCAGTGGGAGAGGAGAAAGCAAGATAGGGCCTGAGGGAGGAGCGACATTTAGGTAGATGCTCAAGGCCCGCAGCCAGGAGGAGAAGACTGTACACATTGAAGTCCCCCTGGCAGCGTGGACGAGTGGGTGCTGGTCACTTTCTCCACCTCTGTGGAGGTTCCTGTGCTACTGTTCCAGCACACTGGAGGCAGGATTGTGGTAAGCAAGACCGTGCTTCCAAGTCAGATGGGTCACCCAAGTCATGAACCTCCTCACCTCAGCTCTGCACCTGCCAGGGGAGGATGACCACAGGGTCGACCTCATGGGGTGCTGAGGAGGGCAGGCGGAGAGGTGCGGAGACACAGGCCTGGCACTGGGTAAGCATTCAGTAGTTCTCATCTTAGACACAGCGCACGCGACTGACTCCCAGAAATGTCTATGGAGCCAATGTTACGTGCAGTGTGGCCCTTTAGTAAACAGCCTGCACATGAGAAAAAAATCTGAGGAAGCAAAACGTTAATAAAGTCTATGTAACGCTCGAGTGCTTGGGCAAGGATGATATTCATACTAGACTTGCTTTGTCACATGGTAGCAAGAATAATGAAGTTATAGGAAGGGATTTCACGGGCAAAATCGTGAGGTCTGAGCAGGGGAGGAAGCTGCAAATCTCACTCTCGAACGTATATTTTCTAAAAGATAAAACCAAGACCCAGGGTAGGGAAGATCCTGCCGAAGGGCATGCGTCACTCGGAGCTTTGCTGTCAGCCAGCTTTGTACTTGGGTTAGTAAACCATAGGAAAGCATCACAAGGTTTGCAGCAGTGACGTGCTTGGATGAAAAGTGGGTTAGAAAACTTAGCTGGATCTGGAGGGAATCTTACTCATTACTTGGGGTTTACTTGTACTTTGTTCCAGCCAGATACACCAGCCCATGATGATTAAATACATACATTCATACGCACATACATATACACATATGCACACACATACATGCGTGCATATATACATATGTACAATCAGTCCTGGTGGCAGGTTTCATGACATTCTATAATGCTTTCCCTGTTTCTTCATATGTATTCACTCACAAACTTGGAACTGAATTTCTAAGGTCAGAAAATGAGGAGAGATGAGAAAAATAATTTGAATAATCATTTAAATAAATGACGTTATATTAGCCTCACCAATATTTTATCAAGTAGCACTGCATATATCCATGTTCAGTGGAAGCTGTTTTTTAAAATGTGTTTTTGATTAATTATAATTCTACCAACTGACTGAGGATAGAGAACGTGGTAAGAGTTTGGATGTTAATTCTGAGATTGTGCTATATTTGTCCTAAAACACACAAAGGGAAAGAAAAGCAATTATTTAGCCACTTGGACCATCAAAACAAGAACCAAGAGTGGTCAAGTTGCTCAAATTCTTTTTTTTCTCTTTCTTTTTTTTTTAATAATTTATTTATTTTACTTTACATGCATACTATATCTGGCATTTCTCCCCATGCTATCCCTCCCCCACCCTCCCTCCCTCCCCCACCCCCCCATTGTCTCTCCCCTACCCGCCCCCAACTGTCCCCTGTGTGTGATGCTCCTCTCCCTGAGTCCACGTGTTCTCGTTGTTCAACACCCACCTATGAATGAGAACATACGGTGCTTGGCTTTCTGTTCTTGGGTGAGTTTGCTGAGAATGATGATTTCCAGATTCATCCAAGTTCCTACAAAGGACAGGAACTCATCGTTTTTTATGGCTGTTTAGTATTCCATGGTGTATATGTACCACATTTTCTTTGTCCAATCTATCATTGATGGTCATTTGGGTTGGTTCCAGGTCTTTGCTATTGTAAACAGTGCTGCAATGAACATACATGTGCATGTATCTTTAGAGTAGAGTGATTTATAGTTCTTTGGGTATATACCCAGTAATGGGATTGCTGGGTCAAATGGAATTTCTATTTCTAGATCCTTGAGAAATCGCCACACTGTCTTCCACAATGGTTGAACTAATTTACACTCCCACCAACTGTGTAACAGTGTTCCTATTTCTCCACATCCTCTCCAGCATCTGTTGTCTCCAGATTTTTTTATTGATCACCATTCTAACTGGCATGAGATGATATCTCAGTGTGGTTTTGATTTGCATTTCTCTAATGACCAGTGATGATGAGCATTTTTTCATATGTTTGTTGGCTTCATATATGTCCTCTTTTGAAAAATGTCTGTTCATATCCTTTGCCCACTTTTGAATGGGGTTGTTTGTTTTTTTCTTGTATATCTGTTTTAGTTCTTTGTAGATTCTGGATATTAGCCCTTTCTCAGATGGGTAGATTGCAAAAATTTTTTTTGCCAGTCTGTGTCTTTTGATTGGGGCGTTTAGGCCATTTACATTCAATGTTAATATTGTTATGTGTGAATTTGATCCTGCCATTTTGTTACTGGCTGGTTTTATTTCTTGTTAGTTGACTCATTTTCTTCATTGTATTTTTGGTCTTTGCCAACTGGTTTGCTTTTGCAGTGACTGGTACTTGTTCCTTTCCATGCTTAGTGTTTCTTTCAGGAGCTCTTGTAGGGCAGGTCTGGTGGTGACAAAATCTCTCAATAATTGCTTGACTGTAAAGGATTTTATTTCTCCTTCACTTATGAAGCTTAGTTTGGCTGGACATAAGATTCTGGGTTGAAAGTTCTTTTCTTTAAGGATGTTGAATATTGGCCCCCACTCTCTTCTGGCTTGTAGGGTTTCTGCCGAGAGATCTGCTGTGAGTCTGATTGGCTTCCCTCTGTGGGTGACCTGACCTTTCTCTCTGGCTGCCCTTAGCATTTTCTCCTTCATTTCCACCCTGGTGAATCTGACAATTATGTGCCTTGGGGTTGCTCTTCTTGAGGAATATCTTTGTGGAGTTCTCTGTATTTCTTGAATTTGAAATTTGGACTGCCTTGCTAGGCTTGGGAAGTTCTCCTGGATAATATCCTGGAGTGTGTTTTCCAGCTTGGATTCATTCTCCCCGTCATATTCAGGTACACCGATCAAGCGTAGATTAGGTTTTTTCACATAATCCCATAATTCTTGGAGGCTTTGTTCGTTTCTTTTCTCTCTTTTTCTCTTGTATTGCCTTCTCTTTTTACTTCATTGAGTTGATCTTCAATCTCTGATATCCTTTCTTCTGCTTGATCGATTTGGCTATTAAAACTTGTGTTTGCTTCACGTAGTTCTCGTGCTGTGTTCTTCAACTCCATCAAGTCGTTTATGTTCTTCTCTAAGGTGGTTATTCTAGTTAGCATTTTGTCTAACGTTTTTTCAGGGTTTTTGGTTTCTTTGCATTGAGTTAGAATGTGTTCCTTTAGCTCTGAGAAGTTTGTTATTATCCACCTTCTGAATCCTGTTTCCATCAATTCTTCGCACTCCTTCTCGGTCAAGTTGTGATCCTGTGTTGTTGAGGAGTTGTGATCCCTTGAAGAAGAAGAGGTGTTCTGGGTTTTGGTGGTTTCACCTTTTTTGCACTGTTTTTTTCCCATCTTTGTGGATTTACCTGGCTGTGGTGTCAGAGAGCTGCTTGATGAGGTCACTTGTCTGCCTGTGGGGCACTACTGGATTTCTGGGGGACTCCTTCAGGTTACTAGGGAAGCATCCTGTGTCTTTTGTGTTTATGCTGGGAGATTAGGCCCGCCTCTTCCTCTGACATATAGGCACTGCTGGGTTGTCGAGAACGCCGTCCCATTGCTACGTAGGCTTCCTGTGCTTTTTGTTAAAACATGTAGCCCAGTCCCACCCCTCTAGAGGTGGGTTGTGCCCTTCCTCCACTGGGCTGGATCATTCAGGGTTCCTCTCAGACTGTGGCACTGGCTACGCAACCCACTAGAGTCAGAGCTTCAGCCCTCTGGGGTTTGTGGGGGAGATTAGGGACCTGCCCAACTGCACCGGGCAGTCTCCCCCTTCAGCTTTCTCTCTCTCAGGTCATGGGGTAGGGGCCGCCCAGCTGCTCCCGCTTACAGCTCCCTCTCTCTCCAGGCATGGGGGAGGGGGCGATAGCTCAGTCTGCAGACTCTTATTCAACTCCACACTTGTAATTCCCGGTGCTTGACTGGCAAAGATCCCCTGTTCTGTGTATTGCTGAGGCTTCGGGGGAAGCGCTGTATCTGGACTGGAGTGCCAGAGGTGGAGCCTCCGACTCACCAGTCAGATGCACTTTCTGGGTGAAGCAGCACCCCTCCCCGCCTCAGTCTGCCCTGAGTGGGCTTTGCTCACCCTTGGACCAGACCCATTGAAATGCACCTGGTACCTTGGTTGGAGCTAGGAGATCTCTGGGTTTCTGCATCTCTTTTGCTGGGTGTTGTGTGCTGGAGTTGTGTCTAATCTGCCATCTTGGAATCTTGGATCCTCTTTCTCAAATTCTTTTTTTTTTTTTTTTTTTTTTTTTTTTTGAGACAGAGTCTCACTTTGTCACCCAGGATGGAGTGCCATGGTGCAATCTTGGCTCAATGCAACCTCTACCTCCCAGGTTCAAGCAATTCCCCTGCCTCAGCCTCCTGAGTAGCTGGAACTACAGGTGTGTGCCACCACACCCAGCTAATTTTTTGTATTTTTAGTAGAGATGGGTTTTACTGTGTTAGCCCGGATGATATCAATCTCCTGATCTCATGATTTGCCTGCCTTAACCTCCCAAAGTGCCGGGATTACAGACCTGAACCACCACACCTGGCCAAGTTGCTCCAATTCTATATTCAGAATAAGATAGGCAGATAAAATGATGGCATCTCCTCCCATAAATATATGAATGAAATTTGATATTTTAACTAAAGAGATGATTGAATTAAATCATTATTTAGGTCTATTATTTAATTCTACGGATAATATCCCTGTCAAATGATTCATCGGTTAGCCCATTATATTTTTCTCAAGTTCCGGCTATTAAATTTTCTTCTTACATTTTGATGTTGAGAACACATCCCAATCACTACACTCTCTTGTGTTCTCCATATTTGAAATTTGCTTTTCTTCTAACAAGTTCCAATTTGGGATGTCAATGAATAGTAATTTTCTGTGACAAATCTAAAATTAGCTCTTTTTAAAAAGTAAAAATGTTCATTGAAAATTTATGACACTCTGCTCAACTTAAGTGAATTAAGTCATTACATAGTGAATATATGTAGTTCATTTTCTGGGGTTGAATTATGTAAATTGGGTGCCTACACTATCCTGATTTATATCCTATTGTAAAAATTTAGTATCATCTCAAAAGTACCATGATCTTCAATCAACTAGCATTTTCCATTTCTATTTAATTTTTAATGCACATGCAAAGATTTCTAGAGATCTAAGGAGACCACTGTTAAGTCAAATATCCTACTCTCATTTTACCTACTCTCAAAGAAACAACAACAAAAATGTTTAACTCTAAATTTTATTTTCAGAACTCCTTTATAGATATCCTTTGCTATTTAAATCTCCTCAGTTCCTACATTTGGATACTCTATGCATATTTTACATCATGGGAGAGCACTTCCAAAATCACTGTGTGATTTTGACTTCCCACTAGTGTGAGGTCATAAAACGATGGGGTAAGGTAGAGCATACATCCCTGAAAAACAATGGCCTGCAGAACCTGTCCTGCTGACTCTTGCTGGGCATGTAGCCTAAGTGAGAAATATACTTTTTTTAAGTTACTGACATTTTAAGGTTGTTTATTACTGCAGTATATTTAAAGCTGTCGTATTTTGTGGTGTACACAGGACAGTTAGGGTGTGTTCCTAGCATAATTATGAAGAGGGACTCATCCCATTCTCAAAAGCATCTTGGTTTGAACCACCACCCCAAGCATACCCAAGTCTCTCATGACAAAAACAACCTCCCTACTATTAGAGAAAATAATGAAATGAGGGGGGAAAAGTGCTCAGTCAATCCAAAGATAGCAAAAGAGAAGAGAAAAAGCAATATACTAAAGAAGAAAATATAAAAGATAATGATACAAATAAATCTAGATAAATCCTTAAGTACAATTACTGCAAATAGACGAAATACTCTAATTAATATTTGAAATTATCAGACTAGATTTAAAAAATGAAAACTATAAGCCTTTTTAAAGATACAATTAAAACCATAAAAATATAAAAGTTAGAAAACAGGATGAAAAAAATCTATACCAAAAAAAAATTTGTAAAAACTTAAAAAGCTGTTTCAATTGTATTAAAAAAGAGTATAGACCTGACAAAGTTATGAGAGATTGATAAAGTGCCATTCAGATATTACAAACGTAAATGTGTATAAACTTAACAACATAGGCTTAAAATACATAAAGCCAAAATTAAATTAATTTAAAAGATAAATGCACAAATCCACAAAATCCACAATCATAGATTTTTACACATACTCTACAATAATTCATAGAAAAGTAAATTTAAAAAATTAGAATATCTGAACAGCATAATGAATAAGACAAATTTAAAAGAAATCCGTAAAACAGTTCCCCTCAGCAACAAAAGAATACATACAGGTAGCATCAAGCATACATGGGTTTTAAGACCAAACATTAAGATATTAACCACTCATTAGGCCATTATGCAAACTTAGACAAATCTCTAAAGATTATGTTTTAGAAAATACATGTTTTTGGCCACCATGAAGTAAAATTAAAAATTAATAGTGAATAAATAGGTACATATTGAAAACATATACAGAGAGTCTCTGACTCAGGATGTTTCAGCTTACAATTTTTCAACTTTACCCTGGGGTTATTGTGGGATATAACCCCCATGATAACTTAAGAAACAGCTATCTAGAGGAATAGGTATTTGGAAATTAGGAAGAACACTTCTAAGTACCTCATAGGTCAGAGAAAAAATTGCAATGAAATTTAGAAAATATTGAAATTTGAATTATATTAATAAAAATCACTTGTATAGCATTTACCATGTGCAAGTAGTGCTGTGAGATTTGTACATATATTAAATTATTAAATTTTAATGATAATTATAAAGTAGGTACTATTACTAAATCCATTTTACTGAGATGTAAAGTGATTAAAGATTTTGTATAAAAAGTAGCAATAGTCATTAGAAGAGATAATTATATATAAATCCATGCATTCCAATTAATCAAAACTCTTAGAAATACAAAGTAGGAAATCTCTGAAAACTGTACAACTGCTCAAAATGACAGAGACAAACTATCTGATTAGTCAGACACACATGAAAGAAAAGGCATTAGGAAATAAATATCTTCTCACAAAGAAAACTTCCAGTACAATGGTTTGAACAGCGAGTTCTATGAAGCAGGCAAGAAAAAATAATCTCTATTTTATACAGACTGTCTTGGAGGAAGAAGAGGAAACGGGGGAGATGAAGAGGGAGGAGGAAAAGAAAAGAAACCTCCAATTTGCTTTGCAAGCCTGGCAGAAACTTGCTATCAAACCTAACAGGGTTGGTATGAAAGGAAAAAGCTGTAAGTGCATCTCACTTATAGACGTAGATGCCAAAATCATAATAAAATGTTATCAGACTAAATACGGGAAATACAAAAACCATAACACATCATAACAAGTTGTTATTCCCAGGGATAAAATGTTTGTTTAATACTGGAAAAATTAGTCAATGATGATTCACCACATTAACAGATTCATACAAAACATCATGTCATCACAGCAGATGTCAAATAATTCAATATGAAATAGACTATCCCTTTATTATAGATATAATTTATAATAATTTTATGTTATGTATAAAATCATAATATCCTCAGATATGTAACTAAGGTATATTGAATTTCTTATAAGCCTGTGGAACATACAGTGATCACATCACAAAATTGTCCACGTCCTAATCCCTGGAAACTGAATGTTGCCTTACCTGGAAAAGCCACTTTGCAGGCATGACTAAGTTGAGGACCTTGAGATGGATTATCCTGGATTACCCTGGAGAGCCTTTCCCTTAGAAGTGGAGAGCCTCTCCAGGTTGTGTCCAGAGAGCCAGAGAGATGGCTGTGTGGAAGTGGTCATGAGCAAGAAACGTGGAAGGGCCCTCGAAGGTGAAAAGTCAGGGCAACAGAGTCTGTCCTAGATCCTCCAGAAGGAGCGTGGCCCTGCCAGCATCTTGACTTTAGCCAAGGAGACCTGTGCATGATTATAACCAACAGAACTATACGGTGATAAATCTGTGTGTTTTAAGTCACTAAATTTATCATAATTTGTTGCAGTGTAATATTTCTTTGATTACTAATTAGCCTGCAGGATTTTTATTTGATTTTCATCCACTTACATTTTCCTTTTAGTGCATGATCTGTTCATATCCTTTCCCCCCATTTAAAAAAAAATAACTGCGGTCTCTTTATTTATATTAACACTTTTTACAGGAGGTACTAACTCATAGGTGCCACACTTGTTACTTTGCAAAATTACTGTTTATCTTTTACCAACAATTATCATATTATTTTCTATGGACTTTTAACAATTTTTAGGTAATAAAATCAAGGAAACTCCTTGTTTCTGCTCCTGTGACATGCTTAGTAATCTTGAATTCATCCAAAGATGAAATACTCATAATTCCTCTCAGAACATTACTGGGTATTTTTCATTTAAAATTTTGATTTAATGGTTTCTTTTTAAATCAGTAGTTTAATAGCCATCTATATTTATCTTTTAAAAAAAATTACCCAGTCAAGCCAGGCACAGTGGCTCACGCCTGTAATCCTAGCACTTTGGGAGGCCGAGGGGGACAGGTCACCTGAACACAGGAGTTCGAGACCAGCCTGGCCAACATGGCAAAACCCCATCTCTATGAAAAACACAAAAATTAGCCAGGTGTGGTGGTGAGCGCCTATAATCCCATCTACTTGGGGAGGCTGAGGCAGGAGAATCACTTGAACTCAGGAGGTGGAGGTTGTAGTGAGCCGAGATCATGTCATTGTACTCCAGGCTAGGTGACAAGAGTGATACTCCATCTCAAAAATAAAATAATAATAATAATAATAAATTTGCCAGTCATTTAAATATTATATTTTCAACAAATATCCTTTCTATACTAATTTGTAATGGCAAGTTTATAGAATTCTTTGTACTGTTAGTACATTTTTAGTTTCCTTCGGTGGACATATCTGCCAATCCAGCGCATATAGGATTTTGATTATTTTAACCTTACCTCACATTCTTTGGTCTGCTAATACAAATTCTCCCTCATCCTCATTAGTCATCTTTTCAAAAATATTCCTAGTAATTCTCAAGTGTATTCCTGAAGGTGAACTTCAGAATCATTTTGTGAAGTTAAAAAAGTTGTTGAAATTTAGGTTGATGTTACACTAAATGTGGGATAATTTAATAATTTCTTCTATCCAGAATCACAAGACATAATACAATTTAAGAAAAAAAAAACATATCCAGAAAATTTTAGCACTGCACTTGTAGTTTCTATATTTTTCAGTTGTTTTCCTATAGTTGTTTGTTAATTAATTGCTGAAATTGTGAATAAGATTTTTTTCATTACATTCTCAATCACAGTTATTAAACCTCTATTGTTTTTATTACTTTTTGAGTATCTACTCTATAACTATGTATCTTTCTGAACTCTCATATTATTTGTGACAATATTAAGTTAATTCCCTGAAGTTGGATTAGGTGTTGTATTATTTTAATTAAAATTAATTAAAAGCTAGATTGTCTCAAATAAATATCATTTCTTTTTTTTTTCTCCAAACATCATTATTTGTACCATTTACTTCACACTTAAAATATACCACAGTATACATTTAACTTAATATATAAGACCTGATCCAGGTCCTTGCAGAGTTTGACCTGTTAATTCCTCACCTTGACTCTACATAGTTGGTTTCATTTCTTCTCCCATATTATAGCTGGGGAACATCAAAATCAAAAGATTAGGCATTGTGGCTGAGGCCTCCCAGCTAGAGACAGTCTGACCAGGAGTTATACCTGGTTCTGGCTCCAGGTCTGGGCTCTCAGGCACCCTCTTGTGCTGCTTATGCAGTGATGCCTCTGGGAAGGATGCTGCCAGACCAGGCAGAAAAACAGATCAGAACTATAGCTGGTCTTTGGGGTAAAGCTTTCCACAATTTCAAAGGCAGAATTCTGCTCCTGGGCTATTCAGTGAATACAGCCACCAGCCTGCTTACCTTAGACCACCCATGACTCTGCAGTCTCCATTCCTGAGAAGGCCTCACAGTGCCTGAGTCAACAGCATGATCCCCCACAACTCTATCATGTCCTACCATTGTTGAAATGCTCACTCATGCAATCAAAAAGACCGGCAAACAATAAACATTGCAAGGAGAATGGAATGATATTTACTTGATAAGCAAATCTACAGGTCAGCAAAAATAAAGATTCTAGATTTTTGTGGATCCTGAATTTATTATTATTATTATTATTATTATACTTTAAGTTCTGGGGTACATGTGCAGATCTTGGAGGATTGTTACATAGGTATACACATGCCATGAAGGTTTGCTGCCTCCACCCCCCCCATCACCTATATTAGGTATTTCTCCTAATGTTATCGCTCCCCAACCTCCTCACCCCCTGCTACCCCTCCCCTAGCCCCCTACCTCCAACTGACCCCAGTGTGTGATGTTCCCCTCCCTGTGTCCATGTGTTCTCATTGTTCACACCCACTTATGAGTGATAACATGTAGTGTTTGGTTTCCTGTTCTTGTGTCAGTTTGCTGAGAATGATGGTTTCCACATTCATCCACATCCCTGCAAAGGACATGAACTCATCATTTTTTATGGCTGCATATTGTTCCATGGTGTATATGTGTCACATTTTCTTTAAACAGTCTATCATTGATTGGGTTGGTTCCAAGTCTTTGCTATTGTAAACAGTGCCCCAGTGAACATACATGTGCATGTGTCTTTATAATAGAACAATTTATAATCCTTTGGGTATATACCCAGTAATGGCATTGCTGGGTCAAATGGCATTTCTATTTCTGGATCCTTGAGGAATTGGCACACTGTTTTCCACAATGATTGAACTAATTTATACTCCCACCAACAGTGTAAAAGCTTTCCTATTTTCTCCACATCCTCTCCAGCATCTGTTGTCTCCAGATTTTTTTAATGATCGTCATTCTAACTGGTGTGAGATGGTATCTCAATGTGGTTTTGATTTGCATTTCTCTAATGACCAGTGATGATGAGCATTTTTTCATATGTTTATTGGCAACATAAAGTCTTCTTTTGAAAAGTGCCTGTTCATATCCTGTAGCCACTTTCTGATGGGGTTGTTTTTTCTTGTAAATTTGTTTTAGTTCTTTGTAGATTCTGGATATTGACCCTTTGTCAGATGGGTAGCTTGAAAATTTTTTCCCATTCTGTTGATTGCTGGTTCACTCTAATGACTGTTTCTTTTGCTGTGTAGGGGCTCTGAAGTTTAATTAGATCCAATTTGTCTACTTTGGCTTTTGTTTCCATTGCTTTTGGTGTTTTTGTCATGAAGTCCTTGCCTATGCCTACATCCTGCATGGTATTGCCTAGGTTTTCTTCTAGGGTTTTTATGATGTTAGGTCTTATTTTAAGTCTTTAATCCATCTGGAGTTAATTTTTGTATAAGGTGTAAGGAAGGGGTCCAGTTTCAGCTTTCTGCACATGGCTAGCCAATTTTCCCAACACCATTTATTAGGCAAGGAATCCTTCCCCATCGCTTGTTTTTGTCATGTTTGTCAAAGATCAGATGGTTATAGATGTGTGTTGTTACTTCCAAGGCCTCCGTTCTGTTCCATTGATCTATATCTGTTTTGGTACCAGTAGCATGATACTGTAGCCTTGTAGTATAGTTTGAAGTTCGGTAGCGTGATGCCTCCCACTTTGTTCTTTTGGCTTAGAATTGACTTGGCTATTTGGGCTCTCTTTTGGTTCCATATGATGTTTAAGGTGTTTTTTTCCAGTTCTGCAAAGAAGGTCAATGGTAGCTTGATGGGAATAGCATTGAATCTATAAATTACTTTGGGCAGTATGGCCATTTTCACAATACTGATTTTTCCTAACCATGACGATGGAATGTTTTTCCATCTGTTTGTGTCCTCTCTTATTTCCTTGATCAATGGTTTGTAGTTCTCCTTGAAGAGCTCCTTCACATCCTTTGTTAGTTGCATTCCCAGGTATTTTATACTCTTTGTAGCAATTATGAATGGGCGTCACTCATGATTTGGCTCTCTGTTTGTCTGTTATTGGTGTATAGGAATGCTTGTGATTTCTGCACATTAATTTTGTATCCTAGACTTTGCTGAAGTTGCTTATCATCTTAAGGAGATTTTGGGCTGAGACAATGGAGTCTTCTAAACACAGAATCATGTCGTCTGCAAAATAGAGACAATTTGACTTCCTCTTTTCCTAATTGAATACACTTTATTTCTTTTTCTTGCCTGATTGCTCTGGCTAGAACTTCCAATACTATGTTGAATAGGAATGGTAGAGAGGGCACCCTTGTCTAGTGCCAGTTTTCAAAGGAAATGCTTACAGGTTTTGCCCATTCAGTATGATATTGACTGTGGGTTTGCCATAAATAGCTTTTATTATTTTGAGATATGTTCCATCTATACCTAGTTTATTGAGAGTTTTTAGCACAAAGTGCTGCTGAATTTTGTTGAAGGCCTTCTCTGCATCTATTGAGACAATCATGTGGTTTTTGTCTATGGTTCTGTTTATGTGATGGATTACGTTTATAGATTTGCATATGTCAAACCAGGCTTGCTTCCCTGGGATGAAGCCTACTTGATCGTAATGCATAAGCTTTTCGATGTGCTGTTGCATTTGGTTTGCCAGTATTTTATCAAAGATTTTTGCATCAATGTTCATCATGGATACTGGCCTGAAATTTTCTTTTTTAGTTGCATCTCTGCCAGTTTTTGGAGTCAGGATGATATTGGTCTCATAAAATGAGTTAGGGGGAGAATTCCCTCTTTTTGTATTGTTTGGAATAATTTCAGAAGGAATGATGCCACTTCCTCTTTGTACATCTGGTATAATTTGGCTGTGAACCCATCTGGACCTGGACTTTTTTTGGTTGGTAAGCTATTAATTGCTGCCTCAACTTCAGGCCTGGTTATTGGTCTATTCAGGGATTCAAATTCTTCTGGTTTAATCTTGGGAGGGTGTACATGTCCAGGAATTTATCGATTTCTTCTAGATTTACTGGTTTATATGCATAGAGGTGTTTGTAGTAATCTCTAATGGTTGTTTGTATTTCTGTGGAATAGGTTCTGATATTCCCTTTATCATTTTTAATTGCATCTATTTGCTTCTTCTTTCTTTTCTTTTTTATTAGTCTGGCTAGTGGTCTATATATTTTGTTGATCTTTTTAAAAAAACAGCTCCTGGATTTATTGATTTTTTGAAGGGTTTTTTGTGTCTCTATCTACTTTAGTTCTGCTCTGATCTTAGTTATTTCTTGTCTTCTGATAGCTTTTGAATTTGTTTGACCTTACTCCTCTAGCTTTTTTTATTGTGACAATAGGGTGTTGATTTTAGATCTTTCCTTGCTTCTCATGTGGGCATTTAGTGCTATAAATTTTCCTCTAGACACTACTTTACATGTCTTCATTCTCATTGGTTTTGAAGAACATCTTTATTTCTGCCTTCATTTCATTATTTATCCAGTAGTCATTCAGGAGCAGGTTGTTCAGTTTCCATGTAGTTGTGCAGTTTTGAGTGAGTTTCTTAATCCTGATTTCTAATTTGATGGCATTGTGGTCTGAGAGATTGGTTGTTATGAATTCCATTCTTTTGCATTTGCTGAGGAGTGATTTACTTCCAATTATATGGTCAGTTTTAGAGTAAGTGCAATGTGGTACTGAGAAGAATGTATATTCTGTGTATTTGGGGTGGAGAGTTCTGTAGATGTCTATTAGGTCTGCTTGGTCAAGATCTGAGTTCAAGTCCTGGATATCCTTGTTAATTTTCTGTCTCGTTGATCTGTCTAATATTGACAGTGGCATGTTAAAGTCTCCTACTATTATTGTGTGGGAGTCTAAGTGTCTTTGTAGGTCAGTAAGAACTTGCTTTATGTATCTGGGTGCTCCTCTATTGGATCCATATATATTTAGGATAGTTAGCTCTTCTTGTTGCATTGATCCCTTTACGATTATGTAATGCCCTTCTTTGTTACTTTTGATCTTTGTTGGTTTAAAGTCCATTTTATTAGAGAGTAGGATTGCAACCCCTGCTTTTTTGTGCTCTCCATTTGCTTGGCAAATCTTCTTCCATCCCTTTGAGTCTCTGTGTGTCTTTGTATGTGAGATGGGGCTCTTAAATTTTAGAGCCTTGCAAATACCTAAAAACTTTTTGCATATCTTAACTTTGACACTAAATATCACAATCAATTTTGTGGATGACTAAAATATGTAAGGTTTTGAAATGATAGTGGACTGGTGGGGCAGGGAGATCTGCTCTAATAAAGGTCCCCAGCTATAACATGGGAGAGAAATGAAACCAACTATGATTTGGAAGTGGGTAGCTGCTATCTACAGGCAGATCATCCAGAAGAGTGTAGAAGAATTCCGAAGTGGGTAGCTCCTATCTATGGGTAGGTTGTCCTGAAAAGTGTAGAGGAGACCAGGAATGGGTAGCTTCTATCCACAGGCAGGTCACCCCAAAGAACATCGAGTCTGGTTGAGTCTGGGATTTTCAGGGGTTCAGAAATGAGGAAGTGTGTGCTGATTGGTCCTTGGGCAGCCATAGGCTTGCCTAAAAAGCACCGTGAGTTCTCACTCCAAGACATGGACTCTACCCAGAACCGGCAGCCCAGCCTCCACACTCCCTACCAACTGGTAGGGATCTGAAGGTGGGGTTTCACCAGGGACCCACCCCTTCCTGCCTAGGAACCTTTTGCCTCCCACCACTATCAACATGCCTTCTTCAGTGCCCAGACTGCCCGAGCTGAGGCGTGCCTGCAGGCCAGTGCTGAGCACCCTCAGCCAACCCAGCCTCCCTCTGTGAGCTCATTGGTGCCCAAAGTCTTCAGAGGGGGGCCAAGGAGGAAGGGGGCTGGCATGCCAGTGCTGCCCTAAGCAGGCGCACACCTGGCTGGGTTGCAACAGCACTTAGGCTCAGTCATAACTTTGCTCCTCACTGGAGCAGGTGCTGGGAGTGGGGGAGAGGCCAGGGAGTGGAAACAGGCACTTGTAAGCCTGTGGGGGCAGGGTGCTTCCCAGTCTCCTGAGAGTGATGGGATCCCTGGATCTAGAGCAGCAGCTGGGTGGCTGCAGCTGTGCCCAGGAACGTGGGGCTCCTGCAACACCAACTCAACAGGGGGCGGGGCTCCCACCTGTTCTCGGCCCCACCGGCTCCACAAAGCATGCACCCCTGGCCATGCCTCCCCTGCTCAACTGGTATCTCCAAAGTGGCTGCTCCAGATGGGCTGCCACCACCATTACCACTGCGATGGGCTCAGCTCTCCCAGTGGGAATGAAGCACTAGGAGCAGGAGGGGGCAGTGCAGTTATGAGGATGAGCTGGCAGGAATTGGGATTCATTTGAGTGTCCGTGGGGGGCTCACACTGGCCTTGGATACTCTTCCCAACACTACATGGGCATCCTGTGAGTGCTGCTGGACTGAGCTGGGGGGCCCCTTTAGAGCCCACAGCTGGACAGCCGGACAGACCAGGACCAACATCAGTCTCTAACATCCTTCAGCTCCCAATTGCAGACATGGGGCTGCCTTTGTCCAATGCTCCATTTTGGACACTTTATAATTCTTAAGGGAATCTTAATGAAACAGGAAGTGAAGGGGCCACAGGTCTCTACATTGTCATTTACCAGCAACAAGAATGGCACAGACAAGAGGTAAAAACCAACCACACACGAGATGCAAGAGGAGAGAAAAGGCAAACTGAAAACCAGCATAGCCTTTGACTCCCTCGTACCATGATGATCAACACGCTCTGAACTCTGCAGACTGCATGTTCACCTTCAACAGGAAGGTAATCCCTAGCATGAAGACAGGTGATGAGCCGGGGAATAGAAATGGAAGGGACCCACCACCATGCACATGAGGATGAGATCCAGGGGGCATGTGCATATCCTCAGGAAAGAAAAGCAAACTAGAACAGAACCACATATGGAAAATAGGAATCTGCGGTCAGTTCTCATCTGTGTCAACAAAAGTCAAGAGCATTTTTGTAAAGTCACCTTCTTTGTAAATCCACAGAGGTAGCAAGCTAGATAATTCAAGAGTCTGGAGATATTAGACAAGTATATCCACCCTCAGCGAGTAGCGAGACACCAACTGACACCTGTGATCACCTGGTAAGATGTGGGCATGAAACCTGGTCAAGACAAAGGTGATTGGATTCCAGCAGGAACGTCTGGAGACGTGGGAGACGTCTGTGTAAGCCTGTTTCCCTTTTTCACCTTTGGGTTTCTTGGGCTTGTTCACAAATCGCATCGCCTGTAGAATGATTAAAAGTCAAAATCAAATCCTCTGGCAAAAATAAACAATGACTTTGGATCACATATTAAATCAGAGCACATATACGATGTTCAAGTCCGACTCCCTGGGACATGTCCTGAGATGCCAGAGGCAGAATGAATCTGCAGACCTCCCACAGCTGGCTTCACCCACCCCCATGGCAGCAACAGGCCTCCTGGGACTTCAGCTGCAGATTCTCTAATTCCATAGATGAATGGGTCTCTGATTTAGACTCATTAAATATCAGTAAAACGAATAAAATATTTTATAACAATTTTCATGTATCTACATCCCTCAGAATTATTCAGAATACACAGAAAACATCCTCTCAGCAACCTGTAGAAACTTCATGGGATGCCTGAAGGTTTTAGGAACGTGTGCTCTGGTTTCCGTCAGGGAAACTGCTCCAGGGAAATGTGATCAGGATGGTTCCCAGGGACTGCGGGTGGCCATGTTCCAGCACTAAGCCAGACACGAGCAGGGCAGGAGAGGGCCCACCGCCACCAGGAATGTCAGGGGCCATGAGGTGACGGTCAGGTGGTTGTTACACCGTCTCTCTAAATTAATAATAGGTCTCACCCAGCGCTGGGGGAAAAGCAGTCTGTCAAGAGACGGAAAAAAAACCCTGAAACTTCCCAATAATATCTAGGATTTGGGCGAGTTGGCTCAAGCACGCATTTAAAAGACAAAATGGTGGAGTTTAACTGGCGAGTGACCTTCTAGGAACATTGGACCAGTAAGAGACGAAAGCCTCCAGGTGAGCATGCGCACAACTCCAGTACCCACATTGTGCATGCTCCCCTCCCGGAGGCTGGCGGGGTCGCTGCGCGCGCAGACAGCCCAACCCATCCCAACCCAGCGCAACACAGGTGAAAAGTGCAGAAGGGGTCTGGACCCCTGAAGCCTGCCAACATTTAAAACCCCAAGTCCAAGGTCAAACTGCGCACTTGATCGCTCAAGTCACTGTCCTGGCTCTCTCCCAAGTGTATTTTACTTCCTTTCCTTCCTGCTCTAAAGCTTTTTAATAAACATTTGCTCCTGCTCTGAAACTTGCCTCCGTCTCTCCTTCTACCTTATGCCTGCTTGGTCAAACTGTTTCTTCTGAGGAGGCAAGAACAGGTTGCTGCAGACCCATGTGAACTCGCTGCCACTAACAAGGACACACTGCGCACACATGGTGTCCATGAATGTGTGCCCAGGAGGCCGCTCTGTCTTACCCCCCACTTCACAGACGAAGACTGGGAGGAACCCAGTTCCCAATGGGTCACAGTGCGGGGATGGAGAGGCCATGATTTACATACAGCTCTGTTTGACTCAGGGCCGTGTGCTGCTCACTCTGTGCCTCTCCCTTGCTGGTGCCACGGTGGCTTCAGTGGATTGGGTATGGTCCACATCATGCAGTGGCCGTGAAAATGGTCCACGCCCTTCCTGTGACACCCTTCCCTTTCCCCTCCAGGCCTATGCCCAGAAATGGCTTTTTGTTGTTGCAATGAGCTGTTAATTGTGTATTTTGTAGTTTGAAAACATGCTTTAAAATGTCTAAAACGGAAACAAAGGTATAAACTTACAAGCACTTAAATTTAATTAAGTGTTGTTAGGGGGTATGGTGTGACAAATACTGCCACACGATATTGGATGCAATGAGTTCTAAATTTCTCTTTAAAACATCAGTATGTCAGTGTGTTCAGTTATTTGTCTTCCATTATAAAGTTTAACTTCCTTGTAATTCCAGTAAACAACTTTCTCCACCGGTTCTAATCAGTAGTTCACATCTGTTCCCCCAGCTCCTGGCTCCATCCTGACTCATCCAGGTCACCTGCTTCAGTCACTTGTTCCAGTCACCTGCTCTGATCACCTGCTTTGACCAGGTCACCCCTGGCTACCTGCTGTTACCTGCCTGTAACTGTCCTTCCCACCAAACCACCCACCCTGCCACTCCAGCTTGGACCCCTGCTCTCTTTAAAATAGCCAACTGGGATTAGTCTCTCTTGTGCGGTCTAACCTAGCCAATAGGGGGAACAGCACAGCAGTAGGGGCAACCCCGGTCAGACATAAAACCCCTTTTCTCCCTTGTCCAAACATGTGGTCACCATTGCTCCAACCGTGCACCACACCATTCTGTAGAAGTAAACTGCCTTGCTGAGAGGATTTCTCTGAGTGCTATTTCTTTTGCGGCACCAAAATTTTGCTTGTAAAAATGACTTATTGTAAACCGGCATGAGTCAGAGGCATAAACATATCTATAAGAGATAAAGCATAATGATTGGTGGTATACTTATTTAAATGAAAAGTGGTTCACAAAATCACACATATAAAAAACAGTCATACAAATTGATACTAAATTGTGATAAATGATCTTCCTTCATTAAAAAACCCAACTCTTAGAATCCGTACTTAAATAAAATGTTAAGGTAAATGACAGAGAAAGACACAGGGATACAGATGAGAAAGGATCCATGAATTGACATATACAATAGTAAAGTCTGGCAGATTCATCTAGGAATAAACATGAGACATTTCCTAACCCTGGATTCACTGCTGACTTATTTCAAACCATCTTCCAATAGAACTGCAATTACTGCACAAATGAAGTGTTTCAGATATGAACACATTCACAGGTATATTGGAAATATTGAAAGGATCTTATGAAAAGCCAAAAAAACGATGGCAGATTCAGGTTCTTAAGACAGGTGTTCCTGCTAAGGAGTTTCACCAGACAAGTCTTCTCCACTGTCCCTGGTTTGGGTGGGTGTCAGGCTCCCTCTTTTCCTTCTTTTTTTTTTTATTTTTGAGATGGAGTCTCGCTCTGTTGCCCAGGCTGGAGTGCAGCAACACAATCTAGGCTCACTGCAACCTCCATCTCCCGGGTTCAAGCGGTTCTCCTGCCTCAGCCTCCTAAGTAGCTGGGATTACAGGCACCTGCCCCCACGCCTGGCTAATTTTTTGTATTTTCAGTAAAGATGCGGTTTCACCATGTTGGTCAAGCTGGTCTTGAACTCCTGACTTCAAGGGATCTGCCTCCCGGCCTCCCAAAGTCCTGGGATTACCGGCCTGAGCCACCGCACCCGGCCACAGGCTCCTTTCTTATAGTGTTGCTGGACTACTTTCCAAAATGTCAAATCTGACCTTCCCAAGCTTACTTGAAACTCAGCAGGTTTAAATTTGCTTTCGTTTAAAAATTAAAAATAGAAAATAGAAATAGAGAGGAATCCAATGTGGGTTTAGAAATCCATATTCATGTTGGTGACCATCAGCCTCTGGGGCTGCTGGGTGCTTCCTGGGAGCATCCATGTCATTGTCCCAGGCACAGCTTTTAAGCCAAACATGTCGTTTCCTGTGTGTGCTGAAGACAGTGACCGGCACCGCTCCCAGCACGCTCAGCGGTGCTGACTTCTCTCTTCGCAAAGCACTCCATAATCATTTAGCTGTAGGATTCCCCAGTAGCTCTCCACTCCTTTCCAGCATGGCTTTTCGAGCCAGCCCTTTTGATCTTCTGACGGCTTCCTACATTATAAGTCTAATCCTATATTTAAACATATTTCTACATTGCACTGAACAGCTTGATTTAAATTTTCCATAATCGAGATAGCCACAGTAATCAACTCCCTCACTCTCTGGGATATGCCTGCCATTCGCGCTTTGAAAAATAAATAGAAATAAAAATGTTTAATGAAAACGACAATTACAACACATTTGAAAATGCTCGACAATTTAGCATCACAAAAAGTGAACATGGAAGGCCTCTGCTTCCAAATGCCACCCTAATTACAGGAGCGTTCCCTTTCAGTGGTCTTTTTTCACATGCAGAAGAGGCCTTATTCAAATGAGGGGGAGACCTTTAGCGCGGCTCTAATGGAGAGCTTAGCGTAACGCGGGCTGCTTGGCCATGCAAATGGCAGCGGGCGCTTGGCGTGCGGGGTGCAGATTACAGTTATCCTCTCCACACACCACAGAAGTCTTCACGCTCTGGAAATATTCTGCTTATCAGTAAGAAGCAATGATCAACACCTCACACCCCAGCCCCAGAGAGACTCCGAGAGCGAGATCATCAATATTCAGATCGAGTCAGATTCTCATGCCGCCCGACGACTCATTTGCTTCTAAAGGGAAGGCTCACTGTATACTGCTTAATGTAAACACTTGACGACCGCGTATTCAAGCCCAAGTAGAATGAGCAAAAGGCAGCTTCCCAAAAAGACACGGACAAGCAGCCGCTGTTATTGGCTCTGAACTTAAAAACAAACAACAACAAGAACAGAAACAAATCTTAGAAAAGCCTTTTCTCCGACCTCCGTGAAAGAATGTGAAAGTGCAGTTTCTCAGAAATAAATAAATACATAAAAATGGCAGCTGCTGAAAGGTAAACCTTCCTCCGCAAACACTGGAAGCCACAGATGATATCCTTTTTGTTTGCTCTGCAGAAGTTGTTTGCCTTGATGGTCCCATGGCCTGGCCCCAGCCCCTGACTGGAGGAGCTCGGCAGATTCTGGGCCATCCAGCTATTCGCTAGAGAGGACAGTGGTGTTTCCACCGGCTTTCAAACCAGGTCGTGTATATCGACCCAAAGGAGCAACCCCCACAAGCGCTGTGTGCCCGTTTACCCCGGGAAACAGACACTGGACGCATGCCTTAGATAGAGATCCTGTGTGGCTTTTGGCGAGTGGGAAGTTGGGATGAAGGGCATTCGGCCAGATGAGGAAAAACAGCCGTCTGTGCTTTGCACCCTGCTTTCAGGCATCCACAATCAAGAGAAAAGATTGAAAAACAAAAACAGCCGGGCACGGTGGCTCATGCCTGTAATCCCAGCACTTTGGGAGGCTGAGGAGGGCAGATCACGAGGTCAGGAGATTGAGACCATCCTGGCCAACATGGTGAAACCCTGTCTCTACTAAAATACAAAAATTATCTGGGTGTGGTGGCATGTGCCCATGGTCCCAGCTACTCGGGAGGCTGAGGCAGGAGAATCGCTTGAACCCGCAATGCGGAGGTTGCAGTGAGCCAAGATTGCACCGCTGCACTCCAGCCTGTGCCTGGTGCCTGGCGACAAAGCAAGACTCTGTCTCAAAAAAAAAAAAAAAAATGCATGTGGCTTCTCTTGCACATTAATGTGAGATTAAGGTACTTTTGCCTCTACAAGTCAACCCAGCAAAGGATTTAAGGTGAGCTGGGGCCAGGCACATGGCTGAGTGGGTTTCCCACGGGTATGTGTCCACCAGCCAGCACCCTGCACCTTGCTTAGAAATCAAGTCAGAGTTCCGGGTGCAGCTTTTTAGTAAATGTGTAGTAGACTACATAGAAAGGAATAGACTAGAACAAAATAGGAAATATCAGAAGCCATCAAACTCAGCAGACTTAGGCTTTACAAACTTTCTATTTGTTTGACTCATTTTTATGTGTATGTAGCATGTGTATCATGAGTGCATGGTGTGAGTGTGTATGTCACGAGCTGTCTGGTGTGCACATCTGTGTGACGTGTTGGTGGTATGGGTGGTATAACTTACATGTGCTGTGTGAGTGGTATATGCTGGGTATGTGGTATGTGTGGTAGGTGTATTGTATGCAGATGTGTGTGTGTATGCTGTGGTGTGGTGTTGTGGCATATCGTGTGTACTGTTGTGGTTGTTTGTGAAGTAAGCATGTTATGTATGGGGTGTGTTGCATGTCTGTGTGTTCTGTGTAGACAATGTGTGGATTGTGTGTTGTGTGTGTGTTGCATGCACGTGAGGGGATATAGAAGCCTGAGAGCCGTGGGGGCTGAGGATGGGCAGCTCAGGGGGCAGACTGTCCTGGGCAATTCCCCTTCCTGGCAGGTGCTGGCCACCCACCCAGATCCAGGCTCTGAAGGCTCTGGGCCCCCGTGTCCCATGGGTGGGCCTCGCTGTTCACATAGTGTTCCTCTATGTGGCCTTCATCAAATAATTCTTAACCCAGTCATTGTTGATGGACACTGGGGTAATGGTAATCTCATGTGTATCTATTGGAAGGAGCTGCATAAAAATGGTAAAATCTAGGTGGGTGGAAAGTTGATTATTAATAATCATAAAACTAGAAGAAGAAAACATGGGAAAACAATCCTTTCCAATTCTGACTTATATCCAAAAGTCAATTAAAAAAAAAAGATTGATAAATGTGACTATGTAAAAATTTTTTTA
Organism: Ateles fusciceps; assembly: GCA_036589455.1. Classification (NCBI taxonomy): domain Eukaryota; kingdom Metazoa; phylum Chordata; class Mammalia; order Primates; family Atelidae; genus Ateles; species Ateles fusciceps. The sequence continues at coordinate 7,621,024 of JAZHEH010000586.1, forward strand.
AAAACCTCTTCATGGAAAAAATATCAGAAGAGAAAAAAACGCATTCCACTCAGATTACTCAAAAACAGCTTATTTTCCTGAGAAGTAAAGAATCCCCACCCATTTATTTAAAAAAGGTCAGCAGGCAATAATGATTGGACAAAGAAGATGAACAAAGAATTCCCAGAAAAGTCAACACAGACATCTCTTAGACATCGAACAAGACCCTTAGCCTCACAGGAGGAATGACAGTGCCAATCTGTGACACCACTGTCACCTCTAGATGGACAAGCTCTGAACACCGGATGGCACACTCTGCAGGCCAGCCTCAGGAAAGCATTCAGATGCCCCAGCCATGATTAACATGAGTGTGCCTTGGGAGGGCTTCTTCTGTGGGCAACTTGGCAATATCCACTGACATTATAAATGCACGTGCCTTCAGTCAAGCAACTTTATTTAAATAAAGAAATGCATATAGAAAACATCATCATTCATTTTAATATTAAAATATAGTTTTTTTCTTCTGATACTTAAAAAATTTGTTTCTAATTAATGGCATTTTTTTCTAATATTAAAAAAAAACATAGATTAGATTACCAGCCGGGCGTGGTGGCTCACGCCTGTAATCCCAGCACTTTGAGAGGCCTAGGTGGGCGGATTGCCTGAGGTCACAAGTTCAAGATCCATTTGGCCAACATGGTGAAACCCAGTCTCTACTAAACATACAAAAAAATCAGCCGAGCATGGTGGTGTGTGCCTGTAATCCCAGTTACACGGGAGGCTGACACAGGGGAATTGCTTGAAGCAGGGAGGTGGAGGATGCAGTGAGCTGAGATCATACCACTGCACTCCAGCCTGGATGACAGAAAGAAAAACAAATACACACACACACACACACACTTACACACACACGCACACATATACACACACACATACATATTTTTATATACATATGAGGTTATCATTACCTGAGTGTCCATCTACAATGACTGGGTTAAAAATTATTTGATGAAGGTCATATAGAGGAATACTATGCAGATGGACAAATGAACTAGAATGCTGGATGACAGACTCCACCAGCGTGGAAAGAGTCTCCAACATGCTGATGTAAAAGAGGCAGCAAGCAGGAGACCGTGCACTGGGCTTCTGCTCTCCAAATGGAAAGGCAGTGGGAGGAAGAGGTTTGTACTTGCTTATATTTGTGTAAAAGATGTTTGGAAACAACACAAGAAATGAACATCTGTTGGGTGGATGGAGCAAAGTAGACCAGGAAACTCTTCATCGGGCGTCGTTTTTTTAACTATTTAGTTTCTAAACTAAATTACCTATTAAGAAATAAAGTATACCTATGTGTATATCTATATAGGTCCAGCAATGGGTCAGTGGTACAGATACTTCTGCGTATATTTACCTGTAAGTGTGCACGTATGTAATATGTATGACCAAAGTGCATTGTGTGCATGTGTGTGTGTGTGTGTGTGTCAAGCATGTGGAACTATCAAGATACCTGAGTGGTCCATCATGCAGGCCTGGAGTGCCCTGGGTCTCACTGTGCAAAACATTAGGCTGGACACAGTGTGGCTCCTCTGCTGCAGATTCTATGAAATTTTTGGAAATAAATGGGAAGGGAGTTGTGGCTGTAGCCTCTAGTAACACATAGTAGGGCTGTAGACACGGGAAATTCAGAGCCAAATTCACGACATTTTAGAGAAATGATCAATGAGATACACTGACAGGTTATTGGGAAAATTCACTCGCACTTTTCTGTCTCTATCATGGTCAGATAGCGGATATGACTATAGTACGATACCGTGCGTCACGTGGATACTGACTATATTACATTACCGTGCGTCACGTGGATACTGACTATATTACATTACCGTGCGTTACATGGATACTGACTATATTACATTACCGTGCGTTATGTGGATACTGACTATATTACATTACCGTGCGTTACGTGGATACTGACTATACATTTATGTTAAACTTCATACAATCAACTGATGGAATAAAAATTCACACTGGTATGGATCTGTGCATCTCTAGAGGTTTCCTGGCACTTTATGTAAGAGACTTGCACCCACTGTGTGATGGACTGGGCAGGTGCCTGTGGGGTGCAAACGCTGCAGTGTGGCCGGTCCTGCTGCCACCTGCACCCCCTGCACGGGCAAGGCTGTGTGTCTGGGGTCAGAGTCGCATCCTTCTCAGGCTCCAGGACACGCATTCTTGCTGCCTCCATGGACAGCTGGCCTGGGGAATGAGTATGCCTATGGAGGATCCAGGGTCCGAAGGTTTCTCTGTCCAGTGCTACAAAGGCCCTTGCTGAGGCAGAGGGGGACAAGCCTCACACTTGAGGACAAGCAGTAGCAGTGTGTTGTAGAGGTGAACAGTCTGCACGGCCAGGAATGTTTTCTGTGCCTCCTGCCCACCACTCCACCTCACCATGCCCCAAGGCCAAGATTCCATTTCAGGGCTTTCCATCTTCAGCCACCAAAACAGTGCACCTTCTTGGGACACAGTAGGAGTGCTCCCCAGGCTTCAGGATCCGAAGCTTGTCCAGCATACTGCTGCAGCCTGCCCCGATGGCTCAGATCCAAGGACACCTTGCCACCTGCGGGGGCCTGAGGCTTTCTCCTGGTGCTGTTGTGGAACACTGCAATACCCCGGGAAACACCCCAGGATGCGGTCCTCATTTTTATTTCCTAAAAGGCAAATTGCAGGAGCAGATAACTCACCAGCATGCTGTTAAAGTGTTATTTATTTTTTTCTAAAATCTGTTTATAGTTTTCACAAGCATAATTGAATTCCAATAAAGCTTAAGTTTCCAAAACTGCCTGAAAATTAAAATATTTTGAATGTACTCAATCACAAAAATCTTTCCCAAATACGTAGTATTTTAGTATTCTCATTCTAATCAACTTACAATTTCACATTTTTAAATTCAAACTGCAGATTCAGCTCCTACTTTGAATTATTAAAAGGCTTTCCTTACCTGTTCTGAAATGGAGAAGGTGAAGCACTAATGAACATAAAAAATTGTAAAAATTGTTTCTCCATCATGGTACCTAACGCAATATTTTTGCTAGCCTCCTGCTAATAAAACAGGAGACTCTAAAGCTGCCCTAAGTTTAGTGGAGTTAAAAAAGAAAACACAAGTTTGTGGTCAATACGTGTTTATCCCCAGGTGTCTCTGAAGCTGAGAACAGGTCTCCAAACATGGCCTCAGAACGTGACCCGGGAAGGGCCCGGCAGCATTGCTCTTAAACGCACATTTACTATTTAATGAATATTTCGGATTTGCAATGCAAATAAGACTGACAAAGCTGAGAATTATAATTTTGAAACAATTACTCACATTTTGAGTCATGAAACTGACACGGAAGATGTGCTACTTTAGCATTTTTCAAATAAGCTACCACAAGCCTTTTTTTAACAAAGATCTGTTTAATCGCGTTTGGGAGTGTACACTCCCGTCCCCATGTTGCTTTTGAGATGGGTCTCTCTTCTGTTTCCATTCGACTCACAATCTGTGTTTAGAGTAAATCAAGAATGAAAAGAAAATTTACCTTCACAATGAAATTGCAATTTATTTCTTGAGAGCTTTGCCGGCTTCACAGACTTTGAATCTGTTTAACCACAGCTTCATCTCACTCCTCAGCATAATAAATCTTTCAATCTAAGCACCCAGTATACAGCAAGCATTTCACTCAGCATCAAGAGGGAATATTCATTTTTAATTGCAGAATGTCAGCTTCGAATGGATTTGGAACCATGGCAGCATGAGGATTCAGAAGTCTCTGTTTAACTTCTGGGGTGAGCAGAGAGCATGTGGAAGATGGAACACAGCAAGCTCACTGTGGCCCCAGAGGTGGTGGCAGTGTGTATGGATAGCCGTGGTCCACACAGCAGAGAGCGTGTGTAAGATGGAACACCACAAGCTCACTGTGGCCCCAGAGGTGGTGGCAGTGTGTACGGATAGCCGTGGTCCACACAGCAGAGAGCGTGTGTAAGATGGAACACCACAAGCTCACTGTGGCCCCAGAGGTGGTGGCAGTGTGTACGGATAGCCGTGGTCCACACAGCAGAGAGCGTGTGTAAGATGGAACACCACAAGCTCACTGTGGCCCCAGAGGTGGTGGCAGTGTGTACGGATAGCCATGGTCCACACAGCAGAGAGTGTGTGCAAGATGGAACACCACAAGCTCACTGTGGGCTGTGGAGGTGGTGGCAGTGTGTATGGATAGCCGTGGTCCACAGCTTCCCAATACGAGGTGTGCAGCCACAGTCGGCATGTCTGAAAAGTAAGTCCTTGGACAAACTAGGAGAGGAACCAAGAAATTACTTGTATGATAAAAGTAATGTGTTTCCCAAAACAAAAAGCACTGTATCTCTTCACTCTGACAGGGTATTTTTCTCATAAATAATACATGACACACGGTAAAGTGATGTTACACTCTGAAAACCATCTTACCTCTCAGCGAGCCACAGTAGGGACACTGAAATGGTTCCCACAGTGGGGAGACTGAGGCAGCTCATGGACGGAGGGTGCTGTGCCTGGCTGTGAACAGTCAATGCCAGGGCCTTTCCTGCATCAAGTCTTCCATCCAGCTTAGTGGACAGCACAGATTGCGTTTCATTTAATGACTTAGAAAAGGCCCCTAAACAACAATTGATACCTTGTAAATACCAAGTACACTGAATGTCTTTATTACTATTCTTCTTAAGTATTTAACTAACAAAACAGATGAATAAATGAAAGTATATTCCATGAGGTTTAAAAAACAGTGTTGAAATACCACATGCATGCTGACAGATCGAATTTGAGAGGTTTCGCATGTCGAGTTTTGTGTTTAGTAACTGAACTTGTAATTCAAAGCCTTATTAAGGTGGGGAATGTACTGCCTCATTTGTAACACCTGTAGTCGTGATTGATCACCTAGGAAAGGTGAGTGGGTGCAAGCATCAGCCTTGCTCACAAAGTAAATAGAAAGAGCTAGCTGGCTTAACCAAAGGCATGGGCTTTACACGGTGGAAGTTAGCTACTGTTTCAAAGTGCACAGTAACCTGTGACACCACCGTCTGCCGAACAGCAGTCCCCGTCAGCCTGCGCCAGTGTGGTCACAGACCGGCCTTCTGTTTCTGCCCACAGAACATGTCACCCAGGGGGCCTTGGCTGCAGGCCGACTGTGTGCTGGTCCTTTCCCTGATAACCCCTCTCTACTTCCTAGAATTTGAATAACAGATCAGACAAGACTCAGATCAGGGATGTGCAGGGAAGGAAATGCTGTGGGGGAAGGAGGAGAACACAGCCCAGAAGGCAGAGCAGGGAATATCAGGGCTCCAAACACCGGGACCTACTAGGAGAAAATTGCTCACTGAAGTCAGTACAGCTTCCTCTAAGAAGATCCGGGACTCCGGATGTTGCTTCATCCCGACCCTGAGGTTGCTGTGGAGCAGCTGTATTTCGAGATCACAGGTGAAAAACTGTATATGTGGGGGATACACACTCCCCAGCCTTGATCTCCAGGTGGGATCACACTCTCCAGCCTTGACCTCCCGGTGGGGATCCCACTCTCCGGCCTTGACCTCCAGGTGGGGACCCCACTCTCCGGCCTTGACCTCCAGGTGGGACCCCATTGTCCGGCCTTGACCTCCCGGTGGGGGATCCCACTCTCCAGCCTTGACCTCCAGGTGGGATCCCACTCTCCGGCCTTGACCTCCAGGTGGGATCCCACTCTCCGGCCTTGACCTCCAGGTGTGGACCCCACTCTCCGGCCTTGACCTCCAGGTGGGATCCCACTCTCCGGCCTTGACCTCCAGGTGGGATCCCACTCTCCGGCCTTGACCTCCAGGGTGGGATCCCACTCTCTGGCCTTGACCTCCAGGTGGGATCCCACTCTCCGGCCTTGACCTCCAGGTGGGGACCCCACTCTCCGGCCTTGACCTCCAGGTGGGACCCCATTGTCCGGCCTTGACCTCCCGGTGGGGATCCCACTCTCCAGCCTTGACCTCCAGGTGGGACCCCATTGTCCGGCCTTGACCTCCAGGTGGGATCCCACTCTACAGCCTTGACCTCCAGGTGGGATCCCACTCTCCGGCCTTGACCTCCAGGTGGGATCCCACTCTCCAGCCTTGACCTCCAGGTGGGGATCCCACTCTCCGGCCTTGACCTCCAGGTGGGACCCCATTGTCCGGCCTTGACCTCCAGGTGTGGACCCCATTGTCCATCCTTGACCTCCAGGTGGGATCCCACTCTCCGGCCTTGACCTCCAGGTGGGATCCCACTCTCCGGCCTTGACCTCCAGGTGGGATCCCACTCTCCGACCTTGACCTCCAGGTGGGGATCCCACTCTCCAGCCTTGACCTCCAGGTGGGACCCCATTGTCCGGCCTTGACCTCCAGGTGGGATCCCACTCTCCGGCCTTGACCTCCAGGTGGGATCCCACTCTCCGGCCTTGACCTCCAGGTGGGATCCCACTCTCCGGCCTTGACCTCCAGGTGGGATCCCACTCTCCAGCCTTGACCTCCAGGTGGGGATCCCACTCTCCGGCCTTGACCTCCAGGTGGGACCCCATTGTCCGGCCTTGACCTCCAGGTGTGGACCCCATTGTCCGGCCTTGACCTCCAGGTGGGATCCCACTCTCCGGCCTTGACGTCCAGGTGGGATCCCACTCTCCGGCCTTGACCTCCAGGTGGGATCCCACTCTCTGGCCTTGACCTCCAGGTGGGATCCCACTCTCTGGCCTTGACCTTCAGGGTGGGGATCCCACTCTCCGGCCTTGACCTCCAGGGGGGATCCCACTCTCCGGCCTTGACCTCCAGGTGGGACCCCATTGTCCAGCCTTGACCTCCAGGTGGGGATCCCACTCTCCAGGCTTGACCTCCAGGTGGGACCCCATTGTCCGGCCTTGACCTCCAGGTGGGGATCCCCACTCTCCGGCCTTGACCTCCAGGTGGGATCCCACTCTCCGGCCTTGACCTCCAGGTGGGATCCCACTCTCCGGCCTTGACCTCCCGGTGGGGATCCCACTCTCCGGCCTTGACCTCCCGGTGGGGATCCCACTCTCCGGCCTTGACCTCCAGGTGGGACCCCACTCTCCGGCCTTGACCTCCAGGTGGGGATCCCACTCTCCGGCCTTGACCTCCAGGTGGGGATCCCACTCTCCGGCCTTGACCTCCCGGTGGGGATCCCACTCTCCGGCCTTGACCTCCAGGTGGGGACCCCACTCTCTGGCCTTGACCTCCAGGTGGGGATTTCCAGGTGAGTATCACACTCACTAGTCAACTTTGACCTGTAGCTACCCCAAACACACCCGGCCATCCACAGCGGCTGACCTCTCTCCACAGAAGGATGACAGGGTCCTGCCCCCACTGCAAACCCGCGGGGCCTCTACTCTAGAGCTTGCTGCAAGACACTCGCCCTGTGCGTCTTCCCACTCTCCTGCCAACCTCAGCCCTGGCCACCACTTGACCCACCTGAGACTTTAATCCTTTAACCTCTTTCTAGGAACACATTCTGGAAGTGGGCATAGAACTTTCAGGCTATAAAACTTCTTCATCATATATCCAACACTGACCCTGACTGAAGAACTTGAAAGGAACCCTAGTGCATCCTCGTGGCTGACGGTGAGGGGAATTCCTTGTGTGCCTGTGGGAAGGTAGGGGCAGGCTGCACCCCGCACAGCTGCAGGTGCAGTGCAGGGACACAGTGACTGCAGACCTGTGGAAGGGGCCACCAGCATGGCTTTGGGAGCACACGCTGATCAGTCCAGTGTTTCAGACACAAAGATGATGCCCACACTCCTGCAGGAAACTTCATATGGGATCTTTGCCTTGCATTTTGAGACATGGATTTCATCACAGGAGTGGAAGGTGTATCCTTCCTGTGCCTAACCCCTGGCCCCAGCCCTTACATCCCATTCCCTGGACAGCAAGTCTTATTCTGCAGTATTTCTGTTTCATGCAAACCTTCTATTGGGATTGTAACTTTTTTAAAAGCAGAAGCAACATGGAAATGCACACGTGTACTTCTTGTGTCAAAACAGACAAATAAACCTTTGGAAGTGGGCCTGAAGGGAAGAACAAAGATCACACCGGGAGCAGTTGCCAGCCCCTCAGGGTTGGAGGTGAGACAGAGAGGAAAATAACTAAAAACGAAGCTATTACTGCTGCCAGTTAAACATCCGGAAGCCATCCTGCTCATTAAAATTCCTCATTATTGATTCTGATGTTCGGAGTGGACCCTGCTGTCCGCGTCCCAGTAAGTTTTCTGTGCCTTGTTCGTGTCAGGGAGAGGCCCACAGACTCAGTGCCACATCACGTCTCAGCCACTGGCCGCACAGACGCCCACCATGACCAACCCGTCACCAAAGGTCGATTTGAATGAAAGTATGTTGGTCTGATGGTAAGCAGTGTCCCTTGTATTAGTCTGTTCAGTTTACCATAACAAGTGCCATATGTAGGGTGACCTAAACAGCTGGAAGATATTGTCACCATACACTGGGGGACTCACACAGCTGAACTTCCTCTCTCACAGTTCTCAAGGCCGGAAGTGCAGGACCAGGTGTTGCCAGCTCCCGAGCCTCTCTTGGGCACATAGGCGGCGTCTTCTGCCTGTGTCCCCATGGGGGATGCCTCTGTGCCGTTCTGTGCCCTGATCTCTCTTTTCATGGGGAGACCAGTCAGATTGAATAAGAGACCACCCTGATAGCTTCATTTTAACCTCAGTATCTCTTCGAAAGCGCTGTCTCCAGATAAGGCAACGTTCTGAGGATCCGGACGGCGGTCAGGACTTCCACCTGTGAAGTGGGGGAGGTGGGCACGACTCAGCACTTTTACAGAAAGTGGGAAGTTATCCATGGAGTGACCACTCTGCTGGACAAATATTTCTCTCACTTCCAGAAGCTTCATTCATTTCCACTGAGGGTCACTCTCTTTCGAGGTCAGCAGTGGTAGGGAGAAGCCATGTCTATCTCAACTCAGAAACAATCATGGAGCTGGGAGTGAGAAGATGGAGAGGGAGAAGGTGGGAGGGAGAAGGTGGACAGGGAGAAGGTGGGGAAGGAAAAGGTGGAGAGGGAGAAGGTGGAAGGGAGAAGGTGGGAGGGAGAAGGTGGGAGGGAAAAGGTGGAGAGGGAGAAGGTGGGAGGGAGAAGGTGGGAGGGAGAAGGTGGAGAGAGAGAAGGTGGAAGGGAGAAGGTGGAAGGGAGAAGGTGGAGAGGGGGAAGGTGGGGAGTGGGGGAGGCAGGGAAGGTGGAGGTGGGGAGTGGGGGAGGTGAGGAAGGAGGAGGCATGGAGGGAGTAGGTGGAATAGAGGGAGAAGGTGGAATGGAGGGAAAAGACGTGGGGGAGGCAGGGAGGGGAAAGGTGGAATGGAGGGGGGAGAAGGGGAGGGGGAAGTAGGAAGGGAGAAGGTGGAGAGGGGAAAACGTGGGAGGGAGAAGGTGGGAGGGAGAAGGTGGGAGAGGGAGAAACTGAAAGTAAGGAGCTGGGAATGAGGAGCTGCAGAGGAGAAGCTGGGACGAGAGGAGCGTGGGAAACACAGGAACAGACAGTTCACGGCAGACTCTGTCCCTCCTCTGCTGATGGCAAACACCAGCTCTTTATGTCAACAGGAGCAGGTTGTGCAGTGTCTTTACTTGGGGGACTGGAATTACAAAGCAAGTAATAATTCCTAAGTCATATATTTACAAAGCATACATTCTTCTATATTACATTTATAAAGCATTTTAGAAATGTGACATCTATCATATAATTAATTATAATCCAATATTTTAAACTATATGAAATATATTGTTTTCTAAATATTAATATATTTACTATATTAATAATTATGTTACTTTGAATATGATGAAAATCTCATTTTTCCTTTTAATCCACAGGAAGTTGTGACCATTGGTAACAGTTTTGCGACCTTGCATTTTGTAAATATTTGTGACATCCGCACTCTCAATGGTGGGCTGCTTCCAAATCCTGCAAAAGGGGAGCAGCCTCACTGGGTTGGGGGGAGAGTGAAGCCTCCTGTCCTAGGCGTGGGCAAACATCGGGGCGGAGGCGTCAGCAGTGGAGCTGGCCCAGGTCTGTGGACATGCTGGAATGACAGGCAAATGTGGAATAGCCACATGCACCATGCATGCTCTGGGCTTTCCCCACATTCTGAACAGGGCACAGCCTCTAGAGAGGGAAGGAGTGCGGGTGTCTTGTGCTGGACAGGCCGGCCCCTCCCTGCTGTGAGGTCTGCTGGCTTTGTGACCGATGCAGGTGACCAGCTCTCCAAGACTGAGGAAAGCAAAGATGAGGACGCCTTTCTCGGAGAGTTACAGCAATGAAGACAATGAAAGCCACACTTGCACTCAGGCCACGCTGCTGTAACCCAAGGTAAGTTCTCAGCCCTTCCATTGCTGGGGTGAAAGTTTCGAGGGTGTCTGCAATCTAGGGAGGCCTGGGGGCATCTGTTTCTGCTGTTTAGCAGCTAAATTACCCAGGAGGCCAATCTGGGTCCACGCTGGGAAAATGGAAGCCAAGAGAGGTCCGTTCGTTCATTCATTTGTTCATTCATTCATTCATTCTTTCCACAAGCACCTAGCAAGGTCTTCGTGTGGCTGGAGATGAGTGCACAAAGATGGAGAGGGCTTGGCCCTTGTCCTCCAGCCTGGGAGACACAGTCACGTGCCAACAGCAACAGGGAAGACAGTAAATGCAGTCACAGAGGATTCTGGTCTAACCCCTGCTGGCAGGAAAGGCTCCTGGACACATCCATCCTGAGCAGGGCCCTAAAGACTGCGGAAGAGGAGCTGACGGGGAAGGACAGGCTCTGGGCTACATGCACCTGCATGTGGCTGGGGGCTGGGATGGTCTGCCGTGGAGAATGGGTCACTCGCTATTGCCATGGACTTGCCAGAGCGGCCTAAGTCCCAGAACCATGCTGGCTGCACCTGCAGACCCTGGGCACACAGCGCCTCTTGCAAGGGCGTCTTGCCCACTTCTCTTAGCTCTAGGACCCCAGTCCTGGGAGTGTGTCCCATAGGCTGGGTTTCCGGGCCGTGTAGGGATGGGGCTTTCTCTTGGCAGCTCCCACAGTGATGCACAAACATGAAACAGAAGGAGGTTCCGCGATGGACAGCCAGAAAAGACCCGACTGTCTAATTCAAGGAAAACAGATACGCTCCAGTCTAACCCGGGTGCCTGTGAACATGACCTCACTGTAAATGGGTTTGTGGCAGATGTAATCAAGGTAAAGTGAAGTCACCCTGGATTAGGGTGCACCCTAAATCCAAGGAATGATAACCTTATGAGAAGGTCCTGCAAACTGGCAGGGATGCAGGGACACTCGGCAATCTGGCCACCTACGGCAGCAGCGGATAAAAATGGCTGTCTGCAAGTCAAGGGCGCCAAGGGTCACGGGAGGAGCCAGCAGGTGGGAGAGGCGTGGTGGCTGCTCTCCCGGAGCCTCCAGAAGGAGCCACCCTGCCTGTGTGTGCACCTGTGGCCTCCCGCACAGAGAGGACGCGTGCCTCCCTGTGGCCGGAGCCACTGAGTCTGTGGGCCCCGCTGCAGCAGCGCGGCACTGCAGTGAGTGAGCAAGGGGCGTTCCGGCATGGGAGGCTGCACAGAAGCCAGCACAGCCACAGAAGCAGCACTGAACAGCTGGTGGGGGAGGCCTCCGGTGCCCACCCCGGGCCCCCTCCTGAGGGCGGAGGAAGAAGAGGTCAGAGGCCAGGAGGATGCTGGAGCAGCCACTGCCTCGGGTCATCAAAGGGTGGATGGGCAGAGGGGAGGCGGCTGGGCAGGACACGTGGGTCCACGTACTCAGCAGCCACAGGGCAGGGCCAGGAGACTCCCACTGTTGCTGGAGGCACTGGGATGAGGGCTATGAGGATCTCAGTGCAATGAGAAGGAAAGTTCTAGAAGAGTGGGACATGGTGCTGGGGGGAGCAAGTACCTCGATGGCCCCACCCCAGGGGCACAGGTGTGCTTCCGGGGGACAGCCTCCCAGTCGCACGCCCATGTCCATTGCCGTCCCTGTCTCTAGGATCTAGTCACTGGAGGTCAGGAAGTCCTCCCCTGGGGACGCTGGACATGCGCCAGCTTCTCCCAATCTTCAGGTGCCTCTACAAAGGCAAGGTGGGTGCCTGCGTGTCTGGCCAGGTCCTGAGGGACTGACAGAGGGCGTGAGCCTCCACACAGTAATTTGGCCCATGGGCCCCAGAGCTGGGGGCACAGTAATCTTGACAGTTTTCTTCTGGGAGGAGCCAGAACTCACCTGAGGCTGCTGTCTGTGCCCAGAAAAGGAAGACTTTTTTTGGTGATTGCATGCCAGGGGCAGAATCAGCAACTCCACAGAAATAACTTTACCTAATTTCATGCTCACTGCACCCATGAGATGCCATGTTAAAGGCAAGGGAACGAGGCTCCAGTCTAAGTCCCTGAAGACCCGCTGTTACAAGGGTCTGGCCACTCGTCCATGGGGGCTGGGCAGACTTTGCCCCACCAAGACAGTGCCCACGATCCCTCAGTGGGAGGGAGTCCCTGGACGTGTAGCTTCAGCAAATGCCCACGCACCCGGAGAGTCAGGAGAGGAAGCTGATCTGCCTGCTGCGGTGGCCGGCACTCGCTATGGGACACTGCGGAGTGCTTGGCCTCAGTGACCCTGTCCACCCCCCCTGGCAATCCAGGGGAGCCACTGGTGGTGTTGTGCCCATTTTCAGATGCTGAAGCTGAGCCCTGGAGAGGGGACATTGCTTGCCCACAAGAAGAAGGTGAGCAGAGAGCTGGGGACATGGCCCAGCAGCACTGTCCTCAGCTTCTTCACCTATGGGGGTCAAGGCAGAAAGAGGAGTGAGAATAAGAAGCGTGAAGATTTTCCAGTAAACGGGAAGTGATCTCCCAGACCCCGGCCTCTCCCCTGCCCCTCTGCCCATGGCTGCTCTAGGGCCTTCAAGTGTGGATCAAATTGCTTCTGTGGGACCCTCCTGAAGGCATGTAGGCCAGCCACACTCAGCAGAGAGAGGGCAAGTGACAGGTGAGGGGAGACGCTGCGCCAGGGAGCCCTGCCGTCCTGCCGAGGAGGGTGGGTCCAGCCCCTGAGGCCCCTGTGCTTTCTGAGCTTGGGGTCCCAGGTTGTTCCCCCAGCCACTCTGGGCTTGCAGCACAGGCACCTTCCAGCCTTCACTGAGGCCAGGGTCCCTTTTCCCAAGAGCCTACTCTCACCCTCATGCCACCACTAGGATTTCCGGGGGAAAGAGAAGGGATCTGGAGGGAGCAGGAGGCAGGTCAAGAGGAGGCAGTGAGGTGGGCAGAGGAGCAGATGGCAGCACAGGTGGTACCCACCGCGGAACCCAGGAGCCCACACCTGCAGCATGCATCACACAGCCCAGCCCACACTTGCAGCACCCACCGCAAAGCCTAGTCCATACCTGCAGCACCCACCACACAGCCCAGCCCACACCTGCAGCACCCACTGCAGAATCCGGGAGCCCACACATGCAGCACCCACCACACAGCCCGGCCCACACCTGCAGCACCCACTGCGGAACCTGGGAGCCCACACCTGCAGCACGCACCACACAGCCCGGCCCACACCTGCAGCACCACACAGCCCGGCCCACACCTGCAGCACCCACTGCAGAATCCGGGAGCCCACACCTGCAGCACACACCACACAGCCCAGCCCACACCTGCAGCACGCACCACACAGCCCAGCCCACACCTGCAGCACCCAGCACACAGCCCAGCCCACACCTGCAGCACGCACCACACAGCCCAGCCCACACCTGCAGCACCCACTGCAGAATCCGGGGAGCCCACACCTGCAGCACGTACCACACAGCCCAGCCCACACCTGCAGCACGCACCACACAGCCCAGCCTACACCTGCAACACCCAGCACACAGCCCGGCCCACACCTGCAGCACGCACCACACAGCCCAGCCCACACCTGCAGCACCCAGCACACAGCCCGGCCCACACCTGCAGCACCCACCACACAGCCCGGCCCACACCTGCAGCACCCACCACACAGCCCGGCCCACACCTGCAGCACCCACCACACAGCCCGGCCCACACCTGCAGCACCCACCACACAGCCCGGCCCACACCTGCAGCACCCACCACACAGCCCGGCCCACACCTGCAGCACCCACCACACAGCCCGGCCCACACCTGCAGCACCCACCACACAGCCCGGCCCACACCTGCAGCACCCACCACACAGCCCGGCCCACACCTGCAGCACCCACCACACAGCCCGGCCCACACCTGCAGCACCCACCACACAGCCCGGCCCACACCTGCAGCACCCACCACACAGCCCGGCCCACACCTGCAGCACCCACCACACAGCCCGGCCCACACCTGCAGCACCCACCACACAGCCCGGCCCACACCTGCAGCACCCACCACACAGCCCGGCCCACACCTGCAGCACCCAGCACACGGCCCGGCCCACACCTGCAGCACCCAGCACACGGCCCGGCCCACACCTGCAGCACACACCACACGGCCCGGCCCACACCTGCAGCACACACCACACGGCCCAGCCCACACCTGCAGCACCCACTGTGGAACCCAGGAGCCCACACCTGCAGCACACACCACACAGCCCAGCTCACACCTGCACAGACACACTGGGCACCCTCATTCCCTACACCTCCATCCTGAGACCCCCCAGGCACGCATCTCTGCCAATGCTTTTTTGAATGCATTTGGTCTCTCAGGTGATAAATGTTTGTGGGGCTGTTTCTACACCTTGCACACCCCCAACCCCTCTGGCTCCTTGTCCAGCGCCCACTCGGTTGCCTGAGAACTCTTGCTGCAGGGCCAGGGGACAGCGGCTCCATCAGCCCTGGGCTCTCTTTGTGCGGTCCATTTCAAGTCTGGGACATCAATAAGGCTTTCTCAGGAGCTTTTCTTTCTTAAAGCGGTTAACGTTGCTTAAGCGTAAACCTACACCTGGGGTCGTCGGTGGGGAACAAGAGGGCTGTCACCAGCGCCAGAATGTTCCAAGCAGGGGCAGTTCTAATTTCTGCTCTCAAGAACAGAAGAAACTGCCTTTTCCGAGCGTGCAAGGCTGAAGTCCCATGGAGAGAAAGGTGTGCGGGGACAGCGGATCACAGCCACCATCCGTCATCCGGCCTGTGAGTTTCACCAGCCCGGGGGAGCTGTCCCGCGAGTAAATCAGGAAAGACGCGTCAGCGGCTGTCCCGCCGGCCTCCTGGCGGTCAGAAGATAGTTTTAGGAGCCTGTCAGGAAATTCTGTGGCCCCAGGCCCATGGCGACTTTTTATTTCCAAGTCTGTTATTGATTTTGGTGTGAAGAAAATAATTCGCTATTGTTGCTTAAGGTGTCAGAGGAAATAAAAAACACTCCATGTTTCATCTGCTAACAGATTTTAGTTCAAATTTGCCCTCTTCATGGCAAGGGCAGTGCAAGCTGCAGGATGGAGATGTTTACTACTGAAAGGTACTGCCACCTTTATGAGACATGGCACGCTAATCGAAAACACAGGTAAACCGAAAATTAAATTTAAAAGCCTATAATTTAGTATCTTCCTTGCCAGGAGTGATGGCTTTCATTTGCGCACGGGATCCGGAGCTATCTGGGGTCAGAGTGGCGGGGCGGTCTGCAGGCCTCTTCCCAGGGCTGATGGGGCTGATTAATTTCGTGGAGGCAAGCTTTGTCTTCCCCAGCTCAGTGAACAACTTCATTTCAGCTGATGAGTTCAAGTAGGGGTCAGAACAATCCTCATTTCTGACAACCCCACGAAATGGGAATTAATTTTATGAGCTAGTGCCACTGCACTTTAAACGAAGCTGGAAATAGAGAAGTTAACATAAGCAGCCAAGAGAAAATCTGTGTGCAAACGCTCCACTTGATTAAAACTGGGAAAATATTTGCTTAACAAGGTTCTGGGGGCCCCGTATGAGAGGGTTCAAAGAATCAGAGACACGCCAACAGGCCCTCTACCTTTGGTAAATACCAGAGGCACTTTACTGAACTTTTGTTCTTAGGGTTTGACATGAAAAAAAATTCTAAAAGAAGGCAGATAAGGATCCTGGGGAAGATTAAACCACTGTGACCGCAACATTAAAAAATAATGTAACTAAAAAAAGAAAGCCAGTCACATCAGATATGGCCAAATACTATCATAACACTTATGACTGCAACAAAATGTCTTCTACAAATCTATCCAAACTTTGGTTGAGTGCCCATCAGTTTCCAGGCACTCAGGGAAGACCTGAGCACACCTCACCCCTGCATGTGAGGATCTGTGTTGGCTGAAGTGTGTCGTGCCAGGTTCGTGTGTGGAATCTCTAACCCCCGGTACCTTAGCTGGTCTGGAGATGGGGCCTTTAAAGAGATGCTCATGCTCAGGGAGGTTGTTTGGGTGGGCCTTCATCTATGATGATGGGTGTCCTTCAAAGGAAAAGAAATGGGGGACACAGGAAGGCACAGAGGGACAGGCGCAGGAGGGCACAACAGAGAAGACGCCATCTGCAAGTCAGAGAGAGGCCTCCGAAGGAAGCAACCCGTGACCTGTGGTGTGCAGGCTCCATAACTAGGAGAGAGAATGCATTGCTGCTGTTTAAGCCACTGCGTCTGGTCGCCCTAGCGGACCCAGGCAACCTTCATTATAACCCACTCCCCCCCCACCTGTTTCCTTTAAGAAATAGTAACAACACAATACATCCCTGGTCCTGTGAATCTGGATCAATCCCAGGGAGTGCCTCTCGCTGGACGTTTCATATTCTCGTCTCAGCAGCCTCTCTTCCCTCTGGCTCCTGTGTCTTCATTCATTGGCTAGAAAGCCAGGCTGTTACAGAATTCTTTCCAGGCCATGGTCTGAGGTCTTATTCCGAGTACTTGAGTTCCAAGGGAAGCCAGTCCCCTACTTGGTCCTAGTCCCATTCTACCGTCCAATGCACCCAGGTCACCCTGCCCTCACTGGCCCACCTCCTGCTCCCACTGTCCCCAGAGCCAGACAGACCCATCTGGGCAACAAAATCTCAAATGAGACAGAGACACTGAGCCATTTACCCAAGGCTACCAACCTGGGAATGCGTCAGGCTTGGGACCTGGTGCCCTGACTCCCAAGCCAAGCTCTGTCACTCCATCACCCTCCACAAACAAGCACCTGGCTGGATGTCCAGGCAGTCAGGAGAGGAGCTCACCAGCTGGGCAGGACCCAAGGATGCTATAGGGTGGAGAGAGTTAAACCCCTTTCCAGGTCCTTCAACCACCATGGGAAAGGAAGGGACCTGTTTTTTCTTCCCAAAACTCTGACTCAGAAAGGCCCAGAGGCAGGACGACATCTCTGAGTGTGAATGGAGGTCAGGGCCAGCCCAGGAAGAGGCACAGAAGGCGGCCAGGGCAGACATTCACGAGCGGCATCTCCGTTCTCCTGCTGTCCCTGAGTCCTCATCATGTTGACCCACCTGTGAAGTGTGATTCTGGATCCAATGTGTACGCACATCTGGCCATCCCAAAGGGAAAAGCAGAGTGTCATTTTCAAAAGCCAAGGATTCAGGACAGGAATCTTTCATTATTACCATATTACTATAGCAGTAGGAAGGCTTAAAATAATTGGTGAAGAGCTCGTATTTTAAGTAATGCTCATGGCCTATTGAAATGAATGTCTATAAAGTGCTAACCTGGTTAGTTAAAGTAATCTCAGCAGCAAGGGAACAAATCTCGACCCTGACTAGAATGAGCCTCTAGAAAATCTGACTCAAATCATACGAAGCACATATGCTGGTTCGCCAGGCTCCACGCCTGTGAGTCCTGCAGGTCTGACTGTGGGGTGGGGATCTGCAGTGTGTCTTCATTCACACCTGGTGGGGCCTGAGACTCCCTTCTCTCTCCCCCAAAGCAAGCCTGCCTCTGCAACTCAGCTGTCCATACCAGTCTGGCCTCCTCATCCCCAAACCAATTATGGACAAGGCCGATGTGAAGGTTATGATTGCTCTATTATCTGTGGTGGCGGAGGCAGCAGAGCCGGAATCATGGAGAATTTCAAACATGAAGCGTTCGCTGGGGGGGTGGGGGGTGGGGCAGAGACTCTCTACACAAGAGAACTTGGACTACCCAATCTAGAGAACCAGAATTCCTCTAGAAACCTAGAAATGCCTGCTGTACAGAACTAGAAATACCCACTCTAGAGAATTAGGATTACCCACTCTAGAGAAATAGGATTACTCACTCTAGAGAACTGGGATTGCCCACTGGAGAGAACTAGGACTGCTTACTCTAGAAAACTAGGATTACCCAATCTAGAGAACTAGGGTTACCCACTCTAGGGGACTGAAATTACCCACTCTAGAGGACTGAGATTACCCACTCTAGAGAACTAGGATTACTCATTCTAGAGAATTAGGATTACCTACTCTAGACAACTAAGATTACTCACTCCACAGAGCTAGGATTACCCACTCTAAAGAACTAGGATTACCCACTCTAGAGAACTAGGGTTACTCACTCTAGAGGACTGAGATTACCCACTCTGGGGAACTAGGATTACCCATTCTAGAGAACTGAGTGAGATTACTCACTCTGGAGAAGTGGGATTACGAACTCTAGAGAACCAGGACTACCCACTCCAGATAACTAAGATTAACCACTGTGCAGAAAAAGACTTACCCACTCTAGACTACTAGGGTTACCCACTTGAGAAAACTGTGACTACATACTCTAAAGAGCTCGGGCCACCTGCACTGGAGAACTGGAACTATCTTCTCTGGAGACAGTTGAACATGGACAGCATAGCGCAGTTTAACTCTTGGCAAGTATATTGTATGTGCCTGTGGGTCTGTGTATGTGTTCATGTGTGTTTGTGCATGCATGTATGTGTGCTCCAGAGTGTGTGCATGTGTACATAAATAGCACCAGTGTGTATGCATGTGTGGTTTTATGTGGGTGTGCATGCTTATGTATGCATATATATGTGCATGTGTTTTTGTGTGGATAGCTGTGTGCACCAGTGTGTGTACATGTGTGTGCTTGTGTGTACATGTGGTGTGCTTGCGTGTACATATGTATACTGGTATGTGCATACACCAGTGTGTACACGTGTGTGCTTGTGTGTACATGTTGTGTGCTTTTGTGTACATGTGGTGTACTTGTGTGTGCATTTGTATACTGGTATGTGCATACACCAGTGTGTACACATGTGTGCTTATGTGTACATATGATGCTTTTGTGTGCATACACCAGAGTATGTACATGCGTATGATGTGTACATGTGGTGTGCTTGTGTGTGTATATATATATGCTTGTGTGTATGCACATGCATGCTCCCTGTATCACAACTTCATCTGGATACAGATACACCAGAGCTGTAATGAATTACAGATCAAAAACAGTCAGTATTTTAAAAGGTACAGTTGATGTCACATCAGTGTTGTCTGCATTTATATTTCCATCGTTTCCTGGTGGCCTTGAGGCCTGTGCGTGCTGTGCGAAAAAGGAAAAGTGGCAGATGTCTTACACTTGGACTTAGCAACAACATTTGACAATCGAAGAAGCTTTAAGAGGCTGAGACCCAGAAAAGCGTTACGAATTTTGTTTCATAATGCACTGCTGCTGTTTATGGGCTCTAAGTTATTTGCTGTATTTGCTGTGCCATTTCTATTTGCTGCCTTCTAATTTATGAGGCCAACCACTGCCATTATACAGACTTCCACACAGACACAGACGTGTAATCAACACCGAAGGCAACATAATGATGGGGCAGGCGCCTGAGCAGACACCGAGATTCCACCCTTCTCTAGGTGCCTTGAATCGATCTCCAGGCAGGGGCATGGCAGAGCCTTCTGCCCCAGGAGGGCCTCAGCCACATCAGGTCTTGTACAAGCCTCTTCCCCTCTTCCCCTGGTACTCTTCCCAGTTCTGAGCCAATGCCTGAGGAGAGGAGGGTCCCTTTCTCCTGAGATGTGAAACCAAGGGTCCAATCTGACGTGGTCATAAAGGTTGCACAGAGCTTTTCTTCACGAGAGGAGAGCGCGTGCTGGATGCCTTCCAGCTCAGTTAATTGCATTCCCAGCCGCCATGGAGCCTCCATGGCGGCATCAATGGGACATTGTGTCTCCTGTGCTGGTGAGTAGCTTGAACAGACTCCCCCAACTCTCAAAATGATTTGATTTCAGGGCATGGTAAAGTGATTCTTCGTAAGCATATTTCTTCATTGCACTCTAAGAAGCTTGTGGAGACCAGGGATAATAGAGCACAAAGGATCTGAGATTCTCAAAATTTAAAAAAAAGAAAGAAAAAGAAACATGATTTCTACAAAAAGGGTAACATGATCGCGCTCTAACGTTTAGGGTCAAAGGAGAAAATTACCCCTAATCCATGAACCCAAGCTCCAAATAAATTAAACAGGTGTGAAAGAAATGGCATCAAAGGAAAACAGGAATTTCAATAAAGAATCATGACTTACTGGGTGGAACCTCAGTCGCCGGTTCGGTACTCTTAGATACGGCGTCACCAGAGTAAGAGGCGTCTTGGCGTCCACAGGATGGCAAAAGGAACAGAGGCTGTAAAATCTTGTTTCAGCTGAGGGTCTACTCACCTTTTCCTGGAATCTGTTCCATGCCCTCTCAGAGTCTTTCTACTCTGGGGCTTCTGCTTTGATTATCTAACTCCATTGTCCTTTGGCATACGCACACAGACACAGACACTCACACATATACAAACACGAGCACATACACATTCACCATACAGGAATGCACACACACACACACACACAGACACTCACACAGACACAGACACAGGCACATACACATACACCATACAGGCATGCACACACACACACAGACATTCATACACAGACACAGGCACATACATCATACAGGCATGCACACACACACACACAGACACACATTCACAGACACAGGCTCATATGCATACACACACCATACAGGCATGCACACACACACACACACACACAGACACACATTCACAGACACAGGCTCATATGCCTACACACACCTGCATAACACTCGCCTACCCAGCACTCATTCACCTGCCCAGCATTCATACAAGCACAGGTACATACACATCATACAAGTACACACATGCACATTCACATACACACAGACACACACAAACATGCACAGACACACAGATACATACATAGACACACACAGACACAGACACATGCAGGCACATACAGACATACAGACATACACAAACACACACAGACAGACACACAGGCATACACATACACGGAGACACAAACATATACACAGATACACACACATGCATACCACACACCTGACTCATATACACAAACACACACACAAATGCACACATCATACACACCACACACATCACACACCAGAGCAACCCAGGATTGCAATTTGGTGGGGGTGAGACCACCAGCTAGCAACTTGAAAGGCCTGGGTTAGGAGACAGGCAGGTCAGTGCTGGGCAGGTGAGTGGGTGCTGGGCAGATGAGTGAGTGCTGGGCAGGTGAGTGCTGGGCTGGTGAGTGGGTGCTGGGCAGGTGAGTGAGTGCTGGGCAGGTGTGTGTTGGGCAGGTGAGTGAGTGCTGGGCAGGTGAGTGAGTGCTGGGCAGGTGAGTGCTGGGCAGGTGAGTGAGTGCTGGGCAGGTGAGTGAGTGCTGGGCAGGTGAGTGGGTGCTGGGCAGGTGAGTGAGTGCTGGGCAGGTGTGTGTTGGGCAGGTGAGTGAGTGCTGGGCAGGTGAGTGAGTGCTGGGCAGGTGAGTGCTGGGCAGGTGAGTGAGTGCTGGGCAGGTGAGTGGGTGCTGGGCAGGTGAGTGAGTGCTGGGCAGGTGTGTGTTGGGCAGGTGAGTGAGTGCTGGGCAGGTGAGTGAGTGCTGGGCAGGTGTGTGTTGGGCAGGTGAGTGAGTGCTGGGCAGGTGAGTGAGTGCTAGGCAGGTGAGTGGGTGCTGGGCAGGTGAGTGCTGGGCAGGTGAGTGAGTGCTGGGCTGGGCAGGTGTGTGCTGGGCAGGTCAGTGCTGGGCAGGTGAGTGGGTGCTGGGCAGGTGAGTGAGTGCTGGGCAGGTGAGTGGGTGCTGGGCAGGTGAGTGAGTGCTGGGCAGGTGAGTGGGTGCTGGGCAGGTGAGTGAGTGCTGGGCAGGTGAGTGAGTGCTAGGCTGGGGAGTGAGTATTGGGCTGGTGAGTGGGTACTGGGCAGCTGAGTGAGTGCTGGGCAGGTAAGTGTTGGGCAGGTGAGTGAGTGCTGGGCAGACGTGTGTTGAGTAGGTGAGTGAGTGCTGGGCCGGTGAGTGGGTGCTGGGCAGGTGAGTGCTGGGCAGGTGAGTGCTGGGCGGTAGAGTTAGTGCTGGGCAGGTGAGTGAGTGCTGGGCAGGTGAGTGCTGGGCTGCTGAGTGGGTGCTGGGCAGGTGAGTGCTGGGCTGGTGAGTGAGTGCTGCACAGGTGAGTGCTGGGCTGGTGAGTGGGTGCTGGGCAGGTGAGTGCTGGGCTGGTGAGTGGGTGCTGGGCAGGTGAGTGCTGGGCAGGTCAGTGAGTGCTGGGCACATGAGAGTGGTATAGGCAGGTGACTGAATCCTGAGCAGGTGGGTGAGTGCCAGACAGGTGTGTGCTGGGTAGGTGGGTGAGTGCTGGCCAGGTGTGTGCTAGGTAGCTGTCTGTTGAAAAGGGAGTATGGACTGCAAAGCTGGCTATGTCCACCTGGAATCAGACGTCCTGGGGAGATGCTGGAGAGGTGAGCTCATCCTGACACCCCATGGTGACAAGGCCACATCCAGGGGCCTCTTTTCCTGCTCACCTGCTGCTGGAGGGGGGAGCAGAGACAAAGTCGAGGGGCAGGGGACAGCCTGCTGGCCGTTTACCTAACAGAAGAGGGAGCGTCCACCACTCATGGGCACCTCGAAAGGGCAGACATCAAGTCTGGCAGTGGAAATGCAGCTTCCTGTCCTCTGAGAGCTGGCACCCAGTGTGTGGGGGCCATTGGAGGTAAGGTTCAGGCCAGCCGTGAGAGCTAATAGAGTGCGGTGCAGTGCAGACTGACCATCAGACCAACTCGGGACTCACCCTGGAGAGACGAGGGGTCCCAGTCTGGGAGGAAGAGCAGGGGCTGCTCAGGTAGAGGGGGAAGGACACACTGCAGGCCACCAGCAGGAGGGACGGGAAGCGGACTGAGGGGAGCAGCCGCACACACCCAGTCCTGGAGAGGGTGCCCAATGCAGTGGTCTGCCCACCAGGAACAAAGGAGAAACCTATCAATAATGACACCCTCACAGATTTTTCAGAAGGCTGAGTACTGTCAGACAGCATCTCCTTCCCGTAGTTTTTGGGATTACAATGTGCCCTTTCTTTTTACTGATGGTAAATGTTCTTTTAAAACAATGTTTTTGCTGGACAAAATAGAAAGGTGTCAATCTCATTTGGACTCCCAGATTATCATTATTTTTCATGTGATTCACCATAAAATCTAATCATTTCTTCTTATGAAAATTCTTCTTGCAAAATGTTTGAGAGTAAACTGAGAACAAGACAGGTCAAGAGTGTCTGGATGCTGTCTTCTAAGGTGGGAGGAACCCGAGTGTGGATGAGATAGAAGGGCAGTCGGGGATTCCTCTGAGACAAGGAAAAGAGGGACTATTGATGAAACCCTTCCCTCTAGAGCACGCTCCGTAGCCTGTCCTTGCAAATGAGCAAGGATGCAGAAAAGACTCACCTTCCCATATATAATCAGAGGAGCAAAATAAATTAAAAACATTTTTTTCTTTCTTCCTCCTCTCACTGGATTCCCCTCCCTAAGTGAATACTTATGTGCCTGTGCCTGGGGCCATTTCTGTCAGTGGGTGACAGTCAAATTATTCTAGCCCAGGGCACATTTTATTTACATGATTGTTCTTTGGGCGAATTCCTCCACTTTCCTGCAGAAAGCCTGGCTCTTTTATGGACATCATTCTCAAACTCCCGCTTCCCTCCACGGTTCATATCCCTGAAAATAATTATGAGCTTTGATATATAAGAAATTGTTACCCACTGATTTAGATAATGAAATAATATAAACTGAAAGATGTTCTATGATTCTTATATATTTCCTGCTGTCTAACATCATTTAATGATTTTTTGATTTTTGTTGTAAAGTAAAAAAAAATACTTCAGATTTGAAACACAGCAGAGACATCAATGGTAGAAAGCAAAGAAGGTATTTTACCTCATTTTCTGTAGAGTAGGAAAGCAGATTTAAAAAGAGAAAAATCTTCAAAGCTAGTGTGCAATCATTGCATGTTTTAATGAGAGTAAGGCTTTTGTGTGTGTGTGTTGGTGTGTGTGTGTGTGTGTGTGTGTGTGTGTGTGAGAAAGCCTACCCTGTTTGCAAAATCGGTCTATCAACTACTATTTTATGACACCAATCTGATTGTTTTTGGAGAAACCTGTCTCATTTATCAATTCACCTTTCTATCACCATTTTGCATAATCAAAATATATGTAAATAATAATTAAGAACTGTGTATCAGGAGGAGAATAACCATTAAATATCCTTGGCATAATGTAATATTGTATATTCGATGGAACAAATGGTGTTTCTCAAGTTTTAGCATATTTTCTGCTAATGGTAAAAGTAAATCAGATTTAATATAAAAAGTCACACAGCACTGAAACGGAGAGGAAGAAGGTAAAAGATATTCGTCAAATTGTCAGAGAGGGAACACTGTTCCTCTTCCCTCTTGGTTTCAGTGACTAAAGTCCTGAGAATTTAACTGACAGAAGACAGATGAATAGAAAAGAAATACAAATGTTTTATGTTTTAGGGCAAAAGAGTTCACAGAAAAGAAGTGAAGCGCAAAGAAGCAGGTAGACGTGGGGCTTCTGTACCTTTTTTTTTTCTCTCTTTTTACCTTAGATTGTAAATTCCCAAGGCTTTGTCCTGATTGTTCTGATTTGCTTGTGTGTATTTCTCTCACTGTCATTTAGTGCACACACAGTGGTACTTCATATATTAGCTAAGCTGGATTGATTTTTGTGTGGATTTTATCTGATCTTGTCAAGGCAATGACTTTTAATAGTTCTGTTCTTCCAATGAGTTTTTTTTTTTAAAGAAAAAAGAGAGAAAGAAAGAAAAAAGAGAATGAAAGATAGAAAGAAGGAGAAAAAGAAAGAGGGAGAGAGAACGGAGATCTTGCTCTATTCCCCAGGCTAAAATACAGTCTAAAGATGGATATTAAACCTCTTTTATGCTAATAATTGTGTTTAACAATGGAGACAGGAAGGAGTAAGGGAGGAAAATAACAAATAAATTGAAAAATAAAATAAAAATAAAATATAAATTACTGTACCATTGTGTAAAGGAAAGCAGGCTTGGGCTTCAAGGGATAGAAAGTGAGAGAAGGTGACTAGGAAATGTGTGGTGGAAACTCAAGACAGATGCGCGACTCCTCTCATGGAGTCCCCCAGTACTCAGGGTTGCTCTACCCTGGCTCGTATGAGACGGGACACCTTCACAGATGGAGATGTTTGCTCCTCTTTAAGCAGAAAAGGGCAGAGAATAGAACTCTGCCTGTGTCTGATGAGTCTCAGGTGCATTCAGATCTGCAGAATCTTCATGGCAAAATGGCATATTTGGGGTGGTTTGTATTCTGATCCCCTTTCAGTTTCAAGTGCAATAAATAACCTCTTCTAAAAATTTATCCATTAAACAAAAACAACAACAAATGATTATTGCAGAGATGGTTTTCCAATGATCCAAGAAGGCAAGGATTCTCTCTCTTTTTTTTTTTTTTTTTGGTCAGGTGTATAAGTTGTTGCTGTATAACAAATGACTCAAAAAACTTAGTAGCTAGTAACAGACAAACAGAAATAACAATTTATGATTTATCTCTGGGCCAGCTGCCAGCTGTTTCTTCTGGCCTGGCCTGGCTGATCTCTATGCCGAGCTCTGGCCGAGCTCTCTGGATGTTCCATGATGACGCCACTCATGCAGTTGGTTGATCTGAAGAGCCTAAGCTCTGTAGATTGAGCCCCACTCCACGTGTAGTCTTATTCTCCCGGGGAGCATCCCAGGCTTCTTCACAGAGTGGTCAGAGTTCTCAAAAGCAGTCAGAGAGTGTGAGCCCCAGTATGCAAGCTCTTCGTAAATTTCTGCCTGAAGCGTGTTTGTGTTATCCCATTGGCCGAAGCAAGTCCCAAGCCAGAATGACTGTGGGAAGGGCCACGCAAGGTGTGGATACAGAGGGGCGTAGGTCATTGGGAGCCTTATTACAACAATCAACCACAACAGCCTTGTTTCCCCCTCCTCTACTCGAAATGAGTAGAAGTAGCTCTGTAGTTCTGTAAGTCAGGCCTCTGAGGTCGTCATCTTTCCTGTGCAGTCACTAGGAGTCCACTCCTGCTGGTCTGCCATGCGGTTCTCAGTCTTCCTCTCCATTCTGCATACTGCCACATTGAGGGTGACTTGCCCACCCACAACCCAGTTTGTTGATTGTTACTCAACAAGCTTCTACCATCACCCGAGAGACCCCATCATCCCCTGAAATACTCCCCATACCAGTGCAGATGGCAGCCCTGCTGTAGCTCCCGCTCTGGACCTAGCCAGCTGTAATGGCTTGTTTTCTTTCCTCATTGAATGTATGACATCACTTTCACCATCCCCCTTTCCAGTATCTTTAACCTTTTCTTATTCTTTTTCCTGCCTCCATAATGAAAGTCTCTGAACTACAGTCCATTTAGCAATGTTCATCCTCTTCTTCCCCACTTGCTGGAGAAGCTCACCCCGTGTAGGCTGCCCTTCCTCACAAGGGCCACCGCAGACCGTCACTGTGATCCTCACTTATCACCCCAGCCCTTGCCAGATGTGTGCTACGCCCTAGACTTGAGAAAACTCAGCTACCAGGAGAGGGTGCTTTCAACTTTCCATCCCTTATCTAAATACGCATTTGTCAAAAAAGTATCTTCTCACTCTTCCCTTCTTTCATTTAAGTGTTGGAATCTCATGCCTCACTCTGGACACTGGTTATTCATTTTTAGACTTTTTAGTCCTGTTGGAATTATGTCGTCTCCACGAGTGTGTGTCTATGAGTGAGAGTGTGCTTGATGTTTTCATTCTTTACACAAACTCAATTATGCATTATCTCAGAAAAACAACAGCAAATCAAACAAACCGTGTTTTTCTTAGCTTCAGCTCTCATTTTCTTTCATCTTTACAGCTAAGTTCTTTAAAATAGCAGATTGCTTAGTTGTCATTGCGTCTCCTCTCATTCACTTTTTAATTTGAAATATAGCACGAATAAACACTCATAGGAAGGGTGCCAATTGTGAGTGTGCGTTGAACCAGTTGAGGAATTTGCATCTTTGAATGTGCTGTGTACTCACTACCCAGATCAATAAGACATGAAAAGCATTCAGTCCCATTGTCCCTTCCCTGAACGAGGGTAGCCACTATTTGAATTTTTACCACAATGGATGAATTTTGCCTTTGATCAAGCTCCCTACAGCCTTTTGCAGCAGGTTAATTTGTCTGGCTGTTATTGCTCAACATCAGCTTTGTAGAATTCATGCATGAAGCCAATGGAATTTGTACTTCACTCATTTTTACAGTTGAGTAGTGTTATATTCTATAACAATGCCACAATTTTTACACATTTTCCTGTTTTTTTGAGGGGGGGGGGAATATTATGTATAAAGTTCTATGAATATCCTTATGCATGTTGTCATGGACATGCATGCTATTTCTCTTGGGTCTATGCTAAGAAATGGAATGGCTTGTACATGGAGTAGAAGTCTATTTAGCTGGTATAGTTAGGTATTGCCAAACAACTCGAAGATGGCTGAATAAACTTACCCACTAAAATTAGGGTAGGGAAATTTCATTTCCTCTGCATCCCAGCCAACACGGCGTATTATCCGTCTTTTTCATTTTATCCATTATGGTGCATTTGTAGTAGTATCTTATGATGGGTTTCATTTGCATGTCCCTGGTAATTAATGATACTGAGAACATCTTCATATATGTATTAGCTGTTTGATATTTTTATTTTATGCAGATCTCATTTAAGTCTTTCTCCCCTTTTTAACTGGATGTTTATCTTTTCTTATTGATTTATATGAGTTTTTAAGCATCCTGCATGAGTCCTTTGTCAAATGTATTTATTCCAAATATTTTCTCCCAGTCTGTGGCTTAAAACAATTATTCACTTATTATTGTCTTATGATAAACAGACATTCTCAACTTTTTTTCATACACATATCAAATTCACACAGAACAGTGATTAGAAAGGACCATCCTACTGAATTATGGGTCTATTCATCATTTATTTGTGTCTTAAAATTTCTCTCAGTTATGCTTTTCAGTGTCCAATGTAAGAATCACGCATAACGTCTCTCAGATTAATTCACAGGTATTTCATGTTCTTTGGTGCTAAGATCAAGGGTCAACAAAGGAAGACCCAATGGCCAAATGGAGCCTTGCACCTGTTTTTGTAGGGCTTATGAGCTAAGAATAATTTTTTACATTAAAAAATGTTAAGAAAAAAAAAAAACAGAAGAAAGAAAAGAGAGTGAATATGCAACAGACATCCAGTGTAGCCTGCAAACTATACATTATCTACTATCTGGCCCTTTACCAAAAAAAAAAGTTAGCTAATCCCTGATATTTTTATAAAAATCTGTTTCCCAATTTTTGTCACTTGGATATAAAACACAAGTGGTATTCATATTTACTTTAATTCATTGGCTTTGTTAAATTCACTTATTAATTATAATAGCTTATACATTATTTTGGGTTTACTACAAACAGGATCTTGGCAAATAAGGGGAGTAATTTTCTTTCCAATTTTTACAATCTTTTTTCCTTGTCTTATGGAGTTTGCTTGGATCTCTAGGACACTGTTGAATGGCAGTGAGGGGATCACACATTTCAGAGAATTCCAAGTCTTAGGGAGGTTGTTACATCATGAAGCACAATGCTATCTACAGTATTCTTTGTCTTAACATCTTTTTTTTTTTTAATTTCAACATTTTATTTATTTATTTATTTATTTATTTATTTATTTATTTATTTATTTATTTTTGAGACAGAGTCTCATTCTGTTGTCCAGGCTGGAGTGCAGTAAGATTTGTTACGTGAGACTATTGAGTGACGCTGAGGTTTGCAGCACGGATCTTGTCACCCAGGTAGTGAGCTTAGTATCTGATGGGTAGTTTTTTAACTCCTTCTCCTCCCTCCACTCTCTAGTACTGCACAGTGCCCATTGTTCCTTCCATTCCTAACTTTCTGAAAGTTTTTCTTATGATTAGGGATTGAATTTTATCAGATGCTTGCTGTATAGTCATTTAAGAATGATCATGCAGATTTTCTTTTTTTTCTGTTAATATGATGAAACACGTTGATTAATTTTCAAGTGTTGAAGTAAACATACATTTTGTCGATAACCTTGGTTAGAACATTATCCATTTTATATATTACTATTCTGTTTACTACTATGTTTGCAGGATTTTTGCTTCTATGTTTATAAAGATATTGGTCTGTAATTTTGTTGTTGTTGTTTACAATGTTCTTGAGAGATTTAGATTTCAGGACAATATCCATCTCATAAAATGAGTTTGGAATTATTTCTACACTCTGTTTTTAGGAAGAGTCTGGGTATGATCAGTTCTGTTGCTTATTTAAATATTCCAAAGAATTAACCCGTGAAGCTTGCTGGGTCTGAAGTTTTGCTAGTGGTCAGCTTTTTAATTATGGATTCAATATGTAAAGAGATATCAGATTTATCTGATTTTGTATTTATTCTTGTGTCAGTTTCGATATGACATATTTTTCCAGAAATTTATCAATTTCAAAGAATTTGCATTTCACATGTTGACATAAAGTTGTAATACACTTACTATCTTTTTGATGATTGTAGGATTTGTAATGACACATTATTTGTGTTTATATCTAAAGCATACCTCTTCCAAATAGCAGATATTTGATCTTACATTTTTTTACCCGGCATGACAACCTTTGTAATTTAAATGGATTATGTAATGCATTGACATTTAGCATAATGACTTATATATTTGGATTTAAGTCAATAATCTGAATATTTGTTTTCAGTTTGTTCTGTTCATCACTCCTTTGTCTTTGTCTTCTTTTGGCTTCATTTGTAATGTAAATTATATATATTTTATTAATACTTCCATTGTAGCTTTTAAGCATTCTTTTTGTTCTTATTCAGAAATTACAATATGCATTTTTAAATTATTGCTATTTACCTTAAATAAATACATTATTTCCTGCGCTCTGAAAAAAAATTCAAAACAGTTTAATTTGACTTATTGTCTTCCATCTTTGTGCAATTTTTGTCATGTATTTTATAGCTACAGGCTATAAACTCTTCCAGTTACAGTAATCTGTTTTTCTTTTATGCAATTAATATTATTATACACATTTACACACATATTTATCTTTTCCAGTGCTCTTTAGTTCTTTCTGAAGTTATGTGCTTCTATTTAGTATAATTGCTATTTAGCCTGAAAAACATCTTGTAAAATTTGCTATGGTATAATTTTGCTGAAAATAAATTCTAGATTGGCGGATCTTTCCCTGCAATTCTTTCAATACTGATTGTCTTTTGGCTTCCATAATTTCTGTTCAAAAGTCAGCCATAAGTCTAATTTCTGCTCCTTTGTATGCAATCTTTTCTTTTATTCAGAATCCTTTAGGATATTTTACCTTTGTTTTTTAGGAATTTGATGGCAATGTGTCTAGGTATGTGTTTTGTGTTGTGTTGTGTTGTTTTGAGTTCAGTGAGCTTCTAGAATCAGTAGGTGGATGTCTTCTTTCATCAGTTCTGGAAAATGCTCAATTATTATCTCTTCAAATATTGCTCTTCTCCTTTCTTTCTCTTCTTTTCTTCTGGACACAACTTTACTCATACGAGATTATTTGACCATAGCCTACATATGCATTTCTGTCTTCTCTCTTTCTCTCTCTCTCTGTTGGTTTGAAAATTTTATACTGATTTGCATTTAAATACACAAACCCTTTCTTTTCCTGAAACCAAATTCATCTTCGGTGGGTGCTTATTGGCAAGTCATAGCCTTTTTTGCTTATTTGAAAAGGAATTTGGTCAAGCAATCTAGCATATGGTGAAATATTGTCCAAACCCAGAAAGAGGTTCACATGTCAGGGAGCTACCACACAGTTAATACAATATGCCTTTCTAAAGCTTATTTGTCATATCATTTCATTTTTGGTTGCCTTTGTTTTTGTTTTCTCAGTTTATTTATAATGTGCCTTTAATTTCTATAAATGTCATTATTTCTTTCTTAAATTTGTCTCTAGAAAACTCTGCCAAATCACTTATTTCTTTCTTCTGGGATCATATAGCCTTCATTTTCAAGATTTATGTATTCTTTGAGCTTATTTTTAGAAAGCTGATATTGTCTATAATTTCTTTGAGATCATGGTGAACTAAGTGTGTAAACTTGGTACTTTTTACGTGTATGTCATCTCTTTGCTTTTTTGCTTTTGTTACTTTTCTTCTTTACTTTCTCAATCTTTGAGCTATCATCTCTCTTATTTCCTTTGGATTATTACTCACTTTTATGGTGCCGGCTACCTGCCAAGAAAAAGGTGGGAAGGGACACGTGGAAGTTATCTAGAAAAATATTTAACTTTTAATAGGACTTAAGGTCGCAAACCAGTCTTGAAAAATCTGATACATATTTATTCTGACGGACATCTCTCATTTCCAGAGGCTCCTTGCAGAGACCCAGCGTCCTGAGCTCTCTGCACGGTCACCAGCCCTGGCTTCATCCTCTGCTGGCCTCACCCCCCGTCCCCACCAGAAGTCAGTACTTGGCAAGGAAGCCAATTGAAGGTGATGGAAATGGCTTACAAAAGTGAGTTTTTCTTCAGCTTGCTGCCCCGGAATTACTTGGTATTGAAATGGGTCTGCTCCTCTGTGGTCCAAACACAAGCCTAGATCTCATCGCACTTAAAAAACATCTTAAAAAACATACATGTGGTTGTCACATGTATGTCAAATCTCACATTTTTGAGGATTTGACACATTTTCATAGGATTTAACACATTTTTCCCCCAGCATATAGTTGCTTGTTACGAAATTTCCTTGGTTTTATTAAATATGATATTTTTCTTGTTAACAAATTATTATCCCTTTGTTTTGTTTCTTTCAGGTTTTGATGAAGAGGAGAAGTATTATCCCAAAGCTCATACCTTTATTTTTGCTTATACTGTCTTCAATAAACTCCTTCAATGCCAATTTTTAACCCTCCACAGAAACAAGTCTAGCAAAGTTCATGGACTCATACTCTATTCTTCTAACTGCTTTCTGAGAGAGATCTCAAAACTGCAAATGTGATCATAACACTTACGTGTTTAAAATGCTAATACATTGCCTGCCACAGAGAAGATACTCAGTAAATGGCTATCATGGGCTGACTGAATTAAAAGATGGTAACAGGAAGTGGCCTGATTATCCACCCAGCCCACGGGCTTCCTTGGAGCATGCCTGGAGCTTTGCAGGGAGCAGGCTTCTATATCCATGCCAGATCTGAGTTGCTGCGTCCCAAATGTCCCTCACAAATGCTAAAATCTCTGCAGGCAGCTCTGGCAGTGGGCAGAGAAACCAGGCAACAAGTGCACCGACAGCAGCCAGTGAAAGGGCAGGGACGGAGGGGGAGGAGCGCTGACCCGTCCCGGGCCCTGGGAACAATTTCTGCCTGTCAGCGCTAAGCACCCTCAACGGAGGACAAGGCTGTTTTCCCAAGACTTAGCTTGGGACAGAAACCACAAAACAGAATTAACATTTCAGTAATATCTAAAATAAAGTTGTAGCAGCACTCCTCCCTGCCATTCCAATTCTCAATATCAAGTTATTTAGATGAAACATGGGCAAGCAAATGTTGTCCTCTGAAAGCAACATACATTTGGGAAATGAGAGTATGGTTGAACCCTGCACAGATGCAGGCAGTGAGCCTCACCAGTGCTCCCACAGAATCGGAATGTGCCTCTGTTTATACACTCATCATGCCATCAAGAAGAATGTGCCTATCAGATGGAAACCTATTTTTCAGCTTCAAAACTTGTTTTCAACATAAACAAGTTAGACACTTTTTCTTACATTAAAAAAAATGGAGACACAAGTCCTTACCATGATTATGTGAAAACCCGAACTATTTAAAATGATCTTTCTGCTCTTTTACTCACCTTTTGTATTCAGAATAGCCATGTCCTCCACCTGGCCCAGGAATTGTGCAGAAACCCGGTGAGCTATCTAACTAATTCCAAAAAAATATTTTTTCAATTATTTTGATTGGATAAGTACATTCCAGAGATTCGTTCTTTGAAAATTTTGCTCACTGCTGGGAATAATTCCTTGAGCATGTAATAGAATTATTTATTTTTAAGTCAATTTCTGGCTAAAATCTGAAGCATGATTACATTTTGGTGTGAGTAGAGGATATGAAGCAGTCCAGGTTTTACTCCTTTTCTTAGCTGGTTCTTATCAGCATCAAGAGTAATTTTAAATGAGTTTGTTTGGAGTTTATAGTATTTTGGGGGTCAGTGACCTTCTAAAGTCTATGAGACTTTAACAGAAAAAAAATGATGTCATCTCCATACCCAATTCTGATTCTGAGAGAGACACACTGGTTTTTGGTTCTAAACCTTAATTTGAATTGAGGACGGGTTAGGGAAAGGAAGCAAGATAACAGGCACACTTTTTTTTTTTTTTTTTTTTTTTGAGACAAAGTCTCAATCTGTTGCCCAAGCTGGAGTGCAATGGCGCGATCTTGGCTCACTGCAACCTCCACCTCCCGAGTCCAAGCAATTCTCCTGCCTCAGCCCCCTGGGTAGCTGGGACTACAAGCATGCGCCACCATGCCGGCTAATTTTTGTATTTGATGACAGGCACATTTTGCAGGTGTTTTTGTTTGCCTTTGTGTCCTAATCTGGGGTATGTGATTGTGCCTATACCACCAGATTCCAAATCTCTCAACAACTTGTATTTTTGTCTCATAGTCCCACATGGCTTAACACAAGTCTTTTCACACATCTGCACTCAGACACGCGCACACACACACACACACACACACACACACACACTCTGCAGGGTGGGTGACGAACGAACAGGAAACTGGTGGTTCTGACCTTGACTCCTGCTGGGTCCCAAGGAGAAGCACAGCAGCGGCCGCGTGCGCCACTCTTCTCATCAGTAAGTTGTGAATCTTGCGCTTCCTAATCCACCTGCTTCGAGGGCTGCTGGGCGGGAACCGGAAACCCTGTGCCGACGGAGCAGACCTCTGCAACCCAGATTGTGCTTGTGGCGGTGCTTGCAGCGATGGAACCTCTTTCACTAGTGCTTCTTGCCGTGTTCCAAGTCCACGTGCTTCTCTTCGGCAGGTTCAAACCCAGATGAAGCATGGAGCACAGAATCATAGTTTCGTTTTTGGTTTTCCAAAGCCTCCAAACAAGTGCAAATGTACCTGGCTTACCCCATGAGCCCCATTTCAGCTGCTCAGTGCTTACAGAGCCAATGTTGGACTAGATAAGCTAAGAGAACTGGGTCTCTGAAGCCTGGACACCTGAAGAGGCTTCCCCCATCCAGCTGCTTTGCTCACCCACCCAATCATGGAGCACAAGAAAACACAAGCATTGCTAACATGCCACTGGAAGCCGGGCGGGTTGAAAGTGACATCACTCTTTGGGTGTAGAGAGGGAGACACAGCACAAGATCCTGTGTAGGAGTGAACAAGAATCACGCACAAACACGGCCATAAGTAGGAACACACACTGTTTCTTACTTCAGTGAGGAGGCTGAGCTAATTCTGGCTGTACTGGTGTTGCCGCCGTGATGGATTTTTCTGTGAGGGAGGGAGGCATGACATCCTAAATCAAGACAGCACTGGGATTGGGGCTGAGCTGGTGTGCGATCCTGGCTCCATCGTCCGCTCGGGAGACGTGGAAGTGCTCAGCGTGCACCTGCGGAACCAGTGGGTGATTCGGATATGGATTTAGCCCTGAACTCAGTGGGATGTGAGATGAAGGAGACGGTTCCGGCAATTCGGCCTGCAAAGCACTATAAAAACACCTCCAGAGGCAGAGTGGCAAGGAAGCTGGTTCCCTCCTCGTCTATAGGTATGAGGGCTTCCATTGGCACTGAAGATGGAGCAGCAACACATATTTTTCTTTTTTTTTTTTGAGACCAATCTTTGCTCTTGTGGCCCAGGCTGGAGTGCAATGGTGTGATCTTGGCTCACTGCAACTTCTGCCTCCTAGGTTCAAGTGATTCTCCTGCCTCAGCCTCCCAAGTTCCTGGGTTTACAGGCATGCACCACCACGCAGAGCTAATTTTGTATTTTTAGTAGAAATGGGGTTTCTCCATGTTGATCAGGCTGGTCTCGAACTCCTGACCTCAGGTGATCCGCCTGCCTCGGCCTCTCAGCGTGCTGGGATTACAGGTGTTAGCCACCATGCCCAGCATTTTTTTTTTTTTTTTTTTTTTTTTTTTTTTTTGACAGGGTCTTGCTCTGTTGCAGGCTGGAGTGCAATGGCACGATCTCAGCTCACTGCAACCTCCTCCACCTCCTGAGTTCAAGAGATTCTTCTGCCTCAGCTTCACAAGTAGCTCGGATTATAAGCATGTGCCACCATGCCCAGCTAATTTTGTATTTTTAGTAGAGACAGGGTTTCTCCATGTTGGTCAGGCTGGACTTGAACTCCCGACCTCAGGTGATTTGCCCGCCTCAGCCTCCCAAAGTGCTGGGATTACAGGCAAAAGCCACCGCGCCCAGCACTTTTTTATTTTTTATTTTTTTTGAGACAAGGTCTTGCTCTGTTGCCCAGGCTGGAGTGCAGTGGAATAATCTCAGCTCACTGCAGCCTCCGCCTCCTGAGTTCAAGAGATTTTCCTGTCTCAGCTTCCCAAAGTAGCTGGGATTACAGGCATGTGCCACCACACCCGGCCAATGTTTGTATTTTTAGTAGAGACAAGGTTTCAGCATGTTGGCCAGGCTGGTCTTGAAATCCTGACCTCAAGTGATCCTCCCGCCTTGGCCTCCCAAAGTGCTGGGGTTACAGGCCACTGCACCAAACCAGCATCAGCTGCTTATATGTTGTCTTGTGGTGTGTCTGTTGAGTGGATTTCTGAAAACCTGTTACTCTTCCTTAAGTAATCCCAGCCAACTCTTTAGTTTGGTTTTATATTTATTTATCTGTCTCTACAAATTGATGATAAATGACTTACCTTTACATTTGTTTGCACACAAATAGCAATAATAATAATAACTCAGCCTTGTGGAGTTAACCTGGCCCCAACGCCTTCCATTCATCTCTTACCCTCCACCCTGAGGAAGCGCTTCCCACACTAAACCACATGGAGATGGTGGTGAAGGTGCAGCACTGTGCTCCAGTCACAGCGGGAGAGCCGTGGAGCCAGGGTTTCAGCCTCGTTCTGCTAAATCCCGTGACCAAGAGCTGAACTCTCAGGCAGAGTTTATCTGATGTCACTGGTTGGATCAATTGATGAGCAGTAGATTTTCACATTGGCTACAGCTCAAACATTGGCTTTCTTTGGGAACCTCTAATTTCCCTATGTGCTTCATAGACATGACTTCTCCCTCCGCCCTTGGAGGAGAACTCATTTATTTTATGATGCATGCCCTTGAATCACTCCCATAAACATATGGGGAAAGGTGAGAAGAGGTCTCCTGAACGTGTGCCTCCCATAATGGCACTGCTGCTCATTGAGAAAATCTCTGAGTGCTGGAGGTAGGTGGCTGCTGCCCAAGTGCTGGCTTTTATTAATGTACACACTGTGCTTAATATGCAAAAGGAACCTGCAATCAAACACAGAGCGTATGTGTAATCACATCTTTAAATGAAAATGTAATTGTTACTCAATTGTCCCTTTCTAATGATTTTCTAAAAGACAATTAAAAATATATATACTCCCATGAATAAAAAAGGAACCCATCATTTTAGCACATTAAGTTCATGTGTTCAAGAATAATTGAATCTCTGTCAATTATGATTCCAGTAAATTGTAGGAAAGAGCCATTCTTAGCCATGTGAATGGGAATTTAAAGCTGGCATGGTCAGACACTGCACAATTACTTCATCTAATAAATTTATGACCTTATAATGGGCTCTTATCAAAGCATTTTCTCCACTTAATTCATCACTCGGGTTGACCCACTTCCTGGGTGCTTGCGTCAAGGACTCCCTGGAGGTGTGAACAGGTAATGCCCCTGCACTGCTCTTTCCCTGGGCTGTTCACTCCTGCCCCCTGGACGCTCACAAGCCAACCCGCCATGGCCTGCATCGCCATTGCTAGCCAGCCTCCACGTTCCCGCCATTGCCCTGCTCCTCCTAGGATCTGTGCTGGTAGCGTTCATTCAGTATTCAGCTCCACTCTCAGGCTGCACAGCTCCCAAATCTCCTGTCACCTGTATAGTTACACCTTCCACATTAGATCTTTAGTCTAGCTTGGATCTGCCATTGAGTATGGTGGAAGGAAGGAAGGAAGGAGTTCTAGTTTTCTCCATATAATGAGTCTCTTTTCCCAGAATCATCTGCTGAACAACAGATTCATCCTCTACTGATGTTAGCGCCGTGTCGGTTGCGTATTCACTGCCTACATTTGCACAGGTCTACCTCTGTGCCCGCCACCCTCTTCCATTGCTCTCTTTGCAATGGTCTTATGTCAATGCGGCACTGTTTCTATTCGGATGATTATGGACCTCTTAATATCTAGGAGGCCAGCCTGTTGCCTTGTTAACTTAAATCTCCATGAGATTTTATTCTTCCATTAAATTTTAAGTTTATATCCAACTGGATTATTGATTGGGATTTCATTGATTTTATAGATTTATTGTTGGGGAAGTCACATCTGTAAATGTAAAGCAGTCTCAGCTAAGAGCATAAAACATTTCCCCATTTATTCACATTCATTTCTATGGCCCATATCAGAACTTTAAATGCTTTATAATGGTGCTGTGTGTTCCTGGCAAAAACTAATGCTGGATACTTTATAGTCTTTGTGGCTTACGAATGATTTGAACTTTCTGGCTGGCCACTGCTGATTCAAAGAGATGCTATGGATTTTTGTGTCTGACAACATTTCTGGACTCTTAGAGGCTGTCGTAGTTTGTCTGATAATTCTATTATTTTTTTTCTGGGTAGGCAATTATATCATCTGCAGGTAGCGACCTTTCCAGCTTTTCTCTCTGTCTCACCAACACCACAAATAAAGCAGTACCGGCCATCTGCTATGCCTTCCTCCTGGGTGGCACTGGAGATGGAAACCTCCTCGTTCCTTCAATGCCCGCCACACACCTGGGTTAATCTTGATGGGGAGCCTGAGAGGCAAGTGCTATCACCTTCCCCAGCGTGGAGCGTGGCTTAGAGACAGTGTCACACCCGTGTACAATGGCTGCGTCTAACCGCTCTTCCAATCGCTCTTCCAATCGCTCAAGAAGGTTCCTGTCTTGTCCCACTTCTCCAACCCAACCCCACCATCTTTAGATACTCACCATCTCTCCCCTGAGGAAGCTGCAGGTGCCTTGGCCTCCCTGGTACACTCAAGTTCACCATGTTCCCACAGGGTGGTCCTCTGAGAGTCTCACTCCTTTGTTAGGTCATAGAGTGCAGGTATCTCTCATCAGCTCCAGCCCATCTTCCCTCTGCACACATTCTAATCTAGCTGTGTTCCTTTTAACATGTGACCCTTACACTGCAATGCAATAGGCTGGCATGGTGGCTCATGCCTGTAATCCCAGCACTTTGGGAGGCTGAGGTGGGCAGATCATGAGGTCAAGAGATCAAGACCATCCTGGCCAACATGGTGAAACCCCATCTCCACTAAAAATGTGAAAATTGGCTGGGTGTGGTGGTGCATGCCTGTAGTCCCAGCTACTTGGGACGCTGAGGCAGGAGAATTGCTTGAACCTGGGACGCGGAGGTTGCAGTGAGCCGAGATCATGCCACCGCACTTCAGCCTGGCAACAGAGCAAGACTCTGTCTCAAAAACAAAACAAAACAACAACAGAAACAAACAAACAAACAAAAACACTGGAAACAATACAGGCTTGTTACCTGGAAGCTCAAGGTCCCAAAGGAAGACTGAATGGGGCATTCTGTGGTTTCCTCTCTGCAGAGCCACACATCCCCTGAGAAACCTAGAGGTTCTGTCATGATTGGAGGTGAGTGCTCACCTGTTGCACTGTGGTCCCGTGGAAGGCCGTAGGCAAATGTCACATCACGTGTAGGAACACAAAAGACAGCCTGGCACTCAGAATCACCCAGGCCAGACTGTGGTCCTCCCGGCCATTCTCACTGCCTCCTGCTTCCTTCATCCAGATGCTCAGGAATCAGCACAGCTACACTCAGACCTGGGGCAGCTACAGTCAGATCTGCAGCAGTTGCAGTCAGAGCCCTCCCACACACTTACTCACAGGTCCCTGAAAGCCAAAAAGGGTGAAAGGAAGAGGATCTACATGGTGTGGATTTTCCATGCAGGCAGGGCGCTGCGTCTGTGCATCCTGGACAATGTGTTGAGTTTGCTACCGGGCATCAGTGAAACTGGAACCAAGTTACAAACATTCTTTGGTCTCCACTAAATAGAGAGACTATTCAATGAAACATGTAGGAGGGGCTTCATATGTACTAAAAATACAATCATTTCTACTTTTCCCTGTGAGCTCAAACTAGGAATCCTTGAAAGAACAACTAAAATTTCTTTTGTGGACTGAGTCAAAAAGCATATTTCCATGGATTATGTGGCCCAGAAATTCCTTTTTTTCTTATTGACAGAGTTTTGCTCTTGTTGTCCAGGCTGGAGTGCCGTGGTGTGATCTTGGCTCACTGCAACCTCTACCTCCTGCATTCAGGCGATTCTCCTGCCTCAGTCTCCCAAGTAGCCAGGATTACAGGTGCCCGCCACCACATCCTAGCTAATTTTTTGTATTTTTAGTAGAGATAGGTTTTCACCACGTTGGCCAGGCTGGTCTCGAACTCCTGACATCAGGTGATCCACCCACCTCAGCATCCCAAAATTCTGGGATTATAGGTGTGAGCCATCTCGCCAGACCAGTCCCAGAAATACTCAACATTTGCCTTTGAAAGTTGGAGAAGCGTGCACCTCACCATTGCATAGTGGAGTGGATGTACAGAGACAGAGACACTGTGCCGCTCATCCGTTCGGAATTGGCACCTCTCGGTATTTGTTTCTAGGAGGAAGAAAATCACAGTGGGAAGGATATTAGGTGGTTTTCAACTGTTAAAAATCATTATAAAAGCACCTGGCTGAGAAAAGGCAAAGGAAGCTGCAGGACTAAAGAAAGGGATTGGGGGTGAGCCCCATCTCCCGTCATGCATAACTTCCCTGCACGGCCATTGCCAGGCACAGCCTCCAAGGTGCTTTGGAGTTTGTTTTTTATTGTTGTTTCCCCGTCCTAAGCAATTCTCATTATGTGTTTACATCGCTCA
Source organism: Ateles fusciceps (assembly GCA_036589455.1). NCBI lineage: Eukaryota > Metazoa > Chordata > Mammalia > Primates > Atelidae > Ateles > Ateles fusciceps. The sequence goes on from JAZHEH010000586.1 coordinate 7,661,425, forward strand.
AACTTTCAAAGGCGGAGATACTGGACTGAAAACTCTGACTTCTGAAAAGCAGAGAGAATGGGACACTCGTTCTGCTGGCACATCCCCTTGGGAAACACGAATTCTGCCTTGGGTGACAGGTTTCAAGGACTCAGAGGTCCCACCACTCTCATACCTTTCCCCAGCTACAGTCGCTGGTCAGAGCATGACCTCAGGGGCTCCTCTGGGAGGCTCCAGGCCTTTCCGCTCTTCCTGGTGGATCCCATCAAAGCCGGAAGGGCAGACAGAAGGCAGGAACCTGTGTGTCCTAGGCTGAGAGGGAAGGCACAGAAGGTGTGCTTACACACCTCCCCTGGAGATGCACAGATACCGGGACTTTTCTGTGCATTTAGTGACTACGGCTGGTTTTGCAAAACATTTTGGGCATTTTCTGCCTGGCACATGTGTGTGCTGGTGAAGCACTCCCTGGCTTTCCTCTGAGCCTGGCTTGCAAACTTAAAGCCATCCAATTATATCCCTTAGATTCTGCAAATAAAAGTGATGACAATTTACCTCTTCCACCTGTTGAAAGATGTTGGATTTTCCAGGAAGGCTGATTTCTTTCCAGAGAAACACAGACGGCTTGCTTTCTCCACATGCCTCCTCTCAAATGTCAAGCCCGAGTGTTACAGTTTTGCCTTCAGGAAGGGAGGCAGAGGGTCCGTGGAGAGCCAGTAGGTGGGAAGCCACATCTGTAGGACCGTGGGGGGACTCTCAGGAGAGCAGTTGTGTCTTCATCACTTTCCGGGCTCCACCATGGTGCTCCCTGATGCTGACTCCAAAATAAAAGTGACTCATTTTCCAGTCCGAACAAAACTCAGCAAATTGGCTTCTTAGGCTCAGTTATCCTCGAGCTGTCTCGGCCAAGACACTATAAAGCATTGCCTTGTAGGCTTTGGCTGGGAAGAGCAGGCTCTGATCTGTTCCTGCAGCCTCGCAGTATTTGAACTTTATGTTTCCCTGGGCACCGCAGAAAAACCTTTTGCTCCTGTTGCTCTTGAAATAAAAAGCAGTGTTCTCTATGAATTTTTAACACCTCACACCCTCTCCTCCTGCAGCTGGCAGGCGAGTCACGTCAGAGGCCACCTCTCTGTTTGAACCTGAGCGGCGCTGTTCCTGTTTGTAAACAGGTGTGGGTGGCGTGTGGGGGTGACTTCCCTGTGTATGTTGTGTCCCCAGTGACAGATGTAGCCACTGCAGAATGCCTTGGCAGTGCCGCCCTGGAAGCGGTCTTGGGAATACATTATTCACGGTCATTTTGTTCTAAATCTGACGTTTTGGACCACGTTCCTCCTGCATCGTTAGCCAACAGTGTGGTTGCCAAGGAGTATCTTCTGCGGTGGGGATGAATGTCCTGTGCTCTGACCCACCCTGGCCAAGGTCTGGCACTGGAGCCAGGGTCTGGGTGTGGTGGCTACACCGGCCAGGGCTGAAGAGGGGAAGGAAGCGAGCTCAGAGGTAAGGAATGACGCCCACCAGGCCTGGCTGCTGGAGCCATGCCCGGCCTTTCCCCTTCCACAGAGTGCTGATAAAGTGAGGTCTATGGAGGCTGACATTTATGGCCAAGCTGGGAAGCAGATGCCTGGTGACGTGCCTTCCTCTCTCATTGTGGTTCATCGTCCCTCTCAGCGTGGGAGACAGCATTACCTATCTGGTGTCAGGCAGGTGCTAGTGGCGGCTGGGAGACCAGCCCTGTCCCAGCTTCCAGCCCTGACGATGGCTGCCTGGCTGATAGGATCACCACAGCTCAGTCACCGTCAGAGGCAGCTCCATCCCTCTGCTCCACAGGATTTACCAGCGGCGGACCTTCCTCTTTTTCTGTGTTTCCAAAAGAGAGCAGGCGATGAACGAGAGGAGAGGCTGGAGGACCGCTGTCCTCACACCTGGGGGTGTGTTGCAGGTCTCTGTTTTGAGGTTGGTGTGGTCACCCCTGGCACCACTCTTCTCTTCATTCTTCCTAATCAACTCCGACTTTTTTTCACAGTTTCATTATGGGGGTAATGACAGTGACCTCCTCTCCAGGTTGCTGTTGGTATTAAGTGAAATAATCCATGCAGATCCTAAGGCCAGTGTCAGTCCAAGAAGAAGCACGTGCCAATGTCAACTATGACATTTTGTCACCAGAGTGCTTGCATCCCAAACAGGACTATGCCAAAGGCTGGACATGCGCTACTGAGAGTGGACCTAGCAACACAGATGAAGCCAGTCTGAAAATTCTCATCGCAAAGGGGAGCCCTGAAAAACCTGTAGGAGGCAGAAAGGCTAATTTGGCCCAGGCGCAGTGGTTCACGTCTGTACTCCTAGCACTTTGGGAGGCCGAGGCCGGCGGATCGTGAGGTCAGGACTTCGAGATCAGCCTGCCCAACATAGTCTCTACTAAAAATACAAAAAAAAAAAAAAAATAGTCAGACATGGTGATGTGTGCCCATAATTTCTGCTACTTGGGAGGCAGAGGCAGGAAAATTGCTTGAACCTGGGAGCAGAGGTGGTAGTGAGCTGAGATTGCGCCACTGCACTCCATCCTGGGCGACAGAACAAGACTCCATCTCAACAACAACAAAAAAAAAAAAAAAAAAAAAAGAAGAAAAAAAGAAAAAAGAAAGGCTAGTTGGGCGATTTGTGTTGCAGACAGAGCCCAGTTAGGCTGTAGAAGAGGGGCTCCTCTGGTTTTCATCATCTTTACTTATTGAGTGTTGTTTGTAGAAAGAAAATCGGGCTAAGATCTTAGATCCCTCTCCAGTGGCTGGCGGGAGATGAAGCCTCGTTCCCAAACCACCGGGCTCACAGCGTCTGAGCACTGAGCCTGTGGCTGGAGGTCCCGGAGCCAGCCCAGTGACATGGGTGACAACTTGTGAGTCAGCACCTCCAGGACAGCTTGCATCTTGAGAGTCGTTCATACCAGCTACTCCCGTCTAAAAGGAGAGAGTCTCTTCCCCCGAGTTCTGTGAGAGCAGCCTCGCCACGGCCGCCTCCTCTCCCCGTGAAAAAGTGGCACCAGTGAGCACCCCTGGCTGCGGCTGATTGGCGGGCCCAGCTAGTTCCACAGTCTGTATCCACCACTTAGTTTAACGAAGCCCTGTTGTCCCTGCAGCATCTCCCTGAGCTGATCACAGACGTCCTGTCATCTGCTTTTTGGCTGACAGGAACGGCGACTCCCGGTTCAGGGCGCGTTTCCAGCTGCAGCGCTGGTTTGACACGTCCTCTCTGGGAGCGTTGTGCTGTGCGGCACGGGCTTGGGCAGTGGGTGTCCACAGCCTGGGGCACACACAGGGTCCTGCACCTTCCTTCCACAGGCACCTTCTCTCTTGGACGGTCGCTCCGGTCTCATGGGCTCTGGTTCTGGAGTAGGATGAGCCCTGCTTAGGCGGGGCATTCCCAGGCCCTGTGTCTCAGCAAGGGAGGCTGTTAAGCTTCTCTCTATACTGGGGCATGCCCCCAGCCCCCTTCCACTGCTACTTGAACGGCGAAATTAGCTGGAAAAAAATTTAAATACTGATTCTTAGAAGAACTTACACAGTTAGAAGTCTGGGGTCCTTCTTGTGGAGATTATTTTAATTGAGCAAAAAAGTAGTTCTGAGTAGGTAAAATGTACTCAGTACAAGATTAACATGTGATCACCGCCCAAAAGGGCCTGAAGTAAAAAGTCACCCTCCCCCAGGTGATCTGACCCTCAGTCCCATTACCAAAGACAGCTCTGGCTGGCAGCCTCTGTGCCCACCCTCATCCCGGCAGTTGGCCGAAAAGGAGGGGCCATGGGGCCTCGTGGAGTCTGAGTCTGAGTCGACCTCTTAGGTCCCTGGGCCATCACACTGGGTTGTATCATCCTAGGAATCACGGGCTTCTTTCTGCCCTTGAGGGGGGATCAAGAGGACCTGGCCCTGCCTTCCCTTCCCCCACCCCCCCCAAGCATGAAGAAGAAGGACCGTCCTAACAGTCCTTGGAAGAATGAGCGTCTTCTTATCCCTTGGCTGTTACAGTTCAGACAATGACCCAGAGGGCTCCCGGGACGATGGCAGCGGCAGAGGTAGCTCCTGCTCCTTCCCAGTTCTGCCTTCCAGTCATTCCAGCCCCTCATGAAGGGAACCAGTGCCCAGGGGGCTGCCTTTCTTGGGCAAGAGGTAGCCGAGGACCCGGTGGGAACCCCCGGCCCTCCTGGGCTTGGATCTCTGCAGTGCAGCCCATGGCTCTCTGAGCCTCCAGTGCTCAGCTGTATAATGGGGATTCTGATGCCCATTGTGAGAATGAGAGGAGAAGACACATTTTAAAGCCGAGCCCCACAGAGGGGCCACACATGTGTTTAGCCCATTCTGTGCAGGGCAGATGTGGATCTGGAAGTCAAAACACCCAGAGCCGAGTCCCAGACCTGACCCCACCAGCCATGAGACATGGAGCTTTCATTTCCACTATTGCACGCTGAGGGGGGAGACCTCAGAGCTGCTGGGAAGGGGGAAGGGGGAACGAGTCCATTCATGCGAAGCATCTCTACAGTCAGGTGCTCCATCTTCTGTTTGTCCAGTACCAGGACACCAGGCTCCATTCTGGGAGCTGCAAACATAGTGGCCAACAGGTGCATGGAGCCTGGCCCCCCAGGGCTCACATTCCTGGGGAGGGGGTGGAGCAATCCACTGGCTACCTATGCACAGATACCTACTGAAGCCTGCTGGCACTGTGGCTGGCACTGTGCCTATGGCTGTGGCTGGTTTTGTGGCTGGTCCTGTGGCTGGTGCTATGGCTATGGCTGTGGCTAGTTTTGTGGCTGGTACTGTGGCTGGTGCTGTGGCTGTGGCTGTGACTAGCACTGTGGCTATGGCTGGTGCTGGTGCTGTGGCTGTGGCTGTGGCTGTGGCTGTGGCTGTGGCTGTGGCTGTGGCTGGTGCTATGAATGTGGCTGGCACTATGCCTGGGGCTGTGGCTGTGGCTGTGGCTGGTGCTATGGCTGTGGCTGTTGCTGTGACTGTGGCTGTAGCTGTTACTGTGGCCAGCACCATAACTGGTGCTGTGGCTGTGGCTGGCACTGTCACTGGTGCTGTGGCTGTGGCTGGCACTGTGGCTGTGGCTGGTGCTGGTGCCATTACTGTGAGGGGGAAGGCAAGGACTGGAGTAGGAAGAAATGGAGTTGGAAATGGTGTTTTAGGGACAGTGACTCTGGAGCCTCTTCCTTGAGGAGCCACGTGGAGGAGGGAAGGGGGGAGGTGCTGGGACAGGATTGGATGCCAGGTCCAGGTGGAGGGAAAGGCAGAGAGTCTGAGAGACAGGGCCCCGGCTACTAATCTGGGATCACCAAAGAAGCCCATGTTTACATAAGTAATTTGGAGTCAGAATCCCAAAATTATCCCAAATCATTTCTACAAAATCCAATCTCCATAGCCTAGAGTTACTTAATATAATGTGAGTCAGTTAGAAAATCCTTATGAAATACTCTCACAGAAGCGATTTCACTTAACGTGAAAAGGATTATTTGTATTTCATTTGCTGGGGAGATTTCATCCTAATATCCCAGATAACATTCTAAGTTTTTAATACCCCCATAACTCTGCGAAGCCTCCCATGGAGACAGGAACAGAATGACTAACACTGTTCCCAGCAGAGCAAAGGATGTTTCCGCTTCAGACGCAAGGAGCCAGGTTTCCGGTCCAGCCATTCATCTGAACCACAGAGCTGTTAGCCTTGTCTGCACCCTATGAAGCATTAATTCATGATTTTCTTAATATCTTATTGATTCCCCCCCGTCCAAAGGCCAGAGGTTAAAAAACTCCATAAAAATGTCCTGGCAATTTACTGCTGTCCCTTTAAAGCCTTACAGGAACCTTACAGCTATTTGCTTTTTTCCATTGTCTTTTTACTTAAGGTTGCAGTTCAAAATGACAAATCTACCTTTTCCATGAACTTTGTATGAACTTGTTTTTAAATTTAATATATAGAGGGTTCTTGAATGGTTATAGGTTCACATTCTCCATAAAACTGTGCATGGTGTGGATGACCGGGTGCCGAAATCCTCTTCAGGTCATGGTGTGGGATTACACCCACTGCCAGTCCTCACCACGTCTGCACTATCTCACTGATCCTGAAAAGATACTTTTAAAAATAGACAACAAACCTTATTTATATTCTTATTGTCGGGTTTCTCTGTTTTGTCTTTGTTTTGTCTTTTCAAATGACCAACACGTTTTTAGGCAATGGAGACTGGAGCCAGCAGTCTTGAGGTGACGGAGAGTCAAGCCTCGAACTCTCGGCTAGGTTAACTGGGCTTCTCACCATGCTGCCTATTAATTTTGCACCACAGTCCACTTTGTTTTTTGTTTTTTATGAGACAGCTTCACTTTGTTGCCCAGGCTGGAGTGCAGTGGCACGATCTCGGCTCACTGCAACCTCTACTTCCCAGGTTCAAGCCAATTTTCGTGCCTCAGCCTCCAAGTAGCTGGGATTACAGGCACCTGGCATCATGCCCAGTTAATTTTTGTACTTTTAATAGAGACAAGATTTTACCATGTTGCCGAGGCTGGTCTCCCCTGACCTCAAGTGATTCGCCTGCCTCAGCTTCCTAAAGTGCCAGGATTACAGGCATGAGCCACTGCCCGGCCTCAGAGTCCACTTTAAACAAGGCAACTAATACCTCTTAAGGTGAATGTTAGATTAACTTCTAACCTGAAGGAAATTTACTGGACAGTTGGGAGCAGAAAATCATGAAGCAAGAGATTAAAAATGAAAACCATTTTGTAATTTCAGGGAAAATATTGTTACTGTAAATGCTATAACAAACAGCTGAAAACAAAATGTCTTTTAAATTACATTATTTTGCTTGAGTAGGCCCAGGCTTGAGGGTTTTAATTAACCTGACAGAAAGTACATAATCTCAAATGACGGTTCTGCACAGCTCTGCTGTGTAGAGCTTGTGTTGGGGGACACGTGGCACGTGGCACTCAGCCTGGTGGCCCCATAGCCCACAGGCCTGGCACAGTGCAATGAGAATTCACTTCTAGGTGAGGGAGAAGAGGTGATCAGGAGGAAAGTGGTTTGAATTTTGGTTTTTGGTTTGTTTTTGTTTGTTTTACCTGTAGCTCAGGTTTTAACTGAGCGAATCTCAAGGAAACTTAGAGATAAGAAAATTGGCTCTAAAAATGTAGTATTCCTCACAGCTGCGTATGTGGACTGTGGTCTTTTCTCCCCCAGTTTTAGGAGGATACTTGAACAGATTTGCTCTCAATTTGCGATCTAGATCTGTCAGCTAGGGCATCTGAGAACAAGCTTTACCCTTTCATTGAAAAAGCTGATATTTTAAGATCATCTTTTACTCACCTAAGGGAGTGGGCACTAGATAGGATCTGTCATGCGCAATCGATGTCCATGCGTGCAGACACTGTATCTGATCTCTCATGTGCAATCCATGTCCACACGTGCAGATACCCGTGTCTGATCTCTCATGAGCAATCCATGTCCACATGTGCAGATACCCGTGTCTGATCTCTCATGAGCAATCCATGTCCACATGTGCAGATACCCGTGTCTGATCTCTCATGAGCAATCCATGTCCACATGTGCAGATACCCGTGTCTGATCTCTCATGAGCAATCCATGTCCACATGTGCAGACACCCGTGTCTGATCTCTCATGAGCAATCCATGTCCACATGTGCAGATACCCGTGTCTGATCTCTCATGAGCAATCCATGTCCACATGTGCAGATACCCGTGTCTGATCTCTCATGTGCAATCCATGTCCACACGTGCAGATACCCGTGTCTAATCTCTCATGAGCAATCCATGTCCACACATGCAGATACCCATGTCTGATCTCTCATGAGCAATCCATGTCCACACGTGCAGATACCCGTGTCTGATCTCTCATGTGCAATCCATGTCCACACATGCAGATACCCGTGTCTGATCTCTCATGAGCAATCCATGTTCACATGTGCAGACACCAAGTCTGATCTCTCATGAGCAATCCATGTTCACACATGCAGATTCTGTGTCTGATCTCTCATGCGCAATCCATGTCCATGCTTGCAGATACTCATGTCTGATGTCTCATGCACAATCCATGTTCATGTGTGCAGACACCATGTCTGATCTCTCAGGTGCAATCCATGTCCATGTGTGCAGATACCCGTGTCTGATTTCTCATGCACAATCCATGTTCATGCATGCAGACATCATGTCTGATCTCTTATGTGTAATCCGTGTTCATGCATGCGGATACTGTGTCTGACCTCTCTGAGCAATCCATTGTCACCCATGCAATCACCATGTCTCATCTCTCATGTGCAATTCATGTTCATGCCTGCAGATGCCGTGTCTGATCTCTCATGCGCAATCCATGTTCATGTGTGCAGACACCGTGTCTGATCTGTCATGCACAATCCATGTTCATGTGTGCAGACACCATGTTTGATCTCTCATGAGCAATCCATGTTCACGTGTGCAGATTCTATGTCTGATCTCTCTTGAGCAATCCATGTTCATGTGTGAAGACACTGTGTCTGATCTCTCATGCACAATCCATGTTCATGCATGTAGATACCATGTCTGACCTCTCATGTGCGATCCTTGTCCACGTATGCAGACGCCGTGTCTGCCTGGGGCCATGGAGGCACAATGGATGCCCTCCTGGAACTGCCTGAGCCTTTGCAATGTGTCTGCCTGGATGGCTGTTTTTTTTGTTGTTTTTTTTTTAGTGATGAGTGCCTTGGTTCTGGGTATTTTGTGACTTAGGTATTTCCTAGGTCTAGACTTGCTCGAAAGAGTTGCCAAAAGGCATAATCTGAAAAATAATGTTTGTTTTAGTAAATAAAACAGATATTCCAAGTGGATGCTACTTGAACATGAAGTTTTGACCAACAGTGTCTGTTCTTCCTACCACAGTGGAAATAGCATTGATATTTTCAATGAGGTGCCAAGATACACAACTCTCCTTTAGTGAAAAAGCCTGGTGGGTTGAGTAGGCTGGGCTCTTCTTGTTGGTGTGTGAAGGGACACCCCCAGCCTGGCACCATGCGACTTCAAGTGTCTGCGCTATGGTGACAGCACCAGCTGAGCAGGAGGAAGGTTGGGCCCCGATCCTGGAGCTCTGGGGGGGTTCTGCAGAGCTCAGAGTGGCCTTGAAGACTGTTCCGGAGTGTGGCCATGCTTCTTGTAGGTATCACCCAGCTCTGCTTCCAGAGCTCAGGCTTGAACCTTCTGAAAACGCATGTGGAAGTGAAGAAACTCTTTGTCTCCTCTTGGCGGAGGAGCGTTCCCCTGGCTGGAAGGTCCCAGGTATTCGGGGTGCACCCAAAGTGAGTTGGTGCCATGAAAGAGCTGCCACAGCCTGCTGGGGCCCCAAACTGCCACAAGCTTTTCCCCCAAAACCGCTCAGCGTGAAAGGGACCCTCCACTTCACCAACGTCCTCCACCTAAGGGGACCCAAAACCAAGAGTCAGAGCTGGCTTGCTGTCCTAATTGCTGTGGGGGAGCATTTCTAACCATTTAGATGGAGAGATTCCTCTATCCTGAACTCCTGGAGGTCCTTACACATTTGCAGTTTGAGTGGTACCATGTTGCTATAGTTGAGTGAGATTTTCAGCCTGAATGTATAGACAGGGAGGAAAATGCCTGAACAGATGAGGTGGTAAGCCACAGAAAATATCAGAGACCCAGTCGTGACAGGCTTAAAGTCGAATGCAGTCTTGATTTGAGATCATATTATTCTTAGACTTACAGAGCTTTTAGTTCAATGATTTAAAAATTCACTTTATATCAGCTGGGATAGACATTAATTTCATTCTTAATAGAAGTCAGATCATTCGAATAATCATTGTACGAAGAGTCAAGAGATCTCTGGATTATAAAAATACTTAATGGGATAGAACAATTTGAAAGTATATTGATAAATACTCTGCAACAGGAGTTTCAGAAGTAATCATATCTTTACTAAGAATTTGCTAATATATAGCAATTTAAAAGTTTAAGTAAGTCAGATAAATATTTTTAAAGGTACAGTAAATACTTTCCAAAATGATTATGTTTTTGCAGCTGCAAAATAAAATTATCTTGAGACCCGTGATAAAATTTTTGGTTGGTTCATAATTTTAGAAATACTTAGAAACACTAGCTTATTTGATTTTCATCTAATAGTTCAGTATTTGTCATCAGTTTTAGAGTGACTGGCACTGAATGAAATCTTCGTAGATCGCAGATGGGAACAATCTGTTTCTGTCTCTTTATCTCTGCCTCTTTCTAATGCTCCTTTTCTTCTTCTGCTTCTCACCCTGGGTTTCACTGTTTTTGTTTGTTTGTGTTTTTGGCTCTGATGGACAATGAGTTGAATGATGTCCCCCAATTTCCGCGTCCACTCAGAACCTCAGACTGTGATCTCATTTGGAAATAGGGTCTTTGCAGACACAATCAAGTTAAAATGACACTATTTGAATGTTTCCCCCAATTTCATGTGTTAAAAACTGAGCCCCCATGTGGCAGTGTGGAAAGGCGGGGCTTTGAAGAGGTGATTGGATCCTGAAGGCTCTGTTTTTGTGAACGAATTAGTCCATTCATGGATAAACGGGTTACCATGAAAGGAGAACTGGTGGTTTCATAAGAAGGGAGACCTGAGCTGGCACGTTGGCAGGGTCGGCCCCATCACCATGCAATGTCCTCAGCTGCCTCAGTGGCTGCAGAGAGAATCCTCACCAGCAAGGAGGCTCTCACCAGCTGTGCCCTCTGGACCTGGGACTCCTCAGCCTCATAACTGTAAGAAGTAAATTCCTTTCCTTATAAATTACTGGGTTTCAGGTATTCTGTTACGATCAACAGAAAACAGACTAACACCTATGAGGTCATCCCAGATTTGAAGTCGGCTCTGAATCCAAGGACAGGTGTCCTTATTGCAAATGAAGGCACACAGATAAGGCCATGTGGAGATGGAGGAGGAGAGGGAGAGGGGGAGCAACCCTGAGCCAAGGTCACCTGAGGCCAACCAGAGCTGGAAGAGGCCAGACGACTTCTCTGACGGAGCCTGGAGAGGGAGAGCAGCCTTGTCGTCATCTTGTTTTGGGATTCTGGCCCCCAGAACTGTGAAGATGACTTCCTTTGTTTAAGTCACCGAGTTTGTGGTGACTTATGATGGTAGCTCTAGGAGACCAACATACCGCCTCTTAAGTGTCCATACTTCCAAATGTCAGCATCCGCATTTCTGTGAAATGACAATTTCCCCTTTCTTCATTCATTGTATAGATGCATTTTTATGTCTTAATTGCCTTCTGTGGGAGGAAAGCTGGTCTTTCCAATCGAGCAACCAGGAATTGTCTGCTGGGCATGCAGGTCTCAAATGGTGCCTCCTCCCCTTCTCCCAGATGACGTTTGCCCACAGCTGGGAAGCTATCAAGATGGAAACTGCTGAGCCTTGACTTTTTTTGGAGAACCTGGAACTTTAAACTGCAGTTCTGCATTATCAAAGAATTTTATCCTCGGAAACTTAAATTCATAGAATTGTGATTTTCATTGAAAAATATGTGGCTTAATATTGTTTGATAACACATGTGCAGCACATAGAGTAACAAGATCCACAGTCACACACACACAATGCACAACATGTGTGTGTCTCTGTTAACTCTGGAATTGTTTAAAACGTGCTTGCTTTCCTTGTCGGAAAGCTAATGATTGTCACCATGTTCTGAGCACTCAGAATATCCTCTGCATTTAAATTTTTTTGGAAATGGTCATATCTGTAAACAAATAGAGCATTTGTAGGAAATCATCCAATTATATTTATTTTCTCTTTATAAGTAGAAATTAGGATATTTTTTGAGCTTTGTTCATAGATGTAAGTAGTTTTTTCAAGTTTTAATGGTGATGATCAATTTTTAATTTTTCCAGAAGTAGGTGCTCCACTGGATTATATTTTATATGTCATACATTCTAAATTTCTGTTTTCATAATTTCTTCATTAGTGTTCTTTCCATGAGCATTTTTGGAATCTTGTGGGTTCTGAATGTGTCTCCCAGCTGTCTTAGATACTCAATGCAGAGGACTCTGTCTACTGACTAATATCATGTGCCTTGGATGTGTGTGCATAGAATCGTGTGCATAGAGTTGCATGTGTGCATTGTATGCACACATTGTACATATGTACATTACATGTGTGTGTATTATATGTGTGCATTGTACATGTGCATTGAACGCATTTGCATTGTAGGTGCGCGCATGGTATGCATGCATTGTATGTGGTCGTCTGGAGAATATTTGGAGAACTGGAATTAGAGTCATTCGAGATTTCACATCCTTTTCTTTCCAAGCCTGTCACCCGTGTCAATACTGTCAATAAAGATTCAGTTTTCTAAAGCAGATACTGTCCCTGGGGGTTTGTCCAGGGAAAATGCTGGTGATACACAAACTCCTCCATTGGGTGGATGCTAAGGGCCAAGAGTTGTGGGTCTGCTCTAGACCACAGAGGATGGGGGTTAACCTCGCAGCAGCCCCACTGAGGTCTAGGAAGCAGTTGCCTTATGGTGAGGCTGGGGGCGTTCTCCTCAGGCTGATGATGTCTAGGACTCTGACCTCCACATGGGTGGGGCTGACCTTTATACCTGCTTCCCAGAGGACTGCGGACGACACCAGGAGGGTCATTTACTCACTCACCATTTCCTTCATGGCTGTGGTTGATTTGGTGAGAAACAAAGGGAAAGAAACTTGGGCCAGGGTGGGTTGTGCTTCTCACGTACCTTTGCCAGCTCGGGGGCTTTGGCTCATTCCTGTCCCTGTAGGAGCCTGCACTCCCATAGCCAGTGCATCTGGAGAACAGGTAAGACCAGAGAACTTGCTGGAAAAGTGTCGACAACCTGTTCTCAACACAAGTTAGCACAATTTTTAAATATATAACCACTAATAGATAAGAATGCTTTCTAGTTACGTATAAATACTAAATATAACATGGAATAATATAGTATATGTTATTAAATGAAACTAAAAATAATGAACTCTTGCTAACAAAAATGTGGAATTTGTTATCAGTATTTTTGACAGGGCTAGAAAGTTGACCTGCAGCAAGTAATCGACTATAGCGAAATTAATTTTGTTTGATTTGAAGCCCTCTGGAAAGCTCTGAGTTGGTGTAACAGCTCTTGGGAAGAGTAACGATAATAATTTGTTCAATAACATAGTGCATCAGAACAACGGGATCTCCTTCATGAAGAAGAAACTAACTTAAGATGGAATGTCAAGATTATGTTTCCTTTCCACCCCCAAATGTCATAAAAATAACAAGTAAAATTTATTATGCAACAGTAAAACCCAGAGGTAATTGGACAAAGAAAGAATACACAACAGGTAACAGAATGTTCTTCCCATCAAAAAAAAATTGAGAAATTCTTAGAGGTGAATCAACTTGGTGGAAAACAAAACTGAGACATCACAGTCCAAAACACAGACAAAATTCCTTCAAAGATGACAGTGATTCCAGAGATTCTCCAAACTGAAAACAAAAGGAGAAATAAAGCCCATGAAATAGAAGATTATTATTTGCTGCAGACAGCTGTCTAAGATACCAGCTGCCTTCTGGAGGGTGGGGCCAGCAAGGCGCAGGCCCTCCCTGAGGTGTCACTGACTGGAAGTCAGAGCCTTGGGAACTTCCTTCACGGTGGTGGAATGCAGCTCTCTTACCCTGGCCCACGATCACAGGGGCAGATGCAACCAAGAGCTCCCAGGGGCAATGCCAGGTGGAGGCGGCAGGGCAAGGGGCCAGCAGGCATGCCCTGCAGAGGAACAAAAGACACACCTCCCCAGACATCAACGCATGGACAGGCCTCAACTCATGTTTCAGAAGCTTCAGTGATTGTAGAGATTCTCTCTGAAACTGTGGGGGGGGGGAAAACTATCACAGATACAGATAGAAACAACTCCAAACCCAAACTTAGAAAAATAAACATTACAAAAGAGAAGTCTCAATCTTAATAACTAACACCAGAGAAAACAGAATGGCTCACAATGAAAGTATATATATATATATATATATATATATATATGTTTGTTTGTTTTTTTTTTTCCGAGATGGAGTCTTGCTCTTTCTCCAGGCTGGAGTGCAGTGACACAATCTCGGCTCACTGCAACCTCTGTCTCCCGGATTCAAGCGATTCCCCCTGCCTCAGCCTCCTGAGTAGCTGGGACTACAGGTGCGCACACCACCACGCCCAGCTAATTTTTTGTATTTTAGTAGAGACAGGGTTTCACCATGGCCAGGATGATCTCGATTTCCTGACCTCATGATCTGCCCACCTCGGCCTCCCAAAGTGCTGGGATTACAGGCGTGAGCCACCTTGCCCAGCCAATGAAAGATATTTTAAACCTAGAACAATGTCTTGAATAATATGCCTTTAAATTTGAAGATAAAACAAAAATTATCAAACATGGAGAAGAGCAAACTCAGAAAGTTACCACCAGGGAAAAGAATGACTGAAGGATGTTCTCAAGCAAAAGTCAAAAGCAAGTCTTCAGAAAACAATGTGGAATTTGTGAAATTATGATGAAGGAAGAAATAATAAGACTCACCTTTACGTATAAAAAGTCATTCAATCCTAACAAGACGATACCGATACAAATCTATAAACAGTGTCTGAGATGGTTTTAACATGAAAGCTTAGTGTGGAAGCTTAATGAGAGGATAGAAAATTTTTATCTCATACAGGAAGAGAAAATGTATTGAATTTGGGTTTTCATAGAAAAAGTATGTTTAAACAACACAATTTACAATTTGTTTACCTAAATTAATTATGCTGAAATATGAAGACAACTGACAACATAAGGCAACAAAATAAATCTAAAGATATGTAAGAGCAATAATGAAGGTGAGTTGGTTAAACTCAACTATTTGAAGAAACTGTCTAAGAATAAATAGACTTCTCACCTATACTCCATTTAAGAGTAAGTTAGTTACATGTCATTTTGTAATAAATTGTCCCAAAACTTAGTGGCTTGAAACTACCTACAGGAATTATCACTTAGTTCCCTGGAGTCAGGAATCTGGGTATGGTTGAGCTGAATCTTCTGGTTCCATCACCATTGCAGTCCAAGTGCTGGCTGGGGCTGCAGTCTCAGCTCCAGGCTTGACTGGGGAAGGAGCCACTTTAAAGCTCACTCACTGGTTATTGGCAGGACCTAGTTCCTCCTGTATTGTTGGACTTGGCGCGGGGGGGGGATCTCCCTTCCTGTCTGGCTGTGGGCAGGAAGCCCCCTCTGTCTTCTACTACACAAAGCTGGCCTCTCCATGGGGCAGCTCACATGGCAGCGTGTTTCATCAGGGGAAGCACATGAGAGGAGCCCAGGAGGGTGAGCGAGACCTCTGAGTGGTCACCATCCCTTTATCACCTAGTTGAGGGAGTGGTAATCCACCCCGCTTGCAAGATTCAGCCCCCGAGGAGCAAATCCCTGAGTCCAGCCCACACTCAAAGGCTTGGATGCCAGGAGGTGGTGGAGACGGTTTCTAAACATAGAAGGGCTTCCCACAGCAAGTGACACACACACATCATGCAAATAAAGAAAATGCCCCAGCATGAAAGTGGTAAGGCATTATCAAAGAAAACAGCACCCAAGCCAAGAGGGACTAAAGGGAACAAGTAAGTTTTATTATTACGCTGTGTGTTATATGCATAAAAGTAAGAATCTAGCAAGCAGTTACAAGAAAATAACCTTTATCTAACAATCAAATTTAGAAACAGAGAAAGTAAAAGTTTGTAGAAATATAGAGCAACATCTGAACACTCATTCTTCTTTCAGATAAAGTATCCCCAGAGAAGTATGGATACACATTTGATGTGAAAGACAGGCCTGAACTAAACACAAGCAGCGTGTATATGTTATTTTGAAACATGAAAAAGTACAAAAACTGATAGGAATTAAAGAGGTCCTTAATATTATGCAAATAACACCTCTCCCCAGTAGAAATCAGCACACTGAATTCTCCAAGAACAATGAAAGAGAAACAGGTGAGCATTTCAAGGAAAGCTCAAAACTTGGAAATTTGGAAACAATCTATTGACTATTTTTATTTTATTTATTTATTTATTGGGACAGAGTCTCACTCTGTCACCCAGGCTGGAGTGCAGTGGTGTGATCTAAGCTCACTGCAACCTCTGCCTCCCGGGTTCAAGTGATTCTCCTGCCTCAGCCTCCCAAGTAGCCGGGATTACACCATCACACCCAGCTAATTTTTGCATTTTTAGTAGAGACGGGGTTTCACTATGTTGGTCAGACTTGTCTCTGACTCCTGACCTCAGGTGATTCACCCCCCCTCGGCCTCCCAAAGTGCGGGATTACTGGCGTGAACCACAGTGCCAGCCCTATTGATTATTTTAATATACTAACTCATAGCTTAAAATAAGAAGAACACTTTAAAAATGGAATTCATCCAGTATAGGGATGCTAAGAAAAAAGTTACTCCCATACCTTCCTGGTGGGATTGTGAATTGTTAGATTTTAGACAAACAAACTGTAAGCACGTATTGAAATGACATACTGTGCGGCCCCAAAATCTGACTCCTGGGAATCTATTGCAAATGATTAAAATCACCAATATCTAAGAAAGTTTCTAAAGAAAATGTATGTCCCCATTATTCGGAGTAGCAAAACGTTAGCCATGAGGTGAATGTCCAGGAGGAACCGGAGAACAGATCACAGCTCTGTCTGACCACGTGTGGGAAGGCAGGGCACACAGGGATTGACGGGGCGCACCAGAGGGACAGACACGGGCCATGTTGAGTGACCAAGACAAGATTTGGAGAGGGTCGAGAAAATAGTGCCATCCCTACAACAGGAAAGACCCCCGCCCCGTGTACGCCCTCACAGATACACGGATACCCGTGCCACTGTCCACTTGAACTGTCCGCGGAGGAAGGGAAGCCTCAGAATTCTCTGCTTAGGGAATTTTCAGGAAGAATGTCAGTGTAAATGAGGGCTTCTTTGCAAAGAGTGAGGCTTCTCTTGGAATATTTATCTCAAAATTAACGCAGCAATGTGCTAGGAAGCTTGAGAAAAATCCTAAAACGTGGAGAAGAGGAAACAGAACAAACTGTATCAGTGATTTTACATTCATTTCATCACATGATCTTTGAAATTTTACCGTTTTCCTTCTTTCTCTCTCTCTCTCTTTTCCTTTCTTCTTTCCCAGCACTGTTATTTTCTGTTTCCTTCCATTCTCTGGGATCCTGGAAGGGAACGTAACAACGTGTTTACGTTCCCCTGCTGAACCCTGGTTCTCTCCATTCGATCTACCTACTTGTGTCTTTGCAACTTAGTTACAATTAGACTGAACTGATTTCTTCTTTCTTGTACACTTAAAATTAACTAAAATTACAATAGAAATGGAATGTTTGCATCTAGGAGAGATTTTATCTGAAGAATAGCTCAAGAAAAACAGTGACAACATGATCAAGGGTGAGGGAATGGCCCCATATTACAAAAAAGCAGCTGTTGGGTTAGGATTTCTGATGGTAGAGCCTCGAAGAGATTTGGCCATGCTATTCCTAACTGACTGGTGCCACAGCTCCCGTCCAGACAGGCTCAGAGCCCTGGGGAGAAGGCACCAAGGGGGTGCCCACCCAAGGGGGCCCCATCCTGGAGAAAGCGGAGCCTGTGTCCTGAGTCCCTCAAGTTCTCAAAAAAACCCTACCAAGGCCCTGAATATGCCCAGGACCCTGGCACATTCTACTGATATCCAGGGATGGTCTTGGTTCTTTGATTTCTCTGTGTCTACCTAGCATGCGTATAACTTATAGGAATACTCTGCTTTGCTACAAAAAGTCCTAAAGACCACACCTTGGTCCTTCAAGCAATGGTTAAGCAACAACAACAACAACGAGACCCATATAGACACTGGGGAGAGATGGCTTCACTTGAGACTGGAATTCTTGAACAGAATAACAGCAGTATTAAGCCTCTGGTCTCAGCAGCATTTGTATAGAAAAATTGATTAGGGACAGTCTTCCTAGAAATGTACTCCTACCCCCAGTGCAATACTATTTTCCATTATTTAGGAAAGAAACTATATATAAAAATATACTTGCACATTCAATGAGTTTCTCCTCGCTAAAAGTTCATTTTAGCATGTGGTTAAATTAATTACCCGATTCTGTTCATTTCCTTTCTGTTTAAGTTTCTAGTCTCAGAAATCATTAACTGCTCATTTGAAATACAATTTAAGAAATAAAAATTATCCATTATGCTGGATTATGCATGTCTCTTCCAAAATGTTCTAAGAGAACACATTATAATATAATCAATCTCTAAATGCTAGGTTCTCAAAGTTCTGAGGTGGATAAATAAGAATTTAAATGACAGAAAGTTATTCCAGTTACCTGAAGTCACACAGCTGGGGAAAGCTCTCACCCTGAGCTGAGTGTCTTGGGCAGCGAAGGACCACTCTGGAGGAAACCTGGTCCTGCAGGGAGGTGCTGGAGCCAGGTCTTCTTGGGGCTGTCAGGGAGGTGGTGCTGATACAGGTTGGCTCTGTGTCCCCACCCAAATCTCATCTCAAATTGTAATCCCCATAACCTCCCATGTCCAGGGGAGACCTGCTGGGAGGTGATTGGATCAGGAGAGTGGTTTCCCTCTTGCTGTTCTTGTGATAGTGAACGAGTTCTCCTGAGATCTGATGGTTTTACAAGTGGTGGTCTCCCATGTTCTCTTTTCTTGCCGCCTTGTGAAGAAAATGCTTGCTTCTTCTTTGCCTTCTGTTATGATCGTAAGTTTCCTGAGGCCTCCCGGGTGGCCTCACTTTGCACTTCATCCAGGATGGCTGGTATTCTTATAAAGAGACACACGGGGTTGACTGTGAGTCAATTAAACCTCTTTCCTCTATGAATTACCCAGTCTTGGGTATTGCTTTACAGCAGTGTGAAAACAGACGAATACGGAGGGCATATCTACCTTAAAGCCCACGCACTTGTGAGAGCCTCAACTCCCAAGCCTCTTTTTAATCTCTCACAAAAGGTGCAAACATTGGAGGTAGGGGATTGTCAGAAGCCCCAGCAAACCTGATCAGGGGCCACGTCTCCCCAAAGAAGTGCAGGATTTTAAACAGAGCCAGTTACACTGAGCAGCAGGCCAAGGCAGACGCAGAATGGTGGGAAAGATCCAGTGTGGCAGCTCGGTCTGTTCTTACCCCACATTGTCCCCTGGAGGCCAGAACCTTCCACACAGTGCAGTCATCCTGCCGGGCATCCTTCTACCCAGGGGGCCCACTCTGCCTGTCTTCTGGGCCAGGCTCCCCCGCTTCCCGTCCAGTGTAGAGTGGGATGTGGTACCTCGGGGGCCACATCTCAGACCACCCCTGAGAACATCTTGCACAGGGGTCTCAGGGACAACTTGGTCACAGAGCATAAGTGCTGGGGGACGTCTGCACCTTTCACGTGGGGCTGCATGGATGCAGCCTTCTGGGACTGGCCTCAGCACCTGCCAGCCACGCCGCCTTTCACAGCCCTCTTCCTCCCCTGCTCAGCGTCGCCTGGGTTTTCCTCAGGTGTTCCTGGCAATCTCTGAAAACTTTAGGTACTCTGGTTACAAACACCCTTTTTTCCATTTTCAAAATTGTCTTGGTGTTGTCAGTTGAATTAGGATGAAAATAATATGTTGAAGTCCTAACCCCAGATACCTGTGACTGACCTTTTTGGAACAAGAGTGTTTTCAGGTGCAACGAAGCTAAGGTAATGACATTAGTGCCTTCATCCAGGATGGCTGGTATTCTTATAAAGAGACATAGGGAGATGGCCACCTGACACCCAAGCTAAGGCTGGGGAATGTAGCTGCAAACCAAGAAAGGCCATGGGCTGTTGTCCATGACCAGAGGCAGGAAGAGCAAGGCGAAGCCACCCAGAGTTCCAGAGACAGCCTGGTCCTGCCAGCACCTCGGTTTCAGACTCCTTGCATCCGGAGCTGTGAGAGCACAAACTCCTACTGTTTTATGGCACCCTGTGGGTGTGCTTCACAAATGTGGGTAGGTGGGAAATTGCAGACAGAGTTTTAAAAACTACACAAAGGAAGTTCTACTTCAATTCCATCAAAGACTTTTCTGAACAAAACCCAGATCATTTTTATGCTCGTCCTGGGATCTCTTCCCCTTGTGTAGCTCACGATGACTCGATTTCTCTTCTTCCCATCTCCATTTTGAAATGAAACATGACCACAGAAATGATTCTCCTTGTGTTGTGCCTGCCTCTGTTATAACAGAATGTTAGAGAGAGCTCACAGACTTCACTCTTACAGAGAGGCAGAGGCTGGGTGGGCTGGGCCAGGCATGCTCCCTGCTCTGAAATGGACATTTCCAGGTGCTGGCTCTCCCTCTAGGCAGCTCCAGGCCAGGGAGAAGGCGGGACCCACAATCCTCCTGGGGCAAAGCTGGAGGTGAATGTCCCATGGGAAAGGCCTGTGGCTCTGCAGCCTTTTACTATCTGCATATTTATTTCACCTCTTAAATGAAATCCAATTTGAGGGTATTAATATTAATGCACTGAGATAATTCTGATGATGAATTAATAAAACACTTGGCCTCTCAATGTGCTGTTTGCTCATACATTTAATGACGCTCTTAACTGGAAGGAGGAAGAGGCAGGGCAGGCTCCACCTGGAGCCTAGAAATTAGAAACCACTTCATTGTTTTGAGCTTGCCGCCTTAATGACAATCAATAGAATTGATTTGGGAGTAGAAAAGTATTTACTCCATCTCTACCGTGTGTTACAATTTCTATTTAGATCTCACAAGCATCATCTGAATACCATATTTCTGCAAGGTCCTAAGTTTGCTAATGTATTACATGCTAAGTAAACTTTTCACTCCCTGCCACACCCCGCACCCAGCACACATGGTTTTGATACCACTACATGCTGACATATTCTCCTACTGACATATATTCTCCTACTGACAACGGAGGATGGTACCACCACAGGGCACCGGAGGACCCCATTGTTAGAAAACCAAGATGTCATCTCCATGGCCAACTTGGATTTACTTGTGAGACAGATATTCTCTTTGACCCATGCTTCTTCAGAAACAACTCCAGACTGGTGCTCTCCTATTGTTCAAATGAAGATAATTCACCATTCACACTCTGCTGGATTACTTATTGAAAAGACAATTAACTCCAATTAACATAACTAGATGTAGCATTAAACTTAAACTAAATGCACTTTCCCTTCGACAGTCTTTCAACAAATCTTTGTTAAAGTCCTCTAATAAGGCCATTTCTCAGTTGATTAAAAACGTCAACAATCTATTGTTCCTGGAGCTTCTCCCAAGCACAAACACTTTTCTGTGCAATATTGCAGCCCACGGTCGCACTCTACAAGGAAGAGACTTTATCAAGTTTAAAGATTCAAGATCTCACATTGAATCCATTCATCTGAAACCAACTACTAAAAAGAACTAAAAACAGTAAGACTAATCTAGCTTGGAATGAATTTTAAAAATTGAGTCACTGTGTAAATGAAGTGATGGTAATCAAGGAAAAACATCCACTGGTCTATTTTTCAATTTGCAAAATAGACATTATTTTTGAAGCCCATGTAAATTTTTTCCTAACATGACTCTTTTCTGAAATTGGAGGGAGCTGTTGCATGAGGTGCGTGCCACGAGTTTGCGTGTGCCCCCCCCACGTTCAGAGGGCATCCACCGTAGGCTTGGAAGGCTTGCTTGATTTTCTCCGCTGCAGGATAAAAGCGAAGTTTTAATTATTGGTGAACATGGAGGGTTAGGAAAGTTAGCGTGAATGGTGACTAGGAGGTGGTGCTCTCAGGAGCTGTGAGAGGCATCCTGCATTCCTCGTTCCAGGAAGACCTTTAGGAGAGGGTTTTTCTAAAGGGGATAAAAGCAGTAGTTAAGCAATCATCTGAAGTGGGAGCTTCAAGAGGTCCATTCATGTGAGTACTTCAAAATGAAAAAATCTAGTATCATGGAAAATATACTTTTAAGAGTATGTTGCGGTAAGTGCATTAACTATTACCTAGCCCAGGAAATGGCCATACACACATACAAATGTGTAGAGTATACGGATGTATGCATATGCTTTATATACTTTTATGTATATCAGGAGTATATATACCATATGTATATTTGCCATCAGAAAATGTCATTACAGTGCTCTAAGTGTTCAATGGACATGTACTCTCCATAAACCATGCTTTAAGTTATTGTGACATGACACTTTTTGTCTGCTTACAAATGTGGCCACAATACAAGTATCAAAAAGTCATACCCAATGTGAAACACTGAAACAATCATTTATCATTAGTGCAAAACATACACCTATTAGATAGGATCTCAGCTGCAAAACAATTCACAGAAAGAAATAGCTGGGGCGCCTCCACCTTGTTCCTGATGAAATCTCATCCTCCAGCCAAATTTCTCACCTGAGAATGGTCAACAGTGGCAACAGCCGTTGATTGTTTTCATTGCTACTGCTAATTATTTCCACCCCAAGCAGAGTGTTCGTGTGCAGTTCATGATCCATGTCTAGTTTAAACACAGAAGGATGGCATCCAAGGTAATCAGTAAAACGAAAATAGGGCAGAGTGACTTCCCTGTGCTGGACTTGCATGGCCATGTCTGACCCACATAAAGAAATAGTAGTCCTTCAGGTCAGTTGGAGAACTAAATGAACTACTTTTTGGATGAAATTTGGGATCCAGTGAACAGCTGTTGCTGGAAATGCCCCCTCCCCACCCCAAAACACTCACACGCTGCACAGAGTCCAGTTGCTAAATCTTGCCCCGAACCTGCCAGAGTGTCGTGGAGTTTGGAAATCCAGCCCGCCACACTGGGTTGCAGCTGAGAGAGTGCACCTGTCATCCCGTGAATGCTGGGCCTCTATTCAAATAGCTCACCTTTCCCATGAATTGTTTTTGGAAAAGGTCTGGCATAAATACATGAATAAATAAAATGAAATGGAGTAAAATAAAAGTATTTTCAACCTTCTGCCACCTTCCACTGTGGCTCTGTGGCTCAGATTTATGCTGGAAGTGGGGAGATATCAAGTGAAAAATGAAAAACATTTTTATATTTTAAATTTATGGGACTAGAGGATAATATATCATTTTTTTCCTCAAGCTCAGTACAGTAAATTGTCTATAACCTGTTTGGTGTATTTTGCCTATCACGCCGGCTCCATTTTTGTTAACGCCTTCAGTCTTAACTAAACTGTGCATTTTGAAGGTGCTCTGCTGCAGAGTTAATTGTTTGTGCGAAGCCGTTTGCCCAGTTTCTCTGGACATAAACAGATAATGTAAAAAGAGTAAAAAGGCAAGCAAGATCATCCTCGCAGCTCTTCACTGCCCTTGGTGTATATAAAATGCTTTCCTGATGCTTTAAGGTGACGAAAATGACAGGGGGTCGTGTCTAAATCAGCTAAGCTTGATGCGATGCCAACGCCTTTGGCTAAACACAGATTGACTTAATTCTTTCAATAATGACTTTGGTCTGACGCTCTTCTCCACCACAAGAGGGAGAAACCCAACAGAACAGAGAAAATCTCCTTACTCGGGTTATCTTGACTCTGCTGCAGGCAAAACCTAGAAATACTTTTTTAATCGAGATTCTCTACAGCAGCCCTTTCCAAATGCCAGTATCCATCACCGCTGACTGGATCAATAGCTGTGTTTTGGCCCCAGTCTCCTGCGAGAGATGGCATGCCATCAGTGATAGACAAATATCACAGTTAAGCAAAGTATCCAGCCAGACCTAGTAACATTTTTATTGATTTTTGTTGTGCAAATAATGTCTTTTTGGGCTGAATAAATGGCTTTGAGCCAAACAGTCATTGTTTATGATTCCAAAATGCAATAAAGGGACAGGAAATATATTATAGCCAATGTCTCAAGGCACGCAACATAATCATCCTTTGGTAGTAAAAAACTACCCATCTGAAACCAAGAGTGCATATTTATCCATGCTTAAAGGCGCCTGTAGGACTTGCAAATCTTACACAAAATGTCCTGTTAGGAAACAGATGGCGTTGCCCTTTAACCTATTGAATAACTACTAGAAAACCAAGCAAAAAAATAAGCACTATATTTCTTCAATCAATACAGAGAAAACAGTTTATTATACTCCCTTCAAATGAAATATCAAAGTTGCCAAAACAGCATCCATTCACTTTGAAAGAAAACGCATAAAAAAAACTCCCTGATTTTATGAAATGCTGTAAAATCAGAGAATATTTTAGTAAGGTTTTTAAAACTCTGCTCATTCAAAATAATCGCGAAGTTGTTTCACTGGGTCGCTCAGCAGAAAGTGGGCTATGAAAGGCTTGTCCCTGAACTGAAAAACGTTTGTGCGTGTGTGTGTGTGTGTGTGTGTGTGCAGGTGCGTGTGTGTGCGTGTGCGTGTGTGCGTGCGTGTGTGTGTGTGTGTTAATGTTGGCATCCTCATCCCTGCTTCAGGTAGCTGGAATTTCCAGCGAGGCTATGGAGCTGGGTGACACGCATTTCATTATAAGATGCATGGTTGCTGTCTGCATTCAAACCCCCACAGAAATGATGGAAGTGCGGGTTATTTCATGCCCATCCACACCGCAGTGCAGCAGCCCGTGGTCTGTGAAGTGGTCCCCTGAGGAACGTCCGGTGGTGTTGGGTTCATACACAGGCAACGCCTCCAGGAATAACTACGATTTGGGTGTAACTAAACTTGGCTCTCCAAAGTCCTGCAAAAGAGAGCATGCATTCCAGACCGTAAATTACCCAGCCCTTCATGTCCCGCCAGAGACTGGCAGATGCAAAAACTCAGCTTCACCTATGTCTTCCTCATAATTCCTGTGCCTAATGCACTGAGATTGATTCCTGTATTTAGCATCATAATTTAAGCAATATTTTCCCTTATCGGAGGTGTAAAGATTATTTAAAAAATAAACAACTTGGTTATTTATATACTACTCTATTTACTATTCTACGTATTTAATTACACTTTCATCAACTAAAGCATCCTATTTTAAAAAAATATTTCATATTTCTTGCATTACCAAAGTATGCTCAATGCAAAAAACACTCAGAAAATATTTTTAAACTAATCTACAATTTTTATTACAAAAACGTTACATTTATTTGTTCTGTGTTTATATATGTATTTCATACACAGGAAAATATATATTTATTTTGTGTGTGTATGCGTGAGAGAGACAAGGTCTCACTTTGTCACCCAGGCTGGAGTGCAGTGGCACGATCTCAGCTCACTACAACCTCAGCCTCCCAGGTTCAAGTGATTCTCCCACCTCAGCCTCCCAAGTAATTGGGATTACAGGCACATGCCAACACGCCCTACTAATTTTTGTATTTTTAGTAGAGACAGGGTTTCACCATGTTAGTTGGGCTGGTCTCAAACTCCTGACCCCAGGTGATCTGCCTGCCCTGGCCTCCCTCCCAAAATACTGAGATTATAGGTTTGAGCCACTACACCCGGCTTGTTCTGTGTATATTATAACTACACATATTTTCTATAATTACATGCATGTATTATATGCTTATGTATTTAACATATTTTATTTATTTATTTTTTTTGAGATGCAGTCTTGCTCTGTTGCCCAGGCTGGAGTGCAGTGGCGCGATCTTGGCTCACTGCAACCTCTGCCTCCCAGGTTCAAGCAATTCTCCTGCCTCAGCCTCCCGAGTAGCTGGAATTACAGTTGTGTGCCACCAAGCCTGACTAATTTTTGTATTTTTAGTAGAGACAGGGTTTCACCATGTTTGTCAGGCTGGTCTTGAACTCTTGACCTCAGGTGATCTGCCCACCTTGGCCTCGCAAAGTACTGGGATTACAGGCGTGAGCCACCGCACCTGTCCTTAACACAATTTTTATACATATATACATGTATTACATACATGTAACAAGGTGTGTTTTCATGTATAACACACACACATATGTCTTCCAGAAAGTTGCTGCTGACCAAGGTCCTCCCAGCAGGCTCTGCCTCTCTGTCCTCCCCTCAGCATCACCAGCACTGAGTATTAGTGTTCTTTTGAATCCTAGCCAATTCGACAGATAAAATTTTTAATCTCAAAAATTAAAAAAAAAAAAATCTCTAGCTTTTTAATCTAAATTTTTAGGAACTTTTTATTTCCAATGAAGGTAAATAGTTTTAATACTTATACATTTCTTTATCTTCTGCAAAAGGCTATTGATGTTATTTCCATCTTTTATTCTGATTTTCCCCTTATTACATGGTTTCTCATTATTCCGCATATACAGTAGAAGCCCCTGGCCAGCCTAGGACAGATCTACAAGTTTTCCCCCAATTTTTTTCTTTGTCTTTTCATTTGATTTATAGTGTTTTGGTTCAAATGCTGTGATGTTTAATTTTACTGTGTCACCTTGACACAGGATGCTTAGAATAAACATTATTTCCAGGTGTGTCTGGGAGCATGTTTTCAGATGAGATCAGCCTTAGAGTTCCTGGACTTAGCGAAGCAGATGTTCTCCCAATGTGGGTGGTCTCATCCCATCCACTGAGGGCCTCAGTAGAGCAAAAGGCAGAGGAAGGGGGATTTTGCCCTTTTTTTCTGCCTAACTTCTGAGCAGAGACAACTCATCTCATCTTCTCTGGCCCTTGGACTGGGACTCACATCATACCCACCTTGCACACTGGCCTTTGGATTTGGACTGAATCACATCCCCAGGTTCCCTGGGCCTCCAGCTCCCAGACACAGGTCATGGGACTTCCCAGCCTCCATAATCACATGAGCCAATGCCTCCTAATCCATCTTCATCACCCTTTCTCTCTCCAATATTTCTTATTGACTACTACAAATACTGGAGGATCATTCTCTGTTAGTCTTCTTTCATCTGCTCTGTTAGTCTTTTGAGGTTTCTATCTCTGAAGTTATTCTTAGGAAGATGAACCCTACTGCACCTTTATGTGAATGCTCTCCCATTCCCCTTTTTACATTTCATGCCAGCCCCTTGGGAACTTCCTTAAGCTTAATGTGTGCAATGGGGATTTTATTTTGTTTTTTTCTCAGTACTGCTTATTAAATGTCTGGTCCCTTTCCAAATCATCTGAAATGCTTCACACATCAGCTATGAACCACTTCTTTAGAATTTAGACTGCTTCTTGAATTTGTAGACATTTTTATTTCTATTTTTGCCTCTTCTCTTCAGTTGTCTATAATAATTGTAGCCTTATTCTGTGATGTAATATCTGGAAGCTGAGAATCTCTTAGTCTTCCTTTAAAACACATGGACCATAATATTCATTTAGCCTTTTAGATAAGCCCTAGCATTCTGATTGGAATCATGTAAGTTAACTCAGGGAGGATTGTTTATAATACTGAATTTTGCCCAGGAATCTTGCATTTTTCTCTTTATTAGTCTTGTTTCTTGTTACATAGTTTTATTCCTCAACATCCTGTATGCTTTTGTTACGCTGTTTCTCAGCATTTTTAAGGTTTTGTCATTATAGAAAATGGCGTTTGTTTTCATAATACTTTCTATCCCGTTCATGGTTAGCATAGGCCTAGGTTATTGTTCAAATACAATAAAATCATTCACTTCATTGTTCTGTAACTAGATATTTTGCTAAACTGTATTAGAGGGTGAATGGTTTTTATTGCCTTTCTTGAGTTTTCTGGGTGAAGAACCATTTTCTTTTTTTTCTTTTTTTTTTTTGAGACAGAGTCTCACTCAGTCACCAGGCGCCAGGCTGGAGTGCAGTGGCATGACCTTGGCTCACTGCAACCTCCACTGCCCGGGTTCAAGCATTCTCCTGCCTCAGCCTCCCGAGTAGCTGGGACTATAGGCGCGCGCCACCACGCCCAGCTAATTTTTTTGTATTTTTAGTAGAGACGGGGTTTCACCATGTTGACCAGGACGGTCTCGATCTCTTGACCTCGTGATCCGCCCGCCTCGGCCTCCCAAAGTGCTGGGATTACAGGCGTGAGCCACCGCGCCCAGCCCCCATTTTCTGAAAATTAAGTTGATCTTGTCTCTTGCTTTCAAGTATTTTAACTTGTGTATTGATGACTAGAACTTCCAGGGTATAGTTCTAAGACAACAGCCTGGCAGTTAGATACAAATGCTCATTGAGGGGCTTTACTGGACAATAAGTTTTTTAAATTTCCCCCTAAAAGCCTGGAGGTTGGTGTGTGCTAGGAGAGAGAAAAACACTCTTTCACGCCCATTCATTCATCTCAGAGGTGTCGTGTGAGAATAACAGAGCTGGCCAAATACATCTGGAAGGGGTATCAAACGGGAAACACCCCCAGACATCACCAGGCGGCTTTGTAGAATTCATCAAATAACATTTGAATATTAGCATTACTTGTGGTCGTTTTTATTCTGAAAGATGAGGAAATATGCATTACAGATTTATGAAGTTGGTGCTGAAGGTGTGTGTAGGCTACTGTTTAAACTATTCATACAGAGAAAAGTTAATACTTAGCCCAGAAATCTCCACTCATATGTACCGTCTAGCTGACCCACATCTTATTTCTCATCTACATGCTCAAATTTACATGTGGAAACAAAATGCCTCAGATATTGTTTTTCCTTTGTAATTTTACGAGTTTTAACACATGAGTTTTTGAAGTGTAACGTTTTAGATCCATCTTCAGTCACCCAAAAGAACAGGGCCAGAGGGTTTCTGGGCATTTTCCTCCCTATAGATCTGGTCTCAGGTGTTTCACCTCCATGACCCTGACTGCTGCAGGTGACAATCACTGTTTCAGCTGGAGAAATAATGGTACATTTGGTGACAGGAGGATTTCCTCCCACTCAACAACCATTGGTTTAGTTTATCCTATTAATTTAGGAACAAAACTTTCTTTCTGCTCTCTCCTGCAAGGTAGATTCATCACCTGTGTCCTTCACACAGATCTCAGGCTTAGTCTAAGCTCTCCAAATGCCCTAAAGAGGAAAGAAGATATGTAACTGATATACATGGGGAGTTTACAAGACCGTCTTCTGTTCCCATATATTAAGTTCATTACCCCAGCCATATTTAGAAAACAGCATGCATGCATGTGCTTATTCTCTGAGAAAAGAATGCTTTATTTAAAAATAGATAAAAGGAGCATTTAGACTTTCTTAAGTTTGAATACTATATGCATGTTAAGGAGATCCTAACTGCTAGGACTCTACCCAAGATAAAACAAAATGTATGTCAACATGAAGACTTGTGTGTGAACATTCATGGAGTGTTCTTCCTAACGTGCAAAAGTGGAAACGCTCTAGATGTTTTTCACCTGGCAAATGGATAACGATGTGGTATATCCAGGCAGTGGAGTAGTATTCAGCAATAAGAAGGAGTGAACATCAACCTGCAACACGGATAAATCTGAAAACATTATGCTAAGTGAAAGAAGCCAGTCAAAAAAGTCACACAAATGCATTGTCATCCCATTTATATGGAGTGCTCAGAAAGAAGATTAGTGGTTGCAGGGGCTGGGGGTGAGAATGAACAGTCACTAAAAGTAGACACCTGATTTCTTTATGGGGTGATGGAAATATTCTAAAATTAGACATTGGTGGTGGTTGGACAACTCTGTAAAGTTACTAAAATTATACACTTAAAAATAAAGTCAAGGGGTGGGGAGTTGGGGAGAGATAGCATGGGGAGAAATGCCAGATATAGGCAATGGGGGAGGAAGGCAGCAAATCACACTGCCATGTGTGTACCTATGCAACAATCTTGCATGTTCTTCACATGTACCCCAAAACCTAAAATGCAATAAAATAAAATAATTTAAAAAAAATAAAGTCATCAAATTATACACTTAAAATGGGTGAATTTTATGGTATGTACATTTTATCCCAATAAACTTGTTTTTAAAAGGGATAATGCCTGTTAATGTATGTTTTAACAAATATTTATTAAGCACTAATCTTTGAAAAGAGTTACATGAGGCCTCTTCCCATGTACTCTTTCATTGCAAGAGGGTAGCTAGGATTCGTGAAGCCGCAAACAGGGGAGGGACGCTAAGCTCTGGGGCAGATTCCTGGGCAATTAATTCACCAGATGTTTTCCTGAATCCCTTTCCTTACGCTTGACAGGGGACACTGCTATGCTCCTGACTGTCCCACTTCCGTCTGCTGATGGGAAATAGCCAAAGCTTACTCATGGCATATGATCAGGCTCAGCAAATGCAATCCTTTCATTTGGATTTGGGACATCCCCATGGGGAAGTGTGATGGAGAAGGTGCATGGGCCCTGAAGCAGGCAGTTCAGAGCAGAATCCTGAGCTCCACCCCTACCAGCTGTGCAGGTCAGGCCAATGGTCAGCTACGGCTGCAGCCCAGCCATCTCACCTGAAATACAGCAGTATAAATTTTACAAGGTTGTTGTGAGACTCCAATGCATTAAGCTTAGAAAATACTGACTACAGGTTCTGTACACAGGAGGAGCTCCATATATGTTGATCAAAAAAAATCAGCCTGCCTTAGGTAGTAGAAAAATGTAAAGCATCGAACTGGTTATTTATCTCAAGTATTTAACCAACAAAGGAACGCGTGTTCTAAAGGCGGTTATTCAATAGGAGACAGGCACATGTGTTCATCTGCCGCCTAGTGACTCAGATGGGGTTAATGACATCAGATGCCTGGGGAGAGTCCCCATTGGCTAGTGGCTCTTTTAGTTCACCAGCGGCCTGTCCCATCTGTAACTCTCTGCACATACACACATGATTTCATGGGGAGTGAAATACTGGAATCAGATAAGAAAATTTGGGAGGCTTTGTATCTTACTAGGTGGCTGAAAATCTCTCCCAATGACATGAACTTTGGTAAAAATGAGTGCTTAAATGAGTGCTCATTTAGACAAGCCAACTTAAGGGTGTCCTGGTACTTGCCTAGGCCATCCCCCAAGGGCAGGTGTTCCATGCCTCACATAGCAGAGAAAAACTCTTCGGGAAACCCACTGGAAGTCGTTGGAAGCAATCTGAGGAAGTCAGCCTGCATTGCCAAGGGGGATGTGTTAGATAAACACCTTTTACTTGCTGCAGAATCAGCTTGGCAGGCCGTCAGGTGTATACAGGCTGTGCCAGAGCTGACCCTCCCAAGAACTGCCATACTCTCAGTGCCACAAACGGATCACCTACTGCACCGGTGTTGTAAACCTGAGTTATCCTAAATTCCAGATAAAGTCAACTTCTCGTATTGCACAGCTTGGCAGGGAAGTGGGAGTAATGCAGAGTGGGAGACACAGGCGGGAGCCCCCCCCCCATCTGGCACAGCCCCTTAGACTCAGCAAAAGGAACCGACAGGCACCTTTCAAGAGCTTCCGGCCACTGCAGAGAACCACACAGTGACCACAAAGCGGTGGTGGCAAGGTCTCTCTCGGCCGCATTTTGCCAGCATTTGTTGTGATCATTGACAAGTTCCTTAATCATCTTTAGCTTCAGGTTGCCCATTTTTTAAATCACAATAATAACACGATCAATCCCTGAGGATCGTTATAAGAAACTAAGAGTGGTTGGATCTACAGAGTGCCTGGAGCAAAAGAGGGGTGTGCACACATCCATTTCCTTCTCCACCTTGCACGGCTTTTCTTCTTTACCAGGTGACGTGTGTTTTAAGGTGCAGACTGGCAAGCCCAGTGCTCCCAGCACTACCTGATATAAAACCAAAGCAAAGATTAACTCTCACTGGCCAAGAAGAATGTTTCCTGACCTTTCGTTTTGAAAAGCCCCTTGACTTTCCCCACACCGTCTTCCACCTTGCATCCACAAGCAAGCGTCATGATGAGACAGACGGGCATCATGAAGAGGGATGGAGGCAGTGGCCAGCCGTCCGGAGGGGGAAACCACACGCATCTGGGGAGGAAGGAACTCTCTTGTGGCAGATTGATCACCGTCATACTTGCACAACCAACGTTGCCCTTAAGAGGAAGCCTTTGAGGGGCTTTCCTGGAGCTGAGTTTGCACATGCACTGTGGCTGAGCATGCCCACGGTAGGATGCCTGTAACTGTGAGAATCCAGCCGAGACACCAGGAAGAGACTTGGGTGTCTAAATGGCCACCAACATTGCCAGCAGCTTAACAGAACAGCAAAACACCAGTTCTATTGTTTCGGTTTGTTTTTCCTTTTCAAAAATTCTTGGGTGAACAATTGTAATCTTTTTGTCTCTATGTCAGGCTAAGAGGGTTTCATTTTTGTTTGCCACAAAAGGATCTATTTTAATAGATCATTATAATTTTTATTGCATAGCCTACATTCTTTATAATTGTAAAGTTGGGGTAGGAAAAATCAGAAATAGATTTCCAGCAAAACTCTTCAAGTTCCTGAATGAGCCTCCCTCGAGAAAGGTCATAGGCGAAACAAAACTCAGGAAAAACTCAGAGGCACAGAACTGCATCCCACAGGTGCTGAGGTTGCTCTGATATGATGTTATATCCACTCCGGTCCTGGCCTCTTTAAATAAATGGCAGAAAATCATGTTTCCTAGTTCAGGAAATAAAAAGCCCTAGGAGAAGTGGTGAATCTCCGGGCAGATCAACAGCATTTGTTCTCCAGACCTGAACTTCCCAATCAGCAGTGGGTCACAGTGGTAGGGTCTGAGGGCTCTTTTTTCTTTCTTTTTTTTTCTATTGCATTTTAGGTTTTGGAGTACATGTGAAGAACATGCAAACTTGTTGCATAGGTACACACATGGCATTGTGATTTGCTGCCTTCCTCCCCATCACCTATATTTGGCATTTCTCCCCATGCTATCTCTCCCCAATTCCCCAGCCCCCACTGTCCCTCCCCTATTTCCCCCCGACAGACCCCAGTGTGTGATGCTCCCCTCCCTGTATCCATGTGTTCTCATTGTTCAACACCCACCTATGAGTGAGAACATACAGTGTTTGATTTTCTGTTCTGTGTCAGTTTGCTGAGAATGATGGTTTCCAGGTTCATCCATGTCCCTACAAAGGACAAGAACTCATCGTTTTTGATGGCTGCATAATATTCCATGGTGTATATGTGCCACATTTTCCCTGTCCAGTCTATCATCGATGGGCATTTGGGTTGGTTCCAGGTCTTTGCTATTGTAAACAGTGCTGCAATGAACATTCATGTGCATGTGTCCTTATAGTAGAACGATTTATAATCCTTTGGATAAATACCCAGTAATCAAAACTACATTGAGATACCATCCCATGCCAGTTAGAATGGCGATCATCAAAAAATCTGGAGACAACAGATGTTGGAGAGGATGTGGAGAAATAGGCACACTTTTACACTGTTGGTGGGAGTGTAAATTAGTTCAACCATTGTGGAAGACAGTGTGGCGATTCCTCAAGGACCTAGAAATAGAAATTCCATTTGACCCAGCTATCCCATTACTGGGTATATATCCAGAAGATTATAAATCTTTTTTCTTTCTAAAGTTTCGACAGGACAGCCAACATCTTGGTCGCATGGCAGAGTAAGAAAGATCGGCTGTCTCTGTGTAGGTGAAGAGACGATGACGTCGTGAACGAGGCGGGAATGAGAGCATTCATCTCTCAAGGCTCCCACCCTGGCTTCCCCTCCACCATCAGGCCCATCGGCTGTGGAGACTCTCTTCCCAAGCACTGCGGGGCCATCTCAACCTCTCTTTATGCTACTTCTTGAAAAGGCGACCTTGCTCAGTGTCCTGGAAGCAGACCCCTGACGGAATGCAGCATAACTTCCAGGTCACAGCGCTTCCCCTGGGAAAGCAGAAGAGCCTGTCACACCCCCACGTCCACGTGGAACCCGACTGGCGCGTAGGAAGGTCCTGACTCTGGGACAATAGAGCACCAGCCCTGGTGGCCTGTGAGGGTTCCTTTGGATTCGCTGCAGTAGCGACACTTATCCCGAGTTGGAAAAGCTGCCTTCCAGCAGCCGTGTGGTGTGTGTTCCCATCCCCACACAGAACCGGAGGCCTGGAAAGGCAGGCTTCCTGCAATGATGGACACATGGGGTGGGGGGAGATGTTTACATGGGACTTCTAAAAATGCAACTTCATTGAAATACAATTCACATCTCACACAATTCATTAATTGGAAGTATACAATTTGATAGTTTTACTACATTTTCAGATACACACAACATCCCATAGTCAATATTAGAACTGTTGGATCACCTCAAAAATGAGTCACAAACCCTTCCATCCAAGCAGATGTGGGTGCCATGCCTGTACAGCATGCAGAACGGTGAGCCAAGTGAACCCCTTTCCTTTATAAATTAGCAAGTCCCAGGTGTTCCTTTACAGCAACATACAATGGACTAACACAAGGAGTCCCTTACATATTCTAAATATGAGTTCCTCATTTCGTATGTGATTTGCAAGTATTTTCTCTCATCCTGTTGGTTGTCTTTTTACTTTCTTAATAGTGTGCTTTGAAGCACAGAAGCTTTAGATTTTTATGAGGGTCGATGCCATCCATTTTTTTGTTTTAAACTAGCTGCTTATGCGTTTGGTGTTGTGTAGAACAATTCATCACCATGTTCAATGTCATTAAGATTTACCTCTGTGTTTTCTCCTAAAAGTTTTCTTGTATCAATTCCCCCTTTAGATCATTGGATCCATTTTGAGTTAATTTTGTAAATGATGTGAGGTAGACGTCCAGCTTCATTCATTTGCACGTAGCTACCCAATTGTCCCCGCCCCATTTGTTGAAGGAAAAGATTTATTCTCCATTCAATTGCCCTGGCACCCTTTCCCAAAGTAAGCTGATACAATGTTTGCTTCTGAAATTTTAATTCTATTCCATTGCTTTATAGCTCTATATTGGGCCACTACCACACTGTGTTGATAAATTGCCTTATAGTAAGTTTTAACATCAGAAACTATATCTGTTTTCCCTTTCCAAAGTTGTTTTGGCTATTCTGGGTCTCTTATTAATTCCATATGAATTTTAGGATCAAATTGTCCGTTTCCACAAAACAGTCGTCTGGGATACTGACAGGGATTGCATTGAATCTGCAGATTAGTTTTGGCAGAAATACCATTTTAAAAATATTAAGCCTTTTAATTCATGAGCATAGAATGTTTTTACATTTACTGAGATCTTGAATTTATTTCAACAATGCTTTATAGTTTTCAAAGTGAAAATCTGACATTTCATTTGTTGTTTATTCCTTATTTTATTTTTGATGCTATTTTAAATAGATTTTTTTAATTTTTGGATTGTTCAATGAAAAGCTATAGAAATACAATTTATTTCAATTTATTTTTGTATGTTAGGCTTGTATTTTTCTACTTGCTGAATTCATTTAATATAACAATGGTTGCTGGGTTTTTTGTTTTTGTTTTTTTACTAAATTCCTTGGAATTGTCTCCATACATGATCATGTGCCTGCAAGTAGAGATAGTTTCACTTCTTTGTTTATAAGGATGTCTATTATTTCTATTTCTTGCCCAACTTTCCTGCCTAGAGCCTCCAAAACAAGGTTGCATAGAAAGGGTGAGAAAAGGCACCCCCTGTCTTTTTCTTCTTCTCAGGGGGAAAGCACCCTGTCTTTCACTACTAGGTATGGCATGCGTGTGACTTCTCACAACGTTTTTATTGCATTCACTGCCATTTGTGAGTCTTACTTAAGTACAATGGCAGAGGAAAATCTCAGTGGTCGTGCCATGACCACAGTGCACTCATCAGAGGGAAAATGTTGCATGTGAATCCTCTGCTGACCACGTGAATTCTAAACATTTTCAAACACCCCTCGAGTTCTCACACCCTGACTCCAAGTGGTTCTTCCGTGCTGCCTGCTCCAACGTGTCCAGGTTAAGACCTGTGCTTTAATTGAGCTTCAACAGCTTGTTACTTCCCAGTGCCTTTCTTGTACGCCTTAATCTGTCTAAAAACATTCTGCCAGTTCTCTAAGGCTTGACTGATCTGCCCTTGGCGGAATCTCCCTAGATCTCTTAGACTGGAAGTAATCTTGGCTAAGTTTAGCTCCTCTATATAATGTTTATGTCACAGAATAATTTCTACCCTATACTGCCATTGCAGGCTGGCCTTATCTCTTCTATTGACTGCAGACTACTTCAGAAAGAACCAGGTCTAATGGATTTGTATTTCTTCTTCTGTATCTCCGTGTGTAGTAGGTAGCCAGTGGAATTATAGAATAAAGAAATGAAGTGTGTGTGTGTGTGTGTGTGTGTGTGTGTGTGGAGAGAGAGAGAGAAAAGAGAGAGAGAGAGAGACTAACAAATTTAGGTAGAAATAGCTTTGCTTAATTTGGTGGGGCTAGAAAATTGATACCACCTTCCATCTGCAGCAAGCGTTAGATTTAGAATTGATTCACATATGTCTTATTAACTTCTTAGCAAGTTGTCCAAGGAGCCATGCACTTACTACCAGCCAACTTTACGTAGCAAGCTGCCAGTGTTCTTCAAGTTGGGTGATTTGCCTGAATGGAGCGGAGTCCCAGTGCTGCCTCGGTCCCCATCGTGGACTGAGCCCACCAAGAGGGCACTGAAATTTGTCTTGTATTCCTCCTATTCACCTCTGCAGACTGGTGGGTCTGTAATAAAAGACTCTGAAAGACAGCTGGAATTCAACGATTGGACAAACTGTCATCAATATGCTAACACCATGATATGAATAAAGCAATTTTTGCACTTTAAGGGGGTGCTGGCGATGCATTTCTTGAGTTAATTCTGTGGAAATAAAGAGACCTGTCCTCCAAAGCTCGCAATCAAGCCGGAGGGTCAGAGCCCCTTGCACTCTGACTCTACGGGTGTCATGCTGGAGAGCTTCCCTTTGAGTTGTGTCTTCCGTTTGTGCCACTCTAACAGAATACCACAGACTCAGTAATGTATAAAGAACATAAGTTTATTTTTTACAGTTCTGGGGTCTGAGAAGGCCAAAATCAAGATCAAGATGCCAGCAGGGTTTGTTGCTGGGTGAGGCTTCAGTCTGTGCTTCCGAGATGGTGCCTTGCACGCTGTGTCTTCCAGACCCTGTGCTCACTTGGCAGAAAGCAGAAGGGAAAAAGGAACAGACCCCCTCTGCCAAGTCTTTTAAAAGGGTGCCTAATCTTATTCACGAAAGTGGAGGCCTCCTGACCTGTCATCTCTTAAAGACCCCACCTGTTAACATTATGACGTTAGCCATTAAGTTTCAAGGCATGAATTCCTGAGGAGACTCATTCAAACCACTGCGGTTACTATGCCCCAGTTTAGCAGTTATGGGGTACAAATCCACAGCTGGCTAAGAACCGACGTTGAAAGTAAGCATTGAGCAGTCATTTCAGCACGTGACAGCAATTCTGTGTCAGTTGCATCTAAGGATTTAAAGGTTTCTATATTTTTATTTTATCATGTATTAATTGTCATTGTATTTTACAAAAACAAAAATATTGGTCTGCTGTGGATTAAGGGAAAAGAAACCCTAGTCCTTCCTGCCAGATAGTGGGAGAATCCCTGGTCTTCAGAATCTCTGTGTGGGTGAAGTAAGGACTGAAAGGGTGCTCCTCGGGGTGGGGCTTGATGGGTTCTCAGGCAAACAAGTCAATTTAATGAGTGGAAAAATCTTGGCTGATTCAGCCTGGCCAATAAATATTTTTATCTTATCATACCTGTATTAAACGAAGAGTCTATTACTTAATGCACCCTTTTAGAGGAAAGTTAGTGAGGAATACATCTTTCTCAAGTTGGCTAGGAAGCCAGAGTGTTTGCATTTGGGTATTAGATAGAGGCAAGGGGTCATCACAGGGAGCTGATAAGGCTGAGTATTTAGTACAATTTCAGTGGCCAGCTTTTCAATATGCTCAAAGGATGCACAACTGTGCACTTATAAGGTAACTTTTTTTCTGTCTTAAAATTTCTTCTGCTCCTTCAAAGGAAAGCAATGAGAGCATATAACTTTGCAGGCACATAAAGACTGAAACCCAAACAGAAAACTACAAGAAAACCTCCTGATCGAATTCTAATAACTGACCCCCTCCGGGACAAGGATGAGGGGGGATCAGGAGGGGGCAGCCAGGAGTCCCTGTGAGGCCTTTCCTGGGTTATCTGGCTTTGAAAGGATCATGTTCAAACCCTGCAAAGATAAAAGGCAGCCTCCACAGGCTGTGAGCCGGACCGTTAAACATTTCCATATGACAAAGTCCTCTCCCGGGGTCTGACCTGCCCGGAGCACCCAGTCTGTAGATCTGAGGCCCAGGCCTTCCCCTGCCTGCTCCTCCGGGAAGAGTCTGGGGAAGGAGCTTTGAAAAGGACTTTAAAATGCTTTCTGTGGGGGGGGAAAAGTCTCAATGCAAAAGAAGCCAGATACATAACAATGTTCAAACAGACTCTTCTTTAAATGGATTTTTAGAATTAAAAACAACCTGGGAATGATAGTAAATCTTGTGAAATAGAGTTCATTTCTGTTCATATCTGCTCCCTCCTTTGATAGATTTATCAGATATTATTTATTTATAATGTTTCTGTTTGTTCAATCAATGTAAAATAGGAGCAGCCTCATCAGAAGCCCCGGAAGGCTTGAGAATCTATACGGATTTCAGGAAAACGACTAGGTTTTATTTTCTACCTTTTCCATAAATTAATTTTAAATTTTTTCTTGATCTTTTTACTCATTTTTAATATGCACTTAAAGCAAGCATTGAATAAAATTATCTGTTACATATATGTATAGATGTATAGTTTAATTGCATCATTTCCACCCAGTATCTCGCACATTGTAGAGTAATTGTCTGCTGATTGCAAAGGATAGATTCTTGAAGCAATAGCAAAGCTCTTAAGAACAATTTTTAAAAACCCAAAGAAAATAGATTCTCCAAAAAAATTTATACAGTTTGAGATTTTTATGCTTTTCTTTTTAAATATTACTAACATGAGATATTTTTTCCAGAGTTGTTAATTGTAATCTCATTCATTTAAGGCTTTCCTAATGATTTAGAGAAAAACATAATAATTCAATGTGACACTCAGTGGTGAATTTTAACATAAAACCTTTTTGGTTTGCTATTAGTATTTAAGTAGCTTTGAGGAGAGGAGCAAGTGGGAAAATTATGGGTTTGATAACACACTGCAGAAGCTCTAATCCCAGAGAAAAATAAAGAGTGCTTAAATGGAATGTGTTCAGCATTCATAAGAAAAGTAAGTAACACGTTTGGGAATATTTTAGCTCGGCTACCACGTAAGACAGGACACAGACAGCTCCCAATGTCAAGAGCAGTGCCGCCTGCACTGGCATCAGTGGGAGGAGCCGGGATGGACATCGAGGTCCCTAAAAAGATTCCTCCTCCAGCACAGCAGCTCTCCCTGTGAGCACAGGGCTGATCCCCCAACCCCAGAAGAGCTAGGGGTTCTCTGTGCTCCGTTATGGCCTCCAAATAACCTGCTTCAGGAAGGATTTTGTTTCCAGAACTCTAAAACATCACCTTTGTAAGCAACGCATTCCTTTCAGCCTTGGAAATTAATAAAACCCCATTTCTGCTTTCTCTAGGAGTTTCTTTGATGCCCAGGCTGACCTCTGATAGGTGGAGCAGTTTGCACGACCTCACCCCTGCATTTTCTATGTTAAACTCAAGGGAATTATGGATTCACAAGGTTTTACAATTCTTATTTTAAAAATTAAAAAAAACACACAATGCTCGTTTCAGTTTATGTCTCATGCAATAGAGATGCTAAGATGTGTATGTGGTAGCCAAAATGCTAATGAAGTTCACTGAAATTAACTTCATTTTTTAAGAAACTGAGCATGTGATATTTTTTAAGAATAGAAATTTGTTTTTTTAACCAACTAGTCTAAATACAAAATTCGAATAGTTCTTTAGAGAACAGAATTTATCCTCTCCTAAAAGTTCCCTTTGAAAATTAGATTTTAAAATGTATCAAACTAACTACATTTGAAGCTAATATTGAAGATTCTGGGAGAACAAATTCAATGTATTGCACTTTCTAACCCCTTGTAGCTGTATATTGGAAGTTTCCATATTTACATTAAGGATTTAAGAGTAGAAATTAAATAATTTGTAGTTGTGTCAGAAGTTTATGACTGAATATTTCAATGGTCCGAATGCACCCTGTTCCTTCTCTGGCGTTCTCCAGCTCTTCTTTTCAGGTAGCAGCAGAGGAGGAAACACACACAAACATATTTTAAGTAACAGTCTTTATAGACTATTAACGTTTGTTTCAACAAATGTATTATTAAAAGATACTAAACATTGCTCTGCCCGTAAAATTCCCAGTTCAACCTCCCTTTCCTAGGCTCTACGTGACAGTCTTTCCTCGACTCTGCGTTACCGTGATTGCTGTCGATTATTTTTGGGGCGCCTCCCCTGCCACATCTGCACCTGCAGCCCCCGAGGCTGAGCTTCTCTTCCACCAGCCTCCTCAGGCCTCAGCCACCTCTCCCTCCTGCCTCCCACCTGCCGCTCACTCAGACAGCACATGGCAGGCTGGGACAGGTCGTGTCTGTGCAGAGTGAGGGTTCCAGGGACCACGGTGGGGTAAGATGCACGATCCTGGGAGCCTGCTGTGGGGTGGGGCACCTGATGCAGCCATGCAGAGCTGTCCTGTGTGTGCTCACCTCCCCCATGCTCACCTGAGTTATGCTTAGGTGAATGGTCAGAGAGAAAGTTCTCGCAGCAAAGTGGCAGTGACGATGGCTCATCAGATCAGACATTTGTAGAATAGACAAAAAATGTGGTTGCCAGAGGCAGAGAATTGTTAGGATAGCACACTGATGCCTCATAAACAGACATCTCGCCAATCCAGTTAAAGTTTTGAACCCTTTTCAGGTAATTATTCCTCTGTCATCTGTCACTGTTCGTGAGTTTGTCTAAGGAATTTAACTGTAAGCGTTCTAACGCATGCCTTTGGGCTCCAGTGGTACAGGCTGATGCAACGTCACACGTCCTGGAAAGAGAAGACGTGAATACAGGTGAATACGATGTCTGGAATAGCCACAGCCCTCAGCCCTGGGGGACAGGGACCACCCAGACTCTCACAGGCACTGCGGACTTACCATGTGTGGGACTTTTGCGAGCACTCTAGAGAAAACATCTCAGTCCTGTGGGGTAGATACCATTATTGTCTCCATTTTATAGATGAAAAGACCAGGGTTCCCGCAGGACAGCATGCTGTGCATCCGCGAGAGAGCCTGGTGGGTACATAGCACGGGTTCGACTCCGTCATCCACCTCCAGAGTCCCCATTGTAGGAGTCTGTGCAATCCAGGATGCTTTAGGGTGGGGGCAATCTCCTTGCATCCGGTGCGGTGGGGAGACTCAGTCCTTCTTAAGGAGGGTCTTCCACAGAAGGGGGCTTTGTACAGTCCCCGGAAGTGAGAAGGAGTAACTGGAAACTCCTAAGTGATGCACCTTGTTTACTGAGCTCTCTCTCAGAGATTCATATAAAGGCATTTGTTATGCCTACAGGTTTTTAAAACCAGAGGAGAATGCTAGGACACACGTTTTCCATCACAAAGCCTATGCATTCTGCAAGACCCGGGGGAGGTGGCAATGAAGCCTGCCTGGTGACAGGGGACAGTCAGCAGCCCCCTGGGAGACAGGAGAAACTTTCCTCTGCCTTTGCCATTGAATAGAGTGAAGAGCTGACTGCACACTGAGCAGGAACCCCCTGCCTGTGGGCCCTGGCTCCCTGCATTGCTGCGTGGCTGAGGTCAGTTCCAGAACTTCCTTGACCCCATATGGGGGCTGGAGTGGTAAGGGCGAAGTGCTACGTGGACCTGGTTGAGGGTAGGGGAAGCCGCTGCTGGAGGAGGGGGCGTGTCTAGGACTCAATCAAATACTGAGGGTCCATTTCTAAGATGTTTTACCTGTAAAATCTAAATAAATGTCATAGTTCCATCCAGTCACTTAAAATGACCCACAGGACACATTTCACCTTCTGAAACTTAGTTTTCTGAAAGCTTTGTTTGAGAACAAACAAACCTGTTTCCAGTAATTTCTTGCCACCCTGATGTAAGTGGACTGCATTTTTTGCAATCGTCAGCACGAAGGGAAACTGCTAACCTCCCCGTGGCCTCCTCCCAGAACAACGAAGGAAATTAGCTCAGCTTTTATTTTACTCCTTTCATTAAAAGTTTGCTTCAAACACCACCTTCCACGTAGTCACTTTACCTCCTCCATTGGTGCAGTGCAGGATAAAACCTCTCCTAAGTGTTAACAAGTCAACACGTTCATTCATTTCATTTCTAAATGACATTTACTCACACGCTGTAAAACCAGGGGAGGAGGCGACTGTGTTGGCTTTATCTCCTCCTAAATTAAGATAGCGGTTTAAATTGAAAATGTAATTTAAATCCCTTCCGAGCTGGGAATCGTTCTCCGGCCGCTCTGCAGAGCTTCACAGACAGCCTGCAAAACGGCTAGGTGCTGGAGGAGCAGCTCTTCAGTCAAAGGAGAATTCAGAGCAGATAGAGACAAATCATCCCATGGCATAGGTTAAAAGAAACCTGTTACTATGACAACAGATAGGGTCAGATAACAAAATGAACAGCCACTTTTGATCTTCAAAAAATTCTTTTTCCTTTGCTCTCTCTCCTGTTATCTGGACCACTCCATCAAACACCTAGCAGATAACACAGTTGAAAACCCAATCGACCTTCAAGAAAATCCAGACAAGTTAGAAAGTGTATGGAAAGGTTACCATCACAGTGAAAGTGCTTCTGATGATATTTGCCTGTATACACAGAAACACACACACATCCATTTTTCATGAAGGCAACAGGATAGGCTTCAAAGGGATGCACAATAGTGCTTAACACATGTACATAACAGTAATATTTTTATCACTGTGAATTGAAATAGTAAGAGACATTCAAAGTTAAAAGCTTTAGACGCCAGGACTCATTGTCATCATATTTTGGAGTAGTTAGTATAGCAGCACTTCGTATAAACCGGCAAGCAAAAACGCATAAAATGATAGTGGAGAAGTAAGTTGAGCTCAGAGAGTTCTTGCTCATTCAGTAATACTCGTAGACAGGTTGGTCAAGATCACATATAAGTGAAACTAAACAAAACTTTAAAACCTTATGACGCTTTTTCATTCTTTTCAATCCTAGAGAAATTGAATTGAACTCCAATTGCGTGCCACAGTCCTCACAGAATCTGCATTCAGCACTACCTTTCATAAGAATACTGTGAGCATTCTTCACGCTGCACATGCTTCTACAAAAGCAAGAGGAAAATGTTCTGTTCCAGTTCACGCGAGTTCACATTTTTATTCTGATGGTCAACAAAGACGTTTTGCCATGAGACTGAGGGACTTTGTTAAGGGAAAAACCTGTCTTCCCGAGTCCACAAGGGGTGTGGTTTCAAAGGCAAGAACTTTCCAGCGCCATGCCTCCATCCACCTCCCCCATCCGGGAACCTACAGTTCTTTGTCTAACTTTCCCGCAGCGGGCTAGGTAAGAAATTCCAGGTGAGCTCCCTTTGTTCAGAAAGCCCGCCAAAAACCCTGGAAGGAGGGGGCTCTGTTGTGGGCCCAGGCAACCAATCTGGGATCAGAGTCAAAGATCAATCACTCCAGAGGAAGTCTGAAAGGACTCCTCTCATTGGACAAGAACATGAATGGGGGAGGGAATAACTTCCAAGTTAAAACCCCACTGCCCCTACCTGTGCGGATTTTCCCTCTCTGGGATCCCCTCCCACAACAACATGGGAGCTGTCTTTCCCTCTCTACCTGTGTGGATATCCCCTTCTGATTCCCCTCCCACCGCAGTGTGGGAGTTTTCTCTCTCTTTCTCTTTCTCTCTCTCTCTGCCTAAGAAATTGCTTTCTGCTAAACTCTTTGGGTCTGTGAAATTTATACAAATGGTAAGCTCATTGCCCTGCCAGGGCCTTTTCCCCATTCCTGGGGCCAGTGAGCACAAGAATCCCAGGCACATCAAATTGGGGGAGGAAGTTGAACCCCCTCCCGTCCTGTGACCCGGTTACAAAACCATTAATTTGTTTTCCCAAAAATGAAATAAATTCCAGTATTGACACTGTGCAATCTGTTCCTTGCATGTGGGATGCTCTCTTCTGAATGGTTTGGCCAGATTGTAGGACACACGTGGTAAGCAGGGAATTTGCTCTCCAGTTTGTTTAAGCTTCCTGTTACACTCAGATGCTAATTCATAGTGGGCCTGTAAATTAAGAGAGGTCCTTCCCTGATGGCCACCTGCTTCCATGCTTTTAACTTTCCAACATACTGTGCCATTCTGGACCGAAATTTTCATTCTATGGCTCAGACTAGAGGTGATGTATTCATATTTTATTTAAAAAAAATAAGAACCCACTCTCAATCATATCTTTGACCCGAAAGTTTTTGAAAAGCACATGCCATTGCCCCATTGGCTTCTAAAATAAATTATTTTCAAAATGAAACACTTTTGGATGATGGAAACGTTAAACCAAGGCAACAGTGAAAGAGTGAATTTAAGGGGGCTTCAGTGATCATTATTTGAGGTCCCCAAGACCAAATGCACTGAAAATAATGGGACTCCTACATGTTTGGTTTTAAAAAGTGGCAATACATGTTTACATTGAACTGGAATGTGGAAAATGGCTATGTGTCATTTTTAAAGTGATCCCAAATTCAAAATGTTCATAATAATTAAAATATTACAATATTTTGATGTGTCAATGGTGAAAGTCTTTCCTCCCTTCCTCCCTCCCTGTCTTCTTCCTTCCTTCCTTCCTTTCTTCCTTTCTCCCCTTCCTTTCCTTTCAGCTTACAAGATAATCAGTATTTATAATTTCTGGTTTGAGGCACTAAGTGTCTCCCAGTTGCAATAAGAAAATTATATACAAAAATCATTATCTTTTAAGTTTTACTTTTAATTGACAGATAATAATTCTCTATATTATGGGGGTGCAATGTGATGTTTCAATATATGTACACATTGTGAAATGATCAAATAAGCCTATCATATCATCACCTCAAATATTTATCATTTCTTTGTGATGAGAACATTTAAAATCCTCTCTTTTTGCTGTTTTGGAATATACAGTACATTATTATTAACCACAGTCACCATGCTGTGCCATAGACAACCAGAACT
Source organism: Ateles fusciceps (assembly GCA_036589455.1). Classification (NCBI taxonomy): domain Eukaryota; kingdom Metazoa; phylum Chordata; class Mammalia; order Primates; family Atelidae; genus Ateles; species Ateles fusciceps. Next base: position 7,706,342 of record JAZHEH010000586.1, read on the forward strand.
TATTCCTCCTGTCTAACTGAAACTTCTTACCCTTGGACCAACGTCTGTCCTTCCCCCGTCTCTCTGACATCCCACCCGACCAACTTCCTGCCTTTGGAAGCCTCCAGTCTACTCTCTACTTCAAAGAGTTTGACTTTTTTAGATTCTACATGTAAGTAAGACCACACGGAAATTGTCTCTCTGTTCCTGGCTTATTTCATAATTTCCTCTAGGATAATCCATGTTGTCGTGAATGACAGAGTTTCCTGCTTTTTAAAGGCTGAATAGGATTTCATTGTGTATATGTACCCCATTTTTAATCAGTTTGTCCATTGATGGACCCTTCAGTTATGTCCATATCTTGGCTATTGCAACACTGCAGTGAGCATGAGAATGTAGACAGCTCTTCAACACAGTGATTTCAATTTCTTAGGATAAACACCTAGAAGTGGCATTGCTAGATTGCATGGTGGTTCTATTTTTACTTTTTTGAGGAACTTCCATACTGTTTTCCAAAATGACTGCACTAATTTATATTCCCACAACAATGTATAAGAGTTCTCTTTTTCCACATTCTCACCAACACTTGTTATTGTTCATCTTTTTGCTAATAGCCAATCCAGCAGCTGTGAGGGGAATCATTGTGATTTTAATGTGCGTTTCCCTGGTGATTAATGATGTTAAGCATTTTTTCATATACATGCTGGCCATTTGTATGTCTTCTTTTGAGAAATGTCTGTTTAATTCATTTGCCCATGTTTAAACAGGGTTATTGGTTTCCTTTTTATTGCTACTTTGAATTCCTTGTATATTTTAGATTCTAGCCCCTTATTCAGCACAGGATTTGCAAATATTTTATCCCAATCTGTGGGTTCTCTTCCCTATGTTTGCTGATGACATAATTTTATCTATAAAAAATTCTGAAGATTCTACCAAAAAACTGGTAGAACTAGATAAAAGAATTCAGTAAAATTTCAGGATACAAAATCAACTAACAAAAATCAGTAGTGTTTCTATACACTAACAGTGAACTATCTGATACAAATTTAAGAAAACAATTCAATTTACAACAAAAGATAAAATACTTAAGAGTAAATTTAACCAAGGAATTGAAATACCTGTAAACTGAAAACTATAAAACATTGATAGAAGAATCAAAGCTGACATAAATACATGGAAAGATATGCTGTGTTCATGGATGGGAAGAATTAATAGTGCTAAGATATCTGTACTACACATAGCAATCTGCAGATTCAATGCAATCTCTGTCAAAATTCCAATGATATTCTTCACAGAAATAAAAAGAAAAAATAGTAAAATTTGTAAGGAATCACCAAAGACCTCAAATAGCCAAAGCAATCCTGAGCAAAATGGACAGAGCTACAGACATCATGTACTGAACTTCAAAACGCATTACCAAGCAACAGTGAACAAAATAGCATGGTACTCATGTAAAAGCAGACACATCATTCAATAGAATAAGACAGAGAGCCAAGAAATAAACCCACATGTTTATGTCAGTTTACTTGCAACAAAGTTGCCAAGAACACACAAAAGAGAAAGGACAATATAATCAATAACTGATGTTGGGAAAATTGGATATTCACATGCAGAAGAATATAAATAAGTAATTCACTCCTTATACAAGAATTAACTTGAAATGGGTAGAAGACTTAACCATAAGATCAGAAACTTTAAAACTACTTAAATATAACAGGAGAAAAGCCCCAGGACATTGGTCTGAGCAGTGATTTCTTAAATATGACCCCAAAAACACAGGCAACAAAAGCGAAATAGATCAATGGGATTGCATCTGGTTAAAAAGCTTCTGCATAGTAAGGGAAACAAAAGCCTTTATATTAAAGAAACATTCTTCAAATATTCAGGACATGTTAGAATAATGGTCAATACATAGAATGTGTGTTAGGTCCTTATGAATTAGATGTGATGAAATTTGTTCTGTAGAAACAGCAGCAAACTGCAGGTCGCTGGTCATTTTTGGGAGGATGGGTGGCAATAAAGATGGAGCAGAAGTTCAGTGAGCCTCAATGAGACACGCACAGAACACCCAGCTTGATAGCCGGGTGTTGCGTCATTTAAATCCCTCCATGGCTCAATGGGGGTAGCTCTTATTCCTATTTTCAAGTCAGGAAACCAAAGTTTGGAGAGGTAAATTGTTGCCCAGGTCACTCAGGCTGCTGGGAAGGCATTGATTCCAGGTTTGGCAATATTGAAGAGGGAGTCACTTTTGTTGCTCCAAGGTTCTCTGACTCTCCCATTTCACTAATAAAGCGATGCATCTGGGATCTGACAACAGGGCTCTTACATTTTTGTGTCTCTTCTCCCTTTTCTGTTCATTTTTGTCTTCATTGCAGGTGCAATTTTCATGTCAAGATCTGCAAAAGAGGATGGCTGGGGTCGAAGTCCCTCCCCTGTGCACACGGAGGGGCCACGGCCAGCACGGATTCATCAAGGTGGGTTCCAACAAGGCCAAGGCGGGACAGGACAGAGGGTGCCAAGCAAATAGACCCATAGAAGGAACTTTTCCAATAAAAGTTTCGTCACATGAGGCGAGCGGCTCACAAGGTCAAGAGATCGAGACCATCCTGGCCAACGTGGTGAAACCCTATCTCTACTAAAAAATAAAAAATTAGCTGGGTGTGGTGGCACGCACCTGTAGTCCCAGCTACTCAGGAGGCTGAGGCAGGAGAATTGATTGAACCCAGGAGGCGGAGGTTGCAGTGAGCCGAGATTGCGCCACTGCACTCCAGCCTGGCACCTGGTGGCAGAGTGAGACTGTCTAAAAAAAAAGTTTCATCAGAGACACCTGGAAGGATACCTTTGTAACATATACATGGTCAATTATTTGTTTCATTCATTAGTAAGTATGACTTCTGTGTTTCTTCACTATACCCCATGTTATTTTCACTTTTCTATGTCTCAAATCTCTCTGCAATTCAGAAGGCCATTTGGGTTTTTGCATTATTTCTACCCTCTCATTTACAAAAATAATTGAGTTAGTAGAACTTAAGGTGAAACACAAGAAGAATAAAAAGAAAAACTCAATGAGCCAGAATATTCAACAGACCAATAGCATTCTAGTTCATTCTATAATTTAGTGTAATAAATATTTATTATTTTCTCATAACTACGTATAAGAAATTCTAGTATTATGATGCTACCAGAGCTAAACACAAGCACAAAGTCACCCCTCTTCCATCTGGAAGGAGCACACCAGCCACACGCAAGGGCCTTAAGAAAAGACAGGGCTCAGGAGAGTTGAAAGAAAAAGCTGTCACCTTAAATTTAGGGGATCCGGAAAGACTGTGAAAGAGGGTGCATTGAAAATAAAAGGTGAAATATCATTATAATTTTACAATCAAAATTTAGAGCCAATTAATCTATCCAATGGTGACTTCTCACTCTGCCTTGACTTCTAGCCAGAATGGCTAGCCCAGGGCATCTCAAGCCACCATGCTCTAACTTTTCCTTAGCTTGATATTGAGACAGGACACATAGAAGTGAGTGGTCTGAACACACACCCTTGCCCTAAGGAAAGGGCTCTGCTCTTCCCAGAACTTACATACCCTCCTGCAATCTCCAGCATGGACATCCCACCCTATGGACCAGGTGGCATTTCTGCTCTGCCCCTGCCAGCATCCCTGACACCCTGCAAGAAGAAATGACTGACTTACCTGATCTCTTTCAGGGAGTCCACCTTCACCTGTCTCAAGCAGGGCCCAGCAGTCTTGACTATTCTGAGCTCCTAATTTTTCCCACTTTCTCTGTTCTTTCCATTTTGCTGACACATATTCAGTAGCCAGTGGACTATGCTGTGCGTATCCTAAGTTTGCATCATAGCTATGCTACTGCTTGACGTAGAATGCTCCTTAGATCTTAGCGACCTCTCAGCATTGAAAAATCTGTACATACATACTCAGATATCAACTCTACATGCACATGTGCTCAAAGACATGTGCAAAAGGCATGTTCACTATTGCTCATTTTCATGGTGGAAGACTAGAAAGGCAGGGTCAGAAGAACCACCGCTCATGGCTACTGTGGTATATGACACAGCCACTAACCAGCACCAGCCAGCACTGTCCACGGGGGAGAGAACACGCTCCGGAGGCCATTGCCAAGCGAGTCACAGGATGGAACCTGCCGTCAATCCCACTGATGGAAAATGAGCGAGGAGCCAGACTGTGGATTTGTAACCATAGCTCTCACTCCTCCCTCCAGGCAAGCCTCACCTGAAACAAAGCTCCCCCAGGCCAGGGCTCCTCTACCTGTGCATACAACCTTCTCACAGCCAATGCTCTTGTCAAAGCTGCTCACCTGACAGACCTCGTCCCATCAACCACCTTCTCTCCCTGACCTCCCCAGAGGTTGTCTTCCTGAGTGTCCTGTCTGGGCACAGCTCACCTTGAAAGCCCCCAGAGATGGTCTTCATGTCAGAGCCCCTGCAACCCCAGGCGCAATGCTTTCAAAATCTCCAAATTTTAAGATGTGTAGCCTCCAGCTATATCACGGAAGGCCCCTTCCCCCCAGGAGGCCCCTTGGCTTGCCTCGACCCTCCCTTCCCTGGATGTCATTGTGGTTATGGGAAACATTTCCCAGGGCTTCCTCCTTCAGCTGTCTTCGGGACAGCCCGTGTTCCTGCTTCCTCAGAGAACTCTTATTTCCGTCCCCTGTGCTGAGCTGAGGCGCTGACAGCTCGGGCGTCCCTGGGAGACTGAAGCCAGGCTCCCCCGTTCTTCCCACCTTGGTACCCATGATGGCTCCACATCAGATTTCCCGGGGAGAAGCAGTTGGCCTGATTGACTGTACAGAGCAACTCCATTTCCTCAAAACGACAGCAAGACAAAAGGCAGGAGCCAGCCAAGGGTGCAGAATTGTCTCCTGATTAAGGTGGGGCATTTAGAAAAAGACATGAGAAGAGCAGGTAGCAGATGGGGGTGCTGGGTAGGTGGTGAAAAGTTACATGACTGAGCAGGAGCACAGAGTCAGGAGGGGTGCGTGGGATCCAGCCTCATCCTGCCTCACAGGGCACTGGCCTGCCCTGTCGTCCCCAGGGAAAGAACCATCAGCTCATTTTAGGCCACGTAACCAGCACATCTTTCATTTGTGCCCACCATGACTGCAGCAACAAAATGACACAATGACATCTCAGCAGGAACATTCCTGCCAGGACTCGAACTAGAGGACTGTGCTGATACGTGGTTTGGGGTGCTAGGCGAGACCTCTGCAGTCAAAGGGTTGATTGCGACTCCGTCAAAGGGCGGGATATAGAGATGTGGCTTGCCTTCAATCTTCATATCCTATAAATGCCCCCACACCAACACCTTTTCTTTCAGGAAATATATACGACTCTGTGTGTGGGATAGGAGAATGTTTCGCACAGTATTCCGCTTACCGGATGACTAACAGGCTGTAGGAATCAGCCTTAGACTTTCAGGCATCCTCAGACGCTATGTAGTCACGCCTCACTTCACAACAGGATTACGTTCTGAGAAATGGATTGTTGGGTGACTTTGTCATTGTACAAACATCATATGGTGTCATTATACAAACCTAGATGGTATCCCTACTACACACCTACCCTTTGTGGTAGAGACTATTGCGCTTAGGCTCCCACTGTGTACAGCATGTCACTGTACTGAAGGCTGGAGGTAATTGCAATGCAATGGTTAATATTTGTGTCTCTAAACACACCTGAACCCGGAAAAGGTACAGTGAAAACACAGCATTAAAATCTCATGGGACCAGTATCAGATACATGGTCTATTGTTGACAGACATGACATCCTACAGTTCATAACTGTGTAAGAAAAGCTTCCCACTATTCACCTACCCGCAATATGAACACCCTTAATATACTGGCATTTCAAGAAAGACCTTCTGTTTTAAATAATTGTCCAATAACACTTTGGGAGACCACAGTGGGAGGATTGCTTGAGGCCAGGAGTTTGAGACCAGCCTGGCCAACATGGCAGAACCCCATCTCTACTAAAAATACAAAAGTTAGCTGGGAGTGGTGACACACGCCTGTAATCTCAGCTACATAGGAGGCTGCAGCATGAGAATCTCTTGAACCCAGGAGGCAGAGGTTGCAGTGAGCTGAGATCCCACCACTGCACTCCAGCTTGAGTGACAGAGCGAGACAGTCTCAAAAAAAAAGAAAGAAAAGAAAAAAAAAAAGAATTGTCCAATAGATAGTCTCTTGCTCTTGAGTTTCCAGCAACACTATTAAAATTCAACTCCCAAATCTTAAAAGGGTTCCAGGTTCTCCTTTGTGAATATGAAAAGAAAAAGCAAAAAAAAATTTCAAAATTATGAAGATATAAAACTAACTAGGAATTACTCTCTAATAAAGCAAATGCAGGAACCTTCTTTCTAGTCAGTAAGTGTGAGTCTACGTTTCATCTGTGTTGGAACAATGCCTGAGAAATATGTTTTTGGATTTGTATAGTATTTTGTGGGCAATACATAGATGTATAGCCTATATATATATTTTGTAGGCAATATGTATATTGTGTATATATATTGCCTATATATATATTTGTAGGCTATATACATGGTGTTTTGTAAGCAATATATATGTATATATATTGTACATATATATATAAATATATGTATATTATTGCCTACAAAATACATATATTTATATATATATATACCCATATGTGTGTGTGTGTGTGTGTGTGTGTGTGTGTGTGTGTGTGTGTATTTTTTTTCCTTTACTGGAATGGGCTGTGCTTGTCCATGAAGCTGATGTTCACAGGTAAGTGTCTCTCAGGAGGTGATTCTGCTGCTCCAGGGGTGTTTTTTTCCATGGAACAGCATGGATCGTGCTGGGAGCAGCTGGAAGCCCAGGTAGCCCTGCTCCAGCCCTTCTCCGCTGACCTGGACTGGGCTCTCAGCTGGCACTGGGCCTCATCTTTACCCTCTGTAAGGTGAGCATGGCCTTGCTGCCCTTCCCAGAAGGCAAGTGCGAATCCAAGTTGTCTTAGAAAACCTGAGTATTCTTCCTGAAAGTTTTTGAATCACAAATACAGAATTTAAATATTAATAATAATTCAGACATTTGCGTGCTCATTCCTTTTTTCTTTTTTCTTCAGGTAATCTTAGTTAAGTAAACCACTAGTATGCAGTATCTAACACGGGAAATGCTTCTACATATATGCAAATAACATGCTTCTACATACATGCAAATAACATGGTACAATTAAAAGAAGAAAAAATAGAAGTGTACAATAAATTGGAGAAATCAAATGAAAATGCTTTATGATGCTTTACGTCCAACCTTACATGCAAAGCTTTACTTCCTTCCAAAATATAATAATACAAAATACTTCATTTGCTGCATCACATTAATCACTAGAAAAGAAAAATTGTGCTAAGGCACCCTTTGGAGCAGAGAGGTGGGCACCTGATGCTTCTGAGTGAAACAGTTCAAACCAGGGGTCAAAACTAGCCAGGAAAGCAGAGCTAGTGAAAGGAGCATGTGAAGTGTTCAGTACTATTTAATATTTATATTTAAAAGCAAATTAAGGGCACCCAAGTACTTTGGGAGACCAATGTGGGTGGATCACCTGAGGTCAGGAGTTCAAGATCAGCCTGGCCAACATGGCAAAACCTTGCCTTTACTAAAAATACAAAAATTAACTGAGCATTGTGGCTTGTGCCTGTAATCTCAGCTCTTCAAGAAGCTGAGGCATGAGAATCACTTGAACCCAGGAGGCCGGAGGTTGCAGTGAGCCAAGTTTGTGTCACTGCACTCCAGCCTGGGCAACAGAACAAGATGCTCTCTCAAAAAAAAAAAAAAAAAAAAAGCAATTAAGAACTGTTTAAAGGATGTTTACATTGAGAGATTGGATTGGCTTTAATTATTTGGTTATTTGTTGTGCCTATACAGCGTGTATTAGTCAAATGATAATACAGCTTTTAATAGATTTCTTTTAAAGCATAGCTCCCTGAATTATTAAACGGCAACACTGTCCTTGAAGCATACATGTTCCTTAATGTTTGTCTCCAGCCTGGTCCTCGTTGGAATCGCCTTCCTCTATGGTTTGTGAAGCTGATTGCACATTTCAAGGTCACAGCGCTCATCTTCATTGGAGCAGTGCTTCTGTTTATTACTTTTATTGAATTTTAGTTTAACGCCCTCTTTGGACCTTGCTCAGATGTCAGCATTCTTTGGCTCAGCGAATAGAGAGCAGAGCTAGCGGTCGGCACTGAAGGGGCACTGCTGGGGCCCCGCAGTCCCCTGGTCAGCAGCAGGGGCATCCGAGACTGACCCCTCAGCACCCCTTTGTCTCCCGCTCCTGTTTAACCCTCCATAAAGCTCTCCTACTTCTGGATGTCAGGGAGCCATTTCTTGGAAAACATGGAATGTAGACCTAAAGACCAAGAAGGGGAGAAGCCAAAATGCCCACAGCGGCAGGCTCTGCCTCGCCTCCTCCAGGCTGGCAGGAGTTAACTCATAGGGAAACTCCTTGTTGACCCCACCTCTGTGAGTCTGCTTCACATGCTCCCCCATCACCAGGGGTGCTCCCTCAACCTCAACTTCCGCCCCCGCCTTGGGACCTGCTGGCTCCCCCTGTCCCAGGCCACAGGCAGCGCAGCCCCCTGCATGCACCCACCTGAACCAGTCCCACTGCCAGAGCTCAGGAAGTGTCCAGCAGAGGTTTTCTGTTCAAGGCTGTGGTCCGCATGCTTTGTGTACCCCAAGGTTGAGTGCCCCTGGCTAGACTGCATGCTTCGTCCCAGCCCTATCACATGCAGCAGGGACTCCAGGCTCCCGGAGGACAGCCTCGCCTGCCTCCTCGGTTCAGTTTTCACAGGAGGAGCAAAGGAGGCACAGCGGATGAAATGAATCAATATGCGAGAGGATGAAGGAATGGCCCACGAATGACCCCAGGCTCTCAGGAACTAGAACCCCATGCCACCACCTGCCCCTGGGGCTGGCTTTGACCCATGGCCGTGATTCACGCATTTTTGACTCTGACCCTCGTCTCTGACTTTCAGGGCCTGTCCCTAAGCTGCTTACTGTAAAAGTCCACTGGCTCAAAATATGCCCAAAGAGGCCCGGCTGCCACCATCAACCCCCTCCCTCCACCAGCTCGAGGCCACCAAACCCGCCAGCTTCGGGGGAGCACAGAGCCCTGATTCCCTGATGCTGCATCCTCACATTCCTCACGTCCCAGAATCTGTGCATCTTAGTTTTCTCCAGTCTGTGGTGTGGAGTTCCCCCTTTCCTAGGTATTCTAAAACCATAGCCAACATGTTCCAACTGGAAAGGTGATGTGGCCTTCCTTACCAGCCTCCCGCTGTCAACACTCAACAGTATATTTGGGGCCGCGATGGAAATCTTCCGCAGATGGCCATTGAACAGGATGTATCCGAGGTGTGTTTTCTAAAACAAAACAAACAAAAAAGGTGGCGATTCAAATATAGTTGTTTCTTAATCTCCAGGGGGGACTGGTTCCAGGGTCTGATGTGGATACATAAATCTGTAAATGCCGAAGTCCCTGGTAGAAAATGGCGTAGTATTGGCATACAGCCTATTCACATCCCACCACGTACTCGAAATCATCTCTACATTAAATATAAAACTGAATGCAATGCAAATGCTCTGTAGATAGTTGTTACACTGTATTGGGGTTGTTTGCTCATATTACTTTTTTCTGTGTATAGCTTTTTATTGTTTTATTTTCTGAATATTTTTGAATCCAAGGAGGCAGAACCTGTGGATATGAGGGCTAACTCTAATAGTTTTAAAATTTTACTGAAAATGCCGCACAGTTCATCCACCCATTTTAGTTTCATCGTGTAAATTTCTGGCCCATTGTGCTGGTCTGATGGCTATGGGAATCTTGACAGCCCTGTGGACGTATTAACACTAATCACCACCAGCCACATCCCGGCCTCTTTTGATCCGTAGAGTCGCCTTCTGAGTAAGCGGTGATCATCGGTAACCCTCCCCTTCCATCGTTTGTTTAACTCACCTAACTTGACCCTTACCCAGTCGGCGTTTTCCCCCTCTTGTTCATAAGATACTCTGTCCAATGCCTGCCCAAACCCAAAGAGGTCAAATTTCCGTTATCATCCTAACACAAAATTCCATCAATAAAGAGGAAACATGCTTCGCTAGGCACGGGATTTCCCTTAGTGGATGCGTGCTGACTTCTATGAATTTCATCTTTCTTTTTTGATATACTGCAGATCCCTGACAGCCCCCAGGGTCTTAACGCTCCCAGTAACAATGGAATGAAACAGTTGACATGTGTTGTGTGTTTACCAAGTGGCTGGTGCCATCCAGTCATGTCACAGTCACCTTGAGCTTCTCATCTCATTGAGTCCTCACCACAAGCCTCACCAGCTGCCTATTAGTATCACGTTTCTGTATGAGCACTTTGAGGCCAAGGGAGGCAACAATAACTATGATTTATCGAAAGTCACCAACTGACAAGGGATGGGGGCAGGATTCCATCTCAGGGAATCAAGGGTCCCATTCTTGACTATTACTTCCCACTGCCTGCAGCACTTGGTCCAAGCGTAAATGTGATACGTCCACCTCCATCATCTCATGCCATCCACTGAGATGCCTCTTCAATATTCAGGCATCCAAACGTTCAAATAATAGTCCCGGAGCACCAGCCATACCCCAAAAATTATAACAGGTACGAGAAAGAGAGTGAGTGCTAGTAAAACAGTAAAACAAGCGTAACAGAGCCAGCACCTCCAAAGCTTCCTTCTATCTTGAATGTGTCACGGTTCTGCTCAGTCTATTCCAAGAGCAACACCCTGGTTTTATATCCATCCTGTGTGGGGTCTTATTTTTCAACTTCTTATCTATGGTTTACTTTTATTACACTTCATTTTGCATTTATTATGCACATTACGTAAAACTGTGCTATTTTATTTCTTGAATTCCTACAATGTAGATTCACTGTTACTGTAGTACTGAAAACACTCTCTCAAAATACTAAAACCACCTCTTTCTTGTCAAATTCAATAACCTTTTCCTGTTCCATACTCTGTTCTCCCTTCTCTTTCTGTACCCCTGGGAACACTCCCTTGCTAACTGTAGTGGACTCTCTTCACCCAAATTTAAAAACAAGTCCCTTCCACCCCCTTTTACAACCTTCCAGGATGCCCAGCACCTCCCTGCTTGTGTCAGCCATGCCCAGCACACAGTGAGTTCCCAACACTGGCTCCTCTCCCAGGTTTCTCAGGCTTCTAAGAGTGCCCCGGCGTAGCAGGACCATACTCATCCTTCTGCATCACAACTGTTCTTTGATTTTCCTCTATTAGAAAATAAACACTTTAAAACTAGATTCTAAAGTGCCTGATAAATGTTAATTTGTTGGATAGGAGGATGGATGGATGGATGGATGGATGGATGGGTACATGAATGTATGTATGTATGTATGTATGTATGTATGGATGGATGGATACATGAATGTATGTATGGATGAATGGATGGATGGGTGGGTGGATGGATGAATGGATAGATGGATGGATAGATGGGCACGTGGATAGATAGATGGATAAATACATGAATATATGTATATATGAATGGATGGATAGATGAATGAATGGCTGGATGGGTAGATAGACACACTAATAGGTGGGTGGATGGGTGGATAGGTGGGTGGGTGGATGGATGGATGGACAGATGGATGGGTAGATGGATGAGTGGGTGGACAAAAGGATGAATGAATGGATGGGTGGGTGGTGGATGGATGAATAGATGGGTATATAGATGGATGGGGAATGGGTGGAGGTACAAATAAATGCATATATGGATGAAGCGGTGGGTGGATGTATACATAAATCTATGTATAATGAATGGATGGATGGGTTGATGTGTGGATGGATGAATGGATAGATGGTTGGGTGGATGGGTGGATGGATAGATGGATGGATGGATGGATACATGAATATATGTGTGTACGAATGGATGGATAGATGAATGAATGGATGGATGGGTGGGTGGGTAGTTGGATGCATGAATGGGTGGGTAGGTGGGTGGGTGGATGGATGGAGACTGATTTAATGCATGAGTGAATAGAAAAGACGGTGGACAGGCAGAGGAATGAATGGGTGAAGAGATGAATTGGTGGGGTAAATGAATGTATGGATGGGTAGGTAGGAGGAGGAATATCTGGGTGGATGAATTGATGGGGGTAGGTGGGTAGATGGGTTGATGCATGAATAGATGGATGGATGGATGGATGGAGGGTGGGTGGGTGGATGGATGGATGAATGGATGGTGGATGGGTGGATGGGTGTATGGATGGAGAATGTATGTATGAATGGATGGATGGTTGGGTGAGTGGATGCATGAGTGAATAAAAAAGAGGATGGATAGGTGGATAAATGGGTGAAAGGATGAATTAGTGGGGTGGATGAATGCATGGATGGGGTGACGAATGGATTGATGGGTGGGTAGAGGAAGGAATATATGAGTGGATGGATTGATGGGAGTAGGTGAGTAGATGGGTTGATGCATTAACAGATGGGTGGATGGATGGGTGGATGGATAGGTGGATGGATGGGTGGATGGATAGGTGGATGGGTGGATGGATGGGTGGATGGATAGGTGGATGGATGGGTGGAGGGTGGGTGGATGAGTGGGCAGGTGGATGTGTGATGGATGAATGAATGGGATGGATGATTGAATAGACGCATGGATAGACAAATCAGTAGTTGGGTGGGTTGCTGGATGAATGAGTGAGAACATAAGTTAGTTCATGTTTTAATTCTCCTTTATTCACAGGGTAAAAGCCATAACACAATCTTAACTGCTTTCCCTTTGCACTAATGTTCCTGGCCACCTCTCCCTCCAGGTACCAGTGCTACCACCCTAAGGCCAGGCCCCAAGCCCTCTGCACCTGACTGCTGCCATAGTCTTTCTGAAATTAGCTTGCAGGCTGGAATTTATAACAACTCTATATTGACCCATGCCTCCAGTTCAAGTACGGAGTTTCAAAGGTCCTTCATGAGCCTCCTCCTTTATCTGAGAATGGTGGCTTCATCATGAGAACTCCTGAGAATGCACCCACAGCTGGAGTGAGGCTGGATCCCCCTTTCTGAGAGCCTCCCTGCCTCTACCCTTTCCCAGCCCTCATCCAGCCATGCTCACACAGGTTTGCACAAAGACACGGTTGAGTTTGTGCCTCAGTTTTTTAAACATAAGAATATGGATTTTGCTTACACCTACTAGTCAGAGTGATTATGCTTTCAGAATAAAAATCTGTTCATATGACTTGATTACTATAAGTATACTTTCAAGTAAATAGTGCAGAATATTAAAATCTGCACTATGAGAAAATCCGGGATAAACATTTCCCAAACACACAATAACTGCTTAGTGCAAGCAATTTATTTTTTCCCTGCCTAAGCCAGATTTGTACTTTCATTGTCCAGTTTCAACATGGGATCCCCATTGCTGGGTCCTGGGAAGGAAGCTGTGAAAGCCCCTCAGGATGGCCCAGGGAGCTCAGATTCTGCCCCTTCACTCCTGCTGGAGCAGAGAGCCCCTTTGGATCAGCTTGTTTATGTATCAGGGAAACCAACAAGCAAATTTCCAACAGAAATACATGTCTTTAATTCTTATCGATGTTAAACTTTCCTTTTTAGCAAAACAAAAACTGTTTGGTGAGCATCATACTCTGTGTCAATAACAGGAAGGAAAATAAATGTTAAAACATGCTAAATAATTGCCCGACGGTACTTGTCCTAATGACCGCAAACTTCTACTATGCTAATTTTTCTCTACACTTTTAATTACCGATCAATAATACTTTGCAGCTGACATTTAAAAATGCTGAACCACATGTAGGACACAGACTGAGAGAAAATCTACAATGTGGGACTGAATTTGCCAAATCAATAAACTTTGCCATTTAACAAATAGTAGCATGTAAACAGTCACCAAGATTAGCAAGCATAAGGGACTGAGCCTGAGGGACTTAATTATTGTTTAATAACAGGAGGCTACACTTCCCGACAGAAGCCCTCTGCAGGAAAATAATGGCTGGTAAAAGCCTCTGTCACCAACTCTGGCAACCAGACCAACCTCTGCAACCAGTGACTTGGAGCTAAGCAGGAAACTTGCTTGGGAAAGGCAGGACTGTGATGGACTGAAAGGGAAGGCATTTCCATAAATGTTATTCCCCTTACTTAAAAGGAATTTCTTCATCAAAATCAAAGGGCCTGCCCACTGAATGTAATTGATGGAATCATGAAGTTATTAGATAAAGATATGTAATTTTGAAACCATCCTCTTGTGAGTGTATCAATAGTATGCCAATCGTTCATTTTGAATGGAAGAGATAGATGCAATAAAATATCCATCCACCTTGCGGGCTCAAGAAAAGGAAGGCTTTGCACACCCATGCAGACCTCAGGAAAATCAATCTTCGTGGAGGACTGTGGGGGAGAAGAAACAATCTTTATTTTGATTATTATTAGCAATAATAATGAATCTAGACCTAACCCATCTCCAGCCTGTGATTTTGAAAGGTCTTATCAGCACTGGAGGTGGAAGGGATTTGTCTTGGCTGAGCTGGGGCTTGGGCTGGACCTGCAGCCTGCTGGTAGTACATGTGCCTGCAAAATGGCAGTGGTCAAAAGGCCCATGGATCTTCTCCGGGTCAGTGCCTCCCGCTGTGAACCAGAAACTCACTAAATAACTTTTGGCAAGGAAAGCTAAAAACCTCTTGAAAGATAACAGCCCACATTCTTGTTGCTTTTAACGGGACCATCCGCACCTATGCCCAGTTCATTCTTTTAACTCCAAACTTCCAGAAACTGTCTTGTTTCCTTTTACATCACAGCATCTCATCCACCTGAAGGGGTGGGCTGAATTCTGCTGAATGGATGGAATTCCAGCCGAGTGAGATAGAAAATACTGCTGAGATGTAGAAGAACACACTTGTGGTCAGTGTCAACCTTGAACTCTGGAGACCGTGGGTCTCCTACCGGCTCCTCTCCCTGAGCTGACTCATGGGCCCAGAGGTTCCCCCTGTGGCTGCAGACTCTCTCATTTTCTGAAGGGCACTTTCATTTGCCAAAGTGAGAGGAGGCCATTCCCCGCCTCGGGCTGACCTCACCACTTTGTTCTTCCTCCATCCAGAACTTCTGTACCCAAACTGGCTGCTGGAGGGCTCAAAACTGGCCTGTGTTTCTCCCTCACCAGGGCGCTCCATCTACAGGCAAGCCCCGTCCTGCAGGCCTGTTGACCAAGCCCTACGGATCCTCAGAATTTATTTCAACCAATTCTTCGTTCCAAAGGCTTCCTCCATTGTCCAGAGTTCAGGTGGCTCCATACTCAGGCTTCAGTGACCTCAGGAGCACAGAGGAGCATGACAGACTGCGTCTGAGAGGTCTGGGAGCTGCCCGATTGTAGAGGCTACTGGGGGACAGGGAAGCTACCTGTGGATGGACAGCACTCCCCCCTTCCTCCCTCAGAGGTAGCCTCTCCTTTCCAGGCTGATGTTCCCACCCCCTGCTGCATGACCCTCTGGGTGTGAGGGTGTTCCACACCTGACGACCCTGCTCTTCCAAAGTCTTTCTTTCCCCCCATCTCCGGCTGAGTAAACAGGGCCACCATCCCATCCTGACAAGTGTCTGCTGGCTCCTGCTCCACAGACCAAGTCCCCACTCTGAGGCATCAGGGGCGCCTGGACATCCTATGCTCACCCCTGCCCACCAGTGGAGGCCTCCTTCCAGCCCAAACACGTCCCCTGCCCTTGGGCCCTGTGGACCCTGCCCCAGCAGGATGCTCTGCCTCCTCCTTTCTCTGCAGAGCCCCCAGGTCTCTGGGTTACTTGCTTTTACCCCCTCAAGCAGCGCTGACTTTGTGAGAGCATCAAGGATGTCGCGAAGTCCTGTAGCACCTTTTAAATGGAAATATGTGCTTTCTCCAAAAAAAAAAGCTGATTTACAACGTACTGCATACACTGCCTGTCTCTGAGAAAAGAAAATAAAAGGTGAAACACCTGAAGAAGAGCTTGGTCTTAAATACTGTCATACCTACCGAGCCGTTTTGCTGCTGTGTGCCTCTGATGGACGCGTGGCCCCTGGCTGCTGTCTCCCCCACGGCTGGGTGCTGGGTGACTTCAACGGGAGTCCCAGCAACTGCTGTGGCAGCACTGAGCGCCTAGGGCCGGAGAGCTCAGTGCTGTGAAAAGGCTCCCTCCATCTGGAAGCACCTTGGGCAGAGAATCCCAGGCTGCCCCTACCTCCCCTCACAGCGCTCTGGGTACAGAGGGACCCCAGGAAGGGTCAGCCTCTGAGGCCAGGGACAGTGTGGGGTCCCTCTGTAACCCCTGGTGGATCAGGGCCCAGGGAGCGGATCCATTCAGCGCAGCAGGAGAGAACTGAGCTCCCAATGCTGGGCCATGAAATAGGCTTGGCTGAGGTCAGGGTGAGGGGCCAAGAGCTCAGAGTCATGAGGCGGTGAAGTCAAAGGGATGGAGCTGAGGGGCCGCCAGGCGCCGGCGGTGGCAGGGAGGGCCTGGGCAGCTGTGCTTCAGGTTCTCACTGGCTGGTGCACACAGCCACCTGAGGCCTGGCCCATGTGCTGGGAGCTGAGACATTGGTTCTTACAATCTGAGTCAAGAGCAAGCAGGTTCTCCTGGTTCTCTTTTAGAGATTTCTCCATCACCATGACCAGCGCTGGAAGCCTGAACAGGGTGATCAATAATAGTGAATTATTCTTCATGCATTGAAGTGTGCAAATAACCACCCCAGCCTGCCACCCGTCTTCTCCGGGAGCTCTGGGAGAAGCAGACAATAGCGGGCCCTGGGGAGAACCACGAGTCGGGGGAGCTTGACAGTGCAGGCCCCTAGGCTGGTTTCTGGGGCAGCAGAGACTGTGGCTCTGTTCAGGCTGATGAACCTGGAGAAAACACCTGCTCAGGACTGCATCCCCTTCCTCTGGAGATGGGGAGGGTGAGGATGATTGCTTAGGACTGCTGCCATTCACCATCACAAAAAAAGTGAGTCTGGGGTGACAGCAGCACCTGGAGGAGGGCAGCTCCAAAAACATCCCAGCTAACCAGATCCAGAGGCTTCTTCATGCCATGCCTCAGCCCCATCCCTGCTGCTGGCTTATCTGTTGTGGGGGCCAATGGACTCTCCTTAATTAAGGAAACTAAAATAACATGTAGGGCTACACAGGAAATTCCTAAAATAAACTGCTTGACCACCAGAGAAGCTCTGCCAGCACGTGAAGAAGCAAGCAGAGTGGATTCCAATTTACAGAGGCTGGTGCATCCTGGGAGGCACTAACCAGAACTGCTGTGGGGCTGCAAAAGCCACAGAGGCCTCTGCAGGGTGGATTCTCCTTCTCCACGAGGCAGCTTAGAAAGAATCACAGAAATACCTCCAGAAAGGCCAAAGATCTTCCAGGTCATCCCGCTTCGTAACTCCAGGCAATAGGAATGCCTCAAGTTTTTCATTAACTTGCAATTCTTCAATTCAATTTTAACATGTGTGCTTATGCTCACTCCTTCAAACAATCAAAACATCTCTGAAAGCCATGGAGCCTCAACATTATTGAAGATTTCCAGTGGAAAATCAGCACTGCAGTCATTTGGCAGGTATCACTGGGAATGGGTGAAAGTGATCATCTATTTTTCCCCCTGTTGCTTCTCAGGTTGTTCACAATTGGCTCAAACAGGATGGAAGAATGGCTACAACTGGTGAAATATAATTTTACAGGAAACAATGTTTCAAGGGCCTGAAAAGTTACTGTGCATAAGGAAGCGATGAAATGTTCTCAAATGTTGTTCTTAAATGCTGCTTACACCTGAAATATTCTCTGCCACTGTTTCAACTAGCACTCATTGTCACTCCGGTGTGGAGAAAAGCTTTCATCCCTGTAGGCCATCAATACTGCAAAGGGATATCATCTGCAGACTGTCTTTGTTTAGCCACAACAGCCAAATTAACTTTTGGACAACATTTGAAACTGTCTGGCAATTTCAGTAAAAATATATGAAAATAATAAGCAAGGGAAATGTGAGTGGAAAGTCAGGAGAGATCTTTAGAATTCCCTAACTTGTAGTATTGGGGCACTCAAGAAGGTCTGAGTGCCAGAAACTAGCTACAGGTCACCCTGATCACTCTAGAGGCATGCCTCCCAGGGGAAACTGGTCTTATTACAGAAAATACTTTAGCACTCTGGTTCAGATGCAGCTGCCACACACTTATGGAAAAATAAATGCTCATGCTTTAAACCATCACTTAATCATCCTACAGCAGCAGAAGGAAAATTTCCTTCTGCAGCGAAAGGCTTTTCCTCAACTCCACAGCCAGGATGATGGGCAGAGACAGAGGCATGGACAGTCCATGGTGGCGGGGATCGTGCCAGCCCTGCAGGAAGCAGCCTTGTGTAGAGATCTGGAGATGAAGGTGTGTGATGGGGTGGAGGCAATGATGTCACCACCAAGGATGACAGGGTGCAGAGCCATTGTTTCAGCCCTGTCGCCTTAGTGCGTAGGTTTTCCCAGTGAACCCACCCTATGGCAAAGAGACATCCAAATGCCATTCCTGTATCAAAATATGTTCCATGCATGCTGGCTTCATTGATCAGAAATTCCTTAGTCAATTCTGCATGATGATTTAAAGTCAATTCAAGAAAATGCTATAGTTGTATGATACAAGTAATTTAGGATTAAAACAACGAGTTGAGAGGTAGGGAGGTCACATTTGATAAAATCCAAATTTCTAGCAAATGTGAACATCAAAATGAAAACTTTTTCTTATCATGGTAAGGGTATTTTAAATCAACAAAGTTATAACTATTGGGAAACACTAGATCACATTTAAAATTAGAATAGAAACTAAATATCTGATACTATATTATAATTAAAATTTTTATCTTTAATAATTTAGGCCAACGTAGTCAGAAATGTTGAGCCAGGTGTGGTGGCTCTCACCTGTAATCCCAGCACTTTGGGAGGCCTAGGTGGATGGATCACCTGAGGTCAGGAGTTCAAGACCAGCCTGGTCAACACTGTGAAACCCTGTTTCTACTAAAGATACAAAAATTAGCTGAGCGTGGTGGTGAGTGCCTGTAATCCCAGCTACTTAGGAGGCTGAGGCAGGAGAATCACTTGAACCTGGGAGGCAAAGGTTGCAGTGAGCCAAGACCATGCCATTGCACTACAGCCTGGGCAACAAGAGTGAAACTCCATCTCGAGGAAAAAAGAAAAAAAAAGCTGCAGTAAACATACTTCAAGAAACTTCAAAAAATTGATTATTTAGATTATAATTTTGTAATATACTAATTCTACAACTAGGAGTTTTTCTGGGAAATAACTGGATTCTTATGGCAGCACGCACCTGGACAGGGTGGCTCTGGGTCACAGCGGTGGGGCCTGGATCACTTCCTACCTCTGATTGGCTGGTGGTTCTTGGACTAGTTACTCAATTTCTGTGCCTCAGTTTCCTCATGTGTAAAATGAAGATAACCCTGTCATCGACCACAGAGGGCTGATGTACAAAGTTAAAGTATTTAACACATGCAAATTGAATAATTTGTATATAATAAGTAACTTAATGTTAGTTTTATTGATATAAGACGGCCTTGCGCAGCATGTAGTGTCCAAGACTCCCCAAGAGCTCACATAAGCGATGGACATTTCTCGACGAAAAGACTATTTGGCTCCAGATAAGCTTCATGACAGGATGTTGAACTGATTTAAAAGAACAGCAACTGATTCTTCTAAGCAGCTTTAAGTATCACAAACTGGAACCACCAACTGGACTTTGGAACACAAGGAAAGCCCAACCCCTTTGGGGACCAATCAGAGTCTCTTCCTTTGCAGAACCAGAGTCTGATTCTATGGGGAACCAATCAGAATCTGTTCCTCTGGGGAACCAATCAGACTCTGTTCTTTTGGGGAACCAATCAGAGTCTGTTCCTATGGGGAACCAATCAGAGTCTGTTCCTTTGGGGAACCAATCAGACTCTGTTCTTTTGGGGAACCAATCAGAGTCTGTTCCTATGGGGAACCAATCAGACTCTGTTCCTTTGGGGAACCAATCAGACTCTGTTCCTTTGGGGAACCAATCAGAGTCTGCTCCTATGGGGAACCAATCAGAATCTGTTCCTCTGGGGAACCCATCAGACTCTGTTCTTTTGGGGAACCAATCAGAGTCTGTTCCTATGGGGAACCAATCAGACTCTGTTCCTTTGGGGAACCAATCAGACTCTGTTCGTTTGGGGAAACAATCAGAGTCTGTTCCTATGGGGAATCAATTAGAGTCTGTTCCTTTGGGGAACCAATCAGAGTCTGTTCCCCCAGGCACCAGCCCCACACGTGATGGAAAGTCAGCCAACCAAGGAGCACACGCTAACAGAATTGCAGGAGCGTGTTGCTGCCAATCAAAACTGTGACCTTCCTCCCGCAGGGGGCAGCATTAGGGTAACAGCTTCCGTGGAGGCAGCGAGATGCCCAGCGTGCTGTCTGCAGCATCCTCACGCCCGGCTACCGCAGGCTCTGGTCTGAGAAGAGTGAGAGTTGCTCCCTACCACACGGAGTCCCGAGAAGTCAGCCCCAACTCTCCCTCCTGCCTTTTGCTTCCAGTCCGGGAATGTAGATGGATCCCCCTTCCTTCCAAGACGATGCAGGGGCTCCGGGGAAGAGTCCACACATTGAAAGCACATGTTCTTGCTGTCCACACATGCATGACTATGCTTTATTAACTGGGTCTGCATCCGTTTCATGAGGCTGCCAGAACAAAACACCACACACTGAGTGCCTAAAAACAGAAACGTGCTCTCTCAGTTCCAAGAAACCGGAAGTCTGCAGTCAAGGTGTTTAGCCGGGCATTCCCTGCAGGGAATTTTCCCTCTGACACCTGTGGGGACACATGGCTTCTTGCTTCTTCCAGCCCTTGGTGCTGCTGGCAGTCCCTGGGGTGATTCCCCCGCTCCTAGACGCAGCCCTGGGTCTCTGCCTGGTCTTCATGTGGTCACCTGCCCGGTTCTTCTTCCTATCAAGGTATCCTGCCTTAATCTATCTCCCTACTTCCTTAACTTGATTCTATCTGCTGTGTAAATGTGCCCTGATCTGGACACACTGTCTGGAGCTGGCCGTCCACACAACCACGTTGCTCTCAGAGCCGCTGCCAGTAAAATCGCACTGTGGATAAAAATCTACACCTTGAAAATAGTATCTGTGAAAACTGTCAGAATCAAAATGGGCACTTGTGTCAAACCCAGATGCAATGAACTGCTGTGAAGGGGGCAGTTCTCATGCAAGACTGCCTAATAAGAGCCATGGCAAAAGACTGCAAAAAAAACACAGCCCTGAACAAAAGCCTCAAACTCACACAAGAGATTCTTCTGCAAGGACATCTGCTCAGCCACTGCCCATCCAGCCTCAGACTGACTCCACGCTTGTTATCAATCCTTTTGGCCAAGGATAACTTTCAAAACAACTTGTGTGGCCCTCCTTAGATTCCCTTAAAAACGCGTGTCTTCCTCTGCTTCCTTGAGTTCATGCATCTTTCACAGTGGCTCTCGTATTCCACAGTGCAATGCTCATTCCTCATCAGACTCATCAGCACCAGAAAATTCTTCTCTGTTATTTGTTTTGACATATCCAAAATGTTCAAATGGCTAATTTAAAGAGATTTTTAAGTCATTAAATTTCATGAGCATTTAAAAATTTAGATACAGTGTATGTTTACTATTGAAATGAGAATACAATCAGCCAAGCTACGGAGAAATGCATCTCTCCACTCTACCAGGTGAGGAGAACTGCCTGCTGCTCACCCATAGCCCTGCACACCTCATTGCCAGGGTCCTGCTCCAGCCCCGGGCTTGTCTTCACGCCCAGCAGCCAATGCCTGTGTCACTGTCAGAGGCTGCCCGTGGGCTTCCGGAGCCGGCTGTGCCTGAGCTGACAGTGCCTGGGAATTGTCAACATGCTGTGGCTGAGCAGCGGGTGTGCAAATGTCCTGACCGCCTCAACCCCTCTACTCACCATGCCAACAAGGCTGGGCTCACTTGAGCTCCTGGAGCACAGACCTAGCTCCCTCTATAAGGTCTGCTGGAGTGTTCACCCTGTCGGCCCCTCTGGTTTTAGGTCCTTCTCCTGCCCAAGCAGGTTCTCCTGGAAATGCTTCCTCATCCGGGCAGCTCCAGGGCAACCCGGCCAAGGACAACATGCAGTTCGCCTCTGATGGCTTTACTGTTGTACAGGCCTCTGGGAGGAGCTGGTCGGGCCAAGCTGAAGCTGTGAGACTGGCCACTGACTCCAGAGAAGGCCCCAGTGCTGGCAGCCCAGAGAATCCCAGGAAGATCTCCAGCCCGCTATGGGGTTCTTGCTCCCAACCCTATCCTGGTGCCTATCCTGGTGGGTGGGCACAAATCACATCCCAGTGATTTGTGGAGTCTACTCTCAGATAGCCAACAGTTGTACCCAGCTCCTGCCTTGATTCTCAATGGCACCCTATGTGGCAGACACTCGGGGCGCTGGACTGAGGCTTCCTCCCGTGCAGCGAGCAGAATGTGAACTCCTGGACCACATCCGCTGTCACTAGCAAGACCACTGGGCTTTCTCTCTCTCTGTGGGCAAGAAGCTGCCATTCTGCATAGCACAGTAAATGTTATATTTCACAATCAGATTGCCCCAGAGAAAAGTTTATATTTTTCTAAAACTTAGAAGATTTTCTACAATATAACAACCTCAACTAAAAGAAAATCACATCTCATTGGTAAGAATCTATTAAACCATTGAACATTATATGAGATTAGTTTAAGGGGTAAAAGTCATGAATTTGACTCCAAAACTAATCATGAAATCAGTTAAAATCACTGAATCAAATAAAAATGTAATCAACTGTTTTGAGGAAGTTTCTTGAATTTTGACAATAATATGACCCAAATCATATTTTATTCCACTACTGTCAAGGGAAAAAGTGGGTAAGGATTTGGTGGAACTCAGTTTTCACATCACAGTTAGAGTGTGGTGTTTGAGGAACACAAGGAAAAAGCAAGAAACGTTCAGATGTGTCCCTTCCAGTCAAACAACAGCGGGGTGTTTGCGGGAGGCGTTTGTTGGAGCTGTAGGAGAGGGTCTTCATCTGTCTGTGCTACTGTAACAAAGTAGCTTAGATTGGGTGGTTTATAAATAACAAAAATGTATTTCTCACAGTTCTGGACCCTGGAAATCCAAGATCAAGGCACCCGCACCTTCCCTGTGGCTTCCTGGTTGGCAGACAGTGCCCTCTTTCTGTGCCTTCACATGGTGGAAGAAATGAGGGAGCTCCCTTGGATAAGGCTGTGAACCCTGAATCCTGTTCAGAAGGGCTCCACCCCTCGACCTAATCCCCTCCCCAGGGCCCCACCTCCTCATACCATCACCTTGGGAGTGAGGGTGTCTACATGTGGATTCTGGAGGCACATAGACTTTCAGCCTGTAGCAGGGAAGAATATTCTCTACATGCAGGAAAATCTGAGTTCGAGCTCCCGGCTGCTGGGACGCTGGGCCACCATCAACACAGTGGATTCCACAGGACATGGAAAATAATCGCTGTTGACTTCCTCTCTTCATCAGGTCTTGGTCCATTTTATGTAAAACTAGATCCGAGGAGCATTTTGGAAAACTTAAGATATTTTAGTACATTTTTTCACAAAGCAGTTTTCATCTGAAAATGTGAACCTTTGCATTTAAACAAATCATTCAAGCTGACACATCTGACATTAAAATTAAATGTGCGGGACTTGTGCAGTGGCTCACGCCTGTAATCCCAGCACTTTGGGAGGCCAAGGTGGGAGCATCACTTGAGGCCAGGTATTCAAGACCAGCCTAGGCAACATAGTGAGATGTGTCTCTACAAAAAATTAAAATAATCAGCCAGGCATGGTGGGTTAGGCCTGTAGTCCCAGCTACTCAAGAAGCTGAGGTAGGAGGATTGCTCGAGCTCAGGGGAGTTTGAGGCTGCAGTGAGCTATGATTGTACCACTGTACTCCAGCCTGGATGACAAGTGATACCACATTAAAAAAAAAAAAGAAACTGAATTTGATATTTCCTGAGATAACCTTGCACTGTTCTGGTTTTTGTGATTGTTGTGGTAGTGGTGTTCCATTAGCTACCTTAACTAAAAGGATAACTCCTAATGAACATCATGAAAAAGAAAAAAAATTATGTGGTCCTAGGAGACACTCTGCATAACACTTCTCATGAAGTCACTGAGGCCACAAACCACCTGTCCTCCACCCAGACCCTCACCCAGCAGGCAAGCCCTCCATCCGGCCGCCAAGTCCACTCTGCAGTCAGCCCAGCCCTCCCAGCATCTCAGAGGAGGAGAACCAGGGGAGCAAAGGAGGGCTACCATGCCGGGCACAAGCTGGGCGCAGGAGACAATGGCAATCAGGGCTTTCCAACAAGTCTCCATGGGGGCAGGTGTGTGAAGCCTCATATTAGAATTTAGTTTTTGTGGAGCTCTCTTTTCCAGTTGCCACATACTTTCATTAGATTGTCTTACATGTAATCCTAATAACTTGCAACATAATACATATTTATGTGTTTATATCACAATGAATTCCAAAAACTGTAACTCAAAATGTATTTTTGAAAATAAAAATATTGCTAAGAAAATTTTGCAGCAACAGAAACAACAACGAAACTAGCTTGGTGTGCCCTCAAATAAATGCGCCAGAGCTGAGATTCTTCTCCCCCAGCATGTACAGAATACCATTTGATCATTAATAAAATACAATAACCATGTCACCCCGGAGATGGACCTGAAAAGGCCGGATTCCTCTGAGGTGTGGCTCCCAGGGGAATCCTGCTCTTAGGATTAACCGTGATTACATCCTGAGGGAAATTACACATTGGTCTAAGTTTCTTTCTCATTTCTTCAAAAGTATTTGTACAAAAATAAGGTGTGAATTAAGCCCCCAGAATGATTTCCCAGGACCCTTGAAAAGCCATTCATCCTGCTGCCCTCAGTCCCAGAGCCATGAGGCCTTGAGCTGTGGGTCTGGACGCTTTCCCCTCCATCTGCCAAGGCTCATTCTTCCACAGGCCCAAAATCTCAACATGTTTTAGAAAGTTAATTATTAAGTGCTGTCAATTGTTGTTGAGTTGTACAATAGCAAAGGTAGAGGCACAAGTACATTACGCTATCTTTCCCCCATCTACCGCACATTTAACTACCTTTGATCTTATCTAATAGTAGATATATAACTGAAATAATCACCATTTAAATATATGAGGTTGTTTGACATAGGTACTACACACAGGGAAAATCAATAATGATTATACAATCGCCAGATACAATGTAAACGGCACACCGTGAAGTCTTTACAGGTGAGATAACATCACAGAATTCCCAACGAGAGTCAATAGCCATTAGTTTTAAAAGTGGCCACTTGAACTTGTGTATGTAGGTGTGTGCACTACAGCCAGGCTGCCCATGTTTAGGATCTTAAAATAAACGAGTTCAAAGACATAAAGAGGAGGTTTAAGGAACACACCATAGAGGTGGTCAAGATGCCCTGAACTTTTGAAAGCGTAAGTATCCTCAGGTTATGTTTGTTTTCAAACCAGTCCTAGTCCTTTGCATTTTGCCAGACTTTAGAGAAATTCTAACAGCTAAGGGCCACTTACAATGACAGTGAAATTCAAGGGTCTAAAAGCTTTTCACAACACAGAGAATTCAACCTCCTCCAGCTTCAGTGCCTAACAGCATCTCCTCACAGCAAAGGTGCCTACTGTCAGCCCTGCGGGAGGAGGGGAGTCATCGAAACAAGTCAATTTTGTATCATTTTCTCCAAGGCCATGGAATCTTGACATTCTCATAGATGAATTTTCACCATTGAGTCATTTGGGAAGGAAAATATTTTTCACTCAGTAAAAAATCTGCAAGAGTTTCTGAAATCTGGAGTCCTATCTTGACATCTGAAAGTTGATCAACGTCAGGACTCTTGCCCAATATTGAAGAGTTAAGAAATGGATTCAGTGAAATGTAAGCAGTTATCAACTTTAGAGATTGTTCTCAGGCTGAACAGGAGCTTCGATGATGAATCTTTTCTGAGTCCTCGAAGCCCAGCCTGGAAATGCTCTGTTGACGTATGAGTCCCTCTCTGCTGTCCAGATGCAGTTCCAGGAGGTCCAGCTTCCCAGCCATTAATCAAGGGGGCAGTAGATGCATTTCTCTCTGCTGAGAGCCGTCTAGAGAGGTACGGTGAAAAAGAAGTTGACATTATCCCTCTATTTACATCCACCAGTGCCAAAAGCCTGGCACAACTAAATCCGAAACCCACACAATGAGGTGAAGAGAAATGTCCAGCAAAAACCAGAATGCTGCCATCCTTGTCCTCTTATGAAATTAAAAGCACTTTGAAGGAATCCAGCTGTCACTTTATAGTCCTTGTCCTCTTCCCCCTCCAACGTAGCTGTCAAATTTACTGTTTGAGCTTCTCTTTGTAATCACAGGATTATGCACTCCATCACCCTCTCCGCCCTCATCATTCCATCTAATGGTTTTAAAGGGAAAGGAAATTACTTGTCTGCGCAGCCAGCACTTGACACTTTTATGGGTCATTTGTAATGAAGCCATTCTTCGGCTTTAATGGAGACCTTGATTCTGACCAGTGTGAATAATTGTCAAAAGGTGATTAATTAAATATTCACCACTCCCCTATAAAATTGATCAACATATTACATTACAGCGCTCCAAAAGTTATTTTATTTCTTCATTCTACTTCAAATTCTATGCATTTAAACAGGCTTTAAACTGGAGCCATATAATTTACTGCATATTAATTATACATGTCCCTGAATAAAGTTCGAAAAAGTGTTGTACATCTTTTTTAAACTCCATACGAACATGCTACCATTACTTATAACATTGAGAAGTCCCATCTCAAATGTGAAATGTCTCACAATTGCTTCCTGAATGTATCTAGTACAGATTTCTCAGGTAACAGTTATTAAGTTCTACAAGCACGTAGCTTTATCTGAAATAAATTTCCAAGGCTAAAAGTAAATTACCAAATTCCATTGATATATAATTTTTTTTTGAAATGGAGTTTCTCTCCATCCTCCAGGTTGGAGTACAGTGGTGCAATCTTGGCTCACTGCAACCTCTGCCTCCCGGGTTCAAGTGATTCTTGTGTCTCAGCCTCCTGGGTAGCTGGGACTAAAGGCACCTTCCACCAGAGATGGTGTTTCACTATATTGGTCAGTCTGGTATCAAACTCCTGACCTCAAGTGATCCACCTGCCTCAGACTCCCAGTGTGTTGGGATTACAGGCGTGAGCCACCATGCCCGGCTGATATATCAGCTTTTGATTCTTAAAATATCATCCCAGGACAAGTCGAGTGAGCATGGCTGATCCATCTCTTCAAACTTCCAAAGCTCAACAATTGGGGTGTGGATGAAGGACAGGGAGGGAAAATTGCCAGACTGAAAACTTTGCTAAAATGAAAATAAAGCCTTAGCCTCCATCAGGACCGTGAATCTCTGTCTTTGGCTTACTCTGGTCTTTGTCACGCTGAGTAAATAAATGCAAAATCTTCTCAGAAAATCAGTCCTTCCTGCTTCCATTTCCCCCACTGTGTTGGGTACTCTTGTGGCTGAGTAGGGGGCAAGTAGGGAAGATTATATAAAGCAAAATTCCTAATTTCAAACGTTAAACTGAATTAAGAGATGCCTGAGTCCCAGTAATCAAACCAAATTTTACTAACAAGGAATAAATATGACATAGGAAATTATGTTTAAAATGTATGAAAATAAATTGAGGAAAAACTACAAAAAGTCAAAACAGAACCCGATTCTCTATAGACAGCGTTTCTGCACTTGTATCGGTAGTAATTGATGAAACGGAGTGATGTGGGCATGTTTCAGACAATGTAAAACAATGCCCACGTGTCAAATGGTGACAGAAAGGCAGCATTTCACAGAAATGTGCAGTGAGCCCCACACGCACAGAGGGACCTACCAAGCCATTTTGAACATGGAGCAGCTAAAGGTTTAGCCTACACCTTGGACTACTGCTGCCAGCAGACGCATCCAGAACTAAATCCAGTGCAGTCTGGGACCTCCAATCAAAGCCTGCATGAATCCACCCCACGGACATTCCAGAAGTCCTTGGAAGGGACTCTTTTAATGTAGATTACTGATTTCATTGATGTAGTCAATCAACTCTTTCTTCCCCCCCCCAAGGCTGTTAAAATGTCATTGAGTGAACACAGCAGATAAAAAAAATGATGAGCAAAAAAATAATATTTCAATTTGAACAAACTTGCTATTTGTAGACCTGATCATATGAATCTGCTGCAGTCAACATGATTTCAGCAGCAGCTACAGGAATGAATCCCACAAAGGGACTGAGTTTAATCATCCAATCCCAGACTGTATTGATTTGGGGGACTACTTGCAATGACTATATAAATAAGCCATTTCTTTGCAACTGTATCTCCAGCCGGTCATGAACCCAAAACCTTCACAACCTGGTCCAAAGTGAATTATGCCCTGCAGAAATAAATTAATAAAACTAACACAGCCAGCCTTCTCCAGCAACTTATTTTCACGTTTCAAGAGCTTAAAAATATAAAATCAATAATCATTTAGTCATAAGGGTAAATGAAGCGACATAACATCAAAGTATCCCCTTTAGCCATTCAAGCCATCCTAGGTAATTTATCTCATCAAAAGGTAGAGGTAATAATCCTTTCCACTCCGAGACAAGCTGCCACACAGCTGCTGTATTATCCTAGAGTAAACAAGTTGGGAGAAAATATTAAAAATCAATATCTGTTTCCTTCTATCAGACCAGCTGGCATCCATCATAAATCCGCCCCTGTAAAGAGTTCTTGGAGTTGGGCACCCAGAGTAAAAGACACAGTCGAATTAACGACAGAAAACCCAGATCTGCTCCATGGGGAAAGACAGCTGGATTTCTTTAAAAATGCAGTATTTTACAATTGCAAAACTTTACTAAAATTATAATTATGGGGAAAAAAATCCATCTTAGCCATAGGGTTCAAAAAAAAGCAATAACCAGCGCTGTAAAATAAAAATACAAACAGCGGCTTTTGACAGTTGCTGCAAGTTACTCCAGGTACTTGGTTTGTTTAATTGGTCATTTGTTCATTCGTTCATTTATTTATGTAGCCTGATGATTTCCTGACATGAAATTCAGGCCCCAAACCCTCCAACTGGAGAATTCATCACATTGTCACATATCATAGCCCCCCCACACACTGCCCGCAAGATGCCTAGGAAAGTCTGGATTCACCCTCCTGTGATCACAGCTGCCCACTTAGAAATGACTGTGCTGCAAAATCCCTGAGGAGTTCATTCCTACGGGAGAGAAGAGAATGTGCCTGATCCTCAATGTGGCTTCCATGGCGACAGATTCAGAGCCTGGACACCCTGGACACGTTAGTAGGAACCAGAAGCTACATCCACCCAGTGCCGAAGGAGAAGGCTGCTGGGACTTCACTTCTCCTGCAGCTGGAGCAAACCATTGGACAAACCCATCTATAAAACAGAGAGCCTACCAGATGTGGTGGCTTATGCCTGTAATCCCAGCAGTTTGGGAGACCGAGGCAGGCAAATCACTTGAGGTCAGGAGTTCAAGACCAGCCTGGCCAACATGGTGAATTCCCGTCTCTACTGAAAATACAAAAATTAGCTGGGCGTGATGGCGCCTGCCTATAATCTCAGCTACTCAGGAGGCTGAGATAGGAGAATCGCTTGAACCCAGGAGGCAGAGGTTGCAGTGAGCCGAGATCACACCATTGCACTCCAGCCTGAGCGACAGAGTGATACTCCACCTCAACAAACAAACAAAACAGGGAGCCTTGCGTTCTGAGGATCTGTTTGCCTGAATACCTAGTCTGAATTTTATTATTCCTGGAAAATAGGATGTTAGTGTTGTTCTTACTGAAGCTTTTAGCTTTACCTTTGGTCAAAGTTACCAGGATGTCTGTACACACAAGCACACACATACACAAACATACAGAAACATGCACAGTGCCTTAGGTACTTAACACGAAACCCCTTCGCTACAATTACTTCTCAGGAATGGTTGACTTGAGTCTTTGGAATGTAGCCACAGGTCATCACCATTCTGATAAACCACTTCTGTCTCATATCCTCTGTACAGTTATCTGTACTTTAAATTCACTACAAGGTCTTCCTCCAAATTTCCCAAATGCAATAGCCTTATGCGTAAGATCCTTTCAAAGACAGACTTCTTCTATTCCTGAGTAAATAATGCCTTGAAGGAGCCCCAAAATAAATCTCTTACAGGGCAAATCCTGTCTGTGTCGGTTTATGGGGCAATCTCATATTTTATTTTTAATAATAGTGTCATTCTATCCTGTCTCCATCGGTGGGGCATCCCTGGCCCCAGGCATTCTCTTCTTAAATGTGCAGCCCCAAATCCAGCCTCTTCTTCAGGTACTGCCTGACAAGCACTCCTGCCCTCCTAGTCCAGGTCTAGACAACAGGTATTCATGAATAAGGGCTAAGAAAACATCACATTAGACTAGAATCTTCACCATGGCTGACTTGGGAATTTCTATTTAACCAAAAACCCTAAGTCATTTCTATATATATGCCTGTTTAGAGATGCATGATTTCTCACCTAGCATTCTGAAGTTTTTATTTTTGGTTTTGTTTTAACCTACATAACTGCCCTTCGCTGTTCCTTAGCAAATGTGATCTCCTAAGTGCTCCCCCAGCTAGCTCAATCAAAGCTCCACGTAGATCTTCATTCTTAGGTAGTGACACACCCTGCTATCCCCCAGATCAAATATCATGCCAGAGAGTGGAGGAAGACACACTCAGAATGCACAGGGCCACAGGACCTGGGTGACACAGAGATTTCTGCTTCCCTGGAAACAGAAACCCCAAGAGATCAGGGCCTCCTACACCTGCCGGCCATGTACCTGCCACCCTCCCACACACCTGCAGCTTCATAGGCAAGGGCTCAGAGATAGTCGTTGAGCAATGGAAGAAACCATTGTTTTGCATAATGTCAGAAAATAGCAGAGAGGTTCTTTTTTGTTCCAGCAGTGACCCAAATCTGAAACCAATTGCAAATCACACCAAGAACCTAAAACAATGTGCTGTTGTTACAAAGGTGTAATCAGAGGGTGATGCTTC
Organism: Ateles fusciceps; assembly: GCA_036589455.1. NCBI lineage: Eukaryota > Metazoa > Chordata > Mammalia > Primates > Atelidae > Ateles > Ateles fusciceps. Next base: position 7,737,482 of record JAZHEH010000586.1, read on the forward strand.
AGGTCACCTGACATCCCCAGCAAAGCACCAGCACTCTTAATTCTCGCTGGAAAGACTTCCTTCAAATTAGACACTTTTTGTCCTAAATGCTGGCAGTAGAATAATATTTGCAAAATTGCCCTAGTCTTTGAAGGTAACTTTTTAATCACAGAAATAACTAAGTGAGCTCTTCTTATCTGCTTAGTTCAGAACATAAAGTATAAACCGAAAAACCTTCAGACTGTGATGCATTGGAGTAGCGACCCTCAGAAATATCACTTCTGCAGGCATGTGATACTACATTGAAGGGTAAAACAGAGTACAAATGGGACTCTCTCAACGGAAAGTACCTAAGAGCCCGGTGAACACCATCCCCCATCCTGACCCACAGCTTGTCACCAAGACAGCTATGAAGGCGATACACACATCGCGGTTCCATGGCCAAGTGTCACGATGTGGGCTGAGGCCATCAATCATGTCAGCCTCCCACAGCACCCTCCCAAGCAGATGGTGCTGAATCTCTCTCTTTTAGGAAACATTTAATTATTGACACACTGCTCAATGGGTATTGAGAAAGTGAACTCTTTAAATTTCTATGGTTGCTAAGAGATAGATATTTAATGTTTGAAAGTTTTCATGGATATCAGATATTTTTTTTTCATGGCAGACAGAACCCAGAGGTCTGCTAAAAGGTACAAAATAGGACTTTTATAAGGAGAAATAATGCAGTGTCATATGTCTGATTTATTAAGGAATGTTCAGCACAGCATATAAAGAATAATTACTCTGGTTAATGACAATTATTTACTTGAATTTACTAATTAAATATTCAAAGTGGAAAATATCTATGTACTGGGTAGCATTTTTCTATTTATACTAAAGGTAATATTGAATGTCATGTAATAAGCATCTACATTTTTATTTTCTTTCAGATGTTTACTGAATTAAAACTTTATTTTCTTACAAAGTTTGACTTAGAAAAACACACTTTCAGCTTAATAATTCTGGAGACTGGAAAAATGCTAAATGCGTCATACTGCTTAGCTCCAATGGCTCATGCAATCTATTTGACTGAGAAGCAGGTATAGAAAAGGTGACTCCCGCCTTTCCTACGGGAATCACATCCACGAAGGCTGTCACCTGTGTGTTGTTCATGCTCCTGTCTAAGATGAAGCTGACTCATGGCCAGTGTGAGCCAGATTCTCCTTCCTGGGAATGCTGACTTGAATGAGGAAATACCAATCTATTCTCAGTGTTTGGGTGGAACTCTAACATGTGAATTGGCTGCTTAGAGGAAGTCATGGATTAAAAAGTAGAGACAGCCAGCCATCCTGCAAAAGAAGAGAAACAAAACCAAGGGGCAGAGAAAGAGATGGAAAACCATGCGGAAAGCTTTCCAGCTCCTGGTTCCAGGCCCTTCCTGAGCTTTGGCTGCTTTTCTGCCCTTGAGTTCCACTAGACCCTGTGTCACTGCAAGAGTTCCTTTCCGGCTTAGGCTAGACTGAGTGGTTTCCTAAATCAGATTTGAAAACTCAGATGAAGTGGACAAATTACAAGATTAATATTTATTTATAAAACAGAGGCCAGAAGAAATAACAAATACAAACAAGTCTACACACTTTTAAAAATGGACTCAGTAATCAAATACCACTGTCTTCATCATGATCATCATGGTCAGCACCAGATTCACATGGTGATAGTAGCGTTCATAAGCAACGTCTTATAACCTCGCTTTCCCACCTAACTGTCAACCACAGAGAAATCCATGCACATATACTCTGGCACACAAATATTGATTTGGGCATTATTTATGGCAGCATTATCTTCTACTTCTAGGCCATCTGGCTTATATTTTACAAAATGCTATGCAGCTATTATTATATACAAATACATGCAGCTTTTGTTATTTGTCCGGTTTAGGTCAGTGATGTGTATTATACCCAGTTTTCTATGTTGTGTTTCTCTCATTCAACCCCTAATAAAAATCTACCCAAGAACCAAATAGAACTTCTAGAGGTAAAAAAGTCAATATGTGAAATGAGAACTCATAGATAGATTTAGCAGACTAAACACTACAGAAAAGTGTCACTTGGAGGTTAGAGGAAAAGGGGCGATGACAGGAAGCAAAGAAGAGAGAGAAAAGAAATGACTGCACTAAAATAAAATGTATAAAATCATCACGTTATTTTGTGTAAATTATATGTATATAAGCAACTAGAAATGTTTGAGTCAGAAGATTTGAAAAGTAAAGAAGATTGGAAAGGTAAATAATTTTAAAATTAAATAAATATGCCTTTTGCCCAAAGATCCCAGGCCTAGAATTCTATCTCATAGCAATAAACTAAGTAAAAATATATGCACAGTGAGTTTGTTGCAGGACCATTGCAAATGGCAAACTAATGGAAATATATAGTGCCCTTAATTAGAAAAACGGATGAATAGATTATGATATTCTACTTTTATGAAATGTAATATAACGCAACCATAAAAATAAATAGAGCTATACACTGCAGAAGACAAATCGGAGAACTTAAAGATATAAAAATGCATCGTATCCAAAAAATAAACACAGACAGGGAGGAAAAACACTAGAGCCTCAGAGACCTATGGGAAAATGTTAAACAATCTAATGGAAGCACATCTGGAGTCCCTGAAATAGGAAAGGGATCAGAAATACACTTGAATAAACAATGGTCAGTATTTTTCCAAATTGATGAAAACTATGAATGCACAGGTAGAATAAACTCACTAAAACCCAGTCAAATAAGTACAAAGAAAACCCTGCAAGCATCCAGGGATGAGAGGGTGAGAAAACATGAACAGGGCAGACAAAGATAGCGATGATTACAGATTTCCTGAGAGAAACAGTGAAAGTCAAAAGACAATGAAAACAACCTGTAAAGTGCTTCAAAGGAAATAAAGTCAACCTATAGTTCTATATCCAGGAAAATGTTTGTCAAATATAAGGCAAACTTTTTTTTTTTTGAGCAAAGAAATCCAATTATCACAAGTAGATATGAACTACAATGTTAACAGGAAAAAAAATCCATAACTTTATGCTGAAATTAAGCAAAACCAGTTCAGAACTTGGATCTATAAAAAAGAAATGAAGAGCCCCCAAAATGGTGAATGTGCAAATAAGTGTTAAGGTTACTTTTTCTACTTTTTAAATTTTTAGAAATAACTGACCATTGAAAGCAAAAAGTAACACTATATTATGAGGTTGACATCAAATGTATAAATAAGATATATGACAATTGGGAAATGGAATCAAACTTTTATACAGGTCTTGCATTATATACATAGAGATATAATATTTAAAGGTGTATTTCATTGAGTTATAGTTGTATATTGTAAACTCCAGAGGCCACTAAATTTATGTATAATTAAAAGAGATATAACTAGTAAGTCAATAATTGTGATAAATTGGAATAATTTTTATAATCTCAAACTAGAAAAAAGGCAAAAAAAAAAAAGAAGGACAAAGTAATAAAAAACAGATGGAACAAATAGCAACAGGTTGATTTAAATCAAACCATAATAATAGTTACACTAAACATAAATAAAGTAAAAACATTAATTAAAGGGAAGAGATTGTTAGATGATAGAAAAGCAATATTCTAATATATCCTGTCTGTAAGAAATAAGCTTTAAATATAAAGACGGAACTAGGTTAAAATAAAATGACAGAAAGAGGTAGAAAATGCAAAATCCAATCATAAAAAGCTGAAGTGACTATCTTAGTATTAGATAAAGTAAGCTTTAGGACAAGAAACATTATGATATATAGAAAGACATACAGAATATATTTTATTATAACAAAAGGATCAATTAGCACAAAGATAACATAATCCTAAGTTTGTATGTACTTAATAATGTGTGTGTTAAAATACATGAGGCAAAAAATTTACAGAGTGAAAAAAGAAGTAGACACTTTCATAAGTAGAGTTGGTAATATTAGCACTCCTCTCTTAGCAACTAATATAACAAGTGGATAGAAAATCAGTAAGTACGTACAAGACCTAAACAACACCATCAACCAACCCAAATAAATTGACCTTTATATAATCTCCACCTTACAATGGCAGAATTCATACCTCCTCAAGTGAACCTGGAGCCTTCTCCAATATAAACCAAATAATGGGGCATTAAATAAGTTTCAATAAATTTAAGAGGACTGAAATTATACAGACTATATTCTCTGAAATGATGGCATTAAATTAGAAATGGATAAGAAGAAGATATTTTTGAAATTCCTAAGTATTTGGGAACTAAGCAAAATACATTTTGCTTTGTTTTTTTGAGACAGGGTCTTGCTCTGTCTCCCAGGCTGGAGTGACGTGGCACAATCTTGGCTCACTGCAACCTCAGCCTCCTGGGTTCAAGGGATCCTCCTGCAACAGCTTCCCGAATAGCTGGGACTACAGGTACATGCCATCACACCTGGCTAATTTTTGTATGTTTTGTTGAGACAACATTTTACTATGTTGCCCAGGCTGGTGTTGAACTCCTGGGCTCAAGCAATCTGCCCACCTTGGCCTCCCAAAGTGCTAGGATTATAGGCATGAGTCAGCATAAAATATGTTTTAAATAACCCAATGAATTGAAGTAGAGAGTAATACTTTAAACTAAATAAAATGAAAACTGAAAATGCAACATGTAAAACATTGCAGGCTTCAGCTAAACCAGTTCTTAGAACAAAATTTATAGCATGAGATGCTTTTTTGAAAAATGGGAAAAGTCTAAATTCAATAGTCTAAACCTCTACCTTAAGAAACTGATAAAAATGAATAACAAAGCAAGCTCCAAATAAGAAGAGAAAATAATAATGATCAGATCTAACATCAATAAAATAAAAATGGAAAAACAATAAAATCAAAAGGTCACTCTTTAAAAGGATTAATAAAATTTATATACTTCTAGTTGACTGAATGAGAAAAAGAGAAGAAAAGCTATAAATTGCCAATATCAAAAGTCAAAGAATACATACCACTACAGAACCTAGAGACATAAAAAGATCATAAGGAAGGATTATAAAGAGATAAATTTATGCAAGTATATTCAACCACTTAGATAAAATGGAGAAATTTTTTAAAGATACCACACATAAGAAAAAAGAGAAAATTTGAATAGTTGTGTATCTATCTAAAAATCTTAATTTATAATTTAAAACTTCCCTACAAAGAAAATTCCAGGCTCATATGACTTCAGTAGTAAATTCTATCAATCATTTAAAGAATAAATATAAATTCTTTTTAGTAAATAGAGAAGTTTCCTAATTTATTTTATGAGTCCAAACTACCTTGATATCAAATTACCAAAACCAGACAAAAATATCTTAAGAAACACACAGAACAATATCTATCATTGAATATGCAAGTTCCTGTTTAAAATATTGGCAAGTTAAACCCAGCAATAAAAATAAAACATATTGTGACTGAATGGAGTTCATCCCAAACATTTGGGATTAATTAACATTCAAAAATCTTTTAACATGATTCGCCATGTTAACGAAATATAGAATAAAAACTACATAATTACCTCAATTTATGGGGGAAAAAAAAAGCATTCGACAAAATTCAAACTCTCAACAAAATAAGGGGATAAAGGGACATCTTCAATCCAATAAAGAACATCTACAGTCAGTCTACAATTAACAACATATTTAATGCAGGAAAATAATGCTTTCCTCCGTATGAGCAGGAGCACGGCAACATCTGATCCCACCACCTCTATGCAATAAGGCAAGAAAAAGAAGCAAAAGTCATATACATTGCAGAGAAAGAAAGAAAATTGCCTTTATTTTTAAATAACAATTTCTGGATGTAGAAAATTCTAAAGGATCTATAAAAGCTGCCAGAATTAATGAATTAATTTAGCAAAGTCATATAACAAAAGGTCAATATATAATAGTTAATTATTATTCTCTATGCTAGCAATGAGCAATTGGAAAATAAATATTTTTAAATGTCCAATATCAATAGCATCAAAACTTTGACTATGAGGGAATAAAAATATTAAAATATATGCAATATTATATGCTAAAACTACAGACTATTTCTGACAGAAATTAATCTAAATAAATGGCAAGATATAACATGTTCATTGATTGGAAAACTCAATATTGTGATATCAATTTTCCCTCAATTAATCAATAGTCATTGAAATCAAAATCAAAACCCTGACAGATGGGCCTGGCGCGGTACCTCACACCTGTAATCCCAGCACTTTGGGAGGCCAAGGTGGGCAGATCATGAGGCCAAGAAATTGAGGCCAGCCTGACCAGCATGGTGAAATCCTGTCTCTCCTAAAAATGCAAAAAAATTAGCTGGGCGTTATGACGTGTGCTTGTAGTCTCGGCTACTTGGGAGGCTGAGGAGAAGAATCACTTGAACCAGGGAGGCAGAGGTTGCAGTGAGCCGAGATGGCACCACTGAACTCCAGCCTGGCAACAGAGCAAGACTCCGTCTCAAAAAAGAAAAGAAAAGAAAAATGACAAGATGATTCTAAAACTTCTGCGAAAACGCAGAGAATCTGGAAGAGCCACACAGCCAGGGCAAAGATGAACTCACACTAGCTGACTTCCACGTCTGTTGCGTAACAAAGTCAACGTGGTATCTGCTTTGAAAGACACATGCAGATCAATGGAACACAGTTAAGAGCCTACAAATCGATGTGAAGGGTTCAGTTGATTTTCCAGTCACGTTAATGGGGAAAAGATAATCTTTTTAACAAATAGTACTAGGGCAACTGGATATCAGCTGAAGTACAAAAACAACGAAAGCTAAACAAACAAGAGCACCGTCAAACACACCCAAAAAAACCTGAAGCCGGCCGCAGGCCTAAACCCAAAATTCTAAACTATAAAACTCCTGGAAGAAATAAGAGGAGAAAATCTTGGTGACACAGAGGCTAGCACACATTTCTTGCATAGGATGCAAAAAGCTAAACCTCATTTTTTTCGATGTTTAAAAAAACTGCTAATTTAAACTTCAACAAAATAGAAAACTTCTCTTCTTAGAAAGACATTTTTAAAAAATGAAAAGATAAGCCATATATTGGGAGAAATATTCATAATACATGTATCAGACCAAGATTCTGTACCCAAAATATATAAAGAACTCTTATAACTCAATAATGAGAACATATTTAGAAAACACACACACACACACACACACACACACAGATTTTTTGGCAAACATTTCAACATTTCTTTTTTCTTTTTTTTTTTTTTTTTTTTTTTTGAGATGAAATCTGGCTCTGTCGCCCATGCTGGCATGGGGTGCCATGATCTCGGCTCACTGCAACCTCCGCCCCCCAGGTTCAAGTGATTCTCCTTCTCAGCCTCCCAAGTATCTGGGACTACAGGCGTGTCCCATCACATCTGGCTAACATTTTGGCATTTTTTTAGTAAAGATGGGGTTTTACCATGTTAGCCCAGGATAGTCTTGATCTCCTGACCTCGTGATCCACCCTCCTCAGCCTCCCGAAGTGCTCGAATGACAGGCGTGAGCCAAAGCACCCGGCCTTAACATCTCATTTATAAACAAAGGATATATAACTGATTAATAAACACATGAGAAAAGTGTCTGCCATGTTATCAGAAAAATGCAAATTAAAATATCAGGAAGATATTAGCACAGAACCACTAGACTAGCTAAAGTCAGAAAGCTGAAAAACAGCAAGGAGCAAGTATTGGTATGAATGTTGGTATGAATGTTACACCTCATAGGTGGAAATGTCAAGTGAGACAGCTCCCCTGGCAAGCACTTTCAAAGGTTCTTACAAAGTCGAACATACACCTAGCATGTGGCATGGAGCTTGCATGCCTACATATTTGCCTAAGACAAATTAAAACATAATCCAACAAAAGCTTGCACAAGAATGTTCATGGTAATTCTACTCAACAGCCCGGCAAATTCACCACATTGAAAATTATGCCCTAATAATGAGGCTTGAAAAAAATTGTATTTTTGAATATAATCAGAGAGAGGTTGAAAAGTAACTGAGAGGACATGATCAATTAAAAACAATGACATTTAGGAGGAATTTTGAATGAAATGGGAAAACACAATATACAGAAATAAATTATTTGGCAGAAAAAAGACGGGAAGCAGATCAGTACTTGTAATAAATGTGAGATATGTTCACGTAGCAAAAGAGAATCTTACAAATTGGGTTAAAATATCCAATTATACACCAACAGAAGAGCAGTACCAGGGCACAAATTTCACACGGAGGTTGAAAAGGATGGGATGGGAAATGGATGCCAATCAAATGCCAATAAAAAGCTAGCAACTGGAGCTATTGATATAAAATAAATTAGAATTCAGAGTGAAAATAACGAGGGGGGGACAAAATTGGCTATTTATATAATAAAAGGAATAATGCATTAAGAAGACATGTCAGTCATAAACTTTTTTTGCACATAAGAGCTTAAAAACACAGAATGTACATAAAGTAGAGAATTCTCAAGTCGTTGTAAGAGACAGTAACTTAAAATTCAGAAACTAACAGATAAAAAAAGGTAGAAAAGTTGAGTACCTATATGTAATAAGCTCTGTCTAATTTGCCTTCAATATGGAAATTGAACAATTATAGGATTTGTTTTAGGTGTTCAACGGGGGCAGTGACCGGCTTCCAAGCCCACTCACCTGGCTGTTGGCGGGCCTCGCCCTCACCATGTGAGCTTGGACACAAGGTGGCCTCACGACCTCCAGGCCACTGGTCTCGGGGAAACCTTGGCAGCTGGTTTTCCCCAGATCAGTGATTGGAGGATAATGAGAGGAAGGAGACCCAAAATAGAAATTAGAATCCTTTAATACTTAATCTTGGAAGTGACATTCCATCATTTCTGACTTGTTCTGTTCATTAGCAGTCAGTGAAGTCCACACTCACAGGTGTCGTGTGTGTGTGTGTGTGTGTATGTATGTGTGTGTGTGTGTATGTGTGTGTGTGTGTGTGTGTGTGTGTGTGTATATATATATATATATATATATATATACCTTACAAGTCTGCAGGCACACATGCCTGTGGATGCAGGTCTTACACATCTATAAGGTGCACACATATGTTTACACAGGATTCACACATTTATAGATACACATGAGTGGATATACAGGCATACTTCAGAAATGAGGACTGGGTTCCAGACCACGGTAATAAAGTGAGTCACACAAATTTTTTGTTTTCCCAGTGCATATATAAAGTAATATTTATACTTTACTGTAGTCTATTAAGTGAGCAATAGCATTATGTCTAAAAGGCGGTGTGCATAACTTAATTAAAAATACTTTATTGGTAAAAAATGCTAAGGATGATCTGAGCCTTCAAGAAGTCCTTGTCTTTTTCTGGTGGATTGTCTTGCCTCGGTGTCCGTGGCTGTTGATTGATCAGGGTGGTGACTGCTGAAAGTTGAGGCAGCTGTAGATTTCTTAAAATAATACAAGAATGATGTTTACCCCATTGATTATATCTTCCTTTCGTGAAAGATTTCTATGTCGTATGTAATGCCATTTGATAGCATTTTGCCCACAGCATAACTTCTTGCAAAACTGGCATGTATCCTCTCTGCTGCTTTATCAACTAAGTTTAGGTAATTTCTAAATCCTCTGTTGTCATTTCAACAACATTCACAGCATCTTCACCAGGAAGAGATTCCATCTCAGGAAACCACTTTCTTTGCTCAGCCATAAGAAGCAATTCCTCATGTGTTCTGTCATGAGATTGCAGGAATCCAGTCCCATCTTCAGGCTCCACTCCTAATTCTAGTTCTCTTGCTGTTTCCACCACATCTGCAGTTGCTTCCTCCCCCGGAAGTCTTGATGCTTTCAGAATCATCCATGAAGGTGGTAATAAACTTCTTCCAAACTCCTGTGAATATTGATATTTCAACCTCCTCCCATAAATCATGAATATTCATAGTGGCATCTAAAATGGTGAATTGTTTCCAGAAGATTTTCAATTTACTTTCTCCAGATTCATGAAGTGGAATCACTGTCTTTGGCAGCTAGAGCTCTACAGAATGTATTCTCAAATACTAAGGCTTGAAAGTCAAAATGACTCCTTGATCCTTGGGCTGAAGAATGGATGTGGTAATAGACATAAAAACAACATTCATCTCCTTGTACATCTGCATCAGAGCTCTTGGGTAGTAACCAGGTGAGTTGTCAATGAGCAGTAATATTTTGGAATAAATCTTTTTTTTTCTAAGAAGAAGGTCTCAACAATGGGCTTAAAATATTCAGTAAATCATGCTGTAAACAGATGTGCTATCATCCAGGCTTTGTTGTTTCATCTATAGAGCACAGGCAGAGTAGATTTAGCATCATCCTTAAGGACTCTAGGATTTTCAGAATGGTAAATGAGCATTGGCTTCAACTGGAAGTCACCAGCTGCACCAGCTCCTAGGAAGAGAGTCAGCCTGTCCTTTGAAGCTTTGAAGCTGGACATTGACTTCTCCTCTCTAGCTATGAAAGTCCTAAATGGCATCTTCTTCCAACAGAAGACTGTTTCATCTAATTGAACTTGAATAATTAGACTTGTTTTAGGTGTTTAACCGGGGCAGTGACCATCTTCCAAGCCCACTTACCTGGCTGTTAGCTGGCCTTGCCCTCACCACGTGAGCTTGTGCACAAGGTGGCCTCACGACCTCCAGGACACTGGTCTTGGGGAAACCTTGGCAGCTGGTTTTCCCCAGATCAGTTATTGGAGGGTAATAAGAGAAAGGAGACCCAAACCACCACCCTGATCAATCAACAGCCACTGACATTGAGGCAAGACAACCCACCAGCAAAAAGATGAGGACTCCTTGAAGGTTCAGATCATCCTTAGCATTTTTGCCAATAAAATACTTTTATTGGTCAAATCTGTTGTTTAGTGTAGTCGCCTTCATGAATGATCTGAGGTGGATCTGCTGGATAACTTGCTGCAGTGTCTCCACCAGCACGTCCTGCTTCACCTCACTTTCATGTTATGAAGACGTCGTTTTTCCTTAAACCTCACAAACACACCTCTGCTCGCTCCTAATATTTTTTTTAATTTTTTTGTAGTTTCCTCCCCCTCTCCCAAGTTTCATAAAATTGAAGAGAGTTAAGACCTTTCTCTGGATTAGGCTTTGGCTGAAGGGAATGGTGTGTCTGGTTTGATCTTCTACCTAGAGCATTTAAACTTTCTCCATTATCAGCAGTATGCCTGTTTCACTCACGATTCTTGTTTTCGCTAAAGTAGCACTTTTAATTTCCCTTGAAACTGTTTTCTTTGCATTCACAATTTGGCTGACTCTTTGGTACAAGCGGCCTAGCTTTTGGCCTATCTTGGCTTTTGACATGCCTTCCTCACTCAGCTCAATTATGTCTAGATTTTGATCTAAAGTGAGAGATGTGCAACTCTTGCTTTCACTTGAACACTTAAAGGCCATTGTAGGACTATTAATTGGCTAATTTTAATATTGCTGTGATTCAAAAAATAGGAAGGCCTGAGAAGAGGAGGAGAGTTAGGGAACAACCAGTTAATGAAGCAGCCAGAACACGAACAACGGTTATTGATTAAACTCTCAGTTTCACATGGGTGTGATTCCTGGTGCCCCCAAGCAATCACAAGTGTAACATCACAGATCACTAATCACAGACCACCACAACAGATATAATCACAAAAAATCTTTAACATACTGTGAGAATTACCAAAATGTGACAGAGACAGGAAGTGAGCGTGTGTCTGTGCACCTGTAGACATTCAAGGCCTGTGGATATGTGTGCACACCTGTAGACATGTAAGGCTTATGTAGGTGAGGTGCACCTTGTTTTATGGTGCTTCACTTTATCACACTTCACAGAGAATGCTTTTCTTTTTTTTAGTAAATTGAGGATTTGTGGCAACCCTGTATCAAACAAGCCTATTGGAGCAACGTATGTCTACATACATTGTATGTCTACAGGTGCACACACACAGGCACACAGGCCTTGTATGTCTACAGGTGCACACACACAGGCACACAGGCCTTGCATGTCTACAGGTGCACACACATAGGCACACAGGCCTTGCCTGTCTACAGGTGCACACACATAGGCACACAGGCCTTGCGTGTCTACAGGTGCACACACATAGGCACACAGGCCCTACGTGTCTACAGGTGCACACGCATAGGCACACAGGCCTTGCCTGTCTACAGGTGCACACACATAGGCACACAGGCCTTGCCTGTCTACGGGTGCACACACACAGGCACACAGGCCTTGCGTGTCTACAGGTGCACACACACAGGCACACAGGCCTTGCCTGTCTACAGGTGCACACACACAGGCACACAGGCCTTGCCTGTCTACAGGTGCACACACACAGGCACACAGGCCTTGCCTGTCTACAGGTGCACACACACAGGCACACAGGCCTTGTGTGTCTACAGGTGCACACACACAGGCACACAGGCCTTGCGTGTCTACAGGTGCACACACACAGACACACAGGCCTTGCCTGTCTACAGGTGCACACACACAGGCACACAGGCCTTGCGTGTCTACAGGTGCACATTCATGCACACAGGCTTGAACATCCACACCTGTAGATATGCATGGCTTGTTTGCATGCGTAAGGACTTACAGGTAGAGCACCTACAGTTGCTCATGCATGCACACAACCCATGCATAGCTACAGGTGTGGATGCATGTGTAAGTGGTCTTGTTTGTCTATAGGTGCACAAATATGTACACATGTCTGTAAATTATAAAGATGCATATAAATCCTTAGCAAGAGCTCTGGGGATTTCCCTGGGGAGGGGAAATGAGATTGGTTTACTGGTCTATAGTGGGTTGAATGGTGACCCCCAAAAAGATACATCCATGTCCTAAACCTCAGAACCTGTGAATGTGATCTTATTTCAAAAAGGGCCTTTGCAGATGTAATTAAGTGAAATAGCTTGAGATGAAGTCATCCTGCATTATCTGTGTGACCCTAAATCCAATGGCGATCATTCTTACAATAGACAAAAGAGAAGACAGGAGCAGAGGGAAAGCCATGTGAGGACAGAGGCAGAGACTGCAGTGATGTGGCCACAAGCCAAGGGACCTTAGGATTGCCGGCCACCCGGAACATGGAAGCAAAGCGGAGAAGACAGATTCTTCCCTGAGCCTCCAGAGGGAGCCAGTCCTGCCAGCACCCTGATTAGGACTTCAGGCCTCCAGAACTATGAGAGAAACATGTCTGTTGTCTTCAATCGCCAAATTTGTGATAATGTGTTACAGCAGTCACAGTAATCTTATTTTTATCAATAATGTTGAAATTGTTTATAGGAACAGTAGAATCCTGTATAATTTATGTAGATAAAATATCAAGCTCCAGATTTGTCTGGATCCGGTTCACCCATGAAAAATACAAAGCCAGAACAGCAGTGGTTGAAGATCTCCCCCCAGCGGGGTGGCTGAGTCCTAGGAAACAGGCACAGGCATCTCAAGACCCTGACGCCACCCTGGGAGCCTGTCCGTGCTCCTTGGGGCTTCTGCCCTGTGGACAAAGGGTCTTGTCCCCCCCCCCATCTGAACTGTGTGGCCACATTGCATTACGGCCAGGAGCAAGGATGCTGGGGAAGAAATGTGAGCTATCCACCTCTAAGGATACTGCCAGAGAGTGGCCATGATCCCTCTGCCAGAGCTTGGCCATATAGCCACACCTAGCTGTTAGGAATCTGGGACGTTAAGGCAACCATGCACTTAGGTGAAATCCAGGGGTTCTATTAGTATACAGCAGTATTTCTGTGGTGGTGGTGATGTTGGCATTTGTTATAATTTGTTATAATTTGTTGTGTGGTAAGGTACTAAGTTATTCAGTTTCCCAGTCGTATGACAGTTCAAAATCATCTCCTGTTGAGGTTCTGTTGAGGACCGCTACCCTATAAGAAGCAGGGGGCTGCTGCCAAGGTACAGGGGGAAGTGGCTGCTGGATTAGTGTAAAGCAATGCGTCACTGATGCCACTCACATCACCTCTATTCAGGAGGAATGTCCTCTGTGACCACGGGCGACATCAAGGAAGCAGTTGTCATTTTGCCTTACGTGTCCTTATTAATGCATACATGTGCACACGTGATTATGAGGGTCATGGTAGCTTTGCCACACATGTCGATAGTCTAACAAATCCTAGCGGCTGTCCTTCCACTTAATAGCAGACACCACTGCTTCGTTCCTTCTAGTCGTATCACAGCACATTTAACCAAGGACCTATTTTCTATCTTTTTTTTTTTTTTTTTAGACGGAGTCTTGCTCTGTTGCCCAGGCTGCAGTGCAATGAGCAATTTTGGCTCACTGTAACCTCTGCCTCCCAGGTTCAGGGATTCTCCAGACTCACCCTCCCAAGTAGCTGGGACTACAGGCAAGTGCCACCACATCTGGCTAATTTTTGTGTTTTTAGTAGAGATGGGGTTTCACCAGGTTGGCCAAGCTGGTCTTGAACTCCTAACCTCAGATGATCTACCCACCTCAATCTCCCAAAGTGCTGAGATTACAGGCATGAGTCACCATGCCTGGCCTATCTTCTCTCTTTCTGTAATTATAAACTGACACATACTTATGGTGGAAATTAAAATAATAAAATAATATGCAAATAAATAAGTAAGCATACTTATCCTAGGTCCCATTACTCTATTGCTCAGAAATTAAATATTTAACCAAATGGTGTAAATCTTAACAAATATTTGAATGTGCATGTAATCCAGATGAAGGACTAGTTGTAAAAGCCGCTAACTGTTCAATCAATGTGTTGTTACTTATTGGAAATTCTTCTGCTACTGGGTGTATAAGTAGCTTCCAATTTTAAGTTATTGAAAATAAGCAAGAATAAATACCCTCAAACACATACGTTGGTGTTTTTCCATAGCTTAAATTTCTGGAAACGTAATTGCTATATCTGAGATTATAAAATTTTTGAATTGTGATAAATGTTTAAAAATGGCCTCCAGAAATACTTAACCAATTCACCTGGGCAGCAGAAATGCATAATTTCCCTTTCCTTTTTCCATGTTCATGAACACATGCACATTCATTCTTCAAGCAGTTTCAGCTCTGTTTCTATTTTTGCTAATGTTGTTAATTTTCGAGTAGTCTATTTTGGGCTGTCTTGTTGTTAATTTATGATATTATTTCAGTCTCCAACATTTTTATTTAAAAATTATTAAATAATTTTGCAAGTTAAGCTTCTCTTTTCATGGTTCTCTATGTATTTTATAAATATTTATTCTTTTGGAAAATGTTTATATATATGCATTTTTTAGTCACATAAAATGTATTACTTAACAGCTGGCATAAGCGGCTCTCTTAGAGAGGAATCTGTTTTCGTCATCATAAAACCTTCTTAAGAAATTCAAGATTGATGGTTTGGCTGCTGGCAGAAACTCACAAGATTGTGGTTTTGCTGGTCTTCACAAGACGTGAGAGGAGTCAGTGAGGGTGAAGCAGAAAGGAGAGGCGGGGACTAGGAGGGCGAGGAAGGCTCCAGGGAAGAGCAGTGACCGATGTTTCATCTGCAGTAGCAAACCTGCCTCCCACCCTTCCTGACTCTTCCTCAAACCCACTGAAGCCGGGAGACTCCAGAGGAGGAAAGAGCAGAGGGAGCCAGTGGGTACGAGCCTGTGGTCATCCTCTGCACCTGTGCCGCCCAAAGCTTCCTGCACCCCAGCCATGCGCCTGCACTCAACGCAGGGCTGTGATGCAGGGCGGGGGAGTCCCTTTGGTCAACCACAGTCTGGGGCGAAGGAGGACTGGGGCTTCTAGAACTGCCCTCTGGAATGGCTGGGATTCCATCCCCTGTTCCCCTGGTGGAGAGGCTGGCGTGGAAACAGGTTGAACCAGTTATGCTGAGAGGCCTCTCACCTGCATTTGAGGTGTGTGGGACCGGAGGGCACATTCCAGCAGTGTTGAGGCAGAGGGCTGGGGGCGGGGGGAGCCAGGAGAGGCCAAGTGAGTGGGCAGCTCGGCCATTGCACAAGTAGAGGGACCTGGAGCACAAGCGCAAACTTGCCGAGGTCCCGCACAACTGGCCAGGTGCGGCCAGGCTTGAACTGTGCTCCTGCACAATTTGTATGTTGATGTCCTGCGCCTAAAATGCACCTAAAATGGAGCTGTATCTGAAGATAAGCCTTTAAAAAGGCAGTTAGGGTAGATGAGGTCCTTAGGGTGGGCTCTAATCCCATGGGACTGCTGTCTTAAAGAAGAAATTAGGACACAGGTAAGAAGAGTCTGCTGGACGAGCAGATTCTCCCCCATGGCCTCCCAGGGAACCCTCCCTGCCCAAGTCTGGATCTCAGGCCTCCAGCATCCAGAACTAGAAACATAAGCAAGTGTATGTTCTTCAGCAGTCCCCTGTGGTCTTTTGTTATGGCGGCCCTGGCCAATGGATTCAGATGCTTTCAGGAACCCACTCGGAAACAGTGCAGTGGTGAGCTCTGGCCCCCACAGCTGGGCAGAGAGAGAGAGGGGAGGAGATGCGATTGGAGTTGGAGCGGCCACAGGGCAACAGAAGGCCCTGGAAACCATAGGTGGGAGGAATGAACACCTGAAGTCAAAGGAAGGCAAAGAGAAGACAGACAAGTGGACCAAGGACCCACATAGCTGACCTGCCAAGGTCCCCGCCTGTGAGGCCGTTTCTCTAGCACCCAGATCCCCAGGGGCCTTGCCTCTCGCTGTCCATTGAGCAAGTCCCCTTGGCCCTGTTAACATCTTGTCGATCTGAGATTGTATCTGAGTCAACCAGCCTGAGGGCAGCCGCTCTCAGCCTCTTCCTGCACCGTGCTGGGCCCTGCCAACAAATGCCCTCTCTAGAGGGCAGCACTCACACTGAATTCCTGCCAACATCTGTATTTTCTACACACATAGTGGATTGGACAGTGCTCTTTACCCGCTAAAAAGATACCGACACCAGAACCTGTGAGTCTGACCTTACTTGCAGTAGATTCTTTGCAGTTGAGTAAGGTAAAGATCAGCCCAGGTCAGAGTGGGCCTAAATCCGATAACAGGTGTGGTTCTCACAAGAAGAGAGACACAGACCAGGGGAGAACACTGTGCGAAGACAGAGGCAGAGCTTGGAGTGACGGGGCTCATCCCACTACC
Source organism: Ateles fusciceps (assembly GCA_036589455.1). Classification (NCBI taxonomy): domain Eukaryota; kingdom Metazoa; phylum Chordata; class Mammalia; order Primates; family Atelidae; genus Ateles; species Ateles fusciceps. Next base: position 7,754,552 of record JAZHEH010000586.1, read on the forward strand.
AGAGCACCCTCCTGAAAGTCCACGCTGGGAGGAAAGATGAGGTCCTGAGACACGGGCCTGTGAAAATGTCACTCCACCCAACGGCAAAGGTGATCAAGCTACAGCTGAGAAACTGCACTGATTAAAAACCACACAGGAAATGGATAAGGCCAAGGAAAGGCTCTTCAACACGGTCACGCTTTTAAAATTAAAAAGGCCAGCCAAGGCGAAAATTCCTCAGCAGAGTCTCAGGAGACAAGGAGAGGAGACCAGCAACAACTGCTGGTGATGAGAGCCGGCTGCGAATGCAGGCTCGTGCCTCATGTGTGTGTGAGTGCCGCCAGGGCGGGCTGGCTGCAGCTCACCGTTCAGCATCAAGCACCCGCGTCCCTTCGGAGGTCGGCAATGGACTTGGAGCTCCTGTTTGGAAATTCTGCTCTCAGTGCTGCACCACTCTCTGTGCCACGTGGCTGGTGAAGACCGGCATCTTTACCGAAGCATGGTCTCTCCAAATCTCCCAGTGGGTGGAGGTGGAAACTGTTTCATCAGCTCTTTCTGCTCCACACTGCTAAGCGTCCTTGTACAAAGTGAGCATGCAATAGACATGTGAATATATAAACAGAACATTCTGATGCCCATGCTCATTCTGGCTTCAATTCCCTTTTGCCAACGCAAGGACAGATTCCCCCAAAAATAAGATTACATCTCAGTGCCTTCTTACCCAATTTTCACAAAATGTGGGGGAGGCCCTGGCTCTCCGTGACTTCCTCAGCTTGTGGCCCGCGTGCTTGGAGTGGCCGAGGGCGTGTGCTCCCAGGCTGGCATCCCACCCCTTCCCTGCTCTCAACAATTCTGCCAATAATTTCATCTACTTTAAAACCCCAACCTGTATTCTGAGCACCCTTCTGGAGAGAAATAACTTGGGAAGTGTGGCACACCATGCTTTCTTCACTGGGTTACGTCATAGAGTTTAGCGGGCAGAGGAATATTGCCAACACCGCGGAAGCCTGGTGTCACCCTCAGGAGAAGCCTTAAGGGGTTCCTTCTGCCGAGGTGATTTCTCAATTAGTGATTTCCATCCTCAAGCCCACTTGAGAATAAACCTCATGAAAGCAAAAGCCCGGGGGCTCCATCCGTATGTCTGCTTTTGCAGTTCCGGAGGCTGGCAGTCTGAGATCAGCACTCAGCAGCTTGGTTCTCTCTGCGGCCTCTCTCCTTGGCTTGCGGGTGGCCCTCATCTCCCTGGATCCTCACAGGGTCATCCCTCCACGTGTCTCTCTGTCCTCCGACGTCCTCACAGGGGGCTCCCTCTGTGCGTGTCGGTGGCTTCATCTCCTAAGGACAGCAGTTATATTGGATTGGGCCCACCCTAAGGACTTCATTTTCATGTAACCACCTCTTTAAAGGCCTCATTTCCAAACACAGTCCCATTCTTAAGTACCGGCGGTTAAGGCTGCAACATATGAATTTAGGCAGGTCACAATTCAGATCGTAATAGTGCTCAAAAAGTATTTTTTGATACATTTAACTAACTACTTAAGTACCAGACAAAAATAAATGAAGGCAAATTTCAAACGAGGTCAGATTCTCTCCATATCTCCGGTCCTGGGGGAGAGAGCTGCCTACCTTGGTCCAGTGATCTGGTCAGGTGGTGAAGACCAAACAGAGAGGAGATTGAACACCCCAAAAATAAGAGGTGCAGAGTTCCCCAGGGTTGGTCACAACACAGTGGTGGCTGTCCCGGGAGGCCAGCTCTGCTCCCGAAGTTCAGAGCTGCCTGGGCCGAGGTGCAGGGCACTTCCTGCCTAGCTTCATGAGGGGACAGTGCATAACTTTCACCCAGACGGCTTCATGTCTCCCTCTCAGAAGCGAATAAACCGAAGCTTCGCTGCAGAGATATGCTTCCTAAGACTCTCTGATTTCCTCTGAAATCGCCGCATCAAGGCCCTAGTGCTGACTTTCTTGTGTCCTGACCTCCCACTGAATCCGTCACTCCAGGTGCCAACTTGTAACGGAGCCTTCTCCAAGGGTAGCCCTGCAAACCCCAAAACTCTTTCTTTCCTGGAGAGGGCTGTGACTTCCTTTCCCTTCTGCTCTCCCAGCTGGCCTTTTTGTGTGTCTTCCGTCTTCCGCCTTCCCTGCTTGGGGGCCGTTCTCCTGCTGGCCGTTTTGTGTGTCTTCCGTCTTCCGCCTTCCCTGCTTGGGGACCATTCTCCTGAGAGCCACAGCCGAGTCCCCCCTCAGTTCCAAATGGTCTCCAACTTCCTTTCTTTGGGGGAAAAATGTTTTCTAAGAATGTTTCTGAGCACTCACTCTCACTTCTGCTGTTTTCTAAAGGCCCCAAGCCCAGTGCTGTATTTAACCAGAAACAGTCTTTGCCAACAGCTGCTGAAAACTCAAGTTTCTGAAGCCTCATCCTGGCTCTTTGAAGAGGTCAGGTTGAGTCCACGGAGAATGCTAAGTAGATACGTTTAAATGAGAAGGCCTTCAATTTTAATAACTTGATTGATTCAGACATGGGACAACAATTAGAGGAGACAGAACAGAAGATAAATACATTAAATATATAAGAGAAGAAATACAAAATATAATCAAGGAGTAGGAGACTATAAGAAATGAACAGCTGGACTCCAAACAGAACAAAATAGTGTCTGTGACTGCAGTTTAGGATCCCATGGGTGGCTACAGGGGAACAGAGACACATTGTGTATTTCAAAATAGCTGTAAGAGAAAAGTTGAAATGTTCTTAACACAAAGAAATGATCAATATTCGAGGTGATGGAGACTCTAAATACCCTCACTGGATAATTATACAGTATATGCATGTATCAAATATTGCATGTACCCCAAAATATGCACAATTATATGTATCAATTAAAACATTTAAAAAATTCAGTAGGTGACTTACACAGTATGACATAAATGGAAAAATCGCCTGAAAGAGAGACCTGAAAGAAATCCCTGCTAATATAGCACAGTGGAGGGAGAACCAGGAAGTGTGGCAGCGTGCTGGAGACACGTCAGGTAAAGGGACCAGCTCTAAAACACATCTCCTTGAACTTCCAAAAAACATGAAGCACGAAATGAGAGGAGAGGCAATAGTGAGGAGATAATGGTTAAAATTATCCCTAAATGATCATCGACGTAATTTCTCAGAATCAGGAAAGTTAATGGATTTAAGAAAACCACGTTAAAAACTTATCCCTGAAACACTGGCAAAAACGTAGCAGCCTAAGAGAAGATCTTAAAAGCTGCCAGAGAGGAAAGTTACCTGATAGCTGATTTTTCACAACTGATAATGAAGATGAAAAACAATAGAATCTCTTTTCAAAGGGCTGTGGAAAAAAAAAATACAACAAACAGTCCACCTAGCTGGTATGCCCAGTGAAATTATTCTTCTGGAAAAAGAGCAAAGCATTGATAGACTCGAAAACATTCCTCAATAACCCCTGAAACGTGTTCTCCAGAAAGGAAAGAAATTATCCCACCGAGTATCTAAGGTGAAAGAATGGTGAACTCTCGTCCAACATTGACTGTGTAAAACAACATGAATAACATATTTCATGCAGTTAAAAAACCTAAAATGTAATCTCTAATGGATTTAATATTACACAGTTTTATATAGTCGCAAAATATGTAAATCAGGAGAGTTTCATTACTGCTTCAGGCTTCTAAAATCCTTCTAAAAAGGATTAATTAATTCATATTGCTTGAAATTAAATATGCATGCTAAAATGTATATTAACCACTACAAAAATTAAAATCAACTGTAAATTCCAAGCAATTAGTGAAAAAGAGAAATGGTAATGTGTTCTAAATATGGTTTTAAAAAAAGAGAAAACATATAGAAACAATGCATACAAATAACTTTTAAAAAGTATAGTAAAAAAATTAAACCACAAAGATAATCAATATATAGGTACAGCCTAAATGTTCCAGTTAAAAGTACAAGTTTTTCAAATATAATTATTTTTTAAAATCCAGTAAAAGCAGTTCATAGCAAGTACAACTAAAATACAATGACATAAAACAATTGAAAGTAACATATGAGAAAAGATTGTAAGTTCTAAGTGTAGGTTAGAAAAATCATACTAAGATAAGAAAAATAAATAAATTAAATCAGTAATTGAAAACATTTCCAGAAAGGAAACATCAGAAACAGATGGTTTTTAAACTAGTTCTATCAACTATTCAAGGAACACAAGATGTTGGTCATACAGAAATTCTTCCAGAAAGCAGGTTAAGAGAACTGTTCTAATTTATTTGAGGTGAGCAGTGCATGAACCGGTCTCCCTAAAGAACATAAATGCAAAATTTCTAAATAAAGGCTAACAAATCAAATATAGCAATGTAACCCCCAAAAGGTAAATTATTATGACCAAATTGGCTTGATTCTAGAATATACGAGTAGTTTATCTTTTATTTATTTATGCATTTATTTACTTATTCATTTATTTTTGAGCTGGAATCTGGCTCTGTCACCCAGGCTGGAGTGCAGTGGCATGATCTCAGCTCATTGCAACCTCCACCTCTTGGGTTCAAGCAATTCTCCAGCCTCAGCCTCTGGAGTAGCTGGGACTACAGGTTTGCACCACCGCACTTGCTTAATTTTTGTATTTTTAGTAGAGACAGGGTTTCACCATGTTGGCCAGGCTAGTCTCGAACTGCTGACCTCAGGTAATCCACCCGCTTGGCCTCCCAAAGTGTTGAGATTACAGGCGTGAGCCACCATGCCTGGCAGGTAGTTTAATATTAAATAATATATTGACATAATGCACCCATTTACAGATAAAAGAAGCAAAGCCTCTACTTATTCCGACAGATGTGGAGAAAGGATGGGTGACATCCAGATCACGTCTGGAGTACAGTCACGTGTACCACACCAATGTTGGTTTCTTCCTTCAGAGAGTTGTTTCATAGTTAACTTTTACTTTGACATTTGCAGAATCTGGGTAAGGGGGTAAGGAACTCTGTACAATCTTTTCAACTTTTCTGCAAATCTTAAATTATTCCATAATTAAAAGGTCATTTAAAATAATTCAGAAGGAAAATTATTTTCAGTCTTGAATTCTAAACCTTTTGAAGTATCCATAAAATTCTAGGGTAAATAGAAATAGATTATCATATTTTAAAAACTCAAAATACATGTCCTGTAAACTCTGTTTCAGGAAGCTGAGGGAAAATGTGCTCTTGTAAAATGACAGAGGGAAGTGGGGAGGGGAGAGGAGACAGGAGCCCCTGGGTGGGAAGGTGTGGGTCTGGAGAGGTGTGCAGGGAGGCCCAGGGGTGAAAGACAGCCTGGGGTGACAGAGCGGCAGCAGGTGCGGTGGCTCCCAGCCCTGACCAGAGCATGACAGGAGATGGAATTGATGGAATGTCTGATGTGTTCAATGACTTTAAAGAGAGGCAACAGGCAGGGACAAGTCTAGCTTTGAATTAGCCAAGCAAAAGAAAAACAAAACCACCATTAACTCGGGATGTACTGTACATCTGTGAATGATGTTGGTATCACTGTAATATAACACTGCCACGCTCACCAAGGACGTGTATAAGTATATTGGGAGGGTGGGTGGATAAGAAGGGCCAGGACTGAGAGGATGCACTCTGCATCTTCCTAAAGTGAAGAAATGCGTGGAGCACTTGAATCCTGGAGCCCAACAGAAGAAGGGAGAGGACACAAGGCGCCTGCCAGTGGAAACCCAGGGAGAGGAAGCCAGGAGATTGTTGTGGGGCTCTCAGAGTCTTTAAAATATGAGGAGATAGAACTCTGATAAAAATAAACACAACATTAGGAAAAGAGACACACAGACTAGATAAGAAACACAGATTTGGGGATTTTTTTTTTTTTTTTTTTTTTTTTGAGACAAGAGTCTCGCTCTGTCGCCAGGCGCCAGGCTGGAGGGCAGTGGCGCGATCTCTACTCACTGCAACCTCTGCCTCCTGGATTCAAGCAATCCTCCTGCCTCAGCTTCCCAGGTAGCTAGGACTACAGGCGTGTACCACCACACCCACCTAATTTTTTTTGCATTTATACTAGAGACAGGGTTTCACCATGTTGGCCAGGATGGTCTCGATCTCTTGACCTTGTGATCCGCCCGCTTCCGCCTCCCAAAGTGCTGGGATTACAGGCTTGAGCCACCGCGCCTGGCTGAAATTTGGGGAATTTTAATATGAAAAACAGGGATCATTTCAGACAAGTTATTAGTAGAGGAGATGAATTAGAGGCTTGAGAAAATTTGCCACTGATTTAATAAATAGTACTTTACATGATTAAAAAGTAAATACCAAATAAATTAAAATTTTAATATGAAAGCCTAACAGATGTAAGAAAAATACATATTTTTATTCCATGACTTAGAAAAAGTGATTTTAATCAATCGAAAGATTATAACCCATAAATTACTAATGTAATTTTTGATTGATTAAATTTACTGTTAAAAATCAAGAATTTATGTAAGCTAAAAAACATTTCACAGGTTTACATCAGCTGGAGTGAAAGTAAACAATCAAAGAAAAAACACTTTAAATTAATTTGAAAGACCAAAAACATGTGAAAATAATCTCAATTTCTATGGCTATAAAAGGCCTAATGTCATAAAATATAAAGATCTCTTTTAATAACAGAAGATTAACAATCAAGTAGATAGAAAAGGACCTGAAGAGACAATTCACAGAAACAGAAAGACAGCTAATAAATAAATATGGGAGACAATGCCTAGCATCAAATATGATAAAAATAAACGAGAGTTAGAACAAATAAAATATTACTTATCACACATCAGATTAGAAAATATAAAAGTGATAACCTCCAGTTGGACAAGAGTTTATAAACAGCATTGTAATGTAAATATAAATTTTTCAATGAATATTTAAACATTAATTTATAATTTCAGTAAAAATGTCAATATATGTTTTATTAATTGAGTTGTAATTTACGTACATTAAAAAGCTCTGATAGAAACTGTAAAATTTGGTAGTTTTTACACATAGGTATATCCATGTCATCACAACCCCAATTAACATAGAAAATACTGCCATCATCCTGTAAAATGCTCTCCCGCCTCTTCTCAGTCTTTGCTACTCTGTCCCGGGAGACTTCCATCAGCATTGATTAGCACTGACCAGCATTGCTCTGGAGATGGTACAGACTGCCACATAAATGAAATCACAGGATGCACTCTTTTGAATCTGTTTTCTTCCATTCAGCATGACGATATTGAGATTCACATGTGCTATGTGTAGTTCTTTCCGTTCTATGCCTGTATATGTTACACCATATAATTAGACCACTAAACAACTCGAAATATCCAAATGTTGATGAATATTTGGGTTGTTGCCAGTTTGAGGCAATTGTAGTAAGGCCACTATAAGCATCTGGGCCAAATCTTCAGGAGACTCATGTTGTTATTTCTCTTGGGTGAATAACTAGAAGTAGAACTTTTGGAACACATGGTAACTGTATATTTAAGGTTACATTAAACTGCCCAAACAGTTCTCCAAAGTTCTAGTATAATTTCACACTTCTACCAACGCTGCTTGAGAATCTCAGTTGCTCCACGGCTAATATTGCCAGGCTTTTAACTTTAAACATTCCCACCAGTGTGTTGCAGTATCTCATCTTGGTTTATATTTATGTTTCTCTCATGACTCATGATGTGAATCATTTCAAAGACATTTATTGACCCTTTATATATCTTATTTTGAGAAATGTGTAATCGAGATTTTTGCAAATTTTGTATTAAGCTCATTGTTTTCTTACTGTGATATAAGATGTGCTATGTATACAAGTCTCTTGTCAATAATAGACTATAATATTATTATACAATAATATATTAAATTATATGCTATATACAAATTATAGTATACACCATACTCTTATAATAGTTAATATGTTTACATACATATACATATATGTTGTATCTTGCTTTCTCATTTTATAATTCTTGCCATCTAAAGAGAATTTTTTGAGGTCTAATTTATTTCTTTTTAAAAAAATTGATACTCTTGTTTTTGTGCTAAGAAATATTTGCATATCTCAAAGTTGAGAGTTTTGCATCTATGTTTTTTCTAGATGGTTTTCTTTTTACATTTAGGTCTATGATCCATTTTAACATAATTTTCTATATGATGAGAGGTAGGATACATGATTAATTCATCTTTTCATATGGACATTGAGTTGTTCCAGCACCAGGACATTGATATCAATAATTAACTGATCCTATATCCATAGATCTCTTGCTGGGATATATATATTTATATATATTTTTTGAGACAGGGTCTCACTCTGTCACTCAGGGTGGAGTGCAGTGGCAGAATCACAGCTCACTGTATCTGGACTCTCCATTCTGTTTCATTGATCTATATGTCCATCTTTTCACTAATATCGAACTGTCTTAACTTCTGTAACTTTATGGTAAGGCCAGGAATCCAGTAGCATAAGTTCCTCAGGTTGGCATGTGTGTTTCAGAATTATTTTACCATTCTAGTCCTTTCCAATTCCACATAAACTTTATGATTATCAGTTTCTATGAAAAAGTCCAGTTGGGATTTTGATTGGCATTACATTAAATCTAAGTATTAACTTGGGAAGAATGGACATCTTAGCAATGCAGAGGCTTCAGCCCATGACTGTGTGGTATCTCATCTTATTTATAAAGTTCCATATGTGTAACTCTTTAATAATGCTGAACACTATGTTGTCGTTTTCCATGCAGAGTTTTTGTGCATCATATTTGATTATTTCACTCCTATTTGTTTAATATTATTGACAATTTTGTAGATGGTATTTGTAAATGACATTTTTCCGTAATTTGTTGTCACTTTATAGAAATATAGGTGATTTTTTCAAAACATGGGCTTTATATGTGACCTTGTTAATGTCTCATGTTAATTTTAAGAGATGTTTTGTAGACGCCCTGGGATTTTTCATAGAAAACTAGGCTGTCTAGAAAAACTTTCTGCACTTTGTCTTACTGATTCATTTGCTTGTTGACATGCATATGTATGCCTGTGCTCATTGCCTTATTATACTGGCTAAGACCTCTAGTACACTGTTGAATAGAAGCAGACATCTTTCCCCTGCTCCCAATCTTTAAGAGCACTCAATATTTCATAATGAACAATGGTGTCAGCTCTAGATGTTTTGCTGATGTCCTTTGTCAGAATGAGAAATTTCACTCTACCCAGTTTTCTGAGTGTTCTTAATGAAGGGGTTGTAAATTTTGTCAACAGCTCTTTCTGCATCTATTGAAATGATTATATGGTTTTTCTTTATTCTATTCAGATGGTGACTTACATTGATTGATTTTTCAAAATGGTGTTAATCTTAAATTCCTGGGATAAACCCAATTTGTGCATACTGTGTTAGCCTTTGATATGCTACTAACATTTTTGTTTCTAGGTTCATGAGAGATATTATTGCTGGTAAAGATAATTTAATCATGACTAAGTGGCATTAATCTCAAATGCAAGGTTGGTTTAACATTTGAAGGTCAATTAATGTAGCACACTATATTATAATAATAGAAGTACATCAAAAAACATATTTATCTAAACAGTTGTGAAAAAAATAATTTCAAAAAACAGTGCAGCCCTCCACTTATGATAAAAATTCTTAGCAACCTAGATATAGAAGGGAAACTTTCTCAATTTGATTAAGGACATCTAAAAACAAAACAAACAACAACAAAAACAAAAACAGCTTACAGGTAGCATTATATTTAGTGAAGGAAGATTGAACTTCCTAAGCAGGATAAGACAAGGCAGGAAACACTAGGTGGTCCCAGCCACCACAATAAAGATAGAAAATGAAAATTTCAAACAAATTGAAAAGTGAGAAATAAAAAAGTCTGCATTTACAGAAGACACAATAATTGATGTAGATATTTTTAATCCTCTAAGAAGCTAATATAACTAATTACTGAAGTTAGCAAGGTTGTAGAACCTAAGGTCACTGTACAAAAGATCAGTTGTGCTTTTATTATTCACAACAAGCAATTAAAAGTATTCTACAAAAATATATTTCCAAAAACATAAATACATACATAAATAGATAAAACATTTAGGCATATTTTAATAAATATGTAGAATATCTGTACACTGAAAACCATAAAACATTGCTAAGAAAAATCATTTGAAACCTAAATAAAAAGAACGGTATACCATATTTATGGATTGAATGAGTCAGTATTTTTAAGAGAACAATTCACAAATTGATCTGTATTGTCAGTTTGTGGTTTGTAGAAGTTGAGAAGCTAATTCAAAATTTGCATGCAATGCAAATAAATTAGAACGTCCAAAACAATTTTATAAAAGAAAAATAAAAGTGGAAAACACACAGTACATGATTTAAGACTTACTCTAAAGAGATAATAAACAAAACAGTGTGGTATTGGTCTGAGGATAGACGTAAATACCAATGGAAGAGTTAAGAAACCAGAAATTGACCCATGCTCAAATAGTCAAATGGTTTATGTCAAAGGCACCAAGATAATTTCATGGAAAAATAGTCTTTAATAATTGATATTGTATGGGAAAAATAAACATTGACCATCATGTTTATGACACACCATAAACAAAATATTCCAAAATAAATTATAGAAGACTTAAATGAAAGAATTAAAACATAAAAAGTCCTAAAAATTACGTAAGAGAAAATCCTTATGATCTTGCTTTAGGCTAATACTTCTTAAAGGGAAGACACACTCACATACACACACGAGGCAAAGCAAAAAGAGGAGATGTTGTAAACTGGAGCTTATCAAATTGGAAAGTTTTGCTTGTTGAAAAATGTGATTACTAAAGTTAAAAGATTAAAAAGGCAAACTGCAGATTGGGAGAAAATATTTGCAAAACATATATCTAAAAAAGGACTGTGACCATACTATGTAAAAACTCTTATAAGGAAATAATTAGAAGAAAAGTCAGACCATTGTGAAATGGCCAAAAGAGTTGAAAAGATGCTTCAGAGAAGATACCTGGGTGGCAAACAAGCACATGGGAAGATGATCAGCATCATTTGTCATTTAGAAAATTTGAATTAAACCACAATGAGGTGCCCCTTCATCCTGGAATATACACACAGGATTTTAATTCATGGAGGTGCCCAGGCAGAGAGACTGATGTTGTTGAAAGAAGAATTTATCATCCACATTCCTGAGAAAAGAGAGCACCGCTCATCAGGCAGGGCCGCGTGGGAGAGCACCAGGTATGGCCAGAAGCAGGATCCAGGGGAAACCAAGGTCAGAGCCTTCACCAGGGTTTCCAGGGAAAAGGTGAGTCAAGACAGAGTTGACAGCTTAGCATGGGCTGTTTTGATGTTATTCCTGGGCTCTGGGCTGCAGGCGTGGTCTCCAGCTGCCTGGTACCTGTCCCTCGGGTGATCTAGGGCAATGGAAACTTTGGCTTAATGAGTGCAAGTTTAGTAAAGGGGATGATGGAGTGCAGACTTGGGCACTGTTTGGTTTGCTCACGAATGATGTTCTCCTATCGCAGACATTTGGAGAGACCTGGGAGGAGCAGTCTTTTGCTAGGTCTTTAAGGCCTCCAAATACAAGAGCATCAGATTTACAGAAAATAAGAAAATGTAGTGGATCTAATTGGCCTGGTAACAAACGGACGCCAAATAGACAAATACAGAATCAACAGAAGCACAGTTAAAGAAGATTTCATACCACGAGAATGGCCACGTCTGAAGAAACTTACCATCTAAAGTGTTGGCAAGAGTGTGGAGTAATTGCAGCTCTCATGCAGTGCTGGGGAACAGGCCAAGTGTCAACCACGGGGGAAAACAGTTTGTCTTTTTTTTTTTTTTTTTTTTTTTTTTTAATGGAGTCTCCTCTGTTGCCCAGGCTGGAGCATAGTAGCAAAATCTCAGCTCATTGCAACCTCTGCTTCCTGGGTTCAAGCAAGTCTTCTGCTTCAGCATCTGAGGAACTGGGATTACAGGCACCATCCACCATGCCCAGCTAATTTTTGTATTTTTAGTAGAGACAGGGTTTCACCATGCTGGCCAGGCTGGTCTCAAACTCCTGACCTCAAATCATCTGCCCACCTCAACCTCCCATTATACTGGAATCACAGGTGTGAGCCACCATACCCAGCTTCAGTAAAGCTGTTAAAATACTACAGTTAGATATTATTTTTCACATATTCGATTAGAAAAATCTCAAGTTCCTTTAAGCAGTCTAAATTGGTTAGGCTGCAAAAAAAAATGCATTCTCTTACATGGATGTTGGGAATACAAAACACAGCAGAATCCTGGCAATTCGTGGTAAATTTACACCCTCACTCACTGTAAGAGTCCACAATCCCACTTCCAAGAATCCATCCTGAAACCGTGTCTTCACTAACACAAAGCAACAGGTGTAGAAGGCCGTGTGTAGCAGCACTGTTTATAATAGCAAAAGATTATAAATAGCACAGATTCCCTGCAATTGGATCTGGGTGAATAACTACAATGCATTTCTAAAGTGAATGATATTTACATATTTTTTAAATGAAGAAAATCTCTACTCACTACTGTGATCTCCATTATTATTAATAAAGATACCAAGAAGTAGAACAGTGCATATGATAGACTATCTTTTACCTAAGATAGAAAGAAAAAGGGTTTGTTCACTTACGCATACATATATGTATGTGTTCACAGACGCAAAAAGAAATGCAGGAAAGACTTCCTGGAAGGTAATGAAAGAGAAGAGAGGGTGGGGGCGGTGAACCGGAGGGGAAGGAAAGGCACCAGAAGCCACCAAGCACACTTCTTATGACTTTTAAACCAGGTAAATTATTTTCCAAATACACAAGCAAGTCGAAAAGGGGAAACACACTAAAATTGAACACAAAAATAATAAACCTTCCAGTGTGTAAAATAGATAACAGATAAAATAATATTTTCAAGGAAGTTTGAACATGTTGCTTTCAGTATAGATACCAAGTGTGATATTTTGTAGATGCAAAAAGATGTTCAAATAATTTTTTAAGCTGTACTCAGTGAATTCATTATTAGTAGTCATGCCGATATTGGAATTTTGAAGCTTTTATACATATTTTAAGATAAATCAAGTAAATAAACATGTTTTCTTCAACATGGCTTTTAATCTATGAGAAGATATACAGATAAAAACACTTCAGTTTTATATGTGAACTGGAATATATGTGTGGCTGCAGAACTGACTTGAGGTAGACTCTTACCTCGGTTGTGTAATGGTCTGCCTTCGCCCAAACACCTACATATGAAAGTAACGTTTCTCTCAGTCCTATAAATCTGTGGAAAACTCAGAGATTTCAAAAGATAACATATATAAAAACATTCCCTTCTCATTTCATTAAGATATACATCCCATTCAACATTTTTGTATGAAAATTTTTAAATTAGCTAATGTATGCTTCTTGTAAAGTGGTCAAGAAGTATTAGGACTGATAAAATGCGAATATTTCTCCTTTCATGCTATAGATTTCATTCCTCATGATAAAAACATTGGGAAATTTGTTCATATTTTTCACAAATCTTTCTGTAGGCAATAATTCTGTTTTTAGAAACAAAGAAAAACCATGCCACAGTCCCGTATTGCACCTAGAATCGACGTTCATCCTTGTGAAATGTCCCATGCCTTCTCTGCTATGCCTTCTTTAAAGTGGAAGAGTCATGAGGTCACTGCCTATGGGATGGCCATGACCCACTTGTCCAGCTTCCTGTTTGCACGGAAGCTCCCTGGAGTGCAGGTGCTGCTGCGGTTCCTAGCTCCGCACCTTCAGAAGCTCAGCCTGTGCCCTGCCCTCATCACTCGCCCTACCTTTGCGCCCTCAAAGGAGCATCCCTGTCAGCACACCTCACATCTTCTTCAGCCCTCATGCCGTATTGATCCCTTGAATCAGGCTTCTCAAAACAAAATTGTATAAAGTCTGTCTCATTAAGTTCTTGTCCGTTTCTTCATTAAACATATCAAATGCCTGTTACCTTAGTGACAGGTGCTAGACTGCAGGAGGAACAGGGGCCAACGCTTATGGCAGAAGCACCGCCAGGGTGTCCCTGCGTGCTCAGGAGAAGGCTGGGGCAGAGCTGAGGGCCTTGGGCATGGGGGGAAGGGGGGCAAGAAGGACCTCACTTACCCACGCTCCCATCCTGGGACCCCAGGGAGGGAAGCTGGATGTGACTGTCCTTGAAGGTTGGGAGAGGCATGGCTGGCAGGGAGAGAATGGCTGTCATGGTCCCTGGTGAGTGCCAGCAGCCATGACAGATGACCTGCAAGAGAAGAAACAGAAAGCATGGCTGTCCGTGCTGCCCCTCACTGGCAAGTATGACCACAAGCTTGCACTGGACTTCTGTCCCGGCCTGGCCGGAGCTGGGAATGGTGACATCCACACTGGAGCTGTGCCGCTTCCTCTGTTTCTAGCCGGCTTGGTGGCCCTCCAGAGCCCTGGTCCCAAACACTCCTGCTTCTTTCACATGGAAACAGGCTTGGAACGCACTGACCACGGGGAGCTGCTGCCCACCCCGAGTGTGACCCTCACAACTTTTCGCATTCCAACAAGGGGCAGACATGACACGAAATGAGGCTCTAAAGGAGAATCGCAAACCCAGAAGAAGAATGTTAGAATTAGAGAAAATCTAAGTAAGAGATACTATGGTGGTGATTGTAGGCAAGTTTTAAAATTCCTTATTTTGATTTGGATCAATTAAGACCATTTTATGGATAAACTTATGATAAAACTTGTTTTTAAAACACATTCTTTCTTACATAGTCAGATTCTTACTCGAAGGAAAATGAATGAGTCAGATTGTCACTCAGCTCCCCCCAAAGAAAAAACAAAATGAAAACAGGTCCTGGAATCAAATGGAAATGAGGATATTATACCACCTACTAGCAGCCACAATAGCTGTGGGCGACCTCTCTGAGGCCTGTCCCCAGAGACCCGCATGCCTGGACATTCTAGAAAAGTCAAGCACACATGCACCCCACACATACACACGTGTGCAGTCACACAGCCCGCCCTGCACAGCAGCATGTACCCACAGACAGGCAGCCCTCAAGACTGTGTACACGGCAAAGGGGGTGCTATCAAAGGGAACTTCTGGTGAGGTCTCTGTGTCAACAGAGTACCAATTTGGACACAAATTAAACAAAACTCAAAAGTATGTTCCAAATAAAGTAAAAACAAAATAATTAATAGAAACACTGGAGGCCCCACTGCAGCCAGGAGGACAGGGATCTCCTGCGCCTCCTCTTTAGCCTGGGACCCATGCATGCACAGGAGGAACCCCCAGCCAGTGTTAACAGGAGCCGAGAGTGTCCCACGTCTCCAGCCTGGTGGATTGTCCTCTCTGGAGAGGAGGCCAGGAGAGAGGGCACTGGCTAAGGATGTGGAGGAGATCAGTCCTGCATCTGCTGAGCGGATGCTGGGGCCATTCAGCCAAAGACTAGGAGAGGCTGTCGGCAGTTTCAGAGAGCAGTCTTCTGCAAGTAAGGCCCAGTGTTCGCAGTGGGACGTGGGCGCTGCAGCGGCCGGAGCAGAAATAGCTCTCCAAGGTTTCACTGCTTTTGATGATGCGTTCCATAAAGAGATTTAGAATGTTCCTAAACACTGCAAAGAATGTTTTGGTCTTTGCACTTTCTGGTTCCTAGAGAAGCCCTAAAAGACAAAGGGATTGCCACTGTCCAGCAAAGGAGGCAGGGCAGGGTGGTTGCGGGGAGCCAAAGTCACCCCCCAGGTATGCAGCGGAGACATGGTGGCAATGGCGTGTCCAATGAGTGCCTGCATCAGGGTCTCCCAGGGCAGCTGCCTGGCTTGCTGTGCTGCCCCTGAGCCTCAGGGGCCTTGACTTCCCATTGACCATAACACTCCTGAAAGAAGAAGCCAGGCAAAGCCAAAACACTGGCCTGGATGCTTCTGGATGTAGGTGTCAGAATTTGAAAAAAACAAAAGTGGAGGGGCTGTTCTGGCTGAACAGAGGCATAACCACCCCCTGCAGTCCACTTGTGCTGACTGGATTGTGGCCCAGAGCCACTGCTACAAGTGCTCTCCAAGGGCCACTGGGGAACTCTGAGAGGGGACAGGATTCCTTGGGGCTGTGGGTCCTCACGGTGACAATGCCACTGCAGCTTGGAGTCACTCCCCTCGGCCCTCATCTTCCAAAATGGGAAGCCATTAATTAATTAATTAATTAATTAATTAATTTCAGACATAGATTAAGCCAATAAAAGAAAGTGTAAGATTATTACATGAAAGTGAATGCTAAAAAAAAATAATAATAACTGCAAATGCTGCCTCTAAGAAGCAGGGCTTCAGGCTGCAGATGGCAGGGCAGGAAATTATACATTTCACTAAGCATTTTAGAACTACTTGTCCATTTGCACATTTTTCTGAATGTACATATTATTTAGAAAGCATATATTTGTACACATGTAATTTCTTTTGTATGCATATAATGTTCTAAATACTGTGGTAGTTACTGTGTCTTCCTCTTTTTCTCCTCCCTGTTGTTTCTTCCTTTCTCTTTCTTTCTCTCCTTCCTTTTCCCCCTTTCTTTTCCTTTCCTTTCTCCTTTTTCCTTCCTTTCTTCCTTCATTCCTTCCCTCTTTATTCCTTCATTTTTTCTCTTTTTCTTCTTTCCTTTTTCTTTCTTCATCTCTTTTTCTCTCCTCCCTTTCTTCTTCCTCTCTCCATCCTTCCCTCCCTCCCTTCTTTCCAGATCAGAGCTGGGAGGATGGCCCAGCCTTCTGCTGCCTCCCTCCCTCTACCTGTAACAGGGTCCACTCTCCTTCTACAAATGGCAGAGCCCTCCCCTATGGTTGCCCAGTGCTGTTCTCCTGTATGGATAAACCACACTCTGCTTAGTCATCCTCCAGCAGACAGACGCTCTCCACTCTCCAGCTATCGTGAAGAATGCCACTAGCAGCGAACCTCAGAAACACTGTCCTCAGTGAAGGAGGGCAGACCAAGACTTCCAAAGAACACAGGATTTCATTCTGGGGAGACAGAAATGTTCTAAGATTAGATTGCAGTGAAGGTTGCACTGCTCTTTAAATGTACTGAGCATCGCTGAAGTGTATAATTAAAATAGATAAGTTTTCTGGTATGTTAATGATATCTCAATAAACCTTCTTTTAAAAAGTAAATCAAACTATTTTACTCCCTGCTTAAAGCCTACGCATGACATCTGGGCTGATTCCGGTTTTTGCTTGTTACAAATTGTGGGTGGGAGATCCCGTAAGTGCCGAGGCAGGAGTCAGAGTCTCAGCCTGTTCCGGTATAAATAATGAAGAAGAAAATAACTAGAGATATAACCATAGCAGTTATTCATAGGTGATCTTAGTTATTCATAGGTGATCTTAGTTGTTCATAGGCAATCATTAAGATATATATATATATATACTCAGCATAATCTTTTACTAATGCCTCTCAGGTCTCAAAGTGTGACCCTAAGGTGACATTGTGAAAGAAGTGACCCTAAGGCAAGACGCTTTAAAACCCCTGTTATGCCAGTGTAAGGGCTGCCGTAGGGCACCTTGGCTGTGCCACAGCCCCAGCGCTAGGAAAGCGCCCGCTGTTTAGCCAGCTGCAGAAGGAGATGTCTCCTCCCTTGGGGAGTTAGGAGGGAGCTCTGCCCCTCCAAGCTCTTGCGGTGGGCCTGACGGCTGTCAGGGAGGCCGGCAGACATCCCGGGGCTTAACTGTCTCTGTGCTTCAGCGGTCACGTTCCACGTCCACTCCCATGTCCCGCTTCTGCACCTGGTTCCTCTTTTTCTTAGAAGATGTAATCAGTAAAAGTAACATAAATCTTAATGTCTTTGTTCTTTCTTGACAAGTCTGGAAAAAGCACTGACGTATTATGCTCCTTACCTCATCTCGGCTACTTGAAAGTCCTGGGCCCCCATCCCTAAGACACGTGATTTACCTGACCCTACCACTGACCACCCTTACCTCACCCTACCTACCCTGCCCCCTGCTGTGTACTGAATAAAAGTCAGAGCGTCCAGGCACTCCGGGCCACGGCCGGACTCTGCGCTTTGGTTGGCAGTGGACCCCTGGGCCCAAACTGTTTTCTCTTTCTTGGTGTCTTGTGTCTTTTATTTCCACAGTTTCTCGTCTCCACACCTGTAGAGAGGAGCTCACAGGACTCTGTAGGGCGGGACTCTACACAAATAAAGCTGCTTTGACTGGCCAGTTGTGGAGGCTCACGACTGTAATCCCAGCACTTTGGGAGGCTGAGGCAGATGGATCATGAGGTCAAGAGATTGAAACCATCCTGTCCAACATGATGAAACCCTGTCTCTACTAAAAAAATACAAAAATTAGCTGGGCGTGGTGGCGCACGCCTATAGTCCCAGCTACTAGGGAGGATGAGACAAGAGAATTACCTGAACCCAGGAGGCAGAGGTTGCAGTGAGCCGAGATCACACCACTGCACTCCAGCCTCAGCCTTGAAGAAAAAAGAAAAACCCGCTGCTGTCACTGTTGGTATACAGGTTTCTGTGTGAACATAAGTTTCTGAGTCTCTGGGACCAACAGCCATGAAGGCAATTGTGGGATTGCATGGGAGTTGCATCTCCAGTTTTATAGGAAACTTCCGGACTGCTTTCCAGTATGGATGTAAGATTTTATATTCCCCCCAGCAATGTATGAGTGACCTGTTTCTGTGCATTCTCACCAGTATTTGGTATTGCCACTATTTTTAGATTTTCACCACTCTGATAGATATACAGATCTCACCGTGGTTTTAATTTGCATTTCCTTGATGATTAAAGAGATTGAAATAATTGTACGCATTTTATTTTTGCCATCTGTATTTTTTCTTTGAAAAAAAGGAAACGTGTTTTTGTGTATTTTCCCCTAAATTCTAATTGGTTTGTGTTTCTGTTTTTTTGGTCTGTGTTTTACTATTATATTTATTTATATATTGTAAATATGAGTCCAGAATTAGATAAGTGGTTTGCAAATATTTTCTCTCCATCTCTTACACACCTTTTTGTTGTCTTAACAGGGTCTTTCACAAGCAAAAGTAATACATTTTGATGAAGTCCAGTTAATCAAAATTTTGTTTTTATGTATTGAGCTTTTTTTTTTTTGAGACGGAGTCTCACTCTGTCGCCAGGCTGGAGTGCAGTGGCTCCATCTTGGCTCAGTGCAACCTCCGCCTCCCTGGTTCAAGTGATTCTCCTGTCTCAGCCTCCAAAGTATCTGGGACTATAGGCGGGTGCCACCACCCCCAGCTAATTTTTGTATTTTTAGTAGAGACGGGGTTTTACCGTGTTGGCCAGGATGGTCTCGATCTCTTGGCCTCATGATCCTCCTGCCTCGGCCTCCCAAAGTGCTGGGATTACAGGCATGAGCCACTGTGCCTGGCTGTGTATTGTGCTTTTGATACCTGATTTTAAAATTCTGCCTAGCCCTAGGTTCTGAAGACTTTATCCTATTTTTCTCAAGTTTTATAATTTTCCATTTTCCATTTAAGTCTGTGACTCATTTTTGGTTAATTTTTCCATAAAGCAAACTTTTTTTTTCTTAATGGGTGTCTAATTGCTCCAGCTCCATTTGTTGAAAAGGCCAACTTTCCTCCATTGAATTGCTTGTGTGCCTTTGTCAAAAATAAAGGGAGCGTTTTTGTGTGGGTCCCTATCTGGGTTTTCTGTTCTGTTCCGGTGATCAGGGTCTACCCCGCCACGAGCACCGCCCTGTATTGATTACTATAGCCATATAAAGTCTTGAAATTGAGCGAGCTCATTTCTCCCACCTGATTCTTATTTTTCAAATTATTTTAGCTATTCTAAGGCCCATGCCTTTCCATAAACATATTAGAATAAACTTGTCTATGTCTCCAAAGTCTTGCTGGGATTTAATTTTCTTTTTAAATAAGATATCTATAACTCTTTCCCACTCTTTCTTTCTTTATTTATTTACTGAAAATATCATTAACATTTAGTTTGCTTTTATATACTTTTCCCAAATTTCAACAGGCATTCATTCAGTCCCCGAACTAGCTGTATTGAGCACCTACTATGTGCTCGGAGCTGTGGAGGTCCTTTGGAATAGAACAATAAAAATACATGTCTGTTTTTCTCAAGAAACACATGGTTTGGGGTTGATTGTTAATGCAAGAATTTATTTTACTGACTAAATATTATTTTAAATGCACATGTCTATTTACTGGACCCTAAAATTTAACCTTCAAAATGGTTCTTGCTTTATCCTTGGGAGCCTGTGCTGCTGAAGAGCACCATTAAACGATTTGGGTGGACCTGGGTGGCCCACCAGGGTCGGGTCTAGAGACGGCTCTTGGTGGGGCAGCGAACTGTGAGCACATGTTCCAGTCATTCTTGCTTCTCTCCTTCACCCCACCGTGCCTTTTAGAAGTAAAGATGAACAAACAAGAGTGAGTCATTCATTCTTTCTCATATACATTCATTTAATCAATGTCTAGTGCCCCCAACATGCCAGGAGTGGAGTCAGGGGTTGTACTGAGGTTGGAGAATCATCCCAACGGGAACCTGTAGCTCTGGTACCCACTGCCACAGAGCCTTGGGAGCGTCCTGGGCCTGTGTTGACCCCTAAGGGGAGAAATAAATATGAAACTTACAGGAGGAAGCCACCTGGAGAGTGCCGGCCTGGCAGAAAGCCTGGCTGCAGGCAGAAAGGCAAAGGGTCCAAACTCATCACCTTCTACCTGCTGACCAGCCCCGGAGACCGCAGGCTGAAGCGGCCCCATAGGGTTGTCGGCCATGTCAGCAAAGGGAGGGCTGGACTTGTGTTGGTTCCCAGGAAACAGCACCCTCCTCCCTGTGCAGTTCTGAGCACACCGAGGAATACAATAAAATATGCAGACCTCGTGTCTCAGTCCATTCACATTGTTATAAAGAAATACCTGAGACTGGGTAATTTATAGAGAAAAGACGTTTATTTTGGCTCATGGTTTTCAGGCTGTACAGGAAATGTGGTGCCAGCATCTGCTTCTGGTAAGGCCTCTGGAAGTTTCCAATCACAGCAGAAGGCAAGGGCTGATCAGGCATGTCACAGGGTGAGTGAGAGTGGGAACAAGAGAGAGAAGTGGGAGTCCCAGGTTCCTTAACCAGCTCTCCCGTGTACTCATCACCACTCATTACTGTGCCCAGGGGGCCAAACAGTTCCTGAGGGCTTTGCATCCATGATCTCAATCCCTCCCACGAGGCCCACCTCTAACACTGGAGATCACATTTCAGCATGAGGTTTGGAAGGAACACACATCCAAACACATCACCTTCTAACTGCTGACCAAGGCCAGCCCCTACGGCCTCCCACTCTGCTGTGGCTCTCGGCAGGTTTGTATTCACAAAGATCCAGCTTCTCTGGTCACAGTGAACAGAACTAGGCAGAACTGATTGTTTCTGAAAGGAGCATAAGGCCCTATGTTCTACCCTGAGAGTCAGAGAAGATGTGGAAGGGGAAAGGGCCTGCAGGAAGCTGGAGTCAGCCAAGCCCCCAAAGGCCAGCCTTCCCCTCTGCCTCCTACTTCCCTTCTCCTTTCCAGGCCATATTCTTTATGCCACAAACACTGTGGAATGAGAGAAAACATCAAATGACATGTAGAAGCACATCTTTCCTCATAGACGCGTGCTGGTGACGGCGCGCAGCCACACTGTGCCCAGCACACCTAGCCTTGTCCTTTGCCTCCAGAGAGCACCCCTTCCCTGCCGGCAGCACCATAAGCAAAGTGGGAGCCAGGCCCTGGACTTGGAGAGGAAGTGGAGGGAGGCCCAGGGCTGGGACAGCCTCTGCAGGATGCTCAGGACAGGGGCACAAAGACATGCATGCAAGTGGGATTCCCTTTAAGGCTAACTGGCAATTCTAAAACATGTTTGGGCTTTTTAAAAAGGTAGCGGAATTGAGAGGGGGAAAAGAGACATTAAAAATAAAATATTTGAAGAAAGTTGTTTTATTTAAATGAATCAATCCCAAATTAGCACATTATACTTCAGTGGATATGACACTTTTATAAAAAGCTTTAATTTTAATGGTCAAAGCATAAAATATTTCACATGATGAAAAAGTAGAGTCATATAATTCCATGTAATCAGTATTCCAAGTTAAGAGTTGTTAACATTTTGCTACAGTTAATTCAGATCTATTTTTCAGAAATAAAACATGACTAACAGAGCCTAAGTCCTCCTCCCATGCCCACTCTCCCTCCTTAAAGAGACCGGAGATGCGGGATACTTTTGTTCGGTGGGGACGCTGCAGCTCCCCCACTCCCACGCCTGTGGACAACACAAAATATTGGGTTGTTTTTAAATTCCATTGTAAGCATCAGCCTTTTGTATCCCCGCCCCCAAGGTTACACTTTTAGGAGGCACTCAAGTTGATACAAGGAGAATGACTTCATCCCCCTGTCGCCCTGAGGGACATTCTGTTCCGTGAAATATGCCCCGAAGTCTTTATCCAGGCCTGGAGTAGTGGCCATGGAGGAGTTTTCCAGTATTGCACTCCTGTGAACAGTGCTCCAGGGAGGCCTCGTCCCCACCTTCCCAGCACCTCTGTGTTCTTTGAGATGTGGCCAAAGTCTCGCGAATTTCTCTACAGAAATTCCAGCTGCACTGCAGGGAGAGAGTTTCGACTGCGCACACTCTAGGCCTTGTCTGGTGTCATCAATGGATGAGAAGTAGCATCTCCTGTTGTCTAGAGATAGACAACCAGTGAACGTGCGCATTCTCAGCCATCTCCTCTGCCTCTGCGTGGAGGACTGCCCCTCTCCCTGCCCCTTTATTCCGCTGGGTGCTTCGTTTTCACCCACTGACAGTCAGAATGCCTCCTGGCGCTGTAGAGCAGGCTCTGTTATTTACATGTGCTGCAAGTATTTTCTCCCCCGTTGTGGTCAGTGGTTTCTGTTCTGTCCAAGAGAAGTTTTTACTTTTAACACACTCAAATGTATTCATTTTTAAAATTTCTGCATTCCCAGCCATACTTGGAAAAAAATGAAAATAAAAGCAAAGAAGGCAAACCCCAACCCTCCCCTCCCCCTGCCTATGTAGCCCAGGGGTGTAGAAGCCT
Source organism: Ateles fusciceps (assembly GCA_036589455.1). NCBI lineage: Eukaryota > Metazoa > Chordata > Mammalia > Primates > Atelidae > Ateles > Ateles fusciceps. Next base: position 7,777,549 of record JAZHEH010000586.1, read on the forward strand.
GCCCTAGAGTGTGGGAAGGAGGAGCTTGGAGCCTGCCGGACCCTGTGATGCCGAGCCCCTGGTTAGAGCTAATGGTTTCGGGCACACACGCCGAATTGAGTTTGCAAAGGATATTCAACACGGCCTCAAGACAAACGCTCTTTAGAGCCTCGCCTGTTTGATTAAAATAATTGTAAACCACTTGAGGAAATATTTCCTTTTCTCCAGTGGGTTCTTACGAGCAAGGAGTCCCATCTGCTCACGCCACGATGGAGTGGACCCTTGCGCTCTCCGCAGCCTCCTGGGCGCCGGCACACCCCGCGCCCAGCCGAGGCCAGCACCGAGGTGCGCTCTGGTGTTTAAAAAGCAGATTGCAAAGCCACGGAGAAGCCATTGGAGGGACGGAGGGTTAAGGGAGCTAAGTACTGCTGAAGACTGTCTTGTAAAACACTTTTAAAAGACAAAACAAAAACAAAACAAAACCCTGACAACTCCACTTGACCAGAACAGCTGCAGCGAGACGCGCCAACCTCTCTGGCAAGCGCGAGTGCGCGCGTGCCTGCGTTTCTTGTGGACCTGGGCCTGCCGTGAGCCTGTGTGCAAAGGTGAAACGGCGGTGGAGTTTCAAACATTTCATCTTCGAACCGTCTCCTGTTGAGGAACTGAGGCGGCCAGGTCGTTGCTGATTCTGAAGCGGGTCTCCTTCCACTGCGATCCCTTCAAGAAACTCAGCACTGGCCATTGCCAAGGAACGTCCGGTTTCCTCGCTCTCCAGGCGCTGCAGGTCCCGGAGCCGCGCTCCCTCCCGGGCTGGAGCCGCAGCTGGTGGGACGCGTAGTTTCCAGGGATCGCTGGGTGAGAGCAGCCTACGAGCGGCCCAGCGTGACGGGACCTCGGCCTGGAGCTGCGGCGGACGCCTGGCCACAAGGGGCTGCCGACCCAGGCGAGGAGAGGGACGAGCTGGGGAGGGGGGCGGGGCGGGTAGGAAGGAGGATGAGAGAAAGAGGACGAAGCCAGCGCAGGGATAGAGAGGAGAGGAGGATAGAGACGGAGTCGGCGAGAGGCTGGAGAATTCTGGACTGTCGGGACCCCTGCGCGGGAGAGAAGCTTCAGGAAGCACGTCGGAGGCGGGGCATCTGTGGGAGGAGGGCAAGTTTTGCGGAGCACTGAAGGAAGCCAGGAGGGGACGAGTTAGCCATGGTGAGACCTCGCAGAAACCGGGAGCTAAAAACAGGGCATTTAAGTAAGCAAGAGCTGGTTAGCTGAATACGAGATCCTAGAATGAGAAAAATAAAGAAGAAAAGGAAGGAAGGAAGGAGAAAGGAAGGAAGAAGGAAGGAAGGAGAGGGAGGGAGGGAGGGACGAAAAGAAGGAAAGAAAGAAAAAGAAAAGGGCACGCTCGCGTAGGGTCCCGGATTCAGGCGCTCGGAGCACCCCGACGAGGGCCCTCCCAGCCATCCCAGCCCTCAGTGGCCTCCGCCCGGAGTCCCTGAAGTGCGGCCCGCGTGGCTACCCCGGGATCTCCCAGGCCTCGCGGGCCCATTTGAAAACCTCGAGAGGCCTTGCACATTCTGCCAGGACGGGGGCTGCGGGGGACCCCTCAGTCTACCACGGACGCTCCTCTGCGAGTGTCTTCCAGGAGAACATTTAGGCGTCAGAAGCGTCTTTGAAAGCCTAGAAATGCCGGTTGCGCGTGAAATCCAGTCCCACCTACTCAGAGTACTAGACCCGTAAACGACGTTTGAAGGACATGTGCGTTCCATGTTGACTTAAATTTTGTTCAATTTATAACGACGTATTTGTTTTCAAAGAAAAGAAAAAATGCTTAGCCAAGCTTCTCGAGTCCCCGGCCCCCTGTACCTGCCTCGCTCTCTCTCTCCACAAACACGCGGGGGAGCCCTGGAGCGGGAGGGCCGGAGACCGTAAACACGGTAGCGATGTGATTTGATACAGTGAAACTACTTATATTTCAAATGCTACTTCATTCAAGGAAACCCACATAAAATGTGTCTATTTAATGTTAATTGACAAAAAAGTTGGACACATCCCGGAATGGTAACTGTTCCCCCCTCAAACACCAAGAGCTCATAAGGAACCACAATGAAAAGGATCCGGAGCCGCTTAGGTTTTATTGAAATGCCTTGATGTATTTTTTTCTAGTTTCCGAATTAAGCCGCCGTGGGAGGAGGTGGGTCGCGCCCACCGTTGTTGGGACTCCGGCCGGCAGGCACGGGCCACAGCGCCCCCTCGCCGCCCGCGCGCACGTCTCCGGGCCTGCGTCGCCTCCTTCCGTCCCGCAACACCGAGGACGTCCCCCGCTCCTGGCGAGCGCCCCGGCCTTCTCAGCCGACCGCGTTCCCGGGGAGACACGGTGCCCAAGCCTCTGGGCCGGCACTTCCTCGCGATCGGCCTCGCAGGAAATCCTCGCTCGCGGAGTCCTACATGTCCACGTGGATTTGCTCTAAATTCTTTGGCTGCTGCAGGGAAAAGAAAGAAAAACAGCAGTGTTAACTCTTCCCCCACCCTCTAGAGCACACCTGGGGGAAGGGGGCAGGACCCACCAGGAATCTGAAACTACCACCGCCGGGGTCACTGAGGCCAGGAGTCGCGTTTTCAAAGCAGTTACTCGGTTTCCCCTGCGTGCCTGCTCATTCCCTCTCAAAAGCTGCAGGAACCAAGTGCCAGACCCTCCCCAGCGACCCCACAGGCCTGAGCACCCCACTTGCCCTTGAGCAAAACAGCCCGACCCTCCTCTCTGGGAGCCGCGGCCTTGCGGCCCGAGTGGCCAGGAGACCCAATCCGGGCTGAGCCAGTCACCCTCGCAGGCAGCCTCGCCGGGACCGCCGCACCAAGACTCCACGCTGGCAGCATGTTTTCTCCTGCTTTGATTTTTTAAGACGACCAAGCCAACTTTAACTCAAGAAAAGGAAAAGCGATTTTTTTTCTTTAAAATCAGGGAGCTTTAAAGCAAAACGGAGTTTATATATTCCAATAACAATGACGAGTGTAAGTTTTTAATGTCTCTGCGTAGGCATTTTAATTTGCTACAGTCACTACCAATAAAAACGGCATGTAGTAAGAGTCGACTGTTTAATAGTGCAAGGTAGACGGTTTTTATTAGTAACAGGCAGCAGCGGTATGGAAAATTTAGATTTTAGTGGAGGAGTATAATTGCTGGGGGGGGGAAATACACATGGACGGGGAAGAGGCCATCTTCAAACTCCCAGCATTGAGCTAAGGAGCGGGGGAAGGGCCGGCTGCGTTTCTGGAGATGCACCCTGGGTGAGGGGATGCCCTCCTCGCCACTGCACGTGTCTGATTATATATTTAATTGATGTCAGAATCGACTGTATCCAGAGCAGACACTCCAGCTCCAAACCGAGGATGTTTTTGTAATAACTGGCTGTTTTCTTTTCTGCCCCAGGCAGAGGTCAGGCCCAGGGGGGGTCAAGGGAGGGGGAGGGAAGATGAGCCCCCAAATGCTAATGAAACCACAGCGGGAACGCTCTTTAGAAATGGAAATACTCCAGGCCTGTCCTCCCTGGTGATAAAAATTACACTCGATTTTTTTCACTTAAACTGATCTGATCGGAAGGGAACCCTAACGGCTGCCATCTGATCAGCAAGTGTTCGTGTTTTCTATCCAGTATGTGGCCTCTCATTTACCCCTCTTCCTGGAGGAATTCCCTCCCAGGAAGCGCAAAAACTGCCGCAGATTGTCGCCGGCTTGCCCAACCCGGCTGCTTTTTCTCTTTCTGCTTTTCAACTCTATTGTAATTGGTTAAAAATCTCTGCCCTGAACTGAATTAAGATGTCCCCACGTGGAACCGCAGCAAGGTTGAAAGCCCCCGCTGTGTCGTTGTAGGAGCCCTGGCCTGTGTGAAGCAGGGTGTGTGTGGGTGGGGGTGTGTGTGTCTGTGTTGAGATTTCATGGAGAGGATGCGTGGAGGACGGGGGTGTGGTTTGTAGGAAGAGCGGTGGGGGAGCAGTGTGGATCGAGGGGGTGGGTCAGATAACTGGTAGGGGGCGAGTGGCTCGGGAGTTCCTGGCCGGAAAGGGTAACGTGCCTGGACCGCGCCCCGGGGGAGCGTCCTCCTGCTTGCCTGCCAGTTCAGGAGGAGCCCTCTTCAAGTCCAGCACTGCAGTTTGCAACTGGTTCCCTTGCACCTGGGGGAAAGATAGCCTGATGCCATGTTCCTCTCGCGCCCGGGACCAGGCTGGCAACCCGAGCTCCGCTACCCCCCCCGCCGCTGCAGCTGCACCACGGGGAGGCCGAACCAAGCGCGGCGTCCTGAGATCACCGAGGCCGCTCCGCAGGTTGCGGGGCCAGCGGGGGTGCAGGAGTCGACTGTAGGCCCGAGCTGAGGCCCGCCCCAGGCCACGGCGCTGTCTCCGCCTCCACTGCACCCACCCCTTCCGAGGGGGAGGCACCTGTTGGGTGGGTGCTCCCAACGGGCCAGCAGACACCTGACAATTTCACATCCCCCTGAGCGCCCCCCCCCACAGGTGATCATTCGGACTGGGCAGCCAGACACCCTCTGCGGCCATCCCAGAGTGGAAAAGGGATGGGGAAGCGTGATGGGGAGTGGGCTCTAGGGAGTTGGGTCCTAGGGACCCTCGCCAACCGCCTGGCCTCTGAGCCCCACGAGGCACCCGCCCCAACCCCCTGCCGCACCTGAGCTACCTGTGTTGCCCACTGCACCGGCGGCGCCAGCCTGAGCTCCTATCCGTTCCCGAGGTGGCGGGGGAGGCTGCAGGTCCTGCCAGAGGCGGTTTGTCCAGTAACAATCATCCCTCCAGTGTTTTGACAACATAAATCAGAAAGCGGAGTCAACTTAGTAAAACGAAATAAAACTCTTTAGGAGACAGCGTCTTCTTAGGCGAAGCCCTGGCGGCGTTCCCAACAGTGGAAGTCGTAACGTTCAGGGCCCAGGTGTTTGCGCTGCGAATTTAGGGGGCAGAAAGCTCACCTTACGGCCCTCCTGGCAGATCGCCACCAAGGCGCCCCGGATCCGGGTCCATGCTGGGCGGAGCGGGCCGCGAGGGTCCAGTGACCAGAGGCGAGGTCACGCGGGGAGCCTCGGGCCGGGAGTCAGAGCAGATCCAGGACTGTGGAAGAGAAAACCGCGCGCACACCGCCCCAAGGAGGACCCAAGCCGCGGGCGCCACCGTCCTGACCTCCCCACTTCCCTACGACTTCCGGACTGGACTTAGAGGTCCGGCCTCCTCCAGGTGCACAGCGGGGCAGGCCGTGAATCCCTCAAGTGGACCCGGCCTGGCCCCACCGCGGGCGGCCTCTGTCCGGTCTGAGCGGGTCGACAGGGGGTGGGGGGCGTGGTAGTGGCTGGAAGGGGCGGGGGCCGGGAGGCGGCGAAGACCGTGGCCTGGGACAGTGGGAGCCGGCCGGAGAAGGGTAGGGGACGTGGCTCCGAGGGCGTGGGAGTGGGAGGGGTGCGCGCCGGGGGACGCAGAGCGGCCGGGCCGGGCTGCAGGACTGCGAGCCGCGGTCTGGGGCCGGAGCTGCCAGAGAGGCGGCTGCGCCACAAAAGCCTGCCGGTCCCTCCCGCCGCCCGCCTCCGTCGCCTCCGCCCTCCCCCGCCCTCCGCCGCCTCCCTCCCCCTCTCTGCCCCTCCCCGGCCGCGGCCCGAAGGCTGGAGCGGGCGGAGCAGGGGAGGGGCGGGCCCCCGAATATGCAGATGAGCGCGTGACGGACAGCTCCGCGTTCCAATGTCCCTCGGAAACTCGAGCGCTCCTTCCTCAACTCCTCACTCCCGAGTCCAGACTCCCCCAAACCCCGACCGCCGGCCTGGCGCGCGGCTGCGCCCACCGGCTCCGCGCTGCCGCCGTCGCCGCCTCCGCCGCCCCGCCGCCACCCCGGCCCGCGGGCCGCCCAGGCTAGTGCCCGGGCCGGCCTGCATCGGCCCGCCGTCCGGGTGCCCGCCGCCGCGCCGCGCCCCAGCCGGGCGTGGATGGAGGGCGCCGCGCGCCCTGCCCGCTGCTTGGCGTGACGCGGGCCCGGCGCCCCCGCGCCCACCATGTCCTACCCGCAGGGCTACCTGTACCAGGCGCCCGGCTCGCTGGCGCTCTACTCGTGCCCGGCCTACGGCGCATCGGCTCTGGCGGCGCCGCGCAGCGAGGAGTTAGCGCGCTGGCGTCGGGCTCTGCGTTCAGCCCCTACCCGGGCTCGGCGGCCTTCACCGCGCAGGCGGCCACCGGCTTCGGCACCCCCCTGCAGTACTCGGCCGACGCTGCCGCCGCCGCCGCGGGCTTCCCGTCCTACATGGTAACAGGGCGCTGGAGGGACGGGGGACTCCGGAGCTCGCGGACCCGGACCCGGGTCGCGGGCGGAGCGGGGCCGGGGTTCGGCGGGCGGAGGCCGCGGGGAATGTGGAGCGGGCAGTGGCTCCGGAGTCGCCCGCTCGGTCTTCCGCCCCACAGGCCGAACCGGGCCCCGGGTGGTGGGCGGTGCGGCCGGCTGGGATGTCCCCGAACCCGGCCGGGACCCGCGCCCCGGCCGCTCGTCCCTTCGGTTCGCCAGCCCATTTTCTCTGAGATCCTGGGAAGTGCGTCTCCGCCGGGGGCCGGAGTCTGGCGCGGTTTGTCCCTGGTTCGCGCACCGCAGCCGAGGGAGGCGTTGGGAGCGGGAGGTGTGCTCTCCCGCATTGGTGTGGGGCGCGAGGGTCGGCGCCACTGCGGCCTCTGGGCGGACGGCCGGGCAGTTAGCGTTCACTCGCGGGGCTCGGGGCGGCAGGGGTCACCGAGTTGGGCCAGGGAGCCAAGCCTCCAGCTGCGACTCGCGAGTCCGGTCTGAGGCGCCCGGGTTTCGGCCTTAATCTGTCCCGCAGACCACGCTTTCAAAAATCGAGCATGCGCCCTGACGCCGTCCCGGCCGCCCCAAGTTCTCCGTGCACCGAGCGCAGCTCCTGCTCCGGCGACCTTGGGGCGGCTCGCTAGCCTTTGGGTTCCTGAGCTGGGCCGGGCGCCGGCCACGGCGAAGCACGTTGCGGGCTGTTGAGGCCATTACGGGGTTGTCGCCACTGCCGGTCCTGGGCGGAATTCCTGGGCAGCGACCGAGAGGCTGGGGCCTTGGAGAAGGCTGCAACTGTCTTGAATTTAAACGTTAAAGGATGAATTAAAATGCTAATTACGGCGTATTTGAAGAATTCGAAACGGTGACTGGCTTCTGAGTTGCAAATTGGATTTGCCCAGCTTTAGAGCAGTGAATAGCGAAGTGGGGGCTCTGGGGTGCTTTTTTAACCATATAAGGGCGGGTAAGAGTGAGTCGGGGGAGGCAGCGACACTCCAAGCCTCGGCAGAAATTTAGATCTCAAGGAGCTATCTGTGGGCCTGTGTGCGCGCACGTGCGAGGGTTTGTGTACATCGCCACGCGCGGCTCTGGAACGCTTAAGGGAAGATGGGTCATTTTAGGAAAGTGACATAGTTCAAAAATTCGAGAATAAAACTGCGGTACTTTCTGTGATCAACTATTCCCGACTCACTCTGTGTTTTTCCTACTCTTTTGCCGAGGGAAGCAGCCTCAGGAGCCAGAAACTCGCGGGGGAACGGCAGCCATTGGGCGGTTGGAGGGGTGGCATCCTGCGGCTGGTTGCCCGCGGCGTCTCCGCACACCCCACTCACAGGCTGTTGTTGGTTCCAGGGCGCACCCTACGACGCGCACACCACCGGCATGACTGGCGCCATCAGCTACCACCCGTACGGCAGCGCGGCCTACCCATACCAGCTCAACGACCCCGCGTACCGCAAGAACGCCACGCGGGACGCCACGGCCACGCTCAAGGCCTGGCTCAACGAGCACCGCAAGAACCCCTACCCCACCAAGGGCGAGAAAATCATGCTGGCCATCATCACCAAGATGACCCTCACGCAGGTCTCCACCTGGTTCGCCAACGCGCGCCGGCGCCTCAAGAAGGAGAACAAGATGACCTGGGCCCCGAGAAACAAAAGCGAGGATGAGGACGAGGACGAGGGCGACGCGGCCAGAAGCAAGGACGAGAGTCCGGACAAGGCGCAGGAGGGCACCGAGACCTCGGCGGAGGACGAAGGTGAGCGGGCCGCGGCCGGCGCAAAGTCTAGGGGCGCTTTCTTTCCAGGCGGGGCGCAGAGCTGAGGTCGGGAGGACTCTGCCCGCCGGGTGCCCCAGGTCCAGGCCAGAGACCCGGCCGCCCCACGTCGCTCTGGGGCCAGCGGGATCTGAGCGAGCGATTCCTTGGGCCCTCTTCCTGGGGAGGTCAGGCTCCCCGTCTCCCGTGGCCCGGCTGGGGCGAGGTTAAGGGTGGCGTGGGGAGGGCCCAGTGCCGCAGGACAGGGGACGGGGGGGTTCCAGGGCCTGCGCCGTCCCCGCGTGCCCCCGACCGTGCCCGCGCCCCCTCAGGGATCAGCCTGCACGTCGACTCGCTCACGGATCACTCGTGCTCAGCCGAGTCGGACGGGGAGAAGCTTCCGTGCCGCGCCGGGGACACCCTGTGCGAATCGGGCTCGGAGTGCAAGGACAAGTATGAGGACCTGGAGGACGACGAGGACGACGAGGAGGAGGGCGAGCGGGGCCTGGCGCGGCCCAAGCCCGTGACCTCGTCTCCGCTGACCGGCTTGGAGGCGCCGCTGCTGAGCCCCCCGCCCGAGGCCGCGCCCCGCGGTGGCGGCAAGACGCCCCTGGGCAGCCGGACGTCTCCGGGCGCGCCGCCTCCCGCCAGCAAGCCCAAGCTGTGGTCGCTGGCCGAGATCGCCACGTCGGACCTCAAGCAGCCGAGCCTGGGCCCGGGCTGCGCGCCGCCGGGGCTGCCCGCGGCCGCCGCGCCTGCCTCGGCCGGGGCACCGCCGGGAGGCTCACCCTACCCCGCCTCGCCGCTGCTGGGCCGCCCCGCTCTACTACACATCGCCCTTCTACGGCAACTACACAAACTACGGGAACTTGAACGCGGCGCTGCAGGGCCAGGGTCTCCTGCGCTACAACTCTGTGGCCCCGGCCCCCAGCGAGGCGCTGCACGGCGCGCCCAAGGCGGCCAGCGACGCGGGCAAGGCGGGCGCGCACCCGCTCGAGTCCCACTACCGGCCCCCGGGCGGCGGCTACGAGCCCAAGAAAGGTAGGCAGCCCGCGGCGGGGGCGACCGGGAAGGGAGGGAGAGCCGGCCCCAGCCCCGGGGAGGCGGAGCGCCCCGGGACACCTGGGGGAGGGTTCTGGAAGAACACCCAGGGGGGCGCCCCCGGGGCCCAGAATTAGCAGAGTGAGGGCAGAGGGCGAGAAGGAGTCCAGGGAAGGTGAGGGCCTCTTTTTAGACGTGCCCTGCTATTATTTGTTTTTACTTAATTTACTGTTATTTTAACTATTATTATCGTAGCTGTCTTAATTTCCGCGAAATGCAAATGACAGCGTGTCGCCCTAATGACTGAGTCTAAGCCGGCTGTGTTTGGGTGTCTTGTTTGTTAAGGAGTCAGAGTTGAATCCGCTTTTCTGTAGTTGGCTAGAAGAAACAGAACGCTTCAGTTATTCTTAGAGGCGTTTTGTTTTCAAAAGAGAAAATCAGGAAGTTTTTTTTTTTCCGGAAGAAAAACCGTTTTTTTCCCTTGTTCTATACGGACTCCGTTGCTCCTAGGTGAGGCTACCTGAAAGAGGAGTTCAAGGGGGAAAGTTAGGAGCTAAGAAACATCACCAAAAGTCGTCTCCGCTGGCGGCCCTGGAAGCAGTCGGTTTCCCAAACTGCTGTTTGCCTGGGAGTGGAGGATGGTGGGTGCTCGGTGGTCTGCGCAGCCAGCAGGCTGTGGAGTCGATTCTGATTAACTGCCCACTCCCCTGACAGATGCCAGCGAGGGCTGCACGGTGGTTGGCGGGGGCGTCCAGCCCTACCTATAGAAGGCCGAGCACAGCAATGCAAGTAAGTGGGCACCCTGGTGCTTCCCAGACCCTCTGGAGCCTCCCAGCACCAAGTTGCTTAATGTGTTTTTCTTGCTTCTGGTCATGGGGTTGGAAGACCGCATTTCAATCTTGTCCAGTCTGTTCTTTCCTTAAGGGGAAAACTATCTTTTCTGTTGTATAGATTCCCTCCTTTCAGCACAAGTTCTGTCACTCCTTTACCTAGGGAAGGAAAAATGTGTGTGTGTGTGTGTAATATATATATGTATATGTATAGTACAGGTATATATATATTACACACTACTGTTGTTTTCTTTTAAAAAAATAGATTATTAAAATCTGGCACTTGTATGCAGTTTAGAGCCATTTTTACTATGCTAGACACATAATAGACACATGCTTCGACGAGCTTGGGCTACCAAAACTTGGAGTAGCAGAAACCTTTATTGGTGATGTTTGCAAAGTAAGACTGAAGGGACACAAGGCGTCCTAGTCTTTTATCAGCCCTGCCCAGCCTCCCCCTCCACCCATGCCCAATGGACAGGGCTCTGACAATCTCCCGGGGCTCACAACAGTATCTCAAAACATAGGCTGCTTTGCAAGGAGTCAGAATTACCAATCATAGATCTTGAAGATAAGAGAGAGGTAAAACCACTTCAGATCAACTCATTTTTATAATGGTGGTGGTGTGGAACAGAAAGATTGAGGATGATTTAGTTTTTCCCTTGGTCCACAGGTAGGTGTCACAATTGCTTTGGGAAAAAAAAAAAAAAAAAAAAAAAAAGTCAGCAGGCCATTCTCTCTTCCCAAGCTCATAAATTTACAGATACAACAAACAGATGTCTAAATCCAGACCGCATCTTGTGCCACAGTAAAGAGAAGGATCCACACAGCACTATCAACCCACAGACTCTAACAGTCGGAACAGACTATTTTGGACATACGTGAATTTGTTGGCATAGTATAGCTTCCCCGATGTATGTGTGACTTTTGGAAACAATCTGTTTTTCTCAGGATATCTTGAATTGATCACTTCATTGCCACGGTATATATTCTATAGGTGTGATAGGATTTACTGTAAAGTTTATTTGTAAAAGATGTACACAGTAGAAATAAAACGTGATTGAAGAACTTGAGTACTTCAGAAGTGGAAACAAATTTGATATTTATTTTTATAATGATATAAAGCTTCTAGTAATTTATGCAAGTTGTATTGCAATGGAATCTAAACTTTTTGTAAATAAATTCTGCCTGGTTTTTATTTGAACATTGCTGGTTATACAATCTTTGTTGGTTGTTTAACACGAATTCTTTACTAATTTATATCTTAAATTGTAAATAAAAACAGACTAGTCTACAATAATATGGTGTTTGGGGCTGATTTTTCTTAGAAGAATGATTTGGGGTGGAGCCCTAGTGATAATCTCCAGGTGATCTGACCTCGCCTTTTTAATGAAAAGCTGTGTGAAATAACTCTCCTTCTCTCCGATCATTGAAAAATGAAAAAAGGCAGATGGAAGAGAAGTATACAATTGGGAGAAACGTGGCGCTAGATGATTTTTATAAATGTATTGCAAAAAGATAAGATTTTGTGCCCTAAGTATGCTAATTACTTGTTAGTGTAAATTTTTAAAACTTGGCAAAATAAAATGATCTGACATCCTATGCATTTTATATTTATTTCTGATGCTGGCTTCTTGAACCTCCTCATAAACCAAACTGGAGAATAATATTGATAATGGAGAGTCATACCCCCCACCAATAAATTACCGATGGAAATAATTGTTTTTTTTAAACCTGAGTTATCCAAATTGGCCTAATTATTCAGATTTATGGAAGGATTTCTTCACTTTCCTTTTCCTATAATGCACATTAAACCCAGAGTGAAGATCTGGGGGAGGGACTTAACTTTCCTTTCAGTGGCTTTTACTCTTACCCTGGGGGAAAAGAAACATTTAAACAACCTTAGACTACTGCCTCTTTATGGTGTTACTCACTTTCTAATTATAGGACAAGTCTAAAATTTGTAGTCAAGTAACAGATCCCCTTTGATTGGTATCATAAAAGTAGCAAGCCTGTCACTTTAATTTTCAGCAAAATTATATGGATATCCATATAATATAATTTCAGAAAAGAAATGAACAATCATTTATTTCCTCTCGAAAGATAAATTGAGTGAATATAACTTAGGGTTATAAAACAAGAATAATAGCTTCTTAGATTGCCCTTTAATCAATCATACACTTATTTTTCAAGAGGTTCATCTATTTTATTCCATGATTAATAATGTTGCAGCATGAGAGCATTATTGGATCCCAGCGGGGGAGGTCTGGGATGCTTTTAGCTGCTTTGGAATGGTCAGTTGGGGTTCATTATGGGCTGATATTGAACAATTTATAAAATCTTGTCTAAACATCTGCCAGCTCCTATAGGCCAATGTGTCTGAGGATGGGAAATTGCTGGACCAGTTGATATTGACAAACGAATCTCTCTCTAGTGGCTTTTTGTGCCATAGAAATTAGTGGCCTCTTGCTGGGGTCTTGTTAGAAAGGGTATTTGAAAGTAATCTTAGATACTTGAGGCCAAGCCAGGGGACTGTTAACTGGACACTGAGCCATGCCGATGGGGAGGAGTGATTGTGGTTTGACTGTGGGGAAGTGGGGCAGAACCAGGTTTTTGTTTTCTGTTATTTCTTACACATTTTGTTGGTTTTAAATACTTAAGCATTTGGAGGTCAGACGTAGAGTAAATCTCTGGGGTGGAGAACTATTTTTCTGTCTTCTCTGCGGTCTCCTAGTAATAGATACGAACATGTTTGGAGCTGAGCTATCTATTGGCAGGAGGGAAGATTTTTCACATGGGAAGGTTTGCCACTCTGTGGCAGTGTATCTGGAAACAAACAAATCTGAGGTCTGGGGAGATAAAAGGGGGGTTGAGTAGATTTGCTTCTTTTGGTTTTAGAAATAAAATCTTCATAGACTTACCATAGAGATAATGATTTTCCCCTTCAGGAAGCATTTTAGATTATAGTCTGAAGGTCTTACATAGTTTACTTTTATTAATATTAGCCATGTCTCCGAGATCAGCAGGAAATAAATTGCACATGGCAGCAATGTCTCTGCTATACGTAATGTTATAACTAGAGTAATTTGAAGACTTTAGTGGAAAGTATGAAAGTTAACAATATTTAACAAAATAAACACTAAAGATCATCCACTCTAATGAAGATACAACATTTAAGGCAATACATTTCTTAAGTGTGGGAGTAGAAAACCCAAGCAAAAATTGACCTTTGTGCTTATGCTCAGAAATTGAAGCATGAGTAAAAGCTGCCTCCCTTTGGATCAGGGAAGATTGTTTTACCTGAACATGCGATCCCTGTTCCCTTTGAACACACACACACACACACACACACACACACACACGAGACTCCATTCTCTGGGAGAACATGCACATTTCAATTGGTGAAAACTGGAAGCAGCTCAGGAGATTAACCAAGGCTGAGGAAGCTTCTTTGATGTTTATATGCCCAACAAATTATTAAAGATTTCCATAACTTACCCACTCTGTCTCCTGACCTGAATTTCCTTCCAGAGAACTTGATTTCTAAAATATGCACTAAGAACATAAAACCTGCAGGTGTTTAGAGGGATCTTTTTAGAGAAATCTGGAGTGATTTATGAGCTCCTCTCCATGCTGGTCATTGGGAAAGATGAATGAGGAAGGAAAGAGAGAGAGAGGGGGTATCTTTCACTGGAGAGGGAAGCTAATGGGGGGTCAGAATTTTATTTTTCCTGTAAAAATTTCATAGTCAAAAATTACGTAGCCCTCCAAGATACACGTTTGCAGTTGTTGACTGAGGCCGGGGAGATGTCGGCAAAACGGAGCAACCGGGAGCAGATGGGCTTTGGGGCGGTAGCCCTGACTTTGCTGCGGGTGCAGGCCTGGGCGCGCTCCCTTCTCCGCGGCGCGGCGCCCGCGTGGTGGGTCCGCGACAGCCCCTCTGCTCTCCGCGGCCCCGGGTTTCCTTAGAGTTGATTTATCGGAATTCGCGCTTTAATCTCAGGTGGGCCCCGGGGGCCGGGCCCTTGAGGAGAGCACCGGGCGCTTGCCCGGCGGCGGGCGCGGGCTCTGCGTTCCGCGCCCGTCAAATGTCAACATTTGTTCCCAGTAAAAGAAGTTATTGTTTCTGCAAAGCTGCCCAGCAACTGCCTTTGAAACTTGAAAAGAACTTCATCCACCTTTGTCTGACTCGAGGAAGGAGGGGCGGGTATCGGAGAGAGAGGAAGGGGGCTGGGTGCCAGGGGCCTGGAGGGGCAGCCCCGGGCCTCGGCTCCTGGCAGCCTGGAGTCCTGGGGTGCGCCTCCCCAAGATCCCCTCACCGGGCAGCCGCGAAGCTCATTCCGGAGATGGGAGAGTAGCGGGGGAGGGCGCGTGGTTCCCTTGAGGCTCTCTTTAACGCTTGTGTTTATTAGATATCTGCAGACTCTGGGAGGCGCGAACCACTGCGAAGAAACACAGAGATGAAATAGCCACCTCCGAAGCCGGTGCGCGTTTTCGGGTCATTTACAATTGTATTTAAATATTTATCAAGGAGACTAAAAGTAAAGTGGACCCTTTGTTTTTTAACTACAGTGTAAATGTACGTACTAAACTACCACTGTTACAACCTAGTTAAACAGACATCAATTAAAAAAAAAAATAGTCCAAAGCAATTTGTGATCAAATCAGAGGCATTTTCAAATTTAAATAACACTCTGAACTGAATTATGAGAAAGTTTCATCCAAGTAACAGTTTGCAATAATTATCACTATATAATTTTTCTTTAGTTGCCCAGTGCCTTGAGATCCCAAGGAAGATATTTATTTAGACTCCAAATTAAAATATAAATAGATCTATTAAATATGTATTTTAAACTGCTTTTACAAAAATAACAAACTATTTTTTTGAAAGCGTTAACCCAAGAGGCTATCTTGGGAGCAATACACAACCGTCTGCGATACTCAGATATAATGATTAACATCATTTGAATTGCTACAAATCGCAGGGAGGACATGTCCCTTTGATGTATTTTCAAACCTTTATGCAAGTGACAAATCCCTACAGATATTTTAAAGGCTAATTATAAGGAGAAGTAATCTATGACAATATAATTTTCCAGTTGCTGAAAATTACTTTCTATTGGCCGTAATGAAAGCACTCACTAGTCCTTCCCTTGGCTTGGACTAGAATGCTACGAATCTGGTATTCAACAATATGCATTTGGCCCTCAGCCATGGATAGGTGGAAGAGAGAACACTTGGAGCCCCAGTTTTAGGAAGCAGACACCCCCACTTGTATGCGTCAAACTCTCCCTTCAGCTGCATCCCTAGAAATGGATGTGGCCTCAACAGGCACCTCTGTCCCCCTCCATCCTTGGAACAGAGAATAGGCTTGTGTTCCCTACGGTGAGGGCAGAGTGTTCTCTCTCTTTCTAAGAAAGATAAAAATTGAAGACATAATTTAGGAGACTATATTGCTAATACAATGAAGAAAGGAAATATCTGTTGTCCGTATTTGCGCAATCCCAGATAAAAGGAAAGAGGAAGAATTTTTTTTGTTTGTTTAACTCTTGCCCCATGATAATAAAGAAAAGTATTTTTAAAAGGTGTTCTGATGTGACTTTGTTCTATATGACGCTGACAGTAAATGAAATCTAATATTGTTAAAGAATTGACTGTGAGGTTTGGGGCTGCCTCCAATACAGACTGGATCTTCACAGAAAATACCCAGAGGGAAAAACGAAAACACAGTGCGACGGAAGCGCTTGCATTTTTGTGGGAGATAAATTGACAATTTATTGTGTGTAACTCCTGATCAATTATTAATCGTTAGTGTCAACAACAGGGTTATAATTACCTTGGGTTATTTTAGGGAATATTCGTTTTGTTTTTTTCATTTCTGTGATCTGGTAATTACTTAGTGCTCTTGAGTAATAAATTCAAAGAAGAGCTTATAAGACCCACCCCTGCCCTTCCCCTCCCTTTTGGTGACCTTTAAGGAAAAATACATTCACCCCATGATTCTCAGAAATTCTCTCCTTGCCTCTATTCTAACCGTGGATTTTTTTTTCCTACTGTAAATAATGATTCCAGAGGAAAAGGGGAAAATGACAAACAAATAGAGCACAGCTGGAATTAATAAGGCTGATCAAAGTTAGTGGGGCTGAGGCTGCTGGCAGCAGCCACAGGTCTGAGACCCAGAAAGATGCCAGCAGTTCTCGCCTCTTCCCTCTAAGATCAAGAAAAAGGGCAAATCTAACGGTTTAACCCTTGACATCTTCTTACTGGGGATAGGTGGGTTTGGGGGGAGCCTCATGTTTTTAGGCCTTACTAACAGCTGCGACGCGGTCCGGCTCGGCTTGAGCTTGGGCAAGGCGCTGCGTGTTCGCCCAGGGCGGCTGCGGGTCCCGCGTGCCGCCAGTTCTGCACCCCCACCTCCCCGCCCCAACGAGGTGGGGGCAGGACGCAGGTGCTCCTGGACCCTGAAAGGTTAGGAGGTGAGTGACTAGGTTAAGGTGGGGGACAAGGCAGCCTCCTGGGGAGTCGGGGGCTGCCCGCCGGGTGCACAGTAAGCGCGGAGGGAGCCAGGCGGTCTCAGCTCCGAGACCCGCTCCTCAGTGCGCGCCAGGTGGACCGTGCACTGTCGCCGTGTCGCCCTCCCCCAGTGCTGGCGGCCCTGGCCCGAAGGTGCGGGAGCTGGAGGCGCTGGCCCGGCTGCCTGACTGGTGCCCTGCCCGCGTTCTTCCCCGGAGTTTGGGACCACTTTCCACCTGGCCCACTTCCTTCCCCGCAGGTGCGTGCTCCCGGGAGAGTCTTGCGGGGCAGAAGCTGGTTCAGGTCCTTTAACGCTCACCCAGGGTTGGTTCCAGGCCCAAGTGCTTTGCCTGAACAGCTGCAATCATTTCTTCAGGGAACTGGGTTGCTCCCAGCCCTCCAGCCGGGACTATTCGATTTGGGGAGGGGTCCTTCAGCCAACACCTCCAGACCCATTTTTGTCCTGCCGTCTGTCCCCCCAGCGCGGCTCTGCGCCAGGTGTCTGCTTAGTTGGTCACACCACACCGAGGCCCTACGAGGCAAAGACGAAGATCAGGAGAACAGCCGCAGGTCAGGGAAGCTTGGAGACTCGGTGAGCCGCCTCCTGGCCTCCCCGGCCTCCCGCCCCGCGCGGGACCGCCCGCCTTCGGCAGCCCCAAGGTGGTGGCCAGGAGCCCTGGGCAGAGACGCACCTGGAAGAGGAGGCGGGGATGGCAGGGGAGGCCGCAGGCCGAGATCCTAAAGCCAGCCCGACCGGCAGGACGCCCCCCCAAGCCACGACTGCCCCGGAAGCCCAAGGCCGGGCCGCTTGCTCATGAGTTTTCGACATCGCTTTTGAGACTCCGCACCCCTCGAGGGGAAACTCGGTCGGGCACTTCGAGGTGGCCCTCCTTAGAGGTGGCTGCAGCCAGGCTTCCGGGGACCTGCGGCCGCCACCAGCCCGCAGGAACCCGCGAGCACCCGCCAGCTCCCACCCCGAGGCCCGGCTCCTGGACCCCCGGCTATTGTCCCTGCCTTCAGCCCTTTCCCGGCCCCACCCCAGCCCCCGCGCCCGGAGCCGCGGCAGAACCCATCGGGGTACTCCCTCGCTGACCCGGGCTCCCCCGACCCTCCCGCCTTCCAGTCCCCCTGCTCCATTGGCGGTCGCGCCCCCTCCGTGGCTGGCCCGGGGTGCGGGTGCGCGCCTCCCTACCCCGCCCGCAGCCTCAGGCCGGCAGCCCAGGACTCCGGGGACGCACGCACCCGCGCGGGGTGAACAAAGCAGCGCCGCGGAACGCTGGGAAACCGAAAGCGCCTGGCCGGGGTTCAGGACGATCGCGCGACCCAGAGGCGTCGGCGGTGGGGTTCAGGGCCCCGGGGACCAGGGGGAGCCGCCGAGCGCCCGCGTTCCGGCAGCAGCCAGCCTCCCTCTCCTCCCGGTTTCCCTGTCTCTCCGGTTTCCTGTTCTGCCTGCACCCCGCGTTTCTGCCGTGCTCGGCAGCAGAGCACGACAGCAGGCCTTGCCCAGCGCCTTTCCACGCTCCGGCCGCACCGTTCGGTCCGCACCAGCGGTGTAGCTCCGATCCCGGGCGCGCGAGGGCCCGGGCGGGCAGCGGCCACCGACAGGACCCCAGGCCGCACCCCTGGCCCCGCCGCCTCCCCCGGGACCCGCATGGATAGCAACGTACGCGGCCGCCTTGCAGACGACACCTCTGGGGACGCCCCCTCGGGCACGCAGAGGGAGGGTCGGAGGGCTCCGGGTGGGTTGCCGTGGGATCTGCAGCCCTCCCCCGCGGACCACTGGTCTGGGAAGTTTGTCTCTTCTTCAGGCAGTTCATGCGACAAGCCGGATTTTGCAGGCCGGACGAAGCGCGTTGAGTCCCCTGGAAGCATTTGAGGCCACCAGCCCCGCGCAGCTCAGGAACCCGCTGGAGGGCTGCCTGGAGGTGGTGATGGATCCGAGGGACACAGCGGAGTCTGGAGGCGGCCGGGAGCGCGTCTGGTTGCCCGAGTCCCATCCCCACAATAGGCCCACCCGGCAGCCTAGGGAGTCAGAAGAGGGTCTGCGGCCTCAGTCAGTGCCCTGTTCCTGCCTCTCCCGGCATCGGCGGCCAAGCCCAGATTGGCTTCACCTTCTGCGGCCAGGGCGGGGCTCTGGGAGCGGGTAGTTCAGGTGGAGGGTCGCAGGAGCCTCACACCTGGACTCCCGCAGGTAGGGAGAGGGCCCCGGAGGCACAGAAGGAGGGAGGCCCGAGGGTGCGGCTGGGGGCGGGTGAGGGTCAGATCGGGAGGGGGCTGCGTTTTGTAGCCTTTGGGGGCCAGGGCCCTGTGAGGAGCCCCATCCTTTCTGCCGTTGGACTCGCGGGGTCACTACACAGCCCGGGACGAGACATGGTGGAGGCCTCCCTGGGACTATCCCACTTAGCCCCGGAGGCCAGGGGACAAAAACGGAGGCCTGGAGGATAACTTGGCCCGAGAGGGGGAACAGGGGGGCGATCAGGCTCCTTGGTACACAGCGATGACTTTAGTTTATTTAAATAGGAGGCCATGGCCCGTCCAGGTTTATTCTCCCTGCTCTCAAGGATGGAAAAACAATTTGTTTTATAATGCTAATGTAATACTCAGCTTCTCAAATAAAAGTGGGCTTCATGATAATGGGCCCAGATATAAACAGAAGTGACTGAGAGGGCCCAACCTGCTTATTCCAGGAGGGCCTGTGACTGGGAGGGGCTGAGCCCAAGCCCGGAGGAGAGAGAGACAGTTTGTTTAAAATTTCTATGGAGCTGGACTGTTTTATAAAGGAAGGGGCTGAGTTAAGGCATGCTTTGAAAGAAGATAAATAGACTTTGCCAGGAGCTAGACCCTCAAATGAGTTATATTTTAAACAATTGTCTACTGACTTTATGATCTTTAAGCACAAGCACACCCCATGCACCCCAACTCCCAGTGCAGACAAGGCCAGAAGGAGTGGGAGGAGGCCTAGGAGCAGACATGACAGTGGGCTCTGGGCTGCAGGGTGGTGGGGGGGACAGGACGGTGGGGGGAGGGGGCAGGGGGACACTCCCAGGCCAGATGTTCCCTTAACCTGGCTGTTACATGGAGGTCAGGAGTAGCCCCTGGTGAAAAGCTTCTCTGGTGGGTGAAGATCAGTGACAGCCCGAAATCATCCCGGTGTTCTGAAGCCTAGGAAAGCTGTTGGTCTGGCACTGGGGCCACTTCCACAAGAACTCGCAGCCTCAGGCAGGATGTCTGGGGGCAGGTACTGGCTACCATGGGTGGACATGAGCAGGAGGAGGACGAGTGACCTCCCAGCATGGTCCCCAGCCCTGTCTTTGAACAGCTGCCCTACAGAACAGGCGGGGAGATATAGGGCTGGGGAAGTGTGTGCTGGTCACCGACTTCTATGGCCTTGGGCGGGGAGGACAGCACTGAAGACTTGCTAGTGCGGCTGGTCTGAGCGCCCAAATGACCACCCCCAAAAGCCCATCTTCTCTAGTGTGCCCCGGGGTCCCATGCAGCAGGCTCTGCTCAGGGTTCCTTGGTAGTGAGAGGGACCCAGTCAGGCCAGCAGGCACAGAAACATGTCCAGGCCACTTGTCTCCGCCCCCTGCCCTCGCTGGCCCTGCCACGTCTCACCTCTCTGAACCTCTGAACACTGAGCTCTTTCCTTTCTCAGTGGACCCGAACAGACTGCTCCATCTGCCTGGAAGATTCTCTAACTAAGCTGGAGAATGGCTGATCAATAACACAGGTATTTTTCTGTATTCACTTGGCACTGGCTGCCCACGCAGATGTTAAAGTGAGCAGGAACCACAGCCGAGGCCTCTTGTGAATGAACGGAGCTCCTTCCAGTGTCAGGTTTTGGGGATCCACAGGCGTGAGCAGGCTGTGGTCAGGCTGGTTCCGGCACAGTACCACAGACCATCACCACCTGGTGTCCATCCATCCACCAGGGATGGCCGCAGCAGTGGCGGGGACCAGGACCAGAGGACAAACGAGGCCCAGATACCGAGTGTCTGAACACTGATCACTAGTAAATCAGCTGCTAGATACAATATGCTTATCCTCCTCCCTTGGAAAACACACTTTCAAGTGACAAAAATCACAAAATAAGTGCAAAGCATGATTTGTGTGAAAATCATCAACATATCAAAGAGGACCAGATTTATGGATTCTTATGCACGTCTGGGGTTCTGTTCTGAGGGGGATGGCAATGTTAGGATTCATAAAAAAATAAAGACAGAATAATTCATAAATTACATATTTATCCTATTAATTAATTTGCCTTTAAAAAAATAGAATTACTCCATATCTTGTAATAATCAAGATTTTTCACATAATCTGTGTTTTGACAATAGTGGTTCAAAAATTAAAAAGTGATCCTTCTCAAAGCATACATTTAAATATATCTTCATCAAAAATCCATAGTAAATCAAATGTAAGAAATAAAAACAACTAAATTATTTGTGGTTTTCCAAAAGAATATTTTTCTTCTAGTATATTCAAAGCTTTCTATTAAAATTTAAAGACACAATGCACACTATAATGTGTCCATAAAATGTTTTCAATGAACAGTTTCATTATGAAGCTGAATTATTATAATTCTAAAAATTTAATCCCTGAGATGAAAAAGGTCACAGAAACGGCAGCAGAAGGGGACAGGGTAGTGGGAAAGGCATACATTTGGGAGATCCAGGTGTGAACTCAGGGCTAGGGTGCTTCACCAGGGCCCAGCGGAGGCCAGGGCCGCAGGCATCCCTACTGAACCTCATTCTCCCATCCGCACATATCACCCACCAAGGGCTGTTGGGAAGGGTAATGGCAAGGTGTGACACAGGGGCGTGGGGGAAGACTGGGCTGTTGGTTTCAATGGCAGTAGAGGTTGGGAACCCATGGCGTGGGCTGAGAGGTAAGAAGGTCGGTTCAGATGGGAGGAGACCAAGGAGCATGTGGGCCCACAGGGAAAGGGGAAGCGGAGAAGGACACGGGGTGGAGTTTTTTCTTCCTTCAGGTTAAAAGGTCCAATTTCAACTTCGTTTTAACCTGGGCACAGCACAGTTAGGCTCGGAGGTACCTTTTGCCACCGTCCGGGCTTCTGAGTTCTGAGTTCAAATCTCAGTTTTCAAGCTGCTCTAGTTGCTGACAAGCATCTTATCAGCAGTTCACCAGGGTCATGGCGATGCAAAAGTGGCCTGGCATTCAGTCCAGTTCTGTTTCCTCCTCACTGCACACCCAGGAAGCCAGATTCTGCTCACATCATATAAGACATAAAATACATTAGCATGCATGTGTACATACATGTTGTATGTTTGATTTTTTAAAAATAGAGTTTATTTGTTAGAGAAGTTATGGGTTTATAGAAAAATGGACAGCAAATGCCGTGCTCCCCACATAATCTGCCACTCGGGTTTTCCCGCTGTCCACATTGAGCTAGTGTGGTGCACTTGTTACAGTTGCTAAACCGGCGTTGACACATTATGATTAACTACACCCACAGTTTATATTACGGTTCACTCTTTGTGTCATACTTTCTATGCATTTTGATTTTGTATAGCACAGAAACAGATCCCTTTCTAATTTCAGAGGTATATGTTAAATATCTGAGACAGATCAAAAGTACAATAAAAGTACAATGCAGCAAAACATATCTAAATATTCAAATGCAAACTTATAAGTATATGCAAAGCACAGAGTTGCTAAATACAAGACACCCAGTTACATTTAACTTTCAGATCAGCAACGGGCACTGTTGTAGGATGAGCATGTCCTGTGCAATGTTCAGGACATATTCTAATAAGTTTTGTTGGTTATCTGAAATTCCAATTTGACTGGGCATTCTTAATTTTCAGTTATCAAAATCTGGAAAACTTAGTGTTGAAATGTATTGAAAAACACTTGTCAGGTGAGACTTTTCTTTATACATAGCTTGGAGTTCTGGAGTGCAGTAGGAAGAAGCTGGGTCAGAATTCACATGACTAAACTCACACATCTGAACATTTTTCATGGATGGAGATGAAGGGTGCAGCTGTGCTGTGCTCTGGGAGGACTTTCTGGTGGTGGGTGTGGCGCAGTATGGTGAGGGGGAGGCTTTAGGCAGAAGGCTGGTATTGAGGATTCGTAAAGGGCCGAGGGTGAGCAGCAGCGGGGAAGGGGAAGAGACAGCTCAAAAGGGTAAAATGAGGCCAGTGGCCTCTGTGTCGACAGTCAGGTGTACGTGGCCTTTGTTCATCCAGAACCAGCCACCCTATGGTTAGATACAAAGTAGACAAACCTTGTCTTTCACCACAGGAATCCCGACATTCATTTCAACATTTCCCTCTTTGCTTGGTGGGCTCCCCCAAGGCTTCCAGTTCTTTCGTTTCTCTATGAAAGCCTGTTCTTGAATCAAGTACTCTTCCAATGAAGAAGTAAATGCTACCATTTAAACATAATGGTTTTAAACCAGCATGGATTTACTGACGGTCAGCACGTGTGAGTCACTCGCCATCCACGTTCAGTGCCTTCATGTCTCAAGCAAGGGTCCTTAAGCCTGGTTGGACATTAGGGCCTCCTGGAAGCAGATTGGATCTCAGTGGGTTTGGAGTACCAGGCATTGGTACTTTGTTTTTCTAAAAGATGATGAACCAAGGCTGAAAAAATAAGAAAATTCTCATGGTGAAAACTCAGGCAGCATTCAAGCAGCCAGGCAAAATGAGGTGGCAGTAGGTTTCCCCCCAGCATCCTCGGAATTGCTCTTCCTGTGGCCAGAGGCAGATCTGGAACACGACGCCTCACTCACTCTTGAATGGACTCCAGACTTTTCCAGATAACCCTGAGGTCTCCTTGACTCACGAGGATGCAAGATTCATAGTCCAGGGAGGAGTTGCTAGGTTTGCACTGACCTGAAATAAACGCAGCATATATTTGTGGACTCACTCCAAGCAGCCTCTCCAACTGAGAGGATGTTTTTAAGTGTTCGCAGATAGAAAAGGGGAGAAACAATTTGATGCAATCAAGGCAACAGCTGTGGGTGTGAGGGTTTCACCGAGATTTGGACTTGGAGCCACCTGCGCAAGGTACATTCAAATGTGTACATG
This sequence comes from Ateles fusciceps, assembly GCA_036589455.1. Taxonomy (NCBI): domain Eukaryota; kingdom Metazoa; phylum Chordata; class Mammalia; order Primates; family Atelidae; genus Ateles; species Ateles fusciceps. The sequence continues at coordinate 7,801,027 of JAZHEH010000586.1, forward strand.
TTGGATACATTGCATATGGCTAATAGATTAGAGTGTCCTTAAAATACTCACTTTCAACCCAAGTGTAACTGGAATCACGAGATGGTAACTTCAGCTTCCGATAATTTCTCGTTGGATTTCATTGTGTTTCTGTGCAATCCAACTAATGAATATAAATGCACTAGAAATGAGACTATCAAAACCCACTGCAAACCTACAGGGAAGACAGCTTTTTTTTTGAGACAAAGTTTCACTCTGAGTGCAGTGGTGTCATCTCAGCTCACTGTAACCACCTCCCAAAGTCCTGGGATTACAGGCATGAGCCACAGCGCGCGGCTGGAAGACAGCTTTCTTAAGGGTCCGCATTGGCTCCAAGCAGTGCAGCCACTGCTGTCTTGAGTTGTGTATTCAGAACAACTCCCTTTGCCTATTGCGTGGTGCAGAGAAACACCTACCCGCTCACTTCCTGACTGTGGCTACCCTGTATGTCTGCAGAAGACACCAGACTTGTTCAAAAAGGTTGCAACATTCAGGTAGTAATTTATGCTTCAGGTAGATTTTACAAGAAGAAGAAACAACAGATATCGTAAGCCACAGTCTCATACGAGATTGAGCATTTTCTTTCAGCACTTTTGATAGGAAAACACGCTGCAATTTAAAAAGTGATGCTCATCTGCCCTGGCCTCCTTCTGTGCTTTTGTCCTGCCTCTGCCCTTCCCCACTGCTGCTCACCCTCTGCATTTACGAATCTTCAACACCAGCCTCCTGCCTCAAAGCCTCCCATCACCACACTGCTTCACACCCACCACCAGCATGTCCTCCCAGAGCACAGCACAGCTGCACTCTCGCCAAATCACGGCGATGTTGGGTGAACTGCTACCCTGAAGATGCCAACCCAAGGCTGCTTGCCCCCAGCCCCCCCAGGAAACTGCAGTTTTGCCAGCTTCCTTCTGCCCCACTGTGCTCCTTCATCCTTGCGGGGTTTTCAGTGGGTGCACTGCTTATCATTTGAAAACAACCTCTTCTTTCTAGGGGTTTGTGTAGACTGCTAGCTGCACGGCCATAGACAGCCATAGGTGGAGGTTTGTGTAGACAGTCAGGTGAAGGAGGCCTGCGTAGACAGGTGAAGGAGGCCTGTGTAGACAGTCAGGGGAAGGAGGCCTGTGTAGACAGTCAGGTGAAGGAGGCCTGCGTAGACAGGTGAAGGAGGCCTGCGTAGACAGTCAGGTGAAGGAGGCCTGTGTAGACAGTCAGGGGAAGGAGGCCTGTGTAGACAGTCAGGGGAAGGAGGCCTGCGTAGACAGGGGAAGGAGGCCTGTGTAGACAGTCAGGGGAAGGAGGCCTGTGTAGACAGTCAGGGGAAGGAGGCTTGCATAGACAGGTGAAGGAGGCCTGTGTAGACAGTCAGGGGAAGGAGGCCTGTGTAGACAGTCAGGGGAAGGAGGCCTGGGTAGACAGGTGAAGGAGGCCTGTGTAGACAGTCAGGGGAAGGAGGCCTGGGTAGACAGGTGAAGGAGGCCTGTGTAGACAGTCAGGTGAAGGAGGCCTGTGTAGACAGTCAGGTGAAGGAGGCCTGCGTAGACAGGTGAAGGAGGCCTGCATAGACAGTCAGGTGAAGGAGGCCTGTGTAGACAGTTAGGGGAAGGAGGCCTGCGTAGACAGGGGAAGGAGGCCTGTGTAGACAGTCAAGTGAAGGAGGCCTGTGTAGACAGTCAGGGGGAAGGAGGCCTGTGTAGACAGTCAGGGGAAGGAGGCTTGCATAGACAGGGGGAAGGAGGCCTGTGTAGACAGTCAGGGGAAGGAGGCCTGTGTAGACAGTCAGGGGAAGGAGGCCTGCGTAGACAGGTGAAGGAGGCCTGCATAGACAGTCAGGTGAAGGAGGCCTGTGTAGACAGTTAGGGGAAGGAGGCCTGCGTAGACAGGGGGAAGGAGGCCTGTGTAGACAGTCAGGTGAAGGAGGCCTGCGTAGACAGGTGAAGGAAGCCTGCATAGACAGTCAGGTGAAGGAGGCCTGTGTAGACAGTTAGGGGAAGGAGGCCTGCGTAGACAGGGGAAGGAGGCCTGTGTAGACAGTCAGGTGAAGGAGGCTTGCGTAGCCAGGTGAAGGAGGCCTGTGTAGACAGTCAGGGGAAGGAGGCTTGCATAGACAGGTGAAGGAGGCCTGTGTAGACAGTCAGGGGAAGGAGGCCTGTGTAGACAGTCAGGGGAAGGAGGCCTGTGTAGACAGTCAGGGGAAGGAGGCTTGCATAGACAGGTGAAGGAGGCCTGTGTAGACAGTCAGGGGAAGGAGGCCTGTGTAGACAGTCAGGTGAAGGAGGCCTGCGTAGACAGGTGAAGGAGGCCTGCATAGACAGTCAGGTGAAGGAGGCCTGTATAGACAGTTAGGGGAAGGAGGCCTGCGTAGACAGGGGAAGGAGGCCTGTGTAGACAGTCAGGTGAAGGAGGCTTGCGTAGCCAGGTGAAGGAGGCCTGTGTAGACAGTCAGGGGAAGGAGGCTTGCATAGACAGGTGAAGGAGGCCTGTGTAGACAGTCAGGGGAAGGAGGCCTGTGTAGACAGTCAGGGGAAGGAGGCCTGCATAGACAGGGGAAGGAGGCCTGTGTAGACAGTCAGGGGAAGGAGGCCTGTGTAGACAGTCAGGGGAAGGAGGCCTGTGTAGACAGTCAGGGGAAGGAGGCTTGCATAGACAGGTGAAGGAGGCCTGTGTAGACAGTCAGGGGAAGGAGGCCTGTGTAGACAGTCAGGGGGAAGGAGGCCTGTGTAGACAGTCAGGTGAAGGAGGCCTGCGTAGACAGATGAAGGAGGCCTGTGTAGACAGTCAAGTGAAGGAGGCCTGTGTAGACAGTCAGGGGAAGGAGGCCTGTGTAGACAGTCAGGGGAAGGAGGCTTGCATAGACAGGTGAAGGAGGCCTGTGTAGACAGTCAGGTGAAGGAGGCCTGCGTAGACAGGTGAAGGAGGCCTGCATAGACAGTCAGGTGAAGGAGGCCTGTGTAGACAGTTAGGGGAAGGAGGCCTGCGTAGACAGGGGAAGGAGGCCTGTGTAGACAGTCAGGTGAAGGAGGCTTACGTAGCCAGGTGAAGGAGGCCTGTGTAGACAGTCAGGGGAAGGAGGCTTGCATAGACAGGTGAAGGAGGCCTGTGTAGACAGTCAGGGGAAGGAGGCCTGTGTAGACAGTCAGGGGGAAGGAGGCCTGCATAGACAGGGGAAGGAGGCCTGTGTAGACAGTCAGGGGAAGGAGGCCTGTGTAGACAGTCAGGGGAAGGAGGCTTGCATAGACAGGTGAAGGAGGCCTGTGTAGACAGTCAGGGGGAAGGAGGCCTGTGTAGACAGTCAGGGGAAGGAGGCCTAGGTAGACAGGTGAAGGAGGCCTGTGTAGACAGTCAGGTGAAGGAGGCCTGTGTAGACAGTCAGGTGAAGGAGGCCTGCGTAGACAGGTGAAGGAGGCCTGCGTAGACAGTCAGGTGAAGGAGGCCTGTGTAGACAGTTAGGGGAAGGAGGCCTGCGTAGACAGGGGAAGGAGGCCTGTGTAGACAGTCAAGTGAAGGAGGCCTGTGTAGACAGTCAGGGGAAGGAGGCCTGTGTAGACAGTCAGGGGAAGGAGGCCTGTGTAGACAGTCAGGGGAAGGAGGCTTGCATAGACAGGTGAAGGAGGCCTGTGTAGACAGTCAGGGGAAGGAGGCCTGTGTAGACAGTCAGGTGAAGGAGGCCTGCGTAGACAGGTGAAGGAGGCCTGCATAGACAGTCAGGTGAAGGAGGCCTGTGTAGACAGTTAGGGGAAGGAGGCCTGCGTAGACAGGGGAAGGAGGCCTGTGTAGACAGTCAGGTGAAGGAGGCTTGCGTAGCCAGGTGAAGGAGGCCTGTGTAGACAGTCAGGGGAAGGAGGCTTGCATAGACAGGTGAAGGAGGCCTGTGTAGACAGTCAGGGGAAGGAGGCCTTTGTAGACAGTCAGGGGAAGTAGGCTTGTGTAGACGGTCAGGTGTAAGAGGCTTGTGTAGACAGTCACAGCAGGTGTTGTGCTGGCACAGGGCCTCGCCTTTGACTGCCGCCTGCCTGAGAGTCTCTGAGCCTCCTGGCTGAAGGAAAGACCTTTGTATTTGGGCAGGGAACCAGCTCATTTGTAGAGCAGGGGATTCTCGGGGTGTTCCCCGCTATCCCAGGACCTCGGCATCAGGCTCTCGGTCTGTATCCTTTGCTCTTTCCTTCCCAGCACACCCATGTGGCCCTCTGCACATTCTCAGACCCTTTTCCTGTGAACACTTTTTAGCTCAATCTAAGATGCAAAAATTATAATTTATTTTAAACATGTACCCTTATTAAGTCCTTCTTGAATGATCCTGAAGTCTTGGAATGCCGTAAGCTGATGAAAAGATCTGTAAAGTGAGAAGAAGCGGGGATGTGATAGAGAGAAGGAGGGTAGAAGAAGCCGCAGGTGGGGCACCATGCCGCCCAGGTCCTGCCGGCAGCTCCCAAGGCTCCTTACCTCGCCCTGCCTCGCCACTGTACAGGAACGCGAACAAGCACGTGTCTGCTCCATCAGACATGCTTTAGTAAAAGCTCTCCGTGAGGAGTGCAGTCCCTGTTAGCACAAATACAAAGGAACCAAGTTTCCGTAATGAGTTTAATTACTTATTCGCTGAACCTCTGGGCCTTTGACTGCTATGGAATAAGTGTGGCCTTTTAGCAATGACATCAGTGAAGTTCCTAATTCTGCTTACAAATACACCAGACATATTATAGTGCAAGGTGTAAAAGTGCACAGAACTGTGTGTACGCACGTGTGTGGCTGTGTGTACACCTGTCTAAACGTGTGCCCCGGCAGGTGTGAGCACGCCTCTGTCTGGGATGGCACACACACCCTTCCCCTGCAGTGCTGTGTGACCTTCCCGGCCCTCTCAGGCCCTCCAGCTCAGGACACACAGCACACAGACACTTTGATAGGGCAGGAAACTCAAAGGTGAAAAAGAAATTCATGGAATTCAAAACAGTGGGTTTATTAACATTAGCTACCATCAGTTTAAGTAAATGGCCTTGACGAGGGAGGTCAAGGCAAATGCATGTGAAGGTTTCCTCTCCACCTGATATTGTATTTCTTTAATTAGTGGTTGATGACATTATTTGCATCACAACTTAGTGAATGCTCCCTGGTCCTGGAAAAGAAATAAATCACACCTGTGTTTACTCTGTTTTTCAGGGAGACTTTGTTTTCTGGGGTAGCAGGGCTGTGGCTGTGTTTGGGAGGTAAGAATGCAGGCGGAGATTCATTGGGATAAGTATTAGGAAACTCAGAAGTGCTTCCACTAAACCGCGGCCCCAGGCCTCTTTGCAATAGTGGGCGCAGGAGGAGGAACCTCCCACAACCCAGACCGGATGGAGCGCCAGCCCCCAAGGTCTGAGAGAGCTTTCATTCTTGCCACGGGGATTACACTGGGCTGGGCCAAGCCAATACATCCGCAGACCAGTTTTTGTGACCCAAAAGAGGTCCACTAACTGAAAAACACACATCTTTCATGGCTAATATCTGGTGCCTATTAATAAAAGTGACATGGGGGCAGCCAGAGACATCTGGGCGCTGTTCTGTATTTTGGACCAGAACGTGGGTGGCTGCTGTGACTTGCCTGGGGAAGGGCCTTTGGCTTGAGTTGTTTTACAGCAGATTTTATTCACAGCTGTGGTTGATACAAGCTGTTGTGGGATTAGCTAAGATTTAGTTGCAAGTTGTTTACATAACACCTTCAAACACAGCTTCTCATTTATTTGTTTATCATTTTTTGAGATAGAGTCTTGCTTTGTGGCCCAGTCTGGAGTGCAGTGGCATGATCATAGCTCATTGCAAGCTTGAACTTCTGGGCTTAAGTGATCCTCCTGTATCATCCTCCTGAGCGGCTGGGACTGCAGGTGCACAACAGCATGCCTGGCTTCTTTATTTGTTTTTGTAGAAATGGGATCTTGGTATGTTGCCCAGGCTGACTGGCCTCAAGTGATCCTCCTGCCTATCCCTCCCAAAGTACTAGAATGACAAGCATGGGCCACGGTGCCCACCGAGCATCTCATTTAAAGGTCATAACAATTCCTCAGGTCACTCTGGCTTGATGCTATTTTGTTCTGAGGATACAGAGGAGGGTGCAGAAGCCCTGAGTGGCTTGTGTAAGGACGCCAGCTGATCATAACGGCAACCACAGCATTCAGTCAGCGCCTGCTCCATGCACATGCCTGAGGCTTCCCATCTCATCTTCACAACCCTCCACAGCACAGGTGAGGAAACCGAGGCTTGTCACTTGCCCACATTAGTCAAGGTTCAGGAGTTTGCCCTGGATCCTCTTCTGTGGAGGCACAGAGCCGAAGCTCCCCTGAGGCCCAGACAGTCTGCACCCATTTTTTTCTCCCGTGGTTAAAAAAACAGTCCTCTTGTCTGTGCCGCATGCCCTGGGCAGCCCTCACCCTCTCCAGCCCCTGCTGCCAGCTTTCATTCAGCTTTGGGCAAACGAATCCATGCAGGAAACAGAGGTCATGGCAGTGACCAGTGGCCCAAGCCAGCAGCTCTGGATGGTGCCTTTCCCAGCCTCCCTCCCCACTCTAGGGAGTTGCCTTAGTGAGTGCCCATCAGGACACTAAAGATTTGTGCAAACATATGGCAAAACATGAGGGACCTAGGCTCAATTCTACAAGCAATATGGACTTTCCCAGATTGGAATGGCAGCCTGTCCTTCCTGGTTGGAGTTGCTGCTAACATAAGTTGTTTTTCTTAAGTTATTCCATGGCAAATCCACAAGAACAAGGGAATTGATATTTGCAGAAATAAATCATACAATCCCAAACCATTGCCCTATAAAAAAGCAGTGACGATGACTGTGGGGCTGAGCATCCAGTCTTGGCTCCCAGGCTGTTGGGCCCCACCCTCTGCTGTTCTTCAGGGAGCACGCTGCTGTAGGGACACCCTGGAAACCGCCCTGTGCTCGGCCTGGGCTCTGCACATGTGCACCAGGAACCAACTCTAGCTCAGGATCTTCCTGAGTCTGAAACTAAATCCAAGCCCTGGGTTTCTTTCTGAAATCTTATCTTTTTTATTTTATAAACCCATGGCTATCTATAGATCTAATCTATCTCTGCATCTTATCTGTATCTAGATCTGTATCTATACTTATACTTTATATTCCTGTCCTTTGGAGTTTAAATTTCCGAGAATAAGCAGAAGTATGAAAGGGAGACGAAAATATACGGCTGTGTCTTTCATAAACGTTTCCTCTAATTTACTCTCTCCTTGTCGCCTTCTGGCTGACTCCTTGGCAGGTGCGCAGCAGGCCCTGGGTTGGCACTGAACTGAAGCAGCAGCCTCAGTACACATGTGCCATCCTCAGCTCTTTCCGTCCTGCTCCTTTCTCTTTTCTGCCAGGCTCCCTTTGCCTTTAGGTTACACACACACACACGCACACAGACACACACACTCACTCCTGGAGAAGCCCACAAGTCTCCCCCTAATTGCATACCCAGGCTCAACCCCTCGGATTTATGCCTCACTGGCACAATCTAATTTTGGAGCAGGAGTTATGTGTGTGTTACTGCACATAGATTAACAACCCTTAAGCAAGACCTATCAAGTTGACCGTGCATTTCAGGGCTATATTAGGATTGTCAATCATCACCAATCAGCAGTTTGGCACATTCTCTCCAACACCAGTTGCGTGCAGAAAATTGCAAGGGTACGTGGTGCTCACCCTCTCCTTGTCATTAAGCAGTATCTAGCGAGTGTGTCTGGAGCTCAGTGCAAAATCGCCTGGCTTCAGGAGACGCAGGCTTCTCGTTTTTGAACATAAATACATAATTTTAATTGAGAACAAACTGTAAAGGCATGCTGAGGATCAGCAAGCAGGTGGTTCCAGGCAGAATGCTGAGAGGTGCGTGTGGACTTCCCTATGCACTTCGGGATGTACGGCCTCAGGGTCCTGGTCACAGAGATGCCCCTCCACACAGAGCTGGACACTCACTGGCACTCTCTGGGCCCTGCACAGGCCCTGGCGGCAACCAGCTGGTCACACAGTGCACCTCCCTACAGCTTTGCCTTTCTTACTGGACTGCTGGCACCCAGGAAAGGACTGTCATTACGTGGCTGTGGCCGCACCCCTGGTATGGTGCCAGGACATGGTGCCTTCTGAAGGAATAGCTGTGAGATCCAACATTTCAAAAACCACATTTTAAATGCACATTCATTAAGCCCTGTGTAACCTGAGAAGATGCGGGGAAGAGCACGCCGCATCCAACGAGGCCTCTGACTTCCCTGGGCATGGCTGCCTCCGGGTGGAAGGGGGAGGGCTGTGCATGGTCTTTCCCCGCAGCCACATCCATGCAGAAATGCTGGGATTCAGCTCCTTGGTTTGGATCAGGCCGCTAGACAATTCTACAAAAGTTTACAAATAGATGGCATAGTAATTAGCTTATTACCTGGAAGTAAAGTTAGTTTTTGTTGTAGACTTTCCTAGCTTCAAATTGAGTATCGTAGTTAAAAAAAACTCAGATGATTTTCCTTAACGAAGGCTATGTTGTAAATGGAGCACAGCTGAAGCACTCAGGGGTCAGGCGATTTTAGCAGGCGTCTAAGAATGATTAAACAGATTATTCAATTCATTGAGTATTATTAACTGTATTGTGCGACTTTCAGAATTTTGTTATTAGAGGGATAAGTTAGAATGGCTCATAAAGCTTCTGGAGTGTAAATGAATGTTGTGTATACGGACCATAAACGTGCTTCCAAACCTAAAAGGAAATTTTAGTGAAAGACTGAAAAAGCCCTCCAATAGCAGCCTGCTCATTCGATGATGGGAAGGAAGGAAGGATCGAGTTGAGAATGACTTTCTAACGGTGGAAAGAAGCCAGCATGAGCTGCATTGATTTAGGATTTGCTCGTGGAACGGTAAAGATGTGGTGGTAAACTGTTTGCTTTTATATCAAAGGTGGGCCCGTGAGCGCCTGTGTTCCTAAATGAGGTGGGATGCCGGAATTAGGGGGTCACGGGCTGAGGGAGGTCTCGTAGCCGCAAGGAGCGGGCTGGCGATGCTGGGAGAGCTGCCGGGTGGAGCGATACTTGTCTGCCTGTCTCTTCTCCACGTGTTTCAGTCGATGAGAAGAGGAATGCAATTCCTGACGGCCAAGACTCTTATCCAAATAGCTCCAAATACTTTACAAATAGTAATTCATGAAGGCACTGACAGCCAGGGGATGCAGGAAAGTAGAATGAAATAACTGCGTGTTCATGAAACGGAGTCCCAGCGGTGGTGTGATTTCTCTGAGGTCGAGAACGGCCGTTGCAATCTGGGGGGAGAAACCCCTAACTCTGGACTCAGGCTGCTGCCCTAACTGCAGCCCGTTGCTGCATAGAGAGGGCAGCACATATTTTGTCTCTGAGCCAAAAGCCCCGCTCTTTTTTCTTCTTGAGAACAGTCCCATTTAGATTGCAGCATTTCCATGATGTGGTTGTGAAGAACGCAGTCAAAGGCCATTAGGATGACGGTTTGCCCTCTCTAAAATGCTAGCTCGCTTTGAGCTCTGCTGGAGATGGAAGGGCTTTACACATGGACAAACTCTGCTGCACTTGGAAGTAATAAAATATATTGAAAGACATTTTAGAATACCTTTTCCGGGATAGCGGGAGGACGGCAGGCAGGGAAGGAGAGTCTAGTATGCTCCGAGTGAGGCTTTTTACTAGAAAATCTGTCAGACGTCCCATTTATATGAGAAAAATCAGCTATTGTTAACCCCAACCTCTCAGAACCCTTAACATCCAGCTTGTCGAAGCATATAGATCAGGATTCTGTTTGAACAGTATTGTTCAAAGTTTCTATTAATAATTCCTCACAACCATGTGACTAGTGACTCAAATGACCTTGGATTCTACAGACGAAAAATTTTCCTGACGACATGCAGGGGTGAGAGGTGGGCAGGACGCCTCGGGGCCCCGGGCACTGTGACATCATGCGCACAGCCCATCTGAGGAAGTTCCACTTCAGAATCTCTTTTAACTTCTCTCGGGCTGTTTCTTGGGTGTGCATTTATAGAAAAATGTCCTGTTTGTTTATTCATTCACTCATTCCAATCCATCCTCTTCAAAAGGTAGTGCTTCACGAGATGAGTTTTGTGCATTTGACCTCTAGGTAAGTTTAGAACAAGTTAAATCACTTTCTGTACCCACAAGCCCCATTTTATCTCTCAACTCAGAGGTCGGAGAGGCCAAGAATTTGAAGATCGCTCAGAGTGATGGTGATTCTGCTGACTATACCTGGAAGAGGGTTCAAGGGTGAGTCCCTTTGGACAGTGCGTGAGCAGCCTCTCCCCCTCCACGGTGTTCTGGGGGAGAGAAATGTGACAAATATCACTGCGTATGCCCCTGAGCTGGGTCTCATAAACATTCTAAATATTATACAGGAAGAAAAATACTCTGGACCCTGTGACCAGAAGCCCAGGTTTAAAGCCTCGTTTCTGCACAACGTAGAGCAAAATACTTAAACCTGATTCGCTTCCAGTGCAATCTTCTTTTAGGAAACCCACCAAGGAATAGTCGTCTTATTCTATTTAATCACCAAACGTGAACAAGGAAGGGTTCTCTTCATTAAAGGCACTCAGAAATTCTGGCCAGCTGTTTCCTGCCACTTGGCTGAGGACGAGGTGGAGAAAGAGCAAGCCGCCCAGTCCCCCAGGAACGCTCTGCGGCGCTGGGCCCCCGCCACGTGACTGTTCTTTCATCGTTCTGTTCCTAAACCGGAATCGGAATCCAAGAGAGGGTCTGGACTTAGGGGCTTAACTGTTGACATGCTTTAATGCATAGTGCACACACTACAGTCCTGGCTAAGTCTTTGTTTTGTCAACCACATTCAGCCCTTCACTTCATTGAACGTAATGTAGCAGCATGGCTGGAGAAGGAAACTGTAGTTAGCACGCCACCTTCGTTTACAACTGATGGGTCATTTGCACGCCCGGTGTCTAACACCGGCTGTGGGGTTTTTCCTGCCACTTTATTTTAGAAGATGGAGAATTATTTTCTCAACAACGGCTGCTCCAGAGCACTGCACTCACTTTCTTAGGGAAAGTGATTCGGAAACCCCAAATTCCCTGGATACCACCAGAGAATGGTTGAACAGGAAGTTCTCTTGTTTATTTAAATCAGTAAATTCGACTACTCATGTGAGCCAAAGGCAGTGTCATTGGTGCCTGTGTGGACCCGGAGGTGACTTTGTCCCACGAGAGTGACGCTGTCCACCAGGGAAGGGACCACCACAGATTGATGGGACTCTGCGTCTCGCCGTCTGAGCACCTGCATCATCTTCCACAGGTCATTTCCCATTTATGTTTCTTAGGTTTAGGCAGGTTAATGGTCACTTTGTACCACAGCAAGAAATAATTGCTGAATGCACGTGGCCTGGGCTTTGTGGTGTTTCTGTTTTAACTGGGCATGAAGCTTCTCCTGTATAAGGTTATAACTACGTGTTAGTCCGTGTGGATGCTCCGTGGTGTTGAACCTGGCTATTCCTCTCAATCATAAGGTTCGTTGGCCAATGAAGTGAGGGCTCCTGGATGAGCCAGGAGGGGAGGCTCAGCAGTGCCCTGAGCAGCACTGCGGCATCAAACAGTCCTCGGGCCGAGAGTGCAACAGGGATGGGCTGAAAACCTCGAGCTTGTCTTTTTATGTTTATATATTTTCCAAATTAAGTATAATACATTTCTACAACTGAAAAATCCAATAAATGTCAACAGTGATCACTGGATGGGGTTCCTGGTGCTCTCGGTGCCTGCTGGGTGAGGTGCAGGGAACTCATCCGGGTCAGGCAGGACAGTGGGGGCTCCGGCCTGGTGTCTGTCTCAGGTCTACTCCCTGAGAGTAGAGAAGTTCCTGAGGGGGCGACAGTCCCATGCTAGCCTCCCATCCTCAGGCGGCAGCACCCACCCAGGCCACACAGCCCCTTAGAACCCTGCCCAGGCCATGCAGCCCCTTTAGTACCTCATTCCTAGCCACACAGACCCTTGATACCCTGCGCTGGTCACATGGCTCCTCAGTACTCCGCCGGGCCTCATAGCCCCTTTAGTACCCCGCCCTGCCCACAGAGCCCTTTAGTAACTCACTATGGCCACATGGCCCCTGAGAACTCACCCTGGCAACTCAGCACACAGCCCCTTAGAACCCTGCCCTGGCCGCATGGCACCCTTAATACCTCACCCTGGCCACATGGCCCCTTGGAACCCCGCCTGGCCACATGGCCCCTTAGAAGCCCACTGCTTGCTCCTCTGGGCCTCTCCCGTTCATATGAAGGTATAGGAACTTTTCTGGGGTGAGTCTGTCCTCTCAGCTCTGCGTGTGCTTTCTTCCAAGCGCCAGGTTCCCTCTCCACCCAGTGTCACTGACATGGACGTTTGGGAGAGAGTTGGGCTGCAGGAGAAGGGAGGAGGGAGGAGGAAGCATGCATCCGCTGTGGCTGCGGCCGGGCTGGCACTGTTGGCGGCTCATCTATGCACCATCGCTACAGCTGTTGGGAGATGGGACTGTGTAAGGATCCGGTCCTTCCTGTGGCTTAGGCCTGAGCCAGCCCTTGAACTTGGAACTCTGGCAGAGCTGATGGTCGGGATTGGTCCTGTGTGTCTCTCTGGGGGCAGGAGCAGGGCACAGCCCCAGCCGAACCCCAGGGCCTGATGGCACTTATGTATGGGATGGGGGCTGGCAATGCAGAGTCCAGGAGGTAAAATCAACCAGTGCACATCCTCACCTTGAATGTCACATCCATGCTTATCCTCGGCATCCACCTGCCCATCATTCCAAAGCCACAAGCGTGGAGTTGCACAGACTTACTCACCAGCACATTCCCAACGGCTAAGTGAGGCTCTTCTGCTGCTGTGACCACTAGAAGTCTAAGTGGCTAATGGGTCTGCTTGGGGGGAGAAACAATGTGTAATTAATAATCTAATGGACATACTGCTGTATCTTTTTCCTGCATAATAAATGCCATTGTGAGCATGAGGTCTTCTCACTTTAAGAGTTTTTCAATATCAAAGTAATTCAAGGGGCCAGGCAAAGTGGCTCACGTCTGTAATCCCAGCACTTTGCAAGGCCGAGGCAGGCAGATCACTTGAGGTCAAGACTTTGAGACAAGCCTGGCCAACATGGTGAAACATCATATCTACTTAAAAAAAATTAGGGCAAATTGGATAAAAAGACAAAACCCATCAGTGTGCTGTATCCAGGAAACCCATCTCACATGCAAGGATACACAAAGGCTCAAAATAAAGGGATGGAGGAAGATTTACCAAGCAAATGGAGAGCAAAAAAAAAGCAGGAGTTGCAATTCTCATCTCTGATAAAATAGACTTTAAACCAACGAAGATCAAAAGAGACAAAGAAGGGCATTACATAATGATAAAAGGATCAATGCAACAAGAAGAGCTAATGATCCTAAATATATACGTACCCAATACAGGAGCACCCAGATACATAAGGCAAGTTCTTAATGACTTACAAAAGAGACCTAGACTCCCACACAATAATAGTGGGAGACTTTAACACCCCATTGTCAATATTAGACAGATCAATGAGACAGAAAATTAACAAGGACATCCAGGACTTGAACTCAGACCTGGATGAAGCAAACCTAATAGACATTTACAGAACTCTCCACCCCAAAGCCACAGAATATACATTCTTCTCAGCACCACATCACACCTACTCTAAAATTGACCACATAATTGGAAGTAAATCACTCCTCAGCAAATGCAAAAGAATGGAAATCACAACAATCAGTCTCTCAGACCACAGTGCAATCAAGTTATAACTCAGAATTCAGAAACTAACTCAGAACCGCACAGCTTCATGGAAACTGAACAACTGGCTCTTGAATGTTGACTGGATAAACAATGTAGTGAAGGCAGAAATAAAGATGTTCTTTGAAACCAACAAGAATGAAGATACAACATACCAGAATCTCTGGGACACATTTAAAGCAGTCTCTAGAGGAAAATATATAGCAATAAATGCCCACATGAGAAGCAAGGAGAGATCTAAAATTGACACCCTCTTGCCAAAATGGAAAGAGCTAGAGGAGCAAGATCAAAAAAACTCAAAACCTAGCAGAAGGCAAGAAATAACTAAGATCAGAGCAGAATTGAAGGAGATAGAGACACAAAACCCCTTCAAAAAATCAATAAATCCAGGAGCTGGTTTTTCAAAAAGATCAACAAAATAGACCACTAGTCAGATTAATAAAAAAGAAAAGAGAGAATAATCAAATAGATGCAATAAAAAACTATAAAAGGGATGTCACCACTGATTTCACAGAAATACAACCATCATCAGAGATTACTACAAACAACTCTATGCACATAAACTAGTAAACCTGGAAGAAATGGATAAATTCCTGGACACTTTCACCCTCCCAAGCCTAAACCAGGAAGAAGTCAAAACCCTGAATAGACCAATAACAAAGTCTGAAGTTGAGGCAGCAATTAAGAGACTACCACAAAAAAAGCCCAGGTCCAGATGGCTTCCCAGCCGAATTCTACTAAACATAAAAACAGGAGCTGGTACCATTCCTTCTGAAACTCTTCCAAACAATCCAAAAAGAGGGGGATCCTTCCCAGATCATTTTATGAGACCAACATCATCCTGATACCAAAACCTGGCAGAGACTCAGCAAGAAAAGAAAACTTCAGGCCAATATCCATGATGAACATAGATGCAAAAATCTTCAATGAAATACTGGCAAACCAACTGCAACAACACATCAAAAAGCTTATCCACCATGATCAAGTAGGATTCATCCTGGGGATGCAAGGCTGGTTCAGCATACGCAAGTCTATAAACATAATTCACCACATAAACAGAACCAATGACAAAAACCACATGATTATTTCAATTGATGCAGAGAAGGCCTTTGACAAAATTCAGCAGCCCTTTATGCTAAAAACCCTCAATAAACTAGGTATTGATGGAACGTATCTCAAAATAATAAAAGCTATTTATGACAAACCAACAGCCAATATCATACTGAATGAGCAAAAACTGGAAGCATTCCCTTTGAAATCTGGCACTAGACAAGGATGCCCTCTCTCACCACTCCTATTCAATATAGTATTGGAAGTTCTAGCCAGAGCAATCAGGCAAGAAAAAGAAATAAAGGGTATTCAAATAGGAAAGGAGAAAGTCAAATTGTCTCTATTTGCAGACGACATGATTGTATATCTAGAAGACCCCATCGTCTTCTAGATATACAATCAGAGCCCAAAATCTCCTGAAACTGATAAGCAACTTCAGCAAAGTCTCAGGATACAAAATCAATGTGCAAAGATCACAAGCATTCCTATACACCAATAAGAGACTTAAACAGAGCCAAATCAAGAACAAACTGCCATTCACAATTGCTACAAAGAGAATAAAATACCTAGGAATAAAACTAACAAAGGATATAAAGGACCTCTTCAAGGAGAAATACAAACCACTGCTCAACAAAATAAGAGAGGACACAAACAGATGGAGAAACATTCCATGTTCATGGTTAGGAAGAACCAATATAGTGAAAATGGCCATACTGCCCAAAGTAATTTACACATTCAATGCTATCCCCATCAAGCTACCAATGACCTTCTTCACAGAACTGGAAAAAACCACCTTAAACTTCATATGAAACCAAAAGAGAGCCCACATAGCCAAGTCAATTCTAAGCAAAAAGAACAAAGCGGGAGGCATCACACTATCAGACTTTAAACTACACTGCAAGGCTACAACAATCAAAACAGCATGGAACTGGTACCAAAACAGAGCTGTAGACCAATGGAACAGAACAGAGGCCTCGGAGGCAACACAACACATCTACAACCATCTGATCTTTGACAAATCTGACAAAAACAAGCAATGGGGAAAGGATTCCCCTGTTTAATAAATGGTGTTGGGAAAACTGGCTAGCCATGTGCAGAAAGCAGAAACTGGACCCTTCATGACACCTTACACTAAAATTAACTCCAGATGGATTAAAGACTTAAACATAAGACCTAACACCATAAAAATCCTAGAAGAAAACCTAGGCAAAACCATTCAGGACATAAGCGTAGGCAAGGACTTCATGACCAAAACACCAAAAGCATTGACAACAAAAGCCAAAATAGACAAATAGGACCTAATCAAACTCCACAGCTTCTGCATAGCAAAAGAAACAGTCATTAGAGTGAATCGGCAACCAACAGAATGGGAAAAAATTTTTGCAATCTACCCATCTGACAAAGGGCTGATATCCAGTATCTACAAAGAACTAAAACAGATCTACAAGAAAAAAACAAACAAGCCCATTCAAAAGTGGGTGAAGGATATGAACAGACACTTTACAAAAGAAGACATACATGAGGCCAACAAACATGAAAAAATGCTCATCATCACTGGTCATTAGAGAAATGCAAATCAAAACTACATTGAGATACCATCTCACGCCAGTTAGAATGGCAATCATTAAAAAATCTGGAGATAACAGATGCTGGAGAGGATGTGGAGAAATAAGAACACTTTTACACTGTTGGTGGGAGTGTAAATTAGTTCAACCATTGTGGAAGACAGTGTGGCGATTCCTCAAGGACCTAGAAATAGAAATTCCATTTGACCCAGCAATCCCATTACTGGGTATATATCCAAAGGATTATAAATTGTTCTACTATAAGGACACATGCACACGAATGTTCATTGCAGCACAGTTTACAATAGCAAAGACCTGGAACCAACCCAAATGCCCATCGATGATAGACTGGACAGGGAAAATGTGGCAAATATACACCATGGAATATTATGCAGCCATCAAAAACGATGAGTTCGTGTCCTTTGTAGGAACATGGATGAACCTGGAAACCATCATTCTCAGCAAACTGACACAAGAACAGAAAATCAAACGCTGCATATTCTCACTCATAGGCGGGTGTTGAACAATGAGAACAGATGGACACAGGGAGGGGGAGCATCACACACTGAGGTCTGTCAGGGGGGAAATAGCAGAGGGACAGCAGGGGGGTGGGGATTCGGGGGAGAGATAGCATGGGGAGCAATGCCAGATATAGGTGATGGGAAGGAAGGCAGCAAATCACACTGCCATGTGTGTACCTATGCAACAATCTTGCATGTTCTTCACATGTTCCCCAAAACCTAAAATGCAATAAAACACACACACATACACACACACACACACACATACACAAATTAGCGAGGCATGGTGGCATGAGCATGTAGTCCCAGCTACTGGAGAGGCTGAGGCAGGAGAACTGCTTGAACCCTGGAGGCGGAGGTTGTAGTTAGCTGAGATCACGCCACTGCACTCCAGGCTGGGAGAAAGAGTGAGACTCCATCTCAAGTAATTAATTAATTAATTTGTTTATTTATTCACCAAATTTTCTTTGCCAGGCATTTTGGAGCCAGCTAAGCTCCTGGCTAAGTAAGGGCCATGCTGCCTTCAGCCTCATCCGACTTCTTCAAATTCTACCCAGTGCTAACAGCCTCTTCTCAGTGCAGGAAGATGGACGTGCAAGGCAACTTCCTGGGTGTTGGTAACATGGAGGATGTCTCCTTCCGGCCAGAGCAGAGATGCATTGAGAGAAAACGGGATGAAATCATGGCTGTGCTTTTGTTAGCGTGAACCAGGCCTCACCAGGAGCTGCAAACTGCTGGCACCCCTGAGTGGGCTTTGGGGCTCCAGGACTAAGCTGCCTGCCTGCCTGAGTGAGGTGTGACCACCTCGTGCCTAACTGGAGGCTGGGAGTGCCCTGCAGGTGTGCGGCGTGCGCCTCTGTGTTGCGGCCGTGACTACAGGTGAGTACACCACGGAGAACCTGACGCGCGTTGGGCCGGATGATCTCTGAGGAGCCAGAGAAGCACTGTCCGACCCATCACAGTCACTGTTCGTCCTGCTCGCTTGCAATCTGGCAAAAGCTACAAAATAGAATACCTTCTATTTTGAAATGTACAGGCAGGGATATTCCAAATTATTAAGTTCTAGAGTCTTTCTAGAGCTATCAGATACTGGAATAACTTAATACTATAAGAGAAGGTCTAATTTATAAATGTGTATATTGGGAATCGGATAAGTAGAAAAAATAAATATTCCTTTAAAATATATGTGTGATTTTTTTGCATCAACAAATGATATGTAATTATGTGTAATCACATAGTAATTTTATTTGAAATGAATCACAGGAAGGCTTAGCAAAATGTAATACTTTAGGCATGCCATTATGTTAAAAAAGATATTTTTACTTCTGAATTTATGTTGTGTTATGCAAAGCCAAGAAGCAGACAGGACCCATTCTGGAATTGCTTTCCTGCTTTCCTGATTCTCTGCTGCTAAAAGTTACAGATCTTTGTTTTCCACACAGAAATGATTAATTCTATTTCTTTTTGCTTGCAAATGCAGACATCAACATCTTCTCCACTGATTCTTTCCTCCTACTGCAAATTAAAAATAACACTTTTTGGATCAATTTAAAACATATTTTGGAGCAGCATTTTCTAAATGTTTATAAAAATAATAGGACAATCAAAATTAAGCATCTGAAGTGATCTCCATGTCCAACCATGTTGATCAATGGTGGTTCTTCCGAATGGGGAACCTTGTAGATTTTCTGGGGGAAACACGACTAAGGTGGAATGAAACTTTAGAACTGAAAACCTGTTCAGAGACCCTCAGCAACCACTCCTTGCCTTCTGGAGGTAACATGTGGACAACATGAATCTACTAGTGGTGATGTTGATTTGCAGAAGGCATTCATACACCGTCTGAGAGGGAGAATTAAACCATGTTGGCATGTTTGGCGTCTTCATGAAATAATCAACTTTTTATTCCCAGAATGGCAGTGCCCAGAGCACAGGGAGGAATGCTGTGTGCTACAGGGGCCTCCTGGGCTGGGGTCTGACTCTGAGCCTTGCACCTGGGGCCACAAAGTACTGCTTCACCCTTCCTGGGCACAGCAGGCAGAGTGCAGCTTGCAAGAGGGCCGTGGCTGACCTCAGGAGTGGCCGCCTCTTCCCTCCCCCCTCAACCCGTTTTCTCTCTCCTGCTTCCTTCTTTCTCTAGAGGCTGGAGAAGCTATGTATTCACTTTCCAAGAGTTTCCTTCAGCTAAGGCTTGGCCACATGTCCCAATTCAAGTCCATGAGACACAGTGGAAAATTACTGTGGGTGTGTGGTGGGTGGGAGGTGAGGGATTCTAAGAAAAATATTCATCCCTGATTACAATCAAAACAAAACAAAACACACTTTCCTGATTCTCCTGCCCTGTCCCTTTCTTCCTGCAAGCTGCTGTGGGCGTGGGTCTTCTTGGAAAGGCAGTAGCTGCTTTGCAATCTACAAGGAGAAGTCTGAGGATACAGCCTCCAAGTGCATGGGAGACTTGGAAAGATTCAGGGCCTCTGGGTCCTTCACCCCAGGACTGATCTCCTAGAAGAGATTGTGTATGTTTCTTGTCTTCATAGTGAAGGCTGATTGCAGGAATCAGAACATAGGAATCTGTTACTTGCATAGTAACAAGCTTTAATCATGGTCAATTAAGTCATCAGCTTAATAATGGTCAATTAGGATTCCTTTCGGCTGTAAGAAATGCTGAAATAGGAATTTTGGCTTATAGTACTAGCAATAGCAATAGGAATCTGTTACTGGCAGCTGAAGGCAGTCCTAATGGATCAAAATCCAAGCTACTGAGACCTTCAATGCCAAGTCAATATCCAAAGTGTACTCTCAACACAAGCAAGGCAATTTTATGTATTCAGTGTGGGATGAACTGAAATGTGGTTTGTGAACATGTCTGCCACCTTAACCCACTCTTTGCACAGGGTAGGCATTCAGCAAGTATTTCTGAGCAAACAAATGAACTCAGCTCTCCACTTTTGTGCATGCCACCTTTGACAGTGTCTCCATTTGAAGTTTGTGATGAGACTCACAGAGGAGAAAACATTTCCCTAAAGACATTCAAGCACCAGGGCATAGGACATCTGTTATGCACACAAGCGCCAGGTTTTCACATAAAGATGGCTTTTGAGCATCAATGTAAATATGTATCACATCTAGATATGACATGACCTGTTCATTTTTCTTCCACCCTGATCTTCCCCCTCTGCCCTGATTATTCAGCAGTGAAGACAACCTGCCTTCAGGACAGGGAAGGTGCAGAGAGAGGGAGACACCGTTCATTTCTACATGTCAGCGTTCTAGTTTAAAATCTATAGTCAGTGTTCCGTCTCTTCAGTCATGCAGATAAGTAGCTTTGTTTCTCTGCAGGGATATCAACTCCTTTAGGAACTGCTCTTGTTGCTGGGGTTGGACATGTGTGGGTGGGAGGGAGAAAGCCCTCTGGGCATTGGCTGCTTTTAGTCATCTCCGGGTTAACTCAGCCCTCTCTCAGGAAACTGAGAGTCTTGACAAGTGTCTGCCTCTACTGTCCTCTCTTCATTTTCTTCTCTTTCTCTGCTGTTGGTGTCTGTAGCTGGTTCCTGTGACTCCACATGTCCTCCCTGCCCCCATCCCACCCTAATGCAGGTTGTTTTGTTTGTGCTGGGGTCTCGGCAGAGCCGGTTCCTGCTGGCAGCTCATCCTACAGCTCCTGGTGAACTGGCCAGCTCCTGGCATGGCACTCCAGGGCACATGGACCCAAATTCCTCTTCACTGTCTGCAAGTCAGGGAGACCTTGGGTGGGTGGCCGGGGTGTGTGCAAGGACTGTCTCAGGGCCCCCAACTCCAGGCCTTCCTTCCCTCCCCCTGGTGGAGAAGACACTGCATTTGGCTCTCTGGGCACCCTCTCTGTCCTGTGCCCATAGGCTCTGGTTCTCAGTATCTCAAGGGCAGCCTTGGGAGGCAAGGACATCCTTTTCTCCCTCAAGGACATGGCTCTTGCAGTTGAAAACTTGGCTTCCAAATGTAGAGGCTCCTTCTTTTAGAGACAGTCTCACTCTGTCACCTAGGCTAGAGTGCGGTGGCATGACCAGGGCTTACTGCAGCCTCGACAACCCAGACTCAAGTGATCCTCCCACCTCAGCCTCCCGAGTTGCTGGAGTAGCTGAGACTACAGGCATGCACCACTCTGCCTGGCTATTTTTTTTTTTTTTTTTTTAAGCAGAGACGAGTTCTCCCTATGTTGCCCAGGCTAGGGGCTCCTCTTGAAAAATGCTATTTTGAAAGTGAAAGTTAAGAAATGATTATTATCTTTCAGCTTTATCTACCAAAAAGCAGTGGCTGCCTGGATTTAGGGAAAAATGAGCCATTAGCCAGATAAGAGTCAAAGGGAATTCAAAATGTATTGTGCAAAAGAAAATAACAATGTCTTTAAACACATTTTACAGCGTGTGATCCCAGTACAGGAACTTTCATAAATCTCCAATAAAGACAATAGACTCGAAGAGCAGGTGTCTTAATTCTAGCAACAAAGTCTAGGAAGGAAAAACTTCTTGAATTCTAAGAGCTGCAATGAAAGCATGTAGAACCAGAGGCTGAAGGGCTTGAGGCGTGAGTGGTTTTCTATATTTCTCTAAATCAACACATAATCTGCTTGTCTGTCTGTCTGTCTGTCGTCTATGTATCTCATGAATAATCTCTTTGGGGAGAGTGGTTGAGTCCTTTATGATGAGGTCTTTAAACTCTGACACCGAGGGCTATTCTGGCAGACAGACAAAGGCCTGCCTGTTACTTCTTAGAGACAGTAACAGAGACAAGTTGTCTAATCAATTAATTAAACATTTCATTTAATCCGTTAACAATTTATTCATTCAACATCAACTACAAGCGAACTACTAGGTAAGGCACTTTCCCCCTATGAACAAGAACTGCAGGTGGAAAAATCAAGATGAAATACTGCTGCATGTCAACACTAAACAAAAACCCTTTAAAATGTCTAACTGCTCATTCCACACCAGAAAATATTTTGAGAGTGGCATAAGAAAGCTATTGGATTTCATACTATGAAATAATGAGTAAAGAAAAAAAACCCTGAAGAAATGTTTTCAGAGTTCAAGACTTAAACCCTTTAAAATCATTTTTTAAAGATAAAATTTTACTTTATGGAAATCATGAGCCATGTCACTACAAACCCAGTTCAACCCACTGCATATGAAATCCCATCACCTTGCCCCAAGGTAAGAAAATAAAGTTTACTGCTATTGAATCATACTAAAATATTCATCTGTCAGTACTTTGTCAACCATGGTTTTGATGGCATTTAAATTGAATTTAATATAAATTTAAAGGCATCTCCATTTGATGTAATGAATAATGTGGTGCCACCATCACCTTCAATTTTAATACCTTAAATGTAGTAAGTTCCAGCTGCCTTGATGCATTTACAGTTGGAAGTCACTTTCTATAACATAGTTTTTAAAACACTTTGTTATTTTAAATGTGCAAGTAATACTGAAGCCAGAGGTGGAATCCCAACATTAATATCATGCTCTTAAATAGGTGCTGTGAGCAATTGTCAGGCAGTTCTGCCTTCAGTGGTGCTTCCTTCAGCCTACGAAGGGCTCCCTGGCTGAGTTGCCACCTCTGAAAATGCTGATTTTAAATATGCTGATGGCACTAGCTTATGCACCGGCCTCCTTTAAATATTTTATGCCTGCATAATGGGGGAGTATCATTGTTCTCTCTTTCTCTCTCTCTTTTACATAACATTTTCCTTCCTCTGTTTTGCTGTTACAAAAATGGCCGATAAAATACATTGACAATTTTCAAAAGTAAAAGTCTGGTTAATTTCTTGGGGGATTGGTCTAATCATAGTTGAAAATGTAAGTGGTAGAGATTATTTCTGGTGTTTGGGGTGTGTGAGTGTATGTGTGTGTGTGTGTGTTTCTTTCAAAAAGAATAATGCACACTGATTGTAGAGATGGATCCTGAAGGGTACTTCTGCAGACATGTGCTGATGTCGGTCAGCCATGGGGGCAGGGATCCCTGCTGGGTGCCATAAAAGGTGTGAATGAGAATAAGACTGGAAAGGTAGAAATACACCTGGCCAGGTAGCATTTTGTATGAATTTGGACTTTAGCCTGGGGGTAATGGGAAGGTTTAAAGGATTTTAAATCAGAGCGGTGGTGATTCTCATGGTAGAAAAAGCCCTTGGGTAGCAGTGTTAATGAGAGTTTGGATGTCGTGAAGTGGCAGACAATGGGATGTAGATGGTTCTGGATGAGAGACGATGAGGGACTGAGCCAAAGAGCAGGGACACAGAGGAGGTGACAGATAGGAGAGGGGATGGGGGAGTGAGAATGGGCACAGCTCGAAGGGGAGGCAGGAGAATGCCAGCAGTGGTGGTGATGACAGGTGCATGGGAGCCATTGCCAAGACAGGGCTCTGGGTGCCTGAGGAGGTTCTGGTGCCAGTTTTGGTGGTAAAACACCTTAACTTGGGACCTGTAGTGACTGGGCATTCCTAGGAGAAAGTTGACATATTGGTTTGCAGATCAGGAGAGAAGTCTGTCTGGCACTCCTAGAAAGTTACCAAGTGTGTTTGGGAAGTAAAACCAGGATGGATATGGTTTCCCCAAAGAGTGGGAGTTAGATAGGGTGAGAAGATGGCAGTCAAAGTCTCACCACCACTTAATAGGGAGGCCTGAGCTGAACAACCAGCAACTGAGGCAAAAGAAATCACAAGAAGTAAAAGAACCATGAAATGCGTTGGTATCTCCCATGCCAAGGGTTCGGACAAAGGGGTCAGGTTTAGAAGCTGTGGAGGCCAGTTTTCCAGATCTGACTATGGGAGCCTTTGCAAAACATTCCCAGGCCATTTCTCTTGAGTGGTTAGAGGAAGAACGTGGTTGTAGCTGGTGATGGTGTGGTGGGAAGTGGAGGGTGGAGAGGTGACCCTGGGGTCTCTGACCAGGTTAGTCATGACGGGGAGAAGCGGAGAGGGGGAGGTGGCCAAGGGAGGACACCCGTTTCGAGGTCAAGGGTGGCTTTGGTATGGCAATCAGCGTCTGTGACTTGAGCTGTGTGGGATACTTCAGAGCAGGAAGCCAGGAGGGCAGCAGGAGTAGAATTGTGTCTTGCTGTATTGGCTGGTCTCTGTACTGAAAAATGTTGAAGGCTCTTGAAGAAAGGAAGATGGTCCTCCTGCACTTGGCATTCAGATAGAACGGAAGCCTCCAGCAACAAGATGAGTGGCATGGTATGTCAAGATGCATGGCAGTGCTCATGGCAGAAAGTACAGATCCCCGGGACTGTTGATGACGCATGAGCTATTTCAGTGACTGGTGACACCTCGTCTAGAAACTGCAAATTAAATGCACAGCTGAGGCTTCACTGTAGGTATTTTGCTTAGACTGTCCAGAACCAACTTCATTTTTGAGAAACTGGTAGACTAAATAGTATAGATTGACAGTTCAATATATTCTTAGGTTTAGGTTATTTTTTCTTTTTTCCTTTTTAAAGACCCACGTTTGCCTATCAGATGGCGAAGAAAAGTGTTGACATTTAAAAGTGAATGTACACGGTACAAAACTTCAGAAGAATGTGATTGAAAACATAGTCTGTTTTCTTCATAATTCTATAATGGTTTTGCTTCTCCCAGGAGAGCACCTGATTGAGGACTTCATGGAGATACTCAACATGCTGGAATCAGCCAGAGCGCCCTGCTAGGCAATTCCTGGAGGGTGGTGGGCCCGCCTGTCTGATGATACCCTTCTCCTTTTTCCCTGGGTCTGACATTCATGTAGTTGTGCTCTCAGACTGCTGAGGCAAAGACCCCTTGCGGGTCCCTGAAAGCTCCCGTTGATTCTGTAGGGCATGTGGGTTCCTGCCTCGCCAGGGAAGAGCTGCAGCCCAGATGCTCCACCAAGGAGGAATGCAGGCCCGGCTTCCGGGGCAGGGGGGAGTCCTCCTGAGGGAAGAGGGAGGGAGATCTGCCCCAGCAAAGGCAGCCTCCCACCACACCTCGCCCGAGTGACCACCGGGCTCTCCCCAGGGGCGGCCTGTCCTGGACGCAGGCATGCGTGGAGTCGATGAGTCAGCTCTGCTTAATTTCACCCCTCAGTGTGAGTAGAAGCCGGCAGTCCATTTGTGCAAATACCCATCTTATGTGTGGCGGGCATCACGGAGTGAGTTTACTTTCTCTCCAAAGGACACCATGGACGGGAGCTCCTGGAGGCCGGGGCCCACGCCTGGACCGCAGTCAGTGTCTGGGGTGTGGTGGACATGTGGGGACCTGCAGGCTCAGTGGGCCAGGATGGGCAGCAGTGTAAGAGGAGGCTCTGGAAACCCTTTCCTGGGATCTGGTCTAGTGGTAGGAGTGAGCCATCCCTGGTGGGAGGGGGAGGGAGAACTCACCACTCCTGGGCGTAGGCAGTGGTGTCAACCACAAGACACAGATGTCAGATGTGGGTCCCAGCGGAGGCCGAGTTTGCCTTTCTTCGAGAGGCCGCAGCTTTGGGGTGAGGCAGGCAGGGACCTTTGGCAAACTCCTTTCCCACCCTGCAGTTCAGAGGGTGTGCGGCCGGCAGGCAGAGTGGGTGGAGGTTGAGGCAGAGCCCGCAGTGTGAGAACTTCTGGGACTGGGGCAGGAAGAGCTGCAGCCAGGAGCCTGGGCCCTCCCGAGGGACAGCTGGGTGCATCCCACAGGGGTGGAGGTGCCCTGCGCTCTGGGCTAGGTGGGCCCGAGCAGGGAGAGGAGCAGCACTCACAGAGAGTGTGCAAAGCCCAGTCAGACCAACTACCCAACTGGGGCAACAGCTCCCCCAAAAGTCAGGGAGACATTTCTGAAGTGAAGGTCCCATCAAGGTCATCTGTGAAACACAAAGCTTTCCACTCAGCAGGCAGGAGCCTCAAGACCACACACCCCTTGCTGGGGACAGGGCAGCGGTCGGGCACCACAGCAGACCCCAGGATGCTGCCCAGCCCCACCGGCTCTGCTCCTGCCCCTCCCTCCATGGGACCCTCAGTCCCACTTCATCACCCAGCCCTCAGCCTGACATGTGGGGGAAAGAGTTCGAATACATTTCATCACTAATATTAATCATTTCTAACATTTATATTTTTAAAAGTGCCTATTTCCATTTCATTTGTTTTATTATTTTTACACATTAGACTTTGATTGTGTTTACTTGAGAATAAAATATATACTCGTTTAGCTAACGCCTCCAATCATCGCCTTGCCACTTCTGACCTGCCTTGCTGTGTCTTCCCTTTATGGGAATGTTAGTTGCTCCCAAACCCGGTGTTCCAGACCCCAGCCTGAGCAGAAGGTCCGTCCACTGCTGTCTGCTCTGGCTCCAAAGTCACGCCTGGGTGGGGTCTCCTGCCAGGGACAGTAGCCCAGGACAGGGTCCTGCCTACGGGTACTTTGCAAGCCCATATTTCAGTATTGAATGTGTCTGGGTTATTTCTAGCAGAAGCTAATTTCAACAGAAGCCCTGCCTGTGCAGGAGAAGGGAAAGTAGCTTCAACCCCTTCTTAGCTCACGGTCAGAGTCCAGGCACCCGGGAGCCCCCGACGCTGTCACCCTGTGATGAGGTGGGGTTTCCCACCCTGGACAGGTGGTGGCCATGCTGCTGATCTTCTGGGTCCACAGTGGTCCCGTGGCCACAGCCCTGATCACTCCAGGGACTCCACCCCCATTTCTGGACCACAGAGATTCTCTTTCCTTGCTTTCATGAGCAACTATGCTTTTTTAAAAAAACAACAGAAAATTAAATATTCTTTATCCACCTTATCCATGTGTTTGGAGTGGGAGAAGATTCAATGCTGACTCCATTGATCAGCGTGAACGTGAAGTTAAGTAAGTTATCTAAATCATTAAAAAATGCCTTTAGAAACATTCAGGAGAATATAAAATTAACATCCAACAATCAATCACCTTTTTACGTACCCACAACACCTCTTAGAAGACATAAGGAGAGAGAAAATCTCGTTTAAAATAGCAATGAAAACCACAACGTTCCTATGAATACACTTGATAAGCAATGGCAAAACCTATGGGGAAAACCTTCCAAATGCTTCCCAAAGTCTCCCGGGTGGACTTGGCCGAGTGGAAAGCAGGTCTTGATCTTGGGCAGGAGCACGCCACCATAAAGTTGTCAATCCTAGCAGAGCTCACATATACCTATATACATTTAGCACAAATCCAGTACTAAGGCCAGCAAGAGGTGGTTTTTTTTCTTTGATATGGAGTCTCATCTCGTCACCCAGGCTGGAGTGCAATTGCACAATCTCAGCTCATTGCAACCTCCACCTCCCAGGTTCAAGCAATTCTCCTGCCTCAGCCTCCTGAGTAGCTGGGACTACAGGTGCACGCTGCAAGCATTTTTTATAGCTATGCATTTGGTAATAAAGTTTACGTGGAAAAACAATCATGCAACAATATCTAGAAAATCCCTTAAAGAGATGAGCACGGAGAAAGGAGGAGCACCAGGACCGCAGGCATAAAAACAGCTGTACAGTCTCTGCCACTGCAGTGCGTGGTTCTGGCTCGGGGTTTGACCAATGGGGCAGTGGAATAAACCGGGAAGGACAGAAGCAGACCCAGAGAACATGAGCCTGCCGTGGATGGCAAAGGTGATCACATAGGACCTAAGCAAAGGTAAATGCCCTCAACGGAACTGAGTATCCATGTGGAAAAACAAGAACCACATACAATCGAAGGCATATCCCACTCCAAACAACAGAACAAACCCAAGGACACCGGAAACCTGCATGAAAAATATAACGAGACTACATTTGTGCCAGAACACAAATTACTGGCAAGAAAAATTGTTTTTGACTTGAGTGGTGAAATTCTTTGTTATGGCTCAAATAACGATGAAATAAAATACAGAAAAAAATTAAGATTCATCAGTGTATAAATGTTTGCATCTGCCTCCTGCCACTGGGTGGGGTGTGGGGGAAACATTGTAATCAAAAGCAATGGCCACTGGGAAAAATGTTTAACTCTTACCCTAAGGGCTAAAAATCCTAATTTATAAGACTATTTTGGCTGGGTGCGGTGGCTTACGCCTGTAATCCCAGCACTTTGGGAGGCCAAGGCAGGTGGATCACGAGGTCAAGAAATCAAGACCATCCTGGCCAACATGGTGAAACCCCTTCCCTACTAAAAAATACAAAAATTAGCTGGGCGTGGTGGCGCGTGCCTGTAGTCCCAGCTACTAGGGAGGCTGAGGCAGGAGAATTGCTTGAACCCAGGAGGTGGAGATTGCAGTGAGCCGAGATTGTGCCACTGCACTCCAGCCTGGCGCCTGGTGACAGAGCAAGACTCTGTCTCAAAAAAAAAAAAAAAAGGAAAGAAAAAAAGAATATTCAAACCATCAAGAAAAAATGACAAAAACACTTGGTAGAAAATGGGCAAATAAAAATAAGACATTTCACTGGAAAACACATGTAAATTCCCTTTAAACACAAGCACAGACATTCAGTGTCACTGGTAGTGGAAGAAACACAGCTTCGTTGAACGGAGTCGGGTGGTATCCAGTAAATGTGCTCAGGCAGCAACCCTTTGACCCTGAGCACTCCTTCCTGGGATTGGGCCGACAATTCACTGTGTGCACATGGCAGACGTGCACAGCGGGCATCGTACAGAAGCAGGTAGGACACTGAAAAACCCTGCGTGGAGTGGGTTGAACGGTAGCTCCCAAAAGGTATTCACATCCGACCCCTCGCACCTATGAGTGGAACCTTATTTGGAAAATGGTCTTTGGAGAGTACTTTAGTTGAGGATGTGAGAGAAGGTGCTTATCTGGGATTACCTGAGTGGGTCCTAAACCCAATGACAAGTGTCTTTGTGATCATGAGACAGAGG
Source organism: Ateles fusciceps (assembly GCA_036589455.1). Lineage (NCBI taxonomy): Eukaryota > Metazoa > Chordata > Mammalia > Primates > Atelidae > Ateles > Ateles fusciceps. The sequence continues at coordinate 7,829,758 of JAZHEH010000586.1, forward strand.
GAGCTCCAACACAGGCCCAGGAGGAGGCCACTGAAGGCAGAGGCAGAGACTGCGGCCATGCAGTCACCAGCCAAGGAACAAGTGGGGCCAGCTGACCCCGGGTGAGGCAGGAAGGCTCCTTCTCTGCAGACCTTGAGGGAGCGTGGCCCTGTGTCCCCCTGGATGTCAAACTCCTGGCCTCCAGAACTGTGAGGATTCAACTTCTGAGTTTTAGGCCACCCCCTTTCTCGTGGCACCCCAAGACATTCCTGCAGTGACTTGCGCCCTGGAGTTGGTGATGATGACAGGGGAGCCCCTCAAAGAGCTGTGAAGTCACGGGACAAGGAGGCAGAGGGGGCCGGCGGGGTGGCACCACGAGCGGGGCACGTTTGCTGCGGGTGTTCTCAGGGACCGCTTGTGTCAGAAGAAGGCGAAGCACAGACATCATTCGTTATTCAGGCAAAATCAAACCCAGAAAGGACAGCCTGGAGCAGACGATGAAAACGGTTCCTGGGGAGGCTGAGGAGGGAGTGAGGAATGACTGGGCTCGCTTTTGCGAAGAGCAAGTGCTCATTTTTGCAACATGGAAACACCTTACATGGTCAAAAATACAGTGTTTTTAAGTTAAAAGGCAATCCTAACACTGAACACAAACGGGAACAAATCCATATCGAACTGATAAAAGTGCAGGAGGAAAAATAACCTACTGAGGAATGGATGTTGGAGCCCTGTCCTCTGTGCTCTGAGTGGGACCCATTCCAAGGCTGGCATCACAGGCTGCCAAGAAATATCTGAGGGATAGTAAACACATGAGGGATAGGAAGCACATGAATTGAAGCATGTCTTCTAGGAAAGAAAGATCCGAAAGATACATGGTAAAACGTGAACACTGCCTTTCCCCCGGTGTGGCCTTACATAGGAGGCTCGTGCTCATCTGTTAACTTTTGGAATTGCCTGATTTCAATAAGGAGCATATTCTTTCAGAACTCAGAAAAAAATGAAGCCACTTGTTTTGTTTTTTGTAAATGATGACATCAGTTGGTAGAGAGGGCAGAGAACAGAATGTAGACTAAGTCAGGGATGTTCCTGTAGAACAAGCTGGGCCACCTGAAAGACGAGCGTATCCAAAAAAAAAAAACGTGGAAGGAAACTTTCCTATCTAAAAAAGAAATTTTCAAGGCTCAGCATATTCCAGGAAAAAGTAGTGCTCGTGAATTTATTACTTTTTAATCACAGAGATGGAAAAAGGAATCACTCTATAAAGGGAGCAGAAGCGAGGTTTACCCCACATCTTGGCAAGACCAACTCTATAAAGGTTAAGGAAATTATACTGTTATTTCAGCATTTTACACCCAGGTGACTGGTTGTTTAGGCAGGAAAGCAAGGGGACACTATTGTCCTGGAGAGCACATGTGTTCACTGTTCCTCTTTCAAGACTGTTTTCTGCTGGCTTCCTATGCCTTCCCCCACAGGGCCAGGAGCCTCAGAGGAAGCCGACTGCTCACCCCCGCTCACCGCAGGCCTGACGAGATGGGACTAATCCCAAACTCTGCCCGCAGCTGGGTCAGAAATGAGAACAGGTCCAATTTGGATAAGGAGACCTGAAGAGACGTGTGGAGGCTGCCGGGAAAACCATCTGATTGTGACACAGAGCCTCGTTCACCCGGAGGGGCAGGACTGAGGGAGAAAGTGTGCAGTTCCGTGGAGCACCGGCAGCCCTGCTGTGACCATGAGGACTTCCAGGCTCTGTGTCACAGAGCCGGGGGCAGAACATGCCTGCAGTATTGATGCTACCTCTCAGCTTCTCCACCCACCACCTGGGCAGCCTCCCTCACCTCTGCCCTAGGTGAGTCCAGTTGCCTTGTTCCGGCCTTTTGCAGCTGGTCTTGCATCTCTGCAGCTGAAAGCTTCCCGGTAATGTAGACACATCACCCAGATAAACAGCCTTAGACAGCAGGATGCTTGGTTACCTTTTTTGAAAGATAAAACCTACAACTTTCGATGCAAAAGAAGCCTGGGAGCTAAAGCAAACACTCATGGGGCAGAGAGGCTGAGGATGGCCTGGGGCCTTCGAAAGTAAACATGGATGGAATCCCAAAGAGGCTGGAGAGGAGGTGACAGAGGGGAGGTGACGGGGGGGGGGGAGGTGACAGAGGGGAGGTGACGGAGAGGAGGTGATGGGGGAGGTGATGGAGGGGAGGTGACGGGGGATGTGACAGAGGGGAGGTGACGGAGGGGAGGTGATGGAGAGGAGGTGATGGGGGAGGTGATGGAGGGGGAGGTGACAGGGGAGGTGACAGAGGGGAGGTGACGGAGGGGGAGGTGATGGAGGGCAGGTGACAGAGGGGAGGTGATGGAGAGGAGGTGATGGAGGGGAGGTGATGGAGAGGAGGTGATGGAGAGCAAGTGACAGAGGGGAGGTGATGGAGAGGAGGTGATGGAGGGGAGATGATGGGGGAGGTGACAGGGGAGGTGATGGAGGGGAGGTGATGGAGGGGAGGGATGGAGGGGAGGTGATGGAGAGGAGGTGATGGACGGTCTGAGTATCGAAGAAAGGTGAGCTGTGGCTCCAACCTCAGATTTATCAGGAAACTGAGAGTGTTAGAAGATGGTAAATATACAATACAATTTTATCTTGTGTTAGGAGAGGAAAGTGATTTTATTTTTGCCTTTAATAATAAAAATATGAATTAATGTTTCTAAACTTAGGTAATCATGCCAAGAATTGAAGGCAGAGTAAATGTATGCTGTATATTCCTGGAGAAAAGAAAGTAAACTAAACATAGCTCAGTAGCAAAAGAGAAAACATCGAAGACATTAAAGGCAAAAATAAATGACAGAAGGCCAAGCAGACCATTTTTATTAAAAGAAACAGGACACAAAATCATCCACGCTGGAATCCTGATGCGTAGAAATGCACACACACAGAATAAAGACTAAAAGGAAGCGTCTGCACATTAAAACGATGGGCCAGTCAATCACATGGGCGACTCACTGTATTTTTAAAATTTGTATTAATAGTGCATGAGTGCATTCATAACCAGAAACTTACCATGGACTTAACGAAATCTGAAATATGAATGTGCAGTGATGAACACGGTAGCCAGATGTTCTTGGTTTTATTTGGTTTTGCATTTTGCATTAATAATTTCATGACTAACGGAATTTCCCCTGTGCCCTAGGCTGGTGGGCTGGTGCCCCCGGGCAGTGGTGTGAGACGCTGCAGGGCGTCTTCTTACCACCGTCCCCACCTCCTGCCCTGCCCTGCAGGGCCCAGCTAGAACCTGCTGCGTCGATGATAATCGCTGGCTACTGGATCATCCCACGTCTTCTTGGAAGAGCGAGTCCCTGGCAGAGAAATTTCCACGGGGCCTGGTGAAGGCCTCTGGGAGAGGGGCTTGTCCCAGGTTAGAGGGACGCAGGGCTGGAGACCACCTTTGCTGCTGGGAGGGGCAGGCAGCGCTGATGCCAAGGACAGCAGTGATCCTGCCGAGACGCTCGCTGTCTCCAAGGGTGTGGCCGCAAAGAGTGGAGGCCCGATGGCCAGAGCCGTGTCATGGAGGCAAAGAGTGGTGAAGAGAGTGAAGGACAGGAAGGCGGGAACATGCTGGCATTTCAGAACGAGGGCACTGGTAAATGGCCTGAATGTGGCTGCCCTGAAGAACGTGGAGTTCTAGAAGGAGCACAGGGTTCAGGCCGTCAGTCCCCAACCCTAAGTCAGAGGATTCAGGCTCCCAGGAAGCTGGCTCTTGTGGGCCTTGGCTCTGGTACAATCCTATTGTGACCTCCCAAGGCTGGTCTTTCGGGAAGATCATGCATTTCATTTCTTGTGAAGGGAGCACCTGCAGGAAGCCTGTCCATGGATGCGAACGTCTGTTAGAGCCGCCCTGCTTTCTGACAAGGAGTTAAGGTGCATCAGTGCTGGAGTCCTGAGACCCAGGTTAAGGTGGAGAGGATGGAGCCCTGGGGGAGGGGCTGGGGTCTCTACAGGACCCCCATGAGTTCACAGACCTGGATGGCAGCTGACTTGTCTCTGGGAAGGACGACCTGGCATTGAATATGCGTGGAGACCACCATGGTACAAGTCACTCCTCATGGACTCAGGTACTGAGAAGGCCGAGGCTGTGGTGTGGATGCCAGGGTGGGGGGTGCTCTGTCCTGCAGGGCTTTCTCGCCCTCACCTTTGGGGTAGCCCTGGCAGGCCGCAGGCTCCTGTCTCAAAGGGAGACTCCTCTTCAGACCCTAAGTCACCGAGAGAGCTATCCTCTGAGGAGAAAAAAGAGCCAGATCACTCCAAGGAGGCCACTGTCAGGGAGAGGGAGGTGAGAACATCAGCCGCCCTAAGACATCATCGGCAGAGCCAGAAACTGCAGGGCAGGCGTCATAAGTGCCAAGGGCAGCTGCAGGACAGCCTTCAGCCTGAGGGCAGGGGCTGGGAGGACAGAGGCAGCTCTGGGAGTGATGAGGGGACCCTGGGGATCTCCTGCCAGGGATCTGGTCACTCCCACAGGAAAAACGCGAGGCCAGGGGTCACTCAGCGTTAATGTGAGGATATAGAATTGTTTCCCAAGCCACCTGTTGGTAATTCTTATTTTATTTAATGTCCAGCTGTTTTTTCTGTAGTTTTTTTTTTTGTTTCTAATTCAGCATCTGGAGAAGCTCATTAAGTGGCGACAATTCGAAGGTTGAGCAATTCTCTTCTAATTAAACAAAGCAAACTAATTAGGAATTCGTTCAGGGTGAGAGAGAAAAGCAGAGACTGTTTTTTCTTAATGGGTAGGGCAATTTGATGGAAGAAAGGGCATGCATCACTCAACCGTGCAGATCACAACAAACTCACTAATCCCAGTACGGAATTAGATAAAAGCCCAGCGTTTCCCGAATGTAGTCTAATCCAAACACTTTATTAGTAATAAGGTCGTGTTTTAGTAATCTCGACCACTGCCATAGCATTTTCTCACAGTGTTTTCTTTTTCATCATCATTTTTTTTTTAACGGCAAAGAGAGCATTTTCGAGCTCACTCCCTGCTCACGCTGAGAACACCCCCATCTCCGTGCCCCTCTCGACGCCCAGCCCTTCTGTGAGGAGGAGCGCTGTGCTCCTGTCTCCCCCCTCTCCCAGCCCTTCTGTGAGGACCGCTGTGCTCCTGTCTCCCCCCTCTCTTCTTTGCCACACGGTCAGCACTAGCCATCCTTCTATTGAATTTCCAAGGCGTATTTTGAGAACGGGTCCTCCCAAAGCTCACATTCATGCCTTTAAACCTCTTATCTTGGACTGTCCCAAAGCAGCTTCTGAGTAAAGAATTTGGGGACAGGAGTGTATTTGGGAGGCGATCCTAGAGGCCAGGAAGGGACAAGAGCTGGAGAGAAAAGTGTGCAGGAAAAGAGTGACCCTGTCCCCTGTGCAATCCCCCAGGGTGTCACTGTCATCCTTGCACCTGCTGCTCCCAGGATGCTGCCGGGAGCGAGACGAACCTGCACCCCTTGCACACCCCAAGTTCCCAGTGCCAGCCCCATTGGCTGCCCTCTGTGGGCCGGGGCACATGAGTGGCAGCTGTCCTGCTCTGAACTCATGGGATTCCCAGCCGCTCTTCCTTCCTTCTGGCTTCCACGTTCACATTCCAAGCTCACACCTCTCCAGACACTCACAGTGAGCCTGCACCACCAACCCCTAAGACCCAACAACTCACACCTCCCCAGACACTCACAGTGACCCTGCACCACCGACCCCTAAGACCCAACAACTCACACCTCCCCTGACACACACAGTGACCCTGCACCACCGACCCCTAAGACCCAACAACTCATACCTCCCCTGACACTCACAGTGAGCCTGCACCACCGACCCCTAAGACCTAACAACTCACACTTCTCCTGACACACACAGTGACCCTGCACCACCGACCCCTAAGACCCAACAACTCACACCTCCCCTGACACACACAGTGAGTCTGCTCCACTCACCCCTCCCTTCCATCACAGCTCACACCTCCCCAGAAGCTTTGGCTGAGGGCCTGAGACCCCTGTGCAGAGCATGTCCAATGGTTCCATTGCTGGCCCTGCTGACAATCTGGCTGGTGGACATGGAGACTGACTAGGAATTGGGGGCTCTATCATTTGTTTTAAAAAATGCAAACACAACTTCTGTGTCATCGGAGTCTAAGCTTTTGAAAATGAAGTTTTCTGTTTTGTCCTGGCAGGTGGCTCCATGGAACAAGTGCTGGTCTTCCGTTCCCTCGCTGTTAACTGGCTCTGGTGACACCAGCCACTCATCCCAACATGCAGTAGCAAACCTTCCCCTAAGTCTGAGGGTTTTCCAACTCCATCAGTGCTCCACATCCCAGCCCAGACGTGACGTCGCGTGCTCCTTGATCCCTTTCACTCGTCTAATGGGAAGACCTTCCTGCTGCCTGTGAGGTCGGATCTGGACCCTCACAATAGGAAGGGGTGACCCACCATCAGGGCGGGGGAACCCCAAACAGCTCAACTCGTTCGGTATCAGCGGGCTGAGACCTTCTTAACACGCTTCACTTCTGATCTTTTAAAGCTGTCACACCAGAATGATTTTCAGTCACTTTGCTCTGGAGTGGATTTAAAATCATGTCCCAAAGGTGGTAGGTTAATAGATTAAAAAGGGAAAGTGTTAGCCTAGCGCTTCATCCTATCTCCTTACCCATAAAGGGTAGTGCAACTGTCATAAGGTTGGGACAACGAAATATCAACGTACTCCGAGCGGCCTTCTCAGAAACTCGGCAGCGGTGAGCTGCCCCAGCAGGCCCAGGTGTGGGGAGGAAGAGGCTGCCCCACATCCCTACGACACAGCCAGCTCTGCAGCCAGTTCCCAGGCTCGAATTTGCTCCTTTGGACACAGGAGAATTTCAAAAACTCTCGTGCGGTGTCACCACTGTGTGTTTATTTTCTCGATTTTCTTGAAAGAAATAAATATTACAGTTTCAACAATAATGAATGTGGATTTCCCAAGGAAAGCAGAGAGGAGCTGTTAATGGCATCAATTCACTTTAGCATTTTGCTGGTAAGAATTTCAGAGTAAAAAGGAGCGTTTGGATCGATAGCTATCTGAAACCTCACCAGCTGACTGGAACTTTATTTTCCAGTAATAAGTTTGCTAAAGTGTTGCTGTGCTCAGAGGAGGCTGAGATTTTAGAACCTGCTCTCGTATCTTGCAGCTTTGTGGTCCATTTCTGGAGCAGAGTTGGGCATTCTGCTTAGTAAGAGAAAAAGACAGCTTCGGTATCTCTCTCAGTAAGACAAAACTCATCTCGACTGAGTGGAATTCCAGGAGCTGAGCTTGTGAAGTCCAGAGCGTGTCAGACGTGAGTCCCCCGCGCCTGCCTGTCCTCCCTGTAGCTTCTGGGGCTGGACAAGTTGCCGGGAGGCTGTGTCCATCCCTGCAGAGTACAAGCTCTCACAGCCGTCCTGTGCGCACCTCCTGCTAAGCACGTGCCAGGCTGGAAGACAGAGTCTCTGCCCTTTCCTCTCTCTCTGCATGTGCCAGGCATACAGTAGGCGCTCAATGCAGGCGCAGTGACAGACACCTGCTTGGCTGAATCCATGCTCTACATCGGCACTGGAGCCTTCACGCTCCTTCCGGAACAACCTCTGTATACCCTGAAGACATGCTTTGGCATCTCCTCCGAGAGTTGCTCTCCAGTATCTTCTGTGCTTTGTAGAAAGTGCGAGGTTTCATGCTTTTCATGTGACCTTTGGAACTGACTTCCCTTAAGAAGGGAGGCCCAGTGCAGACCCCACCACACACCTTTCTCTCGTGCTCAGCACAGGAAGGACCCAAGCAAAGCGCAAGGGGGATTTTGGACGCTAACGGCTCAGGCTCAGCTCAAAGGTGTGCTTTCTTCTGAAATTTCAGAAACAAAAAAAATTCTTCCTGAGATCCCTTTGCCGTCTCGCCCCCTAAATCACGAGCATGTCTGAAGCTTCATGTCTCTGGGACTGTATTTCTATGGTGTTCTTTCAAAGTATGTTCCTGGAAAAGTACTTTGGGAGGCTGAACCTGAAAGTCTTAAAAATTATTATTATTTTCTTTTTGCTGCGCAGCAATGGGGCAGAACGGCCCTGGAGGTCCCCGCAGGCTTCCAGTATGTCTCGTCTGCAGGAACCCTCTGTGGGGCCCCCATGCGCGGGCTGGTGGGGCTTGGCAGGGGCCCCCCGGGGCTCTGCTCACTCTTCAGCTAGGCCCCATGGAGCTGCCAGGCGGTGCCACTGGACACAGACAGCTCCTTACAAAGACCAGCGCCTCCACGTAGATGTGTTACGCATACAATCCTGTTGTTTAAACAATGGACAAAAGTCCTCCCTTCAGAGGGCTCCTGGCAGCTGTGGTCCTCCCTCTGCCTGTGTCTCCAGCTCAGTCCCTGCCTTGGTGGGACCAGAGGAGCCAGGCTGGCTTTGGAGCTCCTGAGGCAGTCCAGAGCTGGGAGGTGGGCACGGGGCCTGGATTCTCTTCTGAGGAGCCGGGCAGCCCTGGCCCAGGCCCTGAGTGTGGTGTGGGGGAGATGGTGTAGAGGAGACGGGTCGGGGAACAGGGGGGTTCAGGCATTTGGAGGAGTGGTGGTCCCTGCAGGGATTAGAGACTGAGTCGGGGAAGGGAACATCTGCCCGGAAGGCCGTCTGGTTCCATCTGCAGACCCTCTGAATGCTGCTGGAGAAGCTTAGGCTTTCTTGTGATTGCAGGTAGTGCTTGACTCCGTTTGGAAGCTGGGCATCTTTTGCTTTTTAAGCATGATTCTGCAGTGGATTCAGCCACGTGGCTGGCAGAGTTATGCATTTGTGCACAGAAGGGTGTCATCTCGCCGGGAGTGTGGGTGCACGCCCAGCAGGCATGTAACCCTGCAGGGCCGATGCTGCCCACCCCACGGCCATGGGCTGCGGGGCTGCTGACTTCTGCCTCTATGGGTGGATGAGGACAGTTCGCTTCACACGGTGACAGAGAGAGGAGCTCCGGCTGGTGTTCCTTAGGCTGTCCTGCCAGGCGGGAAAGGCCTTGGCCCACAGGACTAGAGGGCTGGGGACAGAAACTTCAAGAGCCCGAACACCCCCGGGATCAGAGGCAGAGGACCGGGCAACGAGAAGGAGCCCTCAGAGGGTAGCAGGGGAAGCCTAAGCATGCAGTGTCCAGTGGCCCGTTTCCAGAAGGCTAAATGTCACCGAGATGTCAAACAAGAGACATGGGGAGATGTGGCCTTAGGATTTATCCGGCTGGGAAGTCTGCGGTAGTGACAGCAGCCAGAACGATTCTGCCACAGCAGAGGAGCGGAAGTCTCGAGGCAGACGGAGCAAGGCCAGATCTTCATAAATGTTTTAGATGACCCAGCACCAGGAGTGTGGCAGCTCACGCAGTCCCAGTTATTTGTATCTGAGAGAAGTAGGGAACTTTTCCCAGCGGTTTCTGTGAAATGTGAACGGCATTTAAGCTTGTCGGTTTTGCAAATTGATCTTTCAGCCTTTGAGAATGGCGTGGTATTCCATGAATCCTGGCTTCTCGCCTCGAATGCATATTATGAAAAGCTTTGCCGGCAGAGGTGATCTATCCGGGTAACTTGGGTGTGAACCGCAGTGGCCACCAGGCACCTTCCAGGGGTTAGCAGGACAGGGTGGGCACGGGCTGTCCTTGCAGAGACGGGCTCGAGAAAGCGGATTCACAAGGAGAAGGGCTGCTTGGCATCCTAGGCAGGGCTGGCTCTGGGCTGGAGGTTTAATTACCGGTGGGAGGGGGAGGTGCTGGATGGGTTTTCTCCGTTTCAGCTGCAGGCACAGTTCCCAGACCTCCTGCTGATTTAGAAACAATTGCAGGAGGGACGTATGCTGAGGGCTGGGGTGAGGTAGAGGGCTGGGAAGGCGCTAGGAGGAGAAAGATAAGGGACCCTGAATGGGAGATCCCAGAACAGCAGGGCCAGTTGAAGGCCTGAATGAACGCCTGCCCATTCTCATTCTCTCATCCCTTCCCTCTTGCTGGTTTGCCCTGGTTGGCTGTGGAGAGAAGAGGGAAGAACTGGGGCCTTTTGTCGGATCTCGCTCCTGCCCCTGGAGAGCCACGCACCTGAAGTAACTCCTAAACTGGGTTTCATTCCAGTTAACATGTAGGTGCTGCAATGCTGCGCGCCGCCCTCTGTCCTGATTTTGTACCTAGTCGAGTATAATTGACAGGAAATTCGGCCGGGGAGAGATAAAGGGGATGGGACGGGCTCCATTAATCTTTGCTGGGCTCCATCTGGAGCCATTGATCTGAGCTTTCGCATGCAGACCTGGTAGGAGGATTCCCGGGGTTGAGGGAGAGCCCCAAGGGTGACCGCCACAGGCCGCCCTCTCTGATGCCTGCGGGAGGCGCTTGTGGGTGGGTCTGTCCTTGTCCTTAAGCAGAAAGTCCTAGCTGGAGGTGAACCCACTGGTTTTCTTGCGTGGAGGCTGCATGTTCTCTTGATTCAGGATGGAAAGTTGACAAGGAGCAGGATGCCCATGAGCGGTTTCTTGTTTTCACCTTTCTTGGATACACTGTCCGGGTCTCTGTGGCGTGGCCTCAGCCTAGAGAGGTAGCTGGGCCTGGGGCTGGGCGGCTTCTCCAGGTGCCTTTGCCCCCCGGGCCCCTCACCTGACTCCGCCTCCCATTCTGGTGCCTTCTGAGTGGCCTCTCCTCCCCGGGGCTCTGAGCCCTTGGCTGTGCCAGCACAGGGTTCTCCACAGGTCAAGGTCCAAGCACAACAGGGAGCTCATGGCGAGTCCGTGTTCCAGGCAAAGGAGAAGTGTCCGACCCCGCGCTCGCAAGCAGGTGTCCCATGGCTCTCTCCAGGAAGGCAGGTGCATTGCAGCGTGTGGGCTGCTGACTCAGCGAGCAGGTGCTGCGCCGGTCCCAGGCCACCTTCTTGACCCTGGCTGGAGCTCTGAGGTCCGGGACTCCATGCAGAGCCCAGAGAGAGCGAGACCCATCCAGCTCCTCAAGGGTGAGCCGGGTGCCCGCTCCTCTCAGAGTCGCCCCAGAGTCGCCCTCGGTGTCTTCAGAGTCCTGACTCCCTTGCACCCCCTGCCAATCTCTGCTCTGCCTTTCCCAAGAAGCTCCTGCCCACGTTTCCCCATATCTCTAATGTGGGGGTGGGAAGGGCTGCTCAGCTGGGCCAGGCAGGGCCAGGTTCTAGGTGTGTGGAGGGCCCGCAGCACCCTTGCCCCTGCCTTGGTGCTTCCCTGCTATCTCAGGGTCCCGGACCATCTTCTGTGTACAGGTGGCGTCTGCCACGGAAAATGAGTCATGACAGCCCCTCCTGGCCTTTGGGGGCCCTAACTATCAGGGGTATGCTGGACACTAATGGTAACGGAGTCTGGCATCCTGGGGGTTGGGGGGTAGGATTCTGGGCCACTGCACCAGGAGATCAGCCTCCTGCAGGCAGCAGGCTTCCCAGTCTTTACTCTTTCTCTTTCGCCCATGACCACCTGGTCCCTTTTCCTGGATGCCTACATGTGTGTGTTTCTGGGGCCGCTGTACACATTCACACAGAACAACAGGAAGTGATTGTCTCATAGTGCTGGGGGCTGGAAGTCTAAGATCAAAGTTTCAGCAGGGCTGGTTCCTTCTGGAGGCTCCAAGGGAGGCTCCATCCTTGCTCTGTGTTGCTGGCCGCCCAGACATGCTGTGGCTGGTAGACGCAGCCCTGTCTCTGCCTCTGTCTGCGCGTGCTCCTCCATGGCTTCTCCTGTTCTTGAGGCTTTCAAGGACACTCCCATCACACTTAGGGCTCATCCCAACCCAAAATAGCCTCCCCCACAAGGTTGTTCATTTATGCACATTTGCAAAGTCTCTTATTTCACAGAAGGTTACACGCTGATTTTCCAGGAGGACACACCTCTCTGGGAGGCCCTGTTCCACCCACGCTAGGAAGGGTCACGAAGAGGCACCTGACTCACATACCAGCGCCTGTGGCGCTCAGAGGTGCACAGGCCTCTGACTCCATGGCGGGTGTCCTTGTCACTCTCCAGGTCTGGGCCGACTTTCAGACTCAAGCCTTGCCCTCTGATGGACAAGGCCACGTCCAAAGGGACCTGATGGGAGCCGACTGAAGAAAAGAATGTTTGTTTTACTTACTGCATTTTTATCGTGTTAATATGTTAACTATTTTATAATAAACTGGTCAACATAGTTTCTAAGGTAAGGACAAAAATTTAGTCTGCCTATTCAAAACCTAGAGTCCATGGGATTAAAAAAATCTTATGTGTATAATTTCTTTAAATTTTTCTTTGGGCTTCCTTTTGTATTTTGTGTTGGAAATTTGAGACTTTCTGAGAATCCCTTGAGAGAATGGGCGCGTCTTAGATTCGAAGCTACTACTCTGAGAAATCTTAGTCCCCAGCAGAACAAAACTTCCTGGCATAAGGAAAATTTGCACAGGTTCATTCTAGCTATCTGAGGAGGGCTGAAGGTTTGACCCATGTCTTTTCTATGTTTTGGTTTCTTCTCACTTAAAGTGGGAAATTAGTGAAAACAGAATCTCTTTGGTTCACCACAGTGATGTCAGGAGGCACGCACCACCAGTGCCTGAGAGCTCCGTCTTTCCCAGGGGAGAGACTTGCACCACCATCCCAGGAGGAAGCACGCTGGCCGGGACTAGTTACGGCTGGGTGCCTCTAGTGTCAGGTGGAAACCGGACCCACGGGGCAGGAAGGAGCCGCTGCTTCTCTGGACCTGGTGTGCCCAGCAGCAAAGCACTGGCGTCTGCTCCCAGGGCAGCCCTGTGGCCCCTCGCACTGCTGTGGAACCAGCTCTTCCAGGAAAGCTCAAGCCCTTGGAGCCCTCTTGCTCCCTTGTGGATTACTTTCCAGAAGAACACAACTTTGCCAAGAACATCCCGCAGTCTGGGTGTCTTGTCTTTGAAGATGTTGGAAAATGTGGATTGCAAGCCTACCACCATAATTTATACTTCAGAAGGTAAGGCTGATCTGGGGAAATGCAACTTTGACTAATTTATTGGCAGGAGGTCGATTCTTCACAGTGACACATCTGCAGATCATTTTCCCTCCATGCTCTATTTGGGGTTTTTTTGGGTATCAAAGCCCAGCACATCTGCTGGCCGCATGGGCAGGCTGCGCCGGGCCTTCCCCAAACACCCCGGGTCCCGCACCTGGCGTGGCCATGTTAAAGAGCCACACACGGAAGTGGGGTGACCAGCAGCCTCTTTGTGACTTCACTTTTCCTTCTTCTTAAGGCCGGTCTTCATCAATGCTTGGAATCACTGATGAGCGGCTCCCAAGGAGACAAGGTGTGGCTTCGTGTCAGGCGCTCTTCAGAGCTGAGTCCTTCTAACAGCAACCTCCCTGTGTCCCTGTGCAGGTGTGGCTGCGGCCTGAGCCCTGCGGCTGAGCCTTTGCGTTCTAGGTTCCCACACGTCCTCTACTCAGTCCTCTGTTTGTGGGACCCTGGCCTGTCTGATCCTCCGCGAGATTTTCGGCCCCGGCAGGTACTGGTGAGCAAGGTAGGAGGGCGGTACCCAGAGCCTGAGGCCTGGGACTACAGTTTACACATCTGCCGAAACTCAAGGAAGTGTCTGAATAAAAAGTAATGTGTTAGCCCAAAATGTTTTCTTTTTTTTTTCCCCCGTTTCCAATATGCAAGAAATAGAGTAAGAACAAAAGCAATTCTGCCCACAAAACAAGCAAGCAAATGAAAGCAAAAGCAAAAAAAAATAATAATCTGGTGAAAACAAACCCTGCTCCAAGGTTACCTGCCCGGCCATGGGAATTCAGGTCACGTGGCGGCCTGGGCCGTGTGCGTCCTCCTCTCAGGCCTGGCAACCCGGATCCCAACCAGCAGGGTCTTCTCCGCTGGGCCAGGGGCCTCTTAGGCTTCTGTGACTGACATTAGCAACCTCTCTCTTGCCTGGACACCCAGGAACCGGCTGGCTACGGCCCTCAGGACCCTGTGGGCGATGAGGTCAGGGCACTCTGGTGTGGGGGACGCCAAGGTCAGCCCCTCCATGGACAGGGCAGCTGTGCAGCTCCTCCTGGCTTGCAGGGAAAGGTGAGGTGGCCCCAGGCCTGGGCAAGCGTGTGGCACTATGGGGCAGCAGATGTGTGAGTTGCGAGGTCGCCTGTGGCCCTGGGCTGCTTTTCACATCCGCAGGCAGAGGAGGTTTGGACTTAGCGGCCCAGAGTCTTGAACGACGGGGCCCCTCCCCTGCTTTGTGTGCACTTCATCCTGTGGGTCCGTAGAAGCGTTTTCTTTCTTGTTTTTCGACTTAATCTTCCTCGTGATTCTGCTAGCAAATAGCCAGGGGTGCTGGCCGGGGCGCTTGGCCACGCGTGTGTTTGCTGAGGTGAAGCCTCTCCCCCGCACTTCCAGCCACTGTGGAGGGCACTGGTTTCTTCCCCCGGAGTGTGGCTGCTTTTCTCCAAACAGGATTTCATAGCACGCACTCCCGTTTTATATTTCAGTCCTCAACAGCACAGCTAAGTCAGTCTTAGTGATGGAAAGACAGATCCAATTATTTAGGTAACAGAGACCAGTGCTGTTCACATTCATGCAAATCAGGCCTTTGCACTCCATAAGGTTACCTTAAAACAGAAGGAATAAGGAAAAGAACAAAAACAGGACACCAGGGGCCTCCACAGTTCACACAAAACCCCAGGCAGGAGCTGGGGGCGCTGCCCACTCCAGAGTGAGAGGACAGTTTGTTTCTCAATCTCCTTCTGTTTGCCTGAAGAGCTTCCAAAGGATCTTAAGAAAGACAGAAGGAAAGAAAAAGGAAGAGGGGGAGGGAGGAAGTAAACGAAAGGAAGAGAAAAGGAAAAGAAGGCACCCAGAGACGCTGTCCTTAGAGGGGAGCTGTTTGCCTCTGAGGCCTAGGTGGTTTACTTTTAACAACCCCCCTGCTATTTAATATTTGTTTAGCACCAGCAGTAAGTGAGCTGCTGTTTGGCTGATGAAAGCCTCAGAGATTAAATCTATTTACAGGAAGTGATGGCCTCCACATTTCTAATATTTATCTAAAGTGCCAGGGAAAGGCTGGAGGGAGGACCTTGGTTTGGAATCCAGCGTGGTTCATCCTGGGCAGTAGGTGCTGAAGGGAATTGCACCTGAGCCTTTAACACTCTTTGCTTACACTGCTGGGGTTCTTAATGAGTTTGTGGTGAACACAAGCCTTGGTTGGCCCTGCCTGGCCCATGCCTTGGTCCTGCCAGAGGCTGGCCAGGATCTGGAAAGACAGAATGAGAGCTGGCTCCAACCCAAGATATGCCCCACCTCCCTGGGGTGCCACCTGCATCCCTCCCTCTCACTCCTGACATTCTCGTCTCTGTCACTGTCATCGTGCATTCATCTGATGCCCACTTGTGTGTCACGTGTGTTTCAATGTGACGCTGTAGACGCTCTGTCTAGTGTCATCCCTCCCTGCCCCTTCCCCCACAGTGACTAGTTCAGCCAGGACACCACAGCTAAGGATCTTTACACTGTAAAGAACTACCAGAGACTGGGGAATCTACAAAGAAAAGAGGTTTGATTGATTCACAGTTCCACATGGCTGGGGAGGCCTCAGGGAAGCTTACAGTCATGGCAGAAGATGAAAGGGAAGCAAGGAATGGCTTACATGGTGGTGGAGAGAGAGACGGGGCTGGGGAAGTGTCAGACATTTGTCACACAACCAGACTGCTTGAGAACTCCCTCACTATGGTGAGAACAGCATGGGGGGAAACTGCTCTCATGATCCAATCACCTATCAGGTGTCAGGTCCCTCCCATCACTCATGAGGATCACGATTCCAGATGAGATTTGGGTGGGGACACATAGCCAAACCACATTGCCATGCGCCAGGCTGGGGCTGCTTCCACGGCCTTTTGTCTTCACACTGTTTTTTGAGGGAGGGTCATTGTGTTCATTTCTTACGAGTACTGTAATAAATTATCAAAACAATGGATGTCTTAAAACAATGGAAATTCATTCTCTCATAGTCTATAGGCCAAATTCCACAATCAAGGCATGGACAGGATGTCACTTCCCTCCAGGTGCTCCAAAGAGGACCCTTCCTGCTTCTTCCAGCTTCTGGGTCTTCAGACGTTCTTTGGCTTGAGGCTACTTGGCTCCCATCCCTGCCTCTGTCTTCCTGTGGCCTCTTCTGTGTCACGTCTGCCTCCTCATCTCTTGCACAAGGACAGGATGATGCATTTAAGCCTCACAGGGATAGTCCAGGAACATCTCCCATCTTAATATCCTTAACTTATTTCCCATCAGTAAGTTCCTTTTTCTCCCCCCCCCTGTATAAAGTAGCATTCGCCACAGTCCAAGGATCAGGGTGTAAATATCTTCATGACGGGACACAGTGTACCATTATTCAGCCCACCTCAGTCACCTCCAGATGGCTGTGAATGTCAGCCCTGAGCTCTATGTCCTGAAACTGCCCAGAGGAACTCAGTTTCTCCAGAGATTCTTCCTCAAATAACAAGCCCACTTCCCACCCTCCTCCCCTTCTCCCTCCACCCACCCCTCTCTTCCCTCCTTACTTCCTCTCTCTTCCCACCTTCCCTACAACAAACTCAATTGACATTGGAGCTGTCACTGAAATGCCTGCAACTAGTGTGGATAAATGTCTGGTACATGGCCTGGCACCTGGGAGAGGCTCCATAAGTGATAACCCCCTACCCCTCTCTCATTTTAGCCCAATCATTTGGCCAAGAAAAAGTTTAGAGAGAGCTGAGACCCCATGCTCTTCTTCAGACCCTGCCTCAAACTCATGAAACTGTCACCATTTCAGAGACTCCCAATCTGTACCTGCCTATGGGTTCCTGCCTGTCTCTACATATTATCTGAATGTTAGGATTCTTTGGCATCTGAAAAAGGCAACCATCTGTTCATCACTGCTACTATGGGATTAGCTTTCCTGGTAGAAACAGTCCAGACAATGCCACAGCTTTTGGGATAGACTCTTGCACTACATTGAGCTTTCCGTAGGTGGCTTTTCTGGAGGTGGATTGTTTTAGCACAGCCCCTGTGTAGAAGGGACCATCCTCTCATGCCTTGTTTCAGTTACTACTTCACAACAACACAACCTGAAATATGGTAGTATCAACAACCACTTATGGGCTCACGGGTTCTGTGGGTAAGGTGTTCGGGCAGGTAACAGTAGGGAGGGCTTGCTTCTGCCCAGCTCTTCAACTGCACCTTAATCCAGAAGTTGCTGTTAGATATTTTGTAGATGTGGTTAACATCTAAAATTTCATGGCCATCTTTCTTCAAAAGAACATTACAGTCTGCTCTCTGGCCACAAATGACTTACATTTAATTTGTAAGGCTGAGGCTTCTGTGCATGGTTCCTTGGGTACAGTTCCTCTCAATCTGACCTGGGAGCATAAGGGAAAATTATCTTTGCCCCTCTCCCAGTCTCCAATGCTGGGACAATATAGGTTGACCACTAAAGACACCACTATTCATGGGATTGGGGAAGAAAAGGCACATGTGAGTCATTGGACCACAGCAGTTCTGAAATCTGGCCAAGCGTGTGTTGTCTGATCCCTGATTAAGCCGTCTTCTCATTCACTGGGCGTGTTCTTTGTGGGTCTTGGCTCAGCCATCTGGGCTCTTGCTTATGCCCTAAGCCCCCCTTCCACCTCCTACTTTTTTTTTTTTTTTAATAAGAAATGACCTGAGTTTATAACTGAACACCCTTCTCAGCCTACCTCCTGATGTCAGATGTTATCACTCCAAAATACTCTTTTCATTGCGTGTTGCTTCTATACTGCTTCAGTCCAAGGAGATATAAATTCTTTAAAAGCATGATTGGTTTCCCTTGTATCCATTTATAACTCATTCTATTAGTCAAAGCCACACCCAAAAATCTCTTCGAGGTAAGCCCTTCTCTAACTCGAACTCCCTTTGAAGATGAACTAGGAAACGCCCTTAAGTTCCTAAAAGTTTAACTGTTAGCAGGCAAGATCTTCCAGGCACAGCCTTGAGACACCTAGAAGATTTTTTTTAGTGTGAAAGAATCTGTAAGCACTGCCTTCAATATTTCTCTGGAGAGCCGGAATATGTAAAATAGTTTAATCCCAGAGCTAACAAGTCTTGCCTTTTTATGTTTTCTCTAAATTCTCCTTGAAAACTGAATAAATCCTTCTGGCAATTCACCCCCTCTTCTCGTTACCTTATGATGTGCAGCTAACAGAAAACAGTTGACACTTCCAACATTCTGCCTAAAAAAATCTCTCTAGTCTAATCCATCATTTCATTGCATGTATTTTCTACATTATTGCAGGCAATGGTTTTGCTAAAATTTCCACCACCTATAGCAGGAGCTTTCTTTCTCCGGGTAACACTTTTGTTGTCTTCATTGCATTTCCCTGGCACCTCCCGTGAGATCTGCCTGGCTTCTGCTGACAGTTTCTTCAAGACTCTCCAATGTTCTCCAGCCCTAAAATGAGTGCCATGTATTTTAGGTTTTTATTGTGGTGGCATCCCACTTCCAGCTGCCAAATTCTGTTCCATTTCCTATTGTTGCAAAACAAATCACCCAAAACTTAGTGATATAAACAACTGTTTCATTCAGCTCATGTACTCAGATTTCAGGAAATTAAACAGGCACAGAGAAGACGGTGTGTCCCTGACTTGCAGTATCTGAAATCTTAAGTGGAAATACATGAGGCCTGGGGCTGCTCCCAAGGTTTGGGAACATACTCATTTCAAGAGTAGCTTAGCAAAACAAAGCTGTAAATACAGATGAAGTTTCGTTCTCTCACCCGTCACTCACCTCCTGCTGTGCGGCCCCGGTCCTAACAGGCCATGGGCCAATATTGGTGCTAAAACGCTGAGCTCAGCTAGGACGGTCAGCCAGGAGACTCCACGTGGTCAGGCTTCTTCCACCTGGAAGGCTCCTGAGATCCCGGGCTCTAGTTGAGCCATTCAGAAGAGCAGGGTGGCCACAGCATGGGTCTCTGGATATCCTATGATGTACCTCCCTAATACCACATGGGCTGGAACGCTCACAAGCCACCAGAGATTCAGGGGGAGAAGACTTATGGCCCACAATTCAGTAAGGATCATCAAACAATTTTGTGGCCTTAATAAAAATTGTCTCATGCGTTATGTAAACCTAAAGAGTGAAACTGCTAGATAACTGAGAATAAATGATTTTTTATTAATCTACCAATAGAATCCAACCATCCATCCATCCATCCATCCATCCATCCATCCTCGATTCAGGCATTTGCACGCATGCTCACCCGGCATCTGAGCCCACCATTCAGCTCACAGGACACATTGCACAGATCTGTCTCTGCTGCATCCCTTCTCTTGCTGCCTCAGCTGTCCCCGTCCATCCTCACTGCCCCGGCCCTGTCCCAGAAGACCACTCCCACTCCTGGGTGACAATGAAGTCCTCCCAAGAACCCCCTGCCTCCTCTCTCATCCACGGGCCACCCAGCAACTAGAACGTTCTGTCTAACATGCAAGTTAGATGGTGCTTTTTCTCACTCACAACTTTCAGGGGCTCCATTGCATCTAAGATAAAGCCAGGTGCCCTAGGGCAGCAGTCCCCAAGATTTTCGGCACCAGGGACTGGTTTCATGGAAGACAATTTTTCCATGGACGGCGCACAGGGATGGTTTCAGGATGATTCAAGCCCATTACATTTATTGTTTACTTTATTTCTATTGTGATTATTACATTGTAATATATAATGAAATAATGTAAACAACTCACCATAGCGTAGAATCTGTGGGAGCCTTGATCTTGTTTTCCTGCAACTAGATGGTCCCATCTGGGGGTGACGGGGAGATGGTGACGGATTGTCAGGCGTTAGCTTCTCACGAGGAGCACAGTGCAGATTCCTGGCATGTGCAGGTCAGGATAGGGTTCCTGCTCCTGTGAGGATCTAACACTGCCACTGATCTGACAGGAGGCGGAGCTCCGGCGGTCCTGCCAGCAATGTGGAGCAGCTGTAAATACAGAAGAAGCTTCGCTCAAGCTCACTCGCCCACCACTCACCTCCTGCTGTGTGCCGCCCTCTCCTAACAGGCGGTGGGGCCAATACCGGTCCATAGCCCCCAGTGTTATCTGCAGCCCAGCGATTTGGTACCTCCAGCCACCTCCTTCCTGTGCTGCTCTCCCGAAGACTCAAGCCTTGCACATGGCACCCCACCCAGGTTCTTGAATGTGCCATTGCTGGCTCCCCCTCCCTTCCTCCCTCATAGGAGAGCATGCTCACAGGAGCAGGAACCCTGTCGTGAACTGCACTTGGGACATGGTTCCCTCTTGGCTTTTCCCTTTAAAAGAGTAATTCCTGTACTGCCTTCCAGTGTCGGGGTCATGCCAGACCCCTTAGAAGCTTTTCTTGGCTCCTAGGGTTGGCTTGGTTGTGCTTCTGTGGGCTTCTTTCCAGACGCTTCCCTGCGCTGGGTTCCGAATCTGTGCTTGTGGCTGGGTGGTGGGCTCCATGGAGCGGGGCTGCTTTCTTGCTCAGCACTGTGATTCGGCCCCTTGCACTGCACCTTGTACCTGGAAGGCAGCAGGAAGCATGTGGGGGGGTGGAAGCCTCGAGCTGCACACAGCTTCATAAAGACCCGGTGCAGTTTCAGGGACTGTTTTTCTGTGCTATTGTGGTCACTTAAATACTGGGTAGGGCTCCTGAGCTGAGGGAGAGGAGGTGCCCCCTAGGGGGGGCAAGGTCCCAGCAATGTGACGACCTGATGTCAGACTCCTGCCCGGCGGGACAGTGGGAAAACCAGTTGATTTCCCGCGTCCCACTAAGAGTGTTGCGAATGCAGGTTTGATATCGATGGTACTGGCTCTTTTTAAATTCACTGTCTAAGGGCAGGTGCCGTGGCTCACGCCTGCAATTCCAGCACTTTGGGAGGCTAGAGTGGGCAGATCCTCTGAGGTCAGGAGTTCAAAACCAGCCTGGCCATGTTGAAACCGCATTTTTACTAAAAAAATACAAAAATTGGCCGAGTGTAGTGGCGAGCGCCTCTAATCCCAGCTACTTGGGAGGCTGAGGCACGAGAATCGCTTGACACAGAAGGTGGAGGTTGCAGTGAGCTGAGATCACACCACTGAGCTCCAACAACAGCAATAAATAAATAAATTTCCTGTCTAAGAGTTAAGGCTCAGAGGGTAGAAGAGCTGACAGGCTGAGCTGGAGGGAGGTGTGTGGATGGCTGAGCTGTGGCCACCAGACATTCTGAGCACGTACCAGCCATGTTGAGGTACTGAGCACAAGCACCTCCCTTATAGCTTGCTGTGGGTTGCTCCAAATCCACAGGGATTTGTGCCCAAGCAATCCAGAAACATGAAG
The DNA here is from genome assembly GCA_036589455.1 of Ateles fusciceps. NCBI lineage: Eukaryota > Metazoa > Chordata > Mammalia > Primates > Atelidae > Ateles > Ateles fusciceps. The sequence goes on from JAZHEH010000586.1 coordinate 7,851,027, forward strand.
TGCTGCCAACAGGACATGAGCCTGTCTGGCTGAAAGTAGGAAGACACCTGCTGGCCCGAGGGAGCCCCTGGGCGACCCCCATGGGCTGCAGCTTGTGCACCTCCCATATTTGCACCAGAGCGGAGCCCTGGGGTCCAGGTGAACGCATGTATGTGCACGTGCTTGCTTTGTCCAAATCATAGCTAATTTTGACCGGAAGATGGGTGAGGAGATGGGCCAGAGGTTTTGGAATCCTCAATCTGCACCACTTTGGAGCCACCACAGAACGGGGACGGGCCTCCGTGAGTGTCATGGTGTCATTGCACGTTTGGGGGGGATCCATGTGACTGGCCGTTCTTTTCAGGATGGAAGAACCCCACCCCCCCACCATGAACTCACAGTTTCTGATTCAGCCATGACCCACCCCTTGAGTGGCAATTCCTATACTCAGTTTACATGTGGGGAAACTGAGACCCAGAGGACATGCTAGGCATGTGGTCTCACAGCCAGCAAGGTCAGGTCAGAGTAAGAGCCCAGCTCTGAAGCCCTCGTGGCTCCCAGGAGGTGCCATACCAGCCTGGCAGGGGATGAGGGAGTGGCCCAAAGGTCATCGTGGAAACAGACATGTGCATGCTGCCTGTCCTCAGTGGGTCCCCTTTGACCCCACCCATGTCATCATCATGGTGATGAGGAGACAGCTGAGCAGCCATGCTCCTCCCCCAGAGACTGTGCAAGGAGGGAACCCAGAGCCACAGAAGCCCCTGTCACTCCGCAGCTTGTTCCCACTCTTGGAATCTGATTCTTTCTTCAGAAGCAGGTTCTCAGAGACAGAGGCGTGGGCAGTATCTTTGTGTGGACAAAAGCCTGCTGCACACTCCCCTAGCTGCTCCTCCTGCACGCGCCTGTTTTTCCTGCCGGGGACTGTTCCCACGTTTCCCAGGGAGCCTCCCCCACTCCAGTGGCAGCCTCTGCACCAGTTTGAACGTGTGCTTTCCTGGAGTCACCTCTCCTTGACTAGCTGGGGGCGTCTCGTCAAGGTGGGGGGTGACCGAGTGTGCAGGGAGCTTGGCTGCCCCCCATGCAGTCACCTTGGCAGCAGATGCAGGTAATTACTACCACACACGCTCATCACCCTGCACCGCCATTTCCCCTTTAGCAAGATGGGGGTGAGTGTGTGCATGTGTGAAAAAACGTAAACAGATTGTATAACAAAGTGTTCTCTAGCTGTCAGCAAGAGCTTTGAAAATAAAACACTTCCCTCCCGACTCACAATTGGCTGGCAGTCGGCACATAATGAATAATCGCTCCAGGGACCTGCAGAGAGACGTGTGGGAAAACTTTAATTAAAAGCTTGTCAGTGCAATTTTACCTGGGTGACATCACCCACGTGAAATGCTGCTGCTGGCTTTGTTGTTTGTGGGATGCGGGGCACCCACTGGTTTTGCTGACAGCGAGCAGTTCAGGGAGGCCTTTCAGAGATGCTGGTGGTGGAAGGGAGTGGGAGGGACCTGGGGCTGCAGTGAAATCCCATTGTCTTTGGGGCCTCCTTGTGTAATTAGCAGCCGGAGTCAGCTCCCCCGGTGCTCAGGAACAGGATGCCTCAGTCCCGGGTCCCGGTGTGAGGCAAAGCTCGCTGGGTTCACCTCAGCTTTTGGTTGAGGTCCCACTCGAGGCTCCTGGGTGTGCTGCTGAGTGTGGGTTCTGGGAATGCGTTCACCTTAAAGCTTCTCCCAAGCTTTCCCAGTCAGAGGAGGCAGGACAGATAATCCACTCAACCAGACCAAGGCAGAATAAACCAGAACAAGACTCCATAGTCAGCGTCCCCACTCCGTCATGGACAGATGCTGGATTAGACAAGATGTGCCTGGCGAGCTCTCAGATTCGCTAGGAAGTGAGTCTGGATTTGGAGGCAGTGAATACTGGGTAGTTGGTGTCCTCCCAAACAGACCTGAAATGCTTCCTCCTTCCTCTTGGAAAACCCATTATCTTCAGATGTCCTCTCAGTTGAAGGCACCCACAGCTGCCAAGATATGTGCATCACCTCTGAGTCATCAAAACTCATACTGAACGTACCTAAGCCACTTAGAAAGACCTTTGAGGTCAGAAAGAGAAAAGCAGTTTTCACCCATGTAGCTGCTTTGAGATCCTAACAACTCGTTCAAAGCTGCAGGAGGGCCAAGTTCTCTTGGGTTATGGATTTGGCAAAGGATCCTTCATTCCTTGTTGGTTTCTTTTGTTTGTGACTAATTTGTTGCAAGCTTACATTCCTAATATTAACGGATTAATGGCAAGTTATAGCAATTAAATACTAATTAATCCAATTTCCGAACAATGCCTTTCTTTATCTATAACCGTTCACTCTACATACAAACATTTTGGTAGGAATTAAACATGACAATACAACCCTGCACTTTCCTGTGTTTAGTCAAGCAAACAAACAATTGGATTACTATTATCAGTCACTTAAAATCATTGAGCGAGAGCAGAGGGAAGTCCGAACATGGCTGAAATCTTGACCAGCCTGGACTGCAGTGAGCACATGACCCTGAGGACGCCTGGCCTGCCTGTTCTGTGACCTTACTTAGGACAAACCACCTTCACGTCTGCACAGTGGCGTCAGTTCAAAGGCCTTGAGGCAACCGCAGTCCAGGCACCTCGGCCGAGAGGCAAGAGCACCTTAAGCCTGAGGAGACCCACGGACCTGCACGCAGGAGTTCCTGGAGCCAGAGGGCTCAAGGGAACTATTGGAATGATTGGCCTCAAGTAAAAGGTGGCTTTTATAGCCCTGAAGTGATCACCCCAGGAGTTAGCAAATTTAGTTGTGGCAAAGATGGGCTGTGCCGCTTATGATCGGACTTAACTCCAGAAGTTCATTTATACTGAACTATACAATGAGGTGGGGTCCCCCAGGCCACCTCATAAAAAAGCTCAGGTATACCTTCGAGATGCAGCTGACAGCCCAAATGCTGACTCCAGGAGAAAGTGCTTTCTAAGGTTCAACCTAAAAACAGGGTTGTGAATCGCCTTTCTCCAGTGGAAGCCTCACCTGCCATGACTTTTGGGGAAGCGGCGGTGGGGTGTGGGGGTGCTGACACCTCCACAACCATGAGTGCTGGGGAAGCGGTGGTGGGGTGGGAGGGCTGACACCTCCGGAACCATGAGTGCTGGGGAAGCGGTGGTGGGGTGGGGGGGCTGACATCTCCACAACCATGAGTGCTGGGGAAGCGGTGGTGGGGTGGGGGGGCTGATACCTCCACAACCATGAGTGCTGGGGAAGCGGTGGTGGGGTGGGAGGGCTGACACCTCCGGAACCATGAGTGCTGGGGAAGCGGTGGTGGGGTGTGGGGAGCTGACACCTCCGGAACCATGAGTGCTGGGGAAGCGGTGGTGGGGTGTGGGGTGCTGACACCTCCGGAACCATGATTTGTGGGTTCTTCCACCATGGGGGAGAAGTCCCACTCAGTTACAACCTCCTCCAGATTCTGTGTTGTCTAAATTAGGAGTGGCGGGCAGGTTCATCCAATGGGGAGGAGGGTCTATCTTTGGACCCAGGCTCAGGAGCTGAGCCTTATCTAGGGTGACTATGAGCTGGGTTAATATTGATTTGGTGCTTCCCTGATAAATCATCCCTTTATCTGATACTTTCCAGAGCCAGATCGTCCTTTCTGCTGGGGTTTCTCCTCCTTGTTCTCTTCCTTCTCCTTTCCTTTCTCTCTCGCCCATTTTCTTTTCCTTTTTTTCCTTTCTGTTTTCCAACTGAAGGCAGAAAACGTTTTAGTCTCTGCCTTTTATTTTCTGGAACGAGACCCAGATATATTTTCAGATTTATATTCTTATCATTCTCCCTTTTTTGTAGGAGTGCCTTTGTTTCATTATCAACTCCAGCGTGTTGCATTGTCAATGAGATTTTCATTTCTGAGATACCTATGACTTTCGAATGATGAGCTTTCTGCATTCTACTTTCATGAAATGTAAGGATTTTTCTTTTCCTTCCACCTGTGTTCAACTTAGTTGGCATCAGTAAAATTCAAATATTCTCAAGAGGTCCTTTTATAAAAGCATTTAGATGGTACTTAGTGGTCTGCTTGTTAAATATCCTCATTTTGGTTGGTAAAGAGTTATTTTTTCTAAAATGATAGTTTCCAGAGAACATTTGTTAAAGTCACAAACACTTGGAGAGTTTCAGCCCTAGACACAGGTGATTACTTCCCACAGATGTACTGAGTACTGAGTGGACCCCTGCCCGCAAGCCATCGTGGGTATCTGGGGAGATCAGGACTGAGGAGCCTGGCACCAGCAGGGAGGGCTGCAGGCTCCCTCCTCGGGGGCTTCCAGACGACGGCGGTGGAGGGGTGCCGCCCAAACTCGCCCTGTTGGCTGCTGCTGCCTTGTGGTGAATCAAAACCCTCAGTCTCTTTCACAAGAGGCCACGTTAATCTGGGGCTTTCCCCGCCCGGTACAAGTGGAGTCGTTCTGCTAAACCTCAGAGCCCTGCGTTACAGTTACCCGCCGACTTTGCCTTGTTAATTCTGATCCCCCACTTTCTTTTTAAAGTTGGATTCTGTTCCTTGGCATTAGCCGTCTCTCCCAACTTTGTGTCAACATAATATTTGATAATCCTGCCTTCTGTGTCTTTTTCCAACTTGTTGATACAAATCTTTCTCTTTTACTTTTCTATTCCTGGCTTCATGTAACTTATAGGTAAGTCATTACCTATTTTTTATCCATAGATGAGTTATTTAAGAATTCTTCTGTGAATTATTCATATTACTCTACAAAAAAGTTCCATTAATTACAATAATTGAGCACTTGCCTAGGAAAAGACAAAACAAATGGAACTGAATTCCTCGCTCGGGCAAAGATGATCTGCAGTGTGGCGTCTAACACTCACGAAGGACGGGTTTGCATTGGCGAGAGCTTGGCGGGGTGTTCATCACAGAAGGGCATTTTGGTTAGCTATTCAGAAGAAAGGCATGAAGGCAAAAGACACATACGTCATGAAAAATGTATCTTATACAAGCATACATCTTATACAAAAATAAAATTAAGGTGACTAAGTATGCAAGGATGCAAGATAAAACAGCAGAAATACTGGGAAAAAACTAGGTAGAATTTCTGTGATACTGGTTTGGTTGTGAGAAGGACTCTCCAACTATAAATTCGAATTATTCTGTAAAAGAATGAAAAATTTGGCTCATGAAAATTTAAAGTTCATTGAAAAATAAAAACAAAAATCAAGTTGAATGAATATGATAACACAAAAAAAAATTGCAACATTTCTGACAAAGAAAAGAGCTCTTCAAATCAAGAAGGTTATGAACATCTAAACAGAAAAATCGACAAGGTTTCAGACCAGAGCATCCACAGCAGCCGCGCACGGCACAGACCTGTAACCCACCCCGGAGTTTTAATCCGGCTGAGAGTGGAAAATGTGACCTTCATTAAATAAAAGTCTGTATTTTAAACTGGAAAATGTTGAACTATGGCTGACGTGCAGGGCTGGGGAAGGCTGCTGAGGTGTGCGCCCACATCCCAGGCTGCAGATGTTCTGGAGGACGTTGAACAAAATGTATTTAAATTGAAAACACACAAAGTCCTCGAATGATACTATTTGTCTTTCTTCTTTGTTGCTATCTGTATTATTTGTTTTTTGATAAACACATAGCTCTTTTATGTTAAGAAAAGTAGTTATTTTAAGATTAAATATTCCTCCTTGCAGGTATACATGTTTAAGCCCTAAAAATTTTAAATTGAATTTGCAAAATCAAAGTTACTTTTTAGTTATGTCCCGTCTTGCTGCTGAGAGAATTTAAGGCTGCTTCTAAGTCAACGTAAAGTGCTGTTTGGCGTCTTTGGAGGGAGGGCTGAGGGAGACAGCAGAGGGGCCCACAGGGAAAGTGCAGCCTGGCCGAAGTGCACACACTTCACACAGCTCTGCTTTCTGCTTTTCGGGGCTCATCTGAAATGCCAACACAAAACAAAGTGAAATGAAAATTTGTTCTGTAATTCCCGTGTCCAGGAGGTGACAGGGGAAGGAACTCTCGAAGAAAGCAGTGCTGTTCTCCTCGCCCAGCACCATCAGAGACTCCTCTTAACACTTCCCATAAATAGGATTCCGGTGATGGATGAAGAAAGTTCTCGGCTCCTCCATGGCTCATGGAGAAGAGGACTCCTGCTAGTGAAGACATGGACTCTTCAGTGTGAGGCACTCCTCTCCCTCCAGCCACCTCCCAACATTTGGTGATGCCCCAGGGATCTCTGCCTGTGCACACGGCCCCTGCAGCTCTCCAAGCTGAGTCGGATGCTGTATCCTTAGCACCCACCTCCAGGCTCTGCGTCCACAGCCACACTGGGCTGACCAGGAGCTCAGCATCCCTCCTGTTGACTCAATGATCCGGGGTGACTTCTGTGCTAACAGGACTTGGAAGTAAAAGATGTAAGTCCAAGCTTCAGCATTTTCTGATTAGCCATTTCTTTTCTTTTCCTTTTTTCTTTTCTTATTTTTTCTTTTTCTTTCTTTATTTCCTTCCTTCTTTCTTTCTTTCTCTTTCCTTCCTTCTCTTTCTTTCTTTCTTTCCTTCTCTCTTTCTTTTTTCCTTCTTTCTTTTTTCTTTCTTTCTTCTCTTTCTTTTTCTTTCCTTCTCTTTCTTTCTCTTTCCTTCCTCCTTCCTTCTCTTTCTCTTTCCTTCCTTCTCTTTCTTTCTTTTTCTTTCTTTCTTTCTCTTCTTTCTTTCCTTCTTTTTCTTTTTTCTTTCTTTTTTAAAGAACTTCACCACTGAGATAGTGCACACAGAGAATTGGGCAAGTCTAAGGGGAATGACACTGTTAGAGAATGCAGTGTCTACGGGCCATGCTGTGGCTGGAGCTTGGTGAACTTGCAGTGCCTGCTACTGCATGGAGAATGCTGTGCACCCTCCACTTCAACCCATGAGCAGCCAAGGTGAACCCCGAAGGTTTCCTCTTCCACCGTTTCAAAGTAGCTGGGCCCTGGAGTGTGGGAGTTGCTGATGACATCCCATTTTGCTTGGGTCTGCCTGCTGTGGTTATGGTAGCTGACCACATTGTCTACAGAGCTAAATGGAACCTCTGAGTCAAGCAGTCCAGCCGCGTCTTGAGTGGAACGTCTGCTCTTTGGTGGTTGAGTTGACTGGCTTTTCAGAGTTGCTGCAGGGACGTCACTCATTTGGCTTTCACACTTGGTCCACCAGATTTGTTCGTCTTTGGCAAGATTCTACCCAGGCTGCATAATGACCTGTCAGTTCCACAACGCCTGAAGAGTGAAGTCTATACATAAATAGCCTTAGTTTCACATAGAATTAAGCGGTATGTCTCCCCTTTGCTCATCTTCCTTATCTGTTTTAAGCATTGCATCGAGATTTGCTCTGGTTTCATGGACTCTCCCCAAACCCAGGCCATCTCCCTAATGAGGTGCTTCATTACTGGGTCTGGAACCAGGGAAGGAGCCCACCTTGGGTAAAGAGCAAATGGCCCAGGAGGAGGGGGGTGCTGCTCACAGAGTCTGACTGAGTTGACAAGAGTGAGCACTTGGCCTGAGCGTCTCTCCTGCTGCTGCTGACGAAGCCCTGTTCCTGCTGTCCCTTCTGTCACTCCCCGCACTGCTGTCTCTACCTGCTTGTCTCTCCCCAGCTTCTACTCAAGCCAAACTCTTGTGCCAGAGTTAAGTTTGTGTTCTGTAAGAGGAGACTGAAACTTTTAAACTTTTGTAAACTATTAATTAAAATAAATTGTAAGCTGCATGAGAAGTCAACTTTTATTTAAAAATTAAACATAAAAACAAAACACCATGACTATTACCAGCTTTTGAATTACAAAAGGTCATTTTAACCTCCAAAGCATAGGAAGATGGAGTCCTAGAATAAGAAATAATTCTTTCCAAGCATGGTTGGTTATCAGCTTGCAGCCCACACATACTACATTCTTTTTATAGTTTGTATTGACCTTCAAATTTTAGAAAACTCTGTGGCTGGGTTGTGTTTGGAAGCCATCACTCTAATATTCCAAGGAGTGCTTACTTGTGTCACTGACATATTTCTACCTTTGTTCTAAACAGAATAAATTCCAGTTATTATTTAGTCTCAAGGGAAAGATAATTTAGAATCTCCTCAAATATGCCTCTGTCCATTGGAAATGGATCAAAATTAAACAAGTAACAGAGTTGCTTCCAGAAGAATCTTTTCATTCATCAACTTTTTACTCAAGTTGTCTTTGCCAACTTCCACATGAAACTAAATTTCATTCCTAAAGGAAGATTCTGCTTTGATCGCCTTGTGCCTGCCACCCTGAGGAAATCATGTAACGTGAGATATGTTCTTTGGCATTCATCTAATTCTTCTTTTGGCTTTTGATAATTTTGTGATGTTGAGTCGGCTGAGGAATCCATTGGCTTTGGATTCTATAATTTACGCACACCCTGGCTTTGTGCAACACAGAGCATTTCAAACAGGCAGACTCTAATTTCTTTGTCTGAATTTATTTTGGCTGGGAAAACTATGTCATTGCTTAGACCATGCCAAGAGCTCTTTCACAGTATATCATTATTTAAGGATTGTAGCTTAAAACAAAACAAAAATAGAAGCGCTGAAGCTTGTGCAGCAACACTTCTGCAAGAAAACACAGATCAAGCAACCAGCTTGTCAACTTCACTCATTCCTGTGTTTCGAATTGAGTTATGCAAATCATCATCTAGGAAGCACATAATTGAGTGATTGGCTGGATCAACTCAGCTAGTCAAAGAGATCCATCTTGAGATAACAGATAGAAACAGTGCTGCTCCTGTTCTGTAGTGATTTAACATCAAGAGGTGTGCAGATCCTCTTGGTATCCATCAAAACATGCACAGTTTTCAGGCTGATCACATTGCTGTTTACCTAGGCACATTTAACTTTTAGGATGGGGTATTCGCCAGTGTTTGGCATCATCGGTTGAATAAATGAATGACTTTTTCTCCTCTTCAGCTTAGTGTAGAGCTTTGCCTGTGACAAAGGATGCCAACCCTCAGCTCAACAATGGCACAGCCTCAAAATCATCTTTGGGTTTCTGAGTCTTTCCACCCATCTATCTGGCTGGTCATGTAATCCTGCAGATGGGACTGGTGGGTGATGCTGGCTGTCTGACTCAGAGACAGATAGGATGGAAGAGGAAGGATGTGAACCATGTCCAGGCTCGTCTGAGGACCAGAGGGTGTCAACACCACAGTTACAATATTGAGGATCAGTAGAGATTTTGAGTTGTACAAGGCAAGTGATAAGACAGTTGTTTTTGCAGTGGTCATATTTTTAAGTTAATTTTTTTCTCTCTTTAAGATCACGTTTTCAGTTGGGAGGCCCATTTTAACTCCAGGCCTATTTTAAGCCACGGTAGTGATAATTTAGAATTCTTAAAATCCTCCTTGCATTACAGGTTTACATACTTCCTTGACAACAAATGTTCTTTTGCTCAGGGTAGATTTAATATGTAGAATCAGCCCTTGATAATTAAACAATGAAGAAAATTTAAATTTAAATACACAATAATTAAATACTATTTATTTGAGGGCATAAAGTAAATTGTGTTTAAAATAATGACACTAATTATCTTTAAGATTTTTAGAATATATTTTGAAAGTTGATTCCAAAAGGAATCTTTCAAAAGTTCTGAAAATTTTAAAGCAGTGGTTGAATTATTCAAATACACACACACACACACACACACACACACACACACACACATACTCAAACTAATACCAATTGAACATAACACTATGTCAGGTGCTGTACCAAGTGTTACTCATGCTTAATCTCATTTTTTTTTCTACAGTCTTTTAATCCCATTTTATGATTTATTTCAGAAGACAACTCTCTTACAAACATAATAAATTTCTATGTTCATCAAAGGACATTCAACAGAGTAAAAGGCAACCAACTCATGGAACAGGATAAATCACTTGCAACTTATATATCTGATAAGGGATTAATATCCAGAATGTATGAAGAATTCATCCACAAAGAAACAAACCGATTTTAAAAAATAGCCAAGGAATTTAAATAGACGTGACTTCAAAGAAGATGTACAAATGGCTGACAAGAAAACCTGTAGATGTTCAACCTCACCAACCATCACCAACATCACCCAGACCACCACCAAACATCGCCAATATGCCCAGCCTCACCAACGTCACCCAGACCACCACGAAGCATCACCAATATGCCCAGCATCACCAACCATCACCCACATCACCAAGACCACCAAGCATGGCTAATATGCCCAACATCACCAACCATCAGGAAAATGCAAATCGAAATCACAATGAAACAATATTTCATATCTATTAGAATGGCTACTATCAAAAAGACAGAAAATACATGTTGACAAGGATATGGCTAAATTGGAACCATTGCGCACTGCTGATGGGAATGCAGAATGGTGCAACCGCTGTGAAAAACAGTGTGATGGTTCCTCCAACACTTAAAAACAGAATTATTATGTGACCCAGCGATCCAGCAATCCAAATTACTGGTATATATCCAAAAGAATTGAAAGTAAGGACTAGAACAGACATTTGTATCCCATCTTTATAGCAGCATTATTCATAATAGCCAAATGTGGAAGCAATCCAGGTGTCCATCCACAGATAAGTGGATAAATAAAATGTACATATGCAGTGAAGTAGTATTCTTTTTTATTTTATTTTATTTTATTTTTGAGATGGAGTCTAGCTCTGTCACCCAGGCCGAGTGCAGTGGTGCGATCTCAGCTCACTGCAACCTCTACCTCCTAGGTTCATGCAATTCTCCTGCCTCAGCCTCCCAAGTAGTTGAGATTACAGGCGCCCACCACCACATCCAGCTAATTTTTGTATTTTTAGTAGAGACGGGTTGTTACTGTGTTGGCCAGGCTGGTCTGAAACTCCTGACCTTGTGATCTGTCCCCCTTGGCCTCCCAATGTGCTGGGATTATAAGCGTGAGCCACCGTGCCCAGCCAACATTCATTCTTAACAGGAAGTTGTGACACACGTTATCCCATATATAAACCTTGAAGACATTATGTGAGATGAATTAATCCAGTTGAAAAAGAACAAATAGTGTTTGATTCGACTTATATGAGGTACCTAGAGTAGTGACATTCATAGACAGAAAGTAGAATGATGGTTTTCAGAGCTACAGGGAGGAGGGAATGGGGAATTCATGACGGATGAGTAATGAGTACGGAGTTTTAGCTTTGGAAGATAAGAAAGTTCTGGAGATGGATGGTGATAATGACTGCACAAAAATATAAATGCACTTACTGCTAGTAAGCCTTGCATTTAAAAATGGCTAGAATGGCAAATATTATTTATATGGTACTAAAATTAAAAATACAAAGAAACCCCCACAAAACATAATGAATTTCCATTCTATTTGATTCCAGTCCATTCTATTTGATTCTAGTCCATTCGTGTGCCAATGACCAAACTGTTTCCCAAATGTCCTTTTTAAAAAGACGATCACTTTAATCACTTTTAAAGATAATCACTTTTATCTTCTTCTTTGTTTCTCAACATAAATAATTAATAGTTAATTAATACTAATTATGAATGACTTCTAGATACTAAAGCAACCTTGAATTTCTGGAATAACTCTCCTTGGGTCATGGCTTTAAAAAACATATTGCTAAGCTGCATACATTTTCCTTTCTTTCAACCCTAGACGCCCTTTCAGATTTCTTCTCCTGTGCTCCTCTGTGCCCACGCTAGTCTCTCCGAGTCCTGATGTCTCCATTGGACGGAGACCATCCAGCTTTGGTGAAAGACCTTTAGTGCTGTCCCCAAGACATTTTGACTAGTTGAAAGCATGATCCTTGCCCTGAGCTGTCCGAATCTATTCAGAAAATCTAACAAAGGACATGATGGCCATGTCTTTGATGAGAAGAAGTTATACCTTCCAATTCTAAAAGCTCTCTAATTTCTAGACTCTCTATTCCTTTATATTCTGAGCTCAAATCTTTTCTGTAGAACCTTGTCAACAATAACTAGCACATGCTGCTAAAATACCATCATTAAATCTCTTCCCATACAACAACACGTCTAGTAGGTATATTACGTACCACCCAAGTTATCACAGGTGAAGCATTCATCTAATAGTTTACCACTTCGTGAGATGCGGTAAGATTCATAAGATGAATTAGCAACCTTACAAGCTTGAATCCCACTTTCCTCATTGACGGACACCTGTGCCCTAAGCTATGCCACACATTTTAGGTCGTCTGTTATGCCAGCACCCTACTTCTGGCACTGATCCTGGTATTATTCACGATAAGCTAAGTTGTTTTGCGATAACAAACAATAATAAATGTCAGTAATTTAAAACCACAGATGGCAACTTTTCTTTCTGGAGGCTCTTGAGATGAACCCATTTCCAAATTCATTTGGGTTGTCCGTTGCACTTAGGATCTTGTAGTTGCTGGCATAAAGTTCCATTTTCTTGTAGGCTACCAGACAAGGGACAGTCGTTGCTTCTAAAGAGCATCCATTCCCTTCATGCCCCCCACATGGCCTCCTGGCGATGGTAGGGGCGGGATTCTCCTCCCATGCTTTAAATCTCTCCAGCCTTCTCTTCTGTTGTTTATTTTCTCCCTGAAGCCAGAGAAAGTTCTCTGTTTCTAAGCAGTCCAGGGATGAGACTGGTGAGGTTGAGCCCACCAGGATAATGAAGGAAGAACTCCCTGTCTTAAGGTCTGTAAATGTAATTACCTCTGCAAACTCCCTTTGGCCATTTAGTGCCACACACGCCCAGGTTCCTGACAATGACGGTCTGGACATCCTTGAGGCTCTCATGTGGCCCTGCCACATCATCATAGACTGGAAGAAGAAAGAGCAAAGGATACATAAAACGAAAACGACCTCCGGGTCAGGCACGATTGCTCCTGCCCACATGTCCTCCAACCTCTCCTTGGACCTGTCCCACTGGGCAGACTCAGCCTCCTGCCTGGAGCACAGGTTGTCCTCCTCAAGGAAACTTCATGCTTGAGTGGAAAGAGCTGAGTTCCAGATCTTCCTGCCCAGGCAGGACAGGAATTCCCTTCCTGATTTGGGAAATGGAGTCATATATTTTTATTGGTGTCAGAACCTCTTGCTCAAATCAAATCTTACCTGGAAACTCAGTGTGTACATACACAGAGGGGTCGCTCCAGGCAAGGCCAGGGTGGGCTCTGGGACCCTCCCTCATGGCACGGTCCCTTGCTGGGAGACCTTGGAGGGAAAGCCTTGAGGCCCCTCCTCACTCTGAATCGTGTGACTCTGGAACACGTCATTTTCAGTTTCCTGATTATGAGGGTCCTTGTGTGAAATTCTCAAGCTCTGTGCATTTTGAAGGATCCTTCGGCTTTCCCCCAAGGACATGGCTTGACACTGTATCAAGAGCTCCACCAGGGTCTCCTCTAGATGAGATTTTTGTCCCTTTTTGAATCAGCCACTGGGTTTTTCTTCCAGCTCCAGGAGCGGCAATTACCCTGTGCACAGAGTGCTGCCGCCCTGATAGATATCTCTGCCTACAAGGTTTGATCGGGTTCATTTGTACAGCTCACGGAACTGTCCTGATTTGCCCTGGCTTTTAGTGACCTACTTGCAGGCAAAACACCTGCCACAACCTGCCCGCACCCTTTAAGCTCCAGAGCCGCCTTTGGGTCTGCTTAGCGTTGACTGGCTTATGTCGTGCCATAAAACAGCACCTTGCAATTGTCTAGAAGCACTCCTTTTTTTCACTTCTAAAAATATAAGTAATTGTTTTTAAACCATGTAAGTTTCAGATTACAAGAATGACAGGTCAAAGGGAAAAGTAGGGTGATGCATTCCACATCCTATAAGACGGTGGTTAGCATCTTTTCTAAAGGTTAGTTCTGATACTCTTGAGGAGACAGTGTATTTCATTCAAGAGGAATGATCCCTTCAGAGCATTTTGAATCTTTAATCTCAAAAGCAAAGAACCTTGGTTAAATAACAGGTCCATTATCATAGGTTAGCAGAGGAGAAATGTTGCCTAAAGCTGAGTAACCTGACCCAGTGTTGACTCTGTAAATATGGGTTGCAGAGTATTAGGCGAAGAGGTGAGTCCTTGGGGTGTTTTGTCTGCAACGAGCAGACCTCACCTCTGGCTGGGTCCATAACATGCCCCAGATCATGCTCACCATTGATCAAAGTTGGGCTGTGTGTAGGTTCCTTGGAGCACGTTCCCCCTGCGCTCAGGCACTGCAGCTTGGCGGCCTTCCCCAGCCAGGACAGGAGATGCTCCTTACACTCTCGGCTAGTGCTCTATGGCCACTGCCACCCTCCCTGCTCTGGGCCGTCTCCTCTGACTGAGGAGTCAACATTTCAGACAGAAAGAAGCATGGGTCCTCTCCTCGCCCCCTGTTCACACAAATCACCAGGCACAGGACGATCAGGTAGGTTTCGAGTTAATATCTGGTCAGATCATGCCTGCCTGGATTTGAGGACTGCAGACTTCATTTACATTTGGGAGGAAATTGGAGACAGTGTGTTCAAGCAGGCTTATGTGAAGGTGAACTACAGAAATGTGCCAGTTCTTGGAAACATTTATGAGTTCACCAGCAATCTCCATATTTCTCACACATTAACTGAAATGTGAGTGTCACTGGGGGAATCCAAAGCACAGAACGTGGTTTAGTTTCCATTTTTATTAACATTCTTTCTTAACCAATACCCGTTTTCTCTGGCTTGGGTCTTGTCAAATTATGTCAATCTTTGGGCTGGTCAAAAGATATTAAAATAGGTTCACGTCATTTTTTCTTCTGCATTTATTGAGTAAGGGGTATTGGTGAGTTTCACTGTCTCCACCCATGGTCTTGGATCCTTGATAATGGGATGAAAACTATGATTTCACCATGGAGAAGACCTCACAGATGGCTTTGAGCATGTGATGAAATCAAGATCGATTTTTATTATGAACGATGTTAAAAAATGTATGGTCAATGGCAGTTACGTTCAAACTCTGTAAAAATACCTGTGACATGGTAATTACTGTCACTGAAGTCCAGGCTGTAGATCACTGTCATGGAGTGTGGTGTTCAAGGACTTAGTGACTGCAACAAGGGAACTAAGAATTTCTCTCCTTTACATAAATAGCTTTGCACGAGTCCATGTAGCCACCAAGTTACCATCTTGGGAATTCCTGGATACTAGGGCCTGCGTCTAGTTTCTAACAGTTATGCTTTAATTACAGATGTGGTATTGTTGTACATTATGAGGTGGAGGCTACAGAAGGGAGAGAGACGCAGAGTAGAAGACTCACCCCCTAAATGTTTCTGCTCACCAGCAAGCCCATTATTATTAAAGATTTCTTTGCCATATGTAACTTAATTTTCCATAATTTCAACACAAAACTGCATGGTGAATATATAATAATCACCATATTCTAAAATGTCTTGAAAAATATAAATGCACCTGTATATGCAGTTAATCCTGGAAGGCTGGCTTGCAAGTGTGGACCTTGGCTGATGTCTTGAAACATGGGTTTCTGGTGGGCTTCGTCACCCTAACTGATAAGCGTGGCTTGCTGTGCCCCAACTGCTTATACACGAAACATGTTCACGCTGTAACCTTTTCATGGTCTGGGGTTTTGGTACATGCTAGGCAGAGGATACCTATGTGGGCAGCCCCCAGTGAAAATCCTGGGCGTGAAGTCCCTAATGAGCTTCCCTGGTTGACAACATTTTAAACACGCTGGCACGGCTCATTGCTGGAGGAATGAGGCATGTCCTGGGTGACTCCACTGGAAACGGACCCTGGGAAGCTCACACCTGGTTCCCCTGGACTTCACTGCTCATGTCTGTTCCCTTGGCTGCTTTTGTCTTGTGTCTTCCCTGTAAGAAATTGGGATGGTGAGTTAGGCTCTACACTGAGTCCTGGTGTCCTCCTGGTGAATCGTTGCCCCTGCCAGTGGTCTTGGGACCCGTGGCATCTTTTGAGTGTGCGGCCTCATGCACATCCTCCCCACCTCTGCTACCACCGGGTCCACCAAGAACGTTTTCTCAGGAAAATTCAGTCTGCACACATGACGTTAAGGGCACTGTGTGGGCAACAACAAGAACTCGGAAAGTACAGCGTGAGGGGAGCTAGGATTCCAGTCAGACATGAAGAGGCTGCAGGGTCCCTGGGAGCGGTCAGGGCACCATGCTGGAGCACGGAGTGGACAGCCACTGTCACAGCAGCGCTGCCAGGTGCAATACAGGCCCGGTGTATTGCAAGGAGGAGTCTGCGCCGTCTTCTTTGTCACTGAGTGGACAGTCACTCTCGCAGAAATGCTGCCTGGTGGCAACGTGGTCCCCGGCGTAATGCAAGGAGGGATTTTGCACCATCTCCTTTATGTTATGACATCCCATGAAGGGAATGTGCTGGGCAGCCATTGCTCTGTTTACAAGCTTTGCTGGTGCTGAGCAGGCTTTATCCTGGTGGACTGGAGTTGCACTTCCCAAACTTCGACAAGCATGAGTCTTCTGGGAAGCTCGTGAACACGTGAGTTCAAATTACTCAGCAGGTCTGGGGCAGGCCTGGGACTTTGCATTTCTGAGAAGTTTCTGGGGATGTCATGCTACCATCTAAAGGCCACACTGCCAGTAGGGTGAGACTGGAGGGTGAGACTGGAGGAGGGTGAGGCTGGAGGAGGGTGAGGCTCGAGGAGGGTGAGGCTGGAGGAGAGTGAAACTGGAGGAGGGTGAGGTTGGAGGGTGAGGCTGGAGGGTGCGACTGGAGGAGGGTGAGGCTGGAGGATGGTGAGGCTGGGAGGAGGGTGAGGCTGGAGGATGGTGAGGCTGGAGGGTGAGACTGGAGGAGAGTGAGGCTGGAGGAGAGTGAGGCTGGAGGAGGTTGAGGCTGGAGGGTGAGACTGAAGGAGGGTGAGGCTGGAGGAGGGTGAGGCTGGAGGGTGAGGCTGGAGGAGGGTGAGGCTGGAGGGTGAGACTGGAGGAGGGTGAGGCTGGAGGGTGAGGCTGGAGGGTGAGACTGGAGGAGGGTGAGGCTGGGAGGAGGGTGAGGCTGGAGGAGGGTGAGGCTGGAGGGCGAGGCTGGAGGAGGGTGAGGCTGGGAGGAGGGTGAGGCTGGAGGGTGAAGCTGGAGGGTGAGACTGGAGGAGGGTGAGGCTGGGAGGAGGGTGAGGCTGGAGGACGAGGCTGGAGGAGGGTGAGGCTGGAGGAGGGTGAGGCTGGCGGAGGGTGAGGCTGGAGGGTGAGACTGGAGGAGGGTGAGGCTGGAGGGTGAGGCTGGAGGGTGAGACTGGAGGAGGGTGAGGCTGGAGGAGGGTGAGGCTGGATGAGGATGAGCCTGGAGGGTGAGACTGGAGGAGGGTGAGGCTGGAGGAGGGTGAGGCTGGAGGAGGGTGAGGCTGGAGGGCATTGCAGAATGAAGCACCTCAGTGTCCACCATGTTTTCTGTCTTGCAGACTCGGATTATTCCTGAGTTTTTACTGTGGCTGTGGAGTCTATGTAGGATTTTGAGCAGCACGGGGAAGAATAAGGAAAGTTTGCTTATATCACCTACCATGAACAGGAGAAGGAATCCACCCAAGTCAGTCTGGAAAGGCATCACAGTTTTGCTCAGTTTCCATGTGCCTGGGAGCCTGAGAGCTGATCATGACTGTTGATGGGTAGGGCCCTCTAGGACCACAGAACTCTAGTCCCCTGAAGGGTAGAGACCACATCCTATGTCTGACTGCATCACCCCGAGTGCCAGTGGCTTATGGACCTTTGATACACGCTGTTGAATGACCAAGCTACCTTCACATCCCATCCACCTGTCCAATGTTTCGATGATGATTTCCAGAAAGTGCGGCTCCGGAGGAGGCATTCAGGCTCTCCTGGTGGATTTTGCTCTGACTGCCTAGTGCTGTCTGGGGACTGCTGTCTTTGTGGTTGCTAGCTCTTGGGGCTGGGCTGGTGTCTTCTCCCAGCTATGCTTGGCCGGTTACCTCTGGATGTCTCAGTGTGTCCCTTCTCTACTTGATCCAGACCCTGGGAAATATTCCTGGCAAAAGGGGCAGCCGGCTTGCCAGCCGGGATGGGAAGACTCCAGGATTTGAGGAACAATTCTTTGCCCATATGATTCATTCTGCTCAGGGACAGATGTTGCCTTGGAAAGGAAAGTGCTTTCTTCATTTTCAGGCTCACCTGGTGAAATCTGAGAAGTGGAACTGCTGCAGCAGGTGGATCTTCAGGGAGATTTGCTGGGGTGCCTTTCTTGGGATATTTCTGGTGTTGCATAATCTATGCTAATGAGCTAATTTTGAAAACTTAAGAAAGACAAGACCATTATTGGTGGTTCTGTAGAACTCTCCTGGGGAAAAAAAAAGCAGCACATTTTCTCCAGTCAGCAAGCTTTCTGTCTTTCTTTACCAATTAAGCAACTTAAAAACTACAAACCTTGCTGATTCTTTGGGGAAATAGCAACACACAGAAGAGTATCACGCCTGGTGGCTTAGCTTACGAGTCACTTACTTTGTTCTTGTTCATTCTATTGTTAGCTTTATTGCAGGCATTTTGAATCACACTTACATATTTGTTAATTTAAGTCATCTGAACATTGAGATTACTGAATATGCCTTAAGCCTAATAGTAATTACTGTAAATTCTCAAAAATAATAAAATTGCCTGTCTTTAAAATATCCACAATTGAAACTTTTTATGAAGTAACTCATCTTTTTCTATTGAGTCTGCAGTGGTGAAGCTTCCTTATAGCTAGTGGAAACATGGGTGCTTACTGATGGGGAGCCGTCCACGTGGGCAATAAAGATAACCTGTCGGGGAGGGGAGGGTATCACGCTTGCCCCTGTCCAGCCTGGATGTCCACCGCAAGTGGAGCCCTAGAGGGCGGTGGGCAGCCTAGTCACTAAAGCGTCTCAGATGACATGTCACAAGCCCCATGTGGAACCCTGTTCCCTCAAACTGTGGGGAAGGACCACCCCTGGTGAGAGTGGCTGTGCCCTCTTGGCCCCTAAAGGGCTCCCCTCGGCCCAGCTCAGGATACTTGGGTGGGCAAGGTGAAGCTCACGAAATCAGTCCTGGTGTCCTTAGGTGACTCAGCAGACAATGGGGGCCTGGCCACTCCTGTAGCCTGAGATGCCAGCGCCCCGACCTCAGGCGGGGCCCGTGTTTCCAAAGCAGAGCTTCTGGCTTTAAACCTCTCTTGACTGTAGTGTGACTCTGTGGATCACACAAGACAGGAACCCCACGTTCCTTTTCTTCTCAATTTTCACAAAAATATTTATTCAAAAAGGACAAAGTAATTTCATTTAAAATATATGAATTTTCATCCCTTATTTATTTTATTGCCAAATAAGCCCTTTTTTTTTCAAATGCTAAGGTATTATTGAGAGTGACAGTATTTGATGATGTTCCTTGGATGTCCAGAAATGAGCCTGAAAATGTGCTGGTTTTAGAGCCGTGAGAGCAGCTCCAGTATGTGTTTGCCCCTGTTCGCGAAGTATTTCCCGGGAGCCTCTAAGTGCACCTGCGGAGGAGGCTGGAAAGCAGGGCCCCGCTGGCCCAGAAGCTCTGAGGTGGGTGGGGACTTGGGCAGGGGTCAGGGGCAGGCTGGAGCTCGGTGCTGCAGGCACTGGAGGCCAGGTGAGGGTCACAGCAGGCCTTGGGGCAGTGGGAAGGGGAGGCTGGAGCCCCTCCAAGGGCACCTCGTCCTCACCTCTGCACACCTCCCTCCTGTCTTGTCCTACACCCAGCGTGGTCTCCCAGGCCTGGGGTGGAGATGCAGGGGCTGGTCGGGGCCACTCGTGGTCCTGCAGGTGAGCACACCCTGGGCCTCTGCTGGAAACCCAAGCACTCGCTGATTTAAAAAAGACACCTTGAAGAGCCGGGCTGTCCTAGAGAGGATGTGCGGTGGAAGGGCGGCAGATGAACTCCCCGAGAAACCCTGCCCGGGCCCCTGGAGATTTCAGGAAAGAATGCTCAGCCCAGGAGGTTGAAAAGTTACGCTGTGTGTTGGGTGGGCCTGACACAGGGCAGCAGCTAGGCTGGCACTCGCATGAGTGTGTGTGAGTTTAAGAGTGTATGTGAGTGTGAGTGTGTGTGCACATGTCTGTGACAGTATGTTTGTATATGTATGTGACATTGTGTGTCTGTGAGTGTCAGTGTGTCTGTGATGGCATGTGTGTGTGAGCATGTGTAATGTATGGGAGTGTGTATGTATCTGTGAGAGTGTGTATATGAGTGACATGAGTGTGTGAGTGTGACTGTATCTGTGAGTGTGAGCATGAGTGTGTGTATGTATTTGAGTGTGTGTCTGAGTGTGTCTGTAACTGTAGTGTGTCTGTGAGCATGTGAGTGTGAGTGTGTGTGTATGTGTGTGTCTGAGTGTACAAGTGTGTGTGTCTGTGTGTGTCTGTAGTGTGTGTGAGCATGTGTGTGTATGTATTTGAGTGTGTGTCTGAGTGTATCTGTGACTGTAGTGTGTCTGTGAGTGTGAGTGTGAGTGTGTATGTATGTGTGTGTCTGAGTGTACAAGTGTGTGTCTATGTGTGTGTCTGTGAGTGTAGTGTGTGTGAGCATGAGAGTGTGTATGTATTTGAGTGTGTGTCTGAGAGTGTGCAAGTGTCTGTGTGTGTGAGTGTGCGTGTTTGTGTGTTCCTATGAGACTATCTTCTGTGAGAATTGTAGGTGACACCGAGGCAACCACAGTCATCTGCTGTAATGACGGCAGAAGTCCAGGTCTTAGATCTGGATGGAAGCACCGGGTCTGAATGGTGCCCATCTGATCACGGTTGTCCCCTGAGACACATTCCCTGGAAGGAGAGTGCTTGCCAGGGGAGCCCGCAGCAGTCTGGGTGAATGGCTATGGCAGGAAGCAGAGGAGAGGCGGGGCCCAGGCACTCTCAGGGTCCCTGAGGGACGAGACCGACCAGGGCCTCTGGGACCCTGGGGATCTGGGACAGGGAGGGGAGGGGAGGAGAAACAGCAGGTTTGAGGGCCCAGTAGCCAAGGTGGAAATTGTGAACAGGGGCTCCAGCTGCATCTGCTGAGACCTCGTGCTCACTTCTCCCTGTGTCTTCACCCTTCTCCTCCTCCCCGGCGCCCTTGCCCACTGTTAATGCCAGTAAGAGTGGGCATTTTATGTGGCACTGCAAGGCCGAGCTCTGAAAGGACGCACCAGGCCCTGAGGAGGCTGCGCCCGCCCTGTGTTTTAGAAGTTGCCTTTGGAGCACGTCGACAGTGAGATGTGGTAGTCCCCCGCAGCTGAGGTGTACGAACTGCCGCAGCCTAAGTGCGCCACGGGACCCTAAAGAGGACACATGAGTGTCAGTTCAGTCCGTCACTGGGAAAAACAATAGCATTAACTACTAACTTCCTAGCAGCAGTGGGCAGTCCAATCTTTGGGGTACTAGACTTATTGATGCCCCCACAAAGCTTCAAAGTTAAGATAAAATGCCATCAAATTTTTAATAAGGAAGCTGGAATTTGGTTCATTGTTAATTCATGGCAGCCTCATGTGATCCATGCATGCCCTGGGTCATGCAGCTCAGCAGGTCCTGCAGGTGAGGCCTTGAAGGGCGGCCGGCAGGGGAGGCTGAGGGTCCCAGCCACTCTCCTGTTCCCGCAGACTCCTGCAGGATTACTTTGCTTTGTTCTGGTGGGCACATGTTTGGGTCTGGCAGACGACCACCTGTTTTAGAATTTGGCCAAGATTTCGAGTGCTTCTGAAATTGGACATTGACAGTTCTGTTAGGTAAAATGTGAAGGACTGAGAAAAAGAAAACATTCCATTTTCTCTCACTTAGAATTTGGTAATCAAGTATGTACTGAAAGACAAATCACAAAAATTCCCGTTTTCTGTGAATTAAAAGCAAAGGAAAGAACTCTTTTCCTCACTGAAGGATTTGAATGTTAGATACTTAATGTTTATTTTCTAGTTGCTGTCTGGATGCAATCTCTGCAGCATGAGCCCTTGTCAGTCCTTCCTACCCACCAGTGACGAAGACAGCGTCCGATTCTAGAGTTCATGGACAGGCGTCTGCGATTGCTGTCACTCTGACGCATGAGAAACGCATTGCAGGGAGGTTTAAATGACACCGTACGACGTTGAGCACACCTTGTTTTTTGCCTGTCTTCCTATGTTTCTGGTCTTTTTATTCTCCATTCTCAAAAACTCTTTTTACATTCAGAATATTACCCTCTTTGCTGAAATTATACATAGAAACTATTTCTCCTCTCAGTTTACTACTTATCTTTTGAATTTCATTATGGTGATTTGTTTTTACCATACACATTTAAAAAAATGTGGTTGCATTTTTAAATATTTCATTGCTTTTGAATTGTCAGTCATAAAAGTTTATCTCTACTCCCATGTTAGGGTGCAATCAATCCACATGCTTCTGGCAAATTAAGATCTCTCTTAAATTTGCAGTTCTTTCTATTTTTATTTTTTTAGAGACAAGGTTTCACTCTATTGGCCAGGCCACAGTGCAATGGCGCGGTCACAGCTCACCGGAATCTCAACTCCTGGGCTCAAGCGATCCTCCTACCTCAGCCTCCCGAGTAGCTGGGACTACAGTCGCACACCACCAGGCCCAGCTAATTTGCAGTTCTTTCTCTGACATACAATGTGAGCTGTAAATCAAATTTTATCTGCATCCAGATGGTAAATGAAATGTTGTTTATGAAAAATCCATGACACGAAGCAGTGATTAGAGAAGCAAGCTTCGCCAGTGGCTGAATTTGGGCTTGACCTTGGTCCTGGGCCTGTTGTGATCACCCCACCTCTGACCTGCACGGCAGGTCTGACACCTGGGATGCAGACAGACGAATCAGCCTGCTTGTTGCCTCTGCTCACGGAAACTGTGCCTAGTTCGCGTTTAATCATTTATAAACTCAAGGCCTTTTTAACTTTAGTAACCATTATTAAAGGTAAAGAGTTGTCACAATTACAGGAATCCTTAGGATAATGCTGGGGAGAAAAATCACAAAATCATGGAGCTTTTGTAATAAGTTATTTTCTAGACTTTGAGATAGATGTTTAGCCACTCCTCATTGGCTCATCCAATAGTGTGAAATTCCCTATCTCTTGCTTGTTAGACAAATGTTTAATTTTCTTTTCATGTCTGAATAGTTATTTTTTCTTCCCTCTACACAAGGTATTCCCTCTATTAAATCTAATTCTTTTGCTGGCACTGCAAGGTATTTCAGAGTGGGAAGTAGTTGTAAAAATAAAGATAATGTATTAGAAAGAAGAATTATTGTGGCAATATTACTTTGAGTAGAAGTCACAGGCTACAGTTTATCTTCTTCTGTTAATAAAATGAGATGTCATCCCTGGACAGAAGGAGTACTAAGTTGAAGAGGGTCACGCTTTTCCATTCGCACGTGAAACCGTATGTGTGACGCAGCATTGGCCTCACAGGAGGAGCACTCGGTCTCCCAGAGCAGAGCTGGAGGCTCCGGGATGAGGCGCAGGCTGGATCTCCTCCTGGAAAGAGTGGGGGGCTCCAGGGAGGGCGGGGGAGGCCGGTCCATCACTCATAGTGCAACTTTGGCCCACTGTGGCTTCTGGGGAAATAAATCTCTTTTTCCAGTCCCTAACCCATGCCTCCAAATGACTTAAAACAATTCAGGTTTCATTGAAAAGAAAATATGTTTAACATTATATGATTTTACTTTTTTAGTGATGCTTCTATCAGTTAGATGGAGAACACAAATACTGATTTAAGGAGATGGGTAAGGACCTTGCCCCAGTTGTTTTTTTCTCTGAAGCAATATTTGAATTTCTAGAAAATATCAACTTTAGTATGCATTTTTGTGACTTCATTTAATACTATTGGCAACAAATTCATTGTTTTCTGAAGAATAAAATAAAATATCATACTTTGAGTTAAAAATGATACCTTTCATTGTGTATATTTGTGTGATTGCATTTTATTTCACTTGCTCCTTAAATCCCTTGCCTTATGCGAAAAATAGATAAATTTAATTTTGGAAAAAAGAAAATTAACCCACCACAGACATCAATCTGAAAGCAAAATTTCCTTTATTAAAGCAGAAAGTCCCCAAACATGAGGCTGCATGTTCAGTGTTCACCTCTGACTGCTCTCTCTAATTTCTCACTCCCTGAGCATCATGGGAGACAGACCGAAACCAAACTTCAGGAGGGAAGAAAAGTTCATCATGTTTTTCTCAAAGAAAACATCCTAGCGTATATCTGTATACGGTGCAAGTAACAATCTTACAAACCTCAAAAGACAACAGTTCTGTTTTCCTTTCCTTGGGCAGAGGGGCTTTAAAGTTTTACTATGCTGGCCGGGCGAGGTGGCTCACGCCTGCAATCCCAGCCCTTTGGGAGGCTGAGGGGGGGTGGATTGTTTGAAGCCAGGAGTTCAAGATCAGCCTGGCAAATATGGTGAAACCTCATCTCTACTAAAAATACAAAAATTAGCCAGGTGTTCTGGCTCGTGCCTTCAGTCCCAGCTACTCAGTAGGCTGAGTCTCCCCGAGGCAGGAGAATCACTTGAACCTCGGAGGCGGAGATTGCAGTGAGACGCAGAGATTGAGCCACTGCACTCCAGCCTGGGCAAGACTCCATCAAAAAAAAAAAAAAAAAAAGCCTTTACAATGCTGATAAACTCAAAAATTATGAAACAAAGCTCTCCTGTCCTCCCGCGGCATCCCTGCCCCGTCACAGCCCAGCGGTCTTCTGCTCCTCTCTGTTCCAAGGGAACTTCCATCCTGCTCTTTTCGTGGCCGTCTCAGCATTTTTCCAGGTGTGCAGCTCTCCCTGAGTGAAGCCGGGTTTAGCACACGAGATGTAACACCGAGTGATGGCAGAGTCCTCAGGTAAAAATGGCTCATCTTCTTTCACTGATCTTTTCCTTCCTTCCTTCCTTCCTTCCTCCCTCTCTCAAATTACAGTGAAATCAAATGCAGTGAAAACGTTACTAGTGACTCTGGGTTTTAAATGTCTGTAAACCCAGTGAAACCCACTATTTCTGGGGTGTGCACGATGTGGAGAGTTAGTTACAAACGCCTTCTTCTCTACTGGAAGGTGTTCAGGCAACGCACCTGCACACAGAGAGGCGTTTCTGGTGATTTGACCAAATTGAAGTGAGCTTGTTAGCACTTTCGGCACGTTTAGGACTTCTCAGCTCACAAACGTATTCAGAAATTTCCTAAGTTCTCAGTAATTTTTGGTAAATATGAATTTAAGTACCAAAAGAGGCTGACTAATATTTTCAAAGTTCAATTTTCTTTGAGTTTCTGACTCAAAAGTTATATCAAAGCCATCCCTGCCTACCCTTACTATTTAAGCAATGGAATACAAGCTTAGGGTCCCCAAAGACTCAGGTGGATGCCCACGAGCGAGGCTCATGGGGAGGCAGGTAGCTCGGCACCTGGCACCGAGCTGCTCGGCCCTGGAATGCTGAAGCCTTGGGTTTTCTTCACTATTGGGATGGCACTGGCCACACCTATCAACAGTTTCTGTTCACTAGCCAATTATAGACTGCATGCATGCCTGGACCATTGAAAAAAGTGTTTGTGGGGGGTCTGACTTTGTTACCATGGCCAAATGATGTGTTTTTAATGTAAATATTTTGCTACATTAAAGTTATCAAATCAAGGATTCTGCTATTCTTTTGTTCTAAATATTTTTGGATGATGCTTTGACATATGCATGCTGGACAAGCTGTGTAAGGCAGCTTTAAGTGATGTGGTCCTCTTTGGGAATTTGCGGCGTTTGACTTGCCGAGGTTTGCAGGGTGAGAGGTGGTTATAGGCAGAGATGAGTAGCTGGGGCAGCCTGTGCTTTGCACGATGGCATGGCAAGACGATCAGCTCCATTCTTATCTGAGAGGCGGAGAGAGAGGGAGGGGGGACAGCAGGAGAGAGGAGGGGGAGGAAGAGGGACAGGGAGGGAGGCAGCGGAAAGGTGTGAGGAAGAGACAACTCCCAGGACCTGGGTTAGCACTGCCCAGCTGCTGGACTTCATTACACTGAAGAGTGTAAAATGACTTTGATTTACTGTTAGAAAAAATGTTTATATGTCTTGGCTCCCCTGGTTGAGGAAGCGTGTGGGAGTGTTGAAGTGGGTGGCTATGCATTCTTCCACCAATGCAAACATGCCCGAATTTAGGGTTCAGGGTCAGGAACTGTGCAACAGTGAGGGTGGGAGAAACTTTATGGAGGGTGACATGCAGACGGGTCCACTGGGCCACTGGGACAAACGTTCCATGAAGAGAATGAGAAAGAAGTCCGAATCGGCAGCAGGACCGAGTCCCGGTGTGCGCTGGGAGGTGGGCAATTCTGCAGGACAAATGCCTCCTGCCCTGGTGTTGGACGTGGCCGTACTCTCCACAGGGAACAGAAAGACAAACACCCAAACAAGACAGAAACCTGAGGTAGGGCGCCATGGCTCATGCGTGTAATGCCACACTCTGTGAGGCCAAGGTGGGCAGGCCGGTTGAGCCAGTTTGAGATCAGCCTGGGCAACATAGTGAGACCCTCTCTTTACAAAAAAACAGAAAAATTAGCCAGGTGTGGTGGTGCATGCCTATAGCCCCAACTACTTGGGAGGCTGAGGTGGGAGGATCATCTGAGCCTGGGAGGCAGAGGCTTCAATGAGCCATGATTGTGCCACTGGATTCCAGCCTGGGCAACAGAGTGAGACACTGTCTCAAACCAAAAAAAAATAAAACAAAAACAAAGGAAAGAGACACAGGACTGCGCGTTTTTAAACCAGACATTAGGTCCAATCACCCTTTATTATGACATACCACAAACAGGTACATTTTTCTTCCTAGAAAAACTTACTTTCCTCAGTGAGGAATGTTTTTTATCCATGGTTTCAATTCATTCTTCCTTGTAAATTCCTAATAATTTTAATTTCAGAATTTAGTAGCTTGCTTTTTAAAAAATATACTTGTATTTAGATACGGCAAATGATTCCAGTTACACTAAGAACATAAAGTTTTATCTTACATTAACTTTATTAAGTTAAAAAAGGTGAGTGTGTGTAAGGAGCTAGCAAGTGGCAAACACGAGCAGGGTCCGGGGAGGGGGTGAGCAGGCACCTAGCGTCCGCCAGGAAAGGCCTGGGCCCCGCGCAGCAGCGTGGACTCCATGTAAGCAGCCTGCCGCCGGAGCCTGGCCAGAGCCACGCAGGGTCACGGCTGAGGCTCCCCTCCTTGCGACTCTCTGCAGTGGGGTTAAGCTGAGAGTCCAGTGGAGGTGGCAGAGGCAAGACGCCTGGGCTTGGTCTTCCCCGGGTGCTGACATTGTAAGGAGACACACAGATCCTCATCTTCCTAGGGAGGGAAAAGCGTGAGGCCTCAGAGCCGTGTAACAGACACTTTCGGAGAGCTTGTAAAATGGATTCGTTACCTACACGCTCTTCAAAACACAAACACGTTTATTAAGCAGGTTGAAGCAGTAAGGGTAAGAAGCCGGAAAACCACACTGGGTCTCATGCGCTGAAGACAACTGTTCACAAACCATTTATTCAAGTGAACTTTGTCCCTCCGCGTCCAGGACGCGATCCTCCTTCCACCCCGAGGATCTGGCGCTCTCTTCAAGCATTATTCACTTTATCATATGCACTCGTTTACTAAGAGCAGGCTTACATTTTGCCAATTCCCGTTGGCAGTGGGTTTTTACTCTGCGTTTGTAAGGAGAGAATCTCAAAGGTTGCATAGGTTTTATTTCAGATTGTAAGCTACTAATGACTCTGGCGGCCTCACCTTATAGACCTGCTCAGAATTGACCTGAACATTTCATGAGACTGTTGTATAATTGTTTTCAGTCCTTACCTTTGAGCCCATGCTATTAGTGAATCATTCCAAATGTAGGTTGATTTTGTAAAAATGGCTGGTGTGTGTACACAGCACTCTGCTCGTGGGAAGATGAGAATACCAAGACAAGACTTAACTATTTTTTTAAATGAAAACTTATAATCATGACTTTTCAGGAGGAGGCCTTATGCATAAAATGAGCCGACATGAGGAGATCCATGTGATAAATCAAGAACAAATTCCAGAGACAAAATGAGAGACAGTGGGAGCTGCAGGAATACATATTATCTAAATGTTTGTTTGTTTTTTTCTTTCTCACTCTAAAGTTCAAGTGTTACCCTGATTCCTACATGGGGGGATCCGGGCTTGGTCACAGAGAGTCCTGCGCCTTCTCGGAAAGATGGGGGATTGTCCTGGGTCAAGCATTGCACTCCACTTAGATCAAGGATGCAGACATTCCATCTTAGTGAAACAGGCAATTATTTGCTTCTTAGTTTACAAATGGTAAAACAGAAAAACAATTTAGCTGAATGGTGAGTGAAATCTGACATGACTTATTTCTACCCGTTGTTGCTTCAGGAGCTATTTGTATGGTATTATTTATAGATTTCAAATACATATCATCAAAGACACTGTGGTTTTAATCATTTTTTATGGAAGTCTGAATGTCACACATAATGCTATTTTTATAAGAAAAAAATCCCCAAGCAAATGCAGTTAAAACCAGGTTACAAAATACAAAGGCGAAAATGAAAATGTTACTGCCATCTTTAATTTCTATTTTCTTGGTGCTCCAGACTCCTGTGTTAGGAACCATATCACAAGGACAGAAGCACAATGGTCTTTACGGAGGCAAATGCTAATTTTTCAATGATGGCAAAAATTAGAAAAACTCTGCTGGCTCGATATTTCCTTTCTGTGAAACCAATGAAAATGTAAATGGGCTGTGTGCTTTTGTGTGAAGATTCTCACCCAGTTTTATCGCTCCTCTCCCACCCTCAGCCTGGGAATCCAATTACATTACCCACTGTCCGAGTGCACGGCCCAGGGCTGTGTGAGGGGGAAGGCTGGAAAATGAGATGATTGGCCGAAGTTAAATTCTTTTCTCGGCTTCCAGGACGTGGCCATGGAAAGGCTTTCCTCTCCTTTACATCTTGCGAAAAGAATTATTAGCCTTAAAATCGGAAAGGAACAGATCTTAAGCCCTTTTAGAAGCTAACTGGGGCTGAGGAAGGATAAGAAGTCCTAAGAGTAAATTCGGGTTCCTCGACGTTGTTTCCTAATAGACTCTTGTTTCTGAGAGAGCTGCCATCCTGGGATGCCATCTCGGTACGACACACAGGAGACGATGCTTTACTTAATTTTGGTCACTTACATTTGTGTATAGACTGGGTGAGGCAGCTCACGCCTGTAATCCCAGCACTTTGGGAGGCTGAGGCGGGTGGATCACCTGAGGTCAGGAGTTCGAGACCAGCCAGGCCAACATGATGAAACCCCATCTCTACTAAAATACAAAAATTAGCTTTGGTGCCACATGCCTGTAATCCCAGATACTCAAGAGACCGAGGCAGGAGAATCACTTGACCCTGGGAGGTGGAGGTTGCAGTGAGCTGAGATTGTGCCACTGCCCTGTAGCCTGAGTGACAGAGTGAGACTCTGTCTCAAAAAATAATAATAATAATAAGTAAAGATTTCTGTCGATAGGGCGGATGTTCCTTTACCTTGGAATCCTATCAGATGCTAGCATTGGACACTTCAAAGGCATCAGAAAATCCAGGGGTGCTGTCTGTGCGTGAGGAAGACCACTCAGTGCAGCGGGAGCTGCACCCCTGGGACAACCTGAGAATGTTCCCTTGGAGAGGAAGGAGTGTTTACATGATGCTTATCAGTTGTAACTATGACGGCAGAACCATCAATTAGCCCTCTACTTGCAAAATAACACCTGGGAAAATGTCTTCCAGAAACTTGTTTAACCTTTCTTCTCTCCTCTTCAGTGACAGGTTAAGATTTACGATTTTTAAAGACTGTTGCAGCACCTGGACTGATGTTATCACATTGATGAGAAATGCCTGGGATGAGGGGGAGGTTGAGCAAGAATTGCAGTTCATTAAGAAGGAACTTTACCCTCAGAGCAAATTTAGTGTTTCAACTAATAACATTTGAGACAACAATTAATTCTGACAAGCCAGTCCTTGGCGGCTGCTTGGATCATTGGTAAGAAGCCCGCCTGGCTTTCCACCCTGGGAGCTGAACTTCCCAGCTGCACCCGCCCCACCCATCTTGATGGGAGAGATGAAGACGGAACTGAGTTCCCAGAAGTTGTAGTTCCAGAAAAGAGAGAGGCTGGGGGAATCATGGAAGACACACCCAAGCTCCAAGTCTCTCCGTTAAGTGGGGGAGTGTGATTTTCATCCTGTAAAATCTGGCTTCCATTTAGTGTTCCTAAAAAACACATAGGGATAACAGATTAGATTAAAGCAGCTGTCTCAGCTCAGCTTGCAACCTCGGCTCTGACCTGTGCGTCTCTGATATTCCATTCCTGGTCCCTCCTGCCACCCGGACGCCTCTTCATTAGCCCAGTTATTAGAGAGGGTCGGGTGCTTCACGCTGTGTTGTAGTTTGGTGATGAAACTCGGGCTTATTGGAAAGATGTAATCTGCTGTCCCTGTTTGTAAGGAACTGTAACAAGCATGCTTTGTGTGCTCATCTTGTCGAGAGTCATGTATCTTCTTTCATTCTAAGCTGTCAGCTACATAGCTCGGGCTGCAGATAGGCATCTGGTCATGTTTAATGGGCTGCCTTTCTTCTTCTTTTTTTTTTTTTTGCATCATTAAGATATGGCTATGACTCTAAGAAGCTATGCTTAAGTTAAGGATTGCTAAATTTGGAAGTCTGGAGGTGATCCAGGTAGGGTAAGTCAATTAACACGGCATGCAGAGGGTATGTGAGCCTCACGTCAGTGTGAGCGGGGGTGGTGTGATGTACTTTTCCTTCCAGAGCCCACGGGATGGGGCTGGGAGCAAAACAACTGATTGCCAGCGGTCCACATAGGACCCTGTTCCCACTCTGATGAAACAGCATCTTTTTATAGGCTGTTTAAAACAATTTTCCACAATTATAAGTACGAAATCAATGAAGCAGAAGGAAATGGAATTTTAGACCAATAAATCAGTTCACTGTTTGCTTGCGGCTGTCCTCCACGTGAGGGTTTCATGTCAAGGATCACACTTGTGAAGGCCCCTGACAGGGGGTGCCTCAGAGATGGGAGTCACTCATGGCTTTGGGGGTCACTCATGGCTTTAGGGGTCTCAGCTAAGCTTGAGATGATTGGGGAACCTTTGTAGGTGTCCACAATGGAGGCCAGGGAAGGCCAGGGTGGGGAGACAGGGGCCGTGTGCTGAGGCTTCGGGAAAGCCCAGCTCCACTGGGAGCTCCTGGAGGGGCCCTGGTCTCCCTCTTGCTCAGCTTCACTCACCTCCAAAATGAGAAACGTAACATCCCTGCCACGGCCATGGGGCATGGCAGGAGAAGTCCCTGAGAGAAACATCTAGAACATGAAGCAACATTACCAGAGTCTCAAAAGTGGTCTTTGCTTCCTTTCCACTGGAAATGTTATGGACCGTGGCCAAAGGCTGCCATAAGTTAGCTGAAATAAACAAACTCAGATTCAATTTTTATGTGACCAGTGTGCCTTGCAGAGGGCCACATTCCAGAGGCCATGAAGCCACCTTTGGTGGAACACATAGTGTGGCAATCAGATAATGTTGTCTACATGGAAGGATAAGCTTAAAAGCATGATTTTTAATGGCTCCGCTACCTGCTAGGGATGGGTGAGGAAAAGTTTCTTCCCCTCCATCCTCCAGAAGCGCTCCTTTCCTAACAGCCCTTCAGGAAGGGGACATTGTTCAGTCACTGGACTGGCTCCAAGGAAGTCACTGCTCCCTCTGCCTCCCGTGGCAAAGCCGGGAAGACTACTCCATTTGGGGTCAGACCCGGTTTCTGCCTCAGCTGCACCCGAGCACACCCATTGTCCCTTTAGACTCACACCAGGAGCCGGTCCATTTGAGGGCTGGGCTGGCTGCAATAACTGAGGCTTTGACCTCACAGACCTGCAGCCAGGCCACAGC
This sequence comes from Ateles fusciceps, assembly GCA_036589455.1. Taxonomy (NCBI): domain Eukaryota; kingdom Metazoa; phylum Chordata; class Mammalia; order Primates; family Atelidae; genus Ateles; species Ateles fusciceps. The sequence continues at coordinate 7,882,895 of JAZHEH010000586.1, forward strand.
CGCCACATGCTGCGTCCCTCGCGGTCCTCCGACACACTTGTTTCTCATGTCCCTTTATTGGGCACAGGGCTCCTGCTGCCAACCCTGAACCCCTCATGGCGTGTAGATCTGTTTCTTCCCACACGTTCGTTCCTACTGGGTCCTGCCTCTGGTCCTTCTTTCTACCTGGGGGAGGGGCGCTGGCAGGGACAGAGTGGATTCTACTGGTGACAAGGAGGAGGAAGCACACAGAGGCCATCAGGCTGGACACCTGGGAGTCATCATGGAGGAGACGTCTGGGAGTCACCACGAGAAGGGGCTGCCTGGCCGCCAGGACCAAAGCCCCTGCCTGGGTGAGCCACCCTGGTGTCCCTGTGAGACCTTCCCAGCATTCCCTGTCCCCCTTTTAAGGCAAATTAACAGCAGCAAGGGCGACAACAATGAACTGAAGGCAGTCCCCATTTTTCTAGAATCTTGTCAGCACAGCGTCAGCAGCATGGATAAGCCACACACGCCGGAGCCCATAACCACACCAGGGAGGGAATTTAATCCCCCTCAGCTGACCCTGTATTCAAAGGCGCACAGACGTGGGGCAGGAAGTGTCCCCATCACCTTTTCACGCCCCAGTTTTGTCATCTGTAAAATGAGTATCCGGTATTGTCTGCTCACCTTATCCATTTGGTGATATGTTTATCTGGAGTAGAATTGGGATTTCAGATTTTTAAAAGGTGACGTAGTACAAGGCACTGGCATTCTTTCATTACTTCCTCTCCCGCCCTTCGGTCTTCTTAAGGAGCTAGCATCAGTCACTTTGCCCTCTGAGAAATGAGCTGAAATCCCTGTGAAATGAGTGGCGGGCGGTGGAGGAAGAACCGAAGCCTGCAGGCCTGTGTTCTTCCTCGTTATCCAGTGGGGGCAGGACACACAGTTTGCAGTTACTCTCATATTGACATGAACAGAGGAATGAGTTTCAGACAGGAAACAAGTCACAGTCTCTAGGGTTGGGAAAATTCCTGAAGGCCGGCCGGGGGTGACAATGACCTCGGGAAAGCCGGGAAAGCCGTGGGCTGCAGTTGGCACAGGCTTTGCCAACGCCTTCCAACAGGTCTTGTTTGCATAGATTCTAGGCTGGCTGAGCTCTGCTTCAATGCAAAAACATCCCAGGCCAAAAATCAAAGCAAGTCCATTGAAACTCAATGTCTTTGTGGCATCTGCTAACAGCAATTTATTAGCCAGCACCTCTAAAGTCTTGGAAGGTAAGTACCGAAATTTCTATTTTTGTAGATGCTGAAAAAAGGGAGGGTTGCCACTTGTCACATTGTCAGAAATTACAGCATGATGGTTTCCCGGCTGGCTCAGAATTCTTGGCCAGGTCTCCTTGTAAGTCTTTTGCCCTCATTAAGACCAAACTTTCTGCTGGATCACAAGGTGAGCCTCCATTTCAGGGCAAACTTCAGACTTCCCTGAAGACCATCATCCCTCATCCAAACTGCAGGGTGTTCAAGGTATCACTTTCCTGATTTCTTCCTTAGACTTGCAGCTTTCTCGAATGTGTCCTCTGACATATTATCTGTTTAATTCCTCTTTTTAAACTTTAACAGCAAAAATTTCCCACCTTGTCCAGAACATTGAAGTAAAGTCTTGTTCACCTTTCCTTTCACCCACTTACAGAGGGAGCATTTTGAAGAAAAAGAATCATCAGGTTTGAAGGAACATTCTTCAACCGAGTGGCTTAAACAACAAAGAAAGAGGAGACAGTCCTCTCAAGATTTACAGAATGACAAAAGGTAGTTTTATTCTTTTAAAAATTAGTAGTAGAAGTGAAAGTGCCTCCAGGCTTTCATAAACATAAGCCGTCATCTCTAAAACAACAGAGCAATTAATTCCATGAAGTTTCCAGGTTCTCAGTGATATAACTCACCACTGAAGCCAGAAATCTCGTCCCTATAAACCTAAGTCCTTCCCAGTTCCCCTGGCCTGAAAATACCCTTTCCTCTTCTCGGCATCCCATCAAGACCAGTGTTTAAAGTTGTGGGTGCCCCAGCTGGGATGGGTGAGTGCTAGTGATCTCCCTCATTCTCACTGCAGATGCTGTCTTGGTCGGTGTGTGGGACACACAGTCTATGAGATATTTTTGCCCATAATTGGTTCATCTATACACAAATTAGAAAAAATTATTAGATCTAATTATATCACATGAACACAATATCTCCTTAGATAAGCTCTTAAAATAAAACCCTTGTAGAATACAAATTACTTATCATATTGCGTTAATCTGATACTCCCACTAACTAGTGGTATAACAGATTTCCAAGTGCGTATCTCTTAAATCCTGTAATTAAAACATCCTAGTGTTTCTGAAGGTCCACTTAGGAGAGTGCAGTTGGATGAGTGGAGCCTAGGGATAGGGCACCTATTCAACTTCTGGAAAGTTGCATTTTGCAAAAATGTTTCTCACCAAACGAATCAAAAGGCAAAAACGACAACCTGGCTAGATGCCTTAAACCACAGGTTACTATTAAGCAGCGGTAAGTGAAAAGTTATGGGAAGTTTAATTTTGATAATGGTGGAGTGAGATAGACATCTGTTTCTGAAAATGGGGCGTTTTTTTTCCACTCTCTTTTGCTGAGGGCTCTAACAGTCTTTGCAGGTTTTCTCACTGGTGGCCTCTCTCTCTCGAGTCTATCCTGACAATGGCGGTCACTCTACCAGGGTCTGTGGTTTGATTGCATCTGGAGCCATGGAATGGTTCACAGTAAACATTCCTGTTCCTCTCTCTGGGGTCACCTGTGGGATTTCACTTCCTGTCTCTCAGAAGTCAGGGGCATACAGGAGACTTGCACTGGTTGGTAGACTCCAGTGGAGGTGGTGTGCTTTGATTCCACGTGGACATTCTGAGAGCTGGTGCGTGGGGGCCACAGCCTCCCTGCCTGTGTCCCAAGGAGCCTCTGCAAAGGGGGGCCTTCGTCAGCCCAGGTTCCTGGGTGACCAGGATGAGCAGAGGTTGCCCCCACCCCTCCCCCACCTCCCACCTGTCCACCTTGCACACATAGTACCAATGCTTTAGAAAGAAAACTCATGATACACTGGATAAAGAAAATGTGGTACATATACGCCATGGAATACTATGCAGCCATAAAAAAGGATGAGTTCATGTTCTTTACAGGGACATGGATGAAGCTGGAAACCATCATTCTCAGCAAACTGACACAGGAACAGAAAACCAGACACTGCATGTTCTCACTCATAAGTGGGTGCTGAACAATGAGAACACGTGAACACAGGGAGGGGAACATCACACACCGGGGCCTGTCAGGGGGTTGAGGGGCTAGGGGAGGGATAGCAGGGTGTGGGGGGATAGGGGAGGGATAGCATTAGGAGAAATAACTAATGTAGGTGATGGGGGGATGGATGCAGCAAACCACCATGGCACATGTGTACCCATGTAACAAACCTGCACGTTCTGCACGTGTACTCCAGAACTTAAAGTATAATAACAAAAAAAAAAGGAAAGAAAGAAAACTCAGTTGTTGAAACCCACTGAAGTTTTAGGTTGGGAGTTGCCATAGCATTGCGCCCCAGACTATTCCGCTGGCTGCAATTACTGGTGGGCATTTTTGTGATAGAACTGCCTATCAAGCATCTGCATAAATCTCTGAAAAAAGCCCTTTTTATTCTGTTTAACACATTCTGAAAAGGCTTGCGATAAAAGGTTCATAGTTAGCTTCAACTTCATTTCTCAGTAACTGTCTCAGGAATGCCAGTTCAGGAGGGCAGGTTTTCCTGGAATACAAGGGGGACCTGGGGAGTCCGTGGGCACCTGGCCTGACAGATTCAGCCTGCACCCAGACATGGCATTATGACTGGCCCCTGTGGGGGACAGGATTCAGTAGGGTCCTGGTGCCCAGGCACAACTCAGCAGGACTGACCCTCATACAAAAGGGAGATGTTTAGGGCATTCGGAAGACATCCAGTTGTGGGGTTATAGGAGAACCCAAGGAGAGTTGATATTTGAGCACTGATTTTCTTGTGAATTCATCCTTTCATCCTGGCTGACACCCACTGGTTTAAGGCAACTTCAGGGAAAATTCTTGAGCTCTGTCAGAATTAGGGACAGGGCCAGTCTTTATTTTTTAGGGATCACTACTATCTGTGTCCCAGTGGAAACTCTGTGGCTCAGAATGGATGCTGAGTGCCCCAGAGGTCTGTTCAGCAAGCTGTTCATTGAGTTGGACGCAGAAGGAGCGTGGATGGGAGCCCTTCTGGTTACCCTACAAGAGATCTCTGGATTAGAAAGAGTAGGCCTAGAAGGAGAGCTTAGAATGTGAGACAAAGGAAAATGGAACAGCAAGGAAGATAAGCCTACTGAGTGGTTCTTTTGATTTCCCTACCCCTTGTTAGATGAGAGGAAAGAGATTGGGAGGCTGGTTAGCAGGAACGCGCTGATTGCTATCAGGAGGAAAAAGCCTGACTCAGTAGGAGGACGCTCATGGAGAATTTCAGACTAGGGACAGAGGGCATCAAAGAGATGTCCAGGAGCAGATGGCCTGAAGCAAGTTGTGGTCTCTTCTGGATGTGGTTTTAATTTTGGAAAATAATTCAGTGTGAGTGACCAAAAAGTATTACAAGGAAGTCTGGGAAAGAGACCGAGATTTGATCAGATTGATTCACCCTCTCCAACTTTCCATTAAAATATTATTATTATTCTTTTCCTTTCCCTAGACTTATCACATTAAAATATTATTGAAGACACAGAAGATGAGGAAAACATACAGATTCTTGGGTGAATTTTAAACAAAACCAGTTTAAACAGTTCAGTGTCTGTCTGTCTCCATATGTAGGAAATGTAGCACTCCAGAAGATGAGAAGATAGCTTGTCCCTTCTCTATTGTCTGACGTAGGGCCAAGAGATCCAGGGTGGATACCTGGCAGAAAACAGATTAGACACCCCTTTCTAAGTGGGCTAAAACTCTATTTTCTATATCCCTGGCTGGTCACTCTTTCCACCCACTCAGCTCCTACAACGCGGAGAGCACAGGGGACAGAGCGAGGGCTGGTTGATAACTGCCAGGGAAAAAGAACAGAGGAAGAACTGCTACAGGAAATAGAAGAAAATGTTTCCTTACCTTTTAGTATTCTTAAAGAAATGTAAGAACGCACGCTCCCTGGGAAGCAGAGGCAGCATTCTGAAAGACAGCCCAGAGACCCAGACATGGGAGGGCACTGAGGGCATCCTTCAGGCTGGCGTTAAAAGACACAGGTGAGTCAGAAATGGTAAAAAGTACAATTTCAATAGAAAAGACATTTCCTGCGCTTGAGGAAACCAGAAGCAGAATTTACGTCTTAAAAAGTTAAATCAGATTTCAGAGTACAGACTGGAGCGTGTCTCTAAGAAGGTGGAAAAATGGATCATGAAAAAGATGATGAAAAAGAGAGCGTGATATATGCGGAGAGTAAAAATGGAAGCAGTCCAAGAGCCGTGGCTCTCCAGAGGGAGAAGCTACAAGGAACAGCAGTAACTAAAACGCTATGGAGAGAAAGAACTTTGCGATGAAAAGAGATGATGTGATTAATGTTCTAGGGAAAATGACTTAAAAAGTCCCCATCTAGAAACACCCACACCTACATTCACTTGACTCTGGCCATTTTTTAAAGCATCTATACACGGTTGGTGGGAATGTAAATTAGTTCAGCCCCTGTGGAAGGCAGTTTGGATATTTCCTTAAGAACTAAAAATACAAGTACCATTCCACCCAGCAATCCCATCATTGAGTGTATACACAAAGGAAAACAGATTGTCTACCAAAAAGGCGCCTGCGTTCACGTTTATTGCAGGAAGCACTATTCACCATTGTAAGACGTGGAATAGACCCAGGTATTCATCAACACTGAATTGAATTTTTTAAAATGTGGTACAATACACTATGAAATATTATGCAGCCAAAAAAAAGAATGAAATCGTGTCTTTTGCAGCAAAGTGGATGGAACTGGGGGTCATTATTCTAAGCAAATTAGTGAAGAAACAGGAAACTATATATATGGTATTTATATATATGTATATGTAACAGAAAACTGTGTGTGTGTGTGTATATATATAAATTTTGGAAAATAATTCAGTGTGAGTGACCGAGAAGTATTACAAGGAAGTCTGGGAAAGAGACCGAGATTTGATTAGATTGATTCACTATATATTGTGTGTGTGTATATATATATATATAATGTATATGTACCTGGAAAATGGTCCTGGAAAATAGACCATCTGTGTAGGTTTCATGAAAAGAAAGTCCACTCTTCAGCTTTTGGAGGCAAAAGTTACGTAAAATCAATGTGAGGCACTCATGCTACTAAGGGCACACGTGCAGGCCTGGAGCCTGGGAAGTCAGAGGTAAGAGGGTAGCTCACTGGACTCTGAAAACCATCTACCCATTGCAGCTTACAAAGAATTCTAGAGCAGTGGTTATTTCTGGTTCATTGTGGTTTGTTTCTTGCTAGTTTGTTTAAATATTGCTGATTTTTTTTTTTTGTTGTTGTTGTTGATTTTAAATTCAAGATGTTAATACAACTTTCTAAGTTACAAATAAGGAAAGAACATTTAAAAATGTTGTGCCTGGGCTATAGGCTAAGAAATGTGGACCACATATTTATTGTTATTTGGAGACAGATCACTCTAATGGCAGTTTTATTTCTCTGTGCAATAAAATATTACCTTAAAAGCTGATCTGTCTATCTATCTATCATCTATCTATCTATCATGTATCTATCTGCCTATCCCTGTATACTTCCACATTTTTAATATGCTGATAGTTGTTCATTCTTCATGACGGTGCCTATTTGACATGCTGTTAAGTAGATTTTCTAGTGAAAATATGAGAAACAGTAATTGGTGGTGATATTGTTCTTGAATCCGTTATATATGCATATATAATGATCTTAGAAAGCCCTGCAGACAAAAAAGTCTTGCACTCTAAGACCCTACTGAATTGCCTAGCTTTCCAGCAAATCTGCAAATACTATCATTCAGTCTATCTTTTGATTCTATTACCTGTGACACATTATCATGGCTATGATATTTTAAAAATAGTTTCTACCATCACGGACTAATCGTTGGAGAAGCAAGCGTTCAAGAGATGAAAATGTACATAAAATCTAAACCATAGAGAGTTGTCTATATCAGACGGGTGACACAAGACAGTCAGGGAAGAATTACCCAATGGAGTGCATGGGTAAAGAATTCTACAAGTTTTCTGAGGATGCAGAAATCAGGCTAGTAGGTTAGAATAGGTTTAAGAAGAGGGTAAGATTTAAGCAATTTTTGAGTGAAAGGAGGTGAACGATTATGCCAGTTAAGTGGGGTAATGTGAGCAAAAGCGGGGGAGAGGACCCCGGTGGGAGAAACTCATGATGAGCTGCAGGGTGGGATTGGGACCCCGGCTGTAGAAGAGAGGCTGGTGAGGCAGTTAGGGGCCAGGTGCGAGTTATCTTGCCTGACATACTTCAAAGTTTTCAGTTGAATGGTGGGGCTGAGAGCCGCTGATGGCTTTCGGATGGTGAATCACTTGATTAAAGGGGATTTTATTTGCTTTTAGATTTATTTCACTTTATTTTTAAAATTTCACAGTTAGTGATGCTCATTGAAACAAATGAAACTACTCAATGGTATATAAAGAAAGCATCCACGGTCACCCTTGAGCCTCCCACTGCCCGGTCAGGGGAGCTACTGCCTCCCTTCCTGCTGTGTCCACTCAGCTCAGTGTGGGGGCAGACACTTCTGGGAACAGTTCTTCTTCAGTAACACCCAAATATACATGGAGGATTCTGAAATTCTCCCTTTTCCATAGAAAATGTGTTATGGCCACCCCCTCATGCCAATATGCAGAGATTTAAGATGTTCTTTTTAATAAAGTCACATTATATCTTATAGTATCTATATGCCGTCATTGGTCAACATCTGAATTAATTTTAAATAACAAACATATTAATTTTAATAAATTAAATTAATATTAGACATGTTAATTTTAAACAAGATATACATTGTTGCAGATTAGTGATCATATTTACTTATTTAATGGGCATATATTTTTTAATTTCACTTTAAGTTCTGGGATACATGTGCAGAATGTGCGGGTTTGTTACATAGGTATACATGTGGCATGGTGGTTTGATGTACCTATCAACCTGTCATCCAGGTGTTAAGCCCTGCATGCCTTAGGTATTTGTTCTAATGCTCTCCCTCCCCTTGACCTCCCAGCCCCGCAACAGGCCCCAGTGTGTGTTGTTCACCTCCCTGTGACCATGTGTTCTTGTTGTTCAGCTCCCACTTATAAGTGAGAATATATGGTGGTTGGTTTTCTGTTCCTGTGTTAGTTTTCTGAGAATTATGGCTTCCAGCTTCATCCATGTCCCTGCAAAAGACAAGATCTCATTCTTTTTTATGGCTGCATAGTATTCCATGGTGCACATGTACCACATTTATCCATTCTGTCATTGACGGGCATTTGGGTTGGTTCTGTGACTTTGCTATTATAAATAGTGCTGCCATAAACATATATGTGCATGTGTCTTTATAGTAGAATGATTTATAATTCTTTGGGTATATATCAAATAATGAGATTGCTGGATCAAATGATATTTCTGGTTCTAGGTCCTTGAGGTATCCCCACACCATCTTCCACAATGGTTGAAGTAATTTACCCTTCCACCAACAGTATAAAAGCATTCCTATTTCTTCCCAGCCTCACCAGTGTCTATTGTTTCTTGACTTTTTAATAATCGGCATTCTGACTGGTGTGAGATGGTATCTCTTTGTGGTTTTGATTTGCATTTCTCTAATGATCAGTGATGAACTTTTTTTCATACGTTTGTTGACTGCATAGCATAAATGTCTTCTTTTGAGAAGTGTCTGTTCATATCCTCTGCCCACTTTTTGATGGGGTTGTTTTTTCTTGTAAATTTGTTTAAGTTCCTTGTAGATTCTGGATATTAGCCCTTTGTCAGATGGATAGATTGCAAAAATTTTTTTCCCATTCTGTAGGTTGCCTGTTCACTCTGATGATAGTTTCTTTTGCTGTGCAGAAGCTCTTTAGTTTAATTCGATCCCATTTGTCAATTTTGGCTTTTGCTGCAACTGTTCTTCGGTGTTTTAGTCATGAGTGATCTCATTTATATAAAGCAAATTTCTCCAACTGGGAATGCTAGATTATAGGGAGGATGAATTTTAAATTTTGATTACTATTGCTCAATTTTATCCCTGAAAGATTGTGACAATTTTGAGACAGAAACTGTAGGTCCCTGGAAAGGGCACATTGGAGGCGAATCACACTGCCTGTTTGCAGAACTGGAAGCTGGAAGGCAGCAGTGCATCAGAGAAGACGGTGGTGAGATGAGACTCTGTGTCCCCAGCCAAGAAGTGGTTCATCTTTCAGGACAAATGTAAATGATTCTGCACATGTGAGGAGTTTAAGAGACTATCATCCTGTTTTCTGTGTAAGAAAAATAATCAAGAAGTAGCTTACCAGATGACAATTGAATCAGAAATCTCAAGATAGGAAAAGACAAAAGTCAGGACAGAATTTCAAGCCGTCAAACTTACAGTATTTTATTCCTCAGACTTACAGGCAAATTAAGCATTAAAAAATGCTTTAGCAAAACCCAAAGATGTGGGAGATGCAGGAATCTGGAGAAGTGATGAATTTAGGTGGGCGAGGGCCAGGAAGGGCAGACTAACCTGGCAGTGGGCACAGCTCTCCTAACTAGGCCATAACTAAGGTTGTCACAGCATCGCAACAGAATAAACAGAAACTTTAGCAAGACTGCAAATCAAGAAGGGGAAGAAACAGCGAAAACATGGTGCAATAAACAGGAAACATAAAATATGGTGGGGTAGAGCCCAGCCCATCAGTTATCAAGTTATGGAGCTGAAGGCAAGTGGGCTGAACACTCATAATGAAGTGTTGAGTGGTGGGTTGGATGATGAAAGAAAATACAGCCCTGTTGTTTGTAAGAAACTCCTCCAGATCAAGTAACAAGAGAAGATTGGAGGTATGGGTCAATACATCCCACTGAAGAGAAGACTGAAAGTTATGGGCCAATAAATTCCACTGAAATCAAACATCAAAGCAGAAGTAGAAATGTTACCACGAAATACAGTGGACGCAAAGGCCCAGCACATCAGACGGCACTTACGGCAGCACTCCACTGTGATAAAATGTGCCATCTACAAAAACGCTGTGGCAGTCTCATTTTTTAAAAATAAAAAGCAGTTGTGTATAAACACAACATGTGTGTATTTATACCCACAGAAAGTATAGATGATTGCAATTACAATGGTAGGTTCAGCTATGCTTTGTTCATAGTTTGACAAATAAGTCAGTATTCCTCAAACTTATTTTTCGTCATTGCTTTCCAAAGAGCTTTTGTAAACTTTTCTCCCTAACTGCTGGCCCCACAGCTATTGTAGACATACAATATATCTATTGATGTAATAGATACACTGAGTATCATGTTTCATATTTGAGAAAGTAAGGGTTTTGCCCCATAAAAACAAAGTTTTGCCCCCTTCAAGGCAATATTACTCCTGTCCAGAATGCATGAAATATATTAATTAGAGAAAAGGTAAGGAAAGTGTGAGTAACACAGCCTGTAAGTTGGTCAGCTGAAGGATGATGAGGTTCCTAGATTGGAGAGTTTGGTTTCTCATAAAGGATTGTAGCTGGCAGAGCGGCCATTCCATAGGCTAGGAAGTCTTGGCTCTGTCCAGAAGCCTGGAACAGGCACTTGGAGGGTGGGGAAGAATAAGCCAGGCTCTGTGTGGGGAACAGGGTGGCCAAATGCACATATTCCATAAGCTGTAGGAGAAGCTGTGGATACTCATGGGAGGAGAAGCAGGTGCATGTGTATGTGTTACTGAGCTCCATGCTTCTCCACGGGATCCATGTTCAAGGTATGGTGGCATTAGCATGAACTCAGGGTGGAGTTTTGGGGCCTCTGAAGTCAAAAGGTGAATCAGAGGCCACAGAAACCCTCCCTGAGCACCCTCTGCAGACTGGCCAGAACCACTCTGGGCTCCTTGGTCTCCTGTCAGGAAGGAACCTGGCTGCTTGTTTTGTTGATCTCTCCAAGAGGGGGAGCAGCGTCAGGCGAGTGTTGATATCAGGTATGGAGGATTTGGGCAGGGCAGGGTTCTGTTTCCCCTGGGGGAAGAAAGCCAAGCCTTGGTGGTTATCCAGGGAGGGGCAGAATGAGGCGTGTCCACCGCCTATCCCATCATGGCCAGTAATTCAGTTTTCTTTTTTTGTTTGTTTGTTTGGTTTTTGTTTTTGAGACAAAGTCTCACTCTGTTGCCCAGGCTTGAGTGCAGTGGCGTGATCTCGACTCACTGCAATCTCCACCTCTTGAGTTCAAGTGATTCTTTTGCCTCAGCCTCTCAAGGACTTGGGATTACAAGCATCTGCCATCATACCAGGCTAATTTTTGTATTTTTGTAGAGATGGAGTTTCACCATGTTGGCCAGGCTGTTCTTGAACTCTGACCTCAGGTGATCTGCCCACCTCAGCCTCCCAAAGTCCTGAAATTCCAGGCATGAGTGTACTTGGCTGGAATTCAGTTTTCAAGGTTTCTTTGGGATCCCTTTGGCCAGGAGAGGTCTGTTCAGTTGGCTGTGGGGCTTAGCATTTCATTTTAATTTCTCAGGCCCTTTGAATTGATATTTAGAGACTAGAACTCTGGGGGCAGCAGACAAAATGCGGAGGAGAGGAGCTCCTAAGCTACAAAGATCCCCCGCATCTGAGGAGGAAACCCCACGTGTGGCTCAGGAGTTTTTGTGCCATGGGTGACGCAGTCCCTGAGCTGTTCCTCAATGAAAGTGCACCCTGGTCAACAGGTTTGAGAGATGAGGTCCAACCCAAGCCACTGTCACTCCAAGAGATGCCAGTGCTCAGTGCGTGCAGTCCCTGGTGAGGCTCTAGTGTGGAGACCAGCAAGCAGCGTCCTGAACTCATCCCACTATGGAGGCCATTGCTTGGGACTTCTAAAGCACCCCATGGAACAGCCTAGAGGATCTTCTGTGATAAATGCTGCCTCCACACACGGACTTCCTCATTGCTTCCAGCAACTAAACTAGACAGAGCAAGCATAGAAACAATGTTAGACAATGTCTCTGACTTTGAACTTGAGCTTCCTCCCTCCCATTTTTGCTTTCTCTTTTTCCTTCTTTCTTATGAACTAGTTTTCAAAATTAAGAAAATTGAAAATATGAAAGGAAAGAAACATTTAAAGAAGAGAGATCAACTCCAAGGTCACCCACTCTTGTTGTCCTGCTGTTCTGGGGTCTCTATTAGAGCCCAGTTCTGTGGCATCCCCGCCACATGCCAGGCTCTCATCTGATCTCACCCAGAGGATAGGATCACAGGCAGCAGAGACAAGACGTGGTCTGCGCTCCCTGCCCTTACAACCCATCCTGGAACATGACTTTCCACACGTAGTGACACATGGCGTCAGAGTGCTTCAGGAGAGCCACGCGTGGCATGCAGAACTGGGCAAGTTCATTCCCACCCTTAAAAGCAGTCTCACAGTTTCGTCTTTAGAGTAAAATCACATAAAGAATGGAAAGAATGGCACGTGTTCCAAATGCGACATGGTGGGGATACAAAGCTGTTCTATGAAAACCACAGAGCTTGTTCCAAGATCTCCTATCCTGTTTTCTTTTAGAGGAAAATGGTGCCATCTCCCCCACAACCCAACGGTGACTTGGAGCTGGGACGAGAGCGGGTGGAGCTCATGCTGGCCTGCCTTATGTCACCATGAACAGTGACTGCCCTTCACCAGGCACTGCGAGGGGAATTGGAATGGACAGTGTCGAGGGATACAGCACAGTTAAGGCAGGTGTACAGCAGGTCCTCATCTGCCTCCAGTGGTCAGTCAGTCCCACAAAGCCCAGGGCCAGGTTTTGGACACAGGGGCATGTAAGCAGAGCCGTCGACCCCTGCACAGCCCTCACAGAAAGTTAGGAGAGCAACGTGGAAGGTCCTGGTGTTTCTATCAGACTCCTGTTAGGGACAGTGTCAGCCTCTGCCTGCTGTCCTGGGAGCTGGCTGTGGACCAGAGCACAAGGACCTACAGGTGCACCTGGGCCAGGCCCCTCTGTTCTTGAGCGTTCTGAGTCTTCAGTGGTGGAAACTCTGAGTCAGAACTGGAGGTGAGGGTTTGTTGCCTTGGTGAGGTTCTCTGTAGACTCGTGCAGGAAAGCTTTGTGCAGGGACGAAGTGCTGGACATTAGATTCCAACCTCACCGAGTTTATGGTTTTCCAGGGCCTCCTTTATTATCAGGAAAGGAAATGGCACTGGAATGATGTGGCTTCTCTTGGGACCTGCCATTTGTATGTATCATTTGCAGTTGAGGAACTCTGAGTCTATGCCTGATATGGCTGTTGTTCAAAAATTATATCTGAGGGCATTTTAAACTCACTTAAGAGACTAGCTAAGATCATTAACGAATCCGAGCTTTGGTAGGAATTCTCATTCATATTTCCTTGGTGCTGCCAGATCCTGCCTCATCAGTATTGGATTTGCATTTGGCTTTAAAGAAATAAAGCAAAACCTATGAAAAAGTCACGGGCATTGTTACCCAAATACCCAGTTTTCTTTAGCTTTGCAAAGCCTAGTTTCCTAAAAAATGGTGATTTCCACACTGCTGTATTTTTTTCAAGAGAGATGAGTTGAGGTTAGCTTGAAACTTTTTTTCCTTAGACGCTGCTGGGTTGTATTTCAAAGTAGCTGAGGAGGTGACACCTGTTCATATCACCCCCTGACACTGGACATCCTGAAAATGTGATAAATCCACTCCCAGTGCAAAGAGCTCAAGGAGGAGAAAAGAGACCCATGCAGACTCCTGAATGATGAATACAAAGGCCGAACTTGAAGGGCAATCGTCAGGACGTTCCGCTTCTGGGGGGTAAACTGCCCGGCGCCAGGGAGTGGAGAGTGTGGCATTGCTCCCCAAAGCTGAAAGGAAGTTTTCAGGGCTTCCTGCCTCTCCTGTGCCTCTGATTGCCACCTCCCTGGGCCTGCTTCTGCCATCACACACTGCCCACCAGGCCGGGCAGGATCCCACCACGGTGCAGGTGGGGCCGGCTGCTGCCAGTGGCAGAGACGAATGACGTATTTATTAGCTTGTCAAAGCCTCCCCTGTTTATGGAAGGCTCACCCAGCTAAACAAAACAGTCTGCTTCCCATTGGCTCAGCCCAGGGCCCCTGTCGAGAGCTTCAGCAAAGTGCTTGATGAGGCATAAAATGATGATTAATTAATTTACTGCTCAGTTGATCATCACACTGCGAGGTTTATGGTTCTCCCAGCGGTCAGCCCGCGCTCTGCGGTGCGTGGCCGCGGCTGCCTTTGCTTTGACCTAAGCTCAGAGACTCCTGGGCAGGGAAGGAGGCGGAGGCGGGAGCTGCGTCTCCAGAGACCCCAGGCAGCGGGCACAGGATGCAGCGACAGAGACGTTCCCAGTTGGTCATTAATCAAGACGCACTTGCCCTGGGAACGTCGCCGGCTTCTAGGGCGGCGGTGACGGCCATTTCTTTACTGGCAATGTGCTTGGAGCCGCATCTCAAGGGCCAGCTCTCCACTGTCGCAGGAGAGCCGATTGCTCTGCAGGTGCCTGTTCCCCCTCGTCCTGGGGACAGCGCCCAGTGCCCTTGAGGACTGTGTTTGTTCACAAGTTGAGCGTAAGGGAGGGTTCGGCCTCGCCCTGCTCTGCGCAGAGGTCAACATCAAACACATCAAACAGGCTGCTGAAAACAGTCCAATCACCCAGTTCAATGAAAGGAAGGCTTTGGGGAATGGGATCTTCTTTCTTCTTCTTAATTTTAACTGTATTTAATGCCCAAGTGATTCTACTTGTTGGATTTTAAGAGTTCAGGAAATCTAATTTTACTAAAGTGAAAGCAGTGTTTCACCTGAGAGGTCGTGGTTTGTTTACACGTTCACATGACTGTAGAGAATAGAGTTAAAAGATGGAATCTGTTTACATAGTCAAATGGTAGACCCAAACGTTCACGTCCCTGAGGGACGCTAGTGAATCCCCCTCAGTCCTGAGGAGTCTGCCCTCAGGGCACCTAAACACCACCAGGCAGATTGCATGGCCTGGGGAGCCACCATAGGGCAAAGTCACGTGAACATCAGCTCTGGTTCAAGGGATGCCTTTCCACTCTGGCCCCTCCACGGCAGGAGGGACGGGGGATCTGAGGAAGCTCCACCCATCCTGCAGGCCCAGCACATGATTCTGCATTCTGCTTAGGATGTCAGGAGCCCAGGATCCTGCACACCGTTGATGTGACCTTCCTCTGTGGCCCAGGCCCTCTTCCAGACCTGCTCCCGGTGGACCCTGTAGACTGCTTTCCCAGGGTCAGCAGAACACGTGCAAACTCCAGGCTGAAGAAGCCCTAGAGACCTTGCCAGGCAACTGCTCCCTGCCCCCAACTCACCCCTCCAGGTTTTAGGGTGAAGTGGCTCAGACACCGGCTTCCCCAACCTCACTGAGATCACACATTTGGCCACGCAGCTCCCTCTGAGAGAATCAGAGCCAGTTCAGCTGGTGGCTGAGCAGAGCCTGTCTGATGGACGCCATGATGAAGCCATCAAGGGGTGGCGTGCAGTGGTGGGGGCCAAGTGTGGTCCATGGCAAGTGACCTGCTCAAGGCGGTCTGCTGGGTGGAACAGGTGCTGGCCCAGGAGGGTGGTCCAGGGGTGGGGGTTGGGGGACTGGGCCAAGAGACCCCATCGCATCAGGGACCAGACCCTGCTCCTGGCTTCTGACCAGAGCAGGCCAGCATCAACCAAACAGAGACTAATCGGGAACATAGCATTTCACAAGGCATTGTTGGCATGCATCACAAACACCACTGCAGCCCGTGGGACCCTCATGCCACCATCCCGTCACCCACCCAAAACAGCTCAAGGGGCAGAGGGGTGCACCTGCCATGAGTCAGGAGCAGAAGGCCTTTGCCTGTAATCCATGTCATGTTACCCTTGGTTATTCAGGGGTGTGAGGTGAGTTAGGGAAGCTATCATATGAGAAAGTATTTTAGAAATGCAAATTTCACAGGAGGATTTCTCATACCGGGTTTTCCTCAGAAAAGGGGCTCAAGGTCCATTATGGTTGCAGTCACCTGATATTCTCCATACGATGGAATATGAGCAGCGCTAAGAAGCCCACCAGCTAAGAAGCCAATCAGATTTTTCTCATGGCAACACTTCCCAGGCTTGGAGCACAAGAGAACTCAGCATTCACCTTGCATGGGTGCGAATTCTCCTGGGAGCATGAAGCCGTGTTCCTTGGCCTACACTGGGAGAAGGCTGGCCAAATTTAAGGCATGAGAAACGATTAACCACATCTTGGTTGAGTGCCAAGGTGAGAGATGACTCTGGTGACTGGACAAGGCACGGCACATCATCTCCTTGCAGGAGGAGCTATGCTGGCCTAAGGGACCGGGCTGACGGGGGATCGGGGCTGGACGGGGAGCCTCTGAGTGGGCTTTCCCAGAGCTCTCAGCAAGTGGCAGTGGGTGCTGGTTGCTCCTCCAGAAGGAACCTCACGGGAACCGGGGGTTCTGTGCCTCCACTGCTGTCCAGAGTTGTGTGTGGCCAGGTGCTGGGAAGGACCTCGATGGACGAGGGACCAGGGCTGGCATTGGATGTCTGGGGCGATGGTGCATTGGGAGGCCATGGGGATAGGGGCACACTGCAGTGAACCTGAACCTGGGGCAGGCGGTGCAGGCTCATGTGACCCGGAGCCGCCTGGGTCTCTAGGCCTGAGGACAGGCTCTGCACAGCCGGGCTGGAAGCCCTAGGTGCGAGAGCAGGGGCAGTGCTGCAGAACAGCAGAGGTCCCAGCAGACTCTCAAACCCACTCTGTCCCTACACTCAGAGCACAGCCCCCCGGGGAACCTATGACTCCCTGGAGCCCCACAGCGAGAACATGTGGGCTGCTTGGCCATACTCACCTGGGTATCTGGCTGGGACCCCAAGCGTGCAGGTGGTTGTGAAGATGGCAGAGAAATGTGCGTCCAAACATGTAGGGCAGGGCAGGGATGGCCCCTGTGGCGCAGTCGCCTCTAGACAGAATAGGGCAGTCCTTACCTTTTCGGATGACTTGAGGAGATCATGAAGGAGAATGAGCCGATGCTCTGGGACCAGGGGGAATGCCTGGCAAGCCTTCCACCTTTGTTCACTTCCTCCTGTGCCCGTGGAAGAAGTACAAGCACTCGGGCCAGGGGGAAGGAAGGGGCCTGGGGGTCTTTGGTGGGTGGGTTTGTTCCTGACGGCTGGAGGGGCTCAGTGGGGGGCAGTGGTCATCGGGGAGTGTGTTCCAGCCAGCGTTGGGGTCGGATGGAGGGACATGACTCGCCAAGCTCCTGACTGCTATCTTTCCTCTCTCCGACTTGAAATAGAAGCGCCTGGAGTTGGTTATTTACCCCTAATTTACTGCCTCTCTTTTGTTCTTTGCAAACCCTGCTCGCATTTTTTCCTGTTTGAAAGGGTCACTTTGGTGTCACCAGGATTATAAAGCGTTGTCTCCTTGAGCTCATGCAAGGGTGAGGCTCTCCACAAGGGGCATTTTGAATTTTCTAGTGCACGTGCACACACACACACACACACACACACACAAATATTTCTAGCATATATATATATATAACATATGTGTATATATGTATATAAAATATGTGTGTGTGTATATATGTATATTTTTTTCTTTTAAAAATTAAAAACCGTATTTTGCCAGGCCTATGCATGGTGCAATTTAAAACCAGAATTTAATTTTTAGAGAGTGGCTTAATGTGGCCGAATGCTTTCTAAGGCCAATTATGACATCATCCCAGGGAAGGCCGCCTGGGCTAATGGGGCCGCATTCGCTCCCGTTATGGTAAATAAGCCCATGTTTCACACAACGGCGCAATAACCCCATCTGGCTTGCACCATTTTCTCCGAATTTTTTTTCCTACTGACTGTTAGCCATGTGTCCAGGATATTCAAGCTAATGAGTGCCATGTTTCCTTCTGAGCACAAATAATTGAGCTCTACAACTGGGACTTCATCAAAACTTTCGAGTCAGAGAGGTTTTGTTTTTTAAAAAAAATGGATCTCAGTCTTCTTTTTTGGAGATTTCCAAATTACTTTGTGATTTGGCATCATAGGAAAAAATTAAGTTAAGCACAAAGGCACAATGGCCAAGGAATGCGGGTCTCGCGAGCCGGTCACTGAGCCATGCCTAGGGACAGAGGCAGGGGTGGGCCAGGCACCTTCTGCGGTGGGCTCCGGCCCCTGGGCTCCTTCCCTTCCCCACGTGAGCCCTGTGGGTGACCCGCACCACCCCTGTCCCTGCAAGCTGCAAAACAGCACAGCTGTATTTTCCTTTAGAAATCTCAGAGACTGCTGAGGAAAAGGATAAAGGAAGCAAATTGAAATTTACCATTTTTCAAAGGTGTCAAGGATGAAATGAGAAAGCAGAACCCTCCTGAAAGTGGCAGTTAAGGCTCAAGTATATTGAGTATCATAATTAAGCTTTTTAAAGTTTGAGCTTTGTAAATTTCTTCCTAAGGAAGGAGCATTTTGGGTGCTCACTGGGAAGGTGGTTTCCTGAATTCCAGGTGATCCCAGAGCTTCCCGAGGAAGGCAGGAGCCCTTTCCATACAGTGCTCTGGGGCCCACAGTAAGACAAAGTTTGACATTCTAATCTGACTTTTCGTGGGCTCCAACAGGCTCCCCCTAGTAAGTAAATTTTTTTTTCCAAAAGAGCATCAGGAACTTGGACTAAATCAATGAAAGAATAATAAAAATAACCCTATATGTGTTTCTTGAGCAAAGGAAAGATAAATTGTCTTCAAATGCAAATGATCGCACAGCCTCCATTCACAGTGGGGTTTCTCTGCTTGCTGGAGGCCCTCTGCCTCCAAATGAATATTTCCAAGGATTCGGTTGCCCAATATCTGATGACTTGTTCTTGAGTTTGACTGAAAAGTCAAGAAGGAAATGTCCATTATTTTCCTCATTTGATTTATGAGTGTTACAGTAGGGAACATTTTCCTGAAAAAATGAGAAATTTTTCCTTGAAATGCAATCGTGTGATGAAGTGACAGTATCTCAGTCTGGAAACCGTGACTGAGGTATGCAAGTCAAGGGGGGCCAGGACAGTCACTGAGACAGGCGCACGCTGCTTTCACACTCGGGTTTCATTTACTCCTCCCGGTCCTGCTGACTCATGGATTGTACAAGTTTCAGGAGACTCACTTTACAGAGACCCTGAGAGTTCATGCCTGCGTCTGGACCAGACAGGGTCCCCTGTTTCCTCATGTTGGGCCTTTGAATTGAGACGGTGAGAGAAACGTGTGGAGCAATAGCAGCCCCCAGACGCTGGCCCCGGGTGGTGTCAGGAATGGAACGGGGGAGAGTCCCTGAGTGGAATGGCCCATGTCGCATGGAAGATCCGAGCCCTAGCTGACCATAGCATCAACGGTTTGGTCCCTTCTTCCTTTTCTGCGCAGCTGCCCCACGGCTCTCCCCCACCTCTGCAAAGATGCTCCCTGCAGCGCGGAGATGGAGGGAGGGCAGAGGAGGGAGTTTGCACGCAGGACGGCTCTGCCACTAATAAAGATGCAACACCTGGTGTTAGGTGGAGATTTACTTGTATTGATGCAGATTTACTGCTCCAAGAAAAGAAAAAAAAAAACAAAAACAAAAACGGAAGCCTTATTGTATGATCAAAGCTAATAAAAATAGAAAACAAATCACACTGTGGACCGAATAGAACCCGTGCACTGTTTAATGAACATTTATTG
Source organism: Ateles fusciceps (assembly GCA_036589455.1). Classification (NCBI taxonomy): domain Eukaryota; kingdom Metazoa; phylum Chordata; class Mammalia; order Primates; family Atelidae; genus Ateles; species Ateles fusciceps. Next base: position 7,902,704 of record JAZHEH010000586.1, read on the forward strand.
ACCAGTAACCTGCAACTAATGTAGCTATGGATTTTTACTTTGTCTATTCATGGCTTCAAGAAGGAATCGGTCGGTCTCCCTGGACAGGAGGATGAGCTGGTAGTTAACAAAGCTGCATTTTATTTAGTGCTAAACAAAACATCAATTTAAATTGGAGGTGGATGGGAACACCATCACCTTGGTTTATGTGGGCTGGGATCATCTGAGTGAATACGTTTCTGGACGGCTCTTTGTGGGATACGCATGGTTTATTATGTAGGGCGCATCCTATCCATTTACAAAAAGTGATGGGAGAATTAGTCAATGTCCAGCATCCCTGGGTGGGAATTTTAAACTAATATCCCTCATGTAGAACGTTTTTTTTTTTTTTTCAAATAAACTCTGCCAAACACAGTGTTGTGTCTTCCAGAGACTCAACATCCTAGAGTCTATTATAATCCCTTGCACACAGAGATACAAATGAACAAACGGGTTCTGTTCATTGTACATACAATTTAAAAAGCCCATGATCTGAATTAGATAACCAGACTTCTGAGTCCACCATCGTCATCTCGTCACAGCCGAGGTCCGGCCCTGGGGGGCCTGTCTTCGAGGGAAAGTTACCCCCCTGCCCCTCTCCTGAGATGGGAAGCTCGCAGCCTCCCTGGGCTGTCCATCTCAACACCAGCCAGGACAATGTGTGAAATCGCCTTCTGACCGTGGATCCACCCCTAATCTCAGGACGTGAGGCAAAAACCAGGCCTATCCCGGCCTCTCCCACGTCTCCATGGGAGGGTGAAGCTGTCATCACCCTGAGTCTTCTCTTCACCAAGGCTCCTGCTTCTGAGATCCTCTGTTGAACCTCAGAGGCTGTCCCCTAGCTGGCCCCCCGCCCCCCCCCGCCCAACATCAGGCCAGGGACCTGACACAGTGCTGGACATAGGGCCATCTCGCTTCATCTGAGATCGTCTTTCCCCAAGATGAAGCTCAACCTCAGAAAGGCTAAACCTTTGTCCCAAGACCCCACAGGGAGTTGGTGGCAGGTCTGGGGCTGGCTCTCTGGCATCGGCCTGGTGCCTGTACCCTTCCAGTTAGACTTCTGGTGCTTCTAATTGGCCCACATCCTTAAACAGTCCACAGCTCCAGCCAGGCGTGGTGGCTCACGCCTTTAATCCCAGCAATTTGGGAGGCCGAGGTGGGTGAATCACAAGGTCAAGAGATTGAGACCGTCCTGCCCAACATGGTAAAACCTCGTCTCTACTAAAAATACAAAAAATTAGCTGGGCATAGTGGCTGCGCCTGCAGTCCCAGCTACTCAAGAGGCTGAGGCAGGAGGATCACTCAAACCCAGGAGGTGGAGGTTGCAGTGAGCCGAGATCATGCCACTGCACTCCAGTATAGCGACAGAGTAAGACTCCATCTCAAAAACAAAAAAAGTCCACGGCTCCCAGAACTAAGCGGCAGGGCACGGGGACCTGCACAAGGAAACATGGACCATTTTCCTGCCTGGGCCACAGCCCGAGACTCTCCCTGGCCCTCAGTGCTCAGGGCTCTTCTGGCTCTGCACAGTGTCGGCCACCACGGGGAACTTCCGCTTCTACCTTCATGGGTCTGGGGAGCGGCATGGGGAGGAGATGGCCTTCCTGGTGCATTAGCGGCCCCCACACAGTGGGCATTCATTCAGCCCCAGTTCCATTGGGTTTCTCCGAAATGAAACAGGGAGCGTGCCAACCACAGTCTCCGGAATGAGAATCCCGTGCTCAGCAAAGGTGGCTGTCCTGGTTGAAATAACTCGGTGCATTTTAATTTATCCTTTGGAAGTCATGTATGTGAGGAACAGAGAACACAAACAACTTAAAATAACTTTGATAACATAGACTCTGACCATCTCGGCAGTACTAGCCGCTGCCCCTCTGTCCCCTGGAAATAAATCAGGTCCTGCACCATCCACCCCCAGCTTGCTCTCCCTTGCCGCTGAGAGCCGGGGGTAGCTTGTGTGAGGCAGCAGATAACTTTTCTTCAGGAGGATGGGGGAGACAGCCCTGCAGCATGGAGAAATCTGGCACGTTCCCACTGCCACTTTTGTTTGTGGGTGGGTGCATGTCTGACGTGTGCAGCTGTGCCAATCCCACTGTTAGCACAGAGCAATTGTCCACAGTGGGGGGGATGGCTCATTCCTTCTCAAATCATGGTGTGTCACCATCAATCAAGGTTTGCTGAAAGTCAAACGTTGGCGGCGTCACTCGGTTTTGGTTCAAATGCTCCCTGCAAGGGGCTCGGCGTGCAGGTGGAACTTCCAGGAAAGTGGGGTTCTGGGAGAAGTCAGATCATTACAGACCTGGCCCAAAGACTTTCATACGGATGAGCTCACCTGTGGCTCTGGATCCTACCTCCCTTCCTAACTGAGGAGAGACAAAGTGACCACCCGGGGATCAGAATCAATAAACAGAGAGTGAGCTGAGGAGAGAGAAGCTCTAACATCTGGGAGCTAAAAATAAAATCACACCTGGAAGGCAAGCAGAGCACTGGTGTGGATGCCGACTTCTGCCATGGGCTGGGTTCCTGTACCTGAGCAGTGAGCTCTGGGGTTGTTTTCAGAGCAAACCACAACCCGAAGCTCATCCCAGCCCGAGCGCTGGACTTCAACAGCGCGGCTGCCTGCATCTGCTGTCCACGTGCTTAAAGCCTCAGCCTGGAAGAGGGTGCCGTGCAGGTGAGAACGGTGAAGAGCTCCACCTCCTGAGCAGACCTGCCTGGCTGTGCCCCTGACTCCATGTCTTCCAGTAGCAGCCCTTGGCCTAGTGACTTCCTGGATCTCTCGCAGCGGTGGCTGCACCCAGCTGTACCCTCGCTTTCCAACTTCCCATACAGTGATGCCACACTGGGAGCTGGAAACTGGCCAGGCTGGGGACATTGACACCATAGAAATGGGCACGGGCTGCAGCTTGGTGCTTCAGTTTCCTGGGCAGCCGCTGCACGCTGCCTCCTCCACGTGACTCAGCTTCTCTGTGCAGTGGGTGTCCTCATAGCACGGACTCTGCCCGGGTAGTGTGAATGCTGAGATAACACAGGAACAAAGCTTGCAAAGACACACGTGGAGTTGCTCTCATTCTTATTAGCAGTCCCTGTCTTTGGGCTGGACTCCCGTATGACAGCTTCCCTTATCCAGTGGAATGAAAGCTCGGGGCGAAGCAGCACCAGCCGGACAGCACTGAGGAGCAGGTGTGGCCTCCGAGAAAAACAAACTTCACAGGATTCATGTTCAAGGTGAATTTCGTACAACTTGTGGAGGGGAAAAATAAAACCCAGCAAGAAGTGGCAGTGATTGAGCAAATAAAATCCAAATGAGTCACAGGCTCCGCAGGACTCAGTCCTCTGCAAGGCTTTCTGAGAGACCCGGTGAAGCAGGTGTCAGAGTGGCCCCCTCCCGCCCGCCTTCTGCAGCTCTGCAAGTAGAGGCGCAGGCACCACTCGCAGAGGCTTGGATGCTTTCTCCGAGTGCGCCTCCTCCTCACTGGCACACAGCTGACTCGAGCAGATAGGGGCACCGCGGGGGAAGGAGGAGAAGACTCACTTTCCAGGCCTTATGAGAGCTCCAGTTTCCCAAAGATTTACATTCTTGTTCAACAAGCACATAAACACCCCGTTGGCGGTGTGTTTGTGATGACGATAGGAGCTGGGCAGCGCTCGCATCCGGCCCACAGTCTCCTGTCGGAGCAGGCGCCATGGCTGAGGAAGTGCAATGTCTTCTTTGCCACCAAAGAAACTACACACTGCAAATGTTGTCACTCCCCCTGCAAAGAGGCTTTTATAAGGAATCTTTGGAAATTCTCAGTATTCCTTTGTGGTGCGCTGATGGTTAGTTTTAAGATTCCGAGCCATGGTAGTGTTGTGAGTGAATCAAAGTGTTTGGGCATGAGGCCGGGCTCCCCCTGAGCATGGATGGTGGCTAACAGGGCCAATTTTTAGGAGCAGGAAACAGAAAGGAAACACCACCACTCCTAATTCCTTAAGACTGAAAATGGCCTCTCTGGCTCCATGAGGACTGCCTGGGTCCACTCGGTTCCCAACATGTGCACACCACCTTCCCTTCCTTCTCCTGCGATGAGAAGTCAGTGCAGAGGTCACGTGCTGCCTCTGGTGCGATGTGTCCTTCTCGTTTTCACACCATGGGCTGTGATGTTCCTCATAGTGCACAGATATTTCCGGTACCTCCGGCCTCAGAAGAACTAGAGATGCACAAACCACATGCACCAAGTCCCAGCATAGTTCACAGGCTCCCATGCCAACTTCTGCTTCTCCAGTTTTAGCCCTGCTGTTGGGGCAGCACTGCAGGGAAGCATGTGGCCGGGCAGAGCCACGATGGCCAGTCGGGGGACCTTGTCCAGTGTCTTGTTCTGTGGATCTTGGGCTGAACCCACACCGGGGTCCAAATGAGGGGCCTGTTTGTAGACTCACACCTGGTGATTTTGCTCACAGCGCTGTGATAAGGCTGTCATCTGCTCACCCCAGGCCTGTGTGAGTCAGGATCCTTGCTGGGAAAGTGTCCACAGCCTCGGGTCTGTGCTCTGACGCTCACCTGGGAGGACTTTGCTGGTAGGCATGGAAGGGCCTTGGCTTTGCTGGTCTACAGCATGAACTTCAGTGAAAGGCCGACTCACCCTCCAAATCCAGGCGGACTCCTACCGTGGCATTTCCCGACGTTTTCCGTCTGCTCTCTCCGTTCCTCTGCAGGCACACCTCTGTCAGCCCAGGGCCGTGCTGGGACCTCACCCCTGCCCCACAGGTTGAGTTGTCACATTCACCAAGAGTCAGCTGTGGATTTCCTAGACCCATTCACACCAATTGTTGCTGTTATTAGACTACACAGTTTAATTAAATTCTGGGTAATTGAAGCTTCAATATAAGAATAATACAAAAGAATAATATAAGTGAGAAGAGATTGTTGTCTATGGAACCTGAACTGCCTGCTTCATAGATGTTTTATGAGGTTATTGTTTAAACATTCTGTCGTACAACTCTACAAGATTTTTAAAAATCTGTTTCGTTACTACACTCAGGTTACTTTGCAGGTGCCTGAATGCATTCCTGGACTCTGCAAACACAAACACAAAATCAGAAACCACAGATTCCGAATCCCTCCAATGAAGAAATTCTAATCTGAAGAAAAGTCTTTGACCCTATACCAAAATTAGTGATTTGAGGCGTGTTTAGATTTCTCAGTACCTGAAGCATGTTTATATCATTTATAATTGGCTGATTTTTACTGATGGGACTACTGCTCAGTCCAGCAGGAAGGAACGGAGGCTGGCATTGTGTTCAGGACGCTGGTGGGGGGGTCTCTTGGAGTGCCTGGGTTGTGGAACGCTCTCCCCCACTTAGCTCCTACTCAGAGCCCCCTCCTCAGCAGCAGCCGCACACGTCTTGACCTATTATATCACAGTCATTTTCCTGGTAATTAAATGTACATTCCTCACAATGAAAGGTTAGAAGACATCAAGGGCTTCCTGGCAGAAGAACTGACAGGGGTTTGTGGAGAAGATCGTTGTATACACATCACAGGCAAGTCCCTGTGCTCCGAGACAGCGCAGGGATGACAGATGCCAAGAACAAATGCTAAAGGTAACTATTTTCCAATATCGCTTGAAAAGTGCATATCTAATTAGAGAAAATCTGTTTACACTCACCAGTAAAACGAACGGATGAAAGAAAGAAAAAAACTAGGTCAATCTGAGATCTGTGTAAGTCTAGTCTCTAATGGCACAATCATTAAAAATAATTTCAATTATTCACATTTGAATGACTTTAATATAAAGCTTTTTAAATAACGTGAAATCTGCTGCACAAAGTCAAAATTAAAGGATGGTCGAGTTCATCTCTGACATATTATCTGAGCTCGTGCATGGTGAAGAGAGCACAGTGAAATGTTAAATTTCACATAAAATATTCTGGTTTTCTCTGGTTTATTTCAGAGTTATGGTGTCATTTGTGATTACATTTTATGAGAAGATAATTACAAGCAGAACCATTTTTCTGAGCATGCAAAGGGTGATGTAAACGTTAAGATAAATGCATTTGAGGACATTAATAAGCTCAATTCTTTCCAACTTGATGGATTTGTAACTTTCAACTGTGTCATGTAGACTTAAAATAGCGCTTCTCGATTGCATTCTTCTCGACAGCCCCGTACAGTTCAGAAATTCCCTCCTACCTCAGGAAGAGGAAGACAGAGTCAGGCTCACAGACAAATACAGTCTCTAGCTCTAGATGGGATATAGCCAGCTCACATACTGAAGGAAGAATTAAGTACTTTGAAAACACGTAAATATTAAGAAATGAGACCTGAAATGTATGTGTCTTTCGCTGTGGTCACCGAGTATTCTACAAGTGGAAAAGGTGAGGGAAGCCAATTGAAATTTAGACATTTTCTGAGGAGTTAAGGATGAAATGACAAAATAGAACAGAGCTTCCTAAACGGTGAAGATCAAAACTCAAAGCATATCAAATATAATCAAACTCGTAAATTTGGGCTTAGGACATAGATCACTTCCAAAGAAAGACCACACAGGGAAGCTAGTATACCTGCAGGCCCAGGTGAGGGGATGGGTCCCTCTCGAGTCCCTGAGTTCTTCTATTCAGCACTCAAACACTCCTGGTTCCTCAGCAGTCAGTGAGTTTTCTGGGTGCAAATGCTCACTCAAGGTGTCGCGGACATCCCGTGTATAAAAGAGGACAGGGTCTGTACCGTACAGTGTAGTCCTCAAAAATGGCAGGTACCTGCCTTCTGGTTACTGAGTTAACGTGCGGATTTCTTCACCTGTGACAAAAACTGTTTATAGTTTTCTGAAACGTGACAAGTATCTATTAGGTAAGATTATGATACTTTCATTTTCAAAACTCATGCTAATAGATTTAAATAAGCCAAATGGAATTATTAGGTGGTCTTTTTCAATAATTGGCAAATGGCACCGACTACTTTTAATGAGGGGAAAATGTGAGAAAATAGGAATATCTTCTGAATGTCAAGAACTCACAGAGAGGAAAGCTGAGGGCCTTATGCACTCAAGATTGAATCCCATATTGAAGACACATATCTGACTGTAGATTAGATATATTCTATTTTTTTCTAGCTGTCTCTTCTTTTTCTTGATTCTTTTGTTTCTTTTCTCCTTTTTACAGATTATCTTACATCTGTCCATGTTAAACTACATATTGACATGAAGTGATTAATTGTTATTGTTCCATTGTATTCAGATGATTTAAATTTTTCATCTGTGTTTAAGCTGTTCTATTAGTTATCCTATTTCATTTAAAATAATCAGCATATATAATTAGGGCATTTCCATTCTTTCATTAAAATAATTGATGGAAGGGGACAGGTATAGGGGCTCACACCTGTAATCCCGGCACTTTGGGAGGTCAAAGTGGGGGATCACTTGAGGTCAGGAGTTCAAGACCAGTCTGACCAAATGGAGAAATCCCACCTCTACTAAAATTACAAAAATTAGCCGGGTGTGGTGGTGTGCACCTGTAGTCCCAGCTACCTGGGAAGCTGAGACAGGAGAATAGCTCCAACCCAGGAGGCAGAGATTGCAGTGAGCCAAGATCCCGCCACTGCCCTGCAGCCTGGGTGGCAGAGGGAGACTTTGCCTCAAAAACAAACAGAACAACTGGTGGAAGTCTTGTAGCAGAACGGTCTGAAAGTTATCACTGCAAATTGCTCCGGACCATTTTGATGAAGAGGGGTCGCTCTTATCTCTACATTAGAAACAGCAGTGAGGTGAAGCTCTCAGGGGATAGCTTGTTTATAAGAAAGCAATGCTAGTGAAACAGAAAACCTCATTTAGACTAAGACATAGCCCCACCCCTGCATTTCTGTGTCTACAAGGTCCCCTTGCTGCGGATCTGGTCTGATCTGGGGCCTCAGATCTCTTCCAGTATGTTCGTGCGTCAGCACCACTGTGCGCCAGGCACTGTTCTAGGCACAAAGGATCCGTGGTGAGCTGGAAGGGATGTGGCCTCTGCCCTCGTGGAATTTATAGGTGAAAGGAGACACAGGCGTGAGTTAGATATCATATGAGCTCACGAGAAATTGCAACTATGGACAGTGTGGGAAGAGAAGGCACAAGCCAGCACGGGTCCCTGGGATGAAAGGAGCTCAGCAGGTCTGGGAGGTCGGGGAAGATTTTTTTGACAAAGTGGACTTGAGCCCATGTATAATGGAGCTCCCTGTGCACGGGGAAGGGGGAGCTGCTGAGAGAGGAAGCATCTGCAAAGGCCTGGTGGCAAGAGGTGACACCAGGAGTGTGAGCTGCAGGGCATGGCATGCAAGAGGCACCTGGAAGATGGGGTAGGAGCAGGCACGCCCTCCTGATCATGGTGAGGGTGAGCTTTGTTTCTCTTTCAGGAAGCCCTGGAAGGTGTGCCAGAGGTGGGCCAGGCAGCTGGGTTTGCTGTGTGTTTCCAACAGAGCATCTCACTGTCTGTAGGGGTGGGGGACCCTGAGCAGGAGCTGAGTGGGCGGGGTACACCAGCCAGAGAGTACCCGGGCTGCATCCTCCTGGAAAGCCAGTGCTGTGAGCCCATTGCCAACACAGCAAGGCCCACAGTAACACTGGGACTCTGGGCTGGGGGAAATCCCAGCACCTGAGGTCTGATCTGATCCCACTGGTGGTACTGGAGCATTTCTGGATCACCTAGAAGCCCCAAGTGGAGAATCTCTAGTCTGGCTCTATCTTATGGAAATTTCATTTTCATATACAATATATACCAGTCAGAAAGAAAGGAATACTTGGATTCTTGGTGTACAGTACTTAGGAGAAATATTTTCCTGGGACCCAGAAAATCAGAGAAACAGTGTTCTCCTGTGCTGAAGTCACCTGGGTGAGCCTTCACCTCCTGGTCCTTGCCTCATGCTGCCAGATAGGCTTGTCTCCTCTGCCCTCTGTGCCCAAGGACCCCCACACCTGTCTCAGTCCATCGTTCCTTCTTTGGCTCCTGCTGGTGCCCACATGCAGATCCCTCACTGCCTGTAATGCCCCAAGTCACAGCCCTTCCAGATCCACCACCTTCCCCAGAAGCTCCTGCTTTCCCGCTGTTCTTGGTGGCTTAACTGCTGACCCAGCTGCTCAAACTGGACCCTGGGGATCCTGCCGAGTGTCCCCCCACTTCTCTCTCATCAGGTCCTGATGTTCTGCCTCCCTCGGTTTCTGCAGTTCTCCCTTGCCCCCGACGCTGAGTGTCTTCCTCACCTGGGGTTACTCTCAGCTCTGCTGTTGCTAATTGCTCATTGTCAGGTTTCCTGCCAAACCTTCAGATGCTGGAACTTGAAGGAAACCAGGAAGCCAGCTGTAAATGTCAGGGGATCTGTAGGCTCTGCAGATGGTTAGAAGCCCCCTGAAGGCAGACATGAGGGGTACCCCTCTGTCTGTTCATCTTTTAATTCCCCACGCCTGGCAGTGTATGTCACATGTGCCAGAGAGCCAGAATCAGTTGTTGTGAGGTTGCATGTTAATATCCTGCCAGGTCACACTGGGAGTGGGTTGGGCCACAGGCAGGCAAGCGTCCTTTACCGCACACAGAGGGGCTGTCCGAGCAAGGGAGAAACCAGCAGAAGTGCCTCATTCCCCTCCTGACTGGGAAAATCATGACTGGCTCTGGAGACATCTGGTGTGAGCCTAGAGGCCTAGGACAGACATCTTGGTCATCCTGGATGCCCTGGTAAGAGGTGCCTTGTGTCTACCTTTGCAGGTCACCTAGGCACACGTAGAAATGGTGTGTGCCCCACCAATGGGAGAGAAGGCCAGGAGTCTACAGTGATTCTCCGTCTTGGGTTTGGGATCTGATCTGAGTAGATAGTGAGGCCTTTTCCTGAGGCAGGGGCATGCTTTGAGGGAGGCCAGAGGATTGGTTTAAGGTGTGTGGAGTCTGAAGTGCTGACGGCAGTCCCAGTGTCCATGTGAGGTACCCAGGGATGGGCGGGGAGGGACAAGGCCATGGATACACATCTGGAATTGATTTGGGGGAGCGGGGCCTGAGCAGCGGATGAGGTTCCCAGAGAGTGGAAGGAGAGCATGTACGTGCCACGAGTGAACCCGAGGGACAGTTGCTCAGCCTTCACTTTGGACTTTCTTCACGTCTGTCTTTAGGGGAATAATTTACTTTGTTATGGCGAGAAGTACGGAATGTCTGATGACAAGTCCAGTGATGTCTGAAGACAGTAAGGGCATCTGATAAGACATTCTAGCTTACTAATTAATAATTGTGTTTCCAAGAAGTCGTAATTGTCATGCATTCCACCCACATAAAATGGTGTCAGATGCTCCAGTGACTGACAAGTGGGAGGAACAGGAAAATCTGCTGCTCACTGTTCCTTTATGTAGACGTTTGATTAAGAACTGGCTGTGTGTGAATGCACTGAGAAGGTTGAGGAGGGAATACGGTTGTCCTTGTCTTCTCCCACCCAAGTCTGATCACACTTAAAGAAAGCGTTGGGCTCAGCCCCCCCACTTGCTACATGTGCTCCCCAGGTGTTGGGGGCAGGAAGTCAGACCTCAGGTTTTGACAACAATAATTTTATCTGTTGAAGAACAACCAGGAAGGTCATTCCCTCTCCCTAGCATTGCCAATGCAGATGGAGGGCCATTGCTTCCTTTGCCCTTTATTTTCCCAGGAGTTCTTAATTGCTTTTGGTACTAGATTGTAGACAGCATTTATTTAAGGCATGCAACATATTTCTGATGAATGCATTCCATGCGGGGTGGGTCAGGACGCCCCTCGCTAGGATCGTGCTGGTTTACAGCCAGAGCGAAGCAATGGGGCTTGCCTGCAACAGGCAATTATCATCAAGGACCTCACATAGGTAAGTGGGTTGACATTTTTCCATTTTGGAAAATTTCTTTTTAAAACAATTTTGAACCTGGATCAACCTAGCTAACATATTTTCATTTTACCCTGGCAATGGTAGCAAGGGTGTGCTCCAGTTGGCCGAGCCAATTTTTTTCCAATTTTTTCCTACTCTCCATAAGTTCCCTTTGTCTCTGAGATTCACATGCTGTGTGAATAGGCTGTGCCTTAAAAGGCAGACCGTGGTGCCTCTTAAGCTCCATTAGGTCACCTCCCCAGTGGCTTCCTGTCTTCTCCAGAAAACGCATTTCTCCAACCACAGGTAAATATTGCAAATAAAATTGTTGAGCAAATTTTAAAACACTAAGGTTTTATTTTTTAATTTGCTTTATCACATATTCTGAAGAAAGAATGTATCGGTGAGATGTAAGATTACGATTTTTGACATTGTAAGAAAAATTTACTTTAAATTTTTAACATCTACCATCTTGCATGATTTTTAGGTCACATTCTCCAGAGTGCCCCCTAGACAGGCAGTGTATGCACAGGCTGATTATTAAGGAATGACTTCCAGGTGTGGAGGGAGCAGGACAGGGAAGGGAGGACACCAGGCGGAGCTTAGTCCGGACAGAGTGCCAGCCTCAGCCTGGTCCCACGGGGAGGGATCTGGACTGCATTCCTGCTTCTAAGCTTCTTCAAACTCAGGCAGTGGATCTGCGTTCCTCCTCTGCCTCAGGCAGCCCTGCACTGGGCCTCCCAGAAAGGAGTGAGCAGGGGTCCATCCCCAGGGACTCGAGCTTTCGTCATTTGACAGAGTGGCCCCAGTGGCCACTCTGGATAAAATTTCTGGACCAAGGTTATTTTTGTCCATTTAGAAAAAAAAAATCCAATACTTTATTTTTCTTTCCTAAGGATGTATACCAGTTTCTTCTTATTCTTATCATGGAAAAAGTTACCGGGCAATGACCAAATATTCGCCATTGCCCATACACTGACTAGTAACTGCAGTGTTCTTGCAATCTGCCTTTGGAGGGAAGTTCTCCAAAGAGAATCTCAGATGCGGGCAGTTGAAGTGGAGGCTACATCAGAAGTGTGTGACAGGCACACGTGCTGACCTCTTCAGAAAGATTCCGGAAGAAATAAATGAAGAAGGAGGAAATGGCGGCTCGAGCATAATCATGATTTTTTTATTCAGGGGAGGTTCAGCAAGTATTCTGCAGCTTTAAAATTTAAAGACTAATTTCACTAGAGACTAAGGTATCAGCCCAAGAAAGCTATTAATTTATGTGGCTGATAAATCTTGGTTGATAAATGGACATTTCCCATGCTATGGAAAATGTTTTTGTGGTTTTGCTAAGATGATAAATGTTTCTTTAAAACTTTTCAAAATGAGCTTGACTATATAATACTAATAAATAATTTGCATTCCTTTGATCATAAAAATGCATATAGAAAAACATACGGAAGTGTTAAAAGTTGTCAATACATTGCAGTGATATTTTTGTTACACCCCAACTCAGCATCAATGGGAAATTTTACTGCAGTATTTGCTTCTAAGTAAATTGTTTGAGTTTATGCCAATTGTTTTTATAGTAAAAAGATCATGGCAATGGAAAGAATAGGTCAATTCTAGGTGAGCAGTTTGCCCTCTCTCCAAATAAAGTGTATAATTTTGAGAGCAGAATACTATGTACGAGAGAGCTGGGTCATATTCAAGTGGGTGGGGAATCTGGAGACGAAGCCACGGGAATATAGACCCACTGGATGCAGAGTCCAGCAAAAGCTGCAGCTGGGAGCATTGTGCCCACGGAGCCCCTCTCCCCCCTGCCCATGGCTGGCTCCTTTCAATGCCTGTTCTTTTAATCTGTGATGAAATTAAAATTTATTCCAGCATTTAAAAAGGAAATCAATTTGTTTAAAAATCCCACAACTGCCTTCAATTCTATAATCTTTTGTTTTTCAGCTTTTGCCTAAAACGTATACATATTATGTTCATATTTTAGGAATGATTTCCTTAATAGTCTCTGACGTTAGAGTCATGAAAATACAAAAAATAAAAAATGGTGGGTCTTATTTGTAAAGGTGAAATCTAATATTCAAATGTTAACACTTTTAGAAAAAAGAGTTTTTTTACTAGCTACCTTAAATTATTTGATGGAAAAAAGTGAAGTATATTTAAAAAAACAAAAAAAAGAAAGAAATACAGAAAAATTAAAAACTCTCTGGGGTCTCCTTTCCCAGTCAGCCCTGAGCTTAAACGGACAGACTGGATTAAGACGCTTTCCCATAGGTTGTGACCGGGGGATTTATTTGTGGCTCATATGTCCCCAAGGAGTCCACCAAAGAAGAGGAGGCCAGGCAAAGCAAAAATGGCCAGGAAGGACACAACAGGAAAACAGCGCTCTGAGCTCGAGGCCAGAGTCTGCAGACTGCAAAAACATCGCTGTTACCAGTCAGTCTACGGGCCGTGGTGAGTACGTGGTCATTGCCTGGTAACTTTCTCAGTGATCAGAAGAAGAAGAAATTGACACACATTCTTAGGAAAGAAAAATAAACTACTGGATTTTTTTTCTAAAGTGACAAAAATAACCTTGGTCCAGAATTTTTATCCATAATATGAAGAAGAACATTTAATAGCAAAGCTTCTTATTTGGGGGCTTAAACAATTATCTCAGGGATTTTATTCATACTCACAACGTTGTTCACATGTTCACATACATACACGGTCACACAGACACACCTACACACTCACACACACACCTGCACTCACATTCACACACACTAAGATTGTGACCGGTTTCAGATCCTTACCATGCAGGTGAGCACCCCAGGAAATCATTTGAGGTTGAGTCAAGGTAGAAGCAAATTTAACAGTGATGGTAACTTAAAATAAAAATAGAGGAGCCATCATGGAAGACGGGTGATTAGTAACAAACCTGGTGGAATTGATTAAGGTCTAATAATTCTTACATTACATACACAACACTACATCCAAATCAATCTTTATATATAAAATCAATCTTTACATATAAATATATCTGTTATTTATATATACTTACATATAAATAATATATAATCAGTCTTTATACATAAAATCAATTTTTATATATAAACATAGCTTTTACTTATATATACTTACCTATAAATAATATATGTATAAAAATCAGTCTTTATATATAAAATACTATATCCAAAATCAGTCTTTGTATATAAAATCAATCTTTTTATATAACTATATCTGTTATTTATATACACTTACATATAAATAATATATATATAAATCAGTCTTTATATATAAAATACTAAATCTAATATCAGTCTTGAAATGTAGTACATACACATATATGTGTATATGTGTTATATGTATATGTGCTTTATATATGTATATATTTATATATGTGTGTGTGTGTGTATATATATATCACATTTTACTAAATGCAGTGATTCTATAATGCCAGCTGGTTCTAAAGTGCATTTCCCAGAGCTCTGAGATGGAAGGTGAATAAACAGAAGCAGCAGGTAAGTTGTGTCATTTCACTCAGGAGTGCACACTACACACCACATGCTTCAAACTGACAATTGGGAAAAAATAAGGTCATCTCTTTTATAATCAGAAAATAATGATATAAACACTGTGGGTCAAAGGCTGCATAGTAGAGAATTGACTGTGGTCAGTGTGACACATCTTCCAGCTGTTGATGCTTTTGGGTGTTAGATCCAGAGATCCAGTGAGCTTGACCCTGCACCAGGGCGGGGATTTCTTTCCGTGTTGTTCTGATGAACCCCAAGGCCTAGAACAGTGCCTGCTGCAGAGGAGGTGCTTAATAAGTGTGAAGTAAATAGAATGGCTCAAAATAACCATTGAAAAATAGCTCTTCTGAGCCCTGGCCCACTGACATGGCCAAATGGGGCAGTGCTCAGTCTAGAAACCCAGGTCAGCATGTGTCCTGCTGCCTTATTGAGGTCACAGTGTCACCTTCCACCAACTAATGGTGGATACGAAAAATCTCTGCTCAATCATCTGTCAATGTGGGACCTGCCACCCGTACATGTCCTTGTGAACACTGAGCAACACGTGCCCAGTACCAATTCCAAGCAGTTAACTGAACGTGGCAGATCCCTGCAGACACCCTAAGCATAGCGTCCAGTGAGGTCTGTGTTGCTCCAGCCACATGCAAACACCAAAGACTCAAGAAAGTCCCACCAGACTCTGAAACTGTTGGAGACAAACCCATGCATTTGGAGTTTCTGGGACTTGGTAATCGTCAGGAGAGCTATTTCTTTCCATGGCGAGTTGTAGAGAAACATACATGTGATACTTTGGGGATTTCATGAACAAAGCAAATTGCATATTATAAATATATATATATATATATATATTATATACATACAATTTCCTTTGGCAAAATTTTTCAGCCATTTATTTTCTGTGAATGTGAGTTCCCAATTAACAGAGAAAATTATTCAACAAGAATTACAAACTTTTACGTATGAATTCCTTTCCGTTTTGAAAATCTGCAAGTTTTAACTTTTTTCTGAATTCTAACCAAATTATGACAACTTTCAGTGACCTCACAGTACTGTTGAAGTACCATCCACACCTGCTGTTGTGTAAAAACCTGTGTGGGTGTAAAGAAAAACGATTTCCAAATTGATGTGGGCTTTCTAACTGAAGTCCATCTGAGGCAATGATGGGGAGTGGGTGGGATGAGCAGGAGCTGAACCCGGACAGGGTGCCTGTGCCTCGCTGTGCCTGGTGGGTGAGCCTGAGTCCCAGGAAGGGACAGGGTCATGGAGGAGAGAACCAAGCAGCAGAGGAGCATGCCTGGTGCCACTCAGCCCTCCAGTGCCCGAGCAACCTAGGCTCAGCCCATTCTCAGCTTTGCTCTGTGTCAGGCTGAGATTTATCAGAACTCAAGAACAGCTCTCTCTTGCTCAACATCAAAAACATTATTTCAGCTAAGCTGACATTTTAGTTTACTTTATTGACAAATCAGTGCAAGGGACAGAAATGCTTGTGAATACATACTGTGGAGGCGTCGAAATGTGTTATTTTGATATGTAATCGACTTATAAGTAAATGTAATTTGCATGCATTTTTCAGTCTTCATTTAAAAAATTGTATATTTTAGAATCATCTTAAGTGACGAGTCTTTCTGTACATTCTTTAACATAAGATACAAGAAAGAAAGAGCTGCTCGTATTTTGCATGTGTGAAGCAAGCCATTATTCTGTGCTGTGAAGCAGGTAATTATTAAATGGCAACTTCATGTTACCAACTCATAGTCAGGAAGCCTGGAAAGGCAGAAAACAGATTCTGTCCAAACCAAAGTAATAGGGTTCAATTTCAAACACCAAATCTAATAACTAATAAGTTGAGCCTCATCATCAGCAGGTGTCTGGAGTCCTGAGTGTGCTATCCGTTAAACCATCCCCACAAAGGCTCACAGCAATGCCACAAACACACACACACAAATGTCAAGCCTGAGGAAGGTGTTTTCTTCACTGCACAGACAGGAATGTCAGCAGCACTACATCCAGCACGGCAAAATGAGACTATCCTCTCTGATGTATCTCAGTTCCAAACTTTCCACTGGCAGGACTGCAGGCTTTTAAAAGAAAAGAAGCATTTTTTTAAAAAGCAACTGTGTTGGATCCCTCCTCCCTCTGACATCCCACTTCAGCTTCTCCTATAATAACAGGGGACAGTTGGATCTCTATTTTACTTGACAGGTCTCCAGTTTGACAACTTTCTGCTGTGAACTCTGGATAGCTTTCTCCAAGCTAAAGAGGTCCCACATTTTCATTGGCCACCTGCCCCCTTCAGTCCATACTTGACACAAGAAAGTGTAAGAGGCAGGCCACAGCAGAAGGGGAGCAGGGGCCATGGAGGAGGCACCAGGCAGGAGTCGCTCAGTGAGAGCTGCCTCTTCCTGCGTCCAGTGCTGCGGTCAGGTTCGTGAAGTCCCTGTGGGTCTTAGGGGCACACTGCCTATCCAACTTAATTTAATGCGGTCTGGTTCCTGTTCATTAGCACTCAACATTTTTTGGTTGCTTTTTTAAAAAAATTAAGACAGATTTTATTGTCTTTACATAGAATAAATTGACTTTGTTTGTTTGTTTGTTTTTGAGACAGTCTCACTCTGTCACCCAGGCTGTAGTACAATGGCGCAATCTCGGCTCACTGCAACTTAGGCTCAAGCGATTCTCCTGCCTCAGACTCCTGAGTAGCTGGGATTAAAGGCATGCAGCACCACGTCTAGCTAATTTTTTGTGATTTTAGTAGAGAATGGGTTTCACCATGTTGGTCAGACTGGTCTTGAATTCCTGGCCTGAAGTGATTCACCTGCCTCAGCCTCCCAAAGTGCTGGGATTACAGTTGTGAGCCACCATGCCCGGCCATAAATTGACTTTTATAAATACTTGACAAGCATGTAGAATTGTTTGATCGTATTAAGATAATTTCACTGTATTATAAAGAAAGAAGCATGGAAAATCACACAAGAATAACTGAAGGTGCTCACAGTATCATACAAGTAAAATGGGGGGATTCTCTGTGTTGGAGGGAAAAAGAATCGAATCCCTGAAACTTTTCAGGGGTGTCTTGACATATTTTGAGTTAGGAAAATCAATGTGCTAGAAACATGGAGAGAAATGCTACATTTTCCATATTTAAAACTAAGGCTGGGAGGGAAGTGGAGAGAACATCATATCTGCCCCGGGCAAGACTGTCGCGAATCCTGAAATGTGGCAATTGACAGTCATCATTAGAATCACGTTCTGTGGCCCACGCCTATGGCTGCATGCCAGAGTTTCCATATTTAGGAAGACTTACATCTTGTCTAGGTTTGCAATAACTTATCCTTACCTAATATCACAACAGTTCCAACCGCCAAAACCCATGTGGCACTTACTTTCAAATCATGAGTTAAAGTTCGCGGTTGTCTTTTGGAGGGACAGTGGGTGACCCTTCAGATAATGACAGGCACTCTAGGGGAGTGCCCTCAGACTGGGGTGCAGAAGGAGGAGCATTGCTCTTGAATACAGGAGACATACCTGGGAGTGTATCTGGTTTTCAGGTTTTGCAGAAGCCCATGCCCTGGAGGTCACAGCCTTCTCTCCCTGGCAGAGAGGAGACTCGACAGCATGGCTGTAACTCCGTGGGGAGACATCCCTCCCACAGCATCTCTGGGAACTGCTAGTCCTTTTCTTATTCCATCGTCTGCCATTCTGAAGGGCGAATGTTAGTTGTTTTGTGGACTTGAGTCATAATTCTTGGGTACATTGGGAGGCCATATATATGAAAAGATGGTCCCATAAGGAGGGGAAGATTCAGACTCTTTGTGTCCATGACAACTGCTCTCTAGAAAGAATGCATATTTCCTTGGACTCCACAATTGTGTGTTGGATGGCTGGTGCTGGAGAAGAAAATTAGTTTTGGAAGACAAATAAGAGAGCCAGTTTTGATGGGTAAAGCTAACCTCACATGGAGAAATTTGCATAGTCAGGATAACTGTGGAGCCCGTATATTCCTTCAAGGGATCCCAAGGGCAGCCTCTCTAAAGAATAATATGTCAGAGGAATCAGAAAATAGTCAGAATTCGATTGCACGGTTTAATTAGTCTGGTAATATAGTTACAGGGAGATGAGCATCTACTAGTGATGTCAGATGAGCAAAACGAGTAGAAAAAAAGACTATGAAATTCATTATCTAGGGAAGTCCTAAAGAAACCAACAAAACTAATTTATGAAGCAGTTGAATTGCTTAAGAGAGAAACAGAGCTCCTCCCTGCATATCAGTTTGAGACAAGCCAGCCCATGCAAGTCCAGAGCTACTACTTTCAGCAAGTCCCTGCACTACAGACATGCAAATACAACCAGGTCTGAAGGGTGCATTGGCCAAGATACATGCTTTAGCTGCAGGTGGGACTGTGTGCTTCATATTTGAGGTAGGCTTCATTTTATTTTTGTCTTGTTTTGCTTAATATATGAAAAAATACATAGAGATATAGATATGTACTCATAGGAGTGGGTGGTCTTAAATTCACTGAGGCAGAAATTTAACATGAGTTCCAAGGAGAACTTCTTCCAAGGCAGAAAGCTTTCCAAATAACTTACATCAGGAGAGAGAGTATAATTACCTAATTATGTAGTGTAAAGGCATTTTGTTTTTAGAGAGGAAATCAAATGCACAAAAACGTGTGAAACAAAGCATGATGAGGAAGAAGATGAATGTATGTGTTACAGAGGCATTGCTCATAACCTATGCTTTCTCTGTAGACATGACTTCCAAAGGCTTGCACTCAGTTGGCCAAATGTCAAAAGTGCTCACTGTGGTGGATTCAGGATGGCCACAGATATTTTTGTCTTTACCCATGGAGAGGTGGCATTTAATTCCCCCTCTCTCTCTCCTTGATTATTGGCTGACCTTAGTGACTACTTTCACTAAAACAACGTGGCAGAAATTGTCAGACCTGAGTCTTACGAAACTGGCAGCTTCCACTTTCCGTGTCTAGAAACACTTTCTGTGGAAGTCTTGAGCCACCAGGAGAGAAGCTGAAATGGCTTGAGACTATCTTGCCAGAGACACCATGGGTAGGCTCTCTGGTTGAAAGTCCTGGCCAAGTCCAGTCTTCCATCTGTCCCCACCAAGTTATACGGTATATAAGAGAAGCTGTCTTGAACTTTATGACCAGGTAATTTGCTAGCCAAAACCCACCAAGTTATCTCAGTTAATACAACCTGGAGCAGAAGAATAGTCCAGCTGAGCCCTGTCCAAATTCCTGATGCCAGTGCTGTGCAACATTGTGAAGTGGCTGTTGTTTTCAGCTATAAGTGTGTAATAATTTGTTATGAAGAGGTAGATAACTGAAACAGCCATCAATAGTCCACTTTCAGGATTTTAACTGGTTCTCTGGGTTTAGCATAGTGTCTATTGGGTTCTGTTCTATAAACTTAAACATGATGAGTCAGAATCATTTGAACACCCCCTTCTCAGCTTATAGTTGATACACAAAGTCATTCTGAAAATTAGAGAGTGATATTTGTTTGATATTCTATCAATCTGGTAATCTTGGGCTCATTATTTAAACTCTTTTTGGTTTATTCTTCAGTAAATGGGCAATGCATAATTTCAACCTCAGAATTGCTTGAGGGATTGCATGTGATAGGGTTTACAAAAGGCCTGGCATATTAAAAAGTTGACTACTTTGAGAAAAAAATACTATCAGAGGTATTTCTATAGAAATTCTTTTCCAATATGAATAATATCCCCACCTACATATAAGGGATAACTTAATTCCTTAGTATTAAAGCTTTAGGTTCTTACATGACATATTTTCCCCCAGGTGTTCATTTAAACAAAGACTTTTCTAAAGACTTCAGAAAGTTCTTATTACTGTTATTCCTCACAAAAAAGTCAATTAGGATCACATAATAATCTACAGAAGGAAAATTTAAAATGCCCAGATTATTTAGGCATTTCAAAATATTTGACTCAACTATATTTTCATATGAAAAATATGACAGTACAGTCATTCAGAAGACACTACTACCATAACTGTAATCCCAAAATCCTGAAAGACCTTATAAAGTCATGAAAAAATATTTGAAAGTCGGGATTTTTATGAGTTCTAATTTTCTTCATGCATCCCCTTTGTATTAAGACGTGACTGAAGCAAAACATAACACAGAAGAGGTCAGAGCTCGCTGTGACGTCTTCAGATCTGCGGTCCCATGTGCAGGAGGGGAGGCTCAGCAGAAGCACACTGCGGCCAGACTGCTGGGTCTTGCTGACACTGGCACATCCTTCAGAGCCTGTCCACTCACAGAGCTGCATTAGCTGTTTCCCAAAATGCAACTCTGTGCTGTACCAAAATTTATAGAGAGTGAGAGGAGAGGAGGCTGGAGAAGATTCCAGAAAGAAAGACAAAGAGGGAACTATGAAAAGCTGTGTCCTGGAGACCACAGAAAAGAGGGTTTCAGGCAGGTGACGTTGGGAGGACCTGGTGGGTTCAGGAAGGCGGAGTTCTCCAAAGACCTTGGCCAGGGACATGAACAGACACTTCTCAAAAGAAGACATTTACATGGCCAACAAGCATATGAAAAAAAGCTCAATGCCACTTTTTGTTAGAGAAATACAAATCAAACCACAGTGAGATACCCTCTCTTGCCAGTCAGAATGGCAATTATTAGAAAGTCAAGCAACAAAAGATGCTGGCAAGGCTGTGAAAAAATCGGAACACTTGTACACTATTGGCGGGAGTGTAAACTAGTTCAACCACTGCGGAAGACAATATAGCAATTCTTCAAGGATCCAGAACCAGAAATACCATTTGACCCAGCAACCCCATTACTGGGTATACACCCAAAAGAATATAAATCATTATACTATAATGGCACATGCACACATATGTTTGTTGCAGCATTATTTACAACAGCAAAGTCATGGAACCAACACAAATGCCCACCAATGATAGATTGGATAAAGAAATTGTGGTACATATGCACCATGGAATACTATGCTGCCATAAAAAGGAATGACATTATGTCCTTTCCAGGGACATGGATGGAGCTGGAGGCCATTATCCTTAGCAAACTAACACAGGAACAGAAAACCAAACGTTGCACGTTCTCACTCATAAGTGGGAGTTGAACAATGAAAACACATGGACACAGGGAGAGGAACAAACACACTGGGGCCTGTTGGGCCATGGGGGGCGAGGGGAGGGAACTTGATGGGTCAATAGGTGTAGCAAACCACCATGGCTCATGTATACCTATATAACAAACCTGCATGTTCTACACATGTATCCTGGAACTTAAAGTTTGAAAAAAAAGACCTTGGCCAGGGCAGTGTCTGGTGTTTCTGGGAAAAGAAGCCAGACAATGTTGAGTGGAGAGAAAAATGCTAGGGAAATAGAGAGGAATAATGAGTGTTTTTCTTCTGGAAACTTGACTATGCGGGGGAGGGAGGGCTGAGGATAGTTTAACTGGATTGTGGGACATCCGTTTTTTGAGAACAGGAAGGCTCCAGTGTGTTTATAGGTCCAAAGGACAAGGCTGCAGGGAAGGCAGAAGGTGGAGGAAGGGGAGGGTGATGAAGTTATGGGGTCCCTGTGGAAGGGAGGAGATCTGCCCAGACGGAAAACTCTGAAACCCCTCCCAGCCAAAGGCCTAACCAAACAGAAAGGAAGACTCAACGGTGGGTGCAGAGGCACGTAAAACCGGAATGCAGGGCCTGGGAGCCGAGGCAGGAGTGGGCTTGAGATTCCTGTTTTCCAAGGTAGTCGGGATGACTTAGCCTCTGAGACACAAGAGGAGGCCAGGTTCCTGGGACAGAGCAGCAGGGAGTGGGGTCAGGTCCCCAGAAGGGGCAAACGGGATGGGTTAGCTCCTCAGAGCCACCACAGCAATGCTGGGTTTCTTTAGGAAGCTGCACCATTTTACCTAAACCTTGGGGCCGATGACCCTGAGACACCACCGAAATCTCCACCTTGGAAAGAGCCTTCAGCTTCTCAACCTGCCTGAAGATAGAGCCACAGAGACCCTCCATCTGGAAACAGCTGATGCCTGAGAAAGTCAGCCCAGTGGATGGTCTTCCGCCCGCAGATGTCACCTCCTCCTCTTGTGGAGCTAATTAACAACACAGAAACTTCTCTGAAAAGACAAGAACTTCCTGCTCACCAGCCTGCTCCTCCGTGTTCTGTTCAAAGGAGAAGATTTGGAGCAGACATTTTATGTCTCATCAATTTACTGCTCTGTCCCTTCTCCAGAGACCTGTGCTGAAAGGTCAAGGTCATATCAAGTGAGTAGTTACCATGGTCCCTTCCCTCCTGACTTTTTCCCCATGTTGGAGAAATAACACTTTTGTGCAGTAAGCCTTCCATAGGAAATAGGGCATGTAAAATGCGGGCCTGGGGGAGGGCAGCATGACAGGGCGAGAGCTTCAGAAAAGGAGTCTATGAAGGGGAGAAACATCACCAGGACCCATGGGTGGAGCAGTGGGGGATGGAGCACTGTCCCCACCTGATGTTAAGGGCTCATTTTGGGTTGATCTCTGCCACTGGCTTGTTGGGAGACCAGCAGAACCAATGACTTTCTCAGTTCTCTGTTTTTATCACTGGCAAAATGAGAGTAGACCACAATCACCAGTTAATCTCTCCGACTGTAACTTAGGAATCCTACAAAATCCACAGAGCCTTTACAAACCAGTCGGTATCAGTTTCCACCCCAAAGTCTGTGTTTTCTGAAATTTCATGATTTAGGAGTTTAGGATTTTAAATCCATGTGTTACTTGTCCTGTCTCCATGCACTGTCTATTCCAGTCATGCAGGCTTGAAGTGTTCGATGACTTTTAAATGATACCACAAGATATTCTCCGAACACACACTGCAAACCAGACAACGTGCTAAGTGTCTGGTGTGTGTCGCTTGAGTTGATCCTCAAGACAAGTCTGTCATTGGGTGCAAGTGTCTTGATTTATGGAGGAGAAGAGGCCTGAATACTCTGCCCTGGTCGCACAGTGAGACGCCACGGAGCTGGGCTCAGGGGTTCTGTGGTGCGGAGCCAAGGATGTGTGACCCCAGGATTTTCCTCCCCCAGTGATTTATGGATTTCTTAGGGTTACACATCTGTGTCTTGTGATGATAGGCCATTGCAGTGCACTGTTATTCACGTGTTCTAGACGCTTGTCGGTCCCCGGGAGAGCTGCTGCTGCAAACTTCGGAACTCACTCTGAGTTCTTCTTCCCCAGCACCCCAGACCAGTGGTGGCTCCTGGCATTTCTCTCCATGTCTGAGTTGCCAGAAAGGGGTGACACATTTCAGTCAGTTTTGGTTTTTAAGTGCAGCATTTTTGTTTCTAAATGCTGAATACTTTGTACAGTTAGGTACAAGCCCAATTCTCTTACAAAGCCCTTCTCTGGAAACAAGCACACACAAACAGAAACGAGATGGTTTTTTCTCTGTAGCAACTTACTCTAGGAAGAAAAACACTCATGGAAAATTAAACTTTCTTGATTAGCACCTCGAGTGTTGATGTCTCTGCTTTGCTGAGGAAAGTTCTAGCTGGAAACACAGGTGGCTGCTGTGTTAGTCCACCTTCCTCAGGGCTAATTTGATTGCTTTAGGACCTTCAGATCCTACTTTTGGATTCAGAAAACTAAGAGGAGATGAGTTTTTTGAACCCGGTCGTTCCTTGTGTCCAGTGTTACCTACAGGCCACAGTCTGGCTCAACATGAGCTGGGCAAGAAGCTTGTGGGAAAGAGAGTGGCTTTGTCTGCATTCAGACACTCACCCGTGTCATAAAGTAATCGAGATAATGTTCATAAATATCAAGTTAACTCATTTTAAATGAACAGGTCAGCGACATTTAGGACACATTGCACACAGGGGTTGTGCCAGCTCTACCTATCCCTGGGTTCTCAACATTTGCACCATTCCCGTGTGCTCTGGGCTATCTGCTTAGAAGATTCCTGCTCCAGGAAAAGTCAAGTTGAAATACCATCACTGATCTGTGAGAGCTGCAGATATATCAAAGATGAAGGCTTCGGCTGACCAGGATCATTCAGCAGGATGAGGGAAGGAACTGGACATTGAAGAAGAAAGAGGCATTTCTGTTGTGCTGGAAATGCCCAGGACCTCCCAGTAGGGAAGGAAAGGATGGCTTTGCATCCTCGCAGAGATAACTACAAAAAGAGTAGCCAGTGTGAGTGTGTGGGGGAGACATGGGGCAGGGTCCTCTCCCACCGCGTGAGTTCCCACAGCAAAGCGCAGCCGCAGCAAAGTTCCACAGGCTGAGAGGCTTAAAACCACATAAATGCATCATCTCTCGGGTCTGGAGTCCAGGAGTCTGAAGTCAGGGCGTTAGAAGGGCTGCCTCCTCTGCAGGCTCCATGGATGGCTCTGTGCCAGGCCTCTCTCCCTGGGTCGTAGATGGCCGTCTTCTCCCCATGTCTTCACACCATCTTCTCCCTCTGTATGTCTGATTCTGTGTCCAAACTTCCCCGTCTAATACGAACACCAGTTATTTGATTAGGGCCCACTCTAATCATCTTCACCATTATCTGGTCATCTGCAAAGATTCTAGTTTTAAAAAAGATGGCATTTGCAGGTACTGAAGTTTTGATTTCAACATCTTTTGGGGGAACATAAAAACACAAACACATAACACTCATTACTTATGATCTGGAAGGGGTGCAGCTGAGAGATGTGATGCTCATTAAATATAATCTGGGGGGTACAGCTGTGAGATGTGACCCCCACTATGATCTGGGGGTACAGCTCTGAGCTGTACACCCCCATTAACTGTGATCTGGAGGTACAGCTGTGAGATGTGACCCCCATTAACTATGATCGGGGGTTGCATCTGTGAGATGTGACCCCTATTAACTATGATCTGGGGGTACAGCTGTGAGATCTGACCCCATTAACTATGATCAGGGGGCACAGCTGTGAGATGTGACCCCCATTAACTATGATCTGGGGGTAAACCATGAGATGTGACCACATTATGCTTGGGGGTTACAACCATGAGATGTGACCCTCATTAACTATGATCGGGGGGGTTGCAGCTGTGAGATGTGACCCCCATGAACTATGATCTGGGGATACAGCTGTGAGATATCATCCACATTAATAATCATCTTGGGGGGGGTGTAGGTATGAGATGTGCACCCCATTAACTATGATCTGGGGGTACAACTGTGAGATGTGACCCCCCATTAACTATGATCTGGGGGGTACAGTTGTGAGATCTGACTCCATTAACTATGATCGGGGGGTGCAGCTGTGAGACGTGACCCCCATTAACTATGATCTGAGTGAGTGCAGGTTTGAGATATAACCCCATTAGCTATGATCTGGGGGTACAGCTGTGAGATGTGAACCCCATTAACTATGATCTGGGGTGCAGCTGTGATATGTTGTTCTTATTAAATATAATCTGGGGGTGCAGCTGTGAGATGTGAACCCCATTAACTATGGTATGGGGGTACAGCTGTGAGATGTGACCCCCACTATGATCTGAGGGGGGTACAGCTGTGAGATGTGAACCCCATTAACTATGATCTGGGAGTACAGCTGTGAGATATGACCTCCATTAACTATGATCTGAGGGGGGTACAACTGTGAGATGTGACCCCCATTAACTATGATCTGAGGGGGTACAGCTGTGAGATGTGAACCCCATTAACTATAATCTGAGGGGGATGCAGCTGTGAGATGTGACCTCCATTAATTATGATGTGGGGGGCCACAGCTGTGAGATGTGACCCTCATTAACTATGATCAGGGGGGTGCAGGTATGAGATATGACACCATTAACTATGATCTGGGGGTACAGCTGTGAGATGTGATTCTCATTAAATATGATCTGGGGGGGGTAGAGCTGTGAGATGTGACCATTATCAACTGTGATCTGGGAGGGTACAGGTATGAGATACGATTCCATTAACTATGATCTGGGGGTGCAACTGTGAGATGTGACCCCATCAACTACGATCTGGGGGTGCAGCTGTGAGTGTGACCCTCATTAACTATTATCTGGGGGGTGCAGGTGTGAGATATGACCCCATTTACTATGATCCAGGGGTACAGCTGTGAGATGTGCACCCCCATTAACTATGATTGGGGCTGTTCCAGCTGTGAGATGTGACCCCCATTAACTGTGATCTGGAGGTTGCAGCTATGAGATGTGACTCTCATTAACTATCATTTGGGGGGTACAGCTGTGAGATGTGCACCCCCATTAACTATGATCAGGGCTGTTCCAGCTGTGAGATGTGCACCCCCATTAACTATGATCGGGGCTGTTCCAGCTGTGAGATGTGACCCCCATTAACTATGATCTGGAGGTTGCAGCTATGAGATGTGACTCTCATTAACTATCATTTGGGGGGTACAGCTGTGAGATGTGCACCCCCATTAACTATGATCAGGGCTGTTCCAGCTGTGAGATGTGCACCCCCATTAACTATGATCGGGGCTGTTCCAGCTGTGAGATGTGACCCCCATTAACTATGATCTGGAGGGTGAAGGTGTGAGATGTGACTCTCATTAACTATCATCTGGGGGGTACAGTTGTGAGATGTGTACCCCCATTAACTATAATCTGAGGATGTGATGGTTACTACTGAGTGTCAACTTGATTGGATTGAAGGATGCAAAGTACTGACCCTGGGTGTGTCTGTGAGGGTGTTGCCAAAAAAGATGAACATTTGGGTCAGTGACTGGGAAAGGCAGACCCACCCTTAACATGGGTGAGCACCGTCTAGTCAGCTGCCAGCACAGTCAAGATGTAAAGCAGGCAGAAAAACGTGGAAAGGCTAGACTGGGTTAGCCTCCCAGCCTACATCTTTCTCCTGTGCTGGGTGCGTCCTGCCTTAGAACAGCAGATTCCAAGTTCTTTAGCCTTGGGACTTGGACTGGCTTCCTCACTCCTCAGCTTGCAGCTGGCCTGTTGTGGGACCTTGGGATCCTGTGAGTTCATACTACTTTATAAACTCCCCTTTATATACATATATATGTGTGTGTGTGTATATATATATATAGTCTATATATATGTGTGTGTGTATATATATATATATATATAAAGATATAAAGGTATCTATCTATCTATCTATATCTGCTATTAGTTCTGTCCCTCTAGAGAACCCTGATTTTAACAGAGGGGGTGCAGCTGTGAGGTGTGCACCCCCCATTAACTATAATCTGGAGGGGGGTAGGACTGTTAGGTGTGAAATCCCATTAAATATGATCGGGGTGCAGCTGTGAAGTACGCATTCTCATTAACTATAATCTGGAGAGGGGTAGAGCTGTGAGGTGTGAACCCCCACTAAATATGATCTGGGAGGTGCAGCTGAGAGGTGTGCACCCCTATTAACTATAATCTGGAGAGGGGTAGAGCTGTGAGATGTGAACTCCCATTAACTACGATCTGGGGGTGCAGCTGTAAGGTGTGAATCCCCCAAAGATAAGGCCTAGGGGAAAACAGCTCCCATCATCTCTTCACCTCAAACACTGCTTCATTCTATAAAAAGTTGAGTTTGTCTCGTGTGGGTGTTAGGTTTTGAATGATTGTCCCCTCCCAAGGTTATGTTGGAATTCTATTGCCATTGCCATAGGATTAAGAGGTGGAGCCTTTGGAGGTGATCAGGATGTGAGAGCTCTGCTCATGAAGGTGGGCCAGGTGCCTCATAAAGGAGGGAGTCCGTCCCCGCCTGCCCTCTCTGGGATGTTCCACCCTCCCCTGTGTGAGGCCGCAGCACAAAGGCACTCACCAGATGCCGCGGCCCGGATCTCCCACTTGCAGCCTCCAGGACTGTGGAAAACAAACTCCTGCTCCTTAAACTCCACCCCCTTCTCAGGTGTTTTGTGATCACAGTGCAGGTGAACCAAGACAAAGGAATCTGGATTTGCAGAGTCTTATTTGCTCATACAGGAAAAAAATGTTCAAGACATGCAAATCCTACTTCACTGCACCATTGCTCACACGGGGGAGGAGCTGAAGCCTCCAGCTTGGGAGAACCCCAGCACTGTGAGTTGCCTTCACGGGCTGCAGTGTCGGCAGCAGGCTCTCTGGGGATGTGTTGCAGCCCAGGAAAGGGGCAGAATGCAACACCGGCGCAGGAGGTCCGCGAGCATTTCTCTGATGGCTGTTGTTCACTCTTCGGCCCCAGCTGAAGTTTGCTAATTGTCATCTTGCATGTCAGAGGTGAGTTTAAGTGGCAAAAACACTGGAGTGTGTCAGATGGATGACGTTAGAAATGTCTGCACTCTCACTGAGGAAAGTAGTTGTGTTCAGGATTATGCAGATGAGTTCAAACATTCGAGAGACGCTTCCCACCTTGAATACATGGAGGATAAGAATGTAGCAGCAGCTTCTCTGGACCTGGAGGATGCAGCTGAGGCTTGCCTGCTAAGCCACCCTCTGTTCAGTCCTTGAGTTGAGGGGGGTTTCTGTTGCCTAATGGGGTAATATCCTAGTCAGGATTCTCCTGGAAAACAGAACCAATAGGAGATATATACATTCAGAAAGAAAGGGAGATTGAGAGAGAGAAAGAGAGAGAGATTTATTTTCAGTAACTGGCTTACACAGTAGTTGCAGCTGCAAGTCTAAAATTTGCGGGGAAGGCCAGCAGGCTGGACATTCGGGCAGAGTTGGTGTTGAGGCTTGGGCCCAAAATCTGCAGGATGAAAACCCCGGCAGAGTTTCTCTATTGCTCCCCTAAGGCTGAACTGCTTCTTCCTGGAAAATCTGAGTCTTTGCTCTACGGCTTTCCACTGATTGGATGAGGATCACCCACATTACAGAGGATACTGGGCTTCACTCAACGTCTTCTGGTTTAATGCTAATGGCATCTAGAAATACCTTCACAGCAATATCTATGCTGGTACCTGAACCAACCATTGAGCCTGTTGACACAGCCAATTCACTGGCACAGTGAGCATGTTTACTGCTCTGCCCAGGACCTTCTGATCACACACAGAGTCTTGGTGTCATTGTTAATAGTTCCCAGCGCTTTTGAAAACTGTTGCCATTTGGAAGGTCCAGGCTCATCTCATTTCAAGGAAGTGGCTGGGACTTCATTAAGCCTACAGAACAGGTTATAGGAACTTTTAAACCTGCTTGTTAATAAGGTGTATTTAATAGGTTTCATGGGTGTAGCCTAATTGAGTCTAGTGTTTTTGCAATATAATTACATTACTATGTTAGGGAATTGGTGAGTTCACTCTCACCCATCTAAAGTTTTCTATGGCTATAGTTAGCTACCACAAAGCACCTATGTGTTCCAAACTGGCTTAGGTCTGCTTGCAACACCCACAGTGAGAGAAGATACAGCTATGGTAATCTTCCCCCCTGGGGTAGCCCATGATGGTTTGATTTGAAATAGACCTGAGCTGATGGCATATGATAACTGTGCAGCATCTGAGAGGGCTGTGGGAACAGTGTCATTGTTGCTGTTGGAAGTGGTAGTTGGAGGATGATTTTCTTCCTGAAACTCAAGTCTACTTGCTGGTTCTTTCCAGTTCATATTCTTCAATGGGATGTCTTTATCCACACTGGAGTTTCTCAAAGCGAGAGCCACACATTCTCTGAATCAAAATAAAATGGCATCTTGTTTAAAATGCAGACCTCTGGGACTCCACTTAGACCTGACCAGTGAGAATGAGGAGGGCAGTTGGTCTTTGGGTGGCCTTCAGGGTCCAGTTTCCTTGTGTCTTGCCCTCGGCAACCCCAGGGTATTAGGCTTGGTCTGTGTGAAGGCAGCAGGCACAGAGTGACGGTGTGGCCCTGCCAGCCCACGTCACAAACCAGATCGTGGCCTCTGCCTGGTATGGATCATTTACTCGGGGGAGCCAGCAGCCATGTCAGGAGGATGCTCAAGCAGCCCTGAGGAGAGGCCATGTGCTGAGGCATCGAGGGTCCTGCCACAGCTGCATGAGGGGCCACTCCGGAAGCAGACCCTGCAGGGAGCCTGAAGGTGACTGTGACTTCCTGAGAGCTCCAAGCCACAACCATGTGGCTAGGCCATTGTGGATTCCAGCCCCCCCAAGAACTGTGTGAGAAGAACATTTGCTGTTTCCAGCTTCACAGTGTTGGGCTGATTTGTTACACAGGAGTAGGCAACTCACAGCAGGGCAGGAAATCTGTGACTGTCAGCAGCTGAGTCTCAGGCATCCTGAAAGGTGGGGCCCCTAGGGTGGGAACATCCAGGCTCCTGAGATAGACCCATGAGACGTCATCTACACCTGGGGTCAGGCCACCATTGCCAGTCACCTGGGCTACCATAAGGACCCCTTACCTCTGTCCTGTGTCCACCATGCCTCTCTGGAGCTGGCCCTCCACACATCAGCCAGAGTGAGCTCTTATCAGGCTGATGAGGTTTGGGACGTTCCCTCCTAGATGTACAAAATCCTCCTTGGCTCTCATCTCATTTACACACA
Organism: Ateles fusciceps; assembly: GCA_036589455.1. Taxonomy (NCBI): domain Eukaryota; kingdom Metazoa; phylum Chordata; class Mammalia; order Primates; family Atelidae; genus Ateles; species Ateles fusciceps. Next base: position 7,933,475 of record JAZHEH010000586.1, read on the forward strand.
ATTCACAGCCCCACCCTGCCCACCCTGGTCTCTTGTCCTGAGCTCTCATGCCTGCTCTCTGCCCTGGCTGTCCTGGCATCTGCTCTCCTTTGACACAGCAAGGGAAACACTTGGTTGGGGATTTTGTTCTTGCTGCCCCAGGTCCTCCTGGCTTGCTCTAAATTCCCATAGCACACACCCTGACCCAAGTACCTGACTTGCTTACTCATTCTCCTTCCCTTCCCAGAAGGCCAGCACCATGAAGGTGATGGCCCAGTCCACCTGGCGGACGGCCACCAGCTGCCTGATGCCTAGCTGTGCATCTACACATATTCGAGGCTCAGTTGGTGCTTAGCATGAAAATACTGACAATACATGTCTGGAAAATACCCCGGAAGCTGAGCTCCTGTGTTTACTGCTTCTGTCTAATTTTCCTCAGTGAATTTCCCAGTTCATTTTGTTTTCACTGGTTGGTAATTAAAATTAGAATAATGATAACATGCAATTGTATTTTAAATAAAATACTTATCTTTAAATCTCAACGTGGGGGCTGTCCTCCTCTTGGTCCTCTGTACCTGCACATGTTGGTGGCTCCCATGGGCTGACCTGTCCCGGCATCTGTGGTGTCTCCTGGAACTCGTCCTCCCAACTCCTCCTCTCCACCACACCAAAAGCTTCTCTCAGACAGGAAATCATCACATTCCTCCAACACAGGTGTCAGCAAGCTGGCCTATAAGCTAAAGCCAGCCAGCACCTGCCTTTGGAGGTCAAGTATGCTGGAGACTGCCATTCATTCATGTACTGTCTGTGACTACTTTCATGCTACAAAGGCAGAGTTGAATCTTGTGAAGGCTGCAGAACTAAATATATTTACTATTCGGTCTTTTACAACAACAATTTGCCAGCCCCTCATCTAAGCCACAGGAGAGAATTGACTACATTCAGGTTCATAAAGAAATAAACATATAGAATGAGGAATGCGGCAGTAAGTCAATACGAATAGGTTAAAAAGATATCTGACCGTTTGCTGAATCCCACTAAAATAGCTCACTTATTGTTACCCAGCATCAAGTAACAGGTCACACAGAGTGTCTGTTATTCAGCAACACACATGTCACAGAACCCAGGGCCGAACATTCCAGCAGTTTCCATGTTAATAAGCAGTAACTCTGTGCCCCAAATATTCTAAATTAGAAAAATTAAGAATAACTGAGAAACCTGAAATAATTATGTTGCGTTTTATACCGACATATATTCCATGATTAATGGATCCTTTAAAATTTGTCGTTTTATTACTGTCATATAACTTTGATTTGCCTTTAAAATGGATGAATGGCCTGAGGAGCTTCCAATTTGTGGTCATTTCTATTTGATACCAACACTAAATGCATGCACCTAATCTCCCATAGAAGAAGTTGCATTCTCGTGGTTCCTAAGAGCAAAACTCGGCTGCGCCCCGTGGGTGTCTGCACTCTCCCTAACGCACGCGGCGAGTACCTTCCCAGGGTCACGGTTTCCTGGCCGAGCCTTCCCTCAGCCGAGGCTCCCGTTACAGCACAAAAGGAGGGTTCCAATGTTATCCAGAATGGCTCGAGTATCCTCGCTTATACAGAGTTGAAACTGAATTTATAAGAGGAACAAGAGCAAATGAATATCAAAGGCAAGGCCATTAAACGCCATTAAAAACAAAATTATGACCCTGCTGTTCCCAGAACACTCTGGGCTTGGGAAGACGGAGAAGTTCCCGTGGGAGGCGGAGTCTGTCTGCCAAAAGCCCTCCAGCAAAGCCACCTTGCCCGGCTTTCTCTCTTCTGTGCACATTTGCTTGATCTAAACCATGGAAAGTTTATTTTATTGTCGGATTTTTAGCCATTATCTATCTAGAAAAAGTGAAGGCATGACTGTTGTTTCCTCTTCTCATTTCTTCTCAATGTCTCTGTTTTAGCCAAGTGACTCAGCGTGAAGGAGCTTCTGTGTATTATCTACCAATTATTATTATTTTCTGAGTTAAGTCTGCCCTGTGAAGGGTCACAGAAACATTTTTAAAAAGTGGCTTTTAAGTTTCTCATGACTCCTCACTTGCCCGAGCAGTGTCACAGCCTGGATGAAGGGAGCACACTGATGGAGCGGGTGCCCGCTGAGCACCTGCTGCACGCCAGGCCTGAGGCGCGCGTGAACAAGGGACACGGATGCACTGCCTTCATGGAGCCTCCACTCCGGCGAGGAAGAAGGAAATAAAACACAGAGAGGTCAAACAGACAGTGCAGAATAGGCGACAATGCGGGGACAGGAAATGGAGCAAAGCCGGACTTGGACTCGTGACTTCCAGCGGAGAGCGGGGAAGAGGAGGGGCTGAGCCGCGGGGGAAAGATCCTCGCAGCCTCGGGAGCAGCAGCTGCCCAGGCCTGAGGCCCGGGGCGCCTTCAGGCAGAGCTGGGAGGCCGGGCGACCCAGCAAGGGCCCAGAGCCAGGAGAGCCTCAGGCCCAGCACGAGCGGCCCCCGCCTCACTCCCCCACTGTGCCACCCACTCAAGAACCACGTGGTGGAGGGGATCATGTCCCAGTCACCTCTGCCTTGCTCTGCAATCATATCGTTTACAACTGCGAGGGCTCCTCAATCCAGTTCATCCCAAGGCTCTTCAGGCTGTTTATATACTTATTGTCATCCAAAAGAATGACCCAGCCAGGCCTGTGGCTTAGGCCTGTAATCTTAGCACTTTGGGAGGCCGAAGTGGGCGGATCACCTGAGGTCGGGAGTTCAAGACCAGCCTGAATAACATGGAGAAACCCCGTCTTTACTAAACATACAAAAATTAGCAGGAGTGGTGGCACGTGCCTGTAATCCCAGCTACTTGGGAGGCTGAGGCAGGAGAATCGCTTCAACCTGGCAGGCAGAGGTTTCAGTGAGCTGAGATGGCGCCACTGCACTCCAGCCTGGGCAACAAGAGGGGAACCTCTGTCTCAAAAAAAAAAAAAAAAAAAAAATAGAATGATCCATCAGTGCACCTCAAGTGAATGCAGAGTGTCCCCCATTGCTTGAGAATACAGCACATAAGACACCATGAGGAGGTCCGAGTTTGTGATCTAGGTGCTGACCACACCGGGCAGACACAGCAGAGGGCTGAAAGGCCCTGAAGGGTCCCTGGTACTGCGATGTAAGGGATGGTGCACCTCGGTGACCAGGAAGGTACGGTACCCCAGCCTGTCGATGCAGCTGTTATGGCTTGAATTTACTGAGGGCGCTATGTTCACGTGTGGTGCTAACTCTGCTGTGGGTTACATTGGGCTGAGATGTAAACATAAGAAGCCTTAGTCCAGGGTACGGAGGAACTCCCCCCCAGATTCTTTGACAGTGGAGGGGAAAACACCTCTTAACTGGCAAAGGAGGTGCTTAGAGAAGGGGCAGTGCCCTGCTTAAGGATAGGTCTGCAGCAGATAGAGGAGTACCTGGAACACAAGTACTCAGTGTGTGTTTGTTGAGTGAATGAATGAATCACTTTTATGAATAAGTTTGGGTCTGGTGATCTTGGTGGAAGCTAAATTTTGTGCTGAAAATCCTTCACTTCTGCAGGATACCAGATTGGGCCAATGAAATAGAAAGGTTCATATCTTTTACCCCTCTCATCTTTTTCCCACCTTTTGTCAATTTCATTGACAGTTTCACCCGGGTCAACTGTCTGTCTGGAGGGTTCCCTCGGGTGGGGGGCCAGGGTCCCTTTCCGTCTGTGAACATTGTTGCACTATGCAAACAGACAGTGGAGGAAGGGATTGGTGTTGATCACGGAAGATGCTGAAAACCTGTCCCTCTCCTTCTTTTAATAGGAGATTTTAAAGATTCATTGTTGCTGGACACTGTAAATGTTCACCAACGATAAGGAACATAAATGGCTGGGACTCTAGGGATTCATATTACACTAATTATTTACTTGGGCCCATTTGTGTCTGGGGCATTCAATTTCTTGAATGAAAGATTTCTTATTAATAATGTATGTTGGATAAATTCTGAACTCCCTGAAATTGTATTTTGAGGAATTATGAAATGGTCTACAGGGCTGCATATTAACCATGGAGTGGAAATTAACAATCTCTGACTAGGAACCATTTGCACTGAGGACGAGGAACAGCAATCTGGGTGTGGACTGTCGCAGCACAGAGACGTGCGGCTCTTCTTCCACTCAGAAGCAGCCTCTGCAACACTCAGAGATTCATCATCTTTGCACACGTGAAAGGTGTGGACTCTGCATTTTCAAAATAATCTGTATCTGCATAGGAATCATCAATGTTAAAGTAATAGAATATGTTATTCCTAATTTTCTCTTATTTACATCCCTTCCACACAAAGATCAGTCTCTGTAATGATTTAGCTTTCAAAACCTTTATAAGGAAAAGGACTGCGCTGTGACCAAGTACAAGGTGAGAACTTTGAATAAAAGCTCCCCATGTAGTAGTGGCCTCAGCACTTGAGCAAAGTACTGAGCATTCAAGCAAAAACATAAACCCAACATCAAAACTGCTGACCTAATGTTATTTTTTACATAGAATACATTGCAGTTTAGTTAAGTAAACCTGTCTAGCGATGGAGTGTTTGCCAGTTGATAAACAGCCAGCACTACTTGAGATGTAGAATGTTCACACTAAGAACTCAAAGGTATCATTGAAATACAGACGAAAACAGAGTCAACAAACAGTACCACTGAAACTGCAGACTGCCAGCCCAACGCCTGGAATCAGAGCACTGCATGAAAGCCAAACACATTCGCCGCTGGGATTAGCGCTGCTTACATCAAAAACGGGAATGGTGCACAGGTGAGTGTGTGTGTGTGTGTGTGTGTGTGTGTGTGTTTCTGCACAATTTCTGCATAATTTTATTAAACTATCTTACATAAGTAACAATTTGTTTCTAATCATAAAATATTTGCCCAATAATGAAGAAAACTTCAAAACAAAGTTTCCAAAATAAGTTAGAAAAATAAGTGTAGATTAAATTTAGTGTAAGCAAAAGACAAAACTAAAATGAACATCAATTAAATAGAAAATTGAAAAACATACAAAAAATTAACAAGTCAAAAGTTACTTATTTGAAAATATTTAAAAAAACATAATCTCCTAAAAAGAGTAATGAAGGTGGGAGAGTTAAATGTCTTGGAGACATTTAACTCTAAATGATATAAAATAGCCTCTTAATATTTCTAGAAGTTGTGGTGTCCTCTCTTCCACGACAATCTTCTGCAAACACTTTTAGGAAACACAGAAGAGAAAAGCAGCTTCTCAACTTACTTTATAAAGCTGACAGTGCTGAGAATGGTTTTATGAAATCTTTTATTTCACAAAAATTAAAAAGACAACATTCCTCATGAAACGAGACACACAAATCTTTTATAAAAAACTAGCACATTGAATCCAGCAATATATAATGATTTGGTATGTTTTATCCCAGTTAAAAATCAATTAGCCCATGAGGCATGCTCTGTCTACCCCACTAGCACCATGATGCTCACAGCCTCTGTGGGAACTGTGGGTGCATGTGGACAAGGTAGAAGTCCAGCCTGTTATCAAGGAAGTCGTGGTTTAATGAAGACTCTGTAGAAAAATCTTGCAGGTATGACTAGGTGATCAACAAACTGTAAAGTACATATTTGGTACATTAGATTCTAATAAAACTGGATACATGGGTTTTATAGGTTTCGGTTTCATTAACTTGAGAATGAAGTTTCTCCTCATTATGGATTTGCACATGTTATTTCTTCTCATGCTCTGTGTGCCCATATGGGTTTTGAGCTAATCCTTTTGGTGTGTAATGCAATAATTTCCGGGCTTATCCAGGCCAGAGGAGAATATGACAATCTGAAAAGGATGTGAGCCTAGCTCCGACTCGCTTCTCTACAAGGGTTTAGGAATGGACAGTTTACTGATGGAGTTGCTAAGGCAACATCAGTTGCAGTTAACAAATGTTTTCTGTAATTGGCTGCAACATAGTCCTCTTGCCATAATTGCCTGACAACTCCTAAACTATCCAATAAACTAGAAATAGAGACTTTTACAAATAAGTGTTTATATAACATATTGTCTTAATACCTAAGTGCTTTTAAGAACAATTATTTATTTTATCAATTCCCAGAATATCTCTGTGATGTGGTGGTGTGTGTGTGTCTGTGTGTATACATATGTGTAAGTATATACATGTAGGTCTAAGTATAGTATAAATCTATAAATATATCTTGCCCTTCTTATAGAAACTAATAAACTATTGCATAGGAATCCTAACAAATGCATCTGGCTTTGCATAGAGGGCCTAAAACCAAAACACAGATTCACTGGCTTTCTTATCCCATGGTGGGGTGGGTATTGACAGAGCTTCAGGGGTCAAAAGGTCAGGGAAGTTCCTGTATATTTGGGAAAGTGAGAGTTAATGTTGATCCCTCTCTTAGGGTCATTCCGAATAGGACTAGAGAAGGCATAGTTAGGAATGGGTTGGCCGTGAGAAGCTGAAACAGGCCGCCAGAAGCCCACGCCAGGTTACCAGGTCAAGGGCTGGGCTGCGACCCAGCTCAGCTGGGATCCATATCAGGCCAAGAAGACCTGCCAGTTTCCTACTGGGAAAGGAATTGTGGCAAATGAGAGCCGGGCTCAGGCGTCTCATCTGAAGGCTGCCCTCAGTTGGTCCAGGTCTCACTTTCCGAAACATTTCCTAATAGCACAGACATGCTCTTGTCCATGGGTATGAGCTGTCTTTAAGGCATAGGAGGGTGGGGGCTGCAGCATTGTCCGGTGGGGTCAGTGACTATTCAGTAGAATAATCCAGGTGTCCAGCAGAGTATGAAAGCGTGTTTTAAAATGAATTATTTATACATCAGCAATGAGTATGAGCATGAGGGGGAAGCTGTCTTTGGTAATATTCACACATTTCCATCAGTAAGTTGAAAATACAATACGTATTGTATGGAAAACAAATCACTGGTTTGATAGCAGGTTCCTGAAATTCCTCGTTTGATGTGCAGGAAGGAAATAAGTCTCTAAGAAGACGAATGATCCCTGTTTCTAGAGATGGCAATGTAAGCCCAGATGTCCGACATCCCTCTCCCCCAAACTAAGAGCGATAATCAAAAGAAGTTAAAAATAGATTGCTGCTGGAATCCAGGAAAGGGCCTCGACAGAGTGCCAGGAATGATAATGAATTTCTTCTACATAAAATGCAGATGGGACTGGATGAAAAGGAGCCCTGAGCACTGACAAGTCGCCTCTGAGGAAGATACTCCGGCCTCCTGGCAGAGCTCCTAATACTCCTCCAATGAGTGCGTTAGACCTGGAAGAAATTGAAGGGGCGCCATCTGGACGCCCCACATCCTCTTTAGGGACAGACTGATAGGATTTAGAAGCAACAGTTCTAGCAGTTCCTAGGGTGAGAGAGGTGACACCTGACAGAAATGCCAGTGTAACTGGTTTTTCCTGGGTGCAGATTTCTGCTGAGAGGTCGAGGCCTTGTCAACCTGGAGGTTTCCTTCCTGACCCAGTGGAGCTGTTCTCAAACCAAAGAGACAGCAAAGCCACACGGGAAAGTCAACTTGGCCACACAAGACAAGAAACCCAGAGTGATATTCTACATAGGCACTACCTGGAGGACATTGGTCCCTGGAAGAACCGGTTCAGTGAACACGAGGAAAATGCCTGGGAGGACAAACCTGGTTGGTTCTATCCAAGTCTCCATATTTTCCCCGTTTTCCCTCGGCCATGGCATCACTGAGCAGGGAATCTGAGCTTAGCACCGGGTCCTCCAGATGAGTCATGAGGACACTTCCAGCGGCTCCAGGGCACCTGTGTAGTGAACCCACCATCTTGGCACCCAAGATATGCTCCTATTAACACCGAGAAATTCAGAGAAACCAGGGTGGAACTTATAAAAATATGCTACTTTGTTACAAAAAGAGGGTATATGCATAGACCTAAGATAGGGAAGGAAAGTATTTTGAAAAAGAAGTTTCCTAAAGGAAGTCTAAGTTATGTGCAATTACAATCTTCTTTGTGCTTTCTCTGAGTGTGAAGAAAACACAAATAAGGAACGAAAAGAGGGGTGATGAGAGACGCAGGTGCAGAGAGGAGGGAGTTCAGGGGAGAATGAGAAGAAATAACACCCAAGGGCGATGAAGAAGCAGACGGAACAGGAAGGGTCAAGCCACCAGCAAACGTTGGGTCGGGTTTGTCAACGAGAAACTCCAGAAATATTTCCCAAAAGCCGGTGAAAAGGTCAAGGAGAGGAATGTCATCAAAGAGAAAAAGGGAAGAAAACAGATTTTTAAAAAATAGTCAGGTTCCTGAAAAGTTCCTCAGTGTGGCCCAAGCCCTTCTCTGCACTGCTGCTGTTGATTCTCTTGATGTTTCCAATCCCTTTAAATTTTCTTGAAGAGCTGAGTGTCCATCTGGAATCACTTTCTTTAGAGTGAAGAACTTCATTTAGCATTTCCAGTAGTGCAGGTCTGCTCATAACATATATTCCTAGTTTTCTTTTATCTGATAATATCTTTATTTTACCTTCTTCTTGAGCACTTTTTGCTGAATGTAGAATTCTGGATGAACCTGGGTAATTTTAACCTTCCAGCATTTGCTGAGTGTTACCCCACTGTCTCCTGACCTCCACTGTTTTGTATTAGAAGTCAGTGAACACTGGACCACGGTTCCTCCTCATGCAATGCATCATTTCACTCAAGCTGCTCTGAAGATTTTCTGTTTACTTTTGTTTACAAAAGCATGTCTATAATGTGCTTGGCTTCGTATCTTTGTATTTATTCTGCTGGGGTCTACTAAGATTCACAAATCCGTGCATTTACATGTTCAAGCACATTTGGGAAAACCTCAGCCATTGTTTTCTTAAAAGATAGATAGATAGATAGATAGATAGACACACACATATGTATGTGTGTGTATAAATATATATACACACACACACACATAGTATAATATATATACACCAGCATATATATACACATAGTGTATATATATAGTATATGGGGTGTGTGTGTGTGTGTGTGTGTGTGTGTATTCTTCCTTAGTCTCTCTTCCTCTTCCTTTTGTGACTCCAGTATCTACATGTTAAGTACTGTTGATAATATTCTCCTTAGCTCCTTTCAATCTTTTTCTTTTCTCTCTAGTCTTAAGATTGAAACATTTCTATTGATTTTTTAAAAAATTCACTAATTTTCTGTCATGTCCATTATGCTGCTAAGCCCATTTAGTGATTTTTAAAAATTTTTTAGATATTGTAATTTTCAGCTTTAAAAGTTTTGTGTTGCATTTTGTTTTAGTTTATGTTTTTCTGCTAATACCTACTATCGTTGTGTTCATTATAAACATATTTTCCTTTACATTCTTGAGCAGTGACAATTGCTTCTTTAAAACCCATGTCCACTGATGATAACATTGGGACCATGAGGCTGTTCCTCATTGATTGCCTTCTCTCTAGAGAACTCGACATATCCTCCTGTTTCTTCATCCCAAATGTTGTAAAGAATATGTTGCAGAAGTTCTAGATTGTTTGAAATGCCTCAGAAGACTTTTGCTTTATTTTTAATTATGCAATGAACTTGACAAAATGCACATTATATCTCTTCTGGGAGGACAACAATTTAACTATCAGTTTAATTATTTTAGCTTAAGCAGAGCTGCTTGGATCATAGCCTGCAAATGTGAGGTTAATAGATCATCAAGAAATGTAAGCAAAATATACACACAAATTTTGGCTGTCTTTACAATACAGTATGAAATAGCAGTAGAGATAGTGGACATAGTGTTTTGTTTCTGACTTTAATAGGCAACATTTAATACTATTTAAGAATTACCAATCAATTCCTATTTTTGAGTGTTTTCAATATTAATTGTGATAAATTTTATTAAATATCTTTTTTGCAAGTCTGAAGATGACTGTATAATTTCTCTCCTTATCTCTATTTGATGACTTTTCGAACATTGAACAACGTTTATATTTTTCATAATTTCCTAAATCGGCTATGTTGTCATGTTTAGAATGTAATTTGTGATTTGTTTACTGCATTTCTTTATAAGGCTTTTTGCACTGATGTTTATAAATTAGATTGTTCAGCAGGTTTTATTTAAATTAGCTAGTTGTTAAGTTTTAGATCAGTGTTATAAATCACAAGTTGGATTTGTGAGTTTTCTTTCTTTTTCTCTGCTTGGAAGTAATTGTAATGGTATGATCTTTAAAGATTTGGTAGATCTCTTCTGAGAAATCATGTAAGTGGTTTATGGTTCTTTTGTATGGGGGTCATCTTTAATTGTTAGCTTTTTCAGTAATTGTTTTATTGGACTTTTTAAAAATATCTACTGGAGTCAATTTCAGCAAGCAGCATTCTCCTATCAGTTTGTGACTGGTTTTAATGTTTTTTATAGATTTGTGCAAAGTAGTTTCTTGTGCATTTTAAAAAATAACACTTTGCTGCTTTTTTTCACCGTGTGTGTGTGTGTGTGTGTGTGTGTGTGTGTGTTTTAATTACACTTTAAGTTCTGGGATACATTTGCAGAACATGCAGGCTTGTTACAAAAAAAAAATCACTTTGAATGTTACTTCTGCCTCATTTTAAATGCCTTTGGATTAGTGCTCTCCTCCATTCCCCCCTTACACTTTTTTTCTTGAGTAAGTTAGCTAATTTGGTGTTTTAATAAACCAATTTTCAGTTGTTAGGTCCTGCAGATCGCAAAGATTGGTAAGCCATTTGCTCATGCCTGCTGCCTTGGCCTCTCTACTACCTGCTCTTAATTTACGGCGGTGTTCTTGCTCTTGCTTTTTGAATTGGGTCCTTCATTTACTTATTTTTACTTTAACAATTTTTGTTGATACTGTTATTTAATGCATTTCTTTATCACTTAATAAGTATTTCAGCTATGTCTCATAGATTCTAACATACTTTCAAGAAATTCTGTATCCTTTTAAAATTTCCCTTTTAATTTATAGTTTGTTTAATGATAGTTTCTATAAAATGTAAAGGTGGAAGAATACTTTTTGTTTTAAAAAAATTTCATTCTATTTTCATTGTGTTATAATTAGAGAATTGTGATTATGTTTTTTTCCCCTGTATTTTGGAATTTATTGAGTTTTTTGTAGTGGACTGAGACATTGTCAGCGTTGCATGTGGTCTTGAAGAGAAGGTTCATTCTCTATTATTGCAAATTCAAGTTCAGTCCGTGAGAGTTTCCTATTGAGTCTATTATTTAAGTCATCTACATTGTTATGTATGCATTGTCCACCGTATCTCTCCTGCACAGATAGAAATGTATTGATAACCTACTTTATTAAGGTGAGTTTGTCTATTTCCCCTTACATCTCCTCCAGTTCCTGCTTTGCCAGAATTGTTAACAAGACCATGAATATTACTTGCTGTTATGTCTTAATTGAGACTTGTAGCCTTCAGAAGTTTAAAGCGATTTCTTTCCTTTTAATATTCTTTGGTCAGATACAAAAATTGCATCTATTGCTCTTTTATATGTGTTTGTCTGATATATCTTCGTCTATCATTACTTTTTCAGTCTTCCTGGGTCTCTGTTTACACGTGTCTGTACTAGGAAGCACAGTTTGGGATTTAGCTTTGTTTATTTGAACAGTATTTATTGTTCCATGGTGACTTCAGCTGATAGATACAGGCACTCTATCTAGAGTCAGCTCTGTTATACGCTTATGTTAATCATTCTTTTCTATTAGTATAGACACATGAGCCTTGTACATACTTATTCACTATATGGTTTATAATTTTTTCTTCTCATGTCTCTCCCTTTTTAGTTTATTTTTGGATTTAACTTTAATTTACATTTGTGTTCCAGTTACCTTTATACCAATCTTTTACCAATTTATTTCTATCATCTTCCCTTTTATTTCTCTTTATCCTGTGAGAAACAATAGTTACATTAACTATAAACTTCATCCTTTTCTCTCTCGTTTATCTCTCTGGCCACTGATATGAAGTAATATCCTTGTTTTCCCATTAATAGCTTTAAGGCAATGTCATTTTTCATAGGATCTGTTCATCATTTCTCAGTTTTCACGGCTGTAATTTATCTACATTTTCCAAGCATACAGCCATTACACAATATAATCCACACCTTACCATTATTATTTTTCTTTGTTCTGCAATTAAACATTTAATGCTCACAAACAGTTCTTATAGAGAATGTTTTAGTAATATTGGCTGTCTGAAACTAATTTGCTAAGAGAATTTTCAGTGCTCAATAGAACAATACATCCTAAATTTTTGCATGTTGATAACTATTTTTAAGAATATATTTTATATTTAAGCATCAGTTCAGCTGGATGTCAAATCCATGACTCACGTCTATCTTTGCATACTTTAAAAGTTTCTATTATTTTTGTCATAAAGGTTGGCTATCAAAAATTTGCATGACAATCTGGTTTTATTTTTTTTCATAGGAAGCTTAATTTTTCACTTTGAATTCAAAAGAGTTTTTGTTGGTGGTGGTGGTGGATTTTTTTTTAAATCCCAGTGCCTTTATGTTAAAATATTTTGACATCGATCATCGTGATTTTCTTTTTCTTCTTTTTCTACTAAGTAGACCTTTTAAATGTGTAGTTTGAAGACTTTCATTTTTCAGAAGTTGTCCTATTCCGTATTCTTCTGCCTGCTTGCTTTGCTTCCTCCCTGTGGGCTCCTGTTACAATGAGGTCAGATCTTCCTGGACCTTTTTCTGTTAGTGTCATCTTTTTTCAAATTCTCTTCCACATTCTCCTCATTTCTTTTCTACTTGCTCACGTTTCCTTCATTCCCTCTTCTATTTCTTTTAAGCTACTCTCGGTTATGTTTATTCACCCTGTGTTACTTCTAGTTTAGTCTTTTAAATAATGATTCCTTCTTGTTTCCCTGGTCTTTCCTTTTTTTTTTTTCTTTTTGAGACCGAGTTTCACTCTTGTTACCCAGGGTGGAGTGCAGTGATGCGATCTCCGCTCACCGCAACCTCCGCCTCCTGGGTTCAAGCAATTCTCCTGCCTCAGCCTCCCAGGTAGCTGGGACTACTGGTGTGCGCCACCACGCCCAGCTAATTTTTGTATTTTTAGTAGAGACGAGGTTTCACCATGTTGACCAGGATGGTCTCGATCTCTTGACCTCGTGATCCACCCGCCTGAGCCTCCCAAAGTGCTGGGATTATAGACGTGAGTCACCACGCCCGGCTCCTGGGTCTTTCTTAAGGTCTATCACCTTGATTTTGTTTCTTCTTTCTCTATCATTCATCTATTTTATCAGTCTCTTAATTCTTTAACTTGTCTTAAAATACGCTAAAATTTATGTCTCTGAAATCTAAAACTACCAAAGGAAGATAAACAGGAAATAGCCCTTTGGGAAAAGGTACTTGTAACATATGTAACTTATTTGTGATAAGTTGCCTAACTATATGAAGAAGTTTTACAGAATAATTTGAACAATTTTTAAAACCAATATAAGGATAGCAAAATATACATACAGACACCAATCATTTAAATTTTGGCCAACTTTTCTTTTCTTTTTTTTTTTTTTAATTGACAACTACATAAAACAAAAGCAAAAGTCTTATCAAGACTGGCTGCAAAACAGGTGGAGTTTCCCGAGAACGGTGCAGCATCTCTGCCATGTGCAGGGTGCTGATGAAAGTTGAATTTGGCAACATTTCTAGACCATTTTTAGAAAATACATATTAAGAACCATTTATTAGGACCTTGTGAATCTACTGCTAGGAATTTACTATAAAGAAATAATCAGAGGTGAAAACAGATTTTGATTTTAGTTTCAAAAGATGTCAACCAGTTAAGAGTGAAGATAATGTTAACTTGATATTTATTATAAATAATTATGCCCCACCATAGAATATTTATTTTAAATCTTTAGGACTGCCAAAGTATAGACCATTATACAGACGCCAAAATAATGTTTCAGAAACATGTTTAGTTTTATAAAGAAATGCTATCCTCTGCATTAGAGAAAATTATTCATTACCTTATTTATAAAAGAAAAAGTATTTTTAAAAACTGTACAGATAATATAAAATCAATTTCAAACAAAAATAGCCATAGAAAAAAAATATATATATATAGTTTTTTATACATATATGTGTGTGTGTGTATATATATATATATATATATATATATAGTTCAAAGCCATTTGTCTGAAATTTGAGACTACAGGAGATACTTGTCTTCCTATGCTTTTTAAAATTTTCTAAATGATGGAGATATAACAGATTCTACTTGAATAATCTATTTATCTAATTTTAAAGAAAAACTTTAAAGGAAAAGCTTATTTCTGCTACTATTTTTTTCTCTTTGAATTATTCTTTGCCAATTTTTTTAAATTGAAATAATGCATTAATAATTTAAATTTTAGAATAAAAGCTTATTTGTAAATCAGAATATCTTTCTATGGTCAATCATTTGTGACTGTGATAATGTATTAACATAGAAATATGGTACACTCATACTACATTTTAAAATAATTGGTCCCTTTGTTAACAGGGTTGCCTTCCAGTTAATTAAATTTAATTCGTGTACCATAGCTAAGAGTGATGGGATATTCACCACTTTCTTTCTTTCACTGAGGTTCATCACACTACAGCTGAGTATAAGACAATAAGGCTTTTTTGAGGGGTAAACTAAGAAACACTTTGGCTTCCATAGAAGTTATATTTTAGTCTCTAATTGCTGAGATATTCAGTTATGTAAATTTGCAAACAAAGTTTAAATTTTAGGGCCATATATGAAAAAAGACTCCCAGACCATTTCTTCTCTTTGCTACCATTCCCCTAATAATTCTGATCACAGAGCATTAAGTGTGTGGGCATGTCTGTGTTTGTGTCTGTGTGTCCACGTGTCTGTGTGTCCATGCATCTGTGTGTCTGTTTTTCTATGTGTCTGTGTGTTTCTGTCTGTGTGTGTGTGTATGTGTGTATCTGTGTGTGTCTGTGTTTGTGTGTGTGTGTCTATCTGTATGTGTCTGTGGGTCTATGTATCTGTGTGTGTCTGTGTGTCTATGTATCTGTATGTGTCTGTGTGTGTCTATGTATCTGTGTGTGTCTGTGTATCTGTGTGTGTCTATGCATGTTTGTGTATCTATGTATCTGTGTGTTTCTATGCATGTCTGTGTATGTATCTGTGTTCATCTTTGTATCCCTCTGTATCTGTATGTGCCTGTGTGTGTGTCTGTATCTATGTATGTGTTTCTGTGTGTCATTTGTGTTTGTGTGTGTGTCTATATGTGTCTTTCTGTGTCTGTGCCTATGTGTGTCTCTGTAACTGTGATTCTCTCTGTGCCTGTGTATCTGTGTGTGCCTGTGTTTGTGTGTTTGTGTGTCTGTGTCTGTGTGTATCTGTGTTTTTCTGTGTGTCTGTGTGTCTGTATGTGTTTGCGTGTCTGAGTCTGTGTGTATCTGTGTGTCTGTGTGTGCAAATGTGTGTCTGTGTATCCGTGTGTGTCTATGTATATGTGTGTGTTTGTGTCTGTGTGTCTGTGTGTGCAAACGTGTGTCTATGTATTTGTGTGTATCTATGTATCTCTGTGTGTCTGTATGTGTCTGTGTGCCTGTGTGTGTCTGTGCATGTCTGTATCTGTGTCTGTGTGTGTCTGCATGTATCTGTGTCTGTGTGTCATATGTGTCTGTGTGTTTGCCTGTGTATGTCTGTGTATGTCTGTGGCTGTGTGCGTCTGTGTCTGTGTATCTGTGTGTGTCTGAGTGTGTCTATGTATGACTGTGTGTGTCTGTGTATGTTTGTGGCTGTGTGTGTCTGTGTCTGTATATCTGTGTGTCTGCGTGTATCTATGTATGCCTGTGTGTGTCTGTGGCTGTGTGTGTCTGTGTGTGTCTGTGTCTGTGTATCTGTGTGTGTCTGCATGTGTCTATGTATGCCTGTGTGTGTCTGTGTCTGTGTGTGTCTGTGTGCATCTGTGTGCATCTGTGTGTCTGTGTATCTGTGTGTGTCTGCGTGTGTCTATGTATGCCTGTGTGTGTCTGTGTCTGTGTGTGTGTGTCTGCACTGGCCCCCAGGTAGTGCATCTGTGCTGTCCTGGGTCCCCGGAGCTCCCAGGGAAGAGGCGCAGCTCCCCCACCCACATGCTTCTCCCCAGCCCCTAAATCCCCAGGGCCTCCCAGTGCTGCCTGTATCACCTGCCCACAGACCCGTCCCAGACTCTGCCTCTGGAGGACTCAAGTGAAACCCATCTTTTAGGCTTTGTTGTTGTTTAAATGAAGCCATCTCAATTATGTTTAAAAGTGGCACCTCTTGCCTTCTCAATCAGAACATGCTCAGCCAAGAGCCCTGGGCAGAGACAGCTGGAACTTGCTTATGAACCTGGTCACAAGGCATGGGCCGTGGGCTGTGTGTGCCACTGTCCGGGGCATCACTGTGCCCTCCTGGCCCTGTCAAACATGGAAGAGCCACGCTTCTCGGGCAGTAGGGCTGAGTGAAGAGCCTGTGTCTGCCATCGGGGTCTTTTTTTGTGTGGAAAATTCAGATTCTCCAGCAAAAAGAGGCATGGCACCCACCACAAAGAGTTGTTCTCCCTCTGTTGAAAGGAACTTGGTTTACAGGAGTGGGTGGCTCCGAACCTCCTAACTGCTGCTACTGTCAGACAAAGTCAAATCCCCGCTACCCACACTACCGACTGCTGCGAGCGTGGCCAGTAGACAGCTCACACAGATGAGAAATACCCCATCGGGGTCCTTAGACACACACCACACACACACACGGCTTACACACACCACACACCACACTGCCACACACACAGCCCACACACATACACACGCCATGTATACACAAACATGCACACACCACATATACATGCACCGCACCCATACCACACATGTACCACACACACACACCACTCTCACAAACACACACAGAAACACACGCAGGCTTTCTTTGAGGCAAGCAGACATTGAAGGATTGGAGTCATAATTCTCAACCTATGTCATTTTATCTTTCTCTATGAATTAAAATCATTTCAATGAATGATTGAGTTTACACTGGTCCATACATTAATCACTTCCAAAACTCGTCGTCATTAGAAATCCCTTACAAGAGATCCGTCTTGGCAAGGTTGCTTGTTTGGTTTAATTAAGGTGTTAAGTGAATTAGAAGTGACATCATTACAGAGAAATGGATGAGTGGGCTGGAAGTGGGTCAGTGCATCCTCACAGGAACGCTGTGGAGGACCTGGAGGCATATTAACTTATTAAAGGGTTATGTGTTTCATGCAATTAAAAGAAATCTTACATGTTCAGCCTCCACGCCCTACCAGCACTCTTCTCTCCAAGGTACCCTGTGTTGTGCTCTATGAAAAGTAGCGTAGGTGAAGACTATGATGTTTCCAAAAATGCAGTTCATTTTACCTTTTCTTCCTCCCCAGGATACTTGGAAGATCATTTGTTAGGCTCCATTTTAGTTGTATTATTTGTATATGGTGCATATATAATTTGTGCGTAAGTCTCAGCAAAGGAAATGGTCCTTTGGGTTACATTCTGATGTTTCTATCACTGTTTATATTAAATTATAAGCAGCATCACCCAAAAACAGAATGAGCTTGCTTCCTGCTCCAAGGCCCAAACTGGGTCACACCTCACTGACAGGTAAGCGTAGTGCTCTCCCTTTCTAAAAGGCCTACTGTTTGCTGCTAATGACACAACGCTCAGGACGTTTGCGGGGTGAGTGCAGCCAGGTGAGTTTCAGATCCACACACAGAGCTGAAGCAGCCTGGCCCTGCCCAGCCGAGAGGCAGGAGAGGGGACTCTGCAGGGCCAGGCAGGGCCAGGGAATCTGCCACCGGCTGCCTGAGGGGCCCCTTTGCTTTGCCTATTTGACGGAAGGTTTTAGAGCTGAGCACTGAAACTGAAGGCCGGGTGCCAGCAGCGGGACTCCCACAGTCAGTGCTGATGCAGGGAAGTGAGCGGAGGCGGGCAGAGCCGGCCACGCCCAGGAGGAGGCTGTGCAGGTGCGGAGCCCCGGGCGGCTCTGGACACCTCTTCCTAGAACTCTCTGTACTGTTAGCATTGCTGAGGCTTCTGTGTTACATGTCCAGAAAACATGTCTAATTCCCCTGCTGCAGTTATCTCTCTGCTCATCTGTATCCGTAAATAAACTGTGTATTCTGGGTGCTGGATCCCGGGGCAGCTGCCCAGAAACGAAACCCACAGCATGTGCAGGCAGCGTCCTGCTCTCCAAGCATGGTCGGACAGCGTCTGCACTGGATGGGCTGCCCGCAGCTGCTCAGAGGCTGCGGGCCTGGCTGCATTTCACTGGGACAGTTCTGGAAAATTCCAGTGTGCACACTGGGGTGGAGACTCCCAAGTCCAAGGTCTAGGGTGACTGTATCAGACACACTCCTCTGGTGTCACGGTGGGGATGCCTCCCAGATATTAGCGTTTGATGGTCTCAATCTACGCTGGGAAAAAACCATCTCTGGAAGTAGGGAGATTCCGTGAAGGGTGTCTGCAGTATCCAAGCCCCTCTTTCTAAGACACAGCTGGGATTATCCTCCCACCCTCAGCCCCAGCCTGGGCCCTGGGCAACTTCCTCCCTGTCCTCAAGCCTGAAGCTCCACAGTTTCCTTCCTTTTCCTCCTTTCCCCTCGCCCACTCCCAGTATCCAATCTGACAGCACTCTCATGGTTTCAGCTGGAACAGCCTCTCCGGACCTCAGGATAAGCCTGTGCTCCTCCCTGGGACCTCTCAGGCCCCGTCGCCACCCTCTGCTCCCACTGGTCACCCACATGGGCCCTGCTGGGGCCCCAGTTCCCAGCATGGGTCTCTCAAGGGTCAGCACCCCCTTCCCTCTTCCAAGGCTTCTGGCCTCCCTCACTTGTGCTCTCTGCATCATCTGTCAGGGCCTGGCACCCTTCTCTGTGCCCATTCAGTGACTTCCCAGCGTCCTCTCCTGTCTGCAGAGCCTCGGCTGGCCTGCTCTGGCTCCTCTACTGGTCTGACGGGGTGGTCTGGCCTCCAGGGACACAGGCACCCAGAGAGACCCCACACCCCTGCTTCAGTTCTAGCACCTAGAGCTCAGCCGGGCCATGTTCACAGAAAAAAGGGTAGGGTGGGTGGGAAATGGAGGAAGTCAGAGTGTAGGGACCCCTGGGATTTTCACAGGATGTGTGAAGGGGGCACCGGAGTGTTAGGCCCACTTTAAAGATGGTGACATTCAAAGTGTTTCCCAGACAACCCATAGCAAGCCTACCTGGTGACCGAGAAAGGTGGGTTCTGGCTCCCAGCCCACCCCACCCCTGCTGGGCCAGAATCTTCCCTGGCCTTCCTCCTGACTGGCTTCCTTGTTGAAGTTGAGAATCGCTGGCTTAGGGGGTGAGCAGGATTGGTTTATTTCTTATTTTATTTCATTTCTTTTTGAGATGGAGTCTTGCTCTGTCGCCCAGGCTGGAGTGGAGTGTCGTGATTTCGGTTCACTGCAACCTCCACCCCCCCGAGTTCAAGCAATTCTCCTGCCTCAGCCCTGCCACTCCCCAGTAGCTAGGATTACAGGCGTACACCATCACACCTGGCTAATTTTTGCATTTTTAGCAGAGACAGGGTTTCACCATGTTGGTCAGGGTGGTCTTGAACTCCTGACCTCAGGCAATCCGCGTGCCTCGGCCTCCCGAGGTGCTGGGATGACAGGTGTGAGCCACTGTGTGCCCAGCCGACACAGTTATTCTTAAGTCCACTGATTGCAGAATTTCCCTTCGTGGTCCGTGGAAGGCACCACCCATATTACATACCTGCATTTGCACTTCCTCAAAGGAACATTTGGAAATAGGCATTACCGTTTATAAAAAGCAAGTCACAATACACTGTTTTAATTTCGGTAATGATCTGTTGGCCTGTGCCTTCCCCATGGCCCTGGTCCCAGGCTGTCTGGAGAGCCCTGGGGAAAGCTGCCCCATCCCCCAAGTCCATTGCTCAAGCATCCTGGTGGCACAGGGCATGGGCTTCATTGCAGCCTGGACATACTGGGACCCTCTCCCAGGGAAGAGCTTCCACCAACCTGTCAGGTGGCTTGCAGTGCCATCAGGGCCTGAGGTTGTGAACGGCTTCATAAATTGGCTTACATCAACTGGTTAAAAGACAAGATCAGGTTTCTGAGTTTGCCCTGCAGCTTGATGGGAGAGATTTCCATTCACTAGTTTTGCCTATCGTTGTTTGGGAAATTTTTAGACTTTTGGAAAAACTTCTAAGAAAGTCACTGTGGCTCTCTGGTGTCTTGCGATTGCTAATTGACTTACACTGTAATCTACTGTTCGCTGTCAGTGTTCTTTTACCATTATGCTGCACAAAATAAAGCTTTGTGATCATGGGCAGGCCCTGTATCCTATCTCAACGGCAGCAAATGTGCTCTCTCCCCTCTCTCTGCCCTCCCTCACCTACGTCTCTTAACGGCATATCACACAGAATTCTGTGCCTTTTATAAGCATTCAATTAAGTCTGGGTAATAGCTGATTCATAAGACAAAAAAGGTGAGTAAGGAATGTAGGAGGTTTGGAAATTTGGCACTGAGAACAAATTGAATCCTAATTAAGAAGCAGGAAGAAGCTGAAGTCATGCTTGCCGTGGAAACCATGTCTGCTTGTCATCAGAGATCCATGGAGATAATGCACATTCCTAAAATGTAAATGTGCATTATTCAGAAATACTCGGCCAAAACAGAGAGGCTACCACCCATATTCTCAACAGAATGTATAAGTCAAAGACACATGGAGAGGGGGAACATGAGGAGTTGAACGCACTTACACGTTTCTGTTCAGTCAAATCCCTAAGAAACAGCTTAATAAAATAGGTACGTCTCTGGTGAGTGTGAGCTCAGTACGGAAATGAGAATATTGCTGGCAGCAAATCAAGGGAACCTGATTAAGCTACATTACATGAATTAGACGGCCCCACCCAAGTGGGCGCAGAGGCACTCACATCACTCCACCCACGGGCTGGTCATGAGCACCCTACACCACCATGTTTTCCAAAGACAACTGGCTCTATCTTCAGGCCCCATCTAATTAAGGACATCAAATTTTATCTTATTTTTTCGTTGTCGTGAGTAAAACACATTTGTTCTCCCTCTGTCCTGTTGGATCAAATGGCTCGTCCATTGTTTTCTGGCAGTGACGTCTTGGAACCGTCACCGAGAACGACACTGTATCCGAACTCCCCTTTGCAGAGGCCTTTTCTTCCCTTCCTGTCACCTGCTGTGGCTGCTCACAGAAGTGCTGGACAGACAGGGTAATGTTGATGGACTGTGGGTCAAACACGGACTAGGAAAGGTGCCACCAAAACCCAGGCGCACACAGAACGCCCTCACAGAGGAATGATTAATATTTTATTTCCATAACCAGAAGGAAAAAGTCCCTTATAAAAGACATAATACATGCAAATCAAAGGGATCGCTTTTCTCTCAATAGGCACATTCATAAGTGCTCTTGTGAAATAGCAAAGCAAGCGGAAGACGCTGCAGGTGCGGTGACGGGAACACGCTGAGCTGTCGTCTGCCACTGGGATGGCCTCCCCGAGGCTGGGGTGCACCGCCTGGGTCCTTTCCCCACATGCTTGCTGGGTTCTAGCTGTAAATAAATTGAGAGAATTCAGTAGTAACACATACCTTGGGAATTCCGTCCATCAAGTCCAAAGTTCAAAGTGTTAAAATACAGGTAGTTCTAAGCCTTACATGCAATCATAGTATAATCTAATGTTAAGTATGTTTGTGCCTTCTTATTGGTTATCTAGAAACATAAAACTCATATGAACTTATTAATCCTCTTAGGAGTTTTATTAAGCTTTAAAACAAATCACCAAAAGAAAACATTAAGCGGAACAGTGTGCTGATTATTTTGGATTGTTAGGCTTCCAAAAGACCAATCTCAGTTTGCCATTGAGAAATCTTCAGTTGATTACAAAAGGCCAGCAAACCATGTGCGTAAGGAGCTGTGCAAAGACAGGCCTCAGGTTAGAGAATGCCAGGTGAATTACCCCATCCAGCTGCAAAATACTGAAATCCACGTTCCTTGGGCTATCTCTACGATTCTGGCTACAACCAGATCCAGAATATCAATTATTGTTGAGTAATACATGATAAAAAAACAGCAGGTTCAAACAGCATGTGCTCATAACCTGGCTGTTCTGTGGGTCAGGAGTCTGGGCGTAGTGTGGCTGGATTTTGTGCTCAGCTTCTCTATGGGTTTAGATTAAGGTGTCAGCCAGGGGTGCTGTTCACAGCTGAGGCCGGGTGCTCTTTCAGGGTCACCGGCTGTTGGCAGGTTCACTTCTTTAAAGTTTGTCCCATTTTCTTGCTGTCCTTCACTTGGGTACCAAAATTAAGTCCTAGAACTCCCCCTCAGGTCCCCTCCCTATGGCCCCCACAGGTGGCCCATAGGGCAGGTGCTTGCTGTCAGGCCAGCCCTACCAAGTCCATCTTCCTTTCTTTTCCAGCACCAACTGGGGGACAACTCTGCTTTGTAAGGGCTCACCTGATGGGGCCAGGCCCACCCACGGCCTTTCCTTTCCCTGTGGCCCAGCACAATTGTGAGGACTGTGCTGAGTCAGTCACAGCTTCCGCCATCTTCCAAAGGCTGCAGCTACACAAAGCCTGGGGTATCGAGTCCACCTGAGAATTCTGCCCATGGGAAGATGGGCGCTGACGAGGAGGAGAAATGCACGCTGTGCTCAGGAGTGAATCACCATTGCTCCTCCCGGGGTGGCCGCCACAAGCTCTTCTTTCTGGGCCACTGTGGCCCAGGGATGAGCCCTCCGTCTCAGAGGGTGTCAAGGCCAGATTGTCCCAAACTTCCTCTCTGGTTCTGCAGGGCTAGAGTCAGGTTTCTGCTTCTGAAGTCCTTCACCATGTGAGCAGAGACCACCACTCCTTCCAGCAGTCCCTGAAAGGATAGAGATGGCCCCGAGTGGCACTATAGGAGGCACAGGGGACCAGCAGGAAGGACTCCAGGTCCCGAGTGGTGGGGGTGCAGGTAGGACAGAGATTCACCTTTCTTGAGCGTGTGGGTGGAGAGGGATCTTTGAGGAAGTTCACACGGAGGACATGGCAGGGCCCAGTTCACCCACGGTTGACCGGAACATTTACTCTGGCCATCACTTTGCCCTGGTTCGTTCTCAGGAGGTGAAGAAAGCAGAGGCAGGGACAGGCAGCAGCAAGAACAGGAAGCACAACTGCAGCCAAGGCCTTAGCCAAAGTCCTCTGCCCTCCACCAGCTGTACACGGCTGTGATTGGGTCCCATGTCCCAGCCTCATGCCCTGACCCTCACCACACACACGGGAACACACCTACATTCACTAAGGTGTGCACATGTTGCCTCCCTTCCTTCACTCCCCAAATAGCAAAAGTAAAAATACATGTGTGACCTGAAGTGAAAGGAGAGGAAATAGCAAGGATTTATCCACATTTCCTTTCGCCATCACGGTAACCGTGTATGGCTACCTCTTCTTCTCTCTGCAGGTAAGCATACTGAGGCTCCTTGCCCAATGCTGCATGGCCAGCACAGCCAGGACCCGACCTGAGTCCATGGGATGTCCTCCTGGCCACTGCTCCAAGTGAGTCCTGTATCCCTACGTGGGGGACACCACCTGCCAAATGGCTCTGATGACTCCAAGCACCAACTGGGAAGAAAGTTAGATTTTGGTGGAGAATGGGAATGAGCACAGAAGCTACTTCCCAGGAACCCACACAGGGCTTCTGTGTTCTTCCAACCACACAGACTCCCAGGAGAGCCCCAAATGGTCCGGGGTGACATGAGGGGTCTCTTCAGTAAAGGAGGACAAGGTTCTTGCCCTTGACAGGCTGGCTCTCCCTGGCTACCCAGAGCATTTCAGTGGGACATATCTGTTCCCAGATAGAGACGCCTTCAAACAAGAGTTGCGTATGAGCCAGCAAGTGATTTCCGCTTTAAGGCAGTGCATGGGGGAGAGGAAGAGCCTAGAGTGGAAAGAACTGAGAGGAGACAACGATCTGAGATCCCAGAGGAAAAACACTGTGGCTTCCAGCTGCATCCCCAGCACCCAGAATCAGATTCTGTTTGGAAAAGCAGCACAGGGATGCTGGCCAGTGCTGAGTTCCCCCGGGACCCATGAGGAGGTGTGGTATGAAAGGGAAAACCAGGACATCTGGGGTTACTTTAAGTTTCTACTAAGAATACTTCATCCATCCATCCATCCATCCATCCATCCCTCCCTCCCTCCCCCCCTCCCTCCATCCATCCATCCATCTACCAATCCACCTAACCACTCATCCACACATCCATTCACTCATCTATCCACCTATCCATTGGTTCATGCATCCATCCACACAACCACCCATCCACACATCCATTCATTCACCCATTCACCCACCCATCCACTCATCCATCAGCCCATCCACCCAACCAACCAACCATCCATCCAACCATCCATCCATCCATCCATCCATCCATTCATACATTCATACATTCATTCATACATTCATCTATCCATTTGCCCATCCACCTATCCATCCACCCACCCATCTATCCTCCCATCCACCCAACCATCCATCCACTTCACCACCTATCCACTCACCCATTCACCTGTCTATCCCTACACCCATCCACCCACCTATTCATCTATCCATCTCTCCACCCACCCATCTATCCACCTATCCATCCATCCATCCATTTACTTATCTGCCTGTCCATCTACCATTCACCCATCTATTGATCCATCTACCCATTCATCTATCCATCCATCCGTCCACTCATCCATCCAACTATCTACCCAAACATTCATCCACTTATCCAACCATCCACTACAGAACCGTCCATCCACCCAACCACCCATTTGTTCACCCATCCATCCACCCAACCACCCATCCATTCACCCATTCACCCAACCATCCATCCATCCAAGCCATCCATATCCAGCCATTCACCTGTCTGTTCATTCACCCATCCACCCACTCACCCATCTATCCAATTATCCATCCACCACCCAACCATCCATCCAACCATCCACCCATTCATCTACCTGTTCATCTATTCATCTGTCCATCCACTCACCCATCCACCTATCTGTCCACTCAACCATCCATCCATATATTCATCCATCCATCCATCCATCCATTCATCCCTCCATCCATCCACCCATTCACCCATATACCCATCCACCCATCCATCCAAACATCTATTCACCCATCAACCCATCCATCCACCCAAACTTCTATACACCTTCCATCCATTCACCTATACATTCATACATACATCCACCCATCCACCCAACCATCCGTACATACATACACACATTCACCCATTGGCCTATCTGTCCACCCATCCACCCTTTCACCCATCCGTCCATCCATCCATTCATTCATGCACCCATCCACCCAACCACCCGTCCATCCAACCACTCATTCATCCATCCACTTAATCATCCATCTACCCAACCACCTATCCATCCATCCACCCATCTACCTGTTTATCTATCCATCTGTCCAACCACTCATCCATCCACCTATCTGCTCACCCAACTATCCACCCATATATTCATCCATTCATTCATGCATTCATCATAGTGTACATTTCATGTACATCAGACACTATACTGGGCCTAGGATAAAGCAAGCCCTTGGACAAACCACCTAACCTTTCAACCTCAAGCTTTCTCCTCTGTAAAAGCAGATAAGAGCACCTATCCCTCCCTACTTTCTCTGAGGAGGTGCCAGTACACGTCCAGGAGACAAACTCCATATCTCACTTGGAGAACTGTCCATGGATAGGTTCAGAGAGGAATCCCAGGATTCCTGGATCAGAGGACCCAGTCTACTGTAGAGTGATAAATGTCTGCTGCTGTCAGTCACTAAGTGTGTGGCGATTTGTTACTGCAGCATAGAAAATGAACACAACTTACATTTTTTAAAGACAATGAATTGTATTTAGATGATGTTTCTGCAGTCTTTTAACACTTAGGGCAACTTATTCTGAATCTCTTCCTTAAATCAACTCTTTGCCCTGGGTTTCATCTTCTCCTGCCTATCTCCCTTAGAAACAGATCGCCACTCTCTCTGTGCTTGATTCTTTTGATTCATCCATTGACCAAGTTCTTGGTTTGTTCCCTCATTCAGCAAATAATGAATGGGGACAGCTCATTCACATTGCAAGAGAGATGTGAGGATGAACATGCACAGAGCCCTGCATGAGGAAACTCACCTAGAGAAGGGAGACGCAGGTGCACAAAGCATGCATGAAGAGTAAGAGGTGTGAGCAGCGAGCATGGCTCCACAGGGTGCAGAGGAGGACGGACCAGGGGAGCAGAGGCGGAGATGCAGCCGATCTGGGTGTGTCATGGAAAATGACTGGGGAGGAGTCCAAGGGCATTTTAGTGGAGGCATGATGGACATTACCAGAGCTGGGGTTGGGGGAGCTCCTTCTGGCTGAGTGGGAAGGCTCTGGGGGGTGGAAGGTGGGTAAGAAGGCCAGTTAGGAGAGACAAGACAAAGCTACACAGAGTAGCTGGTCCAGATGGAGAGTCACGGAGACAGGATAGACGGGATGGACCCCAGCATCCACCAGACAGTGGGTAGAACAAAGCAGCACTACAGGTGGAGGGGGCAATGGAGGGACAACCCATGTCACCAGGCTGCTGTGGGATGCTGGGCAGAGACACCACGGGGCTGGGCAGGTGGAAGCAGAGGTCACAGCAGCCGTGGGAGCCCCTGAGTAAATGGCAGGGTGCAGTCCCACAGAGAAACCCAACTGTGAGGAATTTGAAAAGGGCCAGGAGAGGAGAAAGAATGTGGAGCAGGAACAGGTGGAGCCACAGAGTAGAAAGGCAGAGAGGGCTTTTCCACAGTAAGTGACGAAAACTGACAATGAAAGTGGAATTTTCCAAAATCTCCATTAGGTTTGGCAATTAGGAAGTCAGGGTGACCTTGGTAAAATATGTCAGGTGGTTGGCAGGGGTGGGGACCCTGCATGAAGATGGAATATTCAGGAACAAGCAGTTCACAGAGAAGAAAACCATGTCACACAGGCAAATAGCAGTGCATGGGTGCACATGTATTTATGAGTGTGAGCATGAGTGTGTGCTTGTGCATTTGTGCATGAGTGTGTGTGTACGTGCATGAGTGTGTCCATGATCATATGTGTGTGCGTGTGCATGTGTGCACGAGTGTGGGCATGAGTGTGGGCATGAGCATATGTGTTTGTGAGTTTACTTCCCACATGCAGGAGAGAACAAGTAAAATAGGTTACGTGTGTAGATGCTGAAAGAAGCCAGCAGAGAAGAGAGAGATGAATGAGAGTGTGTGGAGAAGCCTCAGGGAACAGGTCCCAGGCCCAGAAGAAATAGAAAAGGACTGGACCAAGACCAGTATCAGTAAAGTTTTCCAAATCCAATCACGTCCCTGTTGGGGGAGGGCTCAATGGGAATTAGACAGCCAGGTGGCATCAGTGGGTGCCTATGCTGAGCCGGCTCTTCATGCTCTGCTGCTGGGATCCTCCCAGTTTCCACCCATGCAGCCCTGTGCCCAGCAGCCCCTCTTGCGGACTTCAGTCCTAGAGACAAGCATGCCCCTGCTCAGGGACTGTGTGCAGAACCCTGCTCAGCAGCTGTTGTGGACTCATGGAGACGTGGATGCCCACAGCAGGGGCACGTGCAGGAGCGCAATGACTCTCCAGGACATCAGAGCCAGGAAGGGCTTCAGAAGAAGGAAGCAGGTCCAGATGCTCTCATGCACATGCATGCCTGGGGCAGGGCTTGGAGAGGACCAGAGCACTGTGCCAGGCAGGGCACAAAACAAAGGCTGAAAAATGAGAGAGACAGAGAGACACACAGAGAGACAGAGACAGAGACACACAGAGACAGAGAGAAACAGAGAGACAAAGAGAGACAGAGAGAATCACAGAGGACGACAGAAGAGAGAGAGACAGCGGAAGCTCACATGCACCTCCAGGCCCTCTCCAGGGACCAGTGCTCCTATCCATCCCATAGGCACAACCCTTCTCCTTCACCACCTCCTGCGAGGAAGGCTCAAGAGAATGTGCAGCTCAGCTTAGAGGAGAGGCAAGAGGAGACCTCACTGCACCCTCAGCCCCTCATTCCCAGAGCTTTTGCTGGGGACCTGCCACGTTTCTCCACCCTGTTCTGGGGAAAGGCGAGAGTCATACATGGCCAGGTGACAGATCAGCACCTCTGGCAGCCACCCCAGGACCCATGTTCTTCTTGCCCAAACGTCATTTACCAGCCGCTGTAGGAATGTCACGAAAACCAGCCCTGGTTGGGTGTGGTGGAGTTTGAGACCAGCCTGGCCAACATGGCGAAACCCCTTCTCTACTAAAAATAAAATAATTAGTCAGGCCCCTGTAATTAGGCGCCTTTAGGCCTGTGCCTGTAGTCCCAGCTACATGGGAGGCTGAGGCAGGAGAATTGCTTGAACCTGGGAGGCAGAGGCTGCAGTGAACTAAGATCACACCATTGCACTCCAGCCTGAGCAACAGAGTGAGACTCTGTCAAAAAACAAAAAGAAAAGAAAAGGAAAGAGAAAAAAGGATGGAAGGAAGGAAAAGAATGAGCTATGTCAATCCTGGCAACTCCATCAGATTTTTAGAGATAAATGGAAGTAATTCAAGCTTGTATCATCATTGAATCTAGGAATTTCTAAGTGTAACAAATCGTAGTTTAAGAAATGTGATGGAGACTTAAGAACCGTCCTAAGATGTTACTTTTATTAAAAGACAAGTTCTTTAATAATCATAAAAATAACCTGTGTACTAGCACCAATTTATTTCTATGCCCATATTCCTCTCTCTGCTGCTTTTTGAACTCCTCCCCTGTTACACACACGTGCACACACCCACACACACTCACACACACACACCTGCTTCCTCTGGGAACTGAACCCTTCTGTCTAGCAGCTTGGAAGCCACTGTGTGTCCTGAGCCCCAGCAGCGATGACTGGTCCTCTGATATGTCACATGATCCCAGCTGGACCCCGGAGAGCCTTCGCTGGGAACTGAAAATTGCAGGTCAGAGTGGCTGTTCTCTGGGAAGCAGGAGCTCTGAGTTTGGGCTCTGTGAGCAGCAGGCATCTTCTCCAACATGCGCTTGAGAAAGATCTTCAGATGCTCAGGCGCAGGAAGCCCTGACAGCTTGCGGCTCCTGGCTCCAGGTCGCCCCTGAATGGTGCCGATTCGGAACTCTCAGGGACTCTAAGTTTCCTTTGGTAAAGTCACCTATTGCTTTCAGCCAAATCAGAGCTGATTTCTCTCATTGCATCCATGGGAATCCTCACTAAGACCACGAGAAGGAGTCAACCACAAGCTTCGCAGTGAGTACTGCTTCATGATGCAATTGGGGTGGTTTCCATTTTTTGTTAATTCCATGGCAAGAGGCCTTTTTGAAGCTTTAATTTGTCTTACTCGCGGCAGCTTGAGACTTCAAGAAGTATAAAATCAGAAAAACAAAGAGATGGCAAGGATTTCAAAGCTACTTCATAAATTAGCTATCTAGTTTATATCTTATGCCATTGATTATTTTTGTCATAATTATTTTCTGACAGGTAATGGGCAAAAGTAATGAGATGTACACAGGACAGATAGCATTACCTGATAATACACAGACTGTCTACGGGAAGCGTCTTTCTAAAACATGGGCTGACGGGAGATGAGACATGTGTGAACAGAAGTAAGTTAATGATACTGGTGCTGATGACCAGGCCACTTGACAGAACTTTCTGGAAGGTCTTTTGCTAGAAGTATTTCGTAGCCCAAACCACTTCCACTTCTCTCAGTACTTTTGCATGCTTTTCAGAGGTTGTTAGTCAAGGGATGTAGGGGCAGGCCCCTTTAGGGAGTTTGCAAAGAGCTTATAATTTCCACCCTAAGAGGACACACTTTCAAATTTCTGCTGCTGTAAATTCAGAAAGGAACAAGGTTATCTCGTCTTTCTCAGGTGCTCCTGTGCAGAGTCACACTGATGCCAGCTGATTCAGAGGTAAGAGTGCCATCTACTGAATCTAAGACCTCACTTCCGGCAGCCCAGAGCTGATCCTTGGAGACCGCCCACCCAAGACCCCAGCGGGCCACCTGCCTGTGGGGGAAGGATGGGCGCACAGAGCACAGGCATCCAACGGCCTGAGGACGAGGAACGATACCAGACCAGCGCTCTCAGGAGAAAGGAGGTGGGCTGTTGTGTGCTGGTTCAGAAGATAATGATGGCACCAGATCTGAGAAGACTTGCAGAGGCAAAGTCATCGAGAGTGCAGCTCAGAAAGAAAGAAGACCATGTTTAAACAATGCAGCCACTGATGGGGCTGGGCACCCCTTCCCCAAGGACAGGGACCGCTTGGATGCCTGAGGTTCCAACTCCACTGTGTGTGAGTGTGTGTGCACGCGTGTGGGTATGTGTGGTGTCCAGGGCATTCATATAACCACTTTTCCTTAGTTTCTCTGTGGGCAAATCACAGGTGATAATAGCACACCTGTGCCTCTACCTCACTGCTCACTGTGGTGGAGATTAATTTGTTAATGTTTTCAAGAAGCTTTGAAGATGCTAAGTGTTATTATGATAATTGCCACATAGAGTTTCAGAAAGAGCTTAAAGCAAGCTTGAAGTCGATTTGTTTCACTTTCATCTGTGTTGTTAAGCTGCCCGATAATTTGTACAGATACATGATAACATTTAAAACAGCTGTGTCTCATAGAAATGTTATGCGACATATGCAGTGAGAACGGCCACATTCCATTGCTTTGGGTTTGGATCTCGGACTGCCTTCAAGTCCGCGGGCAGAGGGTCGTGAAGAAGTCACCTGTCGTATTAGAAGCCTCCTCTGTTTTCTGGGATTTGGGATTGGGGTAAAAGGATGGAGAAAACTGGACGAAATGGAACATGTAGTATTTGGAGAAACAGCACCAAATTCAGAGGGGGAAAGCGAAGGAGGAGCCAACTCTCTGTACCTCAAGCATTTTTAGAAGATATGGACCCTCAGGTGCCCACCCGTGCTGGGCTGAGAGCTGGCACTGCAGCTGCTGTGCCCATGGCTTTAAAGAACGCCTTCCAGGAGACAGATTTATCCTCCAGCTTCCACTCTGTGCTGGTCACTCTTAGGGGTTAGCTTGGCTTCTAGAGCATGGAGTGGCACTGATGAAGTTGGCTGAGGCTGTCCACAGCTCAGCCCCTACTTCCACGAGGAAACCACAGTCCTGCTCAGAAATCGAGGGGTGATCACCAACAGAAACACGCTCAAGGGGCTTGAGAACTCTTGTTTAGTAGGGTTGACACGTGACCACATAAGAGGCATCCAGATGATGCAAAGTGGCCACCGGGCAGGAAAGCAAGGGGGCAGCCCCCTCTGCCCTGTGCATGGGCTTCCCTGCTCCCCGGTGATGCAGTGACCCCTGGCCTCGCTTCCACCCCAGCCCCTGAGCTCAGCACGGCTGCTCTCCTTCTCCTGCCCTAGGTGACGCCTTGAGAGCCCCTACCCCGGCCTGGGCAGACAGGCAGCTCAGCCAGTCAGAATCAGACCTGGAAGGCCGAGACCCTCCGTATCAGCAGAGGGCCCTCAAGGGAGACAGCGTGACTATACAGTGGCCACAGACATTGCTTTAAACTTCTAAATGTAGGTTGTGGCTCCACCATGTCTGAGAAACTGGAGGACTGTGGGCAGGACAGGGGGAGCTGAAGGCAGAGAGTGGAGGGGGTCCTTTCCATGAGAATACCCAGGTCACACCTGCCCGGTGGAGGACCCCCAGGCTGCCTCTCTGCACCGGCTTCCCAGGAGTCTGCCAAGGCCCTTTTTGGGCAGTGGTGAAGGGGGCACTCCTAGAAGCAGCTCTGGATCTGCATGCTGGCATGCAGCAGGCACAGCAGGGGCACAGGGACAAGGCAGAACCATGTTCACAACCTGGGCTTCTCAAACATGGCTGGAGCCACTTTGGGGCAAGCCATCTCACCATGTGGCCAGAGGCTTGAGGCCTCCATCGTCAGAGTGGAACCCATCTTCATCTGCAGTTTGGCAGGGCTGAGTCAGCCCACTGGCACTGGTTTGGCTTTAGACAAGAGGACCCCGTGGCTCAGAGTCAACAATGCAAGCATGAGAACCTGCTAGGGGCTTGGCTGCCAATGGGTTTCAGAGTCCAGCGTGGCATCTTCCCGCTCCAGAGCTGCATTTTGTTACCCAGAGGGGCCAGGGGTCCAGGGTTAGACGCATTGCCCTGTGACGGTCTTGCTGGGGCTGCCTCGGCACAATGCCACGGACCAGGAGCTTAAACAACAGGAGGTACATTTCTCCCAACTCTGGAGGCTGCAAGTCCAAGATCAAGGTGTCTGCAGGCTTGGATTCTCCTGAGGCCCCTCTCTGTGGCTTGTAGACGGCCATCTCTTCCCCCGTGTCCTCACACGGTCTTTCTCTGTGGGCCCGTGTCCTCATCTCCCCTTCCTGTTAGGATACAGTCGTGTTAAATAGAGCCGCTGATATGACCTCGCTTTACCTTCATTACCCCTTTCAAAACTCTATCTTGAAATATAGTCTCCAGTTTATTCTATCTCGAAATACCTGAACCTTCATTACCCCTTTAAAGACTGTCTTGAAATACAGTCATATTCTGCACTTGTGGAGTTGAGGGCATCAACATAGAAATATTGGGGGGGACACAATTAATTTGGGGGACAGCAACATCACAGGGAAAGAACGAAGAAAAACAAGACAGCCGTGATTTTATTATTCTGTGAGAAGCAGGATATGAGAGATTCTAAGTTATTCCTTCAGGTAAAGGACCTAGATAAGAAAAAGAGATAACTTTTTGCATCAGCAAACTCTCATTACATTTTCTTTGATGTTTTATTGCTAAATTCTTTTTTGCCTGGTGCTATTCTGATTTAACAGGAGGCAATACACACTGCAGCCAAGAATATATTCAAGCTACTATAAATATGTTAGCTAATATTTTCCTTTCCAGGTTATTTTGGTGATAATTGATGTGAATATTTTATAGTCCACTGAATTTTCAGCTGAATGAAGGCTCATAAGGAAAGTTGGTCCTGAAATATTTGAAATGGTCAAAGCTCTTCCTTAGTAAAATATTAGGGCCATTTCAAACTTTCCAGAAGCAAAAAATGTGCTTCAGTTCTTCTGCCTTTGAGTCAATGGCTTAGTGGCCCATAAAAATATATGATTGAGTCATGACTCAAATAGTTTGGTAAGGAAATTATTAACTAATAAAATATCTTCTCCCCCCACAACCTACTGTCTGGAGTAACTTAATCACAGAGAAGAAAAATCAATGCTTAGTGTTGCAAAAAGAGATAAAAATCAGTGAGACATGTGCACAAATGTGTATTGGAAAATGTCTAGAGGATTGAAGATTAATTGGATGACAGCCAAGTATTGGGAAGAACGTGGATCCGTTTGTGAGAGGTCTCTGCAGCTGAGTGGATTCCGAGGCCCCACCCACACGCCCACACATTCCTCGGAGGGTGAGTTGGTAGGTCTACTTTACTCTACTCTTGGACCTCAGAGCCAGTGCGCATGCAAATAAAAAAGGTACATCCTAACAGTTGAAGGGTTAAAGCAAAGAACTTTTGAACAATCTGAAATTTCAGTGAGTCTCATTTGATCCTGGAATGTAGTGGTTAATGTGCAGCTAGAATTGCCCAGGAGGTGAAGTGCTCAGAGCAGACCCCTGCCTCTCTCGGGGTGCAAGTGGTAGGAGAGCCTTCCTGCTGGGTCAGGGGGGACCGTTTCGTAAGCTCACGTGAAGCTGGGCCCAGAGGGAGGCTTCTACCAGAAAGGATGGAGGTGGGGCGCAGCGGGGTTCATGCTCAGCTGGGTTCACCTGTGCAGAGATCAGGTCAAGGGGGTGAACCACATCATAAAAAAGTGACAACTTATCTTAGAGGAAAAGAAAAGGGTATTGTTAGGGGCACTTCAGGGGCACTTTGATTTGGCATGCTATGTATGATATTTTCAATACAAAACATATGTCACTATTAAACATTGTTCTTAGTAACGGAATTTTACCCAAAAGTATTCAATTTCTCAAAGGGAAAAATGGCTTTGAGTTCACAGTAGCATGAGTTCACAGTAGCAGCATCTTTTCCTTTCACGCCCTATCCCCACCCCTCACTGCTGCTTCCACGTTCATCCTGGGACTCCACAGTAGCCTCTTTCTGGTATCCTTTTTATCCTGGGGCGTCTTTCTAATTCCTTCTTCATCTGACCTCTAGAGTGATTCAGTGACGTA
Organism: Ateles fusciceps; assembly: GCA_036589455.1. Lineage (NCBI taxonomy): Eukaryota > Metazoa > Chordata > Mammalia > Primates > Atelidae > Ateles > Ateles fusciceps. The sequence continues at coordinate 7,967,660 of JAZHEH010000586.1, forward strand.
TTTACTCAGGTATGGTGTATATGTAGTCCCATTCACCCACTTTAAGTGCACAGCTTGATGAGTTTTGACAAATGTATACCCCATGTGTATACCATGTGACAACCACCATGATAAAGACTTAGGACATTTCCCCATCCAAAAAGGTACCTCGTCCCTCATGACCGCTGACAATCACTGACCTGTTCCTGTGACTCAAGTTTGCCTTTTCTAGAATTTTAGGTGAATGGAACTGCTCCTACAGCCCGTGTGCTTCTGCCTGGTAACTTTCATGCAGTCCCATGCTTGGGGGATCTGTCCGAGGGTAGCCACATCAGTGGTCTGCCTTGTTTAGTGCTGAGTAGTATTCCACTGTGTGTTGTGCCACCATCTGACTTTGCACCCATAAGATGATGAGCATTTGGGCTGTTTCCAGTTTTCGTCTATTAAGAATAAAGCCACTATGCATATTTGGTTATTGTTCTTTGTGTAGACGTGTTTTCATTTTCCTTAGGCAACTGTGTAGGAGTGGGATGTTTGACTCATATAAAGTGTAGTTTAACTTTATAAGAAGATGCCAGCTGTTTTTCAAGGTGGCTGTAGTATTTTGCTTTTCCCCAAACAATGCATGAATTTTCAATGCCTCCACGATTTCATCAATGCTTGGTATTATTATCAGACTTTAAAACAACTAATTTCATTTCATTTCTAATTAACCTGCAATTAGTGAGGCTGAACATTAATCACTGGTTACATGTTGTGCTTATTAACCACATATACCTCTTTTGTTTCATTTTTCTTCAAATGTTCCTATTTTATTTTTATTGGGTTGTCTTGCTCTATGTTTCATTATCAAGTTATAAAAGTATTTTATATTTGCAGACACAAGATTTTTTAAAATAACATGTATGATTTTTAGCTATTTTCCCCAGTATGAGGCTTCTTTTTCATTTTTCCTAAAAATGTCTTTTAAACAGCACATTTTTAAAATTTTAACAAAATCCAGTTGATGTATTTATTTTAGAAATTATATAACTCAGACTTGTGGTGTGCTATCTAAGAACTCTGACCAGTCCTAGGTCACAAGGACATTGCTCCTGAAAGGTATTATAGAAGTTTTATGGTTTTTGTTCTTATGTTTAGGTCTATAAAATATTTGAGTTAATTTTTTTTATATGGTGTAAAGTTAGGATACACATCTCTCACTCTTTTTTTATTTCGTATGCAAATATCTAATTATTATTTCAGCACAATTTGTTTTTCCATTGAATTTCCTTGACATCTTTGTTGAAATTCAATTGACTGCCAACATGTAGGTTTATTCTTGGGTTCTCTAATAGACTCTATTATTTTCATGTTTCTCTCTCTCTCTTTATTATTTTCATGTCTCTTTCTCTCTCTCTCTCTCTCTCTATTTTGTTTTGTTTTGTTTTGAGATGGAGTTTTGCTCTTGTTGCACAGACTGGAGTGCAATGGAGTGAACTCGGCTCACTGCACCCTCCACCTCCCGGGTCAAGTGATTCTCCTGCCTCAGCCTCCTGAGTAGCTGAGATTACAGGCATGCATCATCACACCCAGCTAATTTTGTATTTTTGGTAGAGACGGGGTTTCTCCATGTTGGTCAAGCTGGTCTTGAATTCCTGACTTCAGGTGATCTGCCTGCCTCAGCCTCCCAAAGTGCTAGGATTACAGGCGTGAGCCAGCATGGCTGGCCTCATGTCTCTCTTTATGGTAATATCACACTTTCTTGATTACTGTTACTTTATATAAATCTTAAGTAATGTTTATGCCCTTCATTATTTTTTCCTCAAAATTGAGTTGGATATGATAGGTCCATTGCATTTTTCTTTTAATATTTTTAATATATTTTGTTAAATTTATTCTTAAGTGTTTCACGTATTTTGATGCTATTGTAAATGGCATTAACAGTTAGTGTCTAAATAATTGTAGCTGGCATATTAAAATACAGTAGGTTTTGGTATACTCTCCTCTGCCCAGTAAACTGGTCTTAGTTTCAGTACTTTTTGTGTAGATTGCATCACATTTTTGACACACACAGTCAAGGCACTGAAGCTGAAAATGTGGTTCTTCTTCCCTTCCGACTTCTATGCTTTTTCTCTCTTTTCTAGTTGGCTGAGAGTTATCATGAATAAGTGTCAGATTTTACCAAATATTTCTGCAGCTATTCATAGGATCATGTCACTTGTAATTATTTTAGCCACATTGGTTAAATGTATTGGTTGGTTTTCAAATGTTAAACCAACTTTGCATTCCTGGAATGTATCAACCTTTGTCATATTATATTTTTTAATCGCTGGATTTGATTTTTATAAGATTTTATTTAAAAATTTTATAAGAAAATGTATAAGAAATTATATCACTACTAATGTATTTATGATCTGCAGCTTTCTTGTAAAGTCTTTGCCTGGTTTTGTTATCAGTATGTCGGTTTCATAAAACGAGGTGTTAAATGTTCCTTCATTTTCCAGTTTTTAAGAGTTTGTAGAATTGAAACCATTATTTCTTTAAATGTTTGATAAAACTCACCACAAATGCCACTGGGGCTGGCAAGCTTCTTGGTGAGAAGGTTTTGCAGTATGACTTCAATGTCTTTAATAGAAACAGGGCTATGCATAGCAACTATTTCCTCCTCAGTGAAGTTTGCTAGTTTGTGTCATTTAAGGACTTTGTCCACTTCACCTAAGTTTTTGAATTTTGTAATATGGCCTTATTTTTTCTGTTACTGTCTGTAGGAGCTGTAGTGATGTTTCGTCTTTCATTCCTGGTTTTAGGGCAGGATGCTGAGAAAGCCTCATATCTGAGGCTCAAGTGCACAGAGCTCAATTGAGTTGATATTAAGGTATGTGAGTCTGTTACATTTCCTCACTTCTTCTGTAAATGCCTCTGAAATCATGGCAGAAGAGGGACAGGGCACATTCACATATTCATTCTCTAAAACACTCCCAAGAGGCGTGCCTCACCACACGCCCAGGCTTTCCATTCCCAGTGCCTCCAGGCCTCAGACACCTCTCCCTTCCTGCTGCCTTGGAACCTTGGGAAAATTTGGGCTACAGTCCTCATACTTCCCTCCTGCGTTTCTGACTGCACGCTACATTCTCAAGCACTGATTGCATGCAGGTGGGTTTGGTACTACCAGTAAGATCTCCATCTCTGAACCTAGCATCGGAAGCGTAGGAGGTGCTTAGCACATGCTCTCTGAGAGTGAGGGAGCGCATGAATGAGTGAGCTGAAAGGCGTTAAGGAAGTGGAAACTTAGGACCAGAGGCATCCTATGCCCACGGATTACATATTTCCTACTGTGTTCATCAACATTCACTTCTCAGCATGAGTGGCCTAGGTTCCTGTTTCTGTTTTTGTTTGTTTTTTCTGAGATAGGGTCTCAGTCTGTCGCTAGGCTGGAGTGCAGTGGCGCCATCTCAGCTCACTGAAACCTCTGCCTCCTGGGTTCAAGCAATTCTACTGCCTCAACCTCCTGAGGAGCTGGGACCACAGGCGCATGCCACCATGTCAGGCTAATTTTTTGTATTTTTGCAAGGGTTTCACCATGTTATCCAGGTCTTAATCTCCTGACCTCCTGATCCACCACCTCGGCCTCCCAAAGTGCTGGAATTACAGGCGTGAGCCACTTGAAGGGAAATGTATGTTCATTTGTAACAATAAGAAGCCACTCAAAGGGTTGAATAAACATTATTAGACAGAAGTGGAAAATGTCTTCATGTAAAAGCAAAACAAATCAAACCCCAATTCCCACTGAGGCTTCATTTCACATCCCTGTAAAATGATTATTCAACAAAAACTTATTTCTCTAATAAAAGCAGGACCACATGGGATTGGTGGACTAATAGCTACTGTCTTCACCTTCATCGTTCATAGAGAAAGAGTCATACTTATTGAGAGTTTGAATAGCAGAATTATTTTAGAAAACTTGCTTTAATGAACAATATTAATAAGCCCATAACACCAGTAGCTCCCTGTTGAATTTCTCTAATACTTCAGCACTGTGCTAAGTATTCCATATTTATTAACCCTTTATATACACAAATAACTGTGAGATGGCTATGTCTTTTATCCCCACCGTAAACAAAACAAAACAATATTATGCCCTTAGAGAGCATGTGTGATCTGTATAGATTTCACAGTGAGTCGTTGGAGAATCGGGACGTGAGCTGAGGTTTTCTGACTGCAAAAGCACATGCTCACCCCTGTGTATTACTGCATTGCTAGAATAGTTAGGAATGATTTGTTACTATCATAACTGTTTAATTATAAGTGCTGATCTTGAAAGTCTTCCTCTAAAATGCTTAAAATATTTGCCTTGCAATTCTAACCGGGCAGAGGGACTCTTAGGGTGAAAGAATTGTCTGAAAATGCTCAGAGATTTGATGCTTGCAAAATGAGGTTGAGATATTCTCATCCAATGTCTGTTCCCTCTGAGGTCACTCCTTGCAAGACCTGGCGCTGCCTGGGGCTGGTTGCAAACACTAGTGAATTAAATGAGGTAATGAGAGAGGGAGCAGCGGCACACACATCCTGACGCTGACCCCCTGATTTTATCGCCTCTGTTACAAGCAGTGAGTCTATCTATGAACGAAGAGCCTGGTGTTAGTCTTAGCGCTGCACTCTTCATTTGTCTGTTTTGCTTTCTAGAATAAAGCACTGGTGATTGGGAGTGAATTTAAATGCGTTTGGGCTTCCCGGTGTGTCTTAATTTCTCATGCATTGCTCTGAACAGCAGGGGTCTGGACTGACTGAGAGCTCATGGACTGACACAGCAGCCTTCTGCTAGCTTTGGATTTTATTCTCTGTCTGAGAGTGAGAACGTGAACAACACAAAACAAAACCAAATAGTAAATAAAACAACAACGGCAGAACTCCCCATGCCCCGGAATATGTGAGTGTGACCAACAGTTGTGCAAAACTGTTTCTCATTCAAATTTCCGTGACAGGGACAGGTGTGCCTGTGGTTAGATGACCCTTATATTAGGGAAAAGCAGGGTAGAGGTGGGGCCTGGGAAGGAGGACCTGAGGGCAGGAGAGGGCCCAGTTTCATCCAGGCAGGTGGATGAGCCGTGGAGAGGAGGACGGAGAAGAGGAGTTGGAGGGGTTGGAGGAGGCGGAGGAGGCTGAGGCATCTGCCGGTGCAGCAGGTGCAGGCTGTGAACTGAAAGAGCAAGGGTGCCTGGTTTTATCTTTCAGCAGCCACATGTTGGTGGTTCTTTCTCAAAATAATGTAAAAGGAGCTGGTTAGAGAGTAAGAAAGTCTTGGGCTGGAGGTTCTAAAGGCATGTTGGTGATGTTCAGAGGAGTTGATCACACACGTGTAACCTCTGAGAAGAGGCCACGGATTGAGACGGCATCAGGAGTATTTAGCCACATGTGTGGGCCCAGGTGGAGGTGAGAATCAGGCTCCAGGATCTGCAGAAGAGGAGGGACCTGCCAAGGGAGTCCCTTCTCGCCGTGGGAGCCTGCAGGGGTGCAGACAGTGGACAGCCTGACCCTAGGGACATGAGCATCGCAGTGGCCCACAGCATTCTGCCTTCTGGAACGTTCTTGCCTGCAGAGCCAAACTCGCTTGCTTTGTCCTGCATCTCTGCTTCTGTCTCCCAGATCCTTGCCCTCACCTGTGCCTCAGCTTCTCCTGAGACTGCTGGGAGACGTCTCACCCCCCTAACAGGTCCGAGCCCACAGGGACTGCTTTCAGCTTGGCAGCTTGTGCAGGAAAGTCCTGCCTGGTCTGAATTTCATTTGACCCCTGTGACATTCGCCAGGGTTCGCTTGACAAGTCAGGAACCCTCCTGGTAGGCTGGAGTAACACTGAGCATTGTCTGTGACATGGGGGGCCTGACATGCCCAGGGAGTTCTCCTGGTCTTGATTTGGGAAGAGCTGCCTTAATACCTTAGGTGGTGGGCGGCTTCCTCTCCGCTGTGGTTCCCTGGGGGAGTGTGTTCAGTGCAGGTCCACCGGTCTGTGGAGGAGGCCCTGGGTGCGTTTCCTGCCTGTGGGTGCTTGCTCTGGTCTGAACTCACAGCAGGACACTCCCGGCTGCCCACCACGGCCCCTGCAGCCAGGCCTCTGCTTCTCCTCTTCAGCTGGAAGACCACGCTTGTTAATTGTATTGCTTGTGTCTTACAGATCATTACTCGAGATTATCTGCTTGACCTATCAGTCTCCGAGAGCAGCCTGCTAAAACCTTCCACGCTGACTGCGGGTTTAAAAACCGCTTTTGCCCTTCTCTCCACATCTTCATCGGGCTCTTTGACGTTACATTGACAAGTGTGTGTACACATTCAGGATTTTCATACTCCTGGTGAGATGATACCAATCTTTTTCATGGTGAAATGATTCCTTAATCTTAACATGTCTTAGAGTCCATTCAACCAATGCTAACATTCCAGCATGTTTTGTGATGATTGGAGGCAGAGGGGGAGCGTGGTTAGGAACAGTCCTGTGTCAGAATGTCTGTGTTTCCCCCTGCTCTACAGCACCCCGTCTTTCCTGATACTCGTCCCAGGAGGGAGCCTGTGTTGGCCACACCATCAGCTCCCAAGCTTTCTGGCTGCCAGTTGACTTTAGCCATGAAAAGCCCACAGGAGACAAGACGGAGAGGTTGGAGGGGTCAGGGATTGAATCCTGCCTCCCCCTACGCACCCTACTCCTCGAAGCCCACCAGGCTGCTCCCACGTGTGGGTTCACACTATGCCTCTCAAGGCAGCTGATCCTACAGGGCACTCACTCTCCAGGCTCCAGGGAACATCCGCTCCTTCCCATCCCTTCACACCTGGAGGCGGCATCTGCTGGGTGTTTGCCTGCCCTGGTGCTGCACCACCCCTGTAAGTAGCTTGTAAGTTACCTCTCCTCAGTCCTACTTATCCTTTTTTTATTTGGGGACAGGGTCTTGCTCTGCTGCCCAGGCTGTGGTACAGTGGTGCCATGATGACTCACTGCAGCCTTAACCTCCCGGGCTCAAACGATCCTCCCAACTCAGCCTCCCAAGTAGATGGGACTACAGGCACACACCACCATGCCCAGCTAAGTTTTTATTATTTGTAGAGACGGGGTCTCACTACGTTGCCCAAGCTGGTCTCAAACTCCTGGGTTCAAGCAATCCTCCTGCCTTGGCTTCCCAAAATGCTGGGATTACAGGTGTGAGCCACCGTGCCCAGCCTCTCCGCAATTATTCTGAGTGTACTTCTTATTTTAGGGGTGGTTACATTTGGCATATCTGTTTTCCATTTGTTTCCTTCCAATCTGTTTACGTCATTTTTGTTTTGTTCGTGCTTCTTTTAAACACTACATGACTGGATTTTTAAAAACATCCAACCTGAGAACTCTTTATTTTTGAACAGTTGATATATGATTCGTATTATGGTTGGATTTATTTCCACTATATTATTTTGTGTTCACGATTTTTCATGCCAGTTCTTTGCTTTTTTTATTTCTCCTTTTCAATCTTGTATCATATTGATTACTTTTTTCATTACTTTTCTCTCCCCTGTTTGTATGTAAGTTATGTATTCTATTTATATTCTTTTGGTGATTACCCTTAAAATGTCAACAAGCATACTTGACCTACAAAAGTCTAAAGTTAATCAATATCTCTACTCTTTACTCCAACTCTCTAAGGACATCTCAGCTTTCATGTATTCTTTCCAGTATTTCTCCACCTCCTTTTACCCCCCCCCCCCCAAATTATTCATCTTGATGGCTATTGTCCCTACAATCACAGTGTGTTCAGATTAACCAAGAGTTTCCCCGCTTTCTTTGTTCACTGTTGCTTCTTGTATCTAGTCCTTCTGTTTGGGTTAATCTTCTCCTCACTCAAGTGCATCCTTTGGTGAGTTTTTCAGTGAAGGTCAATTCCTTTTAATATCTTTTTTGTTTTTCTGTTTACTACCCCACCCTCACCCTTTAATAACAGTTTGCTGGGTACAGAATTCTTGCTGGACTATTACTGTCTAGCCGTAATTGGCAATCATACTCCTTTCTTTCTGGCCCCCTTAATGCTAATGAGGCCGACCTGATTATCTCATTCTCACCCTCCTTCCAGGCCCCTCTTTTCCCTGGATGCTCCTAAGACTTACCTTGGGGATTCTCCAGTTCCACCAGAATGCCAGTGTCAGTGTGTTCCCACCCCCGTCACTTGAACTCTGGGATTCCTTAGCAAAACTCTGTCTCTTTCATGAAGCCTTGGACAGTGATTCATTCCATCGTCGAGAGCTCCTCATTGTGGCTTTCCTGCTTTCTTCAGGAACTCTATTCTCTCTTTCTCACCTCCCTGGCCTCCCTTCTTCCTACCTTTCTGGGCCACACTGTGCGTCATTCATTAAATCTCTCTCACATATCCTCTTCTCTGTGAAATCCATCCATTGCACTTCACATCAGAGTGACTGGAGTTGTTCTCATTTTTAGAAATTATATTTTATTTCTTTCAAGTGTATCTTACTTAAAACGGATTCCTAGCTCTTCTTGGGTAGCTTAAAATAATGGAAACACACATTCCCCACAGCGTCCTAATACTCATACTGACAGGGCACGGTGGCTCACACCAGTAATCCCAGCACTTTCGGAGGCTGAGGCAGGCAGATCATTTGAGGTAGGGAGTTCAAGACCAGCCTGGACAACATGGTGAAACCCTGTCTCTACCAAACACACAAAATTAGCCAGGAATGGTGGTACATGCCTCTAACCCAGCTACTCAGGAGGCTGAGTCAGGAGAATCCCTTGAACCTGGGAGGTGGAGGTTGCAGCAAGCCTAGATCATGCCACTGCACTCCAGCCTGAGAAAAAAAGAGCAAACTCTATCTAAAAAAAAAAAAGAAGAAGAAAGAAACCCACACACATAAAAAGGTGACAACACGGGAACACTTGTTGTCTCTGTGAGGGGCCCATGTTTTCATTTGTTCTGTCTCCTGGTTTTTCCTCACAGTGATTCATGATCTTGGTGATTCCTTATTTTGTGCGTTTTCTATGAGAAAATTGTGTGCTGGATGGATGGCCCTATAGAGTTTCGAGGGGTGTGTGTGTTTCTTTTTGCCAGGGGATAGATAAGTCTGTAGTCCCTGAGCAATTTATGTCTTAATTCATTGGTTTGCAATTCTTATATGATCCCAGTCATATGCATGTAGACCTTACTCGTAAGTCACACATTGGAGCTTTGATTGAATGCAGGGTCTTTTCTTTTTTTTTTCCTTTAAGTTCTTGGGTACATGTGCAGAACCTGCAGATTTGTTGCATAGGTACACACATGCCGTGGTGGTTTGCTGCACCTATCAACCCATAACCTAGGTTTCAAGCCCCGCATGCATTAGATATTTGTCCTAATGCTATCCCTCCCCTTGTCCCCCACCAACCTGACTGGCCCCAGTGTGTGATGTTCCCTTCTCTGTGTCCGTGTGTTCTCATTGTTCAACTACCACTTATGAGTGAGAACATGCAGTGTTTGGCTTTCTGTTCATGTGTCAGTTTGCTGAGAATGATGGCTTCCAGCTTCATCCATGTCACTGCAAAGGCCATGATCTCATCCTTTTTTATGGCTGCATAGTATTCCATGGTTTGTATGTGCCACATTTTCTTTATCCAGTCTATCATTGATGGGGATTTGGGTTGGTTCCAAGTCTTTGCTATTGTGAATAGTGAATGCAGGATCTTTTTTAAACATTTTCTTTAAGCTTCCAGCACATGACCAGCTATCTTCATGCTTTTCCAGGCTAGCAGATGGGGTCTTCTTTTGTTCCTCAAGCATCTCCACTGTGAGAAGCCATCTCACTTCACACAGTGAGACCCGTGCTAGAGTCTGCCCTCGAAGAAGCAGACACTAGCATGGGTCTCACTGCGGGAAACGTCCGTGTGCAGAAAAGTCAGGAGAGAGGCAGCCAGGCTGACCGGCTTGGAACCAGGATGGAAGGGTCCTCTGAGGGGGAGCGCCCAGGAGAGAAGGTGGGGGAAGGGACCCAAGGGAGGCAGTTAAGCTTCAGAGGGTCTTCCAGCCGGGGTGAGCTGTCCCAGGAGGCCCAGGTCTCAAACAGAGGCAGCCCCCAGGCAGCCTGGTGTCTACACAACTATGCCATGAATCTTTGAGCACATCAGCAACTCAAGGCCTCCCACCCACGCTTCATCTGGAGTCTTTGAGGCCCATCTTCATGACGGCCCCAAAGCCAGGAGAGAGGCCTCTCATGGAGGCTGACCAATCCCAAGCCCAGGGCCCCATTCCAAGGGTTCTCTGAGCCAACTTTGAGCTCCCTGTTCCTTTCTGACATGCAAGGACTTCTTGTTTTCTTCTTTTTTCTGACTCATCTGTGTGTGTGCGCATTTACTTATTTTAATTCATATTTCTTGATGTATTGTTGGGGGAGACAGTTTTGGCTTCGGGGGGGGCCAGCACAGAAACAAAGTCATGTTTTTGTTTACAATTGTAGACAAAGTATGAGGCTTTCAATTTGAACAGTTTCTTGGAATGCATTGCCTTGTTCTCAGTGATGTGTCTCACCCATCAGTTGACACCAAAAACCATCCCACATGGATCCTGAGCCTCTCTGGAAAAGCTAATTGGTGTGTTTATGGCGACCGAGAAGCCTTGCCCGTAAGAATCAGCTTCGGTTGTTCCTTACTGTTATTTATTAACCCATCAGTCCTCTGTAAGGCTCTCCTTCCTTTACACTTATGAACTTATAAGGATCTGTTTTAACAGACATCTTCCAGAAGTTTCACAGGTATCTTCGTCGTGGTGATGTAGTGAGTAAGCACTGAGCTTTCTGCAGGTGCTGTTCTATTCTGGCTCCTGTGCTAACTACCGCCAGCCGCTGTGCTCCCTGCGGGGTGGGAAATCGCCACTCCTCCCCTCGGGACTTTCCCTGCACCTGCAGCGCCCTCCAGCCCTGGGCACAGGCGACGAGTAGAGCCCCCAATCCAATCCCTCCAGTCCCGGCCCATCTGGATCCAGTCTTTTGTTGACATGACTATGAAACCTTTCTTTTTTAAAAAAAGATTCCATAAACATCACCCTCTCACCTCCCCTAAGTCAAAGAAGAGGAGAAAGAGGCCTGGTGCCAGCAATGATCCCGTGACCGTCGGCTCCACGCTGCTGAGGAAGGCAGAGCTGAGCTCCAGGTTGAGATGAGTGGGGGCCACGAGGTCCCTGAGTCCAGAATGGAGCCTGAATTTGCCTTGACGCTGCCTCTCCATGTGTGAGGCCAGCACATCCGGTCAGAGCTGTCATTTCCTTGCTATCAAATGCATCCTCCCCGACAGGCTACTTCAGGGCTGCAGCCTGACTGCTCAAATTAGTGCACCCTTCCCCAGTCTCGCCCCGGTGTGCTCAGAGCCCCCAGCGTGTAATTAGCTGATGATAAATATTTGTTGAACTGAAATGAACTCTCCGGAAACAAAATTATTTGAACATGATTAAATAGTTTTTTGATGACTCAGGGTCATCATTGTGAACTGTAATTATTGTATTTTGTTATACTGAAGAGCTGCCTTGAGGGACTATTAATCTGACCAGATTACCCCCAGTAGCTATTCCTTTGGGGTTAGTCTTTTTTTCTTTCCTCTCCTCAGGGACAGCTGGCTTTTGTCGCAGCTGCTCTGACATCATGCCTGCTACATCTCCCCACCCTGCCACTTAGGGTACCTCAACATCAGGACCTGCACAGAGGCCACAGCCCTGCAGGAGAGACGGGCCCCTCCAGTTCCATCAGCGCGCCAGTCTCCCTCATGGTACAGTGTCCTCTGGTTGTGTCTCCAGAGTGTCAGATACTGACGCTCCCAAAGAGGGGAGCACACAAAGACTCCCAGCACCAGGCCCCCCACACCTCGGTATCTCCTGCTGACCTGCCATCTGTGGCTGGATGTTAGAATGTCCAGACCACTGGAAGGTCTGACCCCTGGAGGTGGGGGAATTACAGGAGCTACTTATCAAAAAGTGATGCCAGGAATGATTCATCTGGCCTTGCCCAGGAGTGAGAGTGGCACCAATAGCTCTGGAGAGCCTGTCATGTTCAGTAAGAACAGGTCCCCACAGGCCCCGATTCAGCAGGGCCGGCTCCCCAGGGTTGCTGCGGCCTTAATGGCCTCTGCAGTGCCCCACCCACAGCACAGAGGTGGGTTGTGCAGTCACCCAGCTGGCGCTGGTCTGGCCATGCTCACACCCACTGCCTGGACCCTCCCTGCTCTTGTCTGCCCTCCCAGCTCCCTTGCCCACTGGCCAATGGTTCTTGGTGTCCATGCCATGGCAGGCACAGGCAGATGCTGGCAGGAGAGTGGGAGGAGGGGGAGCCAGGGTGTTCCTCCTCCTCCTTTCTTCCTTTGGCCACACCTCCATCAGCATGTGCCACCATCTGAGGTTCCTCTAGCTGCAGATGGTCCCTGGGTCCAGCCTTCCTCAGCCGCAGCAGCCTGTGTTCCAGCAGCACGCCCACCTCAGTTCCTCCTTCCCGGAAGCACTCAGTCTGTTGCTGCTGTCACCCTCTCCATTGCTGAATCCTTTGACTTTTCAGTTTTCCCGGCACCTTTGTAACCCCTCATCCCATCAACTGGCTTGGGTGGTTTTCTTGTCTGGGCTGAGATGAGCACATAGCTTTTGAACAACCTGCTGAACTGGGAGTCTATGGTTTGGAGCCATAATGACTAAATATTCATAGGGTGTTCAGCTAAAGCCAGGGAAATGGAAGGTCAGTTCCTTCCTGCCACTGCTGTGAGCTGGTTTTTGTTTTTTAATCTCTTCATCAAGGATCACATCAAAAAGTCGTCACCTTGCAAAATGACCTAAAATCCACTTATTTCACAAGTACAGTCGAGTGGGCTCCAACTAACGCACTGAATCAGTAGCGGGTGTAGACGAGCTGGGCCCTCACCTATGACGGTGTTCATGGTGCCTGCTCAGGGAAAGTGTTACTACACACACGCAGATGGCGAGCAGTGTGATGGGTGTCGCCGGCAAGGCACGGGAAGGACACACACAGGCTGATGACGCAGCGTGGAGCTCCAGGGCCAGCAGCTGCACTGCACCCTTCAGCTGGGCTCGGAGCCAAGCAGGGGTCATGGCTGTGGCTGCAGGGGAGCGTTAGGGAGCTCTGTTGGCATGATTGAAATTTGGACACTCACATTTTGACACTGGAGAAAAAGTCAGGATTCAACCCTGAATAACTAAGCTGGAGTCTTGACAAGCAGGGTGTATGTACCCAACAGTTCTTTTTTCACTGGAATATCCATGTCTTATTATACACCAAGGCAGCTCCTTTGATGTTTAGGCAAATGAAGAAATAAAATCAACATGTTCATCCTGTACTTATTTAATGGTATAAATCTCATGTTTGCTTTATTAATGAAAATAGCTTAGAAAGATTAATAATGAAAAGGAAAGAATGGAAGACATTTCCAATCCTTGGGGAAAGATCCCCCACATTCGATAGCGTGTGTTTGTAAATTCCTGTGCCAGAGGCTGTGTCTATGTGCATGTGAATTGACCAATGTTTCAGATTGTCCCAATGTGCCGATAATGGAAAAATAGTAGATCTGTGTAAATGATCAGTGGTGATGCCCTTTTCCGTAAGTGTATAGCTATGAATATAACCACACGAATGTCGAATAAAAATCAGCTGCCGGGCCAGGCGCAGTGGCTCGTGCCTATGATCCCAGCACTTTGAGAACCGAGATGGGCGGATCACTAGGTCAGGAGTTCAAGACCCGTCTGGCCAACATAGTGAAACATCTTCTCTACTAAAAATACAAAAAATTAGCCCAGTGTAGTAGTGTGCACCTGTAATCCCAGCTACTCAGGGGCTGAGGCAGGAGAATTCCATGAACCCAACAAGCAGAGGAGGTTGCAGCGAGCTGAGATCAGGCTATTGCACTCTAGCCCTGGCGACAGAGCAAGACTCCATCTCAAAAAATGAAAAAAACAGCTGCACAGCTGCCCAAATGGACATGTTCACCTTAAAATAGTGACTCTCAATGATTTTAATTCCTGTGAAACAAAAAATTTTGTACTCGTACGTAGGAGTGGTTGATCTTTAGTGTCCGTCGAATGAGGAAATGCACGGGGGTAGTGCCTACACGTGTTTGGAGAGTGGGCCGCCTTCTCGTACACACTCCCTTCTGCTCCATGCTGAGCAGGCTTAGCTCTCCCACAGTTCTGCAATCCTTTCCTTTTCTTCTCCCTCTCAGGACTCTACCGCCCCCACTACGGCAATGGCCATTAGGAGCAAGAAATACACCACCCAGACAAATTGTCTTCTTTCTTTTGTGTGACAGTTTACCATTTTGTTTTCCCATTCTAGTGCTCATCTTGCATGCAAAATAAGCCTTTTGTAAATGACTCAATACCTTGCGCCCACACCTTCTCAGTTTCTAGGGAAGGAGTCTTGGGCCTGTAGGCCCCTAAACCCTCAGGCTTATTCTGAAGCTTGCAGAAGCAGCTTGTAGCACAGCTGTGCCACATGAACCCTTCATCTGTGGGTGGACATGGCTGCAGAGGGGCATGTAGGTGCTGGGTCACTGCTCGAGACCCAGGCATTTCCCTGAGAGTCTAAAACTGTAAGCATCGCTGCCTTTAGGGTGCTGAGACTTCGGTCTTAAAGTTCCTGGAGTCTCCACAGCCACCAGAGTACATGCAGTCTTTGCTTCTGCAACGACTGTCAGTTAAAACCAACATTTCGACTGACTGAGTCTTCCCAGGCAGCATTACAGCCAGTCCACGTTTCTTAATCAGAGCCATCTAATCAGGCCGCACTCCTGGGCCCTGAGGTGACTTCCTCTTCTGCTGAAATTTAATTCCGGTTAACAAATACGTATGACTGGCGCTCACACTCGACACTAATATAAGCAAGGAGATTGGGAGAGGCGCCCTTCAGGAAGGGGACAGGGTCAGAAGGAGAAGGCTTATGGGCTGGTGGCATGGGAAGGGGGCTGGAAGGTGGGCCCTAGAGGGTGTGGGGTGTCTCCCCTGATGGGAAAGAGTGATGGGATCCTTACAGGTTTTCAGGGAGTGGGTTGCAAACCCTCTGCCATCATCTCCAGAGCCAGGAATTACATGCTCTCACCCTAGCCTCATTCAGAGACCCCTCCGACCTAGGCCCAGTATGCCCCAGTCTGTTTGAAACAGGAGGAGTGAACCAGCATGATTTTATGGGAGAGAGCAGGTGACCTCACAGTCCCAGATGCATCCACGTTCTGGCTCATAAGGCTGGGGGTGTCGATTAGGAACAGTCCACCGTGGCATCTCACAATAAAACACAAAATGGATTTTGAATCGAGATGACTGACCCCACAGTTTCATAAGGAATTTTGCTAGCCTGGCTTAACTTACTGCCTGCATTGAATTTAATTCAAATTTCATTCATTTCAACCCAGTTTCATGGACTATCTCCCCATAGACCGACCTGAAGCATATAAAGTTAAAAGAACCTGCTTCCCACCTTCCTGGAGGCTGCTGTTCCCTCAAAGAGACAGGAAGGAGCTGTAAGGTAAACCCAGTGCTGAAAAACAACGCTCAACTGTATTTCATATTTATCCTTTCGAACTTCTAATAGCAAAAGCTTTCTCCTGCTTCAATTAACTTGTAATCTTGTAGATGCTATCTTATTTTTGTCCAGGGAACTACATGACCGAAACACGACTCATGAGGGCATCTGATGAGTTTGGTGTGGAATAACAGTCTCTGGGATAATATAACATTTCAGACTCCAGTACTAAGTAAGGTTTTTTCCTTACGGGAGGGCAGAAATCAAATAAATGAGTTAAACGTAAATGCACGATGATCTAGAACAGATGCCTCCATCTCTGTGTTGGTGACATTGTCAGGAGATCCCACCTTATCGGGGTTTCCGCGTGGCAGCACACAGTTGGAGCCCGGGCTGTCTCGTGGTCGCAAGCCTGTGCGGCCCTTCAAGGCTGACAAGTTCTTTTTCTTCTCCTGATTCTTTTTCTTCTCGTGAGGAGCACGCAACCATTTGTAGGGCTCTAGTAGAGACGCAGCCACGGCATCTGCTGTGTGCCCTGAGATGGTGTTTCACACGGTTTAGGTTACGGAGCTTAAATTAGCATGTGCAATAAGAGACCCTGCACCTTTTCTTGTCTTCAGGACAGCCTGTGCTGGCTGCGGAGGCCGGGACGGTGACCTCCACGCTGGCGGCCCGCAGTAAGGCGAGTCGCTGCTGGAAATTATTTATCACCTGAGTGGGTCATTCCGTTTCAGCCTCCGTGGCCTGTGCATCTAATTGACACAGCAATAATGGCCTATGAACTTTTCATCCAATTAATTGTTAATGAGAGGTTTGATTAGCAAATAAAGGCCTATTAGGTGAGCTGGTTCTCTTTCTTTTCTAATAGCAGAGGTCCACATCTTGAAAGAAGAAAAATGAAAGTATTGTTTGCGTTCCTCCCTTTTAAATAAGCCACCTGTTCTTTGATGTTAAGTAAAGTTAACTCCGAAGTTTGGACATCCTTGAAAACTCACATGTAAACACAGACACACAATTTGTATTTTTGAAGTGCGCTTATAAATGCATTTTTATCGTCATACTTCTCATAAGTCTTACAATGTTTGCCCTGTATGAATGCAATTTAGAATTTCACTGGCTCAGTGTAAACTGTAGAGGAAACCATAGTTTAGCTTATGCAATTGATTTCCTTTTTGTTTTTCAAAAATGCAATAGGATTTGT
The DNA here is from genome assembly GCA_036589455.1 of Ateles fusciceps. Lineage (NCBI taxonomy): Eukaryota > Metazoa > Chordata > Mammalia > Primates > Atelidae > Ateles > Ateles fusciceps. Next base: position 7,984,317 of record JAZHEH010000586.1, read on the forward strand.
TTTTCTGATAATTAAAGTACTATATGTTCATTGTAATGAGTAATTAAAATTCTGTAGGCTCATTTTTAAAAAGTAAAAATCACCTGTGATTCTGCCTCTGAGAGATAACTATTGCTGACATAGCATGGACCACTGGGCCCACCTTGTGCCGTGGGCAGCTCCACAGAGGCCCATCTTGCCGTGACCTGCTTCAGTGGCTCCAGAGCTGGACACAGCAGAGCCTGCTGCACGGTCCGAAGCAGCCTGCACGTGTTTCTGTAAATACTGATGTGGAATTGTCTGTGTAATGCTAAAAACGTGCTTATATTGTTTAGAATCAGTTTTCAATATAGTGAAAATGTCAATGGCTTCCCTAAAGAGATAGCATTGTGTTCCAAGACCTCAACAAAGAATGTCAAGCCTTGACACGTCTCTACTGCTGTTTTTAGTTGTCGGGGTAGAAATGGATTCTCTGGTAGTCGAGTGAGTTGTGGGTCAGAGTGGATGGCAACATAGAGGCCCAGCATGGCAAGGGCTGCTGTTGTGCTCGGCCTGTGGCAGGTGGCAGGGACAGGCAGGGGTGCCTCACGGGAGCCACACTGCACTCTGGATGCCACTCACGGTGTGATGGGAAGGACACCGGAGAGGCTCTGCTGCCATCTCACTGTTAGGGCTCAGTAGGTGCCACGCTAACACGTGCTTGAGAATGAAGACCTCAAGTGGTCATCACTCCAGCTCTTCAGCGTTCTTCATTCTGGTTCCTGACTCATGTAGCATGTGACCTTGCATGAGTCGCCCACTGCCTGGGCCCCCCCCCCACACCCCTTCTCCATATGAAGCATGGGGATTGAGGTGAGCCTCAGCACCTGTCTGAGACTGGAACGTGGAAAGCACTCTGCAAATAAGAGCATGACTTACAATGCTATTTGAGGTAACAGAAATGAGAGTTGCGTGTTTCTGTGATTTAGTCAAATAACCTAGTTCCTAAAAGCCCCAAACATGTGCTGTTTTCCCCTATTTTCTTCTATCTTGTGTTTCTCTCTTGTTGTTCTATAAGCTTCTAGAAGGCCAAAGCATAGTGTTTGGCACAGTTCTTGTCAAGATGTGAGATGCATGAATGACTCACTAAACAGGTGAATGTCAGTAGAAGCTAACGCTTCTTCACCACCAAAGCAAGCAAACTGGGGAGAGACTTCAGTCACAGCAAGCATGCTGAAACTTCTGCACAAAAGCAGAAATTGTCATTTTCGATGTTCATATATCTGTACTGAACCTTCAAACACAATTAAAACAGCAGCGTGAAATGGAGGTGTGAAAGGGCTCATTGGCATGTTGGTGTATGCTTCCATACAACTAGTTGCAATTCTGACCCAAAGCACCTCCACTGGACACCAGTTCTCCAGGGGGATCACCCTGTCCATGTCACTGTGTTTGTCACATTCTCCACGGGGAATCATTTGGAAGGCATGGAACACAGCAAAGAATGAAAATTTGAAGTTAAAACTTAAAAAAATGTGTATATTAAAAATTAAGTCCTATCTGAATTATGATTCCATGTGAACGAAGAAGAAGTTCTTAAATCAAGAGAAATAATTTGCCTAATGGCAAATATAAATGTGGAGCTGATAATAAATTAACGAGAGGAATGGAGAAAATAATGCAGAGACTAATTATTTCCTCATACAAAGATTGTATCTCAAACCATGTCTACCTGATACCAGGCAAAGTGCAGACCTACTAAATATCATGTTATTTGATCAAGAAAAGTCAACTCGATTATTTCAAGCCAAACAGTTTAACTCTGAGAACATAATTACTTGAATTAGTTATCTATGTTGAATAAATTAAGCAGCTAATTGTTACATTTTTACTTCATTTTCTCATATTGCAGCTTTAGATGAGATAATACAAATCTGTTACTTCCTGAAACATGCAAATCATTTCTCTTTACTCCCAAAGGCTCATTTGTCACCATAAAATTTTCAGGCCAGAATTTCACATCCATGATGGCGTAACTGATACCGGTGCAGCCTTCCCCCTGTGAACAGCTGTAAAAACGGACAGACGAGAGGAGACAGTGGTGTTCAGCCAATGTCCAGGAAGCAGCAGAAGAAGGTAAACTGAGGATGTGAACTCCATGGTCACCCAGCTCTCATGTGGGACAGTCCATAGCTACTGAACAGTGTGCTGATTTTTGCAAAGTAAGATGATCCCCCTGAATTGAGGAGGCAGAGGTCAGAGTTTAAGACACCAAGACCAGTGTGAAAGTGTGGGGTGAGGCATTGAGACCAGAGACCTTTGTAGTGACTGATCTCAGAATTCCACAAGGAGATGCCCTGGTAAGTTCAGGGCTAGAAGCTGGGCTGCACACATGTGGGGCGGGAACTTCTGAGGCTTGATGCACAGCAGCTGCTACAGACCTGAGATGAGACAGGAGATGCTGCAGATGGATCAGTGATGGCCAAGCGCGGATCCAGGCTGCATTTGGAGTTCCAGCCCTGACAGAGTGGGATGGTCTCTGAAGACCTTGCTTATACCCCTAACATCCAGCAGACACATCCAAGGCTGAGCTCAGCAGCAAGGAGCATCAACCAGAGCAAGGAATGTTCTAGATCTACCCTAACAAAGTGCAAAAGCAAGTCTGCACAAGTTAAATGAAATTAGCCAGCTATTTACTGCCTGCAAAAGTAAGAATCATAATCTTCAGGGAAAAGAAATGAAGGCCAACATTTCTAAAGCATACTATGCATTCTGACTTCATTATTCCTTAAAAAACAATCAAGGTATAAAGAAAAAGAAAAATGGTATTAGTCACCACCTAACTGAGGGCTATAGACATAGATATGTGTACATGCATACACACTCTCACGAAGTGAAGAAAAATATGGTTATAATTAAATAATGAAAGGATCTGAGTAGGGAATAAACAATATAAAAAATCAAAAGAATATTTTTAGAGGTGAAAAAATAACAAATAAAATCCAGTGGATGCTCTTAATAGATTGCAGACAATGAGGGAGAAAAAGTTTTACTTGAAGGCAGAAAAGTAGAAACTGTCCAATCTTAAAATGAGACAGAAAATTACTTGGAGAAAATTAAACTGAGCCTCAGGATTCACATGAAATTATTACATGGCTTCACATTCAGTGAATCGGAATACCAGAAGGAACAGAAAGCAAGTTTGGGGTAGGAAAAAAATATATTTGAAAAAAAATTACTAAACCTTCCTGAATTTAATTTTGATTTATAAGATGCTTACCAACAGATCCAAGAATTTCAGTGAATCCTGTGTTTGTGTGTGTGCGTGGCAGGGGTATGGAGAAAGATAGAGATGCAGAGAGACAGAGGAATAGAAAATGAAGATATATCATAGCCAAATAGCCCAAAACAAAGATAAAATGACAGTCTTGAAGGCAGTCAAGAAACAAAATAAAACAAAACAGCAGAAGTGGTACAGAGAACAAGGATGAGAATATCACCAATTTTTCTTCAGAAACAATGGAGACCTAGCTGACAATGGAAGACCATCTTTCCAGTGCTAAAAGTGAGAGGGAAAGAAAGCCTATATTCAAAAATAAAAATAAGAGTGAAATAAAGACATTTTAAGATTTAAAAGTCTGGGAATATTTGTTGCCAGCAGATATACACTATAAGAAATATGAAAGATGTTCTTGAGGCTGAATGAAATTATATACAATGGAGACTTGAATGTACAGGAAATGATATATTGAAAGTGGAATCCAAAGAGATAAATATAAAATAATTTGTTTTCTTTCTTTCATAATCTATTTAAAATGCAACCGACTTTTGCCAGAGTGAAAAACAATAGCACTGTATGATGGGGATTTTATGTCTGCAGAATATATATATATGTGATATATAATTTATATATAATGTTATAACTTATATATAAGAAGTTGAAGATGCTTATTATTGACCTTAGATTATTGCCAATAATAATAATAAATAATTATAGATTTAAAGCTAAAAGGTGAAATGAAAAGGAATACTAAACTATTCTATTAGTTCAAGCAAAATGGCAATAGAGTAGAGAACTGAAAAGTAAAGGAATAAATGACTGAAGAGTAAAATGGTAGATTTACCATAATCATATAAAGTCCATTAAAATCAAATGGACTCATTATGAATAATTGTAAGACAGAGATTTTAGACTGACTGGAAAAGCCAGATCTGACTAAATTCTGTCTAGAAGTTATATGTTTTAAATATAAAGACAAGCATTGAAAGTAAAAGGATCAGATAGATATAGCATGCAAAAATTAACATGGGGAAGTTGGTTTGGTTATATAGATATGCAACAAAATAATAAACTGATGTCTCCAACTTTAAAATGTTAAGATCTTCAGAAGACAGCCGGGCGTGATGATGCATACCTGTAGTCCCAGCTACTTGGGAGGCTGAGGAGGGAGGAGGGAGGATTGCTTGAGCCCAGGTGGCAGTGGGCTATAATGACTTCACTGCACTCCAAATTCGGTGATAAAGCAAAGCCCATCTCAAAAGATAAAATGATGTTAAGGACATAAAAAAAGAGAGAAATAGTCACAACACATATGTATGAAAAAGGCTTGTATCCAGAATTTCCACATATTTATTTATATATATATACACACACACACACATATATTTGTACAATACTACCTATAGGCATATACATATATATTTATATAATGCATACATTTGTGTAATATGTATGTATCTACATATATATATGTAAATGTTTACAAATGAACAGTAATAAAAAATTTTGTAACAAGATAAACATCTTAATAAAAATGGGTAAGCTATTTAAAGTCATTTCACAAAAGAAAACATGTAAGTGACCAAGAAGCATATGAAATATGCTCAGTATAAAGTTGTCACATATATTCACAGTAAATTCACAATGATCCCAAATGCCACTGAAGTTTAAAAGATTAGTAGTGCAGCATGTTGAAGCGGACAGAGCTAATGGAAGTCTCATATCCTGCTGGTAAGAGTGTAAAACTTTATAACCATTTTGCACAACAATTACAAAGTCAAGCATACATCTACTTTACACTTACTGTATGACCTGCTTCTAAATATTTACCTAGAAGAAATAAAAAGTTATGCCCATAAAAAATAACTTGCAAAAATATGTTCAAAGCAGCTTTATCCATAATAGCCGCGAACTGAAAATGACACCTTTGTTTGTCAGTAGATGGATAGATAAACAAATTTCAAGGCATCGGTTCAACAGAAGAATGTTCAGCAATTTGTAATTCATAAAACAATGTAATTGTAATAAAATAAAATAAAAATGTAACACAACAATGTAATTCAATAAATTCAATGTAATTCAATAAAACAATAGTAATTCATAAAACAGCGAATTACTAGCACGCACAGCATAGATGAACCTCATAGGCTTTATGTTGAGCAAAAGAGCCCAGACACAGGAAGAAAATACAATGCAGTCCCATTTATATGAAATTCTAGAACAGGCAAAATCAATCTGGACTACCGGAAATCCTATCAGTGTTGACCCGAAGAGGCGTCGTTTGGCGGGGCAGAGACCAGAGAGCTTTCTGGGGCTTAAGAAATGGGCAACATCTTGTTTAAAGTAGTTACTCAGATGTGCGTGTCTATTAAAAGTCATCATACTGTACGCTTAAAATGTATAACATTTTTGTATGTTAATTACACCCCAATAAAGCAGATTAAAAGCTAGTTAGCCCAAGTGAGAGTTGACAAAGCCATCTGAGCTCTCTAAGCGGTATTCTCCGCAATCATCGGTGCTGTCCTGTGTCAGACTTGGAGTTGGGGAGACGGTCGAGCACGCAGCAGCCCCAGGGGAAGCAGCAAAGCAGGGCAGAAGATCAGCTGCAGGCTACCCTGAGCAGTCACATCCGAATGCCTGTGGTTGCGTCTCAGGAAGGTGGAGATCAAGGGCTAATCAATTCTCGGCATCAGCAGCTTCTATCCGGCTCTCCCCCTCTGCCAACTTGCTAATTGTATTGAGAATAGACCTATTGTTTGGGAAATCTGACAAGTAAAATTCTTTCATCCAAGGCTGCTCATCCATGGCCATGCCTCCTAACTTAAATGGTATAAGATGGTGTTAGTGTTCACTATTGGTCACCAACGAGTGGGCACTGTGGACTCCTTACTTTGAAATTTCTTTACTTTCCTTCAGGATACAATTTTCTTGTAGTTAATTTTCTTGTAGTTACTTAAAACATCAAACATTCATGCTATCTAAAATTTAACCAATTATGCTTCTGATTTATTGCTTAAAGGAGTGGGTATTATCTATAAAAGATTTGTCAACTTCATTCACAATTTATGTCATCTGTAGTTTACGAGCTTCATAACCTTAGAAACACTGCTAATTTTTTTTTTTTTAATTTTCTTCAGAACCCGTAGAGTCTAATGTTTCCGACTTCGCTTAGATTATTGTTTTGTCATTAACATTTGTTTTGGCTCTGCCCCAGCTCTTCCATCAGCATGTTACCATCTCACAATTAAAATGTCTAATTTATTTCCTCATGTTCCTGATGTTATTGAAGTTGGCCAGCACTCTCTGGAAAGGATGCCAAGACCTTCATAGGTACCAAGGTAACAAAACATTTGTCTCCTTTTATTTTTCTGTTTGCATTATACAAATAAAATATTTCACCTATAGTCAGATGGAAATTAATTTATTTTAATTTTTTATGAAGAAATTACTTTCCCTTAAATAAAGGTGCTTTTATAATCTCTCATTATCTCATTAAAGAAGGAGGTATGGTTATGAAATGTAATATTGAGATGTTAATTTTAATAAAACAGTCATTTTAAAAGCTCCCTTACAGCTAGAGATAATGCTTTAAGGGAAACAGTTTACCTTCATTGTCATTTTAGGCTGACATGTCTATAAATTATTAACATGATAAGCAGAATAACTGTACGGAAATTTTAAAAATGTAACTAAAATATAATTGCTTTGCCTTGCCACTAAAGATTTTCCTTTGCAAAGTTGCATTTATTCCTAATATAAACACTTAAAATTAATGGAAGTGACTGTCAAATTCATCTGAAGAATAGACAAGCCTGAACCTGGCTGGGCCGAGTGCAGCCCGTGACTGGGTTTGGAAGGCTGGGTGTTTGTGATCGATGAGGCTCTCAGCCTGTGAGGTCCGCGAAGCCAGCGATCTGGGCTTCCACCTATCATCACTCACTGATGTCAGCCTGCCAGCCAGGAGACAAGGCAGTGTCACCAAAGATGAGAGCACAGCATTTATCCACAGTCACTTATTCTGCAAATGTTTCCTATGCTCCCGCCAGGCACTGGGCTCCATCCAGCACTGAAAACAAAAACAGCTGGTCCCTGTCCTCAGGGGAATTTGAGTCTAGAGAGGGAGAAATAATAATTGAGAAATGCCGTAAGAGGCAATGACCAGGGCAGAGCTGACCTCATCAACGTCACAAGGCCCTGTGAACGGAAGAGAAAGCTGAGTGGGTTAGGACTCCACTTTAGCTTCAGCTCTCAGGAGTCTTGGGATTGCCAGGGCTCAGCTGGGCAGTTGGCACCTGCAGCGTCTCACACTGTTACAGTCAGATGTTGACAGGGTTGGACTCACCTGAGCCTCAACGATGCTGGATACCCAAGATGGCGCACTGGCACAGCAGCCAGTGGATCCTGGTGATAGCCTGGCTGCTCAGAAGTCAGCCAGAGCCTGCAGTGTGGCCGCTCTGTTGCTTGAGCACCTCAGGACACGGTGGCTGGCATCCCAGAGGGAGCGTTTCAGAGCGAGCATCGAGTATTCCCAAGGGCAAGAAGGAGGAGCCCAGGGTTCTCGAAAGTCTCCACCAGATTGTCAGTGTCACACGCTGAGGTGGTTCATCAGAGCAATCCCAGATCCCACCCAGATGAACGGGGGTGGGAAAATCAGCGTCATTTCACCACGGGAGCTGGAAGCTGGGCAAGATCCTATTGCTGAAGGGCATGTGGGATGGAAGAGATTGGTGCAATCAGCTTTGGAAAACACAATTTATCACTGGTTCTAGGAAAGCTCCTGGGACCTAGTGACGTTCATGCAGAGACCATCAAGATAATAGCAGGTAAAGTCATTAAACACTTACCGTGTTTATGAGCCGAGGGTCCAAGCACCTTCACACGTATTCACTCATTTAGTCCTTACAACCTTCCTAAGAGGTAGCTAATATTTCATGTTAGAGATAAGGAATCTGAGGCAGAAGGCGGCAAGCAACTGCTGAGGTCACGTCTGCTAAGAGGTTAGAACCGCCCATTTGCTAATACACAGCACGAGATTTATCCCCTGTGATGTCGCATAAACTACCGGGCAGGGTTTTCTAGCTTAGTAGCTCCGGGGTGTTGCATGTACCTGTCCTCGGGTGGCTATGGACTCGGGTAGGTGAAGAAAGGGAGAGCCGAGGGCAGGGGCCTGGCACGAGGGGTCCAGAAGGGAGTCCTCGGCATGTGGCAGGGGCCCTGAAGGCAAGTCTGGGAGTTTAGATTTTCTCAGGGAGAAGGAAAACCTCTGAAATATTTTTAGCATAGGAATTTTCCAATGACATAAGTCATCTTCCAAGGTCACTTGGCTTGCTGTTGGAAAATAAATTTCGAGGAAAATGGGACATCAGGAAAAGAAGCCAGCGTCCAGGTGAGGCTGTAGCACTTGCTTATGGGGGAAGACTGAGGGTGGACGAAGGCAGAGCCCACAGAGACAAAGCAACGAATGGAGAGGCCGCATGGGCACCGTGTGGGAGGGGAGGCGGCACGGAGCTGCGCCAGGGCCTCAGGTTTCTGTAAGAAAGGCCATCTTGATGGTGGCACCTGTTTCTGAGAAAGGAACTAACACTGTAGAAGGAACAGATTTGGGGAGAAACCAAGAGAATGTTGGTTCACTTTCCTGCCTCACTCTACTGAGAGTTTTCCTTGAAGACGGAGCAAAATTGTTAGCACACCCACAATGGACTGTTCCACATATTTTGAGCTATGTGCTCAGGCGAACCTCTCCAGGTGTTGATGTCTCAAATCTTGGAAAACAGGATCAAAATGAGTCGCCTTTCGGCTTAGGAAGGGGGCAGATTTCAGGTAACATGGAGCCTGACATCACTCGCACCAGGAGCATCTCCAGGGTGTTGCCCGGGCTCCTTTTGGGGATGTCACGTGACTTAGCACACAGACGGTCAGGTAGGGTGGAGACAGAGAGAAAAGAAGTGCGGCTGACGAGAAGTGAGAGGGGCTGGAGAAATGGGGGGATCAGAAATGGAGGTACAGGTAGAATTTATCTATTGCTTTTCCCATGTTAAAATGTTTTTAGTAGTGCACCTTTCAGTTCATTAAAATAAAAAGGCCAAAGCAACACCGTAACCCCCTTAAACTGATAGATGAGGCCCAGCTCCATGCAAGAGTAGGTAATGTTTTCCAGCTGCCAGGGGAGAGGACCAGAGCTGTCAGGGGCATGAGTTTTTGAGGCATTTTGCAGGGCACCTCTCTAGAGAAGAGACGTCTCATTCTTACAAAAACACGCGTTTCAGGGAGAATCAATTCCGTCGCGGCGGCCATTATGTTACTTGGTGGTCCAAGACCTTGGGGAAAAAGAAACAAAAATCATTTACATTGGGGCTATAGATAGAATTTTCTCTTTAAGATTGACATCATATACAGCTTGAAAGTAGCTCTTTCAGTTCTGAAATGGGTCAGATATATTCACTACATTGACTTTCTTTTAGATCTTGATGCTCAGAGAACAGTTACTTATTGGTATTTATTTTGCTCTAAATTAGCTATTTGCTTATTGACCCAAAATAGTTATCATCTCAGCTGGAAATATATTGGAACTCTGGTTGCCAAACAAATATTCTGCAAAAGATGAATAAAAGCATATGGGAGGAAAACCCTACCAAGCCTGGCCTGCCGGGGCTCTGGAAGGCGTTCTGGCTGGCAGCCATGTGCCCCGCTGCACGCCGGCATCCGGGGGATGACAGTGATCGATTTAACAGTGGGAAGGTATTAATGATATTCGAGCGCTGATGGCTGAGGCACTTCACCGTCATTTGCATTTCGATTCATCATCTCTGCATTTATCATTATGAAGAGGACGCCAGAGCTAATTAAAGTCTGGGCTAACAGGGTGACCGGGGAGGCTGGTGGGCACTAACGCCGAGGAAGACCTGGGAAAGTTTCCAGCAGGAAGGACACCAACCTTACAGCAAACTCAATTAACTTAATTCCTAACGAAACCATGTGAGGCTCTTCCAATTGGGTAGGCTGGGAGATTTAAAGCACACTTCATATTTTATGCTTAAATCCAGAGCTCGGTGCTAACATGGCTTGGCTGATATTCTCTTATTCCATCCCCTAGACCCCAAAAAACTCATCTTTGAAAATCCTTACATTGTGAAATATAGAATACACATTTTCAGTACCCATTTTTAAAACAGAAACATTGTATTTTTTGTTTGCATGGCTTTGAAAACTCCTATATTGCTGTTTCAGAATTGAAAGAAAAAATTATCTACAAATGTAATTCAAAGAATAAATTCTGAACCATTTATTCCCTATATTAACACAAATCACTGATGCATATATTCAGAATAAAATGACACAATTATAATTCAGCTGTAGAATAAATACACCACAAGTTATGATTCCCAATGTCTATTTCTCACTATGTGCAAAATTTCCTTAATGTATTTTCATCTGTGTTTTCCACCCTTAGTATCCATGACAATAAATGGCATCATTAAAGGAATTTAATTTTTCTTTATGGGTTTTAATTAGACACTGACATTTTGATTCTTCTTTGCCACTGCATAGCAGAGCTACAGTAGGTTGTTTTGGGGGGTCCAATTCAGTTATTTACTCTGAAGTTGGTCCAGGAAACAGAACACACTCTTTGATATGGTTTGGTTCTGTGTCTCCACTGGTGTCTCATTTTGAATTGTGATTTCCATGTGTCAAGGGCGGGACCTAGTGGGAGGTGATTGGACCACGGGGACGGCTCCCCCATGCTGTTCTCTTGAGAGCGAGTGAGTTCTCACGAGGTCCGATGGTTGAAAGGTGTCTAGCATTTCCCCTTTGTGCTCTCTCTCTCCTGCTCTGCCGTGGTGGGACGTGCCTGCTTCCTCTTTGCCTTCCGCCATGACTATAAGTTTCCTGAAGCCATGTGAAACTGTGACTCAAACCTCTTTTCTTTATAAATTACCCCGTCTCAGGTAGTTCTTTATAGCCATGTGAAAATGGACTAATACAACTTTGGAAAAAGCTCTCTGTGAAGTATATTGAAGAGAAATGGAGAAAACTGATCTTGACATCTTATAGAACTGGGGCACCTCTCTGGGAAGTCCCCCCTCTCCCCTGCTGAATGGAAATTGGTGGCCCTATTCAGCCCCCTGACCTGATGGCACAACAGAAAAAGGCAAGATAAATAGTGGCCACATATAATGATGTCCATCCCAAAGCATGGCTTGGTCCCGATTTAAGACAAAGGTTTTACAAAGGCTCTTCTCCCTGTGGAATGAGAGTGGGTGAAGCATTGCTTGAAAGTAAATGGGAAACTAACCTTTGTGTCCGTCTGTACCATTGCTGTGCTAGGGCACACCATGGGTTCTTCGTGGCCACTGCGTGGGGGACTGACTCTCTTCCTTCGTCCTACAGATAAGGCAACTACAGGTTGGGAAGGTCAGCCCTGTCACCTGGGCAGCTGGACAGTGTTGAAAACTGTGGCTCTGCTCCTTCACCCCTGTGTGCCCCTCATGTCCAACAGTGGAGTTAGGGATTTTTGTCTACTGCAGCCTGAAGCCTGGGTCCCTCCCCCAAGAAAGGAATCCCAAGAGTGCTGGGGCCATGGGAGCCTCATTCATAGCTGGGCTGTCTCTCTCAGCCTTGAACAGGGGAGTAGCACAGCAACTGTGCATCAGGCACTGGGGAAGGGAGTGACAGACGAATGAACGCACATGCTGGGAGCCCTCGCCAAACTTTCACCCCTGCACACTCAGACTGTGCCATGGGGCAGCAGGCTAAGATCCCATCTGTACCCAACCCTCACTCCTGCTCTGAGATGTTTCATTTGTTGTTGGTTTTGTTTTTGTTTTTTGAGACAAGGTCTCTCTGTTGCCCAGACTGTAGTGCAATCCTGTGAACACGGTTCACTGCAGCCTTGATCTCCTGGCTTAAGCAATCTTCCCAGCTAAATCTCCCAACTATCTGGATGACAGATGCATGCCACCACACCTGGCTAATTTTTTATTTAATTTGTAGAGATGGAGGTCTCACTATGTTGCCCAGGCTGGTTTCAAACTCCTGGGTTCAACGGGTCCTGTTGCCTTGCCTTCCAAAGTGTTGGGATTATAGGCACGAGCCACTGTTTCCAGCCTACCCCCTCCCCCTCTTAAGCAGCCCCCTGGCTCCCAACTGGCTTGATTCCTGCCCATGGAGTGGCCCCTGCTGCCAGCACTCCCTGAAACAAATTGCAGTTCTTCAGAGCTTCCCACGGGCCTCTGGAATCACAGCTGGTCCATCCTGCTGGTCCCACCTCTGCCTCCTCCATGAAGCCCACCTGTGATGTCCCCGTGGAGGATATATGCTCTCTGCAGCAAATGTGGCACCCAGAGCATGGTAACAAGCAAAGGCCGTGTGACGCCATAATCAGAAATATATATTTAATGAAAAATAACAAAATCAGAAATTGATGAAATTAAGCTTTTTATTGTTACCAACTTAATGCTAATCTAGAAAGCTCACCTACCATTTTCAACAATGTGTTTCTATACTAATTTATCTCACAAATGAACTACATTATTCTGAATTCACAAGTAGGAGCATGTGGAGTTAAAATGGTCTGGGCAGAATTAAACACTTCCGAGCCAGAGGTGAACACTTAGCACAGAAACGCAGCACCTCATTCAGCACGGCATCCATTATCCCACCCTTCATTAAGCCACTAACCTTGTGGTCCACCCAAGATCTACAGCGACTGATTTTCCATTTCATAATTCAATTCCAGTGAGCCAATTCTCAAAGTGTGCGAACTTCTCCCAGGAGGGAGTTCAGCACCATTATCATCCGCGGGGCCATTACTACCATCAAAAGACATTTATTAAGCACTTAATTGTGCATTGCGTCGGCTAGGTGATGAAGAGAAAAACTAAATTTCCTGCCTTCTGTGAACTTGCTGGGCATACTAGAAAGTGAATAAAATTACAAACCAAGACAAGAAATAGTGAAAGGAAGCACCAGGTTAGAGGCTGTGGATGGGACCCAGGAAAGGCACTCAGTCCATGTCCCAGAGCTGGAAGACTTAGTCAGGCCCACTGTCTGGGAGCTGTGCAGAGACAGGCAGTGTGACAGCAAGTTTCAGAAACCTCAGGGCATTTTGAGTTGATTTTTGCATAAGGTGAGATGAGATTGGAGAATATAATTCTAAGTGAAGTAACTCAGGAATGGAAACCAGCCATCCTGTGTTCTCACTCATAAGTGGGAGCTAGGCCATGAGGATGCAAAGCCGTAAGAATAGTACATTGGACTTTGGGGACTCAGGGGAAGGGTAGGAAGAGGATGAGGTACAAAAGACTACAATTTGGCTGCAGTATATACCGCTAGGGTGACGGATGAACCAAAACCTCACACAGTATCACTAAAGAACTCAAGTAATCAAACATCACCTGTTTCCCAATAACCTATGGAAATATAAAAAATTAATAAAAAAGAAACCTCAGGGCAGAAACCGTGGTGAGAAAGAGGTTTGAGGGGCTCCCAAGGAGTTGAGGAAGAGAAAGGCTTGTACAGCATGTGGAGGCAGGGCCAGGGGATGTACGCGTGCCCCGTGCAGGCTCCAGGGGATGCTTAGACTTCTGGGAAAATGCATTGCTTGGCTGCACTTGAACAAGCACAGGGATATAAAATAATGAAGACTTTGAATAGCAAGAACCTTGTGAATGCCTTTTAGAGGTCCTGACTTTGTCCCTTGTTTTCACTCTCTGATGTCACAGTGTTTGACCTTGCTTACAAAGCAAAGGCAATGCCCCATGGCCACGCAGGGAGGCAGCAGGTCCCTGGAGAGGATAGGGACAGGTCAGAACAGTCTTCCAGCTTGGCTCAGCCTCTGAGGCCCACAAGAACGCCACAGCAGTGAGCATTTATGTCTGTTCTTCCTGGACTCTGGGGCCTCACCTGGGCAGGGTCGGCCGGGGGAATGGCATGGCTTCCTTGCGAAGGTCGGCTGGCTGCACAAGAGACTTAGGGTTGCTGTGAGCCCTGCCTTTCTGTGTTTTCCAGCCTGCTCTTCTCCAGGCAGTGTTCTCATGTCAGTTGCAGACACGTGCGGACCGACACCCTCTCTGATTCTCAAATCTCCACTGTAAATTCCTAGAGAAAGTTGCAATTGGTCCAGGTTTGGTCAGACCGGCTGCCCGGGGCCTGCAGCAAGTGCCCACTGATGGATGGGTGATCTCAGTGTCCTGAAACACTCCCCCACCTTAAGGATTTGCTGCAGAATTCACCAGGCCCCTCAGTGGATGGACACCAGGAACTCTGAGAAACTTTCTAATCAAATTAACCAACATGTAGCATTTCAGTCAGGAGACAACACACTACTTTACCTCTGAAAACTTTTTCTCAGCTTTATTTAGTTTTATTTTACTTATTTTATCATGCAAAATTAGTTGAGTTGTCATTATTGAGATATCAGTTGATATTCAGTAAAATCTGCTCACTTTACATGTACAGTTGGGTGCACATTGGCAGCTGTATATCATCGTAAGCACTATCTCCTGCCCGTTTGCAATTGCCCCCTCTCTCCCCAGGCCTGGCCCCTGGTGGACACTCATCTTCTTCTGTCTCCATATTTTGCTATTTCTAGGTTTTTTCTTTTTTTGAGACAGCGTCTCACTCTGTCGCCCAGGATGGAGTGCAATGGGAGGATCCTGGCTCACTGCAAACTTCGCCTCCCTGGTTCAAGCGATTCTCCTGCCTCAGCCTCCTGAGTAGCTGGGATTACAGGTGCCTGTCACTATGCCAGCTATTTTTTTTTTTTTTTTTGTAGTTTTAGTAGAGACAGTGTTTTACCACGTTAGTCAGGCTGTCTTGAACTCCTGACCTCAGGTGATCCGCCCACCTTGGCCTCCCAAAGTGCTGGGATTACAGGTGTGAGCCACTGCGCCCAGCCTCTAGATTTTTATAAGATAAAATTACTTTGTATGAGTCTTTTCTGTCTGGTGTTTTGCACTTACAACACACTTTTGACATGCACCCTTGCTGTTGTGTGTCATGCAGCTCACCTCGCTTCCTGTGAGAGATGCCACATAGTGGACACAGCAAGACCTGTTCCTTTATCCACAGCACATGGACACTTGGTCCCTCCCAGGTGGGACCACTGCGGATCCTGCAGGTAGGAGCATTCACATACAAGTGTCTGTGTAGGTATGCGCCTTCATTTGTCTTGGGTAGATCCTAGGAGTGGAATTACAGGGTGCTAGTGACATTTACTTTCATAACATGCTTGCAGACTCTTTTCAAGGTGGCTGCACCCTTTTGCATTCCCACCAGCAAAGCAGAAAGGTTTCCATTGCCCGTCTTCCTCACCGACACTCCCTGTGATCAGCCAGCTTCACTCTATTCTCCTAGTTGGTGGGCAGTGATGAGCTCCCTCCTTTTTCTGATGAACATTCTTGAGTTTTCATAGTCGATTCATGCTGGTGTATTTTTAAATGTTGTGTTCACACCATCAGTATGGGCCGTTGTTAAAGCAGCTCCATGCTTGGCTCACACGCTGCAAGTGTATTATTACCTGCTGTCACGGTTGTTGTTTTTAGGACAATTGCCTTTGCCAGTCCTCGTAGCAGAAGTGCAGCCAAGCACACTTTAAAACCACCCGTGCTGCATGTGGCCTCTCAGACATGTCTGCAAGAGGCCTTTGGAGCCCTGAGCATCACGTGGGTCTTGTGTGGGGAGACAGGCCCCACTTTTTTTTTTTGTATTCTGCCCACTTTCCTCCTCATCTCATGGCCATCCTCCATGAATGCTGCCTTTACTCAACAGCACAGCTGTCACCTAAACTATTAAGTTCTCCTTTCTCTCCTTGGCTTAAATATAGCCCCAGAACCTGACTATATAATCCTCTGGCTGAATCAGAGCAACCTTTACAACTTGATATTTATTAAAAGCACAGCCTGTGGACTGGCAGAGAGACTGTGTGATTTTCAACTCCATTTTATCATAGTTATTTGAATCTGTCTGTGATGAACTGAATGTTTGTGCCTCCCCCATCTACATGTCGAAGCCTTAGCCCCTAATGTGATGGTGTGAGGAAGAGAGGCCTTTAAGAGGTGATTAGAGAGAGATGACCTCATCTGGGTGGGGCCCCCTCCTGATAGGATTAGTGTCCTTATAAAAGAAAGAGGGACCAGAGTTAGAAAGTAGATGAGTGCCTGCCAGAGGCAGAAAGGCAGGGAGGATGGGCTGCAGAGCTTCTTTGGGGGTGACAGAAAAATGTTCTACAATTACATAATGGGGATGGTTGTACAACCCTATCAATAGACTATAAACACTTGATCACTGGATTGTATACGTCAAAAGAGGGGGATGTTATATTTGAATTATATCTCAGTAAATGTTATTAACAACCATGATGGCTCCTGCCTATAATCCCAGCACTTTGGGAGGCTGAGACAGGAGGATCATATGAGCCCGGGAGTTTGAGACCAGCCTCTGCAGCATAGTAAGACCCCATCGCTACAAAATTAAAAAAAAAAATTAGCATGGGGGGGGGTGGTGTGCACCTGTAGTCACAACCACTCCTACTCTGGAGGCTGAGGTAGGAGGATTGCTTGAGCCCAGGAGACTGGGGGCCATTGCACTCCAGCCCGGGTGACACAGCAAGATCCTGTCTCGAAACAAAGAAACAAACGAAAAACCCCAACAAAACCCAGAACTAGAAATGGACTAACTAGGCCTACTAAATATCCCCATCCTTTGATTAATCTTTTGATGTGTGTGCCCAGACACTGGAGCTGTTTTGACAGATGCAGGGCAGACTTCAGGCTCTTTGCCCCTGGGATGGAACCTGGAGAGGTCTTCAGAGACACCCAGAGATCACTGACTGCAGCTATTCAAAAATGTTTATAAAAACAAGTCATTGTCCAGGAACATGTGGATATGCAGAAACTCTTATTTCCAACTCTTATTTTACGATAGAATAATGAACAAGTAATACCCTGCATTTAACATCTTCTCTTTAGAACCTTCCAAAGGGGCAGGCACCTGACATGATCAGCCAACTTTGAATGAGCTTTAGGTCTGTTGTTAGAGTTTCTGATAAGCTACGTATATCAATTTCCACAACTGTTCAGTTTAATCCTCTTAGTACGTCGTTAAATATTAAAAGTATTTAGAGTAAGTTAATTCCACAGCCCACTTCAAGTCCTTTTGGAAAATCCAGGTGTGCGTGTTTGGCCCCCAGGACTGAACCAAGAACTCACATCACAGGGTTTCCTTGGACCTTCTGCTGCTCGGGCCTCCTCCTGCATAGCTCCGAGGTAGGGAGAGGGCTGCGTGACTCCTTCACCACTGGGAGGGAGAACAAAGGAGGCAGAGGAAGAGAAAGCACTCTTTCCCCAAACACACCCAAGCCACCTCCAGGAGTCTTTGCCCTCTGCCCGTTCGTAACTGGCCACCTCAGAAGGAAGACAGAGCGAGCATGAGAAGGACCCTGGGCTCCAGGAGACACTTGGAGAAGGAGCTCTGGTCCTGTCCCGTTGACATCCTCCCTTGTTTATGTGTGTTTATCCTCAGACCTAACTCCTCCCCCTCCGGATCTGGGTCCTCCAGTGGAAATAAAGTGGGGCCACCGAGGTGATTTACAGTTGTCCAGGAGCTGTTTTTTGAGTAGTAAAAGAAGCAGATGAAATTTAAAAAGAAAACCTCTTGGTATAGACAAAATATTACTTCCATGTGTAATTAGCATAAATAATTATTAAGATATTTTGCATTTTTAATTGGACAAAGTCTTTAAAATCTGTGACCATGTAACATTTACATTGCATCTCACATCAGGTGTCACATTTTTAATAGCTTAAGTGAAATGCAGTCTAACGAAAGAGAAAAAAAAAATCAAATTGTGTTTAATGGGAAAACAGTTGACTCAGCTTCAGACATAAAATCTCGACATAAGTTAATTAGGATTAACATTTCAGGTTCAGGTCCTCCGTCATGCCAGCCACCTTTGGAACGTCCAGCAGCCTGTGTGGCTACGACATGGGGCGGTACAGGTCTGGACTGTGGAGTGACTGAGGCGAGTACCCAGGGGCAGGACGGAAAGGAATCACCAGGGCAGCGCCATCAATCACTGTGCCCTTTACAGATTAGAAAGTGCACTCCCAGCCCTTGCCTCTTGACATAAAAAATGGGTGTGTGAAGACAGCACTTGTGACTGTAAAGAGTCTGAACTTGACTTGCCTCCTCCCAGGATCTACAGTTAATCCCCAGCCCAGGAAGTTCAATGAATCAAGTATTTGAAACATACGGAAGGGGCTATTTGGAGAATCTTCACATTTCTTCACGGACAGTAGCATGCTGCTCAGCTGTGTGACTTGTCCCCGGAAATGCTACTGAGGTTGGGGTGAAGGGAGAGTGGCAGACATACTGGGCTCCCGGGAGCTCCCCGTTCCATGGCCTCTGGACACCTCGGCTCCCTGTCTTCGAGGGAGCCACACGAGCTGTCCTTACCCCCTCCTACAAGGCTGCCTCCACAGCCTCTGTGCCAGCCCTGGCACATCGGGGCTCCTCATCCTGTGTCCCCTGCGGTGTCTCCCCTTGTAGCTGGGCCCCAACACCCTTGGTGGGGTTGCTGATCTTTATTTAGTGGCTCTTTCCCCAGCCAGACTGAGAGCACCCCAAGATTGCTTCTGGTCCCCACTAACATCAGCCCAGAGCACATGGGTACCACTCAGCCCTGACCTTCTTGGAGGGCAGTGGATGATGTGCTGTAATTCTGTTCATGTGCAGACATTTCAGAACCCAGAGTGAGTTCCTTCCTCTCTTCCAGTATTACTTGTGCTGATGTTTAAAGAGAAAGCGAGATGGAAGCTACCCTGTAATTGTGCCTTACTTCTCTGAGGAAACATCTGCAAGTCTGGTTTGCAGGGGCCACACTTCTTTCTTGTCATAAAGTCCGTGGTAGAACAGGGAGGGCTTGGGCCAGAGGGAGCTGAAACCCATCATTTTAAATTGGGCTGAAAAAAGCCATTCAGTTCCACTCCATGAGCTTACAAAAACCTTTCTTAGGCCTCCGCAGACCCCAGCCACCAAGCTTTCCTGGTCCTGGTGCCCCACAGGACAAGGGGACGCAGACTGTAGGAAAACATCTTTGATGCATTTGGCTGGAAGTGGGACACATCCAGGGCTTGGAGGCTGTGGGCGCTTTAGCTCTTGTCCCATCAGAAGGTGCCACTCCACCACACAGACACGCATGGCAGAGCCCGCACACACACACACACAGGCACACGCCACACAGACACACATGGCAGAGCCCGCACACACACGCACAAAGACACACGCTACACAGACACGCACGGCAGAGCCCGCACACACACGCACACAGGCACACGCCACACAGACACGCACGGCAGAGCCCGCACACATAGGCGCAAAGACACACGCCACACAGGCACGCACGGCAGAGCCCGCACACACAGGCACAAAGACACACGCCACACAGACACGCACGGCAGAGCCCACACACACACGCATAAAGACACATGCCACACAGGCACGCACGGCAGAACCCGCACAGACACACACACAGGCACACGCCACACAGGCATGCACGGCAGAGCCCGCACACACATGCACACAGGCACACGCCACACAGACACACACGGCAGAGCCCGCACACACACGCACACAGGCACACGCCACACAGACACGCACGGCAGAGCCCGCACACACACGCACACAGGCACACGCCACACAGGCACGCACGGCAGAGCCCGCACACACACGCACACAGGCACACGCTACACAGACACGCACGGCAGAGCCCGCACACACACGCACACAGGCACACGCCACACAGGCACGCACGGCAGAGCCCGCACACACAGGCACACAGGCACACGCCACACAGACACGCACGGCAGAGCCCGCACACACATGCACACAGGCACACGCCACACAGACACGCACGGCAGAGCCCGCACACACAGGCGCAAAGACACACGCCACACAGGCACGCATGGCAGAGCCTGCACACATAGGCACACAGGCACACGCCACACAGACACGCACGGCAGAGCCCACACACACAAGCGCAAAGACACACGCCACACAGGCACGCACGGCAGAGCCCGCACACACACGCACACAGGCACACGCCACACAGGCACGCACGGCAGAGCCCGCACACATGCACACAGGCACACGCCACACAGACACGCACGGCAGAGCCCGCACACACACGCACAAGACACACGCCACACAGACACGCACGGCAGAGCCCGCACACACACGCACACAGGCACACGCCACACAAGAAGCACGGCAGAGCCCGCACACACACGCACAAAGGCACACGCCACACAGACACGCACGGCAGAGCCCGCACACACACGCACACAGGCACATGCCACACAGACACGCACGGCAGAGCCCGCACACACACGCGCAAACACACGCCACACAGACACGCACGGCAGAGCCCGCACACACACGCACACAGGCACACGCCACACAGACACGCACGGCAGAGCCCGCACAAACACGCACACAGGCACACGCCACACAGACATGCACGGCAGAGCCTGCACACACACGCACACAGGCACACGCCACACAGGCACGCACGGCAGAGCCCGCACACACATGCACACAGGCACATGCCACACAGACACGCATGGCAGAGCCCGCACACACACGCACAAAGACACATACCACACAGACACACATGGCAGAGCCTGTACACACATGAACAAAGACACACACCACACGGACACGCACAGCAGAGCCTGCACACACTCCTCTAAAAGGACAGAGTGGGCTGGGACAATCTGAACTCATCACTAAAAAGAAGTGAGAACTTAAAAGACACCGGGTAACAGCAGTGCCCCCACAGTTAGTTTATTGGAAAACTGTGAATTATTTATATATTGAAAGAAAAAAGGCATTTGGTAATGAGAAATATCTATGATAGATAGACAGATAACTGGATGGATAGATGGATGGTGGATAGATAAAAAGATAGATAGATAGATGAATGGGTGGATAGATGGATGGATGAATGGATAGTAGCATAAATGAATAGACAGATGATGGATGAATAGATGGATGGATGATAGATAGATGAATTGGCAGATGGATAAATGGATGGATGGATGGATGGATAGATGCATGCATGCATGAATGAATAGAAGGATGGATAGATAGATAGGTATACAGGCAGGCAGACAGATAGATAGGATGGATGGACGGATGAATGGATGGATGAATAAATGAATAGGTAGGTAGACAGATAAATGGGCACATAGATGGATGGATGAATGGGTGGATACATGGATGGATGGATGGATAAATGGATAAATTGATGGATAGATAGATGATAGATAGATGAATGGACGAATGGATGGATGATTTGGGGGAAAATAAAAGTGTCGACAATGCATGTGATTTATAGGACTTATTATAAGACATAACTCCTGAGTGTCTTGGAGGACTCTGGTAGGATAAACCAGAGGCAACGTGGTGGCAGAGTTTACTGGGGTTGCTTCTTGTTTGCTGTAGAGAGGCTCCCAGTCTGCCAGCAGAAGGGACTTTGAGTTTCTCTAGGTTAAGAAGAGTGTCCCCACCATTGGTAGCAGATTAGTTTCCTGGGTGTAGACGCTGAGCTCAGGGTGAAGGGCCCCGAGCTTCTGCTGCTGGGGGATGGCCCCAGCAGATGAGTGTGTGTGTATTTCTGAGCAGTTCCTTCTGAGAGGCTTGAGCCAGTTCAAGGAACAGAACCCAAACACGTACCAAGGGGAACCTTGGAGATGACCCTTTCCTGCTGGCCGGCCACGGGAAGTAAGAAGGGGAACGCCCTGAGTGAGTTTCTCAGGGTGTCGTGGTGTCAAATCAGTCCCTTCCTCTCATCAAACCAGGGGAGACCACAACTGCTGGTTGACTAGCATGTACGTGTAAGGCGTTGGGAGTTGAAAATATGAAATAAAACATCATTTCCCAAAGGAAACTCCTCAGCATTACCCACGGGACTGGGCTGTGCTGAGGACCCTTTGCAGGAGTGTGGTCAACCCGATTCAGTCAGACACGTGTTCTCCAGTGGTGGGTGAGCCAGGGAGGGTCACTTTGGCCTCAGAAATGTTAACACGCACCTGCCAGCACCATCTCCACCACTTCTCTTGCATGGGAGTGGGTAGGGCAGTTTGGGAACTGCAGCTGATCTAATTAGAGTGGGGTGGACCAGGCAGCGGAGCGGAATTTACACTGGTCATTTGGGCAATGCCAAGGGTTTTCTTTGGGAAATGATATTGTGTTTTATTCTCTATTTTCCACTCCAAAGCAGCTACATCCACGAACTAGTTAACAGACAGTGTGGTCTCCCGGGGGACTCAGTGGGGTGGGCGCTGTGCCCGGGGCGGGATCAGGGGGAGGTGAGAGAGGATGAGGAGAGGCAGGTGATAGGCCCGCAAAGAGGAAGCGTGGGCTCTCTTTCCTGGTCTCGTTTTCCTTCTTTGCTTCCAATCTTATTCTAACTGTCTTCACCTTCACTTAATTTTTTTAAAGCATTTCCTGTTTCCTCTTTCTCTCTTTCCACTTTAAAAAAAGTTTTGTTTCCCTCCATCACCCCTCACGGCTTCTTGCCACAAGATTGTCTCAAACTTTTTCCTTTCGCCTTCCCCCTCTGGCCTTCCTGCTGTTTCTTTTTTCACAATTTTTAAGTTATTGAGAGCCTCCTGTGGCCACAGTCCCCCTGCTGGGTGGTGACAATGGGTGAGGCCAGCGGCTTCTATAGAAGGTCCGGCTGCAGGGCGGCTTCCCTCAGCTGGCTGCAGAGGAGGGGGAGGCAGGCCTGAGGCTCTGGGGGATGACAAAGGCCCCTTCATGCCCTTTTGCTCCTTCAGAGGGGGCGGGTGGGCTGTGCCCAGCGCGCAGGCAACCTCCAGGGCCCTCCGTGGCTGCCTTTTGTGGAAAAGGTTTCCCAGAAATTCATTGCTGAATGGCTCTTGGAAACCCGATCGCTTCTCCTCCGCACTCTGCTTTCTGTCCCTCTCTCTTTCTCCATCAATAAGAGGCATCCTGGGAGCTGTAGGTTCCAAAGGAGAAGGTCCAACCGCACTGTCCTCCAAGAGGTGAGACAAAGGTGACACTTTCTAGTAAAACTGCAAAAGGGTTTCTGAAAGTATCGTGGTTTTTAACTTTACATCTCGCTGAAAGCACAGAAACGCAAACATGGAGAACTGGACTGAAACAGAAAACAGACCTAAAAACAACACAACCACCAGAGCCGGCCCTTAAAATAGCTCCGAGTTTCAGGTGTGTTCTGGCAAGTTTTCTGAAGGGTAACGCATCTCCCTCCAGACTCTCAGCGAGCCTGTGTGTGAGTCTCAGAGGCACAGTGAGGGGTCTGTGCCCCAGCTGCACGCCCAGAGGTAGGATCCTGCCTCGAAAACAGGGGACGAGACACCTCCTCCCGTCGCCCCCCCCAGGACTCAGTTCACTGACAAACACAAGAACACAGAGATGCAGGACAAACAGAAAGACACCGTTTTGCTAAGTGCCCTGTCTATGCAAACTGAGAAACAGGGCTGCGTCTGGCTTCTGCGGCAGCCAGACTGCCGTCATTACAGCTAACAAGCAGAGGACGGCGCCGAACAGAAGTACAAAGTCACCCTCATGAAAAATAAGAAGGGGAAGGAGAAGAAACAAGTCTAAACAAGTTGTTTTTGAGGCTGCTCTTTGTGATAAGGGACGCCTCTGCTGCTCGCTGTCAGCCCGGTGCCGTATGCCGCAGGAAGCCAGGGGCCCTTGAAGGAGGAGAGGCTCCTGAATTATTGATCAATGATTAGCAAATGCAATCGAAATTGTACACTTGATGTTGTGCAGCGATCCATAATTTATGAGTGGACAAAATAGGAGGTAGCGGAGGTAGCAGTAGGTGATTTCAGCCCCCATATTGATTACTTAAAACAACAGGAGGTAAGTATAGGCTGACAGATGGAACAAAAGCTGGCAGCTCCCAGGCTGTCCGTCAGCACAGCCCACGAGCTGGGGGGAATACACCAACTGCAGAAGCAAATGCATTTCTATTGTGTCTCTTTGATCATTATGCTGTTCTACGAGACCAAAGGACATATTTGTTTATAATTTATGTATTCTCTTACCATAAAAGATTGATGGTGCCCTGTTAGATGCTCTCGTATCTAAACGTCCAGGTAGTTTGTACCTGTGACAGCCGGCAAAGTGCTGTTGTGAAAGTGTTCTCCTCCGTCCACACGGCGGGATGCGGTGTCCTGGGGTGGGGGAAGGCGGACGGCAGGGGCCACACTCACTGCAGCCACCCTCAAGGACCTGCTCCTGGGGACTCGGCCGGGACACGCCCGGAGATGGCCCAATTGTAACTCCACCGTCAGGTTTCCTCAGGGTGGACGTCTGTTGTAGGGGACATGTTTTCTTTTGAAGAAGAAGTTTTTAAAAGGACAATTAAGAGAAAATTCTATTTGATTTCCCACATTTATGAAAATTCTGTGTTAAAAATACATAATTTTAATTATAGACACAATAAGGGGCAGTTTGGTTCATTTAGAACCATGGTTCTCCACTTGGATGGGGGGTGATTTTGCTCCTGCAGGGACATTGAACAATGTCTGGGGATATTTTGGGATGTCACGACTGGCATGGCTGTTGCTGCTGCTGTGGGTGAGGAGAAGCCAGGGAGGCCACTGGAATCATAAGATACAATATCCAGGACCGCCCCCCACCAACAGAGAACTGTCCCGTCTCAGAGGCAGAGAGTGCCCAGGTTGTAGAACCCTGATTTAGAGAATGAGAACAAAAGAAAGAAAAGAAAAGAAAGCACCCCTCCTTCCCAGAGAGACCCAGATATCTCCTCTGAGGGATGCTGGCTCTACTCTGTGAGCCCCTGCTCAGGGCCAGCTTTGTTATCCACCTGCCCAGGGCCAACTGACCAGCTGAGATAAGTGAGGGGGTCTCTGAACATCTAGGTCACTGCCCCTTTCCTGTGACATGAGGAGGACAACTGTGTCCCCTCATAGTGTGGTGTAGAGTGTCTCAGACAGGACACAGAACTGGCATAGCATGCACATTGAATGTAGGATCATCAATACACTCATTCTACCATGGTTTCACCAAAGAGCACAAACTCCAGCTCCTTCACATCAAGAATTCTATGCAGCATCTCAGCTCTACTTTGTTTTAAATCCATCTATCATCTATTTATCTATAATCATCTATTATCTATCTATTCATCTATCTATCCATCTATCTTTCCTCTATTTACAGATCTATAAATCTGAAGAGATGAGTTAAAACATTTCCAACAACTTTTCTAATTCCCAGCCAAAAAAGAATATAGTGAGAATTGAGAATAAGAAAGATGGTTTTGAATAACCCTATTGTTAAATCTTCAAAACTCTGTAAAATATTGCAGAATCATATTATAAATGACAATAGAAATGCCACAACAAACCCTGTTTTTGAAAGTCACTGTGAAATAGGTGATGGATAGGAAAACATTCTCACATTCGGGGAACATATTCAAGGAGGTTCTGAAATCAGCTTGAAACTCCTGCCCTCTATGGTTTTAAAAATGTAAAACAAACAACATGGAATTTATTCGTCAGTGCCTTTTTGGTTTTCATCATCTTTTTTACAAATATAGCTTCTAACTAAAATATATTTTTGAAGTAGTAGTTTACCCAAAAAAAGGAAAATAAAAGAAAACCTGCCAGCATTCCAGATGTCCTAATTATTTTATGGTTAAGACCCAGGAAATTACGAAACAACTACACAGGCAGTAACTTCTAATCCTTTGCGGATTGTTTACTGCTTTAGGAAATGGAAACAAGCTACACACCACATGGCACAGCACATGGCACACACATGGCACATCCATGGCACAGCAAATGGCAGACCCATGGCACACCCATGGCACATCCATGGCACAGCACATGGCACACCCATGGCACAGAACATGGCACAGAACATGGCACACCCATGGCACACCACATGGCACAGCATGACACACCCATGGCACATCCATTGCACAGCACATGGCACAGCACATGGCACACACGGCACGCCACATGACACACCACATGGCACACCCACGGCACACCCATGGCACACCATATGGCACACACATGGCACACACATGACACACCACATGGCACACCACATGGCACACACATGGCACAACATATGGCACACATGACACACCACATGGCACAGCACATGGCACACCCATGGCACATCACATGGCACATCCATGGCACATCACATGGCACACCCATGGCACACATGATACAGCACATGGCACACCACATGGCACATCCATGGCACACCACATGGCACACCCATGGCACACCCATGGCACAACATGACACATCACATGGTACACCACATGGCACACCCATGGCACACACATGACACAACCATGGCACATCCATGGCACAGTACGTGGCATACCCATGGCACATTACATGACACACACATGGCACACACATGACACACCGCATGGCACACCCATGGCACACCCATGGCACATCCATGACACACCACATGACACACCCATGGCACATCACATGGCACACCACATGGCACACCACATGGCAAACCTATGGCACACCACATGGCACACAGAATGCCAGGGGCCCCTGACTTTCTGAAGCGCAGATTCAGACCCTGTGACTTTGAGCACTTGCTGTGACATGAGATGCGGTCTCAGGATGTTACTATACGTCCTGCTTCCTCGGCAGACTTCTACTAGCTTGGTGAGATGCATGACTGAGGATGCACAGAGGCTACAAAACCAAACTCATCAGGAGTAGACTATGAGTTTATCTGTTCATAAATAGGCTTTTCCTAACTGCTCAAAATAATTTAGGTTCATACACCCTGAATTTGCAACTGATTATTAAGAACTGTAAAGTACATGATGTAGTCTGCTAAGTCCAGCAAATTTTGGTGGCTAGCTATGAATTACAGCTCATCAGTACAGGTGCTGTCATTAGAACATTCCATTCTATGAGGAGACTTCGGCCATCCTGGAAAGCCCTACAATGTCTGGCCAGGTGTGGATGCTTTATCTGCATGGCTGGAAATTCTTTGGCCTGCCTCCCTAGAGAGGCAGGGCCCACATATCCTCACCCCTGGACCCTGCTTCAACCAACAGAGTGGAGCAGGAGTGATGTTATGTGACTTCTGAGGCCAGATCATAAAAGACAACCCAGGCTCTAACTTCTAAAACCCACTGCAGACCTGAACTGTCACATCAGAAATACAGTTGCCCCAAGGCCACTGCACCAGAGGGCCACAGGTGGATGCTCAGGTCAAAAGTCCCAGCTAAGCTCAGGCTTCCAGCCACCCCACAAACCAGGCATGTGAGGCGTGCCATCCTGAGTCCCCCAAAGCAGCCATCTGCCCCATGATCATCACTGGGCAGCCTCTGTCCATTCCCCTGATAACGGAAGAACCACCCGGCTGAGCCCTGCACAATTCCTCACTCACCAAATCATGGAATATGAAACAGTGTTTTGGAATAGGAAACTGTGTTTTTTTGTTTGTTCTTTGACAGAGTTTCATTCTGTCGCCCAGTCTGGAGTGCAGTGGCACAATCTTAGCTTATTAGAAACTCCGCCTCCCAGGTTCAAGTAATTCTCCTGCCTCGGCCTCCCAAGTAGCTGAGATTACAGGTGCCCACCATCATGCCTGGCTAATTTTTGTATTTTTTTTTAGTAGAGACAGGGTTTCACCATGTTGGCCGGGTTGGTCTCAAACTCTCAACCTCAGGTGATCTGCCCACCTGCACCTCCCAACATGCCGAGATTACAGGCATGAGCCACCACAACCAGCCAACAGTGGTTCTTTTAAGCCACTGAGTTTGGAGTAGTTTGTTACACAACAATAGACAATCGGAATACCGAGGTAATCAAAAATTACAATGGGAAGGATTCTATGGTTAAAATAACATAAATGGATTAATAATTTGTCTCAAAGTTGGAATGTTATTTCAGTGGCTTTCATATCCTAGATTATAAACCACTGTTAGAAATTGTACACAGACAATATCACACAGGAATGCTCAGCTTTACCACCTGCAGTGCAGTCTGGTATTTTCTTTTCTGCTTCACTCTTGTTATTAAAATGCTGGCAAAAGCCAGTGAGTTGCTTCCAGCACCTACCGTGGGTCACAGCTCAGAGTTTGAAAAACACAGCAGGACACACTTTCCCGTCCACAGTGACAGCTCCTATTGACTTTATTACTTTGTTTGAAATGGAGGTACTTTATTTTTCCAACACCTGTTTGGAAAATGTGATTTCCTTTAAGGCCAGCTTTTGCTTCACTTGCTTCTGGAGCTGTTGAGAGGCACACCCAGGTTTCTGAAATGCTGCTGAAATCTGGCTCTTTTACAGGTCCTCAGAACCTGTGTCTGGGGGGCCACTGGAAGCGTCTACTACGCAGAATGGCAGACTTGCAAAAAGCCCACCCTTGACCACAGAACTTTCCATATTTTTCATTAATCGACTTTGTGTTTTCTGACTTCCATTTTTGCTTGACAAAAAAATTGCCTGATTTTAATTTTACAGGTGAATTTCATCAAATTCAGTGATTTCTCAGTCAAGCCCCAGGCTCTTCCTCCTCCTCAAAGCTGCGTCTGCTTCTGTCCCTGGGGTGCTAAGCATGCTTGGGGCCCATCCTGGCGGCTTCCCTGATGTGGCTCCTGCATCGCTGGTCATGACCTGCCTTCTCCTAGGTCATCTCCAGTGTCCTCCAGCTGACACTGGCTGTGTCTCCCAGGACACACACACCTTGTCACAGGGGAGGAAGCTGGCCTGGCCTGCAATGCGGACTCCCCCTCTGAAGGCACACACACTTTCTGTGCTCCTTCCCCAGACACAGGCTCCCTGCAGCCCCTCAGCTGCAGACAGCACTGGCGGGGACATCTCCTGATGGCCTGGCTGCTGGACGGGCAGGGCCGGCCCCTCTTGGGGGTCCTTAATGGAGGTCTGGCCACTTCTTCCCTCCTGCCTCAGGCTGCAGAGGAGGGTGATGGGGAGGAGGATTCCACCTGCGCTTTGACTGTATTGGTTCTTCCCTAATTTCTGCAGATGTTACTTCCTTCAGAGTCCAGGAGAACAGTTTTGAATTGAGTTTCCCTGGCTGGGGAAAAATCTCTCCCAACTCTGTTGCTCCTAGGTGGACTCTGTGTTCAGGGCTCAGGCTCTGCATATTCAACTAATTTAAAGAACAATAGTCTGTCCCTGTGTTTTTCCATAAAACACTCTTTTACGGAAAAAGCCTGGGTCTTAAAAACCAAAATGTTCTTGCCTTTCACAAGAACTGATTCTGCTTTACACTTTAAAACAAAGCAAAATAAAAGGTATGCACAATAATCGCAACTATGAAAATGCCTATATTTAGAAATTCATTTGACTTTTTTTCCTCTGGATTCTGTTGTATTCTTTCTTCCACGGGGCGTGTGAGTTTGTCTATGTGTTTGTGTGTGTGTCTGTGTGCTTGTGTGTGTGTTTGTATGTTTGCATATGTGTTTGTATGTTTGCGTGTATGTTTGTTTATGTCTGTGTGTGCATTTGTTTTTGTGTGTCTCTGCATGTGTTTGCTTGTGTCTATGTTCGTGTGTGTGTGCATTTGTGTGTCTTTGTGTAGGTGGTTAGTTGTCTGTGCCTGCATGTGTCTGTGTGTATCTGCATGTCTGCATGTGTCTCTGTGTGTGTGTGTATGTATGTCTGTGTGTCTCTATGTTTGTGTGTCTGTGTGTGCCTGTGTGTGTTCCAGTGTCTATTTGTGTCTGTGTTTGTGTGTGTCTGTGTGTCTCTGTGTGTGTTTGTGTGTGTGTGTCTGTGCCTTTGTGTGTTTCTGTGTGTCTGTGTGTGCCTTTGTGTGTTTCTGTGTGTCTATGTGTGTGCTTTTGTGTTTCTGTGTGTGTCTGTGTGTGTTCATGTGCGTGTGTCCATGTGTGTGTTGTGTCCTTTCGTGTGTGTGTTATGGAGGAGGGCTCTTAAAAGCATAAAGGAGACCAACAAGACAAAGATCAGCTTAGGCCTCTGGACTCCACCCAATCATAGATAATTACAGAGTTTCGTGAACTCCAACTGTCTCTTCCTCAAAATAGTGAGCATGTAAAGCCAAATAAAACAACAACTTGTCTGAAAATGAAGAGACCAAATAATGACAATAAAACCATAATAAAAGAATATTGCATAGGAAAATTCGAAGAAACATAGGCAAGTTCACTGGAAAGACAATCAAAGCTCTTACTTTACACATGATTCCTGGGTTCTGTGAACTTGAGGGGGAAAGTTAGAAAAAGCTGAGTGTGGCCCATAATTCTGTGCAACCTGACAAAAATAAACCTTTAATTGCATGAGTTTCCATCTCACCTTGGCCGAGAGCATGGACACATCAATATTCCATGAGCTAAAACGTGTGGAGGCCACAGCAGATCGTGCAACCGTGCACTCGCCCTTACTAAGAAAGCATCCCTGCATTCTCTCATTGTCCTGTTCCAAGACAGACCGGATCTTCCCAGGCCCCAGGCTATTTTTGCCACCCGCCATGCCGCTGGTGCCTGAGACTGAGGGAGTGGAGGATCTATTTTCTGGGGTGGGAGGAAAGAGACTTTGGGGGATGGAGCAGCAGGACCCTTGCTTTGCTTCCTCACGATTTTATGTCTCTCGAGATAGCATGGCTACAAATCCTGCCAGATGCAGGGTCCTGACACTGCGGTCACCCTGACTTCCACGTCTTGTGTAGCTGGTGCCCCCTGATGCCAGCTTATTAGGTGAACTCTGCCTTTTAAAGATTAATTGATTCATGAACTTAAATATAGGGCTCTGTTTGTAGAGGCCTTTTTCCTTTGTGATGCTATTTAATGATTCAAAGGGGTCTCATTATAGCAGCATGGCACCCTACTCTCCAGCTGCTGCGCCATATGCCGCAGCCACCCGCGGACAGCAGGAAAGGATGGGAGGATCTGCCCAGAGGAGAAGCCCGTGGCCAGGAAGGAGCTGTTCTCTTACTGTGACCCTGGTTTCTGCCTTGCTGACCAACACCTCAGGGCTGAATTACTGTTCACCTGCCAGTAAATGAACTTAAGACATTTTTTAAAGGGAAACTAATCACAAGCCAGTGTGGGGGCCTGAAACAGCACTCGCATTCTGTTGGAATCTTGTTAGGATGCGTTCCCAGAGGTTCGCGGTGTGAGGCTGTGTTAAGACGAGCTATTTCAGACCAAGTCTCCTTTCTAAATCAGTTACTACACTCCTCGGATGACATGGTGCATGAATACACTTTACAAGGCATTTGGTTTCTTAGCAAATTATATTCTAGCCAATGTTACAAGGAGTTTCAGCAAAGGGTGGTACCGGGTGATTGTCCTGCTGGAGCTATTGCGGGGGTCCAGGGGGGTGAGTGAACGAGGCAGTCGGGCAGCCCCATGGCTCAGGACTGAGAATGCTTGCTCTGCACCTCAAGGCCAGACATCCAGGGCTGGAAAGGAAAATGGGAACGAGAGATTCTGTGTGGTCTGCATGAGATGGAAAAAAACCTCCAAGGGGAGCTGGAAGCTGGAGCAGCCACCACTGTGACTCTCCAAACACTGTTAGAAGGAAGGAAGACCAGAGGGGCCAATGGGTTTTTCCCACCAAATATGGAAACTGAAGTGCCACCTTGGCCTCTTGCTGGTCTATGAGGCATAGCTGACCTTCAGGCTGCAGGTCGCAGGTGCTGGAGAGCTGACCTTGACGCCCTGGAGTTCCTGGTTGGCTTTGGGTGGCACACACTTCTGGGGACAACTGCCCTGAGCCTGGGTGTTCTGTATTTGTGGGTGCACAGTCTGTGATCTGATGCTATTTTGTGTCTTAGTAACCCTTCAGAAAGCAAGGTACACGTGGATGTGGCTTTATCTGAAACAATTCCACAGGTCCCATGGGAAGTACTAATATAGTTATTCTGGGTAAACACAGAGCGAGGTGCAGCTTCCCAAAGACCTCACCTCTCCGACCACAGCCACCCCTTTCTCCACATGAGGCGGAGCAGAAGGCAAGCTGGGAGAGAACACATTTCATTCTTAACATGGAGGCTTCCATATTTCCCTGGGATTTTGTCATTTATTTTTGGAATTTTGTTGTCAGCGTGCCTTCGTACAGCATTGGATCTCCCGTACTCTATGCCGGGCAATAAGGATAAACTAGGAGGGAATTCCACGCAGGTGCACCAAGATCAAGGAGCTGCTGAGGTGGACCTGCAGATCCTGTGTTTTTCTAGCTGGTGATGGAACAGGAGCTGCCTCTATCCTGGGACTCACAGGGAGAAGGTCACCTTGTCCACCTCTTAAAATCAGCTCTATCAGCCTCAGTGTCCTGACCAGCACCTGTCCACTCTGTCTTTTACCATTGGCTCCAATGTGGGCAAAGAAAACAGGAGGGTAACAGTCTCAGCTCCCTCTAATTCAGTAAAGACATGCCAGGTCAGGTGCAAACAGCTCACGTGCTTGTGTTCTTTTAATCTCAAAAGAATTTCATGCGAGGGGAAGTGCCACCATCTCCACACTACAGGCATGGTCTGTGAGTTTCTGAGGTCATGGGACAGTACGTGTGTAGTGACATTTGAGTCCAGAGAGCCAGACCCCATAGACCACTTCTGGTCACTGGGCCACACTGGAGGTTGCACATGAGGAATCTTGTCCAGGACGGGACCCTGCATCATAGGGTTCAAAGCCAGCTTTGATACTGAAAGGGGTGGGAGGGAAGGTGGACGTGGAGAAACCAGCAGATATCTTCCAGCTCCTGTGAGTATGCCGGCAGCTTTCCTTCACTTTCAGGACACTCTGGAAAAGATTCCAGCTGGTGCTGTGAGTACACTGGGCATTTTCATTCTTTTTTTAAGCTGAGAGGTAATAATTGTACCTATTTATGGGGTATCACATCATGTTTTGGTACATGCATACATTTTGTAATGATCAAATCAGGGGAATTAGCATATTCATCGCCTCAAACATGTGTTCTTTCTTTCTGGTGAAAACATTTAAAATCTTCTCTTCTAGCTACTTGGAAATGTGCCATGCATACTTGCTAACCCTTGTCACCTGCTCTACAACACAACCCCAGAATGTGTTTCTTCCTCTGACTCCCTTTGTGTCCAGTGGCCACGCTCGCTCCATCTTCCCGCCCCTCCCCTCCCTGGCCTCTGGCTTCCACTGCTCTACTCCTACTTCCATGAGATCACCTTTTTAGATTCCACATATGAGAGAGATCATGCAGCATTTGCCTTTCTGAGTAGGGTTTATTTTACTTAACATAAAGTCCTTTAAGCTTATCTATACTGTCAAAAGTGACAGGATTTTCTTCTTTTCATGGCTGAATACTATTCCACTGTCTATACGTACCACATTTTCTTTATTCATTCATCCACTGATAGACTCAGGTTGATTCCATAAATTGGCTACTGTGACTAAAGCTGAAATAAATGTGGGAGTGCAGGTGTCTCTCTGATGTACTGATTTCATTTCCTTTGGATGTACAGCCAATAGCTGGATGGCTGAATCTATGATAATTCCATTTGTAGCTTTGGAAGACCCTCTATCCTACTGTTTTCTTACTGGCTTTACTTATTTACATTCCCACCAACAGTGTGTAATGATTCCTTTTTCTTCACATCCCCACCAACAATTTTTATTTTTTGTCTTTGTGATAGTAATCATTCTAACAGGTATGAGGTGATATCTCTTTGTGGTTTTCATTTGCCTTTTTCTGGTAATTAGCGATGTTGAACATTCTTATACACATTTGTTGGCCATTTTTATGTCTTCTTTTGAGAAATGTTTCTTCTGGTCTTTTGCTTATTTTAAAAATCAGTTATTTGCTTTTCTGCTACTGAGTTGTTTGAGTTCCTTAATACACTGGAGATTTCCGACCCTGGCTGCATGTGAGAATCACCTGGTGCTCCTTGAAAACACTGATGCCTGTGCCTCTTACCAATCTGATGAGAGCAGACTCTGGAGAAGGGCAGTGTCTATAGGTGTCACGGATTCTTTTTTAATGGCTCACTGTTAATTTAATGTACACCCAAGTTTCATAACAAATTTACATGAAGTTCTCATTCATCATTGATTTGGAGGAACCTGCTTTTCTCAGAGGCCAGGCTCACACACGTACAGCGGGTCCTTGCTCTTCCCCTGCCATCGTATTCTATAAAATCACTGCAAATCTTATATTGAATGCTGAACCATTGCTCCTGCGGAAATACAGGGTTCGGGTCCTGCAAGCCTCTGGTCACATTTTCATCAAGCAGTCAACACATAACTTTGTTTTACATGTGTTTCTGTGTAAAGACAAGTTACTAAATATACAGTCATGTGCCTCATAATGACATTTCAGTCAGTGGTGGACCACATAGATGTTGGTCCCATGACATTGTAAGACTGTATTTTTACTGTAGCTTTTCTGTGTTTAGATACACAAACACCCACCATCATGTTACCATTGCTTGCAGTAGTCAGTAGAGTAGCATGCTGTGCAGGTTTGTAGCCCAGGAGCAGTAGAGCATACCACACAGCCTGGGTGTGTAGTAGGCTAGACCATCTAGGTGTGTGTAAGAACACTCTACAGGGTCTACACATAACAAAATTGCCTTAAGATGCATTTCTCAGAACGTATCCCCCATTGCTAAGCGATGCATGACTGGTTATAGCTGATTCGTTAACATTGAACTCGCAGTCACCTGCTCTATAACTCATGCTTGAAGCGAGCTCATCTAACACAACTGTTTTCTCCGTAAGGCACATCACAGCCTTCTTGCCCTGGAAAGCACTGTATCAGTATGGTTGGTAGTGTTTTAAACTGTAAAACCACAAACAAAAAGTACAAAAATGCAAAAAAAAAAACACCCAAAACATGTGACACTGAGTAAGCTACAGAAAGAACCAATGATGTACTGCATGTGTGCTGAAACAAGAGGGGGTACACACACAGGCACACACAATACACAGATACCACACACATGCACCCACAGGCATACACAATACACATGTACCACACACATGCACACACAGGCACACACAATACACAAATACCACACACATGCACACACAGGCATACACAATACACAAATAACACACACATGCATACAGGCACACACAATACACATATACCACACACATGCACACACAGGCACACACAATACACAAATACCACACACATGCACCCACAGGCATACACAATACACATGTACCACACACATGCACACACAGGCACACACAATACACATATACCACACACAGGCACACACAATACACAAATAACACACATGTACACACAGGCACACACAATACACAAATAACACATGTACAACAGGCATACACAATACATATATAACACACACATGCACACACAGGCACACACAATACATATATAACACACATATACACACCGGTACACACAATACACATATAACACACATACACACAGACACCCACAATACATATATAATACACATATATACACACAGGCACACACAATACACATATAGCACACACATATACACAAAAGCATACACAATACATATATAACACACACATGTACACACTGGCACAT
This sequence comes from Ateles fusciceps, assembly GCA_036589455.1. Taxonomy (NCBI): domain Eukaryota; kingdom Metazoa; phylum Chordata; class Mammalia; order Primates; family Atelidae; genus Ateles; species Ateles fusciceps. The sequence continues at coordinate 8,020,123 of JAZHEH010000586.1, forward strand.
GCAATACATATATAATAGACACACACAGGCACACACAATACGTATATAACACACATATACACACATATAACACACACATGTACACACAAGCACACACAATACATGTATAATACACATATATACACACAGGCACACACAATACATATATACCACACACATGCACACACAGGCACACACAATACACAAATAACTCACATGAACACACAGGCACACACAATACACATAAACCACACACATATACAACAGGCATACACAAAACATATATAACATGCACATGTACACACAGGCACACACAATACACAAATAACACACATGTACACAGGCACACACAATACACAAATAACACACATGTACACACAGACACACACAATACACAAATAACACACATGTACTTAGGAACATGCAATACATATATAATAGACACATATACACACAGGCACACACAATACATATATAACACACACATATACACACTGGCACACACAATACACATATAACACACACATGTACACACAGGCACACACAATACACAAATAACATATGTACACACAGGCACACACAATACACATATAACACACATATGTACACACAGGCACATGCAATATATAGACACACACACTGGCACACACAATACACATAGACACACATATATACACACAGGCACATGCAATATATATATATATAATACATATATAGACACAGGCACACACAATACACACAGGCACACACAATACACATAGAACACACATATATACACACAGGCACATGCAATATATATATAATACATATATAGACACAGGCACACACAATACGCACAGGGACACACAATACACATATAACACACATATACACACAATACATATGTAATACATACATATATAATACACACACATATACACACAGGCACATACCATGCATATATAACACACATATACACACAGGCACACACATACACATACAATACAAACGCATGTACACACAGGCACACATACACATATAGTACACACACATACACATATAATACACACATACAGACCCACACTCATACACATAATACACACACATATACACATGTATGTACACATATAAAACACAAATATACACAGAGACACGTACACATAATGCACATGTATATACATGCACACACATACATACATATACATGCACACACAACACACACATAGGAACACACATGCACATATACACATAACACACATACATACCCAGACACATATATATTATACAGATATACACATATACACACATGCATACAAACACACAGGCACACTGACACGCACACACATACACATATCCACACATGCATAAGCACATACATGCATACACATGCATGCATATATATGCACACACATATACAGACATACAGTACACACACACATACACACATATATGCACATATATCCTCATACCATACACACATACATACACATATGCACATACATACACACACATACACACATACTCACTCACACAGTGCCTTGGAGACTGGTCCAATTTTTCCTTGGCCTTATGCATTGCAGCCCAGCGCAGCTCTGAGCAGCAATCTTTGTGAACAAAGCTGACAACGTCACACAGTCATTTCCTGTAAAGTCTCATGGCTCCTTTCCAGAGCCTGCCTCACATTTTTGCCCTCATATTTCAAGAAGTGAAATGAGATTAATTTCAGCCTCTTTATATATGCTATTATTGATTCAATGAAAAATTTATTCATTCATTTGTTCATTCAGACATTAGCAAAGGCGCACTTGGACAGTCTGTCTGCTAGGCGTTGGGGTGGTTTGTGGAGCAGAAGAATCAATAGACTTGCTTTTGCCCTAAGTCACATTTTGTCCCCATCACTCCTTTCTTATTTCTTGATCATACTCTCTCTGTCCTAAATACCACTAGAGATAAACATATGAGTGAGAAGTAACTCTGTCTTCAGGAAGGTAGATTCTAGCATGGTCTTTGTAAACAATGCGCTGTGTTGTATCAGTGTTCCTTGATATTAGGTATCTCTTGAAAAACTGGCTTCTTGGGGCACTTCCCCGGGTACAGTGTCTGTCCTAAGTGCCCATGAGCATCATAGAGGCTCTAGTCTATAGTAAATACTTAATTTTGCTAAAGCTGTTAATGTGGGGGTCAGGACCATGTCAGCCACGGCTCCAGTGCTTGGGTTTCTAGGTAAGCCCACTCCATGTTCCTAGTGAGAGGAAACCAGGCTTACACAGTCAGGAACTGCCTGCTGCATTCTCACTGCGGACTTTCCACCAGGATGGTTCCAGCCAGGGCTACCGGCCCTCTTCAGATGGTAATGATGTTCCTTGCCTGGCTCTGTTTACCATGCAGTCTTCCTCTGGCCACACTGGGGAAGCCAGAACCAGCTTGTCTGGAGCTGCCAGATTCCTGCTTCCCCATCTGCTCAAACCAGGTCTCTGAAACTGGAATGCCTCGGTTTATCTTCTAACAATTTTAACTTAGTGTCTCCCAGGCCTGAGACCTGCAGAGTGGACACCACTGATGGGTGCAGGGGACGTCCTGGTCGCGAGGGCACGGAGGGGCCAGTTCAGTGCGGGCAGCAATGTGCCAGGTGGGAGGGCGGAGCACCCACTCTATCCTGAACTCTCGGAGGAGAGAGCCTGCCTGCCCTACCCTTGCATACTGGAGAGATTTCCCTGGACAGAAACCACGTTTCCATTAGTCACGAAGCCCACCTGTAGTGGTGGAGTTTCTTCTGGAAGTGTCTTTTCAGCACAGGGTCCCACGGTGTGTCCTCTCCTTCTGGGAGGAGTCTCGGGAGGATGTGGGGTTGGCACCAGCGCCTCCTTTACCTTTCCCAGGAGAAGACAGGGAAAATTCCCCCCTGCCAAAAAGGTCTCAAACTGCTTGTGAACCCTTGGAGACCCTGGCTACTAGAATTTGTTTACTGATTCCCTTTGCTTTCTTTACATCCTTGAGTTTGATGAGTCCTTATGATTCTTGTGTTCATTTCTGGGTTATGAATTGCTTGTTTATAACCCTTGTCCCTGTGTGCACTGGGGGAGTTAAAGGTCTTGTTAATGTGTGACATGTGCTGCTCGTCACTGTACCGCCCCAGGCACACCCTCACTGCCCCAGGATCGAGGTACTGTGGGTTCTGCCCCAGGCACTGGGGCTCGGTGAAGATAGAAGCTTCAAACTGTTGGTCAACAAACAGACAGGACGATGGCCAAGAAGCCACGGACTGAGCAAGTGTCCAGCCGCCTAGAGAGGCTCGCCCATCCTCGGGGACTAAGGAGAGCTTGAAGATGAGACTCAAAGTAGTTCAAACTCCAAGGAGTTTGCCACAGACGAGGGGCAGAGGATGTCTTCAGACAGAAAAAATGGCTCGTTTGGGCTCTCGCAGTGAAGTTAGCAGATGAGTGACAGCTGATTATTCACTCAAATACCACAGGGCAAGACTGCGTGGCAATCCGTGGACCACTGGGCTTCCTAGAAAAGCCCCAGAAAGCAGAACTGTGAGCGGCAGTGGAGCACAGCCCCGGCACTGGACAGGGGCTCCCTCTCATGCTGTCAGGTGTCCTTAGAGGTGGTGAGTCAGCAGGACTAAAGGGTCAGGGGAAGTAGGAAGGGGAGAGGCCGCGGAGGTGGCCTGCGCTTTCCCTTCCTGGCACGCACGTGGCCGCCTGGGAGCAGTGGCGAGGGACCCATAGTGGGCAGAGGCCCGAGACCCCCACCTGTGCGGGGACCGAGAGGGAGAACTGGCTGCTGGTTCAGCTGCTGCTCAGGAGCATCCTGACCAAGCCTGCCCTGCCCTCGCTTGTCATTCTGTCTGCTCTGTCTCTCTCTGCCATGTGCCTCTGAGTATCCTGAGCCTGAGACCTTCAGGGCTCCTCCACAGACTGCAGTCCTTGACCTCCCCAGACTGTCTGTGGAGCAGAAAGACTGGTGTCATCTCAGGCTCAGGGAGCAGAAGGTGGTCCCTCTGGGACCCTGCCCTTAGACCACGAGCCCGGTTTGCTGAATTTGCTGTTGAAGTGTTATGCTGAGCTCTGCATGAGGAATCTGAGGAGTGACTCTCAGTTTATTAATGAAGGACAATATTTGTATTTTATGATTGCAAACTTGCACATAATGTGACTTGGTCTGGCTGGCAGAGGAGGCTTTGCCTGGGTAGCGCCTTGGAAGTGAGCTCTGAGTCCCTAAGGCGACAGGGCCTCGTGTTGCCCTCAAGAATGAAGGCTCCTCCCACTTCCCCAGCTTCTCCAGTGAAAGGATGAGAGTTATTTCCTATAGAAATACGCAGCCTATCTTTCAGGAAGTTAATTTTACAAAAACTGTAGCCATATTTTGACTTTTAGGACAGATACTTATTAGTCTGTTCTCACACTACTATAATGACCTACCTGAGACTGGGTAATTTATGAAGAAAAGAGGTATAATTAACTTACAGTTCCATGGGCTTAAGGAGAAGACTGGCTGGGAGGCCTCAGGAAACTTACAATCATGGTGGAAGGCAGAGAAGCAAGCACGTTTTATCAGAACAGAGGAGGAAAGAGTGAAGGGGGAGGGGCCACACCGTTAAACCATCAGATCTCACGAGAGCTCATGCACTGTCACTAGAACAGAACGGGATTCAGTCCCGCCCACCAGGCCTTCCTCCAACGCTGGGGATTCCAATCTGAGATAAGATTTGGGTGGGGACAGAGCCAAATCCTATCAACATGCTTAAGGAAAGTTCTTTTTACTATTGGTTCCTTTATAAAGTTGAAGGTGCAGGAATCTCCATATTTTTAAATCATATTTATAACATCTGAAAGACCTGAGCAACAATATTTTAAGAATTGCTGTTTGTTTTCAAATTCTATCCAAAATATGTGCATATACTCCCAGCATAAGCATAGTGTGCATTCATTAGAAAGTGAGCATTTAATTGTGGAAATCATCTCCAACAGGCCATGGGTGCTCAGTATTCAACTTACCTTGCCCAGTGACTAACATAAGCAATGAACTAGGAACTGCCTGAATGCTAGAGCTGTCTTGTCTGAAGTGTACTCACACCTATTTTTGTTTGTAAGCAGATAGTCGTTAAACAAATAAAATCACATTTGTCCTGGTGGGAACACAGAAGTGGCAGAGAGGAAGGGAGAAACTCAGGCAGAGAGATCGGAGCTCCGAGCTCAGTGCCCAGCCCGCCTGGCAGCCCCCAGGGAGCTCTGCAGCCAGGCCAGAGAGGACGATTCACAATCAGGATTTTTAAGGAGAGTTTTGTGACCCAGGGCTGTGCAGTTTGCTTTCTGGGAACAAGCACAGCCGCGTCCTCCTGCTTTGGCGGCTGGACACTCAGACCTGACCCTCTCTGGGGTCCTGATTCTAGGGCCCCTGCTTGAGAATCTGCTTAAGAATCTCACTTTCCTATTCACTTTCTAATGAGTACTTCATCCACAATGACCTCTTTTTTTCCCTCAAAAAAAAAAAACTGGTAACACAGGCCCCTCTGTTTATCGGTTGACTCTGAAGGGACGATCCTGCGTTAGCAGAGTTTTTGGAAGATATATTGGACTTTAATAAAATTTGATCAATGCATTTAAGTCAAATTGAATTATATGTAAGTGGATAGGGTTGACATATGTTTCAATATCTGCAAGTGATACATTATTCTCCAGTGAGCATAAAATTTAATGAAATATAAATACCCATTAATCCTCGTGTTTCAACCAATCAGTCACTGTTGCTCCTGCCTGCTGTGAGCAGAAGCAGGCCCAGAAAGTCATCTGTTTCATCTAAGCAGGAGCTCCAACCTGGAAAGACATCAGAAGGCTGCAGAGGAGAGGAGACAGAGGCTGGGGAGGCTGCCAGCACCTTTGCGGGGACTCCTCGCACAGCAAACAAAACTGCGGGCAGGGTCTGCGAGCAGAGGGGCTGGTGCCTTTGAAACTGTCTGGGAAGAAGAAGGACAAGAGCATAGTGACAGCTCCTTCTTCCCTAAACATATTCTTGCCTCCTTGCTTCATAGCTGATCTATTGCTAGACATTGTGCAAAGTGCCAGGCTGTGCCAATTCTGCCACCGAGAGCCACGCAAAGCTGTCAGGCTGCACCGGAAGACGGGGTCCTTACCTCGTCCTGCATGGGGAATAGGGCGAGACATCACCAGCAATTTTCCCTTCAAATGTGCACGCTGGGATAGAAAAATAGGATAACAGGAGGGGGTGAAGCGCGGTGACTCATGGCTGTCATCCCAGCACTTTGGGAAGCCAAGGTGGGTGAATCACTTGAGGTTACAAGTTCGAGACCAGCCTGGCCAACATGGTGAAACCCCATGTCTACTAAAAATACAAAAAATAGCTGGGCGTGGTGGGAGGCACCTGTAATCTCAGCTACTTGGGAGGCTGAGGCAGAAGAATAACTTGAACCTGGGAGGCAGAGGTTGCAGTGAGCTGAGATGGCGCCCCTATATTCCAGGCTGGGTGACAGGGTGAGACTCAGTCTAAATAAAAAAAGAATAACAGAAGGGGTGAAACATGTCATTTTCATCTCCAATCAAACATGTATCAGACTGCATTGGTGCCGGTGCCTTTTTCCTTTGCTTCCAAGAAGGAGGGAGAACTCTCAGCATCATCTTCTTGGAGGCTGAAGCCACTGCACGCTTGTCCTCTAGTCCCATTTCCATGCTCTGAGGACGCTCTTCCCCCTCAGCTCTGGGCCCGAGCTGTCACTCGCAAGTCACCCTATGCCCTCAGGTCATATGAACAAAAGGAGAACTTGGATAACTGCAAACCATTGGCTGTGAATCCTGTGCAGCTATGTGACGGACTTTTTATCCACATCTTCCTTTTGAGGGGCTGCGTTGTACCTTACCAAAAGTCTCAGTCAGGGGCGGTGTGGATGCCTCCAAAATGAGACCCACCAGCCAGTTTCCTGGCTGGTTCAGTTAAAGTGCAAATATGTTCGCTGAACTCCAGCCCTGTGAGCCACACCCTGCTCAGCAGCGAGAAAGCCTTGGGAAAGAGTGAGGTGTGTGTGCCCGGTTCTGGGCAGTTAGGGAGGCTGGGGGGACCAGAACATCGTCACTGAGAGGATCCGTCAACACCCAGAGGCATGACAGCCACGTGTGTGAGGGGCTTCAGAGCAGGGGAAAGTCACTTAGAATGGAGAGAAGATGTGCATAGGATGGGGGGCAGCCCTCATGGATGGCAGGAGCTCCTGTTGCATCCCCCAGGGAGAAGAGGAGGATCCTGGCAGCAGAGGGGAAACAGCGGCTGAGCTGTGAGGAGCAGCAGGACGTGAAGGAGGGACCTGAGCCTGCCTGAATTCCTCTTTCTAGGGCAGGGGCATGGAGCCACTGAGCAGGCGGCCCTGGGGTTATGGATGGAAAATCCCTCATGGTGCCTCCCAGGCCAGGCTTTCTGCTGCCCCAACTCTTTCACATGTTGCAGCTGGGATAGAGGAAGAAGCAAGCAGGCAGCCATCCTGGAAGGAAGTCCAGTGCCACTGAGGTGGACTGCAGCTCCAGGGCTCCCAGGTAGCTCTGCTCCATGCAGCCACTCTGGGGACCCACGGCTGAGCCTGCACTTCTGGGGGCAACACAGCTAGGACCAAGGTAGGGAAGTGATCGAGTGCCCACAGATGGAATCAGAGCTGAGGGTGGAAAATGTGCCCTCTTCCATGCTTCATGCCAGCAGGCCAGTGTTTTCACTGGAGGTTTTCTTTTTAAACACAGGAAAGAAACACATGGTCACAAGGAAGGTTTGTTAACTAGTAAGAGAGGTGAGACCCCCAAAGTAAAGATGGAGTTTTTGTTAATTGGATGGAGATTTATGATGCCACTAATGTATTTATTGACATTTTTATTTTTCCATATGCTTAACTCCAGTTAATTAATTTACATAACATTACATGAAGAGAACTGCTCTTCTCATTTTTATTTCACAGATGAGAGCCATAAAATTAGCTAAATTTAAACTACCCGCAGCAGAGAAATCATGCACCTTTCTGCCTGTTGTGCATAAACATAGCAAGAGGAAAACCCACAAGATGCTGACTGCCCCACCAATCGGAAATCCAGCGGTGAATTAGAGAGTGAGGATTTTCATACACATCTTGAAATCTAAATGATGTGTGGTGATAAATGCCAATAGACTTTAAAAAGCTGTTCCCTCATGTGTAGAATGAATGAGGGCCTCGGATTCCAGGAGCTTCTCAGGAGGTGGGAGCCTGCTGCTGTGCCAGGGCCTGGTGAGGTCCAGCGTGCTTCTCTGGGCAATCCTGGGTCACACACTGGAACTTGGGGTCCCAGGGAAAAGATACGTTTTAACACTGGATTTTAAGATGCTGGACAGTGCCTGACTTTATGCACATGAAGCAGAATTCAAGTTCCTTTGGTAATATTTTCATCTGGTCTTGACTTCTTCATACACTTTGAAATATGTTAAAATAAGAGATGATGTGCTAAGTGTTTTAACACACACAAAATCCACAAAAGAACACAAGGGAATTTTTGGAGGTGATGGACACGTTGGCTGCCTGGAGTAGGGGTGGTATCACAAGTGTGTGTGTCCTGAAATCCGTCACAACATTTCCATTAAATACGTGGCCCCAGTTAAGGGGACTCTAGATAAGGGGACGACCTCAGAGGACCCCTTTGGGGATGGGGAAGAGTTGCCCTCACGGTCAGGAGCCACACAGACCACTGCTGGCACACCCAAAGCCGGCTGACCCTGTGGCCACGTTCCACCTTGGACCTTTGAGAAAGTCAGGAGAAGCCCCTGGGTGGCCTGGAGTTATGAGTGGAAAACCCGTCGTGGTGCCTCCCAAGCCAGGCTTTCTGCTGCCCCAGCTGTACCGGGAAGAATGAAAAGCTGTCAGGCTACAGTGTCAGAGGAGCAGGTGGGAAAGAGAGAGACCACTATGGATATTTTTAAAATTAATACAGGCTCTCCCCTGCACTGTGGCTGGGCACAGTCCTGATAGTAACCCCCTGCACAGGCTCTGGCTGGGCACAGTCCTGGAAATCGTTTCTGATTTTGAGGCTAAACATTCAGCTGATGACTCAGAAATCTAGAACACACAAAAAACTAGAATGTGAGAAAGAATATTCTGAGCTAGCAAAATAGGTTCCATGGAGGCTATATCCACAGGTGTGCTTTTCTAGGTCATGGACTTCCTGCTGCGTGCCCAGCAGTGTGGTAAGATCCCAGCAGCTCCTTCCCACTGCACAGGAAGGCAGCCACAGGTACCACCGGCCATCGGACCAGGAGACTGTGGGATCCGGAGGAGAGAACAATGAATTCTGCTGCTGCAGATTTCACAGAGGAGGCAAAGCGGAGCTGGACATGAAGAATGACAGGTTTGGCCAGCAGAGTGAGGGCGGGGGCTCTCGGCCGGGAGGAAGCAGCCTGAGGCAAAGCGAGCCGCTGAGAGGGGGAGCTTCCGACCTGGCCGGCAAAACCAGCAGTGGACACTTAGAAAAATGTAGAGTCCCACACGGATAAGCCTGGAGCTGTTCAGACCCAGGGACGTAACACCGGACAGTCAATGGCAAAGGAGGCATAAACCACACGATTCAGACACAGGCCTTCTTAGAGAGAGTTCAGGGCAATGCTCCTGGAGTGCGCCAGTGGGCATGGAGGCCCTGCTGCCCTGCAGCTCAGGCCAGGACGCGACTGCAAAGTGGCGGCTGGATACATGCAACATCCAGAGCCAATGACATTCCATCAGCAGTTTCAGAAAAGAATGAGATGATGCCATAATTTTATGAATTATGAAAGGAAAATGATTTAAACACACACACAAAAAAAGAAGTTTTGGAGTCTAAAGGGGGATTCATCTGGCTTTGTGGGAAACAGGATTTCGCCCAGCCCACCCCTCCCTGTGGGAGAGGAGGAGAGCTCTGGACTTGGGGCCTGCCTGGCACCTCTGCGTTAGGGACAGTGAATGCCCTGTCCACGCTCATGACGCTGGCTGGTAAAAGGTGCCTATCAAAGCCTAACTCCTGCAAAGAAGCCATTTGATGCCCCTTTCTCAGGGGAAGCAGCAAGGCACTGATAGCCACACCAATGTCCAGACACCGGCCAGCAGCAGAGGCACCACACTGCACCCGGGATGTGCCCAGGACCGATGCCTGTTCCCACCGACTGCAGAGCCTGTGGTCAGTGCCAGGGATTTAGAAATAAAGCGCCCACTTCCCCCTCCTCTTATTCAACGTGCAGCTTCTCTTCCCGCTGCCTTTCACGCCAAGCCTCCAAAGCTGTGACTCCAAGACAGGCCTTTCATTCCAGTGCTGGCGCAGCCCCGGCCCCCGGCTCTTTGTGCCGCCGTCTGCCCAGCAGCCCGGGCTTGGCCACCGCGCTGCACCGCTTTTGTGATTCTGCCGATGATCCCAGTCTTTATGTTCCATCCAATGCTATTTCCATTTTCCTGAATTCCTTCCTGCGAGGATGCCTGTGGTGCAGCCAATGCGCAGCCTCATCTGGGACCATCTTTCAATTAACCTCGCAGACAAGCTGGCCCGTCTCGAGACTGCCAGAAGAGAGCTTCCGAGGAAGAAAAACCTCAAGGTCGCAGAGCTCTTCAGATTTAATAAGCTGCCTATGATCCCACAATCCCACTGAATGGAGAGAATACAGGAAACAGCTCTGGGCAAGCGCGAATCCTGAATGGAAGCAAAGAGCTGCTTCCTTCTAAAGAGAGAACCATGACCCCATGGGATACGGTGGCCCACCTGTCCTGGGGGATGGGCAAGCTGTACTTAGCAAAGGTAATGCTCAGGGAACCTCAGGCCTGGCCTCACACCCCTGGAAGCTCTGGGCTGTCTGGTGTGCTCTGGCTTGTCTCCCAAGACGAGGATGCCAGAATGATCCAGAATGTGGCCAGAACCATATACTCTAAAAGCAATCAAACAAAATGCATACAGTCTTCTTCTGCATGCCAATGTTGGGTCAAGAACACACTGTGTATAGGATGGTGGCCCCATAAGATTGCAATACCATATTTTTACTGTAGCATTTCATGTTGAGATCTGTTTAGATACAAATCCTGACCACTGTGTATCGAATGCTTGCATTATTCAGCACAGTTGCAGGCGTGTAGACCAGCAGCAATAGGTTAGACCACACAGACCAGGTGTGTAGCAGGCTGGACTTTCCCCGGTTTGTGTAAGGACACATTCACACTGGGAGGGAATCACCTGAGCACGCATTTCTCAGGACCCGTCCCCTTCATGATGGAAGAGGTGAGTGACTGTACTTTGTGGGGGTGCAGTTCGTCTCATTTCTTCGGTCCTGTGAGTCCCTGCAGGGGAATGTTAACAAGCTGCCAGATGCTTTGTTAACTGTTTGATGCATATTTTTTACTGAAGCCTCTCAACCGCCCCTAACTTGGGTAGTATTATTATTCCCTTTTAACTGATAAGAAAACTAAGATTTTATCATGGCTGACAAGGGACTCAGCCATGATAAAAAAAAAATCAGCAAGTTTGTGACCTAATTTCAGAGGCCACACTGGGAGTCAGTGCACCCTATGCCCAGTTCCCCCTCTCACAGATGAACTGAAGCATCATTCTTGAGGTCCATGAAAGTGTATTGCATGCCTACTAAGCACCAAGTGCTGTGCTGTGCACTTCTGATCACGTGAGTTGCTGAAGAAGACACCTGAGAAAATGATAAACAATGAATAAGCTTTCAAGGAGACCTTGAATAGGAAAGATGGGGATGCCCAGGGATAAATCAAGAAACACAAGCATTTTGAAGGCTGAGTGTGTGTGTGTGTGTTTGGAAAGGAAAAAAGGGCAGCTAGATAACTCTTCACTAAAATTGTTTTAATAAGTAGAGATTCATATGTGTACTTTTTTGCCAGTCTTTGATTATATTCAGGTCTGCAGTGAGTGAAAAAGTCCCCATTTCCTACCTGGAAGAACAGAAAGTCAAGGCTGACAAAGTTTCTCAAGTAAAGCTTCAGTCTGACGAAAACCCTGTATCTCCCCACAGAGACAATGTTTCTTAGCATCCGGGAAGGATTTTGCTATTGTTTCAGCACGTTTTAAAAAACCAATATGGTAGACCAAAACCAAATTTTTAAAAGTTTTTTTTAATTTAGGCTTTCTAAATTTAAAAATAATTTGAATAAAAGCCATATTTATACGTTTTGAAAAATCCAAAATTCTTAGTGAAAGAACAGCATAGAGGCAAAAGCTGAACTGTCAGTTGGTCTACTCTGCTGTGACTTCTGGCTGGGCAGGACGCTCCTTTCCACAGTTCTCTTCTTTCAGGTTTTGAGTGACTCAGAAAGATCATATCAAAAGTCATACAAAGAAAGCTAGTAACACATTTAAAGCTGTTCAATGGCCATATGGCTAAAAGGCAGTGCCCCCCTAATAGATGTTGTTTCACAGAATAAACGAGGCTCAATCCTGTGCACAGCACAGGACTCACTAACATTTGTGGACTTGCCTTGAAGTAAGCAGAGAGAAGCACAGACAGAGAGGCTGCAATCCTTGGCGGGGGGTGGGGGGGGGGGGGGGGTGGGGCAGGTATTTGCTTGTTTCCTGGGAGGTGGGGGCTCAGTCCACCCACAGATTCTCACCAAAATAAAAGTGAAAACACTTAACCAAATTCTCTACATGTATGCTATAATGTTCAAACCATGGTAACCACGAAGCTATGCACTGACCAAGAGTTAAACATTTTCTTTGACCCTTTTCATATAATATAGATAAAAATAAATCTTAACAGCATAGACTTCTGTGCTAGGAACTACAGACCCAGACTAAAGGGATTTTCTTCTTTTGTGATAGAAACTGAGCTACGTGTCACAGGCCATGTTTAGAGCTCTATTTCCTAGTCATCTTTCTACCCCACGCACTCCTCCGTGAAGTCCAGGGTTGACCAGCCCAGCTGTCTGGCCCAAGGCTGTGAGACATTTCTGCCTCCTAAATAGAAGCACCCCTTGGATGCCCAGGGTTGGCTTCAGAGCAGAGACCTTGCCTCTCCCTGGGCAGGATCATCTGCAGGGGAGCTCAGAAACAGGAGGTGAGCCTGCCCACCAGCCCTTTCCCTGGGCTCATCCCACTGGTGTGGGAGGTGTGAGGCTTTTCTGAAGCCCCCTGGTGGCCTGTGCATAGTCAAGGTTGAGAAGCGCCAGGCCAAGAGCTGGAACCCTCCTCCTCGGGGCCCTGGCTGGGTGATGGGCTCCACCTGTGCTGGTGACGGAGCTTCTGGCCTCCATCTAATTTTTATTAAATCCTCCAGGCATGGTCTATAGTCCCTTAAACTGAGACCAAGCTCCATTAGGCTTTTTAAAAATTTAATAAGAAAATACTGGAAGGGAATGACAAACTTCTCCTTGATCTATAGCTTTGTGGCTGCAGTCCTGCATTGCATAGGGAATCCCTATTCACTGAAGGACAGTAGGAAATCCAGATGGCCAAAGAAAATAATCCCAGCCACTCATTCAGCATGCACCCTTCATCCACAAGGGCATCTACCTGCACTGTGGCTGGGACTGCCTTGGAGACCACACAGACCTGGATGTGCATTTGGGTAGCCCAGCTGCACCCCTCCTGCCCAGCTCCATCTCTCCTGCCTCACCACACCCCCTCCCGCCTCTGTGTTCTGGAAACACCAGCTCCACAGGGACTGCTCACTAGGTGCTAAACCAGCAGAGTGTGCTCTCAAGCATTTGCTGAGAACTGGGGAAATGAAGATACAGCCCCTCTGCAGGGTCCAGCTCAGCCTCAGACAGACCTGAGCACTCCCCCACAGGGAGGGTGGGCAGGCTTGGAATACTGCTGAGGGGCAGGAAGAAGCTGACTTGCCGACACAGGACTGCAGAGGCAGAAAGGGTCTCAGCATGTGTCCTCTGAGTCTTGCTTGTGGTCTCACCTCCTCCAGGGAGTGTTCCTATGCTCGTCTCTCTGGCCCAGATGGGCACTGGTCTCAGTCCTTGCACAATGCTGTATGTGTCTGGGACGGTCAGTGTGGCGGAGTGAGATATTGCTGTCTGGCCTCGTGATGAGGGTGCATGTGACTCAGGAGGAGGTCACGTCTTACGTGTCTGTGCACCAAGCGGGAAGCTGCCCACAGGGACCCTGAGCACACGCCCCTGTGGTGATCACACTGCTCTTGGTATCTCAGTGATTAACACACCACACGCAGCTGTGTTTGGGAGGGCTCTGCCCCAGCCTGGACCTTCGGCCTGAGTCACAGCAGCAGCCCATTCTCAGTGTGACAGGAAATGAGGCACCAGCACATCCCAGAGCACCATCCCCCACACTGAGTTCCATGCAGCACCTGTGTCCTGCAGAACGCTGGCACCGTTCCTCAAAGAAAGGGCTGCGTGCCCCCTCCTGCAGCCCAGGGGAGACTTGCACAAACGTTGATACACTTGTCTTCAGCTCAGCAAAGCTTTTCAGGAGGCTCAGGACTGGCCTTGTTGCATTTGGCCAAGTGATCCCTTGATCAGAGCGGCACCTGTTAATGGTCCCAGGGACAATCTGACATCACCGCAAGGGGCACTGGGCCCCCACTGGACCCAGATACAGAATTACCAGGGCTGGGGTAAGTCGCTGGGAGGAAGGGGCTGAGAAAATACTGCTTAGAAGCTAGGAAGTGATTATTGAATTCCAGGTCTCGCTGCACCAGCCAAGAACACGGGAGAACAAAGACAAAGGCTTTTGATCTACTGATGTTCTGGCCCTTCTCTACGGTTCGTTCATTCAATGTGCGCTTCGGAAGAAGAATCCCCAAAGTGTCCAATTACACATTTTGATAAGGCCTTCTCCTTCCCAGGGCTTTGGTCAAGACCATCGTGCCTGGTGGCCATCACCTTGACTCACTTAGCATCCACTAATCCCCACTTTCCAAAGGCACCATGTTCCCTCCAAACTGATGGCTTTCTCTTTTTCCCCACCTTTTTTCTGTTGCATGGCAGGGATTTCACATGGTTGTGAAATAAGATGCTCACACTGAAGCTCAGACAGGGGGTAAAGAGGGGACCGTGAGTGTGGGGTCCTGAAATCCACACTCAGAAAGTGCTCTGGTGCAGGAAGCGATCGGCCGTCACCTGCTGCTGATGAGTGCACCCGAGCTCAGCAGCTGAGGTGTCATTTGTGCCTGTGACAGGAGCAACATTCCAGGAGTAGTGGGGCCGCCATTCTGGCTCAAAGGGGACGAGAGGAAATAGAAATTGGCAAAAGACAGCAACAGACGATGAGCTCAGGAGGGCAACCGTTTCCAGTGAGCTTACAAAGATCATTCGAGTCTTTGCTTCTACCATGTTTGTGTAAAAACACACACACGCAACAAAAACAAACAAACAAACAGAAAAGAACTCTTTTCAATGCTCATATTTTTGGTGTAAGAAAGACTGACATCGTTATTCCTAGGTTGTTTCACACCTGGTGTGGGATAAAGCAAATGAGAATTTATGTGGACGTCACACCAGCTGGGATTTGCAGCATGAAAGAAAAACAATGATAATGCAAACAAGGGTAAAAAACTGTTGCCCAAAATTTGAATCGGAAATGAGAATAAACTCATGATGATACTATCGTTTCAAGATTCACATCATGCCGAGTTCTGGAAAGGTAGCAAGGAGGAGCCCTAGCCCTGATCGTGCAGTCTGAGAGCCAGAGGCCCCTGAAAGGGACACGTCGGGGGCTGACTTCCGGCAGGAGCAGGAGGGTTCCTCTGTGCCAGGAGAGTGACTGCCAAGAAGACAGGTGCCAACGTGGGGCTGCCGTGGGTGGCCTGGCAGCAGGTGGCCAGTCTCTGAAGAGTCTCCATCTTCTCCAGAGCACAGGAAGCAAGGCCACCAGCTGAGAGCAGGAGGGGGCAGGCAGGCATGGGAGGAGAAGGTATGAAACCATCCTCCAGCCCCTGAGCCCTGCAGTGGGAGAGGAAGGGCTTGGCTTAATGGAGTGGAAGCAGGCTGCGCTGCACAGAGAACCCCAGGCTTGGGGAAGATGGTCCTCCTGGAAGCTGGAGCTGTCAGCAGGACTGTGTCCAGGGTCCAGTACACAGATGTGGAGCGGGCATTTCGGGCGCTGGGAGGGAGCTCACATCAAGAACAGCATCAACCAGGCGATGGGGGCCCCAGCAAGGTGCAGCGAGGCAATGAGAGTGTCCATGAATTGAAGACCCCAGTGGGGTTGTGGCTTAGGAGCTGGGTGTCCTAAGGGCATGAACAGATAAAGGACAAGCAGGTGGTTGGTGAGTGGAGACCGTAAGGAGTTCTCTGTTTCTTAGGTCCTCACGGGTGAGTGTTGAGCGGGGGTGGGAAGGTTTCAGGAGGAGAGAAGGGTCATCGGCCCCTTTGCTGGGATCACAGGGCCAGGCTGGAGAGACGGGCAGGCCGAGGCGCTTGTGTCAGTGCAGGCCAAAGGGTGTCATGACATCGATTCTGACGGGAGTGAAGCCTGAGTGTGGTTAAGTGGAGGCAGATGGATGGGAATTAAAGCATAAGATGGAAGTCCTCAGAAAAAAGAGAAATACTTAGAGAAATCAAGGAGTCTCGAATCCCAGGCTGCGTCAGCCTCCATCCCGTGAGTCAGAAGCAAAACCACCAGCCAGGAGGAGGTTGGTTTATGAAAACAGTGTGCTCCTATCCAAAACCGCGTAACCGGAAGTAGCAAGTAATCACTGGGCCCTTTCCTATCATGGCTGGCTCATTTTGGGATCCGTTAGAATGAGGGCCTTGACTCGGCACGAGTGCGCTTTGATGTTGAGAATCGTGATGAGTGGACGCAAAGCTCGGTGTTGACGCCGTCCACACCGCCCTGGACAAGTGAGGGCGAGCCCTGGCCCATGTCCAGGAGCAGCAGCCGGTGAGGGGGTCTGGCAAACCGGAGAGGAGGCGTGGCCATCCAGGGGTCACTGAGGCAGGGCGGAGCCAGAGTGACCCGGACCTGCAGCAAGGGTGGGACCCAGTGACACCAGGCTCCTGAGCATCCGGGATGCATTTTCCACATACTAAGTGTCAGACGTCTCAGTATGGAGGTGCTTTAAAAATCTCAGGAGAAAACTCGAAGCCACCTTTAATTTTTAAGTAGCTATTCCCTTACTATTAAACATCCATAGAGTATAGCCTGATTTTGATTTTTGTTAAAATAAAACTAAATTAATAAGAAGAAAAACTAAAACCTGGTCCCTATTTACAGATTTATACTGACTTACGTAAGACAGTGATTAATAGGCTATCATCTTTTGTCCGTTGGGCAAACATTATACATTTTTTGTAGGTAGTTGTTATTCTCTTTCGGATTGAAAACCCGAGTTTGTCTACAAATCACAGTTAAAATGCATACCGTTAGAATATGATTACTGTTGATCCTGCAATCTGTCTCTGTTCTCCATTTTCTTATTCCTTCATCCCATTTATTAATTCTTATTCAGTTATTTATTAAACTTGTTGAATTTTCTATTCCACCAGGGAAAAAAAATCACAGAGATATATAGTTTCTTTCCTAAAGTTGTGAAATAACGAAGTCCTGGGTGTGCCACTGTGACATTGTGTCACTTAACTAAGGACTGTCAGTGCCTGAGGTCAGCCCACAGGGCAGGAGCTAACAGCCCTGAGAAGCATGTTGGTGTCAGTGTACTGCATCGCTCCTGAGTGGTCTCCAAGAAAGAGGATGGTGGCAGAGTGGAAAGGGCCGAGCAAGGTCCACTCTGAAGGCAGGAGGCCACGTGCCTATCCCAGGGATGCCAGAGCCAGGACCGCAGGCAGGGGCTGCTGAGGCTGGACTGAACGGCCACGCTGAGGCTCCACCTGAGAACCGGAGCTTTGGGAGAATGGCAACGTTAGACGCCTACAATTTTAGTGTGGGGCTGAACGTGCACCTCCTTCATGACACCCTCTGTTATTCACACCAGTGCACCCTTCTCGCTTATTTGGGGACGGTCCCTGTGCACAGGGTATATACACTGGGTGATCGGTAGCATCTAATATGTCACTGAAATTGGACATAAGCTGGTGTTTTCATTTGGAAAATCCAGACTGTGTATGGGTCACAGTATATGGTTGCAAAGAAGAGGGCCAGTTCCAACTTGTAAAAGCAAAAGTGAGTTTAGTTAAGGCTGTTAGGAGCCCCCACGACTTCAGGACAAGTAAGACCCAGATATAGGTGCCAGGAACAGCATTTGCAGGTGACACCCAGCCCCTGGGCAAGAGTCCTCTGGTGGCTCACGCCTGTAATCCCAGCACTTTGAGTGCCCAAGGCAGGTGAATAACCTGAGGTCAGGAGTTCAAGATTAGACTGGCCAATATGGTTTAACCCCGTCTCTACTAAAAATATAAAAATTAGCTGGGGCCGGTGGTGTGCACCTGTAATCCTAGCTACTAAAGAGGCTGAGGCAGGGATATCACTGGAACCCAGGAAGCAGAGGTTGCAGTGAGTCCAGATTGTGCCATTGCACTCCAGCTTGGGTGACAGAGCAAGACTTCATCTCAAAAACAAACAGATAGACAGACAATCAGGATATTCTATCTGCATCCCTGAAGCTGTCCAGGCCGCTGGCCCTGCCCTCCTGGGCTGGTTGCAAGATCTTCCAGGTGGCTGTTCCCAGAGGGCAGGTGCGCCCGGAGGGCAGGTGCCTTGTCTTCCCAAATCACCCCCTTGCACACACATTCGCAGACGCTAGCACATGTGCTTCTCCAGCTGGGGGTGGGGGAGGGTGAAGTTTTCTCTCCTCTCTATCTGTCTCTGTTAAGTACTAGTGTAACAGAATTCACAATGTGGGAAATGTGGAAGGAGTTCTTACCTGATTTAGGTCAACTACCAGGAACACACACTCACCAGGATCCTCGCCTCTGCTGTGGCCTGAATCATTTGGACTGAGGATTCTTATTAGTAATTTAACACTTGAAACCAAAAAAGACACAGCCATGGAAAGTTCTGAGGTCGTGTCTTTCTTAAGTCGTGCTAGAGCTTGGGTCTTCATGAAAGGTAGTTGGTGAAACAGCAGCCATGGGAAGTGGGCACTGGCCGTTGGCAGGGAAGCGCCATAGCGTCTGGCCCATCCACAAACAAAACATTTAAATGTTCCTCTTAGAAACAGTCAGTGACTGTTATCACAGGCACGGACCTCAGAGCGGATCAGGAAGGCACATATTCCTAGGGCAAAATTGTCTTCACTAGACATAGAAAGAGCTCTTGGCAGCCTTGAAAACTTGATATGTAAAAATGTAATTATTTGAAGTTTCTCAGAGCTTGAAAAATATTCAACACAAATTCACCCGCCCCCCACCCCCCCACACACATACACTTTCCAAATATATATTTCCTTCCCCTACTTTAGTCATCTTGGAAGAGATTTTATACACTCTAAAGCTAGGGCTGGGGAAATCAGCATGAGTCCACCCATCCCTCTGCAATGCTCCCGGCTCCTGCAAGTCAAGGTTGTGGGTCACAGGTGATCTGAGAGGGCATCCTATGCACTCTGCCTGGCACCCCAGCTACTGAGGAGGCTGAAGTTGGAGGATCACCTGAGCCCAAGGAGGTCCAGGCTGTGGTGAGCCAAGATAGTGCCACTGCATTCCGGCCTGGGTGGCAGGGTGAGACCCTGTCTCAAAAAAAATGCACATTTTATTTTTTAAAGTTTCCTCATTATTGGACAAGACATTCAGAGAGTGGACCGCCATACTGCAGGGGAGACTGATGAGGAATTTGCTATGAATGCTTTGCCAGCACTCTTCCAATACTCAGTATCAATGTCACCAGGATGGGAGGCGAGATGTAATGGGAATTACAGCTGAGTGTTCTTTTTTTCTTTAAGTGCACTTTTTGATGAGTGATACGTGTTTGAGCATGGGTTCTTTTAAAATCACAATGTATTTTCATCAAAAGGGCTAAACCAAGAGTCAGAGACCCCCGGCTTTGAGGCGGGGAGCATAAATGTTTATGAAAGTGCACAGGTGTCTCTATGTCTCCCTGTCTTTGTCTTCTGTACAATGTAGCTCAACAGGCTAAATAGGAATTTCTGAATTTGTTTCTAAATAAAACACATTTAATGTCTCTTTTTTTGCACAATATTTCAGGATAACCTCATGATTGCCTGGACTATCACGAATAAACTGGAATCAGTTAGACGATGTAAAAGGAGGAAGACCCTTGAAGGCCTTGATCTGAGCATTTTCATAAAACGCTTTCACTCGGCAGCCTTGCTGACGCACCCAGCGATTTGCATTATAATAGTCACACTGTAAGTACACATTTTTCTCTGTCACGATGATGTAGAAGATTTAATACCACAGTGAGCGTGACATATCTGAAACTGTAAAAGAAGCCGTTGAAAACAGAGTTGTTTCTGAAGGTTTCATAAATGCCTTATGGTCCATTTATTTAAATATTGTCAATATACAGCCAGAAGCTCATTTGGTAAAATTTTACAGTGTCGCCTCCTTCTTTCCCATCATTTTTCATCCTTCAGTTGTGGCTGCTCTTTGTGAGGTACAGGAATATCGCTTGCTGCAAACCATGTGTTTCCATATTCCCAACAACCCAGCCCCACACAGTGGGAGCCCCACACACAAACATCTCCCCACCTGGAGGCGAGGAGGCGAGCAGCAGGGCTCGCCATCTGAGGCTTCCACACCTGCATCCATGAAAAGCGTCCTCCTGCTCCTCAGCTCCTTCGATTGGCTGAAAGTGACATCACAGGAGCCCACAAGCCAGCATTTTGGGCAAACCCAGGTGCCATGCAGTGTCAAGTCATGATATGCCCCTCGTTAGTCTTTCAGAGTCTACCTGGCAAAAAGTTCGAAGTTAAGAACAGACAAAAAGATTGCACACAAAATGAGCAGCTATTAATCCCTCTGTTCTAGAAAGCCCACCTGCAGGACAGCAGAGTGGGCCGCCATACTGCAGGGGAGACTGAGCACTCCTCAGAGCATGGTACTGACTTGAAGAGGGTGTCATTTTACTCATGGTTATTTGCCCAGGTGGAAAGCAGAGGTATCAGTGGCCCTTTCAGGGGTATTTAGTTACAGGAGTATTTATTCTCTCACCTTATTTATACAGAGTTTGACCACATTGATTCTAGTATTATGAGTTGGAACGTGATGGAGAACAAGAACATTTGGTGATGTATTAGTATGTTTTCACGGGGCTGATAAGGACATACCCAAGACTGGGTAATTTATAAGGGAAAGAGGTTTAATTGGCTCACAGTTCCACATGGCTGGGGGGGGCCTCACAATCATGGTGGAAGATGACGGAATGTGGTGGACGGCAAACAGACAATTTGTTCAGGGAAATTCCCCTTTATAAATCATCAGATTTCCTGAGACTTATTCACTACCACAAGAACAGTACAAGAAAGTCCCGCCATTCTGATTTAATCACCTCCAACTAGGCCCCTCCCACGACATGTGGGGATTATGGGAGCTATAATTTGAGATTTGGGTGGGGACACAGCCAAACTATATCAGAAGGCAGCTGATATTTTGTTAGGAATCTATGCAGAATTCACTGTTACTTCAGCGTCGTTCTTCAAACAGGGACTCTCCGCCCAGTCGTGCTGATGTAACAAAATGCCACAGACCGAGTAAACTGTAAAAGAAGGAAATGGATTACTCATGGTTTGGGAGGGTGGAAAGTCCAAGGTCGCAGTACCAGCAGGTTCAGTGTTTGGCGAGGATGCCAGCTCCTGACATCCTCAAGTGGTATACAGGGTAGAGGGGAAAAGGCACTATGACCTCCCTCCATCCTCTTTTATGAAGCTGCTTATCGCATGCAGGAGAGCTCCACCCTCATGGGTAACCACCTCCTAAACCTCCACCTCTTAATATCATTGGCAATTAAGTTTCAACATGAATGTTGGGGGATACATTCGGATCGTAGAACAGCGTCTAATTTCTTCCATATATAGTTTAAATTGGTATTCTCCAATCATATGGGTGACATATATACAACTCACTTCTTAATTTTGCTCAACAAACATTTACCAATACCTACTGCATACCAGACATTCTACTGGGTCACTGGAATGAAGATGATAGCACACTTAGGAATTAGCCATCTGTCAAGGGAAGGTTTGCATCTTGGAACAAGATCACAGGGGCTCACATCCCTGCAGGACCGAGCAGGCCAGGCATTGCCAGTCAGCTAACTACACACTGCCGCTTTTCATCTCTGTTCTATGGAGAGTGTGTCAGTCAGGATCAGCTCGGTTGTACTGCAGTAACGAGCAGCCTCCCACTGTCAGAAGTGTGACAGGGTAAAGCTTCCTTGCCTGATGCAGTGCCGTCATCTGTGGGTTGTGATCTCCCGCAAGAGCTCCCTCCACAGCAGGTGCTGCATTGTCTCTGGGCAGCTTTCTGTCTGTGTGCCCTTCCCCAGTGTCCAGGCCAGGGAAAGCATGTGTTAGCAAATAGAACAATGACGATGAAATGCTTCTCCATGTTACTTGGGCTCCCGTTTTATTGGTTTAACCGAGTCGCATGATTATGACTGTCTTCACAGCGGGTAGGGAGGTGCCCTCCTTCCTCCACAGCTTCAAGAAGAGACTCTGCCCTAATGCCCAGCCTAGTGATGGAGACCTGGGGTGTGGGTTACTCATATGCCATTCTATTGAACATGAGTGACAGGCAGCTCGCACTCTCAGTAAGTGACTATGCTGAGCTGGAACCTGGGCAGCCCTGCCATGGAACTGTCAGCACGGCTGGATTGCTGTGTGTGGCATTGCCTCCGGAATCCCCAGAGGAGTCCAGGGTTTCCAGGGGGGAAACCCAGGTGCCCTTCAATGTGGCAGTGGCCATGGCCCCTCAAAGGGAGGGGAGGGAATTAGAGGAGGGGCTTGAGAGCTGTGTTCAGTGCAGGGCAGTGCAGATGGGGGATGCAGGTGGGGTGTGGGTGTCTGCATGGCCAATGCAGCTGAACCCCTGGCCGCCATGTGCCTGTCTGTGGAGGACCCTCTGCTGGGCGCTGGCCTGTGATTGACTGCTGAAGCATCCTTGGCCAGTTGAACTAGTGGACACTTTCCTACTCTTCCTTACAACCCCTCGGCAAAGCAGAAGGCATACCTGTGACTGTGAGTGAGTTCACTTTTTCAGGCTTCTTTGAGTCCACAGGGGACAGTTTTCCCCTGAGAAGCCAGACAACGTATACAATTTTTATGAGGCTGGAATTTTTTACCTGATTAATATAATTTGGCTGGTTCTAATAATCATATGTTTTCAATGTTTCCTTTATTTGTTATTGGGTTTAAAATAATAATGCTTAAAATTTCAGCTTAAAATCTGCCAGCCATGCTTCTTGAATCTGGGTCATTCCTATAAACTCTCATGTTCATCTGAATTGACTTTTATTACAGTGTTTCTAAATACATACAAATAGGACAGTGGATACAAGTGTCTCGTGCTTATATCATCACTACAACCATAAAACTAAAACTGATTTTTAAATTAAACATAAGCAGAATTTCAAATCCTATGTAATTCAAATTGCAACATAAATTTAATGTGACAGATGAGATTGTTTTGCTGAAACACAATTGGAGAAGGACAGGAAGGTCAGCCTAACCCACAGCCTTGTGTGAGTTGTCCACAGTGCCTGTAATCACACATTAGAGAGTAATTCAACTAACATTCAAACATCCCACGAGGGGTAACACGTCAACTCATTTTCATCAATCAATGTCTCTGCCTTGCGGTTCTGAGAAAACCCAGGGTCCTCTGGTCCCACAAACGTTTGATTCTGATTTTACCCTAAGAAGGATGTTTTTAAACTCTAAATTTAGCCGAATACACAGACCAATGCATTGTAAACAAGGCAGAACTCAGTGGAGACCCTGACACATCACTGAGGCGCTCTGGCAGCCTGCTTTTTTGGAACATACCATTTACACATTTAGACTTGGCCATTTGGTTGTGAAGGCTGGGGCTTCCCCTGGTCACTTTGAAATCAAAGGCTGTGTGTGTATCTGTGAGTGTAAAATCACATGTGATTCCCATGGCACCTCATAGTTGTAAAAAATAACAATAACGTCACACACCTCCAACAGTACAGTACATGTTCATTACTTTTTGGAAGTTTTCTTTTTTTTTTTCTCTTTTGAGATGGAGTTTTGCTCTTGTTACCCAGGCTGGAGTACAATGGCGCGATCTTGGCTCAGTGCAACCTCCACCTCCTGGATTTAAGCAATTCTCCTGCCTCAGCCTCCTGAGTAGCTGGGACTACAGGCATGTGCCACCACACCCAGCTAATTTTTGTATTTTTAGTACAGACGGGGTTTCGCCATGTTGACCAGGATGGTCTCAATCTCTTGACCTCATGATCTACCCGCCTCGGACTCCAAAAGTGCTGGGATTATAGGCGTGAGCCACCGTACCCGGCCTGGAAGTTTTAATGTCTCTTATCTGACATTTAATGAGCTGAATAACCTCATTTAGACAACTCAAGGTCAAATGTTATAACACTTCGACCCACGCTTTGGACCAGGGAAGAAATGGGGATTTACAAAACACATAAACCCAGATTCTGCTTGTTTTGAAACTCTGAGTAAACACCTGAGCAAGGTCAACGCTAAAGTATCTGAGAGTTATTAAAATGACTTTGGATACTATTTAAGCTACATTTGATAAATATTTTATATGAAAGAATGAAGATTCAAACTGACTGTGGAAATGTATGTCAGTTTCATGGACTCCCTCTAAATCACGTACTTGGAAACCACAAGATGTGGTTTGGTGCTATTAGGTATCCTTAGCATTTTAACTTTGAAATAGCAATATCTTTTCATTTTTAAGCTTCTGCAATCATTCAGCTGAAATACAGCTTGAATTTGCAAGTCAAGCAATTAGAAAAGTTGCTACCAGCTGTAGCTGATTATTTTTGTAAGTCAGAAGATTCTTGATGCTTTGCAAGCTGAAGAAATTACAAAACATGAGTGATAAGGCAAATATGAGTCCAATAAACAACTCTCATTAAAATTTATATTAATCAAAACCTCCCAGTCTTCTGATTGATTTTTGCTAAATGTAAATATAAACTTAAGTACATCCAATTACTTCATATGATTCAAACACTACTTTTCTCTCTTTTTTAAATCATGGAGCTTTAAGAAAAAATAATTTTAAGAAAGTTATACTAAAAAATGTTTGAAATATATTGAAATAATGTCTTTTGAAAAGGATGGACAGACATTTGAGAAATAGGATTAAAAATAAAAAGTTATTTTGGCAGAGAATATTACAGAGAGACCAAGTTTAGGGATGGGGATCCAGGAACTTCTCTGAGGCAGCCGTGGGTCATGGGATCTGTGGACAGGGTGCTGTGGTCTGAACGTCTGTACCCTCCTTACGCTTCTGTGTTGAAAACCTAATCCCCCAAGGTGATGGTATTAGGATGGGCTCTTTTGAGAGGTAATTAGGACGATGGTGGAGCCCTCTTGTAAGGATTAGCGCCCTTATGAGAAGAGGCCCCAGAGAGCTCCCTGTCACCTCCCCTGTGGGAGGACATGAGAAGACACAGTCTATGGAGCAGGAAGTGGTCGTCAGCAGTCACTGAATCTGCCAGTGCCTTCATCATAGACTTCCCAGACTGCAGAACTGTGAGTAAGAGGTTTCTGTTGTTTAAATGGCACTCAGTAGATGGTATTTTGTTATAACGGCTAAACAAACTAAGATGGGTGAGAAAGGAAGAAGCATCAGCATGGGAACCCACTGTACCCACTTCCCGAGGGTGGTGAGACACCTAAACCTGGTTTGCTATTGAAGTTTTAAAATGTGTTAAATACTTGTCAGTTTGAGGTTCATGTACTACACCTTTGCTTTATGCAGTACGGATACTAGTGACGTGCTACTGAGAGAATGGAAGACGGAAGATACGTCTTGAGTAAACTGATTCCACTCTTGGAATGCAGTGGTATTTGATATGACCACTATTAAAATAAGTCCTCACATTAACAAGTAAATAGGCAAAACAGGTAAGTAGATGCTGACAATATATTTATTAGTTAATCATTAATTAATTTAATAAATTAACTTATTAACATAAAAATAAATGTTAATTACTATCAAAAATACTCTTAGTAGAACAGAAAACCAAACATATGTTCTCACTGATAAGCGGGTGTTGAACAATGAGAACACATGGACACAGGGAGGGAAACATCACACACTGGGGCCTGTTGGGGGTGGGGGGCTAGGGGAGGGACAGCAGGGGGGTGGGGGACTAGAGGAAGGAGAGCATCAGGAGAAACCTAATGTAGATGACAGGTGACAGACGCAGCAAACCACCATGGCACGTGTATACCTATGTAACAAACCTGCACATTCTGCACATGTACCCCAGAACTTAAAGTACAATAACAATAATTTTGAAAAAAATTCTCTTAGTAGTCTACAGATGGAAATTACAATCTTTGTATATGGTTTGCAAGATCTCATCTAAAACAATCAAGGTCAGACTTACAGTTAAAACAAAATAAATGTACATTAATGTTAAGAACAAGAAGTGATGTTAGTTAATATTTTTTCCTGTTAGTTCAAGCCAATGCAATAAGGCAAGAAAAATATAAGATTTATGAATAATGGAGATTAAAAGAATAATATTTTCAGTATTTGCAGAAGATAAAAATGTCTACCTGGAAATTCAAGACTTAACTGAAAAATTATTAGAACAGGAGAGGTGGTTTGTTACAATACACACAAAATGTACACTCTATATATCAGCAGACACATATGATATACGGAAAAGAGATACGATTTATAAAAAAAGCGTATTCATGCACATGTGCACGTACATAGGAAAAAATACAGAGATAAATGTAAAATTAACTCTACTAATGCACATAAAAAGACACCATATGTGAAAAGATGTAAATAGCTAAGGAATGGAACTCTCAGTATTATGAATATGTCAATTTTTATAAATTAGTTAATAAATAAGTGTTAGTTCAACATGAACTTTATCTAAATTTGCTTAGAAAATGATATAATTCTTCTAAAATTTACTTAAAAGAATAAATACATGTCAAATTTTCATTTTAAAATGCCAAGTCGTAGAGCATCTTACGAAGGCACAACAATAAAAAAATGGTGAGCCCAGAGACAGACCCAACTCTGAGTGATAATATATTGTAAGTCAACACTGCAGATCACAGCACACCATGCACTATTTGAAAATAGTTTTGAGCTATTATTTAACCATTTAGAAAATAAAATGACATCAACACAAATTTTGGAAGGTGTATATATAAATTATAAATTTATTAATAAAAATAAAATATTCCAGAAAAACACTGTGCAACAGAAATATAATGTAAGTCACATATGCAATCTAAATTTTCTAATGGCCAAATTAAAAAAGTACAAGTAAACAGCTAAAATTAATTTTAATAGTATATATTATTTATTTTAATAAATCCAAAATTTTCATTTTAACAGGTACTCAATATAAGAATTGAATTTCTTTACTCTTTTTTTAAATACTAAGACTTTGCAATTTAGTGTGCACATCTCATTTTGAAGCAGTCACATTTTAAGTGCTCAATAATTACACTGTGTCAGGTAGTGGAAGCCACAAGATAAAAACAAGTGGAGAATTTACATTGATAATTTCTGTAAGGTCATCCTAAGCATAACAAGAAAGCAAGCAAACAAATGAACAAAGTCGCACACAAAGTAAAGATTAACCCATGTGTCCATAGAGTATAAAAATCATCTTTATATTAAAATAGTTGTTAAAAATGAACAAAGATCTCCCAGCAATTCACAAAACACAAACACTCAATGAGCAAATAAAATACAAAGGAAAACAACACTGAAGAAGTCACGCAATTCAAACATTGGGCATTGTTCTAAGAAATCAGATTACTGGAATAAATATTAGAAGTGTGGGCTCTCTCAGGCAGTTTTTTTTATTTCTTTTTTTAATTGCATTTTAGGTTTTGGGGTACATGTGAAGAACATGCAAGATTGTTGCATAGGTACACACATGGCAGTGTGATTTGCTGCCTTCCTCCCCCATCACCTATATCTGGCATTTCTCCCCATGCTATCTCTCCCCAACTCCCCACCCCCTGCTGTCCCTCCCCATTTCCCCCCAACAGAACCCAGTGTGTGATGCTCCCCCTCCCTGTGTCCATGTGTTCTCATTTTTCAACACCCGCCTATGAGTGAGAACATGTGGTGTTTGATTTTCTGTTCTTGTGTCAGTTTGCTGAGAATGACTCAGGCAGTTCTACAGCTTTCCTGCTGGAGCTGGGAGAGATGTAAAGAGAGCCTCTTCTCGGCCTGGGCTCAGGTCTCAGGGTCAGCACTTATATCTGGGATACCTTGCATGAATCAGTTAATCTCTCAGATCCTCTATTGCTTCCTTTGTAAAACGAGAACAAGAATAAACCTTGCTCCGCTTGGCTATAGTAAAGATTAAATAAGACTGTGTGTATAGAAGCTGGAAGGCAATAACCAAGCAATAAATCATTACCTCCTTACCAGAGACAATATTTTTTTGTATAAAATACATGGAGAACAACTATTTGTAAATTACAATTATTTATATAATGACTTAGCTGAGTAATCTTCGTTGTATAGCACACTGCTCATTTTCTGTAGGTAACACAATTTAATTGGAAAAATCACTGTGGATTGCATCTTCTTATCTCTCTCCAGGTTTCTTCAGCCACCTCTCGTGAATACATACCGTTTTAGAGAAGTCACAGCTTTACAAACGCTAACCATGCACTTACCGAGCCTGCCTTCATCAATCCAGCGGGGCACGTGTGCCTGCGTACGTTCCGGTTCATCTGTTGGCTAAAGACCACGTATAGGTGGCTGACCCTGGAATCGAGTGTGATCAGTATAGAGGTTTCTGAGAAGCATGTTTATGTTTGTGTTTATGTAGACATGTGCTACTTTCCTTCCCTCCTCGGTGGACTGTCACAGCTACCTTGTGAAGGAAATAATGTATGTCATGGTCCATTCCCAAGACAAAATGCCTTGAACTGACCTGGGTCAGCAAACCACAGAAGAAACTGGGTATGCCAGGCTTCCTGCCCGGCCTCCCCCTTCCCCTTCCTCCCCTCCCCCACTAGTTGCCTTCACCCAAACCAAAGAAGTTTAGTCTAAGTTAAAAGTTTACTAGCCTGCAAAATAGCTTGTTCTGTCTGTACTTCTCGGCCTGCTCAGCTCCTTAGCTCATGAGTTCTCTGAGTCCTTGAGTCCATTCTTTGGGTTCACGTGGCTCAGTTTGTTTCTCACACCGGGAATGATGATGTGTTGGAATATTAAACATGTTTGAATTTCAGACAATGCACAATTAACTATAAAACTTGCAATTTAATTATTATTCTATCATGACATAATTTTAGAACTGGGAGGACTTGGAAAATAGTCAGTCTGAAAATATCTTTGTAAAGCAAAGCTGGAAGCAGGGACTGGCAAACGAGTCTGTGAAGGGACTGAGCCCAACCCAGGAGTTCCACGTCCCGCAGGAATTCTTCGTGGCACCTTGCTGTGTAGAATTTTCCAAAGTTAACGAACTGCAAAGCTTCGCTATGGAAATGTAATTTTACTGTATGTTTTAATAAATTGTGCTTTTTTGATGGAAACATTTGCCTCTGGGGCCTTTAGTCTAAACACACACAGAGACAGGCATGTGCTCACACACACACACCTGTGCACACACACGCACACACCTGTGCACACACACGCACACACCTGTGCACACACACGCTAACACTTCACACTGTGAGGTGGAACCTGCATTTGTCTGAGGAATGGCGAGCTTTCAAACCTGCATAATTACAGAATCCCTAGATCAGTGGCTGGAAACTGAAATTACTACCTTGCAGATGTCCACATTTGGTTAAATCTCCAAATTAACGGCTTCAAAAAGGACTTAATTTAGGTTTAATAGGACAGCCAGCGTACGCTAATTAAAGACAAAATGATTCCTGAAAAGGCATTTACTGAGTGTTTAACAACTAAGTGATAGAAGCCGGCCAGCTACAAACTGCGGTTGCTATAAAGTTCTACAACCAAGTCCTTTTACTAATCAGCTGGAGTTTACTCAGCAGGAAAGACCTATCCTGGTGAATCTCAATCACTTCACAGGGCAGAATTTCTGGCCACTGCAGGTCGATGCTTTGGTTAAATTGTTTCATGGCACGTCTCGGGACTCGGAGGGTTTTCCTCCCATAAATCAATGACTCTTTTGACTGCTTCAGAATCTTTGTTCACTCCCATTTTTTTTTTTTCTTTTTGTCTGATACCATTAGTAAGCCATTTCACTTTATGCTGGCTTATATATATTTTTAGTTTATATTGAAAATTTGAAATTAAAATATTTAAGTCATTTTCCATTTTTACTGTCAAGATATTTTTATCTATTACACAAAAATCCATATTGGAAAAGGTGGATACAACTTTTAAAGTACAATGAAATGGTTAGACATTTTTGGTTTAATAAAACATGATTGAGTCACCAATAAGAGCAGAGCTGTCTTGGTCTGCTCAGGCTGCTGTAACGTAACAAAACGCTGTGGAATGGGAGGCTTCATCTGCCAAGCACGTGTCTCAGAGCTCTGGAAGCTGGAAGTCGGACACCGGGGTGCGGGCCGGGCCAGTTCTGCAGGGGGCCTCCCTCTGACTTGGAGACGGCCTCCTGCGTGCTGCCTCCTTACATGGCGGAGAATAAGGAAACTCCCTGGATCTCTTCTTATAAGGACACATCAGTCCCATGGCATGGTTCTCACCGTCACAACCTCCTCCAACACTGGTTCCTCCTGCAGGCCCTACCTCCAAATTCCATTACATTGAGGGGGTAGGGCTTAAACACAGGAATTTTGGAGGGACACAGCTCACTCTGTATCCACAGTGGTTAGCAGGATAAATGAAAGTGTTTCTATGGAAAATGAAGGAATGAGAGACGACGCATAAACCACCATAATTACCCCGTCTTCCCCATACTTGTTGGTTTCAGAGAATATCCCTGGATAGAATGTGTCCTTCCCAGTTCCGGGAATGTATGAAATACTGGAATCAGCTCCAGATATATACAGATTCTTTAAGTAACAACAAATATCATTCATTTATATAATAACTACATCCAGAACTTTGGCTTTGCAGAGCCAGGAGAAATCACCACCAACTGTTGCTGTTCTGTTTCCTTGCTTGGGCCCAGGACATAAACTTCTGCCCTGCTCCAACAGGTCCAGGAGCTGCCTCCATCCTTCTGATGCGCCTGTCTTGGCCTGGGTCTCCTGGGTCCTGAAATCTACAGTTTGCCCTCCCAGGTGTCCACAGGCCAACTCTGGGTGTCCCCAAGATTCCTCTCTCCACAGAGGCTGCCTGCCCCAGGGAGGGCCCACAGCATCCTGGGACCCCGAAGGAAGGTGGTCATCAGAGAGTGGTTGCTTCATTAGAGGCAGCACCCAGGCTCCTCCTGGAGGGACCATCGCTTCCTGATCCTTCCCAGCACTCTGGGCTTTGGATTCCCACACCTCTTATTCCCACCGGCATGGGGGCTCCCTTTGATGGGTACCCTCCCCTGGATGAGGCTGATGCTGCAGCCCATGGGATGTTGGCCATCCCACACAGGGGAGAATTGGCACTGGCCATGGAAGGGCACCGAGGAAAACCCTGGAACCGGGAAGCTCCGAAAAAATGAGCAGATGGGAACATCGCCCAGGGAAACAGACTTATCCCAAAAACTCACATAAGGGGAGACCAAGAATGTCAAATCCAGGTGAGCGGCACTGCCATCATCCCAGGAAAACACAGACAGCACACCGAGTCCTCCTGCCCAGCCGTGGCACCACACGGGTGGGCTTCGCGGCTGTCTGGAGACCACATGGCTCATTGCAAGCATTTCAGGGCGTAACTGAGCCCCCGAAACGGCTTCTCTTTGGCCTGGCATGAATGCACTTGGACCAGATAGCAAGGATGGCATGCTAGTTTCTTTCAGTCTTCTTTATAAATCACAAAAGCACTTATTTTGCACACTTAATTTCCTGGTAAGTTTTTTACCTTAGGGCTTCTCCTACCTCAGGATCATCCAGCACCCGAGAGCAGACACCCACCCGGACTCCATCCCGGCTATGCCTTGCTTCACGCGGACATGGGCTGCCTCTTCTGAGGGATGCTGTGAAAGGCACGGGCCTCTCCCAGGGAGACGAGTTTTCCAATTGAGGGCTGTGGTTTTCCTCAGCAGTAACAATGATATCAAAAAACAGCCCTTTTTGACAGTTAAGTTCTGATTGTAAAAATCACTAAACTCTAAGTATAATGACATATTTAGGCCGGACATTTTTCGAAAATAAATCCTATGGAAAATGCCTAATCATTGACTATTCCAAATGGCACTTGCATCTTGGCAAACTTGTATAAATATAATCCCATGTGTAGAATTTTAAAAATTAGGTGGCAATTTTTCAAGTAGCATTTGAATTTTTTTTAATGATTAAATAGGAGTGGTAGTGGCGATTTATTCTTTAGAAAGAATTACATCTCTATTCATCTTTTTGTTTTTAACTAATTTCAGCTGACGAATTACGATGAGGTGAGGGTGGGATGTTAATTTGAGCTAGTGACATCTCTGAACGATGTATGTGACACTGGCTGCTCCAATCTCCATTAAACGATGCCACGGCTCACCAGGATCTTAGTAACGTGCCGTGTCTGATGGCTGCTGGGAAAGCAGATGTAGGTGCCGGGCAGAGCAAAAGGGGAGAACACTTATTATTTCCCAAATTCAATAAAGGGGTAAGAAGATGTACAATCAAACAATGGCTTCAAGCTCATACCATCTAAATAGGGAAACCATGGACTTCTCACCCACTTTGACATGAACCGGGTCAGAAGGCACCAAAGGGTCAAAATTGTCATCATCATCATCATCATTGGCATATAAGCACATGCTCTGAGGGGGCACTTTGCTAATCACTTTATGCATGTGAAGTCCTCAGTGCTCACGGGGACCCTAAGAGGAAGGTTCAGTCATAAGCACCTTTGGCTTAAAGATGAGGAAATTGGGGCTCAGAGGGGTCAAGTGACTGGCCAGGGTCGCAGGCTGGAGCCCGGAAGACCAGCTCCACATTCAGCTGCTCCTGAGGGTAAGCGTCCTGGGCTCCACACAAACGGCCTCTCCCACAACGCCAGGGCAGGTGCACACACGCCGAGGAGCACAGGCACAAGCATGCAAGCGTGCGCACACTCAGAAAGGGGTTTGCATACATGCGTGAGCACACGTGTACGCCAGTACGAGTATGCACACAAGCACATGCAGGCACACAGGCGCTAACACGCACACAGGCACGTCCGCCACTCAGGTGTGCATGGATGTATTTGAATGCACACAGTCAGGCACTGACACATATAGGCAAAAGCATGCATGTGTCCAAACACAGGCACACAAAGCACTCCCATGTGCATATGCAAATAGCACGCGTGCACACACAGACGTGCGTACCCAAACAGGAGCACATGTGCACGCATGATCACATGACAGAGACATATGCATGTATGCAGGTGCACACTCACAGAGGTGCTTGTGTGTACACACCACCTACACACATACTTGTGTGCAGGCAGTCATGCACTCTCTCACACACACACACAAGCACTGTCCACATGAAGGTCAGCTCTGGGAAGTGTGGTTGAGAAGGGAAGTGTGGCAAATGAGAAGATCCCTGGAATCCGACATGTTATTTCACCTTTAAACTGAACTGTAGGGGTCTAGGCATTTGTGAAGGGCTGAACTCTCAGACAGTTCATGCAATTGGTATCATTTTTAAATATGAAACACACATAAAATACACATGGCTCCCTGACGACCAAGGATCACAGATGATACAGGGGCCATGGCTCCAGGTCAAAGCCACCAGCATCCTGCTCTCATTCCACTTCCATCAGCAAAGCCACGCACAGCTCAGAACAAGGGCATCAAGAGAGACGTCCCTGGGCAGGACAGGTCTGCAGATGTGGAATTTCCAGTCCCTCACCAGCTGCTCCTGTGGCCCAGATATCCAGGGCCTTGTCTGGGAAGTGAGTCACATGATCTGCTCTGCAGGTGGTCTCTCTTGGGCAGGGGTCTCTCTTGCCTGCACCCCTGCGTCTGTGAAAAACAAGATTAACTTATCGTGGAGCTTTGAATTTGCACCAATATTGGTAAAAATTTTAGGAGCACAACCTCAACCCTCAGGACCAACCCACTATGAGGTGACACTGAATCTCGTGACATAGAAGGTGGGAAGCACATGGCCTGCCCGGGACTCCAGGGCTGTGCCTGCTCCGGAACCAGCATGCTACCCTCCTGCAGGACGACCGTGGGTGCTGCCCTCATGGGGAGATCCCTCTGCCTGGCTCCCTCCAGCTGGCCACTCCCTCTGGCCACCCACTCCCTCCCGCCACCCTCCGCTGATCTCACTGCCCCATTCCCAGGGAGGAGCCAGGGCCTGGCCTCAGCATCCACACACATCACATCACTATCCATGGTCTCCAGGCAATTAGGGTCCCACTGGCGTGGTGCCCTCACCATCATCCTCTGCCAGCCCGGCTCTGGGGAGAGGCTCTTTCTCCAAGCAGAGTGCTCAGCCATCCCCTGGGCTCTCCTTGTTCATCAGGATGTTCCTTCAGCACAATGCCACCGACCCACTCACACGCAGATGGAGGTAGCAGAAGACACGCATCCTCCTCTGAAGGGCCCGGCCCAGCCATTCCAGAAACCCACCACCTCACCACAGACAGTTGCTCGTTCAAGGGCTGTGAGCTGGTCCTAGGGAGAGAACAAAGTGCACTCACCCAACAGGACCCTGATCACGAGAAAGGCACTGTCTTTGCAGGGACGGCCTGGAACCTCCTCCTGCCTGATCTCCCTGTGTCCAGCAGCAGCCTGGTCCAGCAGCCTCTTCCTTCCAATCTGCATCCTGCCTCCAGCCTTCACCACACTGGGCCATGCTACTTGGCCCCCAAGGGCCAACAGCTCTCCCTGTGGGCGCGACATTGCATGCTGATCTTGGCTTTGACTTCTGATCAATTCTTTGGTTTAAAGCATCTGCCTCTCCCAGAGGCTGGTGCCCCTTGTTCTGCACAACCAGCTGAATAAGCCGGCTTCATGGACATGTCTCTGTGTTCAACTTATTTGGGTGGTTTTGCAAGTGGCTGATTGCACAGGTGAGCACCTCCGTGGCCCTGTCTTAGGTGTGGGACCCACAGAGGTGATCACCCCTCCTGTCTGTGTTACTACCACCTTCTTAACTAGCCATTTCTATACCCATACCAGCAATACCCAGTTTACAACCGATTAGATAGACTGGGGATTTTTATCAGACAAGAGACAGGCTGGAGATGGGTCTCAGCTACGGTGTGGTCATCTCAAAAATACATACAAACAATTCAACAGTGAACTTAACATTTTTTACCTGTTTTTGTTTTTAAACAAAATGAATTAGCTTCATGAAGAAGTTTTGCTATTTTTTCAACTTGAGTGAAGATATTAAATATTAATATAACTTAATTCATCTTTAAAAATTGTAGATGTTTTACTAGCACACTTATTTTTGTATTTTTGAATTCTGCTATAGTTCAATCTGCTTATTTTATTTTATTTTTTATTTTATGTTTTTTTATTTTTATTTTTTTTACATGGAATCTCACTCTGTCACTCAAGCTAGCCTGCAGTGGTGCAGTCTCAGCCCACTGCAACCTCTGCCTTCTGGGCTCCAGTGATCCTCCTGCCTCAGCCTCCTGAGTAGCTGAGATTACAGGAATGTGCCACCACATGCAGCTTTTTTCTTTTTTTTTGTCTTTTTTTTTTGTGTGTATTTTTGGTAGAGACAGGGTTTCATCATGTTGGCCAGGCTAGTCCTGAACTCCTGACCTCAGGCGAGCCACCACACCCAGCCTCAATCCACTTATTTTAAAATCAAGTTGCATGCTATCTGAAGTAATGACATAAACTTTTCTTGCATTCTTATCATTTGAATGTGCCAATTTGTATTAGGTGGAGAAAGCATGGAACAGACAGACAGACAGCAGGTGGTGAATTTCTGCTCTCTTCCTGACAACTTCTCCTGCAAGGCCTCAAGGCCCCCATTCCTAAGGGTACAAAAGCAAAACTGAACAGGAGAACATGTAGTGACTGTTCACAGTGAGTGCACCTGGGATTCTGAGCCCTCGTTCTACCGCCCTAACGAAAAAGTCCTACCTCACTCTTCATTTCTGTGTAATGATCTCACACTTTATCTTCATCTAATAATGAGAACATTTTAAGTAGAATTAAATTTCATTGAGGAACAACCTTCAGAACTAAAACAAAAACGTAATCTTTCTCCTTGTGTCTTACGGCTCAGGACATTGGAAAATGCTTTGAGCACAATTCAGTGTGAAGCATGAGGCCCTCCTGATGATTTAAGAAGAAAAGTTTGTATTTGGAGATGCAAAATGTTTCTTTTATTTTGGAGTGTGGAAGGAACTCAGCAATTACAATGGGCATTTGAATGCAGTTGTCAGCCGACTCCTGAGTCTTCCATGAAGAAGACTTGGGGCTCATGAGAACATTTGTTTTTAGAACAGAATCCACCAAATGGTTTAAAAGAGGCGTTTCCCCTGACAGTTGCAAAATTGAAAGCTGATTGGTAGAAATCTTCCTCTGGCCTCCCATTTATCATCTAGCCGGAACAATTACAGCTTATGTCTGCC
This sequence comes from Ateles fusciceps, assembly GCA_036589455.1. Taxonomy (NCBI): domain Eukaryota; kingdom Metazoa; phylum Chordata; class Mammalia; order Primates; family Atelidae; genus Ateles; species Ateles fusciceps. The sequence goes on from JAZHEH010000586.1 coordinate 8,056,736, forward strand.
TTGTTTTCAACATAAGAAGTTTAGGTGTTTTGTTTGTTCATTTGTTTGTTTTTCTGCATCAGAAACAGAAGCTGAGAGAGGCGATGGAGCAGCTTCATGCTCCACAGCCCGGGCTGGCAGGGAGCTGCACTGGCCCTTCCGCAGGGAACTGGGGCACACACAGCTGGACCTCAACATTAATTCCTCAATAATTCATGACGCGCCTATGAAACTTTAATGGCGAGTTCGACAGTAATGGCGTGGCTGCCATATCCCCCTGATTGCTCATAGAGCAAGTTGCCTGGAAATATTGTGGATGCTACCTCTGAACCCAACATCACCGACTGAAAGGAATGCAAAAGATGAGTTTAGAAAATGCTGTAATGTCTTCTAGTCACTGAGAGCAAAGCAGAAGCACCACCTGGAAAAGCGCTAAAATTCACGAGAACATGACGTGCATTCAATTTGCTGTCCTCCACCCCCGCTCACCTTAAATACAGACATCACCAGGTCTTTAGACTATTTGCACATTGGGATAGTTTTGATAGAGAAAGAAAAGAATAGGCACATCCTGAGTAGTTCCAGAAGTAAGAGAGCAGGCCCAACAGCTGCCATAAAAAGGTAAATCTGGTCTCTTGTGAGGAAAAATTTTCTAATAAAGTCATTCATGAAAGTAAGAGATGCCTCATGGGATAGTGGATACTGAGACGGAAGCTGGAATGATTGGTACGGAGGATGTGGAATCCGCTGATGCAGCTCCTATGAAGCTGGTCCAGATGACCAGGAGTCCTCCAGCCACTCACCTGGGCCTGGCTGGCTGATCAGAGCCCAGCGCTGCTTGTTCCCAGCAACACTGGCCACTGCAGATGCCACTCCCGAGCCAGGGCTGAGCTGGAGACACCTCTGGGTGCGGCAGGGTGGAGGCAGCTCTGCAGGAATGACTCTCTGCCATTGTGCAAGTAAGAATTGTGGCAAGGAAAAGGTAAAAGGGCACCAGAGACTTCCAGGAGGCTCTGACTCCCCACTGAGCTCAGTGAGCCAAGATCGTGCCACTGCACTGCAAGCTGGTGACAAAACAAGACTCCAGCTCAAAAAAAAATATACACACACACACACACACACATACACGCGCACACACATACACACACACACACATCTATGTCTTTTTTATTTTGTAAAGCAGTATTATGTATTGACTGACTCTCAAATGTTAAATTCAGTCTGCTGTCCTTGAAATATACTAGACTGTATTGTGGCATTTTCTCCTTTTCATATATTGATGGATTTACTGAAAAAACTATCAGGGTCTAGAAATTTCTTCATTGGAAAAATTGTAATTATGCATTTAATTTTGTAATAAATTTAGGGATATTCTAGTGTTCTATTTTTTCTTGTATCACTTTTAGAAAGTTGTGTTTTTCTAGTCATTTAACCATTTCATGCAGGTTTTCAAATTCATTGCCACGCATTGTCCACAGTTCCCTCGCATTAGCTTTTAGTGTCTGTGAGGTCTACAGCGATACCACATTTTTCACTGACGTTGGTTTTATGCCCTTTCTTTCTGTCTGCATCCTCTCCCCCTTATGATCTGTCTTGTCAAGTTGTTATTCATTTTATTAGTTTATTCAAACTAATATCATTTTATAATTATTTTTATTATATTATTGGGTTCTGTTTTGCTACTTTTAGCTCATACTTTTATTATGAGTCATTTTTTATTGTGTCTAAATCTTTTTATAATTTCTCAATGCATAAATTATGAAAACACATTTAATGCCATAACTTTTCTCTAGACAAAACTTTACATAAATTACTCAAGTTTTCATTTAACAGGTTTTATTTTTCTTAGTTCAAAATGTTTCAAAATTGATGTTATGATTAATTCCTTGACACATCAGTTATTTGGAGGTGCATTCCTTTATTTTGAAATATATAGGTATTTTCTAGTTTCTTTTTCTTATTTTTGATTTTTGGCTTGCTTTCACTGACATCAGAATTTATACTGTGAATGATTTCAGGCCTGTGAAATTTGTTGAATCTAGGTTTTTGGACCTAGAACATGGCCAATTTTTTGAGTGCTGTGCTATCCCTCAAAAGAATACTGATTCTGTAGCTATCACCTGTGGTGCTCTGTTTATGTTAGCTGGGACATACTTATTAATCATGTGATTCAAATCTTCTACATCTGTACTGATTTTTGCCTGCCTATTATTTTTTGTGGAGTGCATTAACTTATCCAAATATGGCCACGTGTGGTGGTTCCCACCTGCAATCCCAGCACTTTGGGAGGGTAAGGTGGGCGAATCACCTGAGGCCAAGAGTTAAGAGCAGCCTGGTCAACATGATGAAACCCCATCTCTACTAAAAATACAAAAAAATTACCTAGGTGTGGTGGTAATCCCAGCTACTCAGAAGGCAGAGGCAGGAGAGTAGCTTGAACCTGGGAGGTGGGTGTTGCAATAAGCCGAATCGTGCCACTGCACTTCAGCCTACGCAACAAGAGTGAAACTCCATCTCAAAAAAATAATAATCCATATATAATTTTGCAGCTTTTAATTTATCCTTTAAAGTTTCTCACTTCATCATATATATACTGTATCTCAAGTATATAAAAGCATTGAAAAGTAATCTGTTTTTTAAACTTATTCTTCCAATCTCTGCCTTTTAAGTAAATGGGTTAATCAATTTATTATTAATGTAATTACTAGCAAGGCAGGATTTTCACCTGTCACTTTGCTATTATTTTCTATATTTCCTGTATCTTTTCATTCCTCTATTCCTCCCACATTGCTTTCTCTGTGTTAAGTAGGTATTTTAATACCCTTGTAATTTCTTTGGAGTTTTCTTCTTTCATGATTCATCTGAGGATTATAATTAACATCTTAATTTATAACAATTTAGTTCATTTTGGTATTAATTTAACCACAATAGTATATAAAATCTTTGCTCCTATACAGTTCAATTCCTCTCTCCCCCCTCCTTTGTGTTGTTATAAATCACATCTTTATACATAATCAATTGTATGTAATAAATTAATGCCTTCAACATTGTCAATCCAGCAACACGTATTTATAATTTTTGCTTTATATAGGTTTTTAATGAAATAAGAGAAAAAGGGAGTTGTGAAATGTCTTACACAGTTCAGGCTTCTGTAATGAGGTATCATGGACTGGGTGGCTTATAAACAACAGACAGAAATTTATATTTCATAGTCCTGGAGGCTGGAAGTGTGAGATCAGGATGCCAGCATGGTCAAGTTCTGGTGAGGGCCCTCTTCTATGTTGCAGACTGACAGCTTCTAGCTGTCTATTCACATGACAGGTACAGGAAAAGGGAGCTCTCTGGGCTTTCCTTTATAAGGGCACTAACCTCATTTATGAGGGCTCCAACGTCATGACCTAATACCTTTCAACATAAGAATTTTGGAGAGACATAAACATTCAGTGTATGTATATATATATACACACACACACATACACACACACACACACACACATCCACACACATATATGTACTGAATGTATCTTCAATTTCTTTACTCATGGATTTGAGTTCACTAACATCTCCTCATTTAATCTTAAAAATCTCCCTTTAGTTATGTATTATAGATCAGATCTGACAGTAATATTTTTAAAGCTTTTATTTATTTGAGGATACCATTACTTCTTCATTTTTAAAGGACAGTTATTCAGGGTACAGTATTCTCTGTTGAAAATCTTTTGAATATGTCATCCCACTGTCTTCTAGCCTCCACGGTCTCTAATAAGAAATCAGCTGTTAATCTTATTGAAAATTCCTTATGCATGATTAGTTGCTTCTCTGTTGCCACTGAAAGCAGCAACTCTGTCTTTGTTTTTCAACAATTTAATTATAACATGTTTTGCTTGACTCTCTGAGTTTATTCTACCTGGAAGTTGATTAATATTTTTAGACACTTAAATAAATGTTTTTCATTAAATTTGGGACATTTTTGACCATTATTTTCTAAAATAATCTTTTTTCCTCCTTTCTTTATTTCTTCTCCTTCTACAAATTCCATTGTGCATATGTTAGTGTGCTTGGTGGTGTACCATTCTCCAAGGCTCTGTTTATCTTCACACTTTTTTTCTTCTGTTTCTCAGATTGGATAATTCCAATTGACCTTTCTTCAAATTTGTGAATTCCTGCTCAAATCCAATGTTGAGCCACTACTGTAAAATTTTCATCTCATTTATTATACTATTTGACTCAATAACTTCTACAAAAATAATTCTTTTTTGTATTTTGTTTTTTTTATATTCTCTATTTGGTGAGATATGATCTTCATACTTTCCTTCAGTTATTTAGACATGGCTCCCTTTAGATCTTTGAACATATTTAAAGCAACTTTTTAAAATGCTTTGTCTGTTATTTCTAACATCTGAATACTTCAAAGACAGTTTCTATTTACTGCATTTGCCCTCACCGCCACATGTTTGGCCCATACCTCTCACATTTATTGTTGCTAAAAATCGAGCATTTCTAAAATATAATGTGGCAACTCTGTTGATTAGATTTTCCTCATTTGCAGGGTTTTAGGTTGATGCTGTTTGTCGTTTTGTTTTAGTTTGCTTATTTACCAATTAATTCTGTAAGTCTCTCTTCATCATGTGTGGCCACTGAAGTCTCTACACAGTTCGTTTGATGGTCATCTAATGAGAAGACAGGGATTTTCTTAGATGCCTGGAACCAATTAGTCTGCCAGTCTTTGCTGAAGGACTTTGTGTGCAGACTGGTGAACACCTTTAATCCACAGTGAGCCAGGCAACACTACCTCTTTCTTTAATTCCTGCTTGTACACGGCCTCAAGATTAGCTAGAGGTGAGAGCTCAATGCCTTCTCTGTTCTTTCTTATGCATCAACACAGACCTACATATGTGCATGTCCTTCTAGATTCCCAAGAATAGTGCAGTTTCTGAAGCTGTACTGATACTGCATTTTCTAGCAGATCCTTCTAAGTTTGATTAGCTTATTGGTTAGCCTATCTGCTGCCCCCACTGTTAATCTGCTGCCTCAAGCAACCTCAATGTTCAACAATTGACTGTAATTGTTTTTGACATACATCACTGTAGGGAAGGCTGCTTTTCTGAGTGAGCTTCAAGTGATGTCAAAAGTAAGCACAGCCCCATGAGTGAGTCTTCCAGGGAACTACCAGACAGGTCAAATAATGCCAATTCTTTGCTTCGAAGGATCTCCAGCCCAATTCTTTCCTCCCCAGTGGCTGCTAAGATTCCACTGTGATTGTAGGCTATGGGTTTTTAAACCTAACTAGAGCTGGGAAGGAGAAAATGTGAATAGGAGAAATTAAAATGCCATAAAGTTACTGCTTACCGTGACCCATTTGTTTTTCTTAAATAAACACTCTTTGGAATACTTCAAAGCTTTAGTTAATTTTCAGAGCTTTGAAAAAGTTGATTCTGACAAATTTCACAGTGCTCTGCCTAGTTTTGTGTGAGAAAATTTTCAGAGGTCCTTACTTTGCTATTTTCACTGATATCTGGTTTCCTAACTTGACTTTTAAATGTTATGTTCCATGGCATGGAATTCTAGTTTTGGAGTTGCTTTTTGCTTCAGCATTTTCAATATGTCAGGTCTCGTATTTTGGCTTCTGTTGTTGAGAAGTCAGTCATGGGCCTCACTCTCTTTGTTTTGCATGTTTGCAGTTGGTGTGACTTTTTGCTCTGGATTTTAAAAATATTTATTTGCTGTTGTTGTTGCCACTGCTGCTTTTGTTGATGGTGGTGGGGGTTCTCTCTTCTGCTAGATATTTGAATTTTTTTTGTCACAATGACTAGAATCATTACTGGCATTTTGTTGGCAAACACTGGGAATATACACTTCTGTAGGGTATGGGCGAGTCCTGCAATCTACAAAGGATTTCAATCATAGTCTCAGAGGTGCCTCACCAAGAAGTCATGACAAGAGAGGGGGAAGTGACTGGAGAGAAACCTGCCCCACATCATGACTTCCAGGCTCTGTTGTCCCACATTCAGGACCCTCCATTGGTAGAGCAGAGATTCACGACATTTACCTTTTTATGGATGACATGATCCCAGGAACTAAAAAGGTCCTTGCCTCCTGGGGAAAGTCCTCAGAGATGCCTACAGCTCTGTATCTTGGGAAGCCCCCCCATTGGGTCCCTGACTCAGAGAGAAAAACGTAAAGCAGAAATTGAGATGCATTTTCCTTTAGAAATTGGCAGTCAGATGGAGTGAGTTGTAGAATCCTTGTCTCAGAGGAAGCAGCATATAATTCTTTAAATTCAGTAAAAGCAGCTTCAGTTTCGAGGTGTTGCAATGGCGCTCAGGGTGGAGATGCTGAGTGTTTGGGTCTAGGATTCAGAAAAACATGTATTTCCTGTCTTGCTTTTCAGAAGTCAACAGTTCAGGTGAAATAGAGATAGTATGATTCTACTTACATGAAGTAAACAATAAGGCCTGTTCATGGTTTTTCATCAGCCACTCTCTCCTTTTCACTTCCGTCTAGGTAAAGGTAGACCCTCTTCATGTAAATTTTTCAATGTGAAGACTGCATAAGGCATCAAGTCCTGAAAGAGAAAGAGCTCATTAAAATCATCTCATGCCTACTAAAAGTTCTAATTATTAACTTGGGGTCAATTTACTTCCTCCTTGTGAAATCTAGTATCTGGCTAAATAGGAGTTTGGATGAGGAGGTATTTTTGTCTGTTATGGTAGCAGTACTTTTATTTTCATATCAAATTTGTCTTTTGCTTATTAAGTAAGTAGGGAATATCTAGGATACATAAAGTTCTCTTACTAATGCAGTTCTGCAAGGGAAAAAGGAAATAAAGATAATTCCTGTGTAGCCAATACACAAACAGAGAGTTCATCTTAAGGCATCCTTGCCTGATGGGATTTTGTAGACACATTCTTGGGGACACAGAAGTGCCCAGTGAATTATTTGAGACTGATAAATGTGAATGATTTGAGACTAATTGATAAGTGTGAATGATTTGAGACTGATTGATAAGTGTGAATGATTTGAAACTGATAAGTGTGAATTATTTGAGACTGGTAAGTGTGAATGATTTGAGACTGATAAGTGTGAATGAATTGAGACTGATAAGTGTGAATTGAGACTGATAAGTGTGAATGATTTGGGATGGATTGATAAGTGTGAATGATTTGAAACTGATAAGTGTGAATTATTTGAGACTGATAAGTGTGAATGATTTGAAACTGATAAGTGTGAATTATTTGAGACTGATAAATGTGAATGATTTGAGACTCATAAGTGTGAATTTGAGACTGATATGAATGAATGATTTGAGACTGATAAGTGTGAATTATTTGAGACTGATAAGTGTGAATGATTTGAAACTGATAAGTGTGAATTATTTGAGACTGATAAATGTGAATGATTTGAGACTCATAAGTGTGAATTTGAGACTGATATGAATGAATGATTTGAGACTGGTAAGTATGAATGATTTGAGAGTGGTAAGTATGAATGATTTGAGCCTGGCAAGTATGAATGATTTGAAATTGTTAAGTGTGAATTGAGACTGATAAGTGTGAATGATTTGAGGCTGATAAGTGTGAATTTGAGACTGATAAATGTGAATGACTTGAGACTGATAAGTGTGAATGAGTGATTTGAGACTGGTAAGTGTGAATGAATGATTTGAGACTGGTAAGTGTGAATAAATGATTTGAGACTGGTAAGTGTGAATGAGTGATTTGAGACTGATAAGTGTGAATGAATGATTTGAGACTGGTAAGTGTGAATGAGTGATTTGAGACTGATAAGTGTGAATGAATGATTTGAGACTGGTAAGTGTGAATGAGTGATTTGAGACTGGTAAGTGTGAATGAGTGATTTGAGACTGATAAGTGTGAATGAATGATTTGAGACTGGTAAGTGTGAATGAATGATTTGAGACTGGTAAGTGTGAATGAGTGATTTGAGACTGATAAGTGTGAATGAGTGATTTGAGACTGGTAAGTGTGAATGAATGATTTGAGACTGGTAAGTGTGAATGAATGATTTGAGACTGGTAAGTATGAATGAGTGATTTGAGACTGCAACCGAAATGCCCATGTGCATCTCTGGTGTTATCTCGAGGGAGGGAATGAAGTGCTCCACACTGCTGATCTTCACAGCCCAGATCTATTTCCTCCCTGCGCCATAAAGTCAACCGATCACAGCACCCTAGGGTGCTGCCCCAAATAAAAGCCTTCAGGTTCTGATATCTGAGCCTGTCCCCTAAACTCGCCACACTCCCTCTCATTCTTCCCGCAGGATCCTCAGTGTCTGAAGACTTCACTCCTGCAGCTTTTTTAGAAGAACGAAAGCCATCCTTCATGTCCTGCAAGACTGTGTAGCAAGAGCAACTGCTAGAGAAAAGGGCAGCTTTTGTAACTCCGGAGTGTTCCAAAAATCTGCATAGGCAATTAGATTCTGCCGCTCCAAGAACAACAAGCCCATTTAATGTGGAGGACAAGGGCTTTAAATAATAGAAACTCCTATTAGGTGAATTTATGAAGAAACAGTGAAAAGTTATAACAATAATGTGTACCCTTCAATACATTCTACTCAGTGACTGTGTAAGTGGTCCTGAATCATTTATGCCAACATGCAGGAAACTGATAAATTTTGAACAAATTTAATTGAAATCACCCCTGGAGTGAGTGTGAAGGCAGGAGTAAATTTAATGGTCTCACGGAGTGTCGGAAGCCCAAGACTGCTCCCTTCTGAAGTCGATTTTTTTTCCTAAATAAAAGATTCCAAACCTCAATCAGGAATGAATGTGAGTTTAATCACATCTGAGAAATGAAAAGCATGTTACTCTGCCATGTAATGAGACGTAAAGAAGACTTAAAGAGGATGTTTAAGCAGACGGACCACAAAGGTGAGCTTCCCTTTAATACCAGGACACAGAGAAACACCTGCCCTCCTGGGAACAGATGCCACTGTCCTGGCACCATCCCATGGGGTGGTCTTTTCCTGAGGTGCCCTTGCATTTGGAGGGTGTGTCCCCAGGTGTGACGTTTGCTCTCCAGGAAGGCATCCCTGCTGGGTACAACCTCAGGTTTATTCAGAAAGTGCCACCTGTCCAACTCAGAAGTTAAGGTACAAATCCTGTCCAGGCATGGTGACTCATGCCTGTAATCCCAACACTTTGGGAAGTTGAGGCGGGCAGATCACCTGAGGTCAGGAGTTCGAGACCTGCCTGGCCAATGCAGTGAAACCCCATCTCTACTAAAAATACAAAAATCAGCCGGGCGTGGTGGCATGTGCCTATAATCCTAGCTACTCGGGAGGCTGGGGCAGGAGAATCGCTTGAACCGCAGAGACAGAGGTTGTAGTGAGCCAAGATAGCACCACTGCACTCTAGCCTGGGTGACAGAGACTCCATCTCAAAAAATAAAATAAAATAAAGTTACAGATCCCTAACTGACACCTTAGGGATCGCACATGAGCAGACAGGAAGGTGGGACAGCTCTTCCAAACCACATAAAGCTGGGGTGGTGTGAACTCCCTGAGACACAAGCACTCCCTCACGTCAGTAGTCCGTGTTCAGGGTGTTCTTGCAGAGTCGACCTCGGCTAGAAAGGCACTTCTAACTCCTCCACTGTGTGTATAGAGAGCTATAGGTTTGCGGAGGGCCTCCATCTCCTGCAGGGAGATGAGTCTGTCCTAGGAGAATCAGATTCCACTGGCCCAGCAGGCTGTCTCTGGAGCTTCACTGGGGAAGACTGAATCTCCCTTCTGCCTCTCAGAGGCCTGGGGTGGTGGTGAAAGCGGGTCCTCCCCAGCTGGCCGATTGCTGAGAGGTCCAGGGCCCTACTAGTCATCATCTGAGCCTCTCAGCTGGATGCCTGGGAGACCTGGAAGGGACAGGCAGTTTGGGCATTCAACTTACATTTTTGAGTAATTTTAATAATAGCAGATCCATCCTTCTTGTCCGATTCCAACGGGTCAGTGGGGGACCAAGCCAGCATCCACACAGTGCCCAGGGGGGAGGTTGCCAGGGGAGATGCCAAGGGGAGGTGCCTGAGGGAGGTGTCCGGGAGGAGGTGCCCAGGGGGAGGTATCCAGGGAGAGGTGCCCAGGGGGAGATGCCAAGGGAGGTGCCTGGGAGAGCTACCCCAGGGGAGGTGTCTGGGGGAGAGGTGTTTGGGGGGGGGAAGTACCTGGGACAGGTGCCCAGGGGGAGGTGCCCAGGGGGAGGTGCCTCGGACAAGGTGTGGAGAAGCTCCCCCTCCTTCACACTCAGGGGTCCTTGTACCCTCTGTCAGAGTCAGAGGAGCCATCCGTGTGGGGACGCTGAATTTACAATCCTGAAAAACGTAACTCTGTTGCCAGAACTAGGAGCATCATAGCCATCGCTTCTCTACATGTGAAATGGCTGATCTAGGAAAGAGCGCCCACATGTCAGCTAGAAATTTCCATAAACACAATCTACAATCTAATTTCCGTAGAAATGATTGTAGGAGAGATTTAAAAATAAAACCCACAAACAACAGCAACAATTGAAAGACTGAAAAACTCGCTGCTGCTGGTGCTGGAGGAGATGAAAGCTGTGGTTCTAGGAGGGACTTCTTCCTTCACCCCACAGGTGCCTGAGAGGCTCCAGACCTCAAGGAAGCAGCAGAGAGGCACTGGAACTAGGTCTGGAGGACTCCAGGGCTCCCCCCCAGCGAGGCCTCCCCCAGGCAGTCAGCACTCGGGAGGCAGGAGGGGGCTGGACATCCTGGAAGGAAAGTGCTCCTTTGGCCCCACGTGAAGCTGAGTTCACCCATGTGCCTGAGCGGGGGCCAGCTACCTCCTTGGTGACAATCCAGGGATTATAAAAATTAAATATGAAAGAACAGCCCAACTGCTGTGTGAAGAGCTGTAGACAGATCTCAGCTCCACAGAAAAACAGAAAAATGTTACAATCCTTTCTACTTCCCCACCATTTTTATTCTCTGCACTTTATATTTCTGTTGTACGGACGCTGTGCAATAAATAAAAATCCCTTTCTCGGGACTCCATGTTGGATCCCCTTCCACAAACACTCCCTTTGTGGAAGCCGTCTTTCTCCCTCCTGGATTTCCCCTCTGGAGTCCCCCTCCCACACTCTCTCGTGGAAGCCATCTTTCTCCCTCCTGGATCTCCCCCTCTGGGGTCCCCTTCCACACTCTCTCGTGGAAGCCTGTCTTGCCTCCTAAACTCCATCTCTCTCTCTGTTCCCTTCCACTCAATGTGGAAGCTGCTTTCCTCTCCTGGATTCCATCTTTCTGGATTCTCTCACTCAGCGTGAGAGTTAGCTGTTTCTTCCTGTCTCCTCCTCCTGTTTCTCTCTCTGTCTCTAAATAAATCACTTTCTTAAAAAAAAAAAAAATCCCTTTCTCTCTCCCTTCTCCTCTGATCTCTCTTCCTCTTTATCCCTCCTCCCTCTCATTTCTCTCTCCTCCCTGTGAATATTTCCCTCTCCTCCCTGTGAATATTTCTCTCTGCTTGCCCTTCCCCACGGTGACCATCTTGGCGCAGAAGTCCAGGAAGAACCTAGGCAGAGTGTCTTCCATCCTGAGTCTAGCGGTCCCGGCCTGTTGCAGCGAAGCTGTGTAAGAAGTAGAAGGTGAGGAAGCTCACAAAGCACTCATCTGAACGCATGGTGCATATGAGAGCTGGCGGCTCCACACCCTCCTGCCATAACCAGGCTGGGCTAGGCCCAACTCAGCTAACTGGAGCCCAGAGCCTGCATTTTCCCTTCGTTTCCAAATATAAAGCCGTCAGCTGTGTCAGGCACTTTGATTTCTCTGGATGTCAGGCTTGATTTTCAAATGTAAATGTGCCCCCAGGTTAAGTCTTAGTAAGTTACCTGGCCTGGGACCAGAAGCACACCTGTCAGGTGCGGCCCCCTGACCTTCCACCTTCGTGTAATCCTTCATGCTTCCCATCAAAGACACCCTCCCGCCAGCCCGGAGCTGAATTCGGAATTATTCTCAAAGGAATTTATGACAAATACAATAATTCCTTTTAATGCTGGGATGGCTTTATCCACAGCACATTAAGTACAGTACGCCACCAGGAAACAGCCGTTCTGTCTCCGATTACCGTATCATAGTTAGAGAGCACACTTCATCCTGCAGCCGGAGTGAGAAATGCGCAGCGCCTCTGACCTGGCTCGGGAATGTGGGTGCGCAGCGCTCAGCCAGGGCCTGGGGTTTCCTTTCGGGGTTGTTCACATCTTGAGGGCTGTTTGTGGTTTTGCGATGTCCTTACCAAGACCTCCTCAGCTTCTGCTGAGTTTTCCTTGGTACCTAACTTTTGGATTATACCAGCCTGATGCCTACATCAGAAGCTAGAGGCTTCTCAGATTGGGACTTGCTAACAGGAGTTGTGGGAGCACGTCTGATACAGCTGTGTCTTTCTTCCTCTCAGGCTGGCACCCTCCTCTCCAGGACAATGGAACCACTCCTGGGAACTTCCACCCACCCCTGGGGCTGTGCTTGAAGTTCTCACACCCGCCCCGCCCAACAGCGTAAGAGCAAGTCTGGAAACTCAAAGTCGGCCACTTACAGAAGAGAAGCCAGTCCAGTGCCACATGATGGTGGAAAGACAATTTGTGACTTCCCTTTTCTCACAAAAATGTGTGACATGCACATTTCCATGCCCTGGTTTCTTCCGGAACCTCTCTGAATGTCTACAGGATCCCGCTGTATAAGTGGCACTCTGTGTAACCAGCCTGTGATGATGGGACTTATCAGTGGTGCTCCCGCTGTACAAGTGGTGCTCGGTGTAACCAGCCTGTGATGATGGGACTTATCAGTGGTGTTATGGACTGAACGGTGTCCCTCACATTTCTTTGTTGAAGCCCTACCCCACAGTGGGATGGTATTTGGAGATGGGGCCTGTGGGCCATAGGAAGTTTAGATGAGGTCTTGAGGTGGGGACTCCAGGGTGGGATTTGTGCCCTTTGAGGAGAGACACCAGAGAGACTCATTCTCTGCCTTTCAGGGACAGCAAAGAAAGTGGCCGTCCACAGCCTGGAAGTGGGTCCTCCGCAGCCCTGACCATGCCGCCGTCTTGATCTTGAACTTCCAGCCCCCAGAACCGTGAGAAAATAACTCTCATCGTTTAAGCTGCCCAGACTGTGGATTTCACTATGGCAGCCTGAGCAGACTAATACAGGTGACTTTACTGAAAGATTGTGATTACAATTGTGAGAAATGGCTCAGTGGATGTGTAACCTCCTTTTCTAGTTTGCAATATCTCAGGAACATTTTTTTTCTGACAATTAGTTACACTTAAATATGAGATTTTGAATGTTCTGATTACAAAAGCAATGATTACAGCAACTTCAAAAATTGATAAAAACATTTCTTAAAAGAAAACTAAAAACAACTCACAGTCATACTTCCCAGATTTATGTCAACATGTTACACTGCTTTTCTCCCAGACTTTTTCTTTGTAGATAGATAGGTAGATAGATAGATGATAGATAACTTGTTTTCTCTTATAAGTTTGGGATGATTGCATCACTTCTTAAAAAGTCTACTTTTTAAATGTTTATAATATGAGAAAGTTTGCTTGCCATTATATGGCATTTTGTAATATGGACATGCCATGCTATGTGCTTGATTTTCCTTACTACTGGGCCTGTTCACACTTTCACTGTTATAAACTACATTGTAACAGACATGTGGGTACATAAATCCTCTTGGCATTTCTAATTAGTTTCATAGGCTATATCTCATAGGAAGTGATTTCTAAATGTAACCAAGTAAATGGATCTAACAGAATTTAAGCACATGTGTTATCCTCTACCCTCCAAGAATGAAAGCGACGTGGACCAGTTCAATTGTCCGATAGCACGGAGCCAACATCCAGCTTTACCGGCGTTAAGCACAGCTTCTCCCACCTTCTCACTCCTTCCAGACACGTGTTTGGCATATGCTTTAAAATCAAAGGAAAATAATCATAGATTTGCAGAACGTGATCTGGGCTCATCGTGTCCCTTTCCTGGGCGAGACTAACTACAAAAGCAAAAACAAACTGACAAACGAAAGTAAGATATAACCATAAAACATTTGCTTTAGGACTGACAGTTTTGTAAAGGAAGAACTGTGGCTACAGTGAAAGCTAAGAGGAAAGGGAATCTGGTTCCACGAGAGGTACAAGGAATACCTTTTCAGATCCTTTGGTAGAAATAGCTGGAATTGTGGGTACAACTTCTGGAGAATCTCCAGTGTGAGTTACGTTTATCAGCACAGCCCTCCCAGGCGTTCATGCAGGAGACTTTGTCCTTTGGGACAATTACAATGAGGGAGCGCGTTCCAAACTGGCACCGCTATTTCGTCCTCATCTTCCTTTGCTGTTGGCCAGAAGATATTGCAGGGTCTGTGAGTTTCCCTTGCCATTTGTTCACTCACTGTTTCGGAAGTTTTAAGATTATTTTCTGCATAGCATGATGAAATGGAAGCAGCCCTTTTGGCTGTTGGGTTTGGCAAAGAGAGGGTTTGGTTAATGAAGGTCAATGGTGAAGGTGAGTTTTTTTTCCCCTGGAATAAAATTCTGATGAGGTGGTTTCTCTCAGAAGCTTTCTCCAGGGACTGTAAGTGAAGGGGCCACAGGGAGTGAGAGCCACAGATAAAAATCAGCACAGTGAAAGGTTTGATGAATGTCTTTTCTCTTCTTTATTGTACAACTGCAAATTCATTTCTACTTGAAAAATAGACCATCTCTTTGAAAATGTTCAAAGACATTCTTTCCACATTCTGAAGCTGTTTATGAAAGATCTCTGTTAATATGTGCTTTTGGGAGTGGCATTTTACCAGAGGCTTTATGTTAAATATTTCAAATATATAGGAGCAATATTAAAAGACAGGTTGTCTGAGTATGTGTTAGTTATTACATCAGGTTGGACTCTCCAAAAAGCCCTCATTTGGGTGAGAGCCTAAGGTTCATGACTGAAAATAATGCAATGAGGTATAGAGTGTCAGGAATGAAAATATAAAAGGCTTATGACTTATAACACCATCTTTGTTAATGATTCTTTAAGAAAATTGTTTTTATCTATAAATCCACATAGTGCATATTCTTACCTTTGATTTTATTTGAAGATTCTGTGGATTTTATTTCACATCAGATGACTCTGACACGTTTACGCTAGCAAAGTATGTAATTAGATGTGATTCCAATCTTTCTAATTAATTGAGTTACCATCAGAGTAAGAGTAACGTTGTAAAACTATGTGTATGTGGGCGGTGTTCCCTTTGGCAAGGTACCATGTGCACAAGATCAAACTACGATCAAAAAGAAAGAAACACTTAATTTAAAATTAAAATCACACATTGCATTGTTGAATAGAAATAATAGAAATCCTACACAGCTTGCATTCTCTGCAAATGTGTTTATGTTTATTAGCTATGACTTTGCCTAGAGTAATCTCAAATAAAAGCACGTTCTGTTTTGGGGAAGGTTACCCTCTTCACCCCTTTGACCGCAGGAAATGCGTTAGACAGCCTGGAACTCTGAAGGGGTGGGAGTGCCGGCTGGACTCAGCCCAGTGCCCTGTTTTCTCCCCAGGCACTAATGCACAGCTACTACAGTTTTTCTCAAAGCCCCACTTTTCAAAAAATAAAAAAGCTCATGTAAATACATGCTAACCGTCTGCTTGCAGACAGTTAACTTAGTGTGTATGCACAGACACGAGCCCGCCAGCAGCCAGAGAAACCCTAGGAGAAGGTTTCTTTACTTTTCATCCATTCTGCTGTATTTGCTTATTGTTGTTAGGTCGATACCACACCTAGACACAACTTTCACATACTTTAAAAGTACTCTTGTTCCATCTTTTGTAGTTTCTAGGCGGGCAGCTCATCAGGCGTGGGACACTTCTGATGTGCATTTGTAAAACTCGTGTGTGACTGACAGTGTTGGCACCGAATGTTTACTGCACTGTTGGCGTGGGCTGGGGTTTACCTACGTTGTCACACCTCATCCTAGCAACGGCTTTTCCGGGTGGGCACTCTTATCATTGACTCTGCTTTACAGGTGAGGCCACGGAGGCTTCAGGAGGTTAGGTGAGTTTTCCCAGAGTCCCCTAGAACCAGGGAGTGGAAGCAGGACTTTGGCGTGGTCTAGAGCTACTGTCCCGCCAGCCTCACTCGGCCAGCATTGCCCAGCCCGGCACTGTGGGCATTTGGGGGACATGCTGTTCTTGTGTGTGTGTGTTGGGGGGGGGTTGTCCTATGTATTTTGGGTTCTTTAGCAACATCCCGGACTCTGTCTACTGAATGTCAGCAGTAGCCACCAGTCGTGACGATGAAAAGCATCTCCCAACAGTGCCAAATGTGCCCTGGAGCAAAGCCACCCAGAGTTGAGAAACAGTGGCTGCCTTCCATCCTCTGCTGATGCAGCAGCTCTACCTCTGACTCAGGGCTCTTCCTTCCCAGCCCCGAGCTTTGGCCCGGTCACCAGGGCTTCGTGTTGTCTCACCCTCCTTCCACTGTTCCCAAGGGGTGGCCAGGCCTTCTGGGAGCCACAGCCAGAACAGCTGGTGGGGCTGAAGTTCTCACCAATGGGAGGGTTCCAGCCAGAAGCCACTGGGCCAGAGAGTGCACCGGTGATCTGGATATTCCAAAGCATTGAGCTTTGTGGGGAAGGGCAGCCAGGAACATTTGGATCAATGATCTGAACAGAGATAGAGAACCTGCATGCCTTGAAGTAGGATAGCTTGCTCCCCGACAGGTGCGGGGGGACAGAGACCAGCCTTCCCCCAGCCAGTAACTGTTTGTGCTGCCCTCAGGGGCTGGCACTCCCCCTCCTGCTCAGCCCACCTTGGGGTGGCCTTGCTGAGCATGACCTCCTTGACACTCATCAAGCTTCTTCAGAAAAGACAAGGAGCCCACGGTCTTGCTGGAAGATGGTCAGTGTCTTCTCCCTTCAGGGCCCTTGACTGCACGGAAACTGAGATTCTGACAACATTCCTCAGTCCTAGGGAACTCTTTTGCACACTGCGATGGCCACGAATTTCTGAGATGGCAGATGGCCTAACTAGCAAGAGGAGAAAAACATTTGCCCATAGGCCAGAAACATCGCCAGCTCGAGAGCCGTCTGAGCTACAGGTGTGATATGATGTCACTGTGTCCCCACCCAAATCTCATCTTGAATTGTATCTCCCACAATTCTCACATGTTGTGGGAGGGACCTGGTGGAGTAATTGAATCATGGTGGGTGTGTCTTTCTCGTGCTGTTCTTGTGATAGTAAGTCTCACAAGATCTGATGGCTTTATAAGGGGGTTTCCCTGCACAAGCTCTCGCTATGCCTGCTGCCATCCACGTAAGATGTGACTTGCTCCTCCTTGCCTTCCGCCATGATTGTGAGGCCTCCCCGGTCAGGTGGAACTGTCAGTCCATTAAACCTCTTTCTTTTGTAAATCACCCAGTCTCTGCTATGTCTTTATCAGCAGTGTGAATATGGACTAATACAAGGTGCAAAAGGAAAGATAAACAGCCCCAGAGAGGCAGAGGGGGTGGAAAGAGATGCTGAAGAAGGAGGGAAGGTCAGAGAGGTGGAAGCAGGGACTTCAGACACAGCAGCGAGGTTACAGGGGATGGCACAGTGCTCTTTCCAGACAGACACTATCAGCACTCGTGGCTTTTATTACTTTTTAAAATTATTATTATACTTTAATTTCTGGGATACATGTGCAGAACATGCAGGTTTGTTACACAGGTATACATGTGCTATGGTGGTTTGCTGCACCCATCAACCTGATATCTACATTAGATATTTCTCCTAATGCTATTCCTCCCCTTGACCTCCACCTCCCAACAGGTCCTGGTGTGTGATGTTCCCTTTCCTGTGTCCATGTGCTCTCATTGTTCAGCTCCCACTTATGAGTGAGAACATGCAGTGTTTGGTTTTATGTTCCTGCGTTAGTTTGCTGAGAATGATGGTTTCCAGATCACCCATGTCCCTGCAAAAGACATGAACTCATCCTTTTTTATGGCTGCATAGTATTTCATGCTGTATATGTACCACATTTTCTTTATCCAGTCTATCATTGATGTGCATTTAAGTTGGTTCCAAGTCTTTGCTGTTGTGAACAGTGCTCCAATAAACATAAGTGTGCGTGTGTCTTTATCATAGAATTATTTATAATCCTTTGGGTATATAGCTAGTAATAAAATTGCTAGGTCAAATGGTATTTCTGGTTGTAGATCCTTGTGGAATCACCACCCTGTCTTCCACAATGATTAAACTAATTTACACTCCCACCAACCATGTAAAAGTGTTCCTATTTCTCTGCAGCCCATCCAGCATCTGTTGTTTCCTGACTTTTTAATAATAGCCATTCTAAGTGGCCAGAGATAATATCTCATTGTAGTTTTGATTTGCATTTCTCTAATAACTAGTGATAATGAGCTTTTTTTTGTATGTTTGTTGGCTGCATAAATGTCTTCTTTTGAGAAATGTCTCTTCATATCATTCACCCACTTTTTGATGGAGTTGTTTTTTCTTGTAAATTTGTTTAAGTTTCTTGTAGATTCTTAATATTATTAGCCCTTTGTCAGATGGATAGATTGCAAAATTTTTCTCCCATTCTATAGGTTGCCTGTTCACTCTGATGATAGTTTCTTTTGCTGTGCAGAAGCTCTTTAGTTTAATTAGAGACAATCTAAAGACAAAATAGACAATCTAGAGACAAAATAGACAATCCCGTTTGTCTATTTTGGCCTTTGTTGGCATTGCTTTTGGTGTTTTAGTCATGAAATCTCTACTCATGCCTATGTCCTGAATGGTATTGCCTAGGTTTTCTTCTAGGGTTTTTATGTTTTTAGGTCTTACATTTACATCTTTATTCCATCTTGCATTAATTTTTGTATAAGATGTAAGGAAGGGGTCCAGTTTCAGGTTTCTGCATATGGCCTGCCAGTTTTCCCAACATCATTTATTAAATAGTGAATCCTTTCTTCATTGCTTGTTTTTGTCAGGTTTGTCAAAGATCAGATGGTTATAGATGTGTGACTGAGGCCTCTGTTCTATTCCATTGGTCTATATATCTGTTTTGGTACAAGTGCCATGCTGTTTTGGTTACTGTAGCCTTGTAGTATAGTTTGGTTACTGTAGCCTTGTAGTATAGTTTGAGAGTGATGCCTCCAGCTTTGATCTTTTCACTTAGGATTATCTTGGCTATACGAGCTCTTTTTTGGTTCCACATGAAATTTAAAGTAGTTTTTTTTTCTAATTTTGTGAAGAAAGTCAATGGTAGCTTGATGAGAATAGAATTAAATCTATAAATTACTTTAGGCAGTATGGCCATTTTCATGATATTGATTCTTTCTATCCATGAACATAGAATGCTTTTCCATTTGTTTGTATCTGCTCTTATTTCCTTGAGCAGTTGTTTGTAGTTCTTGAAGAGATCCTTCACATCCCTTACAAGTTGGATTCTAGGCATATTGTTCTCTTTGTAACAATTGTGAATGGGGAGTTCACTCATGATTTGGCTCTCTGTTTGCCTATTATTGGTGTATAGGAATGCTTGTGATTTTTGTGCATTGATTTTGTATCCTGAGACTTTGCTGAAGTTGAGCAACAGCTTAAGGAGGTTTTGAGCTGAGACGATGGAGTTTTCTAAATATACAATTATGTTATCTACAAACAGAGATAATTTGACTTCTTTTCTTCCTATCTGAATACCCTTTATTTATTACTCTTGTCTGATTTCCTGGTGAGAACTTCCAGTACTATTAAATAGAAGTGATGGAGAGAGCATCCTTGTCTTGTGCCAGTTTTCAAAGGAAATGCTTCCAGCTTTTGCCCATTCTGCATGATATTGGCTGTGGCTTTGTGATAAATAGCTCTTACTATTTTGAGATATGTTCCATCAATACCTAGCTTATTGAGAGTTTTTAGCATGAAGAGGTGTTGAATTTTATTGAAGGCCTTTTCTGCATCTATTGATATAATCATGTCGTTTTCATCATTGGTTCTGTTTATGTGATGGATTACATTTATTGATTTGCATATGTTAAACCAACCTTGCATCCCAGGGGAAGAAGCTGGCTTGATCGTGGTGGATAAGCTTTTTGATGTGTTGCTGGATTCAGTTTGCTGGTATTTTATTGAGGATTTTTGCATCAATGTTCATCAGGGATATTGGCCTGAAATTTTTTTGTTGTTATTGTGTCTCTGCCAGGTTTTGGTATCAGGATGATGCTGGCTTCATAAAATGAGTTAGTGAGGAGTCCCTTTTTTCTATTGTGTGTAATAGTTTTAGAAGGAATGGTACCAGCTCCTCTTTGTACCTCTGGTAGAATTCGGCTGTGAATTAGTCTGGTCCTGGGCTTTTCTTGGTTGGTAAGCTATTAGTTACTGCCTCAATCTCAAAACTTGTTATTGGTCTATTCAGGGATTTGACTTCCTGGTTTAGTCTTGGGAAGGTGTATGTGTCCAGAAATACATAAATTTCTTCTAGATTTTCTAGGTTTTTTTTTGTTTTGTTTTGTTTTGTTTTGTTTTTTTTTTTGAGACAGAGTCTTGCTGTGTCACCCAGGCTGGAGTGCAGTGGTACAATCTTGGCCCACTACAACCTCCTCCTCACTGGGTTCAAGCAATTCTCCTGCCTCAGCCTCCCAAGTAGCTGGGATTATAGGTGCCTGTCACTGCACCCAGCTAATTTTTGAATTTTTGGTAGAGATGGGGTTTCACCATGTTGGCCAGGCTGGTCTTAAACTTCTGACCTCATGATCCACCTGCCTTGGCCTCCCAAAGTGCTAGCATTACAGGCATGAACCAATGAACCTGGCCAATTTTCGAGTTTATTTACATAGAGGTGTTTACAGTATTCTCTAATGGTAGTTTGTATATCTGTGGGATCAGTGATGATATCCTCTTTATCATTTTTTATTGTGTCTATTTGATTATTCTCTCTTTTCTTCTTTATTAGTCTGGCTAGCAGTCTATCTATTTTGTTACTCTTTCAAAAAACCAGCTCCCGAATTTATTGGTTTTTTGAAGGGTGTTTCATGTCTCTGTCTCCTTCAGTTCTGCCCTGATCTTAGTTATTTCTTGTTTTCTGCAAGCTTTTGAATTTGTTTGTTCTTGCTTCTCTAGTTGTTTTAATTGTGATGTCAGGGTGTCTATTTTAGATCTTTCCCACTTTCTCCTGTGGGCATTTAGTGCTATAAATTTCCCTTTAAACACTGCTTTACGTGTGTCCCAGAGATTCTGGCACCTTGTATCTTTGTTCTCATTGGTTTCAAAGAACTTATTTATTTCTGTCTTAATTTTGTCATTTATCCAGTAGTCATTCAGAAGCAGGTTGTTCAGTTTCCATGTAGTTGTGTGATTTTCAATGAGTTTCTTAATCCTGAGTTCTAATTTCATTTCACTGTTGTGTGAGAGACTGTTTGTTATGATTTCCACTCTTTTGCATTTGTTGAGGAATGTTTTACTTCCAATTATGTGGTCATGTTTAGAATAAGTGCAATGTGGTTCTGAGAAGAATGTATATTCTCTGATTTGGGGTGGAGAGTTCTATAGATGTCTGTTAGGTCTGCTTGGTCCAGAGCTGAGTTCAAGTCCTGGATATCCTTGTTCATTTTCTGTCTCATTGATCTGTCCAATATTGACAATGGTGTGTTAAAGTCTCCCACTATTATTGTGTGGGAGTCAAAGTCTCTTTGTAGGTCTCTAAGAACTTGCTTAATGAATCTGGGTGCTCCCGTATTGGGTGATATATATTTAGGATAGTTAGCTCTTCTTGTGTTAATACCTTTACCATTATGTAATGCTCTTCTTTGTCTTTTTTTATCTTTGATGGTTCAAAGTCTGTTTTACCAGAGACTAGGATTGCAAGCCCGGCCTTTTTTTTTTTTTTTTTTTTTTTTCGCTTTCCATTTGCTTGGCAACTATTCCTCCATCCCTTTATTTTGAGCTCATTTGTGTCTTTGCATGTGAGATGGGTCTCCTGAATACAGCACACCAATAAGTCTTGACTCTATCCAATTTGCCAGTCTGTGTCTTTTAATTGGGGCATTTAGCTCATTTACATTTAAGGTTAATATTGTTATGTGTGAATTTGATCCTGTCATTATGATGCTAGCTGGTTATTTTGCCCATTAGTTGATGCAGTTTCTTCATAGTGTCGATGGTATTTACAATGTGGTATGTTTTTGCACTGGCTGGTACTAGTTTTTCCTTTCCATATTTAGTGCTTCCTTCAGAAGCTCTTGTAAGGCCAGCCTGGTGGTGACAAAATCTCAACATTTGCTTGTCTGTAAAGAATTTTATTTCTCTTTTGCTTATGAAGCTTAGTTTGGCTGAATATAAAATTCTGGGTTGAAAATCATTTTCCCTAAGAATGTTGACTATTGGCCCCCACTCTCTTTTGGCTTGTAGGTTTTCTGCAGAGAGATCGGCTGTTAGTCTGATGGGCTTCCCTTTGTGCATAACCTGACCTTTCTCTGTGACTGCCCTTAACATTTTTTCTTTCATTTCAACCTTGGTGAATCTGACGATCATGAGTCTTGGGGTTGCTCTTCTTGAGAAGAATCTTTGTGGTGTTCTCTGTATTTCCTGAATTTGAATGTTGGCCTATGTTGCTAGGTTGGGGAAGTTCTCCTGGATAATATCCTGAAGAGTGTTCTCCAGCTTAGTTCTATTCTCCTCATCACTTTCAGATGCACCAATCAAATGCAGGTTTGGTCTTTTCCCATAGTGCAATATTTCCTGGAGGCTTTGTTTGTTCCTTGTCATTATTTTTTCTCTAATCTTGTCTTCATGCTTCATTTCATTAAGTTGATCTTCAATCTCTGATATCCTTTCTTCTACTTGATTGATTCATCTATTGATACTTGTGTATACTTCATGAAGTTTTTGTGCTGTGTTTTTCAGCTCCATCAGGCAATTTATGATGCTGGTTATTCTAGTTACCAATTCCTCTAACCTTTTTAAGGTTCTTAGCTTCCTTGCATTGGGTTAGAACATGCTCCTTCAGCTCAGAGGAGTTTGTTATTACCCACCTTCTGAGGCCTACTTCTGTCAATTTGTCAAACTCATTCTCTGCCCCGTTTTGTTCCCTTGCTGGTGAGGAGTTGTGATCCTTTTGGGGAAAAGAGGTGTTCTGGTTTTGGAATTTTCAGACTTTTTGTGCTGGCTTTTCCTCATCTTCATGGATTTATCTACCTTTGGTCTTTGATGTTGGTGACATTCAGATGGAACTTTTGTGTGGACTTCTTTTTTGTTGATGTTAATGCTATTCCTTTCTGTTTGTTAGTTTTCCTTCTAACAGTCAGGTCTCTCTGCTGCAGATCTACTGGAGTTTGCTGGAGGTCCACTCCAGACCCTGTTTGACTGGATATCACAGAGGCTGCAGAACAGCGAAGATTGCTGCCTGCCCCTTTCTCTGGAAGCTTCATCTCAGAGGAGCACCTACCAGATGCCAACCAGAGCACTCCTGTATGAGGTGTGTGTCACCCTCTGCTGGGGAGGTGACTCCCAGTTAGGAGGCACAGGGGTTGGGGACCCACTTGAGGCAGTCCGTCCCTTAGGAGAGCTCAAGCACTGTGCTTGGTGATCCGCTGCTCTCTTCAGAGTCGGCAGGCAGGAACATTTAAGTGCTGAAGCTGCACCCACCGCTGCCCCTTCCCCCAGGTGCTCTGTCCCAGGGAGATGAAAGTCTTATCTATAAGCCCCTGACTGGGGCTGCTGCCTTTCTTTCAGAGATGCCCTGCCCAGAGAGGAGGAATCTACAGAGGCAGTCTGGTTACACTGGCTTTGCTGGGCTGTGGTGGGCTCTGCCCAGTTCAAACTTCCTGGCTGCTTTGTTTACACTGTGAGAGGAAAACCACTTACTCAAGCCTCAGTAATGGTGGATGCCCCTCCCCCGTACCAAGCTTGAGCATCCCAGGTCGACCTCAGACTGCTGTGCTGGCAGCAAGAATTTCAAGCCAGTGGATCCTAGCTTGCTGGTCTCCGTGGGGGTGGGACCCACTCAGCTTGACCACTTGGCTCCCTGGCTTCAGCCCCTTGTCCAGGGGAGTGAACGGTTCTGTCTCACTGCCATTCCAGGTGCCACTAGGGTGTGAAAAAAATAATAATAATAACTCCTGCTGCTAACTCAGTATCTGCCCAAATGGCCACCCAGTTTTGTGCTTGAAACCCAGAGCCCTGGTGGTGCAGATACCCAAGGAAATCTCCTGGTCTGCGGGTTGCAAAGACTGTAGGAAAAGCATATCTGGGCCTGAGTGCACCGTTCCTCACAGCACAGACACCGTTTGTCACAGCTTCCCTTGGCTAGGGGAAGGAGGTCACCCAGCCCTGTGCTTCCCAGTGAGGCGATACCCCACCTTGCTTTGGCTCCCCCTCCATGGGCTGCACCCACCGTCTAACCAGTCCCAATGAGATGAGCCAGGTACCTCAGTTGGAAATGCAGAAATCACCTGCCCTCTGTGTTGATCTCGCTAGGACCTACAGACCAGGGCTGTTCCTATTCAGCCATCTTGACACCCACCTTGGCTATTATTACTTTTTAATATTTTTTTATTTCCAAAAATCATGTGGGGGAGTACCAGCTACGTTTGTTTTAATTTTTCACTTGACGGTTCTAGCCCCCTTCTCTTCATCATTCAACAATGACAGAACCATCTGTAGACTTCACAGTAATTGAGCTTTGGTTAATTCCAGAACTGTTCTTAATGGGGTTCACTCAGACTTAGCTCCTTTCTCAGTCAAGGAAACCGAGGCAGGCGAGGCTCAGCAACTCAGTCAAGGTCGCATCACGCCACGCGGGCAGAGCCAGGGCTACGGGCTGCCAGCTTTTCCAGGCAATGGCTCAGCTCACCAAACCCACCTGAATCAATTATTTTTAAAACATACATTTCCATTTAGTGATTCATGCTGGGTCTAATTCACTTGCTGTTTAATGTCACATAGAATCATCCAGGGACTCAAACAGCCCCACAGAGAACAGATTTTTAAAAGTATATTTTAAAGATAAAGATGGGGCTTTAATATTCTACAGGATTTCAAATCCCTGGACAAAGAATGTCAGCTTAAATTTAAAAGAAGCCCTCTAATATCTGTCTCTGAAAAAGAAAAAGGCAGCATGTGCCTTCGAGGGAGCAGGGGGACTCACCTTTTTCAAATTACAGTTTTCAAGTCTGATATAGCCAGATAATCATCAGCGGCTCAAATAAAATCATTATTTTGTCAGAGAGAAAAAGTATGTTCAAGGGGAAAATTAATGACAGCAGAGAAAGAACAAAGTTGAGTCCTAACAGGGAGCTTCTGCGAAGATTAAAGGAGGACCCACACTTCACTCAGCTTCAGGAGCTGCTCAAACATCGCCATAAAGGTTGCATGAAAATCCTGCCTTGACAAAAGCAGGGATTGGGCAACGCTTTCAGGAGAAATGTCAAACTTTGTCTCCCCCCACCCGCTGTCATAACTTCAGATGTTCAGGTAAGTCTATTTTGTTTTTTCAGGCTGTTAGTGCTCACTGTTAATCTTAAGGATCACAGCATTATTTTAGCTGAAGGGCAGAATCAGAAGTAAAAATTATGGTGACCCCAGAATAGTATACCCTCCTGGGGCAAAAATCATTCTTGATGATTCAGAAAGAAATTTCAAGGGGCGTCTAAACCCTTTTAACCCAAATTCAAAGCGCAAACTCTGAAGCAGGGTGGCCAGATTTTGGCAACCAGCTCCTCACTATAACATCATCCGATGTTCACCTGGTGGCTGTGGGATGGGACGGGGGCTGCATGCCTCCCGCAGGGTGTTTTCCCAGGGAACCTAAGCTCACCGACGGTCTACTGGGGCGCCGGCAGGCTGGAGCCTGTACACCTGCAAGGATACACGGAGGCTGCAGTCTGTCTCTGGAATGCTGCGATTATTATCCCAGCCACGCTGTTACCACCTCCATCCTGTCCTTCCTTCCACAGGTGGCTGGGACTGCAGGGTCAGACTTGGACCCCACTGCTTGGAAAGCTGCAGGAGGAGCCAACGGGTCTAGGCTGGAGGGGGATGGAGGAGAGAGGAACTGGTGGCCGTGAGAGGAGGCTTTGGAGTGTCTGGTGCTGCCTCAGTTTCCCCAGGCGTGTTCCTGTCCTCTAGTCCTCGGCTCAGTTGAAATGTCATGGTAGGAACATGCTCAGATGTTTGTGTGGTCGCTACTGGACAGTCACTGTGTCTCTTTTATTTGTTTGTTTTCTCTCAAGAGGGTTAGGTTGTTCAAAGAGATGCACTGCAGGGAATGTTCTCTTTCAGCGTCTCGCTCAAGCAAAAGCTGCCTTTTCCGAATTCTCACTTCTGTGTGCTCCTTAAGGGTCAAGATCCAGTGGGAAATTCTCATAAGAGAATAATTTCATTCCCTGCTTGGATACTAAGATTTGGGGAAAGGAAGAGTATCTAATATTTGAGTCTGTAAGGTTCACCTGAACAGAATAAACTTATTCTTATTAGAGGATTAACATGTGGACATTGTTACCTGCGACGTGTGAGTTGTTCCATTTGACTTATTCACTAGATTCAGCGATTTGGCCACTTTGTCTCTGGGAGATGAAGCTGTTTTGCATGGCCTACATTTCCAAACTTTTGATTCTTGATAATGTGGAAACACTTATTCTACATCATATCTAGGGAGTTCTGGGTCTAGGGGGACTGAATGAGAGAGTGAGGAGTTCTGTGTCTTCTGTACTTGAAGGCCTGGTAAGCCCTGCACACCCACATGCGTTCAGAGAACTAACACAAAGAAGAGAGACCTTCACAAAAGCGCACACACATCATCCTCCGGCATACAACGGATGGACCACTGGGCAGAGACTGCCCCAGAAGCCCCCAAGCAGAAGGATGTGAGGAGGCAGGGGTGCCAGGATCATTCTGCATCCCCAGTCCAGGAGCTGGGCAGCCGATACAAGCCCCTGCTGCCCTCAGGGTCTGTTGGGGGGCTGCAGAGAGCAGAGCCTGGGGGCTGAGGGTGGGGAAGCCTATGGCCCTCATGGCTGCTATTGATTGCACAATAGATAGATGCCTTTTCAAGAAGAGATTGTAAGTGTGGACAGTTCACATCTACTAAGTCTTTTTTTTCTAAAAGAAAACAAAAGTTTTAATTTCAAACCATATTAGAAACCTAGTTTCAGTTACATATTCTTAATTCAGATGGGAACAAAATAGCAAGAGCTGGGTATCAGCCTAAAGACAGGATGCATCCTTGCACTGGAGAAATTTTACTTCTCGTGAAAGATTTTGGTATTTATGAAGAGCAGAGAGAAGTGGGGGCAGGAGAGAAAGCGCACATCTTGCAAACAAGTAATGAGCTTGAAATGGACATAGAGATCAATGGTATGCAAAATACTGCCAGAAGTCTAGAGTGTACCCCAAGGCTTCCTGCTGGGACCTGGGGTGCTTCACCTGGGACCAACACTTCCCATAGCTCAGTCCCGTTAAAACAGCTTTTCTGACCTGCTGCGTTTGAAAATGGGAGCTCAGAGGAGGCGCCGGTGGTTAATCACGCTCTCTGCTCTCAGAATACCAAATGAAAAGGGTGAGGGAGAGAACAGATGTGCAAGCCAGAAACAGAGAAGTTAAACCAAGAAAGAGGTGACTGGGAAAGACAGGCCTGTTCCAGAAAGTGTTGGCTCAAGAGTTTCTATGGGACAGAGAAAGAACTGCAGCCGAAGTCACAGAGCACCCCTGAGAACCAATACCAACAGCCAATGCCACCACGGGTGCATGTGTATAAATCTCTCCAGCCGGGAGCAGGAGCGCCCCGTGCCCTCGGAGAACTGCTGGGGGGACTGGCACCCCAGGATGGGCACCCACGCCCTCTCAGCGTCATGGGAGGTCTGAAGACAGCGCACCCACACGGCACCTGCACAGACTGTCTTGGGCCTTTAAACCTTCCTCACTGAATTCTACGCAGCCCACTTGCCCCTGGACAGTCCCGGTTCTAAATGGGGGGGATAACCTCATCGCTGCATGCACTGGGTTTTTTTTAGGGGATTATTGCGTTGCTGAGTACTTATGACCAATATTCTAGCTGTATTTCTCCCAGGCTTCTGCGGGCTATTTTGCTTGGAACTCACACTTAGCCAGGTCGGAGAAGTGGTTTGTATAGAACGCCACTTCGCTTTTGCAAAGCAGCCCTCACCGCCTCAGTTCAACTGCATTTCCGCTGCGCTCAGGCCCTGAAGGGGGCCTTGCCAGGCATGTTTACTTTCTGGGTAAAGACAAACGTTACAGCATTGTCAGGACGCTGCATGGAGCTTTTGTGAGAGTGTTATGGGTATTATAGTATTTAAAGGAGACACATCTTACTCAAAGGTAACTTTAAATGTATTTAAAGTGCATTGCTTGACAGATTGTTGTAAGTGGATCTGGTTAAATCTCCCATACTTTTAGGAATTCTGCCTCCCAAGAGGTTGCTTTTTAATGCAACCCTTCCGTAGAGTGCAGGAGGCCACAAGAGAAGGCGAGGAGAAAGAGCATATCTGTCCTCTGTCCATACGTTCGTAGGTATAGGACCAGGTTTAAAAATAGAGGCAGTAACTTTGGAGCAACTGACTTCACGACTTGCAAGTGGGCCCCCAATCCCTGCACAGCAGAAAGATAACCTATTTGGGGGAAAGACCCATCCCCAGGGTAGGGAGGGACACGTACGCACCCAGGGACGATATGGTTCGGTCTGAGAAAATGCACTGTGGCCTGCAGGCACCGTTGGCGGAAGATGCAGGAAGGTGACAGCTAGCTGGCCTCTGGGGCCAGCAGAACGTGGGAAATGGTGAAGACTTTTCCAGAGCAGGGCTCGATGGCTAAGGGGTTGGAAAGCAAAATAAAAAGTTTGAGGGAACTTTTAAAATACCTGAATTATTTAATTGAATAGAAGAGAAAAAAGTACTGTCTTCCTTCCTCTGACATTTCCAGAAAGCACCAAGGACTGGCTACCACAGACCGCATTTTCAAGGTAGGTTAGCTGTGTCTCTGGAGTTCTCGAATCACCTGCCTGTGTGTCTTGTCGAAGCAGCTAAGTGGTCTCACTGCTCCTTCCTATCCCCCAAGTTTCTAATCTCCCAATAGAGGCAGGTGTGCATTGAGTCGACCCTGTATTTACTGAGAATCAACTAGGTGTCACTGTGGTAGCAGTGCAGGGGAAAATAACCAAGGCTGAGTCCGGCGCCTGCTCAGGATGTGGGCTGGGCTAGGGCTGGGAGAAGAAGGTGGCGAAGAGGAGGTTTAAGACAGGTTACTGTTTATCCTGCTAAGCTGCTGATGTTACCCGTGTGGCCAGAACGGGCAGGCTGCCCCATGACTGAGGTTTGTCTACATATAGACGTGGCCAAGCTCCACCCAGGTGGCCCACGGAGTCCCTGCTCACATGTTCACCTCCTCCTGACCCAGGCAGCCTGTGTGCCACCCAGCCACCTGTTTAAATTACAGACTTTAAAATATTTAGTCTATATGGTTATGAAAACTTGATACTGTGTACAACATTTGATCTTGTTCTTAAAGAATAAAAGGATTAGAGAGGAATGGAATTGCATCCTAGACAGCTTCCTTTAGGAAAGTAATAACCAGAGAGGCTGTTTCCATACCATTCTGTCCACATCAGAGATCCCTCCCCATCCCCCAGCTCCTGTAACAAGATCGGGTTACTGAGGAGGAGCTGTAAGCCTTGTGTTTTCAACACATGCACTGACAGCCAAATGCCAAGGCAAAGGGGGGATGGATTCAGAGCAGAGAACCCCAACTAGGCCCAGCTCAAGACAAATGAAGGCCGGGTGGGGTTGGGGGGCAGGGAGCAGGGGAATGACAAGAAGAAAATGAACAAATTGACTATTTGGCATAAAATGTATAAAATGCTGTGTGATTTATAAACCAGAAGGGTAATAAAATATCTGTGCAAAACAATAGGATTTAAACATTTAAGGGACACACGATTGTACTGGGGGTCACAATTTTCCCATGCATTTTTTGGGGAAGCCAGTCAACCTGTAACACTCAGGTGCAACATTTAAAGGCTAACAAAACATTCACCCAAATGTAGAATATTTTAATGCAATATTTTAAAATGCCTAAATTAATGCAAAATATCCAGGATGGACAAAAATATAAGAATGTGGCATAAATACAGGAACAGCATTGCTGATTTTTCACCTTGACTTCAGGCTTCAAAGAAAATCCTGGTACTTTGTTGATAATGGACTTTTGTTTGCATTGATGTGTGTTTTTTTTAAATATGGCACTGAGTGTTATTTACCTCACAGCCGGTCCCTTGCCTGTGCCCGAGGCAAGCACCTGGTTGCTTTCCCTAGTCCTGGCTTCTCAAGGGTTCAGTCTGAAGGAGACAAAAATTAGCAAAACTTTCGAGGAAGCTGTGTTGGGGTTGTCTGGCCCATGGGTAATAGTCTTTCCAAGCATCCCCAATATCTATGTCTGAAGGCCCCTCACCCAAGGGTCGGGGTCTGCCCAGCAGCCAGAGTCAGAGACTGACTGT
This sequence comes from Ateles fusciceps, assembly GCA_036589455.1. NCBI lineage: Eukaryota > Metazoa > Chordata > Mammalia > Primates > Atelidae > Ateles > Ateles fusciceps. The sequence continues at coordinate 8,087,191 of JAZHEH010000586.1, forward strand.
GCACCCACTAAGCCCCCAGTAGAGAGGCCAGGGAGAGAAAAAAAGTGTCCCCTGGAGACAGGGCAGACCTGAAACTGTTGACAACACGGGGATGGGAGAGATCCCTGGCACCGTCCACTGCCCAGCCTCAAACCATTCTCCCTGCAAGCAATAGGTAAGAAGAACAAGTGCCCGCAGAGGCTGGCCTCTCCTTCCTTTCCGTTTCTTCTTTAACCTGCCCTGGCTGGGCCTGGGGGAGGGAGGAGGCTGGGCCCCAGGTGCTGACTGACGGTGAGGGAGTCGCTTGCGTGGCAGCCTCTCTCTGACCCCAGCTCCCGCTGGGCCTGAATCCTCACCTCTCCTCTGTCCTCGAGGTGGTAACACTAGCCCTCTCATTGCACCCAGGTGACCCTCCGGCCGGGATCGCCGGCATCCGAATGACCCCGGCTCCCCATTTTCCTGGAACTACACGAGCTCCCTGCCTTGGAGTAAGTCTGCCCTGCTCTTGAGGTTTAATGGGGCTATTGGTGATAAAACTTGTACCGTGATTAAAGCAATGATTGTATCTTCACTGCTCAGCACAGCACCTCTTCATGCATTAGTAATACAGGCATTCAATAAAGCCTCATCTGCCTTCCGCTGACAATTGTTTAACTTTTCTCTACACCGCCAGGCTCGTGTTCCTTCTGCGATATGACAAAGCTTGCTGCAAAGCGAGGAGACACTCCCATTGAATCTGGGCTTTAATTATGGATGCCCTGCATGGCACATTCTTCTATGTGTGTTTCTTCCCTCCAACAACCCCGTTAGGGTCCATAATCAAAAAGGGGTGGGGAGAAATGTTGTGTCTAAGTCCAGCCAGAGTTGGTTCCTCAGACCTGGCTGACCCAGTGTCCATGTCACCCTCCCACAGATTCATCATCACAGCCGCCCCTGCAGGCCTGTGCTGACCACCTCAGGAGACGGTTTTCCTCTCCATTGGCCGTGCTTTACAAAGTGAGTTGCTGCAATCCAAAGCTAAAATTGCATTCGACTGTCGGAGCTCCTCAAGCAAAGTTAGGATTGCAGCCACCTTTGCAGTGAGCTGCAGGTGCTTCCTGACCTGATTTTGACCCTTTTTTTGTGTTTCCAAGCTGCAGTAGCAGGACAAGCTAAGAGAGGGCTTCCCCTGAGCTTCCTGAGTGAGAAGTGGTGTGTTCTTAGTATGCTGAGTATTTTCTCCCTGCTTTCATCATGCATCTGTTTCGCTGGCATGCACAGATTAAGTTGCGTAGCACAGAAGGATGCCACTTCCACACAGGGACATAGCAAACCCGCTCACGAGATCCCCGAATTCTGCCATCAGTGAACAGAGGACTGTGTGGTCATTCCACAGTCTTAAAGGCAGGCCTGACTCTGCACTCCAACATTCTGTTTTCCAAGCTTCGGGTTTCAGCTTATTATAAAGATCATAATTTCAGTCCGTTCTGTGGGAAGGGCTATTGATTGCGTCATGCACTTGAGGCTCTAGTGTGGAATATTCTGGATGGAGCAAGCAAAGGTGCCGTGGGCCTTCCCACCAACCCTTCTCTGGGTATTCTTGCTCTAAACATTGAGGAATCACCAAATCCTTCCCTGTTTGTGCAGAAGGCCCCTGCCTCTACAGGGCACCTGCTCACTGCAGCCAGGTGAAATCAGTCATAGAGAGAAATGAAGGGCATGCTCATCCATTGGAAGGAAGGCATTGCCTTCTTTTCCTAACCTGCACCTATCAGATCCCCTTTCCATTATGATGTGGTGGCTGTAGAAGGCCCAAAAGCCAGTCACTTGCCAGCCCTCCTGCCCAACAGGTGCCCACACACCCACACATGAATGCACATTCACATACAACCCATGCACACACACAACCCTCCACACAGGCACACACAGGCACATACATGTGCACACCCCTCCACACAGGCATGCACAGGCACACACACGTGCACACCCCTCCACACAGGCATGCACAGGCACACACATGCACACCCACCCCTCCACACAGGTATGCACAAGCACACACACGTGCACACCCCTCCACACAGGCATGCACAGGCATACACACATACGTGCACACCCCTCTACACAGGTATGCACAGGCACACACTCAGACACGTGCAAACCCTCCACACAGGCATGCACAGGCACACACTCAGACACGTGCAAACCCTCCACACAGGCATGCACAGGCACACACTCAAACACGTGTAAACACTCCACACAGGCATGCACAGGCACACACACACATGCACACCCCTCCACACAGGCATGCACAGGCACACACACACGTGCACACTCCTCCACACAGGCATGCACAGGCACATACACACACACACGTGTACACCCTCCACACAGGCATGCACAGGCACACACACACGTGCACACCCTCCACACAGGCATGCACAGGCATAAACACATACGTGCAAACCCTCCACACAGGCATGCACAGGCACACACTCGAACACGTGTAAACACTCCACACAGGCATACACAGGCGCACACACACACACACACGTGCACACCCTCCACACAGGCATGCACAGGCACACACACACGTGCACACCCTCCACACAGGCATGCACAGGCACATACACACACACACGTGCACATCCTCCACACAGGCATGCACAGGCACACACACACGTGCACACCCTCCACACAGGCATGCACAGGCACACACACACACACGTGCACACCCTCCACACAGGCATGCACAGGCACACACACACACGTGCACACCCTCCACACAGGCATGCACAGGCACATACACACACACACGTGCACACCCTCCACACAGGCAAGCACAGGCACCTACGTGCACACACTCACTTGCCACAGAAAGGCTCTGGCTCTGCAGACCCCTCAGGTCCCAGGAGGGCTCCTGATCCTTGCTGCTTCATTTCCACACCCAGCCACTCTGCCCCCTGCAAGAGGTCACATCCAGTCCAGTCACATCACTCATTTAGAATTTTTTTTTTCCTACAAAGAGGCAGAGCCATACATTTAATAAGGAAACCCAGGAACCTACATTTGTAAAAGTATCTGAAGATTTTAATGAAAAACGTTTCTACTAGATCAAGATGCAAAAAAAGATTTCCAAACATCCTCTCTGATATGCATTGTTTTAATGCTAAGGGTGGTTTCTCGGAGGCTGTGAGCTCCCTTTTCTTCTTTCTCGAACGTTTAGTGGATGTGTTTTAAAGCAGCAGCAAGAACGACAGCGGACAAGCTCGCGCTTTTTGAATTGTGGTTTCTGAGATACTGAAGCAGCAAATCTGGCTGCCGTGAGGAGTGATTCAGCAGCCAACGCCCCACTTCCGGCGTTGAGAACAGATCCCTCTGCTTCAGCTGTGCGAGAGCTGAACTGTAAAAATCTTGGAAAACTTGGCCAACATTACTCAAAATAAGCAGCTAGATTTTGTTTTTTATCATTTCCAGGTGCATTTCGGGGATAAGAGAGTTCTAATGGACCTAAATTGGCTGTGTGATCCAAACCCCAGAAGTTTTACTCACACGTTTCAAAGAGATACTGCTTTGGGGTCTTGAAGGAAGACGATGTGTTCCCACATCAAGCACACTGATCTGCAGGACCACTCGACACATTTCCCGTAAATGCTTAAACACTGTGTTCTTCCAAATGGTCTTATCTCAGATGTCATTTTCTTATTCCAAACTCAGGGACGAGATGGCCCTGCCACCATCCAGAAGGACTGGCAGCATCAGGCTGTGCATGCTCTATAATGTGCTGATGAGGCAAGGTCCGGCAGGCTTAAGGACCGGCAGTGGGTGTTCCTCACCACCTACAGACCCCACGGCACTGCCAATGCCTTGGGTTCAGGGCACAGTGTCCCTCAGGGTGCAGCTGTTTTTCTCCTTGGGCAGACATGATGTTGACGGCCCCTATTTTAGACAGAACATTGTTTCCTAACAGGAAACTTTAAATGACTGAAGCCGAAAAAGAAATTAGCTTCTTGTGAAATTGCTCACTAACACAGGTCCCTCAAACCAAAAAACATTGTGTGTGTGTGCATGTGTGTGTGTGCGTGTGTGTGTGTGTGCGTGCGTGTGTGTGTGCGTATGCGTGTGCGTGTGTGTGTTTAGTTAGGATCTATTTAGGACAAGAAAGTTGGGATCTTTATTTGGACCTTGGACCTGGGAGCGGATGGACACCACTCACCGCTGAAGAGACTGTACGTTTCACTTTGGATTCTTAGGATTATGAACACTGGGACAGAAAGTGCATCAGATAAGGGCTAAATGAGAAGATGTGGGTGATGAGTGAGGTGCCCTCATTGAGCTTGCCTTTCTCAGTTCAGAACCTTTTGGAAATTTCTCATAGGCTAACCCAGGGTCATCCTGATGAACCTGGTCCCAAAGGACCCATGCTACAGAGCCCTGCTCCAGCCGCCACCTCCTCCTTAGAGCACTGTCGAAAGCTCCTAGTCTTTTGGAGTGACATTGGTTCTGGCTGTTGGAGCCTTCCTACCCATCCTGTTTACCTAGGTGCATTTCCCACCGTGGGCCCATACCAGATTCCCGCTTTTCTGGCATTCTGGTTCGAGGAGTTCACACGCATCATGCCTGCACCCACCTTCTGGCTTGGAGGATTCCCTGCTGTTCTCAGTGTCTACACGCAGTGCCACCTGCATTTGACTATATTCCCTTTTCATTTGTGTCCAGGTACCCTGCTTGAGTCTCCCACTCCACCCCAAGGAGAGCCCTTTCTGTACCCTCTGTGAGCTCTTAAAGGCAGGGACTGGGCTTCATGCTTCATGCCTGCTGTACCCAGCAAAGGTCTGGACAGCTATTAATCAGTTCAGAAATGACAGTTGTCTTTGAATCTGCCCAGGGAAGAGGGGGCCTCCTCTAGCCGGGATCTTCTAGGTCCAGAGCCTTCACCCCTCAGGGACTTACGGGTTCTGGCCCTTTCCACCTGGCAAGATTCCTGGCAATGTGGAGCCGGCGATCGTGCTGCTGGAGCAGAACAGCAGAGCCTCCAGGCTGGCAACAGTTCCTGCATCAGGGTGAAATGCACTGACCAGGGCTGGAGATGCTGTTAGTCAGATTCTACCGGAAAGGAGTGGGATTCCCTGCTGGCTGAAGCAAGCTCAGGACATGTGCTCACGGCCATGTGAAGGAGATAGGGGATGGCAGATGTAGCGAGGTCTGTGTTCAATCAGCGTGGACGGAGCAAGGGCTGACCTTGAAGTGGGGGCTGAGAGGGACCCCACTCCTCTACAAATGAGCACAGTTTTTTACTAACCCATGCTTCGAGAGGACCCTGGGGAATATATCCATGAAATATACTACCCTTTCTGTTTACTCTGAAGACACAAGGACCAGAACCAAGATTTAATCAAAATTTGAATCTCCCTTAAACGCCTTTCAAAATCCCCAGGCATCCAGATGCTCCTTGGCTGAGCTTTGCATCCACTTCTGAGTCTAGTTGAAAATCAAACTTCATGCCCAAGAGCTGCCTGGCTTCGTCCCTTTGGGTCACAGATCAATAGCACTTTGCATCTGACCTTTTCTGTTGCATTCGGGCTATTTATTTTTTTAACACACATTTTAAAATAGTACAAAGAATGTAGTTAGAATATTTTAAAAGTCTAAAGAATCCGTTTTGCCTTTACGTGGACAAACCTTGTAAACAAATGAGCTTCTCTAGACAGCTGATCCTCCACTGAGATCGTTTCTTGGAGTTGAGAGTACATTGTTGAAGGCTTGCATCCTTTTTCTCTTCTGAATTTCACTGGGTTGAGAGGAACCATCATTGCCTCTAAAGTACTTGGAAAGGACGATGAATGAAGATGGATGAAAAGGAATGTATTCATCTTCCTGCATCCTACTTGTCTTTGCTGTAGAATTCCTGATTTAGCTTTTGAACTCGAACAAATTTAATGCAAGATAACTATTTGTGTATGGACTGGTGAGAAAGATGAGCTAACTATAAAAAAACAAATGTAAAAGCCCTTATTGTTAGAGAGGGGTCATTCATGGACTGGCAGCCCCGGTGAACTGTAGGTAGAAGTCCCCACGGTGGGGAGTCAGCCGCCCCACCCTGCAGGAATGCCCTCGGATACACTGTAAGTAAGGCTCTGCTCTCTGTTCTCTGAAATGCAATTTATCTTATGTGTGGGCGGGTGCACACACACACACATACACTCACATGCAGAAATACAGAGGCACTCAACTCACATGAAGACACCCCTCAATCCATACAAGTGTATAGATGGCACCCAACAATTTCCAGAGTGACCAGATTGGAGGAGGAAGGTGCCACTGCAGTGGTCATGGCCAGAGGCAGCTACAATGTCAACTTATTTGTAGCTGTGTCTCCTGTCTGTCATCTGGACCACACGGAGACAGGCAGCTCTCATTAGCTGAGACAACCTTGTCTTCACCTGGCCAGAGGGGAGACTTCCCGAGGATGGTGAGAAAAATCTCACTCCCACTTTGGGCCATGGGAGGTACTGGATGTTGGGCTGAGTGCTGGCCAGGCATTCTTATAAATTCTGAATATTTACCTAGTCCCATCCTGGAGGCTGTAAGTTACCCCTTACATATTGGAGGGCTCCCACCACTGAAAGCAAATGGCTGCTTCAGAGAGCTTTGGGTCTTCAGGCATTGGTCTAAACATGGGAGGGACTCCTCAGTCGAGCTTTGTGTTATGAATCTGGGTCTAGGTGAAAATTAAGCCTGATGCCCAGTAGCAGCCTGGCTTGGTGCCTTTGGGTCACAGGTCAATAGCACTTTGCACCTGGCCTTTGCTGAAGCTTTTGGGCTGCTGACTTTCTTTTGACACACATTTTTTTAAAAGCACAGAATCTAAACACAATATTACGATCCAGCTTTAATTTATTCTATAAGATAATACTGTAATCAATACTGTAAACACACACCTTGTTTTCTGTGTGAGCTGGGAGAATGATGCCCATTCATGCAACTCTGATTTATTTAGCTGTGTGGAGAGATATGATCTCCAGACTCTGCAAAGGGGGAGACCAGGGTGCTGCTTGAGAGTCTGGAATCATCTGAAGCATGAATGAGCAACCACTCAGCATTTGAGCAAGCCTCCTGTTCCCCTTGGAGTAACTGGAAGCTCAAGGGACACCAGGACAAACCCAGTGGCCACTCAACTCCTGAGACTGTCATCAAAGCCACTGCCAGAAGCCTCTCTTTGCTGATTACTGCAGCAGGAAAGCCTAATCTTTGGACCATTGGAAGGCAGCACTTCTCTGAGGATTGTTTCAAGTAAAAGAAAAAAGAAAGCAAACAAACAGGAGAGGGGCTTATTGAACCCTGTGCCTCAGAGTCGCTGTATCAGCCTCCAGTGTTTGCTGTAGCCTGGGAGGGTTTGGTGGACCCGCATCAGGCCGTGTGGGAAAGCAGGAGCCCCACTGTACCGGCCACTCCGCTTTATGGCTTCATCATTTGGAAGGCAGCTATGCTCCCCACTGTCCCACCAACGCCTGGCTCCATCATCTGTAAAGGGGAGGCCCAGCAAGCTTCCTGGGGTGGGCCCGGTCTCTGATTAAGAAATCCGGCAGCCAACATAACGGAGCGACTGTATGACTGCTGGGTTCAAAGCCTGATGAAAGATGGTCACACTGCAGTGCATGCTGGAAGAAATGCTAGGCTGGGGTCATATGTCTCTTCGTGGATAGAGCTAAGTCCCTTAAGCTTTTAAGAGGAAATTTTAAAACAGATTTTTCAGAGGTTTCACCAAAGACAAATTATGTGGAGAATAAAGCCGAGGAATAATGCCGCTTGAGAATCCAAGAGACCACGTTAGCAATGAGATCAGTTTGGAAGAATTAATAATGGCAGTGTTTATGTGTGTGTTTGTGTGTGTCTGTGTGTGTTTGTGTGTTTGCTTCTGTGTGTGTCTGTGTGCCTGTCTGTATATCTCTGTGTGTGTGTGTTTGTGTGTATATCTGTGTGTCTGTGTGTTTGTGCATGTTTGTGTGTGTGTATCTGAGTGTGTTTGTGTGTATCTGTGTGGTCTGTGTGTTTGTGGGTGTGTGTGTTTATGTGTGTATTTGTGTCTGTGTGTGTTTGTGTGTGTCTGTGTGTGTTTGTGTGTTTGCGTGTTTGCTTCTGTGTGTGTCTGTGTGCCTGTCTGTACGTCTCTGTGTGTGTGTGTGTGTATATCTGTTTGTGTGTCTGAGTGTGTCTGTGTGGTCTGTGTGTGTTTGTGTGTTTATGTGTGTGTTTGTGTGTATGTCTGGGTGTATGTCTGCCTGTGTCTGTATGTGTGTCTTGTGTGTGTGTGTATCTGAGTGTGTCTGTGTGTCTGAGTGTGTGTGGTCTGTGTGTTTGTGTGTGCGTGTGTTTGTGTGTTTATGTGTGTGTTTGTGTGTATGTCTGGGTGTATGTCTGCCTGTGTCTGTATGTGTGTCTGTGTGTGTGTGTATCTGAGTGTGTCTGTGTGTCTGAGTGTGTATGGTCTGTGTGTTTGTGTGTTTGTGTGTTTATGTATGTGTTTGTGTGTATGTCTGGGTGTATGTCTGCCTGTGTCTGTATGTGTGTCTGTGTGTGTGTGTGTATCTGAGTGTGTCTGTGTGTCTGAGTGTGTGTGGTCTGTGTGTTTGTGTGTTTGTGTGTTTATGTATGTGTTTGTGTGTATGGGTGTATGTCTGCCTGTGTCTGTATGTGTGTCTGTATGTGTGTGTATCTGAGTGTGTCTGTGTGTCTGAGTGTGTGGTCTGTGTGTGTTTGTGGGTGTGCGTGTGTTTGTGTGTTTATGTATGTGTTTGTGTGTACGTCTGGGTGTATGTCTGCCTGTGTCTGTATGTGTGTCTGTGTGTGTGTGTGTATCTGAGTGTGTCTGTGTGTCTGAGTGTGTGTGGTCTGTGTGTTTGTGTGTGTGTTTGTGTGTTTATGTATGTGTTTGTGTGTATGTCTGGGGTGTATGTCTGCCTGTGTCTGTATGTGTGTCTGTGTGTGCATCTGTATCATCTGTTTGTGTCTGTGTCTGTGTGTGTGTGTGTATGTCTTCTATTTCAATCACTGAGACATGTCTTTGATATGACTGTCTCAGTGGGGCCACCCACACTCTCATGTTAAACTGCACGACACAGGCTTGACTGTCTCCATCACTAGAGACAGGGAGCTGATGAGACGACAGACCCCACAGTAGCGTCTTCCACACAACTGTGAGGCAGACAACTAGATGGGCTGGGCCCCGCCATGGTTATCTCATTTTAAGAGTCCCCATTTGTGTTACTTCCTGCCTGCGATTTTTATTAAATAAAGGGACAGCACTTTCTGTTTTGTTTGTTATGTACTGGATTCCTTGCCAATTCAATAGTGAGATGAAAAACTGGTGTCTTGTTCAGCCTCCTGTGAGTGAGAAATTGGGTATTTATGGAGACACAGATACTTTTTCTTCTAGCACAGAACACATTTGCGGGATTTCAGTGGTGGAATGCCACTGTCGATTCAGGAGTGCCCACATGCAATGTTCTCACCTTCTACTCTGTCCTGGGTTCTGTTGTTTATCTTCCCAATAATGCTAAGCCCACCCATAAAATAATGGAAACCTGAGAGAGTGCTTCGAGTTATAAAGAGAAGCTCCAGAGTCATGGGCCTGTCTTGGACTAGATCCCAAGAAAATTAAATACTAAGTTGATGAAATGATCTCATTAGTGGGTCGATTGAACTACGTGGTAGTCCCTGGCTTAGATCCCTAAACAGAGTATTCAAAAGTGGTTTGAGTGTATTTTGTTTCTTAGAAAATTGAATTAATCAAGTGACAATACATTTATTAGAAGTGAGTACAAGTTATTAAAAATATTCAGCGAGGATTTATTGTGCGCCTATTGCGAGCCAGGCGTGTCTGGGGTGGTGGGGACGCCGCTGTGAACGTGGCGGGCTGAGTCCCAGACCTCATCAGGCTTATCATCCAGTGTCATTTATTTTCCATTTAGAATAATTTATCTCCGTAACTTCTTTATTACCAGATCTTTATTGAGTTCCTATGGTTATTATGTTTTAAATTATAAAAAAAAAAAACAATGAAATTTAACCATACTAACTTGGTGTAACTGCTTGCTTGATGGCTTAGAAGGGCAGTCTATGCATTGGCAAAGGCTGCAGAAATTCATCTTGCTTCTCAGTGCACCTAATATTGTAAGGGGTGGACCACTTGATGAAAAGCTGATGCAAGTTAAATTTATAAAACAAGCATTAAGATTTTCTGTGTTCTATTGAAACATTAAATGTAGTGTTTTTTAAAACAACCTCTCAGATTGTATTAGTGTATGATTAAATTTGCATAGATTTATATAATTCGATGACTCCAAATTCCACAAAGACTATTAAAGCCAGCTCTACTGTCTGACAGGCGTACAGGTACCCAGGTCTGTGTGCCCCGGGGGAGTGGTGTAGAAATGGGGGCAGCTCGTTGCTGTGACCATGTACCCAGGCATGCAGCCTGGGTTTGCTGTGACAACTCGTCTCCAAAGGCCAGCTATCACCAAAATGCCCATGACCTCATCTTGGAAGTTGGAAGATGATCAACCATCACTTTGTGCTCAGACTCAAGAGACTTCTCAGTACCAAACCTGGAAAAGCCCCAGGCAGACTGGCCTAGCTGATCTCTCCACGGCCACCACACTCTGCTCAAGTAAGTCAAGGAAGCAGCCTGGCCTCAAGAGGGAGCAAACCCACTTCTCAATGGGAGGAGTGTGAAGAATGTGATCCTCTCAACCACACACAACATAAAGGAAGTCCTGATACCATGGGAATGTACAGAGAAGAGGAAACATTGTTGCAAAGCTATCTCCTCCCCAAACACTCTATAAATTTAATGCAATTACAGAAATCTCCACACTGTCTATTGTGGAAGAATAAACTTCAAAAATAGCCCGCAGATATATGCGGGCTATACACTCAAAAGTGGAAGAGGAATGACAAGAGTAAAGACAGATAAAATGACTGTGTCGTGTTTAAAACATTCCTTATTCAGATGGGAAAGCTTGGTGAAATTAAATTCTTACCTCACACCATACATGAACCTGTACCACAAAACCTCAGTGTCAAAAGCAATGTCTTAAAAAGTTTTGAAGATGATGTAGGTGGTTTCTTTTATTATTTGGGGCTAAGAAATTATTTCTTCAAAAAGACACAAGTACAGGAGGAGTAAAGAAAAAGATATAAATGTTTCATGACATTAACATTAAAGACTGGGCAGGACAAAGCGCCACTAACAAGGAGATGAGACAAGTCAGGAGCTTATATTGTAATTAAGTAAGTGAAAGATTGGTTTCGTGAATTAAAGAGAAGTCTTTCAATATACATAATCTTACAGGACTATATATAAGGGAAAATACACAAATAATAGAAGACAAAGCAAAGAATTAAAATACAGAATTTACAGAAAAGGACATTGGAATGATTCAGATAAATGAAAATTAAGATAACAGACCACACTGACTAGTTTGGGGAAAATGTTTTAAGTCTGACTTTAGGAAGTTTGGTTGAGAAAGCAGAGAATCCAGGCGTCTCCTACACTGCTGGTGAGGGTAAGTATGAATTAATGAAATAACTTCAGAGGCAAACATGGTGAAGCCGAGGACATCTCTGTGTATCAGTCCATGTCTAAGAAAAAAATAGAAACAATGTAAATATCTAGCACAGAAGAGAGTGGGTAAATAAATGATGCAGAATCCACGTAACGGAGCACTTCACAGGAGTTTAATCACATCACAGACTGCACCTGAAGCAGGGATCTGCAGACTGGAGGCCACAGAACAAATCTGGCCAGCTGCCTGCTTTTGTAAATAAAGTTTGGCTGGAACCCAGCCAAGCCCATTGGGTTATGTGTTATCAATGCTGCTTTCACATTGCAAGGATACAGTTGAGTAGTCGCCCACAAAGCCTAAAACATGTATTATCTACCTCTTTACAGAAAAAGTCTAAGGCAATATTTCAGAACCTAACATGGTACAACAATTCCAAAGCAAGTTGCAGAAAGAGATATACAGTGCAGTGCCATGTTGATATGAAGTGTAACAGTATGTGGAATAATGCTCTCTATTGTTTATGGGTAAACAGATGTGCAGCAAAAGTTAAAAGGAAAAAGCCCACAGGATAATTAACGCCAAATCTGCAATGCAGGTGCTTGTGGGGAAAGAGAAAGGGGAATCCGATGGGAGGGGCACACCCAGGGAGGGGCACACTCAGGGTGCTGGCACCGGCTTAGTCATTTTTCTGTTTCCTTAAAAGTGGTCTAGATAATATGACCACGTTCTAAGATTTGAGACAGACGTGGGTTTGGGTGTCATGCATTCACTACGTTGTTCTCTAGACATTTCATGAGAAAATGAACTGGCAGAGGACTTCGGGAGAAGCTTAGGGCTGGGCGTAAACATTCTGTACCTTCCTTACAAGACAGGCAACCGCAGGAGGAGACCAGGGAGGCCTCGGGGGTCCCCAGCTTCTCCACCCATACTTTATTTTGTTTGTTTATTTCACTAAAGTAAGTTTCAAAGGCTTTGCAGACATAAGAAACATACAGAAATAGGTAACAATGTAAAAGTGGGCATAAACTGGATTAAATAAATCAACTTCTAAAGCAAATGGTGGGCTCCTACTGAAAGTGTCAATGAGCACTCTGGAGGTGTCAAAGAAAAAAATAAAAGTGGAGACCACAGTTTTCATAGAGCTCCAAGAGCAACTGCCCGTAGCCATGTAGCCCCAATTTAAGTCACCTGATGTCCCCAGAATTCGAGCTCTAATCACAAACAAAACGTGAAACATGAGCTTTACATCCTTGTCAGCATGATTCAGTAAAATTAAGCCAATTGGCTGTAGACAAATGAGCTTAAACAGTTATTCTAGCCTTTAGGAAGAATGTTAATGTGTAACAGCCAATGATAAAAAGGTCAAAACACCTCCTCCAACTGTTCTGTGACTGCTGAAAGTGGAGCTTCCTCGCACTCTTGATGACAAATCCCTGGTTTTGAAAACTTTTCTTTTGCATGCACAATAAACTACAATTTTTAATTTTAATCGGATTACATTTTTAACAGAGCAAAATTTTGCTGGAAAACTGCCCTACGTCCAAATCCAGCCTATCTTGGTAATCAGGGATTTCTCCTTTCATCCACAGAATAATATTCATTTCACTTCTGGGATTATTTTGTGATGGGAGGTAGGCATATCAGGAGATAGCTTCAGAAATTCAGGCATGAGAGCTGGGTCCTCTTGGTTCCTGAGTGTTGCAAGCTGAGTTCCCCAAATTGCTGCAGGTTGAGACAGAAATCAGGGGTCAGGCCATCTATCAGGGAGTACCCTGGGGTTGGCCCCTGTGAGAAGCGGGAGAACACAGATTGGGTAAAGAGGAGGTGGCTGTAGGGCTGTCTCCACAGAGGCCTGGACTAGCACCCTGGGCAGCTTCCAAGTGAGATGGCTCTGTGGACTCTTCTCAGAGTGGGGCTAGGTCGCCAGTTGCCCCTAGAAGGAGGTGTGACTGTGGGCAGAACAGGCACCTCCCTGAGGTGACCGCACGAAGGCTGACACAGAAGTCCGTCTGCTGGCTTCATTCCCAGCAGCTCCGAGAGGTGCGTTTTCCATCACCAAAGGTGGACCCAGGTGACGCCCCCCACTGTCACCTGCACTTGTCTTTTATAAACAGTGACTTCTCCGGTTAACAAAATCCCACAGCCCTTTACACTTTAAAGACACATGATTACTGACCTTCAGTCAAGCTGAAGTTACCTAAAGCCAATGCTCCTCTAGTTCAGCATCTTCTGGACTATTTTATTAGGGGTTCAATTTTGCTTTATTGAGTTTTATTGGGTAAGCTGTTGTTTGGAAGTAATTTTGATTATTAGAGAAGTTAGACGGAGTTCATATCTTCCTTCCTTGAGGGTCTGCAGGATTCAATTGTATTCTGACTCGTCCAGCTCAAGTGCTGTGCATTTAATATGGCCAGGCAAGCTTCCCCCCGTGCAGCTTCGTTCTCAGACCTCCTTTCTAGCACTGAGCCAAAATCGGGGAAGCAAGGTGCCCTCCTGAAGGTATCGTATCCTCCCTGGGCTCATGGGACCAAAATCCAGGACTGAGAAAAGGGGCTTTGGATGGAGGCTAGCCTCAATGTCTCAAAATACCAGTAACTCTTAGCCTCTTCAAAGTTTTAGTTTTCTCACCCGAAAAATATGGAGTCACTGCTTCTTTCATCATGAAAGGGTTGTTAAGATCAAATTAGATTTCACATTTCACAAATTAAATGCCTGCTAAGAAGTAGGTACTAAATTGGGCCAGGCACAGTGGCTCACACCTGCAATCTCAGAACTTTAGGAGGCCGAGGCGGGTGGATCACTTGTGGTCAGGAGTTTGAGACCAGCCTGGCCAATATGGTAAAATCCTGTCTCTACTAAAAATGCAAAAACTAGCTGGGCAAGGTGGTGGATGCCTGTAATCTCAGCTACTTGGGAGGCTGAGGCAGAAGAATCGCTTGAACCTGGGAGGCAAAGGTTCCAGTGAGCCGAGATCACACCACTGTACTCTAGCCTGGGTAATAGAGGGAGACTCAATCTAAAAAAAAAAAAAAAAGACGTAGGCACTAAAATACTATGTTTTCTTTCATTCTATTCCCTTAAAATTCTACTGGATCTCCCTCTCATTTGATGTAGGTAACCAATTGCTCTCACATTACTTACTAAATCAATCTTTTCCCAAATAATTGGATATGTTGTTTAAAGTTTCATATAAAGCATTTATGCACCCTAGACTCAGCCTCCCATTTTCTGTTCTGTTCTGTTGACCTGCATGTCTACACCTGTGTCAACACCACATCCAATCCACATCCAATCCTTTTACTTCCAGCTGGTTCCGTGACAAACTAGGATCTCCGTTTTGAGGTGTGTCACCTCAACAGTCTTGACCTTGAGCTCACGTGCGCTCAGCTTCTGGATCCACTCTGCTGACGCTCCGATTTGCATTCCCCCTGCTGTTTCTGCTGTTTTCTTTGTGTTTCGGAGACATTCATGGGAGATCTCTGATTTGTTTTCCTGCAATGCGTCACTCATGCATGGCACTGAGCTGGTGACACAAGTGAGCTCTCCAAAGATGCAACTGTGTTTTTGTTTTCACATCTTCCTGGTTCTCCAGTGCATTCTCAGCAAATTCTCTCCAGAGCTTCACCACATCAGTCAAGCTGTCACATGCTCTCTCTTCAACTGTGACCTTCAGTTTTGTTAAGAAACACAAGTTCACTTTTGTCCTCCGTGTGCCGAGGTTTCTGTCATTTTTCTCCGAGGTTTTCCTGCATCCTCCCTGGCCCTCCTGCGCCCTCCCAGCCCCACACCTCCTCCTCCTCCTCCTCCTCTCCGTGATCCGAAGCCCACACGCCCTCCCTGCCTGGGAGCAGATCCTTGCCAAGGTCCTTGGTGGGATGGCTCCATGGAAAGGCATCTTCCAACCCTCAACTCCATTGTCCCCCACTCTCTCACCTTCAAAAGCCCCATGTGATCCTCCCACCATCTATCCAGAGCGCTATTTCTTTCCTTTCCAGATTAACGACCACAGTTTAACGATCTGACCAACTAATTCCTCACCAACTTCTGATTTTCTGTGATGCATCCTTCCCTTTCTGAGCTATCGTCTGTATGGAGACCTGCCGCCCCGCCCTGACTTCATACCCCCGCCTCTTTCTCTAGCATTGGTGACTGTGGCATCCTTCACCTGGAACAATGCTCTTCCCTGACCCTGCGGCAGACCCCAGATGGGTCCGTTCTTCTGGCTCCTTAATCCTAAACGGACACTTTTCTGTCACCTGCATTTTCTTCTCATCTAAATTCATGTAGGTGTTGCCATCACTCGTGTGATTTTCCACCTCACCCCTGCTCTTACTTCATCTCCCAGCAAATGATTCTCCCACCTTCCCGTAACAGCTTGAGCAGTGATTCTTAGGTGTGTGTTTCCAATCCTGGCCTCACTCCCGTCTTCAGGTTCTTTATTTGCAACACCTCTTGAACAGTTGTATTCAAAGCCATGAATTAAATTTAACCTGTCAAGATCTGAATGGATCTCTCCACCCGTTCATCTTGCTGATGACCCAAATTCCCATTTCCTTTCCTAGGAATGCTGTCCCAGGGTGCGGAATCGAAGCCTCGCCTCTCACACTGGGCTTTTCCTTCTCCAGGCAAGCTCTCCTTCCCCCAACAGTGTGAATGTCCAGGGGCAAGAGATGGTATTCCTTTTTCATTTCCATGTATAAAAAGGGCTTTATGCATAGAAATACCCTGTACATCTTGAGTTGCCTGTTGAATCACCTCCCTCATCAAACTTTCTTATGTCTTCTTTTCCACTTCGATGGCCTCTATCCTTACACTGAAAATGCAAAACACTTTCTGTTAAGTTTCTAATTCACAGTGTCTGTGTGTCTGCATGTGTGTATGGATTTTCCTGTTCGGACGTTGTGATTACTTGTTTCTATAGAATTCATTTTGGCACTGAGCTATACCATCCACCGCCAAAGCCTACTGTGAGCTGCTTAGGGCTCTACCCTGGTCCCCTCTTAGTAACCGCCCTTTGGCAGTTCTGTGTCATCTGAGTGTCTGCTTGAGATGGCGGCAAGTTCATTATGCAAGACGTTGATTCATCTTTTAGACAAATAACCTGGGACGGGGCCTGAGCGCACTGGGAATTCTCTTCCAGGTTGGCATGGGTCCACTGGTTCATACACTTGATTTTGTCAACTGATGTGCTGAAATGCAGATCTCCCAGCAATCAAAGACACTATTTATTAAAAGGTGATTGTGTTGACACTTTCCTATATTATTGAATTCTTAGAGCGGCTGATGGTGGGGATAGTTTATCCTCTTTAAATGGAGCAGGACGCTCAGGAATGACTCTTTGATAATACCATGGACTATATGAGACCTCCACTCCTTTCATAACATTCCCTCTGCTTGAATCAATTCTACCAATCACTTGTATTTAGCCAAAGTTTCCTAAAACCACTGCACATGTGTGCCCCCAAAATTGCACCAGCACAGAACTCTCTGCCTCCCCAGTGTTTATCTCTGCACAGCCTTGCTGTGTGATGCTTTAAGGAAGCCCTCTATTCACACGGTCTCTGCTTCAAGCTGTGTAAAAGAGAATAGATAAGACTACAATCTGCAGCTGTTATGGGATGCAATGAGAGAGTTTGTATAGAGCATTTACATCACTGCCCATGGTGTAGATGCTCAGTCAGAGTGATCACTCACCCACTCTCCGCCTCCCTCCATGGCTCTTATAACTACTGCCTGGGAGGTTCATTTGCTGATAAATCATCCATTAAATTGTAGCATTGGTTTGCTCTTATCATGAAATCTTATTAAAGCGTTTTATTATTATGTGGGTTTTTTTTTCCCCAAATACTTACTGTCTTGACAACTAGATTAAAAGCTTCCAAGAAGCAAGAGAAAGTCAGGATGTGGCAGGGCCCCTGAAGGCATAAAAGTACAGCTCAGTGCTCCATGGTGATGTCCAGATTCCCGGCCTTGGTATGCAAGATGATACCGTGTGTGTGTGTGTGTGTGTGTGTATGCACACACACATGTGTGTGTCTTGTTTGCTCCAAAATGCCCTCCTGAAGGCCAGTTATAGGATTACGGGTAATTTACATTTAATTATTCATACTTTCTATAATTTTCCAATTTTACATCAATGCTATTTTTATAGTTATAATGAATAAATACATCCTAATAAATGGTATGAAAAAATATAAAATTCACTAATTGGGTCTTTTATGTTAATTTGTTGATTCCAAATTTAAGGTCTAGCTATGCAACGTGGCTGACTCTATTGACAGATGAAAAGATGGAGGCAGGAGGGTAAAACGCAGTACCCCAGACAAGCACTCGATAAATAAGTATTGACTTGTGGCAGCACATACTGACAATCCCAAAAATTTAAAGCAAAAAGGAAAAGAACAGTGCTCTCTGCACTCCTGATCCTGGCTGCTCTCCCTTCTCTCTCTTCATCCTGTTTCGGGTGTCCCATGAACGGCCAATAGCTTGCTCAGCCTTGGAGAGGGAAGAGACGGGATCATTAATCTTGGTCAGGGCCGGCTCCTCACTGACACCAGGGCCACGTTCCCATGGCACCTTGCCCTCTCGACAGAGAGAGATCCTTTTGATGCCAAAGAGAGGATCTGGCACATACATAATTTAAACCTTTAAAATTCTAAAATAAATGTATTTATCCATTTTGACAAGAGAACAGAGAGAACATTCCCAGGCATTTTATTTTTAAAGACTTCATTCCCAAACATATGTGTATTGCTAAGTCCCAGACTTCTTATGACTATCATGATGAATTGTGCTATATCTCAACATGAAAGGTTTAAGTCTACAGAAGTAGCTAGTTTTCTCCTGGAATGCATTCTGAAAAAGCACAGGTGTGAGTTTGCTGGAAAGAGAAAGGAAGAGGAATAGGAGGAAGATGAAGTGAATGCTGAGAGCAGCAGGCTACGGGATGCTTGTCTCACTCAAGTAGCAAAAGCTGACTTTTGCTATTCTCATCGACCCTGGTGATGAGATGTGAAGATTGCCAATCCATACATTAGTGAATCTGTTTCAAGAATCAGCATCAGAAAAATGACCTCCGATGGACACCAGGGGTTACTATCTTCCCTAGCTATCAGCAGCTGACAATTCATGAGAGTCCTTTCCTTTTTTGGGTAAGAGTCCAGATGAAACATAACTTCTGATAAAAAAAAATCTATGTGAATTTATGTGTTACAGTTCATGTCACAGTCTTTGAGGTTGACTTTCTAACTTACAATGCATTAATGCATCTTAACAGAAATGAAACAAAAGGTGTTTACCTTGTCTTTGTGACTTCTAGACCATAAACTTTTGGAAGATGAAAGGCAGCCAGGCTCCCAGCAACTGCACAATATGGGAGTCAGGTTGGAAGGGATTCTTACTCCAACTAACAGAATGCACAGATAAATTATTCCAGAGGACTTATCTCTGTTCAAATTTAGGTGGGGACATCTTGCTCTAAATTCAGTTCCCTGATCTCAGGGTAAGTTGTCTGTTTTCCCAAAGTTGCCTTTTATTGTTTCTGGTAAAGATGTGATGCAGACGCCCAGGTTCTCGGGCTCCCCTGTGAGTGTGTGCTATGAGAAGGACGGGGGAGGGGCAGCACAGCAGATGGGGGCCACCAGAGCCCAGGTGCGGCGGAGCATGGTCTGTTAGGAGGCACAGTACCACCCCAGCCCGCACAAAAGCCCTGGGCACAGGGCTGCTCTCTCCCTCTGCGAGTGACAGCAGACTAAAGACTGGACAGGTGATCACATTTCTCTGTCTGACTCACATTCCAGAATATTCTCTTGAGTTAACAAAATGGAGGTTGGAGGAAAGCACATGCCTGGAGCTGCCTGCGGGCAGAGAGGAGCCTCTTCCCAGGCTGCTGAGCTGTGAGGCCTTCCAGCACCCACGTGGCTCCTCTTTCCCTGGCCAGCCAATGCCCCACACGGTTCCTCAGGCTTCACCCATGTCTGGAAGCTCTCATGGCTCCGAGCCCACTGGCTGGTTCTGAGCTGGAGGTCCCGTCGAAGCTGCCCTTAGTGGAGGCCTCTGGAACCCTTCCATGGGAGACAGAGGCCCCACAGGCTGCGTCTTTACAGGGAGGGTCCTGTGTTCTGAGAGGGAGATGGCGCTTCCAAGGCTCCGCTGAAGCTCGTACCATTGACCAGGGAGAAGGTCTTGGCAGAGACTGTTGGCAGTCACGTATTTTTGAATAATTGCCGATTTTCACTGGCAAGAGTATTATTCCATGACACTTACATGGACGTGTGTGTGATGATTTGTGAGACAACGTGTTTATGCATTTAAATAATCATGTATGCATATATGTATGTTTATGCCTGTTTGTGATGAATTTCTGTTTGTTTCCTTTTCTGAGGTTTGGGCAGATGTCTCGTGCTGCCTCTTTGATTCTGGACACTTAGTCTGTGAACCCAGAGACTATCAGCTGCAGGACAGAATGCGAAGGAATCCCCGCTCGCTGCTGTCCAGTGTGGCTGCCTCCCACAAGGACTGTGGCCCTGCTGTCACTGCCTCATCTTGTGAGTGAGTGGCAGACCTGTGGACGGGCAGGCTGTGGACAGGTGAGACCCTCTGTGGGCTGAGCTGGCGGCCTCTCAAGCAGCCAGGGCCCCACCTTCGTTTCTCCCATCCCCTCATCCTGTTCAGGAAGAGCCTCAGCCGTGGCTCTGTTGTCCGGAGGCCACACACAGTTCCATGGTCAGGTATCAGTGATGCCAAGTCTCAGGGCTGCTGGGCCCTGGGGTCACTCCTCACCTTTCAAAATCCTTGACAGCCTTTGCATATTTGACTTCAAATCGAGCCTAATTTCTAACCTGTGCTGACGCCAGGTGGCCTTGAGCCATGTGCATGGCCCTGTGGAAAGCATCTGGGTCCTGGGTGGACATTTCTCCATTTGTGAAGACAAGGGCCACGGCACGGTGGGGATGGCAGCCCAGCGCTCCTGTGACCACTGCCCCGGGCTCCTTTCTCTCCACTGACCTGCTAGCTCACACCTCCTGACCTGTGACACCTTCCAATTGTTACTAATCAATTCAGCCTAAATTAAAGAGTTGTATTTGTATTTGCTCTAACACACTTGACACGGTGTTGGTGGCTGTGACCTTTCTGTATTGGAGTCTGGCAGCTCATGCTACTTTGCGACCAGATTGCTTTGCTAATAAATAACGAAGCAACCTCTGAGGTCCGGGAGGGCTGCTGGGCAGAGTAGGGCCTGCCCCGCCCAGACCTCACCTCCTGGGAGGCCTTTGAATTGAAACTGCAGCTCAGACTTGCTCAGGATCACACTTTGTTTTGTTTTATTTTTTACTTTCAGTGCATTCATCTGATTTGCAAGAGGTTGATTTTTATTTTGTTTTTATTGTGGTAAAATGCACATAACAGGAAAAAGAATGTTTGAATCCATTTCAGGTATACACTGCCATGGCATTAAACGCATTCAGAATGTCATGTTGACCATCACCACTATTTCCAGAATTTTTTCATTATCCCAAACAAAAACTTTATATCCATTAAACAGTAAGTCCCCACCTGCTCCTTCCACAGCCCCCAGAAATCCGTGTTCTGCCTCTGTCTCTGAGAATTGGCCCAACTGGCTATCTCGTACATGTGGAATCATACATCCCATCCTCTGTTCTGGCTTCTTTCACTTAGGTAGCACTGCAGGGTTCATCCATGTGTGGGCGTGAATCAGTGGCTCCTAAGCTGTTTATTTTCAGTATGTTCACTCTTTATGCCACATACAAATTAGCTGAAAATTATTAATGGAAAATGGAAAACATTTTAGTATCAAACCAAAATGCCCATGGAAAGAATGCTTCTCTGAAAATAGAAAGAAATCTCACCTGCTTTGAAACTCAGAAAATTAAAAAGGCTACTTGAAAGAAATCCCTGAAAATGAACATTGAGTTTGCTCTAATGAGCACTTCAAAGGCTCAGGAACTGATCATCTAGCTTTGCGTTGGAATACAGAGCAGGAGGACGTCATGTGTTTATCACCATTGTCATCATTTGCATGCTTTCATCATCGCAAGTAGTTCACAGCCTTGACTCATGGCTATGTGAAACTGCTTCACTTTACAAACTTGAGCAAACATGTAATCATACAATACAAGAAAATGAAAATACACCTAAATTATGATAATACATAGTAGCCAATTTTAAAAAGCATATATGATTTGGTATTTATTTTAAACTTAGAGATTTTATGAAAAAGTGAGAGCCTCATAGAGTTCGCACATTGACTAGATACTTTGTTTCCGATTTCGTGTTTTCTGGTGCCTATCCCAAACCAGTTGCTGCATTCATGCTGCCTCAGGATACAACAGCCCAATCTCTGAGATCCCACAGGGTCTGGGGAAGAAGTGGGTGTGAGACCACAGGGACAGAGGCCACATCTGCCTGCTCTGCCCCTTCTCTGAGGTCTCAGTCAAACCCAGGGACTGGTACTGGCAGGTGAGGTTTGAACATAACAACTGAAGGGACTGAGAAGGCAGGTGGCCTAGGGAAGAGCCTCTGCATGGAGCCGTTTTGAAACATGTTTGCCCTCCCATCTTGGCACCTGGAAGAGACAGTGTCACTCACAGAAGACATCCAGATGCCTGGGCAGTGTGACACAAGGCACACATCTTCAGCATCCATCCTCTGAGTCTGGCCCCCTTGTGCACCATGCCCATTGACTCCCTAGCCTGAATTATGTGAGCCTCAAAGCTCTCCTAGTTCTTAATGCCCTAGTTTGTCTCTTCCTGGGGCACACAGTAAGGCAATGATAATAACTTAGTGACAATGGTGGCGATGACAATAATATTGATGTTGATAATGATGATGGTGATGAAGGTGATGAGGATGATGATGGTGATGATGGTGATGGTGATGGTGATGATGGTGATGGTGATGATGGTGATGGTGATGATGGTGGTGATGATGGTGATGATGATGATGGTGATGATGGTGATGGTGATGAAAGTGATGGTGATAAGGATGATGATGGTGATAGTAATTATGATTATTATAATTGTGATGGTGATGATGAAAATGCGGATGCTGATGATGGGCATGGAGATGGTGATGGGCATGGAGATTGTGATGGGCATGGTGATGGTGATGGGCATGGAGATGATGATGGGCATGGTGATGGTGATGGGCATGGAGATGATGATGGGCATGGTGATGATGATGGGCATGGTGATGATGATGGGCATGGAGATGGTGATGGGCATGGTGATGGTGATGGGCATGGTGATGGTGATGGGCATGGAGATGGTGATGGGCATGTTGATGACGATGGGCATGGAGATGGTGATGGGCATGGTGATGATGATGGGCATGGAGATGGTGATGGGCATAGTGATGGTGATGGGCATGGAGATGGTGATGGGCATGGTGATGATGATGGGCATGGTGATGGTGATGGGCATGGTGATGGTGATGGGCATGGAGATGGTGATGGGCATGGTGATGGTGATGGGCATGGAGATGGTGATGGGCATGGTGATGGTGATGGGCATGGAGAAGATGATGGGCATGGTGATGGTCATGGGCATGGAGATGGTGATGGGCATGGTGATGATGATGGGCATGGTGATGGTGATGGGCATGGAGATGGTGATGGGCATGGTGATGATGATGGGCATGGAGATTGTGATGGGCATGGTGATGATGATGGGCATGGAGATTGTGATGGGCATGGTGATGGTGATGGGCATGGAGATGATGATGGGCATGGTGATGGTGATGGGCATGGAGATGGTGATGGGCATGGTGATGATGATGGGCATGGTGATTGTGATGGGCATGGTGATGGTGATGGGCATGGAGATGATGATGGGCATGGTGATGGTGATGGGCATGGAGATGGTGATGGGCATGGTGATGGTGATGGGCATGGAGATGGTGATGGGCATGGTGATGATGATGGGCATGGTGATGGTGATGGGCATGGAGATGGTGATGGGCATGGAGATGGTGATGGGCATGGTGATGATGATGGGCATGGCGATTGTGATGGGCATGGTGATGGTGATGGGCATGGTGATGATGATGGGCATGGAGATTGTGATGGGCATGGTGATGATGATGGGCATGGAGATTGTGATGGGCATGGTGATGGTGATGGGCATGGAGATGATGATGGGCATGGTGATGGTGATGGGCATGGAGATGGTGATGGGCATGGTGATGATGATGGGCATGGAGATGTTGATGGGCATGGTGATGATGATGGGCATGGAGATTGTGATGGGCATGGTGATGGTGATGGGCATGGAGATGATGATGGGCATGGTGATGGTGATGGGCATGGAGATGGTGATGGGCATGGTGATGATGATGGGCATGGTGATGATGATGGGCATGGAGATTGTGATGGGCATGGTGATGGTCATGGGCATGGAGATGATGATGGGCATGGTGATGGTGATGGGCATGGAGATGGTGATGGGCATGGTGATGGTGATGGGCATGGAGATTGCGATGCGCATGGTGATGGTGATGGGCATGGAGATGATGATGGGCATGGTGATGATGATGGGCATGGTGATGGTGATGGGCATGGTGATGGTGGTGGGCATGGTGATGATGGTGATGGGGACAATGATGGTGATAATGATGATGATGATAATGACACTGGTGACAGATATGTGAGGATAATGGTCATGATGGTAATGGTAATGTCAATGGTGGTGACGGTGTGGTGATGACAATGATAATGATGGTGATAGTGATTATAATGATGACCATTATGGTGATGGTGGTGGTGATAATGGTGACAATGGTAAGAGAAATAACTTCAATTTGTTGAATTCCTACTATATACTGCGCACTGTAAGATTTCTCTGCATTCTTTACTCAAAGTAAAAAGTAGTACTGTTATCCCTGCATGAGGACACAGGTCGGCAAGGTGAAGCTGCTTGTTCAAGGCACCTAGTGGGAGTGGTGGGAACTGATTGACGGATATCACTTGCTACCCACAAAGCTTTTTCTCTTCCCAGTGTTTCACGTTGGTTGATAGAAAAAACCCTGTGAGCTCTCCCTCTCTCCTCTTAAAACGCTCAAGATGTGCCAACTGGTGAAGAGGTACAATCTTGCAACTACAGATTCTACATTTGAACTATTATGTAAGGAGACTTCCTTTTAAATGTAATTCTTTCATCTATAGTGTATTCTCTGCAGGTGTTGACTAAACATGGGTTACTTTCCTATTGCCCCAACCACTGTCTCTAACTTCCTCCTTCTGAGTGCCACAGCCCTAGTTAGCTTGATTGTCTTCTACTTTTATGGAGAATCAAGGGCTGTAGAATTCAAACGGAGCCAAAATTTCACGTGGGAAGTATAAATCGGTTATTAAGATAGATTGAAATGGAGAGCTTTTTATTTCCTTGTCTCACATTATTTTTAATAAATAGACACAAGGAATCTTTATTTTAAGCTATTGTCTTTTGTGAATTTGGAAAATAATTTTAAAAAGTGGATTATAAAGAAGCCTGGAAAAAGATAGAGAAAGAATTAAATGTCCGTGAAGAGCCAATTGTTTGTTTTGATGCTTCGTTAAAGCAAATACAATTTTCAAAGCACTTTCCACATTTGATTACAGTGTGAAAGTACAACTTAAGACTTTTTCTTCACTTGAACATTACATGACACCGTCACCTCAGCTAATGTATGCACATAATTGTGTAGATAAGTGAAAGAAGAAAGTTATTATGTTTTAATGGGACATCTGACTTATTTCTACTATTTCACCAGAATATCTCATTCAAAATTACACAAAAATAAAACTGTTTAATTACAATGTTAAATACTTCTTGAGGGAGAATAATACTTTATTTTTGTTGAAAATCTGATAGCTATATTTTTCTGTGCATTTATTACATATATCATATTGACTTTCCTCACTCCATACCACTGACTTTTATTATGACTTTAGATGAGTGACATGACTCCAGCTGAATGCCAGCTGATTAGATTATCAACAGTAAGTATAAAAAGTACAGTGAGGTCTTATGCTATGAAGAAGCAGAGATGAAGAACACAGAGAGTAACAGGTGTTTCCAACGTATGAAAAGTAGAGCAGAAAGAAGAGATTATTGGAAGTCATAGCCATTCTCTATGGCTGGTTGACCTGACAAATCTCCTTAGCCACTATAGTCAGGACACTGGGATGGTGAGTTGCAAGGCGGAAGGATGGTTATGTTTCTACAGCACTTTACCAGGCTGCAAAGTGAGCAGGCTACTCTTTAGCTTTTAAGATATTAGATGGCAGGAGGCTTCTCTTGTATTCCCATAGAGCTCAGAAAAATAATGAACATGTAATAGATAATTCATATATGACTTCTGACTTTAATTTGTCTCAAAATGAAGATATTTGGAAGCCTACATGCAACTAAACTATGTCATTTTCCTTAAATCTATGCACAATATCACTGTGTGGAAGGCTGGCACATGCTTTCGTAAATGCAGAACATCACTGGTTCTTCTTCTTCTGTCTTTTCTGGTTTCACAAGTGGGCCCGCAAAGAATTTTCTGATTTTGTAACAATCTCTTTCATAAATATCAAAATATTATTTTTAACCTGAACATTCAGGAACTATATATCATCGAAAAGTATTGAATACAGTGGATGTTTTGGCAAATTGAAAATGTTCCTATTCATTCAGGCATTTGTCAGGAAAAATCTTAATTTGTATGTTAAAATTTCCTCCCCTGAGTTTCCACTGAAAGAAAATATGCTTTGGCTTGAAAGATAACTGGTTTAAAACAAAATAGTAAATTTTACAGTTAACAAAGAATGAACCACATGAAAATATTGTGGTAAAGTACCTTCTCGGTTTTTTTGTCTTGTTTTGTTTGTTGTTGTTTACTTAGTCCAGGAAAACCCATGTATTATTGAAATACCTGTGTATTTTGCTTAGCTGCTACTGAAAAGACACTTTAGAGCCTATCATGTCAGATAAAAGTGCTGGGCATGCCCACAAAAGAGTGAAGAGACTGGCTTGTCTGTAATGTTGAAACAAATATCTGGAGGGAAAGAATTGAGAGATGAAGCTGAAAATGACATTTGTCAACATGCATGAGTGAAAATCTAATACCAGCTGTAAATTCTGGAAAATACAGAAACAGTTGTCTGGATCCCTTTGGAAACTGAACAATGTCTAGGATATAATCCAAAATTATTCTACATAAAAAGACTCAGGAAAATATGACCCAATATAAAGGGAAAAGTCAAAAACAGATGCCAATCCCAAGATGATTCTGAGGTTGGGAATATTCAAAAAGGGCCTCAAAGCTCTACTGTTGCTATGCTCATAAGGAAAGAAAAATCTGTTTGTAATCAATAAAAAGAAAATTTCATCAGTAAAATTGAAAATATCTATAAAATTTTATAGATATTTTATAATTTAAACAAATCTGAAATTTAAAAATTATCACCAGAAATTGACAGAAAAGAATTTTCATTCACATGTACCCCCAAACCTAAAATGCAATAATAAAAAAATAAAATAAAATAAAAATAAAAAAAGAATTTTCAACCCAGAATTTCATATCCAACCAAACTAATCTTCATAAGTGAAGGAGAAATAAAATCCTTTGCAGACAAGCAATTGCTGAGAGATTTCATCACTACCAGGCCTGCCTTACAAAAGCTCCTGAAGGAAGCGCTAAACATAGAAAGGAACAGTCAGTACCAGCCATTGTAAAAACATACCAAATGGTGAAGACCATCAACACAATGAAGAAACTGTGTCAACTGATGGGCAAAATGACCAGTTAGTATTGAAATGGCAGAATCAAATTCACACGTAACAATATTAACCTTAAATGTAAATGGGCTAAAGCCCCAATCAAAAGACACAGACTGGCAAATTGGATAAAAAGTCACGATCCATTGGTGTGCTGTATTCAGGAGACCCATCTCATGTGCAAAGACACACATAGGCTCAAAATAAAGGGATGGAGGAAGATTTACCAAACAAATGGAGAGCAAAAAAAAAGCAGGGGTTGCAATCCTAAGTCTCTGATAAAATGGACTTTAAACCAACAAATATCAAAAAGAGACAAAGAAGGGCATTACATAATGGTAACAGGATCCATGCAACAAGAAGAGCTAACTATCCTAAATATATATGCATCCAATACAGGAGCACCCAGATACATAAAGCAAGTTCTTAAGGACCTACCAAGACTCTAGACACTCCACACAATAACAGTGGGAGACTCTAAACACTCCACTGTCAATATTAGACCAATTGAAACAGAAAATTAACAAGGATATCCAGGACTTGAACTAGATCTGGACCAAGCAGACCTAATAGACATCTACTCCAAATCCACAGAATATACATTCTTCTCAGCACCACATTGCACTTACTCTAAAACTGACCACATAATTGGAAGTAAATCATTCCTCAGCAAATGCAAAAGAACAGAAATCATAACAACCAGTCTCTCAGACCACAGTGCAATCAAATTAGAACCCAGGATTAAGAAACTCTAAAACTGCACAACTGCATTGAAACTAAACAACCTGCTCCTGAATGACTACTGGATAAATAATGAAATGAAGGCAGAAATAAAGATGTTCTTCAAAACCCATGAGAACGAAGACATGTAAAGCAGTGTCTAGAGGAAAATTTATAGCACTAAATGCCCACATGAGAAGTGAGGAAAGATATAAAATCAACACCCTATTGTCAACATTAAGAGATAGAGAAGCAAGGTCAAACAAATTGAAAAGCTATCAGAAGACAAGAAATAACAAAGATCAGAGCAGAACTAAAGGAGATAGAGACACAGAAAACCAATTTAAAAAAATCAGTAAATCCAGGAGTCTGGCTTTTTGAAAAGATCAACAAAATAATGATAGACCATTAGCTAGACTAATAAAAAAAGAAAAGAGAGAAGAATCAAATAGATGCAATAAAAAATGATAAAGGGGATATCACCACAGATTCCACAGAAATGCAAACATCCATCAGAGTTTACTTCAAACAAATCTATGCCCATAAACCAATAAATCTAGAAGAAATGGATAAATTCCTGGACACTTACACCCTCCCAAGACTAAACCAGGAAGAAGTTGAATCCCTGAATAGACCAATAACAAGGTCTGAAGTTGAAGCAGCAATTGATAGCCTACAAACCAAAAAAAGTCCAGGTCCAGATGGGTTCACAGCTGAATTCTACCAGATGTACAAACAGGAGCTGGTACCATTCCTTCTAAAACTATTTCAAACAATACAAAAAGAGGGAACTCCTCCCTAACTCATTTTATGAGACCAACATTATCCTGAAACAAAACCTGGCAAAGACAGAACTAAAAAAGAAAATTTCAGGCTAATATCCATAATGAACATTCGATGCAAAAATATTCAATAAAATACTGGCAAAATGAATGCAACAGCACATCAAAAAGCTTATCCACCACAATCAATAAGCTTCATCCCAGGGATGCAAAGCTGGTTCAACATATGAAAATCTGTAAATGTAATATCACATAAAACCAAAGACAAAAACCACATGATTATCAATAAATGCAGAGAAGACCTTCAACAAAATTCAACAGCCCTTTATGTTAAAAACTCTCAATAAACTAGGTATAGATGGAAAGTATGTCAAAATAATAAAAGCTATTTATGACAAACCCACAGCCAATATTATACTGAATAGGAAAAACCTGGAAGCATTCCCTTTGAAATCTGGCACTAGACAAGGATGCTCTCTCTCATCACTCCTATTCAATATAGCATTGAATGTTCTAGCCAGAGCAATCAGGCAACAAAAAGAAATAAAGAATATTTAATTAGGAAAGGAGGAAGTCAAATTATCTCTATTTGCTGACGACGTGATCGTATATTTAGAAGACCCCACTGTCTTAGCTCAAAATCTCCTTAAACTGATAAGCAACTTCAGCAAAGTCTCAGGATACAAAATCAATGTGCAGAAATCACAAGCATTCCTATACACCAATAATAGACTAACAGAGAACCAAATCAAGAGTGAACTCCCATTCACAATTGCTACAAAGAGAATAAAATACCTAGGAATACAACTAACAAAGGATATAAAGGACCTCTTTAAGGAGAACTACAAACCACTGCTCAAGGAAATAAGAGAGGACACAAACAGATGGAAAAACATTCCATGCTCATGGTTACGAGGAATCAATATCATGAAAATGCCATACTGCCCAAAGTAACTTATAGATCAATGCTATCCTCATCAAGCTACCAATGACCCTCTTCACAGAACTGGAAAAAAAAAACACCTAAACACCTTAAACTTCATATGGAACCAAAAGAGCCCGCATAGCCAAGATAATTCTAAGCAAAAAGAACAAAGCTGGAGGCATCATGCTACCTGACTTAAAACTATACTACAAGTCTACAGTAATCAAAACAGCATGGTACTGGTACCAAAACAGAGATATAGACCAATGGAACAGAACAGAGGCCTCGGAGGCAATGCCACACATCTACAACCATCTGATCTTTGACAAACCTGACAAAAACAAGGAATGGGGAAAGGCTTCCCTGTTTAATAAATGGTGTTGGGAAAACTGGCTAGCCATGTGCAGAAAGCTGAAACTGGACCTCTTCCTGACACCTTACAATAAAATCAACTCCAGATGGATTAAAGACTTAAACATAAGACTTAACACCATAAAAACCCTAGAAGAAAACCTAGGCAAAACCATTCAGGACATAAGCATAAGCAAGGACGTCATGACTAAAACACCAAAAGCATTGGCAACAAAAGCCAAAATAGACAAATGGTATCTAATTAAACTCCAGAGCTCCTGTACAGCAAAAGAAACAATAATTAGAGTGAACCAGTAACCAACAGAATGGGAATAACTTTTTGCAATCTACCCATCTGACAAAGAGCTGATATCCAGAATCTACAAAGAACTAAAACAGATTCACAGGAAAAAAGCAAACAAACCCATTCAAAAGTGGGAGAAGGATGTGAACACTCTTCAAAAAAAGACATATATGAGGCCAGCAAACATATGAAAAATCTCTCATCATCACTGGTCATTAGAGAAATGCAAATCAAAACCACATTGAGATACCATCTCATGCCAGTTAGAATGGTGATCATTAAAAAATCTGAAGACAACAGATGCTGGAGAGGATGTGGAGAAATGGGAATACTTTTACACTGTGGGTGGGAGTGTAGATTAGTTCAACCATTGTAGAAGACAGTGTGACGATTCCTCAAGGACCTAGAAATAGAAATTCCATTTGACCCAGCAATCGCATTACTGAGTATATACCCAAAGGATTATAAATCTTTCTATTATAAAGACACATGCACATGTATGTTCACTGTGGCACTATTTACAACAGCAAAGATGTGGAACCAATCCGAATACCCATCAATGATAGACTGGACAAGGAAAATGTGGCACATATACACCATGGAATACTATGCAGCCATAAAAAATGATGAGTTTGTGTCCTTTGTAGGGACATGGATGAATCTGGAAACCATCATTTTCAGCAAACTGACAGAAGAACAGAAAATCAAACACTGTATGTTCTCACTCATAGGCGGGTGTCGAACAATGAGAACACATGAACACAGGGAGGGGAGCATCACACACTGGGGTGTGTTGGGGGGGCTAGGGAAAGGACAGTGGGGGGGTGGGGGAGGTTGGGGAGCGATGACATGGGGAAAAATGCCAGATACAGGTGATGGGGGGATGGAGGCAGCAAACCACATTGCCATGTATGTACCTATACAGCAATCCTGCATGATCTGCACATGTACCCCAGAACCTAAAGTATAATTTTAAAAAGTGGGCAAAGGAGATAAACAAACGCTTTTCAAAAGAAAACATTTATGCAGCCAACAAACATATGAAAAAATGCTCATCATCATTCGTCATTAGAGAAATGCCAATCAAACCCACATTGAGATAACATCTCATGCCAGTTAGAATGGCAATTATTAAAAAATCTGGAGATAACAGATGCTGAGAGGATGTAGAGAAATAGGAACACTTTTACACTGTTGGTGGGAGTATAAATTAGTTCAGCCATTGTGGAAGACACTGTGGCAATTCCTCAAGGATCTAGAAATAGAAATTCCGTTTGACCCAGCAATCCCATTACTGGGTATATACCCAAAGGATTATAAATCCTTCTATTATAAGGACACCTGCATATGTATGTTTATTACGGCACTGTTTACAAAAGACTTGGACCAACCCAAATGCCCATCAAGGATAGATTGGATAAAGAAAACATGGCACATATACACCATGGAATACTATGCAGCCATAAAAAAGGATGAGCTTATGTCCTTTTCAGGGACATGGATTAATCTGGAAACCATCATTCTCAGCAAACTGACACAAGAACAGAAAACCAAACACCACATGTTCTCACTTATAAGTGGGTGTTGAACAATGAGAACACATGGACACAGGGAGGGGAACATCACAAACTGGGGTCTGTTGTGGGGTGTGGGGTAGGGGAGGGATAGCAGGGGGTGAGACTTGGGAGGGATAACACTAGGAGAAATACCTAACGTAGGTGACTGGGGGATGGAGGCAGCAAACCACCATGGCGTATGTATAGCTACGTAACAATCCTGCAAGATCTGCACATGTACCCCAGAACTTAAAGTAAATTTTTTTTTTAAAAAAAGAAAGACTCATTGGCTTTGAAAATATATCAGTAAAGATCATCTAATATAAATAAGACAGAACAACAGGTAATTGGAATCCCAGAAGAGGAGGAAGAGAGAATGGAAGTAAAAAATAAATATTTGAAAGTAACTGAAAATTAGGGAGAATGACTTGTTGCCTTGTGTACCATCTCTAGACGCTGAAATGGAAGGTCTTTTAGGAATTTTGATCTCGGCGATATTTTAGATAGGAGCCAGACGTGCTCTAAGAAAAGGACAACCACAGAAACACAGAGACCAAAGGGAAGCTGCTGCGGTTTTCTATATGATAATGGTGAGGCAGAAACTAGCACGTTGTTGGTGAACATCGAGATAAAGACACATTTAAGAGACTCTCTTACTGGTGACAGGACAGGATTGCTGTGAAGGTAATGTAACTAGTTAAAAATAACTTAGAAGCTTCTGGAGTGGGTGGATGAAGAATAATTTGGAGGCTTCTGCAGTGGGTAGTGGAGAATGACTTGGAAGCTTCTGGAGTGGGTGGATGGAGAATGATGCTCCTGCATGAAATTGTGCATATTATGGGCTAGCCCATGCCATGATGTAGACAGGACAGGAGGAAAGTGTCCCCTGGAAATGGACTAATATTGCTTTCCTACCTCACTTACCAAATATAGCTCTTTAGAATCTTATTTTGCATTTCTAGAACTTAACTGTGTGCTCAGAGGATGAAGGTTTGTTCTCACTAGTGATGGTTCAAGTAACGTGTTGTCGCTCTGAAGATAATGACTGTGTCCTTGGGCAAGACTTAAACCCTCAACTGTGGACATTGATAACTCAAGCTTTTGAGCTTCCATATTCTGTAACACAGCCAAGCTAGAGGGGCCAGGAAGGGAACGGACCTTGCAGTTTATGAGACAGACAGGGCATACCAGCTTCGGGATGGTTTTCTTTCCAGCCAGTCAGTGTTACATGGTCAGCACACCTGGGCCAGCATGCAGGGGGCAGAGTGTCTGGAAGGGCACTAGATAAATGGTGGTGAAGCATCCAGGGGCCAGAGAGTGAAAGGTCCTCCCATGAGTCTGGGCCAGTCTGAGCAGGACAGGGAACTGGAGACAGATGTCAAGGGCATGTTCTCAGAGGCTGGCTCTCAGGTTGTGTCACAGAAAAAAGACTATGGCCAGAGCTGGAGGGGGCAGTTCCAGGGGTGAAAGCAGAAGGGAGTTGAAATTCAGTTGAGCTGAGAATGGGACGGAGAGGTTTAGTGCACGGGAAAGCAAAGGCCAAGGAGCATGGAGTCTGGTGGGGATGGAAAGGTAACAACTTGAATCAACAGTAGTGGCTGTTGATGACCTGTGAGTGGAAGACCCCGCTGAGGAAGGCCAAATGAATGTGGAGCCCTCTCTGAATCTGACATGCAGTTGCAGTTAACACTGCAGGGTTAAAGCACGGGGCGTGTTCACTTGTTCACTTCCAACAAGAATGAGGGTTCACCCCCACCTGCCACCAGGAAGTTTTCTGGGGCCCCTGCCAGGGCCCCAAAGAGAAATGCTGACCCCTCAGTGCTAACTGGAAAAGGCCCTGCTGAGATCCCAAAGGAGGCGACTGCATGTCCCAGCCTTCTGCAGCACCCACACCTCATTCCTGCTCGAGTGGTGTGTGCTGACCACTGAGGTTATTGTGGGTGGCAGGCTCTGAGCCCGAGGAGGGTCCCTCGGAGCAGGTGAGCATCCCAGGGCACCTGCACTCACAGGCCTGCAGATTGCACAGGGATCTCCCATGCACCCCCCACTGGAATGCGTTTCCTGCTGCTGAGGGGTCCAGACTGCCTCATCCACGGAGATTTAGGAACCCTCTGTCTTTGGATTCCTCCAGCACCCGACCAGCCCCCAAGTGTCAAACCAAAATCAGAGAAGCAAACGAGCCATGCACGTTGTAGCCACATCTGCTTTGGGGCCGTTTTCTTCAGTCTCCCATGTTGGTTCCGCCATGTATGCCTTTGCCCCCAGAAACCATTCAGATATAGTTACTTTGAGGGGGACAGCCAGAAAAACAAATGCAGTCAGGATTTTAAAATGACCATCTACCTATCGTATATGAGTGTAAACATGAGCACACTGGAAGTGCTACACATGTGTATATTTTTATTATTAGAATTTACATTTGAGGGCTGGACGTGGTAGCTCATGCCTGTAATCCCAGAAATTTGGGAGGTTGAGGTGGGTGGATCACTTGAAGTCAGGAGTTCGAGACTAGCCTGGCCAAAATGGTGAAACCCCATCTCTACTAAAAATACAAAAATTAGCCAGCACGGTGGCACATGCCTGTAATCTCAGCTATTCGGGAGGCTAAGGCATGAGAATTGCTTGAATCCAATTGGCAGAGGTTTTGGTGAGCCAAGATGGTGCCACTGCACTCCAGCTGGGCAACAGAGTAAGATTCTGTCTCAAAAATAAAAAAGAATTTACATTTGAGTTTTGATTCTGCTTAGCACAATTTTATTCTATCCAATTTGGGGGAGTATATTAATGTAACATGGCAAGATACTGGTGCAACAAGGTGGGGTGAATGCATGGTTCAGGGAAGCCAGTTAGGTCACTAATGCTGTGCCCTTGTCTTCCGAGCTCCTGACATCTGTGAGGACTGACAATGGGTCTCTGGAGCACAGGCAACAGGAACAGGTGCGCCCAGGCAGCAGCGCACATCCCGCCTCAGGCTTTGTAACAGCAAGTGGAATTGTTCATGTTTGGATTAATATGTGCCTAAGATGCATTTTATTAGAAATATTTTCATCTTCCATGGTAGATCCATCAAACTGAAGTTAATTGGCCAAAAAATGCTAAT
This sequence comes from Ateles fusciceps, assembly GCA_036589455.1. Classification (NCBI taxonomy): domain Eukaryota; kingdom Metazoa; phylum Chordata; class Mammalia; order Primates; family Atelidae; genus Ateles; species Ateles fusciceps. The sequence continues at coordinate 8,122,212 of JAZHEH010000586.1, forward strand.
GATCAGTTTTCCCAATTGCTACTTCACATATTAAGAATTAGGTGAATGGAAAGCTCTGTGAAAAGCATGATTATGAATGAGGAAATGCTTTATAATAAAATATGGCCAATCTGATTTGCAATACCCATCCTCTCACCATCTCACCAACAAATGTGCATTAAAGGCTCAAAAGAACACACTTTATTGTGGGTAGTGTATTAAGCATGTGCTGTTCTCCAGACAAAGGTGAGGCAGAGAGGTGGAAAAATTTCCCATGAGCACTCAGAAAGGAATGAGAACACTGAGTTTAATGACGGAGAATTATAAGCAAAGTCTGCCTGTAGAGGAGAAAAAGTGCAAGAATAAAAATTGCCTTGTGTAGGAAAGAAATTTGTTATTGCCCTGACGAGATTAACTGCGGTAATTGGCACTGTGTTTTTTTTTTAACATATTGTGTGCAGCCCTGTAGAGGCGGTGGTAATAAATAATGTGCAGTTAGCTGCTCCATTGGTCATTTGCAGCTGTATCACAGCCACCTCCCCCATTCAGGGAAGATAAATGTGATTTAAATTAATAGCCAGTCCTAAATAACTCCTCAGCTGGTAAATGGCCCATTTATCAGGCCCAGACAGGCAGTGTCCTTTGATTCATGCCCCCCCCCCTTACAATGTGAAGGGTGCGTACAAAAATTGTTATTACTTTTTAATAAAGTGTAGCAGTCAGTCTTCAGTCATTTATCAGAAGCAGTGGCATTCTGACAAACAGAAATATCTTAGCAGTGGATGAATGAGAGGGATAAAGGACACATTTCTCAACAAAAATAATCACTGCCTAAATAATCTCATAAAAGTCAGTTTTTAAGTACCTTGAAATAAATGTATTCAGAAAGATACAGCCCTTGTGTGTTGTAGAAATGAAACCTAAACAAACTCTTTTCATATTCACCTTCGCAGAGAGGAACAGCTTTGTTATTGAGGCCACCTCTTTGTGTGGTAGGGCTTCTAATGCATGCGGAACCAGTTGCAGACCCACCTAGACCCTGCCACAACACCAATGGGGAGTAGGCAGACACCTCATGAATGTGCAGCAGGGACCTGCAGGCGGAAAGCCGATGCTGGGAAGAGGCGATGAGAACAGAGAATGTGTGACAACTTCCCACATTTTTAACACTGAAACTCTGCTGCAATTTTTAATATTCTCCTCTTTCATATTTTCACAACAGCAGTGTACTTGGTTGGATCTTGATTTATTTTGCAGCTGACAACTCTCAGATTCCATGCTTTTGAAAATATACATGCAATTACCCACATAATTGGATTGGTCAGCAAAAATTACGAGGGAGGCTCAAAGCCTTCTCTCCACTGAAATGCTTTCTCTCTTAATTAAATAACAAGTACACAGTCTCCAGTGTCAGCAGGCCATCCTTTCAAAGACGTCGGGTCGGAGGCTGCTGAATGCCGATGGCTTCCTCAGCTGTCTCCTTTGTGCTCCTGGATATCAGGCAAAACTCGAGGCCTCCCCACCGCTGCCTTTGCTACACATGACCACTGCGGCGGCAGGAACCTTGGCCAAATCGACTTTTGTAGGGCACACAGTGACCATAACCAACGAGTTAGCAACATCAGAAAGGCTTAGGAGTGGAAGGTTCTTTGCAATTTGTAGCGCTTGAGCTATGATACAATTTCCAAGCCTCACCAAAGTCTGACTTTCCAATGAATTGACGTATCTTAAAGAAGTGATGACTGGAAATCAATCTAACTCTTACGAGAAACTTGAGTTTCTTCCCTTCCTACACGGTCTTGCTCCTTTCTTAAGTCGGTCTAGTTATAAAGGATTTTACCTCTCCAGATTAGTCCAAATCTTTATATTTTAATCCATTAAAAGATATCGAAATCTCTATTTGATAGGCATTGTTAAATGAATTAATATTCATGAATGTGTTAGGAGGTCAGAACCGTGCCTGGCAAGTACTATACGACTGTGGGACATCACTCCCTGATGGTAACACACTCACGCACCGCTAATGTATGAAAATGGAGCAAAAGGCGATGCAGATGAAATAAACAAAAATGAAAATAATTGAAAAGGTCATGCATACCCTTCAGAGGATTTGGGGTTTTAAAACAAATTTCCTCTGGCTGATGTGGTCAAAAGCCATAACCAGGCAGACTGATCAACTTGAGCCCTGTCGCTGTTTTCAGAGATGTTTATTCTACTGAAGACTATGGCTTCATTCTGGATACAGGGGTCACTTAACCTGTCCTAGGCATTTGTGTATGCTGTGAATTTTCAGCTTCACAGTATCAGCTCACCACACAGAAGAAATGCCAAGGTTGGCACTACAACTCGATGTCACCAAAACAAAAATAGGCATTTTGGCCAAAAAAAAAAAATTGTGTTTTAATAAGGCATATATTCCCACTCCTAAAAATGACTAAAAAATTATGTTGTGATCGCCCCTGGTTCAGGCTCCATTTACAAAGAAGGGCTACATTTTGCATCTTGAGGTGGGCGTTCCTAGGAAGCCAGCGGCTCAATCCAGTAAAAAATATTAAAAGTTTCCTTCCTGCTGCGTCAGTGCAAGTCCTGGATCTTCCGAAGCGGTGTCACCTGGCAATATATGGATTGTTAGAGCAGGCACACATTCGAAACATCTTCTGCTGTATCTGTAGAAGAATGTGACTTTTAGCTATCCAACTAAGGGGAATTTTAAGGGAAAGAGTTCTTGTGGGGGAAAAGGAATAGCTTGTACTGCTGCTGTCAGAGCTATATTTGATTTCTTTTTTTATTAAACCAGTTTCTTCATACTTATCATTTGAAATATATTTTCTATCGATGGGTTAGTGTTTTAATTTGTACACTCCAGTCCCTCACTGCCATTGGCTACAGCAAGAGATTCCCTGGCCCCCAGTCGGTCTGTTTCACGTAAACAGGATGTGGGGGAACGAGTCAGGGTGCAGGAGAGCCTGTCCCCTGTCCTTAATGCAGTTCTTAGAAGCCTCAATAATGTGAATTTTAAAGACAGAGACGCTTTGCTTGCACATTTTCTGGAGAGAGAGCAGGCTGGCTCAGCCTCCAGCGTTAGGACTCAGGGGCTAAAACAGTCTCCTCCATCAGGGACTTAGACTCTTCCATCAGTTCCACGGTAAAGAATGTGAGCACTCCTAAACCCCCGGAGAATTGGCCGCCCTGCGCTTCCTACACAGGTAATAGTCAATCCATTAACCTTTGCTTCCAGCTTGACCTGCAGCCTCACGCAGCTCCTGTGCCCCCTTTTAATACCTTCCCCTCAATAGTTGTCCACCCGCAGCCGGAAGGGCAGAGCAGCTCCTTACCACGTCGCCTGTGCCCTGTAGTAATAAGCTTCAGCTCCCTTTCTTCCCACCTCCTGCCTCACTCCAGTGTCAGTGACTGTTTTTCTTTCTTTCTTTCTTTCTTTTTTTAAAGAAGCTAATCTAAAAAGAGCTGTGGAGGCAGAGGTCGTGTTAAACTGTAACGCAAATGTTATTCCTCGATTATCTGGCTGGGGTAAATGTCAACTGCTCCGGGCTAAAGCAATTGGAGAGCGCGTGCGGCTGGAGGCCGGGCTGGGGCCTGCGCTGCTCGGGGAGCCTTGCTGCCCCGGCTGCTCCCTCCTCGCACGTGGCCCGGCCTGACCAGCTGGGGCTGAGCCAGGTGGCTGCATTTTCCTCTCACCCTGAACCTTCCCTGCGTGCACCTGTCTTTAATAAACACCTCTGGTAAGTGAAGGCTGTTCCCTGAATGTCACGGGTCCTGTTGGAAAACTGGATAGCCTTTAATAACAAAGGCAGCGTGCACTCCACCCCCCACATGCATGAACATACTGGGGATTTTCCTACAGAGGCTGAACGAGTTCCACAGAGTAAAAAATACTAGTACACTACGTTAGAGTAAAGCCTTTATATTTCACATGAACATGCGTATCTTACATTCCAAAGAAAATACCAAGATATAAAAGGAAGGGAATTAGAAAATGCCTGGGTGCCCTTCTAGCCAGCTGACGGACAGGGGAAACCTCAAAAGGAGAAGGGGCCAGACCTGTCTTTGGGAGAATGAGGTGGGACCTGGCCACCATGGCTGTCGTAGCCGCCTGGGCTTCTCCACAGCATCCGTTCTCATCCTCTTCCAGGAACAAGGTGGGGGAAGAACCCGGCCGGACCCTCAGTGAAGAAAGCTTTCCAGTTACAGGCCCTGCACTGTCTTGAAGCCCACATTTTTAATGTCCCTGGTGGGGGAGGGCACAGAGCACTCCCTCATGGTCCAACAGTCAGCACTGGGGTGGGACGGGGATCACAGAGCCACCCAGGAGGGTGAGCATGGGAGGGCGATCCCTGCCACAGTGAAAGGGGAGGCCTAGAGAGGGACGCATCACAGTCTGTCACAGCGTGGATGCAGGCGTAGGTTTCACTTTTGCTCTCTTTCTTACCTTTTTAAATTTAGTTTTTGGTCCTGTTCCCTGGGTGACAGGTGAATCTTATTACCATCTAATTTTAGGTGTAGGGATCCAATTATGTAGGTATTCGTAATTTAAAGTCGGCAGTGGCAGGTCACATGCTGTCCAAATGACAGGGCATAAAGAGCAGCTAAGGCTCCTTCTCCCCGGGAGGTGGGCAGCTGGCACGGCCGGTGCACAGGCCCCTGGGCTCACGTGGAGCCTGAGAAGTGCTCCCGGTGAAGGTGAAGGTGCTCCCCAGATCTCGCTTCAGACCCAGGCTGTCTAGCCCTGGCACCCACCTGTGAACCCCGATGAGAACCCTCTTCAAAGTGCCTGCCCCTCGGCAGAGATCCTGGAGAATTCTGGCAGAGACAGGCAGGCCCTGAGGAAGACAGCTGTTTCGCAGCAGGAGGGTTCCATGTGAGGTTAAGAAAACCCACCATGGAGACCATCCTGCTTGGCGGCTGTGAATCCCCATTTCTGCCCCCCTCCGACACATCCCAGGCCCCCAGGAACAGCCAGCGAAGGGCCCACCAATCCTCCTCACCCTCCTTCGCCATGTTCCATGAGATGACTTCTGGAGCTCGGTTACATGGAAACAAAATGCTCTAAACCAGCATTTCTCAGATTACCTGTGGGGGAAAGGCTGTGTGTGTGTGTGTGTGTGTGTGTGTGTGTGTGTGTGTGTTTAGTTATTCTCCAACTGATGTGTACGAACACTTTCTAAAAATATTTACAAAAATTTCTAGCAGAAGAAAATTGTACACTCATAAATTTCCATACTCACGTGCATTTTAGTACTGGATTCAACAGACATAAAACTGCCCTGTCCAGTTGTTAAAAAATACTTTCTGTGCTTCTGTCCTGTTTCTGTGCTCATCTCCTGAGTCAGGAACAAACAGTGGTCAGGAGAGTTTGTACTCTCCCCAGAGCCCAGATGACGTGCATGTCTTTAAGCAAGATTTATTCATCTAGAAAAGACAACAAAAACCCAAGATGCTGGTGGGAAATAATGGCAGCCCTAAAGCCTGCAGTTCACCGAGCGTGCACATGCCTCAGCTCTGCCAAAGATGGTTTCCTGTTGAGGCTGTGTAAAGTATGAGAATTTTTAAATGACTGCTGCACTATTTCAGATGCCAAAGCTAAGGGGTAGGGGAGGGTTGCCTGCCCCAGGTGAGAGCACAGTGAGGGCAAAGCAAAGGTACATCCAGGAGCATGTCCCTGGTCCTGGCCGGTGGCCCTCCTGGGGTACAGAGTCATGAGGGTGGCCCTGTCCCGGGGGTAGCCAGGCCACACAGATGGCTGCTTTCCCCAAGAAAAATCCACCTTTTCCCTTTCCTACTCTCACAGTGGCGTAAACAAGGCATGGTTTACCTAATATTTAGAAGAAAGAATAAGGCTGGGTGTGGTGTCTCATGCCTGTAATCCCAGCACTTTGGGATGCCGAGGCAGGTGAATTACAAGGTCGGGAGATCAAGACCATCCTGGCTAACATGGTAAAACCCCGTCTCTACTAAAAACAGACACACACACGCACACACAAAATAGCCAGCGTGGTGGCATGCACCTGTAGTCCCAGCTACTCAGGAGGCTGAGGCAGGAGAATTGCTTGAACCCGGGAGGCAGATGTTGCAGTCAGCCAAGACCATGCCATTGCACACCACCCTGGGAAACAAGAGCAAGACTCCGTCTCAAAAAATAAAAATAAATAAAAAATTTATAAAAAGAATAAAAAGCTACATTGTATCTTTTAAAATTCAGAATAAAAGTTGCATATATGCTCCACGAGTTTTTAGATGCGGAGATAAACATGGCTTACATTGAAACTGATGATTTATGTTTTTCTCTGTTCCGTGAATATTAGATATTTGCGCATTAAAATATAGAGGAAGAATTTAAATCTAATTCTAGCTCTTTCAAATGTTTAATTGTATTCTAATTTTATGATAATAAATTAAAAGGTTATCATGTGTTGATGTAACATCTTCCTTCAAAAGAATTTCATGCATTTGTTGAAGAAAAAAAATGGGCTTTGCCAGCATCTTATAACATATTTTGGTGAGATGACCATAGATGAATTATTTCCCATAATAATTAGCATAAAGGGCACTGCCCGGGGACACTGACTATTTTAAAGCATAATTTACGTTGCTCTCTTCCTTACAGGACTTTGCAGATATTTATGAAACTCCAACATTTGTGTCGCTTCTTTTTATCTTTCTGTTCACCCGGCCCTGTTACAGCCTAATTGAAATACAATAATTATAAATGGGCTTAGTTCCTCGATTTAATTTCCTTGCAAGCAGTGTCATTTATTTTTCTTTGGCTTTGTTAACATGCTTTAATTAAAAGATTTAACAAAGCTAAGAAAACAAAATGCCACTGGGGGCATTGCACCCTGGGTTCCTTCTGCAAAACAACACTGTTTGGCTGTGTTCAAGTTCATCTTCTAAAGGGTAAGAGAGGGAAGCCCTCATGTACAGAATGAATAAAGCCATTGCCTTACAAGCCCCATGGACACAGAGCATTGATTAGCTTCAGAGGCGGGAATGGCACAGAGCTCAGGAATATGAGCTGCCTTTGTAGCTAGCACTGACGCAGCCACAATGCATGTCTTTGGGTGGGTAGTTAATTAAGCTGAACCTCCATTTCGTCATCTCTTAAATGGGCAATGATAGCTGTGCCAGGCAGCTAGTGTGAGTAATACATGTCTTATTCTGATAAAATCCTTACTTAGAGTAAGTCTCTGGTGCAAGATGGGTAGTTAATCGCCAGAAAATGTGTTTCCTAAATTTGGATAAATAATTTAATCTACAAAATTAAATGTGCTAGTATAATGCCAACAAAATATTTTAAAATATGTTTCCACATCTCTTAAAAATGCTAATGATCAGCTAATACTAAAAAATATTTTAAGTTGATTGTACAAATATCTTGTGTGAACACAAAATGCAGTAGTGCAGTTCTGGATTATTTAGGTACATGGCTGGATTTGCTTTGCTCAAGTCTACAATTCAATTTAGGAGCATCTTAATCCCCCTGGGTTGACAAACAAGAGGAAGCAACACAGAACACCGATGAGAAGACAGTCCTGAGGTCAGGAAACCATGCCACGTCTGCTACCATTCAGCAACATGAACTCGAAAAGTCACTTCAGTCTCCCCCTGTAAAATAGGCAGGTGGAACTTATCAGCTTGCAGAAAAGGAAGTCCTTCCAGCACAGAGAAATGGGGGTGGCTTTTCCAGCATAGCCCACACAGCCAAGTATCTCACAGTGTTCAACTTTCACCACTTAGAATCCCCTTGTTAGATGAGTAGCTGGGTTATCAGCAAAACATGAGCCAATAACTTGCTAATAACAGAAGAGATACTGGTAGGGTAGCAATCACAAATATGTATAATTGCTTAAGAAATCTGAGTGCTCTCAGGATGAGGAACAACGTGAAATAAACATCAATATAAGGCATAGTCTTTGCAATTAAAACTCCTTTTCTCTCGTTCGGGAATCAGCCATCGAATTCAATCTTACCCAAAATACCCTTATCTGCAAATGGAATTTAGGCACGCGGCATACAAACATGGGCTGAGCTTGGGGGTAGGAATCAGAAAATGACCACAACTGGCTTGGCTGCATTCACCTGCCTGATATTGAGCAAGACCTTTCATCACTCTGAGTCTCACTTCCTTTCAATGGAGGTGATAAGCATTCTGACATTTTCAGAGACAAACAAGATAATGGGCACAAAGATGTTTTGAGAACTGTAAGATGCATTGCAAATGTTAGTCTTTCAGTTAGTATTTTATTTCAAATTGTAAATTATGATTGAAGAAAACTTATTGGTGGAATTTGAGCTTGAATTGGATTCTGAAGGATGACTAAAATTCAGATAAGTGGAGATGGCTCTCAGGTGGGGAGTTTACTCCTGGGGGTTTGGGGACCGTCCAGGCCCCTGCCTGTGGGGAGCAGTCACCGGGTGCTGGAAGCAGTGTAAGTGGCGAGTGTTAATGGTAAGCAAGGGTTGGTGGCCTTGGGAACCGAGCTTGCTTGCTAATACATTAGGTGAGCACCACCATCCCACTGCTATATGGCCACTCCCACTTATACCATGCCTTCAGTAGTTTATAAATCACACGTCAGAAAAAAAGACCATTTGGGGATAATGATAATCATGAAAAACTACCAGGAATATCTCTAAATATCTCAAAAATGCCCATGCCACAGTGGCACAGCAGGCAATATTCTACTGTGCTGGCATCTGCCCCTTGGTCTTCTGTGCATTTCCACAAGGGGCTCTGAGCATCCCAGGAATTTTCAGGGGATATAGACTTCAGTATTTTAAGTGGTATACATGAGCAAGCAGCATCACATATCATTTTCCTTTCTATGAATCAGAAAACAAAGAACATACAGTCGCTACAAAACTAATGAGGAAAATGCGAACACTTCTATTACTCCACAGTGTGGATACAATATGGGCGACTAAAGGGAAGACAGTTACACATGAAAAACATTATCAGCCTGATTAGCTTCTGGATTCCACACAAAATGATTTCCTAAAACACATCATGGATTTAGAACTTTTTGACAGCATCCACGAAAAGCCATTTGGAAAACTAACAACTTACTGAATTTTTTTAAACACTTGAAAGTCGATTGATGCTCTTTTGATAGCTTACACCATTGTCCTATACTTTCTGTTATTACACAGATGCAGTATTATTCCTCTAGTATTCTGTTATTACACAGATGCAGTATTATTCCTCCAGTATTCTGTTATTACACAGATGCAGTATTATTCCTCCAGTATTCTGTTATTACACAGATGCAGTATTATTCCTCCAGTATTCTGTTATTACACAGATGCAGTATTATTCCTCCAGTATTCTGTGTTGCCTGATACATTATGACACTGTTTGTTGGCTGTGGATATTGCCTTTTCTTCCATTTTTTTCGTGGTCTCAGGAAGGAAAGCAAAACAAAACAAAAGAATGCTCTAATGAAAACAAATTCATTCTAGCTTTATTCATTCAGCAAGTATTTATTGAGGGCCTAGTCCATGCCAGGTGGTTATGGGTAACGACTATTTGAGAACACTGAGTTTGTCGGGAACAGAAAGAAGGGGCTAAGGCTCAGCACCAAGCCAACAGCACAGGATTGGAGTGCTCAAACAGACGGCCACACAAGTGCTTAGAGACAATAAAAATTCAGCAGTAGATTTTAATACAGAGAAAATAGGATTCTTCAATTACAGAAAAAAAAATGAAAGTTGACTTTAAAGCAATTTTTTTAGAAATTGAAAATTGATGCTATTGATAGAATGAAATAATTGGTTCGTATAATAGCCTTCGTATTGAATGTGTTAAGTTTATTTATCCATGAGTCATTTTTAGAAAGCCCCTTATGTGCCAAGTGATAAAAAGAAAAACTAATCAAAGTGAAAATATTAGTCCTCAGTCTGTCTAGTGGGGAGTAACTGTAAAATACAGTAGGATAAATTGTATAAAAGCAGTACTTAGAAAAAATTCTACCACTGCAAAAGTGATTTAAAAAATATGAAGAGATATGGCAAAAAATTCAATCCATTAAAATGGAATAGCAAAACATATAGTTAATATAAATAAATATATAATATAAATTAAAACATATAAATAAGTACTATAAATATAACTTGTAAAACATGTCTTATTATATTTTATGTTTATAATACATATCTATAGATAATCTATAACAAGAGTAAGATGCAGGAGAGAAAGGACCCAAAAACAGGGGAAAAACAAACAATAATAAAAGGGTAAATAGAAACCCAACCATATGGATTACATTAAATGTAAATGGTCTAAAAGGCAGAGATTAACAAACTGCATCTGATTTAAAAAGATTCAGTTCCAGACTCTTGCAGTAAACCCATTTTAATAATAAAAATACAATAAGTTTGTAAAAATAGTTTTTAAAGTTCTATTTAGACACTAATCAAAAGAAACCTGGAGTAGCTATATTAAAGTCAAAGCACAATTTGAAACAATAAATATTGCTGAGATAAAAAGGATATTACATAGTAATAAAAAGGTCAATTCACCAAGAAGACGTAACCATTATAAGTGTGTCTGCACCTAACAACAGAGATTCAAAATACATAAAGTAAAAACTTGCAGAATTCAAGAAAAAAAACTACAATTACAGTTGGAGACTTCAACATTCTCTTGGCAGTTAGACAGAACTACTATTTAAAACAAGCAGACAAATGCAGAAATAACTCACAATGATCTGAACTACTTTATCAACAAACCTGCCCTAATGACATTTGCAGATGACTTCATCAGACAATAGTAGGATACAGATTATTTTCAGGTGTATCAGCTGAACGTTCACCAAGATACATGGCATTCTTCAATGAACCATACAACAAATTTTAACAAAGTTAGAATAATACAAATAGTACAAAGTATATATTAGACCATAATGAGATTAAATTAGAGATTAATAATATAAATTATTAGGAACCATCCCTAGATATTTGATAAAGAAAAGACTTCTAAGTAATGTATGAGTCAAAAAGAAAATCATAACAGAGATTAGAAACAAGTTTTATATAAATCAAAAAAATTAAAAAAATTAAAATTTGTGAGATGCAGCTAACACATACATAAAAGAAAGTTTGTGACATTAAAATGTTTATATTCAAAAAGGAGAATATCTCAAATCCATGATCTAAGCTTCTAGTAAAGTAAAACCAAAGCAAGCAGGAGGAAGAAACTAACAATAAGATCAGAATATTGTGGGATTGAAAACAGAGAAATAACAGAAATAAAATGGTTTTTAAAAACAATAAATAAAATTGACAAATATCTGGCTGGATTGGCTAAGAAAATGAAAAAAAAAATACAAATTACCAGTACATGAATAAAAGGGTCACATTAGTCACATTACTATAGATCCTATGAAAATTAAAAGGATAATAAGGAAATTTAACAAATAATTTATTCATAAACTTCACAATTTATGTAAATGAAATAGATAAATTCCTTGAAAAATACATGCTACAAGAAACTGATTGCAGAAGAAACAGATAACTTGAATGATCATATTGTGTTAAAGACATTGGTTTTGTATTTGAAAACATTCCCAAAAAGACAACTCCATGCCCATATTAGACCAAATATTTAAGGAAGAAAAACTACTGATTGGGCACAAACTTCTCTAGAAAACTGGAAGGAGGGATCAATTCACAAGTTCTGTGGCTGGCATTACCGGATACAAAAACCAGAGAAAGACATTACTCTGAAATTATGGACCAATATTACTCGTGAATATAGATGCAAAAATCCTCCACAAAGTTTTAGCAAATCAACTCTATCAAGATATAAAGAGAATAATAAAACAAGGTCAATGAAGTTTATTCCAGGAATGCAAGACTGGTTCAACATTCAAAAATCAATTTATGTAATTCGCCATATTCACAGACTAAAAAAGAAAAGCCATTTCAATCATACAACAAAATCCAATGACTAGTCCTGTTAAAAAACTCTCAGCAAATTTCTTCACCTTTGGGATGCCTTAATCTATAATCTATTATAGATCTATAGATCTATTAATGTCCTCTTTAAAAAAAAATCTTCAGCTAACATTATACTTAATAACACTTTCTCCCTAAGATTGAGAACAGGCAAGAATGTCTACAACTTTTATTCCTTTTCAACATTGTACTCAAGGTTCTAGCAAGTGTAGAAGGTCAAGGAATAGAAGCAAGACATTCAAAACTAAAATAAAGAAATAAGTTTGTTCTATTCCCAAAGTGAAGGAGAAAATTATATAAGGCACAGAGACAGGTAAAGGCTTTCCAACGGAAGGAACGCTGGAGCTGAGATTTGAAAGTAGGGTTGAGGTTTGTCATCAGACCACAGGAGAGAAACATCCTTCAAGTGGATCCAAAGAACAAGGAGAGATTCTGGTGTATTCGGGATCTGAGGTGACTGCAGAGTGCAGTTCCTATGGATGAGGCAGTGATGGGGAAGAGGTACCATGGGTGGGCAGGGTCCTGCCTGCATGAGCGCTGCAGGTTCTGGAGCATGTGCAGCAGATGCAAGACCATGGCATGTGGGAGAGAGCGAGGGTGGCCCCCCCCTGGGTGCCAGTCCTGATTTTCTGAATGTGCTCCTTGGGAAAGTTTTTCCCCCCACTTTTCTGAATTTCTTCTCAATTTTTAAAAATCAAGAGACTTCACACCAAATAGTGGGATCTGTAGTAAATGGAAGGAGGAGTGAGTTTACATCTCTGCATGAAGAGTCCACTGGCAGGTGCTGGGAGCTGCATTTCCTGTAACTGGGTGACAGTAGCTGCTGTTCTCTGTGGAACTCTGCACTGAGTGTGGGGTGCGAGAAGATTGGAGTGGCTGGATGCTGGGTGCAGGGGCTGGGAGGCCTGGGAAATGAGTAGTCTGGACACTGTGTGGGTGGAGTGGAGGAGACAGGCAGAGAGACCCCAGGAGCTGGATTCACCACGTGGTGCTGGCTGCTGGGAGAAGAGCGAAGAGGGACGCTGGGCTCACCTCTGGGTTCCAGGTTGTTGCTTGCACTGACCCTTGTGACCTTGCTGTCACCATCATAAGCACTCTCTCCACTTCTAACACATATTTTTTAATGAAAATTTTTATCATTAAAATTGATTAACTTGCCATGCTCTTGCAAATGCAGTACAGCTGTTAAAGAGGAACATAGGTGTATCTGTAGGGTAGAGAGAGCTTTGGTGGTTAACTCTGTGGACCACAGTTTCCATGGTATGACGGAGAAGTGGTATAGACTGAAGAGATGCTGAAGCGAAGCCCTATGTGGACATCTGGCATTTCCACCCCAGCTCAAGAACACAGAAAATTCTTCTCCCTTTTACAATAATAACCAATAGAGTGCTCACTCTGTGCCGCAATTTTCTAAGTATGATAGATGTGTTAACTCTTTAATTCTCACAAGTGCCATGTCATTATTCCCGTTTTAAAGATGAAGGAATGGGGTCCAGAGAGTGGAAATCACTTGCCAGGAGATGGAGAAAGTGCCCCGCAGAGCTAGGATTGAACACAGGTCATCGGAACCCTGAGCCTGAGCTCCCAGTGGCAGTAAGCACAATCCCGGATACAATGCTTTGGAGAATGCACTTTTAGGGCACAAGCCATCAAACCAAGTCAATTTCTTTGTCTACTTTTTACAGAACAGAGATTTTTTTTTCTGTTTCTTGAAATTATTTTTAATAATTATCTTTCAACTTTTTTTTGTTTTTTGTTTTTTTGTTTTCTTTGAAATGGAGTCTCACACTGTCAGCTAGGCTGGAGTGCAGTCACGTGATCTTGGCTCACAGCAACCTCTGCCTCCAGAACTAAAACAATTCTCTTGCCTCAGCCTCCTGAGTAGCTGGGATTATAGGTGCCCACCACCACACGTGGCTAGTTTTTGTATTTTTAGTAGAGACAGGGTTTTACCATGTTGGCCAGGCTGGTCTCGAACTCCTTATCTCAAGTGGTCTGTCCACCTCTTCCTCCCAAAGTGCTGGGATTAGAGGCATGAGCCGCTGCTCCTGACCCCATGTAATATATGTATATATATATATATATATATATATATATACATATCCACACATACATTAGTTTTAACAATATCAGTTTTCCTGGAGTCAAGTTTGCTGTTATAAAAATTATCAAAAAGATTTCACTATTTGGCCAAGTTTTAGTCAATGATAAATTTTAAGGTACAGTTTTGTCAATGTCAGTTCTGTTTTTCTTGGTTATTAACACCTATGATATTCGTTATGATTTCCCTGATTTCTTGTTTAATGCATTAGAAAATTAGGAGCAATTCTTCTCATGGATCTCAGATTTCCTTTGACCAGCAAAGTGTGAAGAATCTTAACCTCAGGGTTGAATGAATTCTCTAAGCGTGGAGGCAGAATCATGGGTCACAGCTCTGTTTTCACCTTAGCCTTTCATAGGCCATCTTCCCGTTAGTTGTGTTAGTTTCTTTTGTATGCTGCCTCTCTGATCCAATTCCTTAGAAGACTTTTGTTTTATTTTGTTTTAAGTGCAAGATAGAGAATCAAAAGGCTCACTAATCGTTACAACATATGAGGGAGAGAAAAAAACCCTTAAATTAAGAGCACTGAAAAACAAAACAGCACACACACGGCAGAGGAATACACTCTGCTTTCTGAGAAAACCTCTTCTCTCTCCAGAAACATCCCTTATTTTTTAATTTTTTTAAATTGTATTTTATTCTTTGACGACTGAGTCTTATTCTGCAGCCCAGGCTGGAGTGTAGTGGCACAGTCTTGGCTCACTGCCGCCTCCGCCTCCCAGGTGCAAGTGATTCTCCCACCTCAGTGTCACAAGTAGCTGGGATGACAGGCATGCACCATCATGCCTGGTGAATTTTTGTATTTTTAGTAGAGATGGGGGTTTCTCTGTGTTGGCCAGGCTGGTCTGGAACTCCTGACCTCAGGTGATCCATCTGCCTCAGCCTCCCAAAGTGCTGGGATTACAGGCGTGAGTCACTGTGCCTGGCTGGAACCTTCCCTTCTCCCTCCCCTTCCCCCTGGAGCACCAGCCCCCCTCACACTTAGCAATACTCAATAGTTAGTGCCCTTCTCGTTCTTTTAAATATATCTGCTTCATTCTAAATTAAATATGCCAAAAATTGAGGTTGCAGCTCGGTTAATTTGTGTATGTCTTTAAAAAATTGTGAAGAATATCTGGTTCTCCAAAGAATAGCCCCTATCGGAGCTCTCCATTGGCTGGCTGTCCTGTGCAGATGGTGATGACGGTGGCGGATACCTGATAGCATTTCCTGCTCCCAAGCAGCTCTCGGAAGCATGCTTTGAGCTCCCGTTACACAAAAGTTGTATGCTTAGGACAGATTTTTCAGCGTGTTGAAGGTTTGTGATGACATGTTCCTAGAGTGTGCTTTTTTTCAGGTGACCAGGACCAGAGATAGTAAACAGGGCTTACTGTCTGAGTGCCTGAGGAAATACAAGGGCAGCCAGCCTCCTAGAAGGCCCCCAGCCTGGCCCCGGAGCAGGTGAGAGGTCCTGTGCCGCTGCTCAAACTCCCCAGCAGGACGGGAGACACCGCGGCCCTCATTCAGTCCTCCGACCGGACAAGCACCTTCTGCTCAGCCTTGGAGATGCTACTCAGTTCTTTCCATTCTGCCCCCATCTGTCCATGACACTTAAGTGCAGGAAGCTTCCTTCCCTCTGCTCTATTTATCTTAAGTAAATGCAGCTCTTGGTGCAGCCCCCATCCAGCCACGCATTAGGAACTTCCTTCTCCCTTTGCATTGTTCAGGAACCTTGGGGGATGGGGTCTTTGTCGTTCAGGGCCCCATGGGGGAGTTGTGTCTGGTTTTCAGCTGCTCATGCCAGGGCCTGATGCTCTATCCCAAGGCCGGGCCTTTGCCGCTGGCCAGCCAGCCTCCTGGTGAGTGACTAAGCCCCCAGGGGTGCCCCTGGCAGGCCCAAAGCTGCAGCACTCAGCATTTCACTGTCCCCTGCACGCACCGCTGATTCTGGAGCCCGGGTTCCTTGGGGGACTGTTGGGACTGACTGGCAGGTCTCTGCCACAGGAGGGACCCACCCCAACTCCAGGTCCCAGAGTCACAGGCCTAGCCTTTCCTTAGGGCTGTGCCTCTGCTCCCCCAAATGCCATACCTTTGAGCCTATTTAGCTCTTGTGTCCAGAGCCCAGGTTTCAAAACCTCCTGTGTCCCAATACTCCCTTGGGGTAAGGAAGAGCCCGGCATCCAGGTCCGCAGTGCTGTTGGCCTGACCTGGTCTGTGGGAAGATAGGGTGGCAATGTTTCCCCTGGGCTTAGGAGTAGGTGGTGCCAGGACCCCTTAGTGCATTGTACATGTACATCTCAAGCTCCCTAAAATCCTGAACTGGCTGTCCCGCCGCATCACACAGCGTGCCCCGGCAGGCTTCCAGCCCTGGTGTCCTCTTGAGCCCAGCGTGTAGAGTCAGCTGGGAAGCGACACTCTGGTCATTGCAGCACAGGAGACAGAACTGGGAAGTTCTTGAAAGGGGGCTCTGGACGTAGCACCAGACAACCTGGACGGGTCCTAGGTTTACTGACTTACCAAGTTCTTTTCAAATAATTGACTTGCAGGTGTTTTCCTCTTTTCTTTCTGAACTTAGCAGTGAATGACACACCCGAGCTGGACCAAGGGTCGGGCAGGTTCAGATGCAGGATCCGGCCGTGCCAGCCCTCCCAGCCTGCCTGAGGAGTAGAGCCAGTGAAGTGCTGGAGCAAGGGGCGGCTAGGGGCAGGGAGGCAGATGGGGTGTGGCCAGGTGATGCTCATCAACACGGGGTTGTTTTCTAGCAGACTTCTTGAGGGCAGGGCTCAGTCACTGAGGCCCAGGAGCTCAGGGCAGAAAGCGGCTGCCTTGATGCCTAGACTGGCTCTCCTGAGCCCTGCAGTCTCACTATGACCACCACAGCGTGGTGGCCTTTGAGAATGCTGAAACACCTGGACCGATGGCAAAACAGGAGGCATTCCCTTATTCCCTAGGAGGACGTGCAACAGGCATGAAGCTCTCTTCCTCCGTGCCCCACTGAGCAAAACCCTGGGGGGAGCGTGCAGATAGGCAGGCCACAGGGAGTGTTTCTGGGCTCCGACCCTACTGCAGCATCTAGGGTTGAGTGTTCACAGCTCCCAAAGCCCCAGTGGACATGTGCTACAGCGTGCTCTTTCAGCTTTGCCATCTGCAGGCAGCTTGTGTCAATCCACTCAGTAAGACCCTCTGCCTTATCTCAAGGACAGAGGGCTTTCTGTATTCCAGGTTCTTTCACTAGTGTACCAGAAAAATGGATCACATGTGGGCTTGGAGGATGGGTGCAAGGTTTTACTGAGTCATGGAGGTAGCTCTTAGCGAGGTGGATAGGGAGCCAGAAGGGGGATGGAGTGGGAAGGGGTCTTCGCCTGGAGTTAGGCAGCCCAGCGTCCAGACTCCCCTCCAACTTCCCCACAGAATTCCATGTTGTCCTGCCGGCGATGGCCTTCTAATGTCTGCTGGGGTCTGCTGGTGTGTTCTTCTGCTTCTCTCGATGTCCCACTTGTGTCTGTGCCTTCGAGGGTCTCAGGTTTTTATGGGCACAGGATGGGGGCCATGACAGGCCAGAGTGGCCTTGGAAAAATGCAACAGGAGTACCTGTTCTCACTTAGGTCTGTCGGCACAGGCCTGAGGGTGGAGCCCTCTCCAGGGACCCTGCCCTTCTCTACCCGACACTTCGTTTCCCTCCCGTATCAATACACGACATTGTTTCTCCTGTCTGTCTGCAGACGTCCACCTCCTCCACATTTAAGGAAAATTATGACGATACATTAGTGAGGGGCAGGGAGTGATCCTCACCACTGACTTCACAGAGAAGACATTCAGGGAGGCCTCCAGAACATCGATTCTGCTCTCCCCGAATTCACATTCCCTGTAACACTGAGAACTGAGAAAGCAGGTGCAGGGGACACGTAACGATCCCATCGTTCTCTGTTTGACAGTTGTGGAAGAGGATTAATAAAGTCCTGTTTATAAAGGCGCTGAGTTCCTCCAAGGATAAATATCAGGGTGTGTGTAATCAGATCAGTGTGGAGAGCGGGCCTTGTGTTTACCCAGGAAGGCAGGAGGAGGCGCGGCCTCTTGCAGCCCTGAAATGTTCTTTCTCCCCGGCACACGCAACACTCCAATCACCACGAGATGCCCCCACCGACGGGGCTGGGGTGAGTACTGAGAAGGCCAGTCTGAGTGACAGCAGGATGCCCGGGAAAGGCCAGCCCTGCATGAGTCCCAGCAGGGAGCCCCTGTGGGTGATTCAGGGAGAGCTTCACAGAGGGAAGTGGCTTCTGCACCGCACAGCAGGCTCCTCACAGCCAGGCTCCCTACAGCCTGCCCTGAGCTACTCTGCGACGCTCCCAGATGCCCCCCTTGCCATCCAGAGCCCAGCATTAGAGACCCGGGCTATGCAGCAGGGACCCTGGTGATGGGCTGCTCACCACCTGCTCAGTGAAAACCTCTTTAGAAAACGTACAGTCATTTCACCTCTCAAGCTGAAGAGCAACAAGGAGACGGGCTGCATGAGGAAGCATGCAGGTGCTTCATCCCACCCTAGTGGCACATGCGGGGTGTTCCGGAGCTTACGAGCGGGAGTGTGTGGAGACGCCCAAATACAGCCACCAGCTTGGCTCTCATCATACAGGTTTCTGGGTGGCAGCCCCAGCATGCATGGTCAATTCAAGATAAACGGAACAGCCCAGCTCAGCTCACCTGCACGCACCTGGGAAATGCTACGAGCTGATCCATGGGGCAGGCAGTGCTGATGGACAGTCTTCCTGTGTAACCCTTGGAAATGGTAGACTCTTATTCAAGAACCCTGGCACCATTCTAGATATTCATACGGGCATCATTTAAAAATTACTTTCAACAACTTTAGATTTACTAAATGACAGCCATAAACAGATACTATCATGATTTGGAAAATATGTATTTCCCATGAGTCCCCTATAAAACCTATCTTTCTATCAGAACAGTTTCAAATCTTATACTCCTGGAGTTATCAGTTTTAAGCTACGTTTTTATTCCATTGCATGAAAATAAAGTAACCAAATCCAAAGTTAAATCTCCGGTCATTACCCACAGCCCCAGCAATTCCCATAGAAAGTTGTCTGCCTTTTTTTCTATAAAGTAGTGAATGATACTCTCCAAGTGCCCACGCAACTTTCTATTTAAATCCAGAGCTGAAGACAGGATTCAGCTTGTCAATGCCATAAAAGGAAATAGGAACAGGCCCGTTAAAATACCATGTACGAGACAAAAGAAAATACAAATCTTTTCCCATTATAAGAAGAGGATTAAGAAAACTCTAGAAAATAAGGACAGTGTCATTTCAACATATATTTAATGTGCCCTGTCATGTATTTTAAATAAATGAATGCCTCCCCTCAAAATACAAACAACAGCAAACAAACAAAACGAAGCTTTGCTGGGAAGGAACAGACGACCCCGCCGTGCGCCAGGAAGGCTGAGCTGTGCTATGGGTCTGCGTTGGTGCGTGTAACGTGGAAGGCCCCAGGCTGCGTCCCCAAACACTAAAGAATTAGAATTCTCTAAATCCAGGGAAAGGAGCTAAGATGGTTGTGAACTGGTATCAGACACGTAGCTGCTTAATACTTTCAAAACATATGCACGTCAAGCACCACGCCGGTGAGTTTTGTGAGAGGCACCAGGGGAGACGCAGAGCTGGTAGAGGTGCCAGGGTATCGGATGCCAGGCTGGGTGGTGCCCAGTGGCCTGGACCTCCCGGGCAGGGTGTGGACTGTGCTCCAGGGCTGCGGTCTGGGCCAGGCGCAGGAGAGTCCTGTGGTGGCAACAGGTTGTCGGTCGGTGCAGAGGCTGAGCTGCCAGCAGGAGACCGGGAGAGAAGACACATTGGCCACACTTCTGTGGACCTCTGCACAGGTCACCATGCGGGAGGGATGGAGACCCTTTGCGTCAAATGTGAGACATGCCACCCACTTGGCAGGACCTGGCTGGTCATGTCGGGGCACTATAGCATCAGGCTGCTCCTGGCCAGTCCCCGTCGGGGGAAACCTGGGCGAGGCTTTGAGTTGCTGCTGCTGTGGAGGGTGGAGTCTCAGGCAGTGGGAGTCGGGGAAGGTTAGGGCAGGAGGGAAGCACAGGAGACAAGGGCGTGTGGAGCTGCCGGTGCGTGCCGCAGTGCCTTATTCTCCACGCCCACAGGGCCGCAGGCACCCCTGCTCTCAAGGCGCCCCTGGGCAGGGCAGGGAGGTGAACAGCCCCCACGCTGAACAGAGCCCGCCTCCAGCAGCAGGTGCCATCCTGCGTGTCTGGCTGGTTTGCCCCAAGCCATGGGGAGACAGCGCCTTCTGGTGCCGGCCGCGTGGGGCTGGGGACCTGGCCGCAGAGTGTGGACTGTTTCGTTTCAGCTGCAGCATGTTCTAAAAGAGGGCACACAGAGCTCCCAGACTGGCTCCAGTCTCAATCTGGGGTTCCATTAGTGTTTACACCTTCTGAAAAAAGAAAGGGCATTCACCCTATGGCAAGCATTGGCAGGCCCCAGTCTTTCACAGGCACCACCGGCCAGGGCTTCCTCCTGCAGTTCAGCAGGGGAATGTCCTGCTCCTCCAGGTGGGTCTCGGCAAGGGGCTCTCCGCCTGGGCACTGCGCTCATCTCAGGCTGCTCACCCTCTGCTGGGGCTGCGTCCTGTGGCCCGAAGGCTGCTGAGTGCAATCAGGCCTCTACCTACCAGGTGCCAGGAGCAGCCCTATGGTGACAGACACACTCTGCTCAGAGACTCAAGGATTCCCCTGGGCCATGATGCCTGGATGGAGAGCCTCCCATCTAGACTAAGGTTTACGAGAAGTGGGGGAGGAGGTGTGGGGGTCTCTGTGTGTGTCTGTGTGTGCCTTTCTATGTCTGTGTGGCTATCTGAGCCTGTGTGTGTCTATACCTGTGTGTGTCTGTGTGAATCTGTGTCTGTGTAGGTCTGTGTGTCTGTGAGTGTGTGTGTCTGTGTGTATCCATGTGTGTATTTCTGTCTGTGTATATCTATGTGTCTGTGTGTCTATGTCTGTATCTGTTTGTGCCTGTATCTGCTCCTGGCCAGTCCCCGTGGGGGGGAAACCTGGACGAGGCTTCGAGTTGCTGCTGCTGTGGAGGGTGGAGTCTCAGGCAGTGGGAGTCGGGGAAGGCTAGGGCAGGAGGGAAGCCTGTGTATCTGTGTCTGTGTGTCTCTAACGGTTTGTGTGTCTCTGTGTCTGTGTGGGTCTCTGTGTGTCTCTGTGCCTATGTATCTATGTCTCTGTGTTTGTGTCTCTGTGTCTGTGTGTGTCTCTGACGGTTCCTGTGTCTCTGTCTGTGCGGGTCTGTCTGTGTCTGTGCAGGTCTGTCTGTGTCTGTGCAGGTCTGTCTGTGTCTGTGTGTGTCTCTGTATGTACATCTCTGTGTCTCCACGCCTGTGTGTCTCTGTGTCTGTGTGTATCTCTGTATGTATATCTCTGTGTGTCTCCACACCTGCGTGTCTCTGTGTCTGTGTGTATCTCTGTATGTATATCTCTGTGTGTCTCCACACCTGTGTGTCTCTGTGTCTGTGTGTATCTCTGTATGTATATCTCTGTGTCTCCACACCTGTGTGTCTCTGTGTCTGTGTGTATCTCTGTATGTATATCTCTCTGTCTCCACACCTGTGTGTCTCTGTGTCTGTGTGTATCTCTGTATGTATATCTCTGCGTGTCTGAGTGCGCTTGAGGGCAGGTTAGCTGCTCATGCCATGGCCGAGCGATCGAGAGATCTTTAAGAGGAGCCTTGGGGCATCGGTGCTCATGCCCGTGTGCAGGGCCCTGGCAGGTGATTCCATAAAGGCATCCATGCAGAGGACTTGTAGCCTGAGGGCCATCGAGGCCTGGAGTTTCCTTGGAGGGTGGAGGAGGTGGGTCCTGGGTCAGGGCTGGGATGGAGGGGACCCCTCTGAGTCAGAGGCACAGCAGCATCACCAGTGTTAGAGAACCTCTGAGTGGTAGGTCCTGGGGTCAGGGCTAGGGAGGGAGGGGACCCCCCTCTGAGTTACAGGAGCAGAGGCATCGCCAGTGTTAGAGGATCTCTGAGTGGACCTTGACCTGATAATTCTAAAAAGAAAGAAGGTGCTTGGACCAGGGCTCCTTCTGAGACGTCGCTGTCACTGCCACAGGACTTCAGGCTCCGTTGCTCCAGCTCACTGGTCCTTTCCAGTACAGGGGGCGTGGACAACAGTGGGAAGCCGGGAATGCCACCTCCAGCCTGGCCTCGTCCCCTCTGCAGCTCCTCTCTGCTGCAGCAGGTGCAGCTGTGCCTAAAGTCACATGACTGTGAAATGCGTAGTCAGGGACAGGATGGAACCTGGGCTGTGGAGGCTGCTCAAGTCCCACACCGACCTGCATGATGCCACTTGCGTCTCACTGTTGGCAGCCCCTGGGCTGGAGGGAGAGCAGCCTCCCTGTGGAGCACACCCTGGCTGCAATGTGGCCTGGAGGCACCGCTTACCTCTAAGGCTTCCTTTCCCCCTCCAGGAAGCAGACATGACCCTCCCCCAGCCCCGGCCAGCAGGGATCCCTGGGCCCCTCTGAGTGCGACAGAGCCAACAGGTTCCACTCCCCGTAGAGCAGTAACCAGCCAACACCCCCACGCGGCAGGGTTTGCAGTAGAGAGTTTAACAATTGCAGGGCACTGAATGAGGAGGTGGAGGAGTCCCTCAAATCTGACTTCACAAGGAGTTCTGGGTTGGGGTTTTAAGGGATCATGGAGGACGAGGGGCTGGAGAATTGGGGTTGCTGATTGATTGGGGTGAGGGGCTTGAAATGGTCAGGATGTGAAAACTGCACTCTTTAGTGAGTCAGCTCCTTCCAGGGTCCTTCGAACCAGCTGGCCCAGAATTTCCCCCAGATGTGCAGGACCTAAAAGAATGTCTCAGAGGGAGAATGCAGCATTTCACGATGTTCACGCTGCTCTCTACAGAGCTGTTTAGGGGAATTGTAACCTCGTGGCAGGGCCTGTGAGATTCTGCAGCTACAGGCCCCAGCAGCTGTGAGGAAGGGACAGAGAGCCAGCTGCCCGGTGACTGCTGAGTGTGCTGCACACTGGGTTTATTTTCTTCTCTCCCCCTTCCCTCCTTCCCTGACTAATTTTAGAAAATTACAGGAACAGCTTCACGAGCAGAGCCGCCCCACACGCCTGGCTCTGCAGGTAGGTGAGGGGCACGGCTTGCCTTCTGCTTTTGGAGAAAAAGTTGCCCCCAAAATGTAAAGCCTCACCCTATTCCTTACAATGTGTTGAAAACAAAAGCTTCAATGTATTTGCGAAAACCTTAGAAAACAATCACAGAAACCCCTCAGGTTTGGGTCTAGGATGTAAAGAGGCTGCGGCACACGCAAACCTTTGAGAAATTGGGTTCCATTTCAGAAACGTTTCTCATGTCCAAGGGAAGATGTGGTCAGAAGGCCAGGTGGAAGCCCCGTGGAGTCCCAGGTGAACGTGGGGGTGTCCCACAGGGAGTGTTCTCTGCACTGCCCGGCCCCTCCCCACTGCCCCTGCAGGCTTGGCCAGAGCCAAGGCACCCTCAGCCCCACAGCTGATGTGGGCATCTCAGCCCCTCCCTGGCAGGGCGGGCACCACCAGACGGGCTCCCTCACAGCCCCCTCAGTCCCGCTAACCCTGCCATGGCCCAACCCTCCTCGCTCTCCTCCAAGTGAGACAAAGCCCCTCCTTCGAGAGCACAGCTCTAGAACCGCAGGTGCAGGAGTTTCCGGAAGAAGCTGGGGAGTTGGCTGTCTCAGAGCCTAGGGTGCCATGAGCAGACCAGAGTCCTGGCCTTCCCCGCCAGCCTGCCTTTGGGACTTAATTTCCCCCAGGTGCCTCCTTCCCTGGCCCTTATCTCTGTTGTGTTCAAAGCCCCCATCGGGAAGGGCCAGTTTTGCTGTGCTGTGCTGGGAGGGCCCTCACTCCCATCCACACCAGGCCATGCGAATGCCCTTCTCCACTTGGAGCCAGGCAGACACTGCCAGGGACACACAGTTCTAAGAGTAAAGACAGGAGGCGTCAGCACCAGGGATCATCCTGTGGCCCCTTGTCCAAGAGGAGATGGGCACAGTCTTCCTGGAGGTAGCTGGGTGTGCTGTGATGGATTTGTGGCCGCCCCTGCCACCACTAGAATAAAGCACCCCGAGACCAGAGAATGGCTTTCTCCCTCCGTCTTCTTTGTACCCCCCGGGACAGCCTGGTCTCTCCTGTCTCCCCTCTTCCCAAAGACAACCTCAGCTGCTCTGAGCAGAGCGGAGATACCAGGAGAGAGGAAGGCCTGGGCTTTCCACAGAGGACCTTCCAGACCTCCTCCTTCCTCCCGTCGCGTCCTCCACAGCCAGGGGCCTCTGGACCATGTGGCCCGGAGTCCCGTTCTCTGCGTCCTAAAGGACCCAGGCAGTTCCGGCCTCTCTCTGGGATCATCAGCATTCCCTCCTCCGTCGTCTTCTCCCAAATGGCGTTGTCCCACATGTGGCAGGAAATGCACCTCTGACCATTTTTAGCCTCCAACTTGGCAGCACTGATTACACTCGCACTGTCGTGCAACCATCCTTATCTAGTTCCAAAACTTTTTAATCCCCCAAAACAGAAACACCACCCCCTGAAACAGTATTTCTGCAGCCGCTGGGGACCCCAAATCCACACCTGCCTCTGTGGTTTGCCTCTCCTAGGTATTTCCTGCCCTTCCCCTTTGTGCCTGGCTCATTTCACTCAGCACGGTGTCCTCAGCGTCCATCTGTGTGGCAGCATTAGGCAGAGCTTCCTAACTTCGAAAGGCTGAATCACATTCCCTCCTGTGGCTGGACCCCCACCTACCGATGCGCCGACGGGCATTTTAACAGGCACTCTGACCGACTGCAACCAGCAGCCTTGCTTGGCCTCAGGTCATCCTTCAAGGATGTTTCCCCACCTCCCACTTACTCTTCCATTCCAGAGATGTGCCCGGCACTGCCTCAGTGTAGCTTCCGGGAGGCACCAATGCCCCATGATGCCAACCTCCTTGCCCAGTTCACCGGTATTTTTCCTGGCCTCTTGCACTCCCTGGCACTGTCAATGCCCCGATTTCTTCCCCAGCCTGTACCCAATCCTGCTCCAGATCAATCCCCACATCAAGTGCCCTCTCCTCATCCTGTCTCTGAAGCACTGGCTCACACCCTGCTCCATGGCCTGGTCTCTGATCTGATCTTTATGACCGAGCAAACCCACCTCTCCCTAGCCCACAGTGGTCACCTGTGGGGACTCAGTCTGCTGGGCTTTGCAGCCACCCAAGTCCTTTCGAACGGAACCCCTGCCCCACCCGCAGCTGCCCTGGGCAGTGGGGTTGTCCCTCCGAGAGACGTCCAGATGAGCCAAGCTCAGCACGTAGAGGTGTGGTCAAGGGCGCACTGTGGGAGGTGGCTCCAAGGAGGGTGAGGGGCCAGCAGCGTCCCAAGTTCAGGGCACAGGTGTTCTGAGCATCTGGACCTGGGGTCAGCAGGGTCTCCATGGGGTGCCGAGGACCCTGCTCCCGGCTCCCAGGCAGCCCAGCCAATTATGTGACCATTGCTGGCACTCTGTCAATTGACTAGATGAATACTGCGATTTATTTCTGTCTTACGCTACCTGGAGTGTCTCCTGCTGAAACTACCACAAGGAATGCAGGTGGGCATCAGGAGTGAGCATGGGAATCAGGTCTGGACAGGAATGGAGCTTTGGGTAGGCTCTCGGGCCTGGGCAGGCAGGGGGTTGTTGAGGACCCAACGGTGGGCACTGGCAGGCCACAGTCCACAGAAGCTGAACAGCCTGCTAAATTTTCACCTCTGGCCACCTGAAATGACGTACCCATCAAAGGCGGGGCGTTGGTATCAGGTAGAATAAAGGACATAGATTTAGGGCTGTAGGGCTGTGTGACTTGAAAGGGAAGGGGGCCCTCAAAATGCCCTCTGCCTGGATGGGGCATGACTAGGGAACCTAGGATGGTCCAGATGGCACCTGGGTGTCCCAGCCTCTCCCCAGGCTCATGCTGAGGGAGCTGAGCATGGATTTGCAGATGCTGAAGGGCAGGGGAAGTGATGCTAGACGTCAGTCCGCCAGGCCCCTCCTCTCAACATCGGAACCCTGGTCAAAGGAGAGTGGGGAGCCCAGAGGGAAAGGTAATAAACAGAAGAATTTGGGTGACTCAGAGAGTCCTCAAGCCCCCAGCCCCAGGGGCCCCCTCCTGCAGGGGAGGCAGCCTCCCCGCTGCTTCTGGTCCGGCCATTCCTGCCTTGCCTCCTGGCCCTGTTGGGATTTGTGTGAGATGTTTGCTTCTGTAGGGATGCCAGCTCTATACCTGTTCTTTGTGGTCAGACATACAAACTGAATCAAACCCCAATGTGCCCTGGGACAGTAATTTGCAATATCCTAATAATGTACCTCAGCAAAACCTTGGAGCGTAAATGTTGAAATGAGTTAGGAGAACAAGCAAAAATAAAATAATCTTAGATTGGGTTGAATGTATTAACACATTTGTGCAGCTACCGAAAGTTTCTAGATGTGGTCACTAAGCTTAGACGCTGGCTACGTTTTCTTCTCTTGCCGAGTGGACTGAACAGAAACTCGGTCTTGCCAGTGGCCTATCTTGAACCAAATTGGAAAACCAATTCTTGGAATATTACAGGGGTAGAAACTCAAATCTCAGCAGACGAGGGTGAAGGACGAGATTTGTTACGGTGGCTGCTTCCTCACCTCACTGCACCCCAGCACGTCCTTTCCCAGCATGGGGTGGCCACCATTGTGGGTGGGGCTCCAGAAACTCTGAGGCCAACTCCTATTAATGTCCTGTCAATTGCCTCTCACCCTGGAGATGAAGCGAGGAGGCGCCTGGGGAAGGGTCCCAGGTTTCCGTGAGAATGGTCACATCCGGGCCGAGCGAGGCCCTGTGGCAGCAGCTATCTGCAGGCGGGTGAGCAGGCTGATAACCAGAGATCCTCCCAAACCATCTGCGAGGGGCCACGGGATCCCTGTCCACTCGGGGGTGAAAGAGAGGCCTGCTGTCCAGCCCAGCAGCCTGCACCCAGGGCTCCGGAAGAGACTCCAGAAGGCGTCCACCCTAAGTGGAAAAGCTCTTCTCAGTCACCTGGTTTCTGCTTCTGCACCCACTTTGGTGGGTGCTCTCCAATCACCTCCTAGAGATTCTCAAATCTCGAGCCTTATGCCAGGGCCAGGGCTGGAGGGAGCTCCCCCCAGGGAGGAAAGCGAGGAAGATGAGGCAGGTGCTGTGTGGGGGAAAACCCGCTTCCTACAGGTGAATGCCTTTTAGTCTTGGGTTCGGGCTCCTTGCTACATTTTTGCTACAAAGTTACTAATCTACTTAGGAATAAATGGTGGTTTATTTTATCATCACAGTGCAAGACAGTAACGGCAAATCATTTCGAACTTCAAAAACGGTTTCGGAATCTATTTGTCAAGGAAATTTGAAAGATAGAAACCATTAATTTGGGGGTAAACAGGAGAAAAAAGGAGAATAGGATTGTCACTAGTCTAGCATGAGTAAAAATCAAATCAAGCTTCCCCAGGTTACTGAGAACAATGTCTCTTTAGCTGCACGTTCCCAGGTTCTGGGCTCCCCCGTGCCTTCGTGAAGCTGTGTTTGCCTGGCTTTGCCTCTCTCTCATCCCTAGTGACCTAGAGCCGCGCTTCGCCTTGTGGGAGTGACCCTGATTCGCAGAAGCATGGCACATGAGTCTGGATCTCTGCATTGTGGGTCACGGTCACCTGGGGCTTTGGAAGGGCCTGCAGGCTGGATCCAAGCTCCTATCCTCTGTAGCCAGCATCACCCCTAGGCTTGTGGCCACTTTGCCTTGTTTCATAGTTGACCATCCTTAAAATGGATAGAGTAACACTGTGAAGTAAGCAGTAATTCAAAATAAAAGGGAGGGAGAGTCCTGCAAAGCCAGAAAAATAAAAATACTTTTAACCAAGATGACAACTCAGAGTTTTATTCAACAGGTGTCTCTTGTAGAGATGTAAAAGCCTCTTCCCAGTTGCTGGCAATTCTTCTGAGAGTGGTTGCATTTTCATTTACGAATGGACCTTTAGCCTGCAGGAAAGGGCCCCTGGCTTTCAGGGCAGGAGGGCACACCTAGCTTCTGAGGAGGGGAAAGGGCCCCCATCCCTGCCCTTCTGTGGCTGGGCTGGGCTCCTGCATGGGCAGAACCCAAGGCCCGGCAGGCAGAGCTCAGTGAGCACCACTGGGGCTGAGCCTCTGCACAGCCTGGGGGTCCGAGGACTGGCCACCCACAGACTGTCAGCCTCTGGAACCTCTGTGGGGGGTTATGTCTCCAGGGCACATGTGTACTTAGCCTGTTCTCTGCCTGCAGCCCGGCTCCCCAAGAAATCTGGTGCCCAGGCCATGGGGCAGCCGGCAGCTGCAGCCCTGGAGGAATGCCATCACCATATTTCTGCTGGTCTGCTGATCACCTTGAGCCAACTGCCACCAAGCACCAGGGCCAGGGTCAGCCTGGAGACAGAAAGGGCCACAGACATGGAGCTGTGTGGACAGGAGGCCGGGCACCGTTCACCAACAGAACGGCTCGGGCCCTCGTCCGTCCAATTTTCTTTGTGACAAGGTCCACAGACAGTACATGGGCTTTATGTGTTTACAACGAGCAGCGTTTGTGAATTTTGCTCTTACAAATAACATGAATAACTAGAGACTATCTTCTACTGCTTTCATTTTCTGCTAAGATTTTTAAGGGTTCACCTTAAAATTCAGAAAAAAAAAACAATTTTTTTGTTATCAAAAATAACTCATACTCCATTGACCCAGGATGTCTGAGGCTGCTTTTGGGCTGCCAGTCAGGAGCTCGTGCAGATCAGGCAGTTTACAGACACACATGGCTCACTCTCCTCACTTCCCTGGGAAGGCAGGAAAAGAGCCTCAGAAATTCTCACCCTCTTTGTCCTTTAGGGTCCGGAACGGTCTATCCTCATTCTAGTCATTGCCAGTGTGTAAAGTAACTTTGGTAACTGGAAAGTTTGCCATGGGGTCAAGTCACCAGAGTCAATATCTACACCACCCCCCAACATGGCACCGAACACTGACCCTACTACGTCTGTATTCATATGGCTCCATTGGGTAAAGTTGTGAGTTTGCAGTTCTCCTTCCTAGGAAACAGGAATGAGATCTGTTTTGCTGGCTTATAGTGAAGCTCAGGCTAATTTAACAAACCTAAAAACGAGACTCCTACTCAGGAATACGTGTCATACAACATAGTTTGTTTTGCACAAATATCAGCCAAAATCCATGTTAGATGCTACACACCCAAGGTCCTTGTTCTTTCCTTCGAGAGAAGCCTAGGAAGAACATCTGGTCTCTGCATGCAAGATCAGAGAGTGACAGGACTAGGCCACCTTCATACATGATTAAAAAGACATTTTAAGTGAGGTTCCAGGCTGTTTAAGGCTTCACCTGACATCTTACAAAAAAACATTTATTCTTTGGGAATTCACCTGCAGCTTTTAAGGTTCTGATTGACCCCAGTGTGGAAGCACTTGGCCCAAGTGACCTTCTTGGATACACCGAGGTGTGGCCTGGGGGATCTGTAGGGAGGCTGGACTCTGGGTCAGGCTGCAGAGAGCCAAGGGGACCAAGGAGAGGCTGCACAGTCTCAGACTCCTGCAGTCCAGCCGCCTCCTCTCCACAGCTAGGAAACGATGCTCAGGCTCCTAGGGTCTTTGCAGAATACTAAACACCACCAAACACTGCACGTTAGTGAGTGGACACACAGGCTCCAGCATTTGTGCTTTGCAAAACCAACCTTGCTTGGCAATAGAGTGTGAAAAGCACTGGGAGGTTTTAATTAGATTTCTGGATTTCAAACCGCAACATGCAATATAGGCTTTATGAACAGAGAGATGAGTAATCATTTCAACATGAAGTCTGCGGTGGAAAGAATGGATTCAATCACTTCCTTAATCAGACATCTTCAGGGTTCAAACCACACTCAGGGTGGCCGGGAGATTTTATCCTGCATTCCCCGTACGAGAGAGTGAAATGGTGAGCAGGAAATTGAACTGTTCTTATACAGGAAATAACAGCACTCTGTCAAAATCTACAGAAGAAACATGTGTTCAAATTTTCTTCAATGCTCAACGTATCTAATCAGGCAGCCAGAGGGGGGGTAACATTACAGGAGTCATGGTCCCATCAGCTCAGGGCAGCATCCTGTAGCACGGGGTCAGCAGCTGAGTGTCCTGGATTTGCAGAAATGGGCTGGATAAGTGCAGAGGTTTCTCCCATAAGCAAATATACAGCCTATACAACGTGCACGAGCGTTATCGACATGTGTATGTAACACATGGCATCATATACAACAGGCAGAACATAACAGAATGCAGTGACTATAATGTCATACATACATATGGAATTTCAGCAAGTCTAGGGCAATTCTTGTTGCCTCCCTTTATCTGGAGCTCTCCCCTTTATTTGGGTTGCGAATCATGAATAACTATTGGCTATGACTATTTTTCTTTTTTTTTTTTTGCACAAGCTGAAAAGTTTTCTATTGCATTGCACAGTTTTTACTATCTAGTAGTCATCATTTGATGTTTCCATATTTCGGGTACTGTGAAAAATGCTGCAATGAACATGTGGGCATGGATAGCTTTCATTTCCTTTGGGTATACACCCAGAGAGGGATTTCTGTGTCAGGTGATAGCTCTATTTTTTAATTTCTTTAAAAATCTTCACACTGTTTTTATTTTTTAATAGTGGCTACACCAAACGGCATTCCCACCTATGCTGTACAAGTGTTCCTGTTTCTCCACATCCTCACCAACACCTGTTACCCCATCTTTTTGATAACAGCCATTCTAACTGGACTGAGGGGGTATCACATCGTGCTTTTGATTTGCATTTCCCTGATGATTAGTGATGCTGAGCAACTTTTCCTGTAGCTGTTGACCATTTTTATGTCTTCTTTAGAGAAATATATATTCAGGCCCTTTGGTGTGATGTAGGAAAATGATCCCTTTAATCTCAGTCTGAGTCATTATCTTTAAGTAGATTTATTAGGGTCAACTCTTAGTTGGGTCTTATTTTCTGATTTACTCTGACAATCTCTTTCTTTCATTGTTGTATTTATACCATTTAAATTTAAAATAATTATTGACTTATTTGTATTAGTATCAACCGTATTTGTAACATTTGTAACTTTTCTGGATGTTGCATTTGTCCTTTGTTTCTGCACCCCACCCCCTTTCTGCCTTCACTGGCAGAAGTACTATAAGATTATATTTTATTTCCTCTCTTAGCATTCAGTTCTCTTAAAAATATTTACTGTGCTGAGTGTGGTGGCTCATGCTTATAATCCCAGCACTTTGGGAGGCTGAGGAGGGTGCATCACTTGAGGTCAGTAGTTCAAGACCAGCCTGGCCAACATGGTGAAACCCTATCTCTACAAAA
Source organism: Ateles fusciceps (assembly GCA_036589455.1). Classification (NCBI taxonomy): domain Eukaryota; kingdom Metazoa; phylum Chordata; class Mammalia; order Primates; family Atelidae; genus Ateles; species Ateles fusciceps. The sequence continues at coordinate 8,153,670 of JAZHEH010000586.1, forward strand.
AAAAAAAAAAAAATAGCTGGGCATGGTGGCACACATCAGTTATCCTAGCTACTCAGATAGCTGAGGCATGAGAATTGCTGGAATCTGGGAGGCAAGGTTGCATTGAGCCGAGATCACACCACTGCACTCCAGCCTGGGTGACAGAGTAAAACTGTGTCTCAAAAAAAAATAATTTTTTTTTTACTTGTTCCAGACTTTTCTCAAGGGAATGTTAACTAATGCAAGTCTATTTTGAAATACCAATGTGCCACGTGTTGTTGTTGTTGTTTGTTGTTTTGAGATGGAGTTTTACTCTTGTTGCCCAGGCTGGAGTGCAATGGCACAATATTGGCTCACTGCAGCCTCCGCCTCCCAGGTTCAAGCCATTCTCCTGCCTCAGCCTCCTGAATAGCTGGGATTACAGGCACACACTATCATACCTGGCTAATTTTCATATTTTTAGTAGAGACAGGGTTTCACCATGTTGGTCAGGCTGGTCTCGATCTCCTGACCTCAGGTGATGCACCCTCCTCGGCCTCCCAAAGTCCTGGGATTACAGGCGTGAGCCACCACGCCTGGCCAACCACTGTGCCACTTTATTCAGAGCTCAGGTGCCTCACAGCAGGGCAGTCTCAGGTCCCTCCACCATCCTTTAGGACACATATTTGACTTATCCATATGCTTTAATCACTCAATGCATTGGTACCATCATTACTTTATTCAGTTATCTTTTAAGTAAATTAAGAACAAGAAGAATAAAACGTTTCTGTTTCTTCTCTGATGCACTTCTGTTTTTTATATACATGTAAGTTTCTGACAGATATCATTTCCTTCTCCCTGAAGAACTTTACTATTTACTGAGGGTAGGTCTACCTGCAATACATTCCCTCAGTTGTGTTTGAGAATGGGAATGACTATTCTTCTTGAAAAAAAAAAATTTAGATTCACATGAAATAATGAAATTGGACCCTTATCTTATACCATACACTAAATGCATCTCAAAATGAACTAAAGAGTTAAATGTAAGAGCTGAAACTGTCAAACTCCTAGAAGAAAATGTAGAAGTAAAGCTTCATGACACTGGTCTTGGCAGTGATTTCATAGATATGACACCAAAAGCAAATTATCTGAGTGAGACCAAATCCAACTACAAAGCGTTTGCCAGCAAAGGAAACAGTCAACAGAGTGAAGGCAAGCGACACAATGGGAGAACATACCTGCCAACCATGTACTGAGCAAGGGACTCATGTTCAAAATAATGGTCGGCTGTGGTGGCTCCCACCTCTAATCTCAACACTTAGGGAGGCTGAGGCAGGTGGACTGCTTGAGGTCAGGAGATTAAGACCAGACCAGGCAACATGGTGAAACTCTGTCTCTGCTCAAAATGGAAAAAATAGCTGGGCTTGGTGGTGCACATCTGCCTCCCAGCTATTTGGGAGGCTGAGGCAGGAGAATCACTTGAGCCCAGGAGGCAGAGGTTGAAGTGAGCAAGATCACCCCACTTCACTCCAGTCTGGGCAACAGAGGGAGACTCTGTCTCAAGAAAATCAAAATACATAAGGAAACCCTGCAACTCAATAGCAAAAAAAGTAATAACCCATTTTAAAAATGGACTGCAGACTTGAATAGACATTTCTCCAAAGAAAAGATACAAAAGGCCAACAAGGACAGGAGGTCCTCGCTTAGTGTCATCGATAGATTCTTAGAAACGGCAACTTTAAAAAATGACACCTAATGAAGCTAATCTTACCACAGGCCAATTAATGTAAAGCAGGGTCTAGTTCCTCCAAGTTCTTCCTATTTCCTGTCGCTAAAACCATCATCAAACTGCTAAAGACCAACACACTTATAATAGTAAGCACTGAAATAAACATGAGCTGTACATATTTAAGAAATATTAATAAAAACAAGTAAGATAATTATTGAACCAGTTATTTCAGTTCAAGGTTGCAGGGAGACAGAGTCTATCCCAGCAGCTCAGGGCACAAGGCAGAAACGAACCCAGAGCCGTGAGGGAATCTTTCTCACCTTTTTCCTGGTGAGAACCTGATGTGGTTTGGGTCTATGTCCCCACCCAAATCTGACATCAAATTGCGATCCCCAGTATTGGAGGAGGGCCCGGTGGCAGGTGTCTGGGTCTCCCTTGCTGTTCTCCGCAATAGCGAGTGAGTTTTCACCCCCTCTCCCTCTCTTCCTCCTGCTCTGGCCATGTAGGACGTGCAGCTTCCCCTTTGTCCTCTGCCATGATTGTAGGTTTCCTGAGGCCTCCCCAGCCATGCTCCCTGGACGGCCTGCAGACCATGAGCCAATTAAACCTCTTTTCTTTATAGATCGCCTAGTTTTGGGTATTTATTTATAGCAGTGCAAGAATTGACTAATACAAAACTAATGAGGTTGCTGGAAGTAAAAATGATTAAAATGTAGGGTCTCCATAAGACTGCGGTCCTCCAGGAGATTCTCACTCTCAGCTTTCAGAAATTCACCAAAATTTGTATTTAAGAGTTTCTACAGTTCATGGCTCTTGGGGCCCTTGCTTCAGACAAGCTCATCTCAGCTGAACTTTCTGCATGTGCTGCCTCTTTACAAATTCACTTTACTGATGGGTCTAAAGAAAGTCACCGATTTTCAGTTTGTTCAGCTTTATCTTGCTGTAGGTTGGGAGTGAACCCTTACACACTCTTAATGTGTTGCTGCAGAGGCCAGAAGTTCACATGTATCTATGTTCATCTTCCTAAGTCATTGAAATAAAGGTAAGCACAGATCAGTAATGAAAAAGTAGACAGTCCCCATTTATAATGTTGGATTTAGGATTCTTCAACTTTACAATTCTGCAAAAGCAATACACATCCAGTAGAAACTGTACTTCAAACACTCATACAACGATTTTGTTTTACACTTTTAGCCAAGTATTCAGTAAATTGCATGAGATATTCAACACTATTACAAAGTAGGCTTTGTGTTAGATAATTTCCCAACTGTAGGCTAATATAAGTCTTCTTATTTATTATGGTTAGGAAGGCTAGGCTGGGCTATGAAGTTCAGTAGGTTGGGTTTATTAAATGCATTTCTACTTGTGATACTTTCAGCTCAAGAATGGATTTATTGGGAAGTAGCCTCATGGTAAGTCAAGGAGCATCTGTGTATACAACTTGCAATTAGCATGAGACATACACACACACCCCACATTAAGCTGCCCAAATAGCTCAAGTACCTCCACTATCTGTCCACACTCACCTGTTTCCTTGGCCTGTACCAGATCTCATCAGCACTCATCACATCATCATATAGGGCCCTCAGATGCCACCCTCAAAGCCCAGAGCCACTACCACTCTCTCCTCTGCACAGAAAGCCAACTCTAAACTTTTATAGGGTTGGGCTGTGGGAGGTCTTGCTTGGCCTTTAAAATTTATCTAAAGTCATTGTCTCTGTGAAAGCTAACACTTAAATAGATTGAGTAATTCATTTATTTGTGCATTCCATTAACAACCAGTCTCAAAGGGCTTACAATGGCTCAGGGCTGAGCTCATTTCTGGGGGAGCCCCTGGTTCTGGCTCCACATTTCACAGATGTGGGAGCTTTGATACCTGGGATGGCACTGAATGTATTACTCCTTGGGTTTCAGTGATGTCTGAATCCATTCGGCCACTCCTGGAGGGCAGGCCATACTCTTTTCCTCGTCCTCGTGTCCCCACACACCTCTGCGAGCCCCCTTAGGATTGCCTGATTGCTTCAGTAAACACTTTGTTCTGAGAGGTTCAGTTCTACCACTTATGAATGCCTCGATGGCTGAACAAGAAGCCCAGATGAGAGACGTAGGCATGGGGGAAACTGGGAGGACTTGGGGCTGAATAGGGTCTCAAGCTGAATGTATATGCAACCAAAGCCTATTTTGATAGCGTTTTTAAGAATTTAGAGCCATATTAGTGTTTCTAGTCCAGGATGCAGAAAGCAAGTACAATAATAATTTTTCCTTAAACTTGGTTTGATTAAGGATCAGGTACTCTTTTCATACAACTGAAATGCTTTCTGAAATGTTAGCTGAAATGTTCCCTCCACCTCAACTAAGAGCTGGCTATATTAGGAAACATCAAAGATGGGTGAACATGTTGTGCTGTTACTGAAAAATTGTAAGAAGTGGGATTGTTAAAGAAATGAAGAGAGAAGTAGGGAAGTTGCTGTCGCCATGGCTGTAGCATCTGAGACTACACAGGGAATGCTCCAAGCAGGCCTAGAGAAGGGTGGGGTGTTTGTGGGGGAAGGAGAGGGCAGGAGAGACACCAGGCCCTCCTCAGCCCATGCCTCTGCGCTTCCTTGGTCCAGCCCCAGGCCCCAGCTTCCCCGACAGCCCAGGGGCAGTGGCCTGAGCTTTCTGTCCTCATTTCTGTTTCAGAGAAGGAATGTCTCAATGAAGCCCAACCTTTTGTTTCTAATAGTTTTGTTTGTTTGTAATAGTATTTCTTCATATTAAACTTGTTTAAAAAAATCACTGGGTCACACTTGGGACCTATGATAGCTCCTGGAAGATGCACAGAGGTTCTGCCTTCTCAGGGCTTGCAGGGATGAAGTGTGTTTTAAAAGGTGACCCACTGGCTTACCGTCAAGCACAGTGCTTGCAGTATCAGTCAAGCACATAACTGTGATCATGTATTAGTTCGTTTCATGCTGCTGATGAAGACATACCCAAGACTGGGCAATTTACAAAAGAAAGAGGTTTAATGGACTCACAGTTGCATATGGCTTGGGATGCTTCACAATCATAGCAGAAGGCAAAAGGCATGTCTTATGTGGCAGCAGACAAGAGAAGATGAGAACTTGTGCAGGGAAACTCTCCCTTTATAAAACCTTCAGAACTCATGAGATTTATTCATTATCATGAGAATAGCACGGGAAAGACCGGCCCCCATGATTCAATTACCTCATACTGGGTCCCTCCCACAACATGTGGGAATTATGGGAGCTACAGTGCAAGATGAGATTTGGGTGGGGACACAGCCAAACCATATCGCTCCACCCCAGCCCCTCCCAAATCTCATGTCCTCATATTTCAAAACCAATCATGCCTTCCCAACAGTCCCCCAAAGTCTTAACTCATTTCAAGATTAACTCAAAAGTCCACAGTCCAAAGTCTCATCTGAGACAAGGCAAGTTCCTTCTGCCTATGAGTCAGTAAAATCAAACAGCAAGTTAATTACTTCCTAGATAAAATGGGGGTGCAGACATTGGGTAAATAAAACCATTCCAAATGGGAGAAGTGGGCCAAAACTAAGGGGCTGTAGGCCCCATGCAAGTCCAAAACCTAGTGGGGCAGTCAAATCTTAAAGATGCCAAATGATCTCCTTTGACTCCATGTCTCACATTCAGGTCATGCTGCTGCAAGAGGTAGGTTCCCATGGTCTTGGGAAGCTCTGTCTCTGTGGCTTTGCAGGGTACAGACTCCCTCCAGGCTGCTTTCACAAGCTGGCATTGAATGTCTGCAGCTTTTCCGGGTGCATGGTGCAAGCTGTTAGGGGATCTACCATTCAGGGGTCTGGAGTATGGTGACTCTCTTCTCACAGCTCCACCAGGCAGCACCCAATTGTGGACTCTATGTGGGAGCACTCACTCCACATTTCCTTTCTGCATTGCCCTGTCAGAGGTTCTTCATGACTGCCCCGCCTCTCCAGAAGACTTCTTCCTGGACATTCGGGTGTTTTGGTACATCCTCTGAAAATCTAGGCAGAGATTCCCAAACCTCAATTCTTGACTTCTGTGCACCACAGGCTCAACACCATGTGGAAGCTGCCAAGGCTTGGGGCTTCCACCCTCTGAAGCCACAGCTCGAACTGTACCTTGACTCCTTTTAGTCACAGCTGGAGTCACAGGCTGGGACACAGGATGCTAATTCCCTAGGCTGAACAAAGCATGGGAACCCTGGTCCAGCCTGTGAAACCATTTTTTCCTCCTAGGCCTCTGGGCCTGTGATGGAAGGGCCTGCCACAAAGGCCTCTGACATTCCCTGGAGACATTTTCCCCATTGTCTTGGTGATGATTAACATTTGGCTCCTCATTACTTATGCAAATTTCTGCAGCCTGCTTTCATTTCTCATCAGAAAAAGGGATCTCTTTCTATTGCATTGTCAGGCTACAAATTTTTCAAACCTTTATGCTCTGTTTCCTTTTTAAAACTGAATGCCTTTAACAGCACCAAAACCACCTCTTGAATGTTTTGCTGCTTAGAAATTTCTTCCACCAGATACCCTAAATCATCTCTCTCAAGTTCAAAGTTCCACAGATCTCTAGGACAGGGGCAAAATGCTACCAATCTCTTTGCTAAAATGTAACAAGAGTCACTTTGCTCCAGTTCCCAGCAAGTTCCTTATCTCCATCTGAGACCAGCCTGAATTTTATTGTCCATATCATTATCAGCATTTTGGTCAAAACCATTCAACAAGTCTCTAGGGAGTTCCAAACTCCCATATTTTTCTGTCTTCTTCTGAGCCCTCCAAATTGTTCCAACCTCTGTCTATTGCCCAGTTCCAAAGTGGCTTCCACATTCTTGGGTATCTTTTCATCAGCACCCCATTCCTGGTACCAATTTACTGTATCCATCCATTTTTACTGCTGATGAAGACATACCCAAGACTAAGCAACTTACAGTAGAAATAGGTTTAATGGACTCACAGTTTCACATGGCTGGGGGACCTCACAATCATGACAGAAGGCAAAGGCATGTCTCACATGGCAGTAGACAAGAGAAGAGAACTTGTGCAGGGAAACTCCACTTTATAAAACCATCAGATTTCATGAGACTTATTGACTATCATGGGACTAGCACGGGAAAGACCAGCCCCTATGATTTGATTACTTCCTACTGGGAGCATCCCACAACATGTGGGACTTGTGGGAGCTACAATTCAAGATGAAATCTGGGTGGGGACACAGCCAAACCACGTCAGATCATGAAACCTGAATGCTTGTTTGTTGGGTGAGCCACCCAGTTTCTTCCTCACTTGATGTCACATCACTGGGGGCAGCCCTGGTTGTATGAGTTGGCAGTTGCCTCAGTCGTGCCATAATTCTAATCCACGCAAGTGAAGAAAACATTGAATACCTGTGCGCTTTGACCCTGCAATGCAGGTGCTTTGCTAACGTCCATTAACTGGAGAGCGGCAGGGTTGCAGCCTGTTCTCTGAGCAGGAGTTGGGGTCCCGATCCTCTGGTTCACCCTACACCCAGCTGGGTAGCCAGACCCCATGTTTCTCCAAAAACGTTGTTGCTCCCAGGTTGGTGAGGCAGACAGGAACCCAGTCTGTAGCTCCTGTAGGCCTTTGCAGGTTTAACTGAACTCTTAAAAATAAACAATTCTGTCAGAGCCCTATATAGCTGAGGATCAGAAACATGAGCCACCTCTTTTAAATGAATGTAACTTTCAGTAGCAAAAAGGGAAAGTTTTAAAAGAAAGGAGGAAAGAATTGGCAGGCTCATCTCAAATTAGCATGGGGGCAGTGTGTCACGGGCTGATTTGTACTAAAAAGTGTCCCCAAGACTAACATTGCTCTCCAGCTACATGCCATCTCCTGAGAGCCAAGCCATGCTGACCAGTCTGCCTGCCAGTGCTTGTGGGTGGGCCGATGGCTGGAGTTGGTGGAAGAGCATGGCCTAGGTCTGAGGCTGACTCTGTGAGGAGAGCAGGGGCCTGGACAGAGGCGGGGGTCCACAGAAGCCCTGGTAGCTGGGTCCACTTCAGGCAGGGACTCACTGGCACAGATATGGTTTTGAGTGTGGGTGCACCTCCCCAAAAATGTTGGCTTTCTCTGGAAAGCATCTTATTTCTTGGTAACACTGACGTATTTGGGGACCACAATATCTGATTTATAGACACTGTAGATGCATAAATACAAAGTGAAAAGCTGTGTGTGTGTGTGGAGTGGGAGGGGAAGGGAGAAATAGAAGGGGGAGTAGGTTTTCCACCAACACTTGAAAGAAGTCCAGGTGGGGACTACGCACTGGGGAGATGAGTTTTGTTTACTCTCTGCCTATTTTTTCTTTTTCTTTAATATTTTGCCTCCAGAAGGATGGGTTCCCCTGAGGATGTTATATTTAGAAAAGCAGTTGGAATGAGAGGGTTACCTTTCAAATCCTCCAGCTAGTTGATCAAATAGAGCCTCCTTGTTTCTAGCTCTGAGGCACAATTATGGGTAAGCAGGACCCCCTCTGAGAATTCAATTCAGTGAGAACCCAAAACTAGAGCTGGCATGGGAGCCCATTTGTGTCTTAGCTAACATAATTATTCCAGTGCTAATCCTCTGCTAACACATCTGTCCTTTCTTTCTGTGCGTAGAATAGGAAATCATACACTGCGCATGGAAGTTGTTTCAGCTGTGTGCGTGTCTGTGTTTTGCTAGCAGAATGATTCCTTTGGATACAAGTTTCCTTTATAGCACAGTGAAACCTTAGCGTGTGGCAGAGTGGCCCTGATCACCCCTCTATCTGTATAACGCTTTCCATTTTCAAAGCATGTTCAGGATCATGTCACCCCTCACCCGAACCCTATGTGCTAAGCTTGGCAAATAGAAATCATTCCATATTACAGATTAAAACATAGGGAAATTTAGATCACCTGGATTATGGCCACATGGCCAGTCACACTGGCCTAAGTGGGGCTAGAATGTACCTCCCAGACATGCAAACCTCAGGCTTTGCCTGGCACAGGTGGGAGCAGGCCACAGCCGTCCTGGGAATTCAGGTTTGTCTCAGAAAGCCCAGCAAGCTCCCTGCTCCTCCTTATGTTCCTCCTCCTCCTCCTCCTCCTCCTCCTCTCTGGCTGAAGGGCTATTCTCCAATGGCTCCTGTACTCACCTTAGAGCTGCCTTCCTGGGCATGATCAGAAATGCTGGGACCTGGGAAGCCACAACCTTGGTGCGTTACTCAGGGGTTATGCACACCCCTTCAATGTAAGCGCTAGCTTAGGGGCAAGCTGAGAAGCCAGATCCAGGGCAGCTGCATTTCTGTGGTGTATACACACGTGTGGCACATTAGGAGTGAGGCCCTGAGCTGCACCACCTCGGTTTCTGGCACTCTGGAGAGGCAGTGAAGCATCCCAGTCTTTGAAGCTTTGTCGAATGTGAAACATGAGGCTTTTGGGTGTGAGACACTTCCTCATCTGTGAGTGTGGGCAAGACATACACCTGTCCTTCCCCCCCGCAGGAGGCTCCTGAGGCTGGACTGAAAGGACAGGCTCTGCCCCCACATTTGCAGTTTGCTGGACCCTCAGAGCTACTGGGAGTTGAGAGATCAAGTCCCTAGGAACTGGGGCAGTTGTTTTTCATTTCTGTAAAGAATTTGTGAAGGCTGACATCACTCACAGCCATTCCTTAAGAGGCTAGGATGATAAAATGGTTTAGTCTAAAACACGGAGAAAATCCCATTCAAGGGGATCAAGATCCGTGAGTCTGGAACCGGTGTTGAATCTGCCCCAGGCAGGGCAGGGACTTTCTTGAGCGTGATGGGAATGGGAGCAGTGGCCCAGCAGGGATGGAGGCAGGGCCAGGCTGGACCTCCCCAACCTTCCCCCCAGCCTCCCTCAGAGGCTCCACAAATGCTGCCCAGGTTGCCCCTCATGGGTGCGGTGCCCTTGGATGGGCAAGCACAGGTCACCAGCAGAAGTGAACCCAGTTTGCCCTGACAGCAGGGTAAGGGGAAGGCCATGGTCTTGTGGGTCCTTAACAGGCGTGACGTCATGCACACACAATGCTGTGCAGATTTGAGGTAAGGCACTGTATTAGTCCATTCTCATATTGCTGTAAAGAACTGCCTGAGACTGGGTAATTTATAAAGAAAAGAGGGTCAATCAGCTCATGGTTCTGTGGGCTGTGCAGGCTTCTGCTTCTGGGGAGGTCTCAGGAAACTTACAATCATGGCAAAAGGTGAGGAGGAAGCAGGAACATCTTCACATGCCCGGCAGGAGAGAGAGAGAGAGCAAAGAGGGGGCGCTACACACTTTCAAACAAGATCTCGTGAGGACTCTGAAAACAGCAAGGGAGACTCCCGCCATGATCCAGTCACCTCCCATCAGACCTCTCCTCCAACTCCAGGAATTCGTTATAATTTGACAGGAGATCTGAGGAGACACACAGAGCCAAACCATCTCAGGCACAGACTGAGACTGGCATCCAAACCCGAGGAGGGTCTGAACCAGCCTGAACGCCTTTGTCCTCTGGAGCAGACTCAGTCAGGGATTTCGTCTTAAGTCAGCCTGAAGACACACAGCCCTCACACGGTGGAATTTTGCAACATGACACCTCCTTTGCCATTTTGCATTTTACAGCATCTGAGAATGGTTTCTCCTGCATGATGGGCCAGGGCAAACTTTCCACACTTGACCTCACGCTCCATAGACCGATGGTGAATCCACAGGTGACAGTCTCTAATGTCATCAGATGACCTGGTTGGAGGGTGTGTCAGAAACACCCAGGCAGTAGCCAGCTTCTACCCTAGGAGCTCAGGCTTCATTCTCCTCTTCCTCACCATGGGCAACCACCATTGCTTTGGAGCAAGTGGACCACAGGAGGAAGAGTGGTCACTTCACAGACAAAGCTCTGCCTGCATGACATGAGGGCACTGCAGCTGTGTTCATTGACCACTCAGCAGGAGGAATGCAACATCTCAGAGGTAAGCTCGAGGCAAGCAGGCATGTGTTGGGATTGAGTCCTGGTCCCTCCACCCTGCCAGAGTCACACAGTGGGGGTAGAGGATGAGTGCATCTGTGTGCACCTGCATGTGACAGCATGAAGCACACAACACCCACTGTACAGAAGTGGGCGTGTGCAGAGGCCACATGGATGCGTAAGCATGCAATGTCACTGCATGGAAGCATGCGACCCCCACCCAACATGGAAGCATGCAACACACTTGCATAAAAGTACGCAACTCCAACCCCGTCCCCCACACGGAAATGTGGATGTGCCACGGCATATGGAAGCATTCAACCCCCCCACACGAAGCATTCAACCCCCGACACGAAGCATGCAACCCCCCCACACGAAGCATGCAACCCCCCACACGAAGCATGCAACACCCCACGAAGCATTCAACCCCCCCACACGAAGCATTCAATCCCCCCACACGAAGCATTCACCCCCCCCACGGAGCATTCAACCCCCAACACGAAACATGCAACCCCCCACACGAAGCATTCAACCCCCCACAAAGCATTCAACCCCCCACACGAAACATGCAACCCCCCCACACGAAGCATTCAACCCCACACGAAGCATTCAACCCCCTACACGAAGCATTCAACCCACCACGTGAAGCATGCAATCACCTACATTTAAGCGGGTGCCTTGAATCTCTCCATCCTCAGGGCCCCTGAAGGGCCCAAGGGACATCCTTGGTGGAAGAGACCCCTGAACACTCATGAGGGCCACACAATGAAAAACTCAGCTCCCTCAATTCTTACACAAAACTATTTATCCCATTTGACATTTTAAAGGATAAGCTAATGTGTTGGGATATTTTGCAAGTATCCCTCCATATTTGTTCTCCCCCATTCCCCATTCATGGTTTCAGGAGGGACCAGTCAGGTGGCACCCAAGCAGTCCATGAGACCCTGTGTCTTAACGCCTGCCTGAAGCTTCTGGAAGCCTGTGTGGCTGAGAGGAGGGAGACTCTGTGTGGCCAGCAGACAGGAAGGCCCTGGGGGATGGGCAGAAGGGGTTCCTGGGTGGTTGATGACATTGCCCTGGGTCCTAGGAATCACCCTCATCATCAAGACATGGCTCTGGGAGAGGAGGCGGTGGGGCAACCCAGACCGGATCCCCGTTACCCCAGGGGCAGGAGAAGCCACACAGCGAGTGAGCTGGAGTAACAGCAAAAGAAAGCTCCAGCATTTGATGGGCCCTGGCATTCACACACTCACTTGCCTCTTGTTAGAGAAACTGCAGAAAATAAACACTGGGAAATGAGCAGTGACACTTTGATGTGACCCAGACCTCAGCTGCCCTAAGTGTGGTCCAGGAATTAGAACACCGACGTCACCAGGGGTGGTGAGAAACAGAACCCTATCTTCCCCGAGACACTGAGCTGGAATCCACTGCTTCAGCAGGTCCTGTGCTCCCCCACACACACACCAAAGCTGGAGAAGCCGGATTTTCTTGAAGACCCCAGATGCTGTATTCACCCCATTCTGTCCACTTTGAACGGATGCCCCACCCACTCCGCTTGAAGGGCAGAAGGTACTCATGGTGCCTGGCACAGGTCCAGGGTCCACCTGAATGTCCAGTGAAGGGCAAATAATGCCAGCAGTGACCTCCTAGACCAAGAATCACCCACACAAACATCCAAAGGGAAACAGGAGTCCTAGAGCAAAGTGTTATGCAAAACAGAGGCTCAGTCCACATTCCCATTAATATTTTGTTAACCACAGTGTGTATACACGTGGGACATGGTTCTAAAGAACATCAAAGAAACAGTCGTAATGTTTCCATTGTCATTTGTTACAATATGGAATGAAAACACGTGATCTCGGCTGCTTTCCTCTCTCCCTGAACTTATGTTATAATAGTCTTATTTTAAAATGACATTATCAAAGTATTTTTTAATATCACAGGCCATAAATATAAGTTAAAACATTGAATTGAAAAGAAACAAAATGCAATGAGTGTCTTATACCTGGAGGTGAGGAGTTGCTAAGAAGCTCTCGTTAGAAGTAGAGGCGCTCACTCACCCTGACCAACTCAAAATGCAGGTGGGATGGTTTGCGCAGAGCACACAGCGCACGGGTAACCTTCTTTTCCCTTGCGATCTTGCTTCTGTGTTTGTCTTTGGCTTCACGTAAACACTACGTTGGCATCTGACCGGATTTGGGAGTACCAGGGCCACTTACCCGGACAGGGGGTTTGAAGGCACGCTCTGTGTCCTACATTTCTGTGATATCCCATAGCACCTGCCATGACTTGAACACAGAAGGCAATTAATGTATCTGTGAATTTGGTTTCTTTGGGACATTTTGACAAAATAGTAACGATAGTTTACATACGCTGCCTGTCAACTCTGCACTTCTGTACGAGGCAGAAATAACTCACACTTTAACTTGTGTTATCTCCATTCTCACACATATACACAAAGACCCTATGGGGTAGTGGGTGGTATACATCCGTATCGTACACATGAAGAAACTGAGGTGCAAAGGGATCAGGTGAGTTCATCAGGCAACTTACTCACCACTGAAGAGCTGCGAACGTGCCACGGATGCCCTGAGTGTGCTGAAATGTGGTTTCGTGGTGTCGGTTGTCAGGAGCCTGCAGTGGGTAATATGACAGGCTAATGGAGGGTTACATTGGGGCAGCATGACTCTCTGAATGGGAGTCACCACTATCTCAAAGATAGAAAGTACTTTATAGAAATGTAACGTTGCCGGTGTATTCTCGTGGTAAGAAGGTGCTAACTACTCGATCTGGTACACAATAATGATGAGTAGCTGTAGACTCAGGCACACTCGTGCTAAGACCTTTGCTCACCAGGATAATTTCTCATGACAGATCATTAACTGAAGTTCTTGGACGACAGACACCAGAAGACAAAGACATTTCCAGAGCCGCCCTTGGGAGCCCAGTTGTCACCTTGGCTCAGAAGTGCCCACGTTCATCTGCTAAGTGTAGAAGCCATCCTGGGATTAGAAATTTGTCTGGAGTTTGTAAGCAGGAACACCTTCCAAGGGCAGGGACAGCGTAGCCTGGGGCGCCATCCCTGTGGCTCCGGAGCGCCTATGGAAGAGACACATCCCAGGAAGATGTGTGGGGGCCCTCCTGGCCACCTCTGGTAAGCGTTTCCGGTCTGTCTTCACCAGCATGAATTTGTCTCTTTCAAAAGGCAGACACTGACATGCGCATGGGTATTGAGTATTCCATGTTCTCTGGAAAGTAAACGTATACGGAAGCAGCTAACAGGACACAGACGCATGTGAGCAGATTTATCCTGCCTGCCTGCTGAGGATGCTGTTGGCCAGAGGCTGAAGTGCCAGCTTCACAGATTTCCTATAAATTGCCCATTATTTAATTACATAGTTGAACTAAGAGCTTTATGCTAATAAAGACAAAATAGAAATAAAACTTTCAAAAGGGACAATTGTGCTAATCTGTCTCACTTGAGTCTATGGAGATAGATCACTGTTTCAGTGGGGTCCTACTCTGTGATGCTGGTAGATTGACTTAAACAGCAGCCACGCTCACACAGTGCCAGGAAATGCCCAGCTTCATTTTTAGATCTCAACCCATCACAGGAGTGTGGCTGCTTTGGACCACACTTTAGACCTGGCTGATGTCTCCAGTGTCATCCGTCACCACAGAGAATGGCAACATTCAGTTCCTTGGGTAAGGGGATGGTGATCTTGACGCTTCTTTTCCAACTTCACTGCAGTGCAGAAAAATACAAAGTGAGCCTGGTCATTCAGGGGCAAAGTGAGATGGGGGTGCAGGCTAGGATGACTTCTGGGTTCTCTGGAGAATTTAGCCTCTCTTCAGGGGAGGTCACTATGTTAGCAGGAGCATCTCCAGGTTCGCTTCGAGATGGCCTGTATACTCAGCTACAGAGGCTACTTCCAGAACCACCAGGGACCGCGGCTGTGTGATGGGGGCTGCGCCATTTTCACCTGGACCACAGACACTAAATCCACAGGTCACTCCCCCCTTTATCTTTTTTTCTTTAGTCCATGTGGTTTACCGCTTCTTTAACTTTTTTTTCTCAACTCAAGAATAATTCTCTCCTCTCACTGTTGCTCAGAGACCTTCACTGAGACTCTGTAACACTTCTGTAATTTATAAACCATAAACGCTTTATTAGCTAGATCCATTATGGGTGATGCTCTCTGCCAATACAGATAGGCATTGCCTTGGTTCTGTTTTGTGGGTCATCATGTTTTAATTGAAAAGCACCAGGAGGTTTCAGATAACCACATGACAAACACATATCCCGAAAACCCAAGATGTCAGTAAAAGACGCTGAAGGTGTAAAATAAAAATGGTAAGCGAAGTGGTCAGAACAAATGAAAGATGCCAAAGGCACCCGCGGCTGGGAGGCTGATGGGCCGGAAAACTGAGTGAGGCGTGGGGCAGAGGAAGATCACAGGGAGCTGCTTGCAGGGGGATGGGGACAGCGCTGGCCTCCGGGACAGACCCATTGTGGGGCAGATCCCCACTGAGCTGAGAGCCATGGTGAGAAGTGCAGGTGGGGAATTCTGATCTCAGCTCTCACCCTCCAGCCATGAGCAGCGCCATTCAGAGAAACCTGCTCTTGGGGTGTAGCTTCTGGGTCAGCAGGTGCAGCCAGGGGGAGGAGGGCTTACTATGGTGCAATCAATATACTGAATAAACTGGCCTTAGGTGCGGACAGAGACAGCTTACTTAATTTTTTTCTCCACCTGTTCTTCTATGGGGACCACCCTCTTCCTCTCCTGGATTACAGCTTGAATGGATTCCTAAGCTTTTCAGGCCCCTCTGAGTGAATTTTATAGGCCCATCTTGTTTAATATTAAAGCCCCATCTCTTGTCCAGGGGCAGACCCCACCCCCTTCTGCAGGTCCACGATGCCACAGGAAAGATGTGTTTCCCCCACGACAGAAACTGAAGGATTCGCCTCTGGAGGGAATGACTAGGTTGATACTGACACATAGAAAAATGGTCCCGTCTCAGCTCCATATAAATCCACCACCAGATAAGCTCTGCCTGAGTACCCAGAGGCTCAGTCAGCAATTTGGCAGCTCTGTCTTCAATATGGGAGAACAGCCTTGGGTCTACACTTAGTCAGGGGAAGCCACTGAATTTCTGTGATGACGGGAGTGCTGTTTCTCTGTGCCACCTACACTGGTGGCCACTAGTATTTTTGAGCACTTAGCAATATATCATAGAGCACTAGAAATATAATATAGAAATAGGGCTGAAGACCTGAATTCTAAATTGTATTTATTTTGAAATAATTTAAATGTAAAAAGTTATGTGTGGCTAATGGCTACCATATTAGACTGCACAGTTGAAGAAAGCTTTTACCAAACGAGATAGAATCGAAACCTTCTCTAGGAAGGTAGAGGAAGACATTGCACCAAATAGCAGAATAACTTCAGGAGGAGATCAGCTCCAGGAGTCAGAAGCTCAAACCCAGGGGAAAAGGCAGAGAAAAGCCCTAGAATGAGGGTGAAGAGAGACGACACCTGAGCACAGCCCTGACGACGGCCTGTGTCAGAAAACAAAGAGAGGAAGAAGGGAGGAAGGAGGAGAGAAAGGGAGGAAGGAAGAGAGAGAGGGAAGAGAAGATGGAAGGGAAGAGAGAAGGAGGAAGGGGGGGAAGGGAGAAAGAAGGGAGGGAAGGAGGGAGGGGGAGGAAGGAAGGAAGGAAGGGGAAGCAAGGACAGAAGGAAGAAAGAGAAAGGAAGGAAGGAAGGCCATAATTTATGGAAAGTATTAACCCTATTGAGAATTTTGGAGTTAGTAGTGAGATCATAAAAGTTTCTCAAAACTAAGCAAATAAAAAAGCAAGGCAATTAATAAGCCTCCCTTCAAAAGTGTGTGTGTCTCTGGTGTGTGTGTCTGTGTGTGTGTGTGTGTGTGTGTGTGTGTGAGTAAGAGATAGAGAGATTTTTCCAGATTGTGACATGATTCCATTAGAGAATGGGGAAGGGAAAGTTTGGGTGCCTGGTGGCAGGGAGTATAAAAGGGCAAGGAACTCAATAGAAAATGTCTAAAATAATTTTAAAAACAAGCGCTAACAGAAGTCATTTATTGTGGAAGTTAAGGGTCACTCCCTGGGGCAATGCTCGTTCGAGTGAGGTCTGGGGGCCAGGAGCATGGAAGTCACCAGGACTTGTTGGAGATGCAAATTCTGGGCCCACCATAGACCTAACTTGGCAGCGCTGGGCTGGGGCCCTGTCTGGGGGAGACCCTCAGAGGCAGGACCTGGGACATGTGACCGGCTAGGAGGCTGAGACCTGTCAGGGATGGGTTTAATCTTCCCTTGTAAACTTTGAGAAACAATTTCTTTGCACGTGTGTTTTTCTTTCCTGATAAAAACAAATGCTCAATTTTTCAGAGAAATACAAACACATGGAAACGTTAAAACCATAAAATGCTGCCCCCAGTATTCACTATTTCAGTGTGCACTTGTTTTTTTTTATTTTATATATTTTTTTTAGCCTCACTATTTTTGGGAGAGAACAGGATGGGGTGGGCCTAAGGAAATGAGGGGTGAGGCTGCAGCCACCCTTCAGGTTCGGCTCTCACAATGCACACGCACGCCGTTCACAGCAGGAGAGAGATCAAGGCCCAGTTCCAGTGTTTCTAGAGTTCGGGGTCTCCCTGTGAGGCCCCAGCCCAGCCATCTCCAGCCACACCTCCGCAGACCTGGTCTCCCTGACAGCAGGGGGTCCTGCCCAGCCCCCACTCCAGCATCACAGACCCCTCCCTTGCAGCTTCCGTGACCTGACGCAGTGACTGTGCCATGAGGGCGTACACGTGACATGTGAGACTCTGGAGTCCTTCAGTGGGGACCGTGCGTGCCCCTCGGCTCGGCCCCCAGCACCCGGTGAGATGCCTTGCACATCGCCCCACTGAGGCCAGATGTTTGCGTAACTCCCTTCACAGGCATCTGGGCTTTTGTGTCTCTCTCTCGCTCTGACTTTTGGCCCTAGGAGGCGGGGAACAGGGCCCCCTGAACCCTTCTGAAGGGTGTCGAATGCCGGTTATGACACACGGCCACACCTTAGGAGCTGATTTGTAGGGAAAGGACCTCGGCTGTGACAGCCCGGAGGCCCTTGGGGAAGCCCTCGCTCTACAGTTAAGGTCTCCTAGAGTCTCCTGGTCCATCCTTCCGTATCAGTTACGTGCAAAGATGATACTGAGGGGCCTGGTCCTTTCTGTCTGAGCACAGGGCTACACTGTGCCCTGGCCCCGAGGGACCACTGGGTCTGAGGACATTGCTCTGGCCGGATTTGACACCAGCAGCTCTGCTCAGACTGAGCCTCTGCACAGCATTCCTCCCTCAGTGGCCCAGGACAGGCCGACCTGAGTGTGCGGCTGAGCACAGACACCTGCACCAGTGTCCCCGCAGCGCTGGGTTTCATTCTGTCCTGAGGTCTCATATCTGCTCTAAAACTTGACGGCATGACTGGTCACTAGTAAATGTAAAATTTTCAAAATTTAAAATTACAATGCGTCAATGTGAGAATGATAATTATAAATAGACAATGAGCAGAGAGAAATCTACAAGTGGAAAATCATGTGACCGTCCCAACAGCGAACTCTATAAAAGGCAATTCAAGTACACAAACTGTAATTAACTTGCCATCTCCTGCAGCCTTATTTAACAGAGCATTCCTATGAAAGGCTTCCAGGAGACCCGCACTAAGGGCAGCTGAGGCACGGCTTGCTGACTGCCCCTCTCCTATTCAGCAGAACTTCCTAGTTGCTAAGGTTAACGAACCCACTTAGCACACAGAGACCTGAGGGGGACAACTAGCTCCTGACACTGACCATGTCACAAGGAAATGACCTCCGGAGAAACAGGGTCCCCACAGCCGCTCCCTGCTCCAAGGTTACAGGCCGAAGAGCGTCTTTTTATGATGGGGCTGATGTCCGCCACGAGGCGCCCCTTCCAGCCAGGCGTTGCTCAAGTATGTTGTGTGAGGTCTGCATTATCACACTGCCCACTGTGAGTCGGGTCTTGTTTAGGGCACTCGGTCCACACAGGGAAGTGGCATAAAGCTTCTGTCCTTCCATAGCTTACAGAGGAAGCAGCAGGATCCTTGGAGGGAGAGAAAACAGAGCTGGGGTGGGAAGACGCGGCAGGGATGTGGCGTGGAGAAAGGGGGTCAAGAGCAGGAGGTCCCTGGAGGCGACATTTGAGTGAAGGTTGGAAGGAAGTGACAAAAGAAGCCATGAAGACCCCTATGGAGAGAGGTCCCAGGGAGGGAGCGAGGGCAGGCACAAAGGTCCTGCCATGGTGTGTGCCTGGGGCATCCTGGGAGCAAACCTGGGTGCTGTGGCCAGGGCAGAGAGAATGAGGCCGAGGACAAGGGAGCACCCAGAGCGAAGGGAGGCTCAGGCAGGGCTGGAAGGTGTCAGTCTCCTAGTCAGGTAGAGACGGTGGGGTGTGTCCAGCAGAGGGAGGGGACCAGACCATGTCCTGTTGAGCCTGTTTGCTTTCTGATTTAGCAGCGAGCTTTGTGGCTGTGTGGAGAATGGCTGTGAATGGGAAGGAGGGGGCCAGAGCTGAGGCCACAGGAGGCTGTGCAGGTACGACGGGAGGCAGCCAGGGCTGGGGTGATGGTGGGAAAGGAGCTAGTCAGGAGTAATTTGAAGGGAGGGATGGCAGAACCTTCCACGGCCTCAGTACCAGTGGGTACACGAAAGATAAGGGTGACACCCAGGATTGGCCAAAGTGCCTGGAGAGCCAGTCAACGCCGTCTTTCAGGGTGGAATGAAGGAGGAGCAGGTCCTGGAAGAGCCAGTGGTTGTCATGACTCTGGATGGGATGAAGGAGGAGCAGGTCCTGGAGGAGCTGGTGACTGTCATATCTCGGGATGGAATGAAGGAGGAGCAGGTCCTGGAGGAGCTGGTGACTGTCATATCTCGGGATGGAATGAAGGAGGAGCAGGTCCTGGAGGAGATGGTGACCATCATGACTCTGGATGGGATGAAGGAGGAGCTGGTCCTGGAGGCCGGTGACCATCATGACTCCGGATAGAATGAAGGAGGAGCAGGTCCTGGAGGAGCTGGTGACTGTCATATCTCGGGATGGAATGAAGGAGGACCGGGTCCTGGGGGAGGGGAGGCGGGGAGCTGACCAGCACCTGTAGAGCTTGCAGTCCTGTATCCTGAAAGGATGCTCACACTTGTGACAACTTTATCCTTAAGATCATTAAAATGCTGACGGCTTAACTCTGGAGAAATCTGGATGGTCCTTATGTCATTTCTGTGTATGTAATCCCCCCCCAAACTCCTAAAACCCACTAGGGTGTTGAACTCTAGAATCAAAACCAGTTTACGAAAATGGCTGGAAGCTGACAACCCAATTATTCCACACAGAGGCACACTCTCCACGGAGCTTCTGGCCCAGTTTCTTAATTTACTGACTCAATTACATTAACTGGTGATTGAGATTGGTTTGACTCTTTGGAGATTTTCTTGACTCTGCTGGTGACTGAGGGGTGGAGATCTGGGTTTCCTGTTCCAGATTTTGGGGATTTCCACGCAGCCTATGAACGTAAAATGAGGAGCTCAGGACTTGCTCCTGGTTCAGATACATTGAAAGCAAAATTTTCTCCAACAGCAAGACAGGAAAGCGAAGACAGAACTGTGGTGCGTTCTCTCCTCCCTCTGCACACCAGCCTTAAATTAAAGCACTTGGTATCAGGCAGGGCCACTCAAGGGTAAGGTGTGAGGTTCTCTGTCTGAATGTCTTGGGGGGTGGAGGGGAAGAGGGATTGTGGATAGACAGAAGCCCCTCATCCCGGCCGCAAGAGGGAAGCCTGCTGCTCTAAGCCAGGGTGCCTTTACTAATAATGGCAAGATAGTTGGCTTCTCACATCTGCAGCAAAACACAGACCGAGAAGAGGGATGGAAGCAGGTCCCAGGCCCTGCCAGCTGCTGCTGCTGCCCTCCTGCTGAGCCTGGAGCCCTGGGCCCCGCTGGCAGCGGAGCAAGCTGTTGATGTCCCCAGCTCGTGCTACGTGGGGACAGCGGGCTGATGAAGGCAGGCGGCTCTCATCTGGTGAGGGTGCAGAAATGGGCACCCACGGTGAGAACACAGACCAACACACAGAACAGATGGCCAGACACCCGCTCGGCTCTGCTACTGGATCTGTTTACATTCTTAAGTGACTAATTTTGACATGCTATACTACTAATGGAGTTCTTCAGTGTGACCCAGTCAACTGCTGAGCAGCCAGCCGTAGCCTGCTCCCGTTCCACCCGAGGCCAAGGCGGCTCGGGTGGAATCACATGAATGCTGTGTCACTGGGATGGACTGTGTGGAAAACTCCCTGAGATGTCTGCTCACAGTCTGAGTTGGGACCCGCAGACTTCTCTCTAGCCACATGCCTGCGGCACCAGCCTGTAAACGTTTGTGAGGACAGGAGATAAAAGTGGGCAGCCTGGTCTCCCAGGCAGACTGGCCCTCGGCCCCGAGAGGCCATGGAGACCAGGAAGTGCAATCACGGCAGCTCCTGAGCCGACTAGCAGCTGTCCATCTTTCGGATCCCGTCTTGTGTCTGAAAACCGAGCCCTCTGTGGGTCAGAACTCGCGGCCCAGCCAGGCTTCCAGCACTCCACAGCTTTTCTGGGCAGACGTCCTGGTGCTGACAGAGCTTCTCTCCTGACACATCGCTGGTTTATATGCACTTCAGCAGGCGGCCAAAACACACAGGCTGAACAGAAAAGAGACCCACTCGGAGAAAACAGAGACCCGTGAACTGATCTGAACTGTGTGTGGTTCAGCTTAGGGGTGACCCCGGGCAAAAAATCAGGCAGCTTCTTAAGTTTCTCAAACGAGTTTGCATGTTCAGACTCAGCAGCCTGTAAATCAAAACCACTCAGAGAAACAGAGAAACAGGCCACAAAGTCCCTGGCCAGCCCACCCGGAGCCTGCCTGCACAGTAAGCTGTGTGGCTGACACACTGCCCAGCACCTGCCAAGCAAGCCTGAGCCATTGCAGGGCGGAGTGCTGCTGCTGCTATTCCAGGAACCGGCCCCGCCTTCCAGCTACTTCCAGAAAGCAGAAAGTATAGAATGGTTGTGGAGGTACGTCTCTTGCAAGTGGAATTTGAGCAAATCATCTAGATTAACTCCCTGTTAACAGATTAGCATGGATATTAAACACGTGTGTGCATTATGTGTGCCCTTGCTTATAGATATGGATTGATTGATATCCAAAGTATTTTTGTAGCAACACTGAATAATAAAATTCTTATTAATTCTGATAGTTATTAATAATTTGAATATCACTGCTCTATTTGTGGTTATGAAGAATTCATTTTAAAGGTCAATAATGTATCTATTTTCTATCAAATCTTAACATAATCTTGATTATATTTCATTCTATATATTTTTCTTACTTGTATACTTATTATTTCTGAAGATGCAAACTAAAGCGAAATATAACCCTTTGTCTGAAGGCACTTGGTAACATAGAAGGTGGTTATCTGTGGATACAGTATGACAAAGAAGGGTAACTCTGTGAACGCTGAATCAGTATACTATTCAGTGGCTTACAACTCACTGCAATATCACTAAAAGGCAAATTGGACAAGCTATCACTTGACAACAAAGGCAACCTAGAGCGAGTACTCCAGCTAGAATTTTAGAGTAATGAAGGCAAGAATCTAATCACTGCTTAAACAAATAAATCTGGTAGATTTTATAATTAACCATGCCTTAAATAAATAACAATTAGGGCATAGTGAGCATAGGAAAGCGTAGTCAGGACAGGTTGAAACAAACACTTAACACGTTAAAAGTGGTCTGATCAAAACAAAAGATTCACATCTTAACCAAATTTTGAATAATATACATTTCTACTTAACCACATATCCCCTGTGTAGAATCGAGACCCATGTAAAAAAGAAATCTTTCTCAGTACAAATGTGCCTATAGTGTCCGGAATGACACTGATTGTTGTACAAGGTTCATTAACAGAAGCATGGGGGTGAGAAAGGAACTCAGAGAGACCCCAGTGGCCACGACCCTCAGTGTTTCCTCGTGCCCAGAGACTCCCAGTGAAAAGCTGATCACAACCATTAGGGAACTAACTAACTCCTCTCATGGGAACTGAGCCACTTCTAACCTGAAATCATGTAGCATCTTAAGGCACCGCCTTCACGGTGAGGTTAGTGGGCCAATTTCTTGCAGCCCTTGAGCAAGTCTCCCTCTATGAGACGGGGACTCGGGGCTGGAGGTGGGGGTGAGATGGGCTGGAATTGGGGTTTATGTGCCCAAGGGATGCCCCTCTGCAGACCTTAACAGGTGTGGAGTCCAGGTACCAGGTTGCCATCTTTTAAATCTGTGTATCTTAGAGGTAAGTAGGGGAAAGACACCGCTGTGTCTCATCTTCATGGGCAATGTGGGTTCTTTGCAACAAAGTTACATTGTTGGAAAGCAAGTAGGTGAGGCTCACATTTCTACGGCTGGAGTTCTCTGAGCAAAACTTCCTGGCAAACTGGGTTGAAGGGTAAAGAAAGGCATACAAGCCTTGGAAGTTAAACAACAACAAAAATACTCCAGAGAGATTTCAAGTACATCTCTCCTGAGACAATCTTTTCAATTCTAAACTCCTAGAGACCTGCTTTTCATGTCAGAAGGCAGGTGAGGGGATTTCTTTATGTCAGAAAGCAGGGGTTTCTTTGCTCTGGAGGAAGCGAAAACAGGGCAGTTGTTCTTACAGAAGCCCTTAGATTTCTAATTTGGGGTTCCCCTCCTCTAGTGCACACCCCCATTTTGCACATGCAGGTGCCTTCTGTGTCTCAGCAGGATTGCGGCATGGGACGTTGGCACTACAGATATCCTGGAAGTAAACTATCTGTCTTTCTTTGATCCAGAAACCTCGTGTGTGCTGTCAAGATAAAAGAAAGAAGTATAGGTATTGAAAGTGTATCAGACATTACAGAAGGTCCCAGACGCAACACCACATTGGGCCCTTTTGTTCCAACCACTGAACTCAGAGGGACGGAGGCAGGGGTGCCTTCCTCTTCCTGGCAGCACAAAACCATGGCACTTTGAACCCTTCTCTGACAGGCAGAGAGAGATCGGCACAGTCGGAAATCATCTCCAGGAACTGCCTTTTATCAGGGTGTTCCTGAGTCCTGAAAGAAATGTCTCTGAAATTCTAGTAATATTGGGAGGATGCAAAGAATGACATTGACTGTTGCATAAGATTCATTAACAGAAGCATGGGGGTGAGAAAGGAATTCAGAGAGACCCCAGTGGCCACGACCCTCAGTGTTTCCTCGTGCCCAGCAACTTCCCAGGTCTCCTTTTCTTCCTGCTTTCTTAGCAGTTTTAAAAAGAAACTGAAGAATTGAAGGTTGTAGCAGCGGTTGCCAGCATTTCCCCCTCTATGGAAGATTTGGAGGTGAACTCAGTGTGGATGTCATCTGTTTTGTAATTTACTTTTTGGAAGACTTCCCTTTCCAAAACAGGGATCACTTTCTCTGCACTATAAGAATGATATCACTCTCTAAGACTGAGAAGTAAAACTTGTGTTAATCATCAAGTACTTCTTGTCCAGAAAAGAATTCATCTATGGCCCAACTCTGAACCATGCTTCCTACACCCAGGCCAGTATCAGAAACTCCGGGTGCACTGGGTTGTTTTTTTTTTTTTTAATTAAAATAAGGTTGATCTTCAGACTTGAGAGCCAAGGGACCCAGAAAACGCAAGATGCCAAAAGCCAAGGAGAAACTAAGGACCCAGTGTTAGGGTCACAGCCAGGCAAGCCCATAGACCCCTCCCCATTCTCCCCTGCTAAGCCAAGCGTATCACAGAAACATCCTCAAGCCTTGTAAGCAGGGCGCCTACGTTCCAAGATGTGGTTGTACCCAGCTCTCAAACCCAGGATGCTCACCCAATTAAGCAGAATGTCAGCCCCTGAGAAGCAAGATGTGGTTTTTCTTAGAACAGCACCTGGCTACATAACCCCCAGAGTCTGCGTGCCAGGCTGCTGCCTTCACTGCCTATGGTGAGGCAGCCAGCCTGGCAGGTTGAAATAAACTTGCTAAACCTGACCCTGGGTCTGCCTCTCCATCCTTTCGGTCAACCTCACACCAGAAAGCATCATGTCCTACAGAGGAGACCAAGTGTCTAGGATTTTTAAAACCTCCCCGAAGAAAACCCCCATGAGCAAGGAAAAGTTTTAAATTGTAAATATTGTGATGGCTGAAAAGAAATTGGAAGAGTGACTATCAGCCAAATGGACCTCATGATGAATACACAGACAAAGTAGACGTCAGGGCAGCTGCGTGCTTGCTGGATAAGCGGGATGAGGTCTACAGGATAAGCAGACAGACGGACAGACAGGACGGACGGAAGCCAGACCACAGGCACGATGGGCGCAGCCTGGCTTTGTGCGTTTCCTTCACGTGCTGCATCTTTGTGAGCTGAGCAGCCGTGGCCCCAAGCAGCGCTGCCGCAGCCGGGGTTTCATAGACACGTGACTAGGAAGCCGTGGAGTGCAGACAGGGAGAGAGGAAACGATGGAGGCAGGTGGGCCACCCGTGGTGAGCTGGCAGCTGCCGCTGGCCGCCGTTCCACCCAGGCCTGGCTGTGCTCTCCGGGTGCCTGCTGCAGGACCTGGAACCTGCAACCTCGGCCGGTGGGTGTGGGGAGCTGCAGGGAACAGCAGAGAGCTC
Source organism: Ateles fusciceps (assembly GCA_036589455.1). Lineage (NCBI taxonomy): Eukaryota > Metazoa > Chordata > Mammalia > Primates > Atelidae > Ateles > Ateles fusciceps. The sequence goes on from JAZHEH010000586.1 coordinate 8,179,015, forward strand.
CAAAGAGGAAGAATGCAAAGAAAAGGGAATCGTAAGAAACGGAGGATGATGTGCTTGGCATGCATCGCATAGGCCGATCCTGTGCTGAGCTGCCCCAGCCTCCTCTCATCGGTGTCCGAGCCTGCTGTCAACGCTGGGGCCATCATCAATTGCTCAAGCCTGCCCTCTTTGTTCCAGAGCCCTCCATCCAGCAAATGTCCTCTCACTGCGGCCCCCCCACAGCCTGCAGAACAATGGATGACCAGGACCCACGTGTGTTTCCCGGCCAGATGTTACAGCCCCGGCAACATCTGGAAGAGCAGCAGGGTGGAGAGCAGGTGACCCTAAGGAGGGGCTGAGACGCCTGCCTCCGGAGCCGTGGGTGTCCAGCAGCTGCAAAGCCGCGGAGCTCCTGCAGCTTCGGCGCCTGCTCACGCTGGAGAAGCCGGCCTTCCTAGCTGTGCTGCGAGAGTTCCTCAGAACAACAATCCGTTAGGGGCACTGCGGAGGCGCCGGTGTCACGTGGGGAGTTAGGCTAAACTCATAGCCTTTGCAGCCTCCCAGCCTGCAGGTCTGTGGCCATGAAGATTCCAGCTGTAACTTTCTCTCGCTAAGCACCAACTATGCGTCAGAAATAGTGGGGGATGTGTTAGTTATCCTGATAATGTCCACGGAATTCTGGTAGGTGGGTTTCTCTCCGCCATTTATCCCTGGAGTATGCAGAGGCTGACAAGCCCACTGGTCTGCTCAGCCCCACACAGCAAATAAGCCCCCTGTCAGCCTGGGACTGTCTGAGGCTGACTGTCCTGCGTCTCACACAGGAACTGCTGGACAGCACCAGGCTGGGGGAGGAAAGGGATGTGGTCCTAATCTTGACCTTAGGGCCACGCCATTCCATTTCAACATCGGTCAGGACAGCCGCATGGTAACACATGAATATGTTTTGAAACTCCTGTTGGTGCTCTTTTGGCCTCTGTGGCATGTGTTGTCATTCTAGGGGTCATTTGCTACCCCAGAAACCACTCTAGAAAAGTGCCCATTTTCCACTCTAATACAGTTTCAAGGTTTGCTGGATGTTGGCAGATGCTTTCAGGGAAAGCCTGTTCTTTGAGGTGACCATGTAGGATATTCATGAAATGCGAAGGCTTGCCTATAAAAAAGTAAGGTTTTCTGCAACATGGAAACACCACCCGTGATTTCACAAGCCAGCAGCAGGGTCGACGTGGAAAGCCCAGGTGTGGGGTGAGCTTGATCTGGACTCCGACTCTCATTCCCAGGTAAAAGGCGCAGCATCCTTGCCTGTAGGCTGGGAGTGGGACGCCACACCCAGTTCTACCATGGAGGCTCGTGCATAATGCCATGGGACACCTATGACAGGGCCAGTGTGGAGCATATTGCTTGCATTTCCACAGGCCGAGAGAAGAGTGAGCAAAGACCTCCATGTGGCTGGCAAGTCCCTCCCAACTTCAGACATAAAGTGTCTGACTCTCAGGAACCACACACAGCTCATAAACAGACGGGAGAAGCAGAGAGAGGACTTGTGCCTGGGATAACCTCACTGAGCTTGTAAAGATGTGACAAGCAGACTGGCCAGGCTGTGGGTGGAAACTGGCCGGCTGGTCATCAGCTCTCCTGAGGTTACGGACACAGGGGCTCATTTCAGGAAGGGATGAGGTCTGACCCAGAGAGCTCATCCATCCCTGACGACGTCAGCTCTGCCCACTGGCCCATCATTCACATGAGGCCGAGTCACCCCCCATGATACCACCGATGAGTGGATGGAGCTGAAATAAGTTAATCTCAGGCTCCCCGGACAACCTTGCACTCAGGGAGGAGAGAGAGTGAAGCTGAACAAGGGCCATTTTAGGTGGCCAGGAACCTGGTTCAACCTTAGGGCATAGAGGTGCCCAAGCAATGGCTTGGTGACCAGCCCTGAGTCTGTGGGTCCACCCCACCACAGCCAGCGGGGTCTTCTGGTTCTCAAGAGTCTTGCTCATGTGTCTGCAGCCTCCTCTGGGAAGCTAGGAGGCTGGGGGGCTGGAAGGCTGTGGTCTTTCTCTTATTATGGTGTTTCTCTGGACTGAATTGTGTCCCCTAAATTTGTATGCTGAAGCCCTAGCCCCCAATGTGACACTGCTTGGAGATAGGACCATCGAGGAGGTGATTAGGGTTAAGTGAGGTTCTAACGGTAGGGCCCTCATCTGATGAGACTGCACCCGTGGGAGAAGAGGAGGGGACACCGGCTCTCTCGCTGTGTCTGCCGTATGAGGACATGGTGTCCTGCGTCTGTTCGGGTCTCACACAGAAACTCCTGGACGGCACCAGGCTGGGGTGGAAAGGAACGTGGTCCTGCTTGGAGACAGGGAAGGCAGCTGTCTACAAAGCAGGAAGACCCTCACCAGAAACCAACTGATTGGCACCCACATCTCAGACTTCCAGCCTCCAGAACTATGAGAACATACATTTCTGTAATCTCAGGCACCCAGCCTTGGGTATTTTGTCATGGCAGCCCAAGAGGACTAAGGCGGAAGTGTCTCCATTCATTCAAGGGGCAAGACTCAGTTCTTCCACACGGCGGCCTCAGGAGACATGAGAGTGATCGAGGAAGCTGCCGGGCCTCTGGAGACCTGGGCTAGGAACACATGTGACCTCACACCTGACACTTCTGTTGGCCAGAGCCCAGCCCTGGCTCAGAGAGTGGGACATAAACTCTGCCTGTTGCTGGGAAGGGCCGTGAAAGTGTGTGGCCATTTACAATCTACAGCACTTCCTCACCAGGGGCAGACCAGGGTGGGTATTCTTTTTAATTAACAGGCTTTATTTTTGAGTAGTTTTAGGCTTACAGGAAAATGAATGGGAAGTACAGAAAGTTCTCAGACACGCCCCCAACACCTCCACTGCACCTGCCAGTTCCTCTACTGTCAAAGTCTTGCAAGAGCTCGCTACATTTGTTACAGTTAGTGAGTCAGTATCGGCAGATGATGACTTACTGAAGTTCGCAGCTCACATGACGGTCGCCTCTTCCTCCTGCATCCCATGGGTTTGCACACATGCACAAGGACACGGACCGTCTATGACCGTCTCATCCAGGGGAGTTCCACTGCCCCGAAATTCCTCTGTGCTGCCCTTGGCCATGCCCCACTCCCCAGAACCCCTGGAAACCACTGACCTTCTCACTGTTTTGCCTTTCCCAGAATGTCATGTAGTTGGAATCCTACAGTGTGCAACCTTTTCTGATTGGTGTCTTTCACTCAGTAATAAGCATTTAAGATTCCTTCATGTTGTTTTACGGCTTGATAGCTCCTTTCTTTTCAGTGCTGAATAATACTCCACTGTCTGGATGTACCACAGGCTATCCACTCATCTATGGAAAGACATCTTGGGTCAGGTGTGCTGGCTCACACCTGTAATCACAGCAGTTTTGGAGGCCAAGAAAGACAGATCACTTGAGGTCAGGAGTTCGAGACAAGCCTGGCCAACATGGCAAAACCTGTCTCTGCTAAAAATACAAACATTAAGCTGGCACGATGGAGTGTGCCTGTAATCCCAGCTACTAGAGAGGCTGAGGCAGGAGAATCGCTTGAACCAGGGAGGCAGAGGTTGCAGTAAGCTGAGATCCCACCACTGCACTCCAGCCTGGGTGACAGAGTGAGACTTTGTCTCAAAAAAAAAAAAAAAAAAAAAAAAAGACATCTTGGTTGCTTCCAAGTTTTGGCAATTATGAATAAAGCCGCTATAAACATCTATATGCAGGTTTTTGTGCAGACAAAAATTTTCAAACCATCTAGGTAAATACCAAGGCATATATCTTAAGGCTAGAGTATATATAGCTTGTAAGGAACTGCTACACTGTCTTTCAAAATAGCTCTGCTATTTCGCACGGGGCAGAGTTCCCTTCAGCCATGTCTTGTCAGCACTCGGTGGTATCCACTGTTTGGACTTGGCCATTCCGACAGGTGTGTGCCGGCATCGCCTTGTTGTTTTAACCTGTCATTCTCTAGTGTCATGACAGTGTGCATCTTCTCATATGTTTATGTGCCATCTGTGTGTCTTCTCTGGTAAAAGGTTGGTTCAACTTTTTCTGTCCATCTCTAAACTGGATTGTTTTCATATTGTTGAGATATGAAAGTTCTCTGAGTATTTGAGTATTCTGGAACTAGCCTTTTATCAGATATATGCTTTGCAAATTGTTTCATCTCTGAACAGCATCTATGGAAGAGCGGAAAATTTTAATTTTAATGAAATAAAACTTATCAGTTTTTTTATGGATTGTGCTGTTGGTGTTGTAAAGGAAAAGTCACCATCAAATCCAAGGTTACCCAAGTTTTCTCCTGCGTTATTTTCTAGGAGTTTTATAATAGTCTTTTACATTTAAGTGTATGATCCATTTTGAGTTAAATAGACCCACGTTAAATAAGCTGTAGCCTTATACGATTTGGGAAACCATCTTTATAAGAAGGATGCAAAGTCACAACTACCAAATTTGCTACAGGGGCTGTTGAAGCTATCCTGCAAGAGAAGAGCCCTGCAGGTCAGACTTCCTCAGCTGCAGGGTAAACCTGCCCCGCGTTCCAGGTGAGGCTGGGTGCAGTGGCCCAGTGACACCCAGACCAATCATAAACATGAGGTCAGGGCAGCTGGCCCAGCGGGGCAGCCGTGGGCCCCAGAACTCCTGGCAGCTGATGTAGATCATTGTACTTTCCTACACTTTATGGTCCTCCAAGCTCCAGCGAGGCCTCCTAGAATCTCAGTGTCAACACCTCCTGCTCCATTCAGCTCTCCCTGTCCCAGCATCTTGCAGAGTCTCCAGAAACAGGTGGCCCTGTGGCCGTTCTTGAGCACTAAGGTCCCCATCCCCCCATCCTGCAGGGCTTCCTGGGTGCCCTGTCCAGGTGTGGAAGGCATGGTGACCCTTGGGGAACAAGAGAAGCTGCAGGACCAACGGCTTATCCTACTAAGAAGGGATGCAATGAGGGAACGGTCATCCCTCTAAGAGTTCAAAAGATTCCAAATGTATTGTCAACAATAAATCCCATGCAGACAGCTTATCTGAGAACTTCTTTTAAGAAGGCAATTTGTTTTCAGAAAGAGATTCTTGGAAAAGTGCTGGATCGTCCCATTTTCCCGATGAAGAATGATGAAATTAAAGCGATGCCAATCCCACTGTTTGCATAGGTCAAGTTTCCTTGCCCCTAGAACTGGAATGATAATACCTAATTTGAACAGTCCTTCAGGGACTTTACAAATGTTGTGTACTCAAGGAACCCAGCAGAGAACCTGGGGCATGGTGGGTAAGAAGCAAGTAGGAGCCCCGGAGACCAGGGACTGAAAGTTTTTAGACAGCCCCTCGCTCTGGGAACTGTTCCCTGGTCCCTCAAGGACACGAGCCCATCCCTAGTTCCTGATGCCGTTTCTAACTTGGTGACATCTGTGAGGTTTTCCTTCCTAGGACCTGTCGCTCTTACGTACAACAATAACCCTGCATCTCAGCTGCCTTCTGCCTGGAGGGTTCTACTGCTGTCCTGCCGAGTCACACTCTGTTTCCCTCCGACTCTCAGCACAGTTCAACAATTCATTTCTCAGGCAGGCCCGGCCAGGCAGTCTGTAGGTTCAGGTGGCTGCCCCCTCCGCCCTGGAGTGAGCACACGGCATTGTCTGACCTTGAGAGGGCAGGCGGACAGTGAAAAATGAACCTGGGTGCTTAATTCATGAATCGCCACTTCAGACTGAACATAATGGAAGCAAATTATACACAGACGAGCTGTGGGTTAGACGAATGATCATCAAAGTTTTGAGCTCCTGTTTTCAGCCTAATCTGCTAGAAAATTAACTCATGCGGGGCAGGTAGTGTGGTTTTCTTTGGCATCCCAAAAAGCCACTCCAGACACAGCATTTGGACGGGCTCATCCATTTTGCGGCTGAGTTCCATGCTTTTTGTTTCCTTGTGGAGGAGCTCCGGAGGCTACCCCAGCACACCCCAACCCCACTGAAGCAGTGTCTGCGACCAGGAACAAAACTAATAAACAAAAGCTAAAATATAAACAACATCTGTTTCTCAGGGCACCACACGTGCAGGAGTGAAATGCTGTGGGCACTTTGTGAGCGCTCCTGTGACCTTCATGAAGAGAGGGTCTTCACTACCCTCTGGGGTGGGGATCACAGCTCTGGACGCCCCCAAACCGCAGACTCCTCTCCCAAGAGCTTCTCCAACCATGGTTGCTTTGGAGCTCACTAAACCTTCTATTTTCTTAAAAGCAGGAATATGCACTTTTTTTTTGTTTGAGACAGTTTCACTCTTGTTATCCTGGCTGGAGTGCAATGGTACGATCTCAGCTCACTGCAACCTCTGCCTCCGGGGTTCAAGGAATTCTTCCTCCTCAGCCTCCCAAGTGGCTGGGATTATAGGCACCCACCACCATACCCAGCTAATTTTTGTAATTTTAGTAGAGACGGGCTTTCACCCTGTTGGCCAGGCTGGTCTCAAACTCCTGACCTCAGGTGATCCACCAGGCTTGGCCTCCCAAAGTGCTGGGATTACAGGCGTGAGCCACCACACTGGCCCGGGATGCATGTTTTAAATAGGGATGCACTTTAGTGACCTGAGCATGTAGACCCCGGGGACCTTGCTGGCTCTGCAGCATTCCCTGTGAGCTGGCAGCTCCTTCCTCACTGCGGGTGCTACAGAAGCAGAGGTGTCAAGGAGGCAAACTCTGCAGAGAGAGCAGCTCCCCGCACCGCAGCCCTGTAGAGATGAGCGGGGGGTGTTTACACAGACAGCGTGCTCCTATGGGTGCCTTACTTGAAACTGTGAAGTCCAAACAGAGCCCTGACTCCATCTTTGCTTTCACTGGAGCCACATAAAAGGAGGCCAGGTGGGCACTTGTGAGCCCCCGAATGTGAAGGATCCATCCCAGGACGCTCAGTCCCTGTTGAATCCTGGGCGAGGCATCTTGCTACTGGGCGACTAAGAGGGAAACCAAGGCTGAGAAATTTAAGTCTCTGTTTAGTTAAGAAATTTAAGCGTAGGTGTGGTTCCTAGATCTGATGGCTGTGTATATTCATTTGTATGTGGAAACTGAAACTTATTAACTGACATACAATGTAAATACATAGTCAAGTGTGGAACTTTTCACAGCCCCAAGACCAGCTTTTCTCAAAATCTCCTGAGGTTGAGGAGAGATAGAGAGGACCCGGCTTGTGGGAGAAAACACAGCCCGTGATGCGCTTTGGAATAAAAGACACAAAGGCTCTGGCCTGTGAAGTAATCATGGCAGCAGTTTCTGCCTGCGCCATTTGGGCTTCAGTCACTCCAGGGACCCCACTTGTCCCCTGCAGGGACCGGCAGGTGCATCTCTGACCCTTGGGCACACAGAAGAGTGTGGGACATCTGGCTCCACCCCCCCAGGTACAAAGCCACAGTTGTTCATTGGAGGGTCACACCTGCTGTGAGCAGAGCACCACATCTGGGTGCAGGCCTTCCTTTCTGTGAAACAAGCAGAAAGGAAAAGCAAGCATCTTAGGGCCTGGGAGGTGAGGGGAAGATGGAAAATTCTAGCCCAGTTTTCTCTTTGCCAGGGCTGCTAGGCGACGCAGGTTAAGCCCCCTTCCTGTGCTGGTAAGAGTCATTCTGAACATCAGCAGCAAGCAGGAGGCCGCCGTAGGACACGAGTCCCTGTTCTCAGAATCACTCATGCCCACCCCCTGCAGGGAGGGAACTCCACTCCCACCATGGGCAAGGGCCACCGACCTCAGGAGCCTTTGCCTCAGTCTCCACCTCCCTCGTTCCTCCTCCACTCATTCATCCGTGAGTCTATTCACTTATGCATTCAACAAACATAATCTGTAAAAGTTGGTGCTTTATGTATGTTCATTGCAGCACTATTTACAATACCAAAGACTTGGAACCAATCCAAAGGCCCACCAATGATAGACTGGATAAAGATAACTGGTACATATACACCATGGAATACCATGCAGCCATAAAAAAGGATGAGATCATGTCCTTTGCAGGGACATGAATGAAGCTGGAAGCCATCACTCTCAGCAAACTAACACAGGAACAGAAAACCAAACACTGCTTGTCCTCACTTATAAATGGGAGTTGAACAATAGAACACGCGGACATGGAACAGCAGATGGAACAGCCTGTCAGGGGGTCGGGGCAGGGAAAGGGAGAGCATTAGCACAAATACCTAACGCATGCAGGGCGTCAAACCTAGATGATGGGTTGGTAGGTGCAGCAAACCACCACGACACATGTATACGTAACAAACCTGCACCTTCTGCACATGTATCCCAGAACTTAAAGTAAAAAAAAAAAAAAGGTGCAAAGTTGTCAAAGACAATCCCCATTGGACACGGGAGAAGTGCAGCCCAGATCCATTCCGTTTCTGCTTAGCCCACAGGTCATTGCGTGTATGTGGGCGTTGTGTAAGCCACCAGTGATTGCAGGTGACAAGAAACAGCCTCTGGTTTAAACCACAGAGAGCTCACAGTGTGAAAGCAGGTACTAGCCTGTGATGTAATAAGCTCTGACACAGTGGAAGGTAGGGAGCTGCGGGGTGTGAGACAGCGTGGCGTGCAGGAAACACGCGTGCTTCCATGCTGTGACGCCTGGAGTATGAGGCCGAAGGAAAGTGAGTGCGCCTCTCAAGGTGTGGCTCAGGGTCCAGCTTGTGACACTCCACAGCGATATTGAAGGCCTTAACTCCCCAGGACGAGAGGCATCTAAATTAGAAGCAAGGGTTCTCAGTAGGGAAAGCGGCACAGGTCTTAGAATGACGCCCCTACAGTTATGGAGGGGGATCCCTAGGGAAGCCTGGAGGAGGGGGTATGTGAGAAGTTGCTGCATGGTCCGTGGAGAGTGTCCACAGGCAAGAGTCAGCAGCAGACACGATTTGCAGATCCGATAGGGTCAGGGGAGGAGAGTGAAGAATTCTCAGGAGGGCAACTTAGGGGCCTGAGCTCCAGAAGCAGCTCAGAGAGGACTGAGCCTCAGAAGCTCAGACCCCAGGTTAAGCAGGGCAGGAGGTGGGGCTGCAACTGCGTCTAACGCCTTCCAAGTGGACCAGAGTGAAGGCTGCAAAGCGCACAGAACACCTCAGTGTGGGGGTGGCCTTGTACTCCTACTCCCCCGGCAGCCCTGGCGTCTGCCTGTGTCCCGGCCTCATGCACAGCACCTATTCACACTCCCAACATCCCACCTGGATGGTAAATTATGCAATCGGCACCTTGCTAACAGCCAAACCTCAGAAGCATCACTGATGAGGAGGGATGGGTGGGGCCCGAGGAAGACGAGGTCACCCTTGCTGGTGAGGGGTTGGCTAGAAGGCTCCACATGCACAGGTGCTCTCTGCCAAGGTGAAAATGGGGGACTCAACTCCAGATCCGAGCTGGGGGTGGAGGGGGAGATTTAGAGTGCAAGGAGAAGGAAACTTGGCCTCCATGCTGGAAAGGAAGCCGGTATGGGCATGTGTTTCCAGAGTCCAGTGAGGTCCTCTCACCCAACCACCTCCAGGAGAGGTAAACTGGAGCCACCAAGCCGAGCAGAGGTGGCGATGCTGTGCAGAAAAGGAAGCTGGCATCGTAGGTCCCCATCACTCAGCGCAGCCCCAGAGCTTCCACGGACAGCCCGGAGGCTGGGTCCAGGTGCAGCAGAGGCAGCTCTGTGTCCTGCGCAGCTGCTGGTGTCTGCACCATGTGCTTACTCATCATCCAGGGAAACAGATTCCCCCTTCACAGGGAGGGGCGGGGGGACATTCTGATGGACTCCTTATTTGCATCACTTCATTTACCCACCTGATGTCTCCAGGAGGGCCTTGTTATTATGACCGTTCCACAGGCAAGAAAGCGGAGGCTGCTAACCCCAGAGCTGTTCACCGCCTCCTCCAAGTGATGTGGTCAGCAGGAATCTGCTCCGTGCCCTGGGGCTCACTGTTCTGTCTGTTCCATGTGGACCATGCACAGGTGGAGGCGAGCCTGAGGGCACCGGGCACAGAGCAGCAATAGGAGTAAGCCTCTGAGAGCCTCGTGCCCTCACAGACAGCAACCCCAGCCTTTGCCACAACGCTGGCAGCACCATTCCTCCAGCCAGGCCTGCTGGGCTCAGATGGGCCATGTCTGGTGCCGGCTTCTCTAGGCCGAGGATGTTGCATTTGCATCTCTGTGCTGAGGGCCTTTGTCCTGGTTCCTGGAGCCCTGGATCCTCCACACGTCCCAGGGCAGGAGCCAGCTGCCAACACTCCGGGGTTTCCCCAGCTGCCTCTGCAAGGACTCCTGGTTTGAGGCTGCGGCCTCTGTGGGGACCTGACAAAAGTGGAGCTGGACTTGGTGTTTACGGAGATGCTCATAGTGCCTCTTGGCAGCCTGGTAAGGCGGCTGTTTCCGAGGACATCCGAGTGTGCTTGTTTTAACAGTGAGGTAGTTTCTATGGGTTTGAAGAAGGGCAGGCACAGGGAGATGAAATCAGCAAGGTCCCCACAGGGTGGGGATGCTCTCACTCCCCCGTTCAGGGACCTTTCCCGTGCATCCCTGAAACACATGGTGGCTGCTCTAGGCTTGCGGATGTTGTAATAAAGATGAAGTCCTTCCTGGGAACACGCAGGACAACGGAGTGAAGAGAGGCCGGGGCACTGAATCTGACCGCCTGGAGAAATGGTCAGCCACCCTTTAAACTGTACCAGAAACACAGAATCTGAGTGATCACTGCAAAAGACACGTTTTCCATCCGGAAGGTTCTTTCCGCCATTAACCATTTTTGAACTCTTTGATAATGAAAAGGAAAAGTCGGGAGAAAGAACCTTTAGGAAAGGCAAGTGCCTTCCCCCTGGATCTGAGACACCCATGGAAGTCTCCTCCAGAAGAGGAGCCCCCATCAGCACACCTGGCAGGAAGGCCCTGCGGGCCGGGCCGCGTACTGCGCGCTCCGCCACTGCTCATTCATCACAGCCTGTTACTGTAATTTTAATGAATGTTTATCTTATTTTCTTAGTGTAATCTAATTACTTTTGTTTTCTTAGCCAGCATCAGGGATCTCTCTGTTGCCAGCATTCTGCCAGTCAGTCCACTTTAGATAGGAACAATTCAATTCATTATCATTAAGCTTCTGCTTTTAATACCACTTTGGGGGAAAATCTGTGAAAGAAAGTCCATGCAGCACGGCCCTTACCTTGGGTGGGGAAGTGATCTGTTGTGTGCACCTGAGCACCCCGAGCCACTGTCTTGTGGGTCCCCAATGCCACTCTGAGCTCTCAGCTCATTATCAACCTGGCATCTGGCAGACCTGCTCATGGGGAAGAAATTCAAAGTTAAATGTGAAGGTTGTGAAAATGGTCACAAGTGGAGGGATCCACTTGGATCAACCACTGATGCTGTCATTGGCCAGGGTGCCTGGGGGAGGGAGGAATGCGTGTGTGTGTGTGTGTGCATGTGTTTGCATGTGTGTGTGCTTGCACACCTACTTACGTGTCTGTTTTGTGAATGCATGTCCAGCATGTGTGTGCTTGTGTGTGTGGATGCATGCCTATTCATGTTTGTGTGTTTTGTGCATGCATGCCCAGGCATGTGTGTGTGCATGCATACCTGTGTATGTGTTCTGTGCATGCATGCCCATGCATGTATGTGTATGTGTGTTCTGCGCATGTACATACATGTGTGTAAACAGGAGGCCACCATGTTATTCTAATGGTCCCAGCCCTCTCTGTAACCCACACTGGTGGGAGCAGTGGCTAGGAGATCACAAGCAGGGGCAGAAAAGGACTCAGACTCCTGACTCCTGAAATCAGCAGAGAAGGCAGCAGCGGCTGCAGCAGCCATTTCCACTTGACGGATGCGTCAGATGTTAGCAAGCTGCTGTCAGGAGCTAGTGCTGTAAAGTCCAAGACTAGAAGCCATACCCGACATTGTCCACCTGCTTCTCCAGCACCAGCCCTTTTAGCACATGCTGAGGGAAGGAGGTTTGCACTCACCTTGTTCCCCAGGGAGCCTTTCTGCCAGTTCCTCTGGAGCCTGAGGAGTTAAGAGCCTCCCCCGCTGGCTGGAGGGGTGCCGGGCCCATTGCACAGTGTAGCACAGAAGGGCCTCAGACCTTGGAAGGAGATGACTGCAGACTGAGCATAAGCGGAGGCCTGAACGGAGGGGAGCGCAAACGCAGAAACAAAGCGTCTTCTAAGCACCGAGAGATCTTGCCCAAGCAGCAGAAGTAATTGAGAACATAATTACCCGTTGGGGGTCGGCAAATTGCACAGAAAGTGAAGGTCTAAATTTATAAAGTAATGGCTTACCCCAGAAAAATCATTAGAAAACTGCGTGGTTGAATTGTGGTGGGAGACCAGATTAGGAGGAAAACGATCGGAAACAGCTTATCTAGAAACGTCTGGTTGGAGGCTAGCCCAACATCCAAAGTTCACAGAAAAAAGCAAAAATTAAGGGTTTTGCTAGGTAATAAATGCTAAATTATAGAATATTTCTGAACAGTTAGCCAGTCAAAAAGAACACAGCTCTCTTTCTATATTGACACATCCAGGGGCTTCCTCGAAAATGTGCGTGCTTGGCCGACCCCAAGCAGCACGGACGGAAATGCATTCTCACTCTGACCGTCAGCCTCGTGAAGATCCAGCAGACGGTCTAACAGACTTCTCATCTTGGGCACTTACCTACAGCCTGACTTGGTCACTTCTGTGCTCCCACGTTTTTGGGACAGTGTCCACTGCTATGAGTAGATTCTTCAACATACTCAAAAGTGTGTGCTGTACTTTTCTATCTGCTACTTATTAAGCTCAAGAATCAGTGGCAATTTTCTCAAATGTCTCTGAACTACGTGAAAATAATGGCAGGAAATGATACACTCAAAAGCATGTTCTCACACATAGGCGGGTGTTGAACAATGGGAACACATGGACACAGGGAGGGGGAGTATCACACACTGGGGTCTGTCGGGGGGGGGGAAAAGGGGAGGGATAGTGGGGGGGGTGGGGAGTTGGGGAGGGATAGCATGGGGAGAAATGCCAGATATAGGTGATGGGGGAGGAAGGCAGCAAATCACACTGCCATGTGTGTACCTATGCAACAATCTTCCATGTTCTTCACATGTACCCCCAAACCTAAAATGCAATAAAAAAATAAATAAATAAATAAATAAATAAATAAAAAGTATTGCTTGAATCCTGGAGCACCAAACAAACGCAAAGAAGTGTTATTACAAAAACATTTTGTGTATTTAGTTATTTCAATAAAATTGAAAATAATCCCTGAGGTGGTTTGGAGCAAGCATGTGCAAAGAAAGCATTGTGTGTAGACAGATGACCTTGGGGGATTGTTAAAATTCGAATTCTGATTCAGGATGTGGGGGTTGGGGTGAAGCCTGAGACCCTCACGTCTAACAAGCTCCCAGGTGATGCTGATGCCGCCCTAGTGTATTGAGTCCAGGTGATGCTGGACTGTGTTGTGCGTGGGGAACGTTTCTGGAGCAGCCCCTGAAGCTGCCACTGCTCCCCCTAGCCTCGTGGAAGGGGTCAGGATCATCACCTACTGCATGGAGCTGAGAAGAGGATTCCACCCACTGAAACATGGAATGTCCTCATTCTGTCTGCACTGAACCAGCAGAAAAATGTCAGCTATTGTCAGCACGGTTGAGTGCTCTTCTTTAATCATTGGGTGGTGCCAGATGTATACTGATATCCTAACCCTGGGAAAACATTGCTTATCTCACAGTTATAAATTGTTGTTTTGTTGTGAATATGTATAAACGAAATCATAATTTTCAATGACTCAAAACATATCATTTGATATACAAAGTTTGATAGATGACTGCGTTTCATTTATACCACAGTTGAAGCATTCTCTATACTTAGACAATTTTTTCATAAAAGCAGTTTTCTAATGTCTTTATCTGTAAAATGTAACCTCAATTAAAGCATGAAGTAAACCATCGTTATATTGGTTTCTCTAGTCACAAATGTATACACGAGGCTAATGAACTATCACCATATTAAATGTATAATTTATCTCTATTCTATGATTGCTACTTTTATTTTAAATGGAAAAGTTTCCACTTGAAGTCATTTTTCTTTTTAAACCACTTCTGTATATGTTTTACAGTCACGCATACCTAGGGACACAAGGCAGGGTTTTAAGAGGCAGGGTCGTGAAACTGAAGCCATCGGAATTTCACTCGAGTCATTTGGCTATGAATATTAAATCTGTTCCTGAACCCTTGCTGCAGAGGCACACAGCTGGAAAACCTCAAAAAGTGCTAATGGTAGTCCTCACTGAATAATTCGTATTTGATCTGTTTGGAGTATAGCCCTGCACAGGTCATTTTGGGGGCTCCTAATTGAACCCAGAGTTTAGAACCATGGCCACAGCAAAATTCTCTAATGTGCTCTTGTGTTTTTCTTTACATCGTGTACATTGGGAAGCTACCAGATAATCCAGTTCTCTTGATCCTCCAGTGACCATCAAAAAAATCTAAGGTGAACTGGAGCAAACACTTTTAGCCACTTCTGTTCTCAAATTGTATAGATGCGAAGTGTGCATTAAATCTGTCTACTGTCCATATGCATTTGGTTTAATTGTCAGAATGGTTTTTTGCTGCAATCTTTAAAGGGCTTAGAGAATAATGAGAAAACTATCCAATAGTCAGTAAACTTTCTCCTCGTCCAGGATTTGTTCTCTTGCATGTGTCCACAAGCTTTGGGAACTTTACTGCACCCAGGATTTGTGCCCTGGGATGAGCATTCAGTTAAAGATGAAAGGAAAGTTGCACAGAGACCCTCTAGCCGTGGAGAAAACTCTGGCCCAGGAAGCTGACTCTCCCCATGAAGACAAACTGAATGTGAGAACCATGCATTGGCAAGTGGAAGAATTCCTAGAGCAAGAAACAAAGCAAGTAGCTGACTAAATAACAACAACAACAACAAAAACAGAAAACAACAACAACAAAAAGGAAAACACATGATTCTTCTCACTTGGCATGACTGTTCTTTGCAAAGGAACATTGATCTGGGTATCAAAATCCATCACACATCCTTTCTTTGCTTTGTAAGCTGAAGTGATCTTGGAAGTGGTGCTTATTATCTTTTCTGTTGATGACATACTGCTTTGAGAGAGCTCTTACATTGATTATAGTATCCTTGTTTAAGTATTTTCTTACTAAACTTATCTTGTGTTTAACTTTATATTCTCCACATTTTTGTATAAATTACGTTGCAGAGTGCCAGTCATATATGCATTTTTATCCTTCCAAAGTAACTAACACAATAATTTGCTTAAGAAAAATATCAAGAAGAATTGCTTTTAATAATATGTATTTTAAGACATGAAAAGAAATTAAAAACCATTCGTATGTTTAAAAGTAAAAATGAAAGTTCTCACCATTGAAATTAACTAAGGAGTGACATCAAGATGGCAGAATAGGAGGTCCCCCAGCTTCACTTTTCCTCACAAAAAGTCTAACTAGGGACTCTGCACAGTTAAGAACACAGACAAGGTTTCTGTGAAAAATCTGAAAACTCAAGAGTTAAATTATGATATCCTCTTAGACCACAGAACTGAGAAAAGCAGCATTAGAGGAGTAGGAGGAACAGTTTCACTTTGACAGCAGTACCCACCTCAACAGAGAGGATTCCCCTGCGCCTGTGGTTTCTAGAAATGGTAAAAGAAGGTCTGAGGTGAGCGTTCAGCTTCCCCAGCTTTCTGGAATTCTTCTCAGGAGGCCTCCTTCTGCCTCACCTCACAGGGAAGACTGAAGTTACCTGCAGCACTGGACTACTGAGGACTGTCTAGAAACAACAAGGAAGGTGGGTCCACAGAAACCAGGGAATGCACCTTTGCGCTGGCACTGCGTTCCTCCCAGTGGTAGCACCTGACCAGAGATGCCAGCCAACAGCACAGCCTACACACAAGGCTGAGCTAGTTGCTTCCAGAAACATGGGTGAAAGTTCCTCCTGGCTTGAGTCCCCAGCCAGTCACCCTTCTTGGCCTCAGAGGCCCCCCAGCCTCTGGCCTGGCAAAGAGGCAAGAGGCTAGGTGAAACCAAGCCTTTCTGCAGAGCATCATCTCTGACACCTGATCCTGAGTAGCCAAATAGTGACTCCATCCAATCTCAGAGCTCAATATTTAGCCCTGCCCAACTGCAGAATCCAAAGACTG
The DNA here is from genome assembly GCA_036589455.1 of Ateles fusciceps. Taxonomy (NCBI): domain Eukaryota; kingdom Metazoa; phylum Chordata; class Mammalia; order Primates; family Atelidae; genus Ateles; species Ateles fusciceps. Next base: position 8,195,143 of record JAZHEH010000586.1, read on the forward strand.
GTGTCACCTGGCCAAGGAATGCAGCCTTTGATCGTGCCCACTTAGAGTCAATAGCAGTGCTCAGCCAGCAGTTCTGCCTGATAGCAAACCCAGCCAGTGGCCTCACAGGACCACAGAACCTAGTCAGCAACCCCACGTAACCTAAAAGTGCAGGCAGTGGCCCAGTCCAGCTAGAGAGTGTGATGGCAAGCTCTGTCTGTCCATGGCTGGTACCAGCTGGCCCATCCAGAACCCCAGGCTAGACTAAGAGTAAAGGTCTACTTCCACTAAAAAAAAACTATAAAGGCCAGAGAGATGGCTTCTTCCTCAAATCCACAGACACTAATGCAAGCACACAACAGTTATGAAGAATTAGGGAGTTTTTGACACCGCCAAAGGAAACTAATAAGGATACAAAAACAAACACTAAATGAAAGGAGATTTGTGAACTTACTGACAAAGAATTAAAAGTATACCTCTTAAAGAAGTTCATTGACCTGCAAGAAAATACATATAGAAAACTAAATAAAATTTGAAAATTAATAAATGAACAAAATGAGAAGTTTGACAAAGAAATGTAACCAACCCAAAAGCAAACAAATAGAAATCCTAGAGATGAAGCATGCAATGGCTGAAGAGAAAAATTCAGTAGAATTTTGCACATAATCCAACAGAAGAATCAGTGAGCTCAAAGACAAGACACTTGAAATTATCCAGCCAGAGGAGGAAAAAGGGGAACAAAAAGGGTGAAGAAAGCCTGTGGGAACTGTGGGACACCATCAAGAGAACCGATGTTCAGATAGTAGGCATTCCAGAAGAAGAGTGCAAATAAAACATTCTCCATGGTAGATCATACTTAGGTAACACAAAAAAGAGTTAACAAATTTAAGAAGATTGAAATCCTATCAAGTTTCTTTTTCTGCCCACAGTAACATCAATAACAGGAAGAATCTTGAAAAATTCACAAATATTTAGAAGTTAAGTGGCATATTCCTGAACAACCAATGGGTCAAAAACGAAATCAAAAGGAAAATAAAAAGTATTTTGAATAAAAACACAACATACCAAAACTTATGGAATGCAACAAAAGTAGTTCTAAGGTGAAGGTTTATAGCAATAAGCATCTATATCAGAAAAGAGAGAAAGATGTTAAATAAACAGCTTAACTTTACACTTTGAGGAACTAGAAAAAGAAAAACAAAGCCCAAATTTAGCAGAAGGAAGGAAATAACAATGATCAGAGCAGAAACAAATGAAATTGAGAATAGAAAATCAATAAAACTAAAAGTTGATGTTTTTGAGACAATGAACAAAATTGACAAACCTTTAGCAAGACCAACTATGAAAAAAAAAAAAAAGAAGGGAGACTCAAATAAATATAATCAGAAATAAAAGAGGAAACATTGCTACTGATACCACAGAAATATAAAGGGTCATAAGAAAACACAATAAAGAATTATGGGCCAAAAAACTGGATAATCTAGAAGAAATGAATATGTTCATAAAAACCTACAAACTAGGATAACTAAATAATGAAGAAAGGAACAATATGAGTAGACCAATATTGAGTAAGGAGATTGAATCAGTAATTAAAAGTCTCTCATCAAAGAAATACTCAGAACATAACGCTTCACTGGTGAATTTTACCAAACACATGAAGAACTAATATCAGTCCTTCTCAAACGCTTCCAAAACATTGACATGGAGACTTCTAAACTTATTTTAGTAGGCCCGAATTACCCTGATACCAAAGCCGGAAAAGGACGTTACAAGAAAAGAAAATTACAGGCCAATGTCCCTGATTAATGTAGATCCAAAAATCCTGAATAAAATACTAGCAAATTGAATTCAACAGTACATTAAAAAGATAATTTATCGCAATCAAACATGATTCATTCCTGGAATGCAAGGATGTTTCCACATATGCAAATCAATAAATGTGATACACCATATTAACATGATGGGGGAGAAAACCATATGATTATTTCAACAGATGCAGAAAAAGCATTTGACAAAATTCAACGTCTTGTATGATTGCAAACTCTCAACAAATTGAGAATGGAAGAAATGTACCTCAATGTAGTAGAGCCCAGAAATGGCAAGACCTCAGCTAACATCATACTCTGTGGTGAAAAGTTGAAAGCTTTTCTTGCAAGGTCAGGAACACAACAGGAATGCCCACTCTCCTATTTCTATTAAACTTAGTGCTGGAAGTGCTAGCTGGAGCAATTAGGAAAGAAAAAGAAATAAAAGGCATCCAAATATGAAAGGAAGAAGTGAAATTGTCTCTGTTTGCTAATGGCATGATCTTATATACGGAAAATCTTACAGACTCCATCAAAGACTTGTTAGAACTGATAAATAAATTCAGTAAAGTTACAGGATACAGAATTACATGCAAAAAAATCAGTAACATGTCTATACACTAACAGCAAACTATCCAAAAAACAAATTAAGAAATAATTCAATTTACAGTAGCATTAAAAAATACTTAGGAATAAATTTAACCAAGGAAATTAAAGATCTGTATACAGAACATTGTAAAACATTGATGAAAGAAATAGAAGAAAACACAAATAAATGGAAAGGTGTTCTGAGTTCATGAAGTAGAATTAATATTGTTAAAATGTCCATATTACGCAAAGAGATCTAAAGATTTAATGCAATTTTTATCCAAATCCAATGACATTTTTCAAAGAAATTGATATCAAAAAATATCACAAGGATTTTATAATCAAAGTAGCATGGTACTGGTGTAAAACCATAGCAACCAATGAAACAGAAGAGAACCCAGGAACAAATTCAAAAATTTTGAGTCAATTTATTTTCAATAAAGTTACCAAGAGCACACAATGGAAACAGATAATCTCTTCAATAAATGGTGCTGGGAAAACTGCATATCCACATGTAGAAGGGTAATATTGGATCCATCTGTCATATCATATATAAAAATCAGCTCAACGTGGATTAGAAAAATTTACACATAGTATCTAAAACTATAAAAGTACCAGGAAAAAAACACAGGGGAAAAGCTCCAAGACACTGAGCTGGGCAATGATGTTTTGGATAGGACTCCAAAAGTGCAGTTAACAAAAGCAAAAACAGGCAAACAAGACTCTACCAAATTCAACAGCTTCTCCACAGTCAAGTAAAGAATCAACAGAATGAAGAAACAACCCATGGACTGGGAGAAAATATTTTCAAACCATGCATATGATAAGGGTTTAACATCCAAACTATATAAAGAACTCAAACTATTCAAAAGCAGGAAAATAAATAACCTGATCAAAAAATCAGAGATTAAACATTTCTCACAAGAAGATATATAAACGGCCAACAGTTTTATGAAAAAAAAAATGCCGAAACACTTAACATCAGAGCAATACAAATTAAAATCACTACGTATCACCTCATACCTGTCAGAATGGCTGTTATCAAAGAGACAAAAATAACAAGTATTGGTGAGAATGTGTATCAAAGGAAACCCTTGCATACTGTTGATGGGCATGTAAACCAGTACAGCTATTATGAAAAACAGTATGGAGGTTCCTCAAAAAATTAAAAATAGAACTATCACATGACCCAGCATTCCTGCTCCTGGTATATATCCAAAGTAATTGAAATTCGTATATGAAAGAGATGCCTGCACCCCATGCTCATTGCAGCACCATCCATAATAGCCAAGACAGGCATGAACCAAGGTGTACATCAAGGATCAGTGAATGAAGACCCTGTGATAAATATACACAGTGCAGTACTAGTCAACCTTGAAAAGAAAGAAATCCTGACATTTGCAACAGCACGGATGAGCCTGGAGGATATCACGCTAAGTGAAATAAGCCAGACACAAAATGATAAATGCTCCATGATCTCACTCAGTGTGGAAACTCTGTAAAAGTCAGACTTACATAAGTAGAGAGTAGAATGCTGGCTACCAAAGGTTATGAGAGCAGGAAAGTTGCTGGTCAGAGGGTATGAAATTTCAGTTAGACAGGCGGGATAAGTTTTAGTGATCTGTTGCATATGGCCAGATTACCACAGTTAATAACATGTATTTCAAAATTGCTAACAGAGTAGATTTAAAATGTTCTCACTATGAAATAAAAAGATAAGCATGTGAGGTGAGGGATGTGTTAACTACCCTGATACCACCATCCTACAATGTATACACATATCAAAACATCACAATGTACCCCATAAATGTATTCAACTTTTATTTGTTAATTACAAATAAAAAAATCTAAAAAGCAAATTAACCCGAAAGTATTGGATAATGTATTAAATGGGTTAATTTTTATACTAGCAATGTGCTTGACTCTGAGACGGCAAAGGTAAACCACACAGAGAGCCCCTGACCTAATGAAGATTACGGCACCAGGGCGAGGAAGTGGACACCCCAGGGGTGAATAAGAAACAGCAGTTTCATCATCACCTTGTGGCTAGGACAGTAAAAGTGAAGACGCAAGTAGCTCATCCCAGGAAGGGCAAGAATTAAGAGGTGAATTCAGAGAAGACTTCCTGGGAAAGGTGATTTCAGATAAGACCAGAGGAAGTAGCAGAAAGGAGCCAGGTAGGCCGCACATGGGCAGGGGTGTGAGGGCCACATGCAAAGGGGCACCAGGAAGCCGGGGTTGTCTAAAGGAGCCAGTGTGGCTGGAAGTCAGGGGGAGGTCACCAGGGTCCCAGTGGTGCAGAAGCTTTCAGATCATGTTAGGAATTCTATACCTTACCCTAAGGACAAAGCGGGCTGTGCCCATGGGAAAGGCCCCATAGGATCAGGTATTTAAACAACTGTCCTGACTTCTGTGCAGAGAGTCTCATAGCCATCTGGGTGGGATGGGACGCTAGGTTTGTTGTGTGTGAGGGTGAGGCCTGAGGAAATGAGGCTGAATCAGAGGCATTTAGGACTTAGAAACGGGCAGAGTGCAAACTCAAAAACGGAGCAGAGCTGGGCCTGACTCCTGGGGCTCTGTCCTGGGTAACAGATGCTTCTCCAATTCCCCAGTGTGACTACACAAGGTCAGATTTGGGGATTTGGTGGGGGAGGAGATGAGGACAGTTTCAGATGTGAGTACTGGAGGTGTCCATGGAACACCAAACAGAGACAGACAGCAGGCTTTGCCCAGATGGCTTCAGAGCTCAGCAGAGAAGGCTGAGCACGAGTTAGACTTTGAGAGCAGTGGTTCAGTAAAGATGTGAGGATCTCAGTGAGGGAAGGTGCCATCATCAGCCAGGTGAATACGGATATGAATAGGAAAGAGGGCCTGGAAAGGGTTTTAATGTTGCTGCTATTTAAGGGAAGCACAGAGAAGGAAAACAACTTAGAAAGGAGCTGAGAAGCAGCAGCCGGGGAGGTAGAGAGAACCACGAATGCATGAGAACATGAAGGAAAAGGTTACTCTGACCTTAAATCTCTCCAGGACGGTGGGCCCTGTGGAGTTTCTAGCGGTGTTCTTCTGGGTAAGTTTGGACAAAATGATCACAGAGTTTTAGACCAATTCAGGAGCCCGTGTTCTGTGTTCAAGTTCCACTTCTTCCCCAGGATGTGATGGGTCTGCCTCTGAAGGGACAGAAGGAAGCAGAAGGGTCCCTAGGCTGCCTGGAAGGACATGTCGACACAAAGGCACATTGGATGTTTCTATCTGACCCCCATGATATTTAGGTTTTAGGAAGGCTAGAGAAAACAAACAAACAATAATAAAGAGAAAGGAAGGGAGAGAGAAAAGGAGAAAGAAGAGAAAGACAGTGCATCACTCAGTCTCTCAGAGCATTATTGGCATCTTATTTCAGTAGTTCATTTCTACTGGAGTTTATTTTGCAGAAACGGACATCACAGAATAACGTCCAGATGCACACGTGTCTCTTGGCTGTCTCCAGGTTCCTATGAACAGAGCTATAACTACTGGACTCTCTGGGATTTGCTGCTGGGCTCTGTTCTGTATGTTCATGAACAGCACCAGTGTTTACTCACTGCTGCTAGTTTAAGCGGCAGCCTGCTCATTGTCATTCCCTGGGGATAATCCATTTCCCAGCTACCTGGTGTCCCTTTGAGCTGAGGAACCGACCTCCATCTCCGAGGAGCACCCATGTCTCCACTGCCATCTCAAGGTGCATCTCTCTTACATTGGAATCATCTTCCCCCATCAGCCGTTAGCAGTCAGAACCATCGAGCCATCCCTGAGCAAATATTAAAACATCAAACCCACAGTACTACTCAGCACACACACTAAAAACATCAGCCTTAATTATGTTTTGTTTGCACAAATTTTACACATTTGTTTTATCTTTTTGTGTGTGTATTTGCTTCAATGTTATCTCTTTTAAATTGTTAACTAGAGAGCAGAGAAGTATATTTTTAATGATGTTTGCACAAGGCTTAGCATTAAATCTCAACTAGAAGAACAAGGTCAAATCAAGTAATTCATGGGAGTTCAAACATGTACATTTTTCCAAATCAACAATCTAAAATGTGTATTACGATGTATCTTTTGTCCATGTAGGTATCAGAAGCTAACATTTATTCAGTGCTTACTACACGTGTGTGCCTTTTCAATGCATTTATGTCTCCCAGCATAACAAAGGCAGATATTATTAATACGTGCACCTGACAGGCAAGGTTCTTGAAGCACAGAGTATATCACTAATTTGTCCACATTCACACTGAGAGTAAGTGGTGGAGCCAAGATTCAAACCTTCTCAGGTGGGGATGCTAGTGTATGTTCCCTGAACTCTCTCACTCAGGCTCTTCAGTGATGGCATCCCTATGGTTTTCTAGGCTGCATGACAAGTTGCCACAAACTTAGTGGCTTAAAATAACATCCACTTATTATTTCAGGATTTCTGTGGGTCACAGGGATGAACATAGCTTAGCTTCATTCCCTAACTCAGGGTCTTACCGGGCTACAATCCATATGTCAGCCAGGGCTGCAGTCTCATCAGAGGCTCAACTGGAGAAGGATCTGCTTCCCAGCTGTTATGTCACCAGCAGATGTGTCTCTCTGCAGTTGTAGGACCAAGGTCTCTGCTTTCCTCCTAGCTGTCAGCCGGGGACCACCCTCAGCTCCAGAAGGCCACCCTAAGTCACTACTGCATGACATTTTTACAGCATGGTAGCTTCTTCTTCAAAGCCAGAAAGGAAGCCTCTCACTTGAGTCTGCTAAAAGTGGCCTCACTTGATGACATGATTGCCTAATTGTGAGAGTGACAGCCCATTATCTTTGCCACACTTGGTTGGTTAGAAGCAAGTCCCAGGCCCCTTCCACACACAAGAGCAGGGGTTACACGAGAGCGTGACTCACTATGGGTCACCCTAGAGCATATTTGCCTCAATGCTAGCAAGAAAACAATATTGGTGCTGAAGCCTCACTAAGTTAACTGCACTTGGTGGAATTTAATCTCCATTAAATCTCAACTTTTCTATCTGAGAATCGAGGAAGACAACCCTGGAAAGATACTTGCCTGGTGGGAGACCTGGGCTGTCTCATGGGCTCTGCCACTGACACCCTTGGTTAGCACCAAGAGGCCAGCACTGGATGGGCATACTGAGAATGTAATTTATTATATAAGCCAGAATTCTTGGAAAGTGAAAGAGAACAATTTTTAAAAAATATTTTTGTTGGAGATGGGGTCTTGCTGTGTTCCCCAACAAGCAAGACCCCATCTCTCACAAAAATATTTTGAGCTTCTGGCCTAAAGAAGTGTCCTACCTCAGTTTCCCAAAGCGCTGGGATTACAGGTGAGCCACCATGCCTAGCCAACTGAGATCAATTATAATAATAACTCCATAATTCAAATCAGAATCCCCCTGAAGAGATGAGGATCTCCAGCCCTGCTGGTGATACTCATCCCCTGGCACAGCTCTGAGAAGCCACAGGGAAGATGGATAATGTGGCAGGGGGCTCTGTGCATGCACGTGACGGCTGGGCGCAGGTGCCAGCCCCACTGCCCAGCCTCACCTCCATGCAGTCTTGGATAAGTAGCCTTCTCCCAAGTGCAAGTAAGGACAATTGAATATCTTGTATTAAATCTTTGATGATATACATAAAATTCTTAGCAAAAAGTTTAGAATATGGAAATTCCTGATGAATGGCAGCCATTGTTATCACCATTACGAAATGAGATTCAATTTGCAGATGGCATTTTGTTTTTAATCATTGTGTAACTTGTTGAAAATCAAGCACAAAGGAGAAGTCCACCAACTGAGCAGAGGTGCCTTCTCCTGGAGGGAGCAGGGAGGCTGGGACAGAGAGGGAGGAGGGGGAGACAGACAGGGTTCAGTGGTCCCCAGAGAGAAGCGGAGTGGAGTCACATGAAATGGCCCACAAGCAGACAGGCAGAAAACATGCATCAGCGGATATAGAGAAGTGGCCTCTCCAGTCCTTTTGATTTCTTTCACTGCGTTTTCAGTAGACATTCTGGCCTCCATGCTCGTGTGGTGGCTGATGCGTGGTCCTGGGCGAGTGTGCGATGGACTGAATGTGGCCAGCCTGTGAAGGGCTAGGATGAAGTCCAGTGCCTGCACTACAGACTGGGTGACAACCAAGGACCATGGCTGTGTTCAGATGTGAAGGAAAAGGAGACAAACAGATGTGTTCACAAAGGGAACTCCCGTGGGGATGAAGGGTGCATGGGGCTGAGCAGAAAGTGCAGGTGAGAAGGTGAGGAAGGGGGCACAGGCCAGGCTCTGGAGAGCGGATGCCAGGCTCATGACGGGGGTGGGCTGGGAGGGAGAGCAGAGAGGAGCCCAGTGGAGAGGCAATTGCTTTGCAGGAGACACTAGAAATGCAGCTCACCCAGGACCCCTCCATAGCCTAAGCAATTTAATTCTTATTTAAAAACATCCTGCATCTCTGTCACCGAATCCTGCTTTAATTGTGCACACCAGATGACATTTTAAGATAATTGGCCAAGCACGTTCTCATCGTTTTCCACATATCCACAGGAGTGGATTTCATGCCACTCACATATTTCTAATATTTTGCACCTACCTTGAAGCTAATTCCTATCTGTTTTTAATATCCTGGCTTTTTGATGATCATAGCACTGTTTGCAAGTGCCTTGAAGGAGCGTTAAGCAAAACTGCAAGGCATGCTGGGATGCCATGCCGTTCAACGTTGCCCCATGGTATTCTCCTTCTGACATTAGCATAAAAGGAAATTGCTGGTCATTACAGCGTCCTTAACATTCTTACAGTCCCTCAGTACACTATATAAAAAATCTTTAATTATTGCAATGAAGTAGAGGCACGTATCCGTGCTGCGTCTTGGTTCCTCTTCTGCACGTCCCTCCCTGGGGCCTGTAATTGCTTTAGCCAACGATTTACCCAAAGCAAGAGACTAATAGAGAGTATATTATTGTTTAAATAATGCATTTGCTTTGAATACACAATTATGGAGTGGGGATGGGGAATCATGAGAGGAATATAATTTAGTGTGGATCTTCAGTAAGTGAGTTGGGTTTTTTAGCCAATTTCTTCAATGTCCTCCTTTCAAAAGCTCTGAAAGGAATATGTTCATTTTCCTAGCCTGCGTCTTAAAAAAGGCTTGTCTGTGCATGAATGGGGCCAAGAATGTGTGGACTTTACTCATTTCTCTTATCCCAGGGATTCATAGCAAGCACCATACTTTCATAGATTAATCAGTGAGCTGCATCAATGACTAATACATTGAACTAAGTGATAATTTAGTTGTCATTGACACAGAAGAGGGATGTCTGCCTTTGTTGAGCCAGCCAGATTTGACGCGAAGTTAGCAGATATTTACTGAGGGTCTGTTGTGGGCTAGACGCTGTGGGACTGTAAAGGTGAATACACTGAAAACATTAACCTGGAGTATCTGTAATCTAGGCTGGGTGGAAAAGAAAACATCTCATGCAACAGCACAGCACACAGCTTGGAAGCTGTGAAGAGTCAAATATAAAGAGAGGCAGCCTTGAATGAGCAAGACATTCTGCCTCCCTGCAGAGTGGGCACCAAGCTCAGCCTGGAGGGACAGGTGGTGCATCAGCAAACCAGAGTCCATGAAGGACCCGGAGGATCCCGTCCCCAACGGGGGAACCTCAAGACAAGAGCCAGGCGCAAGCGATGGTGAGGCAACTCCAAGGGGCTGAGATTTTCTGAAAGCTGGAGCAACAGAGAAGAATCTAGGTCTTCGGTCATGAGGTCTTTGACACAAGGGTGAAGCCTTAGTTGTCCTGACTTGGTGGGAAGTAGGGGATTGTCAGGGTTTGTATGGAAGCAAATTGCATCCTTACAAATGTGTTTTTGACACGATCCCTGGGCAGCTGGTATAAAACATGCTGGAGGCAGAGTGGGGTTAAGAGAAGCTGGATCAACTCAGAGGCTACGAAAGAGTCTGGGCAGGAGGAGGGGGAGAGAAGTGCACAGATACCAGGACGAACACGTAATTTTGTGGCATTTTCAGAATAACGGAGCATTTGGGGGTATAATCTCCTCTTCTGCTGATGAGAACTGACTTCAGAGGGTGAAGATCATACCACCCTCGGCCTCGGTGAGCATGTGGGAGGCAGCACTGGAGCCAAGTCTCTCTGGTCTTTGTCAACAGGGGATAGATATTTTGGCTGTGAAGATTTGTAGCAATTAGTTGGATAGGGGTCGAATCTGAGAAGTTCTTAATGGATAGTGTCTATCTTTTGATATATTATTTTCCTAATGTCAAGAAGAGATAGTGAAGCCCTGATATCCCCTGTGAGAGAGTTCACGCTGTCTCCTGCCACCCTTCATACCTGATGTCCCCCTGTGAGAGGGTTCAGCCACGCTGTCTCCTGCTACCCTACATATTTCTTCATCTCCTGCATGCATCAGCCTATTTGCAACACAGCATGTGGCAGGGGAGGCTTCCCATTCTTCTCATCTCGTGGTGTCCCATGACGGCCCCACTCACAAGCTGGCAAAGCACGTCTCAGGGGCCCTGAAGCTCCCTGCTACATCCCAACCAGCTAGGGTAGGAGCTTTGTCCATGGTTGGAGGGGCCCAACCCTGTAGGTTCCCGTACCCAGGGGTGCCCCACTCAACACTGGATCCTCTCTAAGGAACCCTCACTGGAGACGGACCTGGTGCCTTTCTCAGTATGATGTTGCCCTCAAAGGCAAGTTCCCCATTCCTTTTCCCAGCACAGTCTCCCCTGAAAATACACGTTTCTTTTTTTTTTTTTTTTTTTTTTTTTGAGATGGAGTCTCGCTCTGTCTCCAGGCTGCAGTGGAGTGGTGACATCTCGGCTCATTGGGCTCACTGCCACTTCCACCTCCCGGGTTCAAAAGATTCTCCTGCCTCAGCCTCCCAAGTAGCTGGGATTACAGGCGCCCACCACCACGCTCAGCTAATATTTGTATTTTTAGTAGAGATGAGTTTTCACCATGTTGGCCAGGATGGTCTTGATCTCTTGACCTAGTGATCTGCCCACCTTGTCCTCCCAAAGTGCTGGGATTACAGGTGTGAGTCACTGCGCCAGGCAAAATTGCAAATTTCTTAAAGAGGAAACCTGAGAGTCTTCTCAGGGTGTCTTCATATCATTTCTGTTTCAAAATCAGTGTAGTTGGTGTCACTCGTGGCAAGGCACAAGTGGTCTGGTGGTGACCTTGAATGTGGATGGGGAAGGAAAAATGCTGGTGGAAACACACAGAGGATGACATCAGTTAATGACCCGGCCATGACAGCATCAGCTCCATTCGGACGAGGACTGAGGAATCAGTTCCTCCAGAATCACTCTGCATCTCAGCAGGACACTGTCTGGTCGGCACCACACTCTGTTCTGTCAGTCTCTGGGGTTCAGTTAAGGACAGAGAACTGTGGTCGCTCACTCAGAGCCAGCACCGGGTGGCCACTCCATCTACGGGGTCCCATTTCCATCAGGGGGAGCTCAGTTCCAAAAATCACATCCTGGCTGAGAGGAAGAATGAAAGAGAGGCTCAATCAGGGTTTCGCCCAGCAAAGTCAAAGGCGCTGGGTCAGTGGTGGCCTCAAAGGGGGCCCGTTCCTAACAGATCCTCTCCAGCAGGGCTGCACGTCGCACGCTCTTGCTTCAGTTCACTAGCAGACCATGATAAGGCACGAAAAGCCCACCGAAAACACTCATGGTCTCTGACATGACACTGTTCACCATCAAAAGGCCAGAAATGATTATTGACCATTGTGGTTTTACCTCATTCCTCCTCTGAATCAGAACATTGCCTGGAATTGAGCTTCTTGGTTTCTCCCCAACAGCCTGGATAATGAGGGGAAATCTTGGGGAGACAGCCGCATTGGGCAAACCATGGACCACGAGCCCACATCTCCACTGGACCGGAGGTTTCTGCGGGTTGTGGAGCGTCCACACGTGGCCCTGCTCATGAAGGTGGATGGTGTGGGAAATCCGGGAAGTGAGTTGACTTTTTCCCAAGAGTAGTTATAGTCTACCCATAGTCAGATTTTTCAGGCCCAGAAAGCTTTCCTAATCAACGAACTGGCATTTTCAGAAACTCTGGGATTGTACAGACACTAAGGCATCTCTGGTCTAAGGAATAATAAGCATGGAAGGTGAACGGGAATGCCCCAGCGACCCTGGGGCTTGGCAGGCAGAGGCAAGAAGAGGGAGCACCCAGGGAGGTCAGAGTCAGACCAGGCTTGAGAGGAGGCCAGCCAGGTGTGGGAGGGTGGAACACGTGCACCAAGAGAGCACAGCCCAGTCATGGCCCATGGACGGAAAATCAAGGAGGCCACGCACATTGTGAGCCGCACACCACGGGGCTGCAGTCCCACGTGCAGGGGAAGGTGCGCTGCGGGTCTGGGGATGTGCAGGCTGAGCCTCCTCCTTTTGCTGCTGCCAGAGCAGGGTCAGATCTGAGTTGCAGAAAGGGAAACAGACACCACTCAGAGGACCACAGTGCAGAGGGCGGGGGTTTCCATTCAGTCCAGCCGAGATTTGCAGGACGTGCACCCTGGTCAGACCCTGGGCACGCCTTCAGCAATGGCGTAAAGACGAAGAAGACGTGGCCTGGTCCTGGGGCTTTCTACAGAGATTCTCGGAGGGAAAAGGGCCTGGGAGAGATGGTCAGGTTCTCAGCTGGGGTGGAGTGGAAAGCAGGCCGGTGCACAGGAGGGCAAATTTGTACATGCAGGGACTCCCCAGCTGCATGGAAACTGGGCCATCCCTGGTCACATGGTCGTCTGAAGCCCAGTGAGTGGGCTGCCAGGTCAGCTTCCAGTGACGGATCTGGGGCTGACGATGGCCATCGCCTTGGGCCTCTGCATAAGGTGACCATGGAAGGTCCCAGCTAGGAAATCCCTACTCTGACCTCCCCCATCATGCAGGGTGGTTCAAAGAATGTGTGGACTCAGACTTGTCAACACCAAGAAGGTCTCTGCCCCTCTACCAGCTTATTTTGGAGGACTTTTCTTCAAGAGACAAAATGGTCGAGGAACAGGGGGTGTCATCTGTCTCCAGGTGTCTCAAGGACCAGGTTGCTTAATGGCAAAGGTGAGACTCTCCTGCTCAGCCTGGAACTCAGGAGCAAAGGATCTGCTCCTCTTTTCTCTCCATGTTGCTTTACAAGCATATGCTAATTTTAATCCCCAAACTGCCCTGCTGGCTCTCAAAATTATAGAAAAGAAAATAATTAGCAGCTGTACCAGCAGTAGGGGACAAACCACCCACCACTGTGATTCTGGTGTCGATTTCTGGCCAGTGGTCTTAAAAGCTAAATTAACTCCAAAGTAAATTTGAGCACTGAAATATATATTCTTAACTTCTCAGACGTTGTTGTCACAACCTTGTGTTAGGGGCAAGATTACTATCCTTGCCTAGCACTTGGCCTTGTGCACAAAAACCATCTGACAGATGTTTGAGGAGTTCACTCAAATTCCCATTGTTTTCATGTGTGAGGAGCGGGTTGTGGTGAGAGCTGGCAAGGACTGTTCATGCCAGAGGCTTTAGGATGCAATGCTTTTATCACATTGTCTTCCAGTTTATATAAAAAATTGGAATGTGAAAGACGATACAAAAATCTATCAATAGTTTCCTAAATTAAATACCAGTTTCTATACTTCCGACTACATAGGACATAGATAGATAGAGGGCATTGTGTGTGTGTTTACTGGGTGTGAACTCCACAAGGATGAGTCACTGTGCAACACGAGCTTACATCCAGTGATGGCAGCGGGATCTAAATTCAAAGACCGCTTTCGATAATAGGCCTCTTCCCAAACGTTTGCTCAAGGTGCTGATGGTGCAACAGACTTGATCCCCAAAGAGAAACTTCACAGAAAGCCCATGCAGTGCAGGGACCCAGATGCCTCTGCCCAGATGGGAAAGGGCAGGTGAGGATCACACTCCCACTTGTCCTCCCAGGGATGAAGAACAACTAACATCCTGATTGATAAGGAGGAATTTCCCCTTAAATTCCATGTTAGCGCCAGCGATCACCTCTGGGGGCTTCCTCCAGACAGTGTTTCTGAAGGGGCAGAGAAGCGGCAGAACTGGAGACACGGAGATCTGGGTTTTCCCGAACACGCGTGATCTGCTCATTGGCTAGGGACGAGGCGCCTTGGGCAGCAACTCTCTCCACACCCCCTGCCGCCCGCCCGCCCTCGTTCCTTGTGTTCCATGGACACAGCTGAGTGTGTCAGTCCTTTCCTTCATGGTTTGTGCTTTTATTTTTTAAAGTCTTGTTTTGGACATCTGTTTGTTTGATGAAGCCATAAAAATATTTTCCTATAAAAGTTGCAAAGCTACTCCTATCATATTGTAATACAAAATATGAAATCACATATTTTGATCCTTTTAATTTGTGTATCATGCAAGTTAGGGAACCCCAGACTCCTCATTTTTGCCTATGAGTAATTAATTTTCCAGACCACTCATTAAGTTCTCCACCTTCCGCTGGCCTGGAGTCGCACCTGTGCGAGCTGCAGAGCTTCCAGCAGGGTGGGTGGGATATGGATCTTTCCTCCTGTCTGCTGTCTGTCACTGTGCCCATCTTACAGTGTGTTTATTGCCGTGCCCTTTAGCTGCTACACCTCCCAAACAAAGTGCCGAAAGGTGCATGGCCGAACACAATGGAAATTCGTTCTCTCTCGATTCAGTAGACAGTTCTCAGCACCTCCAGAATCAAGGGTTGCAGAAACATCTCTCTCTGGAGGCTCCAGTTTTCTTTCTCTCCTCTTATTATAAGATCACAGTTACACTGGATTTAGGTCTCACCCTACTCCAATAATAAGTTCATCTTAACTCATTCCATCTACAAAGACCCTGTTTCCAGAAAATGTCACCTTCACAGGTACTAGAGGTTAGGGATTGATTATACCTTTTTAAGGACACAATTATTAAATGCACAACGTTGATGCTTTATGATAATGAGGTTTGATGATTAACACAGTGAGCAGTCCAGGGTGCTCTTCCTGCAGAAATTTTTGGCTTGTGTTCAAGCTCCTTGAGAAACCCAGTCAGGATTTTAAATTGGAATTATATTAAACTTATAAACAAATTTAGAAATAAACAAATTTAAGACATTGAAAATTCCGATCTATAAGTATCTTTCCATTCACTTTAGATCGTTAACAAATTTATCTATAATAAAATGTTACAATTTTCTCTAAATAAAGGTGATGTGGTTTGGCTGTGTCCTGGTTCAAACCTCATCTTGAATTGTAGTTCTCATAATCCCCACATGTTCTGGGAGAGACCTGGTGGGATTAATTGAATCTTGGAGATGGTTACCCCCATGCTACTGCTCTTGAGATAGTGAATGAGTTCTCACAATATCTAACGGTTTTGTAAAGGGATGTTCCCCGTTTTGCTCCACACTTCTCCTTCCTGCCACCATGTGAAGAAGGACATGTTTGCTCCCCGTCCTGCCATGATTGTAAGTTTCCTGAGGCCTCACAAGCTGTGCTGAACTGTGAGTCAATTTAAGCCTCTTTTCTTTATAAATTACCCAGTCTTGGGTATGTCTTTATTAGCAGCATGATAATGGACTAATATAAAGAGTAAACATAATATTTTGTATATTATTTTAACAACGTATTTTTCAAATGACATTTTTTAATTTTTTGCTTGTACATTAAAGTTGGTTTTTGATACTAAATTTATGTGTAGCAAATATACTGATTTCTCTCAATGACATAACAGTTTGTAGATTTTCCTGCATTTTCTATATAGGAAAATTATATTATTGAGAACAAGAACATTGTAGCCTCTTTCATTAAAATTTAATAACTTCGTTTTTTCTTATGTTGCTGCAATGATTGGGACTTTCAGCAAAATATTGAAACAAAAAAATACTAGCAAATATCTTTTACCTGTTCATAATTTAAAAGGATCCGTTAATGATTCACTTCTGTTTTTGACATTCATTGTAGACTTTTGAGTAGATGCTCTTTTTTTAGGATAAGAAAGATTCTTGCATTTTCAATTCAAAGCAGTTTTTAAAGATATTGTGAATTATAAAATGTTTGTTCTGTAGTGTTGTCATGGATATATTCTTTTGTTTATTTAATTTATTAGTATTGCAAATTGCTTTAATACATTTTCTAACATTTAACTGTCTTGTATTCCTGGGATAAGTTTAACTTGTTCAAAGTGTATAATTACCACTTCTCAGATTAGTTTCTGGGGCAATGGTGTATTGATATTTGTTTGGTATTTTTGTGTGTTCAACAGTGAAATTGGATTTTGGTTTATACTTTTTATCATGGCTTCATCTGATTTCCAAATCAGATTTGAAAAAGACTCACAAATTTACCTCAATAATTTTTTTATTCTTTTGAAACATTTTTAAATGAGATTACATTTTTCTGGTTTTTAAATGCTTGCTGGAATGTGCCTGTAAAAATGTCTGCATCAAATTGCTTGTTTTTCTGGGTATTAAACTATTAACTAGTTCTTCAGGGATTTTAGTATTATTCTTGAATATTATGTCTCCTCAGTTCAGTTAAAGTACATAACAAGAAATGATTTCTACGAAATAATCTAATTCAGTCTCAGTATTTCAATGTATTGGCCTAATACTTTTTTTAAATCTTTTATAATTTTAAAAATCTCAGGTGTATTTATAGTCATTATCTTTTTACTTCTAACGTATTTGGGCCTTATCCTTTTTATTAATCAGTCTTGCCTGATATTTTCTATTTAATTTATATCTTAAAAGCATTATTACCCACATTTGTCATTACTCTCAACTGTATTCTTATTGTACATTTTATTAATTTTTATCTTGTCTGCATTTTCTCCCTTTCTCTTGCTTTGGGTATCATTTTTCTAATTTCTTAAGACATTACTTTTATGAGCTTCTCTTATTTACTTTTTACAAAATAAAAAGACAACACTACTTTCCTTAGCTTCTTTTATTTTTTTTAAGTAAGTAAATAAAGGATTTATGGACCTCTATATGGTCCTTAGAAAGTTCTCAAAGATTTAGCATACACTATTTTCATCATCAATCTGTTCCTTTGAAAGAGGTTTACTGAGTATAATTTGTAAAATTCACTCCTTTTAATGTATAGTCGAATGCTTTTTAGTAAATTTATAGCATTGTACAATAATTACCACAAGTCAATCCTAGAACTTTCCCACTGGCCCAGAACATCCCTTCCACCCATCTGCAGACACCCTCCACTTCCAGTCTCAGCTTTGGGAAATCACTGAACTCTTTCTGTCTGTACAAATTTGTCTTTTCTAAAACGTTCACATCAATTGTTTGTGCCAGAGGTGCCTTGACATCTTCTCTTCCTGGTTATGTGAAAATTCAGAGCTTTAATGATGATAAGAAATCTATCCAGGATTTCTAAACTGAAGACAGGCAGGTGCATGTGCCTGTTCACATCATGTGGACTCTTTCTGTCTGATTTCTTCCACTGAAAACGATGTTTTTGAAGTTTGTGTTGCAGCATGCATCAATATGTTACTGCTTTTCATTGTGAAATGACATCCCATTTTATGGGTGGACAACATTTTACTTATTCATGGGTTGATGGACTCTATTGTTTCCAGTGTTTTGCTTCTATAAATAATGCTGTTATGAGCATGAATGTACAAGACTTGGTGTAGACTTAGGTTTTCAGTCCTCTTGGCTGCATTATTAAGAGTGGAATTGCTTAGTCATCTGATAAGAACATGTTTAATATTTTAAGAAGCTGTCCGAAGTGTCTCTACTATTTTACATTTCCACCAGCAATGCGTGAGGATGCGTTTCTTCATATCTTCAGCAACACTTGGTATTGCTAGTCTTTTTTAAAAATCGACCTTATGTTTTAGTGCAGTTTTAGGCTGCCAGCAAAATTGAGTGGAAGATACAGAGATTTCCTATATATCCTCTGCCCCAACGTGTACATGGTCTTCCCCTGTTATCAACATCCCCCATCAGAGCGGTGCAGTTGTTAAACTGCAGAGCCTCCAATGATGCCTCATCATCACCCAGAGTCCACAGCTTTCATCAGAGTTCACTCTTGGTGGTGTGCACCCTGAGGGTTTGGATAAATTTGTAATTACAAGTACCTACCATAATCGTTATCAGTCATAGTTGGTGCACAAATCCTCCATGCTGCACCTGGAAATCCTTTCCTCCCTCCACATTCTGGCAACAATGAATGTTTCTGTCTACCTGTTTTGCCTTTTCCAGAATGTTGTATGTTGGAATCAGACAGTGTGTAGCCTTTCAGATCAGCTTCTGTCACTTCGTAATAAGTATTTAACATTCCTCCATGTCTTTTTATGGCTTGATAGCTTGTTTATTTTCAACACCGAATAATAGTCCACTATCTGGATGTGCCACAGTTTATTTATCCATTCACCCACTGAAGAGCATCTCCATTGTTCCAAGGTTTGGCAATCATGAATTGACACCTGTGTGCTGCTATAAACCTTCATGTGCAGGTTTTTGTGTGGACAGAGATTTTCAACTCCTTTGGGTAAATACCAAGAAGCATGATTACCGGGTCACATGATGAGAGTATGCTTAGTTTTGTAAGAAACTGCCAATTTGTCTTCCCAAGCAGCTGCACCATTTTGCATTCCCTCCAGTGATGAATGAGAGTTCCTGCTGCCCCACATCCTCACCAGCCTGTGGTGGTGTCTGTGTTCTGGATTTGGGTCCTTCTAATGGGTTCATGATGGACTGTCAGTACTGTTGCGATTCACATTTTCCTGATCACCTGCGACGTGGAACACCTTTTTGTGTGATTATTCACCGCCTGCATTTCTTCTGGATTGAGGTGTCTGTTAAAGTGCTTGGCCTACTTTTTAATCAAGTTGTTTGTATTCCTATTGTTGAGTCTTAAGAGTTTCTTTGCATATTTTGATAGCAATCCTCTATCAGATATGTCTTTTGCAAATATTATCTCCGAACCTATGGCTTTTCTTTGAATTATCCTGACAGTGTTTTTGCCATGCAGAAATTGTTGATTTCAACAAAGCCCAGCTTAACAATTCCTTTTTCAGGAATTGTGCCATTGGTGTTGTATCTAAAAAGTTATCACTGAACTGAAGGTCATCTAGATCATCTTCATCTTCCTGACTTTAATCACTGACACAATGATTCAAACTGCAATTTTAGTTTGCTTTACTCTAATTAATTATGTTATGCAGCATCTTTACATGTGCTTATTAATCATTTATACATCTTCTCAGATGAAATGTCTGTTTTACCTATTTTAATGGGTGGTTGGGTTTTTGTCTTTCTATTTTCATTTTTCCAGCTTTATTGAGGTGTAATTAACAAATAACTGACAAAAATGTATATTTAAGGTGTACAGTGTGATTTTTAATATACCTTGTGAAATGGTCACCACAATCAGACTAATTAACATATTAATAACCACATATAGTAATCATTTTTTTTTGTGGTGAAACCATTTGAGATCTACTTTCTTGGCAGAATTAAAGTATACCTTGTAGTATTATTAACTGTAGGCACATGCTGTACATTAGAGCTCCAGAACTTATTCATTCCACATAGCTAAAACTTTATAGTCCTTTGACCAACATCACCTCATTTTCCTCACTCACTGGTCCCTGGCAACCAACATTCTAATCTCTGCTTCTGTGAGTTCTGCCTTTTTAGATTCTATATGTAGGTGATAGCGTGCAATATTTGTCTTTCTGTTTCTGGCTTATTTTACTCAGCATGGTGTCCTCCAGATTTATCCACATTCTCACAAATAATGGGATTCTCTTTTTATAAAGCTAAGTTCCATTAATTATATATGGCACATTTTATGCACACACACACACACACACACACACACACACACACACAGACTTCAAAAACTTTGAGAACAAATGGAAGTGAAAGAATAAAAATACAAACTTTATTTCTTAACATAGGCACCACCAAATTCAGGACACTTTTGTAAGTGATGATATCTACCATTTAGTCCACCTGGAAAGAACTGAGGGTCCTAGGAATTTAACCATGTTAATGGAGTCTTTTCTACATTATTAATTAAAGAAAAATGGGTGCCCTTTAAAGATATTTTTTTAAGATTAGAAAATAAAAAGAAGTCAGAAGAAGCCAAATCAGGACTGTAAGGTGGAGACCTATTGATTTTCTATCAAAACAATAAAAAAAAAATCCCCTCATTTAGTGAGAGAAATGAGCAGAAACATTGTCATGGTGAAGAAGGACCCTCTGGTTAAGATTTCCCAGGCATTTTTCTGCTAAAACATTGGCCAACTTTCTAAAAACATTCTCATAATAAGCAGATTTTATCATTCTTTGGCCCTTCAGGAAGCCAATGTGCAAAATGCTTTGAGCATCTGCTAAATAGCTGCATGGCGTTTGCTCTTGACCGGTCCACTTCTGCTTTGTCGGGGCTACTCCATGTCTCAGCCACGGCTTTGTGCTTTCTCTGCAGGGTCCTGCTGGCAAACCCATGTTCCATCTCCTACACAATTCTTCCAAGAAATGTCTCAAGACTTTGAGGAAACTTGTTTAAATTTTCCACTGAAAATTTTATTCCTGTCTGCAGCTGACCTGGGCACAGTGGTTTTGGCCAGCATGGAGTGAAAAGTTTGCTCAGCTTGAATTTTCTCAATCAAAATTGTGTAAACTGAACCAGTTGAGAAGTCTGTGGTGTTGGCTGTTATTTGTGCTGCTACTTGTTGGTCCTCTCCAAGTAGGGCACAAACAAGACTCATATTTTCCTTGCAAATTGGTGTGGATTGTCTAATGAAGCTTAATTTTCAACATAGTCTTATTATTTTTTAAAACAAGTTACCCTTTTTTAAACTTCTGATTTATTTGGGCCAAAGTCCTGATAAACGTTTTTAAAAAGTACCAATGATTTCACCATTCTTCCACCCAAACTTCACCATAAATTTGATGTTTGTTATTGTTTCAGTGTTAGCACAATTCATGATGCTCTGATAAGAGCTCTTTTCAAATTAATCTCCTATGCTTCTTAGCGCCTTAAACTAGGTGCTGATCAGATATGTCATAACAAATTACTATGAGTTTATTTTGCTGCAAAAATTTCTAAAGCCATGCATATTTTTTATAACAGACATTTTCCTTGAACTTTTTGAAGACCTCGTGTGTGTGTGTCTGCGCGTGTGTGTATAACATGCTTCTCCATTCATCTATTCATGAACACGTGGGTATAACATGCTTCTCCATTCATCCATTCATGAACACGTAGGTATAACACACTTCTCCATTCATCCATTCATGAACACGTAGGTATAACACCCTTCTCCATTCATCCATTCATGAACACGTAGGTATAACATGCTTCTCCATTCATCCATTCATGAACACGTAGGTATAACATGCTTCTCCATTCATCCATTCATGAACACGTAGGTATAACATGCTTCTCCATTCATCCATTCATGAACACTTAGGTATAACATGCTTCTCCATTCATCCATTCATGAACACTTAGGTTGATTCCATACTTTGCCTATTGTGAATAATGCTGAAAATAAATATGGAACTGTTGCTATTTCTTTAAGATGGCAATTTCTTTTCCTTTGAATATGCTCAAAAGTGGAATTGCTGAATCATATGGTAGTTCCATTTTTAATTTTTTTAGAAACCTCCATACTGTTTTCCATAATGGCTGTACAAATTTACTTTCCCACTGACAGTGTACAAAGGTTCTTTTTACTCCATGTCTTTGCCAATGCTTGTTATCTTTGACTCCTGGGTTCAAGAGATTCTCCTGCCTCAGCCTCTTGAGTAGCTGGGATTACAGGCACCCACCACCATATCAAGCTATTTTTAAAATATTTTTGGTAGAAACAGGGTTTCACTATGCTGGCAAGGCTAGTCTGGAACTCCTGATCTCAAGTGATCCACCTGCCTGGGCCCCCCCAAGGTGCTGGGATTACAAGCATGCTGCCATGCCTGGCCCTCATGTGTTTTTGATTTGCATTTTCCTAATGATTAATAATGTTGAGCATTTTTTCATATACCTATTGGTTGTATGTATGTTTTCTCTTGAGAAATGTATATTCAGGTCTGTGCTCATTTTTTAAATCAAGATATTTGTTTTATTGTTATTGCATTCAGTTCTTCATATATTTTGGATATTAACCCTTTATCAGGCTTATCATTTGCAAATATTTTCTTCTGTCTTGTAGGCTGTATGTTTACTCTGTTGTTTCCTTTCCATGCAGAAGCTTTTTGGTTTGATGCATTCTCGTTTGTCTATTTCTTACATTTGTTGCTCAAGCTTTTGAGATTATATCCAAAAATCATTGACCAGACCAATGTTTAGGAAGTTTTTTCTGTATACTTTCTTCTATTAGTTTTACATGTTCAGGTCTTATATTTTATTATTTAATCTATTTTAAGTTTTATATATGATGTGGAGTAAGGTCCATCTTCATGCTTCTGTATGTGAATATCTAATTTTTCCAACTCTGTTTATTGAAAATACTATTTTTTCTCCATTCTATGTTCTTGGAAACCTTTTCAGAGTTCACATAACCAAAAATGTATAAAGTTATTTCTGGGCTTTCCATTCTGTTCCATTGGTTTATGTCTCTTTTTATGCCACTACCAAGCTGTTTTTGTTACTGTAGTTTTGTACAATATTTTGAAATCAGGTAGTGTGATGCCTCCAGCTTTGTTCTTTGGTTCAAGATTTCTTTTTAGCTATTCAAGGAATTTTGTGGTTTTATATAAACTTTAGACTTTTTTTCTATGTCTATAAAAAAAAAGCCATTAGAATTTTGATGAGAATTGCATTAAATCTGTAAATTACTTTTGGTAGTATGAACATTTTAACATTATTAATTCTTCCAGTCCATGAACATGGAATAACTTTTCATTGATATTTGTTTTTCTCAATTTTATTAAAGTTTTATAATTTTATGTACATAGATCTTTTGCCTTCTCAGTTAAATTTATTCCTAAGTGTTTCATTTTAATGTTCATGTAAATGGAGTTTTATTTTAATTTTTTTTCTTTTGGTGGTTTCTCATTAATCACACTGTATACAAATGTGACTAATTTTTGTGTGTTGAATTTTGTATCCTGAAAATTTACTGAATTTGTTTATTAGTTCTAACAGTTTTATGGTGAAGTCTTTATGGTTTTCTACATATAAGATCACGTTGTCAGCAAAAAGTCAATTTAACTTCTTCCTTTCCAATTTTGATGCCTTTGTTTTTTCTTGCCTCATTGCTTTGGCTAGCACTTCCATTGTTATATTGAATAGAAATAGCAGGACTGGACATGCTTATTTTATTCAAATTTTGGAGGAAAAGCTTTCAGTTTTTCACTGTTGAACATGGTGTTAGCTGTGGTCTTATCTTATATGTCCTTTATTATGTTGAGGTACATTTCCTCTATATCTAATTTGTGGAGAGTTTCTTATCTTGAAAAAAAATGTTGAGTGTCATCGAATTTTTTTTTTAATCTATTGAAATTATTGTATAATTTTTATTTTTTACTCTGTTAGTGTGATATATATTTATTGATTTGTGATGCTGAACTACACTTGCTTTCTAGGGGTGGACACCGTATGATCATGGAATATGATCCTTTGAATGTGCTACTGAACTTGGTTTGCAGGTATTTTTGCATCTCTGTTCATTGGGAATACTGGTCTGTACTTTTTTTTATCAGCTTCCCTCTTAGGACTGCTTTTGTTGTATCCCACGTGTTTTGGAATTTTATGTTTCCACTTTCATTTGTCTCAAGATATACTTTTTATAATTTTTTTAGTTATTCTTTGACACATTGCTTATTCAGGAGTTATTTATACTTTAGAGTATGTTAATTCCCATATATTTGTGCATTTTCCAATGTTCCTACTGTTATACTGATTTCTGGTTTCATGCCAATGAGGTTAGAAAAGATACCTGATATGTTTCAATATTCTTTAATCTATTAAGACACATTTTGTGGCCTAAAATATAGTCTATCATAGAGAATATTCTGTGTGCATTTGAAAATAATGTATCTTATTCTGCTATTAGACAGAATGTTCTCTATATGTCTGGTGGATTTAATTTGATAATATATTAAAAATTTTGAATACATATACACATTAAACATTGGTCAGAAGTTTTCTTTTCTTACCACACATTTTTGTAATTTTAGTGTACAGCACACACCAGCCTTATAAAATAAGTTGGAAAGTATTCCATCTTTCTCTATTTTCTGAAAAGTTTGTGTATAATTGGTTTTATTTATTATTTCATTATTAATTAAATTGGCACCTAAAACCATTTAGGCCTGCTTTTTTCCCCTTAATATTATATTAATTTAATATCTTTTACATTATAATTGTATTATGATTTCTTTTGTCTTTTATGTTTCCCTTCATTCTGCCTACTTTGGGTTTTATGTTGCTCCTATTTTTCTAGTATTTTAAGATAAAAACTTAAATTATAGATTTGAGTTATTTTTTAGTGTTAATGTTAAAAGTAATGTTAAAAGATGTAAATTTTTCTTAAAGCTGTACTTTATATAAATTTTATAATCTTGATAAATCTTGTTCATTTTTGCTCCATTTAAAATAGTTTTAAAATATTCAAAGTATTTTCTAACTTATCTTCTGATTAACTTTTGTTCCATGGGCTATTTAGAATCTTGTTGTTTTGTTACCCAATATGTATAGATTTCTCAGGTTTTTTCTATTGTTAATCTAATTTTATTGTGGTTGAAAATATATTTTGCATGATTTCAAACTTTGCAGATTTTTAATATTTATCGTATGGCTTGGCACATAGTTATTCTGAGGAATATTTCATGTATGTTTGAAAATAATGTACATTCAGCTGTTATTGGGTGAAGTTTTCAATAAAGATCAGTTCATTGTAATTTTATTTATCTTAACTATCATTACATTTTCTGTCTAGTTTTTCTATTCATTGCTTTAAATGGATTTTTGAAATCTCCAACTATAATTGTTCAGCTGTTCATTTCTCAATTTGATTCTGTTGATTTTTTCTTCATGTATTTTGGGACTCTGTTGTTAGTACCTACACATTTGAAATCAGTGTATCTTCCTGACATTTTGATCCTTTTATATTTATAAAATATTTATCTTTGTTGCTAGTCTAATTTCTAGTCTCTGAATTGGCTGTTGAACAGTCTATTTTGTTTGATTTTACAGTGGCCATTCCAGCTCATTGATGGTGAATGTCTGAATATGAATGGGGTGTGTGTGTGTGTGTGTGTGTGTATATATATATACATATATATATACACTCACCATTATATGTATACACACAATTATATATATATAAATCATATATAATTAGTTTGTTTCAAACCCCTTTGTACCTTCTTGTTATATATATTTAAAGTGTACAACATATTTTGATGTACATATATTTAAATAATTACTACAGCAAAAAAATTAACGTATTCATTTCCTCACATAAGTACCACCTTGTATATGTATGTATGCTAAGAATATCTGAAATCTACTCTCTTTGAAAATTTCCAGTATACAACATATCTTTAACAATAGTCATTATGTCATACATTACAGCAGTAGACTTATTTATCCTATGTAACTATAACTTTGTACGCTTTAACCTGCATTTGTGTCTTGAATCTAAAAGATTTCTCTTATAAGTAGTACATAATTGGGCATTGTCATCTTGTATTTTTTCCAATAGCATGATCTCTGCATTTTGAATTGAATGTTAGTCTATTTACTTTTAATGTAATTTTTAGTAAGGTTGGGTTTATGTCTGCCATTTTCCTATTTGTTTTCTATGTGTCTTGTGTGTATTTTTGCTTCTCATTTACTTTTTTTTGTATTAAAGAAATGTTTTTATCATACCATTTTAATTCTGTGTTTACTTTTAACTATATATTTTAGAATTGTTTTAATTGAGGTGCCATAGGGATATATAGACACACACACATATATAGATATATGTCCATATATAAAGATATATATGCATACATATTTGTATTTTTAGTAGAGATGGGGTTTCACCATGTTGGCCAGGCTTGTCTCAAACTCCTGACCTCAGGTGATTCACCCACCTCAGCCTCCCAAAGTGCTGGGATTACAGATGTGAGCCACCACACCCAGCCTGTTTCTTTATTCTTAATTCTTTATAAAACATATAACTGTATAAAGCAATAATTATTACACTATAATGTTGGGTTAATTATAAATATTTATAATATATATTGCCTACATGTATGCATATATATGTATGCATATATATTAACTTAGTTCAGTCTATTTTAGGTATACATACAGACTAACTACGATAAAATATAGTAACTTTGCTCTAAAACATCTCCAATTTTACTCTCTTGTCTTCCTCATGTGTGCATGTTTGTATGGGTATATGCCTGCATGGGAAAAAATATAAACACACGTATGTTATACGTATTTTAAATATTTATAATTAACCCAACATTATAGTATAATAATTATTGCTTTATACAATTATATGTTTTTTAAAAATTAAGAATAAAGAAATAGGCTGGGTGTGGTGGCTCATGCCTGTAATCCCAGCACTTTGGGAGGCTGAGGAGGGTGGATCACCTGAGGTCAGGAGTTTGAGACCAGCCTGGCCAACATGGTGAAATCTCATCTCTACCAAAATACAAAAATTAGCCAGGTGTGGTGGTACACGTCTGTAATCCCAGCTACTCGGTAGGCTGAGGCAGGCAGAATTGTTTGAACCCGGGAAGTGGGGTTGCTGTGAGCAGAGATCCTGTCATTGAACTCCAGCCTGGGTGACAAGAGTGAGACTCCATCTCAGAAAAAAAACCAAAAAAGAGTAAAGGAATATACTTATATATGTATATATATACACATATATGTAAATATACACATATATACATGTATCGTATTTTATATGGACTAATATATTTATAATTTCTTTTTTTTTTTTTTTCCTGTAACGTCTAATGTCGTCTCCTATCATCCTGAAAAACTTTCTCTAGCGTTTCTTACAATGCAGGTGTGCTGGCAATAAACTCTCAGTCTGCATTTATCTGGGGCTGTCTTTGTTGTCATTTTTAAAGGGCTGTTTTGTAGGAAATGAAACGTTTGGGTAAAAATGTTTGCTTTCTTTCAGCAAGATATATTATTCCACTGATTATTGATCTCTAGCATTTATGTGAGAAGTCAACCACCATTGTTGTTTCTCTGTGTGTTTGTTGACTTTGTTTTGTTGCTTTCAATATTTCCTCTTTTTCTTTGTCTTTCAACAGTTTGACTATGATATATTCAGGTGTGAAACTCTTTGTTTTTATCCTGCCTGGAGTTCCTTAAACTTTTTGGATCTGCAGACTTAATTTTTTAGCTGCATTTGGGAGTTTTCAAGGCTTTATTTATTTATTTATTTGAGATGGAGTCTCGTTCTGTCACCCAGGCTGGAGTACAGTGGCGTGATCTCAGCTCATTGCAACCCCTGCCTTCCGTGTTCAAGCAATTCCCATGCCTAAGCCTCCTGAGCATCTGGGATTAGAGGTGCCTGCCACCATGCCTGGCAAATTTTTGCATTTTTGGAAGAGACGAGGTTTGTTTGCCAGGCCGGTCTTGAACTTTTGACCCCAGGTGATCTGCCCACCTTGACTTCCCAAAGTGCTGGGATTACAGTTTTGAGCCCCTGCACCTAGCCTCAAGCCACTAATTTTAAATATGTTTTCTATTTTACTTTTTTCTCCTCTCTTTCTGGTATTCCTATTACATATGTGTTGAGATGCTTCATGTTGTTACAAATTTCTTTTAGGGTTTGTTCCTGTTTTTATTTTCAGTATTTTTCTCCCTGTTCTCTGTATTAGATAATTTCTATTGATCTATATTTAGTTTCACTGATTCTTTCTTCTACCATCTCAAATCTGTAACTCAGCACATCTTGTGAGTTTTTCAGCTTGTTTATTGTACTATTCAACTACAGAATTTTTTTGTTTCTTTTTCGTGGTTTTTATTTCTCTATTGAGATTATCATTTTGGAGTTACTGTCATCAGGTTTTCTTATATACTTGAGCATATTTCTTATAGCTGTGTTGAAGTCTTTGTCAGAAATAAAACATTTGGTCCATTCAGAGCCAGTTGATATTGACTGCTTTTTGTCCTTAGTGTGAGTTTCACATTCCAGTTTTGTAGGATGTCTTGTATTTTTTTGTTGTATTTGAAGGTTTTAAATAACACGCTGTAGCAATTCTGGGCCTCAGAGGTATTCTCTAAGGTTTTCTTTTTTTTTTTTTTTTTTCCAGGTTGACCATTCAATTTTGCATCTCTAGTATTTCATTCAGTATCACTTGTTTCACAATGACTAGATTTGTGAATGAGGTCTTCCTTTTTTTTAATTGCATTTTAGGTTTTGGAGTACATGTGAAGAACATGCAAGATTGTTGCACAGGTACACACATGGCAGTGTGATTTGCTGCCTTCCTCCCCATCACCTATATCTGGCACTTCTCCCCATGTTCTCTCTCCCCCAACTCCCCATCCCCCACTGTCCCTCCCCTATTTCCCTCCAACAGACCCCAGTGTGTGATGCTCCCCCTCCCTGTATCCATGTGTTCTCATTGTTCAACACCTGCCTATGAGTGAGAACATGCGGTGTTTGATTTTCTGTTCTTGTGTCAGTTTGCTGAGAATGATGGTTTCCAGGTTCATCCATGTCCCTACAAAGGACACGAACTCATCGTTTTTGATGGCTGCATAGTATTCCATGGTGTATACGTGCCACATTTTCCCTGCCCAGTCTATCATCGATGGGCATTTGGGTTGGTTCCAGGTCTTTGCTATTGTAAACAGTGCTGAAATGAACATTCCTGTGCATGTATCCTTATAGTAGAATGATTTATAATCCTTTGGATATGTACCCACTAATGGGATTGCTGGGTCAAATGGAATTTCTATTTCTAGGTCCTTGAGGAATCGCCACACTGTCTTCCACAATGGTTGAACTACTTTACACTCCCACCAACAGTGTAAAAGTGTTCCTATTTCTCCACATCCTCTCCAGCATCTGTTTTCTCCAGATTTTTTAATGATTGCCATTCTAACTGGCGTGGAGGTCTTCATCTTAAATGAGGTTTCGCTGCATATACAATTCTTGATTGAAGGCATGTTAGGAAGACTGTTTTTTGCCTTTGGCTGTTTTTAAAAAAACATGTTATTTGTCTTCAATAGCCTAGCTGAAGACATACGTGTAGAGTTAGGGTTCCCATTTATCTAGTTTCAAATTGCTGTGAACATGAATCTTCCACCAACCCCAGAAAATTCTGTCATTTTTTTCTTCAAATACTATTCTCTTTTATCTGCTGTTTTTTTTCTTCTTGGAACCCTAATCAGATTCATTCAATCTGCCCTTTTAAATTTCTTATCTTCCTTTATTTGTTATATTTCTTTCTCTTTTGGCTGCATTCTGGAATTTTCTTAGATTGACTAGTTATTCATCCTCCAGCAAAATATTGCTATCCTAATTCAACATAAAGAAAACTAGAGGGAAGGAAGCTGGCCAAGATGGCCAACTTGAAGACACTAGTGTGTACCACTGTCATGGAGACAAATAGAAGGAGCAAGTAAACACATCATCTTCCATGGAAACATCCAGGTGCATATATCAGGATGCATCAAGGAAACAACTCCGCCCATGGAGAGTGGAGAAAAGTAAGGCGTAATGACTGCCCACCCAGGAGTGACACAAGCCAGGGGAGTCTGCCCAGAGAAGCAATGAGTGAGTGAGTGACCCTGGGGGATCCATGCTTCTCTCACAGATCTTTGCAAACCTTGGGTCGGAAGATCCCTTTATGAACTCAACTAAGGCTTGCAGTCTGACGTGCACAGCTACAAGAAGTCTTGCAGGGCATCCACCCAGGCACATGCAGAGCCCCAGGAGTTTTAGATACCTGGACTTCCTAGCAAAAGCAGCTGCAACTCCAGCAAAGTGGGAGGTTAGACCCCCATATGTACCTTTAAGAAAGGGGCTGAGCAGCAATAGTTTGCAGACCCCAATTCCATGGCACCTTGCAGAATAAGTCCCACTGGCTTGGAAATCCAACTAGCCACCAGTAGCAGTGTTATATCTCCCTGAGACAGAGCTCCCAGAGTAGGGGTTGGGCCATCATCTATGCTGTTTCAAAGCAATTAGCCATTTCAGTGCAGCCACCCTATAAAAGAGCAGCCAGACTGCTGGTTTTATGTGAGCCCCTGACCCCATTTTTCCTCACTGGATAGGAGCTACTGATTGGGGTCACCAGCTACCCTTGCCAGTGTTTTCCAGTTGGCAATGGTTCTGAGTCTCCCTGGAACAGAGCTTTCGAGGGAAGGGATGGGTCACTATCTGTGGCTTCATAGCCTGAGCTGTTGTTGCCCTCAGGGTCTAGGAAGTCTGAGGGGACCAAGGACTGGAGTGGTCCCCTGGCACAGCACAGTAGCTCTACAAAGAAGTGACCAGACTGCTTTTTCACCCAGATCTTGGATCCCATTTCTTTTCATTGGGTGGAATCTCCCGACTGAGGTCTACAACCACCCTTGTCAGTGTGTTTAGGCCAGCAACGGGTCCATACCTCCCTGGGATGGAACTCCCAGGCTGCCTTCTTTTCCATATTGCAGCCTTCACTGTTGATACATTCAGGTGCCGGAAAATCTGGGGTGACTAAGGAGTGGAGCAGACCCCTAGCATACTGCAGCAGCCCTGTGAAAAACCTGGGTCCCTGATTCTATATTTCCTCACTGGGTAGATCCTCCCAGCCTGGGTCTTCAGCTACCCACTTCTGAGGCCACTGAGTCTATAGCAGCTCTACAGCTCATGGAGGCAGAGCTCCCAGAGGAAGGGGCAGGTTGCCATCTTTGCTAATTCACACTTCTCACCTTTGCTTTCTCTAAGCTCTGGAGAGTCTGAAGGGACTAGGGGCTAGTCCAGACCCCAAGCACAGAGCACCTACCTCACAGAAAAGTGGCCAGATCTCCACATAGGTCCTGGTCTTCAGTTCTCCTCACTGGTCAGGGACGCGCAACCTGGGACTTCAGCACAACCACCCTGCCCTCACCCGATTACTGCAATCAGAGGCAACTCAACAGTTAAAGACTCACCTACACAAAAATGAGAAAGAACCAGTGCAAGAACTCTGGCAACTCAAAGGGCCAGAGTGTCTTACATTCTCCAGATGATCACACTAGTTCTGCAACAAGGGTTCTTAACCAGGCTGAGTTGGCTGAAATGACAGAACTAGAATTCAGAATATGCATAGGAATAAAGATCATCTAGATTCAGGAGAATGACAAAACCCAATCCAAGGAAACTAAAAATCACCATGAAATGATACAGGAGCTAACAGACGAAATAGCTAATAGAAAAAGGACCTAATTTATCTGATAGCACTGAAAAACATGCTACAAAAATTTCACAATGCAATCACAAGTATTAATAGCAGATTAGACCAAGCTGAAGAAAAAAATCTCAGAACATGAAGACTAGCTCTCTGAAATAAAACAGACAAAAATAAAGAAAAAAGAATAAAAATGAATGAACCAACCATTTGTGAAATATTAGATTATGTAAAGAGGCCAAATCTATGAATCATAGGCCTTGAACAGAATAAGGAGTAAGCAAACAACCTGTAAACATATTTCAGGATCTCGTCAATGAAAACTTCCCCAACCTCATTAGAGAAGCAAACTGTCAAATTCAGGAAATACAGAGAAGCCCTGCAAGTTTCTACACAAGAAAATCTTCCCAAGACACATAATTAGCAGATTTTTCAAGTTCAAAATGAAAGAAAGACTGTTAAAAGCAGCTAGAGAGAAAGGACAGGTCATCTGCAAGGGAACACCATAAGGCTAACAACAGACCTCTCAGCGAAAACCTTACAAATCACAACAGATTAGGGGCCCCGTATTCAGCATCCTTAAAGAAAAAAATCTTCAGCCAAGAATTTCATATCCAGTCAAACTAAGCTTTTTTAGTGAAGTAAAAATGAGATACTTTTCTGATAAGCAAATGCTGGGGATGTTTGTTGCCACCAGACCCACCTTTCAAGAGATCTTGAAAAAAGCACTAAATATGGAAAGGAGAAACCACTACCAAAAAATACAAAAGCACACTTAAGTACACAAACCAGTGACGCCATAAAGCAATCACATACACAAGTCAGCAAAATAACCCACTAACAACACAATGACAGGATCAAATCCACACATTCAAATACTAACCTTGAATGTAAATGGGCTAAATGCCCCATTTAAAAGGCAAAGAGTGGCAAGCTGGATAAAAAAGCAAGACCCAATGATATACTGTCTTGAAGAGACCATCTCACATGCAGTGACATCCATAGCCTCAAAATAAAGGGATGGTGGAAAATCTACTAAGCAAACGGAAATCAGAAAAAAAACAAAACAAAACCCAGAGGTTGCAATCCTAATTTCAGACCAAACAAACTTTAAACCAACAAAGATCAAAAAAGACAAAGAAGGGTGTTATGTAATAGTAAAGTGTTCAATTCAGTAAGAAGAGTTAAATATCCTAAATATACATTCACCCAACACAGGAGCACCAACATTCATAAAGGAAATCCTTAGAGACCTCCAAAAAGACTTAGACTCCCGCACAATAATAGTGATAAACTTCTACCTTCCACTGACAGGACAGATCACTGAAGCAGGAAATTAACAAAATATTTAGTACCTAAACTCAACATTGGACCGAATGGATCTAATAGACTTCTACAGAACCATCTACCCAAAAACAACAGAATATACATTTTTCTCCCTTCATATGGCACGTACTCTAAAATCACCCACACAATCAGACATAAAATCATCCTCAGCAAGCGTAAAAGAGCCAAAATCATACTAAACACACCCTTGTATGACAGAATGATAAAAATAGAAACCGAGACTTAAAAAATTGCTCAAAACCATGCAATTACATGGAAATTAAACAACCTGTTCCTGAATGGCTTTTGAGTAAATAATAAAATTATGGAAGAAATTAAGTTATTTGAAACTAATGAGAAAAAAGACACAAAAGTATCTTTGCAACACAGAATCTCTGGAACACAGCCATTGCAGTGGTAAGAGGAAATTTATAGCACTAAATACCACATGAAAAAGTTAGGAAAATCTCAAATTGACAATTTAACATCACAACTACAAGAACTAGAGAAGCAAGGGCAAACCAATCCCAACTGAAGAAGACTGAGACACAAAAAACAATTCAAAAGATTGATGAATCCAGTCGTTTGTTTGAAAAAAAAACAAATCAATAAGATATGCCACTAGCTAGACTAATAAAGAAGAAAAGAGAGAAGATCCAAACACACAATTAGAAATGGCAAAAAGGGCCAGGCACCATGGCTCACACCTATAATCCCAGCACTTTGGGAGGCTGAGGCAGGTGGATCATCTAAGGTCATGAGTTGAAGACCAGCCTAGCCAACATGGTGAAACCCCATCTCCACTAAAACTACAAAACAATTAGTGGCTGTGGTAGCAGGTGCCTGTAATTGCAGCTACTCAGGAGGCTCAAGCTGGAGAATCGCTTGAATCCAGGCAGCAGAGGTTTCAGTCAGCCAAGATCATGCCATTGCACTCCAGCCAGGGGGACAAAGCAATGCTCTGTGTCAAAAAAAAAAAAAAAAAAAAAAGAAAAAGAAAAGAAAAGGAAAGAAAGAAAGACAAAGAAAGAAAGAAAGAAAGAGAAAGGAAAGAAAGAAAGAAAGAAAGGAAGAAAGAAAGAAAGAAAGAAAAAGACAGACATGACAAAGGGGATGTTACCAGCAACCCAACAGACATACAAACTGTCAAATACTAATATGAAAACATATATGAACACAAACTAGAAAACCTAGAAGAAATGAATAAATTCCTGGAAATATACACCTTTCCAAGACTGAACCAGAAAGAAATTGATTCCCTAAGCAGACCAATCATGAGTTCTAAAACTGAATCAGTAATAAATATCTTACCAACCAAAAATAGCACAGGACTAGAAAGATTCACAGTCAAATTCTACCAGGTGTGTAAAGAAGAGATGGTACCATTTCAACTGAAACTATTTTTAAAAAATTGGGGAGGAGGGACTCCTCCCCAGTTTATTTTACAAGACCAGCATCATCCTGATAACAAAATCTGGCAGAGACATAGCCAAAGAGAAAACTTCAGACCAATATCCTTAATGAGCATTGATGCAAAAATCCTCAACAAAATACCGCAAACAGAATCACATCAAAAAGCTAATCTACCATGCTAAAGTAGGCTTTATCCCCCGGGTTGCAAAGTTGGTTCAACATATATGTAAATCAATCCATATTATTCATTACATAAACAGAACTAAAGAAAAACCACATAATCATCTCAATAGATGCAGAAAAAGTTTTTGATAAAATTCAATATCACGTCATGTTAAAAACTCTCAACAAACTAGGTGTTGAAGAAATATACCTCAAAATACTTGGTGCCATCTATCACAAATCCACAGCCCACATTACACCGAATGAACAAAAGCTGGAAGCATTTCCCTTGAAAACTAGCACAAGACAAGGATGCCTTCTCTCACCACTCCTATTCAACAAAGTACTGGAAGACCTGGCTAGAGCAATCAGGCAAGAGAAAGAAATAAAGGGCATTCAAATAGGAAGACAGGAAATCAAACTATCCTGGTTTGCAGACAACATGATTCTGTACCTAGAAAACCTCGTAATGTTGGCCCAGTTTCTTCAGCTGAT
The DNA here is from genome assembly GCA_036589455.1 of Ateles fusciceps. Lineage (NCBI taxonomy): Eukaryota > Metazoa > Chordata > Mammalia > Primates > Atelidae > Ateles > Ateles fusciceps. Next base: position 8,230,225 of record JAZHEH010000586.1, read on the forward strand.
AAACAACTTCAGCAAAGTTTTAGAATACAAAGTCAACATACAAAATCAATAGCCTTCCAATGTACCAACAACAGCCAAGCCAAGAGCCAAATAAGAAATTCAATCCCATTCACAACTGTCACAAAAAGAATAAACTAGCAAGGAATACAGCTAAGCAGGAGGTTAAAGACCTCTACAATGAGAATTACAGAACACTGTCTAAAACACCAGAGATGGCAAAAACAAATGGAAAAACATTCTATGTTCATGAATAGAAAGAATCTATATCATTAAAATGGCCATCTGCTCAAAGCAATTTACAGATTCAATGCTATTCCTATCACGCTACCAATGACATTCTTCCCAGAACTAGAGAAAACTATTTTAAACTTCATATGAAACCAAAAAACAGCCCAAATATCTAAGGCAATCCTAAGCAAAAAGAACAAAGCTGGAGGTAGCACAGTATCTGACTTCCAACTACACTACAAGGCTACAGTAACCAAAACAACATGGTACTGGTACAAAAACAGATACATAGGCCAATGGAACAGAATAGAGAGCCCAGAAATAAGACTGCCCACCTACAACTATCTGATCATCTACAAACCTGACACAAATGAGCAATGGGGAAAAGATTCCCTATTCAGTAAGGGGTGCTGGCATAAGTAGTTAGTCACATAGAGAAGATTAAAACTGGATCCCCTCTCACAGCATATACAAAAATCAGCTCAAGATGAATTAAAAACTTAAATGTACAACCCAAAATTATACAATCTCTGGAAGACAATCTAGGCAATGCCATTCTAAACATGGGGAAAGATTTTATCTTGAAGATGCCAAAAACAATTGCAACAAAAGCAAACCTTGAAAACGGAGATCTAATTAAGCGTAAGAGCTTCTGCACAGGAAACCATCAACAGAGTAAACAGACACTCTACAGGATGAGAGAAAATATTTGCAAACTTAGCATCTGACAAAGGTCTAATATTCTAGATCTATTAGGAACTTAAACAAATCAACAAGCAAAAATCAACCAACACCATTAAAAAGTGGGCAAAGGACATAAACAAGACACTTTTCTAAAGAAGACACACATGCAGCAAACAAGCGTATGAAAAAGCTTAATATTAGTGATCGTTAGAAAAATCCACACTGAAGCCACAATGAGACACCACCTCACACCAGCCAGAATGGCTGTCATAAAAAGGAGAAAGGTAGCAGATTCTGCTAGGTTGCAGAACTTATACATTGTTGGTGGGAGTGTAAATTAGTTCAACCTTTGTGGAAGGCAGTGTGGTGATTTTTCAAAGAGCTAAAAAACAGAACTAGCATTTGACCCAGCAATCCCATTAGGGGTGTATACCCAAAGGAATATAAATTGTTCTATTATAAAGACACATGCACATGTATGTCCATCACAGTACTATTCACAAGAGCAAAGACATGAAATTAACCTAAGTGCCCATCAATGGTAGACTGGATAAAGAAAATGTGGTACATATACACCATGGAATACTACACAGTTATGAAAAAGAATTAGAACATGTTCTTCGCAAGAACATGAATGGAGCTGGAGGCCATTATCCTTAGCAAACTAATGCAGGAACAGAAAACCAAATGCTCCATGTTCTCACTTATAAGTGGAAGCTAAATGATGAGAACCCATGGACCCCAAGGGCAGAACAATACAGAATGGGGCCTATTTGAGGGTGGAGGTGGGAGGAGGGAGAGAAGAAAAATAACTATTGGGTACTAGGCTTAGTACCTTGGTGATGAAGTAATCTGTACAACATACTCCCATAACAGGAGTTTCCCTATATAACAAACCTGCATATGCACCCCTGAATGTAAAATAAAAGTTTAAGAAAGAAAAAAGAAAACCAATATTTAGCCTGATTACAAGTTACAAAGCAGTGGCAGTGAATCAGGAATTACTGATGTGTTATCTGCATATGAAAGACATACAATGGGAAGTGAAAGCAATTCCAGAAATCTCAGACCAAAAAAGAATACCAAGAGAAATCTTGTTTTAGGCTGGGATCACCCACCCATATTGGTTATTCAGACTGAATTAACTGGGAACTGAACTGAACAGGAGTCTGACAACAGATGAAGCCCCTTCTGAGGCAAAGCTCTTCTCTGTGGCTTGGAAAAGAGGAATAAATATATTAATGTACTTCTCCGGGTGCTTGGAGAATTTGCAGGATAATGTCTGTAATGAACTCTAAGCTTCTTAAAAAATAATCCTTGCAAAGTCATGCAGGGAGACTCATTATCACGGTGTCCTCAGGAGAAGCCAGGCCAGGTGAGAAGTGTGTGGCATTATGATGATGTCCTGGTGGTTTGTGGAGAATCAGACCCCTACAGATGCAGCAGAGCGGCCCATATGTTACACAGAAGTCCAGGAAAGTCATTTATGCACCATGACAGATGCTTTTTTCTGTGTGGGTGGGGCCGCACCTGTGTGGTGGGACTCATACACAGGCAGCTCTGAGTTCCCAGTGTTCCTGAACTCCTCCTATGTGCAAACCAGTAAATAAAAAGGTCCTGTCTCTGGTTCCTTGACAGTGTCTCATGGTAATGCTCATATTTAAACACAAACAAACAAATAAAATGATGAAAACAAAAAGATCCCTGTAAGATCTGTGACCCCTGTGGAGTGCATGTTTTTTTGTTGTTGTTTTGAGACAGAGTTTCACTCTTGTTGCCCAACCTGGAGTGCAGTGGCATGATCTCGGCTCACCGCAACCTCTGCCTCCCCGGTTCAAGTGATTCTCCTGCCTCAGCCTCTGGAGTAGCTGGGATTACAGGCATGGTATCACCACTCCCAGATAATTTTGCATTTTTAGTAGAGACAGGGTTTCTCCATGTTGGTCAGGCTGGTCTCTAACTCCTGACCTCAGGTGATCCCCCCGCCTCGGCCTCCCAACGTGCTGGGATTACAGATGTGAGCCACTGCGCTCTGCAGCCTGTGATTTTTAAAAGAGTCCACAAAGCCCGTGGAGGGACAGTGAGCTGGAAATATAAATCTCATGTTCCTTGGCTTGTGCTTATGAAATCCAGAGAAATGAGATTAATGCTCTTAATGTTCTCACTGTATCCAGAACTGGGCATTTTGATAGAGTTGTGTCCTCAAAATGACTTCCTTTCTGAGGCAGGAAGGTGGCTGACAGGCTTCCCAATAAGCTTGTGATTTAGTTATCTGACCATGAGCATGTCCCTGACCTCTCTGACTCAGTTTCCCCATCTGTGAAGTGGTGGGGTTGCTGCGGCGCCCCAACAGTCACAGGACGGGCCACATGACACGCTTGGTGCCGCTGTCATCGCACGCCCTGCAAAGCTTATGATTTAGTTATCTGACCATGAGCACGTCCCTGACCTCTCTGACTCAGTTTCCCCATCTGTGAAGTGGTGGGGTTGCTGCGGCGCCCCAACAGTCACAGGACGGGCCACATGACACGCTTGGTGCCGCTGTCATCGCACGCCCTGCAAAGCTTATGATTTAGTTATCTGACCATGAGCACGTCCCTGACCTCTCTGACTCAGTTTCCCCATCTGTGAAGTGGTGGGGTTGCTGCGGCGCCCCAACAGTCACAGGACGGGCCACATGACGCGCTTGGTGCCACTGTCATCGCACGCCCTGCAAAGCTTATGATTTAGTTATCTGACCATGAGCACGTCCCTGACCTCTCTGACTCAGTTTCCCCATCTGTGAAGTGGTGGGTTTGCTGCGGCGCCCCAACAGTCACAGGACGGGCCACATGACGCGCTTGGTGCCGCTGTCATCGCGCGCCCTGCATTGCAGAGTCCCTGGTGTTCTGCACGGTGCACTGGAAGGTGGGCGAGGGAGGCTGGACGTTTCCATGGGCCGAAGCGTTTTCATGAGTCACCTCCCACCTCGACTCAGGGTGCCGAGGAACCCGCCACTTTGTGGTACCCTCAGCATCTTTCTCAAACTTCACCGATCTTGGAGGAACCCCCGCTTTGCAGCCCTTCTGAGTGATCTGCAGACACACCTGGGAATCGTGAAGGCCGGGCCGGGCTGCACCCTGGGGTCGCCACTATTTCCTAGCAATCCCGATGCAGGGCCTGGGTCTCAGGAGGTGCTGACATTAAAACACAGACACCTGGAATAGCAGCCGTCCCCAAACTTCAGCAGTTACGTGGGAAAGCCACGTAGGTTCCACGACCTTCTTAGATGCTATTTTCGATGTGAAACGGTTTTCTAAAATGTAAAGAAGCCATTGTAAAGCCCCCCTGTTTATTCTAATTCTGCAGCACCTGACAGAACCGGGCACGGTGGTAACACGCTCCGGCTGCCTCTGCTCATTTTTTTTTCTTTTTGTCTGCGGTGCCCTCTCCTACGTCCATCCCCCACTGTGTTCAGAGCAGCCGTTTAACGAGGCGCTCTAATTAGCAGCGCTTTGAGGTGAGCTTGGACACTTAAAGTAGTTCTCGCTCCCCAGGCTTTCTTCCTCAGTAATAATTAAAAACTGAGGACCAAACTGTTTTGCTGAGACGATGGCCACCGTTTCCCTGGAAATGTTAGGAGTGCACGAGGTGCGAGTCTTCAAAGCACCTCTGGAAAGTTTGCAGGTTCACAATGCGGCATCAAGAATTTCAATGAGAACTGTATTCAAATGACCAAGAAAGAGGAATGTATGCAAGTGGGAAGAAAATACATTGCTTACTGTTATAATAAAGATCTTAACTATATTCAAAATACATTGCTTATAGAAGGAAGATAGTTTTTCTTAATATCCAAGTGCATATTATGTATTTTATTTGCACCACATTTGTGTAATGTTTCATAAAGGCTACCAGCAGGAGAACTTAAAATTAAATTGAGATTATTTGCGTCTCACACCTACAGAGTGGAAGGAGGTTTAACAGTGGACCCAGGCAGCTCACTCCATACTGGACACCACGCGATGGCTTGAAGGCCGCTGTGGTGGGAGCATTCACGCTACCAAATTGACAACTACTACGCATGGGGCTGGATTTACTGTTTTTTTGATCATCTAGACTTGAAAGAGTAATGGATAAATGGTAATCACGCAGATACAACTTTAAGATGTGGTGTTTCTACAGCTATCACATTGTGAATGGCACAGAAAACTAAGGAAGCATTCTTTTAATATTCAAAACCGATGGCAAAATTGAGCAAAGAACTTACTCTCATCATTGCACTGATGAACAAGTCCCAACACATGTCTTTGCTGTTTCACTTTTGTCTTGTTAATGTAAATAAAAGATCAACTAACGTTCACGTCAGGACTTCAGTTCATTACGTGTGTGCGTGTGCATTTTATTTTCCATGTAGGCACCGCTGAGTCTTTCAGTTAGATCCTGTTGACTTGGGTTTGAATGCCCTACGTAAGCACATCCCACAGGAACAGCGACATGTGTTCTCTCTACCAGTAGGAAAGGAGAGCAAAGTGCTATCCAAAGTGACTTTTCATTAGGCTCCAGGTCCTCTGTCAGTTCACACATTTCATTCTGATTCTCAGGAGATTCTCCACAAGGTTTCCTGTGTTTCTGTGCAGAGCCGTTTCTCCTGGCAGTGTATCTTATTTTGCTTCTGTTGTTGCGTCTGTGTCTCCGGAGATCTTTCTAATTTCTGCATTGTAATTACTCACTGCTTCTTTACTGCTAACTTCTCCTCATCTCTCAAACTGCAAGGACCTGGATGACAGGCAGGCAAACCGAGGCAGGGCAGCATCTTCTCGGGCGGGAGCAGGACTGCCAAGGAAAGGGGGACCAGTGGCCAGGGGAGTCTCCATCCCTCTGCCGCAACTAAAGAGGAAAATACGCTTTTGACCCAACACTGACAACGGGCTGTCTGGTGGTGGGCAGGATTTGCAGCCTGTATCCCAGGTCTTCCAGATTTGGGGGGTGGATCGGGCCGTAGGCACAGAGGACTATGATTGTCCCTCCCTGGCAAACCCCTCCTGGCTCTCTCTGAGGATCTCCGGCATGCCTCACCTCGCATGAGGGCCTTGGGACGACTCTCTGGGTCCTGCTTTTTCTCTCTCCATCCTCTGGGGTTGTTTCTGATGCTGGTGCCCAGATCAGCAGCTCTAACACCAGCGCCCTACACAGGTGGGCATCAGGCTGCAGCCCACAGACACTGCTCACAACTGCCAATGCCGCCTACCAGGGCTGCTGTGGTCCAGACACAGGAGGAGCCACTGGTGCCAAGTGAGTTGGTAACTGGACCTTTCCATGAGCCTCAGAGAAAAATGGGTTCCGTTTCCCTGTTTATCAGCCTTCCCCGTGGGAGGCGGGCAGGAACCCATGCAGTCTGGGTGGCAGGATTCAGAACCCCTCCCCCTTCTTTGGTGAATCATAAAACTTAATCCCAACCCCCGCGGGGGGTTCTGGAGACACATGTACTTGGGCCTCCCCACACTCCCAGGTTTCTAGCCCTCGGGGGTCTCCGCCCAGGGATACTCCTTGGGTCCTGTCACTGTGAGAGTCCCCCCCCGTTAGAGGAGAGAGCCCACAACTACCTCACAGTTGGGCTGTGTTTCACCCAAGTTCATAAGTGTTTCTCCACCCGGACACCTGTGATGGGCTGAATCGTTCCCCAAAAATTTATATATCGACGTCCTCACTCCAAGCATCTCAAATGCTGACTGTATCTGAAGACAGAGTCTTTAAAGAGGTAATTACCTGAAAATGAGATTATACAGACAGCCCCTAATGCAATCCAGAGGTGTCCTGATAAGAAAGGAGAAATCAGGGCACAGACAAGCAGGGCCAAGAACCCCGTGAGGACCCAGGAGGACAGACTCGCTCTCCGAGCCCAGGAGAGAGGCCCCTGGAGGAGCCACCCTGCAGACACCTTACCCTCGGGCAACAGCTTCCAGAACTGTGAGAGAATGAAGATGTGGTTTAAGGCCCCATCGGTGGCGCTTTGTCATGGCAGCCAAGCGTAGGAATGAGGCCACCAAATGTCCCCAAGCACATGTATGTCTCCAGGGCCTGAGCGTTTGCAGCCCCTGAGGCAAAAGCGAGTGAGGACCAGGGTTACACAGTTTAGATCATGTTAGAGCTTATGTCCATTGTGTAACGTATCATGGCATTATGTCAACGGATGTTCATTCGCTCACAGTACTTGACTAACATGCACAATTTTGAAAGGAGCCGTGTGTTCAGCCTGGATCCAGGTGACCAGAAGCCCAGATCCAAGATGAAGCAGGAACAGAAGCTCTCGACCGTCACACAATGTCAAAGCATGAGCAAGCCATGTGGACGCTTCCGGGGGCCACAGGAAATGACCTGATTCCCCATCTCATTTCCATTCAATAGGTTTGCATATTAAAAACAAAGGGAATCTGTGCAAAATTAGAGTCTGACGGAGTCAGCTGCACTTCTCACTCTTGTTCTTCCTAAAGCAGCAGCTGCACTGATGACCCAAACATAGCCGGAGGTGTGGGCCCCACGGCGGTCACCCCCTTTAAAGAGTCTGAGATTAGGTGGGGCTGGGCAACACAGCAAGTGTCCTGAGTGCTGGGAACTGACCTTTCCATCACTGCGCCTGCTGGACAACACAGACCACAGGCGCGGGGCGGGGGGCCTTTCCACCGCATTTTTACAAAATGAGCCCCCTTTCAAAGGGAAACAGCGTTATTGATCAAAGCGTAGGTGGCTCCATATGTAAAGAAGAAACAGCCGGTGTCACCCTGGGCCACTCACACAACGCTGCACGGACGCCCCCTCTCATTAAAAACGGGTCGGATCGCATTCCAGGCCTAGCCTGCAAAGTTAATGACGAGCTGGTAACAGAGCACCCGCATGGATGTGAGCCTTGTACTACAACGTGATTACCTAACAGTGTTTTCATGAGTGGGTCTGAGCAGCGGGCTGGGCCGGCTGGTATTTGACACACAGACAGGGAAGTTCCCAGGTGCACTTCGAGGCTGACTCACTTCAAAGTCCTCACCCCTGCTGGCTTGGTTTACACCTGAGCCAATTAGCTCCGGACATCAGAAGAGGCCTGAAAACAGAGCCAAGCCCTTATTCCTGGGCTGGAGAAAGTCACTTCATCCCAGGTAAGTGATACAGGAAAAACAAAGGAGTGGAGGGGGGGCCAGCAGGGCGCTGTGTCCCTCGGAGGAGCTGAGACGCAGGGACTGGGCGTTGGCAAGCCCAGAGGGCGAGGCCCACACTCAGGGTGTTTGCTGAGCTTTTGTTGAAAACAAAGGGGTAAATTGAAATGAAGCTGTCTGCAGTCTGTTTGCCGCATATCAAATATGCTGTAAGATATGCTGATTTGCACTTCTCCTGAATTATTGAACACTGAACTTCCAGAAATCGGGCAGTGGGGGGAGGCACAGGAGGAGGGACCCAGCTGGAGCAGCACTGCCTTCCGGACGTTCCACTGCGTCTGCGGAAAAATGGAGGCTTCCTGTAATCCCAGCACTTTGGGAGGCCGAGGCAGGCAGATCATCTGCAGTCAGTTCGAGACCAGCCTGACCAATATGGTTAAACCTTGTCTCCACTAAAAATACAAAACTTAGCTGACCATGGTGGCGGGCACCTGTAGTCCCAGCTACTCAAGAAGCTGAGACAGGAGAATGACTTGAACCTGGGAGGTGGAGGTTGCAATGAGCAAGCCGAGATTGTGCCACTGCACTCCAGCCTGGTGACAGAGTGAGACTCCATCTCAAAAAAAAAAAAAAAGGAAAAAAATAATGGAGAATCCAGTGCCCCCTGCACCCTCCTCAACTCCCGGTCGCTTGTGAACTTGCTGAATGGGACCAGGGCCTCAAGGCAGATGAGGCTCGCCACCATTTTTTGGTTCACTTTGGTCAAGGCTGCGGCTGGACGAGCCTCCTACAAAGAGCGACTATCTGTCCGTAAGACAGGTGCGATGCTTACACCTCCCACATGTGGAGTAGGCCAAAGAGTAGGACCTACTGGAGTCAGGTCAAAGTTCTGCACATTAAATAACCGTGTTCCCAACACTTTCCAGGGATGAGGCGACACGTTTTGGTGTTGGAGGCACAGGATGAAGGAGGAGCAGCCGCACCCGGTGCTGGTTGGCCTCTGTCTGGCAAGGAGTGACTGACACAGGCATCACTGCTGCTGGCATCACACAGGTATTGCAGAAACAGGAGTGGAACCGGGTTACCTTTAGAAAAAGCAAAGAAGAAGCAGAATATGCACATTTTTGAGACCCTGTGCATGTATGTGGGTGCGTGTTCCTGGGTGTGGACATGTGGGTGTTTCTGTACAGTGTGCTGGGTGGTGCAGAAGTATGACAAGGGAAACGTCAGGCAAACCCATGTCACAGGGTCCCAAACACAGTGGCCAGAACAATTCACATACTGAAAGCCCAAGGTTATGTCTTGATTAAATGCCTTCATAACTTAAGATAAGTTGTATTTCCACAGTAAGTTGGAATTACACTCCTGAAATCCACAGTAAGTTGGAATTACACTCCTGAAATTTTGCAATAAGACAAAATCTCAGGCATGTTTTTTCTGTGATGATTCAGGTGACTGCATCTCAAGGAATGGAAAATCAGCTCTTCCTCCTGTGGGATTAGAGATCATGCCAGCTGGAAGGCCCTCTTCGGACAACTCACTTGGAGTTTAGCCAAGATGTGCATAATTATTTTTCTAATAATGGGAGAGTGAAAGGCACGGCCTGTGGTTGTGTCTGGCTGGGTAGTAAAGCTGTGACCACAGCCTACGGTGGGGCGGGATGGGGTGACATGAGGCTCATCCCCTAGGGGAGAACCTGCCCACTGCAAATGGAGGAAGAAGAGGTCAGGGCCCCCAGGGGACTCGAAGATGCTGGTGGCCGACTAGGGCCAGCTTCCCAGGTTTTCCCTCCTTCCTCCTGCCATGCCCTCCTGGAGAAAGGGCCTTTCTGCCTTCACCAGGTCCTGGATACTGAGCCTGCTCTGCATTGATGGTAGACATTTGGAGGGGTCATTATAGGAGAGAGGGGGCAAACACAGAGTGCTCCAGATTATGTTTCCAAAACAGCATCCTCTTCTAGGGATGCTCAGTTCTAAAGAAAGTGACAGAAGGTGTGAGGCTTACTTTGAGGGTCCTGGAATCAATGTGACATGTGTCCTTCCTTCTCCCCTTACTGCCCTCACTCTGTCTCCTTCCAAGCCGAGCACCAGCACAGCCACACACATATGTGCACACAGGTACACACATGCATCACTGCTGCATATCTGCATGCACACAGCAAGGTACAGGCACATGCATGCATCACTGGTATATGCACGCACACACACAGCACACAAGTACACACACACATGCACAGAGCAAGAAACAGGCACACACATGCATCACGGGTACATGCACACACATGCACACACACATCATAGGCACATGTGTGTACATGCAGGCATCATGGGTACATGCATACACACACAAGCACACACATGCACCATGGGTACATGAACACACACACACAGGTGCACACACAGGTATGGGAACATGCATGCACACACGTGCATCACAGGTGTGTGTGTGTATACAGGCACACACAGGCATTGTGGGTACATGCATGCACACAGGCACACACAGGCATCATGAGTACATGCAAGCACACGTGTATCACAGGTATGTACACATGTGCACACAGCAAGACACAGGCACACACATGCATCACAGGTCTATGCACACACACATGCACATACATGCATCACAGGCACATGTGTGCACATGCAGGCATCATCAGTACATGTATGAACACACAAGCACACACATGCACCATGAGTACATGCATGCACACACAAGCACACACAGGCATCATGAGTACATGCATGCATGCACATGAATCACAGGTATGTACACATGTGCACCCAGTAAAACACAGGCACACACATGCATCAAGGTACATGTACACACATGCACACACATGCATCACGGGCACATGTGTGTACATGCAGGCATCACAGGTGTGTGCATGCACATACAGGCACACACATGCATCATGGATACATACATGCATGCACACACACACAGGCACACACATGTTGATATGGTATTGCTGAGTCCCCACCCAGAGCTCATCTTGAATTTCCACATGTTGTGGGAGGAACCTGGTGGGAGGTAATTGAATAATGGGGGTGGGTCTTTCTTGTGCTTTTCTCGTGACAATGAATAAGTCTCGTGAGGTCTGATGTTTTTAAAAATGGGAGTCTCCTGGCACAAGCTTCTCTCTTTGCCTACTGCCATCCATGTAAGACGTGACTTGCTCCTCCTTGCCTTCTGCCATGATTGTGCCACGGTTCCTTAGCCACATGGAACTGAGTCCAATTAAACTTCTTTCTTTTGTGAAATACCCAGTCTTGAGTATGTCTTTATTGGCAGCTTGAAAACGAACTAATGTACACGTCTACTGCCTTCCCTTGTGTGCAGCTGCCCAAGGTTCTTGTAGATTATGTGTACTCACTCTCCATGCAAAGCCCTTCCCGTGGCCTCCTCACAGCTCAGCACTACACAGTCCTCTCTGTACAGCCACATGGCCACTTTCTCCAGAGAGCTTTGATTGTCTTCCCTGAAAAGAACACTCTGCATTGCATTTTTCCCATAGCACTTCTGTTTGTTAAAGCAGTAAAGTAGACAGATTATCTCCCAACTGGAAAAAAATTTCTCCAAATGCAGGATTAGTTAATTCATTACTTTATTAAATGTGCATTGAATGTTGACCACATGCTGGAACCCACACTGAATGCTGAAATGGGAGAGGTGGACCGCCCCGCCAGGAGGCAGGTGCTCAGAGAGGAGGTCATCACTGGTGAGGAGCACCAGGTGAGGAGCAGAGAGCCACCTGCCGGACACTGGCATTCTGTTAGTAATAGACAGAGACAAATGTTCCAATGGCAGCAACTTGCAACAATCATCATTTTAATTTAGTCTTGGCAAATGTGTATTAAGATGGCTACATACTTTCCAGATAGGAATTAGGTGTTGAAAATTGGAGCTGAAGTAACTGAAACATCCTTTCCTTCTGACAGTTTTTGGTTCTGCTGAAACGCTGTTAAAACATGCATGCAGGAATAGTTGGAGTGTGTGGCTGTACTGGTGAGTGGCTGAGCTTGTAGAGTGGCTGCCGGACATTTTCTAACCCTCTTAGCCATGTGTGCCCAGGGTCACCCATTGACCAGGCAGCGCTGGACCCCTTCCTGTGTCCCGGGGCTCACAGGTTAGACTCAGCAACCTGGACACAGCTTCACAGTGAGGTTTTATCTGCATCCCAAGTTTAAAATCATTAATTGCAGTTTTAGGAGGGGGCTCCTCCCCACGTCTACCAGGGCTGGGCTCTGGTTGAGGGCAGGTGTTACCCATTTTGTAAACAGATGAGCAGAGCCAGTGACACCGACTGGGGAGTGCTGAGATTCCTGGGGGAGCTGACAGATTCACTGCCGGGAAGGACCTGAGCCCCTGGACCACGTCTCCCACCCACAGCTGGCTCTGGGCGCCCCCACAGCTGCTGCAGAGGATGAGGTCAGGCAGGCATGTGCTCTTTTTCATTATCAGTCTTTAGCTCTAAATGCTCTTCAGGAGCCCAGGCTCTGGGGAGCTGGATGGACCACGCAGGAGTCCAGAGCCCTCAGCCTGACGAGACCCAGCCTCCCTCCATGGCTGCCTCCCAGCGGACCCACTGCCTGCTTGTCACGAAGGCAGGGAGCATCACTGGTCTGAGCCAGCTTGCAGTGGGGAGGGTCCCCAGGGCAGAGGCCAGTGCAGACCCCCAACAGCAGCAGGGTGGGCGGCTCCAGGAAGCAAAGCCATCTACAGAAGGAAAGGGCCCAAGAAGGGAATTGGGTGGCTTGGACACGGAGCAGCACCCGGATCTCTAACTGGAGCCCACACTCCCTGGGCCCCTGCTTCAGAATACCTGGTCTCCTCTTTGGGCTGGAAGTGGTGCCAATTACTATGATATTTACTCCAGCAAACAGCAGTTAATAAGCACGTCCAGTGACATTTCAAGGGCCTCTATATTTGGAGAGCAGGAGGCCTATTTCCCAGTATTCCACCTGCCATGGACTGAAGGAGTCCCCGCAGCATTCTGTGTTGAGCTTGTCACCCCCAGTGTGATGGGGTTAGGAGCTGGAGCCTCTGCGGATGATGAGGTCGGCAGGGTGGAGCCTCACAAATGGCATCAGTGCCCTCACCAGCGAGGTCCCGGGAGCTGTCTTGCTTCCTCTGCTGTGTGAAAACACAGTGAGAAGTCGGCAGCTGCAGGAGGCCCCCGTCGGAGCCCAACCCTGCTCCTGCCCTGATCTCCGACTTCCAACCTCCCGAACTGAGAAATACGTGTCTGTTGTTTAAAAGTCACCTGCTCCATGGTATTTTGTCACAGATTCCAAACTAAGACACCACCCATGAAATTCACATACCCCTTGTTCATGGACACCCAGAATTAAATAAATGTCATTGAATATCTTGGGCCATCCAGAAAATGTCTCTGGGAATGCAGACATGAATTCACCTCAGCAACACATTCGCACGTCAAAGTCTCAGGCATGTAATTGTTTATTTGTACAGCATAACTCCTTACGGCAGGTGCAAAAGACGCGCACAGGTACACACACCCTGTGATCCACAGAAGACAGGGCTGGTATCGCATCTCCAGGGCTGGTGCACCTGTGTGTGTGTGTGTGTGTGTGCGCACGCACGTGCACGCCCGTGCATGTGTGAGCCCACTCCCACATGCCAGGTTGGAGGTGCACAGATTCACAACACGCATGCTCTCCTCAGATGGGCAGGCTCACAGTCCCTCCAAACAGGAGGAACTGGAAAAAGGAAAGCATCCAAAGAGGCGCGCCGGAGGCTGGAGGACTGCAATCAGATAAATTAATGTTTCTTCATCATTGTACATTTCTAAATTAGGCGAACAGACCACCGATCCCTTTCCATAGAGCCCTAGACCTCCCCCGAGGCATAGAAGGAGACTTAACAGAGAGCCGCCCTACAAGGGGGCTAGCGCTGGCGGCGGTGGGCATTCCCTCCTACCGGGCATTCTCCCAGGCCGTGAGACATTTGATTATGTGAACTATGAGGAAATCACTTTTTGGTGCTCCAGATAAAAACAGTTCTTTGGCAGATACCCTCTTCTCTTCATTAAATATTTAATATTCTATATCCAGCATTGTATTAGAAATTTGATCTCAAATGTCAAAAATTTAGGTGCGGTGCTAAGATTCAGGTTGTCAATACGGAAATAAATTATTTCTGATTTTCTGAGAACTGAAATCTTCACTGGGGGCCTGCCCTCAGTTCCCTGATTCTAAATGGGTTGGGGTGGGGGGAGGTGGGATCTGTAAACATTGGCCCAGGCTGGCTTCCTGTTTTGTACATAAAGCTTGATTGGGACTCAGCCACGCCATTTGTGGCACAGCATCTGTGGCTACTTTCACACCACAATGGCAGGGCTGAATAGTTGCCCAAGAGGCCACATCACCCGTGACACCCAGCTGTTTACGGGAAAAAGCTGCCACCCCCTGTTCTAAAGGAACTTCGAGGTGTAGGCACTGGCAGACACACAAACCCTCACTCACCTTGGTAAGGCTTGGACTGAACTTGGGAACAGGAGCAGACCAGGGCATGGGGCCCATTGCTGGGCCAGAGACACCAGCCTGATTAGAAGGCGCCATCTGGAAGAAGTGCCTTCAGTGCCGGAGATGGGAAAGCCTCAGATGGAGGTGGTTCCTTTGGACACCACGGGAGGAGAAGCGCTAGACCTTGTCTTCCTCCGCAGAGGTGTCCCAAAATGTGGAAGTGGAGGCAGGGGTCAGACCCCGTGTTTCTGAGCAGGACGGGGCCAGGATTCCAGGGACAGCAAAGTTGACTCTCAGGGGCCAGTGATGCAGAAGCCAGAGCAGCCCCTCCCTCGGAGATCTGGGCCTTCCCTGGCTGCAGACTCCCCCACGGGCTACCGATGGCCTGGGACCTGTGCACATCAGAGAGGGGCCGGCCCTGGCAAGTCTTGTTCTCATGCGTAGGAGGCAGCCCTGGGACAGGGGGGATGGTCTGCTGGCCAGTCAGAGCCCACTCGCGGAAGCAGAGCCACCGAGACCTAGGGGAAGGCGGCGTGGGGGAGGAATTGGCCCCCACCTGCCTGTGAAAACCAGAGAACTTCAGGTCCAGGAGGTCCGGAGGGGCCACCAGCCAGCCAGTGGGCCAGGTTTCCCGGGATGGCCCCTGACTCTAATGCCAGCAACAATGACTCCTTCCTTTGTCTTTCCAGGCTGGTGGGTAATGGCCTTGCTGTTGCTTAGAGCTCTGGGCTGCTTCTCCGTGCCCCGTTTGACCTCTCAGCCATCCTGGCTCTGGTTTAACCTTGTCCTGGTGTTAAGTCTCATGTTTGCCTCGCTGGACTCCTAACGAGGGGGACAGGTGTTCAGGATGCTCATCCCTTCGGACCACACAAGGATGTAGGCTTGGGCCCAAGTGTACATTTCCATTCTTCAGTTTTGGTAGAGATCTGGGAAGCGGAGTGGATGGAGAGTGAGTCAGAGTGTGAATGGCACATTTTAAGGGACCAGGGGTGAAGTCAACTCAGCATGAAGCCACAGCAACCAGGGAGCCACGGGTTACTTGTGCACAGGGGCAGGGCAATGATGATGGCAGGTATCTGGGTCCAGGTATTGCAAAGTACAACGCCCTGGCACGATTTCCTGCCTCACTGTCACTGACCTGGTCCCATCCCCCAAGGCGGCTGAACACTGTGGTCGGCAACCCCCTGCCCGCTCAGCTGGACCTGGGCTTCAGTCCTGGCTCTCATCAGTTGTGTAAAGTAGAAATAGTGAAAGTCCCTTTCTCCTACAGCCTTCATGGGAACCAAATGCATCATTCAATACAAAATTTCTAAAACACTGTTCCACATTTTCTGCCTCCATTTTCTCATTGTTCAGTCCTTTTGCAACTATTTGAAAAAAAAAAAAAAAAAAAAAAGAACTGCATCTGATTAGAATTAACTTTGATTAATTCAGGTTAAGTTATCAAATACTCAATCGCCTGGACGCTAACCCCGTCAGAGTGGAGCGTCACACCTCCCATCATGCAGTCCTTTCTATTCTCATTCTCCTACTCTTTCGCTCCAAGCAGCACCTCCGGAAAACGCTGCTAAGTGACGAAGACTGTTTCTATGGGAAGACAGATGTTCTTGGTTGGACTCCAATTTTTACCCCTATTTTTCCCCCGCTGGGGAGAAGACCCTCAACTTTTTACATCAGAAACATTGTTCTTCACCACAATAAAAGGATTACTTTTGCGGGGGAAGAGACTTTGTGAAAACGAATGTTTCATCAAAGAACAAGAATAGTTTGGACCAGCTCACCCCTCCGCTTCTCTCTTGAAGGGCCTCTCTCCTGAGCCCCACCCTCCATACGCCCGCTGACCTGGCTGATCAGGCTCACTGAGGCTGCAGTCTGCCTGGGAGCCCCGCCCATAGCTACCAATGGCAGCTGCTCGCGTCATCCGTCCTGTAGACCAAATCCCAAATTCCCTTTCAGTCTCTTGTTTTTCTATAAAAAGGACCAAGAACTTTTGAAAGCAACCCATCATTACTAATTAAATGGAATTTAGGTTTCATAGAAGCAACTCATTTTTTATTCAAATTCATGTTTTATCCTTTAAATAGCATTGGATAATGTGGGAAGTAGGAAAGTTCTTTTTAAAGTTGTCCTTCTTGTTAAAGAATAAGTGTGCTGAGTGTTACAGCTCTTTTAGAATTTATCTAGCAGGCTCTCCGGTTTTTGCCGGAAAGCCCCTAAAAAAAAAAAAAAAGAAAAAGAATAAGCGTGCTAATAACTTTGCTAAGCCCTAGCCTATGTAGCTGTTAGACAGGCCATGCTTACAGGTACATGGTACATTCTATGTCCTTGTACTTTAACCAAGGTATCTGTGCTGGACGTGCTCACAGCCATATCCCATCTCTCCAATGCTTTCACCTGTTCAGAAAAGTTCTAAGTTATTAGCCAATCGTGTTTTGGTTTAGATTTTTAGGTCTGGCTCCACCCAACGGAGATCAGACACAGCAGTAAGGACAACCCTAAATGTGAAAGGAATAAATTTGTGTGCTTTCCTTTGTTCATTGTACTCTCGTGGCAAGATGGCTAGTGAGAATACCCTTTCTGCAGTCCAGGAAGGAAGCATTGTGTGGCTAAAAGATCCTTTGTCTCAGTGCTAATTTTTCTTTGTGGCACCACACATCTATTTCCAACAGATAAGTTACATTGCTGCCATGGTATGATCAGTGATCATAAACAGTGACTCCAGGTGAACAGGGGCCGCAGCATAGACACAGCATGGTGGAAGAGCAGTACAGCATCCATGGCCCCGTGCCCTCTCCCAGGCTCCAGCAGCTCCATCTCTGGAGGGTATGGAGAGCCCTGGGCAACCTGGCAGGCCAGCGATGTGAAGGTGATTCCAAGAGGACCTCTGTAGTTTCCCTGTTTCCCAAGGTGCTCATTCGTTCATCAAAATGAACACTGGGCTCAGCGGCTCACGTCTGTATTCCTAGTACTTTGGGAGGCAAAGGCGGGTGGATCACGAGGTCAGGAGTTCAAGACCAGCCTGACCAATAGGGTGAAACCCCGTCTCTACTAAAAATACAAAAATTAGCAGGGTGTGGTGGTGTGTGCCTGTAGTCCCAGCTACTAGGGAGGCGGCAGCAGAAAAATCACCCTAAACTGGAAATCACTCACGCCATCCAAGTTCTCTCCCTTCTCTCTGATCTTAATGGCAACAAATTTAATTCACTGCTCTGCTACATCTTGCTGAGAAAGCTCATGGGGAGCACCGAGCAGATGACGGAGAACGCTTCTCATCTGTGCTAGTCCGTTCTCATGCTGCTGTGAAGGAATGCCTAAGCCTGGGGAATTGATAGAGAAAAGAGGCTTAATTGACTCACAGTTCCACGTGGCTGGGGAAGCCTCGGGAAACTTGCCATCATGGGAGAAAGCACCTCTTCACAGGGCGGCAGGAGAGAGGACGAGTGCCAGCAAGGGGAATGCCAAGTGGTTATAAAGCCATCAGATCTCATGAGATTCACTGACTACCTTAAGAACAGCGTGGGAGAAACTGCCCCCATGATTCAGTGACCTACACCTGGCCCTGCCCTGGACACGTGGGGATTATTACAATTCGTGGTGAGATTTGGGTGGCGACACATAGCCAAACCCTGTCAGCACCGCCCCAGGAGTCTCAGCAGTTTGAAGACATGAGTAATTCCTCATGGTAGCTGTTAAGGCAGTGCAACTAGAAAGGACATCCCAGGGCTTCCTGCCATGCCCTGGACTACAGCTGCTGCTCGGGGTTTGTGGGTGAAGATGGAACCGGGAGGGGCAGCACTCACCATCAGCTGCCCCTACCCACGCCCTCCTGCTGCTGACTCAAAACAGATCGGTGCAAGGCTACAGTGTCAAATGTCAGCTCACACTCGAAAGAGAACATTAGAAAAACATCTCCTGCCCAATTCCTGATGCGCAGGGTAAAATAACCAACTGTCGGACTGAGCATGGGTGGTGGCTCATGCCTGTAATCCAAGCACTTTGGAAGGCTGAGGTAGGAGGATTGTTTGAACCCAGGAGTTCCAGGCAACACAGGGAGACTCTGTCTCTACAAATAAAAAAAAAAGAAAAGAAAAGAAATTAGCCGGGCATGATGGTGTACCTTTGTGGGCCCAGCTACTCCGGGCTGAGGCTAGACGATGGCTTGAGTCCAGGAGGTAGAGGCTACAGTGAGCCATGATTGTGCCTCTGCGCTCCAGCCTGAGTGATAGAGTGGGACCATCTTTAAAAAAGTCAAATTAACTGTTGACTCTTTTAGATATTTCTCCTACCATTCCATTTTGTATTTTAAGTAACACATTTATACTACTACTTACTGATTATTTAGGATGGAAAGCTGGGTACCAACACTCTCCTGTGTAAGGTGATAATTCAGTGGATGTATTCCTTAAACTCCACTACACACACACACACACACACACACACACTCACAACCACCGTCCAAAGTAGACTACAGTTTCCTTTCTTTAAATAGATTTTTCTTTTTGTTTTTTTCTGGCTTTCATAATTTTCTTTTACCTACCATGCCCCCCTGCGCCCCAACTTTCTCTTGGAGTTGGAAGATTCCTCACAGTGCAGGGAAGCACATCAGGCCATGGGCAGCCCCTTTCATGAAGTGCTGGGAGAGTCTCTCCATCCTGCTCCCCCAAGACCGGCCCCCCGCTCTCCGGGGGGCTCCCCCTTCTTCTTCACGTGCTGGCACACGCTTTCCCATGCCTGGGGTGTGCTTGGGGATCCTCCTTCATTCTCTAGTTTGAAACGTGCCAATTAGCTTTTGGGGGTCAAAATGCACACAAGATCTTTTATTGAGACTTTGGATATTTGAAAACACTTTTAAATTTTACTTTGACATTTGACATCTTAGAGAATGTTTTAGAAATAACTGAATGAATGTGAGAGAGAGAGAGAGTGTGTGTGTGTGTGTGTGTATGTGTGTACATCAGTGTTGCAACTGAAAGATCCCAATCTGAAAACCATTAATGAATTCAGGGGTCCTGGGCTGGGGCTGGACAGTTTTCTGAGAAGAGAAGGCTCCAGGCTCCATCGGGCACTTGGAACTGGAGAGGAAGGAGCTGGGAGGCCCTGCCTGGGCTCCGGCTTTGGGAAGATGCCTGGCTGCATCCTCAGCTGTGCAGGCGTCCTAGGGACCACGGCCCCACCGGGTGAGGCCTCCAGCTGGGCTCCCTGCCTTCTGGCCTATGTGAGGTGGTCAGGGGAGCAGCTGCACATCTGTGTGGGCGGCGGCAGGGGTCTGTGCATTCTGCTTTTCATCAAACGCAAAGACGCCTCCCACTCCCCGCCCTCCCCACCACCTTGGCCTTCAGAGCTTCTCTGAAGAGGTGGCTCTGATTTCTGCTGGGCGTGCCAATGCCCCTCCACCTCCCATGTGTCTTCTCCTTCCTGAGGCTGTGGCGTCAGCTCCCTACTGTTCACGAGGCCAGGCCGCGTGTCCAACCACCTTCGACTTCCAGAATCGTCTGTACTCGCCTGATGAGCTTTCATCTTCTTTTTTGTTCCCCTTCTCTCATAAGTTCCTGCTTATTTTTATTCTTTAATTTTATGAAAGCTCCGAGCAAGAGGGTTCTCAAGTGAGTCTGTTCAGATATATGTGATGAACTGGGAGCATATTGATCATATGTTAAGAAAAAACAAAGAAACATTGGTTTAAACATCTGTTGGGCTGTTTTCCCATTATGTTCTGACAAATAAATTCTGTCTACACTTGGAGGCTCGAGGCAGGCACAGAAGGAAGTTGCAGGTGCCCCTGGGCTTTCTCTTCTCCCTGGTGGCTTTCTGATTCCTCTGCTGATTCTTCCTCCCAGATTTCACATGGGGTGGCAGAAAACAAACAACAACAAACACACATGCACACAGGTGCACACACATACACACATGCACAGGCATGCACACACATACATTTGCACGTGCACACTCACATGCACACACAGAGGCACATACACGTGCACACACACAGGCACACGTGCACACACGCAGGCACACACACATGCACAGGGACACACATGCACACATGCATACACACTCTCAGGTATGCATACACACACAAGCAAGCACACACACATAACAGACACATACATGTGTGCACTCAGGCACACACACACACAGGCTCACACATGCACACTCACATGCACGCACACACAGGAACACACGTGAACATACACACAGGCATACTCACATGCATTCACACACAGGAACACGCGTGAACACACACACAGGCACATGCTCACATGCACACACACAGACACACACTTGCATACACACATGCTCAGGCATACACGCACACACAAAAGCAAGCACACACTCACACATACACACAGACACATGCACAAACAAATGCACATGCACACAACTTTACAGAACTCCCGGGACCCAGCGGGTACCTCCTGGCTCTTCGGGGGCGGGGAGCAGGGCCTGAGGGCACTCACTGCTCCTCCCTGACACCCACCACAACGTGGTCTGCCATGAGGCCACTTCCGTAAAGATTTTTACATCTAAACTTTCTACAGGAACTTTTCACTTTCCCTCTCTGATTTCTCCTGGTATTTCACTTCTGCTGCTGCTTTTTCTGCCTCTGGGGCTGGCTGGGGGCCTCAGCTTCATGGCCTCTCAGCCTGGGAGGCTTCCCCCTCTGCCTCAGGCCTCATGTGCCCAGGTCCTGGCACCGAGCTCCCCCCTCCGTGAAGCTGGCATCCTTGCAATTTCACTTTTACATAATTCCTTCTGTCATCTCTGGCTCCCCCAGGAAACAGTCAGCGTTCCATGTGCAGCGTCATGACTGGTTCTGAGCCAATGACAGGTTCCTGACTGATATTCCCAGGGAGCAGCTACCCCAGCTCTCCATCCTGACGCCACAAGTCCCTTGCTATAGACATTCCACAATGTGGACCCACCTCCAACACCGCAGGTCTGAATTTTAAAACAAATGTATGTTCCTCTTTGATGTAATAACTACAGCCTTATTTAAAATTCTTATTGGATTTGATTTAGGAAAATAACAAATTAATTTTCAAATTAAATGTGTGTTTTTGGAAATTTTTATACATAGGTTGAATACCAAGTTTATACTCATCATATGAAATATTAAAACTCAAGGGATACGTGGCACCCCGTGGTACCCCAGTGCAGCACATAAGCATTTTAATGTCATTCTACTTTATTTTTATACATGATACCCTCACACGCATGCACACGTGGGTGTTTCTTCTGTTGGCTTGAACAGGAAGAAATCAACTCTGATGTTTAAGGGTGGCTTGTGACGCTGAATTTTTGTTTCCATTGAGAAACTGATAGCTTCTAGTCTCTTTTTCCTCAAATAACTCCACCCCCCGATGTGGTTTGGATTTGCGTCCCCACCCAAATCTCATGCAGAATTGGAGGAAGGGCCTGGCCAGGGGGTGATTGGACCGTGAGGTGGATTTCCCACTTGCTGTTGTGGTGACCAGGAGTGAGTTCTCGCGAGATCTGGCTGTTTGAAAGTGTGTAGCACTGCCGGGCACTGGCTCACACCTGTCAGCCCAGCACTCTGGGAGGCCAAGGCGGGCGGATCATGAGATCAGGAGTTCGAGATCAGCCGGGCAATATGGTGAAACCGTGAAATCCATCTCTACTAAAAACACAAAAATTAGCCGGGCATGGTGGCACACACCTGTAATCTCAGCTACTTGGGATGCTGAGGCAGAAGAATCACTTGAACCTGGGAGGTGGAGGTTGCAATGAGCTGAGATTGCAACACTGCACTCCAGCCTGGGCAACAAAGAGTCTGTCTTAAAAGAAAAAAGAAAGAAAGAGAGAGAGAAAGAAAGAAGGAAGGAAGGAAGGAAGGAAAGAAAGTGTAGCACTTCCCCCTCTCACTTCCTCTCTCCCCCTGCTCCACCATGGTAAGACAAGCTTGCTTCCTTTTCACCTTCCACCATGATTATACGTTTCCTGAGGCTTCCTAGCCATGGTTCCTGTAGAGCCTGCAGAACCATGAGCCAATTAAACCTCTTTCCTTCGTAAATTGCCCAGTCTCAGGTGGTTCTTCATAGCAGTGTGAGAAGGGACTGATACACCCCTTAAGGCATCTTGAGGTCACAGTTTTGGCTGGGAGTGGTGGTGCATATCTGTAGTCCCAGCTACTTGCTGAGGTGGGAGAATCATGAGCCCTGGAGTTTGAGGCTGAAATGAGCTGTGATTGCGCCACTGCATTGCCAGCCTGGGTAACAGAGCAAGACTCTGTCTCAAAAAACAGAACAAGACAAACAAGAACAGACAATTCTACAGGCACAAGATCCGGCTTGAGACTAGGTACAGTGAATGTGTTGAAATTCAGCCGTGATTGTTTACACCTTGTTCTTTCCCCCAGTCTAAAATTTTAAGGACATGCAATATAGAAAATTACTCTCTTTTTAAGTCTATGTTTTAAGCAATTTCATTGTTTTATCACATAACTGCAGCGTATTACTTTGCTCAATTTTAAAATAACCATTGGTGTGAATAAGGTGTCTCACGTGGCAACAAATATTTCCCAGGGTACAAATGGTCTAATGTGGGTAAATACGTTCACATGGTAGACACTATGAAGAGTAAAACAAAATAGTAGTTTTTAAAATGTGAGACTGTTAAATTTAATTGTAGGCTTAAAAAATAAATTTCATTGCCCTCAAATAATTTTAAAACTTACATCTCTTTCATTGAATCTTAAGAAAGCAAAAACAAGAACAGAATAAGACATTTAAATTAAGTAACAAAAGGAAAAGTTCCCAGTGCCAAGAGCTATTTGATATTTGAATATGTTACCAAGAGAGGGTATGAACTTTCTGAAACTTTAAGGCGAAAAAAATGACACCAGTTTGCAACTGCTTAGTGTAACTTAAGTATAAATCCCGTAGGTAAAACCCCCTGGCTGAGATGGTTGAGGGGCAAAGCTGGCCCTCGGGTCTACACAAGGGCACCAGGGCAGGAGATTTTTGCCATTGGTGAAATGGCAAAGAATAAATACTATGCTTACAATCTGCAGGTATCACAGTGAAATAAGCTGTCATTATTTCTCAAGGTTCTTTTTGCACAACTTAGTACTTGATTGGCTCATCCTCTTGTCCATCGACCTTCTTTCTCCCACCTCTCTCTTCTTGTTTCTTTATTTATTCTATCACTCCAGAAAGGACATGCTGAAATACACATAAAGAGAATGTTTTGGAATGAATACCAGGCAGTGTAGGGTTAGAAGACCAGGACTGGGAAGCACGGGTGGGGTCAGAAAGTGCAGGGAGCCTGGCTCCTCACATACCTACCCTCAGAGTGGATTCCAACCCATGGCCCAAGGTTGAATATCCCAAAGGAATAAGCTGAAAGTTTTCTTTTTGTTTAGATTGTTCATGGCTAATGATAAATTCAAAAATCAAAGCAAGGGAAACTTGAGAGAATTCACTGGATAATTGATAAATAGATGACGAAAGCCCAAACATGCATTTGTGCCCACACTGCCCACCTCCCTGAGTGGAGATTACCTGGACCTGCAGGAAATCACTGATAGATAAATATTGGCACAATACAGTGTTCTAACCATCTAAATATTCCATGGCACTCGATATTCCTGCCTTGCAGGCTGGCTTTGAGAGACACCCTGAAATGAGACCATGAACACAGAAGTTATCCCTAGACTATGAAGCGCTTTATAAGTGAAGGAATCAACTTTTATAGACCAACATTGTTATGGAAGATTTTCATTCTTTAACGAAATGACCATTCTTGCGCATGCGTGATTGTTTGTCATGAGTAAGAACAGAACTCTGTGTATTAGTCTGTTCTCACGTTGCTAATAAAGACATATCTGAGACTGGGTGATTTACAAAGAAAAAGAGGTTGAATAGACTCACAGCTCCACATGGCTGGGGACGCCTCACAATCACGGCAGAAGGTGAAGGAGGAACAGAGGCACATCTTACATGGTGGCAAGCAAGAAAGCGTGTGCAGGGGGAACCGCCCTTTATAAAACCATCAGACTTACTCACCATCATGAGAACAGCATAGGAAAACCCACCCCGTGATTCAATTATCTCCATCTGCTCCCTCCCGTAACATGTGGGGATTAGTATGGTTCCAGGTGAGATTTAGGTAGAGACACAGAGCCAAACCGCATCACTGCGGTCTTACCCGAACAGGCAGCATCGTTTACAAGAGCTTGATTTTTCAGTTGAGAAAATTAGCCCAGTTCCTTCTTCTCCATGAGGTTTAGCTGCTCCTTGGGAACACCTGGGCTTCCCTAACCACAACAAACCACGTGGTTGTGGAAAGTGCAGCACTGGGTTTTCTCAGCCACCCCATCCTCCTGACCGTGGAGACTGCAGTAGCCATTTCCCCAGCTTCATCTTGCATCTGAATGCTTGGATTAGTCACCTGCAACCTCAAGTCCTGGGTAATAACCCGGGAGGCACCACAGCCCTTCCAACTGACATCCCTCCATTGCTCAAGAGCAGAAGCTGCAGAAATGCAAGCCCTGGGTGCAAACATTGCCACGCAGCATGCACCTCCTAGTGCCACTTCCAATGGGAAACTGATCCAGACCATGCTGGGCAATGCAGCAATGCCATGGCCCGTTTGTTCTCTGATCCTTCCATCTCCTGCCTCTCTGGGCGCCTGGAGTTAGCACCACACTCCTTAGGCTCCTGTCTCCTCTTCAAAGGGTGAAATGTGGCCACACACTGATCCATGTGACTTCTTAATTCTCCTCTGGGGCATCCTTTTCTTCAACAGATGTTTTCAAAATAATTAAGTGATGGGGATCATGCATTATTGAAAATGCTGGATGCCTCCCTAACGTTCTTCACATTTGTATGTTTGTCAGCACAAAATTGACTGCTTGGAAACGTTGGGCTTATTTATTTTTTAAATTACTGAACACAGTCATCCTAGCCAACTGAAGAGAGGAGAGGGGAGCGGCAGTGGGCAAGCTCTGTGGTTCCTGCAGATGTTCCACAATCAGTGGTTTGGGCAATCATGAAGTCCTGCAGGATTTGGGAGCAAGGAACCCTTTAAAAGACTATTCAGCTGATTACCCACCCATAACATAATCCCAAAAATGGGGGCTATTTATTTCTTTAAAAAATTTCAGGAATTTTACATTCTCTCTTGGCAACCACTTTCCAATGATAAATAACTCTTGGTGTAAGAAAATGTTCTGTTTCCTAGAAATATCCGTTCAGTGTCTAGAATCTTAAGTCCGGTTCACCTGCAACCTTACTGTTGTCTTGGAAGTTGCTTGGGGCACATATGACGTTTCCGGACCACTTGGTCTTAGATCTGATTGATATCTTCACTCTAGTCAATGCAAAAATCTCAGTGCTTTCAATGCCCGTGTTTTCAACGTTACAGACTTGGTAACAATTCTGAGAAATATATGAGTCCATGGTATTAAAATGAATTTGTAATTTTCATGTGATTCTAGATTGTGATCTCCCTTTGCGAGCATATTTTTGGGTGTCATTGGCATTTATTGTTAGGAAATATCTGACCTTGGTGCTGCAAGCCTGGGTCGATGACCTGCAGGTTTTCACTTCATGTCTCAGATCTGCTTGGGGAGACACTCTCCAAGGTCACAAGTGACTGCATGTGTCTTAGGATAAGATGCTTTCAACAAGGTAGGCAGAATCTCACACCCATAAGAGCTGCTCAGATAAAGGCATGTCTTTCTAAAAGGAAATTTTCTGGAAAAACATTGTTCCAGAATGCCTTGGCTTTCAAGGTAAAAACTTGCTTATTTACATTTTCCACAAATATTTACAGAGTAGTCACCTGGTTGCAGGGTCCATAAATTCAGCCATAAATGTGACAAAAGACCCCCTAGCTTTCATGGAGCTTAAACAGATGGGAAAAGGTAATCAGCAGTGTCTTCAGGCATGTCCAGGTCTCCTGACAACTGCATGCATGCAAGTGTGTCATTTCCTGGTGATCATATTCCCAACTGTTCCATGCCAAGTTGGTGATTGACCCTGTTTTCTGGGACTCACAGGGAGGTCAGAATTGAATCCTGGGTTCAGGGCTGCTGGCTAATTACGGTGTTTTCTGTAGGAGACGCGGCAAGCAGGACAATGACCTCACGTACCATTTCCTCCCGCCCCCGCCACCAAGCACCAAGGCCAGTGCCGAACCTGTCCAAGATTCTGAAGTGGGATTCATGAGGAGGTGTCAAACAACATGGTAGAGGAGTTTGGGCTCTAGTTGGATGAGACACAGGAAGAAGGAGGAGGAGGATATTTAAAAATACAAAATCAAAAGAAAAATAGTACATATTTCTCTTTGATATTAAAATGGCATTTTTGGTAATTTTTGACAAGTGACTTTTAAAAAAATCACCATCTAATGCTGTATGCTTTTAAGAGATTTTGGATATTAAAAATAAGGGACATTTTTTATTCTTGACTGAAATGTTGTATCATGAAAGTGGCACAGTCAATCAATACCCTTTCAAATAGGAAGTCTAAAACTGATGTTTTAACATGTTTGTATCTGTAAGATTTAGAAAAATTATTCTGGAGAAAAATCAATGATGACAGAACTTCTGTGTCAGGGAAGATGGACTACATTCTTCCTATTTCTTTCTCTAAAAATAACTAAAAACTTTGGACATTATGTAGGAAACAAATACATAATGACTCTGGAAGATGGAAAGAAGACAGACTGGCTAGAAAAGCTGGGACCCAGGGAACAACGCAGTGATGAATTAGCTGAGTTTTCTTTCTGCCTCAGTAATCCCAGACTTGATGCTAAAGTTAGCAACTCAGAAATTCCAGCAGATGCAGAAAAAGGGTTCAAGATAAGCACTCTCTGTAGACAAAGGACCAGGAAAGGAGTAGCCTAGCAAGACAGAAAACTTTAGACAATAACCACGCTACTGCCTGCCAAATGCCACATAAAAACCGTGACCTCACTAAACCCACACCAACCAGGGCCAGTGGAGCACTTAGACTTCCACCCTCATGAGGCCATAGTGAAGCATCCCAACATCCCAGCCAGGTAGTGGCAGAGAAGGCCAAGTAGGGAGGCTAGATTTTCTTCACCATTGGGCAGTAACCAGGCCACCCTACCCAAGATCAGGGGACCACATGAGGAGCCTGAACCTCCGCCCAAGCAACTGTAATGAGGTGTACACCTCCCCTTGCTTCTGGGTGGGGATGCCAAGTAGAGAATCAGGACTTTCACAACTGCTTAGTAGCGGTAAGACTACCCCACCAGTGAGTCAATGAAGCCCACATGAGAAGGCAGAGTGCCCAGCCCAGCTTGCAGGAAGAAGAACCCCTTCCTTTTGATGCCAAAGGAGGTTATTGGGAACTTGAATGTTCAGCCCCACATCCTTCCCCCTGTTGAAGTGTGCCAGAGAATATCCGTTAAATTAATTGGTATAAAGAAGATCCTGAGTCTCATAAAAGAATATAAAAATATTATGGTTTCAGTTAAAAATCACTTACCATACCATAAATCAAAGACATCATAGATGTTAAAATTGTCTGACAGAGCTCAAAGCAGCCATGGACAAAAGAGGCTTTGGAGAAACATATGAGCACACCTGAAGCAAAAGTAGAAAATGAGAAAGCCCCAGGAAACAAATAGAAGATGTGGAAAAAAAAAAAAACAAATGGAAATTTAAAACTAAAACTACAAGAATTTAAAAAAGAGTTTACTTGACACTAGCACACAGAAAATAGAAATGGTAAATTTGTAAATAGAATACTAGAAACCACCCAATCTGAATAGCTAAAAGCAAATAGAAAAAAAAAAATGTTATCAGAGCCTCGGGGATAGAGAAGGGGAAAGAAAGGGGAAAGAGAAGGAACTGAAAAAGTGCTGTAAGAAATAATGGCTGAGAATTTCCCAAATATCACAAAAGACAAAAACCTTTAGGTTACAAAAGATGAGCAAAACTTTCTCAAAATAAAATTTGCAAAGGAATACAATTCCCCAAATTTATACCAAGACACATCATAGTCAAGTTTCTGAAAACTAAACACAATTAAAGTCTTGAAAGAGAAGCAATACCCTACCCTTAGGTGAAAAAATGGTTCAAATTACAGCAGATTTCTCAAAGGAAACCATGGAAATCAGTAGGAAGTGGCACAACATTCTTGCCACTGGAAGAAAAGAACTATTAACTCAGAATCACAACCAATTGAGAATCTTTGAGGAATAAAGGGTATATCTAGACACTCACCGATGAAGAAAAAATAAGAAAAACATTTCATCAGCTGTTATACCTAAAATAATGGCTAAAGAAATTTCTTTGAACAAAGAGAAAATAATAAAAGAAAAAATCCTGGAATATCAGAAATAAAAAGGAAGCTTAGAAGAGTTGAAATTATGGGCAAATGCAATCAGTTTTTCTTCTTCTTGAATTTTACAAATTATGTTTAATGACTGAAACAAAAATTTTAGCAGCACTTGATTTACTTCTAAATATTTGCATGGAAATATTTAAAATTATTTATAAACAAGGAGGGTAAAATGACATAAAAAGAAATAAGGCCTCTATATCTCACTCAGACTGGTAAAATGTGGTCACAAGTTGACTGAAAATTATGAACATACAATGTAATACCTAGAACACCCCCTAAAATGCTATACAAAGAAATACTCTAAAAAATTATAGGTACAGCAAAACTAAATTTGAAAAAAAAAATGTTTAAGTAACTGATAGGATAAAGAAATGGAAATGAAAAGAGAGGACACACAGAAAACAAATAATAACATAAATTTTTAATTTCCAACACATTAATAAATGCATTAAATATAAATGGTCTAATATCACTTAAAAGACAGAGATTGACCAAATGGATTTTTTTTTTTAAAAGAAAACCATGTCCAGGGCTGTGGCTCTTGCCTGTAAGCCTAGAACTTTGGGGAGACTGCGGTAAGTGGATTGCTTGAGTCCAGGAGTTTTGAACCAGCCTGGGAAACATGACAAAACCCAGTCTCTACCAAAAAAAAAAAAAAAAAAAAAAAACTGGCCATGTGTGGTGGCACACACCTATGGTCCCAGCTTCTCAGGAGACTGAGGTGAGAGGATCACCTGAGCCCAAAGAGGTCGAGGCTGCAGTGAGCCATGATCATGCCACTATACCCCAGACTGGGTGACAGAGTAAGACCCTGTCACAAGTAATACATACATACATACATAATTAAAAAGACAACTATGACTCAACTATATACTGCCCACAAAAAACTCACTTCAAATCTAACAATAAAGGCAGATTGAAAGTAAAAGAATGGTTTAACATGATTTAATGCAAGACCTATTATAATCCTAGCAAGTTTTTTTCGTAGGTATAGACAATATTATTCCAAAAATTGTATACAAATCAAAAAGAATTAGAAGAGTTAAAAATTATGAAAAAGAAGAATAAAGTGAGAAGAACCAGTCTAACAGGTTTCAAGACTTATTTTATAGCTACAGGAATGATGACTGTGTGATATGGGCAGGTAAATGGTCACACAAATTTAGGGAACAGAATAGAGAACCAAAAAATAGACTCACACAAATATGCCCAACTTATTTGTGACAAAACTCCAAAAGCAATTAAAAAGGAGACTCTTTCAACAAGGGATACTGGGTGCACTTGGGCATCCACAGGTCAAAAAAAGGAAAACCCTGAACTAAACCTTATAATTTATACAAAAATAACTCAAAATAGATCATAGACTTCAATATAAACTGTTAAATCATACAACCTTTGAAAGAAAGCATAGGAGAAAATTTTGTGATAGAGGTTTGACACCAAATATGATCCACAGAAAAGAAAATTGATAAATAGGGCTTCTTTAAAATTAAAATCCTTTACTGCATGTGAACAATGTTAAAATATAAAATGGCAAGCTACACACTAGGAGAAAATATTTGGAAACCACATGGCCATCTCAGGCTATTATCTAGATTACACGAAGAACTTTCAAAATATTTTTTAGACTCAAGTAGAAAATAAGAAAAAGACATGAACAAACATTTCATCAAAGACAATATACAGAAGGCAAAAACTCACGCAAAAATATTGTCAACATTATTAGCGATTAGGGAAATGCAAATTGAACTAAAATGAGACATCATTACACAGCATCCAGAAGTGCTAAAATTAAAAAAAAAAAAGTGACACCACCAAATGTTGCAAGGATGTGGAACAGCTAAATCACTCGCACATAACAAGTGAGAATATAAAATGGTACAGTCATTCTGAAAGACAGTTTTGTAGTTTCTTAGGGAAATATGTGTCAGCCTAAATAACAAACAGAGAGAGGCTCTTTAAAAGAAATGATATTATTCAGGAATAGGACATAGCAGTTGGAAACATATGCCACAGCAAACAATGTGTGTATTCAGGGAGGTCAAAGAAGACAAAAGTTTTTAAAGGAAAATTGAGGAGGATTACATAATTGTCTTGAGATAATTACTCTTGGATACAGGTATCAAAAACAAGAGGGACTCCAGTCCAAGGTTGGTGAGGCAGCTGCACGGTAGATGTTCTTCCAGGAATTGTGTGTGTGTGTGCATATGTGTGTGTGTGTGCCTGTGCACGTATGTGCGTGTGTGTGTGTGTGTGTGTGTGTGTGTGTGTGTGTGTGTGGTTGCAATGGCCTTTGTGCAAAGTTCTGTTTTGTGCCATTTTTTTGTGATAGGTCTTCTCATCAGTCATTTATGTCTGAGAATCCTCTCTCCATGGTCTTTTCTGGCTCTATTTGTCAGGGCTTGTCTGTTTGTTTGAACACAAGTGACTCCATTTTGACTCTGACAGCTTTCACACATGCAACTACCATTTGACCCAGCAATTGCACTGCAAGCCTAGGTAATTATCCAAAAAATAAAAATAAAAATGTCTATTCATGGCAGCTTTGGCATAACAGCCAGAAACTAGAAACAAACCAGATGTCCTTCAACAGGTAAATGGTTAAACAAATGGGTCCATCCACATCATGGAATACTACTCAGCAATAAAAAGGAAAAAACTATTGATCCACCCAGCCATATCAGTGAGTCTCCCAAGAATTACACTGAGTGGAAAAAAAAAAACAATTTCACAAGGTTACATGCTGTATGATTACATTTGGATTGGTGATTGCCAGGGGCTTGGGAGGAGTGTGGGCAGGAGGAAGTGGGTGTGGACATCAAAGGGTGATAGGGAGATTCTTCTGCCATGGAAAGTTCTGAGCCCGAATTGTATCCATGTCGGGTTCCTGTCTGTTACATTGTACTACGGTGTTGCAAGACGTTACCATTGAGGGAAACTGGAGTATGTGGGATCTTACTTTATTATTTCCCACAAACCAGGGAACATTTCCAAGTTCTTGAAATTTTTTAAATAATTGAAAAAACAAAGAACAACGTAGAAACTATACCTGTTTCCTCATTTTGAAAGAATGTAGAATTAAGTCAATTATTTAGACTTTTATTTCATATGTATGTACACATATAATACATACATCATAGCAGATAGAAAGAGTTTTGTGTTTACCCTCATTGGAGTATGGCATAAATAGAAGCTGCTTATCTTTCAAAGTCAAAACTTCTGTGAGCAACATAAAGTTTGGCACTTCCTGCAGCTGCTTTGATTAATTTTTATATTAATGTGCTCTTAGATAATTGTCTTGTTTACCTAGAAGGAGCAAAAAGAAAGGCAGAAAAAATGTAATAGTAAATGAGGATACATCCAAAAAGGAATACATAAGACTTGCAAAGATATTGCCAGGTGGTCTAAACAGCAGAATGGCCTGAGACGTGCGAATGCGTAATAGAGGAAGCACGGGCCTTGTGGGTCGTTTGTTCACGCCTGGTGAATCATTTGTGTTTTTAGCAGAGATGGGGTTTTGCCATGTGCTAGTCTAGTCTCGAACTCCTGACCTCAGGTGATCCACCCACCTTGGCCTCCCAAAGTGCTGGGATTACAGGCATGAGCCACCAGGCCTAGCCAAATACACAATTGTTCCCCCAAATTCTGGGACAGAAGAACAAATCTCAAGATGGGGCTTCCACTGAAACCTCACCTGACTCTCACAACCTGGTGAGCAGTGCTGGGCAGTCTTCAGGATTGCCTGGCCCTGGTCGCCAGTTCTCTTCCTCTTGCTGCCCTCTCTCTGTCTCCACTCCTCTGCCTTCTCTGAGCATGGAAATAGTGAAATAAAGCCACAGTTCTGCTGCACCGAAGCCTGTTACTCCCTAGGAAGAGCTGGTGGGCAGGCCAGGCAAACACTAACACAGGTGGTGTTGGCATGGCTGACTCCGGATTTGCATCAAAAAGAGACATAAAGACCAGAGACCACGTAGGGAGTTTATCAATGGGCCAATCCACCAGGCCTGCCACAGACACCCACATTTCACCTGTTCACCAAGAGAAGGTTGGTCAGCTTGTACCTTACAGAATGGCTGACACAAGCCAAACATTAGAACATAAATGACAAATGAAATCTTTGACTGTGTATAGACACTAAAAAGGGAAAATGTAAACACATGGACACAGGGAGGGGAGCATCACACACTGGGGTCCGTTGGGGGAAAAAGGGGAGGGACAGCGGGGGGGTGGGGAGTTGGGGAGAGATAGCATGGGGAGAAATGCCAGATATAGGTGATGGGGAGGAAGGCAGCAAATCACACTGCCATATGTGCACATATGCAACAATCTTGCATGTTCTTCACATGTACCCCAAAACCTAAAATGCAATTAAAAAAAAAATATATATATATATATATATATTTTAAAAAAAGGAAAATGTAAAGGACTTCTCAAACTAAAAATAGAAAACCACCTCTTTGGTGACGTTCCAAGTATGAGCAGAGGCCACAGTTGAATGAAGGCCACATTTTCACATTTTGGGGTTTCTCTGGCCTATAATCTGAGAGAAAAGGCAAAGGGGGTGGTTTAAAAAGGAAGCTCGGAACTTGGATATGACGCTGCTTGTTGCACAAGGTTACCTGCTTCAGGAGAAAGAGAATCTGCAGCATTGCTTTCCTGTTTCTGCTCTGTAATCACCTACACGAGTCTTTCTCTGAAGGGTGTTTCACAGTTTTCACCATGTTACGTAAACCAGTGATAGCAGCTGCCAGGAATTCGCTTTGGGTTGGTGAACTACCTTCTACCGAGTTACACATTTCTGGTCATTGTGCATGTCTGCTGTCTCTGCTGTATTTTAATCTTCTCATGTTTCTGTATTATTTTCTTTTTCAATTATTACCTCTTTTTTCAAAAGCTAAAGATGTGGAAACCAGTTAAGAAGGCTCTCTGGGCATCAAATGTCTCTTACCAAGTTATGACGACGACTTGTGAGTCAGTGAATTTCAGACACATAGCCCACGTTTTCCTTAACAGCTCATGACTCCAGAAACGCAGGGGAAAGAGGCTTCACAGGGTCATTCTGCAGCACTTTCCCAAGCCCCTGCCAGAGACCAAATGCACTTTGGTTTCCACGTGACATTTTCCCCAAATAGCTCATGTGACATGTCGAAAATCAGTTATTAAGAATGTAGGTACACAGGCATAGATACATATATATACACATCTACGAGCGGTGTTTATTTTTAAAGTTAGATCATAATGGAGAGTTAATGCTGAGATTTCAAGATACAATTCAAGGAATATGGAATTGGTAACGAAACTGTGTGAAGCAAACACTGTTACAACTACAGCAATTCAGAACTTTTTTTTCTTTTTTGAGACAGAGTCTCACTCTGTCACCAGGCGCCAGGCTGGAGTGCAGTGGCACAATCTCAGCTCACTGCAACCTCTGCCTCCCAGGATCAAGCAGTTCTCCTGCCTCAGTCTCCCCGAGTAGCTGGGACTATGGGCGCATGCCACCACACCCAGCTAATTTTTATATTTTAGCAGAGACGGGGTTTCACTATGGTGGCCAGGATGGTCTCGATCTTTTGACCTCAGGATCCGCCCGCCTCGGCCTCGCAAAGTGTTGAGATTACAAGCATGAGCCACTGCGCTTGACCGAATTCAGAACTTTTTAATGGGAAAATGTGTTAATTCCATTTCTTGCCTTTCCTTTTTCTTGTTTTAACATGCCCATGAGAAACGTGGTGACTTCTGTCCCGACAGTGTGCTCCAGGCTGGCTGCCGATGGAAGCCTGAGCCCTGGTATAGCATTCCTGCTGGCCTCAGATGGCCCTCCCAGGCAAAACCTGGGGCCAGGCTGTCCGCAGTCTGAAATGTCCTCCAGATTATTCCAAACGTGCATGTTAATGACCATCAGATCTGAGTGCTGGTGGAAAAGTTAAAATAAATAGAGAAAATCCTGACTGTGTTTGCTTTGGGCCACATGAGACTCTAAACTTATTCTGAGGCTTTGAGGACGATGCACGCAGCACACTCAAGGGTGGCTTCACCAGGAGATGCGTGGCCTCTTATTCCTTCAGGCTAAAAGCTCTGAAATTTGAGAAGCCGCGGCTGTGCCTGCAAAAAGCATTGCAACCAGACTGAAAAAGACACAGGGAAATCTATGGGAGCTCCTGGAGAGGATGAAGAGGGGGTGTATTCTGGGGGGGCAAGGAAGTGAATGAACTGCAGCATTAAGGGTTGGTCAGCAAAGCCCCTGCTCCCACATCTCCTTCTTACACCCACGCACGGAGAAGTGGACGCAGAGAGGCACAGACTCACTCTTCAAAATAAATGAGCAGAAGAAGGCAATTATTATCTATTAAAAAAACAAGTCTCCTACTAAGTTAATCCTGTGGGAAAGATTGGCACTCCTGCTTCCATGCCTGGCATCTGAGCTGTGAGGGGAGGATCCTGTGTGGTTGTCATCAAAACCATTTGATGAATAAAAACATATTCCTTTCATTTGAAAATAAGTAGCTAATGTTTGTGGTGGAGCTTACAATGAGGTCTCTTGTGGGTTCATATGAGGCCAAGAGTGAAGAGAGGGGCTTTCTTTGCTGAGGCACGTCTGCCTGCTTTGACATTATTGTTAACTGAATTAATACCCTGTGCCTTAAATACCTGGATACTTTGTACGTGAAAGGCTGAAGCAGGCATCAGAACCGCTGGAGACCAGCCCATCATGAAAGCGGTGGGAAGGTAAGACCGTCTGAGAGTGGCGGCCTCGTGATGAGATGAGTTCCGCGGGACAGCACTGCAGCCTGGGTCATCTCCCCGCTGTCCCCCGGGCTCCTCTTTCCTTCTCCCGAATATTTTTGAGCTCCATGGCAGATAATTCAGCTTTTCTGAGAACCCAAGTCTAACTTAATTATAGTTCTGCTAAAGGGGGAAAAATGATATTAGATGCCCAAGCTAAAATAAAATGAACTCCACTTTTTTCTTCATTCATTAGATTTTAATGGTATTATAATAATAATTAAGCTTTTCATTAATTTTTCTACGCTTATTGAGTCACAGTTCCCTGCAGATTTGAATCATATTTAACATATAATTATGGCGGTCCATTTTTAGAAGGAAATGTGACTGTGGGGATGTGGGACTCCACCTGGTCTTCTTAAATTAAAAGCGGCAGCAAGGGGCTGGCTCGGCAGGTGTGTCAGGCCAGAGCGGGCAGCAGAGCCCGTCTCACGCGGCCCTGGGGAACTTGGATTCACTGTGTCTCACGTGATGCAGGTCTGCTCTGGAGGCCTCCAAGATGAGTGAGTGAAACACGCCAGTGTGTGTGTTTGCTTCCGCCCTCCGAGGGGCTTCAAGGTGGGATGAAGCAGGGGGCAGGCCCGTCTCTCCTGTTCCGCTTCGGACACCAGGCGCTTTCTGTAAAGGCATCTGGGACGCCGTCTCTGTGCAGGCCACTTAGAGACAAGAAGGGAAAAAAGTCCACACGCCATTTGAAACAACTCAGTTGAAATGTTAGTCCATTGATTTACCTCCTTTTCAGAAAGGAGTGAAAGCTGTTCACCAGCCTGCCACGGGCAGTCCAGTCACTAGCGGGGCTGTCTAACAGCAAGCCTCTGATCTCCTGTTCCGCGTAGCTAAGGGAGGACGGGAGTGAGGACAGGAGTGGAGGCAGGGGTGCGTGAGCACAGAGCCCCTGCAGGCAGCATGGGAGAAGAGCTTAGGCCCTTGCTTAGGAGCAGGTGAGTCCCCACGTGCAGGGAAACTTCCAGAAGCAAGTCCTAGAGGCCTTCCACTGCTGGGAGGAGGAAAGGAGAGACAGAGAGAGAGGTGGAGGCATGGAGACAAGAGAGAAGGGAAGGGAGTGTGAGAGAGAAACGGAAGGAGACAGAGAGACAGAGAGAGAGAAGGGGAGTGAGAGAAGGAGAGAGACAGGGGAAAGGAGGGAGGCACTCAGGAGGACAGAGACAGGAGGATCTAAGGGAAGAGAAGAGCAAAGGCGACAGGAACGTCTGGGGACCTAGGGGAACAAACACGGACTCTTCTGCAAGTACACAAGATCATTTCAAGTTCGAGCTTTTCCATGGAAGCCGGCCCACCTTGGGTAAAGTACTTACCCTCTTGTAAGCTAGTTTCTCCTCTACAGAATCACGTCTGCCCAAGCAGGGCTGTTTTGAGGAGCCGCCCAGGGAGCCACGGTGGGGTGAGCAGCTGACAGCCATGCCTGTCCTCCTGCAGGTCCCAGAGATGCTGGGAGAGAGTCGCAGACACACCGGGCCCCCAAGGCCTGCCTGGGGATGTGTCCTTCCCAGCTCCCAGTCTCCAGGGATTTGGAGCAGCCTGGTCCTCTGTGTTCTGCAGCAGGTTCCTATGCCACAGCCGTGTCCCACAGACCCTCAGGGAGGGCCTTCCGTGCAGAGCAGCCACAGCCAGACCGTGTACCGGGCCCCAACACTCAGCCAGGACGTGGGGCCCACAGGGACCCCTTCCCCTCTGATGGCGGACGTGTGCTTGGCAACTGGGGCACCTCTGAAGTGGGCTCAGGGGCAGCACCCAGGCTGCATTTGTTTCTCTGAGACCCATCACATGGCTCACGTGACTCCTCCAGGAGCAAACTCCTGTGATGGCATCTCTCTCTTCTCACGCAAGGAGCTGCCTTCTGAAACACACAGCAAAGGATGGACCCTGGCCTCCAGGGCCAGTGTCCCGAAGCCACCGGGCACTGGCCCCCAGCCACAGCCCAGCCAGTCGTGTCAGGGAGTCACCTCACCCCCTCATCCACAGGGGAAGGAACCAGAGCCCCGAGATACCAGGTGAGTTTGCCCAAAACCATCCCAGCGCCCTGGACCTCAGAGCCAAGTTTTCTGCATTAAGTTGGACCGGAGAGCAGAGAGATCACTAGTGATAGACTCCTGCCCTGGACACCCGACATGGCCAGACCCTAAGCCTAACACCCTCCCGGCTGGTCCTGAGCAGGGTGGGCAGGACTTGGTCGCATGGGAGGGCAGCTGTCATCAGGGAACAGACACACCACGCAGGCCAGGCTGACGCCAGGGCAGAATGGGGCTCCGCACCTGCTCACCGTCAGTGCTTCGGGCTCTGCAGAGTTCCCCTCTCCAAACCATCCCTGCTGCTGAGACACAAGACTCCTGAGCACCTTTGTCCCTTCAGCAGAAGCATGGTATCTGCCTCAGTTTCCCTATTTCTAAGACAGAACTCACATGCCTGCCTTTTGGGGTTGTTTAGAAACTGAAACAAGAGCATAGAGCAGACGGCGAGGTTCCCCCCCCTCATGTGGGCATGCCTTGTCTTCCTTCCATGTCCTAGAAGAGCTGCAGACACCTGCAGGCAGGGGAGCGCAGTGGCGTGGAACTGGGGGCGCTGGGCAGTGCTGGAGAAAGCACTGGCATCCCGTTTTGTGGAATGTGGTGGGCAGGCAGCTGGACTGGGGGGGGTCACGCCCGACCCTGGGACGAGACCCAGCCAGGGCACTTGGCAGCCCTCCATGCTCACCTCCTGGGGGAGGGCGTGGAACTGAGACCAGGCCCCGGCAGCCGCCTTCACCCCGGCCTGTGCTGATGTCACCCCCCAGCCCGTGGGGATGCTCCTGGGGCTCAGCCGGCTCCCCACGCTGCTGGAGCGGAAGAGTAAAAGAGACCCCAGCCCAGCCGGCACCCGGGCAGCCTCAAGCCTCAGCCTGGACATCCTGCTGGCATCTGCCCTCAAATCTGCAGTCCCTGAAGCCAGCAGTGTGAGTCCCAGGGCCACGCCATCCACTGGAGAGAAGTTAAACCTAAGGAAGAAACACAGGCCTTTGGATTTCAGCCCATGCCTTCATTTTTTGCAATGAATCGAAACTTTTTATCATTAGAAAGTATGATAAACTTGACTAAAGTGATGTTGCGGGGAGTACCCTCTGTGTGCCCTGTGTGTGCCCCCTGTGTGTGCCCCTGTGTGTGTGTGCCCCTGTGTGCCCCTGTGTGTGCCCGTGTGCCCCTGTGTGTGTGCCCGTGTGTGTGTGCCGTGTGTGCCCCTGTGTGTGTGCCCTGTGTGTATGTGCCCTGTGTGTGCCCGTGTGTGCCCCTGTGTGCCCCTGTGTGTCCCCGTGTGCCCCTGTGTGTTCCCCGTGCCGTGTGTGCCCCTGTGTGCCCATATGCCCGTGTGTGCCCCTGTGTGTGTCTGCCCGTGTGCCCCTGTGTGTGCCCCTGTGTGTGCCCTGTGTGCCCCTGTGTGTGCCCGTGTGTGTATGCCCCTGTG
The DNA here is from genome assembly GCA_036589455.1 of Ateles fusciceps. Taxonomy (NCBI): domain Eukaryota; kingdom Metazoa; phylum Chordata; class Mammalia; order Primates; family Atelidae; genus Ateles; species Ateles fusciceps. Next base: position 8,269,324 of record JAZHEH010000586.1, read on the forward strand.
TGTGCTCCTGTGTGTGCCCCTGTGTGCCCCTGTGTGTGCCCCTGTGTGTATGTGCCCCTGTGTGCCCCTGTGTGCTCCTGTGTGTGCGCCCGTGTGTGCCCCTGTGTGTGCTCCTGTGTGTGTGCCCCTGTGTGTGCCCCTGTGTGTGCCCCTGCGGTGTGTGCCCCTGTGTGTGCCCCTGTGCGTGCTGACATTCTGTTTGGTTGCGCTTAGAGCGTGAGTCCCCAAAGGCGACTGAGCGGACTCACGGTGCTGGGGCAGGCATGAGGAGTGACTGCAGGGGGCAGGGCAGGTCTGGGACAGGCAGGCAGAGTCACACAAAGGCAGGGACGCCGGCAGCAGGTGGCGAGCCAGGCCCACGCGCCCACATGCACGTTTTCCGCTTCTTACGTGTTAGGAAACAGGAGTGCTTTCTTGAACAGGAAGCACAAATCCCCACGAGGGCTGTGGGTGTCCAAGCACTTGGGTTTCCCAATGTTGATTTTCACTCTTCAGAACGTGCATTAGAACCCACTTGAAAGCGAGTGTCCTTCCTCATTATAGACAAGTACGCTTCTACGTCTTTGCAAATGTGTGGGTGTGTGTGCCCAGGCCAGGCCTGTGTGTGTTGACCGCGGGCATGCGTCTGTGTGGCCTGGGTTTCCAGGCACTAGAGGAGAAGGGGATCCGAAGCCCCTGCACAGGTGGGTCCAGCCCGCCCACCCTGTGCTGTCTGCGTGGTGTGCCTGTGTCAGGGCAGTGGCTCGGCTCCCAACTGCCCTCTGGTTTCCTGGTCCCAATCTGCTAAGCAGCCCAGCCCTCAGGACGGCCCTCTCTGGCGTGCTGGCAGGACACACTGGCTTCCTGGCCCCATCTACTATGCAGCCCGGCCCTCAGGACCACCCTCTCTGGCGTGCTGGCAGGACACACTGGCTTCCTGGCCTTTTGTCTCCCTGGCTGTGGACGTGGTGATCTGTGTTTCCCTCACTCTCTCCCACGGATCAGCCTCTGGGACCCTTGCTGCTTCCTGGATGCCCTTCAGGGAACAGATCCTGGCTGGCTTCACCCAGCATTGGCTCTAGTGCTAGGAGATGTCCACGATCAGCAGACTTGTCACTGCTGTGCCATCCAGTGTTTTCAGACGCAGGAGGCTTTAGAAGAAGAGTCTTCCTGCCTTGTCCGGCCTGTGGGGGTCACATCACTCCAACCCTGCCTCCATTCTCATGCAGCCTCCATCCACAAGCAGCCTCCATCCTCATGCAGCCTCCATCCTCATGCAGCCTCCATCCTCACACAGCCTCCATCCTCATGCAGCCTCCGTCCTCACACAGCCTCCAACCTCGTGCAGCCTCTGTCTTCACGCAGCCTCCGTCCTCACACGGTCTCCGTCCTCACGCAGCCTCCGTCCTCACACAGCCTCCATCCTCACTCAGCCTCCATCCTCACACAGCCTCCGTCCTCACATGGCCTCCATCCTCATGTGGCCTCCATCCTCTTGCAGCCTCCTCCCCCGTGTGTCTCCCCAAGAGCAGTCGCTTCTGGATTTATGACCTATCCTAAATGTGGATGATCTGATCTGGACCTTTTTCCAAATAAGGCCACATTCTCAGCCTCTGGGGGTTGAGATGTGGACACGTCTCTTTGGGGCCACAGTTGAGCTCATGGTAGAAGGCGTTCCCGTCTCTCCTGTTCCCTCATCACATTGGAACTAACGGTAACCTTAGAGGGTAACTGTTAAGATGGAGCTGGGGGAGAGACGAGACAGGAAGTGAAGAAGGCATGGCAAGGGGGAGAGGCCCTCAGACCAAGCCCCGCACTCGCCCCGGAGCTCCCCAGACCGGACCCCACACTCGCCCCGGAGCTCCCCAGACCAGGCCCCACACTCGCCCCGGAGCTCCTGCTGCTCCCCCACGCTCCCTGCTCCCGCTGTGCGACACCCTGTGTTAAAGACAGCAGCAGGCTGGGCAGGGGCGCAGGCAGTGTAGTTTGCCCACCGTGGCCAGAGCGGACCTGGGTGATGCTGACACGGGCAGGCAGTGGAGGTGCTGGTCGTGCACACACATGGACTGTGCCCCAGGCCCAGTGACCGCTGTGGCTGGGGTGACTCACGGAGGGGGCTCACCATGCGGGGGGGTTGTGGAAAGCCCTGCACACCACTGTGGGGGACATGTGTCGACCGTGAGTGTGGCGGTAACCGCAACGCCACGTGGGCTGGGAGGGCTAGCGCCAGACCCATCACCTCAGCGGAGGGACCTGCGGCAAGGTTGAGAGGAGCAGGGAGACCTAAAACTTTTCACCCAAAAAGATCCACGAGAAGAATGCCACAGGCCTTGCTACAGATGCCAGAATGTTCCAGCCACTGCACTAAAACCAGCATGGTACTGGCCAGGGAATGGACCAATGGAAAATACGGGCCCGAGAAGCCAGGAGGTGTGCAATCCACTGGCTACAGAGAGAGGATGGCTCTGACGGAGTCACCGAAGGGGCTTCCTGGTCCGTCAACGTGGCTGCACCACTCTGATTTAGAAGGAAAGAAAATCACACTCCTACCTTCCACCAGCAACAGGAGTAAAATGCAGAGAGATGAAAGACTTCCTGAAGAAAGATACAGGAAGCGCAGAAACTCCTGGGAGTCCACACATTCACAAAGGGCTGCTACCTGGCAGGGCACTCTGGGGCCATGAAGGAGATGCCTTTGACCTCACTCACATCGAAATCACTGCATATGGGGAAAATGCAGTAAAATGTCAACAGACAAGCAAGAGATTTGGAAAAAGAGTACATGCAGCAAGTCCAAATAGAAAATCTGCTACAGAGAGAAGGAAGCAGCTCACAGATGAGCAGGTGCAATGGCCAGCCGGGGCAAGGATCGGTGCTGACTGTGGAAGGAGGGTTGTGCAAGTTAAGGTCGTGATGGCAAAAGTTGAAACCGGCAACGACACTGACACTCTGCACCTCCGGGAGGGGAGAGGAAGAGCACTCACACCGGGGGGAAAAGGCAAACTTCAACAACCTTTGTGAAGACCAAAAACTGTTACAATTAGGGAAGCACATACACTTTGACCCAAGTAATCTGACCCTGGGGAATCAACCGCCTACACGTAAAAGTGCCAGCATTTGCAAAGTTGCGAGGGGCAACGTTGTTCACAGCTGCAAAGAGCCAGCAGCAGAGAGAAGCTACTCCGGTAATCCTGGATTCACTCCCCACCGTGAAATACCACGCAGCATGGAAAAGACCCAGGAAAGCCGCCTCACAGAGAAAGCTGGGAGTGTCTTTAAGAAGTAAAAGATATGTAGAAATATGAGTGTTCTTGTGTGAAATCACAGAAGGGGTGAGAGAAAAGAAAACTCTGCCTGGACTGAGCAGAAAGGAATGTGTGAGCAATCTTTCTAAATCTTGGAATTTGCGTATTTGCATATGATTGCATTTGGTCACACACATTTGCATCCAATGTATGTTTATACCTGAGTATTCTTTACTTGCTTCCTCCCTGGACTTAACACTCAGCTCTGTTTTGATGGAAATTTACATTTCCTTTTCTTTACCAACTGTTCCCTGAAATTTACATTTCCTTTTCTTTACCATGTTCCCTGAAATTTCCCATGCTAGTTAATTACATGGAAGGAGGCATTTGAAGGCTGCGCTAACTCTACCTCTGGCTCCATGAGCTGAAATGTGTCCCAGTGGACAGGCAAGTACTGAGGGATGGCAAAATGGGGAACCTGCCTGATCCAAAAGCACCTTCCTTGAGAGTTCCTCTCCTCACAGGGGATCTACCTGTGGTCTGGGGATTGTGGGATTCATCCCTTTCGAGGACTGAGAAGAAAGGTGTGACTCGATCATCACGTAACAATAGACCTCAAAATAAAACCTCTCAGAGGTAGGCTCCCTAACCAACGGGACAGGGACTCCTTAGACCAGACGTTCATGAGGCTGCTCTGAGCCTTCTTCTCCATGAGGCCTTGTCCTTGGTCAGCTGAACCCAGTCTTAGCAAAACTCCTGAGCCAGCCTAGGAAGGATCCCCGCTGCGACACCCGACCAGGCCCTTCCTCCTCCACTCTTGGTATCTGGTCAAGTCTTCCTGGTGGTTTTCGGTCTCCCTTCCCCCTCTCACCCGCTATCCATCTCTGCTGGCCTCTTTTAAGTTGAATTCAGCCCTTCTCTCCTGTTGTAAGTCTTGAGTAAAGTCTCCTTTCTGTTTCTAATACACATTGGAATAATTTCTCTGTAACAAATGTGAAGTGATGCTTTTCTCACTCAAATTTGCTTCCAAAGCTCCAGTTCTCCCCAGCTGGCTTCTGAAGCCTCAGAACTGTCCCTTGACAGGACCTAGGGAGAAGGGAGGTGCGTGGCGTCCCGGGCCCTGGGTGGAAAGCACCCCACAGGCGGCCCTGCAGTGGGCGCCCCCGGACTATCCATGCCACAGGGAGGCTGGGCACCTGAAGAAGTCAGGAAAACTTCTTTGAACCCTGAAACAGCCATTCCCTCAAGACAGATCTCGGGTTGAAACTGGTCCTAAATTCAAATAGAACCCAGTGGCCAGCGGCTGACTCAAGGCCACACAGGTACTCAGTGTTCCAACTCTGTTCCTGTTTAAGTGCCTGAACCTCGATGGCTGCCTGCAAAGCCCATTTCACCTCCTGGACCTAAGCAAAGATTGTGACCTGAGTGGACCAATCAGAACTGAGCAAGTTTGCATCCCTCATTAGCATAGCGGACCGGAGTGGAAACCTCGGTGGGAACTTTCTCTGTAGAAGACATTCCCTGCTCTTTGTTCTTTCAGAGCACATCTTTGTTTGGAACCAAGGCTGTGTCTCCTCAGAGGGCCCTCTGTTTGCTGGAATAAAACCTCTTTTCTTTCTTAAAGAAGAAAATCCTTTTCAGTAAGCAGATTTGTTCACACTTCCAAAATCCAGTGGTGCTGGGTGCACTGGTGTCACCTCTGACGTGGCACACGGGGGCCCTGCAAACTCCCATCCCTGGATGTACAAGGAGAGTCTCTGCTGACAGCATGACCTTCCTACTCTCATAAATTTAGTTAAGTTTGAGAAAAAATTCTGGCCTTGTAATTTTCCCGAGTTATGCTTTATTGTTTTATAGTGTGCATGTTGTAGATTGTAGAATAACATCCCTGAATTGTCAGCTGGCCGGGGAGGGGCACCGGGGCAGCCCTGAGTCCCAGCTCCTATAAGGTGAAACCCCAGACTGAAAATGGATTTACTCAGAGAGGCCTGGAGAGGTAACACGAGAGGGGGCCTTTGAATATTACCATATAAATGAAACCCACGTCTGAGTTGGTAAAATGTTTGAAAAATGTTTTTCTAAGGAATGGTTTGTAAGTTGTTTTATGTATTGAATCCTCACCTGAATATTCGGAGTATCTTATTTTGGAAGATGTGTGATGTAACCAAGCATAGCAGGCGGAGGGCACACGCACGATAATTAATACCTACGGTAGACAGGCTGCAGGAGGCTTCCAACACGGAACAGAAAATGCACATTCTAATTTAATTTTAATGTAAAAAAATCCTGAGGGTATCACAGAATGTATTTGTTGACATTTAAAGTGCAGCAATTTACACACAAAATAAACCAGTATTTGTCCCTTTACAGGAAAACGATACAGCAGCGACTCCTGCCATTTCTCCTGTAAGTGAATAAAGACAGATACATAAGCTCTTCTGGGCATCCATTTCCTCACCCTTGTCTTGGCAGGACTCTGTCTGTGAGTCTGTGGGTGGCGACCACACCAGGCAGGTGACAGGAGAGTGTTGCGCCCTAACGTGGCCTCCAACAGGAAAACTGAGGCCCAGGGAGCAAGCAGCTTCCGCAGGAATCCACCTCAATCAGTCTCCTCCATTAACACCGGCAGTCACAATATTTTACAAATCAATACTTAAAATGACATTTAAGGTTGATATGGACAGTAATATTCTGTAGACATATTTTCAGACTCACATATATTCGGACACATTTCAGACTCATCCTCAGTGTTGGTTCAAGGTACAGCAGCTAAGGAAGGTTCCAGTTCCAGTGTGGGAGCGCACCTGCCACCTCCCGCTTTTGGAAAGTACATCACATGCCCTTTAATCCGTTTCTCTCCCTACCCTGACACATCCCTGGGCCAGTTCCAGAAAGGTTTTGTTTAAGGAGAATATCATAAATGAGCAATTCAAGAATATCCACCACTTGGCATATAAGGCCTCACTTTTCTGTAAGGAAAACCTGACATTATTTTACCTTCCAAGGTTCTCAAGAAGAAACAGCCTGCAGAACCTCCACCAATGAAACCTTTTTCTTCATAAGTTACCCAGTCTCAGATATTCCTTTGTATGCGAGAGTGGCGTAGCACAACACCCAAGGTACAAATAAAAATACAGGACATAATGAGTTTTTCTCCTGGGACAGGGACAGACGCATTCATGGGGCAGGGGTTGCTCTTGAACCCCTTGATGCCCCAGTATTTCGATGCCAGTTCCACTGCAGACATCTCCTCCAGCTTGGTCATCTTGAGATAGCCCTCGCAGGATGCCACTGGAAAGCCGACCACCGATGCCGTGGCCTGCAGCTGCCTTCTTCCGTAAGCCAGAAGAAACGCTCTGGAACAAACGCTGAGAGGTCAGGTATGGAGCCAGCGCTTCCTCAGAACCGCGAGGCTGGCGGGGAGGGCTCCAGCGAGGTCTCCTCCCTGAGGGCACATTGCCAGGTGGCAAAGCCCTCAGCAGCAGTTGACCATTTCTGGGGGAGAATGTGGCATGCCCAAGCTTCTCACATCGATACATTATTAAAGGAAAAGAGAAAACCTCCAAACATTCAACTATATTCAGTAGCACATGGTATGAGGCTGCAACTTCTTTCCAAGTGTACTCGGGGCAGACCTCCCCTTGATGAGCAAAGAGAGACGCCTTTCCTGAGTCCTCGTCCCTAAGACCGCCCTGCAGCCCAGGGCTATCCTCAAAGGCCACCTGCTGGTCTCTGGCAGATCCTCCTTGGCTCTGGCCAGGAAGGCCTCTGGGCGGGTTGGAGGAATCAGCACAAACGGACACTGCCCCTGGCGTGCTGTGAGCTTGCCCCTCTCTTGTATCTGCAGTGAGCACAGGGCCTTCTGGGCCTTGCTTCATTTTTAATGACCGTCCCTGAAAAGGAAGGAGAGCAAGATGCTGTCACCTCAGTGTATTTCATCCCTGGTCAAACACCATCTGGCAGCTGTTCTGTAGGTCCCCGGCTGTGGGTGGGGTGCGGACAAGGCAAGCCCCCTCTCCACCTGCCTCCTCTTCTTCTTTGTAGGATGGCAGAGCCCAACCTGTGGCCCCTCCCCTGCAGCTGTAACTGGAGAACCTAGGAAGCCTGTGCCACAGAAGAAAAGTCCCCCAAGGTGCAGGCTCTGCTGTGGATCCGGGATCAGACTCATGCCTGCAGGCCCATTTGCAGATCCATCCAGCTGTATTCCCAATCTCCAGGCCCAGGCTAGGCACGAGAACTGGGGCCCTGAAAGGCCTGCAAAGCCACTTTTCCTCTAGGGCACCAAATTGTAGCCATCCCAGATGCATGGCCACCTTGTCTGCTCTCTGCCTTGCTGGCTGAGCTCCCCTCAAAGGTGCCTTTTAAGCTTCTGAGTATTTCAGTTTCCTGACGTGTGTATAAATGCATTACAGGTGCCTAAGGGGCGTCTGGGACTCCGGAAGCATCTTCCCATCCCTCTCGAGGAGCACTGCCTCCCTCTGCTGTGAGCAGGGAGGGTCCCGGCAGGCTGGTCCCAATGCTAACGTGAGCTTTACTCTCTGGGAGAAATACTTTCATGAAGAAAAACAATAAAAAGTGGAAAGTTTGGTTATGCAGTTCTTCTTCAAGAAGCCAAACTTTGGTTCATGTCTCCCCCAGTGGGGTTGACCTGTTGCTTTGGGTGTGCAAATAAACTTTACCTGGTTGAAACTAATCCCTGACTATAAATATCAGTTTAATTTCTTGGAAAGCCTCCCTTTTTAAAAAAGGGCAGATGACCAACTTACAGACGTATATAATTTTCACTTTTCTGAATCATTTCATTGTTAATCATTTAAGAAACTGACAGCTTTGCCGGCGAGCATGTGGAGAAACTGGACCACTCAACATTGACGGAGAGAATATGAAACGCTGCAATCACTTCCAAAGAGTACAGCAGTGTCTCGCAAAACTAACATGCACTTTCTTCTCATAGCACCCTGAAACTGCAGTCTTGGGCATTTATCCCAGAAAAATGAAGCTCTGTGTCCACACAAACCCTGTACAGAGATGCTTATGGCCGCTTTATTCATAACACCCAAAAGTTGGAAATGACCCACATGACCTTCGATGGTTGAAGAGTTAACGAGACGGTGGTGTCTCGACAACACAGACAACAACTGACCAATGAAAAGGAAAAGCTACGGGTACAGGCAGCCAATGGGAGGGACTCAAGATCCTCACCCTGCATGAAAAGAGTCTATTTCAAAATGCATGATTCTGTTTATCGTACATTCTTAACATAATACAAATATAGAGATGAAGAAGAGATTATTGGTTTCCCAGGGTTAGGAAAGCAGAGAGCCAGGGCATGGTGATGGCTGGAAAAATAGCTCTGGGTCCTTGTGGTGCCACAATTGTGGATGCTGATAGTGGTGGTGGCGAAGATAAGAATCTGCATACATGATAAGACTGCATGGAACGAAACACATGTGCACATGCATACATACACATGGACACACAGACACGTTCACACGTGCACAAATGCACACACAAACACATGCACCATGTGACATACACATGCACACACATGCACACATGCACAAATGCACACACATTCACCACATGACATATACACATGTACACACACTGGCAACACATACACTACACACAGGCAGGTACACATGTTCACATGCACAAACATGTCAAATGACATACATATGCACACACTGGAAACACATGTACCTGTGCACACATACATGTGGACACGTACATGTTCACTCATGCACAGACACATGCACTGCATGACACATGTCCACACACTGGAAGCACACATGTACATGTACATGTACATGCATACACATGGGCACACATGTTCACACATACATAAACATACACTACATGACATACACATATATACACACACTGGAAACACACCTACATGTGTATACATACACATGGGCATACACATGTTCACACTTGCACAAATGCACACACACAAACACATGCACTTCATGACATATATACACATATGTACACACACTGGAAACATCTACATGTGTGTGGGCACACACATGTTCACATGCACAGACATACATCCACACACACAAGCATGCACCACATGACATGCACACATATGCACACACACTGGGAACATACATACACATGAGCACACATGTTCACACATGCACAACACATGCACTGCATGACATATACACATATATGCACACACACTGGAAATACATGCACAAGTGCATACATGCATATGGGTACACACTTGTTTACACACGTACACACAAACATGCACTGCATGACATACACACATATATGTAAACACACACTTCTCATACCACCCTGCACTGCAGTCCTGGGCATTTATCCCAGAAAAATAAAACTGTACACAGAGATGCTTATGGCTGCTTTATTCATAACAGCCAAAAGCTGGAAATGACCCATGTGACCATGCAACATGCATGTAAACCTGGTCCCATCTGAATAGGCTCTGCGGAGTGTGCCAGTAGCAATTTCCTGTACCCTTACGCAGTGGGACCCGGCCAGCCTGGAGGAAACCTAGGCCTGCACATCACCGTGAGAAGTCTTCTCCCTAAGCCGCAGAGAGGAGAATTGGGTGTGGCTGCACTGAAGCTAAGTGACGTCCTATCACAGCGGGAAGCTAGGGGAAGGTACAGAAAGTTTCCAGCAACACTCAGAACTAACGGGAATCTAGCATTACCTTGAAATAAAATCTCTAATTTTTGTATTTTTAAAAATTTAAATTAATCATAGATTAACGCAACTATGAAGCTCTAGGGTGCCTGTATGCATACCTGAGTATATAATATGTACACACATGCTCATATAATATACACACATTTTATACAGATGCATATGATTATGTAGTGGCATTTATTTCACCATGTTTTGTGTCTGGGGGAAGAACAGAGGCAGCGGAGGTTCCCAGATAAAGACAGCACGGGTGGACTTCCCTTAGGGTGGTCTCAGCCCATCGATTCATCTGATGCTGCTCATGAGGAAGACGTTCTTGTGGTGACGACGGAGGCTGCCGTTCCCAGGCCAGCGCTAGCACTGAGTGCCGGGTCTGGCAGCACCTGCCCACCTGGCCCTTCCCCGCTGCGCCCGTTCGCTGGTGTCCTCTCAGGTCTGAGATGACAACACACACCTCCCGCGTGATGGGGCCTTGGACATGCACATTTGCAGCTTGAGTCTCTCAAATGACCTTTTGAGCCTAGGTCCAGCTGTCTTTTGGGACAATTAAGCAAAACTGCCTTATTGGACAAATTCGAGGTTTTGGATTCATTTCTTCCTTACTTCCTGCTGCAGCTGAGTACCAACTTGCCACCAAGAGCCACTGATTTGCTAGTGTCTGATGCAAGAGAGTGAAGGACCAAATGGCACCAAACTGACCCCTCCCACGGAGACCTGCAGCTGCCCCAGGCGCGGGGCGAGGTTGCTCCTGTGCACATGGGAAGGTGACCTCATGGACATTCCAAGGCTGGTGGAATGCCAGCTCCTCCATCCTAACTGCCGTGAGTGACCCACAAGCCTGGATCCTACAGCTGTTTGCAGAATACTCCGTCAAAGGTGAAACGGAGGTCTGGGAAACAGGAGGGGAAGTCCTCTGTGGTGAAGCCGACCTGTGAAATCCTGAGCCTTCCTCTGAGAAAGGCCAGTGAGGTGAGCAGCCAGCAGGAGATGTCCAGGAGGCAACAAAGGCCAGCGGTTCCATGCTGCTACCGTCTGCTCACGCAGTCACACACCCATCTCAGCAAGATCCAGTTCCCTTCACAGCTTCAAAGAACTGGTTACCACCACCGATTTTGCTCCTGGGAAGCTCCTAGCACATCATCAATGCCTTTGTAACCTCGTGAAGTCATTGCTTTCGGACCTCTGAACCTGTGTAATATTGCATGACTCTGGACCCCTCGCAAAACCTAGAATTTGCAGAGGGTCCCCCATATCAGCTCATCACAAGTCCAAGCGCCGATCAGAGAGCCAGCATTTCTTTCTCTTCGCAGTGGGAGGCATCTCTTAAGATCACCTGGACTTTGCATCGGCTGCTCCCTCCCCCTGAGCCCCAGAGCCTTCTGTCCCACCTCTGTGGCTGCCGCCCTGTGCTCAGCTTCTCTCTCTGGCCATGTGGTCCTCACCCATCCTCCAGGTCCTGCCATCTCCATGGGGCCCTGATGGTTCCGCCTCTCTCTCACAGGTGGTGGGGCCTATGAATTGTCAACATCATGAGGCAGCCAGGTACAAAGCAGAAAACAGCCCTTCTCCCTCACTGAGAAGTCCACGCAGAGCACGGGGAGCAGCCAGCAGCTTCAGCCCAGGCCTTTCAGGCTCAGAGAGTGAAACGGGCCCGCAGTGTGGACCAGGGCCCATCCAGTGTCCCTCACTCTGCTCCTCTCAGCTGGGGGAGGCCTTGGGGTCCCCCTAGATCACCTTGGCCCCAAACCCGACCCACAGACAGTGGCTTTGGAGCGGCAGCCTTCCCAGCCACCGGGCCCCTGCAGCCAGCCAGGCCCCCAGCCCAGGGACCACTGCCACTATGCACCCTCACTCTGGTGGGACTGGCCAGTGGCCGTAAGAAATCCTCTTCCTCATTGTTCAACATCAGCCTATGAGTGAGAACATGCGGTGCTTGATTTTCTGTTCTTGTGTCAGTTTGCTGAGAATGATGGTTTCCAGGTTCATCCATGTCCCTACAAAGGACACGAACTCATCATTTTTGATGGCTGCATAATATTCCATGGTGTATATGTGCCACATTTTCCCTGTCCAGTCTATCATTGATAGGCATTTGGGTTGGTTCCAGGTCTTTGCTATAGTAAACTGTGCTGCAATGAACATTCGTGTGCATGTGTCCTTATAGTAGAACGATTTATAATACTTTGGAAATATACCCAGTAATGGGATTGCTGGGTCAAATGGAATTTCTATTTCCAGGTCCTTGAGGAATCGCCACACTGTCTTCCACAATGGTTGAACTAATTTACACTCCCACCAACAGTGTAAAAGCATTCCTATTTCTCCACATCCTCTCCAGCATCTTTTGTCTCCAGATTTTTTAATGATCGCCATTCTAACTGGCATGAGATGGTATCTCAATGTAGTTTTGATTTGCATTTCTCTAATGACCAGGGGTGATGAGCATTTTTTCATGTTTGTTGGCCTCATGTATGTCTTCTTCTGTAAAGTGTCTGCTCATATCCTTTGCCCACTTTTGAATGTGCTTGTTTGTTTTTTTCTTGTAAATCTCTTTCAGTTCTTTGTAGATTCTGGATATCAGCCCTTTTGTCAGATGGGTAGACTGCAAAATTTTTTTCCCATTCTGTTGGTTACCGATTCACTCTAATGACTGTTTCTTTTGCAGTGCAGAAGCTGTGGAGTTTGATTAGGTCCTATTTGTCTATTTTGGCTTTTGTTGTCAATGTTTTTGGTGTTTTGGTCATGAAGTCCTTGCCTACGCCTATGTCCTGAATGGTTTTGCCTAACACATGGACACAGGGAGGGGAGCATCACACACTGGGGTCTGTTGGGGGGAAATAAGGGAGGGACAGCGGGGGTGGGGAGTTGGGGAGAGATAGCATGGGGGAGAAATGCCAGATATAGGTGATGGGGGAGGAAGGCAGCAAATCACACTGCCATGTGTGTACCTATGCAACAATCTTGTGTGTTCTTCACATGTACCCCAAAACCTAAAATACAATAAAAAAAATCCTATTCCTAACTCCATGCAGCTGCAGGGAGGAGAATCCGGTGTGGATGCTGAGAGCACCTCGACTTTCACATTTCTGGCCTCTTACTCTTCCAAGGAGTGCATCACACGGCCCAAACACTGTGACTTCATTTTGTCCTAACGCTCGAAAAACTTCTTTTGTCCTGAGCTGTCGACCTTCTCAATCTCCATTTAATCTCTCGGCTAACCCCAATTTAGGGCTCTTTCCCTTAACAAATGGAACAGTATCTCATCATAGAAGGTCACGTCTTGGGAACAGAGAGGCGTGTAAAATAAATGAAGTAAGCTGCGGGGGGGGCTGGTGCAGGAGAGGCGTGGCCCACGCTCCCTTCCACACGGTTAAGGCGGCCAGAGGATTAGGACCCTCCAAACCGGGACCCTGCTTCTCCTCTCCCCCCGAAACACGCAGTATATCTATGCAGTCCTTTCCAGTAAACACAAAAACAAAACACAAGAAACAAAAGACTAAACATGTCAAAGAGTGTAAAACCCCGGCACATACGCTGGGATTGTGTAATTCCCTGGTAAAAACCAGAAAGCTTCCACAGAACTCTAGTTCTTTGTCATTACTGCACAGGAGAAGAAAACGCCATCAGAGCCCTTGAAAATAGAGCAAAGGGCCACGAGGGCCATGAGGCTAATCCAGGATTAAGTAAAACGAGCTCTGAAGACAGACAGAAAAATGCTTCCCCCATAAGGCCTAGAAGAAACACAAAAGACAAATAAATTGCAGATTGAGCAAGTGGGGAGATACTGTCAGTTAAGGTGACTCATTTCATTTACACACTCCAGCTCATCTGAAGGAGACACGCAGAGAAGTCACCCACGCAGGCCAAGGACAGGGCATTTGCAGAGAGCTCACCCTCAACACAGGAGATAGAGCCCTCAATAGCATGCCAGCTCCCGGCCTGCTGCTCACCTGCCCACAGGCCCACCTGCCCCTCACCTGCCCATAGGGTCACCTGATGCTCACCTGCCCACAGGGCCACCTGACGCTCACCTGCCACCTATTTATCAGGCCCTGCCTGCTCCTCCATGTTGCCCAAGGAGAGCCTGGGTCAGGCCCGCTCTGCCTCCATCTGTCCCTGGCCATCACTGGACACTATGTGCTGAGCCCCACAATGGACCTGCTGACCTTTGACCTGGCTGAGCGCCCCCCCCCCCGCCTCTTTCCAGGAAGAGCAGCCGAGCCATGAGCACCCTTGTGTGCCCCTGCTGTGCGTATAGTGGGGGGCTCCCCTCTGCATGTCACACAGAAAATGTCCCACAAACACATTGATTCACCAGTCATCTTTACTCCCCAGGGGGATGGGCGACAGCTACCCAGAAACAGGGTCACGGGTCCCAGGCGGCCCATCCCAAGAAGCAGGCTGCAGCCTAAGGCCCTTGGCCCCAGGGCAGGGAGCAGGGGTACCAGGGCTGCCTTCTGAGGGGGAGGGGGAGGTGAGTGTGTTCACCAGAAGAGGAGGCTGTGAATTCCACGACTTGTTGTCAGGCACAACCGCCCACAGCAAGCTCTTGGCCCCTCAAGATGTCAAACTCTGTCATGAATGCCACAGGTTCTATTCATTGCCGTGTTTACTCCACATTCTATTGTCCAGTAAAATACTTTCAACTTTTATTCTATACAGTGGTTAGAAACTGAACTATCAAAGCCAGATATTATTACAAAATTATATTTTAGTTGATTACTTAATCCAAAGAAAACTGTTTGTTCTTTCCCTTTCTGTAAGTGAGGAGGTCACTCATGTATCTGGGTGGGTCATGCTCCACCATTGCCCCATTGCCCACTAGCCCTCATCTTAGCAGAGGCAGGGCTCCATGGCTGATGCCCCCTTGTGCAAGGATGCTGAAGGAAGTCACAGGACCAGCAGCATCCATTCTCCCATTCATCCATTCACCCATCCAGCCCATCCACTTGCCCACTCATCCAGCCACCTATCCACTTGTCCACCCACCAACTCATCCACACATCCACCTGCCCACATACCCAGTCGTCCACCCACCCATCCACCCACCCACCCATCCACCTACCCATCTACCTGTCCACCCATCCACCTGCCCACCCATCCACCTGCCCACTCATCTACACACCCACATACCCACCTATCTACCCATCCCCTGCCTACCTGCCCACCTGCCTAATCATCCACCTACCCATTCACCTACCCATCTACTGTCCACCCACCCACCTGCCCATCCACCTGTCCATCCATCCACCTGCTCACCTGCCCACCTACCCACTCATTCACCCACCCATCCACTCACCTACCCATCCACCTGTCCACCAACCACCTGCCCACTCACCTACTCATCCACTCATCCACCCATCCACCTGCCCACTCACCCACTCATCCACTCATCCACCCATCCACCTGCCCACTCACCCACTCATCCACTCATCCACCCATCCACCTGCCCACTCACCCACTTATCCAATCATCAACCCATCCACCTGCTCACCTGCCCATTCATCTACTCATCCACCCATCCCATCCACCTGCCCACTCACCCACCCATCCACCCATCCACCCATCCCATCCACCCACCCACCCATCCATCTGTCCACCCATCCACCTGCCCACTCATCCACCCACCCACCCATCCACTTGTCCACTCACCCATTCACCAACCCATCCACCTGCCCACTCACCCATTCATCCACTCATCCATTCATCCACCTCTCCACCCATCCACCTGCCCATTCATACACTCATCCACTCATCCACCCATCCACCTGCCCACCTGCCCATTCATCTGCTCATCCACCAATCCCATCCACCTGCCCACTCACCCACTCACCCACTCATCCACCCATCCCATCCACCTGTCCAGCTGTCCACTCATCCACCCACTTAACCATCCACCTGTCCAGCCATCCACTCATCCACCTACCCACCTGCCCACTCATCTATCCACTCACCCATCTCTGCCCACTCATCCACTCACCCACCCATTCACCTGCCCACCTACCCTCTCATCAACCCACTCACCAATCCTCATGCCCACCCACCCATTCACCACTTACCCATGCTCGTCCACCCACCCACTCATCCATCCATTCACCTGCCCATTCATCCCCCTGCTCACTCACCTACTCGTCCACCCACCCACCCATCCACCTGTCCACCCATCTACTCATCCACTCATCCACCCACCCATCCATCCATCCATCCATCCATCCATCCACTTATTCACCCACTTATTCACCCACCCCACTCATCCACACATCCACTCTTCCTCTCATTCACCTGTCATTTTATCTACCCATCCATCTATCCATTCATCCACTCACCCACCCATCCTCCTGTCTATTCATCAAACCACCTATCCACCCACCTACCCACCCACCGACTCACTCCACCTACCCACCCATCCACTCACTCCCTCACCCATCCACTCATCTATTCATCCACCCACCCATCTGTCCATTCATTCATCTATTCATTCACCACCTACTCATTCACCCACCCACTCAGAAACTTCCAGCAAGCCACAGAATTTTTGGTTTACCTGTGACATGCCCCACACATGTCCTCCTTCCAGGTGAGTAGGTAGGTAAAAATTCTGCCTGCAATGTGAAGAGGACAGGAGGAAAGAGAGCTCTGCCTTCCCAGCTTGCCCCTTCAGGAATGCTGAGGGGTGTCGGTCCTGTCAGGAGCTGGAGGTGCCCTTCCTCCTGCACAGCAATGGGAATTGGAATCAGGAAGGGTGTATCTATAGCACAAAGAAGTCAGGAATGGTGCAAACGCGCAGTGAAGGCCACAGGGGTCTGCCTCCTGACCCTTAATGAACACTCGGAGTCCCCAGGTTTGTAATAGACCTGATGTCTTTGTGTCTAATTGGATGCACACAAGCATTGACATAACCTTTGACATCCACATAATGGATGCAATGATGTTCCTTGTTCTCTCCACCCGTGAGGTTAAATGGAGTTTTTAAATAAATACATAAATACCTAACCCGTGGTCGAGGCCCATTGTCTCCCTGGATCTCCGGAGCTGTGCTGTAAATCTGGCTACTAAAATTAAAGCAGGAAGCTATAACCTGAGTGTCTCAGGGCGGATGACAGAACCCCACACCGGGCTCTTCTGAGGCTCCCGCACCGAGATGTGCCCCCCAGAAGAAAGGACGCCCTAGTTGGTCTCGGACCTCAACCTAAGTGTTTACGCACTGTAATGACAGCTCCTGGTCACTTCTGGGGCTGGCGGTGGGAGGAAGGGCCAGAGCATAATTTAATTGCTTTTCCTTCCTCCCCTCAGGTCTGCATATTATATTATATTGAAAAGTAATTATGCAGTGAAAGTAAAATGTTAGCCGGCGCTGTCTGGGAAGCGGCGGCACAGATGTGAATTATTCTCTTCCTCGCGTCTTGCAGACATCTCTATACCTCTCTCGGTCACACACCACGGTGTGTGCTCATGGGCTGGAGTATTTATGCACACGAGATGAGATTTGCTGGTGTTTTTTTTTTTAATTTTTTTCCCTTTCCCCTTGCAGCAGGTAGATCCCCAAGCTGAGTTGGCCTCGTTGGCAATGATTGATTACCCAATATCTAATTAAACCTGATCCAATCACTTATTATGCAGAGTGGAACAAACAAACTGAAGGCAGCTGTCAGCGCCGTGATTGATGATGTGGCCAGCCCGGCTTTTGTGGCTCCTCATGTCCCGACGCTTGTTACAACCAGGCAAAGCTGTGCCGGACCAAGCGCCTGTCACTCCCTGCCACCCGCCACTCCCGACACCCGCAGCACCCTTCCCTTCCTCCAAATGAACTTTTAAGAGGAAAAGTAAATGGGAGTGGGAGAGGGAAAGCACGGTCATTGAGGACCCACGATATTCCACTGAGGTTGTTCCATAATGAGATCCAAGTCCTCCTCCATAGAGTCCGGAAGCAGCAGAGAGTGAACGGCCAGCAGGGTCTCGAGGAGGCAGGTGTGGAGAAGAAGGTGTGCGTGTGTTCGGCGCTGGGTGTGGGTGTCTTTGGTGATGCCTGTGAGTTTGTCTGCTGTGATGCTGCATGAGTGTGTACCATTGCACTGTGTATGTGCACTGGGGGAGCTGCCTGGGGCCCGAGCCATGGCAATGGCAGTACCTTAGGGAGAACGACAGGCAGGACGCTGACGCAAACCTAATGGGGCAATGATTTCTTCTCTATTGTCTGCCAGGCAGGATTCTCTCCACAGCTCTCATTTATAAATTTTTCAGTTTTAATGTTTTAATTATTTAAAATGCAAATAGTTTCAGGAAGAAAGCAGCAGAAAATACAAATGCCCTCAACAAATTCCTTGTGCAGGGGCTACAGGGCTGCAGGTGCAGGCGCTGTCCCTCCACGGAGCATGGGAGGGGGATCTGTGTCCTGAGAGCTGGGGTGCTCCTGAGCTCAGGAGCCGGTTCCTCTCAAAAGGCGATTGGCTTGGATGGGACAAGCCAGGTCTTATGTAGAAGACACGAGACAAGGGCCCTGTAATAAACACACCCGCAGTTAGGAGTCTGAGCATCTGTGGAATATGTGCCAGGGGTAAAGCCGGCAGCATCGTGGACCGTCAGTGCTCAGCAGACCTGGCTGTGCTCCCGTCCACACTCTCCACAGACATGTGCATGGCGAACACCCATGGCCCTGCACTCCCAGATCGCCAAACCTCCTCCAGGAGACAGAGCTTCCTTTCCCTTCTCTTTCTCTCTGAGGTGGTGATTCCACGGGTTGGGCGGTCACCCAGTCCCTCTTCTGTGACAACTCACAGACACCGGCTCCTTAGGTTTGCATCTCAGTAGATGAAAAACAGCAGTACAAGCCGGACACAGTGGCTCATGCTTGTAATCCCAGCACTTAGGGAGACCGATGTGGCCTAATCACCTGAGGTCAGGAGTTCGAGACCAGCCTGGCCAACATGGTGAAACCATGTGTCTACTAAAAACACAAAATGATTGGACATGGTGGTGCCTGCCTGTAATCCCAGCTACTTGGGAAGCTGAGGCAGAGAATCGCTTGAACCTGGGAGGTGGAGGTTGCAGTGAGCTGAGATCACGTCATTGTACTCCAGCCTGGGTGACACAGCAAGACTCTGTCTCAAAAAACAATGACTAAAAACAAACCAGCAACAACAATAAAAAGAGCACAGCCTCAGGGGCCCAAGGAGGGGAGAGGCCTGGGGTCTCCCACTCAGCAAACACCTGATCATTGGCAGTGGCGCCTTAAGACACACACGTGAGACTCAAAATGTGGACCCGAGTGGCGTGGGGACCAGCCACATAGGGACTGTTACCGAGCCAAGACTCTAACAGAGGCTGATGTGGGGGGGTCAGCACCCAGTAGGGGGGGCTCCTGCTGGTGGCCTCCTGCTGTTCCTGGCTCTGTGCTCATCCCACCCTTGGATGCCGAAGGAGGGTGCAGGAGCCTTCAGGGCACACACTCAGCCTGGCCATGGTGGGTCCTGTTTCACGCTGTGCCAATCCTGGGCTGTCTAGGAGACTCTGGAGAAGGAATTGCATAAGGGACAGGCCCCTGAAGAATGGGGGCCTCAACAAACAATGGCGGGAGGCTGTGGACCTCAATCCTTCATCCCCTGGTGCCTCCTGACTCTATCCCAGGGCCCCGGAAGGACTGGGGACCCCCCGGGGCACAGGCAGCATGCGAGGGAGAGGCTCGTATGTTCCCTCTCACGGGCTTCAGGTCCATCTTCTCCTGTACATGACGGTGCAAAAGTGCAAAAGCAAATTGCCGGTGTGTGCATTTCTTCTATATTTTGCTCAGATTCACAAGTTTGTGGGGGAGAGAAGAGAGAGAGAGAGAAAGGAGAGCCACATCTTCTCTTCTGTTTTCTGTGAGCACTGTTCATTACTCTGCAGTCTAAAAGCAACCGCATTAGATAGACGCCCCTGCACGCCTCCTTCTGTGTTGAAGCCACAGGGTTACCCAGGGGGATTCAGCAGTCCACCCCTAGCATGGAGAGGAGCGGACCTACAGGCACCAGCTTCTATGTGCCCTTCTAGGAAATGGAAAAGATATGGGATTTGGAGTCTGAGACCCAGGTTCACACCCTGACTTCCCAAATGTGGGAAATTCAACCAATCTCCCGGAGTCAAAGTTCTTCATTTGTAAAATGAGCAAATTTAACCCAGCTTTGAGCAAAGAGAAAGGGGCAGAAATAGGAATCCTTGTCACCTGGGAGGGTTCTTGAGGTCGGATGAGGGGCTTTACCTGTGGGTGTGATGGGAGGGAGGGCAGGGCCACTGTGCCCCTTCCTGGCTGAGCCCTGGAGCCATTCCGTCCTGGCCACATGGCAGCACCTGTGGGGTGCACACATGTGGCTGACATACAGTTAATGGCCCAATGCCTCTTATAAAAGCTTTTGCAAACTAAGAATGAACTTCTATGCATCAACGGGCTTCCAAGGTATGCTGGGTAGAAGAAAGATGCAAAATACCAAAAACATTCCATGTTTCTGACTTTTCCCATAGTTTAGACGCAATTCTCTTTATACCTGTTCCAGCATCAGGTTTTCTCACCTCCAGTGTCTCAGACGCAAATGCCTCTTCTCCCTCCTCCTTCCACCCTAAGCCCCTCTCCCTCGACCCAAGACTTCACTCTCCAGTTTGACTTGGAACTCCGGTTGTGGGTTGGACTTCAGCTGTTTGAGTGGTATAAGCTGCCGGCATTAAAGAATTTGCTAATGGTTGAACTAAGCTGATTGGCAGATTTAATTTGAATTAGAAATGCAGTCTGTCCTGGTCACTTGGTCAACACACCCATTTCATCAACTTTTCAGTGAGAACAATGCACATTATAAATGACAGAAGATAACTCCCTGCAGGTGCCCCCCATGCTTCCTTCTGCGTCATTATTTCCTTTTACTGGGGCAGGAGCCGAGCCATGCGCCTTCTGAGCCATCAGATACAGGTCACTGGTAAAGCAGTGGCAAGGACCCAGGAGGAAACTGCGGACTGAGTGCCTCGGAAGAAGCCTTCAGAGGTTTGGTGCTAAAGTGTCTCTTTTAAAGAGCAGGGAAAAACCATCTTTGTGAACTGAGCCAAGCTGGTTTGCATTCCTGTGAGCGTCAGGGCCTGAAGGAAACGTCCTCATCATAAATCTGGTTCAATTTTCTTTAGCTTTCACTGTATACATCCTTCCTCCTTTCTGAGCAAGGGATTTCTAGTCCACCATTACTACATTAAGATAGAAACACAATGGCAAAGTGGCAATTTCAGACTCTGTGGAAACGGGCGTTTTCAGAGTGGAAGTCAGGGTATCATGAAAGGAAGTTACTTGTATTACCATACCCTGTCTTTGATTCAGAACTCTGGGAAATACGGATTTGTAGAGCAGTTGGAGATCAGGTAGTTATTGGCTACAGTAAACAGAGATCATTGTTTACAGTAAACATGCTTTGTCCATCAGTGATAGACTGGGTAAAGAAAATGTGGGACATATACACCATGGAATACTATACAACCATAAAAAGGAATGAGATCCTGTCCTTTGCAGAGACGTGGATGGAGCTGGAAGCTGCTATCTTCAGCAAACCAATGTAGGAACAGAAATCCAAACACCACATGTTCTCACTTAAAAGTGGGAGCCGAATGATAAGATGACATGGACACATGGAGGTGGAGAACAACACACACTGGGGCCTGTGGGTGCCGGGGTGGTGGGGGAAGGAGAGGATTAGGAAGAATAGCTCATGGATGCTGGGCTTAATACTTAGGTGATAGGATGATCTGTGCAGAAAACCACCATGCACACATTTATCTATGCAACAAACCTGCACATCCTGCACATGTACCCCTGAACTTAAAATAAAAGCTGGAGGAAAAATTAAAAAGAACATGCCTTGTCCTAATATATCCTGTAATCTCAGCTACCCTGGAGGCTGAGGACAGAGGACAATTTGAGCCCAGGAGGTCCAGGTCAGCCTGAGCAACATAGCAGAACTCTTATCTCTTAAAAAGAAGGAGAAGGAGAAGGAGTAGGAGTAGGAGGAGGAGGAAGAGGAGGAGGAGGAGGAGGAGGAGGAGGAGAAGGAACGTTTTCAAACTGTACCTGAACTCCATAGACAGATTTTTGAGTCCAGTTCACTGACTTGGCTTCAGAATCATAAAGAAACATTGACTTTTGATATCCACCCATTACTATTTTACCAGATACAGAATTACTGATGAAACATCTGCCAACCAAGTATTTTAATCCTGTTAAGCTGGTAGAGAGAGAAAAAAATTCTACTAGAAAGAAAATCTGTTTTTTCCCAGCATTGAAAATCGTGTTTTACATAGGGGCACAGTGAGTCCTGCCCCGGATTAAGCCAAATTCAGACCAGAAAGGTTATCTCAGGGCGGGTACTTATGGTGCTTTTCTCTAAATTTTCCCCTTCAATTAATCTCCAGAAATTCGGTGTCTGATCCCCGTGACAGTAGCCTCTGGCTTCTTCAGAGTGACTGCCGAGGAAAAATTATCTGACACATATCAAACACGCAAGAAACCACACTGGACAGCATTAATCAAAA
The DNA here is from genome assembly GCA_036589455.1 of Ateles fusciceps. Classification (NCBI taxonomy): domain Eukaryota; kingdom Metazoa; phylum Chordata; class Mammalia; order Primates; family Atelidae; genus Ateles; species Ateles fusciceps. Next base: position 8,291,766 of record JAZHEH010000586.1, read on the forward strand.
CTTTCTCATTTCCCGAAGAATTAAGCATTAAATAATTAATCCCAGCACTACAGGCAGCTGTAGAAGAGGCCTCCTGCCTCCCTGCTGGTAGGAATTTGTCCTTGTCTAGAAGACTAGATTGATATATTTATTATTTATCAGATTAATCATGGCCAGGAACATTATAGATTGGCAGCCCAGCCCAGCCGGGAGATGGCGTCTGGTCCTTATCAGAGCAGGGAGGCTCCCACCGACGCCGCACGCAGAGGGTGGAGGGAGCAGCTGCCCCTCCAGCCTTTCCTGCAAAGGAAAAGGTGTCTATGACATTATTTTAAAAAGAGAACAAGAGAAAAAAGAAAGTTGAGGAAGAAGAGAGCTGATGAGGAAGATACCATTGACCAGGGGCCATGGGAGACCCAGGGCCTGTGGGCAGGAGTTCCAAGGGACGCCTTGAAGCCAGGATCATGAGCTGCTGAGTCCAAGCTCCAGCAGCACTGTGTCTGTAAATCAACGCTGCCTTCTTGACTTGGAACGCTTCATATCCCCTAACCTCTTCCTTCAGTGGTCCCGACCACCTCTCCCTGCAGGTAGCTACTGTCTCATTTTTGGCTAATCTTTGTTTGCAAGGCTGGGTCACCACACAGCTGTCCTGGCTGTCCTGGGGGGCTGAGCTCATCCCACTGAAGACAGGAGGGAGCTGACGTCGGGGAGAGCCCTTCTACGTGACTGTGACTTCATAGCCTGGGGAATTGTGGTGCCGCTCATTTCATTGTTGTGATGCTTATTTCATCCAAACAAGGGTTTTCTAATTGAGCAAACTCAAATGTCCAGGATTTCCACTCAGATTTAAACAGCAAGAACAGTTCATGGTGGTTGTTATTATGCACCCAAGCAGAGAAGGGCGTGAAACCTTTCAACCTCATGATTTAGTCACAGATATTTTAAGGAAAAACGGGGTGACTTGGGTAAATAAATTTGGGAAACTCTGGGTAAATTGACTTAAATGGGCTGCCTTTCTGCAGGACTGCCCAGAGCTTCATAAGGCTGGATGGTTTTGTGGGACCCTGGACGGCTTCCTCAGCTGGGCCCTAAGAACGCACGTTCACGCCCCAACCTGGAGACATCAGTCCCCAGAGTGCCAGCCTCTCCACCCTCCCCATCCAACCCCAGCCACCTTCTGGCGCAGCGCCTGAGTGAGGCAGGTTGGACACCGGAAGGAGCCAGGAGCGCTGACCACACCCTCTGTCCACTTAAGGATGGCTGTCATTATGGAAACGCCGTTGACTCACTCTTGAACAATGAGGAGGCGGGTCTGGAGGGCCGAAGGGCACACAGCTTGGTTGACAGAGGAGGCTTCGCACAGCCCCGGGGGCAACTCCATGATCCGAGGTGGAAAACCGCTGTGAGAAGGCCGACTCCACATTTCACGCTCCTCAGTAAAACTTACTACAGAAAGTTATAGATAAGTATAAATATATTTATGTACTAAATAACTATACATGTTTATTGAAAATGATGATGTGAATAATTCATGCAGAATAAACTTTATGTTCTTAGAAGAAAATCTACTGACCTTGAATTACTCAGATAGAATGTGGATCTCATCCCTGGCCTCTTCCAGGACTCCCTCCCCTGACCACCCTTCTGCAGGCACAGGTCTGCCCACCGTGAGTCCCTGATAGCAGCCACAAGCCAATTACAGCATCTGACCCATGTCCCCTGCTGTCAACACTGGGCCAACTGTGGAAGACCCCAGGCCCCCCACTCCTGGGATCAGAAGCACGAAGGTCTCCCTTTTGCAAACACAAAAGCTGAAACAGAGACGCCTTCTCCGGGAAGAATTCCTGCATTTGGGAAGGAAAATCGTTCCCTGCAGTGGCAGCTGGAAGGCTCAGGCGTCCCCGCGCTCTCTGCTCTTCATAAGCATCGCGTTTTTCTAAGGTGCTGTTTGGTTGCCAAATTAAGATAAAATGTTTTGTTTTACAGCTAGAAAAACCAAGATACTAACAGATTAAAATGATGCTTTCATTGCCACACCTTTTCAATACATAAAAGTACAATTTCACCCTTTCTCTCAGTAATAACTTAATTGGTATAATATAAATGACATCAGATTAAAAAATGTACTAAACGTCCACTCATTCCTCTCAGGAATGCAATAGAATGATTATCAGTGGATTTAGAGAGGGTTGGTGAGGAGTATGAATAATTTAATTTCCATTGCTGGACAAATTTGCAAATGTTTTATGTCATCTAATTTTTTTCCTTTTAGTTTGATTAATTGCAAGTTGTTTTTATTATTTCCAGTATCACATATGTATTCTGCTCACAGGTATGTGCGGGGCCCGGCGTGTAGACCTGCCTCCCGCCGACCCTCGAGACCGTGCGCACGTGGCCCCAGGGGGTGAGCAGCTGTGGGCTGTGCTGAGGGGGGTCAGTGCTGCCTGTGACCGCAGGGTACGCCGGGGGGAGGACGGCCAGCCCTGAGCCTGGGAAGAGCGGCCAGGAGGAACAGGTCTTTGTCAACCAAGGATGGGTTGAGGGAGCTGCGCCCAGTAGGAGGAGCCTCCTGAGCAGAAACTCAGAGACTGGAGGAGCCACCTGCAGGCTGGGGCGGCTGGACAGAGAAGCAGAGGCGGACCCAGAGCTGGCAAAAGGAGAGCCTGTTACAAACCTGACCTTCCTGCAGTGAGAGGTGTGAAGGCAGAATCCGAAGGTCTGACATGATGGACAGTAACTATGATGGACATGATGGACAGCAACTATGCAGTGTAGTAACAAACTCTGAGTCTATTGAAAATTTAAAGGGAATTTCCATATTTTTGCATGGAGGCGGGTTTTGAATGAACCCATTGAAGACACTGAAATTCTTAAAATAAATCAACAAGCATAGAACTGCCTGGGGTGGGCATGGGAAGCGCCATGCACCCTGCCTGGAGACGTAGGGGCTGTCCCTGAGCCCCACCCTGCCTCTGCCTGCTCTCACCTGCTATCCTTCCTATGAGAATGCCATGTCTCTTCCTTACCAAGATTCTGCTTACATCCCTGCTGTGGTCTGACTGTCTGTGTTCCCCCACAAATCCATATTTTGAAAGCTCACCCCCCAAGGTGGTGGCATCAGGAAGTGGGGTTTTGGGAGGGAGGAGATCAGGCAATGAGGGGTGGTGTGCTCAAGACAGGGCAGTGCCCGACGGGGGAGAGCTGACTGTGTCTCTCACTGTCTTTCCATCACATGAAGACACAGCAAGAAGGCAGCCCTCAGAGCCAGGGGGCCTCCCTAGAGCCCACCGCCGTGCCCACACCCTGACCCTGGACTTCCAGCCGTGGAACTGTGAGATAAATGTCGCTGTTGGAGCCACAGCCTGTCATGAAGCCCAGCCTAAGGTGAACCCCCTCCCTCGGGAAGCTCCTCCTCAATCTCTCTGCAGGTGGCTCCATGGTGAGACCCCCTTGCCTACCCGGCCACCCCCTCCACCCACCGCTGGTACACATTTCATGGTCTACGGCTCTGCGTAACCAGCTCCATGCCATCAGCTCTGTGCAACCAGCTCTGCGTAATCAGCTCTGTGTAACCAGCTCTCTGCAACCAGCTCTCTGCAACCAGCTCTGTGTAACCAGCTCCATGCCATCAGCTCTGCGTAACTAGCTCTCTGCAACCAGCTCTGTGTAACCAGCTCTGCGTAACCAGCTCTGCGTAACCAGCTCTGCATAACCAGCTCTGTATAACCAGCTGGCTGCAATCAGCTCTGCGTAACCAGCTCTGCGTAACCAGCTCTGCGTAATCAGCTCTGCGTAACCAGCTCTGCGTTACCAGCTCTGCGTAACCAGCTCTGCGTAACCAGCTCTCTGCAACCAGCTCTGTGTAACCAGCTCTGCGCAACCAGCTCTGCGTAACCAGCTCTCTGTAACCAGCTCTGCATAACCAGCTCTGCGTAACCAGCTCTCTGTAACCAGCTCTGCGTAACCAGCTCTGCGTAACCAGCTCTGCGTAACCAGCTCTCTCTCTGTAACTAGCTCCCCTGTAAACAGCTTTCTCCACACTCAGGGCAGTCCCTGATTCGGAGCCCATCCAGCTTAGGCACAGGAGGGGCTGTGTGGGCTGAGCCTGCTGAGGGCACCTATGTGGACTCGGGATCGTGCTGTTCTCCTGATGTCTTCCTTTATTCAGAGAATCTGAAGCGGGTAGTTGGGCGATAAGACCGGTTCTCTCTAGACAAGCCTTTTTCTGAAGAACTCAGACTATTGTCATCCTGCCTTTAAAACAAACCCAGCCCCACCCACCAGCAGTGTGTGAACCAGGACAAAAGGGACTAGAGGCTGAGGGACAGGCTCCCATAGAAACTCAAGTCAGATGCACACGCCAAACAAATAGCTCTCCAGAGAACCACTGGAATTTGTATAAGGGCTATAAGGAGAGGAGTTAAAATAAAAATAAATTAAACACATTGGTATAATTCATAATTTTTTAGTAAATATAAAGAACCAACTCAAGATGAAAAAATTTTGAGGTGATCAGTAATAATCAATGGAACTAAAAAAAAGTCAAAAATTTTTCTGTAACTGTTTCTAGGACAAGAGGATTTATAGGCAAATTTCATCAAGATTTCAAGAACTGTTCTATTCCAATACCACATGAATTACGAGAAAGTTAAAACAAGACCACAGAAAAGCTACTCAATCCAATTCTTAAAAACAGCAAAAATCTGAGTGAATAACCTGACAAAGAAGACAGAGTGTGAGAAACACATCTTGGGCTCACGCACGGGTGTCTGTGAAATCCCTGAGAGCCAACTTTTACGTGGCTGGGGATTTTGCAAGATGGTTGTTGTATTAGCCCGTTCTCACACTGCCATAAGGACATACCTGAGACTGGGTAGTTTATGAAGAAAAGAGGGTTAATTGACTCACCGTTCTGCGGGCTGTACAGGAAGCATGGCTGGGAGGCCTCAGGAAACTTACAGTTGTGGTGGAAGAAGGGGAAGCAGGGGAGGTCTTACCGCAGCAGGAGAGAGAGAGCAAAGGGGAAAGAGCCCACACTTGTAAACCCCCAGAGCTCATGAGAGTTCACTTGCTATCACGAGAACAGCAAGGGGGAAATCCACCTCAGGACCCAATCACCAGGCCCCTCCCCCCGACATCGGGAGTGACAATTGAACATGAGATTTGGGTGGGGACGCGGAGCCAAGCCATATCGGTTGTTACAAGTAGCCATTATTTAAAACTGGTTAAAATAAACCCGCATCAGTTATTTAAAATAGCCATTATTTAAACATATACTAATGGCTGTTGTTAAAAATAGCCATTATGACATTATTGTGTAAACTTAAAATTAGTAAATTGTATTTTAAAAGGCGTTGCTTACTAAACAAGCTTCCCCTTTACCCTCTGCATGCCTGTACTCCCATGCCTGGGCAGTGGAAATGCGCTGACAGTGGCCAGCGTGCTCCTCCCTCACCCAAAACTCCTGCAAGTCCCTCTGGCAGCCTGAGGTCGGCACCCCCACAGGACATTTACACCATGGAGCCCAGGGAAGTGCTGCCCATCGGGACTTGCTTCATTGTGTGGTTTTGTTGACTGTCTAGACTTACAGAAGTACCAAATGTAAAATCAAATGGAAATGTGGGTCATGTCTTTAGCTATGTTATTGTCGTGAGCACAATGAACTGAGGAAAAACGCTCCCTGTGTTGGAAAAAATGCTCCCTGTATTGGAAAAAATTCTCCCTGTATTGGAAAAAATTCTCCCTGCATTGGAAAACTATTATGCAGTTCAGCAAGAGGCCCTCACATCAATGACAAATGAGTCAGATTCTGACTGTGTTCTTCTTGTCAAACTTTTGTGTCACCAACTTAAATAAAAATAGCAACCAACCTTCATCTCATTCATATTGAAAGGGATTGTCCATTGCAACCAGAGGCTGACCTCAGAGTCAAGAGTTCAGCAAATTCAATAAAACATTCTGAGGATCAATTGCTTCTGTGACATTTTACAATAAAGAGTATTGCATATTTTATTATTACTTGTTGATTATGTGCCAAACATCCTTTATATGAGTAGAATGTATTTTTTAAAAATATGTAAGCGTATGTATGCATATGAATTTTTTGGAGAGCTATTTACCCGCACTCCTCTGCATAAAATACTAATGAATCAGACTTCACAATTCATTGAAAGTTGACTCTACCAATATCAAACGGATTTATCAAAAAAGTAGGGGTGGCTTACCTTAACAATATACCTATTAATATAGTATATGGCATTAATAGTTTATTAGGAAGCTGTGTAGCCAGGTAAATAGATGTTTCAAAGGCAAGCCCATTAATATCTTCATGTGTAAGAATTATGTATCATAATTATAATATATATTAAACTAGCATATATCATAAATTTCAATAATCTGTTAAAGAGTAAGTACTTAACCTGGAAGGGAACATTTCCTCCAGTCCACCAATCAACGTCATCTAATGGCAAAACACCTGAGGTGTCCTCCCTAAAATCCAAGGGCTCAGTGCACTTTCCAACATTCTGTGCGGGCACAGTTGCTGTGTTCAGGGGCTGGGGCTCCCCTGAATGGGCGTTTAACGTCCACCTTTGCCCCCCAGCAGCCCTGTGGTTGGAGCAAGCTTTGGTTTGCTTGTTTTAGGAGTCTCTGAGGATTAAAGCAGATGACATGTGAAGTATTCCTTGTGGCCTCTTCTCTACTGTAAGAGCTAAATACATTATGAACAGTGCAACTCTGTGGAACCAGAAATAATTGGCGAAGTGACTGGGAAGCAGGAAATAAAGTTGCCATTATTCACTGATCATGTGATTTTTGCTGCTGGATCACCCCAAAGAATCACCTAAAAACAAATGAGCAGATAACATAGCAGAAGGTGAGGCGGAGACACACGCACACTGTCACCAGATCAGGGGATTTTATGTCACACTGCAATTGACATTTATAATGTATGATGGGAAAGTGATAACTCAATTCATTTAAAAAAAGAACAATTAAGAAATAAGCAGGGCCCATTTGAAGTCTTGTTATAATTTGAAAAATATAAAAGAGTCAAAGGTGAAGTTGAAAATATGCAAGTTGTTTTGTTTAACAAATTAACATGAGAACCATTTTGGAGGTCTATGTGACAAAATGTTTCTAAAAATGTGTCGGAAATAACAAAATTGCTGTAAATAATTTTCTCTCCCTCCCCTGCTTCACTGACGTCCCCCACCTTTTTTATTTTGAGACTGAGTTTTGCTCTTGTCACCCAGACTGGAGTGTCGTAGCACGACTTCAGCTCACTGCAATCTCTGCCTCCCGGGTTCAAGTGATTCTCCTGCCTCAGCCTCCCAAATAACTGGGATTACAGGCACCTGCCACCACACCTAGCTAATTTTTTTGTTTTTTAGTAAAGACAGGTTTCACCATGTTGGCCAGGCTGGCCTCGAACTCCCAACCTCAGGTGATCCACCCACCTCTGCCTCTCAAAGTGCTGGGATTACAGGCATGAGCCACCACTCCTGGCCCTGCCTTCTCCTTTTACCCTCAATTATTATTCTTTTGCTTCTTTCATTTTGTCTTTGTAAAGAAAGTTTATTTAATCTAGACGACTGTAAAACGTAAGGTTACAGTCATTATTTGACTTTCATGCTAAAAATATGCAAATAAAAAACAAATATACACACTTGAATATGAACATCAGTGATTTAATACATAGCAAATAAGTAGGTCATTAGTAAGTATGGTAACAAGATAATTTTAAAGCTCTATCTAGTAAAAATAAAAAAACATGACATACAAGAAGAAAAGGGTCACCAACCTCTGGATGCAAAAGCATTTTCCCAATACAACAGTTTTTGAGGCAGTGCGCAAATGCGCACTGGTACCTCGACCACATAAACGATGGACAGGATTGCATTTTAAAATTAAAGCTAAGTGGAAGACACATTGAGAAAATATTGCAACAGATACGATTTTTAAATCTCTTATAAATTAGGTAAGAAAACATACTAAGACCTCAATGGAAGAGGAGCAAGGCTCATGAATGGAGCTGAAGGAGGGGACGCGGCAGGAGAGCAGCGACCGTGGGTTCACATGGCGCTGATAAAAGGTAGGCAACCAAAAAAGGACGCTTCTTGTCTACCCATTTTGTAATTTTGTTAAAAACGAAAAGACCAGTGGAGCCCGAGTGTGCTAACATGACCACCTTCATTTATTAAGCTGCAGGCATACTCACTGTGACAGTTTCATAATATGCATTAAGATAAAGGCTGCATCATTTCAAGGGATGAATTCAAATTCATTGTAGAGATTTTTGTTGAGACAAAAGGTAATAAGAGGACACAAAAATAAATCACAAGTGAACTATTTATGTTTTTACTGGATATTTCCACCTACATGTATGTGTGTGTGTGTGTATGTATACACATATATATATATGTGTATATATATACACATATATATATGTGGTCATATATTTATGTGTACAGATATAAAGATATTTCTACAGCAGAGATTATATTAATATATAGTTTTCATCTTGCCTTTTTACTTAGCAGACATCTTCACCATTTGGACCATATTTTTTTTTTATTTCTTCTTAAAAATTGTGATATATGTGCAGAACGTGCAGGTTTGTTACATAGGTATACTTGTGCCGTGGTGGTCTGCTGCACCTGCTGACCTGTCCTCTAAGTTCCCTCCCCCCAACCCCAACCCTCCAACAGGCACTGGTGTGTGTTGTTCCCCTCTCTGTGTCCATGTGTTTTCGATGTTCAGCTCCCACTCATGAGTGAGAACATGCGGTGTTTGATTTTCTGTTCCTGTGTTAGTTTGCTGAGGATGATGGCTTCCAGCCTCATCATGTCCCTGCAAAGGACATGATCTCATTCCTTTTTATGGCTGCATAGTATTCCATGGTTTCTGAGTACCACATCTTTATGCAGCCTATTGCCGTTGGGTATTTGGGTTGGTTCCATGTCTTTGCTATTGTAAATAGTGCTGCAATAAACATACGCATGCATGTGTCTCTATAGTAGAATGATTTACATTCCTTTGGGAATATACCCAGTTATGAGATTGCTGAGTCAAATGGTATTTCTGATTCTAGATCCTTGAGGAGTCGTTACACTGTCTTCCACAATGGTTGAACTAATTTACACTCCCACCAACGATGTAAAAGCGTTTCTATTTCTACACAGCCTTACCAGCATCTGTTGTTTCCTGACTTTTTTATAATCGTCATTCTGACTGGCATGCGATGTGGACCATATATTTAAATATCCTCAAAGATATGCCTTTAATGGCTTCATAATATTAACATCTTGTTTGGGGAACATGTTTTATGTAACCTCCCCTAATATTGTCTGTTTAGGTTCTTCTGGAGTTTTCACTGTTGCAGGCTATTCTGCAGTGGACGACTGTAAATGAATTCCCTTTAGTGCATCTGGGGTCACTGCCTGAGCATTATCTAGTGACCCATTTCCACTGCAGGGTCACTGTTCCCTGAGAGCTCCCTTAGGGACCAGAAGCCTCTGCCCTGAGCCAGCCCATTTCCACTTTGTGAGCCAGAAGACTGAGAAGAGTGGGGTCCAAGCAGAGACATGCCTGCCCAAGACGTGTGAGGGGCCTCTCAAACTTCCCTGCGGCTGCCTTCCACCTCCTGTGCTGTGACCATGACCGCACTGTACCCGGAAACTGCATTTTGCAAGTGTGGATGCCAGCTGTGGCATTCCTGGAGGAATCATCTCCAGGGGACTGCAGTGGTCAGCTTCCTTTCCTCAGGAATGTGTCACCTGCAAAGGGACATGTACATTCATGCATCTCACATGATAAAAGGCATTACTACACATTCCCACTGGCTTAGGGGCTCCTTTCAAGACTCTGCTGACATTGGAAATTGTTCTGGCTCTATAATTATTAGATCTGTTAAATTTCCTAGTTGGATATTTAGTACTATGGATTTTGCTACATATAAACAAAACCCCAAAGCTTTTTTATTTCTACTTATTTAACTTAAGAAAGAGCAAAAAAAGACAAGAAGCATAGTTGTACAAATTAAGATAATAAAATTAGCATTTCCATCCACATGAAGAGGTGGCATTGTATAACCATCCTTTTGCTTTGATAATAAAAATCTAATCTTGTTTTGGTTTTAAGAACTAGGACATTCATCTTATTAAAAATAAATATTTTATACATGTTTCCATAATCTCCTTCAAAGCAGATTGCTGTTGGAATTGTGCGTTTGCTTCTGTCTTTTTCCATTTGGGTCTGGTTATGGAGTTGATGATTTCTTCATTGAAGTTGTTTCAGCCCACTGAGCATTAATACTTTGAATTTGTATCATTAATTTCATACCTGACCCAGAGCTATGTTTTTATTACATTAAAGAGTGCTGGAGTAGATTGCCTTCACTTAGAAATTAGTATTAGAAAAATATCCAACCAAGACTATTGAAGCTGTTTCTATTTTATCTATACCTGTTTCTCTTTAAAACTGGTTGGCAAAGGTCTTTTCTACAGTTTTCTTTTTTTTTTTTATTGCATTTTAGGTTTGGGGGTACATGTGAAGAACATGGAAGATTGTTGCATAGGTACACACATGGCAGTGTGATTTGCTGCCTTCCTCCCCATCACCTATATCTGGCATTTCTCCCCACGCTATCCCTCCCCAACTCCCCACCCCCCCACTCTCCCTCCCCTTTTCTCCCCGACAGACCCCAGTGTGTGATACTCCCCTCCCTGTGTCCATGTGTTCTCATTGTTCAACACCCGCCTATGAGTGAGAACATGCGGTGTTTGATTTTCTGTTCCTGTGTCAGTTTGCTGAGAATGATGGTTTCCAGGTTCATCCATGTCCCTACAAAGGACACGAACTCATCGTTTTTGATGGCTGCATAATATTCCATGGTGTATATGTGCCACATTTTCCCTGTCCAGTCTATCATCGATGGGCATTTGGGTTGGTTCCAGGTCTTTGCTATTGTAAACTGTGCTGCAATGAACATTCGTGTGCATGTGTCCTTATAGTAGAACGATTTATAGTCTTTTGGATATATGCCCAGTAATGGGATTGCTGGATCAAATGGAATTTCTATTTCTAGGTCCTTGAGGAATCGCCACACTGTCTTCCACAATGGTTGAACTAATTTACACTCCCACCAACAGTGTAAAAGTGTTCCTATTTTTCCACATCCTCTCCAGCATCTGTTGTCTCCAGATTTTTTAATGATCGCCATTCTAACTGGCGTGAGATGGTATCTCAATGTAGTTTTGATTTGCATTTCTCTAATGACCAGTGATGATGAGCATTTTTTCATATGTTTGTTGGCTTCATGTATGTCTTCTTTTGTAAAGTGTCTGTTCATATCCTTCGCCCATTTTTGAATGGGCTTGTTTGTTTTTTTCTTGTAAATGTGTTTCAGTTCTTTGTAGATTCTGGTTATCAGCCCTTTGTCAGATGGGTAGACTGCAAAAATTTTTTCCCATTCTGTTGGTTGCCGATTCACTCTAATGACTGTTTCTTTACCTGGGGATGATCTGGGATGATCAGGGATGATCTGGGATGATTTGGGATGACCTGGGATGATCAGGGATGATCTGGGATGATCTGAGATGACCTGGGATGACCTCAGATCATCTGGGATGACCTGGGATGATCTGGGATGATCTGGAATGACCTGGGATGATCTGGGATGATCTGGGATGATCTGGGATGATCTGGGATGACCTGGGATAATTTGGGATCACCTCAGATCATCTGGGATGACCTAGGATGATCAGGGATGATCTGGGATGATCTAAGATGTGCTGGGATGATCTGAGATGAGCTGGGATGACCTGGGATGACCTGGGATGACCTCTGATCATCTGGGATGACCTGGGATGATCTGGAATGACCTGGGATGATCAGGGATGATCTGGGATGATCTGGGATGACCTGGGATGATCAGGGATGATCTGGGATGATCTGGGATGACCTGGGATGACCTGGGATGATCTGGGATGACCTCTGATCATCTGGGATGATCTGGAATGACCTGGGATGATCAGGGATGATCTGGGATGATCTGGGATGACCTGAGATGTGTTGGGATGATCAGGGATGATCTGGGATGACCTGGGATGATCAGGGATGATCTGGGATGATCTGGGATGACCTCTGATCATCTGGGATGACCTGGGATGATCTGGGATGATCTGGGATGACCAGGGATGATCATGGATGATATGGGATGACCTAGGATGACCTGGGATGATCTGGGATGACCTAGGATGACCTGGGATGATCTGGGATAATCTGAGATGACCTATGATTACTGGGATGATCTGTGATGACCTGGGATGACCTGGGATGATCTAGGATGATCTGGGATGACCTGGGATGATCTGGGATAATCTGAGATGACCTGGGATTACTGGGATGACCTGGGATGACCTGGGATATCCTAGGATTTTCTGGGATGAACTGGGATAATCTGGAATGACCTGGGATGATCTGGGATGATCTGGGAATACCTTGGATGATCTGGGATGACTTGCAATGATCTGGGATGATCTGGGATGACCTGAGATTATTTGGGATGTCCTGGAATGTCCTGGGATGATCTGGGATGACCTGGGATAACCTGAGATGCCCTAGGATCACCTGGGATGATCTGAGATGATCGGGGATGTCCTGGGATATCCTGGGATGACCTGGGATCACCTGGAATGACCTGGGATCACCTGGGATGATCTGGGATGACCTGGGATGATTTGGGATGACCTGGGATGACCTGGGATGATCTAGGATGATCTGGGATAACCTGGGATGATCTGGGATGATCTGGGATGACCTGGGATTATCTCGGAATGTCCCGGGATGTCCTGGGATGATCTGGGATGTCCTGGAATAACCTGGGATGACCTGGGATGACGTGGAATGACCTGGAATGACCTGGGATGTCCCGGAATGACATGGGATGACCTAGCACAACCTGGATGTCCTGAGATGATCTGGGATGTCCTGGAATGATCCGGGATAACCTGGGATGTCCTGGATGTCCTGACCCCTGTGGTTCAGATACAGATCTTCACCAAAGCCATGCTGACTCCTCTGACCACTAGTGCCCTTGGGGTCTGGGACAGGAGGATGCTCACTTGCAAGCCACCCGTCTCAAGGGGATCCCATGGCTGTTACCTTAATGTGGACCTTCCAGCTCTTCAGGTACTGGGAGTGGCCCTACTGGTTTCAGAGTTGTTCTGTGCAGAGCAGAGGTCAAAGGGAAAGACATGTCTAGAGAATAGGAGATTGGGGGGCGCACTGGTTGAAACCCATGATGGGCCGGGCAGGGCCTGGGAAGTTTTGTCATTCTTTTGGGTGTGATTTGTTTTGTTTTGTTTTGTTTTTTAGAATCACGTCTACGTAATTTAATGCTTGCAAGCAACCTAGTCCCTGGGGAACTTGCAATGTGAAGGCTTTCCGCTGCTGTTGAATCAGCACCTTGTGTGGGCTGGACCTGGAGAGTGCAATCACCAAAGCCATTCTACCTGGACCCCCTCCTCAGGTCCAGCCCACACAAGGTACTGATTCAATATATATACAAAATATATATATTTCCAAATATATATATCATATATTATATAATATATGATATATATATTTGGAAATATATATTATTAGAAATATATATTATTTCAAAATACATATATTATTTCTAAATAATATATATATTTCTAATATACATATATATTTTAGAAACAGTTCAAAACACAAATCTTCTGGCCCATTCCGCCACTGTACAAACTACAAATGCTTGCTCAGAAGCTGAGGGGCACTCTTGAGTAGCATGTCTGAAAAGTGAATAAAAATCCACATAAAACAAATATTCAAATTGCTTCTGTAGGATCACAGATAAGTGTGACCCACGTCCTAGTCTTCCATATGGCTGATCCCTACCAACCGTATCTTACAAAGACATTTCAAAACTAGCACAATTGAGTTAAATGCTCCCCCAAATCCCTTAACTGAAGTTAAATTTGCAGTTTAACAGCTCTAGGAGTGATATCTACACACTAACACTACACACTGACATGCTTACCACTACACACTAACACTACACACTGACATGCTCAACACTACACACTAACACTACACACTGACATGCTTAACACTATACACTAACACTACGCACTGACTTGCTTACCACTACACACTAACACGCTTCCGGGTGGCATTGCATCCCCCCTCTCCCCCAGCATGGGGCACAGGCAGGTGCGGACGTCCTGTTCCTCGGCTGCAGCGGGAAGTCAGGCCCTGGATTTGCTGCAGGAGTTGCCCTGTAGCTCCTGACATCGCTCGGGGAGATGGTCCGCCTCTGGAAGCGCCTGGCCTCTTTTTCCTTGAATTCTACCGGTGCAGGTGGTCCTTACCTCAGCTCCTCATGGTAACACAGGTCTTCCCTAAGTCACGGGGAGACAACCAAATTGCCGTGTCCAAGCCCCCTGGCAAAGTGCACCAGAAAGAGCAGCCCTCAGCCCAGGGAGGAGTGGGGGTGAGTGCAGTCACAGATGACATTCTGGTCTTTCTTGTGTCCTCATTTCAAATGTCTTTTCAGCTCCAGAAATGCCAGCGTCAGCAAGCTATAACTGGCACACATACATATCTCTGCATGCTTAGGTATACAGGCTCATGCACACCTATGCACATACACTCACTTCTGCACACTCAGACACACGCTCCTGCACACCCTTACACATGCTCATGGATGCTGTCACAGTTACACACTAATGCACACCCTATCACACTTGTGTATCTTACACACGAATATTTACACTCAAACTCACATGCACATGTTCACACACACATCCACACATAAGCACACACGCACACTGTCTCACGGGAGCATACACTTTTTCCACCTCCTCTGACCTTTGCCATGAGAATTTGATATGTGTGGACCTCCCCTGCATCACCCTAAAGTGGTGACGTTCTGTTACAGCAGGGCGAGCTCAAGGTGGCCACTGGGAGCTCAAATTCCTTGCTCGACCTCTAGCCAAGGTGACCGTATGGATCAGGAGGTTTATGAGGCCCCAGTCCAGTCTACCACATGGCCTGCGGCTGCTCCTCCTTTCACCCCAACCACCAGAACCTGAATCTGGCCTCTTTAATGTTAGTGATAAACTCTGCAAACACCATAACCAACCACCCAACTGACACAACTGCACCCCAGAAACCCACCCACAAGCAAGGAGCTGGATGGAATGTGCTGGAAGACAGGCTTGCTGCCACCCACAGCTGAACACTTCAGTAGGCATTGCCCTTCCAGAAGGCTCCGGTTCATTCTGTAAATTACCACTACCAAGAACTAGACAGAAAAAGATGAAGACCTAAGCAAAAGGTGTTTCTCAGGAAAGCCAGTGATGGATAAGATCGCAGGCTGCAAAGCTCGGAGCGTGCGGAAGACGCAGGAGTGTCAATGTCGTGAACCTGTAAAATGACTACTTGATAACTTGTTAAGCACATGTCAAATATATACATACAGGCGCCAGAGGGAGCACTTTGGGGTGTTCTATTTACACATTTTTAATTACATTTTCTGTGAACATTGGTTCTCCAAATAATTAGAAATAGCAGCCTTGCATTGGTGTTGCTCTTCCGTGTCCCGGGTGGCCTTCCGTGGAGTGCTTGGCGGTCCTGTGTGCCAGAGTCAAGTTTGTTAATTAGGCCGAGTGTGATGCATGAGAACTTCAGCCGGAATTGGCCCCGAGGTTGAGGAGCAGGCTCATGTCCATACCGGCAACTCTTCTTCTGAATGTCTCCAACATAGCAGCTTGTTGGAGCAAGAGAGTATATTAACTGTTTTACAACTAGGTGGGATATATTGCTAATAATTTTCCCTTGCATAGAGCCTTTAATACCTGTGTGTAGAAGCCTTCTACCTGCACAGCAGCAGGGCTCCTGCTACCCTAGGTAAGCTCTGCTTGAGGACTTCCACAGTGTAGCTCTTCAGCCAGGATTGGGATGTCTGTCAGTACAATGTGGGATTCACGCGAGGCCGCAAGCTTGCTGCAAATAGCAAATGCATTCCCTGCGTAAGAAGCGGAGTGGCTCAGCTTGGCTAGAAGTCTCCTGTCATGCTCACCTGCGTGCATCTGAGCAGAAGCAGAGCTGCCAGCAGTGCTAAGAGAGCCTTCTGTTGCCTCCAAGAGCATCCCACAGAGCACAGAACTCTGCAGAATCTCCTGTCTCCTCAGCCTTGGAGGGGAAGACTATAGACAGTTCCACCCCAAGACAAGATTGCCCATGAAAACTAAGGTTCTTCAGGTTTCCTCATGGGGAATTCAAGGAAAAGTTGCTCTGCAGCTTCCACAAAACCAACCTGTCTCTGGAACATGAGCATCAGGCCTTGTTCCTGAGCTTGGGTGTGTATCTCGGGGGGTATCTGGGTGCAGGATTTCCCAGGGAGCTTCATGCCTCCGTCCCCTTCTGGGCAGGCCCCACAGGCATGCTGCTGCCCGTGCAGGCTGCACTCGGTGCTGGTGTATTGCAGGCAGGCATGACCTGATCCTCAGGGTCTTGGGCCATGTCATTGTGCTCTCTGGACACTCGAGAGGGGAGGCTCTTGTCCCCAGTACATTTCGTGCTGGGAGAAGTCGGGAGCGAACCACCCACCACAGGAAGAATGGACCCTGACTCTCCCAGGCACCTCTCCAAGGCCAGCGCCAGCTCCTCAGCCTGTCACGGGCTCCTTCTCTCCCTGGGCGCCCCCTTACTGTCCACCTAAGCTGTAGCACCTCCATCGACCCCCAGCCAAAACATGATGATGTGTTCATCCACACTGGGTGAGGCGGAAGTTCTCCGGAGATGTTTGCATTTTAATGACCACTAGGTTTTAACCAAGAGAACGATGAGTCATATCAAGCAGGAAGGGGAGGCTGAGGCCATCCTCCTCCAGCGGCCTCCAGTCCTGGAATCCAGCTCTGGGGCACAGCTTCCTCCACCCAGAGATTCACTTGTTCATCGGAGCCACAGTCATGGGCAGCAGGAGCAGGCGGAGGCTGTGGGGGGAATGAGGCCATGCAGCAAGCACCTGTCGCTGTTATTCAACAGGAAAATGAGGGTGGAGGGCTAGGCTAGGAAGCAGGGGGGCTGGGACGACCACCCCATGGGTGAGGGCTGTGTAGGCACCAGCCAGGAGCAGGGGAAGACGGAAGCACGTGTGGACTCAGCTTTGTCTGAGGTCAGGAAGGTGCCGGTGCCCCCCCAGAACTCCAGGGGGTCCCCTCAGAGAGACTGATTCGCCTGAGACCTCCAGGTGAACCAAAGGTGTCCCAGCTGGACTTGGCCCCAGGCCTGTCTGACTCCGGTGTTCTCTGAAAATGGAACAGAGCCCTGTATATGGCAGTGGCCCACAGGCCCTGTTATGTCCGCCCCCTTCACACCAAGGGCTGAAGAGAAATCCAGGAACAGACCCTGCCTTCTTTCTTATCAGGGTTGTGAGAACAATGTCCTCAGTGCACGAGCTGCCCTCTCTACCTTTGTCTTGACTGGGGGCTCTGAGCATTGCTGAGACCCTGGGCCATCCCCATTAAACCTGTTGATGCCAAGCCAGAGGACCCGGGACCCCAGGAGGACTTCAGGGGAGCTTAGCCCAGACAGAAGCTCTGCACCCCAGGTGTGCACCTCTGCTCCTGGGGGCCTCCATCCTGCCCCTTCCCCATGCCTGTTGTCACACACATACACACACACACACAGACACCCAGAGACACACTCATACACACACACACTTCTGTGCATACAGATATACAGAGACGAATACACACACACATACATACACACATGCACACACAGATATACAGAGACACACACATACACACAGACACATGCATACACAGATATACAGACACCCACACAAACCCACACACATGCACAGAGACAAATGCACACACAGACACCCACATACACACACACACACGCACACTCACATAAAGACACATACACACAAATATCCATGCATACAGATATACAGAGACAAATACATACACATGCACATACAGAAACACACAGATATACAGGACACATACACACACCCACACACACACATGCACATACACACACAGATATACAGAGACACATACACACACATGCACATACACACATACAGATATACAGAGACACACACACACATGCACATACACACACATATACAGAGACACATACACACACACGCACACACACACACATATACAGAGACAAATACACACATGCACATACACACATACAGATATACAGAGATCACACACACACGCACATACACACACACAGATATACAGAGACACATACACACATCCACGTACACACACATATACAGAGGCAAATATACACATGACCATACACACACACAGATATACAGAGACACATACACACATGCATGCACATACACACAGATACACAGAGACACATACACACACAGATATACAGAGACAAATGCACACACACACATGCACGTACAGAGACATACACACAGATATACACATCCACATGTACAGAGACACACACATCCACATGGTACACACCCACAGATGCGCACATATGGACACACAGCCTCCAGGGCTCTGACCTCTGGGTGTGGGGCAAGTGACTTGAATTCCATGGGCTTCTGTTTCTTCACACATGTAAGGAAGCCTTTGGACAAGATTGTCTCTAAGGGGTACTGAGTTCTAAGATTTAGATTCATTCTCCCAGCTTGAAAAGGGAGCCATTATGGGACTCACTACAGGGAACAGTTTCATGTTGATTAACTTCCCTGTCACCAACTCTTAACAGATGCTCACTACACATGCATGCACACACACACACATACACATGCATACACACACATGCGGGCAGAAGCAGGTATCCCCACATCACACTGTGCCTGAGAGCAGGCAGCCCCCCAAAGTCAGGAGCCGTCACCCCAGGGGGCTCCAGCCAGACTATTTCAGGAAGAGGTTTTTCCTGAATACCTTCTGTCTCCAGTGTGAACACTGAAAACACAAACATACACCTGCAGATGCCCACCCACGCATGCACACACTCGCCATGCACGCATGTACACACAGGTGCATGCACACATGCACACGCACATATACTCAAGCATTAGGCTCACAGTATCTGTTACATAAAACTCATCTGTCACTGATCTTGAAATTACTTACCACCACGCATAAATAAAGGTATAAATTGAATAACTTTACTTAAGAGAGCTCATTTAAAATTTATTTTTACAGAAATAGGTGTTATGTTTTTCAGAAATCAATACAATTCTCTGAGATCAAGGGCTTTTTACAGACAAGTTTTTGGCCTGAAATTTCTTTGAAACTTCGTGCATAGAGACATGAGTGCCACCTATAGAACGAAATTAGAGGCATATGTTTCTTCAGAGAGAGAACGAGGGAAGGAAAAGTGAAAGAGAGAGAGGAGGAAGAGGAAGGGTGGGGAAGAAGGGTAAAGGGAAGCAGGCATTTCGATTTTCCTTTAAGGCAATTTTTGCCTGTATCATAAAGACTTTTGCAGGAGGCTTTGAATTTTATTACATTTATTAGTTTATATTATGCATTTAATTAAATTTAGTATATCAAAGATCTGAATAATTTTTAAAGAAAATGATATAACTAAATGCCATTTAATACAATTATAAATACTAGAGAAAAAAAAATTATAAAGATAAGATTTATTCAAGGAGGAGGAGACCTCGTTTTCAAATAATTGTATTTGTATCTTAGTTTCAGCAAAAATGAAATTACATAAAAAAAGATTTTTGATAGTTTCAAATCTCCCTTCCCCCCAGAGTACAGTAAAACAAATAGAGAATTTCACCCAATTTGAGTTTTTTTTTTATCTTCCTGGCTGCCTTTCAGTCAGAGCTGTGAAGGCGGAAAGTGTTTCTCTTCTGACCATGTCACGAAAGCGGTCCCTCTCCTATTTCCACTCTTCTCCTCCTGGGCTGGAGTGACTGTTTTCCTTTTCATGATTAAAAGGATTTTAATTGCAGCAATGGGAGGGGATACAGAGCCCATTATCTAAAGCCTTTTTGCTAGTTGTATATCTTTAAGTTGCAAATATATCTGGCTTGTCATTTAATTCATAATTGTGCTTTCTATGGAAGAAGATACTAGTATGAAAAGCAGAGGGCAGCCTACCACATACAAACTCCACTGCGCACATACTCTCTCTCTCTCTCTCTCTCTCACACACACACACACACACTCAGAGAGAAAAAGAAAAGAAAAAAGGATGAGCAGAATAAAAACAGCTTGTGTCAGTTCCCCCAAAAAATCCATCTGTGGTCACAAATGAAACATTTCCAATCTAATAATGGGCAGGTTGCTTGGTTTTACTACCAGCCATGCAAAGCAAGACCTCATCAAAAGCAGAGCTGCACGGAGGTCCCAGTTTTCCATTAAAATAATTTCAAAAAGCTTTTTTCCCCCATTGAAAGATGATTTAGCTCAAAACCTGCTGGGAGTAACCCTTGACATAAAGTCATATTGTGTTGGAGTTTAGTCCTAAATTCATACATCAATTATTTACTGTCAACGCCGATTGTATAAGTGTAGAAAATTACGAGGAATAATATTTTCTCTCAGGCAGAAAAAATGTGATACAGCAGACCCACCCCCACCTAATGTGCCGTCCCCGCTGTCCAGGGCCCAGAATTATTTATGCATTGGAAAACAGTGTGCCGGGGCCAAAGGGAAAAGACGGAGGGAGAGAGAGCGACAGACACATTATTTTAAACCTTTCATAACACCCATAAATATTTCATAACAAATAAATAAAGAATGTCGGGCTTGTGTGGAGACAGCTGTAGCAGCACGGTTCAGCGCTCGCGGAACTCTGGGGGACCCCGCACTTACCCTCCGTTAAGCCCCTATTTCTTTTTAATCATCCACTTAGTGCATTGTGGGTAGAGGCTCTCCAGGTGAGTGCAGTGCTGAAGGTTACGCGTGGAGGCCGCTTTTCAACTGACTTCGGGGTTTTTCCTTTCCTATTTTATTTAGAAAAATAGGAAAATGGGATCTTCCTTGTGTGTCCAGAGATCTTATCAGAGGCCCTATCCTGGAGCCTCCATCCTGACCCATATCGCCTCTCCAATATCCCCCCCAAACAAAAAGGAACGGCTGTCCCGCTCGTGGAGCCCATCCGTGAGGCCAATGCCACGTGTAAACTCTATCGCGTGAGACTTTCCTCACGAGCCGCTTCGTGCTTCAGGAGGCACCGCGCGCTTCCTAAGGTGTCCTCCTACTTCACTTAGTTTTATATCAGTGAAAACCTTTCATGGTTAAAACAAACGAACAAACAAACAAACAAGGCAAGACAAACTTGAAGCATCCGCAGAGCACGGTTTGCTTTCGCGTAAGGGAATTGCACGAGAGGAGCGTGTGTGTGCACCTGTGTGTGTGTGTACCTGCGTGTGTGTTTCTGTGTGTGTGCACCTGTGTGCGTGTTTCTGTGTGTGTGCACCTGCGTGTGTGTTTCTGTGTGTGTGGACCTGTGTGTGTTTCTGTGTGTGTGCACCTGCGTGTTTCTGTGTGTGTGCACCTGTGTGTGTGTTTCTGTGTGTGTGCACCTGCGTGTGTGTTTCTGTGTGTGTGCACCTGTGTGTGTTTCTGTCTAACGCTGTGGCAGGGACACACTGACCCGCACTATGTGGTGGGTCACCTGGAGAAGGGTGTTGTTTATAATCAGGCAGAGCGGCAGTTTTCAAACGTGAGAAACGGAGTATGCCAGGCGCGTTGGCTTCCTGGGTTTTCAGAGGGTCTGGGGGGATGGGTGTGCCCTGCAGGGGTGCATCCCTCTGGGTAGGAGGACGCGGCAAAGTTTCTTTATCCTCATGGAGTCTGAGGGCCCCTCCCACTCAAGCAGCTTCTTCCCACCCACCCTCCCCCGGCAGTGGCTTGTCTGGCAGGTATTACTGAAATTCCCCTCACAGAGGATTGTCACTAGCTCAGAGGTGATTCTGAGGGCTTCCCCCTCCTGGAACAAAGATGGGTGCTGGGGCCTCTAGATCCAGGCAAAAACTAAACATAGCAGAGAATCAGAAGGCCGGCCAGGCGCCCTGCCACCAGCATGGGTGTGGACTGCAGGGCTCCAGGCTGCCGGCGCGGCCTCGGTTCCAGGGGCCTCTGGTGCACCCTGTTCCATGAAATCTGAGACCAAACTGTCCCCTTCCAGACGCTGGTACAGTGAGGCTGCCTGTCACTCACCTAAGCAGGGCCTGAGCCTGGGGCAGAGGACGCTGCGGTCTGTGCTTCTGGTATCTGCCTGGATCACCGGAGTCTTCCTCACCCTGGTGGCTGATGTCGTTTTCCAAGTGCTGCGAGGTGGTGACTCTGCAGGCACCTTGCATGGGGCTGTGCTAAGCTCTTGTAGAATCCCCCCACAGGTCTGGGATGAATTCCTGACCCCCAGGGAAGGGCATTTGGAGCTGGGGCCTCTGGGGGGTGATTGTGTCATAAGGGTGGGGCCCAGGGAGCTCCCTCACCTTCTCCCCACTGCAGGAAAACACAGGAGGAAGCAGCCCTCCGCCAGCCAGGAGCCCTGGCCAGAACTGCAGCCGCACTGAGCTTCTCAGCCTGCGGCTCCGTGAGTGGGGGATATTGCTGTGTGAGCCCCACCTGTGCCTGTTTGTCCCAGCAGCCTGAGCGCCCACGCTCCACACTGTAGCAGCCAGCAGCTCCCCCTGGGCAAGCTCTGGTTGCCAACCCAGGACTCGTCTCTGAAGACCACGCTCAGATCTGTGTCCTCTGGACAGCACAGTGACGTGGCCAAGCCCTCACCCTCCACCGGGGATTGGGTTCTGAGTCCCTCTTGCTTTCTGTCCCCAGTGAGTGAGTCCTTGCTTTTCAGATTCTCCTAGATCTTGCCATTCTCTCCAGGGCGTCTGTCTCCAGCTTCTGTTCTGAGGGTTGGCTCACCCATCTTTGGAAAACAAATCTCTGCTTTCCGAATTTAGGAAGAAAAGTACATTGCAAGAATTCTTATGGAGTCATCGTTTAAAGATTTAATAAACCTCTCATTATTTTTTAAACACTTCAGGATATAACGAAGATCTCAAATAACCTGCTAAATATTTATTTCATTAATACTTAAGTGCACATTTATTTTTCCCTAATGATTGCACATGTTGCTGAGGACTATCTACTGTAAGCTCTTCCACAGTAACTTCAGGTTTTGAAGCAAGCAAGGTGTAGACATCTAAAATCCCTTCTCCAACCCCAGGAGGATGTGCTGAGCTTTGCTGTGGTCTTATGCCCCCAACTGTCACTGGCTCTAATGTCTACTGTCCCCACCTGCCCCAGATGCCCCAGGAAAGAATCACGTCTGTGTGTAGGGACACGTCTGGCCCATCATGGAAGATCCCAGAGGCTGCCTGCAAGAGGGTCCTGAGAAAGGGCATTTGTACCATGTCATCCTTAGACAGATAAAAGTGGGAGTCTAAGCAGGTGTCGGGGTGACCAGAGGCGGCGGAAAGAGGCAACGAGGGAGGTGAGGGGAAAGGCTCAGAGCAGATGCCCATCCAGGTGCCAGCTGCCGCAGGGCACAGGGCTACAGGGAGGGCTACACGCTGCATTTGGCTCCATCGTGGGCTAGTTCCCTCTGTGACCAGCGTCGTGAAGTCCCGTGCTCGGATATCACCTTCACTTTCTCTGCGTCATCCCCAGCGAAAGTTCTACCTAACAGTGGCAGCTGCTTTTTTTGACAGCATTTTCCTAAATATCAGTTTCAAATACAGTTTACCAGAAGGTTAAGGGTGTTTTGTTTTGTTTTGATACTGTTTGTTGATTGCCATTATTTAAGATAAGAAAACTTTAATTTCAGAAGAGTAATTCAGATAACGTCAAATCTTGCAAACTTGGCTGGTTGCTTTCTTGGGATGTTTCAATTACTTCCACACATACCCCGACGGGTGTCCCACGGAGCCCAGGAAGTCTCCAGTGGCATCAAGGTGATGCAGCAGCCATGCAGGAGGCTGGCACCACCCTCTCCTGAAAGTATGGACAGTTAGAACCCGTGTGGAGCTCAAGGAACTCATGCTTTGGGGGCCGGTGGTGGCGGGCAGGTGTGAAATTCTAATGCCTCAGATTCTGACAATCGCTTACTTTAGGACAAGCTGGACTTGTCCAGGGGTGGTTCCCTCAGGATTCAGATAATGTATTGTGTATGAGAATGTTCTGGAGAGATGGGAGCCCTGTTCAGATGAGCTGTCCCAAATGCTCCGGGGGGGACGAGGCCAGGGCATGGCCACAGTGGGGCTCTTCATGCTGCCCAACAGAGCACTTGTGGAGACTGGAAACCAGAGAGGACAGGGCTCTAGGATCCTCCAGGAAACCCCAACCTCAGGGGCAGCTGCTTCCTGGCTGGACTCTGAGTTGTCATTGCTATTCCACCAGCCTGAGCGACTTGCCACCTCCCAGTGTCAGCATCCAGCTCAGCTGCCAGCCTCCAGACCCTTGCAAGTGGGCCACATCTACTCAAGTCAGCATACCTATGTGACAGGCTTCCCCAGGCCCATGGTCTCACAGGCTTCCCTCTCTTGCGGCCAGAGATTAGAGTCACATGGGCTGGATCCTCCGGGATTCGAGTCACAGGGCTGGGTGTGTGGGGGATTCGAGTCACAGGGCTGGGTCTGCGGGGATTAGAGTCACAGGACTGGGTCTGCGGGGATTAGAGTCACGGGGCTGGGGCCAGTGGGGTAGACATATGGGCTATGCATCTGCCCACTTTTTGACATTCATTCCCAGGTTTCATGTAAACTGTGGTAAACCAGGGTTTTTGTGAATAAGGCTCTGTGGCATTCTTCCAGAATGAGACCCCTTCTCATCAGCTCAGGGCTAAGTTCCACAGAACTGCCTTTTCTCAAACAGGTGCAGAAAGCCCGTTCAGGTCTTGCAGTCTATCGGGAGAGCTTCCAAGCTGTTTCCTCCGCCATGACCCTCCATGTGTGTTCTCAGTGCTTATCAGAAGCAATCTCAGTGTGACTGGAGTTAGTGGGTGGGGCTTCTTGCCCATTTTGTGGTGCAGATGTTGCCTTGGTTACTGCAGGAGAGGCATCCAAATTTGAGTGCAGAAAGTTCTATAGATGGGCTCATGAAGCGTTCACATAAGGAAGCTCCGGTTTCTCATTGGTGATAAAACAGGTCATTCTGATGCTAACAGTTCTTGAACCCTCTCTATGGGCCTGACACCATGCTAGACCAGGCACACATCAGTGAGCAGGACATGGACACCTCAGAACCTTCCATCCCTTAGCTTATTTTAGGCACCAAGTGACGTGAAACACATAGAAATGTCCATTAAGTGCACAATTAATATTCAAATATAAGGCCTCATTTCATCGGCCAGCCGCAATGGTTCATGTCCAAGAAAGTCACTATTTGACAACCTTATCTCCATTGTTGTTGAATGAATGCTCCTCTTCCATTCTCCTCTGACTAACCCCAGGATCCCAGCATGTGTTCCCTCCAGGGACTAAGAAGCTATGAAAAAGCAGAGCCTGAGCATCCCGGGGCTTTCATTGGGAGATATAGATGTGAGGACTTCAAGGAAGCATACAGGAAATTTGGTAATTTAAACAGAGGACTGCAAGACACAGACTCTTGAGGAAGAGCTTTTAGGGAAGCCCAAGGCCAACAGAATAAGGACTAGCAAAGGCTATGAAGTCTCCAGCACCCGTAGCTAGAAAAAACTTTACGTAAATATAAACTCCTTATCACATTCTCATAAATACTTACGCCAGAGGCCTCTTTTCCTCAGCAAATGACAAGCTATATCAAAAGGCAAAACCCAAAACAAAATAAAAATACAAAAACTTAGTCTGCAAAAACAACGTGAGCATCAGAACCAGACTGAGCCATGGCCCTGATGCAGGAATGAGCAGATGGGGATGTAAATAATTATGAGTACTATGTCAGGAGCGCTAGTGGCAAAGGCAGAAAGCGTGAGAGAACAAATGGGGACTGTAAGTAGAGTGAAGGAAATTCTGAGTCTGAAGAATTTGCTACAAATGCTACAGATAAAAAACACTGTGACGGAAACAAAGAATGCTCATCAGTGAGCATCACTGATGCTCCAGTGATCCAACACAGCTGAAGAGAGAATCAGTGAACTTGAAGACAGGTCAATGGCAATGTCATAAATTAAAATTCAAAGAGAATAAAGAATTTTTAAAAAAAGAACCGAACATTCTTTATTGAGGATGGGAAAATTTCTAAAGGTATACATATTTGTAATTGGAATACCAAAGGAGGAAATGTTAATGTTAATGACAGACTCAAAACCACACATACTAGAAGCTCAGACAACACAAAGCAGAATAAACATAAGATGAAGAAGAGGAGAGAAGAAGAAAGAGGTGGAGAAGGGAGAAAAAGAAAAACTACACACAAGCATATCATTGTCAAACTAAACAATCAAAGATAAAGAGAAAATTTTGAAAGAAGCCACAGAGAAGAACAAGGATAATAATTACAGCTGATATCTTATTGAAAATCATACAAGCAAGATATGAGGGGAGTAAAATATTTAAATTGTTAAGAGAAAAAAACTAGAATCCTATAACCAATGAAATTAATCCTTAAAAATGAAGAAAACATAAAGATTTTCTCAGACCTCCCCCAAAAAATTTCTAAGAGAATGTATCACTGGCAGATCTGCCATTAAAGAAAGTATTAAGGTAGTTCTTCAAGATGGAATATGATATAAATCAGAAACATGAATCTCCACAAGAGAAGAGAGCCAGGGAAGGAATAAATGAAGGTAAAATGTATTGGGTGATTACAGTATTTGCATAAATTAAGTGACAGCAATATCACAAGGGATGGTAGGGAGAAATCAAGAATTCTCTGCTAGAAGGTGCCTGCACTCCACATGTCGTGGAATCGTGTTCTTTGTAGACGGACTTAGCTTAGTTAAAATGATATTGTGAATTCTATGAGAGTCACTATTTTTTAATTTGTAGTCCTGCCTGGATTGGGCTGCTGTAGTTTCCCGCTGATCTTAATCACGGGGCATGGTAATACTAGAGACGCCCCAGTGGATCTCCTGAATTCCATGTACACTCGTCCTTACCTCCACTGTGGAGTAGTAGACTGATTTCATCTTGATAGTCGGGGTGAGTCACCCCAGCCAACACTGCAGCTCCCTTCTTAGCCTGTTGACTTAGAGGTAGGAGGAGCCCAAAGTGTCCAGGTGGCAACCATAACTTCCAACTTAACAGAATCATTATTGTGTCTCCCGGTGGCAGCATTCCTCACTCTGGAACTAAAACCTCTAGGCCAACAGAACATAATGTTGTGGGAACAGGAAGCAAAAAATATGCTAGTGGGTCACGAGGGGTGATGGTGAGTGGTGCCACTTCGCTTCTACCCCTTGATTCCTGGACCTGTGAATCCTGGCTATGGGAGAAATAGTACCATACCTTGGCTGCTGTTTCAGAGCATACACGACCTTCTGGAGAACTTTGCCCCACGCTGCAAAGTATTGTCACCTACTTGGCACTGTAATTATGACTTTGAAAGGCCATTCCACCATTCTATTAATCCAACTGCTTCAGGATGATGGGGGAACATGGCAAGACCACTGAATTCTATGAGCAAGAGCCCACTGCCACACTTCTTTAGCCATAAAGTGAGTGACTTGGTCAGAGGCAATGCTGTGTGGAATACCATGACGGTGGATAAGGCATTTCGTGAGTCCACGGATGGTATTCTTGGCAGAAGCATTGAGTGCAGGATAGGAAAAGGCATAGACAGAGTAAGTGTCTATTCCACTGTGGACTAACCTCTGCCCTTTCCATGATACAAGAGGTCCAATGTAATCAACCTGCCACAAGGTAGCTGGCTGATCACCCAGAGGAATGGTGCCATATTGAGGGCTCAGCGTTGATCTCTGCTGCTGGCAAACTGGGCACTCAGCAGTGGCGGTATCCAGGTCAGCCTTGGTGAGTGGAAGTCTGTGTTGCTGAGCCCATGTGTAACCTCCATCCCTGCCACCATGGCCACTTTGTTCATGAGCTCATTGGGCGATGACAGAGCTGGCTGGGGAAAGAGGCTGAGTGGTGTCCACAGAGCAAGTCATCCTATCCACTTGATTATTAAAATCCCTCTTGGCTGAGGTCACCCTTTGGGGGAGCACTCACATGAGATACAAACATCTTCACAGTTTTTGACCACTCCAAGTGGTTTATCCACATACCTCTTCCTCAAATTCCTTTGTCACCAATTTTCCAATCATGCTGCTTCCATGTCCCTGACCTTCCAGCCAAATCACTGGCTACAGCCCATGAATCAGTATATAATCACACATCTGCCCATGTCTCCTTCCATGTAAGTGCACAACCAGGTGCACTGCTCAAAGTTCTGTCCACTGGCAAGATTTCCCCTCACGACTGTCCTTCATGGATGTCCTAGAAAGGGGCTGTAGTGCTGCAGCTGTCCACTTTTGGGTGGTGCCTGCATATCATGCAGAACCATCTGTGAACAAGGCCCTAGTCTTCTCTTCCTCTGTCAACTGATCACAGGGAACCCCCCATGAGGTCATCAGTGCAGGCTGGGGGAGAGAAGGCAGAGTGGCAGGAGTGGGGACCATGGGCATTTGAGCCATCTCCTCATGTAACTTACTTATGCCTTCAGGACCTGCTCGAGCCCGATCATGTATATACCACTTCCACATGATGATGAAATGCTGCTGTACACAACCCACTTTATGGCTAGATGGGTCAGAAAGCACCCACTTCATGATCGGCAGTTCAGTTCACATGGTGATTTAATGGCCCATAGTCAAACATTCAGTTTCTACCAAAGCCCAGTAACAGGTCAAGAGCTGCCTCTCAAAAGGAGAGCAGTTATCTTAGACGATGGCAGGACCTTGCTCCAAAATCCTAAAGGCCTCTGCTGTGATTCACCTATGGGGGCCTTCCAAAGGCTCCAGACCACATCCCTGTCTGCCAGTGACACCTCAAGCACCATCGGATGTGCTGGGTCATATGGCCCAAGTGGCACAGCAGCCTGGACCTTGTGCTCTGTACTCCTCTCAAAACTGGCAGCCTTTTGGGTCATTCAATAGTTGAGCCAGAGTAATGCACCCAAATGACGAATGTGTTGCCTCCAAAATCCAAACAGGCCCACTAGGCATTGTGCCTGTTTCTTGGGTGTAGGAGGGGCCAAATCCAGCAACTTACCTTCACCTTGGAAGGACTATCTCAACAGTCCCCACACCACTGGACCCCTAGAGATCTTACTGGGGTAGAAATTCCCTGCATTTTAATTGGATTCATTTCCCATCCTCTGGCACACAAATGTCTCACAACAAGTCCAGTGTGTTTCCTGCTTCCTGCTCATTGGATCCAATCAGCATATGCCATCAATGAAATGGACCAGCGTGATATTTTGTGGAAGCAAAAAGTAATCAGGATCTCTTCAAACAAGATTATGGCACAGGCTGGGCATGGTGGCTCATGCCGGTAATCCCAGCACTTTGGGAGGCCAAGGCGAGTGGATGACCTGAGGTCAGGAGTTTAAGACCAGCCTGACCAATATGGTGAAAACCCATCTCTACTAAAAATACAAAGAATTAGCCTGGCATGGTGGTGGGTGCCTATAATCCCAGCTACTAGGGAGGCTGAGGCTGAAGAATCACTTGAACCCAGGACGTGGAGGTTGCAGTGAGTGGAGATTATGCCACTGTACTCTAGCCTGGATGACAGAGCAATATTCCATTTCAAAAATAAAAATAAAAATAAATAATTGTGACACAAAGCTGGAGAGTTGATATACCCCTGAGGTAGGACAGTAAAAATCATATTTAGGCCTCATATTGCTGGCCTTGCTAGCTGAAGGCAAATTGCTTCTGGTGGATCTTATGGACAGGAATGGAGAAACAGGCATTGGCCAAGTCAATGGCTGTTTACCAGGTACCAGGAGATGTGTTAATTTGCTCAGGCAATGAAACCACATCTGGTACAGGAGCTACAATTGGAGTTACCACTTGGTTGAGCTTACGGTAATCCATTGTCATTCTCCAAGGTCCATCTCTCTTCTGTACAGGCCAAATGGGAGAGTCGAATGGGAATGTGGTGGGAATCACCACCGCTGCGTCTTTCAAGTCTTTCATGGTGGCATTAACTTCCACAGGCCCTTCAGGGATGCGGCATTGTTTTTGATTTACATTTTTCTAGGTAGAGGCAGCTCTAATGTCTTCCATTTGGCCTTTCCCACCATATTAGACTTCACCGTATCAGTCAGGGAGCCAGTGTGGGGGTTCTGCTGATGGCAGCATGGGTCAGAAAAGGGATGTTGCCACTGCTGGTGATGGGGGAGCTGTTCCTGCTGGCAAAAAAAGTTCATCAGAGTTTACAAACTCAGTGTCCCCAGCTGCTTCATGGTCCTCCCACGCGTCCCCATTCCAAGTTGCAGGGTCCCATTCTTTTCCAATCCATGCCCTCGCTTTAACAGTAGACACCTGGTGAGGCTGTGCATGCACCTTTTGTTGCAGGTCAGCCACTCTCGTGTTAAGAGCTTGTGTCTGATTTTTCACAATTTCAGCTTTCTGTACAGGAGATAAGACTCTGACTCAGGATAATCTTAGAAGATTTGAGGCTCAATATCTGCTTCTGAAGCTGGGATATAGGATCCCCCAAGTTCATCATTTTCTTTCATCACTTTGTCTAGTGAAATCAGGAGCAACCAACCAGCTTCATTAAGTTCCTTGGTTCTCCACATATGGTCAAAGATGTTACGTATAGAGTCATAAATCCTTGCCTCTAATGAACAGTGAATCAAGAGTGTTAAATGCATTTATTTTGCATAGCTCTCTAAACAGTTGATGCCAAGGACTATCAGTGTTTTCCATATTATTAGAAGTAGAGTCCTTAGCATGTTTGCATCTAATCATATTAAGCAGACAGCTTCAGAAAACCCCAAAACCAATGAAAGAACTCTATCCTTAATATTCTGTTCCTCTCAAACCACTGCACTCCTGGTACCAAAATCTGTATTCATCAGCATTCTCTCGAGGGACAGAACTTATAGGATATACACATATACCTGTATATGTATATATATGGGAGTTTAGTAGTAGTATCTCACACAATCACAAGACCCCGCAATGGGCTGTCTGCAAGCTAAAGAGTGAGGAAGCCAGTCCAAGTCCCAAAGCTGAAGAACTTGGAGTAGTCCAGTGTTCGAGGGCAGGAAGCATCCAGCACAGGAGAAAGATGTAGGCTGGGAGGCTAAGCCAGTCTAGCCTTTTCATGCTTTTCTGCCTGCTTCATATTCTAGCTATGCTGGCAGCTGATTAGATGCTGCCCACCCAGACTAAGGGTGGGTCTGCCTCTCCCAGTCACTGACTCAAATGTCAATCTTCTTTGGCAGCACCCTCACAGACACACTCAGGGTCAATACTTTGCATCCTTCAATCCAATCAAGTTGACACTCAGCATTAACCATCACACAAGCTAAAAGAAAGCTGGAGTGGCTGTATTAATTTCAAAGTTGATTTCAGAACAAGGACACTTATTGAGGATAAAATTAACTACACTATACACTGACAAAGAGACCAATTCTCCAAGAAGAAAAGATAACTCTCAATGATCATAAATCCTAACAACAGAGTATGAAAACATGTGATGCAAACACTGAAAGAACTGAAGGAAAGATAGATAATTTCACTGCTATCGTTGGAGGCTTCAGTGACCACCTGTCAGTAGATCAAGAAAGGCAGAAGATCAATAAGGACACGGTTGACCTGAACAGCACTAATCATTAACTTTTTCTAATTAATGTTAATAGAATATTCCATCCAACAACCATAGAACACACATCCTTCTCAAACTCAAATGGAACATTCACCAATATAGACAACATCCTGGGCCACAGAATACACATTAACAAACTTAAAAGACAAGAAATTATACAAATATACAAAGTATATTCTCAAATGACAATGGAATTAAACTGGAAATCAATAACAGAAACATAACATACCCAAATATTTAGGAATTATACAATGGACAATTAAATAGTGTAAAGGCCCCAAGATTCTCAAAATAAATCTTAAAAAACTTTCAATAACTTGAAAATAGAAGAATAACTTTCACTTTCAAAATCTGTGAGATGCAGAAAAGCAGTGCTTACAGATAAATTTATGACATTAAATGAATCTATCTGGAAAAAAAACAAAAGAACTAAAAATCAATATTCTGAGCTTTCACTTCAAGAAACCAGAAAAGAAGAATAATGTAAGCCTAAAGCAAGAAGAAAAGAAACATGGAAATTAGAGCAGAAATTAATAAAATTGAAAACAGGAAAATAACAGCAAAAAATCATGGAGAACATAAACTGATTCTTTGAAAAGATCAGCAAAATGGATAAGCCACTAGCCAGTACAAGCAAGGAAAAAAGAGAGAAAAGACAAATTACTATGATCAGAAATAAGAGGGGGGGTTATTATCACTAATTTCATGGACATTAAAAGTACAATAAAAATAGTATGAACAACTCAATGCCCTAAAATCTGGTAATTTAGATGGAGCTGACTTTCTTGAAAGAAAAAAAACTACCGCAATTCACACAAGGAAAAATGGATAGCCTTGTAATTCTATACTTATTACAGTAAATGCATCAATAATTGATATGGCTTGGCTGCGTCCCCACTCAAATCTCATCTTGAATTACAACTCCCATAAGGGAATCAGTGGGGGATAATTGAATCGGGGGGCAGTTTCCTTCATACTGTTCTCATGGTAGTGAATAAGTCTCATGAGATCTGATGATTTCATAAGGGGAAACCCCTTTCACTTGGTTCTCATTTCTCTTTGCCTGGCCACCATGTAAGACATGCCTTTGCTCTTCCTCCCCTTTCGCCATGATTGTGAGGCCTCCTCAGACATGTGGAACTGTGAGCCCATTAAGCCTCTTTTTCTTTATAAATTACCTAGTCTCAGGTATGCCCTTAGCAGCAGCATGATAATGGACTGTTAAGCAATAGTTAATAAACTTCCAAAAGTTATCAGACTCAATTGATTTTACCAGTGCATTCTTCCAAATATTTAAGGAAGAAAAGATACCAATTCTCTACGATTTTCTCCTAAATATAGAAGCAGAAAGGAACACTTTCTACCTCATTCTATGAAGCCAGGATGACGCTTATACTAAAATGTGATAGATAGTTCAAGAAAGAAAAACTATAACCCAACGTCTCTTACAATCACAGATACAAAAGTCCTAAATAAAACAATAGCTAATCAAATCCAATAGTGCATACAAAGAATTGTACATCAAACCCCAACAGGATTTATTCCAGGTATGCTTATCTGGTTCAACATTTGAAATATCAATCAATAGGATAAGTAAGAAAAATCATACATTATAAAAATTGATACATAAAAAGCAGTTGAAAGAACCCAAAACAAATTTATAATAAAAATCTCAGCAAACTATGAATAAAGAAAAACGTCCACCGTGTGATTAGAAAGAAATAAATCTACATAAACCCTACAGGTAACATCATATTTGTAAGACAAACACAGGATGCTTTTCTTCTATGATCAAGAAAAAGGCAAGGATGCCCTCTCTCACCATGCCTATTAAACGTTGCACTGGAAGCCCTAGCTAGCACAATAAGACAGAAAATTGAATAAAAATTATGTGGATTGGAAAAAGAAATAAATAAAACTGTCTCTATTTGAAGATGATGTGATTGTTTATTTAGAAAATCCTCCTAAATCAGCCAAGAAACTCACAAAACAAATCAGTGAGGATAGCAAGGTTGTAGAATGCAGAGTTAGTAAACAAAAATCAAATGCTGTCTTACATTTCAGCAACAAACAAGTAACATTTGAAGTTTAAAAGAATGCTATTTAAATAGTACCAAACACAAAAGGAACACAGAGGTAAAAGTCTATCAAAATCGGTACAGAGTCTATGCGTAAAAGTCTTTAAAAACAGACCAAAAAAATCAAATAAGATCTAAATAAATGGAGGGATAATCTATGTCCATGGATTGAAAATCTCAATAATGTTAAGAGTCCATTTTAAAAATTTCTTTGACCTATACATTCTACAAATTTGCAATCAAAATCCCAGCAAGCCATTTTGTATAGTGCCAGACTGACTCTGAATTTATATGGAAAGAAGACCTAAAATAGGCAAAATAATACCAAAGAACAGAGTTAGAGGACTTACAGTTCCCAATTTCAAGAGCTGGATAGGGCTACGGTAATCAAGACAGCATGTTATTGGCAGAAAAGTAAGCACATAGGTCAATGAAACAGAGCAGAGCCCACAAATAAACACAAATGTAGTCCACTGATCTTCAACAAAGGAGCAAAAGCAGCTCAGTAGATAAGTAATTGCCTTTTTTATCAAAAGGAGTTGGGAAAATTGGACATCCATATGCCAAAAAAAAAGGGGGGGGGACATTGGCACAGACTTTAAACCTTTCAAAAAAATTAATCCAAGCTACATCATAGTCCTAAGGGTAAAATACAAATCTATAAGTCTTCCTGAAGAAAATACAAGATCTTGGGTTTGGTGATGTGTTTTAAAATATAACACTAATATCCCATTCATGAAAGAAAAATATTGCACTTCAGGAAAATTAAACAATTGTCCCCTATAAAAGATGCTGTTAAAAGAATAAAAATCCACAGTCTTGGAGCATATATTTGCAAAACACATATCAGAAAAAGGATTTGAATCCAAAGTCTATAAATCACTTCATACTCATCAATAAGAAAACTATCAACATGACTTTAAAATAGGGAGAAGATCTGAACAGACATCTCACCAAAGAAGATATATAATTGGAACATAAGCGTATAGCAAGATGCTCAATCTCATTCGTCATCAGAGAATTGCAAATCAAAACAAAGCAGAGTAGCATCACACACCTAATAGAATGGTTAAAATGAAAAAAAGAAAAATGACAATACCAAATGCTGACAAGAATGTGGAGCAACAGGAAATCTCATTCATTGCTAATGGCAATGCAAAATGATATAGCCGTTTAGAAGACAGTTTGATAGTTTCCTACAAAACTAAACACAGTCTTACCAAATGATTCGGCAGTTGCAAAATATACTCTGGTCTATGTATACAATGGAGTACTTTCCAGCGGTAAAACAACAAGAACTATCAAACCATGGAAAGACGTGAGTGAAACTTAAATGCATATCATTAAGTGAAAGAGGCCAGTCTGAAAGAGCTACCTGTTATGTGATTCCAGCTACATGACATTCTGGAAAAGGCAAAACTGTAGAAACAGCAAAAAGATCAACGTTTGCCAGGGTTTGGGGTGGAGGGTAGAGTGACGGGGAGTACATGAAGCATAGGAGATTTTTAGGACAATAAAACTAGCGTGTATGATACTGTAATGATGAACACAAAAAATGTAAGCTTTTGGTAAAGCCCATATAACTTTATAGTAAACTTTAGTTCATCCAAACTTTTAAAATGGGATGTGATGAGGTTTGTACTTTCCACCTAGAAGTTTCTCCAAAAAAACTGATTATCTCAGTCTAATTGTGAGGGAAACATACAAATATCAATTGGGGAACATTCTACAAATAGGTAGCCAATGGTTTTCAAAACTCTTAAGGTCATAACAAAATAAATACCCAATAAATATTCTGTGACATATCTTCACAACCAAGAAAAACCCAAGTTGAGTTTAGCCAAGTTAACTGCCTGCTAAACAAAACAAAAATAACAGTACTCTGTGAGGGCACATAATCAAATTCAGAGTCAACATATGGAGAAGCAGGAAAATGGGACCGTGACAGAGACTGACCCAGAAGTTGGCAGAGGCAAGGATTTAAAGACATGTTGTAACAATGGTCGTGAGCATAAATGAAGATATGCTCTCAAATGAATAAATATATAGGAAAATCATCTCAGCACAGACATAGAAATGGAAATTCTAAAACTAAAAAATACTTTAAAGAATCAGTTGATGATTTTAATAGCAGATTCCATAAGGCATAAAAATCAGTGAACTTGAAGATAAATCAATACAAATGATCAATCTGAAGAACAGAGAGAAAGAAATTGAAAACATCAACTTTAGAGTCAAGATAATCATTGAACATGAAGACAGATTCATGTAAAGAAAAACAGAAATAGTTTTACTGCAGCCAGACTTCTGAAAACTCCAGTTAAAGAGAAAACCTTGAAAGCATACGTGGTACATTACATATGGAGGAACAGTGATTTGAAAGGCCACTGTGACAAAGGAACGATACATTTAAAGTGCTCAACAAAAAAACAAATACTGTCAACCCAGAATTCTACACTCAGAGAGACCATGTTTCAGGGATGAAGACAAAACATAGTCCCCAATAAAACACACTGAGAACGTGTTGGCATCAAACTGAACTACACACAGTGCTGAAGAAGTGCTTCTGGTTAAGAAAAATAATACCAGAAGGACACTCCATTTCTCCAGCAGGGAATGAAAAGCACCAGAAATAGTAAACATGAGGGTAATCACAAGCCTATCTTTTGTCTTAATTCACTTCAAATACCCACCTTTTTAAATAAAAAATTATGAATGAGTCATGGGTTTTCTAATGTATGTAGATATAATTTATATAAAAATTATACTATAAAGGTAGGTGGCTGAGGTGGGTGGACTAAATGGCCGCAGAGCTTCTACATTTCACTTGAAGTAGTGCAAGATTAATGCTAAGAAAGCCGCTAAGCGTCTTCTCAGATGTGTAAGATGCACATTGTAACCCCTACAACTATTATGAAAGTAATAATGCAAAGAGGTGCAGTTGGAATGCAAATTAAAAGGAAACACCAAAAATATTTAATTATCATAACACAGAGGAGATGAAAATAAGTCTAAACAGAATGTATAAATAACAGTAAAATGTTAACCCCAAATCCATGTACGTGAATGATATTAAATGTGAGCGGATGAACACCGCAGCGCAAAGGCTGTGTGCACAAGACGTCCCTTCTGTGGGAGACAAACAGAAAAACTGAAGCCAGTCATTGGTTGTCTTCAAATACCCTGGTGTCTAAAGTCATGATCAATGGCTCATGTGTTCTACCGGTTTTTCAAGTTGTATGGGGAAAGTTTATCCTGGGTAGATTTCACCCCCTCCTTCAGCAGAGAGAGGCCCTGGAGATCCAGGAGCTGAGAAGGGAAGCAGAGCAGGGAGGCTGGTGGTGCCCAGCGCACTCCTCCAGAGCAGGGGCCGGGGGCGGTGCAGGTGGGAGGGGCTGTGCCTGAGAGGAAGATGGCCTGGACCGGTGTCACCGAGCCTTGGGGGATATGGGCTCTTCCTTGAACAAGATGAGCATGGGAATCACTGAGAATACCTAACCCTAGAAAATCCACCGAATCCCATAGGTCTGGGGTGGAATTCCCAAATCTTCAACAGCAGCAGGCATCCAAGCATGGCGCAAATGCACGAGTTGGCAACGTGAGACAGAGGGGTCGGGCGCCTGGAACGTGGACGGCGCTGAGAGCATCCGAGCCCTGAGTGCTGACCCCAAGCTGGGTCCTCACTCACTCACCCCACAGACCCCGAGCTCCACAGCGTCCCCCGAGCACCGCCTACCGCAGGTGCGCCGCCAGAACCAGGCCAAGAGCCCTTCGCGAGGCGCTGCCCCCACAAGGGCACACGTGCTGGGGTCAATCTACTTCCTCACTTCAATAAGCGAAATACCTTGTTGGAGCCCAGATTTAACGGTCTCCCTTGATTAATCTCACCGCAGGCTTCTGCAAGGTGGATTCTAGGCTGCGGAGTGCAGAAAGTCAACCTCTATTTGCTATTTTTCAGGCATAAAATGCCCCTTGCAAAACAAAGGCAGCTGAAGCCTGGGCGTGAGCGCAGTCAGCAGGTCCCCGGGGAGGCCGGGGCAGGGCCTGAGCGCCGCTCCACTTCAGTGCTCGCTCCATTTCATAAATTGATTCTCAAATGGCAATTCATTAAGTTACTTAAATTGTGCACGTGTACCTGCAATTTAAGCAATGCTAAAGTAATCTTCTGTCAATAATCAAATATATTGTATTAGGTTTTCCCTTCTGGCAAAGAGGTAAATAATCCTAAAACAGCCTATTTTAGTCACTTACAGAAAATGGACACAGCCTTTTCTAGGATGCGGGTCATGTGTACACAATACCTTTGATACTGCCAGCTCATAACCGTCCCTAGAAAAGCCAGAGTAATTTACATTCTATCTAATACAAGGGATAAAGGAGAGAAAGGACACATAAAATTGGAAATACTGACCCAGGCCTGAGAGTTGGTTGATGACATTGCTAAACAATTCGATTGCTAAAAGCCAAACAGACCAACCCTGAAGTCAGATACACTGAACTTGGCGTAGGCCGTGAAGAAAATGGCTGTCGTAGGTGGGGTCTGGGCTTGCAGTTCTCTCCCTGGAACCCTGCTGTGAACAGGAGCCCGTGGATGGGGTGATGAGGTGTGGGCTGCTCCGTGGTCCTGCAGGTGATCTGGGTCTCCTGGCGAACCTGTGCTCCTGGGCTGTGGCTTCTCAGTTTCTTTGGATTCCCCCTTGGGTGGGACAGCACGGCGAGCATGGGCTGGAGGTGGGCACTGCTCTCCCCTTTGGTGGGCGAGGCTCTGGTGGAAGAGTTTCCCTTGCAGAGAGGCCTTGTCAAGAAGAACCAAGGGCTCTGGTTATTTCTAAACAGTTCCTTTCTCCTCTCCCAGAAGAAGCAGGAGGGGGAATGTTCTCTGATCTTGACTGTGAAGACCTGTCAAGCTTCTTCCGGTAAAATCCACAGAAGTGTGTGAGGTTTCCCTAGGACAGGACCCTGGAGGGTTTACGCCTCAGACCCGTCCACATCGAACCCGCAGCAACTGGTCCAGGATGGCTCCGGTTTCTGGCCCTGCACTGGGGCGCTGGCTCCTATGGAGGGTCCTTCCTCGGTGGCGACGCTGTGACCTGTCTGTGGCTCCGAGTGGGCCAGCCCTGGGCTTTGACTTCTCTGAGGGATCTAAGAAGAATTGTCAACTTTCAGTTCACTCAGCTTTTCCCCCCAAAAATGCTAGAGGACTCCCAAATCTCTCCTGCCAGACCAGAAGCCACAAGTCTGAATCTTGCTACCTTTAAGAAAATGAACACAGCCTCCAGGACTTTATAAAGAGGACAGAATTTCCGGCTCAGGGGTGTGGCCTGAACCCCTTCCCACTCGGGGGATTGCATGCAGGGGAGGGGCAGGCCCTCTTCACATTACAGGAGACTGAGAGAGCAGGTGCCTTGGTTAATGCCTCCCAGGTGTGGCTTCTGACAGGTGGGTCTGCCAGGTATGACCCCGAAGCTGTATCATGAAGAGGTGAGGCTTGGGCCCTGGACCCTTGGGCACTAATCGCTGGGGTTACATCTTACACTGAGTGCCCAGGGTTTCGGGGGCTTCACCAGCACATGTGCCCGGGTTTCTTTCTTGATCTCTGAGGCTCACCTTCCTTCTCCAGCCATCTGGTCCATCCCAAGTGCTAGCTTATGCCTATTCAGCAAATTCTCTTCTTCCTCAATTCAGATTCAGGTACAGTGCTTTGCAAGCCAGCCCTTAATTGACATCTACTCTTTACTTTTTTAATTTCAACTTTTATTTAGATTCGGGGGTACTTGTGCAGATTTGTCACATGGTTATATCCCATGGACCTCTTTCTATCCTGAGTCTTCAAAAAGTGTCACGAGTCATGACTGGACACAGCTAAGAGACAGAGGCAGCTAATTTCTTGAGCATCTATTAATGTCCAACACTGGCATTGATTCCTGTGGGCTCTGAGCAGCTCACCTTCCGGGATGGCTCCATCTCCTGGGATGTGAGGAGAGCTAAGGATGGCATCTTCCCAGGGCTGCCAGCACCTTAGAGAGCCCAGGAGAGGCAGAGCAGAGCGGGTTACGTGTGGCCAATGGCTTTTGACATCTGTGATGAGGGTGGATAGCAGACATGGGAAATGATTCTGATTGTTTTAATCATTGTTAGTCTGAAATCATTCCACCACAGACAGCTTGTTCGCCTGCTCCAGACAAAACTAAAAAATGACTCATCTTCCACATGGCAAAAGAGGACAAAGGTT
The DNA here is from genome assembly GCA_036589455.1 of Ateles fusciceps. Classification (NCBI taxonomy): domain Eukaryota; kingdom Metazoa; phylum Chordata; class Mammalia; order Primates; family Atelidae; genus Ateles; species Ateles fusciceps. The sequence continues at coordinate 8,331,817 of JAZHEH010000586.1, forward strand.
ACATCAGGAAACTCTGCTTTCCCTTGAGGACAGTGGCATCCCCCAGAATCCTCGCACTCCTGGCCCCTGGCACCAGCCCCAGCATCCCAGCCACTCCCACATTGCCCTGGCCACGTCTGGCTCCTTGCCCTGTGGCGCGCACACCATATGCTCATTAAAGGTCTCTTTGTACTTCATCCCACTAAGCAATGATTAAGAAAACAACAGCAGCATGTACATACTAAGCAGGAAAAGACTTAAGCTGCTTGTCTTAGCTAATTGTTCCCTTGAATTCCTTAAAGTCCATGTTTTTGCCTGGCTTTTATTTTTTTTATTTTTATTTTTTTTTTCATTTTTATTTTACTTTAGGTGCATACTATACCTATATCTGGCATTTCTCCCCATGTTATCCCTCCCCTCCCTCCCCACTCCCTACTGTCTCTCCCCTAACCCGCCCAAATGCCCCCAGTGTGTGATGCTCCTCTCCCTGAGTCCACATGTTCTCATTGTTCAACATCCACCTATGAGTGGCTTTCTGTTCTTGGGTCAGTTTGCTGAGAATGATGGTTTCCAGATTCATCCAAGTCCCTACAAAGGACACGAACTCATCGTTTTTTATGGCTGCGTAGTATTCCATGGTGTATATGTACCACATTTTCTTTGTCCAGTCTATCATTGATGGTCATTTGGGTTGGTTCCAGGTCTTTGCTATTGTACACAGGGCTGCAATGAACATACGTGTGCATATGTCTTTATAGTAGAACGATTTACAGTTCTTTGGGTATATACCCAATAGTGGGATTGCTGGGTTAAATGAAATTTCTATTTCTAGATCCTTGAGAAATCGTCACACTGTCTTCCACAATGGCTGAACTAATTTACACTCCCACCAACTGTGTAAGAGTGTTCTTATTTCTCCACATCCTCTCCTGCATCTGTTCTCTCCAGATTTTTTAATAATCGCCATTCTAACTGATGTGAGATGGTATCTAATGTGGTTTTAATTTGCATTTCTCTAATGATCAGTGATGATGAGCATTTTTTCATGTTTGTTGGCCTCATATATGTCATTCTCAGCAAACTGACACAAGAACAGAAAATCAAACACCGCATGTTCTCACTCATAGGTGGGTGTTGAACAATGAGAACACATGGACACAGGGAGGGGAGCATCACACACTGGGGTCTGCTGGGGAAAATAGGGAAGGGACAGTGGGGGGCTGTGGAGTTGGGGGAGAGATCGCATGGGGAGAAATGCCAGACATAGGTGATGGGAGGAAGGCAGCACATCACACTGCCATGTGTGTACCTATGCAACAATCTTGCATGCTCTTCCTATGTACCCCAAAACCTAAAATGCAATAAAAAATATATATATATATGTCTTCTTTTGAAAAGTGTCTGTTCATATCCTTCTCCCACTTTTGAATGGGGTTGTTTGTTTTTCTTGTATATCTGTTTTCATTCTTTGTAGATTCTGGATATTAGCCCTTTGTCAGATGGGTAGATTGCAAAAATTTTTTCCCATTCTGTTGGTTGCCGGTTCACTCTAATGATGGTTTATTTTGCTGTACAGAAGCTCTGAATTTTAATTAGATCCCATTTGTCTATCTTGGCTTTTGCTGCCATTGCTTATGGTGTTTTAGTCATGAAGTCCTTGCCTAATTTCTGCTTGACTTTTGTGAGCCTTTGTACCCTTAACCATCGGCACTAACAAGGTGTATTTCAAATTACTAAGAGAGAGAAAACCTCGTTAAGAACCAGAACCACGTCTGTAACCTCTCCTGGGTTTCTGCCCTCCCTGTGTAAAATACCAGGAAGATGACGGGTCACTGCAGGGTCTGCAGAGCTCCCACCCAGCACTAAGGTGCTGTCCGTGGCCTGGAGAGAGCTGGACAGGAAAATCCTGATGCGCAAATCGGCTGCTGACCTGGGCTAAGCTGATGCAGCTGTGCCTCCGTCGGCCCTCCAAGCCCTGCTCACAGGTCCACAGGGGCCCAGAATGTGCTGGAGGTGACATCTGAAGCTACATGCCCTGGTCCCCACCCGCCCACAGTGTGTTCCCTGCCTGTTCCTGACTTGTTTTTGACTCTAGTGACCCTTGGCATGGTAAACAACATTTATATATAAAAAGTCCCTGATTTATTTATTTTCATTCAAGTAGACAAAGGAATATACAGTTTGCGTTCATTCCATAGTCCCATGACCTCTGATGTTCTAAAATGCCCATCTGGGCTGTGCCCTTCTGATATTCTGATCCCTAATTGCTGAGAAGCAGTTGCGTGACCATTTGAGCTGTGGTAAACAGCGGCAGACACAGTTGGACAGAAGGAAAACGCGAAGTGGTAGGAGTGGTTATCTGTGGAGAAATATTTTGTGACACTAGTGATATTTTGAGTTACTTTTTCCTTCCACTCCTTTCCATTTTCCAAGTTTTCTTCAATGAGTTACTTCAGAATTACTTTAGAACAATAATATTTTATCATGACATTTTCTTTTGAAATGAATTTTCTTTTGAAAACAGCCTATTCTTACATGCAAAATAAATATTTCTTGGTCCAACTATATCGAATCTAGTTTTATGTACTAAGGAGTTTCAGAGACTTTCTCTTAAGACTACAGCTTTGGAAAATCTGCCCCCATCCCAAAGCCTTCATCTGAGTTCCTGAAAAGTGCTGCTGGCTTCGATGAGGCATATCTAACTTTTATATATATGTATATATATATATATATATATATATATATATATATATATAAACTAATACTTAGTCAAGAAGTGTAAAGGCCTCAGTTTCTCTGATTATATGTTTTTGAAAAACCTCAGGACAGGCGCGGTGGCTCATGCCTGTACATCCCAGCACTTTGGGAGGCTCAGGTTGGGTGGATCATGAGATCAGGAGTTTGAGACCATCCGGGCCAACATGGTGAAACCCCATCTCTACTAAAATACAAAAAATTAGCCGGGCATGGCGGTGCACACCTGTAGTCCCAGCTACTCAGGAGGCTGAGGCAGGAGAATCACGTGAACCCAGGAAGCAGAAATTGCAGTGAGCCAAGATTGTGCCACTGCACTCTGGCCTCGAGACAGAGCAAGACTCCGTTCCATTTCAAAAAAAAAAAAACAAAAAAAAACCTCAGAGTTTCTGTAATTTTATCAAAATATGAAATTATCAATGTGCTCTTCCCCCACATTTTCCTGTGACCTACTCCAGGAAAGGCTTCAGCAAGGGGCGCTTCCTGTGCTTTCACTTTGGGCACCAAAATTAAGAAGGCGGGCATGCCGGTGGGGTCCATTGACACCGTCCTTCTGTAAGAATGGAGAGAGTGTGGCCTCCTGGAATGGCTCAGCCTCGATCTCCTGTGTGGCCCGGGGCAGGGCGATCATCCTCTGTGGCCTCCTTCTCCTTACTGTCCTATGTTTTCGGCAGAATTTTGTGAGGCGATATTAGATGTGGTGCACTAGCCCCCAGCGCAGAGCCGGGCACACAGCAAGCACACAGCATACATCAGTGGACCTGAACTTTAAAAGTCATACCTAGGGAGGCGGAGGTTGCAGCGAACCCAGATCGCGCCATTAAACTCCAGCCTGGACAACAAGAGTGAAACTCTGTCTCAAAAAAAAAAAAAAAAAAAAAAGTGGCACCCAGTGTGAGCAGGGCACTGGGCTGGATCCTCCAAGGTGCAGAACCCAAGGTGACTTGACGGAGGAGAACTTGAAGACAGCAGGAAAACCACGCAGACGTCGCGGCTTTCGTGCTCACCATGCACAAGTCCACACGCCCCGGAAATCGTCTTTCTGGATGAAATAACCTTTCCAGAGAGAAGCCTATAATGGGCCCAAGTTCTAAACAACGGCCTTGATGACTAATACGTTTTAGGTAAATCAGCACATTGACTTACTTAGGCCTTGACAAACATTGTTTCTACAGGGAGGTGAATTGTGAGACATCCCAGCCATCTGCCCGGCTGTTGGACACACGTGGACTCCTTCTTGGAGATTTACTTTGGGAGTCCACCCAAGGGGCGTCGAGCCCTCAGCTCAGCTTGGTCAGGTCTTGTCTCCAGGTCCTGCAGGGAGGGGCTGACTCCGTGCCTGTGTTTAGGTGGCAAGCTCAGCATGAGCAGCTGCAATGTATATCTTCAGTATGTATAAATAGGTTGGTTGGTGCGAAGTAGTAATTGCACAGTTAATTTTGCACCACTGTGATATAAACGTATTTAAGCTTAAAGTCATCAAACGGGTGACAAATTAGTCACAAGTTGGTCGTTGCGGACAAAGCTAAAATGGAAGAGAGAACAGGAATCCAGAGATGGAAAAGGGCACCGAAGCCGCCATTCCTTGTTTTCCAGCCTGCAGCCCAGCTCCAGACATGAAGGAAACAAGGAAAAGCCAGGCGCGGCTCAGGTTAGGAGGGTGTGGGGAGCTTCCCAGTCTGGAAGGCCCCGTAAACCAGATCTGAATCAGCAGCCTGCCATCCACAGCCTGGTTTCCTGCTGCCTGCGGGGTTCAGGCACCTCAATTCCTTTTTGTGATATTTTACAAATTAATAGGGTGTATGAGAGTATTTTTTACCTGCACAGAATGTGTAATGACACAGTTGGAGTGTCCATGTTATTCACCACCTTGAGTGTTTATCGTTTCTATGTTGAGGGTATTTCCAGTCCTCTCTTCTGGCTACTTTAAAATAAACCATGCATTGGTGCTCACTGTAGTCACTGTAGTCCACAATCAAACATTAGAACTGACGTCTTCTGTCTAACTGCAAGTTTGCAGCCACCCGCCTCATACTTTCCCCAGCCTTTGGTGTCTTTCATGCTGCTTTCTAACTCCATGAGATCAAGTTGTTAGCTCCCACGCACGAGTGAGAACATGTGGTATTTGTCTGTCGCTTATTTCACTTAACATAATGACCTCCAGTTTCATCTATGTTGCTGAAAATAACATAATTTCATTGTCTTTTGGGGTTTTTTTTGAGACAGAGTCTTGCTTTGTCACCAGACTGGAGTGCAATGGCACCATCTTGGCTCACTGCAACCTCCACCTCTCAGGTTCAAGCGATTCTCCTGCCTGAGGCTCCTGAGTAGCTGGGACTACAGGTGTGTGCCAACAAACCCAGCTATTTTTTTTTTTTTTTTTTTTTTTTAGTAGGGATGGGGTTTCACTGTGTTGACCAGGATGGTCTTGATCTCTTGAGCTTGTGATCTGCCCGCTTTGGCCTCCCAAAGTGCTGGGATTACAGGCATGAGCCACAGTGCCCAACCCAATTTCATTCCTTTTTATGGCCAGTAGTATTCCATTGTAGATGTATTCCTTTTTGTAACTTTTATTTTAGGTTCAGAGATACATGTGAAGGTTTGTTACACAGATAAGCACATGTCATGGGGGTTTGCTGTACATATTATTTCATCACCCAGATATTAAGCCTAGTACCCAGTAGTTACATTTTCTGCTCCTCTCCTTCTTCCCAACCTCCTGACCAAGTAGACCCCAGTATCTGTTGTTTTCTTCTTTGTGTTGATAAGTTCTTATCATTTAGCTCCCACTTATAAGATCAAGTATCAGATCTTGATCATGTGAGAATGTGTGGTATTTTTTTTCTGTTCCTGTGTTAATTTGCTAAGGATAATAGCCTCCAGCTCCATTCATGTCCCTGCAAAAGACAGGATCTCATTGTTTTTCATGGCTGCATAGTATTCCATGGTGATATGTACCATATTTTCTTTATTCAGTCTGTCACCAATGGGCATAACAGGCTAATTCCATGTCTTCACTATTGTGAATAGCGCTGCAATGAACATTTGTATGCATGTGTCTTCATGGTACAATGTTTTACATTCCTCTGGGTATCTACCCAGTAATGAGATTGTCAAGTCCAGTGGTAATTCTGCTTTTAGCTCTTTGAGAAATTGCCATACTACTTTCCACAATGGTTGAACTGATTTATACTCCCACCAACAGTGTATAAGTGTTCCCTTTTCTCCAAAACCTTTCTAGCATCTGTTGTTTGTTTGACATTTTAATAATAGCGATTCTTACTGGTGTGAGAAGGTGCCTCACTGTGGTTCACTGCACATTTCTCTAACGAGCAGTGACAGTGAACTGTGCTCACATGTTTGTTGGCAGCATGCATGTCTTCTTTGGAGAAGTGTCTGTTCATGTCCTTTGCCCACATTTTAATGGGGTTGTTTTTCTCTTGCAAATTTGTTTAAATTTTTTATAGATGCTGAGTATTAGACCTTTATCAGATGCATAGTTTGAAAATATTTTCTCCCATTCTGTGGGTTGTCCATTTATTCTGTTGATAGTTTATTTTGCTGTGCAGAAGTCCTTTAGTTTAATTAGATTCCACTTGTCAATTTCTGCATTTGTTGTGATTGCTTTTGATGTCTTTGTCACGAAATCTTTGTTTCTATGTCCAGGATAGTATTGCCTAGGTTATCTTCCTTGGTTTTTATAGTTTTGGGTTTTATATTTAAGCCTTTAATCCAGCTTGAGTTGCTTTTTGTGTGTGGTATAAAGAAGCCACCCAACGTCAGTCTTTTGCTGTGGCTATGCAGTTATCCCAGGGCCATTTATTGAATAGGGAGTCTTTTCCCCATTGGTTGTTTTTGTCAACTTTGTCGAAGATCAGACACAGATGGTTGTAGATGTGTGCCTTATTTTGAGGCTCTCTATTCTGTTCTATTGGTCTATATGCCTGTTTTTGCACCAATACCATGCTGTTTTGGTTACCATAGCCTTGTAGTATAGTTATTGTAGTATAAGATATATAGTATATATCTTAACCTTTCATCTGTCACATTTGCTAAAATGGCCTCTTTGTATTGGTGGCATTGGCCTGTTAACATTAAGCTGTTTTACGGGTGCAAGTAATTTAAAACCTGGGGTTGTCAAGTCTTCACGCCCCCCACTGCAGCAGTCATAGTATAGTGTGACTTGCTCAGACACTGCTTCGTACCTGCCTTGCAGTCCCTGCTTCTCGATATTATTTAGTTTTCTCGCTCAAGCTCTGTTCTCCCTTCTCCTTCCTCAGTTTCCCTTCTAATCCCTCTCCACAAGGGCTGTGCCTTGAGCCCAGTGGGCGCACACCCACCATGGCAGAAGCCTTCTCCTCCAGGCAGGGACAGGTAAACGCTGCCCAAACGGAGAGTTCAGAAATGCAGGGTTGTTGATGTGGACTGTGGAGGACTACACTGTTCCCTCCAGTTCACCTGCAGCAGTTGCAGTGGGTCTACTGGAGGCACTGGCCTGGAAACGTGAGTCCACAGCTGCGTGGAGGATTCGGATGGAGGAAGAAGCCCCAGCATCTTCTTGGGGCTTTTCTGCATCTTGGCATATGCACTCATCATGAGCTAAAGCAGAATAAAGCGAGACCAAAGCACCAGGCTCTTCCACTGCGGCCGGTGTCTCTAGGCTGCGGGGCCAGAGCTCCTGCTTCAGGGTGACTGATAGAGGGGTTCGAGGTCCCTGGAGTAGAGCTCCCAAGCTCCCAGGAAGTCAGCATTTCTGTCCCCCTCCCCCAGGAGACCCACCCCTCAGAAGGGGCAAATTTAGAAGGAAGGATGGCCCCGCACCATGAGATGACCACAGGCACAGACAAAGAGAACCCTAGGAATTATTCAGGTGCCGATCTTAGAGACAGCATGGCCAGTGTTATTAAAACCTGGGCTCTAAAATCAAACAATTCAAACTCTGCCTCCAACACTACCAGGCTCCTGAACTTGGCAAGTCACCCAGACTCCAGCCTCCTTTTCCTAAGGTGTAGAGAGGGCATCCCAGCATCCCAGCATGACCCCTTCCTCCGGTTGTTAGACACAGCCCGGCACGCATGAGTCATGATGGCTGGAAAGCAAGACTCCTTGGAAGGGGCCAAATGGCCTAAGCGTGTGCCCAGCCATGGGATTTCGATGTTTCGTGTCAACACTGCAGAATGCTGACCTCAAGCCTTTTCATCCAGTTCTGCCACAAGTGCCGAATCTGGGACCACAGAGAGGGTGTGGAAATCACTGGGAATGCAGGACGCCTGCACTGGGGAATCGGACGCTCCGCAAGTACCATCTTTGGGCTTCATCTAAGGGGTAGATGTGGGGCAAAGAGAGTGATGAGATCTTATTTACAGGACAAATCCCTAAATTACTCAGAATATTAGAAAAATACTTGTCTGTTAACCCTTAAAGGTTAACAAAGTTAACCTTTTACAAGAGGATGCATTTCGAAAGACATTAAGGCATACTTAGATTTTGCGCCTGTTAAGGAAAAATCTGTGAAAATATACCCTCTCTTCTTTATGACTTGACTTCCTTTATGACTTTATTACTTCTTTCTTCATGGCTTCAGAAGCCCCTGCACCTTCTTCTACAATTTGCTGCCCATTCTGCAGCTTTCCTCTTGTTTTCTGCTTATAACCTTTATAGCCCTTTCCTGAGCATGTGCCATAATTCTCTCCCCTTTTCTTTATCTTCTTGTTCCTACAAGCTGGCTTGAATAAAGGAGTCATTATCACCAGGCCCACAATGGGTCCAGACAGCCTCAGTTAAGACGCTGTGCAGATGAAACATTGATCAGTTCTCAATAAGTGAGAGTGTTCCCATGGAAAGAGCGCCCCGAAGTTAATGGGTCCACCCATGCACGCCGCAAACGAAGCATTCAGCCGCGCGGAGTCCAGCCTTCGAATTATAATTACGCCCTACAACAATAAGCGTCAGGACTGTTTTTATTTATTGACCACAACCAATGGCCGTCTGTGGGCTACACATTGAAAATTCATTTTACAAATCAGCACCCCAGACAGACTGTTTGCTTTCTTCCAGGGAATGCAGAGAATTAACCCTAGAGTTGCCGCCCGCCCTGGTGTGTCCAGCTCTGCAACAGGAACACAGGTCCTGGGGTCGCTCCTGCTGTGCACTGGGTGCTCCAAGCCGGGAAAGTGCTTCCGGAGCCTCCAGCACAGGCGAGCGGCTGGGAAGGAAGAAGGAGGGTGCTGAGGAGCCATCGCAGGCCCCGCCGCCCTAGCCGAGGCACTCCGGTTGGCGTTTGAAGCTCTGAGCTGTGTAGGAAGCAAAAGCCACACCTGCTGGGACAGGTGACTGCAAAACCTCCCTCACACCCCCAGTGCCTGGGTAACCAAGGATGGCAAACCACCTCCGAACCCACTTGTCTCTGGAACTCGGCTTGAAGATTAATAAATTTAACATTTTTGATGGGTACGTTTAACATGCCAACACCCGGAAGCTCGTCCGGTCCTTAGCTATTCAGCTGCTCTCTGGAGGAAAGAAAGCCGAGTGTCAGCCGCAGTGCCTGTGACAGGCGGTGCTTGAGGGGGAGCTGGCCGGTGGCTGGCCCAGGAAGCTCCAGGAGGATCCTCAGCACCAAAGTGGCCATCTCAAATGGCTGCATCTTCAAAGGTCTCTTGCCCCAGAGAGGGCATCGCCGGCAGCAGAGGGCCCAGGATCCCAGAGCAGCACGGCTTCCACATGCTAAGGCCTCCCTGAAGTCTCACGGAGGGCTTCTGGTGGTCAGGAGTCTCTAATGCCAACTCAGTGCCCCTCAAGGCTGCCTCTCCATCACAGAAGAAAATGGGGGAGCCCAGAAGGAGAGAGGGGTGCACATGAGGCAGGAGCCAGGCAAAGCCCTCTCAGGGAGGCCAGGTCGTGGCTGGCAGGAGCTTCCCCAAAGTCCTAATGGTAGCAGTGGCCTCCAGGAAGCTTTGGGTGATGAGGTTGAAATTCTCAGTGCTGATTTCGCTGACACAGCTTCCAGCTGGCTCTCAACCCTGGCGGCTGCCTATGTCCAGTTTCCTACATTGCAGCCCCTCGGGCTGCGTCTGCTCCTCTGCTAGAACGCTGGCAGATCCATCAGGTTTGTGAGGGGGAAGATTTAACTCAGTTCTGGATCCAAGTCACATTTTTATTGCAGAATTAAACGTCATTTCATGCATTATGGCATAGCAGAGTATTGCGCTGAACACATACGACTCCTCTGAGCAGCTTAAGACTGTGCCTCCACCTCGGAGGTGCAAACAGAGCAATATCCAAGCCCACAGCCACCTCACCTGCAAGCGCCACGGGCACCTCTGGGTCCCTGAGGAGCAGCCAGACTCAGGGCCTTCTGCAGTGAGTTGGGGTTTGTGATGTCCCAAAGGTGAAGACACTTGAGCTGGGGCAGGTACCGAGGCCCCCATGTCCCAGGTAGCTCCATACCTGGACAAGACCACAGGACAAGGGTACCTTGGAACAACTGCTGACCACCCCCACAAGGAACATGTCATCACTGCTCACTGTGAATCCTTTTCTTAGAAGTACACCAGGAAACCTCCAGGCTGGGAGGCTGCCTCCTCTCAGGTAGGACTTGGTCAGTGAAAGGGATGATGGAGTGGGAGGGAGCCAGGTTCCTCCAGGAGCAGTTCTGTGACATGGAGAGGCCAAGCTACACTCGGAGCCTGTGGTTTGCTGCAGTGCCAAAGCGGTGGCCAGTGGCTTTTTCTCAAGTCCCTCATGGAGCCAGGGCTTGGTCACCACACAAGGGCCAGGACTGCCCCTTCCCTGACGTGCTCTCAAGGGTGCCACAGCCCAGGACAGGAGTTCTTAAGGGAGCATCGACCAGTGGATCCCAAGACTCAGACACAGATGGGAGCAACAGCCACTAGCGCTGAGTGGTGTGCTGCAACCCACAGACAGTCAGTGGGAGGACGCTTCACCCTCTGCCTTCCAAATCCCCACGGATGGTCAGAGGGAGGATGCTTCACTCTCTTCCTTCCAAATCCCCACTGATGGTCAGCGGGAGGACACTTCACGCTCTTCCTCCAAATCCCCACGGATGGTCAGTGGGAGGACGCTCACCCTCTGCCTTCCAAATCCCCACGGATGGTCAGCGGGAGGACACTTCACCCTCTTCCTTCAAAATCCCCACGGATGGTCAGCGGGAGGACACTTCACCCTCTGCCTTCCAAATCCCCACGGATGGTCAGCGGGAGGACACTTCACCCTCTTCCTTCCAAATCCCCCACGGATGGTCAGCGGGAGGACGCTTCACCCTCTGCCTTCCAAATCCCTGTGGGATGGTCAGCGGGGAGGACACTTCACCCTCTTCCTTCCAAATCCCCACGGATGGTCAGTGGGAAGACGCTTCAACCTCTGCCTTCCAAATCCCCATGGATGGTCAGCGGGAGGACGCTTCACCCTCTGCCTTCCAAATCCCCACGGATGGTCAGTGGGAGGACGCTTCACCCTCTTCCTTCCAAATCCCCACGGATGGTCAGCGGGAGGACATTTCACCCTCTTCCTTCCAAACCCCCATGAATGGTCAGCGGGAGGACGCTTCACCCTCTTCCTTCCAAATCCCCACGGATGGTCAGTGGGAAGGCACTTCACCCTCCGCCTTCCAAATCCCCATGGATGGTCAGCGGGAGGACACTTCACCCTCTTCCTTCCAAATCCCATGGATGGTCAGCGGGAGGATGCTTCACCCTCTGCCTTCCAAATCCCTGTGGGGATGGTCAGCGGGAGGACACTTCACGCTCTTCCTTCCAAATCCCCATGGATGGTCAGCGGGAGGACACTTCACCCTCTTCCTTCCAAATCCCCACGGATGGTCAGTGGGAAGACGCTTCACCCTCTGCCTTCCAAATCCCCATGGATGGTCAGCGGGAGGACACTTCATGCTCTTCCTTCCAAATCCCCACGGATGGTCAGTGGGAGGACACTTCACCCTCTTCATTCCAAACCCTCATGGATGGTCAGCGGGAGGACACTTCACCCTCTTCCTTCCAAATCCCCACAGATGGTCAGAGGGAGGATGCTTCACTCTCTTCCTTCCAAATCCCCACGGATGGTCAGCGGGAGGACGCTTCACCCTCTGCCTTCCAAATCCCCATGGATGGTCAGCGGGAGGACACTTCACCCTGTGCCTTCCAAATCCCCACAGATGGTCAGCGGGAGGACGCTTCACCCTCTACCTTCCAAATCACTGTGGGATGGTCAGTGGGAGGACACTTCACCCTCTTCCTTCCAAATCCCCATGGATGGTCAGTGGGAGGACGCTTCACCCTCTGCCTTCCAAATCCCCACGGATGGTCAGCGGGAGGACGCTTCACCCTCTGCCTTCCAAATCCCTGTGGGATGGTCAGCGGGAGGACGCTTCACCCTCTGCCTTCCAAATCCCCCCGGATGGTCAGCAGGAGGATGCTTCACCCTCTTCCTTCCAAATCCCCATGGATGGTCAGTGGGAGGACCCTTCACCCTCTTCCTTCCAAATCCCCACGGATGGTCAGTGGGAGGACCCTTCACCCTCTTCCTTCCAAATCCCCACGGATGGTCAGTGGGAGGACCCTTCACCCTCTTCCTTCCAAATCCCCACGGATGGTGAGCGGGAGGACGCCTCACCCTCTTCCTTCCAAATCCCTGTGGGATGGTCAGCGGGAGGACCCTCCACCCTCTTCCTTCCAAATCCCCACGGATGGTCAGTAGGAGGAGACTTCACCCCTTCCCACCAACGCTCTGTCTCATGGAAATGTGTTTAGTCTTACATTTTCAACATTTTCTATTACAAAGGGGATAAAACTTAAAATTTTAATGTATAAATTAGATAATTCTAATGTTTGTTTATATATTAAAGGTTATAAGTAAATCAATTTACTGATCATAAGCTATAAAATACTCCAGAAAATTAGTAAGAATTGGAAAATTAGAGAAAAATAATTTAATGATGCCTCAGAAGAATTTCCAATAAAGGGGGATGATTTTCCCATGGGTTATGAGTTATCACATGATTACCTGTACAACCACACCCTGACCTTACTCCCTCCGGTGTGTGAGACTTTAACGTGAAACATACCTGGGGCACTGGGGGAGGAGGGAGCACTTGGGTTTCCAGCATTTTCTAGCTTTGGTAACTTGGAGGAAAGGGCATGGTGAGACAGATGAAATGTTGTTTATTTTGCTCATCAGTGTATCCTCAGTCCTGGAACAGGGTGGTTGAGAACAAATACTCCATGAATAGTCATTGGATGACTAGATGGGTGGATAGGTGGGTAGATGAATGGATGGGTGGACAGTGGATGGATGGGAGGCTACATTGATGGGTGGATTGATGGATGAATAGATGGATGGATGAGTGGGTGGATGTGTGAATGGATGGATGGATGGATGGAAGATGTGTGGGTGGATGGATGAATAAATGGGTGGATGAATGGGTGGAAGGATGGATGGTGCATAGATAGGTAGATGAATGGATGGATGGATGGGTGGGTGGGTGGATAGATGGATAGATGTGTGAATGAATGGATGGATGGTGAATGGATGAGTGTATGGATAGATGGGTGGATGAATGGATGAGTAGGTAGATTGTAGGGAATGCTTGGGAGGATGGAGGTATGGATAAATGGATGGATAGTGGATGGATGGGTAGATGGATGAATGGGTGGACAAATGGGTGAATGGATGGGTGGATGGGTAGAAGAATGGATGGATATTGAATGGATGGGTGGGTGGATGGATTAATAATGGATGTATGGGTGGATGGATGAGTGGATGGATGAATCGATGAATGGATGGGTTGTGGATGGATGGGTGAATGGAAGGATGGGTGGAGAGGTGAACAGATGGATGGGTAGATCTGATGGATGGGTGGATGGATGAGTGGATGGATGGATGGATGAGTAGATGTGTGGGTGAATGGACATATGGATGGATGTGTGGATGGATGGATGGTGGATGAAAGTGGGTGGATGCATAGATGGGTGGGTGAATGGATGAGTGAATGAGTATGTGGATAGATATGTGGATGCATGGATGGACGGATAGATGGGTGGGTGGATGAGTGGGTGGATGGATGGATGAATGGGTAGATAAATAGATCAATCAATCAATGGATGAATATTACACACCCTAAACTCAAGCTTGCCAGAAAAATTGTATACAGGAACATGTCTCATTTCTCATCTGAAGTCCTTGTTCTCCTGACTAGACTTCACTTGCACAACACAAGCATCACTCTCAGAGCTTGACTAATCACAAGGTATGATTTAAAAATCCGTGGAGTCAGCCATGACCACAGAATCCTTCAAATAACTGAGTCTTGAAGACTTGGAGGAAGAGCTGATGAAACAGTAGAAAGGCAGTGGCTGTGCTGTTCAAAGTCCAGTCTACGTTTGCTGGCCTAGCATCCACAGTGATGCCTGTGAACAACTGATGCTTACAAAGATGATTTTAGGATCCAGTCATTTGTCTACGAAGGAACTGATGTTAATTAAGTTGCCTTGTACCTGCAGTTTGTCAGAGCCTCCCACGGACAGACACTTGGCCAGGCCACTTCACAGATTGCCAGTGATGCTGACGTTGGGAATACTGTCCTTTTTCTAGAGATAGGTCCAGCATGCCTTGCACAGCATCTCCTGACCTTCTGAACTTATTCTCTGGAGTCCAGCTTTCTTATCCATAAACCAGTGAAAATACAAGCTAATTTATAATGTTGACATTGGGGTTAAAAAAGATCACTGATGTCACTGGAGCCAATAGCTCTTCATTCCCTCCCTTTCTGCTTTTATACCTTTTTTTTTCTTTTCTTTTGAGGGCATAAATTGTTGAGTGAATGATTGGGTGGATGAATGTGTAGATTCTGTTCTTCCTTCATCCCTTCCTCCCCTTCCTTTCATTACTCATGTTTAACCTCAGATTAAAATGCAATGAAAATATACTGTTTTTGCTTTAACTAGGATAAGTTAAGAGAAGGAAAGAAAGCAGTTTCAGACAGTTGATGTTCCATTAGAGCCAGAAGGACTTGGAAGGAAATGTCTGGTGTTCTCTGACTGAGTCTTTGAGAGTTACCAAGGCCCAGGGCCTGGCTTATGTATTTAAGCTTTCTCTGTAACAGCTGCCTTATGAAGGGTATTATTTGGGGTATTCTGGGCTGAAAATCTGTCTCTTCAAAATTGATATGTTGAAGTCCTAACACCTTGCACCTCAGAATGTCACTGTTTTTGGAAATAAGGTCTTTGAAGAAGTGCTTAAGTTTAAATTAGGTCACTAAGGTGGGTCCTAACTGAACACGACTGGTGTCCACATTAGAACAGAGAATTAGGACACAGACATGCACATAGGAGAGACGAGACCATGTGAGGGTGGAAAGAGAAGACGGCTGTCCCTAAGACAAGGAGAGAGGCTGGAACAGAGTCTCCCTCCTGGTCCTCAGAAGGAACCAAGCTTGCTGGTGCCTAGACCTCAGATTCCCACCTCCAGACTGTGAGCAATACATTTCTGTTGTTTAAGCTGCCCAGACTTTGACATTGCTGCCCTAGCAAATGAACGCCCAGAGTATCAGCACAAAGACCCCATGGAAAGGGCGAGGGTGACAAATGCAGCTGGCGACGTCCGAACAGCAATGATTCTGCCGGGGCCCCTTGCCAAGCAGGTGCTGAGGACCTCAGGTGGCCCTCAGGATCTGGTCTGCATGGGCTACAAAGCCTGCTGTGGCCTCCATGTTGCCTGCACATTTCTATTTGGGAGGCCATGTGTTCTTGGAAAAAATCACTAGTGCTTAGTACTATGGAGGTCCTGGCCAGTGGTGTGGTGGTGGCTGGTCCCTCAAGAAACAGAAGTTCCAGAAAATATTGCCCCACTCCTTCTTCTGGAGACGTATTATTGGACACAGCATTTTCCTGTGAAATTACAGAAGGAGACACACATGCCATCCTCTGAAGGACACCTGAACCGCTCACCCCTCTCCACATCCTAATTTCTCCTCCACAGAGGTCAAGAGTGTGTCTTTTCAGACTGAGCACTCTGGGCCAGGAAGAAACTGACCCCCACCACCGACTCAGACGTACTGACCAGAGGCAGCGGGGGTGATGAGAACATGTGCTGTCCACAGTGTTGGCTACAGGACACAGTCCTAACGGCCGAATGTGGAACAAGCACAGGTGATGTTATTGAAAGTCAACAAAGCCATTGATGATGATGAGAATAATTGTCAATTTCCGTGTCTCCATTTTTCCCCACTGAAATTTGAGCTTGATGATTTGTGTTGTGTAACCCTATCGATGGGATTTTTTTTTTGGTTCAAAACTCAGTTTTTAGCCTACCTCACCTGCCTGCTCATGGAAACACTGGAGAACCCTTCCAAGAACAAAGGCAGCTGCACCTTGGCCCAGCAGGGAAGGACCAGGACCGGGCACCGGAGCTGGCTTCGGGCTCAAACCGTGCTGGTGGGAAAGCGGAGCCCGCCCCTGCCCACCTGTGCAGCATTGGATGATGCATTAGCTTCCCGTGCTCCAGGGGGTGCCACAGGATTTCAGGGGATATCACATGGGAAGCCCCTGGATGGAGGAGGCTCTCCAGGGACAGTAGCCTTGGATCCATGGATGGTTTAGGTAGAGAAGAGTAGAGTTGATTTTTACCGAATTGAACTGGGACTAAGTCATTCGATCCCTTAGATGAGCAGTAATGAGAATGCCATAAGCATGTACAGGCACACACATGTACGCACCCGGAATGTACAGGGACATTCACTAGGTGAACCCATTGCACTGCCCTCTTTTAGTTGAAAACAAAAACAGCAATCTCTACTTATTGTTTCCCTCAGTGCTAGGTCTCAGGGCTTGGGGTCCCCTACATTTTATTAATAGGACCCACAGCTGTCCTCTGGGAAAAATGTAAAATCAGCAGCGAAGGGACTGTGGAAGCTGACCAGGACGTGACGTGTCCACACAGATGCCTGAAACCTTGTCCTCCCGTCAAAGTGCGAGGGCATTGAACATCCAGACTGGACTTCCAGGAAACAAACGGGCCCCCTGGCCATTTTAACACTCCCAGAAAACTGCAGAGAAGTGGGCTATTGCTATGGTTGTATGTTAAGGTCAGTGCAGTTATTTAAAGTCACTATGGTAAAGAGACTATAACCAAAAACTACCAATTGTCCGATGCAAGGAGCGGCTTTCCAGGACTCATTTTGTCCACACCACATACAGATCCCCCTTCAATCTTTTCTCTGCTGTAATTTCAAATTTGGACACACACCTCTACAGCACATTTCAAGAACCAGACCATTTTTAAAATTAATTTTTAATAATGTGTAATAATCCGAGCGGCCCTGGTGTGTGTGCAGAATTAGAATTCCTCTGATAGGAAAAGAAATATTTGTGCAGAGCCTTATGAGTAGAGCTGGCCCGAGGCTTCCCAGGGCTGATTGAGAAACCGCAGCACCATGCTGCTTAACCCCCTCCCTGCCGCTTCCCACCCGCCCACCTCTGCCAACACAGGGAGTCACTTTGGCTTTATTACATAGACAAAGACTGAGGAGGGGGAAGAGGCTTGCTGATTGCACAAGAAGGACTCTTTGAAATTGAACATGGGCTTTATTTAAAACTGTCTGGAGATCATGAGGTCAGAGCTGAACACATTTATCCCACCAGGCACAAAGCCTCAGGGTACCCCACAATTATGAAAGGGAGCCCCGATCTGCATGCCCCATACCCCTACTCAGAAGAGGCCAGGAGGAGACTTGGTGGCCGGCGGTGCCTTGCCACCCCTCTGGCCTCCTGGGATTCACAGGTGGACCTGACATCAGCGGCTGTACTCCTTCCCCGGAGGCGGCTGGATCACAGGTAGCAGAGAGCATCGGCAGCAGCCTGAGCTCCCCAGATAAAGAGGCTGGTGAGATTGCCGACATTGCCACAAGTGCCCATCCACCTGAAACCCAGCCGCAGCCAACCTGGGCGCATCTGAGTCTCTGCAAACTCTGCCCTGTGGGAGGGCATGTCTTGCCCACTGTTGTGGTGCCCAGGACTCTCCTGCCCTGGTCCTGCTGGTGAGAATTACATCTATTCATGATTTCCAGCGACCTGAGAACACAGTCTGTCGCTCAAAGAATGTTCTTCCCAAAACCAGGTTGAAAACAAATTCATTTCCACCCTCTATTCCCCATGGGAAAAATCAGACCTAAAACCAAAACTCTGAAGTTTCAAAAGAACGGAGTCTTGAAAGAATGGAAGTAGCTGCTGCGGGGAGATGTACTCTTCTTCTGTTTAGCTGTAAATCCAAAGCCCTTCAGAGCCGCAGCGTCCACGTGTGGCTGGAACGACCTCACTGCCACAACCTCAGGGCGGGGGCTGGGTTATTAAAATGAACACACTTCTTAGTGAAAGTCTAAAACAAAAACCTGTCAGTGGCCTTTGCCCGCTGATTGTCATCTGTCCTTTGGAGCAGACGATATGACACTTTTTGTTCACCGCCACCACTGTCAATGGTCCCACTGTATCTGAAGTTTGCCTAAAACAGCCAGTTGTTCTAAACCAGCAGCTATTCTTTGTCACAACTGGAACTAAAACCCTCATAACGGTGCAAACGGATCAGTGTGACCCTCTGTCCTGAAGGAGAGATGCCACACGGCATCTGGCCGCACCTGTTCTGGGTGCGGGTGACACAGCCCCGCCGGCCTCTGGGTAGACCCAGGACAGGCGCACTGAGGCGTTCTGAGGTGAGGGTGGGTCTTGCCGTCAGAGTCCGTGAAGCCCCAGAGTGCTGGCAGTTGCAGATGGCGCTGCTGTATTCACCACCCATGAGAAGAAGGAAGAGCTGGCTGGGCCACTGGCCGCTTCGTTACCTTGCAGCCAATCACCTTTTTACTTAATCTCTCTCTTACTACTCAAGTGTCTGATTATTAACTAAGAAACTGATCTTCAAGGAGTGTGTGGCTCCACCTCCTCTGGGGTCTGTTGTCTACACCGTCTGAAGGCGTATGAGACTCCACCTCCTCTGGGGTCTGTTGTCTACACCGTCTGAAGGCGTATGAGACTCCACCTCCTCTGGGGTCTGTTGTCTACACCGTCTGATGCTTTCTCTGGCTTGCGTTTTCCTGTGTCGCCATGAGCTTGTGGGAGCCTCAGGGCCTCAGCACACTGTGACACTGAGTTGCTCTGCAGGGGCCCTGCCCTCACCCACTCCTTGGCATCTCGAAGCCACACTATGTCCACAAAAGCCCCTGAGCCTGCCTCACCAAAGGCAGCAAAACATCCGTGCCGAGGAACCCGCTTCCTAGTGAATCGAGCCACTTTGGAGAGGATCGTGCGGCACCATCCATTTGGAGAGAGAGAGGCTGAGGCTGGCATTTTAGTCTGGTCTTTAACTCAGCGACACAGCCCTCCTTGCCCGCCTCCCAAGTCCCAGTGAGTTCCCATGCAGACAGTTTCTGGCCTATACTGATCCCTCCTGTGCCTACTGCAAAGTCAAAGCATGGCAGTGGGCAAGCTACCCCTCGGAGCCTGCGGCCACCCATCTGGGGCCCTAAAGACCCTGTCCCTCCCTCATGCATCTCAGCTCCCAGTCCCTACACCTGCTGGTCTCTCTCGCCTCACTGCAGAAGCACCGGAGGCGGGGTGGCAGGCCTTCCGGGACAGCTGTCCTAGGTCAGCCTTTGCACTGAGACCGGCCCCTCCCCTCCCTGGCTCCAGAGTGTGCAGCAGAGTCTAGCCTAAGCCTGGGGGAGGGACGGGCAGCTCCCGGGTACGTGCCTGCGACCCAGGTGTTTCGAGTAAGTGAAGACACAGAGCTATGGGATGCCCCAGGGAGGGGGCTGGCTGGAAGGCCTGCACTGCAGTCTGCAGGTGAGAACGAGATGGGACGTCACCATCCTGGGCCCCCGCCCTCGCCCCAGGGAATCTGTGTCAGAGCAGCCTACCCCCCCCCATGGTTTGCGACCCCCCTGCCACCACTGCAGAGCTGCCTGTGAGGACACAGTGGGACTACTGGACCATCCCACAGTGCCCTGGCAGAAAGCAGGTGGCGTCCCGGGGGGGGGGGGGGGGTGGGGCTTAGCCTGCTGCCAAGCTGGGGCAGGGCAGGAAACCACTTTGGATAGGAAAAGCCCCACCTGGAAGCCAAGCCCAGCAGGGATCTGTGTCCACCCAAGGCCCGAGGGCCAGAGGGAGAGTCCTTGGCAGAGCAGGGAGGGCCCCTCTGCAGGAAGAGCTGGGGCTGCGCATCTGGTCCCTCTCTGCCTCCTGACTAGGGATGGTCACCTGGCTTCTCTCTGCCCACCCTCCCGCCTCTCCGCCTCCTCACTAGAGATGGACACCTGGCCTCTCTCTGCCCACCCTCCCGCCTCTCCGCCTCCTCACTAGAGATGGACACCTGGCCTCTCTCTGCCTGCCCTCCTGCCTCTCCACCTCCTCACTGGGGATGGTCACCTGGCCTCTCTCTGCCTACCCTCCAGCCTCTCTGCCTCCTCACTAGCTACACCTGACCAGAAAGCAGAGGACCAGAAGGGCGGTGAAGCAGCCTCTTTCAGTACCTGGTGGACAAGGGAAGATGGAAGAGCTGCCCTGTCCAGAGGCTGATGAGAGCCAGCCCTGAGGAAGGCTTTCTCTCTAATGGCCGGAGACAGACACTGAGCACTTAGGGCCTTACCAGAACCAACAAGGGAGCTCAATGTGCTGACAGTCGTCTTTGAAATACCTGTTTAAAGGCTTTATAATCATCAAAAGTTTTATTCTAAGTGTAACCAACTCAAGGAAATGTGGTGTGAAGCAGGAAGAACCAGCCACGTGTAAACAGTGCTGTGGCTCCACTTGAAACTGGGGTCTCCAGAGACCTAGATCCAAACACCATCTTCCCCCGCAACCTTCTGTGTGCCCACTGGAAATTATTAGGGCCTCGGTGTCATCAACGCCACAGAAAAGAGCTGTCTCAATCCCTTTCTTAAAACAGTTCATTAGTAACGAATACTATTTTACTGGAATGTGCTTGCTTTAAGTCACCTGCAAACATTAGCTCAAGTTATAAAAGCCCTAACAGATTCATTTGATAAAACTGGAGTGAAGCTTTTTAACCCAAGGACATTTTTTGTTTCAAATTCTGAAACCACATTATTTCAACAACAACTTTAAGTTTCTGAGGCTGTGCTGCTAGCCAGACATGTCTCTGGGAGCTCAAATGCCTGCAAGTGTCTAACATGGCTTTAACATAAAGAGATCACAAGACAGACCAATAAAACCTGCTTGGCAAGCTCCCATTTTATAAATCTATAAAAGGCGATCACAGCAACATCTTACGGCCTTAAAAAATAAAATAATTTTCTGAGAGCTTTCATCACCACAAAATAAAGGTGTGAAAGCAAATTCTAATGTATATTTTACCCTACTAGATAAAACAATTTCACAATTGTAAAATTATGAAATTTTAAAGTAAAACAAATACTACAACAATTTTTTAAAAGTTTTCTGTAACAAGTTTTATTATTTATAATGAGGCAATCACTTTTCCTAAAAGTAAAAAATAAACATTTTTAAACATAAAACTAAAGGACTACCAAACAGAAACCACCAACTGATGACACAGAGTTCCTTTTCTATGTGACATGCTTCCTGTATGGATTAGATCCTGCATGGATTAGTTCCTATAAGGATATAGTTCCTGTATGGGTATCATTCCTGTATGGATATAGTCCCTGTGTGGGTATCATTCCTACATGGATGTAGTTCCTGTGTGGGTGTCATTCCTATATGGATGTAGTTCCCGTGTGGGTATCATTCCTATATGGATGTAGTTCCTGTGTGGGTATCATTCCTATATGGATGTAGTTCCTGTGTGGGTATCATTCCTGTATGGGTGTAGTTCCTGTGTGTGTATCATTCCTGTATGGATATAGTTCCTGTGTGGGTATCATTCCTGTATGGATGTAGTTCCTGTGTGGGTATCATTCCTGTATGGATGTAGTTCCTGTGTGGGTATCATTCCTGTATAGATGTAGTTCCTGTGTGGGTATCATTCCTGTATGGATGTAGTTCCTGTGTGGGTATCATTCCTGTATGGATGTAGTTCCTGTGTGGGTATCATTCCTCTATGGATATAGTTCCTGTGTGGCTATCATTCCTATATGGATGTAGTTCCTGTGTGGGTATCATTCCTATATGGATATAGTTCCTGTGTGGGTATCATTCCCGTATGGATGTAGTTCCTGTGTGGGTATCATTCCTGTATGGATATAGTTCCCGTGTGGGTATCATTCCTGTATGGATGTAGTTCCTGTATGGGTATCATTCCTGTATGGATGTAGTTCCCGTGTGGGTATCATTCCTATATGGATGTAGTTCCCGTGTGGGTATCATTCCTATATGGATATAGTTCCTGTTTGGGTATCATTCCTATATGGATATAGTTCCTGTTTGGGTATCATTCCTATATGGATATAGTTCCTGTTTGGGTATCATTTCTATATGGATGTAGTTCCTGTGTGGGTATCATTCCTATATGGATGTAGTTCCTGTGTGGGTGTCATTCTTGTATGGATGTAGTTCCTGTGTGGGTATCATTCCTGTATGGATGTAGTTCCTGTGTGGATTTCATTCCTGTATGGATACAGTTCCTGTGTGGGTGTCATTCCTATATGGATGTAGTTCCTGTGTGGGTGTCATTCCTGTATGGATGTAGTTCCTGTGTGGGTGTCATTCCTGCATGGATGTAGTTCCTGTGTGGGTGTCATTCCTGCATGGATGTAGTTCCTGTGTGGGTATCATTCCTATATGCATACAGTTCCTGTGTGGGTATCATTCCTGTATGGATGTAGTTCCTGTGTGGGTATCATTCCTATATGGATATAGTTCCTGTATGGGTAAGGTCCTGTATGGATTAGTTCCTGTATGGATTAGTTCCTATATGGATATAGTTCCTGTGTGAGTATCATTCCTATATGGATATAGTTCCTGTGTGGGTATCATTCCTATATGGATGTAGTTCCTGTGTGGGTATCATTCCTATATGGATGTAGTTCCTGTGTGGGTATCATTCCTATATGGATATAGTTCCTGTGTGGGTATCATTCCTGTATGGATATAGTTCCTGTGTGGGTATCATTCCTATATGGATACAGTTCCTGTGTGGGTATCATTCCTGTATGGATGTAGTTCCTGTGTGGATATCATTCCTGCATGGATGTAGTTCCTATGTGGGTATCATTCCTGTATGGATGTACTTCCTGTGTGGGTATCATTCCTATATGGATATAGTTCCTGTGTGGGTAACATTCCTATATGGATACAGTTCCTGTGTGGGTATCATTCCTGTATGGATGTAGTTCCTGTGTAGATATCATTCCTGCATGGATGTAGTTCCTGTGTGGGTATCATTCCTATATGGATGTAGTTCCTGTGTGGGTATCATTCCTATATGGATGTAGTTCCTGTGTGGGTATCATTCCTATATGGATGTAGTTCTTGTGTGGGTGTCATTCCTATACATGTAGTTCCTGTATGTGTATCGTTCCTATATGGATACATTTCTTCTATGAGTATCACTCCTATATAGAAACAGTTTTTTATGGGTATTGTTATTTTATGGATACAATTTCTGTATTGGTGTCTTCCCCTATGGTGATATAGTTCCTCTAGCAATATCATTTCTGAATGGATACAGTTTCTGTATGAGTATCATTCCTATATGGATATAGTTCCTGTGTGGGTATCATTCCTATATTGCTGTAGTTCCTATATGGGTATTGTTTCTGCATAGGGATGTAATTTCCTTAAGGGTATCATTCCTGTATAGATGCAGTTCCTGTATGGTTATTGTTCCTATATGGTTATAGTTCCTGTGTGCATATCATTCCTATATGGATACATTTCTTGTATAGGTATCATTCCTATATAGATATTGTTCCTGCATGGGTAGCATTCCTGTATGGACATAGTTCCTGTATAAATATTGTTCCTATATGGATATTGTTCCTGTACGGACATAGTTCCTGTATGGATTAGTTCCTGTTTGGATTTTGTTCCTCTATGGGTATCTTTTCTGTATGGGTATATTTCCTCTATGGGTATCGTCCTATATGGTTATTGTTCCTATGTGGATATATTTCTTTTATGAGTATCTTTCCATATGGATATACAGTGCCTCTGTGGATGTATTTCCTTTATGGGCATAGTTCCTGCATGGATGTAGTAATTCCTCTATGGATCACCCTCTGTGTGAGTGCAGTTCCTTTTATCTACGTTGGATGTAACTTTACCAAGCAGGTAGAAATTTAAATACAACACCCAACAAGTATCTGTTTCTCTTTCCACCACAGCATCACTGCTATCGCTCTGTAGTTTTTCTGATCGGGAACCCAATGACAGGATCCTAGTCTCTGGCTCCCAGGAGCAAGAGAAGCATTTGTAGTTTGATTTGGGGTCAGGTCTTAGTCTCAATCTCCCTGAAACCAGAGGACTTTCTAAATCTTTTTAAGTGGAGCAACTGATTCCTCTAGAAATGTTCTGGGTCCTGTCCACCCTCCCTTCTGGGTGAGGAAGAGCGGAAGCGCCCACCCCCCCCCCACCCCCCGCTTGCCCCATCCAGAGGGTTAGCACGCCTGGGATGCTGCCGGCGGGGAGGATGGTGGCCAGACCCAGGACCCTGTGTGAAACAGGGACATCTGCTGGCTGGGCCAGGAGCAGAGTCTGCTGCCGGGTGTCAGGGCCAAGGATGAATTCAGCATCCCCAGTCTGTTCTGCAAGGGAGCAGGGAGAGGAGTTTCACACACATGGGCAGATGTGAAGCCCGGAACACACACTTCTCCAGAGCTGTGCGGGGCCTCAGGGCCTTCAGCCATCCATCCACAGGGACCGAGGCTCCAGCAGCCCCAAGTTCACCATGGAAAGAGGGGCCATGTCCAAAGACCCAAGATGCACCTGCTCCCCTGTGTGTGCCTGTCAAGTTTAGTCGGTGGACTGAGGATAAACAGAGGCGTGGGCCAGCGTCGGTCTGTGGAATTGTTCTGTGACTGGAAAGCCGGCTTGGGTTCTTGCCTCTGCAGGAAAGGTGACCAGCAGGGATGTGGTGGGCATGGCTGAGACCCGCCCTCGTTTTCCAGATGCCTCTCTGTTCCCTGGTCCGTCCTCGCTCCACTTCACCCGGTATTCACTCCTCTACAGCGTGGCAGCGTGGCCTTCTCAGCTGGCGTGGCTGCTCTCAGAGTTCGCTCCCCGATTGTGAGCCACACTGGCAGCTGCAGAAGCCTAGGTGCTCGGGGGACTGTGCTGGGCTGGAAGGCAGGCTCCTGTATCCCTTTGCTCACTTGCTTCGTTTGCAACTTTTCTCCTGAGACAGTGCCAGCACAGGTGGTGAGGCACAGACCCAGGGACACCGCTCTTCCCGAGCCTTGTGGGTCTCCCCCAGCTGAGTCGCTGGTGATTTGGAGGGTGCCTCAAATCACAAGACGGGGATATTTACCTGCTCTTGGCTCAGGGCGCTTTTCATGGGAAACTTTGCAAGCCCTGGTTCGCGTGGTCTTTACATAAACACAGTGTTCTCTTAACAGAAGTTTTCCTAGAAGGGAGCTGGTCGCTATGCTCCCATGAGAAACTGAATCATTTTTAGAGGCTCATCCTCATTTCCCAAATATAAGGCAAAGCTTCAGCCATGGCCTTCAGGCACGCGCAGGACTCCCGAGCATCAGAGGGGGATGCCCGAGCATTGCAGGGGACCCCTGAGCATTGGAGGAGATGCCCGAGCATCAGAGCGGACGTCCGAGCATCACAGGGGATGCCTGAACATCGGAGGGGGATGCCCAAACATTGGAGGGGGATGCCCATCCACAAACAGGGCTCCTGCCAGAGTCCTCCTGGGCCGGGCTGGCCTTTAAACGCTGTGATGGTCAGGACCCAGGCCCCTTCGCAGTGTGAGGATGGGGCAGAGGCCGCAGGCTCAGGTCTAATTGTTGAAATGTGTTCTTAGTTCATGTTGAACAATGGCTCCCAGGGAAAATTTTTTTAAAAAACCCCCACAGAGATGCTGAGTTGTGAAAGAAGGCTGTTTGGAGCCTGGTTTCCTGAATAGACTTGTTAAATACCATGGCTGATGTATGCCGGTGGAGGGAGGCCCGGCCAGCTGAGCGACCCCTCTCACGGAGCAAGGCTGGCCTTCCAAGCTCCTTTGGAGGTAGGAGTGAATGCCAGACTGCACTCTCCCCCTATATTTTTTTTCTGTTTCTGCCGTGCAAAGATAATCAGGTTTATGTAAAGTCTGTGTGCTCTTTTGACAGCCCATGGTATCTCATTAATTCAATCACAGCAAACACCATTGTTCCCAAAGTGTTTGAAATGCGGGATAGGGACGGAGGCTTTTCTAATCCTGTCAATCATTGGTAACATTTTTCTTGCAGTTGCCATGGCTGGGGCCGGAGTTCATGAAAACACAGAGTGAGACCCAACAAAACACGAATAAAGACTTATTTGAGATACTCTTTTTAAAGGACATCTACCATGCACGGAACATGGGAAGTGAATGTAGACAAGTTTGGACACTATGCTCGCGGAGAGGAAGGAGCGCAAGGAAGAATTTGAAAATCAAATAGGCCTATAAAAACTTGACCCAAGAGTCTCTGGGAAAAACCCGCTGAATTGCTCCCTGCTAGAACAATGCTTTCTTTCGTGCGTTCTTCAGGGGGACAATGGCTCATATATTATAACACATGCCACTGGGGTCTTTACACCGTTGTAAGCCAGCTCAGACCCACAGAATGCTGATCGCGGACAACAAGAGCTTGCGCGCCGGTAATGTGCTCTTTTCTGGCTGCGCTAAAAACAAGCACTGGGAAAATTATTCATGCATAGAAGCCAACAAAGCCGAGATGGAGATTTGCGATGTCACACAGCGCGATCATGTGACACACTTTAAAAAAAGGACAACAGGCATTCGCCCTGAGACGTTGTTAAAGTCCCATTTCATCTGCATGAATGTGCCCGCGGCCAAGTCGCCATGTACTTGTGGCGGCTGTGGCTGATCTGGGGACGCCACGCGGATTAGCGGGACCACAGTGCGTACAGGAGCGAGACCTGACGCCAGTGGCCGAGTTTCCCAACTTGCAGGTTCCTCGGGATCCCTCTGCGGATTCCTCCAAGGCATCCGCTCTTCTCTCGCCAGAGAACCGTCATGGCCACAGGCAGGCAGCCGACTCTGGCGCTCGGCGCGGCGGAGGTGATGGGCCGGCGCTGGGGGCTCCACTTTTCCACTCCACTCTGCTGGTCCCACTTTTTCATTTGGTGAAAAGGGGCACAGTTTTGGGGAGGCAGGTTGATTTTTAACTTGGTTCCCATTGCTCTTTGTATTATCATCTCGTTTTTCTTTCTTTCAGGGGTGCTAACAAGCCCGGAAGAAGGACAGCCCCTTCTGAGGAGTGGCTGGTGAAGCCCAGCGCGGCCTCTGTGCACGCCTCCCCCTCCCCTCGATGCCCCAGCATGGAGCCTTCAGCTGGGCCTCTGCCAAGCAGTGATCCAAGGTTCACAATTCAAGCTCAGCACCCTCCACTCAAAACATCAAGGGACACCCAGCCCAGCCATTTCTCATCACCCCCATGGCCAAGGCACCCTACTCCCCCGGCCTCCCTGCTCCATCTGGGCCCTGCCCATCCAGCCCAGTCTCAACACTTCTCAGCCCATTCTCAAGGAAGGCTCAGGGCTCCTTCCTTGGGGCCTGAGACCTCCAGGGGCCTTGGATGGCTCAGGGCCAGAAGCCGGGGAAAACACCCAAGCCCCAGGCCCACCCCCTACTTCCCGGGCATCACAGTCCATGGCCTTCCGCCCTCCTTCTACCCAGGCCCACGGGGCTCCTGGTCCCTGGGACATGCTTCCCCAGAGAACCCCCCACCAGCCTCCCTCTCCTTGTGACTCTCAGAGAGTCCATGGGCCTCCTCACTCGTCCCTGTCCTCTCTGGTCACATAGTGGTCACACAGGCATGTCCACTCCCCGGCACACTCATGTCCTGTCTCCGTCCTGGATGGGAAGCTCCAGGAGGGCTGAGCCTGTCCTTTCTGTTTCTTCACTCTTGCATTTCCAGGCCCTGGCTCTCGGTGGCAGCCCAGGGTAGGTCCTGAGTGAAGGTGTTGGGAGCACCTCCTACAAGGACAGGAAGAAGACAGGGAGGGCCTCCTGTAGGGAGGGGGAAGCCGTTCTCGTGGAGGCCGCTGTCCATCAGCCACACAGGGCTACACTGAGTGAGTGGCCACTTTCCGGGGGCTCCCTCCCTCAGGCTTCCGTGGCGCCCACCTGACCTGCCTTCTGTTCCCCTGCGTTTGGCTGCCTTTATCTCATCAGATGCTCTGCATGTCCATCAGTCGCCTCAAAGCCTGATTTGTAGCTGGGCAAGGTAGAACTATATTTCTCAATAATTTGTGTTTGTGAATAAAAAAGCCACGGGCACATTTGGCTTAAGGACAAAGCAAACCTCAAAGTTTAAAAAAATACTATTTTTAAAATTACTGAAAAGATTCTGACCTCCTTGCCGTCCTCTTTTTTTTAATTGTCTTCTGGTGCTCTGGAGCCCTGCGGTCCCTGAGCACCAAGGGCTTGTACGTTCGTTCTTCGCTAGGAAGCCATTTATCCCTCTCCTCGTTATCAGTTTTGAAGTGTCGTGTTTCGTGTCTAAGGACCTTTCTTGAACGGAGTGTACATGCACTGTGCTTTCATCTCTGAAGTTTGTCATTCCCACCATTTGGTTCTGAGGGAGCCCCAGAACACTGAGGAATCCTGGGTGCAGCACAGGGCCTGCTGGGGGGCCCCGCCTGGACGGCTCACCTGAGGACCCTTCAGAATATCTAATCAAGTGACTACAAGGAAAGACCATTAGATTGTGTGAGTGAAACAAAACCATGAATAGCAAGAAATTAGTTAATGCTCTAGAATTCGGATTCATAGACACTGTCCCAGGAGTAATTCCTCCAACAGCCAAAATAAAGCAAGAACACAGAATGTTTCACTAGGAAAGGAGGGAGAGAAGGCCAGAGAGGGCCGGTGGGAGGGGAAAGAAACAGGCAAAAGGCTGGGAGGTGCGGAGAGGGGGAAGAAAGAAATCTTCGGGAGGAAGGACAGTGACCTGGGAAAGAGCATCTGGAAAGAGAAGTTAGAAAAGAATACACAGCCACATTCTGATTTGTTTTCTGCATCTCAGCAACCTCACCTCCCAACGTGCCTGAGGGCGCTGCTTTCGAGGCGGCCTGTTTCTCTCACGCAGCCTCCAGGACAGCCTCTGAGCTCCACCATGGCCCACACATTTTCCTTTAGACTTTTTCCTGTTGAACAATTTAGAAAGAAAAGAATCCTCACTCAGCTAATTCAAGAATATTTCTACTGACTTCGTCATTCTTATCTTATTAAAGCTTACATAGTTCACATTTTAATCAAACGGTATATTAGTTTAATAAAAAAAAGTTCCTGTTCATTTTCACCCTGCAGCACGAACACACTGTCTTTTTCTAAGGACCTATATTTTCCCTTCATATTTTAATAGGGCTACTTATAATAGAATCTCTCTCGATGCATTGATAATTAATTACTTCCATTGGTGCTAATGGCCTCTCACCCCTTCCTGGGCCTCTGGTTCTGACAGCACACCCATCTTCCTGGTCATCCCCCTCTCCCTGCTCTAGAGGCTGTTTAGCCAAATCTCAATTTTCCATCACCGTGAAAGGAAGGAAATGTTTCAATAATCCCAAACTATAGATGAATTCAAATATTTGATATTTGCACTTATAATACATTTTAATGTAAAACCACATTAAGATGTCAGCATATAATAATTTTGAAAGGGATTGTGCATAAGTTTTCATTTTTTCTGACAAGGATAAACATTTCGAAGTCATATGTCGTGTGCTTTAGCATGTCACATTCACTTTACAGTCACTTCCACGCCAATTCTCATCACTTTGCCCTCTGTTAAACTGAGATTCTGTGAACCGTTCAAGTTTAAGCCATTTGAAAATAAAATGAAATCATGAAACGAATATTAACATATTCACCTCACCTGCCCTGGGCAGCCATCCAGGTGAACCTGGGCTGGTGGGAAAAGCCACAGCAGTCACTGCAGGAAAGCTACGGACCAAGGTGCCCTGGAAGACCCCTTCAAGAGCTAGTACTGTGCAGCCCCAGCTCCGCCCAGAGCAGGCGTGAACCCCACAAGCTGGGCCGTCCCCTCCTAGCAGGCGTGAACCCCACAAGCTGGGCCGTCCCCTCCTGGCAGGCGTGAACCCCACAAGCTGGGCCGTCCCTCCTAGCAGGCGTGAACCCCACAAGCTGGGCCGTCCCTCCTGGCAGGCGTGGACCCCACAAGCTGGGGCGTCCCCTCCTGGCAGGCGTGAACCCCACAAGCTGGGCCATCCCTCCTGGCAGGCATGGACCCCACAAGCTGGGCCGTCCCTCCTAGCAGGCGTGGACCCCACAAGCTGGGGCGTCCCCTCCTGGCAGGCGTGAACCCCACAAGCTGGGCCATCCCTCCTGGCAGGCATGAACCCCACAAGCTGGGCCATCCCTCCTAGCAGGCGTGGACCCCACAAGCTGGGCCGTCCCTCCTGGCAGGCGTGGACCCCACAAGCTGGGCCGTCCCCTCCTAGCAGGCGTGGACCCCACAAGCTGGGCTGTCCCTCCTAGCAGGCATGGACCCTACGAGCTGGGCCATCCCTCCCAGCACACTGCTGTTTCCATGCACCTTCCCACTGAGATGTCAGGCCACCCTGCACACTCTGAGGCCCTTCCCGAATGGGCCAGAAAGCTGGAACAAGGGACCAGGGTCAGGCTGAATGCCTGGTGGTGGAAAACAGAAATGCAACAGCTATGCTGATCCTATAATTCATGCACGGGGAATATCCTTAGAGCATCCACACTAGACATTTTGCTTAAGTTGAAACCAAACAACTGATTATTTCAGAACAAACAGGCTAGCAAACGTTGGTTTAAATTAATACAAAGTTTCCAGACTTGTTTATAATTATAACCTCAAACATATGATCAGAAAAAAAAAACCCAAATGATGCTAAGACAGCAGGAACAAAACACTGCCAAGGAATGAGTCTGAAATTCTGGAGAAATGTATGCAAAAGATCCAGCACCTTTCCAGCCCGACACTGTTTATGACAAAAATCCTCAGCTTCCATTCCAGGTCCTTCTCTACGTACTGATCCCTGTACTTCAGGGCAGTTCCTCTGGGAGAAAGAAAATCAGGCGGCATGATCCTAGAACAGTGCCTCCTGGCACCTGGGAGGGGCTCGATACTGGATATGCCCCCTGCCCGGGTTGCCTGGGAGCACTTTCCTCAGCCACAGGATGAAGGCGGGAGCCCTGGGAGGCAGCATGCTTCTGGCTTGACTGCGCCAGGCTAGGGTCCACCTGGGATCTGAACTCAGGTCTTCTGCTTCCTACTGCTGCCAACCCCCAAAATTCCAAGAAACAGATTTGAAATGAATTGAAATGTCACCTTTTCCATGAGAGTTTATATACAGTCTAGTTAGGGAAAGAAACTTTAGGGGTAGTTTGAAAATGTAAAGGCAGGTTCTGGAGACCAGGAGCCAAACTGCCAAAACCAGCTTAAAATGCATCCTTCGTGAGTGTCCAGTGGCCCGTGAAATGCTGCTGCGGCTGTGCATTCGCTGATGGGTGTCTCCTGCCAGGCAGGCAGCTGAGACCCAAGACAGCCAGGAGGAAGCAGACAGGCAGGTTTCCGGGCTATTGGCGGGCACTCCTGACACGCACGGGAGACTGGCTGTGTCACCCTCTGGTTTTCAATCTCTCCAGTGAGTGAACAGTGTCCATTCAGAGGTCCCAGCCCCTGTGGTCCATGCGAGACTGCCAGGATGAGCCGAGCATTTGGAATCAGGGATTTCTGCTCTCCACAATGCCCAGAGCACCCACGAGATCGATTGCACCCAAATCGGTCTGATTCTTTCCAAATGCTCCCTGTCCTGCTCCATGAGCTGGGAAATGGCACGCCCCCCTTGTTCAGATCTGTAGTCTGTGTTCCACAGGTGCCAGGCTGCATTTTCCTGGGGCTACTGCGCTCCTGTTGACTGGAGCATGGTGGAGACTCCGGGGGCCAACTGTCTCGATCAAATCCCAAATCAGCATCAAGGCTCCAGTCCCAGCTCATTTGCTGCAGTTGATCTCAAAAGCAAAGCCTGCATGGTCACAAGTCCTGGGTTCCCAGGCTGGGGAGTGTCTTGAGATGACACAGTCCATTCATGAGGAGGTAACTGAGGCGTGGGACATCCAGGAATTTGCCCAAGACATGGTCGACTGGGGCAAAGCTGAACGGAGAATCACAGGCCCCGGCTGGTGCCTGATGCCCGCTCCTCCCCAGCCCACCTCGGTTATGCACTTCACAAAAGAAGAATGCAGTTATGATTCAAGTTCTGCTGTTGTTCTGTCACAGTCTATATTCTTTTCCAAAGAGAGGAAGGTCAGCCCTGGCCTCCCTTGCCAGCATGTGGGATTCTCCAGCTCCCAGTCGGAATTACGTCCACATGGGGAGCAGGGTGGTTTGACCAGAGCCTGCTTGAGGGAGACGGAGCTGTTCGGTGGAACAGATAGAGATTTCTCAGCTCTCCTCTCTATTACCCATGAGTTCACCGCCATCCGCGCAGAGCCCTATTCCCAGCCCCCCAGCTGGGATGGCTGCCCCACGCAGGACTGACCAGGGTAGGTAGGCACTGTGCACTCACAGAACACAAGAAAAAACGCCATTCTTGCACACCTTTATGCTAAGGTGGTGCCACCGAGCCTGAGTGTTTTTTAAGTGAGAAAGAACTAGGCTTCTGCCATTTTCACAAGCGTGAAAGGAAATAAAATTAGACTCTGCCTCTCACACCACTGTCTGTTCAGCCGTGGGCCTGTGTGTGAGATTCATGCTTCCCACATGCCCAAGAACCTCTGGGCCTTCGAAGGGTTAGCTACACGAATCTGCCATGAAACAAGTTTGATGAGACATCTTTGGGTGTTGCCAGAAAGGTGAACCCTGAAAGAGTGAGTTTGTTCTGGCAATCGTCTCCCAGATACCATTTTCCCTTTAGCACTTAGGAGAAAATATATCCATCTTCCAGTTATTTGTGGGGTTGAAGGAGAAGGGTAAAGTGTTTGTCTGAAATCTCCAGATATTTCCCAAATATTTTAGATAAACATTCAATAGTTTCAAAGTTTTCCCCAGAAAAACCACTATAGATCGTTATAGGCCTCCAAAGTTTAGGAAGGATTCTGTTTGTTTTGTTTTTCAGCCATAGAGAAGGATCTCTAAATGAAGAAAACACATGTATTGAAATGAACGGCAATCAGGCGTGGGGGAAATTTAACAATTCATCTAAGTCATTCACAATGCTCTGTAAGAATAGCCTGACTAGCAGAAATTCACCAGCTTAGTCTCCACCGATTCAGAATTTCTGAAAAGATGAGGGGCAACCTAAACTAAAGTTATACTTTTTCCGCCATCTCTAAAGTGTATGCAGAAAAACAATTAATGATATAACTCAATTTTTCAGAATGTTGCTTGAACTTAGGAGACTAAAATATTTTTCAAGTACTCTCAAGCATTTGAGAGAGATTCCTTTATATCTGAATAACCCATATGCCAAATACCGGTTCAAAGATAAGGATGATGGCAGTTAAGGGAGTTACCTCTTCCTGAAAGCATGGAGCATGTGTTTTTCAAGTGTGATTGCACAGTGGATTCAGGGAAGTCGGACTTTGGAAGGCAGAGCAGAGCACGATCCCCCTCTGGGCACAGAGATCCAATCCCATCCCTCCGTTCAGTTCCATTTATTAAACAGGTGTTATTTCCTCTGTGTGCAATGGCCTGTTATGCTCCCCATTCAGTGGCCTCTGGGCACATGCCACGTCTGCTGGGTGCTCAGTATCATTCCGACTCGTCAAGTCACCAGGGTGGGGGTGGGCTCCTTCCACAGCAGGTGCTCAGGTGCTGTGTGGGGGTGCATCCACGTGTTCAGCCTTGGAGCTGAGCTGCGACACATCTAATTTTTAGCATGGAGTAAGGACTAAGGGTGGCTCTGAAGGTGCTCTAAGACCCCCTAATGGCACCTCTTCTTCTTGGAGAGAGTGTTGGGAGGGAAGAATAAAGAAAGCATCAAGTACGTAAACCGGTTGCTTTATCCCTTTGCTTTGGGTGCTTTGCTTATAGCAAGAAAATAGGCAAGGTTTCTGCCTTGTGAGAACAAGCTGCGTATTGTGAGGAGCAGGAGTAGGTAGATTTGGATTAGCAAGCAAAACTGTGTCCTATTTTGAAGAGCCCTTGATTCCATCCGACTGTGTCGGATTGTTGAAAACGCCAACATTGTGTGTGACTATTCATTTTTGTCACCTGCTCTTGATTAATCCCATTCTAAATGGCATCTGTAGACCCTGAAATCTCATACCACTTAATTAAATTAGCGACACATTTGTCTCCCCCGTTTTCCTATCAAAGGGTTGTGCTCAGGAGAAATAAAACCTTTGTTCCCCCGCTACTCCGTATAATTTACACCCTTCTCTCCCCCTCGCTTCCAGTGCCTGGCTCAGATGCTAAATTGTCGCCGGTAACAGGGAGCTATTAGGGTTAGTGAAGCATGTCAAAGAAGCCGCAGTGGAAGCCCTGCTGAAAGGGGCCTCGGCTCCCATGGAATGGTGGGGTCAGGAATCCAGAGTCCAAATTGTTCAGGTTGGCTTTGTACCAAAAGTCACACTTCTTGAACTAAAACGTTTGACTTCTATAAACGGAGAAGAGAAGAGAGCTGCCTCTGAATAGCAAGGCAGAAGGCAGAGACAAGCACAGCCGTGCAGTCCCCACACTCAGCCGTGGGCGCTGAAGACCGCAGGTTCGCAGTTGTGCTGCGTGGACACGGGCAGGTAGAGATGGAAAAGATCCTCCCACTTAAACCAAAGGCTTCGACCCAAAGTCAGGGGAATGAACAATGAATTAGAATACAAGTGAGAGTGAGTGAGTGGAAAGAGATGTGTACATCAGCAAAAAATTCTAGACGCTCTGTGCATTTGCTCATGGGTGCAGGAGGGTTTCGGGGTTGAAAGGCACCATGAAGGAACCACGCTTGCCCCCCGCCCCAGTTTCCACACACGAGGGGCTCGTAGCTGCCTTTGCTTCTGCTTTGTGTCCCACAGAAAACTCTTGCATCTTGAACGTGAGGGTGGCTGCCAGAGACATGACTCCCACTCCTCCACTAAGCTAGTGTCTTTCCATTGCTTTAACCCAGAGGGAAGACGTCTGAAGGCAGAAGGCAGAACCTCAGATTTCACACATTGGCCGTCTGAGAGTGGAGCCATGTCAAGGAAACCCCACTGAGTGCCCACCCTGACAGGAACACACATACGCCTGTCTGGCAGGGTGGCAGCTGCTGTTGACCTCCATCCTGCTTATCAAAGGGGAAGGCACACTCCCCCAGATCTGCAAGTGACTGGAAGGGATTTCAGTGCCCAAATTGCTTCCCGTGCTTGTCCCTGATCTCAGCGAGTCCGACGTTAGCGTGAGCAGCACTGACGCCCTGAGCCGCCGACGTGTCTGTGATTTTTGGATGGCCACTTCTTTTCTTCAGCAAAACAGGTCCCCTTACAGGAAGCAGAGCCCTGTCTTGTGCTCTACCAATGCACACTATAGACATGCACAAACGCAGCCTTGACCCTTGACAGGCTCAGTAGTCAACTCATGAAATAAAAGCCAGGGATGAGATTCACATGGAATCAGGAAGGCAGGGCCATGAAGCTGTACACAATGAACACACACACAAATCGTGCAGGAAGGAACACAGCTTCTACCTCTACCACAATCAACACAAACACAAACCGTGCAGGAAGGAACACAGCTTCTACCTCTAACGCAATCAACACACACACAAATCGTGCAGGAAGGAACACAGCTTCTACCTCTAACGCAATCAACACACACACAAACCGTGCAGGAAAGAACACAGCTTCTACCTCTAACGCAATCAACACACACACAAACCGTGCAGGAAGGAACACAGCTTCTACCTCTAACGCAATCAACACACACACAAACCGTGCAGGAAGGAACACAGGTTCTACCTCTAACGCAATCAACACACACACAAACCGTGCAGGAAGGAACACAGCTTCTACCTCTAACGCAATCAACACACACACAAACCGTGCAGGAAGGAAC
Source organism: Ateles fusciceps (assembly GCA_036589455.1). NCBI lineage: Eukaryota > Metazoa > Chordata > Mammalia > Primates > Atelidae > Ateles > Ateles fusciceps. The sequence goes on from JAZHEH010000586.1 coordinate 8,367,704, forward strand.
ACAGCTTCTACCTCTAACGCAATCAACACACACACAAACCGTGCAGGAAAGAACACAGCTTCTACCTCTAACGCAATCAACACACACACAAACCGTGCAGGAAGGAACACAGGTTCTACCTCTACCACAATCAACACACACACAAACCGTGCAGGAAGGAACACAGGTTCTACCTCTAACACAGTCAACACAAACACAAACTGTGCAGGAAGGAACACAGGTTCTACCTCTACCACAATCAACACAAACACAAACAGTGCAGGAAGGAACACAGGTTCTACCTGTAAAACAGGTGTGTGAGATTATAGTAGGTGCGTGAGCCTCAAAGTATGAATGATAGAGGACAGAGCCGGTCTCTGCACCTGGCGTGAAGGATCAAGGACAGAGCCGGTCTCTGCACCTGGCCCACGCCACCGTCAGCATATTCATCACCCCCGGCAGACCGCTGCACCACACGTCAGTCGCACCTGATGAGTTCTGCCGGGAACAATTTCCTGGCATCGTTTTTTTCATGATGTGATGGTGTTGATCTTGCTAATGATAAAATAGAGTTGATCACATGACAATGGGGTGGTTATAGGTGGATTATCTGCCAAATGATGAATACAAACAGACGTTTTTGGAAGCAGCTTAGAAACATGCTAAACTAACTCATGTGGATTAGAAATGTCAAAGCATCCTCATTCATTATTTCAGATCGAAAATGCAATTTACAAAAAAGGAACCCAGCATGGTGCTTATGGATTTTAATAGGTGCACATGGGAAGGTGGGAGCCTTCAGAATATGGAACGGATTCCTAAGAATGAGCAGAGGGCCAAGGAGAGAGTGGCTGGGAATGACACACATGACACGGCCCATGCAGGGACAGGAAGTGTTACCCAGGTTGGTCTGCCTGGAGGAGAGCCGAGGGAAATACCCAGAGGAGAGCGGTCTCAGCATGGTTGATGAGGAACCATAATCTGTTTTCAAAAACAGACACCCAGGTGCAGGTACCATGGCTCCTTTAACCCAGTCAGTTCATCCTCCCACCACCCACGATGCAGGCTCTACCCTCCCTTCCCAGACGGGATGCAGGGCCCCTTCTGGAGGCTGTGTGGCTCTTCCCAGTCACCCTGCTAGTCAGTGAGGAACTCAGTGCAGGCTCAGAGCTGCCTGACTCCAAACGTCAGCTTCCTCTTCCAGATCTCAGACACAGTGGAGAAATAACAGTGATTAACTGTTATTTCAGGAGGTGTGGAGACACATCTGCTAGAAGCAGGTGTGGAATTTTGGGAGAGAGTGGCAAGCCCTTCTAAGACAAGTGCTTCAGAAATGGTGTATGAACCATCCATGCAGAGCCCCAGCCAAGGGAGTGTCTCACCTTCAGCCCTGCTGGGAAGACAGCAGCACCAAGAACGCAGGCCACATGTTGGAAGGGTGCTGAGCGGGAGCTTGAACAGGGATGGTCCTGCCCACAGGGGATGAGGTGACTCAACAGTCTCCTCTCCAACAACTTTTGCCACATCAATAGACTTTTTATTTGTGACCCCAAATTATGGTTGCACTTTCCATGCAACAGAATAAAATGTCCACTTTTATTTTTCCTTTGGAAAAATAATGCGTAGATGCATTTAGTGAATGGCAAATTTATTTCAAGTCATCAAGGAGCATGTGTTCTCTCTTCTTGATCTCAGTGACTTTGATGTGTTTTGAGCACGTCATGACTCTGGCTTGCCTTGGATTTGTTGTCAAGAGAACTTCACTGGAACAGACCTCTTCCAATCCAGGCATCTTGCCACATTTTATTTAAAATGTACTGGTAATATGTGTATTTGCTCTTACTAGGATTTATTGTTAGTTTCTTCTTAATCGTTTTAAGTACTGACTTGACCAACTTGAGTTTCAAGTCTTCCCCACCAGCGTCTCCTTTCCCAATGACGACACCTGCTGATTCTCAGAGGCTGGTGCAGAGACCTTCCCAGGGCTCCTCTCTCACCCAGGAGCACTGACACAGAGCTCCGCAGACAAACGGACGGATAGACAGATGGTGTGTGAGTCCACCCGCATGGCCATGGCGGCCCCACTTCGTCCCCCTTCCTGCTGGCATGGGTGTGTGTGACATGCCATCCGTGGCCTGGAGAGTAGACGGCAGGCACCAGACTGAGACAGTTCTGGGGGTAAACCTCCGCAAACTTCCCAGCCCCAACTGATTCTTCATCTGTACAATGAGGACATCTCCTGCTCCGGGCATTGCTGCAACAGTTCAACATTGTGAGCCGAATGGGGAGCGCCCCGTCATGGAGGAGGTGAACAGCATCAGACAGTCCCTTACTCCACACGTTCCGGAGGTGCTCTGGGAGGCTGGAGTTGAGAAGTGGGGCCACGGTGAGCTGGGGCCAGAGGCTGACTCTGAAATCCAGCTACCATGGCGGCACCCAGAGCATGATGGTCCCCTCCTGCCAGCCCGCTCTCATGTGTGCTGTGCCTCGTGGCCTGGCAGCCGGTCCTTCTGCCTCCTAATATGGAAGGGAGGCTGGGAAACCCCCAAGGGACCGAGTAGAGTCAATTTACTCATAAAAAGGCACTGTATTATGATAGGATTCAGATTTTCAATTGAACGCTGTAAAGGGAAGTTTTAAAAGTCATATATAATTTGATTTAATAGGGTTACTTCCCCCGCTCAGCAGGAAAATGGGATGCAGACAGAACTGTGACTTTCATTTACACGTCTTCATATGAGAGCTGACGGCACCATCAATCTTCTGGTGACAAGGAAAGAGGGCAGGAATTATTGATGTTTAGTAGCCACAGGATTATAAACAAGGAAATTGAAAGTGATCCTTAATTGACAGGGCCTGTCTGCAGCCGTGGGAGAGGCTGGCCTTTTCCCACAGCGAGAAGGGAACACAGAAACAGCAGCAAGGGGTGGGGCAAGGGCGACGTTTGCATCCAGATGGGGGAGCGGGCTGCAACCTCAAATGGTGCTCTCTTCCACCCACAGCCTGACAGTGGCAAAAGTCGTCCCAGCTCCCAGGGAGCTTCCAATACCGTGTCCAGGAACCCAAAGAGGAAGCTGCAGTTTTAGGTCATCGTAGACTAATCAGGTTGGCGCGTACCTGGGCCCGGCTGTGCAACCCCAGATCAAGGACCCAGGAGTGGGGTGTGGCACTGGCTTGTGGCTTGTGGCTGGAGGTTTCTTCCTCAGCACTGCCAGCGGGAGGGGCTCTGCACCAGGAGTCCCGACCAGCACCTGCTAAACACTTTAACTGCACTTACACCGCTGCCATGTCTCATTCTAAACTCGTCGCCTGAACCACGTACCTCTACACGTTATGAAAGACGGGAGTTGGTGTTTGTGAAATTACCATGTGCACCGTAGAACACCAGGCACTGGTGAGCTCCTATCATGCGTGATACTCCAGAATAACTTCCCCCAAACCCCTGCCTCCTAGGCACCCTCCCCCTCAGTCTCCAGGGTCACCTGTGGCAGTTCTTGGGCCCTTGTCTGCCCTCCAGACACCCTGCGTTGGGCCCTGGGATGCACAGTGCGAGTCCCCTCTTCTGCGCTGACCCTCCACTTCTCGCCTTTCTGGGGTTGATGTGCCAGGTGGAGGGCCAAACCTACCGTAGCAGCAGTGCTGGGAGAGAGCTGGTGGCTGCCCCAGGGAAGTGCCTCCTTGGCACCTCCAGGCACACTGAGGACACTTGGAATGAGCCGGAATCCTCCCTGAGCCAAGGCTAAGATGCACGGAGATATTGGTGTTGACGTACATTTGATTTTCTCTAGAACTGCGGGCTGTTGAGGCCCCAGATGGAGCCCCAAGTCTCTAATCTTTAGGAAGCTGCCAATTTGAGAAATGTTCGTAGTTGTCCATGTCTGGGTTTGTCTATGATGGCCACGCAGGACACTGTGAAAGTTCCAAGGCTCATTGAACACGTCTTTGCTGTGAGTCTGGATCTGAGACGGGGATCAGGTGACACAGCCATGGGCACCCTGCAAGCCATCAGGCCATGGCCTTCTCCTCTTGTTTCCTGCTCCAGTAAGTTTGCAAGTTGGCAGGCAGGGAAATGCCGTGGCCAGGGGCCCACCACACTCTTTGAAGACTGTGTCTGCTTGCAAGTAAGATGGCGTGGGGTCAGGTGCAGCTGCTCCAGGCTGTGCCGCTGAGGGGGACCCTCCTTGCCGCAGTGGTACCTCTGTCTGGAGAGTCTCTGCAGAGCCCCCCTGCTGTACTCCTGCCCCAATGCCCACTGCCGATGGAGTCAGACATAGAGGACACCCAAATGATGCTGAAAGCCAACCAAGTGAAGTCTAGCAGGGATAAATGTGTGGTGCAGCTGAGATTCAGGGTCCCAGGATGACAGTGACCTAGAACAGCAGCAATTCACCTGGAAAAGGGTTTGATGGTTTTAACTATGAGCTGAATAACGTGTAGTATGATTAGAAATATTTGCAGTTCTTAGAAACCACTTGAACTTTTCAACAGCTTGGATGGTGCAGGCAGTGGGAGGTAAGAGAAGGCAAGTCCTGAAATGGTTTGAACACATGGGCAGGAGTCAGGGGCCCTGCCAAGGAGCAGCCAGGACGGGCACCTGCCCCACCTCTGGCCCTGTCAGTGCAAACCTGCAGCAGAAAGGGCCAATGCCCACAGCCCTGAGAGGGCTTGGGCCCAGGAATCCTGAGCAAGGACCCCCAGCCAGGTACCACACCAAGAGATGGTGCTTGGATTTTGTAGAATCAAGGCGGCTCGAGGGCAGGTGCTGGACAGTCCAGGCCCAGCTCAGCACAGCAGAGGCCAGGTGGAGGGCTGCCCCCAAACCACGCAGGGTAACCCAGACCGACCATAGCAGCAGCACTGGGAGAGAGCTGGTGACTGCCCCAGGAAGTGCCTCCTTGGCACCGCCGGGCACACTGAGGACACTCGGAAAGGGCCAGAATCCTCCCTGAGCCAAGGCCAAGATGCACGGAGATTTCAGTGCTGACGTCAATTTGATTTTATCTAGAACTACAGGCTGTTGAGTCCCCAGATGGAAGCTCCAGTCTCTAATCTTTAGGAAGCTGCCGAGGAACCTGTTCCTTCCTGTGGGGCTCGCAGGGATTCTGCCCACGAAGGCAGTTTGCCCACAGCCCATCATCGCCATCCTTGGAAGGATTCTCGGTTTAATTAATATGTTTATCAATCCAATCCTCACGGTGTAGGGTGATGACTGAGTACAGACTGGAATATGAAATGTTATGAGTTCAGGAATAACCTTCATTACACAAATATCATGGGCTAATAGAGCCCTGGGCCACTGTATCAGACCTATCTGATCTGGCATCCCATAAATCAAAGACCTTCCCCCTCCAATCAGCTTTTCCTATTCGAATGCCTGTGGTGGGGCTTTATTTCACAGGTTCCCAGGTTCACCAGAGAATTAAGAGACAGTGATTGATTCTTAACTGGAGCCCATCAACCCCAGTTAAAATTTCATAATATTCACATTAATTAAAGTGCTTCATTATCCATTTCCTTTTGCATAGAGTGAGCTGGGCACCTCCGGGCTTTGGAAAAGCAAATATACTTGAAATGAAGCCCTGATTCATTTCATTTTAACCACCAGGGAAACAGTGGCAAAATTCTAAGACAGAGAGTGTTAGAAAGTAGCTGCTGAAGTACATTTCCCAGAATAAAATCACCAGCAGGGGAGCTCGTGCAGCCACGAGAGAGGGGCAGGTGGATAGCCAGGATTTTGAGCCACAGTTGCTTGGACACAAGAAATGACTCCATGTTTTATCCACAGTTGTAAAGTAGGAAAGTTCCTAACGCTGGAGGCTGGGTCTGAGAGGCTCCGCAGTCCCACGAAAGTGCTGCCTGGGCAGCTATGGGTGATTCTGTTCTTCATCTCTGTTTCCTTCCCTGGAGACCCCCCCACACTGGAAGCCTGACACCCCGTGTGGTTTCGACCCCTATAGGAAGGCTTTCCTCCTAAATCCCTATGAGGTAGAGGTGATTATTATTGCTATTTTACTGCAGAGAATTCTAAGATTTAAAGGGTTAGAAAAAGTGTGCAGAACACTCCAGCATCTACTTCTACCTACATGAACTCCATGGCATTGAAACAGAGAAAACGGACCAGAAACAGACAAAGGTTAGGGGTTGCTGCAGTTACCCTGAGAACTTAATTAATCTAAGTTATGCGTGTAGAGCGCGGGAGATACGGGTTATTTTCAAGTGCAGAATAATCATGCATTTTGAGGGAACACAAAATACTTACCAAGATACACTCTATTCTAGACCGTAGCAGAATTCATTAATAAAAGTGATAGAATTCAAATTATATAGTATATATTCCCTGACCAACATATAATTAAGTTAGAAACCAATAACAGAAAAAAAATGTTTGGAAATAGAGATATTGAGGAAGGCTGAAATAGCTGGAGAGATACGCTCATGTTCATATATCAGGAGATTCAGTTTTGTTAAAATATCAGTTTTTTCCACATTGATCTCAATCCAAAACTTTATTTTTTTGGGGGGACAATTTAAAAATTTAATTCTGAAATTAAATGGAAATGAAAAAGATTTTAAATGGGCAAAGAACAAAACAAACAAAGTTGGAATACCTGCAGTTTGGTTTCAGAATTTATAATAAAGTTACAGTAATTTAGACAGTGTTATAATTGCACAAAAAAACCAAGTATATAAATGAAACAGACAATTCTGAAATAAAATTGCTTGCATGAGCTCAAATGAGATTTCTTCAAAGAGTAAGACTTTTACCAAATCATGATGTAACACTTGGACAACCACCTGCAAAGCATAGACCTTGATCCCTACCTCACACCACATACAAAATGACCTGGACATTGAAAAGCCAAAGCTTTAAAACTTTTTCATTCCCAGCAAACTGAAACAAGAACAGAAAACCAAACACTGCATGTTCTCACTCATAAGTGGGTGTTGAACAATGAGAACACATGGACACAGGGAGGGGAACATCACACACTGGGGCCTGTTGGGGGCTGGGGGGCTAGGGGAGGGATAGCAGGGGGTGGAGGGATTGGGGAGGGATAACATTAGGAGAAATACCAAATGTAGGTGACGGGGGGAATGGATGCAGCAAACCCCCGTGGCACATGAGTACCTATGTAACAATCCTGCACGATCTGCACATGTACCCCAGAACTTAAAGTATACTAAAAAAAAAAAAAAAAAAAAAAACTTAGTATTTATGTTTCACAAATATTTCTTCAATGCTTTCACAAAAAAGAAGATACAAGAAAAATCAATAAATCGAACTTACCAAAATTTAAAAAATTGCTCTTCAAAACTTATAAAAATCAAAATTCAAGCCACAAATTGGGAGAAAAATATTTGCAAAACCTGTATTTGATAAAGGGTCTATATCTAGAACATACAATCAATCCCTATAGGTCAAGAATAAGCAGATACATTCAGAAAGTGGGCAAAATATCTAAACAGATATAAAGTAGGTGTTTGGCCGTCACATAAGCACAGGGACAGAAACACGTCACAAGTCACTAGGTGAACTGAAGATGACACCACAGCAAGACACCATCCCATCGCGACGAGATGACTGAATTTAAAGACCCACCAAGATTTGTCAAAGATGCAGAGCGAATGAAACTCTCAATCACCCAGTGAGAAAGGGAAATGTCAAACCACTGTAGAAGACAATTTGGAAGCTTTTTAAAGAGGCCATTACAGATCCAGCATGACCAAAGACCAGTGGGTCTGAACATCAGAGAATTCCCTATTAAAACGCAGCTTCCAACCTTCCGAAAGGAAGGCAAACTCCCAGGTTGCTGTCACTTATGACTCTGCTTTGTAGCAAAGATGACTTGCTTGGGTGCCTGAGGAAACACTAGATTCCCAGTGGCCTTGTGGTGGCTGGGCACAAGACATCTGGAAAAGGAATGGAATTCACGTGTAGAGGAACAGAAAGAGGAGCCCTGCGCTGCCCCTGCCATCCTCATGGGCTCATTTCCAGCCGGGTTGGCAGGTCCCGCCCTTGTCTCCCTCCCCCACAGCCCAGAAGGCACCAGCTCGGCTGCAGTGGCCACAGCCCTGTCCACAGGTGGCCCCTGTCTCTGTGTGACTTGGCCACTGTCTTAGAGCTCCTGGAATCTCTGAGCCCCATGGATAGTCATTATATTTAGATATATGGTGTGCATATATCTAAATATAATGACTAACATAAATACACAAAAACTTGAACATGAATATTCATAACAACCAAATAATAGTAATAACCCAAATGTCTACTGTCAAGTGAACAGAGAATAAGTTACAGTATATTCATACACTAAAATACTACTCAGCAATAAAAAGTTACCCGCTATTGAAACATGTGACACAACGAGGGAAATGTCAAAAGAATTACGTGGAGTTAAAATGAAAGAACCAGAACCAAAGAGCATGTTCTATAGATTTCCACTTTTATAAAATGCTAGAAACTGCAAACTAGTCTGTTGTGACAGAAAGCAGGCAGTGACTGCCCCGGGAGCCCGAGGGGCGGGGTGGGGGAGGAGAGCGGGGTTACGAAGGAACGTGGCGGTGAGGGCTAAGTTCACTACTCATGTGGTGATTTCACCACAGGTCAAAACTCATGAGATAGTGACTTAAATATAAACACGTCCCATTTACTGGATGCATAGGATAGTTCAGTAAAGACAAAAAAAAGAATTTGAAGTTTGAACAAAGCACATGAGTCATTAGGTCTATAAACACCATTCAGATTTATCTGGCCAGTGAGAGGAGAAGGATCTGGGTGTCCAGGGGTGTCCTGCAGACCCCAGGCTCCAGGACTGGCACCAGGCTGGCATCCTCCCAGCGGTGCCTCCACCTTACCAGGTGCACATCTGCCTCAAGCCAGGGGCTCGTAGGGTATGGGAGCTCTTAGACAGTGGTCAAGCCACACAGAGAGAGGGGCAGCCTGCGGGCAGGGTGGTGTCCACTGCAGCAGAGTCCATGCTTTCTGGGGTATAGGGAGGGAGACAAGGGCGGGACCTGCTAACCACATTGTGATTGTATCACCGAGCCACGCCTATTCCTGAGGCTGCCCGAAGGAAGGAACCTTTGTAGGTGGACCTCCCTGCAGTTTTGGGGGGGCCTCTGCTGGCTGCTGGAGATAGAAGCTGCCCGCTGATTTCATGGTGAAAGTCTAGAAGGCTGATTCAAAACAAGCACCCACGTTGCTGAAAATGGAGCTTGAACCCATCCTGTGACCCAGGGTGGTCAAGACAAACTCCATGCCCATTTCCCCCAGTGCCTCTGCGGGGTTTGTCTTATATCTCAGGATGGCATCCTTCCAGCACCTTCCAGCACAGAGCGCTGAGCTGCAAACCACAGAGCAGGGTGGGGGCTCACCAGGGTTGCCCTAGAAACCCCTGGGGTCCCAGGGCCACCTGCACTCAGTGCCTGTTAGTGCCGCAATCCCCCCCTCCATCCTTTCAGGCTGCACCAGGGCCAGCCCTTCAGCCTCAAGCCCCAAGTAGGACCACAGCGATCGGCATCCAGAAATAACCAGCAATGGCCTTAGCTTCTGTCTCCATGGGGGGCCTGTCTAGGCCAGGCAGCCCTCCCTGCATAAGCCAGGCTGAGGCCCCTGTTGGCCTCTGGCCTTCCCTTCCTCTGCCCTGGGCTAGAGACTTCCAACTCCTAAGCCCTCGCCAACCCATGAGAGGGGCTGGCTTGCCCTGGATGTCCCCCGTAGTGGCAGCGTGCTGTGAGCTCTGCTGCGAGCCGGGGTGCCCCCCTCACCCAGCCACTACAGCCCCTCCCACTGCACCCTCATCCTTCCTCATCACACTCCCTGCTGGTTTCACCCAAAGTAAATGGAAGAGATGGGACTTTTTACTTGCCTTCTGTCAAACCATCTCCCAAGTGTCCTCCTCCTCTAACCAGATCATCAAGGTGATTTGGGGAACAAAGTGGGCAGAGAAATTCAGTCCTGGAATAAGAGGCAGTGATTCATGAGTTGTGAAGAGCTGGGGGATTGTTCCTGGTGCTCTGGAGCTTCAGCTGGTCCTGTGCTCCCTAACCCTTAACCCTAACGCCTGACTCTAAACCTAACCCCTAATCCTAACCCTAACCCCTAACCCTAACCCCAACCCTAACCCTAACCCCTAACCCCTAACCCTAATTCCTAACCCTAACCCCTAATCCTAACCCAAACCCTAACCCTAACCCTGGACAGGTGTTGGCCCCCCAGGGAACTGCCAAAGCAAAGGGTCGAGGGGACATGGGGACCTGACACAAAGTCCACCCCAGCCCATGTAAGTGAGAGGTTCAATGTCCACCTGTCTGCCTTCCTGAATGTCCCAAACTCAAGCGAAAGATGTGGAAAGTGGAGTTTTTCTTGGAGCGTTGGTCGTGTGAGAGGCCAGCCACATGCAGTGGTGCGAAGGGAGAGCAGACAAGGAACTGGATCCGCAGCTGGCCAGGAGCCGTGACCGCGATAACCCACGACCTCCAGACCAGCCCGCACCCGGGGACTTTAACAGTTCCCCCAACTCTCAGAGACAGACTCGAGTTCAGAATTTTTTTTCCACTTTTCCATTTATTCCTATGAAATAACTTGTTCGAACAAGAGGGCAAAGGTGAGGGCGGGCGGCCAACATGGGCGGAAGAAATCCCTTTCCATTCAGCATCTTCCAAACTCTTAATCCCGGACGGTTTCACTCTGGCCAGTCTTGAGGATTACATGTCAAATGTCGACAGTGTCCCGTGGCGAGAGATGATATGGAGTCGTAGTGAGAAATCCCACTCTTATTTTAGGGAGCACATTTCCCCGCGCAGACAGGAGCGGCTCTCGTTTTTATGCATTGGTGAAACTGAATTCTGTTCATGCCGGCTTGGACTGTTTTATGACTTGAGCTGATGATACCAACAATTAAGGAGCTCCAAGATGAACAGAGACAGTCCTTTGTCAGAAAACACAGTGTTCCCCTTGGAGGACAGTGAAGGGGAGGAAGCGGGACGGGGAACAGGAAACGCTGACCTCGCTCTCTCCAGTCAGAAGCATCCTTGATGACTGTCGTTTGGAAGAGAGCTGCTGGTCCCATCTTGTACAGCCTTAACTGCAGTCAACTATGACATCTGCACATTTGCAGGGGCCAGTTTACAAGCCTTTCCATCCTTACAGATCCATGAAGAACAGCAGGGGCTGCAGCATGGTGGGGAAACTGTCAGAGAGCCCAAACACAGGGTCCATGGGCTTCCCATCCACAGCAGCCTCCCCCCACAGGCCATCCAGGGCACAGATATCCCAGCAGCCTCCCCCGCGGGCCCCCCCAGGGCACAGATATCCCAGCAGCCTCCCTGTGGACCCACCCAGGCCACAGATACTCCCAGCAGCCTCCCCCACAGGCCACCCAGGGCACAGATACTCCCAGCATTGAGGCTACTCCCCCCAATCCATTGCTTAACTGCAGAAGCCTTTCTTAGAAGGACAGGGCTCTGACTTCGGCTCTGCCCCCAAGTCAAGGCTAAAGCAAGAAGACTGAATCTCAGGCCGGTTCACACTGAATCCACCAAGACCCGATTCACTCGCCCCCAGTGCTGACTCAGCCTCTGTTTGCAAAGAAGAAACTCAAACACAGCCATCACGAGACCAGTTATCAAAGACAAACAACACGTAAGCAGTTAGGCCACAAGGTCAGGATCTTTGCCACTGGTGTTTGAAGAGCAGTGGATTTCGTGTAAGGAAGAGGCCAAGGACACAGGAGGTGTTTCTCGAGCTCAGGTGGGGCCCTGGACACTCCTAAGTATCGACAGGGCACTGGGTCAGGGGACCTCTGTGGCTCTCAAAGTTACAGGTGCCCACATTTCCAGGCAGCATTTGAGGAGCAAAGGGGAGCTGCCCGTGATGTCTCAGGAGTCGCAACACCCTCCCCACCTGCTCCCCCAGAGAGAAATCCCCAGACTCTGGATTAAAAATGCCAGGGGCCTTTACTCCTGGTCCTGCCATGAGTCCTCCCAGCTCCCAGGTCCCTCCTCACCCACCTACTTGACCAGAGCCTCCTCCATTTCCTGTTTCTGTGCCCTGGATGGCTCAGAAACCCCAGCTCCATCATCACCACAACTTGGGAAAAATGCTCAGTGTTATTTCAAATCATAACTCTATCCTAAGGTTATAAATTTATAGCATACATTTATAGCATGTCATATGTAATATCAATGTATACACACCTAAATGTATATATGCTTATAACATATAAATATCAAGTTTATTTCCATGTGTTGCTGAAAGGATTGCTTCGGCCTGCATTAACTAAAGCAGAGTGATCATAAAGTGGAAGAAAAAGCAGTTTTTGCAAAAATAAAGCAGCTAAATAATAAAGAAAAGAGGTGGTGGCCACAAGCCAGGGTCGCCTGGAGCCCTGGACGCTGGAACAGGCAGGAAGGAGGCACCCCTAAGACTACACAGTAAATATAACAAAAGCTTTTTTTAGGAGGCAAATGTAATTGAGCACAAAGCTTTTCTGTACTGGTTAGAAATCCTTCCACAATCACAGGAAACCCAATCATTAAGTCACTAGTTCTTCAGGTCGTGTGAAGTCCGTGGGTGGGCACCCCACACCAACTCTCTCATATCTACCATCTGCCCTTCTCCTGTGTTGACTTTTATCTTTGTGCTTTTTGTCTCATGGTCACCAAACAGCTGCTATAGCTCCAGGCATCACATCCTTATGAGGATGGGACGAGGAAGGGTTTTCCCCGACTCACCTGTTCCCTCATGTCTCCTTAGGAGCCTGGAGCAAATTTGTCTTGGATGTCAGAGTCAGCTCAGACTGTCCACTGCTTGCAGACAGGGAGGCTGAGAAGCCTGGGAATGACCTGCTGCAATCAGGGTACATTGGCTTAAGCTGGGCACAGGCCGCCTTGAGCAACAGTGGGTCTTGTTTGCAAGGCAGAAGGCAGGTGACAGCCGAGGTTCACCCCTGAGCATTCTAAAAGCCAAAGTAAAAGGAGAAATTCAACTTCGACCAGAAGCAGCAAAATACTAGGAGGCCCTTGTCACTTGGGTCTCCCCGGGAGAGGCCCGGTGAGGGTGCTGGCGGGTTTGCTGTAGCGGCTGCATCAGCAGGAGGGGACCGCACTCAGCACCGTGGGCAGGAGGGCAGGGCTGCTCCACACAGGCCGTCCCTCTGTTCTCCCCTGGCCCCTTCGCCCCCAGCCAATGACCTTCACTCCACCTGGCCCATTCCCTCCAGCTGGGCCCCAGTGGGCACCCTGCCCGCTCTGGGATTGTGGCGTCCTCTGGATTCCGGTTCCCTTCATGGTGTCTCCATGTGCCTGATGCTCCAGGGGACAGATCCTCTGGATGCCACAGCCTTGTCCCACACACGAGGTCCTGCTGGGGAAAGGGAGGCCTCATCTTCCCAGGACTGGGAACTTCCCTCCAGGAAGCCCCTCAGAGCTGGAGTCAGGGAGATACATGGGCTGGAAGCCAGCAATGTGGTGGGCACACAATACCACCTAGTGCCAGGCCCTGGGGTGGCTGACATCAGGCCAAGGCAGAGCCCACCTTCTTTCCTGTGTTTGCTGTACCCAGCAGCCCCTGGTCTGTAGAAGATGCTGGAGAGGTACCCAACCAGGAGCCTGTGCCTGCAGGTGATACGAGGTCTGTCGTGCGCTGGACGGTAACCCCAGAAGACACGCCAGCATCCAAACTCCAGGAACATGTGGGTGTGGCCATGCTTGGATAAAAGTTCTTTGCAGAATAAGTTTCAGATTTTGAGATGAGGAGGTCTTTCTGGATTATCCGTGCAGGCCCTAAGTCCAATGACAAGTGTCCTTATAGGAGGCCGAGGAGGAGAGAGAGACAGAGGACAGTTGGCCACGTGAAGACACAGGCAAAGGCTGGAGCAATGGGGCCACAACCCAGGATGCCTGGAGCCCCAGACGCTGGAACAGGCAGGAAGGGGCCACCCCTAAGACTTGGCAAGGACTGTGGGCTGGATGTCCTCTGGATTTCAGACTTAGCTTCTGCTGCTCTAAGCCTGTTTGTGGTCATTTCTTCTGGCAGCTGCAGAACACACAGAGGGTGTGGAGAGCGGGAGGCTTCAAAGACAGAGACAGACACTGGGCGGAGGGCAGAACCCAGTGCTGGGGGACGCAACGTGAGCCAGGCCAGAAAGACCACGGAGAAGGTGGCCAGCTCCATGCCCAGAGAGGAGGAGCGGCACTCTCTCAGACTGCCCCGGCAGCCACGCCACCTCTGCAACTCCACACAACCTCTCTGGGCCCTGGTCTCCAACTGCAGAAAGGGACAAGGACCCTGCTTGCCTCATGGAGACACTGTGCAGGTTAAATAAACTCGTAAAGATACATCACTTAGGAGCTTTATGTATAAATACTGTCATGATTTTCCCTTAACTTCTCAATATAGCCCAAACTGACCCTTTGGGTGGAAGGGACTATGAAAGGGCCTCCTGTGAGTGACTGTGAAGTGACCACATCTGACCTGCTGTATGTCCTGATCACGACTTCAGTGGAAGCGGAGTGGACCCTGCCCTGGGTCTGACGCTCTGGTTGGGCCTCCTGCAGTGGGCTCCCCAGGCTTCCATCCCTGCAGTGTTTCTGTGAAGTCTGTTTCATCCTGTCTTCACCCTGAGAGCTCAGGGTGGCAGCCTGCTGGTATCTTTCCCGGGGGGATCTCGAGGGGAGAGCAGCTGTGCGTCGCCAGAGAGGACATGTGCCCAGGCTGCAGAGCTGAATGGAATCTGAACACAGAAAATCTGACTTGTAGCGAGAACTGAAGCTCCTGAAAACACCATTTTCTTTCATTTGACCAGAGGGACACTGTCTCCGGGTCCAGACTTCACGGAGGAGGCCGAGGGAGATGATCTCTGCCCTCCCCCTGGGACCAGGCTGCTGTGAAGGCAGGGGCGGGGCTGCGTGGAGTCCCTGCTCTGGGAGGTGGACGCTGCCCTCTGGCCCCTGAGGCGTCTGCTGGCCGGTGTGGACACGCTTCCTTCCAGGTGCTGGGAACTTGGTCTTCAAAGGAAACAGAAAATGTATTGTGAGTTGTAACCATCACGGACAGGCCCGTTTACAGGGGACGCGCAGCTGCTCCTGGGGGGCTGTGAATGATTCCCGGTGCCTCTGTGGTTCTGGAGGCCCCAAGAGCAGCCACAACATGAAGGCAGAGTCCGGTTCCCGGCACACGCCCGAGCCTCAAACCTTCCCGCAAACACGTGATTTGCGTCCTGGAATTGACAGTAAAACACTGGCTTCACAAGTGACTATTAAAAC
This sequence comes from Ateles fusciceps, assembly GCA_036589455.1. NCBI lineage: Eukaryota > Metazoa > Chordata > Mammalia > Primates > Atelidae > Ateles > Ateles fusciceps. The sequence goes on from JAZHEH010000586.1 coordinate 8,382,950, forward strand.
ACCGTTAGGCAAGGAAGGTGTGAGCAGCTGGTTCATAAAATCAGAGCAGAGCAGCATTGCCAAGTGATGGCGGCCTGGGCTCCGGTAGAGGAAGCGCCACCCGCCCGTGGCTGCCACCAGCTTCCCTCCGAGCTGCGCTCAGCCTCGTCCTCATGGAGCTTGCAGGAAACGCCACCATTCTCTCTTCAGGTTGAGTTTGTAAATTAAAAACTCAAAGTCGGTGTCCCAGCTTCACTCTGCATTTTCGGAGCCTCCCAGTAAATGGGAAACCCAGGGCTGTGGAGTGGGGGCCAGGAGCCTTCTGTAAAGAGGCCCCTGGCAGACATAGACAGGAGAGCGCTGTGATCCTGGCTTTGGCTTTGCCACCTCACACTTTCCAAAATCCCTCCAGCCCTGGCGGTGACCTCCTCCTGTGTGAGGATGTGTGTGATTTGCACATGCGCTGGCTGCCCCTGGCTTGCTTGCACGTGGTTTAATGGTGTTGTAAGATCTGTGCAGTGTGACCTTACGCTTCTCTCATTCTTTCCCCGTCCTGTAGAAGAGAAGAATTATGCACATGCCTGGCACAGTCAGGTTTGCTGGCATCCTGCTGGTCAAGCAAAGCCTGGTTCTAAGCCCAGGGCCTGAGTCAGGCACTGCAAGGCACTAAAACCAGGAGGAAAGAACCCAACGGCCTTTAATAAAGCAACCATCTCATGGAGAACGGGGGCCCTAAACCCTCCTCTCCTTGGTGAGGCTCTAAGCTCTCAAGGAGCGGCGATCTGCAGGGACAGAAGTCAAGCCCGTCGACCCCACCTCCCTGAGGAATACGCTGGGTTTATTGCAAGTATTTCTGTTTCCACGTCGACACATTGCAATGCTGGTTGGGGGCCCTGGTGCCACACTGTCACCTCTCCCCTCCAGGGGAGGTTGTGGGTCTTGCTGCATGTGGCTGGGAAGGGGCGTCGGGCCCTGAGGAAGCCCCTCCCACACCTTGGCTCTGTGCCTCCCTGGCTGTGCACCAAGGCATGGGCATGAACTGGCCGGGTTTGCAGGCATCCAGGACACCTGGGAAATGCCCTCTGTGGCTGGACATGCGGGCGCCTTTCTGCCATGGGCTTGCCTGGGAAATACCCTCTGCAGCTGGAAGACAGGCACCTTTCTGCCATGAGCTTGCCTGCAAGTCCACCCCACAGCCCCTTCTGTGCTGCCCAAACCCCCCCCAGCCAGGGCAGGTGCGCTGGTCAGTGAGAGTCAACAGGCACAGCAGGGGATGCCGCCCCCGGGTCCCTGAGTGGTGCAGGCCTCTGTCCAGTCGGTGTGCAGAGCTGTCAGCCCGAGGAGCTGGGTCTGCTACATCCACATGGCTCATGGGAGCAGAAGGCACAGCCATGTCCAGGTGCTGCCCATGCTGGGAGGGGATGCTGGGTGCTGGGACCAGCCAGCGGAGCTCCTCACCCCAGACCCAGGCCCAGAGCCTGGTAGCACAGAAAGCCTGAAGTCTGAGCTGGACTGTGGCTGAGAAAGAGGTGGAGGACCAGGGGTTGCCGCCCAGGACACAGCGTCCCAACAGGAGGTCAGAGAGGCTTGCACCAGTGAGCACCCCACAGGCCCAGGCAGCCCAGGAGACCCGTGGGGTTCCCAGGGCTCCCTCAGTGCCAGGGCAAGTTGCATCCTTCATCCGAAGGCCTTCAAACGGCTGGCCCCTAGGCGGCAGCAAGGGAGGCAGGACAGGCAGGAGGACTGAGGAATGCTGACGTCCAGTGTGATCCCTGCAGCAGGCAGCCTTCCCGAGCTGTCATGCCCAGCCGGCCACCTCTTCTGGGCTCCCAGCTACCCCTCAGGCCTGAACCCCGCTCCCTCCCACACCTCCGTGTGGCCACCACCCGCCCTGCCGTTGTCACGTGACCTGGGGATACCCCTTTCTCCATGAGCCCTTGTATTTTAAGAAGGAATTTGGGATTCTAAAAATATCCCTGGGCCTTAAGAAATAAAGAAACAGGCTGGGTGTGGTGACTCATGCCTATAATCCCAGAACTTTGGGAGGCCAAGGCAGGTGTATCACCTGAGGTCAGGAGTTTGAGACCACCTTGGCCAACATGGTGAAACCCCATCTCTCTTAAAAATAAGAAAGCGTGCCAAGTGAAGTGGTGGGTGCCTGTAATCCCGGTTACTCGGGAGGCTGAGGCAGAAGAATCATTTGAACCTGGGAGACGGAGGTCGCAGTGAGCCAAGATCACGCCACTGCACTCCAGCCTGGTGACAGAGTGAGACTCCCTAAAAAGAAAGAAAGAGAGAGAGAAAGAAGGGAAAGAGGAAGGAAGGGTGGGAGGGAGGAAGGGAGGAAGGAAGAAATACCTGCTGCCATCCTTCAGGAACTGCAGATGGTCTGGGCAGGAAGGCGGGAGCGTGGGGCAAGGGGCAGCCTCTGCATGATGCATGCTGGGTGTCTGAGCCTGCACCCCCACGAAGCTGGAGGCTGTGGGTGGGATGAGGACTCCAGGATAGTGTGGATGTCTTGGAGGACTTCCTCTCCCCAGGGATGTAACGCTACTCCTGAGGTCACTGCTGGACAGTGGACAGAGCGTGGTCACCTGGGCCTCCTCTGGAGCTGGGGCTGGTAGAACCTTGGGACCACCAGGGTGTTCACATCTGCCCAGTGCCTGCCTTCTGCCGGGCAGAAGACGACAAAAAGGGCTTGGGGGCCCCGGGCTGGGCCGCCTCCTTCCTACCAGGGCCTAGAGTCACTAAGATCACACCCCAGAGTTCAAAGAAGAAAACTGGATTCTTGCCTTCAACCCGCTTGGAGCCACCTGGAAATTTTTACACATTCCTCAGCTCTTATGTTTCTATCAGCTGCTTGTTTAATGTAGCTACACAGCTCCACGGACTTCGGTGCAGCAGATTATTTAAATCATTTTCTTGAAAACTGTACTTCATTCACATTCAAATTCAGTTATTTGACATACATTTACCTTTAAATAGATCATATGATGTGTGGGTTACACATCACCGTAATTATGATTAGGAAAGACGTCAGGCACTGACAGATCAATCAGCAAGTGATCAAATGATAAATTGGCCAGTGATGTTTGACTCACTTTTTAATACAGAATTCCATCTGCAATACTCAGCGTGTGTTCAAAGGTCCCGGTTCCTCCGTGCGCCCTCTCGACTTGCTCAGGCAGGACCAGCCCTCTCTCCAATACGAGTCTGAGCACTGGATTCCATCCTCCTTTAATTCCATGCCAACTCATCAGCTCATTCCACGGGACACAGAAGAAAGTGGAGAGATTTCCACACTCCTTAGCATATATAACCTGCGTAATTTCTTGTTTTCTCCCTGTTTCTCAGGGTCTGTGTAATTGCCTCAAATCACAAGTTACCTCAGTACTGCTTTATCTTACAAGAAAAACAGTCAAGAAGAAAGTAACTGGTAATTATCCATTTAAGTAATTAAGAAAATTGATTAACAGACAAAAATATTCTTCCTGAAGGAATTAGAAAGAGATTTCTAATATCTACTGCACTGTTTTTAAAGTAGCATAAGGGAATGTCAAGGAAATGAACGGAGTGGTTTCTTAACTATGATGAGAGAGAGGCCTGGAGAGAGACGAATTCCCTGGGCCTGACGGTTCCCCTGTCGGGCGGTTGTCCCCAAGCCAGCAGTGTCAGCAGCACCTGGAAACCCTCTGGAAATGCAAATTCCAGCGCCTCCAGCCCTGGGGAGTCTGACACTTGTGGAGGGCCTGCAGCAGACCTCCACGTGCAGCAGTGTGAGAACCCCTGCCCTAACCGTGGCTTGCCCCAGCAGATCCACATCCTCCCACTCGCTGCCAGCCAGCTCCCGGCAGTGTGGTGGGGAGGATGGCACTCTCCGGTCCCACCATCGGCGTGGTCACCAGCGGTGCTGCCCAGGCCAGCACTGTCCACACCATTCCTCCTGCGCTGGCAGGAAGCTGTGAGCCATGCAGGAGCCCGCGAGGACGGGCAGCTTCCTCGGGATGGGTGGGCTCTGTGCTGCCATCTGCAAAGCCAGGAGCAGTGAGCAGAGTGAAAAACAGAGCTGGAAGCTCTTCACTCCCAGGGTCATCTCCCCAGCACCTGTGCCGCAGGAGCCTGGGGAACGTGTTCCTGTCTGAAATTCAGATTTTCAGCCTGAAGTCTAGAGGTCTGACATGGAGTGCCAGCTTTGCTGGGGTTCTGTGACTGAGCCAGGGACAGGCCACCACTGATGGCCTCAGCCACCCTGGAGACAAGAGAAGGCCCAGGAGCAAACAGAGTCTATCCTAATGCCCTTTTCTTCCAAATTAACCTAGAAATTTAAACCACTTGGAGTTAACACATTAATAATACATTGAGTATATAAACATTAGCAAAGTCCTAATTATGAAAATATAAAATAATTAACTGTAAACAGCGTAAAAGTTGCTTTTGAATCTGATGAGTTGATTCCACAGAGATGAACATGCAGGGATGCAGCATGTAAGGGAGAGGCTGCAGGGGAGGGGCTGCAGGGGAGAGGCTGCAGGGAGGAGCTGCAGGGGAGGGGCTGCAGGGGAGGGGCTGCAGGGGAGGAGCTGCAGGGGAGAGGCTGCAGGGGAGGAGCTGCAGGGGAGGGGCTGCAGGGGAGGGGCTGCAGGAGAGAGGCTGCGAGAATCTGAACTGCTCTAACTCAGTCAATTCCATCTGTGTGTTCCCGGCACAGAGAAGGATAGCACGGAAATCGCCCACAGCGCCCCCTCACCCTGCGTCCTTTAGCCCCTCCGAGATGTGGCCCTCCACCCCACACCCGCCCAGTGGGACCACGTCGTCAGTCAGTCTGCAGGCAGGAGGGCAGCTCAGGCGGGATGCAGAGCATAGCTCTGGGGGCGGGAGGAGCCGCGAGGCACAGGGCGCCAGGCTCTGGACCATCCATCGCTCATCGATGTCAAAGCTCTTTCCAGATAATTTAAAGTTTTAAGGGAAAGCAAAGGAAAAAAAAAGGCGTAATAAAATTTTAGAAAATATATCTGTGGAGATTGATGTGAACTTAGGATGGGAGAAATATTTTTAAACATGTCCCCCAAATGTGGAAACTCTCCAAAAATCAATTTGGCAGATTTGGCTAAAAATGAAAAGCTAGTGTGTAAAAAAGCAAATGTATTTTAAAACGTCAGTTCACAAATTTAAAAAAATGCTACTGGACATAAATATTAGACAAGATGCCCATCCACACTGCACATGAGTCCAAAAGTGGAGATTAGATCAGAGTGTGGAAGGGAGCGCCCCCTTGCCCACCACAGCAGTGAACTGACGTCCTGGGAGGGCCACCAGGAGCAGGGCAGCCCCGCAGCCGGCCTCTCAGACCATCCAGCCTCTAACTGCAGCCTCGAGCAGGGACCGCTTCTTTGAACCCATCACAAGCAAGCTCAAAGCACAACTCCAGAAATACTCATTTCACGAAGTTCGAAGCAAAAAAATCAGAAGCACTGAGTACACCATCCAAAAAAGGAGCCTGAAGAAGAAACACAATCACGCCATCCGGGGCACTCTTCGCTGTGAAAAGGAGGCTCGGGGAAGTCAGGGGAGACAAGATCAAGACTTTTTCCCAATGGGAAAAGTTCAAAAACATCTGCAAAGTAAAAAGTGTGACCTTTTTGTGATAACACATCTGAAAAACAACACAGAGAACATTATGAGTATGAACTTCTGATGACACCTGCATTGAAAGACGCGCACACACTACGTTCTGCATTTTCACCTCTCAACCTCTCATCTGATTTCTGTTGGGCAGCATCATGACATTTTTACAGTTACCTTTTTATACTAAATGTTTACCTACATTTATACTAAAAAAAAATTATAATGACAGTACGAGAAAAAAACCTCTGTAGGTTCTATTAAACTGCTCTGTAGAACAAGGATGCCGCAGAGAACACGTCTCAGATTCCACAAAGCTCCAGAAACACACCCTGTGCCTTGCGTGAAACAGCCTTCTCCCCCAGCCCCAGCAGATGCTCGTGGGAGAAACGGCACTGAATTTTGTGACCCTGCCCCTTCTACCATCCAAAGGTGCTCTATGGATAAAAAGAGATTTTTTTAAAAAACACCTTGACATATGGGAAAAGTGAATGTGGATATTCAGAAATAAAGTGTCATTATGACTCCGTAACTCATAACATTCACTAGAATGAGTGTCAAGACAGGATTTATTTTTAAGGATCCTGTTCATCCTTATCATCCGGATTCTTCAAGTCTGTGGCAGTGACTCTCGAAGACCCTTCCATGGTCTTGGTGCTCCTAGGTGGCTTTTAAACATGCCTCTTTGGAGAAGAGGCTGGCCCTTGTGTCTGTGGGAGCCCTGTGGCCCAGCAGACCATCTAAATCTTCCTCATGTCAGAATGTCAGCTGGCTATAAATAACCTAGACTTCCATGTGTGTGCAACTCGGTAATTTCTCTTCCCTTCCCCCAGGGCTGAATGCTCCTTCCACAAATAGTAGCAGACAGCCCTGGAGAAGCCCCTTTAAGAGTCCACAGACTGCCAAGACTTCAAGACCGCAGATAAGATGAATAATTTCAGCCACAGTCCTGCCCTGGCATGGTCTCCGATTCGTCAACTCCAGGGCTCCAGAGAAACCCAGGCACAATTGCCAACAGGCTTCATTGAAATGAAAACATCATTTTTCCTTCCGTCCGTCTCAGGGAAGCCTGGAACTGCCTCTGATAATTAATCCACTGAGAGAAATCAATACTACAACTGGTTGAAGACGAAACAACCCGTAGCAAAATAAACTTGCCAATGATGCTTCAGCAGTTTCTGTGAGCACATGCTGCCCGCTGCAGATGTGGAATCTAAATAAATGTTGCTTTCTCTCCAAAAATAATCCCACCCAGAAAGTCAATTACCCTGAACCATTTTATGTTCTCTGCTGCTTGTACTATAAATACAGTCTTTGTTCTCCCAATGTGGGCTGCTGGGTTTCCTTTTCCCATTAGAATAGCTAATGAGGCTACAATCTGATGGTTGGAAGTGGACTGAAAGAGTTTCAGGTGTGAATGATTTGTGACCAGTGAAGAAAACACAGACTCGTCCCTGCGCGGTTTGTAAATCCAGGGTGAGTTCTGGGGATCTGTTTGTTTGTTTGGTGTTGCCTTAGGGTCTTGATTTGCCTTTTTAATTTTTCTTTAGAAAGGCAGGTTAAGCCTGCAGCATGAACTAACTTGCAGTCTAGCCCATGACTCGTTGTAGAGAGTAGTGGCGTCACAAAGTACAGAAATGAGTGAGGGCCAGGCCATTTGTTCATAAAAAGCAATGGCACAACCAGTGTTCGATGGGCCATGGTTCACACAGAAATGAAATTTGAGCTAGAATAAGTAAATCCACCAGGGCAGAGCATCACGTTTCCATGAGAAAAGTGTCACGGCAAAGGTGCTGCCTGGCCCCCTCTGGGTCACGTGTTGGCTGACGCATATGAGGCTGGCTGGGCTGCATAACCTGCCCAGGCAGATGGAAAGGGGAGAGGCGACACCTGTGCTGGGTGGGCACCCCTGTGCTAGGCAGGCACCCCTGTGCTGGGAGGTACCCCTGTGCTAGGTGGGCACCCCTGTGCTGGGGGTACCCCTGCGCTGGGTGGGCACCCCTGTTCTGGGGGGGCACTCCTGTGTTGGGCAGGCACCCCTGTGCTTGGGAGCACCCCTGTGCTGAGCGGGCACCTCTGTGCTGAATAAGCACCCCTGTGCTGGGCAGGCACCCCTGTGCTGAGCGGGCACCCCTGTGCTGGGCAGGCATCCCTGTGCTGAGCGGGCACCCCTATGCTAGGCAGGCACCCCTCTGCTAGGGGGGGGGCACCCCTGTGCTGGGCACTTTCTCCTGTTCTCTTTCTTTACCAATTCTTTCAGCGACTCCTGCAGCAGACCTGCGGTATTTCAGGGATGGAGTCAGACCACCCAGCTCTGAATCCTGGCTTTGCCTCTTGATTACTGTGCAACTCTGGGCAAGCTGCTTGCCCTCTCTGTGGTTCAATTTCCTCTTCTATGAGAATAGTGCCTCTCTCATGCAGTTGCCATGAGGATTCATGAAGTGTTACGTGCAATAGGGCTTAGGACAGTGTTGGGGTATTCCCGGAGCTTGGGAAGTGTCAGTTGTTTCTTTTTCTGTTTCTATTTTTTTCTTTTTTCTTTTTTTCTTTCTTTCTTTTTATTTTGAGATAGAGTCTTAGTTTCTCAGGCTGGAGTGCAGTGGTGTGATCAGAACTCACGGCAGTCTCAACCACCTGGGCTCAAGTGATCCTCCTGGCTGAGCCTCCTGAGTAGCTGGGACTACTGGCACCACAGCCAGCTTTTTTCTTTTCTTTTTTTAATTTTTGTAGAGACAGGAGCTATCTATGTTACCCAGGCTGGTCTCAAACTCCTGGGCTGAGGCAATCCTCCTACCTTGGCCTCCCAAAGTGCTGGGATTGCAAGCGTGAGCCTCCACATTCAGCCTGTCGTTCCTGTGGGTATGCCAGAAAGACTCACTTGAATTTACACAGGGAGGGTGAAGCAAAGAAGAACCTGACTGTGACCTTTAGGCTCCAAACTTCATAAATCCTGTTCCCATTGTTTCCAGAAGCGGACAGAGTATGAATGAAGGCTTTGGCACGCGCGTGCTTTTGGAGCAGCTGGGCAGGTCGGTGAGGCCTCCAGTTCTTCTGAAAACTGAAGCTACTTTGGAAGCAGCCGCATGGTGTTGCCTTCTGATCTCTCTCCTTCCATCTAAAGGAACGGTACAAAATTCACTATTTAAATCAAGTTTTCCTTTATAAAATGAATACACTTGTTGAATGAAAAATTGGAATAAGAAAAAGAAAATACAGAGAAAAGGTGTTTGGTGTCAATGAAGAGAAGAAAATCCCTCCATCATCAGAGACAGCCAGTGCAGCGGAAGGTCTCCACTCGCCTGCAGGAACCTGGGTGGCTGCTGTCGACATCCTTTGTAACTGAAGTAAAGTAGATGATCACAGGCCTTTGGAGCCACAAATTGAGCCCAATTCTGAAGCCATCGTCTGTTCTGTTGGCTTTTAAAACCAACAACAGAAAACCAAAATGCATCTCTGCTGCGGAGAAGGGAGCCTCGTCTTGCGGAGGGGCAGACACTCCAGCCACTGTGTTCCACTTTCTTCCTCGGTACCCAAATATATTCACATAAGTAAGGGCTTCCCTGAGGTCTCCGCCCGTATGTCTCCCTCGTGTGGAATTCTGTGATGAAGTTTTAACCCACCTCCAAACCTCTTCCTTCATAAAGTTTCACGTTTGCATTTTGCAAAAGGCAACAGCTGCAGTCATGCTTAAAAGAAGGTGATGCTAATTATTCTCGGATACCCCGGAGCTGCAGGATAATCCACCAGCCACACCTCCTTTCCTTGCAAACGATGTTGGAGGAAGATGCTCGGTGTCTCAGAGCCAAGGGCTCAGTTCATTAGAGCTAAGCTCAGAAAGCCTGTCTGGGATTCCTCTCCCTCTTCTCCCTCCTTTCAGCACACTGAAGCTTTCCCCTGGAGTTCAGAACAGATGGAAATGATTTTGGAGTGTCCCTCTGGGGAGACATGAAAGCTCTTTCCGTAGCAGAGGTTGGTTTCTGCTATGGACCTGTTCCCTGCTCACCTGCAGCCGCAGTGATGGTCGTTTATTTAGGAGTCATAGGAATGCCAGCTCCAATGATAATCATCACCTTGACGAGCATTGTAACCCAGGGTACAGCATCCCAGGCGTGGCTGCCCCTGGGTTCCCGCTCCCCGAGGGGGCTTAGCCTCTTTCTCCTTGGTCTTCTTGGGGTGTGCCAAGGAGGAGAGAGCCTGGGGAGGAAGACCTGGAGGGGTGGGCCTGGGCCCGGAGGGAGGTGTCCCGTCCCTGCTGTGGTTTTCAATGTGCCAGGTTTGCATCTTCATTCCAGGGCAGGAGAAAGAAGCTGAGGCCACCAGCACTGTGGCCAGGGCATCCGGTGAAGGAAGCTCAGCTGGGCACTCCTCTCACACAGACCAGGGTCTTCGGGCAGCCCAGGGGGCTGCAGACAGAGCAAAGTCTGGCACGTTGCCCAGCCGGGGGAGCCCTGGAGAGCCTGCGGGGAGGTGAGGGGAGCCCTGAGGAGGAGCGGGCAGCGCCCTTGGCCTGTCCTGAGCTCCAGCCTCGGTCCCCAAGCTGCCCTGGCTTGGTAAGGCAAGAGTCACCTCCCTGCACATACCCCTGCTCTATGCCCACACAGATGCCCACCAGGAGCTTCTGTGGGACCCGCAAGGAACCTGGGTAGACACCGGGGGCAGATCCCATGGTTGCCGAGAGGTGGCCTGGATGTCACCCTGAGAGGCTGTTCTTCCTGGCTACAAGTGGCCGTCATGTCTGAGTGGCCCGCGTGTCGAGGCGCTGGCCTCCTTGTCCACTTAAAAGATCATTAATCACCACCACAGTTTATAAATCAAGGAGGCCGGCTCACCGCACCACAATGAGGTCAGGCGCCCAGGAGTACGTAGCCAATTCCCAGCCCGGCCACGCCCTCCTCTCCTCGGCAGCGGCCCATCCATCATCCCGCACCCACTGAGGCCGTGAGGCTGACAGAGTGCCCGCCAGCCAGACAATGCCATCCCCCAAGACTTGGGGGCTCGAGCTCTTTAAAATTTCCAACCAGTTCCTTAGCCTTTTGTGTTAACAAAACCTATTCATTTCAGGATTTGGCAGTTCAAATTATTTCAGACAAGACCCTGAGACAAATGGCTATATGATAGAGTCACACGGTGTGAGCGGCTGCGGCAGAGGGCTGGATGCTGCTCACGGAGTGGGGGGAGAGGGAGCAAGACGAGGCCCCAGACCCGGCTGGGGTCCTGGCCTGGGTCCTCGGCTTCCCCAGGCTGCTCTGGCCCACCGAAGGCTCCCTGCGTCGTCCAGAGCCGAGGAGGAGGCCCCTAGAGCCTTAAATAAAAGTTTCCCCAAACAGTGCACATTTTAGAGTTTGTTTTCTGTGATGGGTAAATATGAAGAACTCATCAAGGAGCTATTTTTCTTCCTATATTACATTACCTGCTAAGTTGCTTTTACATATTTCAAACACGGTTGTTGGTATATGTGTGTGTGGGGGTGTGTGTGTGTGTATACACACACACACCCTGCAAAGAGAAAACATAAATTGTCTACCATCCAAGAGAAAGTGTGGGGAGGTGAGCGTAAGTGGAGCTGACAGCTCCCCATTTCCCTTGCCCCCGTGGAAGAGTGATGGGCAGGGCTGGAAAATTGTGTTTGAAGTAACATCGTGACGTGAAATGACCTCCTGTCCACCTGGCGATGAGCACTTAGCCAGTGGGACCGCGCTCCTGAGCCGCCTCGGGGAGAAGCCAGGGTGGGTGTGCGGGAGGACCGGGAGAAGGGGTGGAAGGCCTTTTGTGAGACCTTTGGACTCAGAAGCTAATGAAAGCGTTATTGTAAGGAGTGGGTGGAGGGGCTGATAAAAGCTGGCCCGGGGCGTGGCCCACCCCAGATCCTAATTCCAGTTTGTGTCCCCCATCTGTCTTGCATGAAGAGCCTGAGCTGCAGGCCCAGGCGGGAGCACCCGGCCACTTGCCAGGGTGGGAGCTGACACAGAGACTGGGCAGCGGGTCCTGCCAGGGATGTCCCCTCATCGGAGAAGCCATCCATGCTGTGATGGGAACATTCTTTCAATCTCACATTGCTGTGAATGATGGGAAAGAGCCAGGGCACATCCATGAAGAACAGATTGAGTGTGGATGTGCTTGGCCACCCTCTGGTCTCTGAGAACACTCTGCGTCCTGGGAGGCAGCAGCGCCAGGGTCTCTTGACCCACTCAAGACGACCACAGTGCTGTCCTCACACATGGCACCTCCTTCCCCCTCTCCTCTTCAGCTAAAAGGAAATACAGCTGGGGTTTTTCCTTATTAATTTTGATGCTTTGTCTTCCTGGAAAAACTGTCACTGTCCCTGCCCAGGAATATTCACAAGCCGGTCACCCCAACAGGCTCCAACGTGGCTGAATCATTTGCTCTGAGATGCGTGGAGTCCTGGGGCTGCCCCTGCGCCTTGTCCGCCACGCTGTCCCGTAAGGGGAGGCCTCAGAGCCACAGGAGACCAGGATTTCTGTCTTTGAACATGAATTTTTTTTTTTTTTTTTAAGATGGAGTGTCGCTCTTGTCTCGAGTGCAATGGCGCGATCTCGACACATTGCCACCTCCGCCTCCCAGGTTCAAGTGATTCTCCTGCCTCAACCTCCCAAGTAGCTGAGATTACAGACATGCACCACCACACCAGCTGATTTTGTATTTTTTTTTTTAGTAGAGACAGGGTTTCTCCGTGTTGGTCAGGCTGGTCTCGAACTCCCGACCTCAGCTCATACGCCCACCTCGGCCTCCGAAAGTCCTGAGATTACAGGCATGAGCCACTGCACCCAGCCTAAACATGATCTTTACAAAGTAAGTCAACGGCTTCTCTGAATCTCTCAGGCAGGACTTGGTTTTCCATCCCCACCCGCCTGGGCACCTCCTTTCCCAGGGCAGCGCCGTCTGTGAAGCTTCCTCCTTTTGTGCACAGATTTAAAAATAGCACCTTTTCCCCGAGCAGATCTGGAGTGGAGCAGTTTTCATGGTCATTTCTCCGAGGGAGGCATCAGCACTGCCCAACGGAGCCATCACGCTCAGACCTGCTCCTGCAGCCAACAAGGACGTGCTCTGAACGTCCTAGTTTTAAAGTATGCCTAGCAGTCTTTAATGAACACAGAATCATTAAATAATTAAATTAATACTGCTCCTTTTCTCTTGGAAGGAGGGGTGAGCTTGTGTGTGCCAGGATCACGCCGGCCAGTCCCCTTCCGATGTCTGCCTGGCTCCAGTGGATCTTCGCCCCTGGGGGTCTCCACCTTCCCACGCCCTCTCCATCAGCAGGAATCCCCTCTCCACCAGCAGGAATCCCCTCTCCACCAGCAGGAATCCCCTCTCCACCAGCAGGAATCCCCTCTCCACTGCAAGCGGCTCTCAGGATAGCGCTGGATCAAGTCCATTCACTTGAAACCCCAAACGATTCGAAAACGTGAAAACACGAAATGCTGACTATGTTGCTGTCATTTATCCTTGGCAAATAATAAGAGTTCCCTCTTTGCTCATTAAAGAAATATCTAATTGTGAATGTGAGACAGCCATGATTGCATTCATTTTTATTTTTATTCTTCGGCTACATAATAAATTATCACAATCTGGCAACTGAAAACAACCTGCGTTTATTCTCCTGTGGTCTCGTGGGTCGTTTGCCTTGTGGGTCCTCTGCCTTGTGGGTCCTCTGCCTTGTGGGTCCTCTGCCCCGGGTCACACCAGGCTGCAGGTGAGCTGTCAGCCAGGCTGAGTTTCCGTTGAGAGGCCCGGGTGGGGCAGAACCAGCTTGGGCTGTCCTCGCGTTCCATGATCGCCTGCAGCTCCTGTCATGTGAGGTCACCTGACACAGCTGCCCACTCCCAGGGGCCCATGGGAGTCTCCCAGCTGCTGAGACCGAGTCTTTGTAACAAGACACCATCACAAGATGGACGTCCTATCCCTGGGGCCGCCCCTACTGGCTGGAGGCAAGTGGCCCATGCTCGGGGAGAAGAGGGACCCTGGAGGCCACGCCATGGGGCCGCCTGAGGGTCTGTGTGCTGTGGGAATGAGCTCTTTCCACACACCCACTCCCACATAGATTGCAGACAGGCCTTCTCCAGAGACGGGGTTCAAGAGCCTGCTTTGTCTTCATATCAACAGAGGGAGCCCCTGCCTTCCCCAGGTCCGCAGACCGGACAGTTGGTCAACCTCGCACAGGACAACTGTCATCGCCTCCGTGTCTGACGCTTCCCAGGAAAGACGCTTGCTGGGTCACTTTCACTCCATCTCCATCCGGGGCTGTCAGGGGCAGGAGGCGCCTCTGAAGTGGATGTGGGCGATGTTTACTGAGCAGCTGCTGTGTGGAAAGGGGCCCCTGGGGGCCAGCAGGGATGGAGAACTGAAGACGAGCCTGTCCTCAGGGGCTACTTCCACAGCGTCCTCTCCATCACACCCCACACTCACCACCACCACGGTCAGCAGCACTCGGTGCGTGCAAGCGAAATCAGTATTCTCAGGCAAAGCTGCCCAGCCCCCGGAACCTCACCTTTCTCCCTGGACGGGGCGGGTTGACCATCTCTGAGGCGTGCTCCTGGAGTAGCAGGGGCTGGATGCAGGTGGAGTGCTGGGCGCAGCAGCAGGCACCCTTGCCGTGAGGGCCTCAAAGCCAGTTCAGCTTTTACGTGTCATCCAGTGATGCCCAGCGGCTGCCAGCGGTTAGGGACCGTGTTCCTCCTTCCCTGTGGTCCAGCCACTGCTGTCTCCTACCAGGGCAAATCCAGCCCCTCGGATGACGAGCCAGCCTCAGCCTCCATGTCCGGAGCTCCCTGTTCAATGCGGCTCCTCCCAGGTGGCTGGGGAATATGAGGCAGCACCCTGTCCCAACCTGGGAGATTCCTGCTCTGGACATGTCCCCTCTGCCTGACCCCACTTAGCCCAGAGCCCTCAGCTGGCTGCATAGACGGCAGTCTCTATGTTGGATCACGTTAGGTTGTTGAGGACACCGTGGCCCTGTTGGCCATGCTCTGGGACAGCTCAGTTTCTCTCCTCATCCCCCAAGTCCAAGTGGCCATTGGGTCCTCCAGCTTCTCCCGAGAGATCCATGTGTGTACACATGTGTGAGTGTGAGTGTGCATATCCCACACACTGAGGAGGTGCATGGTGTGGGTGCATATCCATGGCTAAGTGTGTGGCAGGGAGCATATATGAGCCTGTGAGTACATGAGTGTGGGGAGTCCTTTGTTTATTTAAAACATATGGAGACAGGGTCTTGCCATGTTGCCCAGGCTGGTCTCAAACTCCTGGGCTCAAGTGATCCTCCCTCCTTAGCCTCCCAGCGTGCTGAAACTACAGGCATGAACCACAGCCCCTAGCCATGAGCAGGTGTGTAGGCAATGCGTGTGCATGAGCCTGCATGGCTGTGTGAGGGTGGGTGAGTGGATGTGTGTGTGGGTGTGTGAGCGAGGGTGTGAGTGGGTATGGGTGAGAGGATGGAAACGTGAGTGGGTGTGAGTAGGTGTGAGCATGAATGGGTGTGTGAGTGTGAATGGGAGTGGGTGTGAGTGTGCATAGGTGTGAGCATGAATGGGTGTGTATGTGAGTGGGAGGGGGTGTGAGTGTGCATAGGTGTGAGCATGAATGAATGTGTATGAGTGTGAGTGGGTGTGAGCAAGTATGGGTTGTGTTTGAGTGGGTGAGTGGGAGTGTGGGTGGGTGTGAGCAGGTGTGTGTGTGAGTGGGTGTGGATGTGTGAATGGGTGTGGATGTGTGAGTAGGTGGGTGTTGGTGTGTGTGTGAGTGCACATGTGGGTGTGAGCAGGTGTGAGTGGGTTGTGTATGTGTGTGGGTGGGTGTAAGTGGATGTGTGAGGGGTGTGAGTGGGTGTGGATGTTAGCAGGTGTGTGGGTGAGTGGGCATGTCAGTGGGTGTGAGTGTGAGCAGGTGTGAATGGGTGTGGATGTGAATGGGTGTGAGTGAGCAGATGTGTGACTGGATGTGAATGGGTATGAGTGTGAGCAGATGTGAGTGGACCTGGGTGTGACTGTGTGGATGTGAGCAGGTATTAGTGTAAGTATGGTGTGAATGGGTGTGTGAGCAGGTGTGAATGTGAGTGGGTGTTAGTGTGAGTGAATGTGGGTGTGAGTGGGCATGAGTGTGAGTGGGTGTGGTGAGCGGAGTGGGTGTGAGTGGGTATGAGTGTGAGTGTGAGTGGGTGTGAATGTGAGTGGGTGTGGTGAGTGGACATGGGTGTGAGTGGGCATGAATGAGTGTGAGTGGGCGTGAGTGTGAGTTGGTATGGTGAGCAGAGTGGGTGTGAGTGGGTATGAGTGTGAGTGTGAGTGGGTGTGTGAGGGCATGGTGAGCAGGGTGTGAGTGGGTATGAGTGTGAGCAGGTGTGAGTGTGAGTACCAGTGTTTGCATGTGTGTGCAGAGCGAGGAGCAGGTGCTCCTCCCCCACGTGACTCTCCCGCTTGGTCCACGTGCTCACAGGCTCACGGTGCTCCTGGACCCAACAAGAACAAGCGAGGGGCTGGGCACATCGTGTTCCAAGTAGGGAGTGGGTGTCTCCAGTTTTACAAATGAGAAATACACACTGAGCACGGCGTCGTGATCTGCTAAGCGGAGCTCCAGCCAGAAGCTGCAGAGTCTCTTGGAAACTTGCTGAAATGCCGGCCAGACTCAGGCCTTTCTGTCTCGGAGGCCCTGGGGTGGGGCCCGGGACCCTGGCTCAGCTTCTAGGGGCTTCCAGTGCACGCTCAGCTCTGAGCCCACCGGCTCCACCCTCAGACCAGGCTCATGCAGCTTCACATCTCAGCTGGTGTTGCACACGTGTGACATGCACACTGACACACGCACATACAGATGTGGGCACATGTTCAGGACAAACAAGGCCCCGCAGGAGCTGTCACCATTCACATCAACCGCCCTCGGAGTGCGTGTCCAAAACGTGTCCTTACATTTTCACTGTCACTGGCATTTAGTGCTTCTTACGGTATTATAATACTATTTAGTATCCTTTCATGAACAACGACAGACCCAGGAGAAGCCATTATACACAGAGTGTGAATTATGAAATTATAAAATCAGTTTTCCAGACACATTTAATTAGGGACTGAATGGGAGTTGCAGTATCTCTACTTGTAAGTTAGAAAAACAAAACAGAAAGATGCATTTACGCTCCTTCAGTTTCACAAAAATAGTGGGCACTTAAGCCCATAAAATTGTTCATTCATCAGGAAAATGGTCTTTACTTGTGGTGAGTCAGGAAGACAAAGTCAGGATGCAGTGACCTGTCCCGCAGGCCTGGGACAGCAGGAGCTCCCACCTGCTGACGCCCAGCATGTGTGGGCCTGGTTCTTCGCGGCCCAGGGGCTCCTGCTTCTGCCCTGGGCACAAGCGTAGATGCCTTCTCTCCAGCCTGGCCCTGGATCCCTGATCCCAACGGGTCCTCAGGCCCTGGGCTGATATTTCTTCCATGATGTTGTGTGTGTTACAAATGACTGAAAGTGTAAACTCAGTTCTTGCCATTGGTGGGTTTCACGCTGAAAACAGGAGCGTGAAAAGCAGACGTGAACTCAGCCCAGCAGAAATATGCATGGAAGGGGACTGAGGCCACTTATAAAGAAGTGACTAGAACTTCTGTGAAACCAGTAATTAGAGATGATGCTAAAATACAAAGCAGGGGAACCAGAGAGCAGGCAGGAAAGGCAGCTGTGGGGTCCTCAGGCCAGACTGTCAGTGCCAGATGCTGAGTGCTGTCCAAGGGATGCCTGGCCCTGGGGTGCAGGGCAGAGGTGTCCTGGTGGGGGCTCAGGGCCCCAAACAGCAGCAGGCAGACGAAGAGGACATGACCAGTGGGGAGAGGAGGCTGGCATGAGGCAAGGAAGGCCCCTTTGAGGATATGTCAGGGCAGCTCTTTGGCAGGTGTGGGTGACGGGAGGGTGGGCAGGGACGTGCCAGGTGCAGGACCAGGCCCAGAGGTGCACAGGGCAGGCAAGAGAGGGGGCAGGTGGAGGGAGTGTGGAGGCTTTTCCTAATTGTAAGGGAAATCTGCTGGAAGATTTGCAGGGTACATGGGTGAGAGGAGCACATGCTGGGTAAACCGTCACCTGGCCGCTGTGCAGGAAGTGGATGGCCAGAGGCTGTCTCTGGGGTCCTGCAGGTGTGGAGGCCCCTGTCCCTCAGGGGAGCAGTAAGGGGAGGGAGACGGTGTCCAGTGTGCAGTGCAGGTGGCACCAGTGAATGGGATGGGGGATGAGGAGCAAGAGGAGCTCTGTGGAGCGGGTGCTGCTTACACCATGAGTATCCTCCTGGGTGCAGAGCTGTCCTGCAGGGCAGAGCCCAGGGACCAAGAGAGCAAGCATGGCAGAGCTGTCACTACCCCAGCATCAGGAGAAAGATGGAAGCCCGGCTCTAATGTCACCCTGGGTTTTAAAGATAAAATTGTTAAATTATTCAGGGCTTATCTGAAATGCCTAGCCACGTGACTCAGCTCTGGGGGTGTTTTGGGGATCAGCACCCGGCCTGGCTTCCTTGTCAGTGAATTGACAGCCACAGAGGTGAGGTCTTGTATGCAGCTCTGCAGCAGGGATGGAAAGGCACCCAGGTGGGTCCCTAGAGCCGACAGATTCCACCTACACTGCCCCTCAGTGCTCCTGCACTTCCTAAGCTGCTGGGGCCCAAACCCCTCCCCAGAAAGCAGCCCACCCTGTAGATGGAGAAGATGCAGTGGGACAGCTACGTGGACGCCTGCTGCCAGACAAGGCCTCACACTTCCCGAGCACCATCTCACCACTGCACGCAGCCTTTGTCCGCTCAGAACCCCTCAAGTCGTCCTTTAAGTGGAGATCATTCCTGCAGGGGGTTGGGAGACTTCGCTCCCAAAGGGGGACGGGAGAGTTTCCACTCCTATAGACTGTAGAGCCCTAGACCAAGAAAACACCTTGTACCAAAACTGCAAAAGCAAACCAAGTTCAGTGAATGGCTGACGTCAATTTGAAATACAAAATCAGTAATGGTCCTGTGTAAAAAGAGTGAGCATTTAGAAACACAAGGGAAGAAGCAATTCAGTTCACAAAAAAAAAAAAATAGATAAAATATCTCTTAAAAAGCTTAAGAAAATACAGGACAATATGTTTTTCAAGTTAAAGCAGTATGAATGGATGAGTGGGTGGATGGAGCAGGTGGTTGGATGAGTGGATAGATGGATTGGATGGTGGATGGATGGGTGGATGGATGGATGGACACGTGGATGACGGATTGTAGGGTGAATGGGGGTTGGGTGGATAAATGGGTGAGTGGATGGGTGGATGGATGGATGGACACGTGGATGATGGATTGTAGGGTGAATGGGGGTTGGGTGGATAAATGGGTGAGTGGATGGGTGGATGGATGGATGGACACGTGGATGATGGATTGTAGGGTGAATGGGGGTTGGGTGGATAAATGGGTGAATGGATGGGTGGATGGATGGGTGGACTGGACGGTGGATGGATGGGTGGACTGGAGGGTGGGATGAATGGGTGGGTGGGTGGGTGGATGGATGAATGGGTGGGTGGGTGGACTGATGGATGGACAAATGAATGGATAGGTAGATGGATAAACAGACATACACATTGCATGCAAGTATACTTTTACATATACACAGTAAATGTCTACACTCAGGAAACAACAGTGGTCCCTCTGGAGTGAGAGCTAAAGAGACCCAGTGAAGCCTGACTCCCAGTTTTGCTGTTTGCTGACAGCATTCAGGCCTCACCCCTCTTCTTCTTAGCACCGTATCTGTCAGGCTGATAAGAAAGCCAGGCCGCTCCCTTCTTGAGCACCAGTGGGAGACGCAAACCATGCAAGACCCTGCCCACATGTGCGAACCTTCGTGAGTCCCTCGACCACGAGGAAAACCCCACACCGCTCTGCTTTCACTGCCCTCTCGAGCTGTTTCTGGAGCAGGTTGGGCTTCTGCTCTGCTTTCCCTGCAAAGGCCTGTTCATGTGGATGATTAACGTCCCCAAGGCCCCCCGAGCCTTGTGGCATGATCCGGTCAACACGCAGGCAGGGTCTGGGTATGTTCTATTCTGTTTCTGTAGGCTGCCACAACAGAAGGGGTCATTACTCTTCTTAGTACTTTTTCTTACTATTTGAATTTGTTTACAATAAATAAGCTGTCTTTATAGTCCAAATGAATAATAATAAAGTCATCCAAAAAGAAGCAGTTCTGTCTCCAGCTTGCTCTCCGTGTCACTGTGGGCGCCCTGCATCTGACAATACCACGGCAGGACAGGGGCCCCCGACAGTTCTCGCCAGGAACTTACTTCCAGAAAATCTGCACCTTGATTTCATTCAGGCCTTGGAGTTTCACCAAGTACGAGATGAATCGGATCAACTTTTCAGCTCCAGGCACTTGGTCATGTAACAAGTGTGGGAAATGATTTCTAAATGCAGCAAAAATTATTAAAGCTCAATTATTCATGGTGGCACTGATTATTTCTTCCACACTCCCTCCTATCTGTCAAGCCTGGGTTCCACTTTCTGATGAAATACAACACTCGGTCCTCAGACGGCCCCAGAGGTGACAATTCATAATTAAAGACCAGTTGATGATAATTGCATGATAACTTTATTGACCGAGCTCAAATGGAAGGTGCAACGGGCTCGGAGCCTGCGGAGCAGAGGACGCCCCCACCCAGCACCCACCGGGCAGGGCTCCCATGAGCGAGCTGCATTCACAGTTGAACACGCACGTCATGTGCACCCCCACCGAGGCTCGATTGGGGTTTTATTCATCGAAAATCACACTTTAAGATCTGAGAATCACCTTTCAAAGTTCTCCCCGCAGTTCGGAAGTCACCCACTGCCACTGCTCCGGGCTACAGCACCCTTGGAATAATTAGAATGGCAACGTTAGCTGCCTAAACCCTGCGCTCCCAACCAAGAAAGACAAGGTCTGTGTGCTGGAGAGGTTCATGCAGACCGGAGTGGAGAGTAGTCAGAGAGACTCCCTTGATGAAACACTCTGGGGGAGTCGTTTTTACTTGGAAAGTACGCTTTGCATTACCTACACCATTTACTCATTCACTCATTCTCTTATTTTGAGACAGGCTGGGAATGCAGTAGTGCTACTCTGGCTCACTGTAGCCTCCACCTCCCAAGTTAATTTTTGTGTTTTTAGTAGAGACGGGGTTACATCATTTTGGCCAGGCTGGTCTTGAACTCCTGACCTCAAGCTACACCATTTATTAGAAGAGTCATGGGCCTCCTTTCTGGAGGAAGGCAGCATATCTGCAAGTCTTTTGTTAACGTCAGAACCTTTGTGTGGCTGAGCTGCCATGAGAGGCTCAAGGTAAGATGGAGGGAAACACAAAAGGAAAAGGTTAATTTGGGAGCGAGCTAGTTTTCGAGAACCTGACAGCAAACTCTCCTACAGTCTCTTTTCTAAATTGGTTGTCACAGACTTATCAAGAAAGTGTCCTGCCATTCAGCGGCAATACTGAGGGAGCTGATTTTCAAAACCCACGACTCGGACCATGCCGCTCCCCCACTGTTCTCCAGGCGCGTCCAGCTTGTGTTTCTGGCAGTTGCCCTAAGCCCCAGCGCCCAGGGCCACCTCTGTTCTCTGCCGTGGGTCCACCACGCTCTGTCAGAGAGCATTTTGTGGACATGGACTAAGAACTGCGGGGGAGGCCTGGATGTTTCTGCATGAGCTAAAGAACCTGCAGGAGCGAAATGAGAGCCTGGCTTTCCACATCCCGTTCCAGTCCCAGGTAAGAAACTAGGAAGGGTGCACGGAAATAAATGCTGACTAATAACTCAGGAATAATCCCAATCCGATGACTTGGCATGGGGACATGGGGGCGGGATGCAATGCGGCCATGATTCTAAGCCCTCAAACTCTGCCCAAACCCCTCCGGCAGTACATGAATCCCTTCTTTCCCCTGCCTGCAGGGTTCATCTCCCTTGCTGCAAGAACCTGGCATTAGAGCTCTCCAGAGAAACAGAACCAACAGAGAATGCGTAGCTATATATGAGGTGATCTCGTACAGAAATGCTATGGAGGATGAGAAGCCCCATGATATGCTGTCTGTAGGCTGAGGAACCAGGAACATCCACTCGGTGGTGTGATTCAGGTTGAGTATGAAGTCCCGAAACCAGGAAGCTAAGGTGTAAACTCCCAGCCTGAGGTCAAAGGCCCGAGACCCCGGGGAGGCTGCCGGCGCCGGTCACAGAGGGCAAAGTCCTGGGAGCCGGGAGCACCCCTGTCAAGGGCACAGGGCGGGGGTCGCTTGTTCTTTCCAGGCCCTCAGCAGATTGAGTGACGCCGCCCTCACTGCTGAGAGCAGATCTTCTGTACCCGGTGCACTGGTTCAGATGGTGATCCCTTCCAGAAAGGCCCTCGCAGACACAGGCAGACAGAGGGCTTCAGCAGCCCTCGGTCGTGGCCTAGCCCAGTCAGGTTCACACCCCAAATTAACCACGCCTCCTCCACCGTGACCTCGACTTAACAGGGGAAGCTGGTGCTCCTCCAGACCCATGCTCACCGCCTCCCATCCTTCCTGCATCTGTAACTGGATGCAGGCATAAGTAGGCCCAGGGCACTCAGTGTTGATGGGAACAGGACTCGGAGCTGCAGGCAGGAGGGAGAGAGCAGAGTGCAGCCCACAGCTCAATGCAGGCACCAAGGGGTCGCACGGCTTCCCTAGCTCATGTTGACAGAGACCTACATGAGACAGCTGGAAGGGAGCCTTGGGAGTGTTGTGCCTGGGTAGGAAGAACATTGCACAAGAATGGGCAGATGAATGGATATAAGTGCTCCGAGCAGAATTCTGGATTCACAGTGCTAATCACGGTGCTGTTCCAGCGTGGATCTAGCAGTGTGCTTGGCTGGTTAACCATAACTTCTACCCAAGGCCATCTACAGTGAATGTTTTGCCAGAAAGGGGACCCAATCCAGACCCCAAGAGAAGGTTCTTAGATCTTGTGCAAGAAAGAATTTGGGGTGAATCCACAGAGTACAGCGAAAGCTTGTTAAGAAAGTAAAGGAATAAAGCATAGCTACTCCACAGGCAGAGCAGCGATGTGGGCGGCTCATCTCATGATACCTTCAGTCATCTCTTCATCATATGCTAGACGAGGGGCGGACTGTTGACGAGTTTTCCAGGAAGGGGGTGGGCAGTTCCCAGAACTGAGGTTCCTTCCTCTGTTGGACCATATGGGTAACTTCCTGACTTTGCCATGCCATCCATAAACCGTCTTGGCGCTGGTGGGAATGTCTTTTAGCAGCTGATGCATTCTAATTAGCATATACCGAGCAGCGAAGACGATCCAAGGTCACTCTCATCACCATCTTGGTGTTGGTGGTCTTCGGCCGGCTTCTTTACCCCATGCTGTCTTATCTGCAAGGTCTTGTGACCTGTATCCTGTGCCAACCTCCTATCTCATCCCATCACTAAGAACACCTAACTTCCTGGGAATGCAGCCCTGCAGGCCTCAGCGTCATTTGATCCAGCCCCTATTCAAGATGGAGTCGCTCTGGTTCAAACACCTGTGACAAATGGGGTTGAGATTCAAGCCCTCCCCTGTGCACCATAGAGGAAGCTGTCCAGAGGCGTGGTGAGACTGGAATGTGGAATAAGTATGTTCTGTGAAACAGGCTCACCTCCCCGGTGGGGACATCAGATTCACCACGCTCTTGAGATGCTCCCGTGGGAGAAGCACAGCCGTGCTCCACTGCGAGGAGGCTCTGCGGGCTGAAGACACAGAGCTTCTCTTCCCAATTGGAATTTAGAAAGAGAGGGCTTTTGGCAAAAGGTGGGCGGGAAGGGTGGCCACACACGGACTCCCTGCATTCATAGGGTGCTGAGGGCACTGAACCCCAGGGGCAAGGAGCCGTGGCCGCCCTGCAAACAGCAAAGCCACAGGACATCAGAATGGCTCAACCTGCGGAGACCCTGGTGCTGGCAACTTGATTCTGGCCCCCCAGCAGCTTCGTGGGGGCTTTCAGGATTTGTGGAGGCTTTCAGGATAAGCCTTGCCCAGGCAAGGCTTACAGGCAGGAGCAAAGCGTGCCTCAGGCATTGCCATCAGCTGCAGACGAGTGTCGGGCTACACAGATGTGCCCTGCTCATCTCACCTTGTCCTTTTCCCCTTTCCTCCAAGTCCATGTTGTTACCCTGATTCTCGACCATCTGGCCAGGCACCTGCAGCCACAGGCTTTGCCAGCCATATCTGAATGCGGGGGGGCAGGAGGGCGGCAGAGGGGTAGACGCCAGGGAAACCCTTGCTGCAGAACAGCCTTCACTCCCCTGATGTGGGTGTGACGGTGAGAGACACGTGAACCCTCAGGAGGAGCGTGAGGCATTGCGGCCAGCAGGCAGCTAAGATGACCTCAAGGGGCCATGCCTTTGCGCAGCCCCCTCCTTTCATGTGTGGGTGGGGCCAGTGAAACGCGGTGAAGGCCACAGGAAGTCACACCCTCGGCCGAGTCCCCCCTGTGGGAGATCCACGTAGCAGAGTGGAGTGAGAGCTTCTCCTGCCGGCCTTGAAGGCATGAGTGCTGTGCTGTGAAGGCCTGGGAGACCAGGGAGCTTTGGGGTCTCCAGGAGCTTAAAGAAGACCCCAACTGACTGCCAGCAAGAAATGGGGACCTTAGTCCCACAACTACCAGGAGCAGAGTTCTGCCAACAGCCGTGTGACTGGGGGAGAGGACCTGGGGCTTCAGGAAGGAACGCAGCCCTGCCGACACCTGGATGCAGCCTCATGAGGCCCGAACCCGCGGAAGCAGGGGAACAGCACAGGCACATCCCCCGCAGTCTCTGGCCCTTCGGCTGGCAGCCATCAGTGGCTTGCTCCACAAGCCTGGGCTGGGGTGAGTCGGTAAGCCTTAGGGAGGAAGAGATGAAAAGGTTCATGACATAATCATCTGCACGGAAGAGTCAAGTTAAACACGCAGACAAAACAGCAGACCACTTTTGAAGAAGTTTAGAAAGATAATAATAATTCGTGGGATGAAATGGAGGCCTCACCATGACTTAGACAGTAAGTGCTCTGTAAATCTGACTCTCCGTTTAATGCAGTTCAAAACGAAACAAAGTGCGCAGGACTTTAGGTAGAAATTCAACAAGCTGATTCTAAAATTCAAATATAAAAGGAGAGACATAAGAATAACCAAAGTGAGGCCGGGCGCGGTGGCTCACGCCTGTAATCCCAGCACTTTGGGAGGCCGAGGTGGGTGGATAACCTGAGGTCAGGAGTTCAAGACCAGCCTGGCCATCATGGTGAAACCCCATCTTAAAAAAAAAAAAAGAAGAATAACCAAAGTGATTAAAAGAAAAGGATGAAAGGGCTTCCCTGTCAATCAACTATCAAATCTTATTTAAATACACAGTCATTAAACCCTTATAATACTGGTGTATTAAAGAAAATATAACAATAAAACAATCAAATGAAAAACCTTACTAAATAGTAGAGAAAATATTATACATCAGTGAGGAAAAGATGGATCTATTATTTATAAAGGTTTTTCCTGTGAAAAAATAAGATGCAGTTAGATCTTTCCCACACACTACACCCAAAAACATATTCCATATAGATTACAAGGCAAATGTGGGAAAAAAACCCTATAAGATGAAGTTCGATGATGAGGCAGGACGCCTCCACACAGGTGCAGTGAAGGGAAAGACGAATAAAATTGACTTATTTAGATTTTAAGCTTCTCTAGAGAAAAAAATACCTGTAAACAAGGTTTTAAATAAATGATATCCTGGGAGAAGTTGCTTGTATTAATATAACAGAAAAATGGATGAACATCCAGAACTTATGAAGAACTCTGTACAAATGAGGAAGGAAAGTGCAAACTAGCCCGTCCAGATGGGGACACAGGCTGTGTCCCCCAGACACAGGGACAGGGGAGCCGGCTTTCTCAAGAGGAACCGCCTTGTGAACCCTGAAAACAGCAGCCCCGCATGGGTGAGAATGGGGAAACGGGAGCTGTGACCACCATGATTGCGGGTGCAGCCCCAGGAGGAGGCTTGAGAAGTCAGCGCACAGACCTTTGGCCCAGCAAGTTCAAGTTCGGGTAAGTCCCCTGGGGATTTCAGGTAAGCCACTCATGAGCATATCCACCAGTTATGGCCTCCAGGGCAACGCTGTCTGGTCCCCAAACAGAAACACCCCTGGGGCAGGCTGAGAAAATGCCAAAGATACATTCGCCTCCCAGTCCCTGGAGTCTGCAAACAGTCCTTATCCAGCAAAAGAGTGAATGCTGGTAACTCCTTACGTGGCAAAAGATGAAATTACATTAAAGCTCTCCAGAAGGGGAGCTGATTCTGCTTTCCCCAGATGAACACCAAGCACAATTGCGCATCTGCATAAAGGGGAAAGGTACAGGAAATTTGGATCAGATCCACCCCGAGGAGGTGGCCACGTGAAGGTGAAGCAGAGATCAGAGCAATGTGGCCACGGAAGCTGCCCAGGGCAGGGGGGATTCGACACCCTGATTTTGAACTTCTGACCTCTAGGACTGTGAGACAAAACACACTGTCTGTGTTAACCTGCACATGGCACCCCAGGAAACTCACTTTCCCCAGAGCAGGGATGGCTGCGTTCATTCCGGTCCTTTCCCATGTTCTCTATGCCTGACAGAGTTCTAGAGGAAGCCAAGTCCAGAGCGTGCCATCCATGTTCACATCTGCAGATGAGTAAGTGAATACGTATGCACAAACTCGCACTCCCACGCCCAGTGTGCACTCAACGAAAGCTGAGGAAGGTGGATCACAGCAGCCCCGGGTGGGGGAATGTGGGGGGTTCATCCACCTGTCACTGTTCACTTCCACAAATAAAGGCAAAAGTTGGATGCCAGTGTTTCGGTTTGCTCATTTAAGGTGGAAGGTTCATTTCTGTTTGTTACCTTGTACCTTCATTTCGCCATCATTTTCTTTCAAATCGGAAAGTAAGAATAAACAATAAGGCTTAAAAACGTGCATTACTTCCAAATGGATTCATTTCCCTACAACCTATAAAAAGCGCCCCATACAGATGTTTTAAAACCGCAGTCTTTAAAACCCCAGCCTTAGGATCTTGATGGCAGGAGCATTGAAAACAAACGCTCTGGCATCTTCCAATTGACATCTATCTGTTTAACGGCTTAAACTCCATTGCTGTGGTAATGTTCTCCTAACGCCCCATTCATTTTCTCATTCCATCTCTGAAAACATCTAATCTTGATCTCTGACTCTCCATTTTTCTTACCTCTTTAATAATAATCCCGGCAACAGCATATCAGCATGGAAATTGCTTCTGAAGAACGTTGTAATAAATATACGGCAGGCATATTACATAGGATTTGCTTACTTTTGATTTAAAAAGACAACATTTAATCTAAGAAGTTAGAACTCCGAGTATGCATCTTGCACTTCCAAAGCTCGTAAATAAAGGCAGATCAGGCTCTCTCCCTCCTCACCCATTCAAAATTAATCACTTGCCATTTGCCTCTTAAACAGTGGGGTGCAGGTCGTGATTGCATATTCCAGTGCTGGGCAAATATTGACTCTAACTGCAGGAGCCACCTGGCTCTGGGCAAATGGCTTCGACTACTGAGTAATTGGGGTCTTGATGGGGGAGCAGTGTCTGAGGGCGTCGTCAACCCCATGTGTGAGGCGGTCTGGGGATGAGGGATTAAACCTGTTTAGATGTTTCTTCATGAAGAGTTGTTTGACATGTGCAGAGTTAAGTAATTTGGACATCGGTTATATTAAGAACATTTT
Source organism: Ateles fusciceps (assembly GCA_036589455.1). Lineage (NCBI taxonomy): Eukaryota > Metazoa > Chordata > Mammalia > Primates > Atelidae > Ateles > Ateles fusciceps. The sequence continues at coordinate 8,410,267 of JAZHEH010000586.1, forward strand.
AATATGAAGGAATTGATGTGAAACTAATGTTGAAATGTTATTTTAGCATTTTCTCCAGAAAGGCCAGCAGAGGCCTGACCAATACGAAGGAATAGAATCACACATCCATTTCTATTAACATCCGCTTTCTGGATAGAAGAGCAAGGGTCTTTTCTTATTGTTTAATATAGAATACAAAATAAAAAATATTTAAGAAAAAAAGAATATTTGAAATTATCAATTCTAATGCTATCAATTCATGTAAGGAAACGGAGGCTAAAGAGACGAAGTGTCTCCGGAAGGCCTGAGCCATCTGCGTCCTAGTTCTCTGGCCCTGAAATGGGTTAAAGGAATCACGACCATATTATTTGACTTGAATTCTAGGCAACACCCTGGTGCCATGACGGTCATTTCTATTCTGATGGTCGAATCTTATCTCTCCTCCCGACTGCCAGGGTCCCTGCATTCACACGGTGACCACAGTTATCTTCATGAGATCAAAGTCTAAATAGATCCTGCTTATGCTGAAAGCCTGTCCACACCCCAAGTCACCCCGTGGATAAGTCCCAAATGCGTAATGCAGACTAGAAAGGCTGCAAGTCAATCTCCCGTTTCCCCCATCCAGCCTGGCTCTGCCACCTCCCAACACACAGCTCTGGGTGAGTTCCCGGACACCGGACTCCTGCAAGTGGTTGGAATGCACCCTCTGCCCTCCCAGCTGTGACGTGTGCCGTTCCCAAAGCTGGATCCCTGTTTTCCACCTTGCACCCTTTTCTCTTGACTGAAACAACTTTATTCAGGTCTTGGGCCTGCCTTTGATTAGAAGTTCTTTCTGAAGCCACAGATGGGACCAGTCTTCGCGTCTGTCCAGCATCTTCACTGCCAGCAGAGCTTTCCCTCCTCATGCCCCCACGGTGCCCTGGCAGGGCTGTCCATACCTCCTGGCTGCAGCTAGCAGTGGCCTGGACGCATCGTGAAAGCCTACGACAGTCCAACTTCCAGGTGGACCTATAAGGCCTGCAGCCCTACTGAGTTCCCAGGGATCCAACATGCAGGTTTAGGAGAGGTGAGTTGGCTTTCCTCCGGTGCACCTGGAGGCATGGCCCACTTGCTCTGTCTGTGGCTGTGCCCACCAAGGTGGTGCCCAGTCCTCCCTCACTGCTCACAAGCAGCATCCTCAGTGGGGAGAGAAAGTGCCAACTGGGAGGCACAGGCTGAGCCACAAGACAGAGAAAAATGGCCCTAATGTCAGAGTCTGGGTGCCCCCGCCCACCGTCCTGGGCTCCCCAGGCTACAGACCATTCTCTTTGCTTGTTCAAACCAGTTTATGTTGGGTTCTGCCCCCTGTTAACCACAAATGTGATGACGACATCACCTCCATCATAACCTGCTGCCTTTTTTTTTTTTTTTTTGGCTGGGGGGAGGGACCCTCTGACTGTTTATGCATTGACTGGTTCCCCACAGGAATGCCAGGCTCCATGTCCCTGAGACGGTTCACATTCACTCTGTGCAGTGTCTGCAGGGGTTCATAAAATAGGAAGTCAGGAGGCAGTTGTTGAAAAAGGGAAGAAGAGTGTAAGGATGAAGGAAGAAAGAGACAGAAGAAGAAAGGAAGTGGGGGAGGGAGGGAGAAAGGGAGGGAGGGGAGAAGAAGAGGGAGGAATAACGGGAGAGGGGGAAGAGAAGAAGGGGAGGGGAGGGAGGGAGGGAAGAAAACAAGGAGGGGAGGGGGGAGAGGGGACAGGAGGGAGAGAGAAAAGAAGAGAGGGAGGGGTGAAGGGAGACAGGGGGTGAGAGAGAGAGGGGTGGAGGGAGAGAAAAAAGGAAGAAGAAAAGGAAGGTTCTAATATTTTGCTAAATATTGTTGGAGGAAAGAACCACAGGCTGGTTCTTTACAGGAGAACTCAGGTGCAGCACGGCTTAGCCACGAATCCACTGAGTGTGACCAAATCTCCACTCCATTGACTCTTCAGTCTTCCATCTGTGTGATAAGAGTGTGAATGGTCCAAACCCTTCCCAGCCTCGACACCGCTCTGGGAGACAGGAGCGAGCTCTTCAGGTGAGTGTGCTGCCACTGAAGGAATCCCACGGAGCCCAAAAGGCAGTCAGGGGGACTCTGCAGCCTAGAGTCAGGCATAATAAGGGGTTGGACTGATGAGTTCCAAGCATCTTTCTGAAACATTTGTAAATCTCTAGCTTATAAGGGATGAATAAAAATAAGGCTGTGAGGACCAATATCTGCCCAGTCTCAAAGCCCCCGCACAGCACCTGTTGAATGCCCAGTCTCGAAGCCCCCGCACAGCGACTGTTGAATTATTACTATTATTACTTTATTTGAAGTTCCAGGATACATGTGCAGGTTTGTTACATAGGTAAACGTGTGCCATGGTGGTTTGCTGCACCTGTCAACCCGTCACCCAGGTATTAAGCCCAGCGTGCATCAGCTATTTATCCTGATGTCTTCCTCTCCCCAGCCCCCCAGCAGGTCCTGGTGTGTGATGTTCCCCTTCCTGTGTCCGTGTGTTCTCGCTGTTCAGCTCCCACTTATGAGTGAGAACATGTGTGTTGCTTGGCTTTCTGTTCCTGTGTCAGTTTGCTGAGGATGATGGTTTCCAACTCCATCCATGTCCCTGCAAAGGACATGATCTCGTTCCTTTTCATGGCTGCATAGTATTCCATGGTGTATATGTACCAGTCTATCATTGATGGGCATTTGGGTTGATCCCATATCTTTGCTATTGTGAATAATGCTGTAATAAACACATGTGGCACCTGTGAAATTATCGAGTGACCCTCAGATTCTGCGGCACAGGAAACAAGTGTCTGTAGTTGGGTGATGTTGCCACTAGATGTCGCTAGCCCCCCGGGCAGCAGAACACTGAGCTTCTACTCTGCAGGTGCCTGGCAGGGGCCGGGGCCCAGACCAGGGGCCAGGGCGGGCGTCTTCACTCGGAGCCTCCCTTCCTGGCCAGGTGAGGCCGCACTCAGACAAGGAAACCAAGAAGCTGAAGGTTAGTACGGCACTGGCTTTAAAATTGGGGGTGGGGGGGGTGGTTTTGGTTGTTTTTTTGTTTGTTTGTTTTAAACAGAGTCTTGCTCTGTCGCCAGGCTGCAGGGCAGTGGCGCGATCCCAGCTCACTGCAACTTCTGTTTCCCGGTTTCAAGCAATTCTCCTGCCTCAGCCTCCTGAGTAGCTGGGACTACAGGCACGCACCACCACGCCCGGCTAATTTTTTGTACTTTTAGTAGAGACGGGGTTTCCCCATGTTGGCCAGGATGGTCTCGATCTCTTGACCTCATGATCCACCCACCTCAGCCTCCCAAAGTGCTGGAATTACAGGCATGAGCCACCACGCCCGGCCTAAAATTGGATCTTAAAAAGCAATAAAATCGACATACAAGGTAGATATTTACTGTGGACTGAAGTTCCAGAGAGCAAAGTTACCAGAACAATCAGAATTTGTGGGCACAAGGGCCCTGGGTGGCAGTGGGCTTCCCAAAGCCCCTTTCTTGAAGCATTGACCAGTGGGCCCCCAAGTCCAGCAGGGGTTTCTGGTTTGGGCCTTCAGGTTCCCAACAAGATGCCCTTCGGGGGAATTTCCCACGGCCTGCATGGGCTACCCGGGCATCTCCAGTGCTGAGATCCCCCTCCCCCTGCCTTGACCCTAACCCTGACACTTCCCAGGAGGCAGCTGCTGCCTGAAGACCCTCAGCTATGCACAAACCACAGGAGGGCTGATTTAAAACTCAGGGAACAGACAGAGCAGCATCCCATCCGAGCCAGCAAGACCCCTTGATCGGGTTGGGCTGTGTCCCCACCTAAATCTCACTCTGAATTGTAGCTCCCATAATTCCCCACGTATTGTGGGAGGGACCCCGTGGGAGATAATTGAATCATGGGGGTGGTTCCCCTGTACTGTTCTCGAAAGTAAGTCTCATGAGATCTGATGGTTTTATCAGAGAAACCCCTTTCTCTTGGCTGTCTTTCTCTCTCTTGCTGCCACCACGTTAAGACGTGACTTTCACCTTCCACCATGATTTTGAGGCCTCCCCCAGTCACATAGAACTGTGAGTTCATTGAATTTCGTTTTCCTTAGAAATTCCCCAGTCTCAGGTATGTCTTTATCAGCAGCATGAATAGGAGTAATATACCTCTCCTGTACAGAGATGAGTCTTTTCAATTAGAAAATGATCCATTCCTAAACAGTCCATTCAATGCACATTTCCAAGGTGGTTGCCTCTCATTTAGTCTTTGCAAACAGTGAGGAGGGGGCACAGATGGACCAATGGACACTGTGTGTGTTTCTTTGGCATCTCCTGACGTCCTGCTATGCTCTATGCACCTGATGCTCTCTGCAAGGTTCTCCTGCAAACACACACCTCTCCCCGCAGGGGTAGTGGCGAGGACCCACACAGCCCGCCAGGCGACGGAGGACTCTCCTGCACGTGAGCTCCTCTGATTCTCCCATCAGCCTCAGGAGGTGGGCTGTGTTACAGTTGCAGAAACATCACCTGTCATATGGACCCCTGGCTCTACCATGGGCTATTTGCTGAGTGCCCAGGGAGTCTGGTGCCCCCAAGCCCAGGGAAAGGCTGGCTCCTGGGAGGTGCTCCCCCAAGTCCCTAATGAAGAAATCCTCATTTTACATGAGGAAGGAGAAAGAACCTGTCCCCGACATCTTCGAACATCAGTAAAAACCAATGCCTACACTAAAAGCAGCAAAGAATGAAAACTAGCAAAACAAAAACAGGAAGACACAATGAGCTGGCCTCTCTCAGTGCATTCTCCAGAGGATGCCAGATGCTTGCAGGTCAAGGAGGTCCATGGTGTGTGAGGAGAGGAATCTCACACAGCCCTGGCCACAGCCTCTCCCCCTCAAGCTCCCAGCACCAACCCAGAGGCTCTGGTCTCACCAGGAGCCAAAGAAGGCAGGTGTCTCCCAGGCAGGGAAGAGGTCAGCAGGAGCCCTGGGCCTCACAGGCACAGCGGGGGCCCAGAAACGCCAAGTCCCCCTGCCCATCCGTGACCCCATCTCCTGCTAGCTACAGTCAGAGACTCCAGGCAGTCTCCTGGTAACCACAAAAAGACTTCGATGCCAAGCCTGTCTCTCGAGAGGAGCACACACTTGCCTCCAGCTTCATTACCTGCCAGGGATACAGGGGAGTCTCTCCCAGGCCAACTATTCCCACCTGAACTTCAAACACCCATCAACAAAAATGAATTCAGTGGGAACTAGCTTGAAACTCTGCTGCTCTGAAATCAATAACACTTAACCCAGGGCTTCCCAGCGCTCCCTCGGTGGCTGGGACGTGCCCCCAGGTGACTCATCCTGAAAGAAGCCACTGAGTCAGCCACGCAGAGGCCACCCAGCAAACGGAGGTGCAGGTTCCCGGCGGCAGAGCCTGCCCCAGGAGGGGACCTGTCCTGCCCGTCTCCCACCTGTGTCCTGAGGAGGGACCATCACCATGTCACAACGCCTCATCGGCAGCGGAGTCTGTCTTCCCGAGAGCGTCATGAAAAATCAGACTTTAAAAGATGCTTAAAAGTGAAGTCTGTCCAATCCTGGAATAGCAAGTAACACAGTTGTAGGTGTAAGTGCAAAACGGATTATCGTCAGATCTGATGCCTCTGCAGGTTGCAGGGGGCAGGAGTGCAGCTGCCGAGGGCCAGGCCCAGACCAGGAAGGCCAGAAGGACACACTGAAGATGCTCCTGGTGGCCACACCTGCACACTGGACGGTCTCCGGCTGCTTGTGGACCACAGCTGGGGTGGGGAAGGGAGGGCTGGTCAGCCAGCTCTCAGAGAAACTCCATCTGTGGCCTTGGTACCTGTCCATGTCCACGACATGGAGCGCATGTCCTTATGTTGTGACCCAGGAGAGGGAGAGGCCACACTTCCCTGGATGGTTGGGGTCATGAAACTCGGGGCAACTGTGTATGTACCCCCATCCTGAGTGCACTCGATCCTGAATGCACCCCATCCTGTGTGCACCTCATCCTACGTGTATCCCATCCTCTGTGTACCCCTTTCTCTGTGTACTCCATCCTCTGTGTACCCCTTCCTCTGTGTACTCCATCCTCTGTGTACCCCTTCCTCTGTGTACTCCGTCCTCTGTGTACCCCTTCCTCTGTGTACTCCATCCTCTGTGTACCCCATCCTGTGTGTACCCCATCCTCTGTGTACCACCATTCTGCGTGTACCCCATCCTCTGTGAACCCCTTTATCTGTGTACCCCATCCTCTGTGCACTCCCATCTTGTGTGCATCCTCATCTTGTGTGTACCTCCATACTGTGTGTACCCCATCTGCTGTGTTCATCTTGTGTGCACCCTACCTGTGTGTACCCCATCTGCTGTGTACCACATCCTGTATGCACCCCCATCCTGTGTGTCCCCCCATCTTGTGTGTACTCCGATCCTGTGTGTTCCCTCATCTTGTGTGTACCCCATCTTGTATTCACCTTATCCTGTGTGTACCCTCATCCTGTGTGCTCCTCCATCTTGCGTGTACCCCCATCCTGTGTGTATCCCATCCTCTGTGTACCCCCATCCTGTGTGTACCCCATCCTGTGTGCACTCCATCCTGTGTGTACTACCATCCTGTGTGTACCCGCATCCTCTGTGTACCCCCATCTTGCATGTACCCATCCTGTGTGTGCCTCCATCCTCTTGTACCCCCATCCTGCGTGTACCCCAGCCTATGTGAATCCATATGTTGTGTACACCTCCATCTTTGTGTATCCCCATCCTGTATGTACCCCATCCTGTGTGCACCCCATCCTCTGTGCACCCCATCCTCTGTGCACCTCCATCCTGTGTGTACCCCATCCTCTGTGTACCCCCATCTTGTGTGGACCCCATCCTGTGTGCACCCCCATCCTCTGTGTACCTCCATCCTGTGTGTACCCCATCCTCTGTGTACCCCCCATCCTGTGTGTACTCCCATCCTCTGTGTACACCCATCCTGTGTGTACCCCCATCCTCTGTGTACCCCATCCTCTGTGTACCCCATCTTGTGTGCACCCCATCCTCTGTGTACCCCCAACCTGTGTGCACCCCCATCCTCTGTGCACCTCCATCCTGTGTGTACCCATCCTCTGTGTACCCCATCTTGTGTGGACCTCCATCCTCTGTGTATACCCATCCTGTGTGCACCCCCATCCTGTGTGTACCCCATCCTCTGTGCACCCCCATCCTGTGTGCATCCCCATCCTGTGTGAACCCCATCCTGTGTGGACCCTCCGTCTGCCGTGAATCCTGCTTGGGGCAAGACAAAGGCAGGGCCTGGGTTTAGGCTTGGAGCAAATCGGGCCAGGTGTCCTCAGAGCCCAACCGCTGTGGGAAACCCAAACAGCAGGGTCCCATGAGGCCGAGCAAAGGCTTTCCCTCGCCAGAAACCCGACGCAGGCAGGCCAGGGCTGGGTGCAGCAGGGCAGGCCACAACCCCCACACACTCTCAGTGCACAATCCCATCTGTGTCCTCCCTGCTGTCAGCAGCAGAGGGGACACAGTGAGGACGCTCAGGTATCGTGAGGCAACGGGCCAAAGCCATGGCCCGTCTGCCAGAACCTGGCCACATTCTCATTTGCAGCTGGAAAGCTGGGTCCGGTGGCTCAAGCCTGGGAACATGGCCCGGCCCGTCTTGGTGAGAATGGGCACTGGGAGAGAGCAGCAGTCTCTGCTGCCAGTCAAGGACCACCTGGGGGCACTTGCAAGGCCCCACCTTGAGGTTGTGACGTGGAAGCGGGCAGCAACACACTGAGGGTGAACCCAGGGTGTGAGCAGCGTGCAGCCCTGGGATGTTTGGAAATACTCAGGTCGTCTGACCTCAGGATAACTAGGAATGGCCAGGGTTTTGGAAGCCAAAGTGCCCTGTATGATGGGATTATCTCACTAATCCCCCCAGCACAGAATTGCAGTGGGAATGCCCCGGACATCCTGGACACCCGGCAGGAAGTGGCACAGGGCAGAGGGTGATGGCAGGAGGAGGAGGGGGGTGGCAGGCTCTTCAGGGGAAGCCAGACTTTTCAGCCCGAGCAACTACACTGCCCCAGCTGTGGACTGTGCTGCAAACATGAAGGCCGTGTAAACCCTGGGGGAGGAAACGAATGGGAGAACTGAAGTCTCCTGTGGTTCAGGAGGTGGGGCTCAGAGTCGCGCCAAAGAGGCCAGGCGTGGTGTCTCACGCCTGTAATCCCAGCACTGTGGGAGGAGAAGCAGGCAGATCACCTGAGGTCAGGAGTTCAAGAGCAGCCTGGCCAACATGGTGAAACCTGTCTCTACTAAAAATACAAAAATCAGTCGGGCATGGTGGTGGGTGCCCGTAATCCCAGCTACTTGGGAGGCTGAGACAGGAGAATCACCGGAAACTGGGAGGTGGAGGTTGCAGTCAGCTGAGATCGTGCCATTGCACTCCAGCCTCGGTGACAGAGTGAGACTTTGTCTCAAAAAAAAAAAAAGAAAACAAAAAAGAATCATGCCAATGGGAAGATTCTAGGAGCTGAGCCTTGGGGGGCACCAAAGCAGAGAAACAGGTGCAGCGGTGATGTGGGACCCGGGTGAGAGTTGAGAAGGTGGCATTTGGAGAGATGGGGCCGCCGGAGTGGCCTGAGCCTCGTCAGGGAAGGGACATGGAAGGATGAGGCTCCGCAGACGTGGGGTGCAGCATAGGAGACAGAGTCAAGGCCAGCACCAGCTTTCTGACTCGGGGTGCACACATGATCTGCAGGCTAGCTCCTCTCCCCCCGAGAAAAATCAGCACCAGAAATAGAAGAGGTTTGCGGAAAAGACAACAGGTTACTTTGGGATGTGTTGATGCAATGGACAGTATGATGGTATGCGCCCAGCCCTGCCCAGATCCACGTGTGGAAATCTAATCCCCCAACAGAATGGTTAGGAGGTGGGGGCTCTGGGAAGTGATCAGGGCATTGGGGTAAAGCCCTCCTGAACGGGATTTGCTATGAAACCAGAGGCCCCAGAGGAATCCCTGGCCCCTTCCACTGTGAACCAGAGAGTGGGGCCTCACCAGACTCCAAGTCTGCTGGGCACTTTGATCTTGGGCTTTGCATCTCCAGTGCTGTGGGCACTAAATTTTCATTAATTATAAGCTACTTGGCCTACGCATTCTGTTATAGCAGCCAGATGGACTAAAAGTTGAGTTTAGAAATCTATAAATATCTTCCTCTGGAGGCTGAAGTCCAGGTTGCGACATCAACGTACGAGACGGTGTGCAGCTGCTGTGGCTCGACAGCCTGTGGGGCCAGAGCCTCTCAGCCCGGCCTTCTCAAGCCACGTGCTGGTGCAGGGCTAAGGAAGCCATGTACTGCCTCCAGCTTCACGGAGGAGCCGTCTATGAGAGGCAGCTTTGCAGAGGGATTTCTCCAGTCTCACAGAGGAGCCATCTGTGAGAGGCGGTTTTGCAGAGGGATTTCTCCGGCCTCTCGGAGGAGCCGTCTGTGAGAGGCGGTTTTGCAGAGGGACTTCTCCGGCCTCGCGGAGGAGCCGTCTGTGAGAGGCGGTTTTGCAGAGGGACTTCTCCGGCCTCGCGGAGGAGCCGTCTGTGAGAGGCGGTTTTGCAGAGGGACTTCTCCGGCCTCGCGGAGGAGCCGTCTGTGAGAGGCGGTTTTGCAGAGGGATTTCTCCGGCCTCGCGGAGGAGCCGTCTGTGAGAGGCGGTTTTGCAGAGGGATTTCTCCGGCCTCGAGGGGGAGCCGTCTATGAGAGGCAGTTTTGCAGAGGGATTTCTCCGGCCTCTCGGAGAAGCTGTCTATGAGAGGCGGTTTTGCAGAGGGACTTCTCCGGCCTCGCGGAGGAGCCGTCTATGAGAGGCGGTTTTGCAGAGGGATTTCTCTAGCCTCTCGGAGGAGCCGTCTATGAGAGGCGGTTTTGCAGAGGGACTTCTCCGGCCTCGCGGAGGAGCCGTCTATGAGAGGCGGTTTTGCAGAGGGACTTCTCCGGCCTCGCGGAGGAGCCGTCTATGAGAGGCGGTTTTGCAGAGGGGACTTCTCCGGCCTCGCGGAGGAGCCGTCTATGAGAGGCGGTTTTGCAGAGGGATTTCTCCGGCCTCTCGGAGAAGCCGTCTATGAGAGGCGGTTTTGCAGAGGGACTTCTCCGGCCTCGCGGAGGAGCCGTCTATGAGAGGCGGTTTTGCAGAGGGATTTCTCCAGCCTCGAGGGGGAGCCGTCTATGAGAGGCGGTTTTGCAGAGGGATTTCTCCGGCCTCTCGGAGAAGCCGTCTATGAGAGGCGGTTTTGCAGAGGGACTTCTCCGGCCTCGCGGAGGAGCCGTCTATGAGAGGCGGTTTTGCAGAGGGATTTCTCCGGCCTCGAGGGGGAGCCGTCTATGAGAGGCGGTTTTGCAGAGGGATTTCTCCGGCCTCGCGGAGGAGCCGTCTATGAGAGGCGGTTTTGCAGAGGGATTTCTCCGGCCTCTCGGAGAAGCCGTCTATGAGAGGCGGTTTTGCAGAGGGACTTCTCCGGCCTCGCGGAGGAGCCGTCTATGAGAGGCGGTTTTGCAGAGGGATTTCTCCGGCCTCGAGGGGGAGCCGTCTATGAGAGGCGGTTTTGCAGAGGGATTTCTCCGGCCTCGAGGGGGAGCCGTCTATGAGAGGCGGTTTTGCAGAGGGATTTCTCCGGCCTCGAGGGGGAGCCGTCTATGAGAGGCGGTTTTGCAGAGGGATTTCTCCGGCCTCGCGGAGGAGCCGTCTATGAGAGGCGGTTTTGCAGAGGGATTTCTCCGGCCTCTCGGAGAAGCCGTCTATGAGAGGCGGTTTTGCAGAGGGACTTCTCCGGCCTCGCGGAGGAGCCGTCTATGAGAGGCGGTTTTGCAGAGGGATTTCTCCGGCCTCGAGGGGGAGCCGTCTATGAGAGGCGGTTTTGCAGAGGGATTTCTCCGGCCTCGCGGGGGAGCCGTCTATGAGAGGCGGTTTTGCAGAGGGATTTCTCCAGCCTCGAGGAGGAGACGTCCATGCGCTGCTTTCACAGGTTTTTGCCTCCTCTTACTGTGCTTGCACTTCTGTTTGTCCTCCAGGTCTGTTACTCCATCTCCCTCCAGGGTCGGGTGTTTTTCTGAACACCTGGGTCCATGTGCATGCCAGGACTCCATAAGCTTCTCCATTCGCAAAGGAGAAGCGATTCAGAGCATGTGGAGGAACAGGGGCTGCCGGCCAGGCCAGGTGTCCTGGTGTGGGATGGAGAAGAACCCCAGCCGGGCAGCATGGAGAGATTTGGAGAATCCGATGTGTGTGGGCATGAGGTTGAAAACCCCTCCTCTGTCCCATGGAGCAGCCAAGTCACGATTGCTCATGCATGATTCTGGGCAAATGCATTCTCACTGGAATGAGTCTATTGAGGGGAGAGGAAGGCGGGTGGGGTGCATTGGTGGCATCAGCACCTGTGGCCTCAGAGGACCGTGTCACCTGGCCCTCTGTCACCCAATAGCATCCCAAGGAAACAGCCTGCTCAAGTTGAATCCTAGAATAGCCACTTGAATGTAGGTTATGTTTCTAGAATAAAACTGCAAACAGGGCTCCGCTGGCTGCTTTCTTATGACATCACCTGTGGCCTGCAGGCTTTATGGGGAGCCATCCTCTTTTTAAGCAGCCCTCCCGGGGGTTGCCTGATGGTGGGAAGGAGGGCCGAGCCCTGGATTCAGCAGCTGTCAGTGTGAGATCGCAGGTGCCACTCAAGGAGCCTCCATTACTCCATCTCCTTCCAGGGTCGGGGTGATAGGGAGAGGCCTTTCCACCAGAATGTCTGTTGTGACAGCACTTCCCGCCTTCCGCATTGCAAAATACCATCCATTCTGATCCTTCAAAGAAGTCACATTGTTACAAGCAGAGAGTGGATGGTTTAAGCTGATTGAGTGGCTCATGGGCGGATGCGTAGGTCTTGAAGCAAGACCTCCGTGTTCTGGGTGGGGCTCGCCAGCTCTGAACATGGGGCTGTAGGGGTCAGGCACTCAGATCTCAGAGGGGCCGGGCAAGGCACAGGGCTCATGAGGCCCAAGAGTGTTCATCACTGGCAAAAAAATAATAATTGATAAAGAACTTAATCTAAAAATGTAGAGGAGGCTAAAAACTTTATGGAATACTCAGGCACTTAGGGTTACGTAATTACTTTTAAATAGTACTTTAAATTGTAAATTTATTAATTTATAATTTATCATTATAAAACAATAAAATGGTCCTCATAATGTTCAATGAAAATGACAGAAATATTTAACTTGGATATGTTCTCACTTTTATAATGCTTATATGTTTTAATTTTTATACAGAATATAGAAGAAACATTTGTATTTATACCTGAAGATATTAATGTGCTCTTATTTTATCATTGTGCTTTTCCTTAATATCAAAATATTCAAGAAATGTTATTTTCAAAACAAAAAACGGTGCTTAGGAAAAAGAAAGTGGAGGAAGGGGCGTGGGCGTGAGGCTGTGGTTCCCCTCGGCCGCTGAATAGTGCCTGGCTAGTCGCTGAAACACGGTTCTGCCCTGGTTAGCTCAGCCTCACAACACTCCCAGGAAACCCTGGCGCTGGCAACAGAGCAAATCTCAGCACATGTGGAGGCCTGGCGGGGGAGGAAACGCTCTGCACGTGGACACCAGGACATTCTATGAGGATGGTTTGTGGATTCTCCACTTAAGGAGAACCTCGGATATGGAGGAAAGAGTCTGGAGCTGCCTGCAGGCCCCCAGGGGCTCCAGTCCAGAGCTACGGCTGCCTCTGTAGCTCACCCTCGATTTGAGCGATGCCCACAAGTCAGGTGCACTGAGCTGGGGCAGGAAAGAGCTGACTCCCATGTTTACTGCATTATTGTCTGAACATTTCGGCTGGAGAAAAAACATCAGCACTTCTTTCTGACAGTTGTGATTTCAGCATGGAGCTCCATCCCCAGGAACCCAAGCTCCCCAAGCCCACTCCTGCCTGCATCCAGCTGCAACTGATGGAATTCCAGAAAACGCAGGGAAGAAGGCAATTGCCGGGGTGTCCAGACATCAGAACCCAGCCACACTTGGAGCCTCGCAGATCCCAGAGTGGCTTTCAAACCTGAGGCTGGAGAGGTGTGGGAAAGCACTGCTGCGGTGGCCCTGCCCCGCCAGCTCTCACGGCGGCCTCTCCGTCAGGCCGCCTGGCGTCCCTGTGCCAGCGACCTCGGCAAGATGGGAACGTCCAGAGGGAACATCACTTTCTGCCCTCAGACAAGAAAACAAAATGCTGCTCAGCACTCTCAGCTGGGTGTCCCCGGCTCAGAAACAAAGAAGGACTTTTTAATAAAGCATGCACACACACACACACACACAAACTGACACACACTTGAACACTCACACACACTCCCACACACTCAAACATACACATTCACTCACACACACTCCCACACACTCTCACACCCACTCACACACACACTTGCACTCGCAGTCACACACTCCCACACACACGTACTCACACACACCCACACGCACCCACTCATAGTCACACACTCACACACTCACACACACACCCACTCACACACATTCACACATTCACATATACAGTGACAGACACTTTAACACATTCGCTCCCACTTGCACATTCATACACTCGCACACACACACTCGCACTCACTCCAACACACACTTCCACACACCCACATACACACTCACTGGCACACACACCCACTCACGCTCACACACATACTTTCACATAGTCACACACTGATACACACCCACATGCACACTGACACACTAACACATACACACTCACTATTACACAGACACACTGACACACTCATTCACACACACATTCACACACACTGACACACACACAGGCACAACATTCACATGCACACACCCACTCTCACACACCCAGTCAGTCACAATCACATGCTCACACTCACACACACACATGCTGACACACTCTCGCACACACCACACACATTCGCTTACATTCTCACACACACACATACACTCACATACACTCCCACACTCACATACACATTCACACACTCAGAATCACACACACACTCACACACACACATACACATACACACATTCACACACACAGAACCTTTCTCTAGGTGTGTGTTTTAACATGTGCACGTGGTTTCACTTTGTAGTAAAGTGGCAATTTCTTCTTTCTTCATAATAAAAGCTAACACTGGTAAGCACCTGTAGCACCACATTAGAGCTATACAATAAGAATGGTGTTACCTAGAATAATAGCTCACAAAAGAAATGTGAAATTAAGATCCAAACACAGCAGTAATGTAAATAAAAATTACAACATCTTCGTAAAATATTCTCCACTGCACAGCTGATTTGAGGTCCTGAGCCTTCTGGATCAGTGTTCCAAACTGACCTGGATGAAGGGGATTCCACACGCCACAGCCCTGGGTATTCCCACCACGCTGTCCTTCACCCGCTGATTTCACCCCCGTAAGCAGCCTGCCCCTACAACCCCCGTGCCTAATTCCCAACTCATTTCAGATGCTAACTCGTTAACGTGGGAACAGAACACTGGGCATCCTGGCCCCATCTGCTCATCCACACAGGGAGCCTGGACGTGGGGAGGATATGCAAACAGCCCACGCCCATGCTGCAGGGCCTGACGTCCAGAACCTCAGCTCCTGGGCCCCAGCTTGCATCTCCAGCCCTTCCCCAACGGCCTTCTGTGAAATCTACCCATGGTGGCTGCGCCCAGTCAGGGCCTCTCAGCCTCAGCGCCGTTGCCGTGGGGGCCAGATGATGCTGTAGGGGGTGGGTAACGAGTGCATTGTGGGATGCGGAGTGGCCTTGAGCCCCGATCCCAGTACATCCCTCACCTGCCCCCGCCCCCCAGTTCTGACATCAAAACTGTCTCCAGACGCTGCTAAATGTCCCCAGGTGGGCAGGGGGTGCAGAAAGCAGAGTCGCCTCCATTGAGAATCAGTGCCTCGATTAGCTTCACCTCGGACTAGAACGTGTAGCAGAGGAGATGACGTTCCTAAACACACTGCCTGCTGTTTCTCTTAACAAATGGCGTGGAGTCAGAACGAGGTAGTGAACTTTCAAGATACAAAAGAAAAACGAGTGAAAAGTGAGCTGAGAACAATAAACAGATGATAGAGAAAAAAGCTGTAAAGCAGATAATGGTCTAAAAAAATTAAATTCATTTTCATTATTTCTTTTATGTGCTTTGGAACCTGAGTTTACACTGAAACTTGAAGACGATGGAGAGACTTGGTGCCTCTCATGCCCCATTCTGGCACTGACTGGAACCCTAACTTCCAGGAGGCTTGAAAACTTCTAGAAGTGTCCATGGCCGTTCCAGGAATAGACGAACCCAGCCGTTTCTCACCAACAGGAAATCTCTCTCAGGAGAGAAGACAGCTTATGCAGCAGCCGCCCTCCTCCTTCCACACCAGGCCCCACTGCTGCCACTGGGGAAGACGCCTCCGATTCCTGTGGCCAGAGACATTCCCGATTTCTCTTGTCGATTGGCTAAAAGAACATTCCACCACATGGGCCTTCCACAGGTGTCGGGTAGAAGGCACTTTCCTGCCCCCACCCCGCAGTCATCCACAAGCCACCCCTCACAAGAACGCCACATTGTTCTGTGGTCTTGTCACGGTAGCTCCACCATGGCCATCAGAGTCTACAGTCTGTCATGGGTTCCTTCTTAATAAAAAGCTAGAGCCACCGTAGGGACCCGTGTGTGGTCCTGCACCCCCGACTTGGAGGTGCCCAGAGCCCAGGGGGCCCCTCCTGTAGTTATGGGGACAAGGCCTCCACCTCTGAGGCAGATGGGAGCTGGAGCCATCAGCCTGGGGGGGTTCCAGAGGTGACCCTACAAACGTTTTCTGTGTATTCCTTCCCAAAAGGTGGAGATCCCATACCAAAGCCACGCTCACCACCTCACACACTTCAGAAAATGGTCCTGCCCCTATTCCTGCTGACCCACTCCTGCCGTTCCTCTAATGCAAATATTAGCCAAAAGTGACTCTGTGGTGCACTTTCAAAATGACTACAGTGCTCATGATGATGGGCTGAATGACACCGTGGAAGAGGGCTGAGGAGCGAGAGTTAAATGTCAGCCCCAAATTCAGATACTGGCCCCTGGACCGTGGGACGGGAATGCACAGAAGAGCTCACGTCCAGCATTCCCGGTTGTTAAATAAGATTCTTTGTGACTTGCAAAAAAAGGAAAACACAATGAAGAATTATCAGTGCCTCCTCCACAGAGGTAATCTACATGTGTTTATTTAATAAACAGAAGATGGCTTTATTATACGCATTTGATTTCCATATGCAATCTTTTCCTTATCTGTCACTTGTATCTAAGCAGGGTGCTTTATACAAACCTGAAAATGAAAAATTCAGCACTGGGCACAGGAAACTCATTTAATGTCGAGTGCAGTCAAAATCAAGATTTCTTTATTTGTAGTAACAACGCTGTTAAATCAGAAAATCACTCCCCCCTTTCTGCACGTCCTTCTTCCCTTACAATTTCGTTGTTTGATCATAAATTGTGGAGTGCTGCGACTTGTCTCCGCCACTTCCCACACTGGCCGAGACAGATTAAAAACTCTGCGCACAGACTAGCCTCGGCATACCATTAGCATATATATGAGATTTGAGACATTTTCTAATATTCTCCGGCAGAACTCATCTGTCAGCCAGGTGATGGATTATAAAAACTCTTAGCTTGTTTAGGAAATAAAAGGGAGGGGGGCGAGAGGAGAGGAGGAAAGGACTTGGACCCACCTTTCCTCTTCCCCACCGCATGCCGCAACGGGGCTTGGAAGTCTGTGTCCGGCCGCTTCGGGAAGCAGAGTGTCCAGAACCTGCTTCTCCCAAAGCAGGGAACCACCATCCCAGGATGGTGGCGTGGGGCTGATGTGGTTCCCAACTGGAAATGGGAGAACTGTTTTTTGCATTTTTTATTTTTGAGATGGGGTTTCACTCTTGTTGCCCAGGCTGGAGTACAATGGTGTGATCTCGGCTCACTGCAACCTCCACCTCCCGGGTTCAAGCAATTCTCCTGCCTCAGCCTCCCAAGTAGCTGGGATTACAGGCATGCACCACCATGTCTGGCTAATTTTTTTTTTTTTTTTTTTTTTTTTTTTTTTTTTTGGTAGAGACGGGATTTCACAATGTTGGTCAGGCTGGTCTCAAACTCCTGACCTCAGGTGATCTGCCCACGTTGGCCTCTCAAAGTACTGGGATTATAGATGTGAGCCACTGCTCCCAGCCCACAAGCATCTTAAAAATGCAGTGCCTTTGCTTCTAAATTACATGCCTCTCAGGGTTAATAAAAGTATTGAAAATGTGAATTCAAGGTTTACATACTGGATCCAATAAGATACAGTATTGTACCTCCTGGGAATTAGAATGTAAGCTTGGGGCAAGGAGGGTGCTTTGGTCAGAGTGTGTGTCTGTTTGTGTGTGTGCATGTGTGTATGTGTGTGCGCATGTGTGTATCTGTGTTTGTGTGTGTGTGTTTCATTTCCAAGGCTCTGTCCCCGTGGTCCAGACATGTCCGTTGATTGCCAGTGAGAACTTGGGTTGAAGACGTCTCTGAAATTGAAGACAGTGTAGAGTGAATTTTGTGTTCAGGCATTGTAACTACAAACAATAGGTGTGGTTGCTTTCCTGCTGCATTCGATTGTGTAAAGGCTTGGAAAAGCACCCAGTGACGATGTGCTGCCTCTGAATCATTTCGAGTGGGAATCACACGAACTGCTGACACTGAGGAAGCTGCAGGTGCAGGCGGGGAAGCCCCCCAGGAGTCCTCCCTGGCTGGGAACCTAGGGTGGGGCTGGCCCTCACAGGAGGGCCCTGCTCTCTCCTGTCCCCACCCCTCAGGGCAGTCATGAGCCACCGGTAAGGGCGACGCCGACCAGCGCCTGTGCCCTTGGTGTGTGCCATGCTCCGGCCTGAGCGCCCCGCCCCCCGTGGCCTGCTGTGAGCTCAGTCCGTCCCTGGAGATGCAGCCACCTCTGTCCAGGCAGCATCCACCTGCATCACGCCTCCAGGAGCATCAGTGGACTTCCCTGTGATTTGTACACACCGAGGACATATTTCTAATGCAGAGGCAATGGCATGCTATTGTGATCATTTGTTTCTATTTCTACCTTTTTTTATTAAAGGAAAACTCCTTAGAAGTGAAGTCCGCATGAGGCTCATTGGAATCACAGCCACAGCTCACAGCAGATGCCACACAGGCGGCATGGGCCACGGCACTCTCCCGTGAAACAATCAGAAGACAGAGACGCCCTTGGCATCAAAATGTGTAGGATTTGGGACGGTGCTCTGGGTGCTTTGGATGGAGGTGGCTGCCTGTGAGGAAAAGGCAATGAGCAAAGGCTCTGCAAGGGGGTTTAATCAAAGTGATGATGAGTTTCTTCTCCATCTCCAAACTGGAGCAACACACACGCGAGGCGAGCTGACTCAGGCCCACCTGACAGAGTGTGAGAGGAGGCTCAGTGCAGGCCCTGCCCAGGTGGCCCCTCAGCAGGCTCACAGGAAGGAGCGGACTGCCACGGATGCTGGCAGAACATCTCACAGTAACTAAGTAATTGATCAGTGCATGGACACATAAGCACTTTGGAAATGATGTATGAGTTGAAACATTCGTCTGAGGCCAACAAGAGGCAGAGGTTAGGTTTGTTTTATTCATTTCCTTCTTGCTGGCACCTCTAGGGGCACCCGGCAGAGAGTGTCCCATCAGCATTTACTGAAAGGACACTAGGAATGAGAGCAACTCATGGAGAAAAGTAATTTACCATTTTGAAGAAGAGGTTAAAATCTCTCAAAGAAAATAATCCAGTCCGGCATGGCGGCTCACACCTGTAATCCCAGCACTTTGGGAGGCTGAGGCGGGTGGATCATGAGGTCAGGAGTTTGAGACCAGCACGACCAACATGGTGAAGCCCCGTCTCTACTAAAAACACAAAAATTAGCCGGGTGTGTTGGTGGGCACCTGTAATCCCAGCTACACAGGAGGCTGAGGCAGGAGAATCGCTTGAACCCGGGAGGCAGAGGTTACAGGGAGCCGAGATGGTGCCATTGCACTCCAGCCTGGGTAACAAGCAAAACTCGAAAGAAAAAAGAAAGAGAGAAAGAAAGAGAAAGAAAGGGAGAAAGGGAGGAAGGGAGGAAAGGAGGATAGGAGGGATGGAGGGAGGGAGAGAGGGAGGAAAGGAAGGAAGGAAGGAAGGAAAGAAGGAAGGAAGGAAAGAAGGAAGGAAATAAGGGAAGGAGGGGAAGGAAGAAAAGAAGGAAGGAAATAAGGGAAGGAGAGAAGGAAGGAAGGAAATCAAAGGAAGGAGGGGGAAAGAAGGAAATAAAAGGGAAGGAAGGAAGAAAGGAAGGAAGGAAATCCAAGAACAGTAAATACCTGCTGAGACATATTAATTGAGAGGTGATCTTGTTTGCATGAGGATGGCACCGCCTTGCAACTCTGAGCTGGAGATTCTGAAGTGGGTGAGGAGGCGACAGGGCCTGCCCGGCTGCAGGACGCAGTTAGCTCACCATCTGTGGCTCACGATCACCACTCTCCACTGACAGCAGGTCCTTGTGTCTTTCTGAGCATGACCTGAAATGAATCATCTTCCAAAACTACAGCTCCAAGGAATGCTTGATGATGAGCGGGAAAGACGGGCATCTCCCTAGTTTCCCTGGAGTGGCACAGTGACATAGTGACACAGCTCTGACTGGCAGCCTCACAGTGAGTGAAGCAGTATGGGGATGGCCTCCTTCCCAGGCTCTGGCCGCTGTGAGGGTCGTGAAGGGAGGCTCTGTTTTGCTGTGGGTCTCCAGGAAGAGCAGCAGCCCTGCCTGGGGACCCCCCAGAGCCAGGATTATGTCTTCCTCCATGTAGCCAGCAGCTGGAGGCCCTCTCCTGTAAGAGGGAAAGCCACCCCGATAGCCAGCAGGGACTGGCCTGGCCCTTACAGCTAGGTCTCAGTGTTCTGCTCAGCACCAAACTCAGACCAAGCCACTGTGACCGTGATGGAGCAAGAAAGAGCATCTACCCCACAGTGTCTTCCGAGCACAGGTGAAGCATGACCATCGTCCAATCCACAGATGACCGAACAGGCCCCATCAAGCTTGGGTTATCGACTGTAGCCTCCTTGCCAGTCACGGCTTGGGACTCGCCTCATCTCCCCCACTCCTGGGTGGGATTTACTAAGACACAGAATCTTCCCCAGCTTCCTGACAGCATCCAACTCAGAGCCAAGTCCTGCTTCCCCCAAATGCCCCTTGAAGCCGCAGATACAGCCTGGATCCCGAGAGGAGCTTGTTCTCACCCTCACGGCGTTCTTACCCGAGGGCATGCCTCCTCCCTACTGCAATGAGCCATGAAGTCACTCTGTCCAGCAACGCATGCATGTCTGCAGCTTTGGCAGCTGGGTATTGACAGTTACTCACTACATGCAGCAAAAAACTAAAGTCATCAATAGCAGTCACCAATAGCTAATACTGCAAAATCCATTGGCCGGTAACACAAACTGATATTGTCAACCATTGGGGGTGATGAGCTGATTAGGATCAACGCACTCAGCTCTGTAAGGAGAAGCTGAGTCCCCGTGCAGACCCACCAGCGCACGCTGCCATCGCCGTCGGAAGTGCCTTCCTCCCGGCAATTCCCAAGCCCAGAGAAGTCTTGAGACAAATTAATGTAACTGCCAACTGTTTTCTTTCATTTGCTAGTGTCCTAAATGTCAATTTTATTTTTTAAAAGGAAAGATAATACAAGATGGAACATCAGTATGTCTGAGACTTTGTTCCTAGAAACAGCTGAGACTAGCAGGACCAGCATGCCTTCTGCTGAGATTTCCAGAAGAATAAATATCTGGATGTCACCCTCCTCAGGAGTCCATATTCACCATTTATTTTGTGCAAGGCATTTGGAACATTCCCATGGGCATAGACATGCCAAGTGCGGGCCGGAGAACAGGCCTGCATGGGGCAGGTGTACAGGGCAGAGGTGATCCCGCCATCTGCAGGCCAGAGACACGGGGAAGGGGGAGAGTCCTCTCCAGCTTGGGCACAGACAGCCCCTCCAATGATGAGTCAGGCTCAGGAGACCAGAAGGGCCACAGGTGGAGAAGGGCAGGAAGGATGTCCCAGGGAAAGGACAGAACACAGCCTGCCCGGCCAGTGAAGCACAAGGAAATCGTCTTCATCCTCCAAAACCAACGGCCGTAAGCTCCCAGGAAATCAGGAAAATGAAGCTCAGATTACAGCCAGCTCTGTCTCCCTGGATGAGCCTGGGAAGCTCTGGGCTCAGCCCCCACCCACCTCTCCCCCCGGCCCCCTCCACTGGGGGCTGTGCTGGGCCCTGTGCTCCCCCACAAGGACGGGGAGATGAAGCGTCTCTCTAATGAGAGCTCCCGGAGGCTGTAGGGTGACATGAGGCCCCTCATCACAGTGCTGGGCCTGGAGACTCTTGGAACTCAGGCTGGGAGTCTTCCTGCAGCTCTGAAGCTTCTGACAGGGAACATCTCTCCCAGCTGCACTGCGGCGTTGAGACCACAAAGCTGGAAATGGTTCCTGGGATGTGGTGGGTCGCCACGTGGCAGTGTGTGCGCTGCACCTTCTCCATGTCCTTCCTTGCTCCCAGCTAAAAACAGAACACAGATTGGACTACTGGAACCCAGCAGCCAGCAAGGCCTCCAGGCACCTGCTCAGATGGAGTGACAGCCCACTGCCCAGCCAGCCAGGTCCCCAAACATGGCCAAGTGAAACACTTCCTGGGTCCACACGCCTCAGCTCCCTTCAGCACAGCTCCGTCTTGCAGACCAGCAAATCGTATCAGTGGCATTCTTCCCAGGGACAATGGTGTCTCCTGAGACAGAGCACCTCACCGTCTGCCTCTGGATGGGAACTGCGTTCTCCCATCAGCCTGGAGAGAATGCTGTCCAGGGCACGTGCACTCAGTGGTGACTCCAAACTCCACATGCTGAGTCCCTAATCCCACTGGAAGTGATGGGAGACAGTCTTCACAGAGTTAATTAAGGTAAAGTGAGGGCATACGGGCTCTAATCCACTAGGACTGGTGTCCTTATAAGAGGAGAACACAGACACCCAAGGAGAAGTCAGAGTCTACAAGCCAAGGAGAGAGGGCTCGGGAGAAACCCACCCTGCTGCACCTTCGTCCCTGACTTCCAGCCTCCAGAGCTGAGGGAGAATAAACGTCTATTGTTTAAGCTTCCCAGTGGGTGGTGCTCTGTTATGGAAGCCTAAGCAGACTAACTCGAGAGGAAAAGTTTTTAGGGGTTGGGGGAAGCACACCACTAAGCTGCTACCATCGGAAAGGACAGCTGGAAGATACCAGTAGAAATATTAACCCAAACCCCTCCTGAAGGCTTAGCTGTGGAACTACAAATATGAGCATCAGATTATTCTGAAATGTTGCTCCTGGAAGGGAGAGAAGAGAAAATAGACAAGGATGAGTCTCATTCACTCACCCTGTGGATTTGTCAAGGGCGGCTGCTGTTTGCAGGGTACAGTTCCTGGGTTCTGAGGCTACAGAGATACCGGAGAGAAAAGCTCAGGTCAAAGTCCCTGGGCCCACACAACCAGGTGAGGAGAGAAGCAGCACGAAAGGAATGATTCGGTATAAAACGTCTGGGAGTGACTGGGCCAAGGAAGGTCAAGTAGGGGGAGGGCACTGGAAGGTGTGGGCATTCTGAATGCCAGAGAAGGTGGCATTTGCACAAAGACTCCAGATCATGATGGAGCAGGACCAGGGACGTTTCGGGAAGAGCCTTCTGCGGGGAGAAGAGGAACTCGCAGCCCGTCCTTTGCTGGGGGTAAGGAGGGCCTCTTGGGGGAGCCTGTCCAGCTCAGTGCACAGCACAAGAAGCCGGGGGTCTCGGGTGGTGAGCAAAGCCGGGGCTCAGAGGTGGGGGGCTGCAGCCTTCGGCGTCATGAGTGTCCTGCAAGGCACTGGCTGGCTCTGAGGGATGTGGGGCCACCCCAGGGTTCTGAGCAGGAAGAGTGGATCTGACTTCCATCGCGACAGGACACCCTGCCTGCTGGGTCAGGAACGGACTGAGGTAGGGCCAGCTCACCCCTTGCAGCACTCCAGGTGAGGGATGGCCGAACATGGACTGCTGAGAGGACGCATCCTGCTGTGAAGCTGTCCTTGGACAAGCCCTGCAGGCCACTGTCAGGCTGGACATGCAGTGCAGAGAAGAGAAAGGAGGACTGGCCCAGGCGCAGGCGTGGGCAGAAGACGAGGTGCCATTGCTCGACAGGCCTCATGCACGATGCTCGAGGGGACTGGAGTCTCCAGGGCACCGGATGGGGAACCTGCAGCCCGGGGGAGGGAGTCCTCTGCTGGATGCATCTGCAGGTCAGGAATGTTCAGATTTCCCCAAGAGCTGCTGATGCCACTGAGCATGAGGACTGAGGACCGTGGCGTCCAGGGTCGTTGCCATCCATGTGGCTCCAAGGGAGCCCAGGAAGCACGGGGGGTCGGGGCAGCTCTCTCCCCAGTGGCACCAGGCCCTCCCCTGCCTCAGGTTCCTCACAGCACACTCTATAGCTTACGACCAAGTTTGCTATCTCTTCCCACCCTGGAACGAACATCCACGAGGGTAGAGGCCTTTGCTCCTGCCACACCCGAATCTCCATGCAGCACTTAGACCAGGGAGGTATGCCGCGTAAGTGGGCATTTAGAGCCCATGAGAGACGTGCTTGGAAAGGGGGTGTCCCCCGGCCGTCAAACACTGCTACCTGTGCACAGGGAATCGAGCCTCAGTTGGCCGTGGGACTCCACAAAGCACCCCCGACTCAGGGCATCGAAATTTTTTGCACAGAGGTGGGAGCCAAAGCGTGAACGAGGCCAGAAGACTGGGGCAGAAGTGGAGGCAGCAGAGAACCCCAGAGCAGAAACAGGCTGCATGGCTGCTGCCATCACAGAGGGATACCCGGTGTTACTTCTGGGAAATAGAAGAAAAAAGTTGCGGGGGAAAAAAATAACAGCCTCCTTGTAAAGGAATGGTTCAGTGAGAAGTCACTGGTGAAGGGGCTGGGACAAGAGAAGCTCCTGTAGGAACCAGGGCCAGGGAGGTGTGGTCACAGCGTGGCGTGGTACGTGACCATGAGACACCATGTGCTGGCCGCTGTAGAATATGGGAGGCTGCAGTTCGTGTGCCCACCACACTTCCCGTGGCTCCTGTGTGTCATGTGACCACGGGACATCTGTGGTCACCACCAACTATGGTACCATATGCTTCAGGTCACTCCTGTGTTCCGCGTGACTGCGACCTGCGACCTGGGCTGGGCTGCCTCTTGCAGTGCTTTGCGTGGGTGCTATGGGCATGTGCATGCTGAGAAACAGGCTGCATTTCTCCGGTGGGTTCACGTGGAGTGGGGAGAAAGAAAGCAGGAGCGGAGACAGGGCCTGCATGGAGGACAGTCCAGGACGCCCACAGGGGCCTGGGGTCCTGGATGTCTGGGGGAAGAGTCATGCAGTGGCACAGGCCAGAGAGTTCTCACTTCGGCCCCTGAGAATGCGGATGCCCCGACTGAGATGTCCGGCACCTCTGAGCTGCTTTGGTCTTTGGTGGATTTGCTTTATTGGGTGTGCATTCCCGCATCATCACTGCACCAGGAGAGACTGCGACCTGAGAGAGAGCTGGGGAGGGAGCAGGGAGAGGGGACTGCACCTTGCACAATGTCTCCCAGTATTTGGAACCCTCGAACCATCTATTATTTCTACTCAGAGTCTGAGGCATGGTCTGTTATTTCTACCCAGAGTCTGAGCCTTTAGGAACATTTTTTGAAGCAGAGAAGAGAGGGATCATCTAACAATTATTCAGTAAATAAATGAGGGAATTTCAAATTTCACTGTTCCATTGTTTCCCTGTGGTGGGGCTGGGGGTTCTGGAGTTTGCCTAAGGCCACTGTCTCCAGCTTCAGCCAAGCCCTCAGCATCACCCACAGTCCACCTACCTCCCTCCCTCCAGTTCAGGTGGGAAGGGGCAGGGGCTTCCCATCTCCCCTTCCATGGGAGTCCTGATCTCTGCACCTGCTTTCCTGGGAGGCCCCTAGGGTCATGGAGTCAGGGATACACCCTCCCCCTCAGGCAGGGTTGGAGGACAGAAAGCCAGCAAACTCCTCATCATCTCCTTCCAAGTTCCTGGCCTTCTATGGGGAGGGCTGAGAGTGACTCAGACAGTGGTCATGCCTTCTGGGGGTGGGTTCCGAGTGGCAAGGCTGAGCTGCTCCTCAGGATGAGGACTCCTTGCTCCCCGTCCACAGCCTCTGCTGAAATACAAGCACATGGGAGTGAGTGCCCAGTGACCCTCCTGTTTTGCAGGTCACCTGCTTTCCTGTTGGTTGCACAAACATCCCATTGTCTTATTCCCAGGCCATGATGGAACATGCTGCTATTGAACTTTTTATATGAAAATACTGCCTTTCTAGCTGCACTATATGCTTTAGGATACCAGGGGTATCTCTCCCTTCTGCTAGGGAAGGCAGGATCCAGTTGCCCCAGGCTGAGCTGCCGCAGCCTCCGCAGGAGCACCAGGGTTCCACGCGATGGGGTCAGGTGGCTGTGGCCACACTGTGGGGCTCACCCCAGCCAGCTCTGTTCTGTAGACCATCTTGGTCGTACAGAACGATCAGAAGTATTGATGAATAATGGATCATTTCCTTTTAAAATGATTGATTGCTATAAACGAAGTACAGTTCAAGGAAAAGCAATTCACACACTGATGAACCAGAAAGGGCAGCTGGGCCAGAGACCAGGTCCTCATCCACAGAGACCGGGTCCTCATCCACAGAGACCAGGTCCTCATCCACAGGGGCCGGGTGCATCCATCCACAGAGGCTGAGTCCATCCACAGAGGCCAGGTCCATCCATCCTCAGAGGCCTCCCCATCCACAGAGGCCTCCCTATCCACAGAGGCCGGGTCCCACCCACAGAGGCCGAGTCCATCCATCCACTGAGGCCTCCCCATCCACAGAGGCCTCCCCATCCACAGAGGCCGGGTCCCACCCCCAGAGGCTGGCTCTGGAATCACGCCTCTGCAGCCCCTCTCCCTCGCCGCACCCTCCGTTTCTCCCTCTTTGCTGTGGAGCAGGGTGGAGGACGATGGCTTTATGGTATTTATCGCACTGACAGGAAGCAGAGCACTCTCACCTCTCCCCGAGGACTCTGAAAGTCTTGGCATTGAAAGGAAACTTTTGCACAAAGTGCTGTGGAGAGGGGATCGCGCAGCCGAGGGTTTCGGCAGCCTAAGCACTTTAGAGACGATATATTTGCCCTTGAATTATGTTTTTCTTCTCATGATGATTTGCGGGTCTTGGAAAACATCGCTGTTTTAAAAAAAAAATTCAAAGGAGACAAAGGAAATGAATAAAAATCCTGCTCAAGAGGGGGAAAAGCAATAGAAGCTGCCAATAGGAAGATTTCATGCTTTTGTTAATTAAACGAACAAAGAAGAAAACAGGACAGGAGTCTGTATCCTACATTACGGCTTCCACTAACAAAAGTACTAGACAATCTCCTGCACTCGCTTCCTGTGAATGGATGAGAGCAGGTAATGGAGATCTGGACTGGGAGACTTCACCGCTGTAGGAAGAAGGGCCCCTTCTCCTTTCTTTTATTAAATGACGAAGTGCAGCCGCCTGTGTCCTATCTCTGCCTCTTGCAACTGTTCGATTGTATTATTTTACATTTTGATTGAAATGATGTCACCACCAGATAAAAGCCCGGCCGCATTGTAATTGAATCGGCCCACGTTGTTTATTCTGGTGATCCACAGCCGCGCTCTGCTTGTCCCAACGTCGCAGACATAAAAGATCCCCTCCTGGTTTAACACGCCGCTGATTAGATCTCTCCGCAAAAAAAGGGATCGAGCTGGGGGGGTCGAGGGCCCAGAGTGAGAGTTACATGAAAAAAATATTGGAAAAAGAATTGAATGAGAAGAGACACCATCTGCCAACTTCTCAAGTGTGACTGAAAGTTTCCATAAATGAATTTTGCACGGTGTCAGCGACAGATGCAAACAGTCTGATGGGCAACACCTAAATGAAGGGGAACGGGAACGGGAGCATTTGGGAGACGCTTTTACCTCCCTTCTGAAATGCTATGCCCCGTTCTCCTCTGCAGAATAACCCTAGCTTTATTCATAGAATGAATTTACATTTGCTTTATTTGGACATAAAAGTGACATAACATCTCTAAGGATGATGAAGACGAGGGAAATAATTAAATATTTATATCCAATTATTTCGCGTTTTTAATAACCAGTGTCCCCCCCAAACTTCTGCTTCTAAAACTGTAGCTGTGACGATATGTCTGTTCTATCTATAAAATTAAATGATATGTCTGTTCTATCTATAAAATTAAGCATAACACAGGAAAAGGAGTACTGCCATCACTATCTGTGCTAACAAGAGAAATGGTTTTTTACCCGATACATTTCAGTCTAACGGCCAAACTATGTTGCTGTGAGTGAAGGTAGGTTTGTTGCTGTTATTTTTGAGATGGAGTTTCACTATTGTGGCCCAGGCTGGAGTGCAATGGAGCGATCTCGGCTCATTACAACCTCCACCTCCCGGGTTTAATCGATTCTGCTGTCTCAGCCTCCCGAGTAGCTGGGATTACAGGCACACACCACCACGCCCAGCTAATTTTTGTATTTCTAGTAGAGACAGGATTTCATCATATTGGTCAGGCTGGTCTCGAACTCATGACCTCAGGTGATCCACCCACCTCAGCCTCCCAAAGTGCTGGGATTACAGGTGTGAGCCACCACACCCAGCCAAGTGAAGGTGAGTTTTATAATTTTTTAAAAAAAAAAGAGAACTACAAAAACACACACACACACACACACACACACACACACACACACACACACACATACAGAGTTACGTAACATACATTTTTGTGGATTTTCCTTATTTCTGGGTCTCGGCTTCCTAATTCCCTCCCCCACTCCCCTCAGCCATAGGCTTAGTCCTTCCCATTAGAGAGAGGAAGATGGCTCAGCCCTTCCCATCAGATAGAGGGTCAGAAGCCATCTTCCCAAAGGGACACAGCCTAGGCAGTAGAGGAGCGCCTTCAGGCAAACCTGCCTTCACCTCCGTCGTGAAGCTGTTCACATGGTCAAATGTTCAAAATCAAAGGAACGCTCAATTTACTTTTGCTGTTGCTGTTACGCAGGTTAACGATGCATCTGTCAGAAATGGAAGATGACTCGCTCGTATTTATTTCGCTTGCTGGTTGGGAGGGTCTTGCCGCTGGTCCATGGAGGTGTGCTGATTTTGCTTCTGATCTCTCTGCAAGGTCTCCTTGCACCTTGGAAAACCTAAACTCATAGTCCAAGTCCAAAGACCACAAAATATCTTTCCCTGAAAAACTGCACACTATACTCTAATCTTAATGCTTTTTTCCTAAGAAAGAAAAAAAAAAAGCTGATTAGGCTGGATGCATGCCTCTCAACAGTGAAGCAGGCAAACAAACCGTGGTTTCCACCATGCAGTGAAATGTTACTCAGCACTAAAGAGAAATGGGTATGAAGCCACGAAAAGACACGGAGGAACGCTTCGTGCATACTGCAAAGCACAAGAAGCCAGTCGGAAAATGTGACCTGCTGAGGGAGTCCCCCCGCCACGACACCCTGGAAAAGGCAAAACTATGGAGACAGTGGGAACTTCAGGGTTTTCCGGGGACTGAGGGGAAGGAGAAACAGGTGGAGCACAGAGGAATGTTAGGGCAGGGAGACTCCTCTGGATGAGACCGTAACGGTGAGTCTAGGTCACGGCAGGCTTGTCCAAACCCACAGACTGTACAAAACCTAGAGTGAACCCTCGTGTAAACCACGGGCTTTCAGTTAATAGCAACGATGCAGCAATATTGGTTCATTAATTGTAACAGCTACGCTGCACTATTGCAAGACGTTACTAATAGGAAAATGAGGGGGCAGGGCAGGTAGGACGAGGCACCTGGGAACTCTGCACTCTACACTTTCTGCTTCTGTATATAGACGCTTTCTATCAATCTAAAACTTTCAAAAAAAATAAAACTGATTAATTTTTTAATGCACAATTTATCTTACCTTTAATATTTTTCTCGGAAATTCAGGATGTATTTCCCCAAATCAAAGCATGCTGCAGCCCCAGGCCAGTGCTTTGGGGCCCCCCCACACCGGAGGCAGCTGTCTCTCCCCACCACCGGAGACTCCTCCACAGGACAGAGGCCCCCCAGTCCGGCTGGCCCATCAGACTCACTTGCAGAACACACCTAGAACCTTCGGCCCTCCTTTCTGGATGGGAGGACACCAAGGCTTGGCCTCACTCTTGGGCCTAGGACCGTGTCTCCTTCTCAGTAGCCCTGGCAAAGTTGGAGGGACCCTCTCTCCGGCAGGGCCTGGCCGTCACAGGACCGCAATTCGAGACGGTCCCACAGGCATCCCACCTTCTTTCTGTCCAGAGATTAATAAAGTCTCCCCTTCAGATACGTCCTCAGCACCTGTGGGTATTTCATAAATTTAAATAGTGAGGAAAATACCATAACAATGTAATTTAATTTGCTTTTGGTTTCTTGTGAAATCTGTATTAAAGGAAACATGCCCAGATCCATTAAAATTTTCCCTGCCCACACAAATGTGCTTTTCAGTTAATAAGCACCCACAGAAACGACAGAGAAAATGGCACGGTCAGCACGTCCCTCGGCCTCCTGGCGCCCCGCAGCCCTAGTTACCTCCTGCTGTTGGGGCGCACCCGTCCCCCGTGGAAAAGTCCTCACCCTCAGCTCCCCAGTGCATTTCCTCCCCACGCATCTGCAGCGGGCTCCTCCTTCATGGGACACAGTTTCCAGTCACATCCCACCCCACAGCCTCACACTGGGCTTGGTGTCTAGGGTCCATCCCTGCGAACACCCTCACGCACGCCCCATGCCTTTCCCCCCATCCTGGGAAAGTGCCAGCAGAGCGGGCCGTCCTCTTCCTCTTCCTCTTCTGAGCCTGTGCCATAAGCAGCAAAGCTCTGCAGAAGGAAAGGACCCTCGCCCTGTCTCCCCAGCTGTGTCCACCAGCCTGCGAGCTTACGGTCTGGCTGGCCATCTCGCTCTCTGAAATATCCCCTCCATTGTCAGCCTCTGACATTTCCATCTCTCTTATAACTCTCAGGAACAAGACCGATGTTGGAAAATTGCCTCTGTACCATAGACCAAGTACACTCTGCCGGAGCACGGGCTCACACCCCACGCCCAAGTCTATACCTGCGGGAGTCCCCTCCCCTCCTTCCTGCTGAGGAACAGCAGCCGACCGCCCTCCCCGTGGCCTGGCCCCTCCCGGGCCCTCCTCCCAACACTCCCTTTCACAGGGTCCTCGTCCACCCTACGAAGTGCGCTGTGGTCTCTGACACTGAATTGAGATTTAAAGCTACTCTCCCTGGAGCCACATTCCACCTTCCCAGCTGCTTCCTCCATCACAGATGCTCATCCCTTCCCCTTCCCCCCAGGCCACTGCAACCCATAGCCCACTCGCCTTCCATCAGGGCGGTCCCCAACATGCCAGTTGCTGCTACGGCTTCACCTCGTCCTGCGAGCTTCCTGGGTCTCCCAGCCAGCCGGCCTGCCTTCCTCCTGCAAGCCCTGCCTGCCCCAGGCTTCACCACCTGCCCTGCCCAGCAAGGCCTCCATGACTCGTCCTCCCTGGTGTGTCCTCCACGGCCCATCCTCCCCGGCGTGTCCTCCACGGCCCGTCCTGCCCGGCGTGTCCTCCACATCCCGTCCTGCCCGGCGTGTCCTCCACATCCCGTCCTGCCCCGGCGTGTCCTCCACGGCCCTTCCTGCCCGGCGTGTCCTCCACATCCCGTCCTGCCCGGCGTGTCCTCCACATCCCGTCCTGCCCGGCGTGTCCTCCACATCCCGTCCTGCCCGGCGTGCCCTCCACGGCCCGTCCTGCCCAGCGAGTCCTCCTGCTACTTCCCTGGGTTGCTCCTTCTACTCCATCCCCGTAAAATGCAGGGCTCTTCCGACGCTGTCCTGTCCCTACTCTTTTCCACTTCATACAAGAGCTCCTCAAGAAACATGGCACAAAGGAGCACGGGCGGTGGATAGCCACTTTCTGCCCCATCCCTCAGGCTGCCGGGCACTCTGCTGACAGAGCCACGGCCTCCTGGACCTGGCAACAGTCAGCCTCTTCCTTGTGCCCAACGTTACAGACACACTGACCACATGGATGCTCTGAAGGGCTTGTCCCTTAGGGAAGGCGAGACAAATGCTAAGGCTCAGTTTTCTTACCTTTTATGCAGCAATTTTTAGACTAATGAGCAGGTGCCCTAGCAACCTCAGAAGGTTGATGGTTGCGATTGTTTTAGTTCCATCAGGAACCCACAGGCATTAATGAGAGTGATGCTTTTCCAAGCATGGCCGTCGCCACCCTCACAGATGTGCAGACTGTCCCCTGCTGGGCCAGTGGCGGCCTCTCCCGTGGGCTCCTGTGACCTGGTTCTTGTCACCAAGCACCTCCTCGCTGAGGTGACAGATGCACCAGGGCTGTCCCTTCTACTTCTCCCCCTACATTTGGAATCTACCGATAGGCCAAGCTGCCATGGATTCCTGTAACTGAAGACATATGGAGACAAACGCGCTGGGCTGAGGGCTCTCTTGTTACCGGATTAGTATGGCGTCCAGGTTGTCCTGGAGAAGAGCTGGAGACATGCACGTCATGGAGTCAAGTGCCGCATTGTAGATTTCTGGGCTGAATGCCATCATTTCGAGCTGCTTCTGCCCATTTCTCCTGCAGAGCGTGACCGTGGACTCCGGGCATGAGGAGGAAACAGTCGCAGGGGGACTCTGGCTGGCCGTGGGAAGGAGAACTGGCTTGGGACCTCAAGACTGAAAAGATAACACATGGCAAGTCACCTTACGTCCCCAATCAACTACAAACACCACCAGACCCAGCACTTCTCCAACGCAATGGCAGAAGGCAGCCCAGGGAGGCTCATTGCGCTTGGGATCCACCCTAAGTTCTTCTGACACCAGGGAAGGGCTTGGCACTGCTGAGAAAGAGGATCAGTTGAAACCTTCAGTAACAACCTGTGCCCAGGGAAGCATCTCTTCCCCTGTGAGCCCTGGGACTCCCATGCCAGAGATACTGGGACAGCTAGGGGCACCGAGGGCAGCCACCTGTGACACATTCCCAGCCAAGCCCCTTCTTCCTCCCGGCTGGAGACTCCTTGTCCCTGCTAGGAGACGGCCGGTGCCCTGACCTGAGGAAGCCCCTCCACCTGAGATGGCCCCAGAAGTGACCAGCATGAGACCCACAAGCAGCAGCTAAACCAAGATCAAAACAACCCCACGAAGCCCTCACATTAAACCATCAGAACCACAGCCCACAAAGGAGGCCAGGACCTGCATGCCAAAATACAGCAGAGGGACTGCATGCTGAAATTAAAAAAAACAAATAGGACCCAGTGTCTCCTAACATGAGAGACAAGATGCCCAGGGCACAGCAACCCAGATACCAATAAACAAAATATCACATTTGGAATTTTAGAAGACAATCAACTGATGACAGCACTCTGATACAAACACGTATATGAAGTTAAAATTAACTAACAAAGGGTGTAAAGCAGTTGTCATTAAAATTCTTCAGCAATAAATTACAAGTTGTCTCAAAAGAAATTTTTAAAAATCTCCACAAAGAAATAGAAGTTACAAAAATTATCCAAATCAAAATTGTGGAACTGAAACATCCCAACAATGGGACACTGATTGGATGGACTCAATGGTAGAGTGGAGATGACAAGGGAGATGACCAGCAAACTTGAGGAAAAATTAATAGAATTTACCCATCCTGAGCAACAGAAAAATAGACTGAAAACAAATAAAGAGACCCTCAAGGACCCGTGAGACGATAACAAAAGATGCAATAGTCATATCATTGGAGTCTCAGACAGATGAGAGAAACAGAGTGTGACATGGTTTGGCTGTGTCCCCACCCAAATCTCATCTTGAATTGTGGTTCCCATAATCTCACATGTGGTGGGAGTGACCTGGTGGGAGGTAATTGAATCATGGAGGCGGTTTCCCCCATGCTATTCTTATGATAGTAAATTCTCATGATAGCTGTTTTATAAGGGGCTTCCCCCTTCACTCAGCTGTCATTCTTCTCTCTCCTGGCACTATGTGAAGAAGAACACATTTGCTTCCCTTTCTGCCATGATGCTAAGTTTCCTGAGGCCTCCTCAGCCATGCAGAACTGTGAGTCAATTACGCTTCTTTCCTTTGTAAGTTACCCAGTCTCAGGTATTTCTTTATAGCTGCATGAGAATGGACTAATACGGTGTCTGAAAAAGCACTGGAGGAAGTAATGGCTGAAAACTTTGCAAGTCTGGTGAAAGACAAACCTACACATACAACAAAATGAACAAACCCTAAATGAAATACACAAAACAAAGAACAACAAAAGAAACTCACAGACTCATCCCAATTAAACTTCTGGAAATGAAAAATAAAGAAAAAATCTTGAAAACAGCCAAAGAGGAGCAGCACCTGACCTACAAGGGAGCCCCAGGTTGAATAACAGCAGCTTTTTTACCCCAAAACTTGGAGCAAAAAGAAAGTGTCCCAGAATTTCTGTTAATTATATAAAGAAGAATTGTGAGCTATGAAATCTATAACCAGTGAAACTGGCCTTCAGGAATGAGGAGGAAAGGAAGAAAGTCTCAGACGAAGGAAAATTACAAGGATTTGTCACTGGCAAATTAAACATTGCAAGATTTTTACTGGATCTCTTTAATTGTGATAATACTTAAAAGTAGAATATTTTACCCAAAACTATCTATAGATTCAGTGCAATCTACACCAAAATTCCAGTGGCATTACAAAAGATCTTAAATAGCCAGAGCAATCTTGAGCAAAAAGAACCAAGCCAGGGTCATCACATGACCTGATTTCAAAATATAAAACAAAGCTATAGTAATAAAACAGCGTGGTACTGGCATAAAAACACCATGAAACATAGACCAGTGGAGCAGAATAGAGTGCACAGAAATAAATCCATATGTCTATGGTCAACTGATTTTTGAAAAAGCTGCCAAGAGAACTTACTGAGGAAAGGACAGTCTCTTCAATAGATGGCACTGGGAAAACTGAATATTCCCAGGCAGAAGAATAGAACTGGACCTTTATCTTCATATATAAAAATTAACACAAAGTGTATACAGACCTAAGACCACAAACTGTAAAACTACTAGAAAAAAAAAAACATAAATATAAAATAAAGACAGGGTGTAGCTCTATCTCCCAGGCTAGCATGCAGTAGTATAATCATAGCTCATTGCAGTCTCCAACTCCTGGGCTCAAGAGATCCTCTTGTCTCAGCCTCCCAAATATCTAAGACTACGGGCATGCACCAGTGTGACCAGCTAATTTTTTTTTTTTAACGCTTTCGTAAAGATGGGGGGGTCTCACTTTGTTGCCCAGGCTGATATTGAACTCCTGGTTTCAAGCAATCCTCCTGCCTCAGCCTCCCAAAATACTGAAATTCCAGGCAGAAGCCACCATGTCTGGCCGGAAAAAGCTTCTTGACATTGGTCTGGGCAGTGATTTTTTGGATTTGACCCCAAAAGCCCAGGCAACAAAAGTGAACATAGACAAATGGGATTATGTCAAACTGAAAAGTGTCCGCCCAGTAAAGCAACAGAGTGAAGAGGCGACTTACAGAACATGAGAAAATAGTTGCAAACCATGCAAATAATAGATAGTTAATATTCAAAATATAAGGAATTCAAATGACTCAGCCTCAAAAAAAAAAAAACAAAAACATGATTTAAAAATGGACAAAAGACCTGAACAGACATTTCTCCAAAGGAGACTCAGAAATGACCAATAAGTGTATGAAAAAGTGTGCAACGTCAGTGTTCAGGGAAATCTAAATCAAAACCACAAGGAACTATCACCTTACACCTGTCAGAATGGTGTCAGGTGAAAGATAAGTATTGGTGAAGGTGTGAAGAAAAGTGAACCCTTGTACACCAAAGGTAGAATTTAAATTAGTATAGCTACCATGGAATACAGTATGGAAGTTCCTCAAGAATTAAAAACAGAACTACCATGTGATCCAGCAATCCCACTACTGAATATTTCTTTGACATACCCCAATATGTCAAAGAAGTATCTGGTCTCCCCCTGTTCATCACAGTATTCAAAATAGCCAAGATATGGAACCAACCTAAATGTCCATCAACAGACGAGTGGTTAAAGAAAATGTGCTATATGTACATGATGGAATATTATGCAGCCATAAAAAAGAATGGAATCCTGTCGTTTATAACAACATGGGTCAATCTGGAGGACATTATGATAAACAAAATAAGCCATTCATAAAATGATAAATACTGCATGACCTCATTCATATGTGGAGCCTGTTGAACTCACAGAAACAGAGAGCAGAATGCGGTTATCAGGGCCTGGGGATGGGGGCAAAAATGGGGAGATGTTGGTCAAAACATACAATGTTTCAAAATATAATAAATAAAAATGTAAAAACAAAGGTAGTACTTTCTCAATGGATTATTCTGAAACTGTTGCTTTTACTGGAAGGAGGAGGAGAAATGGTACCCACAGGATCCCCCAGACAACCTGTGAGTCTCTGGATGCGTAGCCACATCACGGAGTGAGCAAGTTTGATAAAAGGGAACTGTGGAGTCGGGCAGGCCCTGCGCTGTCGGTATCGATACAAGGAGAGTTCAGAAAACTCAGCAGCTACTGAAGCAGCAAAATTGTCATTTATCATCTGGAAAATCCACAAAATGCCTGGAAATCTTGGCATTTTCTGGAATGCTTCCTGCCAATGCAAACACATGTAATTTTTTTTATAAACCTGTTTAACACCATCCCAATGCGTTTTACGATGATTAAAAGCACTTCGACCTCCAATCCAAAACGCACTCCTGGGGGGTGGCAGGGGTCAAACGGGGAGTGGTCTGCTGAAACAATGCCAAATGAATCTCAACAAACACTCCTTATTCCAAGTGGGAAAAAAACGTTTTATCTTGGAAAATATTTTTTAAAACTTAAGTAAACCTGAGGCACAAAATCATGTTAAAAATCTGTACCTCTAGGGAAGAGAAACTAAAAGAGAAAAAAACCCTATTCCTTGTCAAAATGATGGTAGTAAGAGTATTGCCTGGCATGAACAAAGTACTGAAAGAGATTCCATCTGACCCGGTCACAGCCCATCTTGCAGGTTTGCTGCAAGATTTCTGGGCTGCTCCAGGCTCCGCATTAAAGAGCCCTCAGCTGGGAGGAAGCCCTGTTCTTCCTTAATGCCCTCACTCCAGATTCCAGTGTCACACAGAATTCCATCATATTAACTTCAGAAATCGCAGGTCTAGAAAAATTATTGCAGTTATCTGTGAAAATGTATGAAAATAACTTGGAGGGGGAGATAAAACAGAGAAATCAGCTATTCAAAGAATAAGATAGGCTTGGTCGCATTTTATGACAGATACTCGAAATATTTATCATAAACAAATAGACCCTTCGGCTTTTCCTGAAATCCCATTCCTCGCCCCTTAACTTGCCAAACTGAGGACAGAGCAGGATCAACTGGCAGTTCAGGTTGTTGAGGTTACAGACTTTACGCATGACCACTGTAAACACTTGAGAAGATATATTTTGGCATTTATTAGAAAGCAAAAGTGTAATTCTGCAAGCTTTAATAAGTACTTGTGATAAAAGTATTTATTTTTAAAGAACCAGGAAATGTAGAAAATTAGTTGCCCATTTATGGGGATCTGATAATTTCTTAGTAGCCAAATATCGGAGGCTTTACAAACAAATTTAAAAATCATCCACTTTAAATGGAGTGAGCCTTTGATCTGACGAGATGTTTGGTGGTTGTCTTAACTGTCTGCCACTGCACGTGATAGGGTTTTATGTTCATGCCCTGGAGTGTGGGTAAGGGCTCAGAGCTCACCTCGCAGGTGACCTGGGAATCCTGAGCCCCTCAGCGCAGTCAGCTGGGTCTTCCCACGGGCTTCTGCACTGCAGTGGGAAACAGATAAACAACAATGCAGGCCGGATGCGGTGAGTCACGTCTGCAATCCCAGCACTTCGGGAGGCCAAGGCAGGTGGGTCATCTGAGGTCAGAAGTTCGAGACCAGCCTGGCCAACATGGTGAAACCCTGTCTCAAAAAAAGAAAGAAAGAAAGAAAAAACAACAATGTAAAGTGGAGATCTGTGATTTGTGTTTATAAACCACAGAGTTCTCTCCCATAAGATGATAGGATATACATTTCAGAAGTTGTCATTCATTATTAGTGGTTATCATAGTAGTAACAGTGTCAGGTAAAAATGTGACAAGCATTTAGAATCCCTCTCCTCCTGGGCAGGCCCTTGTTTTCCTTGCTGAATGTGTGAACGGCTCCCTGTATAGAGAAGCCAGGAGGAGGTGGGAGGGTCTTCTGAATGACAGTGCTGGAGAACACGGGAGGAAAGGAGCCAGCGGGGAGGAGCAGCTAAGAGTGTGTGCCCAGGCTGGAAAGACACAAAGACCACGCTGTTGAGTGCATTTCGGCGACTCTCTATTTCTACTAGACAACACCTGCATTTCTTTTAGAGGCTTTCTGGAGTGCGTGTGGGTGTGCTGTGTGTGCATATGTGTGGGGGTGGGTGTGTGTGTGCATATGTGTGTGGATGTGTGTGAGAGTGTGTGTGCTGATACCACATCCTAGTGAAATGAGCCTGAGGGAAGGAACCTGGTGCCCGGGTCTTTCTTTAGTTACACTGTCTGCATTTATTGAGTCTTTTCTGGATGCCAAGTTCTCTGGTATTCTCCTATGAGTCACTGACCTGTAAATGGAAGAGGCTTGTCTTTCTTGCTCCAAAATCTGTGATCTTAAAAACCACCCCCTTTAAACTACAGGGAAGAGAATTTCTCCCAGGAAAATCCAATTTGGGACTAAAATCATGGAAACGGGTTCTTGAGAGTGCCCGTCCCTCCCCCACTGGAATTACTGACCCTCACAGCCTCTTCCAATCGCAGCCTCGTAACTGCTACACGTTGGCCAAGCAGAAGCTTGGGTTGGGCTGGCTGGCATCTGTGGAGGCCACGGGGAAGAGCCTGGGCATGGTCCTGAGTTCTCATCACTCCTCCATCGGGTCTGCACCCACCAGGAGATGCCTAGAGAGAAACGTGAAATTAAAGGTTGGTATAGGCAAAACATTCAAGGACTGTATTTGTGATTAATTGCATAATAGGTTATTTTAGTTTCTGTTCTGTGGAAAGTATAGCGCATTCCAACAAAAAGCATTAAATGTAGACCTTTTTTTTTTTTTTGCACTCAGGCTGTCAATTGCTAAATGTAATAGTCTGATCATGACGCCGAATAAATATGTCTTTAAAAAAAAAGATTGGTAAGATGTTAGAGAAAGCAGAGGTTGTAAACATGCCGTTCCCCCAAATCTAGGAAATCTGAGCCTTCTCGTAATAAATAGTAAGAAAACCTTTGAGGAAGTGAATGAAACGTTTCCCTGACTGTCATGAGGCTTCCTGCATACAGATGCAAAAGACGTGGGTACGGAGCAGTGAAGGAGACGGGAAAACGCGTTCAAAGCAGTCATGCTTCCCTTCCAGACATCGGGGCGTGCTCCGTCTACTGCCGGGGGACCCGGCTCAGGAGGGAGACCAGGAGGGATGAGTTCCAAGTGTTGTTCATGGATGACACGAAGACACCGCCATGCACAGAAGATTGCTGATGAATAAAAGAACTATTCTTCACCCCGTGCGCCACGGGAAGCCGTGCAGCTGTTACAGATTCCCAGGAACTCTACGTGTTGTGACTTAGTCTCCTGTGTGGTGGGATCTCATGATGGGGCCTTTGGCAGGTTATAGGTCCTGTGAGTGGGGCCCTAAGAATGGGATGAGTGCCCTTTAAAAAGAAACATGAGAGAGCTTCCTCTTCCACAGTGTCCTCCCCCACCAAGAGAGGACTCAGCGAGAAAACGCGGTCTGCAAGCCTGGAGGATGGCCCTCACTGGACACCAGGTCTCCTGGTGCCTTGATCTTGGACATCCCAGCCCCAGAACTGTGAGGAAGAACTGTTTGCTGTTTAGCCACTCTTTCTGCAGCTCCTGTTGGAGCACCCTCAGCTGGCTGCACAGTACCAAACATTTAAAGAGGTTAAAGAACCTAGAAATTCTAGCAGAAATGGGTACACAGCAGCTACAGGTAGCAGAGCCGACATTTACTAAATTCCAGGACGTAGCGAACAACTGATAGGCAGTGGGGGGACCCTGTCACGCTGGAGGATGCTGGTTCTGCAGGGGCAGGTAGGTTGGCTTTGAACCCCGTCTGCTTCCCAGACACAGGGTCTTCCGCAAGTCACTTGGCTTCTGTGCTCCCTTTTCTCTGCACGGAATGGAGTCCACAGCATCTAAGCGAGATGGTGGGGTTATAGATGGAATATGACATGTCTATAAGGGGTGCTTGACACGGGATCTGCGTCTGGTTGGGGAAGAAGGAGGTGCCATTTTCTTTTCCTTGCTTGGCAGGGAAGGAACCCATCATCACCTCCTGTGCCATGGCTCCGGTGCCTCCTTCGTCCCCGCAGTGACATGATTGGTAGGCAACATGCTTCCAAGTGCTCCTCCTGCCCGTGGCTGCACCACTCGCAGTTCACAGGCAGCCTGGACGCCACAGCCAGGAGCAAGGCTGGCTGAGACGCTCCAAGAAGCTGCTGTTTTCCAGGCACTGTGCTGAGTACCACCCATGCATTTAACCCTCACACAAGCTCCAGGAAGGACTATCATTCACTATCCGGTTCAGGACAGAGATGGTGTTTAGTCTTTCTATGGCCACAGAGTTAAACATGCAGTCAGAATTCAAACCCACATTTCCTGACATCTCAACTCCTAATTAAAATTCATTTTGGGCTCCCTGGGCAAAGGTACCAGGTGTCCTGCTGTACATTCGGGGACATGCAGGGGAGGTCTGAGTGGCAGGATCAAGGGGCATGCGGGGGAGGCCTGGGCAGCAGGTGCCTCCTGCCACTTCAATGTGTGTGCCTGTCCTCTGGCCCAAGTGCCCCACAGACACCCAGGCGTCACGTTTTTAATGCTGGTAATTGTTTCACTTTTACTCTGTGCATACATATGCCCAGCTGCCTCCATGAAGACTTGCAGAAGTTTACAGAAACGTAAGTCGAACATTGGTGTCAGAACCCACCGTCTCACCTCACTTCATAGCCTGGGAGGACCTGTTGGTGCTGACGACACCCTGCCCAGGACAGAGGCTGGCGCTGCTGGAGGCACAGAGGGCGCTGCTTCCACTGTATGGGCCCTGCCAGCCTCGGGCTCAAGCAGGCTTTGAAAATCTCTGCTTGTACTTGAGCCACAAAAGCCTGTCATTTTCTTAAAGATCCTCATTTAGCAGGAAATCTAGTCATCCTACAACCTGACTCTTGTCCCCTTCGTTTGCAAGAGTATGCACAGAAGCTTGACCCCTGGAAGCGATAGGGCTTGGCTGTGTTCCCACCCAAACCTCATCTGAAACTGTAGCTCCCATCATTCCCAGGTGTTGCAGGCGGGACCTGGTGGGAGAGAACTGAATCACGGGGGCGGGTTTCCCAGCCTGTTCTCATGGTCGTGAAGAAGGTCTCACGAGATCTGATGGTTTTGCAGATGGGCGTTCCCGGGCACCCGCTCTCTCTGCTGGTTGCCACGGAAGGCTTCCCCTTGCTCTTCTTCACATTCCGCCATCCTCCCCAGCCATGTGGAACTGTGAGTCCATTAAACCTTTTTTTGTGTGTGTGAATAAATTACTTAGTCTCAGGTATGTCTTTATCAGCAGCATGATAACAGACTAATAGAGTAACCTAGAACACCTGTGATGCAGGTGAGCTGGGACTGACCTTGCTCTGACTTTCTAAAGAAAGCCCATTCCTTCAATGTGGGTATAATTTTGTTAACCACTCCCATCTTGAAGACAGTAATAAAGGACAATTCCTTATCTTGAAAGGGAAGCAGAGAGACAGAAATGCATCATTCCGCTGATAATTTGATATGGGCAGGAAGAAAGCCATTCCATTAAAAAAAAAACAACACACACACACTAAGGATTCTAGGGATTTTGATGGTACTTTTCAGGGAACCAAAAATATCTCTCTGACGTGGCAGGAAGGACAGGCAATGTGGCCAAGCCAGCAGGGCCATCCTGGAGGGCAGGGGCATGGCCCCTGCTCAGCAATGTACACGCTCTGGGCCACGTGTGCTGGGACCTCTGAGGGCGACATCCCACCAAGTCTACGTGGCGGCCTTTGCGCAAAAGTCTGTGAATCTCTCCTTCCTCTTGGGTAAGGGGAGGGGTGGATATGAAAGGATCTCATTCTTCCCAGGGGAGGGGGTGGTTATGAAAGGATCTCATTCTTCCCTCCATGAAGCTCTCCCATGGTCTCAGGCTCATACCTAGATCAAGCCATGCAAAGCCAGAGTGCCAAGCTTTGCAAGACCTGGCAGCCTCTGCAGGGGGGATGAGAAGGGAAGGCACAAAGAGCCTGCAGGAGAACTTGCTGGAAATGATCTGCAGAGGCAGGCAGGGCAACAGAGCACGCCCCACAGAATCTTGGCAAGCAGGAGCTCAGGGCCAGCTCCCCTCCCAGGGAAGTAAGAGCCTGAGGCAGGGAGCTTGGAGGCATCTGCCAGGCCTCGCAGGCTCAGGCCATTGTGTAGAGCATACCCTTGGTCACTGTGCATGGGACACGGGACACGGGACACTCATTTCACAGTTCCAGGGAAGGCCATTCATATAGACCACCTTGCAAACTGGGCCTCTTGGAGGGGGACAGCTTACACTTACACAACCCTCTGGGACAGCCCTAAGACCTCCCACCCAACCCACCCACCAGCAATCTCTCACTCCAGGTCCCGTGGGTATTGACCCCTTCTCACTCACCGTTCCCTGGAAGGGGGATATCTAACAATGGGAAGGACGGGGATAAGTTACCAGCACAGACGCTTCTGTACTGCTTGGTTTAATCATCGATGTCAACCCCACCTTCATACATACCTGCTTTCGTGAGACACTCTGTGATCTTTACACAGGCGACTGACATGGGTGTCCATTTGAAGCAATCACTTTGGCTTTTATCCTGAAAAGGCAAAATCTTCCATGATCAATTATCTTACAATTTTGAGAGTTATAACAGCAAGAGAAACCATGTGCCACGGTTTAATTATACACTTAAAACTAGATTTGCATGGTTCAGCTCGGTGTCTACAGAAATTATGATTGTGTGCATAAAATTGTATCTGCCGTTTGCAACAGATACTGATATCTTTCTATACAGATGGAGTTTAGCAAAAAGCGAATTCACTAATATGGAATTTTTCTTAAAAATGACCTGGGATCACACCTGTAAAGTCTCTGCCCTTGTAGAGCTGAGTACATCCACTTCGTGGCCCACAGGGCGCTGAGTGTCTTCTCCCAGCTGCAGCACACATGCCAGTGCTCAACACCACTAATCATCAGGGAAATGCAAATTAAAACCACAATGAGATACTACCTTATCCCAGCCAGGATCATTGTTATTAAAAAGTCCAAAAACAGTAAGTGTTGGTGAGGATGCAGTGAAAAGGGACAGCTTATACATTGCTGATGGGAATGTAAATTAGCACAACCTCTGTGGAAAACACTCACAATCCTAGGAGGTGTGGGCAAGGGCTGATTCCAAAGACTTCAGTTTTGCAGGAAAGGACAGACAGAAAAAAAAGTAAGTCCAGAACCAGGGACGCTATTATGCCCCGGGCACCTTCTTCACTCACTGGAACCCTCCCTGTCACCCGGCATGGGGCTGTGCTAGCTGGTGAGCTCAGTCAACCCCAGAGCAGGCTGGTGTAGACACAGGCACAGGGTCTTCAGCCGTGGGCCACGTTTGACCAGGCAGGCAGAAAAATTCTCTTCTCCTTGTGAGGAGTTTCAGGACAAAGCTAGTTTTACCACAAAATATAGCACTGCGAGTATGTATTCCAAAGTTCATCATTAAATGTGGCCTCCTGGGAGGCAACTGTCCTATCCTTATCTTTCTCTAGCCTGGCGTTGCTGAGTGTGTCCTGGGTGCAATGTGTATCTTCCACTACGTCACTGGAGACTCACCAAAAGTATGGGGAAACAATGATGTTGAAGCATTCACTGTGTCTAAAAGTGCATTGTTCATACACAGTCCCCCAGCCAGACTGAGAAATATTAAGGACTCATATTTGAAAAATCACATTCCCCAAATGGGATATTGGCAACTCTTTCATTTTTTTGTCCTTATTCTTTACAGGGGACACAGAAGCTGTCACTTCTCAGGCCCCTACCCAAAAATCATCTGGTCTGCTCCTTCTTCTGTGATGCTTTTTGCAGGGTTGGGATAATCAGAACGGCATAATTCAATTTTGTTTTAAATTAGGCATTTATTATAGTGTGGGCAAGACATAAACATTCCCATGAATCACACACACAAATAACGGAAACTAAAAGTAAAATGAATTTTCCCTATCGACAGGGTAATAGTTTAATTATACACAGTTATTCTTACATTAAAAGCTGCATACCTGGCAAGCTTTATCGGG
Source organism: Ateles fusciceps (assembly GCA_036589455.1). NCBI lineage: Eukaryota > Metazoa > Chordata > Mammalia > Primates > Atelidae > Ateles > Ateles fusciceps. The sequence continues at coordinate 8,453,797 of JAZHEH010000586.1, forward strand.
TAACAGGGACTTTTAAATGTGCCAATGTTTCTACACAAGTAACGTGGGTCAATTGCAAAAGGGATAACCATAATGATTAAATCATTAAAATTTTGTCTATGCTTCACAGAGCATAGAGAAAATTAACTTCCCACCAACCTCATTTTTCTGCTGAACATGAAATAATGATTTTCTGCCAGTATAATTACAAAGCTAACATCTGATAGAGTCAGCATCCAGGGGGGGATTATCACAGGCATGAGTATTAGACCTCATTACCAGCTTGACTGCAAAATTATTACATCTTGTAATTGGAGGGTGAGATTTATATACAGATTGGCCGGGTTTCTGTAAGATTGTAATTACAAGCTTCGTTGCTTTGCTACTTATCACAGGGTGCAGGAGGCGGCAAAAACAAGCGGAGGGGAAGGCCATTTCATTAAGCTGTAACCCTATCAAGGGAGGAGCGCTGTAACGTCCCCTGTATTTATTAGGCCAAACAGAGCTGTTTGCAGAAGGGGAGGCCATTTATTACCGCCTGACAAATGGGATTTCATTTATTTAACCTCGGTGATCTATTTCAGTAAAATGTACAAACGAGCCATCCATTTTATGATTCCGGAGTCAACGCTCAATTATCTAAAGGCTAACTGAGTGTTAAAGTGGCCATCTGCTAGGATGAATTCATTGATTTAATTTGCTGCATGTTGCTGAATGATTCGGGGTAGGGGAGGAGGTGGGGCGCTGCCTGAGCGGGGCAGGGCGGGCCGGGCGCCCCGGGTGTGTGCGCGCGGGTGCCTGGGTGTGCACGCGCACGTGTTTAATCCGCACACAATGCAGGGAGGCGATCAATAGCAGCTTAAATTTTATGAGACAAGGAGTTAAGTTGTTCAGCTCCAGCCAGAACACCTTTGTTCTCCCGTAACAAGTAATCTCCGCGGCGGAATTAATATTGACAGGCTGGCTTCTTTGTGGCTAATTTGGAGGACACCCGGGCCAATGGGCGGGCGGGCGGTGATAGAGCTGTTATTAGGGTTCATTAGGCCCGGGGCGATCGATGCCCAGCCGCCTGCAGGAAGGGGGTGTGCCTCGCCCGCAGCAGGCAGGCCGCACTGCGCTCCAGCTCTCAAAGGGGGCTTTTGCAAACTAAATACATAGGGAGGAAATAAATGGGGAAGGAAATGCACGGGCGTTTCTTTGTGAGGCAGGTCTCCGTGTTCTGAGCCATGGGCTTGTGGGGGAGGAGGAGGATGGGAAATGCCGGGAGCCGGGGCTTGCAGGCGGCCAGGCCCTGCTGGGCTCCAGGGACCGCGTTCCCCAGGATAGAACCCCGGCAGCCAGCGGTGGCTCAGCTCCTGAGGGTTTGATGCGACCCTTCCCCCGGACCCCCCAGCGTCTCCTCTCCTTGCCAAGCCCCACAAGCCGGCTCAGCCTCTGTGGAATGAACGGGAAGGTTCCATGGCAGGAATGAACGTTCCTGGGGTGGGGAAATGGTCTCTCTAGAGCGTACACGCCGTTGCTGGCTATGGGAGCGTTTTGTCACAGACGTCTTCACCACACAGAAGGAGCCCCCAGAGCAGGTGCTCACAGGGAAGTTTCCAGAACATTCCTCTCTGCAAGATGCTGCCTCTCTCAACTCCGAAAGGCCCTGGTGGGCACAAGCACCCCCCCAGGCAATAACACATTTCTCCTGTGGCTGACTCGGCGCACACGAGAAGCTTTCCACAGTGGGCACAGGAAAGCCGTGTGCCCTGTGTGTTTCTATGCACGCCCACAGCTGTACATTACATCCAGACAGCATCACACGCCAGAAGGGAAGGGGACAAAGGCATCTGCTCAGGGACAGGCCTGCATGGATAAGGGCTGTGGCTCAGGCCTCTAATGCCTATGTCCTTGCAGGTGGGTGGAGGGTGAGTGGAGAGGGTGGCGGCCTCTGCTCTGCTGCTGGCTGGGCCCACGTGCTTCTCTGCCCACAGCCCAGGGGCTGGAGATCCGGGTTCTCTTCATGCAGGCTTTCTGGTTGTGGTCACAGTCTCTGTTCTCCCCCATCTCCCCTCACAACTAGCTCAGTGTTGGCCTCCAGCTGTGGGCCCCACCGCATACCTCTGCCCACCTCTCCCTCGCTCACTGCCAGCCCCCTCTCTCCACCCATGCCTTCTACTCTAAGTCCTTCTCTCCTAAGCAACTCTGTAGGAAGAGTGCATTCGTCCCGTTTTGGTGTGGGGAAGGCAGCCTCTCCGTGTAGCTCCTCCTGCCTCCCATTTCGGTGTGGGGAAGGCAGCCTCTCCGTGTAGCTCCTCCTCTGGACGTCCAGAGCTGCCCGGGTCCTGGCGCATACAACCACAAGTCACTGTCCTGGTGAATGAGCCTTTGCCAAATGCAATCACTGCTCCCACCAGTGTGTCTCATGGATTCCCATGTGGGATGGCCACACAGCACACCAGGACATCACCTGGGTGAGACTGTCCACAGAGAACAAGAGAATGCTCAGGAGGTGGGCTGTGCTGAACATCAGCATGTCTTCAGGGCCCAGTGGGGGACCGAAAGGAGCCTGGAGTCGGCCCCATGGAGGCCGCAGTGCAGAAGCCCGGGGGCGTTTGCCACAGGGTGGTCCCCGCAGGTGCGATGACTCACAGGTGCCTCAGCACTGCATGCTCAGTTCACTGGGAGAGAAATGCACCTGTGTTTTTAAACAAGCATAGCAAGTCCACTATCTCCAGATGAGAGTTTTCTCCAGGGAATGATTTTGGACATCCCCTGCTTTATGAGCGTTGGAAATACTCGGCGCCTCCTGTTTTCAAAGCCTTTCCTGTATTACACTGCATTGTTTGAATTACCCCAATAGTGGCCACTCTTTGCCATGGCAGAGGCCAATTTTTTTCTTATTTTTTCTTGAAACAAACTGAAACCAGTGTTTATGTCATATGTATACTGTGCATTTAGTTTGTCTACTCAATATGTTTTCATTACACTGATCAAGTTGTAATCACTAAGAAATATTTACACTTGAAACTTAGAAAATCATTAATGAATGGGCTAACGTATGCATTATAACTTATTTACTTATAAAATTTATTTTAAGACAGTTCTTGTCTTCTGCCAGGAATCTACAGAATAAATATGAGGAATGGGTCAAGTTTGCTTATTTTATCTATGAGCAAATGGGTTCCATTTGCTCATAGATAAAATAAGCAAACTTGACAAATCAAGTATTTCTCCTCAGAACCTGAATTACCCTATTGATTTTTGTATCTAAAGAACTATATGACACTCTATCTTGCCTTGCTTATTTGCTGTTTCAGGGGCAGGCTGCTTTAGGCTGTATTTATTTAGAGCAATCAAAGTGATGTAGTCATTTAATCATTTGCACAATCTAAGTGGGTCCCACAAGCCATTGAAACAGGAAACTGACTTGGTCTCAGAAATGGCCACAATAGCCAGATTAGCTGCAATGTTTGGATCAGTCAGTTGCTTAAAACAGAAACACACACAAAAACAAGACCAACAACAGTGATGTCAGTACAGCCATAGCCAGGAGAGACCACGTGTGGTGTGGACTTCCAAGCAGAGGTCTGCATTTGTGTGAGGTGTGGGGGCCCCACCGTCCTCGGTGCCCAGGAATGATGTGGAAGGGCAGCCTTGCTGATTATTCCGTTATTGTTACCACAGGGAATTGAAGACTGGGGGTTGGGTCAAGATTTGAGCAGGACTCCAGGAGATGAAAGCGGTATATCCCATGACTGACACCAAAATGCCTTTTCCAGTAAAGGGAGGAGTTGAAGTGCTGGTCTCCAAGGTCACAGACCCACACAGCCACCGAAGAGAAGGCGGGAAGGTTTCCCAGCTTCAACCAGACTCATTTCCTCCATTCGAGGCACTGACTCCAGGGAGCCTTCTTGTCAGAAATACAATCTTTTTTTGTCTGCACTTAAAAAAATAAAAAAGAGTTGTTCAAATCCCAATTGTTTCCAGCAATAGAAAAAAGCACAGCAGGATATGTCTAGCATTTTCTAAATATCAATGAGTTATTGTTCAACTCCCTCTTTCTACTTCAAGACAGCAGAAACTACAAGATTAATTTATGTTGTTCATCCCTTGAGAAATTGTCCAATTTATAATAAACATTAGTACATAAACCTAGACACATTCACATTTATTACTTATATCTAACATACTCAGAGTCTGAGGAAACTACATTACCATTTTTCAGAGTATTGTGATGCTACAAATTAATTGAGCAAAAATAATTTACATTACATTGGAATTTGAACTCTGATTTTTGATTCAGCTTTCTCCCTTAAAGAATTCCTTCTAACAGCAAACCCTCTTTAGACTATTTCCATTTAATGTAATTATTGATACAGTTAGATTTAAATCTGCCACCTTGAAAGATGTCCATATTTTCTACTTGATTTTTATTTTTCTCATTTTCTGCCTTGTTTTGAATTAATTTAATATTTTTATGTTTTAATTTTGTCTCTACTATTGATGCAATAGTTCTATCTATCCATCCATCTATCTATCCATCCATCTATCCAGCCATCTATCCATCTATCCATTTATCCATCTATCTCGCCATCTATCCATCTATCTATCCATCTATCAGCCATCTATCCATCTATCCATTTATCCATCTATCTAGCCATCTATCCATCCATCTAGCCATCTAGCCATCTATCCATCTATCTATCCATCCATCCATCTATCCATCTATCTATCCATTTATCCATCTATCTATCCATTTATCCAGCCATCTATCCATCTATCCATCCATCTATCTATCTAGCCATCTATCCATCTATCTATCCAGCCATCTATCCATCCATCTATCCATCTCTTCATCCATCTATCTATCTAACCATATATCCATCTATTTACCTCTTCATCTGATACAGTTTGGTTCTGTGTCTTCAGCCAAATCTCATCTCAAACTGTAATCCCCATAATTCCCACATGTTGAGGGAGGAAACTGGTTGGAGGTGATTGGATCATGGATGTGGTTCTTCATGCTGCTCTCATGATAGTGAGTGAGTTCTCATAAGATCTGATGGTTTTATAAGGGTTCGAGAGTTCCTCCTTCGTGCTGTCTCTCTACCTGCCACCATGTAAGATGTGCCTGCTTCCCTTTCTGCCATAATTGTAAGTTTCTTGAGGCCTCCCCAGCCATGTGGAACTGTAAGTTAATTAAACCTCTTTCCTTTATAAATTACCCAGTGTCAGGTAGTATCTTTATAGCAGTGTGAGAAAGGACTAATACTTATCTATCTGTCTACGTATCGATCTCTATCTATCTATCTACATCTATTTATTCATCTATCCATTTATCTACTTATCTATTCATCTATCTATATACATCTGTCTATTCATTTGTGCATCTATTTACCTATCCATCTATCTAGTCATCTATCCATCCATCTATCTATCCACCTATTTATCCATCTGTCTATCCATCTATCTATTCATCTATCTAACTGTCCATCTGTCCTTCTATTCATCTATCCATCCATCTATTTATCCATCTACCTCTCCTGCACCTGTCTTTTGGGCTACTATTGTCATACATTGCACTACTACTGATTTTATAGATTTCCATTTCCTTTCATGGTTGCTCTGGGAATTTAATACACCTTTTTTAACTTTTAGTAGGTCTACTTTTTATGTAAAATATTGAAATCTTACAACTTTAAGGTCTATATTTCTTCCCTCCCCTTATGTTATTATTGTCATATATAATACAACTACACACATTACAAACTCATGACACAATCTTACAATTTTCAAAACAGTTAATAGCTTCTATGAAATCAAGGTGAAGAAAGGCAAAAAAGAAAAATAGTATTTTGAATTTATTCAGATATTTACCATTTCTCATACTCTTTTTGTCCCGTATGTTCTCAGCTTCCATCTGCTGTCACTATTATTCTTCCTCAGGAACTACTGTCAACATTTCTTGTAGTGATGGGTTCTTTCAGTCATCATATATCTTAAAGTGTCTTTATTTTACCTCCATTCTTGGATGACAGTTTCACTGAATATAGTATTTGGGGTTGACATTCATTTCCTTCCAGCACTTTAAGGATGTTAGTCCACTCTCCTTTGGCCTCCATAGTTGCTAATAAGAGGCAGCTCTTGACTGACTTTCCTGCTGGTCTTAAGTCATATTTTCCTCCGCTCCTGCATGCCTGGAAGTGGCTTTGTTTGCTTGCTTGCTTGCTTGCTTGCTTGCTGGATGTTGAAAACTGTTAATTTTATGTTGTTGGATGCCAGATTTTATTAGATTCCTACAAAGAATATTGTGGGGTTTTTTTTTCCCCTGTTTATACTTAGGTTTTTTGAAATTAGTTTGATCTTTTGAGGATTTGAAGCTTTGTTAGGGAGAGTCAGAGTGCTACATAGTCTAAAGCTAACTTAGCTAATTTAGCTCCACTTCTGAAGCAACGTGTCTTAGGACTCTATCTGATGCGTGATGTATTATGGGCTTTTTCCACATTGGCTTATTGGAATTCAAACTACTCCCAGATCTGTGTAAACTTTGAGAAAATGTTCAACCTACTGCTATCAGATGGTTCTTTCTGTTTGTAGTAAATTGTTTTTTCTTTCTTGAGAACAGAGATGTTTTCCTTGTCCCTGGTGTCTTTCAGTTGCATTTCTATATCTAGGTGAGGATTTCTTTTTAATTCTTCTGCTTGGGGTTTCCTGGGCTTCATGAACTTGATATTTGGTGTCTGCTGTCAGTTCCTGACAGTTCAAAGTCTATCTTTCTAATGCTGCCTCTTCACCATACCCTTACCTCTCTGCCCTTTCTTTGAACACTCTTGTATATTTTCTATATTTTTGGAACTCCGTTGTGCATCCTGAGTCAGTCCTTAAAACCTGTCTTCTGATGTGAGCCAAATTACATAAAATAAAAGTTAACATCATATGAAAGTTCCTGGATAATGGTGTGGCAGGCACTGTTGCTTGTTTGTTCATCAGCTATTTCCAAACCCGTCTTCCTATGCTATCTTTTACCAAAGAGGCAATGCCAGATACATTCCTGGCCTCTTATGATGACAAGGAATGGTTGCATGAAACATAAGAGAATAAAATATAAGAGAATGGATCGGTAATTTTCTGGAATTTTCTTTTCCTTTCTGATAAAAGTGGCACACATATAAGGAATGTTCTATTTTGCCACACTCCCTTTCGGTTTTCACTATGGTCTGGCTGTAAGCTATGGCATCCATTTTGAATCCATGAGAAGACATCACCAAGCCAAGAATGGCCAAGCAGAACAACAGGAAATGTCTGGGTCCTTTATCATATATCAAGCCACGAAAAAACCTCAGCAACAGCCTCTTCTGAACTTCTTAAATAATGTAATAAATGTCTTCATTTTCAAAAAAAAAAAAAAAAAAAACCTGTCTTCCATATTTTATAGAGAGTAACTTAGTGCCAGTTCAGCCTCTCAAGTCGATGTGACCCACCCACTGTGCTTATTTCAATTATGATGTTTTCCATTTCTCAACCTTCTATTTGGTCCTTTGTCAGTTCCATGTCAATCTTGACAGTCTCTGTTACCTTCACCATTTATGCATTTCCTCTTCTGATTTTTAAATACGTTACACGTGCTTACTTTATGTTCTGTGTCTGGTGATGCCGACCTCCGGAGTGTGTGTGGCTCTGATTTTTAGCTGTTTCTGCTCATCCTGGGTTGTGACAGCTTACTTCCTCATCGGTTCTATGAAGTTTTGTTCTGACCTCATGTTTCATGGAATTTCATCAACGGGAAGTCTTTGAGGTCACTGTCCTTCTGTAAAGTATGTTCCTCCAGAAAAGCCCTAGAATTTGTTTCTGCTTGAGTGTAGCAATATGAGTAGGACTTTTACCCCCTTATTCTCTCCATTAGAGTCAAAATTAAGACAGGTTCTACTCCAGGAAGTGCGTTTTCCAGACTTCCCACTGAGGATGTGATTCCTGAAAGCCTGGGCTTTGTGGAGCCCCTGGCATGACCTCCCTCTCACCCTATCCAGGCCCTGCCTCCTGTTCCACCCCATGAGACCCTACACACTCGGGCTCTCACCGCCAGAGGTAAGTGCACACCCTCGCGGCAGTGGCTTGCCCCCGCGGACGCAAGGCCACCCCAGGCAGCTAAGTAGGTTACTCTGCTCGCAGTGCGGGCAGCGAGGAGCCAGGAACACGTCCTGTGACGTAAGCAGCACCTTCGTCAGCTGTGCAGGAAGAGCCAGAGCTTCAGCACTGTGCCTTCCTGTGGCCCAGGCACACTTGCACTGATGCCGGCCTTTTCAGAGATGCTGGGTGGAGGGACTTCCCTGAACACGTAGTCAGAAAGAACACGGGAAGGCAAACTCCACAGCCTTGTTTCCGCTAAGCACCCCGACTCCCGGTCTCCACTGCCTCCCTGTGCCCACGCCCGGCCTACAATTTGCTTCTATTTACCAACCAAATGCAATACCTGTTCCATTTTGTAAGTTACAAAACGATGTAAAATCCTCATGGAAGATCTAAAATTGCCTCAATCATTTCCTTTAAGATGAATTAAAAATTCAAAATTATGACAAGTAATATTGCGTAAGTTACCCATATAATTACGGTATTTCAGTAAGAAGCTACCAGAAAAAGCTAAATGTATGACATAAATATGAGACAAAATATTGCATATAGTCTGAAATAACATTAACAAAAAAAATTTTATCACTTTTAAGCAAAACTTATCAGTAGTCTGGCTTAAATTTGGGTTGAATTCAGGGTTAGCCCAGTCAGAAGAGCCATGTGGATGAAAACCTTTCACTTTGCGTTTCTTGTGATAGCTCCCTGAGGAAGCAAATTTCTTGCCATTTCACATCTAATATAAGTCCATTGTGGGTGAAAAGACAGCTAAATTGGTTGATCATTTTGTAATAAAATATCTCATGACTTGTTTATCTGATCAATGAAGAATGCATTCTCAAGCTATTCAGTGTTAATGGGCCCATTGCCCCAAAATGGTGAATTATTGACTCTCAGGGAGATGTGGGGGTTGGAAAACTCAGATCAGATTTCCTGCTTGAAACTGACAGATTGCAGTTAAATTATTGGAATCAAGAATGCATGCCCTTTGCCTGTCACACTGTGGAGATGCCTAAAATGTAAAACCATTTTTAACAACATTATTAAACTGGCTTTAAAAAAAAAAAATTACATCTTGACACAAAATTGCAGATTCGAATGTGAAAAAGTTATGCACACAAACGCAGAAATACTTTGGTATAATTTGAAAGGTCCTATTTCTGTGCTCCAGTAATGTATTTATCTTAGTTTGCTTTGAGCTAGGTTTGGAAATATTATGCACATGTTCATTCACCATTTAAGTATCCATTTACTGAGGTACCTGCTCGCCACGTTTTAACTGTGGGCTGACCACATGCCAGGACTGTACTAGCAATGAGGGCTCTGCAGGGTGCAGAGATGCAGTGCCTGGCCTCAGGCTCTCACAGTGGCCCTGGAGAGATGGTAGGCAGCTGTGCCACAGCTTTGAGCCACGTCCTGTTGATGCAGAGCCTGGCTTTAGAGTCAGGTGAGCACAGGTGCAAGGAAGCCCGCATTCCAGCCCCGCTTGGCAGCCTGGGAAGATTGCTCACCTCTCTAAAACTCAGTGTTTCTACCTATGAAACAGGCTTAATAACAATATTGACTTGCAAGGTAATTATGAGGAACCAGTGAGATGACCTACCTGGAATTCTTGCTACCCTCACAGACGTCCGCTAATGCTACATTCCAAAACACGCGTGCCTCAGAAAACGCGGTGAGGTGACCCAGCAGCTGGCAAATGCCCCACATCCCAGCCGCTGTGTTGCAGCACCAGCTGCAGGCCCTTGCGGCCTCCCCTGCAGGCTGCACGGAGGAAAGGCCCGGCCAGCCAGGCTGGCATCTGTGGGCGGCTCCCGCCTCTCCTATAAGGGCCGCAGCATCAAGATCCACTTTGCAGGACTCTGGGAGGAGACGGTGGGTTTATTAAAAAGCAGAGGCCCCTCCATTCTCTCTGAAAACTATGAATATAATCCAGAAGATATCAATACTTTTCATAAAATTAGAAAAAAACCTCTTGCCACCGCAGTCCCCAGAATGACTGTGAAGCAGCCGGAACTTGGCCCCAGCCCGGGGCAGCGTGCAGGCCGGGGTCTGCAGGGGAACGACCCAACTCAGGCCCCGGCTTCTACAGCTGCAGGAGAGCAGGGGGCAGCGGGAGGGGTCAGCTCCCTTCCCTTGCACTCACCTCTGCAGGGCTGATGTGTGTGACTGCACGGCTGCTCTTCACTCACAAGCTGCCAACACGTGGCCTCCTGCTGCCAGACCACTCTCCACCATCACAGCCTCTGTTCCCGGAAAACCCAGCTGCCTGATTTCCTGGGGCGCGTTCTCCCTGACCCAGAGCTCCCGCTTGTCTTGGCCTACTGAGTGGGATCATGAAGTTGCAGTGATGCCAGATGAACGAGCCCAGGGACCTGAAACGCACCAGGCCGCCTATCGTCAATAGCGCCACACGGCAGAAGATGCTGAGTGGATTCCGGCTGCTCCCAACACACACGTGAAGGAGCTACGTGAGGAGAAGGAGCTGTTAATTAGCTTTACCACAGTCATCATTTCACCATGTCGGCGTACCTGAGAACATCACGTTCTGCGCCTTAAATATATACAATTTTTATTTAAAATGTAAAGTAATGGTAGGCAATCATAATGAAAATGAATGACAGCAAAAACCTAATCTAATGGTCTTTTACCCAATCTAATGGTACTGATTAGGTACAATTATTAGGGTCCTGAATAAACTGGTCTCTCAAAACTTTTAGGAGGAGTAAGGTTTGGTGCAGAGAGACAAAGACACCTGAGCACTCACAGCAGGCGGGTTCTGAAGAAGCCACTTGGGAGCAGCCTGTGCCCTGGGCACTGCCTCCCAGTGAGGCCCTCAGTGGTGCTTTCACACGCAGCTGTGTTCTATCCAAACCTCTGCCCTCCAGCTCAGGAGCCACCTGCCCAGCATAGCAGTTGAGCGCTCGAAACATGCTTAGTCTGGCCAGGCATAGTGATTCACCCCTGTAATCCCAACATTGTGAAAAGCTGAGACAGGCAGATCACTTGAGGTCAGGAGTTTGAGGCCAGCCTGGCCAACATGGCTAAACCTCATATTTACCAAAAACACAAAAATTAGCCAGGTATGATGGCACATGTATGTAATCCTAGCTACTCAGGAGGCTGAGGCATGAGAATCTCTTAAACCCAGGAGGCAGAGGTTAAGAGAGCTGGGATTGCGCCACTGCCCTGCAGCCTGGGTGGCAGAGAGAGACATGAAAAAAAAGTGTAAAATACACACCCAATTGCCAAAAAAAAGTAAAATTTACATGTTGAAATGTTATTTTTAATATATTGGGTTAAGTAAAATATATCATTAAAATTAAAAAAAATAAAGAACCACAAACTCAAGTGTTTTAGGGACCAGGCAAGGAAGAAGAGACATTCCATGTAAGACAGAGGAGGGCAGGCACGCGGGGGAGGGAGGGAGGAGCCCTGCCTGAAACTGTCGCATCCGAGCTCTGCCTGAGTGGACAGATCACGGCTGCCACCGAACAGCTGTGTGTCCAGCCAGGAGCCCACAAACCCTGTGCTGAGGGCCCCAGCAACCTCCTTCCAGCCAATCAAAGAAGTCCTGTTCTCAGTAGGAGGGCTGGCTTTGGGATAAAGAGAATCTAGGTTCAAATCCAGGTGACGCGAATTATTCCAGTGTTGGAGCCTGCGTTCCCCAGTGTAAATTGGGGTCCAGTAATACCATTCACCACCTCCCAGAGTGATGGCGAGGTTTGGGACAGAAACTTGTCTCATAGGTAAGCAAGTTCACATATAAACTTGACCCCAGAAAGCAGTGACGAGTGGCTGTGCAGTGATATTATCTAGACATTTTACCAGTCATGCGCATTTGTGCTTGAAAACACCTCCAAGTAACTTACATCTGCCACACAGGTGAGGAGACAGAGGCTCGGAGCCCCAGAACCACAGCCCCTGGGGGACAGTGTCCGGAGTCCTCTCTGAATCACTGATTCCTCCACACAAAACACTTATCGTTGTGACCCTGGAGAGTAAATTTAGAATCTGACGCATGTTTCAAAATAACCACATAAAGTTCCTACTAGGTATTAATTGTTTTGTTATGGTAAAGCACACAGAATAGAACACCTACTGTTGTAACCATTTTTCAGTGGACAGTGCAGTAGTATTAAATCCATTCACAATTTGTGTGGCCGTCACCACTGCTATCCCCAAAACTTTTCCCCATCCCCCAACAGAAGCTCAGCACCTCCAGCAACAACACCCTCTCCATCAACACCTCCAGCCACACCCCCTCCATCCATTCCCCAGCCTCGGCTGTCTCCGTTCGACCTTCTGTTTGTGAGTTTGCCTATTCTAAGCATTCCGTGTCCATGGAGTGCTGTCATATCTGTCCTTTTGTGTCTGCTTACTGCATTCCATGTGTTTTGCAGGTCCACCCTGGTTGTAGCATGTATCAACACTCCACCCCTTGTTGAGGCTGAAACCATTCCCTTGTACGGACCAGGCTGGGTTTACCCATTCGCCTCTCGATGGGCACAGTTGCTCCTGCCTTTTGGCTATCGTGAATAATGATGTTGGGCTGCCATGAACTTTGCTGTACAATGACCTGTTCCGGCCTCTTCCCGCACTTCTTCCGGATATATATGCCTAGGAATAGAGTTTCTATGTGGTATGGTAGTTCTACATTTAACTTTGTAAGGAGTCACCACACTTTTCCATCCCAGCTACTGGATAATAGTTTTTATTGAAATTTACAATCTGTTTTGGGGGCTTTGGACCCTTACCTCACCACCAAGTAAAATATGTTACTGTGAAATGCACTCAGTTCTAGAATAAAAAAGCCCAAGAACTTAACAGCATTGCAAAATAAATTACAACATACATCACGAACGCCCTGCCCAACACTATATATACGGGAAGTTCTAGAGGTAACCAACAACTTATGACCACAGTAAAACAAAATACAATGTAATTCTAAATGTCCTGGCCAGCAATCACATGTATAAGAAGTTTTAGAGGAAAGCCAGCAACTTAAGCTCATAGCAAAATAAAATACAACATGAATCATCAATGCCCCAGCCAACAACTGCATGTATGGAAAGTCCTAGAGTATAACCAAGAACTTAAGACCATAGTGAAATGAAATACGACATACGTCATAAATGCCTGGTCAACAATGACATGTGTAGGAAATCAATGACTTTAAAATTACTATACATTGACCAAAGTTTTTACTCTGGTTTCTTCTGCTTCAAGCTTAGCCCCAAGGAAAGGAAAGGGAAGAGAAAAGCATAAATAAAACAAAAAAGTTATAGTCCCATTTTGTCTCTTTGTCTCCACTAGAGACTAGGTGTTTATTCGTAGACTGCCCCATCAGTTACTTCCGGAGACGTTCGCTGAGGTCCACTCACTGCCAGGAGCTTCACTGAGTCCCAGGAGGGCTCACACGCACTTAGCCCTGTTTTTATCTATGCTTTTTACAATGGAAGAGGACCTGAAGAATGGGACTTTTTTCTCCTTTGTTTTCAAGTTAAAACCCAGAGTCCTTTAGTGATCATCTTACCCAGGATATGGGAGTAGTTGGCAGAACAAGAGAACTGAGGCCTCACCGCCGACCCTCACCACCATCCCCAGCTTTGTGACTTGGGTCCTTCAACTTTATTTCTCTTCTCTCAATTTGACTTTCTCTGCAGGAGGAGTGGACTGTGGACCCAGTTCCCCTATCACTGGGCTGGGCCTGGAGAGCTCAGCTGGGCAGAACGAGAGGACCAAGCATAAAGAGACTTGTGACGGAGTCTTGAGGATACACCCAGGTGTGCTAGGGTCTCAGGGACACACACAAGTGTGGTGAGGTCTCAGGGACACACCCAGATGTGCTGGGGTCTCAGGGACACACCCAGGTATGCTGGGGTCTCAGGGACACACCCAGATGTGCTGGGGTCTCAGGGACACACCCAGGTATGCTAGGGTCTCAGGGATACACTCACGTGTGTTGGGGTCTTAGGGACATATCCATGTGTATTGGGGTCTCAGGGACATACCTAGGTATGCCAGGGTCTCAAGGACACAATTAGGTGTGTGGGGGGTCTCGGGGTCACATCCAGGTGTAGGACTGCCGAAGGAGCTGGCCAACCCCCTGGGAGATCTTATCCGCCCTGGATACCAGAAGTGGACTAGGCATTGCCAGATGAGGGAGAGAATGATGTGCTGATGGGTTTTCTTCTGATGAGGAACCTGCAAGCTTGACCTTAACCTGGCCTCGGTGTGACCTTCCCACGCTCACACCAGGTGGTGCTATCACAGGGATCTGTCTCTACTGATTTGGAGCAAGGGTGTGGGAGTCTCACGGCTGCCACTTCAGTAAGGAAATTTCAGATGCAGCTTTTCTGAATGTAAATTTAGGACACATTAGCGATACAAGCCGTTAGAGCGGCGGGTGTCCACCGAGGCCCACCCGAGGAAGCAGTGCTCAGTGCTGCTGTCACTCAGCGAGCACCGCGGCAGAAGCTGGCTTTTTAATAAATGAATGACTAGACGAGGTCAGTCTTGAAGACTCTGCTTTTAAAAGGGAAGCTCTTTTGAAAATTGCTGGAAAAGATGCAGCCTGTGGAGACCAAAACTCAGGGAGGCTTCAAGGTTGTGAGGTCCTCATGGGTTCTCTTCTGTGGCAGGTGAGCCCTGAGGCCTGAAGGCCGCTCAAGGCACGGTCCCCTCACCTGGCATCAGCGGCCGATGATGGACCAAAAGAGCGCCATCCCCAGTCAATGGCTTCGGATCTCTCTCCTCAAATGCACGTCTCCCATCTGGACTGCTTAGGTTCTCTACCAGCAATCCTAACCCTCTCCATGTTCACCTGCAAACAGCAAGTCCTAGGTCTTCATAATCACTAGCCCACAGCATCCAGAACTTGGGTCGTGATTAAACCTCAGTGAAGATGAGCAAGTTTATAGTAAAAGAGAGTATGGAGGAAAGAGAGCAAGTCTGCAAGGAAGAGGGGAGAATAAATGTGGGGGAGTGGGGGAAGAGAGAGAGAAAGAGAGGGAGAATAAGAGAAGAGAAAGAGAAAGGGAAAGAAGGAATGAGAGAAAAGAGAGAATAAGAGAAAGAAAGGGAGAATAAGAGGAAAAATAAAGGGAAAGAAATGAGAGAAAGAGAAAAGGAGACAGAATAAGAGAGGAAGAATAAGAGGAGACAGAGAGAAAGGGAAAGAGAGAGAAAGGGAAAGAGAGAAAAAGGGAAAGAGAGAGAGAAAGGGAAAGAGAGAGAAAAGGAAAGAGAGATAAACGGAAAGAAGGAATGAGAGGAGACAGAGAATGAGAGAGAGTGAGGAGCGCACTCTGCTCCCACACTCAGGTCCCTTCAGGAGTGAACAAAGGAACCTGGGCTGGATGTGAGGGCCCCATGGCTTGTTTACCCATGTTGCCTGCCCCTAGGAACTGCCACCCTTAGGTCATGTGGGAGATGAGCTTGGGTTTTGTAATTCCATGAGGGGGAGGAAAAGAAAGCAGCCACTTCAGCTCAGCAAGACCCTCATTCCAGGTGGGACATCCTGGCACGCTAGATCCCCAGCACAGCAGGAGTCGCAGATCACCCAGAGCAGGGGGGACCTGCAGCTGCTATTCCTGCCAGGTGAGCAGGTGTATTTTCTGACAGATCAGTGGTGGCCTTGTGGCTTTTCAGCACCCACTGTCCCCTCACCCCACACCATCCTATCACAGGGAGAGCAAATCACATTTTAGGAGACGCTTGGTACTATAGAGGGCACCTTGTTAGGCACGGGTCCTAGGACAGGGCCCCAGGGTCGTGTGCAGCCGAAAAGCCCACCATGGACCCCTCCTCTTCTTGGCCCCACAACACTCATCACAGGTCCTGAGGTCCTGGGAGATGCAGACCCCCGCTTTCCAGCCATGGCAGCACCTAGTCACCATAGACGTGATGTCCAGGGGACAAGGTCACAGACATTCTTTTGGTGTCGTCCACTGGAGATAGGATCACATGCTCAACCCTGAAGCAAGAGAAACAAACTGAGCAGAACTGGAGGCGGGAATGGGGAGAGCCTCAGCAATCCATCAGCTCACCTGTGGAGAGAGAACCAGGGAAAAACAGTATTGATTTTTTTACAAGCCAGTGCACAGATTTGTCAGACAAAAGAATAGAGACGTCAACCCCTGGACCCGCTCTCCAGCCGGCAGAGCCTCAGGCGTCCGAGCCACAGCAGCAGTTAGCGACTCCCACGCTGGCCGCCGAGGGGACGGGCAGTTCGATTAGAGAGGAAAAGCCAGCCCTCGCACGGACATGCGTGTCATTAACTCCCAGCTGAGCGGAGCTTCCAGCACGGCCCGAGAGATGTGGCTCCCTGGTCTCAGCATCTGCCGAGGTCGCCTGTCTCCCCTGGAGGCTGTGGGAGGCGCTTCTGCACGGGGTCACAGGAAGGTTTTGGATATTTTCCTGAAAGTTGGTTCTGTTAGAAAACTCCAAAACCAACAGACAATTTTAGATTTCAAAGAGAATTCAGTACAGCATATTTTCATCCCCCAGCCCAACGAAAGGGAATCTGAGCTGATTATTAGAGGCTTACTGCTTTCAAACACCATATGTTCTCACTCATAAGTGGGTGTTGAACAATGAGAACACAGACACAGGGAGGGGATCATCACACATGGGGGCCTGTTGGGGGTAGGGGGCTAGAGGAGGGATAGCAGGCGGCGGGGGAGATTGAGAAGGGATAGCATTAGGAGAGATACCTAATGTAGATGACGGGGGTGATGGGTGCAGCAAACCACCATGGCATGTGTACACCCATGTAACAAACCTACATGTTCTACACATGTACCCCAGAACTTAAAGTATAATTTTAAAAAAGAGGTTTACTGTTTTGCCTGACAGCAGGGGAAGAGCAAAGACACCCTCAGGTCTCCAGGCGTGCAGGTGGAGGAATTTGTCCACGAATGCACCCTCCCAACAAACACCTGAACACACGGTAGAACTCAGTGTATCTGGAGAAGGGGTATTTGTTAATTGCATTTTTAAATATCTAGCTAAGCACAACACCTCTTCAGAGTCCAGCTGTCCTTTAAAATTCTTTCCAAAATAAATCTGACAATTTTCCGGATCTACTATGCCGAACAATTTGACGACATTGGTCATTTGGGGAAAGCATGGCTGTCAGAGGCCATTCAGAACATAATCCTATGAGGGTGAAGGGCTCCAGGTAAGGAGCCCCACAGAAGATTTGAAATTGCCTCGTTTGTGTTTATTCCTTTCTTCAGGCTTGACAGGTTTCTCTAAGTTTTACCTTCCTCTTTGTAAGAAGGAAACTGCTGAGTCACATAATTTAAAGTTCTCATTGGTCATTTCTAATTAATAAAAGGTTACAAATGTTGAGTAGTAGCTGGGTACCATAAAACATGAATGGCCAATATCCTAACTCCTAAAATAACAGTTTCTGACAATATGATTGCTACATTTTTAAAAATTATCAGAGCTAGGTCATCGTATTTGGCATATACTCAAGTGTGGTTTTTTCAGTTGTTTTTTTTGTTTTTGTTTTTGTTTTTGTTTTTTTGAGACTGAGTTTCACTCTTGTTGCCCAGGCTGGAGTGCGATTCTCCTGCCTCAGCCTCCTGAGTAGCTGGAATTACAGGCATGCACCACCACACCTGGCTAATTTTATATTTTTATTAGAGATGGGGTTTGTCCATGTTGGTCAGGCTGGTCTTGAACTCCCAACCTCAGGTGATCCGCCCACCTCAGCCTCCCAAAGTTCTGGGATTACAGGCATGAGCCACTGTGCCCGGCCAGGTATGTCTTTTTATGTACATGTCTTAAACCTGCATGTGTCTCCCAGGATATTAAGAGAAATGTCTCTTCTTAAATGCAATATCTCAAACATTAGAAAGCACAGTTGCCTAGATTAGATTCACGGATCTCCCTTGGCGGGGTTCCTGAGTGGGAGCCTGGGCGATCCCCACACCACTGTTTCTGGAAGACTGAGGAAGCACCCACCGATGGTGGGGAAATGAGGTCAGCATCCCCCGTGGTTCAAGGATCCTTGGATCAGTGACCAGAAGTTACAGGTTTGGGCATAGCTCAGTGTAACGGCTGTGAGACCCCAGGGCAGCGTCCTCTCTGAAAGCCCATCTGCTCAGACATGAAGCGCAGAAACTTAGGGTGAATTGGGACACAGTGGGCTGCCCTGCCCAGCCTTGAGCTTCCGTTTTCCAGGAAGCTGGGTCCCGGCTAGTGGAGCAGGCTGTACTGTGGCCAGGGCAAGGGCTCAGCCCAGCTCCCCACCAACCGTCACCTGTGATGGAGAAACCAGGCAGACACAGCCAGGCCTTGAGCTCACCGTGTCATTTCCCAGCCAGGGGACGCCAGCACTCCTGTGGCCTGGGCCGGGGGTGGCCGCCTCCTCCCCGATCCTGTCTCCCCTGGTGAGATGTGTTCTCTTAGCAGTGGAACTCCCTGGAGAGTGGAAGACGCTGTGGACTGACAACGGAAACAAAGTACAGTGTTATCATACAGTAAATATTTTATGGCCAAGGGCAGAGTAAGAAATAATCTGAGTTAAAGTAGGGAATTGGATACGTCAAGGAGGTTAGTGTTATCAGCCATTAGGAAGGCAGCTGTGAGGATGAAGCAGCCTGCACAGACAGCCCTCCATGCATGTGTGTGCCTGCGAGCCCCACGCACGAATGGGGCACAGCAGCCTCGTGTCACGAACCCCAGGCATCCACTCCTGGTGAATCCTCACACAGACCTTTCCTCCCGGGACTAGGGCTTCCTTTCGGTTTTGTGTATCATGTGACACCCACTGTCACTCCTGAGTGGCTTCCGACCATCTGAAAAGGTGAGAACTCATGGCCCACATCAGTGACGCACCGTGCCAGGACACTGTCATGGGAAAGCTGGCTAAAGCCCTCAGTCTGCAAGGCCATGAAAGAAAATTCTAGTGACTAATTCCCACCAAGTCATCATTTAAGAATTATTTTGAATTTCTACTAGAACACAGTGTGCGTGGGTTTATATTACATTTTTGTTAGCTTTGGAAGTGGTATATGAATCATGTTTGTTTTTTTAAATGGTTGCTCTGGAGTTGACAATACACAGAATTA
This sequence comes from Ateles fusciceps, assembly GCA_036589455.1. Taxonomy (NCBI): domain Eukaryota; kingdom Metazoa; phylum Chordata; class Mammalia; order Primates; family Atelidae; genus Ateles; species Ateles fusciceps. Next base: position 8,472,972 of record JAZHEH010000586.1, read on the forward strand.
ACTTATCTAGAATACCCAAGAATAACAAATAATATGGCATTGCTTCCCGTGTAATTTAATAATCTCACAACTGTCTGTTTCCATTTACCGCCTCCCGGCCCTTGTGTTATTGTTAGCAGACATTTTACTTCTACTTATATTATAAACCCCAAATGTAATATTATTACTGTTTAAAACAATGCTCAATTAAAGAGATTTTAAAATATGGCAAGACACACTTTGTGTTTGCCGATGCGTTTTACACCCACTCCTGCTCCTCTGTGTAGACCCACGTTCGTATTTCCCATCATTTCCCTCTGTCTGGAAACCAGCTCTCAGATGTCCTTTAGTGCCTTGTGGTACCGGCTGCCGATGGTGGAGTCCCTCCATGTTCGGATGCCTGAGACAGCTTTCACTTTACTTTTATTTATTATTATTATTATTATTATTTTATAAAGATGGGGTTTCACCACGATGGCCAGGCTGATCTTGAACTCCTGACCTCAGGTGATCCACCCACCTCGGCCTCCCAAACTGCTAGGATTACAGGCATGAGACACCGCACCCGGCCTTACTTTTATTTTTTAACAGCCTTATTGAGGCGGAATTTATGTAACAATTATACAATTGATATATACATTATACATATTTAAAATATGAAATTGGATAGATTTTTAAAGATGTAGAAACCCATGTAAAACACTGAATCTATCAAAATCAGGATAATATACATCTCCTTGGGAATTTGCTTTGTAATAATGTTTTGAAATTGTTCCTTCTCACTCCTCCCCTCTCCCCACGCCATCCCTCCGCAATCACTGATTACCCTCTGTCTCTAGAGATTCATTTGCAATTTCGGTAATTTTATAAAATAAGATTGTAATTATGTATTATTCTTTGCCTGGCTTTTTGGCTCAGCATAATTATTTTGAGATTCGTCCATGTTTTATGTCTCAATAGGTTTTTTTTTTTTAATTTATTTTATTTTTGGTGCATACTATATCTGGCATTTCTCCCCATGTTATCCCTCCCCACCATCCCCTCCCTCCCCACCCCCCATTGTCTCTCCCCTACCCCCCACAACTGTCCCCTGTGTGTGATGCTCCTCTCCCCTGAGTCCACATGTTCTCGTTGTTCAACACCCACATATGAGTAAGAACATACGGTGCTTGGCTTTCTATTCTTGGGTCAGTTTGCTGAGAATGATGGTTTCCAGATTCATCCAAGTCCCTACAAAGGACACGAACTCATTAGAGTGAATCAGCAACCAACAGAATGGGAAAAAATTTTTGCAATCTACCCATCTGACAAAGGGCTAATATCCAGAATCTACAAAGAATTAAAACAGATATACAAGAAAAAAACAAACAACCCCATTCAAAAGTGGACGAAGGATATGAACAGACACTTTTCAAAAGAGGACATATATGAGGCCAACAAACATATGAAAAAATGCTCATCATCACTGGTCATTAGAGAAATGCAAATCAAAACCACACTGAGATATCATCTCATGCCAGCTAGAATGGCGATCAATAAAAAAATCTGGAGACAACAGATGCTGGAGAGGATGTGGAGAAATAGGAACACTCTTACACAGTTGGTGGGAGTGTAAATTAGTTCAACCATTGTGGAAGACAGTGTGGCGATTTCTCAAGGATCTAGAAATAGAAATTCCATTTGACCCAGCAATCCCATTACTGAGTATATACCCAAAGAACTATAAATCGTTCTGCTATAAAGACACATGCACACGTATGTTCATTGCAGCCCTGTGTACAATAGCAAAGACCTGGAACCAACCCAAATGCCCATCAATGATAGACTAGACAAAGAAAATGTCGTACATATGCACCATGGAATACTACGCAGCCATAAAGTAGGGTTTTTTTTAACTTTTATATCTCTAAGTATTACTCCATTGAATGGGTGTGTTAGTATTTATCCATTCACTTGCTGATGGACATTTGGGTGATTCCTGGTTGTTAGCAATTACTGGTAAAGCTTTCATGGACATTTGTGTTCAAGTCTTTATAAAAACATATGTTTTCATTTCTCTTGGGTAAGCACATAGGGATGGAATTGCTGTGTCAGATGTTAGTTATGCGTTTAACTTTTGAAAAAAATTTGCATAACAATGTAAATATACTTAATGCCACTGAACTATGCACTTAAAAAATAGGTTACATGGTAAATTTTATGTTGTGTGATTTTTACCATGATTTAAAAAATAAAAGTGAAGTAAGTAGATTTGGCTGAAAAAAGAATTAGTGATAACAACATGTCACCTCTCTTAGACTAGTCATTGTGCCATAATATCCACTGTTTACATGCATTACTAATGTACTTAATACTTTTGAAGATCCGTAAATGCTCTTAGATAAATCAATTCAGCTATTTCACCTTTTGATCACAGTATGATCAAGCATTTAGATCAATAGTAAAAACTGTCTTCATTTGACTGTTCATGTATTAATATATTATTACACATTATATATAATTTAAAAAAGGAAATATACTATATCAGACTTTCAGGGGAATTTCACCTAGTTAATAGGAAACAAAAGATAGTATAATTGAAAGTTCAACAAAAGCACATAACACAAGATTGTGACCAACAAGTGTCGAGTATTCTGTTAAAACGTCCACAGGAAGCTGAGAAGGGCTCTGTGTCTCTGGTTTCTGCTGCGGTCTCGCCTCCGTCTGCCAGGCACATTGGAAGCCATTTACCGCCTGCTAAGGTTTGCTTCTCCTGCAGTCCTTTCTGATGCGATGTGAGTCACACTTTTCTTTCAAGGACAGAGGCAGCTACCCACTTTAAAAATGTGCTTTGGAGCAGGATCGTCCAGGGCCACTGCTGCCTAATGGCCACTTAGCGCTCAGCCAAGCAGCTGCGCATGGCTTGTGTGAAAGACTGAGATGCAAGCTGCCAGGTGAGAAGGTCAGCAGGAAAAGGAAAACTCGTGTTAAATACGTGTGAAATGTGTGCAGAAAAGAGAGGCTGAACAAAGCTGCCTTAGACATCCTATGAAGTCTAACACTGTGTATAACACCCACACATTGAGTATTACTCAGTAGGGTTTTGTCATTTATTGTATGATTCAAACTTATTTACCTTTTTTTGAAAATGTTTTTATACTTTTGCAATAAACTCCTATACCATTAATAGGCTCAAAAATAATATTAAGAGATGTTAAGTAAAAAATGGAAAACACAAAACTAAAAAAAAACCTACGAAAATTTTCTGAAGTGGTTGTAACATTTAATATTTTAACCAGGGGCACGTGAGCATTCCAGCTCCTCTGCAGCCTCACCAGCACCTGGCATCACTGCTCTTTTTAATCTTAGTCATCTAATAACTGTGCAATGATATCTCACTGAGGTTTCAATTTGCATTTCTCTAAGAGGTAGCGATGCTGATCATCTTATCATGGGCTTATTTTCCATTCACACATTTTCTGTGGTGAAGTGTGCATTCAGACCTACAGTCCATTTTTAATGAAGCTGTGTCTTTTCATTTTATAGAGTTTTAACAGTTATCTACATATTCTAGATAAAAGTCCTTTGCCGTACAAGATAAGCAAATATTTTCTCCTAGCCAATGGCTTGTCTTTTCATTATCCTAGCAGTGTTTTTCAAAGAGTAGGTGTTTTAATTTTTATGAAGTCATATTTGTCAAATTTGCTTTTATAGACCATGCCTTTGTTGTCATATTTAAGAAATCATTGTCTAACTCAAGGTCACGAAGAATTTCTCCTAATTGCTTCTAAAAATGCTATGGTTTTAGCCTTTACGTGTAAGGCAATAACCTATTTCTGTGAGATGTGTGGATCAAAGTTTATTTTTTGCATGTGGCTATTTAATTGTTGCGGCACCATTTCTTTAGAAGGCTGCCTTTTCTCTGGCAAAATGCCTTTGCATTCCTTTTAGAAATCAGTTATTTCCACAGGCTGTTGTTATTTTCTGGACTCTCTGCTCCAGTCCATTTATCTAGTTGTCGAGCTTGATACTGGTATCACACCTTCTTGATTTTTGTAGTTTTAAGTCTTAAAATGAACCACTGCTCATCCTTCAGCTTTATTCTTTACTTTCAAAGTTTTTTCACAATTAAAAACCCTTTGCAATTTCAAATTAATTTTAGCATAAGTTCATCAATTTCTGTAAAAACGAAAGCTTGCTAGTACTCACCGAGATAACACTGAATATGTCAATTTGAGAAGAAATAAAAACAATACTAGATCTTTAAACCCATGAGGATGATGTATCTCTCCCTTTGTTTAGTTGTTCTTTAATTTCTCTTGGCGATGTTTTATGGATTTTCGTACAGCAGACTTGCACATTTTGGTCTGATGCTATTGTAAATGGTAATTTTTTAATTTTAATTTAAAATAATTCATTATAAGACTAAAAAAGATTGCTACTTGTATATTGACTTCGTATTCTGCGTCTGTTAAACTCATGAGTTTTTCTAACTTTTGTGTATATTCCATAAGTTTTTTGCAGATGATTATGTCACCTGAGAAGAAAAACAGTTTTACCTGTTCACGTCCAATACAGATGACTTTTATCTATTTTTATTTCTTTTTGTGTCATTTTGGGTCCATTTAATTGATTGATTGTTTTTTTATTTAGTACACTAGTTATAATGTCCAGTACGATGTCAAGAAGAAGTGACAAAAGAAACATCCTTCTCTTGGGGGAAAGGATTTAATGTTTCACCATTAAAGACGTTAATTACATTTTTGTGTTTGGGGTTTTTTAAACCGTTAATTTTTTTTGTTATATGCCCTTTATCATATTGAGGAATATTTCTTTTATTCCTAGTTTGTTAAACATAAATTAACAATTGAAATTGATTTTGGTAAAAAAAAAAAAAATGGTTTGGAATGTTGAGCTGATCATATGGCTTTTCTTTTCTAGTGTGTCAATATGATAACTTGCATCTATTTTTTATATTAGGCCAACCTTAAATTTCTGGAGTAGGCACTCCTTTTTGGGATATATTATTCCTTTTATATATTGCTGGATTCAATTTGCGAAATTATATTTAGAATTTTTGTATCCACCTTCACGAGAATTGTAGGTCTGTCATGTTCTTTACTTACAATGTCTTTCTCAGGTTTTTGTGTCAGGGTAATGCTGACCTCACAGGACAGATTGAAAAATGTTCTCCTTCAGTTTTCTGAAAGAGCTTTTGTAGGATTCATATTATTTCCTGCTTAAATACTTGGTAGAATTTGAACTTATTTAAATTCGTCTATTGGTTTTTCTGTTTTCTATTACTCTGATATACTCTGTGATCATTATTTATTTTCTTCTACCTACTTTTCGTTTCACTTCTTCTTCCTCTAGTTTTTTCTCCCCATAGAGGTTGAGTTCATTGATTTGAGGCTATGTTTTTATCCTACATTGGCATCTAATGCTATAAATAACCCTCTAACATTGCTTTTGCTTCATGCTACAAATTTTAACATATTGTGGTTTTACTTCTAATTTCTCTTTTGGTTTTTTCTTAGCCCATGGGCTATGTAGAAGTGTGCCATTTTCTAAATATTAGGGGATTTTTTAAGAGTCACTTCTACTGTAGATTTCTAATTTCATTTCATTGTAGACAGAGAAGATACTTTGGATGACTTGAATCATTTTTAAATTACTGAGACTTGTTTTATGACCCAGAACACGGTCCACCTTGGTGAATTATTTGTGTGCTTGAGAAGAATGTACACTCTGCTGTTGTTAGGTAGAGTGCTCTATCAACATAAATTAGGTTATTTAAATGACAGTATCTGTCTTCTTTTACTATCAATCACAGAGTCATTGAAATCTTTGACTATTTTTGTAGTTTTGTCTATTGATTCTTATAGTTCTATTAGCTCTGCTCCATCTGTTTTGACGCATTGTGATGATAGGTACATGTTTCAGATTGTTTCATCCTTTAATAAGCTGGTGCTTCTGTATTTATGAAGCAGTAATATCCTTAGTTCTGACGTCTAACTGATTTACACAGTCACCATAGCATTGCCACATTTTGCAATTGTTATAATGCTATGTCTCTTACATATGTTAAAGATACAACTTATAACTTTTAACTTACTTTTGTCTTTATATTTAAAGTAGTTTCTTGTAGAGAGGATGTACTTGGATGTTTGCTTGTTTTTTTGTTTTGTTTTGTTTTGTTTGAGATGGAGTCTCATTCTGTTGACCTGGCTGGAGTACAGTGGCATGATCTCAGCTCACTGCAACCTCCACCTTCGAGGCTCAAGCAATCCTCTCACCTCTGCTTCCCAGGTAGCTGAGACTACAGGTGTACACCACTATGCCTAATTTTTGTATTTTTTGTAGAGATGGGTTTTTGCTGTGTTGCACAGGCTGGTCTCAAACTCCTGAGCTCAATTGATCCACTTGCTTCAGCCTCCCAAAATGCTGGGATTCCAGGCATGAGCCACCATGCCTGCCTGGGTCTTACTTTTCTTAATCCAATCATAGCATTAGGAAAAATAATTGAATCAAGAAAAATTTGACCAAGAAAACTGATTGGATTAATCCAATAATAAAATGATTCCATTTTTATTACAGTATCTAGACCACTTACATTTAATATGATTATTAATATAATTAGGTTCAAATCTATCAACTTGCTGTGAGGGAACTTCAAAATGTTAGTGGAAAAGTAGAATTAAAAGTTAAAAGTAAAAATACAAATATGTTCCTTTCTCAAAATGAGCATTAAGTCTAAGATACTTTTGTTAAGTGATGATATCAGCTATTTAATTCATTTCTAGAGAACTGAGTGTTCTAGGAATTTAACCATGTCAATGTAGTCTTTGTAACATTATTAACCGAAAAAAAAATAGGTGATCTTTAAATGTTTTTTAAGATTAGGAAAGAAAAAAAAAGCAGAAGTCCAAAGGAGGCAAATCAAAGCTGTAAAGCAAATGCCTAATGATATTTACCATTAACACCCTCACAGAATTGCCCTGGTTTTGAGGAAGGAAATGACCATATCCTCAGCATATAACAACTGTGGTGACCATTCAACACAATAAACCTCAGCATTTGAATTATAATTTAGCTCATTCAAGCAAACTTTAGAGAGCATGCACACTTTGATTTTACCTGTTCTCAAAACTGACACTTTGCTGATTATAATAGTAAATAATGCACCCCCTGGGTAGAGATTTAAGATGTTAATGAGACATGTGATGTATGAACACACATGGGCAGACACTGCACATGTGCACCCAGAGGACCACCCAGAACACGCTTGCTATTAATGCCTCTTCCCCGCCTCCTTATGAATAATTATGCAAAACTCCCATAAAGGGAGTCTCCTAGTGCCAGTCTTTGCTGTCTCACCCTCACAAGCCACCTGCCCTGAATTATCTTTCTCTCTAGGGTGCACTGTCTATTCTGCACCTAACTTTCAAAATATTCTTTCTCCTTTGCAATAAATTACTCTATGCTCCACCTCCTGTGCTGTGTGTCTCTTGTTAAACTCTTTTAAACTAAGAAGACAAGGACTGAGGTATCACAACAGCCATCAATAGTTTGATGAGAAGAATGAGTAGGAGCATTGTTGTGGGGAAGAAAGACATTGGTGAAATTGTCACAGGCTTTTTTTCTGCTAAAGCTTTAGCTAAGTTTCTCAAAACTCTCATAATAAACAGATGTCCATTCTTTGGCCCTCCAGAAAGTCAGAAAGCAAAATGCCTCAGACATCCCAAAAACCTGTTGCCATGGCCTGTGCTCTTGACAGGTCCTCTTTTAACTGAACCACTTCCTCCTCTCGGTAGCCGTCACTCTAATTGTGCTTTGTCTTCAGGATGGTACTGGTAAAGCTATGACCCATCTCCTGTTCTAATTCTTCAAAAATATGCCTCAGCATCTTGATCTCACTTGTTTAAAATTTCCACTGAAAGTCCTGCTCTTGTCTGCAGCTGATCTAGGCACAACGATTTTGGCACCCATTAAGAGAAGGTTTGCTCACTTTAATTTGTGGGTCAGAATTGTGTAAACCAACCCAACTGAGATGTCAATAGTGTTGGTGATTGTTTGTGCTGCTAATTGTTGGTCCCCTTCAGTTAGGGCACCCACAAGATGATATTTTTCCTCGCAAGTTAATGTGCATGGTTTGCCACTGCAGACTTCATCTTCAACATCATCTCCTCCCTTCTTAGGATGAATTAATTCATTTGCAAACTGCTGATTTCTTTGAGGCTTTTTCTCCATAAACTTTCTGTAAACCATCAATAATTTCACTGTTCTCCCACCCAAACTTTGCCATAAATTTGATGTTTGCTCTTGATTCAAGAAGAGAACTTTAGCAGAAATCATGTTGCTCTGATAAGGGCTCTTTTCAAACTGATCTCTCACCCTCTTAGTGCCTCAGACTAGATCCTGCTCAAACATGTTATAACAAGTTAGTACAAGGTTATTTTCCTGCAAAAAAAACCCTGAAATCCATGCATGCCTCTTTTATACTACATATTTTTTATGAACTTTTTAGAGACTTTTCATTTTAATTTTTCCTCTATTTCATTTGTTCTGTCTCATTTGTTTTGTATTCTCTTTTGCCTTCTTTGGATTAATTAAATTTCTTAATGATTTATTTTTTCCTCCTTGGTTTTCTTGCTATCTATTGCTTTTAATATTTTGGTACTAGTTTTGGTCTTTAGAATTTGTAGTATAGAGTTCACCTTATTCAGTCTATTTTGAAGTGATATGATGCCACTTAATATATAATATACAAATCTGATAATATCCTTTCACTTCTCACCTTCTAAACTTTGTTCAATTGTTTTCATATATTTTACTCTTTTATATATATATATAAGAGTAATAAACCATACTTGTTATTTTGGCTTACATAGCCAATCATTCTGTCAAAAGATTTAAATAATAGAAAAAGAGCTTACGTACTTACCCATATAGTTCTCATTCCCAGCACTCTTCATTCCATCCGTGTGGCCATCCAGTATCAGTTGCTACTGTCTGAAGAATTACGTTAACAGTTTTCACATCTTAACTCTAACGGTGGTGAATATTTTTAACTTTTGTGTGTCTGAAATTTTATTTCCCCTTTGGGTTTTCGTTTGTCTGATGGTTTTGTTGCTGATTTTTAGTAGAGATGAAGTCTCTCCATGTTGCTCCTGTTGGTCTCGAACTCCTGAACTCAAGCAATCCTCTACCTTGGCCTCCCAAAGGTCTGGGATTAGAGGCGTGAGCTGCCGCACCCAGCCTCACCTCTGTTTTTGAAAGATGTGATTGTTTGGTATGGAATTCCAGATTGATTTATTCTTTTTTCAGAACTTCAAATACGTTGCTTCACCATCTTCTCATTGCTTTGTTTCCAATGAGAAATTTGCAGTCATCTTTATCTTGATTTCTTTCTACAAAATGCATCTTTTTGTTTTTGTTGGAAGCTTTTAAACTTTTCTCTTTATCACTGCTACTGAGCATTTTGATTTTGACGTGTCTTATGTAGTTCTCGTGTTTCTTGTGATTGGTGTCTGTTGATCTCTTAGAACTGTATGTTTATAATTTTACAAATGGAAAACTTCAGTGAATAATTTCTTAAATACTTCTTCTGTCCCCAGTTCCTTTTTTCTTCATGAATTTCAATCACATGTATATTTGGCTGCGTGAATTTGTTCCACAATTCACAAGTACTCTGTTCACTATTTTTTTAGTTGACTTTGTTTTACTTCAGCTAGTTTCAGTTACTGTCTTCAAGCTCCCTGATGTTTTCTCCTGAAATGTCTAGTCTTGCTGATCCCGTCCTAGTGTATTTTTCATCTTAGAAATTGTGTTTTTCAAATCTAGAAGATTTATGTGGGTCTTTTTTTATATCATCTGTATTCCTACTCAACTTTTTGAACAAAAGAAATGCAGTTATAACTGCTTGACATTCTCATCTGCTAATTCTAACTCTGGGTCTGTTCTGTGTTGGTTTCAAATAATTAACCCTTCTCCTCCTGAGTTACATTTTTCTGCTTCTTTGCGTGCCTTGCCATTTTTTTTATTAGATGTCAGATACTGTGAGTTTTAGCTTGTTGGGTGCTAAGTATTTCCGTATTGCTATACATACTCCTGGACATTGTTCTGAGGCCACATGAAATTTATTTAAACTTTTGATCCTCTTGGGTCCTCTTTTAAGATTTGTTAGGCAGGACTGGAGCAGTGCTTAGTCTGAATTTAACTATTTCCTGCTACAAGTGTGAGTACACCACACTGAGGACCCTACTCAGTGTCCTGTGAAAACGGTTTTCTCTCTGCCTGGGGAGCAGGCACTGTCTGAGCTCTGAGAATCATTCCTCCACTCTCTGGGGGTTCTCTTTCCCCCAGACTTCACTCATGTTCTTACACGTTCACTCATCATTAGCAGCTTCCTACACAAGGGTGACTCAGTATCTCCTGGGTGTTTCCTCTCTTCTCTCTCCCCCCTCTCTCTCTCCATGTGTGAACCTCATCTCTGCTACTCTGTCCTCTTATATCTAGCTGCTAAACCCTCATCTCCACCTCTGCCGGGGTACCCCTCCCTGCACCACAGCGTGGGGACTCCCTCCAGGCAACGGCTCAGCCCCCAACAGGGCTCACTGCCTTTGTCTCCTGTCTGTGGGGTCCATGGTCTTCATAGCTTGATGTTTGTTGAGACTTCTATTTTATATGTTTTGTTGGGTTTTTTTTTCTAAAGTGTAAGAAAAAGTCTAGTCCATGTTACTTCTACTTGTCAGAAGTTAAAATCTCCTTCATTTTTTAAAAAGCAAATATTTTATCTGATGACAAATTTAGACTTACAGAAAACATTATGAAGATAGTGTAGAGAATTCTAATACACCTCACGCCAGGTTTCTCATATTAGTAATATCTTACCTTGGTATGGCACATTTGTTATAGTTAATAAACAATATTGATGCTTATTATTTTTAACTAAAGTCTACACTTTATTTAGATTTCCTTAGTTTTTACCTCACGCCTTTCAGCTATTTAGGATCCTATTCAGGATATCATATTACTACATTTAGCTATTATGTCTCCTTTGGTTTCTCTTGGCTGTGAAAATTTCCCAAACTCTACTGGCTTTTGATGACCTTGACAGTTCTGAGAAGCACTGGTCAGGTATTTTATTTTGTTTTCATAATTAAACTGGGTAATGTGTTTTTGAAGGGGACGTCCACAGAGGTAAGTTGCCATTTCCATCACGCCATCTCCAGCATCCATACTCTCCAGGAGACTTGTCACTGTTCAAGTCGACCACCCTCACCTGGCTGAGGCAGTGCTTATCAGGTTTCTCTGCTATAAAATTCCTCTTTCTTCCCCCTTTCCATACCATAGTCTATGGAAGGAGATCACTATACACAGCTCCCATGCAGGAGCCAGGAATTACGCTTCACCTCCGTGAGGGGAAAGTAGCTGCATTAGTTATTTGAATTCTGAAAGGGAAATATGTCTGTTCTCCCCTATTTACTTATTGACCCGGTGTTTTACTGATATCAGTATAGCCTGAGGAGGTGGAGATAGAGTTTCACAGCTAGAAACCGGAGGACAGAGTAGCAGAGACGACATACACACAGGGAAGCGAGAGAGAGAGAGAGAGAGAGAGAGAGAGGAAATGCTGGGTACACCGGGAGTTGCCCTTGAGTAGAAAGCAGAGTCAGGATCAGTGAAAGTGCAAGGACGCGAGTGATGACCACCACTTTGGGTTACGATCTAATTTGCTTCCTTGCTCTCAGAACAACCGCGATGTTCTTCCTTCGCCCGTTGGTCTTCGGAAGCTCTTCCAGGTGGTTCCTGTGTCCTTTCGACATACAACCATCATTGCAGGTGGTTTCTGGTTTGTCTTCTTGTTTGTTTTGAGCACTTTTTAACTTTCTGGCATTAGACGATGCTCCAGGTTCATCCTGTGTATTTTGTGCCCCAGTTCTCCAATGAACCGTTTCTCCAAGAAGCCCTAGTTCCTTTTACTGGAGAATGGTATTATAAATAAAGATATGGGGTTAGGTGTGTTCATTGCCACTGGGTTGTCACTGCTCCAGGGCCCTTTTTACCCAACAGAGAAGGGAAATGCTCATGCAGATACTAACCCACTTACAGTCACATAACTGTAAATATCGCTGTACGTAACCATATTTATGCCAAGCTAAACATGAGTTTATATTGATGTCTGTAACTCTAGCAGACGCCACGTGGTCATCTAGTCCAGCCTCCTCCCCGGCCTATTTGTAAACTCCCACTCCAGCAGTAAGAAACCTGACTCTGATCATCTGCCATCCATTAACTGGATGGTTAAATTCTTGCATACATTGGTAGCAGCATCAGAATTGTTCACTTGTAACCCTCTTGGAGCAAACCTTATCAACTCGAGGATGGTGCTTATGTACAGTTTATTTTGCATTTAGCCTTACAGACATGACTAATTTCCAAAGCGGCTTAGGTCAGCTCCTTTTTCTCCCAACCAGTTTTGCGACGTTGTTTACACATTTGCAATCTATCACCTTCATTTTTGATACAAACTTGGCTTTAAAATTCTAAGTTGACAACTTATTTTTCTTTCAACACTGGAAAGATGCTATCCCATTGTCTTCTGGCTTGTGTGTTTCGCAGGGTCATTTTTACCATGGATTTCCTGTGCGTAGTGCATCTCTTTCCTCTGGCTGCTTAAACAGTGTGGCAATTCCTCAAGGATCTAGAAATAGAAATTCCATTTGACCCAGCAATCCCACTATTGGGTATACACCCAAAGAACTATAAATCATTCTACTGTAAAGACACATGCACACATATGTTCATTGCAGCCCTGTGTACAATAGCAAAGACCTGGGACCAACCCAAATGCCCATCAATGATAGACTGGACAAAGAAAATGTGGTACATATACACCATGGAATACTACGCAGCCATAAAAAACGATGAGTTCATGTCCTTTGTAGGGACTTGGATGAATCTGGAAACCATCATTCTCAGCAAACTGACCCAAGAACAGAAAGCCAAGCACCGTATGTTCTCATTCATAGGTGGGGTGTTGAACAACAAGAACACGTGGACTCAGGAAGAGGAGCATCACATACAGGGGACAGTTGGGGGGGGGTAGGGGAGAGACAATTGGGGGTGGGGAGGGAGGGGATGGTGGGGGAGGGGATAACATGGGGAGAAATGCCAGATATAGTATGCACCTAAAGTAAAATAAATAAATTAAAAAAAAATAAATAAAGATGATCTTTTTATCCCTTGTTCAGCAATTTGGTTACAGTGTGACTAAGTGTAGTTTTCTTTGTGTTTATTTTGTTTTAGGTTTACTGAGCTTCTGTCACCTGTGGGTTTATATTTTCTCCTATCTGGAAAACGTGCAGCCGTAATTTTTAAGTACTTTGTGATCTTCCCACAGTGTTACATGCACTTTAAGCTATGAAATGTTTTCCCACAGTTCACTGATACTCCATTCACTCTTTCCCCATAAAAATATTTTCTCCTGCTGTTCTAAAGTTCACTAACTTTTCTTCTGGTAAGAATATTTGTTACTACTTTGCCATTAGCCCCAGTCTATGTATTTTTTATGTCAGGTGTTGTAATTTTTATTTCCAGATCACCTACTCAAAACATCTTTTGTAAGTTTCATATCTCGCTCGATGAGGTGAGGTATACGTTACATGTTTCCCTCTGGCTTCTTGAACTGGTTTCCTCATGTTTTCCTCTGATTTTGTGAATATTGGTGGCATATTTATTATTGTTATTTTAAGGTCCTTGTCCTTTATTTCCATCATCTCTATCATTTCTCAGTCTTTTTCTATCTACTGATTTATCTCTTAGTTATAGCTATTTTAATTTATTTTCCTGTTCTTTCACATATTCAGTATTTTTTAATTAAACTCCAGGCATGGGACTTTTACATTGTTAGTGTTTGATTTTTTTTAATTATTTTAATTATTTCTTTAACTGGTTTAGCATTAGCGTTCCTTTTTTTTATTCCTCTTGGGTGGAGGTCTCTAGCGTCAGTTTTATTCTCTGAGCCTTGGGTTAATGCTTGCTTAGGGTTGTCTCGAAGAGCCATCACTATCACGCCGATTTGCCCTGCGCTGAGTCACACCCTTCCAAGGACTCTATCCAGTGTCCCACCTATTATAAGAACTTTCCACTAGCTCACAGGAACACACCCTTTGCTGGTCCTGTGTAAAAATGTTGGGAGTTTTTCTGAATGCATGCTTTTGGTGATAGTTTTTCTCCAGCCTCATTCTCCAGAGTGTAATTATTTCCTCACATTCACGTGTGGGTCACACCTCAGCTAAAGACTCCAGGAGGCCCCTCGGCAGTTCTCGGGGCACCCTCTGTGCCTGTGTGGGTCCTCCCCCTCAGTGTTCTGCCACACAGATTACAGCTGCCTCGGCATCCCAGAACCCTGGATTGATCGCCCTTGTGTGAGCATTTTATAATTAATAACTCAGAAAAACGCTCATGATTTAATTCCTAACAATTTACTTCTCACCTTCAGTGGGCTTTTTAAAAAGAAGTTTTGTTTCAGTTGAATTAATTGGGTTAGAGTTTTTAAAAATACAAATAAATTAGCAGCTTAACTGTATAATTTCTGTATCAATTGCAAGACAGAAGTTGATGAAGCATGTATTAGTTCACACACTGCTATAAAGATACTACCTGAGACTGGGCAATTTATAAAGAAATGAGTTTTAATTGACTAGCAGTTCCACACGGCTGGGATGGCCTCAGGAAACTTACAATCATGACAGAAGGCAAAGGGGAAGCAGGAACCTTCTGTTTTTTGTTTTGTTTTGTTTTGTTTTTAGAGTCTTTCTCTGTTGCCCAGGTTGGAGTGCAAAGGTACAGTCTCAGCTTACTGCAACCTCTGCCTCCCAGGTTCAAGCAATTCTCCTGACTCAGCCTCCCAACTAGCTAGGATTACAGGCATGGCACCACCATGCCTGGCTAATTTTTTGTATTTTGAGTAGAGATGGGTTTGAGACCATGTTGGCCAGGCTGGTCTCAAACTCCTGACCTCAGGTGATTCGCCCACCTCAGCCTCCCAAAGTATTGGGATTGCAAGTATGAGCCTCCATGCCCAGCACCTTCTTCAGAGGATGACAGAAGAGAGAGAGAGGGTGGGGGGTAAGTGCTACCTTTAAAACCATCCGGTCTCATGAGAACTCCCCCACTGTCACAAGAACAGCATGAAGGAAACCACCCCCACGATCCCCTCACCTCCCACTAGGGCCCTCCCTGGACACACTGTGGGGAATTACCATTCAAGATGAGATTTGAGTGGAGACACAGAACCAAACCATAGTCTCTAAGCCTTAAAAATTGCCAAAAACTGAAGAGTTTTCATCTCATCCCACAGCTTAGCAGCAGATTGAAATATATAACAAATCAATATTTTTAATACTTCTGGTTTTAATTACCATTATTTTCAGGGAAAGGAACAGAAAAAAATCAGCATAAGACAATGCTGTTATCCACAGTCTATTAACACACGATGTGAACAAGGATGTGCTGGTCTATTGGCTACAAATCAGATCCACCTGTGACCATCTTTGTCTTCCTGATGCCACCAAGGCCTGCAGAATCCTCCAGCTCCAGTGGCTGGAGATGAAACGACTGACTCAGGCACTCCCAAAACACTGCCATGGCAGTCGTAGTTTTCTTTGCCTATTATGATTTGTAGTCAAGGTTATACAAAAACCAGCCAATACGGACTTTATTCAATCACATTTAGAGCATTGTTGCAAAGATATTCAGACTTTTCAATGCATGTATCTTATTTAATGGCCATAAAATGCCATTGAACCCTGAATTCAGCAGATCTGACTGAAACACTCAGTTCTGACATTGATCATTTCAGTTATCTAGTCCGGCTTCAACAACAACCCAGAACTTTGAACTTGGATCAAAGAAAAGCAGTTTCTCCCACATGATTCAGGGAGTTTTTGAGCCATTCTTCTGCTGGCTTCTTCAGGCTGCCTCACGTGGTCAGGTGGGGCCACGTTAGCCGGGCTCCGGGGGATGGGGGGACCCTGCACTGCAGCCCAGGCCACTTCAGAGGGCAAGGCCCAGGGTGCAGGGCCCAGCCAGCCTCTCCCTGTGCTCTGTTCGCTGATGACTCTCTGTCCAAACCCAGCATCCGAGAGAGAGGGTCTCCAGGAGGGCCTGGACCCTGGGTGGAGGTGGAGGTTTGCTGGGACCACTGATGCAACAACCACGGTCTCCTCCTGGCCCAGTGTGAGACACAGGGAGATCCCCCCTGGCCCCCCAAGTTTCATCAATCACAGCATCAGGCTGGCAGCCCATGATCTTGTGATCTGTGTCCTATCTAAGTGGAATAGGGCTCCTCAGTGCAGCTGCTTCTGACCCAGACAAACTAAAAGCACAAATTCCGTCCCCCACCTCCCACATACCAGGAAGACAGGGACAGACCCAGTGTAGGAGATCCAGCCAAAGCTTTAACCTTTGCTGACCCTGCCCATCGGCTTAGCACTAGCATAGTTTCAATGTTAGAGAACATATTTTTAATAGAAAATGGTAGATATTGCTTTTTTAAGAAGTCTCTCTTATTGCATATTAAATAATCCTTTATATTTGTAAGATATTCACTAAAAATCTACTAGAACTAATAAATAAGTTCCACAAGGCCACAAGATATAAGAATAGCACACAAAACTTCATTATAGTTTTACATACTAGCAATGAACAATCTAAAAATGAAATTTAAAAATCTATTAATAATAGAATTAAAGGAAAGAAACATTTAGCAATCAATTTTACAATAAAAGTCCAAGTCTTTTACACTGAAATACCTATTTACATGGTTTTGTATTTATTATTTTTTTAACTTTTATTTTAGGCTAAGGGTACATGCACAGGTTTGTTATACAGTAAATTGTGTGTCCAGGGGTTAGGTGTATGGATTATTTCATATCCAGGTAGTTAGCATAGCAGTCAATACACAGGTAGTTTTCCGATCCTTACCCTCCTCCCCTCCCTCCACCCTGCAGGAGACCCCAGTGTCTATTGTTCCCTCTTTGTGTGAATTTGTACCCCTTGTCTAGCTCTCACTTATAACTGATAATATGTGGTATTTGATTTTCTGTTCCTGTGTTAGTTCACTGAGCATGATGGCCTCCATGTCAGTCCAGGTTGCTGCAAAGGACTTGATCTCATTCTTTTTTGTGGCTGCGTAGTATTCCATGGTATGTAGGTACACATTTTCTTTACCCAGTCTACCATTGATAGGCATTTAGATTGATTCTATGTCTTTGCTACTGTGAATAGTGCTGTGATGAACACATGCATGTATGTGTCCTTATGGTAGAAGGATTTATATTCCTTTGGGTATATACCCAATAATAAGATTGCTGGGTTAAATGGTCATTCTGTTTTAAGTTCTTTTGGAATTTGCCTAACTGCTTTCCACAGTGAATTATAAAGCAATATGTACTGCTTTTTAAACACTTACAAATCCACAGATTAGGATTCATATAAAAATTAGTCATATTTCTCTGAAAAACTGGGAGGATGATATTCTAAAATAAGTAAGGCACCCCAAGTCGTTTCACCCTGATGAGAAGAGTGCACGCTTAACGGTCAATGCAAGCGTTTTAACCATTTGGCAAACAGTGTTCCTGTTTTGATGACATTCAGCAGCAGGTTGTTAAAATGGACCTTACAGAGAGTCAACTAAGGTTTGGGTATTGATCGCCAAAATTTATGTGTGACTACATATTAATAAATGTAGTATGGTTTCATATATTTATGATTAAGTGTAAATTGTGGAAATTCATAAGTTGCAAAGTTATTATAACATTGCCTAAACTAGGGAGACCTGGAGCTGCCTGAGCTGGGGCAGTGAAGCCTCACTCTGCAGGCTGACCCCGAAGTAAAGAGCCCAGTGGCTCGGCAGGACCGCCCAGCCGCTGGTGTTCCTCGCTCAAGTGCCCAAGATGGTGCTGTGGACTGTCCGTGAACAACAGCGGGATGAGGAGCCCATGAGCGTGCACGGAGAATGCATCTGGGGCCTGGCAGGGCTCATGACAGCACCATGATGAATCTTTCCAGAAGCCAGAAGGGCTCAGGGTTTGCTGGACAAAGTCCTCACTCCAGACACTGGCTCATGGGGCAGAACAGTGCAGTGCATGTGTGAGGCTGTTGGGAGAGAAGAGGTCACAACCCCAGGCCCCATGCTGTGATGCATCCGATCTGAACACTGACAGGCAAAGGGACCAGGCTGCCAGGCCACCTGCTCCCAGGCCAGGGGCCTTGGGACCAGGAGGGGACGAGACCTCCATTGGTCACAAGCACACCAAGGCTGCCACTCTAACACCCGCCACCCCAGGCAGCTAGGGAGAGAGGAGCTTGGTGACCTTTACAGAAGGTCCTGCAGCGGTCAGCGCTGCTAAGAGCTGAGTGGAGGCAGGGCCAGGGCCACGCCGTGCTGACCCTCTGAGCAGACCCTATGCGGACCTGCCCTCAGAGCTCTCACCAAGGATGGGTGCTGGGATCCCATGGTGGGCGGGCGGGAGGGTGCTGAGGAAAGAAGGGGTCTCTTCCCCACCCCCCACAGCCTTGGACCTGCCAGGAGAATGTGCCTGGAGTCCCATCAGCACAACTGCCCCTCTGCTCCACCCTGCTCCACAGCTGCTGCCCTCCAGCTCTCTGAAGCCCACCCCGCCTGGGGCCAGGGCAGAAGCAAGGGTCATGGCTTCCTGCTTGGTGGCAGCAGGTGCCTGCAGCTCTAATAAAGGTCATGAAAAAGCATCTAACATTACCAAAACTAAGGGATGTCTGTGGCTACATTTCTCGCAGAAAACCTCAGCACAGCTCTGGCGACAGGTTTCTGTTGGCTCAGCCCTCAAAACCTCACAAGGGCACAATCAGGAAGATGACCCTAATCCCAGCTCTGCCTTCTGCCAGCTGGGCCCTGTCCACTGGCTTGCCCCCATTCACAGCCTTTTCCCAAGCAGAAGACTAAGGTGGTCTGGGAGGGCTCTTTCCCTCACACCCATTTATCCCCGCAGGACTCAACCTGCATTTCTTTGCTGAAGAACATGACCGAAATGAAATTCACTCAAACCCGGGTTCACTGACAGCCAAGACAATCAATGTGGACGTGGGTGGAGTGCAGCTTAACAGACAGATAAGATGCTTAGGAACAGCACGTGTTCAAGGACCTTCAAGGAATTGCTTAAAAAGTCAGAACAAACTTCACATTCAGTGGCCACACCTTCCCGGGCCACCCATCACCCATGGCACAGATGTCTGTGCCACCTTCACACAAGCAGATATTGCCATGGCATTCCGGGATGGGGGCCAGTCTTCGTGTCTGTTTTGTGAGCAGAGGTCCATCTTTACAATGCAAGCCTCACTTGGATAAATGAAGAAAGCTCGACCCAGAATGGAAGGCCCAGGAAGGACATCTCAGGGTAGTTTCTGAACCCTTCATTAGCCATGAACAAATGTAGCTTTATGGAGGGCCCTAAGTGTGTTTAATGGTGGGTCCCATGATCTCGATGAAGGAGAACAACCAGCATTCCCAGAGAGCGGCCCAAGCCCTGTGCGAAGCTCCTCGCAGAGCAGGGGTTCCTTCCTCAGCAGCACTCAGAAAAGCCCCTGTTCGTAAAAGGAGGGTTTCACACGGAGCCCAGCAGAAGCTTAGGGAGGTGAGCTGCAGGCTGGTGGCCTCGCGTGTCAGGGGCAAAGTTCTCTGCTGGGGAGGAGAGCAGGGGCTTCTGGCTCAGGTCACTTGTTTCTCTGCAGGGTAAACAGTCATCATGCAAAGTCTCTGCCCACCAACGTTGTGTCAGCCTTATGGCAAGAGCTGTATTTATATTGTCCAATCCTCACAGTCACCCTGTGGAGCAGGCAGCATCACTATTCCAGTTTTGCAGTTGGGACGGTAGGGACAGTGTGTTGATCCATCTTGCCGTGCTATGAAGTACCTGAGGCTGGGTAATTTATAAAGAAAACAGGTTTAATTGCCTCACGTTCCACATGGCTGTACAGGCATGACCCTGCTCTACTCTGCTTCTGGGGGAGGCCTCCGGGAGCTTTCACCCATTGAGCAGGTGTGTTACACGTGAGAAAGGAAGTGAGAGAGAGGGGCGAGGTCCCAGACTCTGTAACAACCAGCTCGCACCTGAACTCACTACGTGAGGAGGGCACCAAGCCATTCTTGAGCGTCTTCCCCGTGACCCAATCACCCCCAGCAGGCGCCATCCCCAACGCTGGAGATCACATTTCAACACAACATTTCGAGGGACAATACATCCAAACCGTATCATCATACCTCTGTCCCCCAAATCTCATATCCTCACATTGCAAAACACAACCCTGCTCTCCCAACAGCCCCCCAAAGCCTTAACTCATTCAGCATCAACTCAATCAAAGTCCAAATCCTCATCTGAGACTCAAGGCAAGTTCATTCCTGATCTATGAGCTGTAAGATCAAAAGCAGGTTATTTACTTCCCAGATACAATGGTGGCACAGGCAGTGGGTAAACATTCCCATTCCGAGGAGAACTTGGCCAAAAGAAAGGGGCAAGAAACCCCACACAGGTCTGGAACCCAGCAGGGCAGACATGAAATCTTGAAGTGCCAGAACAATCCCTGGCTGCACGCCTCACATCCAGGGTGCAGTGGTGCATGGCGTGGGCCTCCAAGGCCCTGGGCATCCCCACCCTATAGCTGTGCTTGACACAGGCCATGAGGCTGCATGGGTTGGAGTCTAGTGCCTGTAGCTTTTCCAGGCTGAGCTTGCCGGCTGCCAGTGGCTCTGCCATTCTGGAATCTGAGGGGCGGTAGCCCTGTCCCCACAGCTCCACTAGGCACTTCCCTGGTAGGGACTGTACATGGGGTTGCCACTCCACCTGTCCCCTCCGTACTGCCCTAGCAGAGCCTTTCTGTGGGGGCTCCACCCCTGTGGCACCCAGGCTTTTTCATGCATCCTCTGAAATGTA
The DNA here is from genome assembly GCA_036589455.1 of Ateles fusciceps. Lineage (NCBI taxonomy): Eukaryota > Metazoa > Chordata > Mammalia > Primates > Atelidae > Ateles > Ateles fusciceps. The sequence goes on from JAZHEH010000586.1 coordinate 8,493,905, forward strand.
GGCAGCGGCTGCCAAGCCTCAACTCTTTCACTCTATGTACCTTGCAGGCTTAACACCATGTGGGAGCTGCCACACTTACAGCTTACACTCTCCAGAGCGGCAGCCCAAGCTATACCTGGGGACCTGTGAGCCACAGCTAGAAGGAAAGCAGTGAGGCTATGGGGAGCATCTGCCCAAGGTGGCAAAGGGCAGTGGTGGTCCAGGCCTGCCCCAAAAACCTTCCTTTCTTCCCAGACCTCTGGGCCTATGATGGGCGGGACTGTCCCAAAGCTGTGGAGACCTTTTTCCCATTGTCTTGAATATTAGCATTTCGCTCCCTTTTAGTTATGCAAATTTCTCTAGTAAGTGGCTTCTCTGCAGCCCACCTGCATTCCTCTTCTGAAAAAGTGTTTTCCTTCTCTACCGCATGGCCAGGCTGCAACTTTTTCAAACCTGTGTGCTTTGCTTTCTTTTTAATTATACTTTCTAATTCAGGGACATTCCTTTGTTCCTGCATCTGATTTAGACTATTAGAAGCAGCCAGACCACATCTTGAAAGCTTTTTTGCTTAGAGATTTCTTCCACCAGATACCCTAGGTCATCAGTCTTAAGTTCAACCCTCCACAGATCCCTAGGACAGGGACATAAGGCAGCCAAGCTCTTTGCTGGATCATAACATGCACGAGCTTTGTTCCAGTTCTCAATAACGTCCTCATCTCCATCTGAGGCTTCATTAGCCTGAGAGAAGGGGCAAGGTCCCAGACTCTGGAACAACCAGATTGCACCTGAACTCACTACCTCATGGTCCATTTTTCCTATGCATTTCCTATGGTACCTACGCATTTTGGTCACAACCACTTGATCAGTCTCTAAAAAGTTCTAAACTTTCCCTCATCTTCCTGTCTTCTTTGAGCCCCCCAAACTCTTCCAACCTCTGTCTGTTACCCAGCTCCAAAGCCACTTCTACATGTTGAGGTATCTTTAAGCAATGCCCCACTCCTCAGTACCAATTTTCTGTGTCAGTTCATTTTTGCATTGGTATAAAGAAATACATGAGGCTGGGCAATTTACAAAGAAGACATATATGAGGCCAACAAACATATGAAAAAATGCTCATCCTCACTAGTCATTAGAGAAATGCCAATCAAAACCACATTGAGATACCATCTCACGCCAGTTAGAATGGCTATCATTTAAAAATCTGGAGATAACAGACGCTGGAGAGGATGTGGAGAAATAGGAACACTTTTACACTGTTGGTGGGAGTGTAAATTAGTTCACCTATTGTGGAAGACAGTGTGGCAATTCCTCGAGGACCTAGAAATAGAAATTTCATTCGACCCAGCAATCCCATTACTGGGTATATATCCAAAGGAGTATAAATCGTTCTACTATAAGGACACATGCACACGAATGTTCATTGCAGCACAGTTTACAATAGCAAAGACCTGGAACCAACCCACAGACCCATCGATGATAGACTGGATAAGGAAAATGTGGCACATATACACCATGGAATATTATGCAGCCATCAAAAACGATGAGTTCCTGTCCTTTGTAGAGACATGGATGAATCTGGAAACCATCATTCTCAGCAAACTGACACAAGAACAGAAAACCAAACACCACATGTTTTCACTCATAGGTGGCTGTGGAACAATGAGAACACATGGACACAGGGAGGGGAGTATCACACACTGGGGTCTGTTGGGGGGTCCAAGGGAGGGACAGCAGGGAGATGGGGGAGGTTGGGGAGGGGATAACATGGGAAGAAATGCCTAATATAGGTGACAGCGGGATGGAGGCAGCAAACCACATTGCCATGTATGTACCTATGCAACAATCCTGCATGATCTGCACATGTACCCCAGAACCTAAAGCACAATAAAAAATACATTTTACAAAAATAAAAAATAAAGGAAAAAAAGAGGTTTATTTGGCTTGCAGTTCTGCAGGCTGTACAGGCATGGTACCAGCATCTGCTCAGCTTCTGGGGAGGCCTCCAGGAGCTCTGACTCAAGGCAGAAGGCAAAGGAGGGGCAGGCACAATACACGGCAAGAAACTGAACAAGAGAGAGGGAAGGACACATGGTGAGAAAGGGAGTAAGAGATGGGGGAGGGTCCCAGTCTCTTAACAACCAGATTTGATGTGAACTCACTATTGGGAGGAAGGTACCAAGTCATTCATGAGGGGATCTGCCTCCATGACCCAAAATCCCACCACCCCCATCTCCAGTATTGGGGATCACATTTCAACATGAGATTTGGAGGGAACAAACATTCAAGCCGTATCAGAGAGGTTAAGAAACTTACCCAAGGTCACACAGCTAACAAATGTCAAAGAGTGTGTATTAATTAGTCTGTTTCATGCTGCTGATAAAGACACAGCCAAGACTGGGAATAAAAGAGGTTTAATTGCACTTACAGCTCCACATGGCTGGGGAGGCCTCAGAGTCATAGCGGGAGGTGAAAGGCACTTCTTACATGATGTGGAAAGAGAAAATCAGGAAGAAGCAAATGGGAAAACCCCTGATAAACCCATCAGATCCTCATGAGACTTATTCACTATCAGGAGAATAGCACAGGAAAGATTGGTCCCCATGATTCAATTACCTCCCCCTGGGTCCCTCCCACAACATGTGGGAATTCTGGGAGATGTAATTCAAATTGAAATTTGGGTGGGGACACAGCCAAACCACATCATTGCACTCCTGGCCGCTCCAAATCTCATGTCCTCACATTTCAAAACCAATCATGCCTTCCCAACAGTCCCCCAAAGTCTTAACTCATTTCAGCATTAACCCAAAAGTCCACAGTTTAACGTCTCATCTGAGACAAGGCAAGTCCTTTCTACCTATGAGCCTGTAAAATCAAAAGCAAGCTAATTACTTCCTAGATACAACGGGGGTACAGGTGTTGTGTAAATGCAGCTGTTCCAACTAAGAGGAACTAGCCAAAACAAAGGGGCTACAGGCCCCATGAAGACCCAAATCCAGTGGGGCAGTAAAATTTTAAAGCTCCAAAATGATCTCCTTTGACTCCAGATTTCACATCCAGGTCACGCTGATGTAAGGGGTGAGTTCCCATGGTCCTGGGCAGCTCTGCCTCTGTGGCTTTGCAGGGTACAGCCTCCCTCCTGGCTGTTTTCATGGGCTGGTGGTAAGTGTCTGTGGCTTTTCCAGGTGTACAGTGCAAGCTGTCGGTGGAGCTATCACTCTGGGATCTGGAGGACATGGCCCTCTTCTCAAGCTCCACTAGGCAGTGCCTCAGTCAGGACTCTGTGTGCAGGTTCCCACCCCACATTTCCCTTTCACACTGCCCCAGGAGAGGTTCTCCATGAGGGCAACCCCCCTCACCCTACAGATGATTTTTGCCTGGGCATCTGGGCATTTCCACACATCTTCTGAAATCTAGGTGAAGGTTCCCAAACCTCAATTCCTGACTTCTGTGCACCTGCAGGCCCAACACCACGTGGAAACTGCCCAGGCTTGGGGCTTCCACCCTCTGAAGCCACAGCCCGAGCTGTATGTTGGTTCCTTTCAGCCACGACTGGGGTGGCTGGGACACAGGACACCAAGTCCCTAGGCTGCAGACAGCACAGGGACCCTGGGCCTGGCCCATGAAAACACTTTTTTCTCCTGGGCCTCCAGGCACTCATGTGATGGGAGGCCGTGAAGCTCTCTGACACAGCCTGGAGACATTTTCCCCATGGTCTTGGGATTTAACATTAGGCTCCTTGCTGCTTATGCAAATTTCTGCAGCAATCTTGAATTTCTCCCCAGAAAATGGGTTTTACTTTCCTATTACATAGGCTACAAATTTTCCAAATTTTTATGTTCTGCTTCCTCTATAAAACTGATGCCTTTAACAGCACCCAAGTCACCTCTTAAATGGTTCACTGCTTAGAAATTTCTTCCACCAGATACCCGAAATCATCTCTCTCAAAGTTCAAAGTTTCCCGAATCTCTAGGGCAGGGGCAACATGTCTTTGCTAAAACATAACAAGCGTCACCTTTGCTCCAGTTCCCATCAAGTTCCTCATCTCCATCCGAGACCACCTCAGCCTGGACGTTATTGTCCATATCACTGCCAGCATTTGGGGGAAAGCCACTGGACAAGTCTCTAGGAAGTTCCAAACTTTCCCACATTTTCCTGTCTTCTCCTGAGCGCTCCACACTGTTCCAGCCTCTGCCTGTGACCCAGTTCCAAAGTTGCTTCCACATTTTCCAGAATCTTTTCAGCAGCGCCCCACTCTACTGGTACCAATGTATTGCATTAGTCTGTTTTCACATTGCTGATAAAGGCAGACCTGAGACTGGGGGAAAAAGAGGTTTAATTGGACTTAAGTTCCACATGGCTGGGGAGGCCTCAGAGTCATGGCGGGAGGTGAGAGAAAATGAGGAAGAAGCAAACGCGGAAACCCTGATAAACAATCAGATCTCGCGAGACTTAGTCACTGTCATAAGAATAGCACGGGGAAAGACCGACCCCTATGATCCAATTACCTCCCCTGGGTCCCTCCCACAACACATGGGAATTCTGGGAGATACAATTCAAGGTGAGATTTGGGTGGGGACACAGCCAAACCATCTCAGAGTGGGTGTGAGCCAGAGGACCTGGACCCAGAGTCTCTGCTTCTGACTGAGGTCCTTCCACTGCCTTTGCTGAAATTGGGAAGCAGCAGCTCTCTCTTTCTGGAAGAAAGTTTGCACCTGAACTTCAGTAAGACATGCTCAGAGATGCACCTTCAGCATCCTCTGGTGTCTGGTGACAGCCAAGCTTATTGTCCTCAGAGCAGCAGGAGTGACCCACACAGGAATAAAGCAAACATCTGAGCCCACAGCTCCCTCCTAGGCCCCTCTGGACATGGCTCTCATGGAATTCCAGAGAAAGCAGTGTCATCTTAGACAGGGGACTGGTATGAGAACTAGGAGGGGACTCTGCACCCCTGTAGCAGAGGACAAGCCTTAAGCAAGGGATGCGTATGAGAACTGGGGGGGTGGGGCGGTTATACCCCTGTGGTAGAGAACAAGCCTGAAGCAGGGGACTGGTTTGAGAAGCAGAAGGGAGCCCTGCACCCCTGCAGCAGAGGACAAGCAGGAAGCAGGGGACAGGCGGGAAGCAGGGGACAGGCCAGAGGCAGGGGACAGGTGGGAAGCAGGGGACAGGCGGGAAGCAGAGGAGAGGCCAGAGGCAGGGGACAGGCCAGAGGCAGGGGACAAGTGGGAAGCTGGGGACAGGCGGGAAGCAGGGGACAGGCAGGAAGCAGAGGACAGGCCGGAAGCAGGGGCACAGGCGGGAAGCAGGGGACAGGCGAGAAGCAGGGGGACAGGCCAGAGGCAGGGGACAGGTGGGAAGCAGGGGACAGGCGGGAAGCAGAGGAGAGGCCAGAGACAGGGGACAGGCCAGAGGCAGGGGACAGGTGGGAAGCTGGGGACAGGCCGGAAGCAGGGGACAGGCAGGAAGCAGAGGACAGGCCGGAAGCAGGGGACAGGCCAGAGGCAGGGGACAGGAGGGAAGCAGGGGACAGGCCGGAAGCAGGGGACAGGCAGGAAGCAGGGGGAGAGGCCGGAAGCAGGGGACAGGCCAGAGGCAGGGGGACAGGCGGGAAGCAGGGGACAGGCCGGAAGCAGGGAACAGGCGGGAAGCAGGGGACAGGAGGGAAGCAGGGGACAGGCCGGAAGCAGGGGACAGGCAGGAAGCAGGGGAGAGGCCAGAAGCAGGGGACAGGCCAGAGGCAGGGGACAGGCGGGAAGCAGGGGACAGGCCGGAAGCAGGGAACAGGCGGGAAGCAGGGGACAGGCGGGAAGCAGGGGACAAGCCAGAGGCAGGGGACAGGCGGGAAGCAGGGGACAAGCCAGAAGCAGGGGACAGGCTGGAAGCAGGTCCTATTGCCCACAGAGCAGAGCTGGGAGTGATAGGCTCACAAAGCCACGGTCAGAACAGCTGACCTGAGGCTTTCGGTGACGTGAGGTTGTGCAGCAGGAGATGGGGGTATACACCACTCTATACGAAGAAGTCAGGACATTCAGTCATCATAAAATACTAGTCCAAGAATTATTCCAAATACAAATATCTGATTCTAAGCAATAAATCAGCAGATACTAATAAATTCTAAGCTTAATCAACAGGGACTGTGAGCAATGTGGCAGGTTAAATACACTAAGCCCTAAGAGACGCAGGGGGCGGATCCGGAGAAGCCAAGGCAGGCAGGGGTGGGGGCTCCGTGCAGCAGGGACACATGAGTAACTCTCCCACCACAGACGACGTGAAGGACCCTCGCTGTCAACTTCCTTACACACAAGGGGCTACACAGATATTGTTGACACCACAGAAAGTAGATGACAGGTCCAGGTCTTGAGAGATAAATTGGGGGGCAGTTGCCTCTGGTGACCCCTGGGACAGCTCCCATCTGGCAATAAATGCTCTCTGCAAGGCACTGCAACTCAGAAGGTGATCGTCCTAACAAGAGTGACCTCGGGGCATCCGGACTGTAGGCCATAAATCACAGGCAGGTAACAGCACGCAGAGGGAGCTGACTGGGCTCCCCCAAGGTCTGATCTGGAGGCGGACTCAGCAGCCTCCACTGATGCTGAGTGCAGCGGCCACTCCGGCCTGTGAACATGAGCTTCCTGCTTGGGGCTGATGTTCCTGCACAGCACAGAGCCGCAGGGATACCTTGACTTAGGGGCCTGGTTGTTTCGCCATCATGCTGCTGATCTGAGAAGGTAACTGTCACCCTCCTCCCAGCGTCCTCACGGGTCCTCCACTGTTTCTCATGCAAGGGCAGAGCCAGTGGAGCCTGCAAGGAATGGAGGGGACCCCCTTCACTGTTTTCTGAGGGTCTCTCACAGCTTCTGCTCGGATGTCTTGCAGGAAAACATCAGTAGCGACAGGAGCGGCTGGCAGGCTGACACCTCAAGGGGAGCAATAAGAACATCTGGGAAGAACTTCCGTAAAACGAAGATGGTCAGTGAGTGAAACAGAGGGTCATGGGTCCCCCTTTCCAAGGAAGTTTCTTAATGGAAATAGTTAAGATGCAGAACATTTGATACGATCTTGAGGGAGTTTTATTGAAGGCCTTTGTGCATCTATTGAGATAACCGTGTGGTTTTTGTCACTGGTTCTGTTTATGCAGTGGATTATGTTTATTGATTCATGTATGTCGGACTAGCCTTGCATCCCAGGGATGAAGCCGACTCGTTCATGGTGGATGAGCTTTTCGATGCACTGCTGGATTGGGTTTGCCAGTATTTTATTGAGGAGCTCCACACTGATGTTCATCAGGGATACTGGCCTGAAATTTTCTTTTTTTGTTGTGTCTCTGCCAGGTTTTGGTATCAGAATGATAGGATGATACTGGCCTCATAAAATGAGTTAGGGAGGAGTCCCTCTTTTTCTGTTGCTTGGAATTGTTTCAGATGGAATGGTACCAGCTCCTCTTTGCAACTCTGGTAGAATTCGGCTGTGAATCTGTCTGGTCCTGGGCTTTTTCTGCTTGGTAGGCTATTGGTTATTGCCTCAATTTCAGAACTTGTTATTGGTCTATTCAGGGATTCAGTGTTCTCCCGGTTTAGTCTTGGGAGGGTGTATGTGTCGAGGAATTTAACCATGTCTTCTAGATTTTCTAGTTTATCTGTATAGAGGTGTTTATAGTAGTCTCCAATGGTAGTTTGTATTTTTGTGGGATCGGTGGTGATACCCCCTTTATCATTTTTTATTGTGTCTATTTGATTCTTCTCCTTTTCTTCTTCATTAGTCTGACTAGCGGTCTATCTATTTTGTTAATCTTTTCAAAAAACCACCTCTTGGAGTCATTGATTTTTTTTTGAAGGGTTTTTCGTGTCTCTGTCTCCTTTAGTTCTGCCCTGATCTTAGTTATTTCTTGTCTTCTGCTAGTGTTTGAACTTCTTTGCTCTTGCTTCTCTAGTTCTTTTAATTACGATATTAGGATGCCAATTTTAGATCTTTCCCGCTTTCTCTTTGGGCATTTAGTGCTATAAATTTTCCTCTAAACACTCCTGTAAGCTGTGTCCCAGAGATTCTGGTACATTGTGTCTTATTTCTCATTGGTTTCAAATAACTCATTTATTTCTGGCTTAATTTCATTATTTACCCAGTAGTCATTCAGGAGCAGGTTGTTCAGTTTCCATGTAGCTGTGTGGTTTTGAATGAGTTTCTTCATCCTGAATTCTAATTTGGTTGCACTGTGGTCTGAGACTGTTTGTTATGATTTCTGTTCTTCTGCATTTGCTGAGTGTTTCACTTCCAATCATGTGGTCAATTTTAGAATAAGTGCTATGTCGTTCTGAGAAGAACATATATTCTGTTGATTTGGGGTGGAGAGTTCTGTAGATGTCTATTAGGTCTGCTTTGTCCAGAGCTGAGTTCAAGTCCCGGATATCCTTGTTAATTTTCTGTCTCGTTGATCTGTCTAATATTGACAGTGGAGTCTTACAATCCCCAACTATGACTGTGTGGGAGTCTAAGTGTCTTTGTAGGTCTCTAAGAACTTGCTTTATGAATCTGGGTGCTCCTGTATTGGGTGCAAATATATTTAGGATAGTTAGCTCTTCTTGTTGCATTGATCCCTTTATCATTATCTAATGCCCTTCTTTGTCTTTTTTGATCTTCATTGGTTTAAAGTTTGTTTTATCAGAGATTTGTATTGCAATCTGTTCTTTTTTTTTGCTTTCCATTTGCTTGGTAAATCTTCCTCCATCCCTTTCTTTTGAGCCTATGTGTGTCTTTGCAATGAGATGGGTATCCTGAATACATCACACCAATGGGTCTTGACTCTTTATCTGCCAGTCTGTGTCTTTTAGCTGGGGTACCAAAACAGGTATATAGACCAATGAAACAGAAGAAAGGCCTCAGAAATAACACCACACATCTACAAACATCTGATCTTTGATAAACCTGACAAAAACAAGCAATGAGGAAAGGATTCCCTATTTAATAAATGGTGCTGGGAAAACTGTCTAGCCATATGTTGAAAACTGAAACTGGACCCCTTCCTTACACCTTATGCAAAAATTAACTCAAGGTGGATTAAAGATGTCAATGTAAGACCTAACATCATAAAAACCCTAGAAGGAAAACTAGGCAACACCATTCGGGACATAGGCATGGGCAAGGACTTAATGACTAAAACACCAAAAGCAATGGCAACAAAAGCCAAAATTGACAAATGGGATCTAACTGAACTAAAGAGCTTCTGCACAGTGAAAGAAACTATCATCAGAGTGAACAGGCAACCTACAGAATTAGAGAAAATTTTTGCAATCTATCCATCTAAAAAGGGCTAATATCCAGAATCTACAAGGAACTCAAACAAATTTACAAGAAAAAAAAAAACCTCCATCAAAAAGTGGGCAAAGGATATGAACAGACACTTTTCAACAAAAGACATCTATGAGGCCAACAAACATATGAAAAAAAGCTCATCATCACTGCTCATTAGAGAAATACAAATCAAAACCACAATGAGATACCATTTTAAGCCAGTTAGAATGGTGATCATTAAAAAGTCAGGAAACACAATAGATGCTGGAGAGGATGTAGAGAAATAGGAATACTTGTACGTGGTTGGTGGGAATGTAAATTAGTTTAACCATTGTGGAAGACAGTGTGGCGATTCCTCAAGGATCTAGAACTAGAAATACCATTTGACCCAGCAATCCCATTACTGGGTATATACCCAAAGGATTATAAATTATTCTGCTATAAAGACACATGCACACATATGTTTATTGCAGCACTATTCACAATAGCAAAGACTTGAAACCAACCCAGATGCCCATCAATGTTAGACTGGATAAAGAAAATGTGGCACATATATACCATGGAATACCATGCAGCCACAAAAAAGAATGAGTTCATGTCCTTTGCTGCAACATAGAGAAAGCTGGAAATCATCATTCTCAGCAAACTAACCCAGGAACAGAAAATCAAACAGTGCATGCTCTCACTCATAAGTAGGAGTTGAACAGTAAGCACATATGAGCACAGGAAGGGGAACATCACACACCGGGGCCTGTCTGGGCGGGGTGGGCTAGGGGAGGGAGAGCATTAGGAGAAATACCTAATGTAGAAGATGGGTTGGTGGGTGCAGCAAACCACCGTGGCATGTGTATACCTATGTAACAAACCTGCACATTCTGCACATGTATCCCAGAACTTAAAGTATAATAAAAAAGAAAAATAATAAAATAAGATCTTGAGGGAGAACAAAATACATAAATAAAACCCTTGTCTGAAGTAAATGTTCCTGATGACCTCCTCCAATCCTGTCATAAACACCCCTCCCCTGTAGTTAATGTTTCCTGTTCTCTTCTGGGACTGGGAAGAGAGAAGCTGGGAACCTCTCCGGAGGTGCTGAGAGCCTCTGGGAGGTGAGCAGGGCAGGAAATGGGATTGTGTGTCCTGTTGGGTTGGCTTAGGGGATAGAAGGTGCAAGAAGGAAAGAAGTAAGAGTTCAAAGTGACATCTCCTGACGGCATGAGGTCAGTATCCACCTGGCGTAACTGTGAACCCACCCAGGCTTGTAAGGTGTCATCAGAGCCCACAGACACTCGCCCCTCTCCCAGTTTCCCCATCTTTTACAGCTGTGGTGGGCACCGTTTCTGAAGCAGTTGAACCATTTTATATGCCAACCAGCAATGGATGGGAGTTGCCATTGCTCTGTCTTACCTGCACCTGACACTCTCGGTCACTTTCACTGTTCGATTAGACATGTGATCCTTGCATGTGTGTCTGCTGGCCATTCATGCGTATTCCTTCACAAAAGAGTTTGGGAAATATTTTACTCACTTCAGAGTCTCATTCTGTTTCGTTTTTTGTCATCTCATTGAGTGGTAGGAATTTCTGGTGGATGTTCATTGTGGTCAGGGAACGTACCTACTGTGACTGCTTTAATCACGTTTACTGAGACTTGTGTGGTCCACCATACAGTCCCTCTTGGTGAATATTCCATAGACACTTAACAAGAGCATGGATTCTACCACCATCAGGAGAAACAGCCTAGGCTGCTAATTAGATCAAGTTGGGTAATAGTGCTGTTCACGTATTCTGTATTCTCACTGATTCTTTGTCTATTTGTTCTACCAATTGAAATGTTAAGCTATCCAAACATAACTGCGGACCTGCCTGTCTCACCTTTAACTCAGTCAGTTTGGGGCCATGCATTTATACCTTTGTTGTTAGATGTGTGCATTTAGGATTTGATGTGGTTTGGCTGTGTCCCCACCCAAATCTCATCTTGAATTTTTGTAGCTCCCATAATTCCCTCATGTTGCGGGGAGAGACCCAGTGGGAGGCAATGGAATCACGGGGGAGGTTTCCCCCAGACTGTTCTCGTGGTAGTGAACAGGTCTCAGGAGATCCGATGGTTTTGTCGGGGAACCCCTCTCATTCAGCTCTCATTCTCACCTCTTGCCACCATGTGAGATGTGCCTTTCGCCTTCCGCCATGATTGTGAGGCCTTCCCGGCCACCTGGAACTGTGAAGCCATTAAATTCGTTCTGCTGTAAATTCCCCAGGCTCAGGCGCGTCTTTATCCGCAGCATGAAAAAGACTAATACAGACTGTTTCCTGCATGAACCCTGACAGGCCTTTGCTTATCTTCCCAAATGATGGGAAGGTCCCTGAGGGGGAGTGGCCGTAGCTTTGGCTCTGAGGACGCTGCTGAGGGGGGACACAGACCCTGGAGGCTCAGTGAGCACTCAGGAGAGATTTCATCCATGTTGGAAATGCATCACTAGCTTCTCATTTATTTCACACTAAAATATTTGAATGTTTCTGATCAAAATCCCTGCCAGGGACTCTCCATCCTAACAACTGGTTGAGAAAAATGACTTTGTCTTCCATTCGATAAATAAGACAATCAGTAATACAATGTTACAAGTTAGACATTTAATAACAAAAGGATTCACTTTAACTCAGACTCTAGAAAACGGGAGGATTGCATGTCAAGAGAATCACCTAAAGCAAACTGGATGTGGACACTGACTCCCTCCCACCCACACCCAGCCTCAGTCCCAGGCAGTGCTTCCAGCCCTGGCAAAGCTGGCCTGTGCCGGGCGATAAGCGCGTAACCCCCACCCAGAGCACCCTCCCTCCTGGGGACAGACAGGTGATGGCGAGAAGGACAGGGTCTGTCTCTGCTCCTGAATCGCGTGGTGCAAGGCTGTGCAGTGCTCAGCAGGGAACCAGAGGCAGAGCCGTGCAGGGTGTCAGCCTTGGAATCTACGTTTTTAACAAACAAATGAGGTGCTCTGACGCTACAGAGTCCAAGGCAGGTGGTCAGCGGCCTCACTCTAAGAAACCCTGGTCCAGGCACTGAGTTTGCCTAGTGTGGGATTTAAAACAAAAATTATTTCCAAAAGAAAGAATGCAGAGATAAGGAAAAGATGCTATATTTAATTCAGTAAGTGTATTTGCATTATTTTTAGAAATGATAAGGGTGGGGCAAGCTACGTAACCCAAGGAAAAAAATGTATTAAACTAAAAATTTTACATAAGAGATTTTTCTTTTTAAAAAAGAAAAAATGATAATAAAGAATAACACATTTAGATGGGAGAGGTGTTCACTTGGAGGAAACACATACAGAACGAATCCTGAAGTCGCTATGACCTGTGAGTCTGGACCCGCTGCCTCCACACATCATCTGCTGCGGGTCTTGTCAATGCCCCTTGTTAACGCCTCTCCCCACAGGCGGACACGCACAGACCCGGAGGGACATTGTTTCCTCCTGGGGAGCAGTGCATGTGCTGCCTGGAGACAGAGTGAGGATAAGGGGACACGCGTGTGGAATGCGGCCGCACCACCCGCTCTGAGCTCCACAATTTGCCAAAGCATGACTCTGTTCTTTATGAAAATTACTGTCAAGAGTGCTTCCACATTAGATCGAGAAAGACACGCAAGAGGGAACAGGAGAGCATCACATCCTCTTAGGCCTCAGTGTCCACAACATCGCTGGGTGCAGCTTTTATTTTCAGGAGGTGAGATATAAAAACAAGCCTCATGGGCAAAGCAGATGGAAACAGGGTAAGACCTGGAGCCGCCCGCAGGAGGTGAGTGAGGTCAGCCTCCGCTCGGTCCACAGCAGCCTCTTCCAGAGAGCCGTGGATGTCTGCAAGGGTAGAGAGTGATGTGGCCGGGGACTGTGCCAGGGGAAGCGGCATTAAAATTAGTCATAGTAGTTAAAAAAATACTTTCCTTTACAGACAACAGAATGTACCTCGAGGCAAACCAGTCTACACACACTGTCTCAAAAATGATTGCAGATTTCTTACCTGTGTGTTTTGTTTGTTTCTTTATGTTAAGACTTTACAATTTACCATGAATCAAAACACAAATGAGCTGAGGGGATAGAAAGAAATATTCAAAAAGGGTTTGAGTGGAATTTGGATTAGGATGGGTGTTTGACTACAAGTCCTGTGCTCAAGTGACAGCTGCTGTGCTGTAATAATACATCAGATTACAACACCTAGATATAGACAGACAATAGACAATCTAGGTGGCTGCCTTAAAACGCTGATTATCTAAAAGCTGTCAGCCTACCTCATCGAAGCCACCTCACCAGGTTAAGTTTTCGCTCTTACCTCATCAGCCCTCCAGAAACCATGTTAAGCAGTTCCTGATGGTATTCACATTTTAATCCTCCCAGCCCTTCAGGCTCTCACCTCCCACTTCAGGCTGCCCAAGGTCACAGAGCCTGTGACTCCAGCACTCATCTTTCAGCTGGCACTGTGGCTGCCAGCGCTTCCGCTCCCCATCAGCCGCTCTGCCCGGAACAGATGCGCGCTGCCCCTGGGGCTTTGTGGGGCTCGGTGAAGCCGTATTTGCAGATTCACTTATGCATTTTTAATTCTGCAAATATTTGCCACTGCTGCCTGACCCGGAGCCCATGTGTCCAGATCCTTTGATCACAAGCCACTTGTCTGTGGCTCAGACCCCTGGTGAGTGGCACTGTAGGCGGTGGTGACAGCCAGGGGTGTGGAGGCCGATCACTCTGTGGGGCCGCTGGGGAAGGCTTTGTGCAGGCCATAGGGTCTGAGCAATATACTAAGACCTAGTTACAGATTCCCAGCTAGAGAATTCATGAAACACGGGGGCTGTGGGGGGGCCCAGTTAGGACCCTGGATTCCACATCCTGACCCCCAGAATGTGCAGCCGTTGCCTTCTATGGAAAAGGGGCTTTGCAGATGTGATGGAGCTGAGGCTCCCGATAAGGGTGATTTTCTGGGTGATCTTGGGCCAATAAAATCACAGGGTGCTCCTGAGAGGGAGGCAGGACAGCAGAGAGAAAGTGGCATGGCTGCAGAGGCAGCGGTGAAGGAAGGGTCCGCCAGCCCAGGTGTCCAGGTGCCACCAGAAGCAGGAAAGGCAGAGGCACGGGATCTCCCTGCACCTAGCCCTGCAGAGACCCTGACTTCAGCCCAGGGCCACTGATCTGGGGGTGTGGCCTCCAGAACCGTGACAGAACAGGTCTCTGTTGTTTTAAAGCAACAAACGCGTGGTGCTTGTTATGACAGCCACGCAGCAGAGGTGAGGAAGCCGGAGAGAAGGGAGATGGGGTGTGGCTGGAGCCATCCTGCTGGGCTAATGCCAGTCCTGGAAAGAGACTGGACAGCTCTCCCTCAGACGCAGGGAGGAGGAACCCGGGAGCCAGCAGAGGAGGGGGAGGAAACGTGGTAGGGGGGACCTCCGACATCCTAGAAATGCAGGGTTACCAAAGCAGGAACTGGCCTGCGAGGTGGGAAGCAGGCCTTTTCCATCTGGGAAGAGGAACCTCATGGAGATTCACACAACTACCCACCGATGTGCAGGAGGCCTGTGCTCCTGTCTCCTTTCATTTTCTCCTCTTGGTGAACGAAAGAGAAGAAAAAGCCAGGAGCAGAAGATCAAAGGGAAGCATGGAGAGAAAGAGCATGAATTGACACCTCTAGCTATTTGGAGGGAAATCAGGTGGGGAAAAAGCCTACTATGAGACTCTGCTTTACAATCTCATACCCGGCCCTGCTCCAGGCTTATCCTCTGCTGCAGGGGTGTAACCGCCCCCACCCCCCCAGTTCTCATACGCATCCCCCTGCTTCAGGCTTGTCCTCTGCTGCAGGGGTGCAGAGTCCCCTCCTAGTTCTCATACCAGTCCCCTGTCTAAGATAACACTGCTTTTCTCTGGAATTTGCAGATCACAGAGGCCATGAGAGTCATGTACAGAGGGGCCTAGGAGGGAGCTGTGGGCTCAGTTGGTTGCTTTATTCCTGTGTGGGTCACTCCTGCTGCTCTGAGGACAATAAGCTCTGCCGTCACCAGACACCAGAGGATACTGAAGGCACAGCTGGCTGGACTATTTCATGGACTCTCTGAGCATGTCTTATTGAAGTTCAGGTACAAACTTTCCTCTAGAAATAGAGATGCTGCTTCCCAGTTTCAGCAAAGGCAGTGGAAGGACCCTGGTCAAAAGCAGAGACTCTGGGTCCCAGCCCTCGGTTCACACCCACCCGTGCTATTCTTGTGACAGTGAATGAGTCTCATGAGATCTGATGGGTTCGTCAGGGGTTTCTGCTTTTGCTTCTTCCTCATTTTCTCTTGCTGTCACCATGTAAGAAGTGCCTTTTGCCTCCGCCATGACTCTGAGGCCTCCCCAACCACGTGGAACTGTAAGTCCAATCAAACCTCTTTTTTCCCCCAGTCTCAGGTATGTCTTTATCAGCAGCGTGAAAACAGACTAATGCAGTACATTGGTACCAGTAGAGTGGGGCACTGCTGAAAAGATACCTGAAAATGTGGCAGCAACTTTGGAACTGGGTCACAGGCAGAGAGTGGAACAGTGTGGAGGGCTCAGATGAAGACAGGAAAATGTGGGAAAGTTTGGAACTTCCTAGAGGCTCGTCCAGTGACTTCCCCCAAATGCTGGCAGTGATATGGACAATAACGTCCAGGCTGAGGTGCTCTCAGATGGAGATGAGGAAACTGATGGGAACTGGAGCAAAGGTGACTCTTGTTATGTTTTTCAAAGAGACTGGTGGCATTTTGCCCCTGCCCTAGAGATCTGTGGAACTCTGAACTTGAGGGGAGAGGATTTAGGGTATCTGGCAGAAGAAACTTCTAAGCAGCAAAGCATTCAAGAGGTGACTTGGATGCTATTAAAGGCATTCAGGTTTATAAGGGAAGCAGAGCATAAGAGTTTGGAAAATTTGCAGCCTGACTATGCGATAGAAAAGAAAAACCCATTTTCTGGATAGAAATTCAAGATGGCTGTAGAAATTTGCATAAATAGCAAGGAGCCTAATAATTAGATTCAAGCTATGAGCCTACCTTGAAATCTCACAGTTACATTCTAACTATTAGACTACCTTGGAGTCTCAGAGTCTAGCTATGGGACTACCTTGCAGTTCCACAGTTAGATTCTAGCTGTTAGATTTTGGGTGGCAACATTCGCTAAGGTTTCCTAGTCACATGTGTGGGTCTTGGGACCTTGTTAGGCTATCTGAAAAGCTTTAGCATGAGCCAGTTTAGCATGAGCTGGAGGCAGGGCTGAGGCTGATGAAGCCCCAGTTGAAGAAGCCAGCAACCAGCAAGGAGGCCCCCTTCACACACGCACTCTTTGCATCCTGTTCCCAAATGCACACTGCATTTAGTGACTGATGTTTTTCCCATCATCCGTGTTCCCAAATGCACACTGCATTTAGTGACTGATGCTTTTCCCCACCATCCGTGTTCCCAAATGCACACTGCGTTTAGTGACTGATGCTTTTCCCACCATCCGTGTTCCCAAATGCACACTGCGTTTAGTGACTGACGCTTTTCCCACCATCCGTTGAGGCATGCCCCCTTGGTTTGTATACCTCACCGCCATTCCCAATTCTCTCTTCTCTCTTCCATGCCTCAAATTAAAGAGAAATCTTTAAAGGCAAGTACTCTATTTTCCAGGGTTTCTTGTAGCTATAATTCTCCATGAGACAAGTTCTAGCCAAATTATGGAAGAGGAAATCTGTTACGGCTTTCCAGGAACCCCATTATTTCTTAGATAAGAGATGGGCACATGTTTGCTGGCACCTCTCTACCCATCCCTCTTCCTTGAGCACAGATGTGCAGTCTGCAACCCTGGCTCCCGTCTAGTGAGCGTGGGTCAGCCAGCACGAGCACAAAACCCACTGGGGCATCGGTGGGCGGCTCAGCTTACACCAGTGGCCGCTGCTCACTCCAGTCCATCCTTATGTGAGTAAGAGAAAGCCCTGTTTTAAACCACTATAAATCCATTTCCTGGTTTTCAAAAAGTAAGATTATAAGGCAGTGCATGTATTACTTTGCAATAAACCATTGCCAAATCACCTCCCCAGCTGGTAACTAATTACAGTCGTAACAAAAACCTCAAATGGGAACCTTCCAGCCTAGCAGGCAGCCCACAGAATTGTAAGCAACTATAATAACTTGTTACATCAGGTAACTAAGTTTTGAGATGATTTATTACAAAGTAATACATGACTGAAGCAGTTCTCCTAAGTCCTGGGACAATTTCTTACTTTCTGGCAAAGCAGGATGCCCTGGGCTTTCTCTGCCTCCGCCTGGAATCAGCCTATTCTTTGGGAGCTCTGTTTCCTTTCGGTGGAAAAAGGTAATTAGAAACCACGATCTGGGTGACAGGTGTGTTCATTGTGATGTGACTCGGCTTCTGTGCTCTTTCAGCAGACAGAATTGGGAGAAAGGTAGATATGGATATGGACATAAATGGGTACACAAATATATGTCTAAATGTCTGCATTGTGAAAATAAAATCATGAGTTTACCGATATCTTTAATTCCTGTACAAAAACACAGGGAAGGAATAGTTTAGTCTTTTCTTTGTCCATATGTGAAATTCTTTTCTCCAACCCTGAGAAACACTGGCACTTGTTTGCTGAGGCCTAGAATACGCAAAGAATAGTTTCAGATATGCTACCCCATAAAAGTGTTAAAAGCAAGGCTGTAACTCGATTTCAATATTTGCAAGGTTGTTTTTTTTTTAGTTACAATTTACATACAGTAAAATGCACAAGTCTTAAGTGTACAATTTGATGAGGTTTGACAGATGCATGCATCCATGTAACCCATAAAAATATTGAACCTTCACGTCACCTCCAAAAAGTCCCTTGTATGCCTTTGCAGGCAACCCCCACCACCACAAAGCAAGCCCTTTTTGTCACCACAGATTAATTTTACCTGTTCCAGAACTTGGTGTAATGGATTCGTGAAGCCTGCACTCTCCGCCTCTGACTTCCTGGGCTCAGTACAATGACTGTCCATTTCATCCAGGTTATCACTCACATACACAGTAAGTCACATTTTTACTGTTATACCATTGCCTGAATACACACAATTTGTTTGATCCACTATTCTCTTTATTAGCATATGGAATACTTCTGCATAAAGCTGATGTGAAACACGTTTTGAATATTTGAAATGTTCCTTCACACACTGAACATTTTGTACAAGTTCTTTTTTCAAAATAAACTTTTATTTCTGGTGGGTAAATGTCTAGCAGAACAATTGCTGCATCACAGGTAACTGTGTGGTTAGTTTTATAAGGAACTGCCAAAACTTTTCGCAAACAGCTGTGCACTTCAGCCCTCCTGGGCTGTTGTATGACAGTCCTCATTGCTCCAAGTCTTTTCTTTTATTTGGTGTTATCCTTTTACATTTTCTTTTAATTTTAGCTATTCTAATGTTTCTGTGTTGTTTTCTTATTTTCCAATTTGCATATCCCTGATAAATTGTGATATTGAGCATTTTCCTCTTGCAACTATTTGCCAGGTGACTGTTGAAAAGCATCATTTCAAGTGGATTACTCTTCTTATTGTGTTGTCTATATGGTAATGTTGTATGCATTCTTTGTATCATGTAGACAGATACTAGTCTATGGTCAGATATTCGTTATGCGAATATTTTCTCTAGTCTCTGGAATGCCTGTTGACTTTCTTTATATCTTTTGATGACCTAACATTACTAATTTTTATGAACAACAATCTAGCATAATTTTATCTTAAGGTTTTTGCATTTAGTGTTCTTTCTAAGAAACATCTGCATACTCCCAGGTTATGAATATATTCTCCTAAGTTCACCCCTAGAAATTATGTAGCTTTAAATTTAGGTCTACAATCAATATCAAATTAATATTTAAGTATGACATGGAATGGAATTCAGGTTTTATTTGTATCCACGTGGATATCCCATTAGTCCAATGCCACTGAATTTCTGTAGCACTTTTGTCAAAAACAGGTAGACTGTGGGTATGTTTCTGGACTCTCTGGTCTATCTTGTTGATAACCTACTCCTGTTCGTCCATCCTTCCTGCTCCCTGCACTTCATTCGACTTGGAACCAAGCAGTGTAGGGGACAGGGAGAGCAGACAGTGCCACCCATTTCCAGCCTTGGGGGCAAGTGTTGGGGCTCCACTGTCAAATGTAAGCAGAATGTCTATTTCACACACACCCTGCCTCAGGTGGAAGAAGTTCCTCTCTATTCCTAGCTGGCTTATAACATACGTAGGCACAGAATTTTGCAAAATGCTCCTTCTGCATCTATTGAAAAGATCATATATAGCTCCTCCTTTACCTTGTTAAGATGATTAATGACTTTAATTGATTTTTGTGTGAAAATGGACCTTGCATTATTGGGTTAAACCCCACTTGGTCATCTCATATTATGTTTTCCACATATTCTTGGCTCACTTTGCTCATATTTTGAGGAGGATATTCCAGACCAAGTGAGAAGAGAGATCCACAGATGCCAACGCTGAGACGGTGGAGATGTTGGAATTACCTGCGGTTTTGAAGGAGCTAACATAAAGGTGATTTCATGAGCAATTACAGACACATGCTGAAGAAAGGCTCAGCAAAAAAAAAAAGACATATTTTTAAAAAACAGAAAAATTTGTACTTAAAATAATAGAAAGTAGCCTTTTAAAATTATTTTTAACACCTTCCTCTCTGTTCTCCATCAATCTATGTTTAAGCCAACCAGCTCCTCGGTTGCTGTTAAAACTATCCAGTCATTTGCAAAATTTTAGCTATTATATATTTCTGATGTGGTGTTTGCTTTATTCTTCCTTTAAATTCATTTTCTGTCTGGATGAGCTTCTATAGCTATTCATTCATTATGACCACACCTTCTTATAAGTCCCGGAAGCCATTTTTGGTGGTTGTTTTGAAGCCACTGTTAATTCTACTGTCTGGGTCTCCTCACGTCTAGTCTCTATAACCTGACTTCTTTATTGAGCACGGGCCCCATGTCCTGTGTCTGTGCGTGCTCAGCATGTGTACGGAACAGTGGACGCATGAGTTCTGCACTGCACAGACGCTGGGCTCTGCTGCTTCTCTGGTGGTTGAGGCCACTTTTGTGCCAGGTGCTTTACGTGGCTGGGCTCACATCCCAAACTCTGTCTCCCTTCCAGCGGACAAAAGCCAGAGTCTCCATCCAGCTCCTCCAGCCTCACAGCGGCTCTCACAATTGTCATTGCTGTTGTCACTGCTGACTTGTTTGTTTTGCTGGGAACCTCGATGGCTCCCCATAGGCGTGAGTTCAAGGGTGAACCACATGTTTTGCATATATTAGGTGCAGATTTGGGGGTTCCTTATTCCATTTGACCTTTTAGGACATATTCTCTTCTCGTTTTAGCGACTCTAGGATCCCAGAACATTGTCCTCCAGCTCCTGAGACCTTAAGACTGTCGTTTTCTGCTTGAGTTATTAGGGCCCACCCCTGGGCAACAAGGGAGTCCCCTCAGGTAAAAAGCCAGATATCTGCCAATCGAGTCCAGAGTGGTTCCTTCTCAAGGATTCAGCATATTATGTATTTTTTCCCAGGTTCATTCACTCTCCACTGCCTACAAATTGTTGAGAGTTTAAAAATTACTTGTGCAGGATAAAAAACTGTTGCCTACAGAAGAATGCATCTGACAGACTTCTCCCCAATGACTTTATTTCGTGTGTACCCAACAATTATCTTTCTTTCCCTCAGTATTGCCCACCCATCACCAGCCCTACCCTCAGCACCTGGGAAGTAAAATCGCTGCTAATGGGCACAGTGGTAGAAATTGTATTTCATGAACACCTGAAATAAACAGTCAAATCATGGGTCTAACTTTCCACACATCCTGAAGATTCTGAACGTAAGCATCCACACCTGGATTCTGAGAATGCCCCTGAGTTCTAGAGGGCTGTGCTCCCCCTGTACTCAATTCTAGCTTGGCTGATAGACAGAGGAGGGAGAGGAGAGCACTCACCAGGTGTGGTCCCAGGCTAGCCCAGGGTGACAGGTCACTGGGATGATGCCAGAGGCAGAGCCGGCCACCTCATGTGCCCACCACCTATGTGGCTGGACATCGGAAACACAAAGCTGACTTGTCTCAGACTGGAAGTAACTGTCACCAGAGCATCTCATTTTTTTTTTCTTTTTTTTCTTTTTTTTTTATTATACTTTGAGTTCTGGGGTACATGGATAACAAACATGCAGATTTGTTACATAGGTATACACGTGCCATGGTGGTTTGCTGCACCCATTCCCCTGTCATCTAGGTTAGGTATTTCTTCTAATGTTAGTCCTACCCAATCCCCTCGCCCCCTGCTATCCTTCCCCTAGACCCTCAACCCCCTAACAGGCCCCAGTGTGTAATGTTCTCTTCCCCTGTGTCCATGTGTTCTCCTTGTTCAACACCCATTTATGAGTGAGAACATGCGGTGTTTGATTTTCTGTTCTTGTGCCAGTTTGCTGAGAATGATGGTTTCCAGATTCATCTATGTCCATGCAAAGGACATGAACTCATCCTTTTTCATGGCTGCATAGTATTCCATAGTGTGTATGTGCCACATTTTCTTTATCCATTCTATCATTGATGGGCATTTGGGTTGGTTCCAAGTCTTTGCTATTGTAAACAGTGCCACAATAAACATGTGCAGGTGTCTTTATAATTGAATGATTTATAACTGAATGATTTATCATCCTTTGGGTATATATCCAGTAACGGAATTGCTGGATCAAATGGTATTTCTAGTTCTAGATCCTTGAGGAATCGCCACACTGTCTTCCACAATGGTGGACTAATTTACACTCCAACCCACAGTGTAAAAGTGTTCCTATTTATCCACATCCTCTCCAGCATCTGTTGTCTCCAGATTTTTTAATGATCGCCATTCTAACTGGAGTGAGATGGTATCTCAGTGTGGATTTGATTTGCATTTCTCTAGTGACCAGTGGTAATGAGCTTTTTTTTCATATGTTTGTTGGCTGCATAAATGTCTTCTTTTGAGAAGTGTCTGTTCATATCCTTTGCCCACTTTTTGATGGGGTTGTTTTTTTCTTGTAAATTTGTTTAAGCTCTTTGTAGATTCTGGTTATTAGCCCTTTGTCAGATGGGTAGATTGCAAATGTTTTTCCCCATTCTGTTGTTTGCCAATTCATTCTAATGATAGTTTCTTTTGCTGTACGGAAGCTCTTAAGTTTAACTAGATTCCATTTGTCTATTTTGGCTTTTCTTGCCATGCTTTTAGTGTTTTAGTCATGAAGTCCTTGCCTATGCCTATGTCCTGAATGGTCTTGCCTGGGTTTTCTTATACAAAAATTAACTCCAGATGGATTAAAGATTTAAACATAAGACCTAACACCATAAAAACCCTAGAAGAAAACCTAGGCATGTGATTTTTTTAAATCCAAGATGGCTTCACATCATGGCTAAAACTGACCTGTGTCACCTAAACCAGCAAACACTTACAGCATCGATGCTTGAGCCAGTTGCATGGGCAAACAGGCCACAGGGGGAGCACCAGGACAGAAAAGATGATGGCGGGAGGAGGTGTGGGGGAGCAGCTGGGCACAGCAACGACCTGGTGGCAGGCAGCCCGAGGCACCAGCTCCCCAGAGTGCCGTCCTGAGCAGCGGAGGAGGTGGACTCCTGAGCAGCACAGTTCTTCCTGCAGCCACCACAGGACAGCTACTCTCGTGTCCTTTCATCTCAGCTACATCTGTGCCTAAAACAGGGTAACATCTGTCCTCATCTGAATAGAGAAGATAAAAAATATGAAAAGTATAAGGAAAATAGAAGCAAAATCTAATGCATAAGAAACACAACTATTTGATTGCCCTGCAGATAATACTTTAGAGGAAAGAACTGGACACTTAAATTGGGATTCTATGCCCTCTCCTGGGTATACCTACAGTAAGAATTCACTCCATGTATATGTACCACATTTTCTTTATCCAGTCTATCATGGATGGGCATTTGGGTTGATTCCACATCTTCGGGATTGTGAATTGTGCTGTAATGAACATATGTGTGCATGTATCTATAATAGAATGATTTATACACCATGAAATACTATACAGCCATAAAAAGAAATGAGATAAATTTCCCTTGCAGGGACATGGATGAAGCTGGAAGCCATTATCCTCAGCACACTAATGCAGGAACAGAAAACCAAATACTGCATGTTCTCACTTATAAGTGGGAGCTGAACAATGAGAACACATGGACACAGGGGAGGGGGAAAAACAGAGGACAGTTTGAAAGGTGTAGCAGCCACCATGGCATGCGTTTACCTATGGAACAAACCTGCACATCTGCACAGGTACCCCAAGAATTCACTTTAGACACATTTGAGTGAATAAATCTATTCCTCACAATCCTACTCATGCCCTTCAGGGTTTCACTCATCCGAGCCAATGCTGTCATTTTCATTTTAACTTCAGAAGGGGCGCATATGTGCTAGAAAAACAGATCATTTAAGATCATCTTACTGTTCAATCTCTTGAACTTCATACAGGACTGCAAAACTCACAAGTGATTTGGACAACCCTACTGGATAAGTTTTTCCAAGATAGTTTTCCCACTTAGCACTTACCACATACTGCAGGTTAGAATATTTGACAAAAGCTATTTCCCTCTTGTGGCGTTCCTTTTTGAGTTGTTTAATGGAATCAGTAAGGGATAGTAGATAGAATTCAGTTCATGGACTTGAATGTCCACCCTGCTTAGAACAGAAACTGAGAACCCTGGTGCCCAGGAATATGAGGTGCTGACTGAGGCCTTTGCTGATGGAAGTCTCCAGAAATATACACTTCCAGGTTCCACCTCCTCCAATTTCTACTTCCCATCTCCCTTGAAAACAAGTTATTTGCTGCATTG
This sequence comes from Ateles fusciceps, assembly GCA_036589455.1. Classification (NCBI taxonomy): domain Eukaryota; kingdom Metazoa; phylum Chordata; class Mammalia; order Primates; family Atelidae; genus Ateles; species Ateles fusciceps. Next base: position 8,518,048 of record JAZHEH010000586.1, read on the forward strand.
TGTTAAAATCAAACTCCACAGAGGAATATGTGCAGCAAGGAAGGCTATTTAGCAAATTAACAAGGGCTTTGTTTAGATTTATTATTTACACTAATCATTTTATCATTCAAACAAAATACTGTATTTTCCTGTATTAATTAATACTTATCCCAAATAAGTGATTCATACAAAAATTTTACAAACATGCAAACAATTTCCCTGTCTTATGTACTTGAAACTGAAGGCCAGGATTTGTCAGTATTTTTGCATAATGAAGTCTTATTAAAAAGAAAGCCCTTATTTAAAAAAAAGAAAAAAACCTACTCCTCCTAAAAACAGTCACAGCATGATAATTATTCTTTCTTCTTCTATGTCCTGTGCGTGACTATGACATATCTCTTTTAATATGTTCTAATTTTTATACTATTGGTTTTTTAGGAAACAAATCTGTTAGCATTTATTATTTTGGTATCAATGTCTGAATTTGATTATGTTATTACAGTCTCCTATTTGTCACTGACTTTTGCTAGGAACTAGTAATTCATTCCATGTCCATAGAAGTTGTTCCTCTCAGCTCTCTCCAGAGTCAAAGGGAATTATTGATAAGCATTCGGGGAAAATTGTTCAAAGAAGCAGAAGTGGGTTGTGAAACTGATATGGTTTGGCTGTGTGCTCACTCAGATCTCATCTGGAATTCCCACGTGTTGTGGGAGGGGCACAGTGGGCAGGTCTTTCCCATGTTGTTCTCGTCATAGCGAATACGTCTCATGAGATTTGATGGTTGTATAAGACAGAGTTTCTCTGCACAAGCTCTCTCTGCCTGCTCCATCCACGTAAGATGTGACTTGCTCCTCCTTGCCTTCCGCCATGATTGCGAGGCCTCCCCAGCCACATGGAACTGTAAGTCCATTAAACCTCTTTCTTTTGTAAATTGCCCAGTCTCAGGTATGTCTTTGCAGCAGCATGAAAAACCAAAGCCGATTGTGGGGTGCCAGGGGAACTCAGCAGTACTCTCTGCATAGTGGGTGGATTCCTGCCCTGGGGAAAGATGGAGACCTTCCTCTGAAAGTAGACATACTGCACGTACTTCCCAGGACTTACGAAGAATCAAACCATAATAAAATAATAAAGGACAGCATTTGGGGAAGAAACACAATCAAATTTACATAAATGAATCATTTGCCTGTCACCAGACAAATACTGAAAAATAGGTGAAATGAAAGTAATTTAGTTTGGTGTTAGGAATTAAAAATAATAAACTTCTAGATTGTTTTCAGATGAAAATGACACTTGAAGTGTGCCTTAAACTCATATATTTTGGCAGATTATTGCTCTTGCTTTTATAGCCACACAGTAAGTAAGGCCAAAAGTTTAACCTAAAAATAACACTTTGGGATACATTATGAGCCTTCCTTCCAGGGATTTTAAGTTGCACTCAGATATGTTCTGTGTGGTGATCCTAACGCTGAGTCCTGAATGGATGACAGGTCAATAACTCTGAACAGTCGTCCTCAATCACAAAATTAGAAAAGAAAATGACAAATACAAAGTGTCAGAGAAACAAGGAACAAAGAGAAGGTGGTTCCTTTAAATGGTTTATCTCCAATAATTCACCTGCCCAAAATTCCAAATTTTGCTGGTGAAAATTAAATACATTCCATCCTAGAATCAGCCACTCATCTAACTCAAAGCCTGGTGGGAGGATAGGATTTCCCAGCTGGGACCTGGTAACTAACTGCTAATAATTTTCACACTGGAGAAACATGAAAAGCTCTTCCCATGTTGGAGAGTATTTATTTCAATTTGCAAAAGGTGTCAGCCCCCACCTGGCCTAGGATGCCTGGGTCTGCAGGCCCACACTCCTGCCATTCACAGCTGGAGTAGAAAGAGGTGCCTTCTCCAGAGTCCAGGTGCAGAAGCTGCAGGCTCCTGGGAGCTTAGCAAACTCCACTCCCCTGTGCAATGGAATCAACTGCTCAGGAAGCCAGGAGCCCAGCCAACCCAGCTGCAGAACCTCCTCCCTGCCCTCCTAGGCCCAGCCAGGTGTGAGCCCTGTCCCCAAGGCCCTGGCTTCCAGTCCCCTGCGTTGCAGCTGCGGAGCCCTGGGGCCAAAGCACTGGGGCCCTGTGAGCCCAGCCCCGCCTTTCTGCTCAGCATCCCTCTGTCTACCTGCCTGTTCTCTCCTGTGAGACCTAGTGTGCTCTCCCGAAGAGATTCTTAATCTCTCGCCTTTAAAAATGTCACATTGGGAATGATAAATGGCACAGTCTGCTCACATAAACAGGGCATCTTTTCCTTCCCCCACTTTACATTAGAGACAGGGTCTCACTGTGTCACCCAGGCTGGAGTGCAGTGATGTGATCACAGCTCACTGCAGCCTCAACCTCCAGGCTCAGGGGATCCTCTCACTTCAGCCTCCAGAGTAGCTGGGACTGCAGGAGTGTGCCACCAAGCCCAGGTAATTTTTGTTTTGCTTTGTAGTGATGCTGTCTCGCTGTGTTGCCAGGCTGGAATTGAACTCCTGGGCTCAAGTGATCCACCCATCTTGGCCTCTCAAAGTGCTGGGATTACAGGTGGGAGCAACCACACCCAGCCCCTCTTTTCTTTTTAAGACAGACTTAAAATGCAAAGCAGGGAACTGGAGACTTGGTGAGGCTGGGAGGAAGTAGAAATGATTGCTATGGAGAAAGTTAAATTATTCTGATGTGTGAAAAGTTTTATTAAGCCTAAAAAGAAAAAAATGTGTCATGGGATCCTTAGGGTGTTGCTTTTCCACCCAGAAGCCTCTGTGGTCAATGGCACCTTTGCCCAAGTTTTGCTTGAGCCCACTAGGCTTGTTCCACTCACTTGGCCTGGCAGGCTCCATTCAACTCATGCTTCTGGTCTGGATCCCATGCCTGGCAAGAGTGAGCCAGGCATGGAGCAGCAAGGGGTGCATGAGTGAGTGAGGGTGGGGCACAGCCACCGTGCACAGTCAGGCACACCAGCTGTGGCAGGGCAGGCAGCTCCAGGTGCCAGCACAGGTGTCGGCTTCCTGCTGTGGCTGGACCAGGGGTACCACCAGTGGCTTCCATTGTGGGCACTGGAGAAGGTGGCACCCCAGGAACATGGAGATGCCAAGAACCACAGGGCCCCAAAGAGGGTGTCACAGACCTGGCTCAGGAGCTCCTAAGTCTGGGCTCCCCGAAGGGCCACAGCTCTTCTCTCCTTCTCTCTTGTCTCCTTCTTGTCACCTGCAACATAACAAGCAGGGAGATGTATTTCAGTCCTGTTTGTGTTACAGCTCATTCAGTACCCTCATTCAGCAGGTCCTGAGTTCTTGTCCCATGTCCAGGAAGAATGAGGCATGCAGACAACTGGAGGGTGGGTAAGGTGAAGAGGTGCTTTATTGAGCAACAGTACAGCTCTCAGGAGACCCAGAGCAGGTAGCTCTTCTCTGTAGGCAGGTCAGCCCATCATCTGCACAGCCCTCAGCAGAAAGAAGACCTGGAGTGGGTAACTCCTTTCTGCAGGTGGGTCATCCTGTCATCTGCACAGCCCTCAGTGGAAAGATGTGGAGTGGGTAGCTTCTATTCACAGGCAGGTCATCCAATTGTCTGTGAGGCCCTCAGCAGAGAGAAGACCTGCAGTGGGTGGCTCCTATCCCCAAGCAGGACACCCCATCATCTGTACAACCCTAAGCAGGGTGAAGACCTGGAGAGGGTAGCTCCCATCCCCCAGGCAGGACATCCTATCATCTGTACAACCCTCAGCAGTGTGAAGACCTGGAGTGAGTAGCTCCTATCCCCAGGTAGGATGCCCCATCATTGGTACCACCCTCAGCAGAGAAGACCCAGAGTGGGTAGCTCCTCTCTGCAGGCATGTTGTCCCCATGAGTGTACAGCTCTCACTGGAGAGGAAACCCACAATGGGCAGCTCCTCTCCCCCAAGCAGGTCATCCCATCATCTGCCTAAGTCTGGCTGAGTCTGGGGTTTTTATGGACTTCAGAGGGGAGGAAATGCATGCTGACTGGTCTATGGGTGGCCATGGGCAGGCCCAGAGAAAGCATCAGAAGTTCTCATTCTGGTCTAGGGATCTGGTAGCCCAGCTGCAGGTCAGGTCATCCCTGGCTTGAAGGTGGGGTTTCACTGGGGATCCACCCTGTTCCACCCAGGAAACTGTCTGCCTCCTGGCAGAGCCTGTTCCCTGCCCCAGTGGCTTGGGCTTGGCCATGCAACATTCTCTGGGTGCTGGAAGCTGAAGCTGTGAATGCACTCCTCTTGGCCTGCTGGGCTCAGTCCTGCCCCACGAGAAGGACCACACACTTGCAGCCCTTGCCTCCCAAGCCTGGGTTCTAGGGTAAGAATGTCATGGGGCAGATATGATCTGGACCCACAGCCTGAAGCAGAGCCCCCCCCTCTGGTCCTTAGACCTTGAACAAGAGACACATGCTTATTACTTTAACTTCTATGAAACTCATAGAGTTTTAAGGTTCTTTAAGCAGCAGTATCTTAGCAAAAACCTGATTAAGATACCATGTCTCCTTATTACTTCATAGGCCTTTGCAACAGATTGTCTAAATGTTTGGGTAGGTTTTTCCTGTTGGAGAAGTCAATGCTCAGACACTGAAACATATTTAAAAGAACCCCAGATATGCTGAGGTTTTAGATACATTGTTTCAGATGTTAAGGAAATTTCATTAGCTAGATTGTAAATGGAACTGGTGTTTAAGAAAATTGGTTAGTTTAGCTTGAGTTACACTCATAAATGGAAAACTGAAGGGTGATTCCCCTAACTTTACAAGATTTATAACTAGAGTAATATTCGCTGCAAATTAGACTAACCCATAGGGAAATCTAGGACTTAAAATTGGTAATACGTGTGTGTGTGTGTGTGTGTGTGTGTGTGTGCAAATATATGTATTCATATGTTAAATATTGCTTTAAACCAAGTAGCTATAAATAGTATATGCTGTGCACAAAAGCCACTCGTGGGTATCAACACGTCCACGTGCTGCCATTGGAAAGCACACGGAAGGTGTACATGAGCCAAAGTAATGAACACTCCAATCTTTTTTGCTTTCTGTAAAATGCCCTTATGCGTTTCAGGTGGAAAGCTCAGGTGTGGCTCACAAGACCCACCTGTGGACAGGGCTCTTAACCGTCTACGTTGTGATTTCTGTGGTGTTGGACATTTACGTACAAACACACACTCAAGCAGCAATACCACTACTTCTGATTAGGGTGGATGAGGGATCGAGGAGGGGCTTTAACCTTTCACTTCATATACACATGCAGTTTATTTTAACTTTTAAACACTTTTCATGCCTTCGTCTTGACAACAGAGGTGGTCTGTCTGGAGTGGACACTGAGAAGATGCTGGCTGCAGTCGGGGAGGTGCAGCTGGGGCTGTGCAATCCATGGAGCCAGGAACAGGTGCGAGCCCCGCCCCCTTCCAAGTTGGCGGAGTGGGAGCCCCATGCTCCAGGGCGCAGCTGCAGCTGTCCGGCCATGGCTGTGGACCTGGGCATCCCTGTGCTCTCAGGGGCTTGGGACACCCCCCTGCCCCTGCAGGTTCAGAAGTGCCTGCTCCCACTGCCTAGGCTGTCCCCACTCCTGGCACCTGCTCTGATTTTGGAGCAAAGTTGTAGCCAAGTCCAGGTGCTGTCATGAGCCAGCTGGGTGTGTGCACACTTAGGGTGGTGCTGATATGCCAGCTCCCTGCCACCTAAATCCCCTCCAGACTTTGGGCACCAATGAGCACAGGAGGGAGGCCGAGGTGGTGTGGAGGGTGGCTTGGCATGGGCCTGCAGGTGCCCCTAAGCAGGAAGAGCCTGGGCACCATGAACACGTATCAATATTAACCACAGTCAGTCAAATGCAGGCCAAAAAAGCACTGAGCCCACTAAACGGGGTCTTTTAAACTAACAAAACATGTCATACACAGTGAAGAACACTAGCTACAGTAGTAAGAAATTGTTAGGCTACTAGCAGAAATGTAAAGTTACATCAAGAGTTACCAGAGATGAATACTTCCCTCAGCCTTTGACACATTAGGTAGAGAGAAACACAAGGATTTGTGAAACATAAGTAAATTGTAACTTAAGAGCTACATAGCAAACTGCTTCCTGATGGCGGAGACTTTACTGACTCTTAGAATAACAATCAAACATTGATGGAAAATAATCCTATGCCAGTTTTCAAAGAAATCTTTAATGAATTTACAGAATGATGTATCTGTACCACAGTTTAGACACAATAAAAGAAAATTTGAAACAAATAGCAGACATTTAAAATAAAAACCAATCATGCAATTTGAAGCACAAAATCTTAACTAGCTATTCAAAGAAAAAATACAAACTTCAAATAAAGACTGATTTTAAAAGTGAAATGAGAACTCAACACGTGAAAATGGACAAGATGTGGCAAAGGCTAAATGCAGAGCAAACATTAATACATAAATGTTCCCTGTGCTTCAGAAAGAAAGATTAGGCCGGGCGCAGTGACTCACGCCTGTAATCCCAGCACTTTGGGAGGCCAAGGCAGGTGGATCATAAGGTCAAGAGATCAAGACCATCCGGACCAACATGGTAAAACCTCGTCTCTACGAAAAACCACAAAAAAATTAGCTGGGTGTGGTGGCGCACGCCTGTAGTCCCAGCTACTCAGGAGGCTGAGGCAGGAGAATTGCTTGAACCCAGGAGGCAGAAATTGCAGTGAACCGAGATCGCATCACTGCACTCCAACCCAGGTGACAGTGCGAGACTCCATCTCAAAAAGAAAATAAAAGAAAGAAAAGAAAGAGATTGTTGTGGGTTTCTTCCCTGTGGAATACGTCAAGATTTTAAGGAACACAGAAGTTCTGTGCTGGACGGCATCGGGGCAAAAGGAAGTCTTCCCAGTAATTCCACGAAACCGCCACTGCCTTGATGATCAAGCCTTACTGAGGTAGGTCAGAAAGATGCTGGAGTTAATTACCTCTTTGAAACATGCTGATTTCTATAACCCTTGTGTTTTCTCAATTTTCTAAAATGAGTATATATTTCTTCTGTGTGTTTTTTTAAATTATTGTTTTAGACAGCAGAATGGCTGTGGGAGAGGCTTTTCTGGACTACACTGGGGAGGAGAGTCACGGGAGGGGCCCTGCACCCCAAAGGCAGCACCAGGAAGGGTGTTCTCTTTCCCGGCTGCTTTGTAGCTACCCTGCGTGTGTGGGAGGCTGACCGTGACTGGACGCTGACTCATCTTCAAGTCATTACTCCAAAAGTGCCTTCACTGGGTTCTGGAGGAAGGCAGAGCTGGGAAACCCAGTTTCTCACAGAGCCCCACACACAGAGCCCAGTCTGAGGTGGGCAAAGCAGCGGGTCTGCCCTTCCCTCGCCCACATCCTTCTAGCCTATTCTAGGAAGCCACTGGGCCTCTGCTCGTGCAGGAATGGAATGGAATTGGCTCCAGCCACAGCACCTGCCTGGTGCCAGGTGTGAGTCTCCACGCGCCCATCTCTGACACTGGCGTCTCACCTGCTCGATGACCCCATCCTAGAAGTGTCTTCAGGAGAGCGCCTGGCCAGCCAGAACATAGCATCTGGGGCTGCACATCCTCCGAAGCCTGCCCGTTCATAGGCTCGGCTTCCCCAGGCGGCCATGGTCTGGGTGAACGCCACTCCCACACGGGCAGCCCGCTGCTGAGTGCTTTTCCTCTCGAGGTGAACACACACACAATTCTCCAATATTCAGCAGCCGCTTTGGGGCCTCCCATTACGTTCAGGACTCCGCAGGAACACCTTACAGCATCATCTGATTTCATCCTCACAGCAAGGCCATGAGGCAAGGCTCAAAGACATCCACACCTGCCAAAGCCAGGAATGGTCAAAGGTGGATCTGACATGCAGGCCTCAGTGTCCTGACTTGGCTACATTAACCTCTCCAAAAATGTGTTCTCCGGCATCCTCGTAGTTCCAATGTGCTGCTCCCTGTTTTTCTCCAAAGCATCATGTCACAGGATGAAAACTCCTTTGTTCGTAGCATTTCAAACAGTCACTAAACGGCTTGAAAGAGCATCATTTAAAGACATGAACTGGTTTCATATGCCTGGTCTGACTCTATAATCATACAACTTTTAAACAAGGAACGACATTTGGAGCAGCTGCAGTGGCACAGTGCAAACCCTCGGCCTGCAGTCCTGGGGATGGTTCAGAAGACAGGGTTATTCTATCTCTGTGGGCCTCAAAAGCCTCAATTCAGAAATGAGGCAGCGGGGCTAAATAAACTCTGGAGTTACTTCCAGAGCTGTTCTGTGACTTCACAAACACTTGCCACTGGTGATTTTTTTAAAATGGTCATTTCTGCCCAATTAATTTCCTCAGAGGCTGTACTAACTCAAATTGCAGAGTTAGCTATTGTTGCTGAGTCTCATACTGCAATATTAAAAGCGTGTGGCTTTTCTCAATGACCGTTCCTGGCCTCCGTTTTGGGATTGACTCATGCCAGTGTCTTATTTGTCCATCTCTGCAGTTTGGGAGAAACGCTTCATTTGTTAGACCCAAAAATAGAACTGAACCTGCTTGTCACCACCGGATTCTGGGGAACCAGGTGGCTTGGATGTTTTGGGGAGTTGTGTTATTCCGAGGGTAATTCTGGTCAGGTTTAATTAGGCAAAGTTGCTGCTTGGAGAGGCTGGGCCCACACATGAGGTAGGCTGCAGCACACGGGCTTGCAGGCACATCCAAGGAGGTGGGACATGCCATCAGCCACACCGTCAGCCACTTCCTCCCTTTGAGATACCTCGCTGTCATTGAAAAGCGGGTGTCAAGGGATATGCCGTCGTGAAAGCATTCGGTATTGCGAATTTGTTATCTAGACGTGATGATGTGGCATTCCCTAGTACTGCAGCTATTTTAGGCTCTCTTTTCCTTCACAGAGTCAGTTCTCAATTATCCATCACAAGAGAGGGTCAGTGGCAGGAGTGAACTCAACTGACAGGCAATTAAAACCATGCACGTTTAGCTGGAAAATGAACTGCACAGGAAAAAGGTACCGTGTAGGTTACTAAATTACAAAGCATTTTAAATTGTGTTCTTAAGTTGTTACAAAAACAACATATTTGAATGTTGACTTTTAAATCAAATAGAAAAAAGGAACAGAGCTCTCACTCCACACCCCAACCACACGTTCAGTATTTTAATTATTTCCATTATTACTGATTCTGGTTATTTTTACCTCCATATCTCTTCATATGTTATAGCACTCTTCATTTATTTATCAATTTTTGGTATTACCTATTGGCTGTCTACAGTGGGAGATTTTAGTTCATTTATATTAGTTCTCCCTCTCCGCATCTGACCAATACACCTGTTGGTCTGTGCTATTTTGGTTCCCACGTTGGTTACTTTTATCATATAATTGGAATTCTACTTCTTGTTTTGGGGTTGACTATAGTGCAAATGGTTTCCTAGTTGACAAGATGAAATTGTTACATCCTCTGTATTTCCATTTATTCATCATCTCTCCCTTCCACCTCTTCCAATTCTTCTTCCAGATTCTCTCTATATTTTACTTTGTATTGTCAAGTTTGATAGCATTTGCCTTCTATCCCATAATCATAATTAGGAATTCTCTGAATTCTGTCTAGATTGGTTCTAAAGCTTAGAAAATCAATGAATAATATTTATATTATGGTCTTGGTAAATTATTTGCTGCAAAGTAGAATCATAGGCTATAATTGTATTCCCTTCCTTTTATAGCTTTTTGACTTTCCTGGAGTTTCTAATTGCCTTGTTTTTCTGCATTAATTGCTTTTACCATGTTCTTAAGTTTTGATATTTTTAAAACACTATCAAGTCAATGAAATCACTCACCGTCATTAATTTTTTCTTCCCAGGGACTTCCCTTTTGGAGACCTTGATTCTCCTGGACTCACTGCTCTGTACACCTATTATCCTGGGACTTAAATTTCTCTACATCCTGAGTTGCATCCACTGCTCTCTCACATCCATGTCTTCTTGTCTTCTTGATTTTCTCCATTACTTTGTTGCAGTCCATCCTCATGTAATAGCTTAAGGCAGGGTTGGGGCATGAATCCTCGCACATTCACAGTCTATTTATGCTGTTTGCATGGTTAATAATAAATAGCTTGACTTGTACCTAAGGCTGGTTCCCCCCAAGGAATACCCTGGGACAAGAAAGTAAGTGAAAGCCGTTTGCATGGCAGGTACTCCCAAGAATCTCTGGCAGGTGAGTGCAAAAGTGAGGAAGAGAAAACAAACTACTGTGATGTGCCTTACAATGAAGGTTACCACTATGAGCAGCAAGACCACTGGCAGACTGTGCTAGGTGTGTTCTCCAAGTCATCTCGTTCAAGGGTGGGAGGAAACCAGAGTAACTGGCAAGACCCCCATTCCCTGCGTGAGGTCTGCTCCCAGGAGTGCTGACTGCCTGAATTGTCTCACCTGCAGGTTGGCTCCCTTGGCCAGAGAAAGTCCTTCCTCAAAGGTCTGCAAGGGTCATGGTAGGATGCTGCCACCCTCTCAGGACAGGCCTTACAGAGCATATGAAGGGCATCTGCCTCCAGCGCCTATCATTCTAGACAGGAAGTCCCTTTCTTTCCAAAGTCTGAAGCCCATTACTGTCTTTTGGGATAAATCCCCCTGTTTCTTGATTATCTAAAAGATGCTTTTATTTAAAAGATGTAATATCTTCTCGCATTTTCTCTGAGAATATTAGAGTTGGTTCAATATTTTATTTTGTTCCTCAAACTGTCTGTCTCCTTCAGAGCCAGGTTTTTCTATTTTGTGGATTTCTGTACCCATGGGCAGTGCTTCCCAGTGAACAAGGGCTTCACATCGGAATGAGCAGACTGGGAAGCAGCCATTACCACAGGAAACGCCCCAGTGCCAGCATTAGCGGGGTTCTACTGCAGGACCAACCTCCACACAGGTGAGTTCTGGCTCCCATTCTCCCCCATGTACCTCCCTTCATTTTCTGGAAGAATGGGTTTTGGGGGAGAAAATTCCTATTAGAACATCAAGCAAGGTAGCCAAGAGGCAATTGACCATATAGGTCTGGATCTGGGGAGAGAGGTCTGAGCTGGGAACATAAATCTCTGCGTCATTGGCTTATAGATGTTATTTAAGCCACGGACCTGATTGAGATCTGAGAGACAGAGGACAGACAGAGCGAAGTACAAGACCTGAGGTCTGAGGACTAAAGAGGAACCTGTCAAACTGTGGAGCTGCGAGGTGGCAGGAGGTGGGCATTGGTTAGCAGTCACTGACCGTCTCACAGTGCCCGAGTGCAGATGTCCACGCTGAAGGTGTCAGCAGGGTTTGTCCCTCCTGAGGCTGTGAGGGAGAATCTGTCGCACATCTCTCTCTTAGTGTCTGCTGGTTTACCACAATTTTGAGCATTGCTCTAATCCCTTCATTACACAGCCGCCTCCCCCATGTCTGTTCACATCATCTTCCCTGCGTGCATGTCTGTCTCTGTGTCTACATTTCCCCTTTTGCAAGGCCTCCAGTTACAATGGACAGGGGCCCACCTTAGTGACCTCAGTAAGGCCACTCCCAAGGTGCTGCAGGTAAGGACTTCAACGTATCCTCTTGAGGACACAGTTAGACCCCTAATGTCCTCTTGGCTCATTTCCTCCCATGCAGGTCTCAGGGTGGACACCCCATGCCCTCCAGCTTCTCTGTACAACGTCCCCCGGGACTGCCCCAGTGCAGAGGCTGCCACCACGCAACCACACCCATCACCAGCCCCCTCTCACTCATGTACTTTCCAAAGGTCACAGTTTGTTTTTTTTTTAAATGTGCTTATGCCAGCTATATTTCTGTTGTGAATATGCACAGTAATTAAATGTTATCCATATGACAAACGTGAAAGCAGGGCTATTTTTCATGGAAACCAAGTCAAGTACTTGGGAAATATCTGCCAGTAAGAAAAGTGACTCGCAACAGTTACTGTGAAATTAAGATTGGATAAAAACACCAAAAAAGACTGGGAAAGTCTCTCAGAAATTTCAAAGGAGTCTTCACTCAGATTGTGTTGTAAGCAATGTATGTTCTTGACCTACTTGAAAGAAATCCAACCTGCAAATTGAAGTCAATATATTATGTGTGTGGTTTACAAAAAGAAAAGAAAGAAAAGAAAAGAAAAATACTCCAGTCAATAACTGATGCTCAAAGAAAAGACCTGCCCTCCACATCAAAAGATTGGCCGATTGGTGCCATGTGTTTGTTTAAAATGGGAAGGAAACATTTAAGGTATTGATTGTTGGTTTTATAATTCTGCTTCTTAGCTGTATTACAAAAAAGATGTATCCTACGTTAACATTACACTTCCCAGCTGAGGCTCAGGGTCCCTAATTATTGCACGTGTTGCAGGAAGCAGAGGCAGGGTTGGACCAAGCAGTGGAATTGCAGAGCATCCCTGGAGCTTGTCCCTCCGGCACACGCAGCAGGCCAGCTCATGGAGGGGCCCAGAGCTGGCGCTGGGAGGTCTTAGGAGTCACTGTCCAGTAGACACAATCTATTGGCATGGCTGAATGTTCACCTGCGGGTTTCCATCTTTTAACTGTGCCTCAATTTCTTTTCCAAGCCCCGTGCTTGTTTTTCCTATTCCAGCTTTCCCATATTTCAAATGTTCAGGCTGGGTGTGGTGGCTCATGCTTATAATCCCAGCATTTTGGGAGGTGGGCAGATCACTTGAGGTCAGGAGTTTGAGACTAACCTGGGCAACATGGTAAAACCTTGTCACTACTAAAAATACAAAAATTAGCCAGGCGTGGTGGTGCACGCCTGTAATCCTAGCTACTTGGAGGCTGAGGCAGGAGAATCACTTGAACCCAGAAGGTGGAGGTTGCAGTGAGCCCACATTGCACCACTGCACTCCAGCCTGGACAACAGAGCGAGATTCCATCTCAAGAAAAAAAAATCAAATTTGTATGTGATCACAGAGGAAAACCCAGTGGTCGTAGACAGGAGACTGAATGCTGTACCCACACTTTCACCTGTCCACGGAACAGGCGACAGACAGAGTGGAGCACCTGTCCGTGCCTGGAATCATGCCAGACCCTGAGGACTCCACGTATACAAAAGCGAGTGAGATGGAGAAAGTCCTTCCCCTGCCCCCTCCCACTGCCCCACTGGCCATCAGCAAACACTGCCTGGGCTGCTGCTCTGTCTGTAAGACATTGTGCTACCAAGTGGGGGTGCACAGACAGGGAAGGAAGGGCGCTGCATCAGCGGGACTCTGGTCAGGCGTCGGGCTCCGTCCCATGGGCATGCTCCCTCGTTCAGTGCTCATGTCCAGCTCCAGGGACAGACGTTATCCTCAGCTTTCAGGTGAAGAAGCTCAGGAAATGTCCAGGGAGTTGAGACACCTGCACGGTTCCGGGGGAGGCAACCCTCCATGCCCGCCAGCTTCAGTCCTTCTCCGTGAGCATCCAAAAGGACTTGAACTGCAGCAGTGATCCTGCAAGGGTCCTCGTCTGTGGCACTGTATTTCCGTGGCTGCTTATTTCCTGTTTCAGGGCTTAGAAGCCTCACTGTACTGCCTAGATTTACACACATGAGCAGCAGAACACCCAACAAGCAGGTCTGTGACCTCTGACATACTCTGAAATTGGGCTGCTCCAGTGAGTCAGCTGAGAACATTTGCCTGTCCCCCCACCTCTGAAGGTGACCTCTTGGCCAATGTTTCAGCACAAGCAACCCAGCTGTGGCCAGTCCCCTGGCCATGATTTTCATGCTCCCCTTTTGAAATGTGGCCGTGCCTAAGTGTTAACCGCAGGCTGCGACTCTGTGATTGATTTGGCTGATTTTCAGGGGCCCCTGCCCTTAAAGAGGCAGGGTTGGCACCATCAACTGGCAGGGACCTTTACATCCTGGCCCTGAGCGCATCCTGGGAAAGCCCACCGTGACTCGGGAGCCCTCTAGGTGCACAGCGATCCTGAGAGCTGCCTGTCCGGGACAGTACGAGATGTGCATTGTCTAGAATGCTTAATGAACTGCAGCCTTAAAACAATCTCGTAATAATACTGTCCGGCCACAGGTACAAAATCAGTGGGCAAATCGCTTCTGGGGGGAAAGACCTTTATTATTTTCCAAAATGACGAAAGAAGAACATATCTTTAGAAATCTGGAACATAGAACATAATACCTCTTTTAAAATTACCCATTAAACCTCCTCACCAAGGGATTGCTACTACCATCTCATCTGATTTTCCTTCCAGAATAGACATATGTAATGTCCATTTAAGTATAATTTGGATATACATAAAATATTTAGTGTATAATATATATGTATATATGATTTCTGTGGATTCGCAAGTGTTCTGTTTCTGCAGCTTTCCATCTCGCCTTTCCAAGTTGGCCGCGCAGCGCACGGCTCATCCGCGTTTCAGCGCTGCTCATCTACAGCCTGGGTCTCTACATTTAGTTTAGCATCTCTGCTCCTACAAAAGTGAGTTGTTTCCAGTTTTTTCCTTGTCATAAATTATGCTGTGATGAGAGTTACATAAATGTGACTTTCTGGTTTCCTTGTGATATTTTTCTTTTTCTAGAAGGGGAATTTTGGGTCAAAGCAAAAGAAGAGAGTGCTCTTGTTAAGCATGGTCAAACTGCTTCCCACTGATGCGGAGCGGACCCACACCTCCACCAGCAACCCACAGACAGCTGCGCCACCGCACCGTCACCGACACTGACGAAGAGCTGACCCACACCTCCCTCCGCCAGCCACCCCGCAGACGGCTGCACCGTCACCGACACTGACGCGGAGCTGACCCACACCCTCCCTCCGCCAGCCACCCGCAGACGGCATGCACCGTCACCGACACTAAATGCCATCACAAAAGTGGACATGTGACGATTTGACGGGTGAAAACTGGCACTTTCATTTTTCTGTTTTGTTAATTTCTGCATCTTCGCTCACCCTGAGGCTCCACATGTTCCTGAAGTGTACCGGGTGTTCCAGATTTCTTTTCTTGCTTTGACTGTTTATATCCTTTCTATTTGGTTTTCACGTTTTTCTTATAAATTTCTATGAAAATAATTGGCAATTAATGTTCCAGCCCTCGCATGAAGTTTTAAGTGGTATCAATTAAAGAGAAAACATATTTGACTGTGTGCTTTCCCAAAGCAGCAGACCTTGCATCTCACAGGGACTTTTAAAAGGTCAGTGCTACCTCAAGCAGACTTCCATCTGGAGGGACTGCCACCAGAAGGAGCAAGGCTTAGGTATGTTCCACTGTTTGAAATGAGCTAAAATTTTGACTTCTTAAAATGTCAACCTCATAAATTCACTCTGCCAGGCAAAGTCAGGTGCATTCATTGTTCAACAGATATTCACTTAGCTACTGTGACGTTTTAGACCTTGTCCTTAAATAGCCTGAATTTAGATGCAAAGATGGAATTTGAAACCCTTTATCTTCGCTCTCTTTCAATCCCACTTAATCCATTCTTTCCAAATTCAGTCATTTGGGTTAAAATACATAAAGCACTTACGATGTTAGTGCAGAGGAAATCTAGATTCCTTTTTTAGTTTCTGGTGGTTTATTTACTAGATGCTTAGAATAGATCTTTCACAGCAAAACGACTATGTCTGCGCCCCCTGCCTTGAGACCCCTGCTCCGTCCTGAGTGCCCTCCCAGATGCTGAGCCCTAGTCTGGCTTGGGCAAGAAGGAGATGGGCATCAGAGATAAAGCAGGAGTAGCCCTGGGGGTCCACTGGAGATAATGGGGGGTTATTTCTGGCAACAGAACAGGATTTAAGAGACCTAAGCCCCATGTATCCTGAGGCCGCAAGGGCTGACCCCTCCCCCCGCCTCTGTTACAGCAGAGCCCATGGAGCCCCCCCTTCTCCACGGGGCAATTAGAACCTGTCACAGGCCGAGGCTCTACGGTAAGCATACCCAGCCTCGTGGCTTCGTTCAGCTGCAGGAAAGCTAGCCATCTTAAGCCTCAGTTTCCTGAGCTGCAAAATGTAAACAATAGAACCGTATTGTGCTATGGGAAGCACTGAACGATACCTGGAAACATATAGCTTAGCGCACGGTACAGGACAGGCCCCGGTAAAGGCCGTCTGCATCTGCTCAGTGCCTCTCCATGGGGCCACGGCAAGGCTTGCTGCCCACAAGCAGAATGGAGGGTGCCGAGGTCTCCTGGAGACAAATCCGTTCTGGCCTTAACAGCCAGAAAGCTAACCAGGTCTGAACTGAGGTCCCACAATATCCCCTTTCAGGTGTGGGCTTGGGGCTAAGGGTACAAAACAGAGAGGTCTTTGGAAAGGGCTACAGGGAGCCCCCTTCTCACACACCCAGGTTGTGGGGTGAACCAGGGGAGGGGCCTGGGAAGCTGTAAGGTACCCCAAAGGCAGGGCACCACTAACAGCGATCAAGGCAGGCGTGAGCTTCACAGAGAGACTTCCTAAGTGACAAATTGTGGGCTGGGCCATGCCGGGTGGAAGCAGGCCCATCACTCTGCCAGGCAGAAGACAAAGGCCTGTGCCGCAGCCTCCCGGAGAGCCGGTGGGGAGGCTGTGGCCCCTTCACACCTTATTGCTGGGAAGTGCGTTTGCGATTTGACATATTAAAAACAAGTTCAGGCGAGGCTCCTCTCCAGTGAGTCGGAACCTCCGAGTGACAGGCCTCCCTTCCCAGCTCTGGCCCCTCCCGCCCGCATTGGCTCAGACAGGAACCTTCCAGAAGGAAGGGGCTGGGGAGGCAGGTGCCAGCTACCCCGCTGTGTGTTCCTCAGCTCTCTGCATTGTGGGAAGGGACTGGGCAAGGTGTTTAAATAGTGATGGTAATGATACTGAACCCTTTCTACTCTGGATTCTCATTCATCCTGGGGACCAGCAGGGGACCAGCGCCCCACCCAAACCTCTGTCCAGCTCCCCCTTTGCCTCCTGTCCAGCGCAGCCCTGCCGAGCTCTGCCCACCTCTGTCCAGGCCCAGCCCTGCCCACACCCCTGCCAAATCCCTGCCCAGCCCCTACCCAGCCCTGTCGAGCCCTGTCCAGCTCAGCCCAGCCCTGCCCACACCCTTGCCCAGCCCAAATCCCTCTCCAGCCCAGCCTAGTCCTGCCAAGACCCTGCCCAGCCCTGCCCTGTGCAGCCCAAACCCCCGCCCAGCCTCTACCCAGCCCCTGCCCAGCCCCTACCCAGCTCAGCCGAGCCCTGCCCTGTCCAGTCAGCCCAGCCCTGCCCAAACCCCTGCCCAGCTCTGCCCAGCCCCGGCCCCGCCCCCGTCTAGCCCTGCCCGGCCCCTGCCCATCCCCTGCCCGGCCCCTGAGTGCCGGGAGTGCAGCACCGGCTGGAGCCAGCGTGTGCGCGAGTAGCCAGCAGAGGGCGCACCGCCCGGGCGCCGCCGCCCGCCTCCCGCCGCCCGCCCTGGCCTGACCCAGCCCGGGGTCAGACCCGGACCGGCCTGGGCCGCGGAGAAAGAGCACTGCGCCTGCGCGGCGGCGGGGCCGGGGTGGCTGCACGCGGGCGGCGGAGGCGCGGCCCCGGGCGGGCGGCGGTCGATGCGCAAGTCAAATGCGTTTGTGCCACCTGTTGGCTCCGGGCCCGCACTGCACGCGCCGGGTGGCGGCTGCGCGGCAGCCGTGGCGGGCCGCGGACCCCCGGACTCCCAGGGGCGGTGCCTAGAGGGCGGGTGCGGAGGGGCAGCCTCGCCTGGGAGCGGGACGCGCCTGCACCGCGGGACGGGCCGCGGCGGCCCCAATGAAGAGCCGCCCATAGCGAGACGGGGTTCCGAACGGCGGAGACGGGGTTCCGAACGGCGGAGACACACACGCCTGTGAAGGGGAAACGCCTGGCAGAGGCTGACTTAATTTTAATCTCACGTTGTGAAAAAGCTAACAGATTGATTCGTTTGTGGGATTTTTTCCAAATTCAAGATTTGACTACACTAGGGAGAAAGTTACTATTATAAACAACATGTCTCATTTTTCTACATTTATTTTTATTTTCTTTTCAGTGAGTGCATCTTTTAAAATGCATGTAGACTACAAGATGTATGTTTAGGCCACAGAAGTTGGAAATAAAGACATACATGGCGTTCAGATTTACAAACAATATTTTTGGCCTGGCGCGATGGTTCATGCCTGTAATCCCAGCACTTTGGGAGGCCGAGGTGGGCGGATCACGAGGTCAGGAATTGGAGGCCAGCCTGACCAACATGGTGAAACCCCGTCTCTAGCAAAATACAAAAATTGGCCGAGGCTGAGGCAGGCGAATCGCTTGAACCCCGGAGGCGGAGGTTGCAGTGAGCCAAGACTGCGCCACTACACTCCAGCCTGCAAGACAGAGAGACTCTGACTCAAAAAAAAAGAAAGAAAAGAAAAGAAAAAGAAAAAAGATTTACAAACAGTATTTAAAACCAATTTGACCAGATGTCATACTTTCCACAGATATTTTGTATTTTGGCTTGCCTTAGACAGGGTAGTCGCTTGTGAGTACACAGAATTTGGTCTCATCTGGGCCTCTTGAAGACCTGGAAAGGTGAGTGGGAGAGACGTGACTGTGTTCACACGTCAGTGCATGCATTCCAATCAAAACAGGAAGCTGGGCTCGAGAGAGGATGCAATGAGACAAGTTGGGTATTAACTGCTCCCATATCACACAGCAGTGTCACATATGATCTATGGAACTTGCGGGTTTGGGCATTCATTTCTACAAGAAACAAATACTTTATCATGAAATGTATGCACCACAAAAAACATGAAAAAGGCTCTACTTAGAGCTGTTGACATCCTATTAATAGAAAAGAAAGGCGTATGCTTTTAAACATATAAATACAAAAAAGGAGGCGGAGTTTGACGCTAAAGTGCACCCTTCACCGCCCGGGAAAATCGGCACCCTCATGATCCGCCCTTCTCGTCCGTCTTCCCTCGGTGGGAACCATTTCCTTACCTTGCCATCCGTAAATAAAAGATTTACGTTGCAGAGGGTCATATATGTTATCATGGTCAGCAAATATCCAGTCGGTTCACGCTTATTGGTATACAATTTGTTTACACAATGTTATATGTGTAAGTTAAATATATTTAGCCCTTTCCTTTAATATGAATTCAATTATAACTTACAATAATCTAGCAAGTGAGACTTTCCATAAATGTGAGGAGTGGAGAAAAGCAAGAGGAATTCTGCTGTTTGCGTATATGTGTCTATGAAATGCACATAACGTGCACACGTGTGCATATATATGGTGCACATGTACATGTACATACATATGTGTATATGTATATGTATTATAACTAACGCTGTTATAAGAATATATATATTCTATTAATATGTCTTACACATTTACAAATAATATGTATATAAAATTAAGGTACAAGAAGAGTAGCTGGAGTGTGGGACTGAATGAGACAGAAATGGAAATATTAGTTTTTTTAACAGGACCTCCACATGTTATCCAAATTCAGCGATTTAAGTAGATCCTAAAGATTATATCAGGTTTTAAATATCAAGAATAATAAATAGACATGGCATTTTTAATAGCAACCCCCACGGCACTAACCGATGAAGGGGATAAGGCGTTCTCTAGTCACCCTCATAGAGCAACTCTCATCAGTAGTAGCTACTATTGTTATTGCCTGAAAAGACAGTTTCCTAGAACAGTGTGGGGAGGGCAGATGAAAATTTCATCCTATAGCCTGGAGTTTTTCACATTAGGGGTAGAGACACTTTAAAAACGGCATGTTTCTGGGCAGATGGAAAGCAAGATGACCATGCGAAGTAAGCCGTCCACGGCGCCACGGCTTGGGGGTGTGTTCTGTTTTGTTCTGGTTTTGTAGCCCGATGGATCGCAGCACTGCACCTCACAGGAAGCACCGAGTAAGATTTTCACTTACCCAAAGGCAACCAGAGAAGCTCCTTCTCTACCACAGCCCAAAAACTGTGCAAAGCAAGAGCATTATTCTTTAGGGAAGACTCTACATATTAAATTGTGTAAGAAGATATAATATCATACAGTCACTTTTTCCATTATTAATTCATTGTTTCTTGAAAGTTTCAGGCACAGTAAGTACTGGGCACTGGAAGATGACAGTGACATGCATCCCTGGTGGGAATGAGTACGTGAACTGGTAAGATAGAAAGTGGCTACAGGGACGTGGGTGAAGGGTAGAGAAACAGAAGGCTGGGCGAGATGAAACATCACAAAGAAGATCTTAGAACTTTTTTCAAGAACTTTCAAACATATACATGAATTCCTCAACAAGTGTTCATCAGATGTTTAACATTTACTAAAAATGGTTCTAGGAGCTGAGATCACAACTGTTGTGGGGGAATTACAGGTTGA
Organism: Ateles fusciceps; assembly: GCA_036589455.1. NCBI lineage: Eukaryota > Metazoa > Chordata > Mammalia > Primates > Atelidae > Ateles > Ateles fusciceps. The sequence goes on from JAZHEH010000586.1 coordinate 8,538,307, forward strand.
AACCTTTAAGAAATTAGAATCTGGTGGGGAAACTGACACTATCACCCAGTCACACAAATAAATGTAAAATTCTACCTGTGTGCCTCAGTTACGCAGTAAAATAATTTATAGCACCGGGCAAATCATGGCAGATTTCACCTGCTAGGGGAGGTCAAGGAAACCTTTCCTGAGAAAAGCACCACTGAGCAGAGCTATATAGATAAGTAGGTGATGATGGTGAATTAAAACTGACTACAAATTCCAGTGAGATCGTGGCCTTTTCTCCCTTCGATTGGAAGCTAGTGCTAGGGTCTCACTATAAACAAAAATATGTGGGAGAGGCAGGATGGCACAGCTTCCAAGGCTAGGGGAGAAGAGCCTGCAGCTCTTGCCTTGGTCTGTAGGTTCATCTGCTCCCAGATGCTTCCACTGGGGTTACTCCCTTTCAGAACTCAGCCACCGTGTTGTGAGTCTCCCAAGCCACGTGGAGCCACCTGCAGTGCAGTGCAAGCACTCCATGGGAGAGACTACCTTAGCTCCCAGACAGCAGTCAGCACAAACTCAGCTGTGAATGAGCCCCCTGAATCTCCAGCCCACCAGAGTTTTAAATGAGTGCATCCCAGCCTGCATCTGATTGCAGTCTCCAAAGCAACTCCCACTGAGGGGCACTTGGCCAAGCCCCTCCAGCAATGCTGGCGTACAGAATCTGAGGCCATAATAAATAGCTGTTTGTCTATGTCACCAAATGTTGAAATGATGTGTTACATATACATAGAGAACTCAAACAGAATGTGGTACCTAGAAGTGGAATGCTGGCAAAATCATACCTAAAACCTGCGACACTGATTTTGAGCCCAGAAGCCAGTCACTGAATGCCACCATTGAATATCCTCAATGAAGTGGTTGGAAGGGCTTGAAGGGAAGTGAGAAAAACGCTGTTGGAAGCTGGAGGTAAGAAACCCTTGTTATACAGAGGCAGAAACTTGACAACACTGTGTGTTATAGTGACATGGGAGTACAGCTAACCACCATGACCTCACTGAGGACATTGCTAGGCAGAATATTAATAGCACTGCCTGCCTTCTTCTTGCTGCCTGTAGGAAAATACAGAAGGAGAGAGAGAAACTAAAGACCATCTATTTAGTTTTTGAGTATCGTGTGGATGAAATGGCAAGAGTCAACAATGTTTTTTCCAGTGAGCAAAATGCTTATGAATGAAGGGACGAACTCAGAGCTAAAATCAAATTAAGGTCACTTCCAGTAAAATAGAGCTTCACAGACTTCAGGGCATGGTCATAAGAGCCCTCAATAAGATATCAGAAAGGTTTAGTGTACTGAATCCTGTATACTCTCCATTAAGCAAAATTCCCTCTAAGCATTTTAGGGCATAGCTGATAGATCCCCCTCAGCTAGACGACAGTCCAGCTTCAAAGACCTTCAAGGGCATTGTCCCTGTGGTAGCCTCACAAGAGGTCTAAGGTAGAGAAGGGTTTATCTTGAGAAGATTTATGAATGTGGCTTTTGAGTAACGGAGTGAATTATAAATTGATTTTAAAAAATTCATGTAGTTTTTAAAGGAATTAATATACTTAACTGAAGAATACAAAGATGGTCAAAATGAGAAGAGGCCTTTGGAGTCTCCCAAATGTCTGGGCAGAAAGCAACCCTAGAAGGCTGTCCAGCTGCAACCACAGTCCACTTCTTATAGACAAGGCAGAACCAGGAGCCCAGACAGAAGAGACATGAACCATGGAGACTCATTCCCAAGGAGCAGGACTGGGCCCTCACTGAAGGAGCAAACACCTGAGCCTGGCAGGATTTCAGAAATGCTATGAACCAGTGACTGCTGTTGTCCATCATCATCCCCTTTTTGAATGGATGTGTTCATTCCAGTCTTCCTTACTCAGTGTCACTGTTGTACGTTGGGTGTGAGGGAAGAGATCTGTTTAGATCAGAGACCTGTGGACTAAGATAACTACACTTGAAATGTGGGTTCTAAACTGGGGCCCTGGGGGGGAAATGGAAAAACAGTCAGTGAACAACTAGTCATGGAAGGCTGACATTGAGAGAGATGATCTTGAAAATTAAATTGTAAAACCACACTGGGGGGGGGAAGTGTCATAAAAGAGAAAGTCAGCAAATGGAAGAATTCACTCCCAAGGAAATAGAAATAATAAAGCAATCTAAAGAGAACTTTAAAATTAGTATGTTTAATACCAGAAAGAAAAAAAAAAGGAGGAGGAGAAGGAAGAAAAAGAGTAGAAAATGTAACAGAAAGTTTATAACTTAAAAAGGGCCACCATAAATCAAGGACATCTGGGCTTAAAAAGAACTAGTTTAAAATGCTCAAAGTGAAAACAGAGGTAGCTCACTGGAGAAGCAAATTTGAAATGAGAAAAGAGAGATAATTTGGCATAAGCATCTTAGAAATTTAGAACTTTCTGAATTTTAGAGAGAATTTAGTGTAAGCATTTAGAAATTTTCTGTGAAAGGAAGAAAAACGGGATAGAAAAAAAGGTGCAGGCGCACAGTGGATCTAAGAATCATTCCTTCAACTGCCACTACGGGACAGATGGGAGCGTGATGGGAAAGACACAACTAAACGAGGGTGGGATCCAAAACTAGGTGGACAGAATGGAAGAGACAGCTCCTCTCTGGAAACGGGCAAAGCAGGGGTGGTGCAATTGTCACCTGGTGCTAAGGATGCAACTCCCAGCTGGTGGCCTCTGTAATCTCTGGCAGCTGGAGATGCATGAATGCTGTAGGGAGGACGTTTGAAGAGTGTAAAGCTGGAAATAGCGATTGCTATAAAAGGAGCCAGGAATCATGAGGACAGGGTGGCTGGGAACAAAGGGTCAGCATCAGCATTTTGGGAAATATACATGACACATGAAATTCAAGATGTTAACTAAAGGGACTAGATACTACTTCTTTTTAAATGTAAACATAAGAATTGTTAAATGTTTACTGGTTACCTTGCTTTCAGTGCCTGGTAATGCTGTATCAAAACAAATTGTAGGACAATCATTTTGCTTTCAGACAGCAAGGATAAAAGACACAAACGACCCGAAGCATGTTTGTGACGATCCTCTTTAGAAATCAATAATGCCATTCATTTTGCTTTCCCTAATGAAAGAGCAGCAAACCACAAAGATAAGAGGAACAAAGGAGATGTGACCCTCACGGGGGAGGCATCTGGAAACAAAACTGCAAGGTGTCGTTATGTTCACTCACAGGCCTTCTCTCATTTGGGAAATTGTACAATAACACAGGAAGAAGGCAAGTGCTGGAGACAGAGGGTCCCACCTGTCAATGATTACAAGCACAAACAACACGGGCCCAACCTTCACCTCTTTCAGAAAAGGGGCTGCATCTCAGCGGTGAGGCGGCTCTCCCAGGGCCACAAGCTGCCACCTGCAGAGCAAGGCTCCTGTCCTGATGCTGCGGGCTCAGGCTGTGTCTCCCCTGGCTCTACACACTGCCCGCCAGGCTTCTCCAGGGCTGGAACACAAGCGCTGAGGCTCGTCACCCCAAATCCAGCCCCACAAGAAGAGAGATTCACAGATACCACCGCCACAGACCCAAACACCAGTGAGCTGGCAGCCCTGGCCTGTGCTGGTAGCTGCATGGCCTGTGTGCTGCCTGAGGTGCTAACTGCTACCAGACCGCTTATCAATGCTGCAATGGTGTTCTGAAGACACATGAGTGGGATTTTTCCCCAAAACCTTTCTTGTACTTTTCTTCACCTGTTGATGATATTTTATCCCATCCTTCAAGACAAGGTATAGAGTTAAGCTAAGACAGGCTGGCTAAATCTGCTGTGGCATCTTGGACAGGATCTTGAAACAGAAGAAGGACAGTAAGTAAATAAGAAAATCTGAATAAAGTATAGACCTGAGTTGTTAATAATGTGTCACTATTCATTCACTGAGTATAATAGGTGTATTGTTCTGACAGAAAGTAGGCCACTGTACTGCTACCATAAGTTTTTCTATAAATCTAGAGTGTTTTAAAGAGTAGTTTATTTTATAAACAATAATAGCCAATTATGGACCTATACACAAAAAGACAGCTTGGAAGTAGAGATGGGAGAGGTGACTCTTTCCTGGGACAGTTATCAGACAAAACTTACCTGAATTGTTGGTTATATTCCTGTCTTCGAACAACAACAAAAAAATCATTTTTTAGGTATCTAGTCTAAGAAATGTTTAGAAGTCCTGAAAAGTTTTAGGACAAAGGTGCTATTGAAACAAAATTTATAGTAGTAAAAAAAAATGCAAAAAGTAGGAGATTGTGATTGATCCTTAAGAGGAAACACAATGCTACGAATCAGGCATAAGACGAATCTGAATAACAGAGAAACACATTGACCGTATGTGCTCACAGTACCTCAAGGAAATGCATCAGCATAGTGGCAGGAGTTACCTCTGGACAGTGAGGACAGTAAGGTAGGTTTTAAATTTCATCTTTGTTTCCAAATGTTTTATATTGTGGAGATATTACTTCTGAAATAACGGAAACATACACATATGGGAAAAGAATTCATTTGAAAATGAAAACATTAACACTTGTTTTTCTATCTTTAAATATTAAAAATAATGGCAAAATGACGTTGATTTTCAACAATTTTTAAAATTCAGATGCAAATCAATAAGAAGACTAATATTTTTATATACACTTCTGTTTTAAAATAGTTTTTCCTGTAACTCTATGCGACGATAGAAAGAGGGCCAAGGCTTGATTGCTGAATAATCTCAATGGAAACAACCCTTCTGGTGCAAACTAGAGACTTCGGATTTTACCCTGATGAGATGAACAATTGATTCAGCTCCCTTAGTTCTCCACCCGTGGATCTAGAGAATGTACTTGTGCATAACTTTGAATGCAACAATAAATTATGCATCCAGCACGCAGGATTAAGTGACAGGAGTGTGTCACCTGTTGGCAGAGCCAGCAGTCACAGAGCACACAGTAGCAGCTCTTTTGAGCAGGAATAGTCTCAGGAACACTGAGGTCATCCTGTGTCTAATACACGCGATGGGATTTTCGCCTGTGCCTTGAGGCTGCCAGAGATGAATGATCAGAACTTCAGCTTGATGACTTGTTTCCAGGGCAACGCTTCTAGTAATGCCACATTCTCTGAGAAATGAGAGTGATAACTGAAGAGTTCCGAGACACCAACAGAACCGTGCATACTCTGTGTCTTGGCTTTTTAAAACACTGCACTACATTTCCAGAAGAAGTCTTGAATAAAATTGGACTCCCTAGAGGAATATTGTCAAAAAGTTATAAAATGCTTCTAAGTAAACAATAATGCATCAGTGTTTCTCTCCAACTGTCTGCTCCATGGCAATATTAACCAAAAAATACTAACACATACTTTTTAACTCAATTTCTATTCTAAGTTAATGGGTTTCCTAGAATGGTGTAGGAAGACACTTGATAAATTTCATTCTAAAACAATAAATAAACTGGACAAAATTGTCAAATACAATATTGCAGAAGTCTGGAAATCAAATAGAAGCATTCTAATAATTGGGAAGCATGTATCTATCACACACCAAAAAAAAAAAAAAAAAAAAAATCTACTAAATGTCAGGTAAAAGCATTGTAGACTGGTGTTTTTATAGAAGCTGTTTTCGCTCTGCCCACCCCAGATTCAGCCATGTGGTGGTTCTCCCCAGGCTGGGCAGGCAGTGCAAACTGGCAGCTTTGCTGCCAGGCTAATTTGGTGTGATGTGGGGTGTGGTGTTTACTATAATAACTATTACTATGGCAAAAAAGAAAAAAATACCCAAAGGCAAACATTGCAGCAAGTTATGTTAACTGACTGGTTTTAAAATGCATTACCCAACCCACACACAGATTTATTGGCAAAAGGCAGAAGCTTTATTAGCTCAAGATGTTTTAGCACAACCATTGGTCAAACATGGTATGACTAAACTATGCTGACCAAAAGTGGTCCTGCAAAACCAGGCTTAAATATAAACGCAAGAATAAAAAGGGCGTGGGGGACACTGAACAGAGACAGTGATCATTTACTGCAGGAGAAAAGGAATTCACGAAATTAGCCCAGGCAAGTCATTAAACACGCAATCAGCAAAACCTGCAACCACAACCCCACAGGGAGAGGGAGTTGTGATCTACAGTTGCTACAATATGTGACCTAAAATGTCAAGATTTAAAGAAACATCACAAGACGTGCAATGAAACAGGACAGTGTGATTCTCATGTGAGTAAAAACAGTCAATAGAAACTCTCTGAGAAGACCCAGTGTTGAACCTAGCAGACAAAAACCTCAAAAAAACTATTATCAATATGTTCAAAGAATCGAGAAAAGCATGTTTAAAGAATTTTTTAAATATAGTGATAATGACTTATCAACCTGAGAATATCAACAAAGAAATAGAAATTATTTTTTTAATTCAGTGGAAATTTTGCAGTTAATAAGCACAATAACCAAAATGGAAAATCAACAAGGTCTGGACTGACCAAATAAGGAATCAGAACTTGAAGACGGACGGAAAGAAAGTATTTAATTTGGAAAAGCAAAAGAGAGAAAGACGAAATAAAAATAAACAGAGCCTTAGAGACCCATTGAATACCAGGAAGTATCAAATTTCTGTTTAATGGGAATATCAGAAAAGCTAGAGCTATATGGCAGAAGGATATTCAAAAGAATAACTGAAAACTTCCAACTTCGATGAAGAATTTGCACACTCGAGAAGCTTAACAAATCCTAAAGAGAAACAGAAAGAGACACATAGTTAGACACGTTCTAGTCAAATTGTTGAAAAACAAATAACATGAGAAAATCTTGGAGGCGACCAAAGAAACAAGAGAAGCACTCACCACATGTATTAGGCCATTCTTGAATGGCTATAAAGACATGACTGACTGAGACCTGGTCATTTATAAAGAGGAGGTTTAATTGGCCACAATTCTGCAGGCTGTACAGGAAGCATGGTGCTGGCATCTGCTTACCTTCCGGGGGAGGCCTCAGGAAGCTTCCAATCATGGCAGAAGGCAAAGGGGGAGCAGGTGGGTCACAGAGCGAAAGCAGGAGCAAGTGAGAGAGAGTGGAGGGGAGCTGCCACACTCCTTCAAATGACCAGATCTCGTGAAAACTCACTCACTACTGCAAACTCAGCACCAAGCCATGAGGGATCCGCCCTCATGACCCAAACACTTCCCATCAGGCCCCATTTCCAACATTAGGGATTACAAGTTAACATGAGATTTGGGCAGAGACAGATATCCAAACCCTATCACCATATATAAGGAAACCGTAACGAGATTAATAGCGGACATCTCATAACAAAGAATGTATACAAGAAGATATTAGGATGACATACTAAAAGTTCCAAAAGAAAGAAAGAAAACTATCAGTAAAGAATTCTGTAGTCAGCAAAAATATCTTTCAAAGGTGACAGCAAGCATTTAAAAAAAGACTTTTCCCGATAAACAAATATTGAGATAATTTACTGATAGCATACCTACCCCACAAGAAATACTAAGGAAAATCCTTCAGATAGAAAGAGAACACCACCTAATGGTAACCCAAATGCCCATGAAGAAACAATGAGCAGTGTTAAAGTTCCTATGCAGGTAAACGCAAAGACAGTATAAACGTATTTTTGCATTGTTCTTTGAAGTTACTTAAAATGAAATATAAATGCTTATATACACAGGTAATAATGTAATATTCATGACAACGACAGCACAAAGGAGGGAAACGATGAAGCTGTATTGGAGCAAAGTGTTTCTGTTTTGCCAGAACTAAGTTAGTACTAACATAAAACAGACTGGGATAAGTAAATGTGTATATTATAATTCCTAGAACAATATTTCCCAACAGAATAACATTTAAAAAGGAATGAAATGGTACATTAGAAAATTGCTACTGAACATAAAAGAAAGTAGTAAATGGCCAGGTGCGGTGGCTTATGCCTGTATTCCCAGCACTTTGGGAGGACAAGTCGGGCAGATCATAAGGTCAGGACTTCGAGACCAGTGTGACCAACATGGTAAAACCCAGTCTACTAAAAATACAAAAATTAGCTGGGGTGGTGGCACATGCCTGTAATCCCAGCTATTCCTGAGGCTGAAGCAGGAGAATCATTTGAACCTGGGAGGCAGAGGTTGCAGTGAGCTCAGACTATACCACTGCATCCAGCTTGGGAGACAGACGGAGACTCCATCTCGGAAAACAAATAAAAAAACAAACAAAAAAACAGAAGAAAGTAGTAAAGAAAGAATGGGCAGACAAAAAAAAAATAACGAAAACTAGCAACAAGATGGTAGAAATAAATTCAGCCATCTTATGGTGGAAATAAATTCAGCCATTACTTTTATTAATAAATTCACTATAAATAGATTAAAAACTCCAATCCAAAATTAAAGATGGTTTAAATGAATTAAAAACAAAACAAGAAAAAAAAACCAAGATCAAATGTTACGCTTTCTATAAGAAACACACTTTATTTCCAAAGACAAAAAAGTGTTTAAAAGCAAATGATGAAAAAACATATACCATGCAAGCAGTAACCGTGCGAGACCTACACTAGCCATCCTGAGATCAGACAAAATAAATTTCAAGACTAAACGTATTACTAAAAATGAAGAAGGACTTTTATAATTACGAAAAAGTCAATTTACCAGCAAAATAATTATAAATATATATACACCTAATAACAGAGTGTCAAAGTACATGAAAACAATGAAGAAAAACTGATGAAACTGGAGAGAGAAACAGACAATTGCACAATGATAGTTGGGCACTTTAATATCCGACTCTGAATAACTGATGGAAAACTAGATGAAAAAGTAGCCAGGATACAGAAAACTAAGCAACACTATTAGCCAGCTTGACCCAACTAATATCTAGGGGCCATTCACCACAACAGTAGAATATATTATCTTTTCAAGTGCATGTAGACTGTCCTTCGATATAACCATGTGCAAAGCCACAAACAACTCACCAGTTAAGTCATCAGTCAACTTAGAAGACATCAATGCAGTGGATTATATTTGTGACAACAGTCTAAGGATTTAAAAACTAAAATGAAACCAGAAAAAAAAATAAATAAACCAGAAAAATCTCAAGTTGCCAGCTTTTAATTCCTCAGATTTGTTCTATTCATTTAAAATGAATAAATTCAAAACAGAAAAAAAGTTTTTGAATGTTAGAAAAGGTACTATTAACAACTGAATTGTCAATTCAACCATGATTTCTGATTAATCCACTTTATGCCAAAATGCATTACAGCTTATGATGAAATAGAGAGCAAATGTAAATTAAGATTATGGTCAACTGTTTCAACAATTAAAGGCTGCCTTTTAGTGCCAGTAAGCAAGAAAAAGCAAGAAGGGAAGGAAACAACACAAGACACTTTCACAATATTCTTTCTGTAAATATTAAATGGCTGGACAATGTTGAACTTGCTACCCAGGGGGGGTGCCATTAGGCTCTGCCACATGTTTAAAAGATTATTAGTTTTCAAATAACATGTTAATACCAACAACAACAAAAACAAACCACTGTTCCAGATTTGTGTTTCCAGTGTTGTTTTTAGCACACTGATGGCTTCCTGTGGAGTCAGCACTGCTGTAAAAAGCCATCTCCTCCTGGTTAAGGGAAGCATTGCCCTTCAGCAAGCCTTTAAGCCTTGCCTAATGTGTAGCTAGCTCTAAGATGACACAGCCTCAGATGAACTGACAGGTGTCCAGATAATCCCAAATTGTTTTCCTAATATTTAAATTCCCAACAGAAGACAAACAAAACCTACTAGTAAAAAGGTGATTGCAAAACCAAGTCAAAAGCATCCTTTGTAAAACTCCCCCTGGATCCCGCTGTGCTCTATGAGCTCATTATCAGGAAGGCACAAGCATCTTCTGAAGTGCTCTCTGTTTTTGCCTCTGCTCCTATCCACATCCACAATGACTCTCACCCACCTTTTCCCAGAGCACCAATTTATCAAGCTCAGACTCCAGCTTGATGAGCGCACCCACCTGTCGTAAACATCGATAGCTATCACCACATATCCAACTCCCCCTCGCTGATTACACCATTGATTCCCAGGCGTTGCAAAGCCTGAATTGGTGGACATCTGCTCTAGGACACCTTTACCGGGAGACTTAAGGTTTAACTTAAAGTACAGTTTAACTTAGAGTCATGTCTGGATCCCTTATTTTTCATGAAACATGCTTATAAAGAAGTCTGTGAAGGTTGGAATAATTCACAAATGTCATGTTTTTAAAGATTTATATGCAGTTTTTTATGATTGCATGTGTAGTCTCTCTGTCTAGTGTTCTGTTGCTGAAATCTTACATCGATTAGGAGGACTGTCTAGTTAAAGGCATAGTGTTATGAGCCTTTCTTTAATAAAAAGTTATTTTGAAAAGTAGACAATTACACTTTGAAAGATACTGTATTTGCTTAATTTGAGGTAGATAATCTAACCAAAATTGGTATGTTTTATCTTCATGTTTCAGTATAATTGCATAGAAGAAAAAAAGAAAATCAAGGTTAAAGTCCAGATTGTGTGATTATACAATTATTAATCCAATCCCATTTTAAATTTCTATATATTTTCAGAAGTTCTACAGAAATTACTGGGATAATCTGTTAAGAGCTAGGTTATTTTAATGTATATTTAAGCAGTTTTCTGCATAGTGGCCTTAAAATAACTAGCAATTTCATTGTTTTATAGCATTCATTAAATTATTTAACTTTTCTCAGTTTGTTTTCTCATTTTATAAAATCAAATGAATCTGCCTAAAACATAGTGTGTCTTACAAAGTCTGATGCATTTTTTGAAATTCCAAATCTATATGTAATTAAAATAAATGTAAATGGATCAAATTCAGCCACTTGAAGACTCAGCAATGTCTTGTTTACAACAGGTACATATAAAATATAAAATTGCAGAAAGATAAAAAGCAAAAAATAGCAAAGTTTTATCAAGCAAATACTAACAAAAAAAATTAGTGTAGCTATATTTTTATCAGGCAAAATATAATTTAAACCAAAAGCCACTATGAAGGACAAAGAGTGATAAGACATAATGATGAAGATAGCAATCAATCAAGAAAATACAATAGTCATAACCTTATATGTACCTAATAACATAGTCCCAAAATAAAGAAAACAAAAAAATTAATAGATTTTAAAGAGAAAGAAGTCTACAGTTCTACTGGGAGATTTAAATATGCACCCTTAATGTCATATTTCAAACAGACAAGACTATATCGTCTCTCACAAAAACAGCTTCAAAGAGGAAAACACTATAAATGTAAAGTACTATTATTACCATTAATAATGGCATGTAAGAGGTGAAACATTAATTACCCTCTTAGAAATAACAGTCCAGGTTTCATGTTGATATATTCCAATGAAGTGGATTCCACTTGTTTTCTGTGACATTTGTAATATCCAGGATGGTTTTGATGGCTTATTTTAGGTGAGTGGTTCTCTTAAATCACTACCACAGCAGAGGTGTCTCCGGCTTACCTGGAAACAGGTAAAACTGAGGCAGCTGCAAATGCCAGCTGCTCTCAGTCAGACTCACTTTTCTATGCATTTACAAATTTGGAAGCTGCTCAAGCAAACATTTTTGGTTCATTTAAAAATATATACATAACTTGTTTCTCACTATCAAGGAATGTTTGTTTCTGGCCAATGTCTGCATCTGTCCTTGTAGTGTATGTATAACGTCTCTACCCTGGCGGGATCCAGGTGAGACTGAGGAACTTCCTCTCCTAGGGAGATAAAGGTGTAGATGGCATTCAGATCAGGACACTTGCTGAAGGGGACAAAGTACAAATCTTCAGGAGACTCTAAGATTCTGAGGGGCCTGGACTAGATATCAGTTTGTCTGAAAACTGAGAAAAATACAGATTTGCTTCTTTTGGGAAACAGCAAGGATTTGCTAAAGGTCGGGGAGCAAAGGACCATTTGGATTCAAAGAGGTGGGAGGAGGGAGGCTGCAATCTGACTGCAGACACACAGCACAGCTGCTATGCAGGACAAGCATCTGAAAAAGACACGGAGGAGGGGAGGCTGCAATCTGACTGCAGACACACAGCACAGCTGCTATGCAGGACAAGCATCTGAAAAAGACACGGAGGAAGGAGGCTGCAATCTGACTGCAGACACGCAGCACAGCTGCTATGCAGGACAAGCATCTGAAAAAGACATGGAGGAGGGAGGCTGCAATCTGACTGCAGACACACAGCACAGCTGCTATGCAGGACAAGCATCTGAAAAAGACATGGAGGAGGGAGGCTGCAATCTGACTGCAGACACACAGCACAGCTGCTATGCAGGACAAGCATCTGAAAAAGACACGGAGGAAGGAGGCTGCAATCTGACTGCAGACACACAGCACAGCAGCTATGCAGGACAAGCATCTGAAAAAGACACACAGTGAGGGCCACAAAATCACACTACCTGTCTTCATCAATATTACCATAGCAACAAGGCCCAGATTCAGCAGACCCATAGTAATGGGGGCATCAGCTCAACCACCGCCTCCATGGTCCCACAGCAACGGGGCCACCGCCTCCACAGTCCCACAGCAACGGGGCCACCACCTCCCACGGTCCCACAGCAACGGAACCACCACCTCCACGGTCCCACAGCAATGGGGCCACCGCCTCCACGGTCCCACAGCAACGGGGTCACCGCCTCCACGGTCCCACAGCAATGCAGCTGGCACCTCCACAGTCCCACAGCAATGACATCCGTGCCTCAACAGCCCCACAGTAGGAGCCAGGGCATCAACATTTCCTCAGCTATGGAGCCAGCAGCAGTCATTGCCTTTCCAAGTACTGATGCTTAGTACACCTGGCCAAAGTCAGGTCGGTTAACCCCTCGATTAACCTGTCGTGCTCACGGCAACAAAATACGCTGACAGGTGTGCACAGCCACCCCACGGCAGGAGGTGAGACGCTCCAAGGAGACGGACTGGCATTTCCTGAAGGTGGACATTATCTAGCATTTCCTGAAGGTGGGATTAAATGAAGAAGGTGTCAGGAATATCCCAAGGGAGCCAGGTCGGGAGGGTTTCCGGAGATGCTGAGGTTCAGCAGCACTGGGGTGGGTTTGGGCTCTGTCTTCTGCTGAAGCGTATGACTCCACACCTGTGTCAGAGGGGGAGAAGGCTGAGGATGCCTCAGGACAGGAGGGCCCACAGGCACCCATCGAGATGAAGGTGTTGGTCCTTCTTCATCAAGGCAGCAGCCGGAGGTGCACTCTGCAGGGAGCCCCCTTTCAGCCAAGCTGCCTGGTCCTGTTGCATCCTCACAGACCCATAAGAGGAGCGACACCCCTCAGCAAAAGAGGCTGCGTGGATTGCATGCCCACATTTCAGACACAGGAGGTGCCCGGCAAGCCAACCCGATACAGCTGCTGCCTCCAGATTCAGGGGTGCTAGTTTGGAGGACCAGCCACCAGCAAGGAGGGCCTAGGGAGAGCCATGGTGGGCTCGGTGCCTGCCTGGTTGAGGTGCCGCCCTGCAGGCTGTGTGGTGATAGTGACCAGATGTGGGGACGTGGGCTTGGAGCCATGGCAGAGGTCAGCCCTGCTATGAGGATGTGGGGCCCTCAGGGCATCCTCACAGAGCCCAGAGGTCCACACAGACTCAGGAGCATCCAAGGAAGAGTCAAGGGCAGGAACCCCAGAAATGCCAACCCTTCGGGGGCAGTAGAAGAGCAGGCACAAGTGAAGGACCCTGGAGGGGTGGGAGCAGCCCCCAGAGAAGCAGGTGCTGCAGGGAGCTTGAGGCAGAGAGCAGCCAGCTTGCTAAGACGCAGAAACACGGGCAGAGCCATGTGGGCACAGAGGCCAGGAGGCCACCAGGTTCCAGAGGAGACAGTTGTTGGGGCTTCAGTAACTGAGGGGTGGGAGAAGGCAGAGGGCAGAAGGCACCTGGGAGGTGGAGGCCAAGAGCTTCGTTTTTACAGCTGTGCATAAAAGAGGCTGGAAAGATGCTCAGCAGAGGGTTGCCAGCACACAAGGTCGGGTAGATATTTGTTGTACTTCTCTGTATTTTGAAAAAAATTTTAGGGGGTACACTTAAGTTTAGAATCAATAAAATAATGCTGTTTATTATTTAAGTGCACATGGCGTTAGCTTTGAACAAGCAGAAGGAAGTGGAGAACATGTGTTCAGGTGGGTGCCGAGCGCAGCTTCGGATCTGGAGGGAGCTTCTGAGGTGCAGGTGCCCCGCAGACGGTTCAGCTCCCCATCTTCAAGGGCCTGAGGCCACACGGCCTCTCTGCACAGCAGGCATGAATCTGCCTATCTCTCTGTCAACCACCAGATAAGTGCATTGTCTGACATTTCTAGTGGCTGACTGACTCATGAAAAAAAGTTTTTTGGTTTTTTTTTTGTAAATCCAAGCACCTTTACAAAGCAGAAATTCTGTAAATTGTTTTCATGATTGCTTACACTGGAGAAAGTTGTACAAAAATCATCTGCCAGGAAGCAGCAGGCTCCCCCAGTGACCTGCCACCAGGCCGAGGCTCACACAGGGACTGATTCCTGAGGCACCGAGAGCAGTCAAGCATTTGTCTGTCCTTATTCTTTTTTAAGATCGCATATTCAAAGGACTTTCGGGATATGTTGCTGATTGCCAATGTATGCTTTGGTACTATTTTTGCAATATGTTTTAGTCTGTTCTCAGGCTGCTAATAAAAACATACCCGAGACTGGGTAATTTATAAAGGGAAGAGGTTTAATGGCCTCACAGTTCCGCATGGCTGGGGACACTCACAATCATGGCGGAAGGTGAAAGGGGAGCAAACGCACATCTTATATGGCAGCAGGCAAGAGAGTGTGTGCAGGGGACCTGCCCTTTATAAAACCATCAGATCTCATGAGACTTTCACTATCACGAGAACAGCATAGGAAAGACCCACCCGACGATTCAATTACTTCCCACTGGGTCCCTCCCACAGCACGTGGGGATTATGGGAGCTACAATTCAAGATGAGATTTCGGTGGGGGACACAGCCAAACCAGATCAATGTGTATACCATGAACATGGACACAAGGTTTATCATGAAAGCAACCTAGAGAAAACCAAACTTGTTTGTTACGAAATACGGCAAGCCAGGATAAAGTGCATAGAAAGCATCTCCTTGAATTGTTACCAAGTGGTTGTCTAATCTTGAGGGGGATGCTTGCAGGGACTGCCACAGCCACTCAAAACCTGAGGTGCCATGCCCAGCTGCTCCCACCTCTCCCCCACGCTGCACTCTCCCTCCTGTGTGAGGCTGACAGCAACCACACGAGGGGCTGACAGGGGCTCCTAGTCTGTGCTCAGTGTGTGCTGTGTGCAGCCTGGGGAAGCAGGGAACTACCTGGGCCACAGAAGGACAGGCCGCAGCATCAGAGGGCCCATTGCTGCTGCTCTGAGCCAGAGAGGCGTCTGCAGGTGGAGGCCCCTGCTGACCCATGAAAATGCCCAGGCGGCCCCACGCTCTCCCCCAAGTCCCCAGGTCTCTGCCTGCATGTTCCAAACAGTTTGCTGATGCAGTTGGGCATGCAGACTGGGGACTCATGTGTCATGCCAGGTACCATGGTTTGTCCAGCAGGATGGTCATCCTAACCCGTGCAGAGCCTCGGTGAAGGGGTGGGCCCTGCTTGGGGGCAGGCAGGAGACTTGGGTGGGAGTGCTTTGGGAGATTGTCTGCGTGTGTGTCTAACCCCACCCCAGAGACGATGCCTGAGGACCATGGCCCTGAAATCGACGTGAAATCGGCTGACTCTGTCCCCGCCCGACCCAAGCACAGGGCACGAGGCAGAGCCCACACTTTGGTTCTAGTTCCAGCCCTGCTCAGTCCCCAGAGTCCAAAGCCCCAGACGGATCAATGTAGCCCTAGGCCTCTCTCCTCTTTTCTGCTGACCTCCAGAGATGCAGTTGGAAGCCAGAGATGGGCAGAGTGGCCAGCGTCCTGCAGTGCAGCTGTGAAATTCCACCGCCCAGTGAGGCCAGTCATCAGTCCTCAGGCCAACCTCACCAATGGTCTCCATGCACTCACACTTCTCTTCTTGGCTTCTTTCCAAATTTGGTTATAAATTTTTGTATTACTCCTTCACCCCAAAAAACATTCCTAGGCCTGATTTCCATGGCACCTGCCACCACAGAAAACACAGAATTCTGTTTGTCTATCCAAACACATGCAGAGTTTGATTTGCATCAGAGGAGGAATATCTCTGCTACCCGTCCAGCATGGCATTTAAGGAAGGACAGGAGACAGCACACAGTGTGGACCCCAGTCCCGGAGTCTGCTCTGAGAGCAACTCCATTCTTTGTTGGAGAAGGATGAACAGCAACGGAGCTGAGAGACTGAGGCCCTGGCAAACACGCAGCGTGTCAGATGACTGATGGGTGTCAGGTAGAGGTCTTGTATTTCAAAGTGATGTCTAGGCAATATTCAGAAAGCAAAACCTACTCAAGAAGAATTACCTTTTGATGTTTCGTAATCATTTCTACAGGGATTGAAATCACCTTGTCCAAGCACTGTTACCCAAGGATCCCTCTGGACTGCTTGCAGTTCCACGGATTTGGGACAATATGCCTCCAAATTCACCAGGAGAGGTTTTCTTTGTTGTCGGGAAAACTCGTAAGAATTTCACATCTCCTAAGCATCACTCAGGAGATTTGGAGAAGTTGGCTACCTGTGAAGGAGCCAATTACAAAGTACAAAAACCTGCAGTGTGTGCTCTGGAAGGGCAGGGGGCAGCGGAGATGCCATCTTTGCATTTCAGGTCTCCATGAGGAAGTTGGGACAAGATCTTCAACGTGCCCATTACACAGGTTAAAAAAAAAAAAAAACAGAGGCACAAAAAAACTTAAGTGAATGCGTCCAAGTCAGAAACCATTGGAGCTGGAATTCAAATTTGCCATATGTATCAGTCTGTCTACACTGCTATAGACATACCCGAACCTGGGTAATTTATAAAGGAAAGAAGTTTAAATGCCTCACAGTTCAGCGTGGCTGGGGAGCCCTCAGGAAACTTACGATCATGGCAGAAGGCAAAGGGGAAGCAAGGCACCTTCTTCACGAGGCAGCAGGAAGGAGAAGTGTCGAACAAAGGGGGAATAACCCCTTACAAAACCATCAGATCTTGCGAGAACTCCCTATCACAAGAATAGCACAGGGAAATCCACCCACCATGATCCAATCACCTCCTCCTGGTCTCTCCCTTGACTTGTCAGGATTATGGAGATTATAATTCAAGGTGAGATTTGGGCGGGGACACAAAGCTG
The DNA here is from genome assembly GCA_036589455.1 of Ateles fusciceps. Classification (NCBI taxonomy): domain Eukaryota; kingdom Metazoa; phylum Chordata; class Mammalia; order Primates; family Atelidae; genus Ateles; species Ateles fusciceps. The sequence continues at coordinate 8,555,565 of JAZHEH010000586.1, forward strand.
AAGCACGTCACCATATAATCGCAATCACCTTTTCAAGATCCCTAACCTGGGTCTGGTACTGGAGCTTTCATCGCCCCTGAACCGTGACCTCCTGAACCTCCTTGTGCAGGACACTCACTGTCTGTACAGGTTTGAGCAGGTGACGTCGGAAGGGAGTAGCAGCAGCAACGTTGGACAACTCGAAGTATGGGCATGAGCAAGAAGCTCTCCATCATCTACACAAACTAACCCGGCCTCAGGACCGCCCAGCTGGACCCCGGCTGCTGCTTCACTGAGGGATGTCTTTAAGGGCATCTGGGAAGAAAAAGATTGGTGCTTAAGGTCATCTTCTAAAATTATGTTTTTATACACTTCATGTCTTTGACCTTAACTTACCTCTACCTTTCTGGCTATAATATACTTCTCTTAACACTGTTTGTTGCCCAGTATTATTTCATGGTCATGTCCTGCAATATTATTGGGCTCTTCTACTATTAATATAAGTTCTGGTTGAGTTCACAGGAGCTCAGAGTTTGCTATCTATTTTCATGCCATATATTTTGCTGTTTTTAATACCATTTAACATATATAACATCAAAGCAAACATACTACAGACATAATTGCTATTTTCACAGACCCTGCTTTAATTAATTTTTGTATGAGCTTTGAGGTTCTCAGAAAAGAAATCTCCCACGTATGAAATTCTGCATATTTGGTTATTTCACCATCAGACACTTCTGCTAGTGCCTTCCTCCTGGGCACTGTCAGCGGCTCCCCCGATGCCCTGGAACCCACAGCAGGGCTGGGGCCAGACAGACGTTGGCTTCACAGAAGCGTGAGGACAGGTGTCTCTCCTGAGGTGCAGTGAACAGTGAGCGGGCGGCTCCCGCGTGCAGCACTCAGAGCTTATTCCCCGGACTCTCAGGCAGCCACACACCCAGAAAACCCTTGGGAGACCTCATTACATGGGAAGGGCATATATTTAGAAGCTGAGATTTTTTTTATTTTCATAAAAGATGAATATTGTCCAGTCATTAACATTTTACAAAACTGAGAATAAAAAATAATCCTGCAATCTTAGCCAGATATAAGCACTGACAACTTGTATTTCCACCTGGGTTTGTTGTTGTTAACTCTTTTCTACATATCAGCCTCTCATAGCAATCAAAGAAGATCATCTCTACTTTACAGAAGGAGAAACCGAGGCACTGGCAGGTGGGGTAACTGGCCAGAGCCCTCTTGAGTCGGTGGCAGCCCTGGCTGTGGGCTCCCCTGCAGATGGAGCGGTGGTCTCGGCTGCAGGATCTGAATTCTCTCTGGGACTCGCACACACGCACCGAGGCTGCCCCAGTCGGGATAGACCAAGGGACTGCATGTGAGTGGACGACGCTAACAGTCACCCACTAATTCACCACTCACTGAGCCACAGTGCTGATGCGCTTCCAGATCCAGGCCTTCGTGGGTTAATTTCATGTTGAAAACGTTCCCCATGCAGGAAAAATGGTGCAAATGTGTCTCTTGTCCTTCACATGCTCCAGAACTGATTGGCCATTGATTTAATCGGGTCCAGGTCTGCTCTGCTGGAGGTCACTGTATTGAAATAACTTTCATGTCTGGAATTACTTTCTCAGGAAAGACTCCAGAATCAGCTGACAGCGCTCCCTGGGGCATCCACCCAATGGCCTGTCCGGGAACTTCTACAGTGAAACCCTCTTACGGAAGAAGGAGTCTCCCTTTCACCCAACTCCATGAAACTTTGAGTATGACTGCTTGCCTCGTTTCACTGGAAAACAATCGCTGTATTTGCATTTCTGACTCTGCTGAAGCATTTGAGTATGTCGTTAGTGTCTGCTTTCTCTGTCTCTCGTGTGTGAGGACTGCTGGCTCTGCTGTTAGGATCTCCGTCTCCCTTCTTGATTCAAACACTTCCAGCATATTCAAACTTCATCTCCCAAATTCGCTGCACACATTTTTGCTCTTGGCATTTGTCTCTGCTAAGAAAAGTCCGGCATTTTTTTCTTGCTATCAGAATAATGCAGATACATTGTGAAACTTGGAGAAACGAAGATAAACTGAAAGTACACGTAAATATCCACAACCTGTGCCACAGTCCAGAACACGGTGGCGAGCGCTGCCGGGCGCCTCTGCAGTCATTTCTCTGTGAAAGAGCACATATTTTCTTTTTCAAAAATGGAATCGTACAGTACATGCTGTTTGCAATTCGCTTCTTTTTTTTAATTTACTGCAGCACAAGCGCTTTCCTGTGCCACCAAGCCTGATTCTCAGGGCATTACTTTTTAATGGATGAATACAGTCTATTGTGAAAGTAACAGTGTCTGTCCTGGTTTTCTAGGACTGCACCACACACTGAGCTGCTTTAAACCACAGAAATTCATTCTGGAAGTCCCACCTGAAGGTGTCCGTGAGGTCCTGTGCCCTCTGAAATCCTGGCTAACACATTCCTTGCCTGCCCTGGTATCCGGAGGTCACAGCCACCCCGGGTGTGCCGAGGGTCGTAGACTCGCCACTTCTGTCTCTGCCCCATCATCACCGGCTGTCCTCTGCGTGTCTGTCTCAGCATCATTTTGCAGGAAGCCCTCCATCATGCACGCGAATTAACCAGTCCTGAGGACTGCCCAGCTACACTCGGCTTCACTCATTCATGTGTTTAAGGTCATCTGGGAAGAAAAAGATCGGCTCCTAAGATCACTTTCTACATAACCTAAAATTAGTCTTTTTTTACATACGTCATGTCTCTGACCCTCACTTACCTCTGTGCTCCTGGCTGTAATACCCTTCTCTCACCACTGCTTGCTGGGCCATCCTGCTCCAGTGGGACCTCGTCTTAGCAAATCACATCTGTAAGACCCTATTTCTAAATGAGGTCCCATTCTGAAGTACTGGGGATTTGAACTTCAACCCATCTTTTTGGGGATCACAATTCAACCTGTAACAATTTCCGTAACCCACTCCCTCTTGTTCCACAGTGAAACTGCTCTCACTTTTCTTCTTTGATGAGCGTTTCCATTTCTGATCACCTGTGCGCTCCGTGACCATTTCCTCTGGGTTAGTTATTGGAAGTGAGATTGATCGAATGTGCACCATCTCCTGACCCTGTGGAGTGGGCAAGGACAGGACTCCGCGTGTTGCCGGCAGCCGTCCTCCTCTGTCTTGGCCTGCAGTGGCCACTTACTGTGTCAGGACAGCTTGCAAGGACCCACGGAGGGAGAAGTTTGCCTCAGAGCTTGTCCTGAGCCAGAGCCTGAAGCCCCCAGTGTGGATTACACAGGTCACATGGTAGAGAGGAAGAGGAGACCCAGAGCTGGCCCGGCTTCCCTTTCCACCTCGTGCTGAACGAGGAGGCCCTGGCTTCTGCTTGTCACTATGGCCTGATGACAGGGTCAACTCCTGGACCCTCCCTAAGCCCCTGGGACCTTCACTGAGAGATCAAAAGTGCAGGTCAAGCCTGAAGTTGGAAGGACTGTTAGGCACAGAAGTGGCTCCCAGTGTGTTGTCTGTGACATGCTGCTCACACTCCCTGCCTCCCAGCTCAGGGCTCCCACCCGCTGGGCCCCAGGGTTCCCCATGGATGCACACAGGAGCTACGGGGAAAGCATTACTTCAATTTCTTGCAATCATTAACGAGACAAGCAGTGAGGTAAAAGTGCTTGTGACCTTGTTTCGATGTCAGAAGTTGGAGCATCGAGACCAGGAGGCCTCTGTCTGAACGTCCCCTTGCCTGTGGCAAAGGTCACTGTCTCCGTGGTGCTCACCCCAGGGCCCCAGGGCAGGGAGAGACACCCAACACTGACCGCTCTCCTGAAAGCTGTCGTCAGTGGGCCTAGCTGGAACTCTCTGAATGAACACATGTCGAAAAGGGCACCCCCTGGAGCTGCTGCCCTGCCTGGGCCCCTGGCAGCGGGGACTCCACTTGTCCAGTGACTGAGCCTCCCCCTGGGCCAGGAAGCAACCACAGCGTCACTTCTCCCACTCTCAGCCCTGCCTCTGTGCACCCCAGGGTCTGTTTCAAAGAAGGGATGTGTTCTGACCTCTTCCAAAATGGCAATATGCAGCCATAATTCTCTCGTCTCACTGGGGCACTGCGGCGAATCTCTCTCTGTGTTCTGTAACAGAAATATAGAAGGCAAAGCATAAAATGTTTTAAAAACAAAGAAGCACTGAGAAAGATCTTGCAGGTGTCACGCTTCGTCCTCTGGGGGAGTAGCTGATGATCTAGATGAGACACGCACGCACCTTGGTGCAAGTTCCCTGAAAGCAAGAAAACTGGCAGCATCTTCAGACCCTTCAGTCTCCCCCAGAAGGGGGAAATGTCATCACCAGTTGTTATGGACCGAATCGCATCCACTTCCCAAAAGGTGCTGTAGGCCTAACCCCAGTGTCTCGGAACGTGGCCATTTGGAAACAGGGTCTGATGTGGATGTGATGAATGAAGCCCAGGTCATTTGGGTAGACCCTCACCCAGCACAACCACGTCCTTATAGAAAGGAGGCATTTGGACACAAAGACAGACGTGTGGGGGGGGGGAAACGCAGCATGGAGACGCAGGGAGCCATCGACATGCCAAGGAACGCCTGAGGCCACCAGCAGCTGGGAGAGCCTGGGACTGGCTCCTTCTCCCAGCCTTGGGAGGAACTCATCCAGGCCAGCACCCCAACTTTGCACTTCTGGGCTCCAGGACGGTGAGGCGGCGCATCTCTGTTGTTTACGGCACCCGTGTGTGGTGCTTGTCACACAGCAGGGACAGGACCCCGTGCCTGGGAGTTGCTCAGACCTGCACTCACACGGGACTCACCTCACTCCACTTCTAGACTCCTGGCTTCCTATGGACAGAGGCTCTCCTTAAATGCCTCCAGATATCTAGCACAAGCAGGAACGGGCCGCAGGATATATACGCACACCGAGCTCCACGGCCACACAGAGAGAAGACACGTGGTGTTGCCTGGCCTCCTTCATGGCCCAGCAAAGCCCTGCACAGTCCTGGGCAGCTCCGACAGAACCTGCTCTCTCCTGACTCTCCCTGTTGAAGACTCAGAAAGTTTTTAATTGCACTGAGCATTGCGTTTCATGTTTAACCCAGCAGCAGCCTCTGTGAAATGACCGTGTCCTGCTTATCACTCGCACAAGCAAACTGCGATAACAGCCAGGGCTGAAGGAGGCGGCCCTGCCCCGCCCCTCACCGAAGGCAGCTGACTGCGTCCTGGGGGCACGCCCGGGGTGGCTGCCATTCCCCGGTGCATACTTCTCATTGTAACAAAATGCAGAGGCGCACTAGCGGCTCCTCTCGTCCGCCGCATTCCAGGCAGGTAATAAACCACCCTTCATCAAACTCAATAGATATATTTTTGTAATATCTATGAATTTCTCCATTTGATGATCAAATATATGTGGAGTATTAATCAATGGACTATAATGTGATAAAGTCAGAATATCATAAAATCTATTGATATTAATTTACGTCTCCCCAAGTAGAGGTGAAAATTCTGTAATAGGGATGTAATCTAGTGTGAGACGCAAGCAGCGTGGCCGGGTGTCTGCAGGCCCATTGCTTGGATCTAAATCTGGGCTCTGCCACTGGCCAGCCTTGGGCGGCCTTGGCCAGGTGACCTCATCTTTCAGTGACACGGTCCCCCGCATCTGTTAAATGGGGGTGATGATGGGAGCTCCCACGCAAGAGAGTAAGAGGATGACCTAGATGACTGTCTGGTAACACGCGTGCTTAGAACACTGCCCCCCAGTGTGGTCAGCGGAAACATGGTGATTTGGCTTTAGAGCGGCACTGGCCGCAGGGCCGTGGGCCAGTCCCCAACTCCCTTTGAGAGATTATAATATGGACGAAGAAGGTGGTGCATGAGGGTTCTCCAGGGGAAAGGACCAGCACAACGTGCATATCTGCATGGAAACGGGTTATTTTAAGGAACTGCTTCAAGCGATTCTCCATCAGCGGGAGACCCAGGGAGGAGCCGACGGTCTCCAGGACTTACCCTGATGCTTGGAAAGTGGTCAGTTCCTCCCTCTGATCATGAAGAGGGGGCAGGAGGGGGTCTCCTGGGAGGCTAAGGCTGCACGCATGAGGCACAAAGCTGTGAACAGTGTCTGAGTTTCCAGCGAGCAGATCTGCACTGCAGACAGCAGGTGAGCAGCGGAGACGAGGCCAAGTTCAGCTCGAGCCCACAGACATCTGCTGGCAGAACCCCTTCCTGCTGGAGGAAGGTCATCCTTTGTCCTGTGCAGGCTTTCCACTGAGTGGATGAAGCCCCACACTAAGAAGGATCGTCTACTTTACTCAGAGTCCACCACTGAAACGGTAATCTCATCCAAAAACAGCTTCACAGAATTATCCCTAATAATACTTGACCAAGCATCTGGGCACCAGGGCCCAGCCAAGCAGACACGTGGGATGCAGCTGTCACGAGGACTTTGCCCCAGAATCTGTGGTCCCCCCACTCCCTCCAGAGGTGTTCAGGCAAACCCCAAATAGCAGCCCCTGCAGCAACAGCAGCAGGACTGGGGGAGTCCGCAGCCTGGATGGTCGGAGCATGTCATGACTATGGATGCAGCAGGTCAGACACACAGTGGACGAGGGGCATTAGCTCCAGCCTCTTGAAGGAGATGCACCAGCACCCCCCACTGCAGAATCTCCCGCACGGCCTCTGTCCGGCAGCCCCTGTGCCATCCTCCCACAAGTAGCCCTTAGCTCCTGGAAATGAGGATCTGCGTGTGCCCAGCACTGGGCTGGACAGGGAGGCCTGTTGGAACCACTCGGTCCCCCATCCCTGAGCCACCGGGACCTGACACTGGGGTACTGGAGATAACGTTGCCCGACAGCCACGTGGCATTAAATGGTACCAGGATGACCCCAGGGCAGAAATACCACTTTATGCACAATTTAAACGTTAGAAACATCACTTTTCTCTGACTTTCTTGAAATCACTCAGAAGGGCTGAAAATGAATCATTCAGCAAAACATGGGTGCCTTCTAGGTATTCACTGACTCCTTTATTCACACTCCTGCAAGGCTAGAAGAGGTTTTCAAGAGTTAAATTACAGAAAATGTACACAATGGAAAGCTTATTGGCTTCGTTTTCTTCCGTGACTACAGCCAGAATCACAAACCAGGCTCAGGATGAATCTTGTTCCTTCTAAAGATGGCTAGAGCGAGGATGTGCACCTCCCACCCATCCGTGAGGCTAACTGGATGCAGCTGTTAGGTAAATAAGCTTCCAGGGGAAATCAGAGCACAGATATTCAACCGCAGTGAAGGCCCCTGGCAAACAGAACCCCACAGGCACACCTTCACAGCCTCCCTCCGCACATTGGATGCGGGAGGAGCGGCTGCCTCTGCTCTACTGTCACAACTGATGCGAACAGCCACAGAACAGGTGCCACTGTCCGACCCCGCCCAGGCACACAGCTGCAGCTCTGCACACTCCCCCCATCCTCATCCATAGATACAAAGCCACAGCGTTTCCCAAATAATCAAACTTCCCGCACCTACAAGCTCTGTCAAGGTGTCCGTGAGCCTCATAATCCTGAGGGTTTGCATGACTTACTTACCCAATGCTTGGAAGGTGATCTGTGCCAACCTCTCATCATGGTGGGAAAGGGGTCTCCTGGGAGGCTAAGGCTGCACCCACCAGGCACAAAGCTATGAAAAGTGTCTGAGCATTGCAGGCAGCAGGTGAGCAGTGGAGACGAGGGCAAGTCCAGGACCCTGAGGGCTGGCCAGATGTCCCACACAGCACAGCCCTGGGGGTCTTCAGAGCATCGTCTGTTGCAATCCTCAATCCCCCACAAAGGAAAAAAAAAAAATCAGGAAGCCACAGTGGTGGCCCATTTGTCAAGGTCTCTGCTTGCTGTGGAGAAAGATAATTTGCTCCATAAATAATGAATTAGACGTGTGTCCCTGGGACTGCTTCCTGGAATGCCTGGCAGAGCCATTGTGGGATTCCAGGTCGCCGCGGGCCGCCATGCTCAGAAATGCCGGGGACAGATCTGTTTAAGGTTCTCGCAATTATCCAGCATCGATGGAATGTCTTCTTGGGGTCTCACTAATTTATCTAATTGTGGCTGAGAGTCAAAGTGTCAAGATGTGAAAACTTTCTTTTCCAGTCATAAAGAAATACAAAGGATTCAGCCCATGTTCCATGGCCCTGGATTCCTACAAATAGTATTTATGTGATTATTTTCGCTGGGATTTCAAGGGTTCAAAGCCATCCATGTAGAAAGGATTCCTTTTTCTCCCTCTCTTCCTGAAAGCCCACTCCATCTGCCTGTCTAGACAAGCAGGGCGTGTGGCCAGAGTGCTGAGCAGGGGTGCACGGCCCCCAGTGAGCTCTGGAGGGGATCCGTGCCCCGTGTGTCTGCTCCCTCCTGCCAGCAAGGAGGGCCTGGGGACGAAACTGCGGCGGGGCCTGGCAGAGCCGAGAAGCTTTCCCAGCCGCATGACAGGAAGCAAGTTCACGCAATGGCTCTCACCCCACTCAGCAGCCAGGCCAAGAGGGACACTTAACCCTCCTCAAAATCCAGCCAAGAAGACAATGTCCCGGAAACAGGGGCTACGTGGGGTTCCTCCCCCACTCCCCCTGGCCTCTGCAATCTCCAGCCCTGGCCAGGAGACATTCCCCAGCACCCGCTCCGGGGGACCTGTTCACGCTGAGACCTGTTGCTGGATGGCTGCATGCAGCTGGACAGAATTCCAGAGTCACCGCCATGCTCCAGTTCCAGACGCCCCTCTTTCCTCCACGTCTGGCTCCCCGCCGTCTCCTCCTCCTCCCAGGAGCTCAGGTGCCCTCGGGCCCTCCGTGGTCTCCCTCCCACCCGTGGCCTCCCTCCCACCCGTGGCCTCCCCTCCCGCTGGCTCCCCGCATGTCCTGGGTCCTCCTGGCTTCTCAAGTCCTAACAGTGATTTTATGAGCTTGGCAGGACCTCGGGTTCCAGCTGCTTTCCCCTCCCTCTGGGCACCGTGACATGTAGCAGAGGGGTCTTTGCACCGAGAGCTGCCGATGCTGTGGACAAGTGCAAGGCGCCCCGGGTGGAGGCTCAGGCCCGTGACACATCGCTGGAGCACCTGGCCGGTCAGCTGCCACCTCCAAGCTGCCTCTCAGCCACCTCCTCCGGCCCCCGACCGAGGCTGCTGCTGGCCCGGGCTGTGGGCTTGGTTGGGGGGCATGGGGCAGCCGTGCTGGGTCACCTGAACAAGAGACGGCACCTGCTATCACCTCTCTGGGGTCTGGGCTGGCAGGGACTTGCCACTGGAATGGGACGGGGGACATGCATCCCTCAGGCTGGGGCTGCAGGACCCATCTGTAGGACAGGCTTCAAACATTCACTGTCATCCCTCGCTCTAAACAAGAGACAGACAAACAAATGGACTGCTTGAAAGTAACCGTAAAAGCTTTTAAAAGGAAAATCCCAAGAGAGCCACGGAATCAGAGGCTGCCTGTTGTTCAGTTTAGTGGAAACAGAGACCCCATCCCACACCCAGAGTTCACCTAGAGGCACCGGGGCCGTGGAGCTGGAACTTCAGATGCTCCGGGCACAGCCCTGGTCCTCCTCCGACGCAGCGGACGGGCTTGCCCTGAGATCACTCTGTGGCCGCCCAGCAGACGCGACGCCCAGTGGATCTACCCTGGCCCAATCAGCAAGGAGCAGCCCTGCTCCCCAGAGTCTCCTAGGAGACAGATGTGGGGGGAGGCTGGCCTGTCTGTCCATCATCCCCCCAAGACCCTGAGACTCTGAGGGCAACCCCAGCTCTGTTCTCCGGCAGGTTCCTGCAAGCTCCTTGACGGCTGCCCCACGGCTGCGAGGTGGTTGAGGGAGACATTGGGGTTTCTGCACTAGTGAGACTGCCGTGCTGCTGCATGGACTTACATAGCTGAGCCCGTGTTCCCTGTGGTCCCTGTCGCACACATCCAAGGCTCATCAGCCTGGCTCCCTACACCAATGTGGAGATGGCGTTATGCAGGACTGGTGGTGGCCGGAGTCCCAGACATCCTTGGCCTCACAGTGGCCCCCCTCGGGTGCAGCAGGGTGGTGAAGACCATGGCACATGGCTCCTGTGACTACGGATTAAGTGTCAAAAATAGCATTAAGGTCCCTCATCAACTGACCCTGAGTTAATCAAAACCATAAGCTTTTTCTGGGTGGGCCTGGCCCAATCACGTGAGCCCTTTGAACCTGGGTCTCCAGGTCGGGGGAGGCCAGAATCTGCAGCAGGTACTCCCGTTCCCTCCAGGAGTTCCACAGAGGTCAGGACAGGGACCTGCCAACAAGTATGGGCTGGGAGGGGACCCTGGGCCTCCCGTGAGGCTTGCTGACTTCAGCCTGCCAGAGCCCAAGCAGAGAGCTCCTGAAACCGTGCCCAGACTTCTGGCTCAGGCTTTTCGGCTGAGAGATCATGTTTGTGCTGGTCAGTTATGAGCAACAGATAACTAACCTAAGAGCAGGGAAGCAGTCACCGAGGTGGACATCTGAGGCTGGGCGGGTGGACCAATTCCTGGTTTGCTCCCTGCTCAACCTCAGCTTGGGTGAAATTTCCAGGAATTCCATAGCATGTCAAGTCACTTTCATATAAAAATAAATAAATATGTTGAGTCCCTGGGTCACAGGTCAGCCTGGTCTTAGTCGTTCAAACCCTGACCAGCTGGGGAAATCCATTGCGGCTGCAGCTCAGGCATGCAGCAGGCTTGGAAGTCCTCCCGAGGCTGGTGCATGGACTCCCCCACCTCCCACCCCCTGCCCCATGGGTCACTTCTGGCTCCTGCAGGTGTCAGCAAGAAGGCAGAGAAGGATCCCAAAGAAAGGCACAGAGGTGAGCCAGCAGTCATGCTACTAATCTTCAGCCTGGTGGCTTCTGGGCGATTCCTTGACTGAAACTCACTCCCAGGTCCTGGAAAGCGTCCCATGTCCGTCTGGCTGTCCCCTGCTCCCCAGATGGCAACACACGGTCCCTCCCAGATAGCCCCAGCCCAGCTCCCCCAGAGTGTCCCTGGCCTTCCAAGAAGCAGGACCCTGAACCTCGCCTTGAGCATGTCCCAGTGCCACCAGCGGTCTCCCAGCGAGGGGCACTCAGCACGGCTGTGCCCCGTGCTCCAGACCCACACAGCTACCCAGGGCGCCCTGCATCTTCTCACTCAGCTTCAGCTGAGGGTAAAGCCCCCACCCCATGGGGGAAAGTGGGACAGAAATGCCAGCAGCCCTCCTGTCCTCTAGGAAAGCACCTCTCAATTCTCTTCCCCACCTCTTCACATGGCACCCGCTGTGCCCTAGAAGAGCTGGGAAAGGTCTCTTTCCTGCCCACACAAGGGCTCCAGCACCTGCTTTGGAATATGGACCTTGGCATGTTCCCTCCACTTTTGGGACGTCAACCCTCAATGCCATTTTGACGCTCTGCTCAAGTCACCCTGGTCCTCCTCCAACGCCAGTGGACGGGCTTGCCCTGAGATCAGTCTGTCGTCGCCATGGGAAGGGAATGCCTGTGTCGCCGTGTCAGGTCTGTTAGGGCCAGCACGCCTTCCCTCCACGCTGTGCCCACACCCTGGGCCCTGTGACTTCCCATCGCTGCCCAGGGAGAGCTGGATTCTGTCTTCCATTGGGGCAGCCTTGCAACCTGCTTTGGTCAGCAGAATGCAGCCGAGAATCCATGTGCTCTGTGGTCCCGTGAACAAGACCAGAGGAACAGGAGGATGAGCCATTTGACACAGCCGACAGGCCGACGCCGCTGAAGCCAGCCCATCCCAGCCAACCTGCGGCTGCCCACAGGGCACGAGAGACCAGCCGGGAGCAGAGGAACCGCTCGGCCAGCCAGCCCCAGCCTACCTGCGGCTGCTCACAGCGCATGAGAGTCCAGAGTCCAGAAGAACCACTCGGCCAGATTCAAAGCAAATTACTGACCCTATCACAGCACTGCACGCTCAATAAATGCTTGTTGTTTTAAAGCGCCAAGTTTGGGCTGACCGGCATGCAGCAGGGACTGACTGATACGCAGGTCACAGAGCCCTTCATATGAGGTCAGACCCAGCACCTCACCTGGGGCCCATCTCCTCCCACCTGGTTAGCACTGCCAGGTCCTCACTCTTTCCTCCACCTCAGCTGCGCCATGGCCACTACTCATGTGGAATCTTCTCTTCCAGAGGCTGCCTTCCTACTGAGATAGAGACCTCATTTTTATCTCGACTGCCTGACTCTTCCTCCAGATGCCTCTAGGCACCTGCCAGTTCTACCTACAAAGCCAGAGTTAACACTGCTCTTACGAGAAGGAGGGTCACCTTTGGATCAATCACTCACATACGTCTGTAACCACCAAGACGTGAATGGAAACACCAGTCTTCAGTGTCCCTAGGACATCAACCTGGCTCAGCGCAGTCCAGGAGAGATGGGAGACAATCTCCCTGCTGTACCCCCCATCCTCACCCTACTCTGTCTAAGAAGGGCCCGGGTTTCTTTATCATCAAGGAGAGATGAGAAAACGCGGCTCCTGCCCAGGAGCTGGCCTCTGCAGATGGCAGAGAACAGCAGGGGAAGAAGAGGCCCTCCCAGGACAGCGTTTCCGGCACAGCAGAGCTCTGATGAGTGAGCTCCTGAGTTGGTCCAGGGTGGCTCCTCTCCAGCCAACACCTTCACATTCACTTGAGCTGGTTCAGTCCATGTGCTCATGACCACGAATGGGGTTAGAGTGAGTCCAGTGTTTACAGCACGATTCTACAATGCGTTTCTCACCTCCATCAGGTATGGGTGTCACTGTTTTCATTATTTACATAGAATCTATCAACCTTCCTAATATTTTCCTTCACTCTGTCTTGAAAGCATAATGGTATATTTTTTGGTAACATTTTACCTGATTTTGTGGAAGATTTGATAGTCTTTACCCATATTCTTGAGGCACTTTTTGTCTGCATTTGTCATTGATTCAGGACAGCAGGGGTCTGCCCTCCTCAGAACGTCTGGGGAACGCCCACCTTCTTCATTGATGCAGGACAGCAGAGGTCTGCCCTCCTCAGAACGTCTGGGGAATGCCCACCTTCTTCATTGATGCAGGACAGCAGGGGTCTGCCACCTTCTTCATTGATGCAGGACAGCAGGGGTCTGCCCTCCTCAGAACGTCTGGGGGAATGCCCACCTTCTTCACTGGTGCAGGACAGCAGGGGTCTGCCCTCCTCAGAATGTCTGGGGAATGCCCACCTTCTTCATTGATGCAGGACAGCAGGGGTCTGCCCTCCTCAGAACGTCTGGGGAACGCCCACCTTCTTCATTGATGCAGGACAGCAGGGGTCTGCCCTCCTCAGAACGTCTGGGGAACGCCCACCTTCTTCATTGATGCAGGACAGCAGGGGTCTGCCCTCCTCAGAACGTCTGGGGAACGCCCACCTTCTTCATTGATGCAGGACAGCACGGGTCTGCCCTCCTCAGAACGTCTGGGGAACGCCCACCTTCTTTGTGTTTGGTTTTTGTTGTTTTGTTTGTTCGTTTGTTTTTGGTTGTTGAGACGGAGTCTCGCTCTGTTGCCCAGGCTGGGGTGCGGTGGTGCAATCTCAGCTCACTGCAACCTCCATCTCCTGGGTTCAAGCTAGTCTCCTACCTCAGCCTCTCGAGTAGCTGGGACTATAGGCACGCATCACCACACCCAGATAACTTTTGTATTTTTAGTAGAAATGGGGTTTCACCATGTTGGCCAGGCTGGTCTCAAACTCCTGACCTCAGGTAATCTGTCCACCTCAGCCTCCCAAAGCGCTGGGATTACAAGCATGAGCCACTGTGCCCGGCCCACCTTCTAAGGCTTGAGGGACACAGAGCCCAGCTCACGCTGGAAAAGCAGAGCTGGTTCTCACTCTCCCGCTGTCCTGAGGCTGCTGCATCGCCTGCTCCAGGCCCCTCCAAGCCCTGCCCTGTACTTTGAGTCCAGAGCTGACGTCACAGAGATGCCAAGGGACAGCGGCTACAATGGCCCTGGAAGCAGGCAGGGAGTCTGTGGCCGAGAAAGCTGCAGATTCACCATCCACATAGGTCCCATGGCCGAGGTCCTGGCAGCCCCCTGCAGCTGCCACTCCCACCCACCGACCTATCCACAACTCCCCTCCTGCGCCAGTACCAAACTCAAAGAACCCCTCACAGTTCTTTAAGCCACTCCCTTGCCTTTGTTATGGATTTAATTGCATCCCCCAAAATTCATACGTTGAAGTCCTAACCCCAGGGACTTCGGAATGTGACTGCATTTGGAGATGGGGTCTTTAGGGAGGTAATTAGGGTTCAGTTCGGTCATTAAGGTGAGTCCTGTGGCAGACACCACTAGGACGGGTGTCCTTACAGGAAGAGGTGAGGACTCAGGCACGGAGGACAACCCTGTGAGGACACAGGGAGAAGATGCTGGCGACAGGCCAGGAGAGGCTTCAGGAGGAACCGACCCTGCCCACACCTCGGGGTCACTTCTGGCTCCAGGAACTACATTTCTGTTGTGGGAAAGCTGAGGCGCTCTGTCATGGCAGCCGGGCTGGCCAGGAAGCCTTCGGGGTAGAGCCCTGCTGCATGTGGGCTGCCCGGCCCCAGCACCCCCTGCTCGCAGCTGCGCAACCCGCGTTCTGTCGGCCACCGACCGCGGCTAGGTGCTTCCTCTCCCCAGCAATGTCCTCCCATCCACTGCAGGTAACAAGCCCTCACGCCCAGCGCTTGCCACCCCTCGCCCATCCGTATTTGTCAGCCTCCTGGGGCGGCCGCACACCCCCATGCTGTGGTTCCAAGAGTCCCGCCCTGAATTCCAACGCTCATCCCCGACCACCTCTTTAATACGCCTCAGTTTAATTCTTTCTCTAAGTTTTGTATTTTCTCTCCAAAAAATCACTTTCCGTGGAGTTTTCTGCATCCTCCTCCCGCTCCCTGCTCCATCCCAGGAACCACCCCACCCCATTTCCAAATCAGCAGGCTGCTTTCAGCAGGACCCTGGTTACCCGTGAGGCTGCTGCCCCGCACGCACACGGGCTCTGTGAGGCCTTCAACCCAGCCACAGTGTGGTCCTGTGGGTCCTAACAAGTCCTACAACACACTCCTTCATCTGTCCTGGGTCAATCCTGCTTCCCTGAGGGCTGTGCTGTGAGTCACACCTCCAGGTAAAGTCAGGCCTGATGTCCAGGTGCGAGCCCCGTGCTCTCAGAGCCGGTGGGAGCCGGCAGAATGGAAAATAGTTAAAGCTGGGAGAGTACCTGCTTAATGCAGGTCTTCCCCCTCTGGACAGGATTTTGGAGGGTGGTTGCTTGCCGATGACAGGTGGCCAACCCCTTTGTGGGGCAGAACTTCCCATGAGTGGAGGAGAAGACGTAGCCAGCCTCAGGGAAGCTGGGGAGAAGAGTCTTTCTCCATGTCCGTGGGGGTCTATGCCTTTGAGGGGTTGGCTTAGACTCTTGGTGTGAGCACACCCAAGGGACCTGCCACCCTGAACATTGCACTGAGAGGTGGCACGAAGGGCCAGGAACAGTTGAGATCTGCCCCAAGGCTCCCAACCATTGAAGCCTGCTCCTCAGCCACCCATGGCTGCTGTGACTTGCTCACCAGCCACCCGCCATTAAACTGAGTTTGCCATCTTTTCAGTCGGTTACCCCTGCCCCACCCAACGCAAGATCAAAACTTAGACATGTGAAATACAGAGATGGAGGACTCTCCTTGTGCACCACCCACATTCGAGCTGACAGTCTATCTCAACATCACACTAAATGAGTGAGATATCACTTGAGTACATTGTTCGTAATTTAGAAATATTGTCTTAAGGAAATGCCCCTTCTGCTATTGATCTGCTTAATTTTATTTTTGCTTTTCTGAATTTAACTTTTTAGGCTGAAAATTGGATAGAATGTGTCTGGTTTCCAGTCCAGCGGATCCCATCTATTGACTCATGCACACCGTGTTGTCAAAATCCTTCTGAAGTTCTTTGCTGAACCCATTTTTTGCTGGTCTCCTCCACTTGGGTTTCAGGTCAGCAGGAAGCACACCAGCTGTGAAATTAGCCTGTGTGCCCGCCCATGCATTGGCACACTCTGAGTAGGAGGGGCAGACGTGGCTGCAGGACCAGGTGCCATCGCTCTTCCCGGCACACACCTCCTCTAAAGCTCATATGTGAGACTGAAATTTTCCCATAATTACCTCACCACAATGTTGAGTTTGTTTAGCAAGTTTCACCAAAGCCTGCTTATCTGTCTTGCTATTGTACAGGACTGAAAAGGACAATGGAGATGAAGAAAATGTGTGCACATGGATAACTGGCAGGGCGCTTCCTTTAGGTGGAAACTGTGCCGGGGTGCAGAATTCAGAGAGAACAATATGGACAAATTAACTTATTTAAACCAGAGGAAATGTGCTTCCATTTTATGCTCTGATTAAGGCCTTTACCAAAACATTTCAAGCCAATTAAAAATATAATTTTCATTCTACTGCCCCAAAGGATGGATGGTGAGCTGAACTCTGAAGGATTTCACAGGAGGCACCTCTCAGCCTCCACTCGTTCTCATGCGAGATATGAAAATAATTGCCAGATGGAATGTTTACAAAGAAAATCTCATGAAGGGGTTCAGCTGGGTTTCTATGGAAGGGTACTGCCTTTATTTTCATTGTTCTTGGAAAGCTTCCTGGCAAGATGAGATGAGGTTTTAACGATGGTGCTGTTTCTACTCTGAAGTCTCGTCGTGGTTAGAAAAGCAAAGGAAGAGTCCAGTGGCCACGGCCAGCTCCTGCCTGTCACCCGACACTCTTCCATGGAGAAGACCCGGCCGTACTTCCCTAGTCCTTTCCCAAGTGTCATCCGCTCCTCCGTGTTTAGACACTTATTCTAGGTCAATCACAGGGATGATTCTTTTGCATGTCCTTGAACTTCCTCCGGGTCTGTCTCCCAGAGTTTCATCAGGAAAACCACAAAAGCAATGCAATAAACTTTCACATCTGCATCCAAAATTCTTTTCTGGATTTAACACATTGACATGTTAACTGTCCTCTTTGTTCTTTGTTCCTGATGTGCTCATTCATGTCTCCATGAGATACACAGTTCCCTTCAAGTCACATCCCCCCCCTTAAAATGATGTCTGCCATACCTGTCCTGCTGAACCACTCCTGGAAGAAACCAAAGATCTGTGCAAGACCCAGCCAACTGTGCTCCTCATTTTCCAAAAGCAGCACATGTTCACCAAGGGATCTTCATGACCTTTGCCCATGACCATTCTACAACCATCATCATGCCCTTCATTCATGGCCATCGCCCATAACCACTGCCCACGACAATTGCCTATGACCTTCACTAACAGAACTATCACCAGGACTTTCATCCCAGACCTTCATCATGACTTTCTCTTGTGACCATCACAGTGGCTATCACCCATGACCATCACCAGTCACCATTGCCCAAGGTCACCATCCATGAACTTCACCATGACCCTCATTGTGACCTCCCACAGCCATCACTGTGACCTTCACCCATAACCATCACCAATCACCATTGCCTATGACCACCACCCATAGCCTTCACCATGACCCTCACTGAGACCTTCTCCCATAACCATCACTATGACCTTCACCCATGGCCATCAGCAATCACCACTGCCCAAAGCCAGTATCCATGAACTTCCCCATGACCCTCACTGTGACTTCCCACACCTGTCACCATGACATTTACCCATGACTATCACCAACTACCACTGCCCACAGCCATCATCTATGACCGTCACTGCGACCTTCTCCCACAACCATCGCCATGATCTTCACCTACGGCCCTCATCCATGGACATCACAGATAACCAGCACCCATGACCCTTGCTCATGACTCACCCACTTGCCCATGAACCACTGTCCATGATCACTGCTGTGACTTTCACTCATGACTGTCACCTGATACTATTGTTCACAACCATTGACCATGACCACCTTGCATGAAGACGGGCCATGATGGAAGAAGTATCCTTTGTGTCATTGAACTTCCTCCATTTGATAGACACAACCCGTGACAACAGGATAGATCTGGAATCTAGGACAAATCATTCTGAGAATGAAAACACTTCAACTGAAAGAGAAGGACAGCCGTCAGCTAAGTGAAGCGAGCTACCTACATAGCCACCTCCTCTTTTATGCCCCCCCAGCTCTTGGGCACCTGCTGAAAACCCCAGGCAGAGGGTGTGCCAGCCTCAAATGGGCTGCTGCCATGTGGGTGCACACCTGCCTCCCGCCCAGCGCATCTAGCCAATGGCAACAGGAGCCTGCGTGCAACAAGCCCACAGGTGCAGGAGTTTGGAAGATTTGCTTCTGTTTACCATAAAATTCAGACACCCACTTGAACATTTCACCTGAAGAGAATTTGTTTTAATTCATAATATATGCGTTTTCAAAGAAACACCATTTATTAACTTGCAGCTATCACTGGCCAAGAACCATGAGGAAATTTAAGACCACATATCCAAATACCTACCTTGTTCATTAAAATAACTGACAATGGTCATGATAAAAGTTTGTGCATATTTTCTTTGTTTTTAAATAGAGACTTGGTTTTCATCAGCTCAGTACTACAGCAATTTGTCACAACTTGAAAATCTTAATTTTGGTTTTCGGACTTCAACAATCCCCCCCAGCTGAGCTGCATACCACAGCTACTGTCTTTCTAATGGCTTAGTCCTCATTTTCCCAAACCTTTTCATTCGTCCCGGTATGTCTGGTTTTTAGCCCTTAAAATATAGTACTTCCCTGTCTCTTCCACCCATGAGGGTAGGTGGGTAAATTGAAAAAGCACACCCTGGTGAAGCTCCTCACTTTCACTTACTCTATTTATTGATTATTTTTTATTGTTTCTCTTTGGAGTCTGATTACTTCCTGCAGAAGAAACGCGACTTTTTGACCTGAAACATGAGACACGGAGGTGATGAGCTGGGTATCAACACAGGCTTGCCTCGTTCCTTCCCACCATTCTCAAAGGTAGACGGTGAGACACGAATGTTGAAATGAATTCTAGAGTCATACATGACGTTAGCATATTAATACATATCTTAGCATGCATGTATAAATATACGCATATGTGGATATGCGTATGGCTGTGTCTACATAGATATGCTAATCACCTATATATGTGTATGAGTGTGAAAGATACATTTTGTTTTGTTTGTGTCTAGATGTATCCTGGATATAAAAACTTTGTCTGCCAAGAAGGAGAAAAGAAGTTACGATTGCTTAGATACTGAAGGTTTCATAAAAGAAACAATATTTTGTGACTTTTTCTTTACTATGATGAAATATATAACACGCAAATATTAAAGTCACAAGCTTCAATATTTAACCGGTGGCCGGCCTACTGAGATGTGCTGTTCATTTCCACAAGGGCCCTGGTACAAGCAGCGACTCGTTTCAATAGACATCACACATTAAAAAGGGGAGGACTGTTAAGTCACGACTCAGCTAAGAGCCACGGGGCACAATATGTTCTGTGGGTCAGAAGCACACGTCCTCAAGGAACAGGTGCACTGGAACAGTGTCTTTGTTATTAATCCGGAAATTGCATTTTTAGAACTGATATTGTCGACTACATAAGTCCCTATTTCTACCCCCCTGTGGAATTTTTTTCCCCCAGAAAATCAAACGACTTCCCTTTGTTCCCTCTGAGGTGGACAGCCAGCCCCCATGCGCTGACTTCGGGCAGTGTCCTTCTGCGACCGCACTCTTGTGGAGACACTTGGCTGTTTGGTGTGTCCTCCCCTTAGCAAGGGCCTGCACAGATGGCCCCTTTAGGAAGGCCGGGCAGCTTGGCCAGCTGTACCTCCAGAAGACAGATTGCCCAGTCAAAGGGTGATGGAGAAGGTGTGAGGCGCACATGACTGCTGAGACAGCAGTGGCCGTTACAGAGTCCTTCCTGACCGTAAAGGTTGAGGGTGGTTCTGAACACCAGATGAGGCGGGACCAATGTACCCAAGGATGTGCATTGCTTCGGTCTGGTTTATTTTCTACAAAGAAAACATCATGTGTGCCTGGGACAGGTGTCCAAGATTTTTCCAAAGATCCTGTGCACTTGCAGAGAGAAAGCAGGGGCCTCAAGAACCCCTAACCATGTCTGACGCATCTCTACCAGACCCACCCCTCTCTGCAGCTGGGGGTCCAGTGGGGTTATTACGGGGCAGATGTAAGGACAGGTCTTGATCTTGAAGGATCCACAGGTGCACTGCCCTGGGCTCTGGGGACAAGGCTCCTGGTCCTGGCTCGGCCACTCGGCCACTAGTTGCTCATTGTGTGAGGCCAAACCCGGGATGCCCAACCCAATCAGGCCAGCATCTCATGCCTGCAGCACATGGCAAACAGTCAGCACCGTGACCAGCAATGGCAGCTGCTTCTGTAGGGACACTGGCTAGAAATGAATGAGAGGGAAGGATGAGAAGCCATTCAGGGAAAAGGGTGGGTGTATGGAGGTCCCCACCAGCACACGTGGCTTTCAGGAATCTGTGATTGCATGAGTGCTCTTCAATTAATACTGCCTTAAACACTTCCCATTCATTTTCAATAGAGTCATTAGCCCATTGGTGAGCCGGAGCAGGCTCCGGGATCACAGATAATGCAGGCAATTACTGCACCTCGGTGTGTTCCGGTGTTCCTTCAGGCACCTGCGTACGACAGCTCTGCAACAGTGAAACAGTTTCCCGTCATGATTTAAATGATTACAACCCATGTTCAAAACATGTAAAAGATTTCTATAATGTTGGGAAACCATTTGCTTGTCCATGACCTTGTGGCTCTGCAGAAACAATGTTGTTTAAATTTCCTCCAGCTGGATACTTCAAAAATTTGTTCGGACTCCAGATATCATAAAGGGGAATGGGCTTGTAAAAAGTCACACAGTCCTTAACTAACACTCTGACTTATTAAAACATCACCTTGTCCTAATTCCGCCTTCTTGACTATATACTTGTCGGAATCCCCCGCTTTCTTAGTTTACATGTGTCTGAATCCTTCCCTTCTTGGCTACATACCTGTCCAAATCCCCACCTTCTTGGTTCTATACTTGTCCAAATCCCCACCTTCTTGGCTACATACTTTTCCTAATCCCCCATCTTGGCTACATACTTGTATGAATCCCCACCATCTTGGCTACATACTTGTCCAAATTCCCACCTTCTTGGCTACATACTTGTCCGAATTCCCACCTTCTTGGCTACATACTTCAAGTAGATGCAGAGTCAGGTGCTTTTGCAACAATCCTGATACTCGGACTCCTCAGAGGACTGAAATCTGCTGGATTTCTAGGAAGCTGGTAATTGGCAATCTTTGGAATAACTTAGCCACTGGAATCACTTCCCACTGGCTTCCCAGAGCCTATATCTTCTATGCTCTAAAATAATAAGAAGACTCAACTCAAGGATCAGTGTGGCGCCTGGACCAGACTCCCAGTTAATTCAGTCATATTCATTTGCATAAGGAGCTAATGGTGCTGGGGTAGGATGGACTTGCTCCTGCGGCCAGGAGACTCTGAGACAGACGTCAGGCTGGGGAAGGCAGCCTCCAGGTCCTCGGAAAGCCCTGCCCCCAATAAACACATTGTGTCTTTAAATGGACGCAGAGGGTATGACTGTCAAAACACAAGCTACTACAAAGTCAGCTACACAAGGACAGCAAAATCAAATCAAAGAATGTGGTCCAACACAATGGTTCCCAAAACGAATTCTTCTACTACAAGAATCTCCTAGATTGAGTTTTACAATAAAATTTGCTGATATGTGTTCTACAAGCTAAATGATAAAATAAAAAGGCAAAATAAAGATATGGGGGAAAACATACAAGGCAAATGCAAATAAGAAATGTAGAGAAGCTACTATTAAAATTAGATAAAGTAGAAATTACGATAAAAGCATAAAATGGGAAAAGATAATACTTCGTAAGGATAAAGAATATATGAGCCAGAATTTTGATTCCCTTGCCAACAGGTTGAAATACAACAGAAACTGTTAAAAATGCAAGGACAAAAACACAAATAAACAGTAATTAAAGGAACCATTGATACAACTTGAGAAATTGACCAATAATACTACATATGAAAAAAATGAGAATTTGAATACCCAACTGAAAAGCTTGGCCAAATAGATATACAAAAAATAAATTTCCTGACAGAGCATAAAAATTATTTTAAACACCTATGGGACATTTAAAAATAGAGCATTTATTAGGCCACAAAGACAATTTCAGTGAATTTCCACAGACTATTACCATGGTACTACCTTGAAGATGAAATATATTATACCCACACTGTCGTTAACGCACAAGCATTGTGTGGAGTGAGGACACTAGAGGCACCGCCTTTAAAGTCAGGCTCGGGACAAGGATACAGGCCATCACTGCTCCCGTGACTCTGGTCCCAGCCAATGCAGTAAGGCAAGAATAAAATCAGAGTCACTGAGTGTAAACTGTTGATCAGAGTGACATTTCTTACATGAACGTTAGGCAATTTAGGCAAAAATGCATGTAAATAACTTAGGAGGAACTGTGGTGGTGAGTCCAAACTTGTGAAGGCAGAGAATAAATCAAAGAGAAAAAAGAAGAAGAACAATGGAAATGTTTGCATTTCTTAACCCAGGAGTGAGGACTGTCAAATACATAATGGGATTCAGTAGAGTTAAAACTCTCAGTCAGGCCTGGTGCACTGGCTCACGCCTGTAATCCCAGCACTTTGGGAGGCCGAGGCAGGTGGATCACCTGAGGTCAGGAGTTCGAGACCAGCCTGGTCAATATGGTGAAACCCTGTCTCTACTAAAAATACAAAATTAGCTGGGTGTGGTGATGCACACCTGTAATCCCAGCTATTCGGGAGGCTGCGGCAGGAGAATCGCCTGAACCTGGGAGGCAGAAGTGTTAGGGAGCTGAGATGGTGCCACTGCACTCCAGCCTGGGCAACACAGCAAGACTCCATCTCGGGAAAAAAAAAAAAAAAAAAAAGCTCTCAGTCAAACCCATACTGTACATGCTTTCTTTTGGGCTAATGAGACATCCCCCACCTGTTAACTGTAATAGCATTATAGAGGTTAAAAACAAATTTAAATTAAAGAAAGTATATTTAGGCGTGGGGTCCCACATAATCTGGTTTACTCTAATGTAGGTTGTCTGGCTAGAAGCTGGGAAAGGGTGTGTGCAATATGCGTAGGGTTCTGCTGAGGGAGGCATCCCTTCCATATGCGGTCCTGAGCCTGCATGCCAGGAGAGCTCCTGGGTTACTCAGCCTCTGCTCAGAGGAGTGTCCCAGCCAAAGGATGAGGAATAGGCAGGGAGGCAGAAAGAGAACAAATACTACAACAGTAAGGCTCTCTGTGGGATGGGGGCTGCAAACCTCCCCAAAGCAAACACTCCCTGTGCTCCTCGAGCCCTGTGAGGCTGTGCCCACTCCAGAATCCCACCTCAAGCATGAGCTGTTTCTTTCTCTACTTTCTACCTTCAGTATTTTTCTGAAGCTGAGCTAGCCATTTGCCCACCTTTTTATTGGGTGAGTTTTTTATATTATTATTGACATTTGTGAGTTCTTTATATATTTTATGCACAAGGGCTTTATCAAATATGTGATTTGGGAATATTTTCTTCCAGTCTGTGGTCAGTCTCTCCATTCACTTCTCAGTGAATTAAGTTATTAATTCCATGAAGTTGAAGGTATCCATTTTTCCTCATATAGATCATGCATTTCATGTTGTATCTAAGATATATTTGACTAACCTGAAGTCCCAAGATTTTCTCCAATGTTTTCTTTGTGATTCTCAGTTTTTCGTTTGTGTTTCTAATCCATTTTGAGCACATTTTGCATATGATACAATGAATTGCTCAATGTCCTTTTTTTTCATATGGATCATCAATAGTTTCACAAAGGATAGGAAGACTGTCCTTTCTCCATCAAATTGCCTCCATGCATTTACAAAAACCAACTGACAAACACACGGGTCTATTTCTGGATTCTTTCCCCTATTCTATCACTCTATTTGTGTGTCTTTATGCCAACACCATGCTGTCATGATTACTGTAGCTTTATAATAAGTCCTGAAATTAGGTAGCAAAATTTCTCCAAATTTGTACTTCCTCATCAAAGTTTTATAATATTCAATGTAGAAATTGTGCACATCTTTTGTCAGGTTTACCCGTAAGTATTTCATGTTTTGGTAATATTATAAGTGGTATTTCTTTCCATTTAAATTTCTAGTTGTTGCCAGTATATAAAAACACAATTGATTTTTGTATATTGTTCTAGTAGCCTGTCACTTTGCTAAGCTTTCTTATTAGTTCTAATAGTTGTTTTATAGATTTCATGGGATTTTCTTCATAGATAAGCTTGCTGTCTGAAAATTAAGACACTTTTATGTCCTCTCCAATCTAGACACCTTCTATTAATTTTCCTGTGTAATTCATGGGCCTGGTGGCACAATGTCGAATGGAATGGCCGAGAATGGCTGTCCTTGCCTGGCCCTGGGCCTGTAGGGGAAGTGTTCTGTCTTCACCACTAAGTGTAGCATTGGCTAAGTGTTTCTCCTCAGGATGTTTGGTAGGGTTCAGCAGTGAAGCCACCTGAGCCTGGAGGTTTCTTTGTGGAAAGGTTTTTACTACATATTTAATTTAAATAGATTTGAGGCTATTCAGCTTCTCTATTTTTTCTTGAGTGAATCTTGGTAGTTTCTGTCTTTTAAGGAATTTGTCGATTTTATCTGTTTTAAAACTTATTGCTTTTGCTTTTTTCAAAATATCTTCTTATTATAAGTACCTGAAGACTCTGTAGTGATGTTATTTCTCTCATTTCTGATACTGGTAATTTACATTTTCTATCCTTTGTTCCCTGACCAATCTGACTTGAGGTTTATTAATTTTATTGATTGTTTCAAAGAATAAGCTCTGGGTTTCATTGTTTTATTCTAACATTTTCTGCTTTTTCTAATTTACTGATTTCTGTTCTGATGCTCACTATGTTCTTTCTTCTCTTACTTTGAGTTTCTTTTGCTCTTATTTTTCTTCTTTACTAATGTGGAACTTGAGATTATTTTATTGATTTTCTTCATTTCTTTTTTAAAATTATTTCTCTGCTACTTGGAACAGCATATTTCCTTCTTTTCTAATATGATCATTTAGTGCTATAATATTTCCTGAAAGCACTGCTTTAGCTGCACCTTACAAATTGTGATATGCTATGCTTTTGTGTTCCTTCATTTCTAATATTATCTAATTTCTTTTGAGTCCTTATTTTACTGATGGATGATCTAGAAGTAAGCTATTTAGTTTCTAAGTCTTTTGAGATATTCCAGACATTTTACTGATTTCTTGGTAACTTTCATTGCGGTGAGGATATATACTTTGTCTTATGTAAATCCACTGAAGTCGAGGCTTGTTTAATCACACATTAATTGACTCTATCTTGGTATATGCTTTATGGGCAATTAAAAATCATGTTTACCTTATTGGGTGAATTGATCTACAGCTGTAAATCAGGTCATGTTGGTTTACCGCATTGCACATTTCTTCTATATCCTTACTGATTTTGTCTTATTATTATATTTATTCCTGAGAAAAGAATGTTAAAATTGCTTATTATAACTTTGGACTTTTTGATTTATTCTCACCTTTTCCTCAGTTTTGGCTTCATGTATTAAGCTCTGATTTTAGGTTCAGAAATATTTAGGATTTTTATGTTCTTTTGGTTAATACCTTCATCATTATGAAATGGACTTTTTCATTCCTAGTAATAGCCTTTGCTCTGAAAAATACTTTGCAGCATCATATTAATACAGCCAGCCCAGCTATCTGTTGATTTTAATACATCTTTTTATGTCATTTTACTTTTAATCTATTTTTGTCTTCGTATTTAAATTGAATTTTCTAAATTTAGCAAATAGGTTTATCCAATCTGATAATCTATTTTATCCAATCTGACAATCTCTGCCTTTCAATGAGGGAGTTGCTTTGACATTTGCATTTAGTATAATTGTGGCTATGTTTGGCTTTAAGTCTATCATCTCGCCATTTGCTTTCCATTTGTTCCATTCGTTCTTTATTCACTGTCCTTTGTCTTCTTTTGGATTGAGTGGTTTTGTTATTGTATTTATGTCTTTTGTTATCTTATTAATTATTATTTTTTGTACTGTTTAGGAAGTTGCATTAGAGTGTATAGTACACATATTTAACCCATCACAGTCTATCTTCAAATAGTATCGTACCAATTCATATATACTATAAGAAGCTTGCAATTACATACTTCCATTTCTCTCTTCCTGATCTTTGTACTATTGTTGTAATAAAGTTTACTTCCACATGTTATAATCCCAAATTACATTATTTTTATTTTTATATAGTTTCAAAGTCATTTATCTTTCAAAGAAATTTAAATAATAGAAAATTCACTTTATATTTATCATTCTAGTTGTCACTTATAGTGCTTTTCTTTTCCTTCATGGAAATCCAGACTTCCATCTGGTATCAGTTTCTCTTTGCCTTTTTTATTGTACAGGCTTGCTGAAGATAAATTACTTCAGTGACCAGCCTGGCCAACGTGGTGAAACCCCATCTCTACTAAAAAAATACGAAAATTAGCTGGGTGTGTGGTGTGCACCTGTAATCTCAGCTACTCGGGAGGCTGGGGCAGGAGAATCACTGGAACCTGGGAGGCCAAGGCTGCAGTGAGCTGAGATCACGCCACTGCACTCCAGCCTGGGCAACAGAGCGAGACTCTGCCTCAGAAAAAACAAAAAAAATTCCTTCAGCTTTTGAACATCTAAAAAATCTTTATTTCGCCTTTTTTTTAAAGATAGTTTCACCACGTAAACAATTCTAGGTTGACAGTTTTGTTCTTTTTATTTTTTAGTATTTTAAATATGTTACTATGGTGTCTTCTCACTTGTATTGTTTATGACAATAAATTTGCTCTCATCTCTATCTTTATCTTCTGTATATGTCTTTTTTTTTTCAAAAGCTACTTTAAAA
This sequence comes from Ateles fusciceps, assembly GCA_036589455.1. Classification (NCBI taxonomy): domain Eukaryota; kingdom Metazoa; phylum Chordata; class Mammalia; order Primates; family Atelidae; genus Ateles; species Ateles fusciceps. The sequence continues at coordinate 8,582,493 of JAZHEH010000586.1, forward strand.
GTTTTCTCTTTATATGATTTAATTATGGAGTACACTGATGTAGATTTCTTTATGTTTCTTGTTCATGTGTTTGTTAAAATTCTTGAATCTGTGAGTTTACAAGTTTCATAAAATTGGGAAATGCTTTGACCATTATTTATTCAAATATTTTGGCACCTCTCACTTTCTGCTTCTTTCCTTGCCTGTTAGTTGTTGACTGGCTGCCAGATGTTGTGAATTTCACTGTTTTGGGTATTGGATAATTTTTATTCTCAAAAATATTTTTGAATTTCATTCCAAGACGTGTTTAAGTTACTTAGAAATGGATAGCTCTTTTAGAGTCTTGCTTCTAAGCTTTGTTTGGTGAAACCAGAGCAGCTGTTAAGACTATGGCTAAAATTGCTCCATTACTAAAGTTAAACCCTTCTGATTGCTGTGCTCAATACCCTATAAAGTGTGAGGTTTTGCACTCTGGCTGACAGGAAGAAGCAGCATCCTCAGTCCTGTGTGGTACCTCAGAATTATTCCCTCTGCTCCTTTGGGGCAGCTTCCTCATGTGCATGCACTGATCAGAGCTCCAATGAACCCTTGAACGTGACCCTATGCAGCCCCGACCCAACCTGCCCCCTGGCTGTTTGCCCCCTTGGACTCCCATCTCCTCACTCAGGCATCTTCCACCTGTCTTTCCCCTCTGTATTACTTAACTTGAGCTGTCATAACAAAATACTACATAGGTGGTGGCTTAAGCAACAGAAATTTATGCTGTGGAGTCCAGAAGTCTGAGATTATATTAGTTATTTTTCACACTGCTATAAAAAACTACCTGATCCTGGGTAATTTATGAAGAAAAGAGGTTTAATTGACTCGCAGTTCTGCAGACTTAACAGAAAGCATGGCTGGAAGGCCTCAGGAAACTTACAATCATGGCAGAAGGTGAAAGGCAAGCAAGCACATCTTCACATGGTGGCAGGAGAGAGAGAGCAAACAGGGAAGTGCCACACTTTTAAACGATCAGATCTCGTAAGAACTCACTCACTATCAAGAGAACAGCAAGGGGGAAATCCCCCATGATCCGGTCATGATCCGGGCCCCTCCTCTGACATGGGGGATTACAATGAGAGATGAGATTCGGGGTGAGGACACAGAGCCTAGCCATACCACGGGTATATGTGACATCTAGAGCAACTTTTAAGACCCTCTTTTCTACACAACAAATTATTTCAGGAATAAAAATGCAACAATTGGTAGTGGTAATAATTTTCTTTATGTGTCCTTTAGATTTTAAATAACAATTTTAAAGGAATATAATTTAATTCTAAAAATCATATGCAAATGTATTAAAATATTTCACTTCTAAAGTCTGCACTCAAATTTGCAGTCAATCGCAACAAAGCATCTCACAAATTGCAGCTCTGCCTTACTATTTCGAATTTTAAATACAAAGAACAACTCCAAAAGGTTGCTAGAATGACAGAACTGTCTTGGGTTCTGTGTCTCTGTACTTAAAATCGCCGTGCCATCATTCTGTATTCCAAATCTACTATCTAAAGGCAGGAAAACGTAGTACACAGTCTAGGTGCCATAAACTGTCAGCAATCGAGCCAATTCAGAACTATTAGCTAAATGCTTTGGAAAGAAACATGTAGGGGCCAACTTTATAACTGGGAGTCCTCCAAATTAATCTTCATATAGAATATAAATATTTTATTAAAATATAAGTAACAGAAATGAACTAAATAGTAGCTTAAATACATATTATTATGTAAATCACAGTAGCAATTTCTTAGAATGAAAACCAACATTTTTTTTCAGGGAGGAGGATGTGACGATGGTTTCGTGGTGTCCACATTGAGTGGGTGCTATTATTGTTATAAACCCTCCACAGATGGAAAACTATGTCTTTTGGTGGAGGGGAGGCAGGGACAATTTGACCCGTAACAGCAATGGTGCATTAGAGCAGTTTCAATTAATGTATGTATTTCAACACAACTTGTTTTACTAAAACCTTCAGATTGACCACCCATTCTAATCATATAAATTGGTCAGGGTTTCATTTTTGTTTTTGTTCTATAAAAATGCCTTTTTCTGGAAGGGCATTTCTCTGTTAAAAGTTCAGGGAAAGCTCCTTGGAAGGATTTGGTCCAGTAGGGAGGCCAGTGTCTGGGCCGTGGAAGGAGCCCAGCCGTCCAGCAGGGAGGGAGCTGCTGAGCAGCAGATGCTGAGGGCTCTGGCATGGCTGCTGGAGGTCACCCCACAAGGACGAGAGGAAGGACACAGCAAACGTGCCGCTGTCTTTCCTACTGTGTTGTCATTAAACAACCCGAAACACCTACCCAGCAGCCCAGAGAGCAGCTCAGGGCCAGGACAGCATCGATGGATAAAGTCCACCTGGAGTGTCTGCTGGCCTAGGTGGAGGCAGGAGATAAATCATGGCTCCTCTGATCCCTGCCGTCCAAGAGTTTAGGCTAAGGGTTGGCCTGATGGCGTGCCCAGGTGCACCGTGGCATCTGCAGCACAAACTCGTGACTTTTCACATTAGAACACTATGTCGATTCAAGACACCACCTACCCCAAGCCTATCATAAGCTCACATTTGGGGAATGAAGAAAAAATAAAGAATCATGTAGTGCCAACCTGTACCAGTTTAGGTGAAATTAGTAAATACACAAATGGCATCCCTTTTTTGACTATGGCTAGACATGGATCAGTCTCGTCAAGATGATTCACAGTAGAGTGGGGCTTGTTTTGATCATTGCCTCGTGTTTGTGAGAGGAACACTTTGATAGAAAGTGTTGCTTGCATTCGTTCAAGTCATGTGCGCCAGTTAACCAGCTGAGAGAGGAGGATTGGCCCAGCACCCCTGCAGTGGGTTCTGCACCTGGCTGTGCTATCACTAAGATAAGAAGAGGTCGCCTTGGCATGCATGATTTCCATTATTACCCACAGTGTGTGCAATACACTACCATCGTCTCCCTCTTCTTGTCCCCGGCTTTATTTTCACAAAATAATAAGGACAACAATTTAATTACTGATCCAACAACTTTATCTCCTCCATTGGACAAAACTTTCCTCATGGACAAAATATTGACTAGACTATCTCAGTCACCACAAGAGATAATTGGACTCCTGCTTGTTTTTTTTCTTTTTTTTTTTCAAGATGGAGTCTCACTCTGTCACCCAGACTGGAGTGCAGTGGCGCGATCTCTAATCACTGCAACTTCTGCCCCCTGGGTTCAAGTGATTCTCCTGCCTCAGCCTCCCAGGTAGCTGGGATTACAGGTGCCCACCACTGCACCCAGCTAATTTTTGTATTTTTAGTAGAGACAGTGTTTCACCATATTGGTCAGGCTAGTCTCGAACCCCTGACCTTGTGATCCACCTGCCTCGGCCTTCCAAAGTGCTGGGATTACAGGCGTGAGCCACTGCACCTGGCCCTGCTTGTTAAGTACTATAGGAAAGTGTACATTTCACTTATGAGCTGCATGCTAAGATTTTAATCTATAATGATGAAATTCAGATTGTCAATGGAATATACGGAAAGCCAGGAAACCTAGTTTCCCACAGTCTTTTTTTCTCAAACAATATGACCTAGGAAGATCTGTAAATATAACTACAACCCACATTGTCACATTATTATTATAATAAAAAGAAATGGCCGGGCTCGGTGGCTCACGCCTGTAATCCCAGCACTTTGGGAGGCCGAGATGGGCAGATCATGAGGTCAAGAGATCGAGACCAGCCTGAGCAACATGGTGAAACCCTGTCTCTACTAAAATACAAAAATTAGCTGGGCGTGGTGGTGCACACCTGTAGTCCCAGCTACTCGGGAGGCTGAGGCAGGAGAATTGCTTCAACCCGGGAGGCAGAGGTTGCAGTGAGCCGAGATTGTGCCACTGCACTCCAGCCTGGCACCTGGCAACAGAGCAAGACTCTGTCTCAAAAAAAAAAAAAAAGAAAAAAAAAAAGAATAAAAGAAATGAGAAACTCAAAGATCAAAGCAGGAGAAGCAGCTCTGCCTTTAAGAGCACTTTTATTATCCTAAGAAGAAGAACAGTGAAGTCTTCTCTGCTCCGAGGCTTCTTCCCATTGAATTCCTATCAAAACACTGGTCCCAAGGTTGATTTGGTCCCACTGTCCTGGCTAAAGGGTGATTTATTGCTGTGTAAGACATCTTTGCTCTTCCTTCATCTTCCACCATGACTGTGAGGCCTCCCCAGCCACGTGGAACTGCAAGTCCATTAAACAACTTTCCTTTATAAATTACCCGACGTCAGCTATGCCATCACTAGCAGTGTGAGAAAGACTAATACATATGATTTACAAATGTTTTCTCCCATTTGGTACGTTGTTTTCACCTTCTTAATAGTGTCCTTTGATACACAAAAGTTTTTTTATTTTGGTGAAGTCCAAATTATCCATTGTTTTGTGGTTTTGACTATGCTTTCAGTGTCACTTTTAAGAAACTGTAGTCTGATCCAAGGTCACAAAAATACACGTATGTTTTCCTATAACAGTTTCATATCTTTAGCACTTACTTTAAGGTCTTTGTTCTATTTTAAATTGACTTTTTATTTGGTGTGAGGAAGGGATATACAATTGCTGTTTTGCATATGGATATCCAGTTGTTCAGTACCTTATTATCATTATTATTATTATGAGCCTACATCAGGCTCTGTTCCAGCACTATTTGTTAAAAAGTCTATTTTCCCCCAATTAATGTTCTTAGCGCCATTGTCAGAAATCAATTGGTCATACATGTATGAGTTAATTTCTAGAATCTCAATTCTATTTCCTTGCTCTGTATGTCTATCTTATGGCAGTACCATACTGTTTTGATTACTGTAGCTGTGTAGTAAGCTTTGAAATTGGAAAGTGTTAGTCCTCCAGTTTTGTTCTCTTTTTACACACTGTTTTAGTTATTCATGGTTCCTTGCAATTCCATACACATTTTGGAGTTAGTTTTCCATTTCTGAAAAAAAAAAAGCCCATTTAAATTTTAATAGTGATCAATTAATCACTTTGGGGAATATTGTCATCTTTACAATATCAAGTTTCCAATCCATGAACATAGGATGTCTTTCCACTTATTTAAGTCTGTTTTAATTTCTTTCAACAATATTTTATAGTTTTGGGTGTATGAGCCTTACATCTCCTAGGTTGAATTTATTATTGAGCACTTTATTTTTTGATGTTATTGTAAATAGAATTGTTTTAATAATTTCCTTTCTGGATTATTCATTGCTAATGAGTGGAAATAAAACTGATTTGAGTACATTGATCATACAACTTTTCTGAACTCATTTATTATTTCTAATAGCTTTTTATAGATTTCTTTAGGGGTTTCTACATGCAAGATTATGTGATCTGTGAGTAGGAATAGTTTTATTTCTTCCTTTCCAATCTGGATACCTTTTATTTCTTTTTCTTGCCTAACTGCCCTGGCAAGAATTTCAGGGCAATGTTGAATAGAAGCGGTAAGAATAAACACTCTTACCTTTTCCTGACCTTAGGAGTTACATTTTCAGGCTTCCACCACAGAGTCTGATGTTAGCTGTAGATTTTTCATATGCAGCTTTTATTACATTGAATTAATGATGGGAAAAATGATACCTTGGTCTTAGGTCTCTGGTAAACAATTGTCTAAACTCTTAAAAAGCAGATTTTTTTAAATTGTCAATACATCACTAACTGTGAAAAAGTTCCTGTGCTAGAGTTAGATAATTCAAGTGTTTAAACATTTATCACTTGACCTCCAGAAATGTCCTTCTAAAAGATGTGTCCACAGCAGGACTACCTCTGCTGCGCCACCACACTGATGCACCATTTTAAGAACCTTTCTGGCAAATGAGGCCCTAAGAAGAAATAGGTCATCTCAGGAGCTAAGAAACCTTCACAGAGTACCTTAGAAAGATTGTTTTAGAAATCAATCTAGACTCCAGTCTTATCAATCCCTGTCCTTAAATGCAGACAGATAACCCACGGCTTCATTCATTTAGTCATTCACTCAACAAATGTTTGTCAATCTCCAAGTAGTATCTGAGGCACTTTGGATTCAAAGGGAAATGAAGAGGCCCCCACTCCAGGGTGCCCAGTGCTCCTGGGTGCGAGATTGAAGTGCACTGAGATGTGACCTGAAATGAGTGACAGAAACAGCAGCAATGCGGCTTATGGCACCAACAGATTCCAGAAGGAGTGTGCAGCCAGCCCTTCACTCACTCACTCAGCAAGTGCTGCTGGGGCCAGTATAATAAAGTCTAACATGCTGCTGTCAACCAATGGGGCACACGGACCAATGAGCAGGTGGCAATGCGGCATGAGGAAGCAACGGCAGAGCACAAGGAGCCCCATTTTTTTATTTTTGGAGATCAGGGAAAGTGAATTGAAGGAATCACCAGAAATAAATGTGAAGGCCATTGAGGGAACTAAGAACACACAAACTAGTAAGGCACTGGCAAACCAATGGTCAGGACGTCTCTAGGATAAAATTCCGTTCCAGGCCACTTCAGAAAAGATAAAGGTTTAAATACCAAGCATGAGACATGTTCTCATAAGACCCAAAGCAGCCTGTTGAGATGGGGGCCGGGAGGGGATCATCTCTACTTTGCAAATGAGAACCAGAAATCAGAAAATAAATCCAAGGGAATCAGCCCAGCGTTTGGCTGCGTCAACACCAATTTTACCTTCACCTCACATAACTTCCCTCCAGCCCTTATTTGAAACGTGGCCATTGCAGTGGTAAGAACTGGCCAGTGCAGGACCCTGACACAATTCACCCAATTTTCTCCTCACTCTATCACCCAGCCAGGAGCAGAGGAGAAACACAAGTCACCACCCTACTCGACCATCACCAGCAATTCTTGGGGACAGTGGTTGATCTCTCAGCTTGAAGTACATGGTGGGTTCTGTGAACAAGACACATTTCTTTTGCCTTTTACTGGTTGCGTTTCAACTGTCTAACTTATTTTAGTACCACTTTAATTTCTTTCAGGCCCTGGGCCTGTGCTAATGTGCATTTCCAAAGTTAGAAGACACCCTTGACAAATGGTTATTCTTTTTCTTTCTTTTGGGTTCTTAAAGAACGTAACTAGAGGCAGAAGTTAGTTTGAACAGCATATTCCCAGAGCACCCCCTGCTGTCAAAGAAACAAAATCAGCAGACACCTGGGCCAGGAGCCAGGTCTTGAGGCAGAGTGAGAATTAGACCTTTGGAAAATTAACTTGCATTGAAGAGCCTAGAGAAGGAGATGTTATCACAACAAGCATGTTATTTATATGAAGACTTAACCTTAAATCTTAATCCTCCACTGTTTTACTGTCTGATTGATAACCTGATAAACTTGCTCAATGTATTTATCTAGTCTTTGCTAATAAGGTATTGTTAAGTGCACTTTAAGTAAGACAACTTTTCCCCATGCTTGCCTATCCTTTGTGCTGCTAAGAGTAGGCGAACTGCTAGACAAACAGACACAGTATGGTAGTGATTTAATATGCAAAACGTTACTTCTCTCCCAGTTCCCAGAGTATCATGTTGGAGGGGATGCGGGTCTCTGCTCCATGCAGGCATTCGGGGGCCCCTGGTTCTGTGGCACTGCCATCTTTAATGCATGACATCTGAATCTACCATGGAGTAGGACAGTAAAAAGAACAGATTATTTAAACTGGAGGTAGCCTCCATCCCACCCACCAACACAGGCTTGGGCAGAACTCACAGGTGCGAGGAGACCTGGGGCTGTAATTTGGCTGTGTGCCCAGGAAAAGGAGAAACACGGTGTTAGTGAGCAACGGCACTCTGCCAGTTTCCTGTCGTAAAACTTGAAAGAGGCGGATTCTATGCCTTCTCTTAGGTGATCTAATCCAAATCTGAACTGGCCCACTTGTCCATAAACACGGCAAAAACATAGAAGCTGCTGAGCCCTGCCCACCCAGCTCCTCTTCTTCCACTATGGAGAAGCTAAAGAGATGCAGGTCTGAGGGTGGAAACACAGTGATTGATGGCTTTGGCGGTCACTTCTGAGAGGGGTTCTTGTCCGAGGCTCAGGGCACCTTCCCCTTCCTGATTCTGGCACTGGGGTGCATGCCTTGCCTAGGATGCTTGATAGGAGTTCCAGCAGGAAAGCACATTGCTGCCACGCGTTCTGACTGGTGCGCCTGAGGCCAGGGCTTCCTGGTGCTCTTTGGGAAAGAAGCTTCCAGCAAAGAAGCTTCAGGCCCCAAGTTTATGGGGATGATGGGATCCCACTCCTCTCACTGAAGCCCACTGGACTGTAAACTGTTGGAAGGCAGGTGCCAGTCTCCTGGGCTTCCGTTGTGGGGCCGCACGGCAGCTGAACCATCTGGAGCGGAGTTCACGGCTAATGGGTGAAGGTGGCGCGTACTCCCAGGGTGCCCCGGGGAGCCCATTAAGCTGCTTCATTGGCTGCTTTTACTTGGATATGTCAGGTCTCTTCCGTCTATTCCAACTCTGCTCACCCCGTCCAGGGGCTGAGAGGTCGCTCACTTGCAGGACATCTTCCATTGATCATGCTCACCCCGTCCAGGGGCTGAGAGGTTGCTCACTCGCAGGACGTCTTCCATGGCTCATTCTTGCGCTATTTGCCCCACGATTATATCCAGCAATGCAGGTAGGAAGTTCTGAATGCGGTCGAGGGCACTGGACTTGGGACTCTGCTCCTCTTTTGAATTTATTGTTTTTATGGAGATTTTATTAAAATATTAGAACATAATTTAAGAGACAGGGATCACTCAAACAACTGGTAAGTAGGGAGATAGCCGTGGTTTTCGGCCTTCAAATTGTTGTCACAAAATATTTTAGATTTACCTTTCCTAAAAATCTGCATGGACCTCAAAGTTCATGAAGAGGTTGTGTTAGTAAAAGACTATGAGGAGGAAAGCCAGACCCTGACCTGAAGAGTAAAAACTAAAACTGTGTGAAACGTCTCCCGTGCAGCAAGACCCTGCCACCCTGTCCAACACCCCAAGAACACAAAGGAAGAATTCTACCTTTTTTTTGAGTGAGTTTTTTTCTAATGTCCTAAGGACACTTCATTAGGTGCTTTGTAGTATCTGATAGGACAGATACCACGTTTTTTCTTGCTGTCTTTCCAGAATTCCCTGGAGATATCGTGAAGTTAATTACAAACGTAATTTCAAAAATTACATGATCTGGGGGCGGCCCCTCCCCTCAGCTGAAAGCCAGTGTGGACCAGCCTTCTTTGGCTGGTGTAGACGGTGTTCAAGTCACAACTAAATCGTGCCTTCCTCCTCCGCCTCTGCTCTCCTCTCCCTCCTCGTTTAATTGTGCCGTGGCTGCCAAGCCGCTTTTGAAATATTCCTCCATTCTCAGCACGTCCCAGATGAAGCAAGCTTAATGAATTGGTTTGCAGGGAGACTTGAGTGACTCACCTGCACCTGGGGCCCCAGGGATGCTGCATCAGACAATCACTCACTGTTGCTTTCTGATGCCAGGAAGAAACCAAGAAAACAGTTCACATTCAGAAGAAAGGATGGCTCAGCAGATGCAGACAGGCATTGGCAGAGCTGCCGGCCACTCGCAATGGGCAGAGCGCAGCCCTCGGGAGCTGGACGGGAATCAGATGTTAGACATCTGTGTGGGTGCTGCTTTCTCCGCCAAAGAGGCGAGACCAAGATGGGCCAGAAAAATATCGATTATCTCTCCATGTCTAAAGTCAGTTAACGGCTGCATTCACACAATGAGCCCCTGGACCCGCCAAAAGCCAGCAGCTGCTGATTGAATTGAGTCGCTGGTGACCTTGTCTCTAGCCAGCTTATAGCAAGAACACAGAATTAGGGAGAGGGTGGCTCTATTTAACACAAAAACAGAACCATCAACGCACCTGAAGAAATATGTTTTGAGGGGAAATTTTTCAATCGGCTGTCCAGCAATAGACAGAGGATATAAACGTGTCCTTGCTATTTTGTTCTTTCAGTGGGACTAAAGGGCTGACCTTTAATGCCCCTACACAGATGGCCACCTGTGCTGAAAAAAATAACAGTACCAAAATAAAGGCAAGAAGATGGAAGGAAAAACAGAGAGAAGGAAGGACAGGAAGGAAGGAGGGAGAACGGACGGAGGGGAAAGAGAAAGGAAGAACAGAAGAAGGAAGGGGGAAGCAATGAATGAAGGAGAGAACAAAAGAAACCACAAAACTCTTTGCCTCTCGGGATATATTTTACCCCCTCTGACAGCAAGAACAATTTCCTCCCTCAATGGTCATAAAGCCTAGAGAGAATTTTCAAGGCTGATCCACACAGTTCAGCCCCTGCGCCTCCTTCCTGAACTATTAGCAATCATCCCTGCCCTTCTCCTTGGCCCCTGGAAGGCAATGTCATGCTTGGCCAAGGTGAGAACCCAGGAGCCATCCCCCACAGTCTGTGCCACAAGACCAGGGTTGCCTTCAAGGACACTTGGCCTCTGCAGTCCTACAAGGCCCTAGCACAGATGGGGCTCCCACCTGGTTTAATACTCTGTCATTGCTTTCTTCCAACTCTTAATGACTTTTGAACGAGGGGAGGAGCCCCTCTTCTGTTCTGGGGGATCCCCGCAATCGATAACCGGTCCTGGGTCAGCACCACCTCCCCCACAAGCTCTGAGCCCCTCAAGTTCACACATGCCCTGGAGCTCTGACTCTATAGGTCTGGGAGGAGGCTGGAGAATTTGCATCTCAGCAACTCCCAGGAGGGACAGTGCTGCCGGCCAGGGTTGCTTTGAGAACCCTGCTTCGTCTAGAGCAGGAACACCACCACAGAATCAGCCCTCGTGCAGTCAAGGGGTATGTGCGGTCAAGGCAGTGTGTGTCTGCACCAGCCAGTCCCTGGACATGCGTGCAGGGGCGCCTGAACCCCACCCCCAGTCCCCGCAGCACCAGCTCCGTCGCACACCCTCTTCTTCCTCCACCAGCAGCAGCACCAATTCCAGGCTGGTCTGTGCTCAGCACGCCTCCGGAGCCCCTGAGCAGGCAGACCCAGACGGTGAAGCTGGCTGAGGAGCCTGGCAAGGCCCCCCACCATGCCATTGCTGTCTAGAGGGTCCTGAGTCACCTCATGGTCATCTGAACCCCCTTCAGTTTTAGTCATATGGCGACGTATAGTATTTCAGGGTAGCTACAAGGATTTCATGAACCACAAAAATAGAAAACCCTTCCAAAACATTGTTTCGCTGAGTGTTGCAGCTTATAGATGATGCAGCCTTAGTAGACTGTGGCTTCAGATTCCCTTTGTGTTTTGCTTTGTTTTTTGAGATGGAATCTTGCACTGTCACCCAGGCTGGTATGCAATGGCTCGATCTCGGCTCACTGCAACCTCTGCCTGCTGGGTTCAAGTGATTCTCCTGCCTCAGCATCCTGAGTAGCTGAGATTACAGGTGCATGCCACCACACCTGGCTAATTTTTGTATTTTTAGTAGAGACAAGGTTTCACCATGTTGGCCAGGCTGCTCTCGAACTCCTGACCTTAAGTGATCCACCTGCCTCGACCTCCCAAAGTGTTGGCATTACAGGCGTGAGCCACCACACCGGGCCTCAGATTCCCTTTGGTATCCAAATCACATCATTTGCCTAAATGCTTCACCCATGGTGCAGCTGCCAGATGGCTTTGCTTTTATAGGGAAAAAAAATCACAATTGTCTTAATTAAAGGAACCAAGACTGCGACCCCATGGAGCAGAATTTATTCCTTAAATTCTCCAACCCCATGGAGCAGAATTTAAGGAATAAAATTTACCTTCAATTTACCCAAAGGACTTTACACAGAGTAGGGCAACCAGCAAGAAAAAACGTGGTATCTGTCCTATCAGATACTACAAAGCACCTAATGAAGTATCCTTAGGACATTAGAAAAAAACTCAATGCTTTCCTCTTGATCTTTCCAGAAGACGGAGGCAGAACAGCTGTTGATGGGTTTGGATTTGAATCTCTGCCAGCTCACCACCTTTGGCGTACAGCACAGCACACGGCACAGCCACGTCCTTCACTGCTGACTGCCACTGCTCTTAGTACCTCTCAGCCAGCACCGGGCAAAAGATAAAGAAAACTAGCCACATGTGTATTCTTTAATTTTCTAAAGCCACAAGAAAAAGAAACAGGTGGAATGGGCATGGTGGCTCACAACTATAATCCCAGCCTTTGAGAGGCCAAGGCAGGAGGATCCCTTCACCACACAAGGCGAGAAATGGCTCTGTTGACACCTGCCATGGGGATCCCTTCACCATACAAGGCGAGAAACGGCTCTGTTCACACCTGCCATAGGGATCCCTTTACCATACAAGGTGAGAAACGGCTCTGTTCACACCTGCCATAGGGATCCCTTTACCATACAAGGTGAGAAACGGCTCTGTTGACACCTGCCATGGGGATCCCTTCACCACACAAGGCGAGAAACGGCTCTGTTGACACCTGCCATGGGGATCCCTTCACCACACAAGGCGAGAAACGGCTCTGTTGACACCTGCCATGGGGATCCCTTCACCACACAAGGCAAGAAATGGCTCTGTTGACACCTGCCATGGGGATCCCTTCACCACACAAGGCGAGAAACGGCTCTGTTGACACCTGCCATGGGGATCCCTTCACCACACAAGGCGAGAAACGGCTCTGTTGACACCTGCCATGGGGATCCCTTCACCACACAAGGCGAGAAATGGCTCTGTTCACACCTGCCATGGGGATCCCTTTACCATACAAGGTGAGAAATGGCTCTGTTCACACCTACCATGGGGATCCCTTTACCATACAAGGTGAGAAATGGCTCTGTTCACACCTGCCATGGGGGATCCCTTCACCACACAAGGTGAGAAACGGCTCTGTTGACACCTGCCATGGGGATCCCTTCACCACACAAGGCGAGAAATGGCTCTGTTCACACCTGCCATAGGGATCCCTTCACCACACAAGGCGAGAAATGGCTCTGTTCACACCTGCTGTGGAGATCCCTTTACCATCCGCGTCCATGAGCCGTACCTCACAACTCTTCCTGAGAAGGCAGTGCAGCACAATGGGGAGCGCAGGGACTTTGGGTGACATGGGGCCAGGTGACATGGGCTGAGGCCACCTGCCTCTCAGCTGCTGGGCGCCTCCCTCATCAGGTAGCCACCTTGCCTAGGTTCAGACCAGACCCACGGTTCTCAGGTCCCCAGAGAGCTTCTGTTTATGGGGGCTCTTCTATCTATATTTTCTGCTATTAAAACTGAGAATAAACTTGTGTCTTTACTGACTGAGTCACCTGAAAATCACTGTGATAAGCCTGAACATCCTAATCTACGGCTTCTATCACATACTTTTTTCTCCCATTGATCACTCTAACCATCATTCTCAGCTTGTGGACCAGACATGAGCAGGCTGAGGGCCATGGCTCGCCAACCCCTGCCCTCAGGCTGTGCTGTCCAGTGTGGTGACCACTGGCTTTGTGTGACAGCAGGGCACCCAAAATGCGGCCTGTTCAAATTTAGATGTGCAGTAAGTGTACAATACACTCTGGATCCTCAAGAATTAGTGCAAAAGGACTGTGAACCATCTCACCACACGTTTATCACGGGAACATTTTGAAATGAGCATATTTTAGATACACTGGGTTAAAATAAATCAGTGTGTTTCATATAATTTCATATAACCAACTTCCCTGTTTGTTCTTGCTTTTTTGAGGTGACTGTTCTAACACTGTTCAGTTACCCACGTGGCTCCCATGGTATTTCGAGACAAGGCTGGACTGCCACGCCTTCATATTGGTCCAGAGGCCCTACACTTCTCTAGGACAGAATGTACACACATAGAAAGCGACTTGAGAACCAAAGGTGTACAACACATCACTCAGAAAAGACTAGAAAAACGATCTCTGTCTGTAAGCCTGCACCCCAGTTACACAGTCACCTGTCAAGAACCAAGATATTTTCCACTTACCAGGTAAAATTCCTAAAAAGTTAGGTATTTTATTTTAAGAAAAGGTGGGATATGTTTCACTGGAAAGGAAACGGCGAGGGAAGGAGGAAAGAGGAGGGGGAGGAGCACCCCGCCGTGTGGGGCCACTGCTGCGCCTGTGTCTGTGGCTGGCTGGCGCTCACCCTGGGCCTGCATCAATTGTGGCAGATGGGAAGTCTTTAGCAGTCAGCAGAGAAACTAACTTAATTCTGCTGCATGTTTGAGCAAATTGCCAAAATGTATCACTGGTTTTCCTGCGTTACCCTTGAGTGCCCCGGCAGGATGACAGATTTCAGCCCCTAAAATGGCATCGACAGCAGCTGTGTCTATCTGCCAGGTGGGTGCCTTCTAGGAAACTAACACTTTGTGCAACAAAAGCCTTCAACTTCCCTGTCCTCCGCCAGTGTCTACCGTGATACCATGGCCACCACCACGACACGAGTCTCTAGAAACGAGCCCCTGCCCTAACGCCGCTCACGCTTGGTGGGACACACAGACGGGAAGTGAACAAACATGGAAACAAATGGTGACAAATGGCTGTTTTCCCCATATTTGTCACCATCCAAGGTGACGTATTTGTCACCTTGGATGGTGACAAATATGGGGGAAAATAGCCCTGGGTCAGGACACAGAGGTGCAGCAAGGGGTGCTTTGTGAAGTCCTGGTTAGGAGGGGGCATTTGAGTCTCAGTCATGTGACGGGGCATGAAGGTAGATGGGATAGCCATCTAGGGCCAAGACAGCCTTGAAAATGCTGTCTACTGAGGGTAATGGGTCCAGGCAGGGGCACGGGGTCCAGGGGATATCATGGGGAGGAGAGGGAAGGCAGGGCCTTACCATGAGCCTTAAAAGCTCACCCTTGGGGATGGAGCTGGCATCTAAGGAAGATCAAGCCATAAGTTTAACCAACAGGGATGACAGGACACTGGCCTCTCCCCACCTGCTGAGAGGAGGCGTCGCTGCCCCACGGCTGCTTAAGAGGTGCAGGCTGCTGACCAGGTCCCAAATCCAAGTGACCAGGACGCAGCTCCACTTGGGGGTCTCCAGAGGCTCTGGGCTGTGGCCTGAAGGAGGCTCTCAGCTTCCTCCCGCTGAAGAATCATTCACGTCGGTGCTTCAGGTTCCTGTCATCTGCCAGGGCCCCTCGAGGCCAAGTGTCACTTCTGGTGACTCTGCAACCGTCCATGCCAGCCCAGAGTGGGAAGCTCAGCCCCACCAGCCCCTGCATCACCTTCTCTACCTCCTACAGCTGCTTCTGCCTCCAGTGAGTGCTTCTCAGTGGAGTCTCTAAGCACCAAGATCTTCTCCCATCAGGGAAGGGAAATATTCTGGACATGGTGAGGGTGTGTGGTATGTGTCTGTGCATGTGCGTGTTCAGGTGTGTGCCTGTGAGTGCGGCATGTGTGTGCATGTGTTCGGTATGTGTGTGCACTTGTGTGTGGTGTGTGTGCTTGTGGGTATTCAGGTATGTGTGCGCTTGTGTGTGTGGTGTGTGTCCACATGCATATTCAGGTGTGTCTGTGGTATGTGTGTCCATGTGTATGTTCAGGGGTATGTGTGTGGTGTGTGTGCTTCATGGTGTGTGTGTGCACGTTTGTGCGTGTACCACATGCCCTGGCAGCTGGCTTCCCTGCACCTCTGAGTGGAGTGGCAGCTGCCCCACAGAGGTTTGTCGGCAGCATCTGAGTGGACACCTCCCACTGGCCCTGAGGTGCTGAAGGCACTTCCCAACAGGCACCATTTCCTGGGAAACCCAACATCCAACCCCATTCCCTTTGTGAAACAAAGGCCAAACTCAGGACACATAAAGCTAAGTCGCAGGCTTTTAGCCAACCACTGTTGAGAAGCGTAGTCGTCCCCATCACTCAGGGTGGCTACGTGCTGGAGTCTGCAGACAGCAAGCTGACAGACACCCCTGCTCCTGGGGAAGCACAGGGCTCAGCTCTGGTCACAGCATTTCATCTGTGGATCAGCACACAACCTTGTGTTACGTGTTTCTGTTTAGACACCTTGTCACCATGCAGTGTTGATTCATCACTCGTGCCGGAGGGAAGCTTCTCAGACATACATGTTCTCCATGAGGCACACCACAGCCCCTCATGCTTGAGAACACTCCGGCACTTCCACTCTGTGCTCGAGGGCCCTCTTACACAGTGAGATCACCAGCAAGACACACACAAAGTCAAAAACATGGCACTCAATAGACCACAGAAAGGACACCATTTACAGACGAGCCTGAATAGGCAGGCAGAGCTGGGCTTTGTTCAGCCCCAGCTAGTGCCATGCATATCAGGCGACTCTGATGTTTTAGCACTCTGTGCACATCTATAAATTCTAAGAAAGTGCATGAGTGCTGATTTTGAGGTTACAAATAAATTTTAGTGAGTAGGAGAATTTGTAAACATAGAATCTATGAATGAAGAGGACTGACTCATTTGAGCATGTCAGGGTGAGAAGGAGCATATGGGTGGGATGCCGGGATGAAACCTAGGACCGAGCCACTCTCAGTAGAATGCAGACAACAGCAGCTTCCTCGGGGCTTGGGGAAGCATGCTCCTCCAGACCAAGCAGCATCCCAGGGCCTCACAAGAGAGGAGCTTGGAAAGAACATGGCCTCTAACAACCTTGCTTCTGAGCCATCAGTGTCGTGGCTCCCAGCCCAGGGGGCTCAGAACCCTCAACAACAGCTGGGATGCATGCATGACTTCCAATAGTTAAAAGGCCTACGAGAGAACTGCACACCCACCAGGACACGGCCTGCATAACCAAGTCATCTGAAACTCTGTGGGTGACATGTGGTCACCTGCTCTGTCATACTGAGCAACAGGTTTTATAAATAATTAGGTATTTCTCTTACTATAATTTGTAAATAATTTGTTCTTTAATAAAGACCAATTTCAGAATGCAAACTCCTACTACAGAACACACGTGGGCAAGTGCCTTCATCGCAGGGGGCAACGAGGAGGAAAACACTGGGAATCTCTGATGTCACTCCCAGGTTCACTGTTACAAGTTGATTTGGGGCAGCTGGTTTTTAGGATCTGTGTCACACGGCTCTAAGGAAATGACTCTTCCTGCAGTCTTTCTGTAAGAAAGCATTTGCTGAGTGGAAAGCCAGCCCCCTCCCAGGCACCGCCACACCTTTGTTAGGTGCGCATGACCCCAGGCTTCCCTCGGAGGGAATACGCCCAGCTGAGCAAGGTGATAGTCTATACCTGTTTCTGTAAGGTAAGCTGCCAAGGAGAATCTAATTAGATTTTAACTAGAAAATGTGCTCCTTCTAGTGAAGACAGCACCTTTCCCTTAGCCAGGTCCATGCAGGTGGAACCTCCAAGGAGTCCTCGCGCATGGGTGGCAGCGTTGCTCCAGGTCAGCGCAGCCAGAGGGGGGATGGGGACACTGGCCCAAGGAGAGGTGTGCATATCACCAGGCCGTATCCCTCTCCTCATCCCTTTGGGCTGCTATAAAGGAATATACAGACTATGTGGCTTGTCAACATTGGTTCACAGTTCTGAAGGCTGGAAGTTCAAGACCAAGTTGCCCGCAGACTGGATGTTCTGGTGAGGACCCGCATCCTGGTCCACAGATGGAATCTGCTTGCTGCATCCTCACCAGGTAGATAGAGGGCAGAGCACCCATTGAAGCCTCCGTCCTGAGGGCGCCAATCCCATCGTAAGGCCCCACCCCCATGACCCAATCACCTCCAAAGGCCCCGCCTCACACCATCACCCTGGGGCTGAGTCGTCGAACATACACATTTTGGGGGACACTGCAATCCTGATGACCACCTCACTCCAATCAACTCAGTTTAAAGGGATCCAGGAGTGTGCCAGCCCCTGAGAGGTGGGCGGTGACCAACCCCTCTGCCTTAGACACCTTCACAGAGGCTGCGGAGCCTTGCCAGAGGGGTCCCTGCCCCATGAGTGTGCACAAACTTACCTATGTCCTTGGGTCTCAAATCCTTTTCTAGGCACTGAGGCAGCTTTGTCCTCAAAAACATCTATATCCACCTCTCACTCTCCTCCTTGAATGCCAGCCTCACCCAATCCCTCCATCTCTGAATCTGGAAGCCCACCTTTTTCTCTGGACACCAGTATGACAGGGCTGATCGAGACAAATTGAGGGTTACCCACAGAACACAGTCATGGAGGAATGGCCCGGGAGCCAGGAGGAACATTTCAGGATGATCAAAAACCAAATGTTACAAAAGATCATTTCTCCCCCAGATTATTCTACAGATCCCACAGAGTCCTTATAAATAACTCAGTGGGACTGGTGTGTGTGTGGGCGGGCGAGGGTGGGGAAGAATTGACAAGCTGTTCCTAAAATTTATATGGAATGCAAAGGGCAAAATATAGTCAAGACAAACATGAGGGAAGAGGAAAAAATTTAGACTACCAGCAATCAAGAATGTTTATAAAGCTACAGTAATGTACACCATGAGTGTTCCTGCAGGGTCCACAGAAACCTGTGAAACAGAATAGTGTCCAAAATCCAAATCACCCATATATGGACCCTTAAGTTATGAAAAAGACAATATGTGTTGAGGGAAATGGCATTTTCAACCAATGGGCTGTGTAAATTTGATACCCATAAAGAAATTATTGACTCTGAGTATCTCACACCTTGCAAAAACCCAATTCCTGATGGAATGTTGATCTACATGTAAAAAGTAAAAATAAATAAAAATAATTATGTCTCCCAGAGAATAACATAAGAAAAATAAGTGCTATTATTTGGGGACTGTGAAAAGACCCCTTACAGAGAACTCAAAAGGCACTAAATCACTGACAAAAAGATTCAAAGTTAACAGCCTGCTGTCATTCAAGGACACCGTTAAGAAAGTGCAAAGGCCACAGAGAATGCGTTTGCTACACACACATAACCAACAAGTACAAGAGAGAAAGCAATGTAGATTATATGTTTAAAATGCTTTTATGAACCAACAAGAAAAAGACAGACACCCACGTGGCAGAACCGGCAAACAACTGAGCAGACTGTTAATAAAAGATGCTCCCTTACAGGGCCAATAAATAGATGAAAAGGTGTACAGCCTCATTAGTCTCTGTGGGTGTGCTAATTAAAACCACAAATAGGACCTACTGCACACCCACCATTGAGGCTCAAGAAAAACACAAACCAATAAAAGATGTCCTAGTCGAGGCCTTGGGAGGCATGACTGGGACCATCACTTATGACCAATGAGAGATAAATTCTCATGACCACCACAGAAAACTGAACCTGAATGTGCATGCACCAAATGACCCCACGGCTCCCATCTCAGTACACACCCCACAGAGATCCTTCCACCAAATGACCCTGCAGCTCCCATCTCAGTACACACCCCACAGAGATCCACCCACCAAATGACCCTGCAGCTCCCATCTCAGTGCACGCCCCACAGAGATCCACCCACCAAATGACCCTGCAGCTCCCATCTCAGTACACACCCCACAGAGATCCACCCACCAAATGACCCTGCAGCTCCCATCTCAGTACACACCCCACAGAGATCCACCCACCAAATGATCCTGCAGCTCCCATCTCAGTGCACGCCCCACAGAGATCCTTCCACCAAATGACCCTGCAGCTCCTTATCTTGGTACATGCCCCACGAAGATGGAGACTATGGGAATTGCGTCATATGGATCTTAAAGATTAAATACATGATAGATAAATGATAAATAGATGGAATGATAGATAGAATAAATAAAATAAGAGTGGGAAGACAAATAGATAGATATAGGTAAATGACAGCCGAAGACAGGGAGAGAAGACTTTTCAGGTGGAGGAACCTTGCTTACAAAGACAGGAAGGTTGAGCCAGGCTTGCTGTGAATACTGGGAGACAGCTGTTTGGTGGACACAAATGTGAAGGTAGATGGTTCTGTCCAAGAGCGGACCCACACATGTCCTCCAGTTATTTCAATGATGGCCCAGAGCGAAACTCCCACTGAGGAAATAGGGGCTTTCTGGCAGCCACACTCTTCACCACTTACCGTCTGATGAGCTTCACCCTGGCTTTCCTGTGCGCCAGGCCCCACACCTCCCTGCACACCTCTCGCTGCCCATCCATACTGGGTATCCCACTCACAGCACCCAACCTGGGGTGGGAGAGGAGGGGAGCTCATGTCTCTCAGGCTCTCCCTTTGCGAGGTAAAACTAACACACCTCCATTTCGCTTTCAGTAAGGCAGTGATGTTCAGAGAAGAATTCCAGTGTACTGTGTTAAGAAGCTGTGGGGGAAAATTAGCAGACTCAGGGAAATTCATTTGTTATCAAGACAGTCATATTTGTTAGGAAATATTGCATTACAAATTAGAAATAATTCCTGCACAATATATTTTTTACATTTACTTTATACTCAGGTCCCCCTTCATGTTACATTACTTTTTTTTTCCTTTTTGTGGAGAATGGGATCTTGCTATATTGCCTAGGCAGGTCTTGAACTCCTGGGCTCCAGCTATCCTCCCTCCTCTGCCTCTCTAAAAGCTGGGATTACAGGCATGAGCCATGAGAAGATGCAGAGCAAGATCCGGCTGTTTCCTTGCTGTGTTTTTACCTTTCTAGTCAGAGCCCATCCTTCAACACACCATCGAGACTGGGGGTGCACGGCGGACCCCGGCCAGGGACCCTCCATCCCACTGGGGACCACAGCGCCCCCCCTGCCAGTCCCAGCGCATGCCCCAAGGCCCCAGTCACCTCCTACCGTCTCAGGAAATTATGAAAGCAAAATTAATTTCCATTCTCTTCAGCTTAAATAAGAAAGAAAAGACACGACACGGTTAATAGAACACAGGAAGCCCACGCCGACATCAAACAGGGACGGCGCGGCCCCCGCTGGGCTTGAACTCGGGGCCGCCCACCCCCACCGCACAGGCCCCGACAGCACAACCACACCACCGGTGCGCAGACGTCCCAAGGAGGAAGCCTCCCCTAGGACAAAGGGTGCTGGGCGGGGAGGAAGGACCGCCACACCCGGTCTCACCAGACACACAGGAGATGAGGGAGTGCAGGTGGAACATTGAGCAGTCCTTGGAGGGAAGAGTACTCACCCGCACAGCAGACGATGCACGCACAGCAGATGATGCGCGCACAGATGACGCACGCACAGCAGATGACACACGCACAACAGACGACGCAAGCATGCACAGCAGATGATGCACACACGCAAAGCAGACAATGCACGCACAGCAGACGATGCACGCACAGCAGATGACACACGCACAGCAGACGATGCACACACAGCAGATGACACACGCACAACAGACGACACACGCAGAGCAGACGCACGCACAGCAGATGACACACGCACAACAGACGACACGCGCAGAGCAGACGATGCACGCACAGCAGATGACACACGCACAACAGACGACACACGCAGAGCAGACGCACGCACAGCAGATGACAAACGCACAGCAGACGATGCAAGCATGCACAGCAGATGATGCACACACGCAAAGCAGACAATGCACACACAGCAGGCACACGCACACAAGCAGACGATGCACGCAAGCAGACGACGCATGCATGAAAGCAGATAACACACACACAGCAGACGATACATGCACAGCAGACGACGCACGCACAGCAGACAATGCATGCACAGCAGGCACACACACACAAGCAGACGATGCACGCAAGCAGATGACGCATGCATGAAAGTAGATAACGCACGCACAGCAGACGATACACACACAGCAGACAACACACGCACAGCAGACAATGCACGCACACACAGCAGATGACACACGCACAGCAGATGACGCAGGCACGCACAGCAGATGACGCACGCACAGCAGATGCACACACAGCAGATGACACGTGCACAGCAGACGACACACGCACGCACAGCAGACGGTGCCCGCTCAGCGCAGCACTGGGTATGCGGGTAGACTACGCCGTCTTTTCCTCTCCCAAGAACATTTAATGCGTGACCATAATCAAATCTCTCGTGAAAGTGGCGGGCACTTTGTGATGTCGTGAAGCTGCCAAGGGGCTGTTTCATGGCACGTGGGGACTCTGAGCGTCTCCGGGCAGGAGGCCAGGGCGGGTGAATGCCAGGTGGTGACAGGAGGAAGGAGCTGCCCTTTCCAGGCCGCCTGGCAGGGACAGAGAGAGTGGCCACAGAGGCTCTGGGACAGGGGCATCTCGTAGTGGATGTGGGATGTTTCCTGCCAGTTCACACAAAACCGCACAGGGAGCCCTTGGGTCCAGAAGTCAGGGCGTACCCGGGAGCAGAACCTGAAATGTTCTCATCTCCCCTTTACATCCCAGCAACTTGGGATGTGGTGAAGAAGAAGCTCCATCATGCTCACAATCATGGGACTGTCCCGGGAGTCCTTCGTGGGCTGGTCAGGGGCCGCCTGCCGCACTTCCAGGACCCGCTGGGCTGGCCG
Source organism: Ateles fusciceps (assembly GCA_036589455.1). Classification (NCBI taxonomy): domain Eukaryota; kingdom Metazoa; phylum Chordata; class Mammalia; order Primates; family Atelidae; genus Ateles; species Ateles fusciceps. The sequence continues at coordinate 8,604,798 of JAZHEH010000586.1, forward strand.
TCCCTCTGTCCTCCATGCCGAGAGTCCCACTGGTGGCCCATTGGCTCCCCCGGACTCTGAGCTTGGGGCTGTCTCATCTTGTCTTCTGCACCCCTGGAGCCCCACCAAGGACCTGGCACATGACGGGACGCCCAACAAACTATGGAGTGAGTGTGGGGTTCCATGAGCATGTGGGTTCCGTGAGCATGGACAGGGCAGATGTGAGCCACATGGGGACACTTCCCAACCTGCTCATAACCCCAGCACCCTAAAGATTTGTGAGTTATGTTTGTAGTGTGTGAAGAAACTCAAGTATCTGCCCCCCCAAAACTGACGAAGACAAGGTCTATAGGATCTGTGTAATCAATAGTGTTTGATTATTGAATTTAAAAGGCCGTAAGAGACTACTTGTGTGCTAAAGCAGAGAAACAGAAAGTAATTCTCTCCCACAGGAAGTCTACAAGGACCACACTGTGTTGAAAACTTTAACTCCAGTTCTCCCAAAACATTGTCAAAGGGCACACAATGTAAAATAAATAAAAAACAACATTCAATTCCGCCCCCAGTTCTTTTCCAGGCATCATGTTACAGACGCTAACAGGTCAGCTTAAGTAACGTTTCCTGCGTGTCATCCACTAGAGACACAAAGATGAACAGGACCAGGACAAGGGGCTGCCCTGAAGGCCTTGATACCCCAAGGAAGGAGAGCTGCCCGAAGCCCAAAGCCCACTGGAGGTGTCTGCAGGGGTCTTTCCTCACACACTCCACTGTGCACCTGGAAAGCACTGACAGCTGGGGTCATGGAGCGGGTGCCCTGGGCACAGCAGGATCACAGACAGCACTGTCCTGGGCGGGCACCCCCATCCCGGGTGTGGTTTCAGATTGCCCCACCCCGCAGAGAGGGTACTGAGGCCCACGGTCATCATCTAGCTGGGGCCAGAACTGATGCTCTGGTACAGCCGGTCTGAGCCCAGCCCAGGATGCTACAGCCCTCAGGCCGCTCTTCAGAACTTGTGATGCTGAGAGCCTTGGTGAGGGTAGTACACTCAGGAGCACCCAGCTCACCTGTGACTTTCAGAAATTCCAAGGCACCACACCAGGCATAGGTCCAGGGCTGGGGAACTCAGCCTGGAAACACAGAAGGAAGCACCACAGACCAACCGGAAAGGACCCAAGAGAAGGCTGCACGTCATTCAGGGCTTGGCTGTGCTGGAGCTCCATGTGCATGGCTGAGCAGGCAGCCCAGGGGCTCCAGAGGCCACGCCCACATGGAGGACCCCACATGGCTTCAGTGGGGGCATGCAGGGCAACAGACGCTGGGCACAACTTGTCACCTGATGCCAAACCCTTGCCATGGCTAAGCCAGACCTGTGTGACTCCCTGAAAAGCAGCTTTCCTTCCCTGGCTCACTGAGCCCACCATGGGCCCAGGAATTCTTCAGTCACACATTCAGTGGCACCCAGTATTTTTTTGCACCAGTTAGCTAGGTAACACCTGTCCTGTTAGAGAGTGATCCATGACAAGTCTGAATGTGGCAGGGGTGTTGCAATCATATTTCTGAAAGAATGGAAAATGCTCTGTATTAGGATAACTGACCCTGATTAATTCTGACACAGGCTAAACTCTTGAGGCAAAAGCTGAGGATGAGAAATGAATATGTATCTTTAAACACGACCCAACACAGAGGTCTCATGGCTATGCCTACGCTCTCCTAAGCACCTTACAGAAAATGAAATTATGGGCTGATTTTTACACTAAATGAATGGAAATCTTAAAATGACCTGTGATAATATAACTAAATCTAATAGCATGCTGTTTCTTCTGGGGGTTATTAGACTGAAATGCCTGTAACTTACTCAGGAGAAGCAGACAGAGTTCTGAGGAACCACCCAGCATCGCAGAACACAAATTCCCACTCACAATGGGAAACCCAGCAGAACTGGTCCTCCTGGATTGTTCCAGACCCTCGGGAATAAGCCTCCTATTCTGAGTGTGTTCTGAAGTGTTGCAGTGACAAAAGATTTTCCCCAAGGGCATTTTAGGTTAAAACAGATGAGCCTGGGAGAAACATCGAGATCTTTATCACAGAGACCGCAGAGGGCTGCAAATCACAGTCACTGGGTCAGATTTCACCCCAAAAAATAACCATCGCAGAGGAAACTGCTTTAAAGTAAGCGCATTTTGTAGCTGGGCATGGCGGCTCACACCTATAATCCCAGCACTTTGAGAGGCCGAAGTGAGCGAATCAGTTGATACTGGGAGTTCGAGACCAGCCTGGGCAACATGGTAGAAACTCTACAAAAAAAATACAAAAATTAGGTGGGCATGGTGGCACACGCTTGTGGTCCCAGCTACTTCGGAGTCTGAGGTGGAAAGACCATTTTAGCCCAGGAGGTTGAGGCTGCAGTGAGCTGAGATTGCACCACTGTACTCCAGCCTGGGTGACGGAGTGAGATCCTGTTTCAAAAAAGAAAATAAAAAAAGTAAAGGTATTCTGCAACTACGCATTTCTTAGCAAAAGAAAACTTATATTGTAAAAGCTTGGTCGTGAACACGTACGTCTTGGACAATCATTGCTGCTGCGTGTGAGGGGACAGTCATTGCTGCTGTGTGTGAGGGGACAGTCATTGCTGCTGTGTGTGAGGGACAATCATTGCTGCTGTGTGTGAAGGGGATAGTCACTGCTGCTGTGTGGGGACAGTCACTGCTGCTGTGTGTGAGGAGACAATCATTGCTGCTGTGTGTGAGGGGACAGTCACTGCGATCATTGCTCTCCAGGGGCTGCAAGGAAGAACAGGGTTACATAAGGCAAAGAAAAAATCCCTACTATATTATTAGCTGGGGACGTACAATCCCTTTGAGAAGTATAGATGTGAATGCCTTTCACTCTGTGACCTTGATGATTGGCCAATGTTTAAAAAAGAAATGATGTTCAGTCCCACAGTGGGTGGTGGCGAACTGTGGTGGGGAAAGGGGACCATACACCCTTCAGGGGAGGGAGGTGAGGCTGATTCCTCGCTGCAGTTCTTGTTCAGACAATTGAGTGTGCCCAGGAGCCAAAGGGTAAGGGGGGCTTCTTCAAGAGCCCAGGGGAGGAGGCAGTGTCAGGGAGGAAGAAGGCAGGTGGGGGCGATGAGGGCTGGTCAGCTTGAACAATAGTGGCGGTGGGGGCTCCTAGTGAGAAGCATGGGCAGCTGGAGCAGTGATGACAGATGAGAAGCAGGGGAGCAAAGCCCTGCGGTCATAGGTGATGCCACAGGCGGCACCCAGGCGTCGGTGATGTGTGGGGCAGGCAGGCAGAGACCCCCAGAAACTAGTGTCCAGAGGGCGGGGCTGGCTCTGCAAGCGCTCTGCCAGCACCCCTAAGGGAGCCCCTCAAGCTGTCTCTGTAGGAGGCCCTTTTAGGGCAGAATGAGCTCCCCCAGTTTGTAAAAGGACTATTCTAAGGGGGGAGGGATCGTATGCAAATATTCAGGGAGGCTTGGGGCTTTGGTGAGAGGTGCCTGCTGCAGAAGCAAAAGGCACCTGGCCAGGAGGCGGGCTTTGTAAAGAACCCGTGAGTAATTCGTTGTGGTCTCCACATCTTAAAAAGTGGGTATATTTCCAAAAGACTATAAATCGTTCTACTATAAGGACACATGCACACGAATGTTCATTGCAGCACAGTTTACAATAGCAAAGACCTGGAACCAACCCAAATGCCCATCGACGATAGACTGGATAGGGAAAATGTGGCACATATACACCATGGAATATTATGCAGCCATCAAAAACGATGAGTTCGTGTCCTTTGTAGGGACATGGATGAACCTGGAAACCATCATTCTCAGCAAACTGACACAAGAACAGAAAATCAAACACCGCATGTTCTCACTCATAGGCGGGTGTTGAACAATGATAACACATGGATACAGGGAGGGGGAGTATCACACACTGGAGTCTGTCGGGGGGGGGAAAGGGGAGGGATAGTGGGGGGTGGGGAGTTGGGGAGGGATAGCATGGGGAGAAATGCCAGATATAGGTGATGGGGAGGAAGGCAGCAAATCACACTGCCATGTGTGTACCTATGCAACAATCTTCCATGTTCTTCACATGTACCCCCAAACCTAAAATGCAATTAAAAAAAAATTAAAAAAAAAAAAGTAAACAGCAACAATAAAGCAGCATACGTATTCCACAGACACGATTCACATTGTTCTAAAAGTGGTGCTGGGTTGGTGGTGTAGAGCACGGGCTATTGTTACATTTGAGAGCTCCTCTGCACATGCCAGCAGTGACGTTGCCAAGGGCTCTGTGGCTAGTTCATTGTTCGCTGAGACATTTCACACTAGCTGCACTCTGGATTTGACTGACGGAAAAGGAAGTTACTCAACTGAGATGATCCAATGATCATGGCTTTGGCCATGCCTGGGAAGATGGTCTGGACCCGAGACACGGGGCGCCAAGTATTAACTGCTGTTGTGGAAGTAGCCAGAACAAGAACGCTGCTCTTGACCTTGGGCTGAGAATCCAAGAGGCACAGGCATGATCCCCTGTGGTTTTGGGGGCTCCCATGCACACTGACTCATGACATCGCCCCTTCCTACTCTCTGTCCTTCAAGGCTCCATCTGTCCCCTGGGACCCACACCACTCCTTCAGCCACCCAGAAAACAAGTGTGGATGTCACCTCTTCAGGGAAGACTTTTCTTGTTTTTCTTTAAAACAAATTTAAAGTGAAATGAAATTGTCGGCAGGAAAGTTAAAACTTCTGCTTGGAAACAATGGATGACGACCTGCAGGAAGCGTTAATGCAGCCAGCTCCACACTCTTCTTCTTCTTTTCCAGGTGGCCGGTCATGGGCGCCGCTGACCCATGTCTCTGCAGGGCATGTCCCAAGGGTGGATGGGAACCCCAGCCCCCCACTGGAGCTGTGAGCACACCTGCTGTGGGAGCAAAGCTGGGGGCCACGATGGGGAGCAAAGAGCCAAGGCGACAAGAGCATCAGGGCAGTGGGTGCCCAGGAAACTCAGTCTGAGAAGTCGGGGCTTTGCTGGGGATTCCCCTTGCACTGTTTCCCGCACAGCCTCTGTCTCCACCGCCCTGCTCATTAGGATGGATTCTCCATGAGCGCCTGCACAGCCCCTCCTCCCGTGCTCCCGGCGGCTGTGCTCCCTTCACTAGGATGGATTCTCCGTGAGCGCCTGCACAGCCCCTCCTCCCGTGCTCCCGGCGGCTGTGCTCCCTTCACTAGGATGGATTCTCCATGAGCGCCTGCACAGCCCCTCCTCCCGTGCTCCCGGCGGCTGTGCTCCCCCTCACTAGGATGGGTTCTCCATGGGCGCCTGCACAGCCCCTCCTCCCATGCTCCTGGCAGATGTGCTCCCCCTCACTAGGATGGGCTCTCCATGAGGGCCTACACAGCCCCTCCTCCCGTGCTCCCGGCAGATGTGCTCCCCCTCACTAGGATGGATTCTCCATGGGCGCCTGCACAGCCCCTCCTCCTGTGCTCCCGGCAGATGTGCTCCCCTCACTAGGATGGGTTCTCCATGGGCGCCTGCACAGCCCCTCCTCCCGTGCTCCCGGCAGATGTGCTCCCCTCCACCTGTGCCAGCCGGGCTCCACCAGTAAGAGGTGCCGACTGATTTCCTGCAATATCCACTGCAAGGAGTTGGCTCATGGACTCGTGGGGTCTGGCTGTGCAGGTCTGAAACTCACAGGGCCAGGCACCAGGAAGGTCGGGCAGAATCTCTGAAGCACAGCTGAGGCTGCTGTCCACAGGCAAACCTGCCTCTTCTTCAAGCAAATCTCCACTTTTCTCCTTCAACCAACTGGCCCAGGCCCATCAGGATTATCCAGCATTACCTCCTTTACTGAAAGTTGCTTGCTGATGGACTTAATCAGAGCACCTTCTCAGGACACCTGATGAGTGGCTAAGTGCCTGGGGCTGTAGCCTGCCGAACTTGACACAGAACCTGACCTCCACTTCATCCCACAGGGGTGGGGGGGGGGGGGGTTCCCACTGTGGGGGAATGAGTCATGGCCATCACCAGGAAATGTGGGACCCCTTCGTCAAAATATCAGCAAAACCAAAGCATCTCTCTGGCCCTTCCCAAGCCACCTGGCAATCTGGGTTTCCAGAAATGAGATGTAAGTTACAGATAAGGGATCCCAGAGCTTGGGGGGCTGCGTTTGAGAATGCAGGGCTCCTTCACAGAAACAACAGGCCAGCCCTGAAGAGTCACTGGATGTGTGGCAAGGACCACTCACTTTTGTTCTCTGCCTCAGTTTCCCTGTTTGTAAAGGAGAATGAAATAGTGCTCTGTGGGACACTCAGGACTACGGAAAGGATCAAGATTCACATGAACGTGATTTTTCTCATCAAGGTGAAAGAAGGAATAGACTGAACTCATGGCAAGAATGAGGTTCGGGGGAAAACAGGGTGCCCTCTCCTTCACCATGCTCCTGCCCCTACCCTGGTTCTAATCTCATGTAGAGCTCCTGCCCATTGAAGGCTGGAAATCCTTGTTTGTAGAAGAAATAGAAGAGAACCCAGTGCCCCTCCTCCTCCTGCAGCCTGCTGGGCTCTTCCTGCGGCCTCCTGCTGTGCTGCTCAGGGAGCTGAGAGCCTCCCTGGCTCGGCCCCCCAGGGTCTCTGCACCGGCACAGCTCACAGCAGAGTGGGGCTAGCACTGAGAGCAACCTGCAAGGCTGTGGGGGAAAAAGATCCTATGTGAAGGCATCAGAAACAATCTAAGGCTGAAAGGTCTAACATCCAGGAGAGAAAGAAGCTGTGGAGAGCAAAGCGAATCTGCTGGACAATAGAATAGCATCTTAATGGGAAAAAAGGACAGCCTGAACTAAGACAGAAAAATACTCTTCAAATGTGAAGGAAAAACAGATGCTTGTAGAGAAGTGTCTAGAAAGAGTGCATCTGCGGAAGGCTGTAATAAATAACACAAGAAACAACCTTCTGGGGCAGAGGAAACCGTCCCCATGAAATCCTGGAAGTGCAGAAAGGAGCACTGGGCTTGGGGCAGTTGACATATGGATAAATAAATGCAGGTGTTCACTGCAAGCACCCTCAGGCCAAGGCCCGGTGAGATTTAAGTGAACCTGGGGCTAAAATGCAGGAGGAGGATAGCACAGGGAGGAGGATGCGCACTCAGGGAGGAGGAGGAGGGGCACTGAGGGAGGAGGAGGGACACTGAGGGAGGAGGAGGAGGGGCACTTAGGGAGGAGGGGGGCACTGAGGGAGGAGGAGGGGCACTGAGGGAGGAGGAGGGGCACTAAGGGAGGAGGGGGCACTGAGGGAGGAGGAGGAGGGGCACTGAGGGAGGAGGAGGAGGGGCACCTGAGGGAGGAGGGGGGCACTGAGGGAGGAGGAGGGGCACTGAGGGAGGAGGAGGGCACTGAGGGAGGAGGGGCACTGAGGGAGGAGGAGGAGGAGGGGCACTGAGGGAGGAGGGGGCACTGAGGGAGGAGGAGGAGGGGCACCTGAGGGAGGAGGAGGGGCACCTGAGGGAGGAGGGGGCACTGAGGGAGGAGGAGGAGGGGCACTGAGGGAGGAGGAGGGCACTGAGGGAGGAGGAGGGGCACTGAGGGAGGAGGAGGGGCACTGAGGGAGGAGGGGGCACTGAGGGAGGAGGAGGAGGGGCACCTGAGGGAGGAGGAGGGCACTGAGGGAGGAGGGGCACTGAGGGAGGAGGGGCACTGAGGGAGGAGGAGGAGGAGGGGCACTGAGGGAGGAGGGGGCACTGAGGGAGGAGGGGCACTTAGGGAGGAGGAGGAGGGGCACTGAGGGAGGAGGGGGGCACTGAGGGAGGAGGGGCACTGAGGGAGGAGGAGGGGCACCTAGGGAGGAGGGGCACTGAGGGAGGAGGAGGGGTACTGAAGGAGGTGGAGGGGCACTGAGAGAAGTGCTGTGAGCTCAAGCCTGTCTAGGACATGGTAAAGGGAATGTCATGGACTGGACTCTAGTAAGTCAGACACATGGTGGCTCCAAGCTCATTGTGTGGCCACTAACATAATATCAGAAGAACGCATCAATCACAAGGTGATAACGGAGGGGGAGGCAAAAGAAAAACATGTTTGATTCAAAGGAAAGCAAGAAAGGGGACAGAACAGAACATAAATCGGGGAGACAAGCAGAATACACGTGAAGGAAGATTCAAGTGCACGCACAGCGTTAGAGTGATCGTCTGCACATGATGAGACACTTCAGCTCAAAAACAAAGATTCCCTGGGACACGCCCCACCAGAGTGACCAAAACCCAGAACACTGACACCACTGAGTGCTGGTGAGGACGTCGAGGAACAGGAACCCCCACTCGTCGCTCCTGGAAATGCAAAGCGGTGCAGCCAGTGTGAAGACAGTTTGCTTGTCTCTTACAAAACTAAACAGGACCTTATGCAGGCTCCAGCAACCATGCTCCTCGGTATTTGACCAAATGAGTTGAAAATGCACATCCACATAGAAACCTGCACGTGTGCGGCAGCTTCATTCATAACTGTCAAAACTCGGAGGCAGCCAAGGTGCCCCTCCGTAGGTGAATGGATAAATTAACCATGGCACATCCAGACAGTGGAATATTCTTCAGCACTAAAAAGAAATGGGCTGTCAAGTCAGGAAAAGGCGCGGAGGGCCCTGCAATGCGTGTGACGAGGTAACAGGAGCCAGCCGCAAAGGCCGCGTGCTGCTCGACTCCAGCCACACGGCCGTGGATCCGCTGATGCTTTCTTGGATGTGACACCAATGGTGCAGGCAACAGAAGAAACAATACACACACGACATGACGACAGTTTTAAAACTTTGTGCATCAGAGATACTCTGTCAACACAGAACCAATGTAACCCACAGGTTGGGAGAAAATATTTGCAAATTATATATCTGATAAGGAATTAATATTCATAATATATGCAGAGGGAACTTCTAATATATAATAACTATAACCTATAATATACAGAGAACTCCTTACACTCAACAAGAAGAAGACAACCTGATTCAAAAATGGGCAAAGCACTGGAATCAGCACTTCTCCAGAGATACACAAACAGCCAACAAGCACATGAAAAGGGGTTCCAATCACTCATTATTAGGGAAGCACAAAACACAACTACAGTGAGATACCATCTCACACCCATTAGGATGGCTGCTATTTAAAAAACAGAAAGTAGCAAGTGCTGACAAGGATCTGGAGAAGCTGGAGCTCCCGTGCACTGCTGCTGAGATCGTAATGTGGTGCAGCCACTGTGGAAAACAGTATGGTGGTCCCTCAGAAATTCGAATAAAATTACCATATGACCCAGCATTTCACTCCTGGGTATATATCCTAAGAACTGAAAGCAAGGTCTCAAAGAAATATTTGCACGCCCATGTTCACAGCAGCGCGATCCACCACAGCCACAAGGTGAAAGCAACCCAAGTGTCCTTCAATAGGTGAACAGATATGCAAAATGTGTTCCACCCAGACGGCGGAATACTATTCAGCCCCAAACAGGAAGGAAATTCTGACAGATGCTGCGATGTGGAAGAATCTTGAGGACATTATGCCCAGTGAAATGAGCCAGTCACAGAGGGACAAATACCACATGATTTCACTTGTATAAAGTGCTTAGAGTACATTAAATTATGTAAACAGACAGTTGATGGTGTGTGGCAGGCACTGGGGCATGGGGAAAGGAACAGGGGAGTGAATGTTTAATGGGGACGGGGTTTCTGGCTGGGAAGATGAACAGTTGTAGGTTGAATGGTCCTGATGGTTGTACAACAATGTGAATGTATTTAGTGCCACTGAACTGTGCACTTAAAAACAATTACAATCATAAATTTTATGGTATGTGTATTTTATCATAATAAAAACTTTTTAAAGATAAGAAGATATAAATTCCTTTATGCAAATAAATTTGAAAACTTAGTTAAAATGAAAACACAAAAATTGAAAATAAAAATTATGATTACAAGAGTATCAGCCCTTTGTCAGGTGTTGATGCTGACAGCCAGACTTTCCTGCATGATATACATTTATTTATCCTAAAAATGGGCTTTCTGCCCAAAGCAAACCAGCTGGTGAAAGGTTGGAGTCTGTTGGCGGTAGAATGTAGTTTAATCACTATTTGAAACCTCTTTCTAAAATAGCAATAATAAAAATACTGAATGCTTGTTTTAGAAACTCTGGAACATTTCAAAAGAAAAAAAAAGTTTTTAAAAAAAGTAAAGAAAACTCTTTGAAATGCCCTGTGCAGCCACTGGTGAGAAGGCATCACTGTCTGAGCATTTATCCCATTCCAAACACTGAATAAACAACCCTGCAAACAGCACGTCATCCTATGTTAAAGTTCTACAACTATTCTTTGTGTTTACAAATTCATTCATATGCACTATCAAGTATGGAAAATACCTATGAGTATCCTGTAGTTCCAGAGTATGTAAGGAACTCAAACCACCCCACAGTATAAAACAGACAACCTGATTAAATGGGCAAAGAACCTGAATAGGAATTTTTCCAAAGAAAACAAACAAATGGCCAAAGGTTCGATGAAAAAGTACTCACCTTAAATAATCATCAAGGAAATGAAATCAAAACCACCATGAGAGCTCGCCTCACACCTGTTAGAATGGCTGTTATTAAAAAGTCAAAAGATAACACGTGTTGGTGAGGATGTGGGGGAAAAGGGAACCCTTGTACCCTGTTGACGGGAAAGTGAATTAATATAGACATTATGAAAAACACTCTGTAGGTTTCTCAAAACATTAGAAATAGAACTACCGTGTGAGATCACAATCCCACTACTGGTATATACCCAAAGGAAATAAAATCACCGTCTCTAAGAAATGCCTGCATTTCCAAGTTCATTGCACTGTCACTCACAAGAGTCAAGATGTGGAAACAATGTACGAGTTCCTCAGCAACTGGATGTATAAAGAAAATGCGGTGCACACACGAAGACACACATATACACACGACAGAATACAGCAAGCCTTTAGAAAGAAGGAATCCTGGCAGGGCGTGGTGCCTCACGTCTGTAATCCCAGCACTTTGGGAGGCCCACGAGGGTGAATCAGGTGAATCACTTGAGGTCAGGAGTTCAAGACCAGCCTGACCAACATGGTGAAACCTCATCTCTACTAAAAATAATAATAATAATAATAATAATACAAAATTAGCCGGACAAGGTGGTACATGCCTGTAATCCCAGCTACTTGGGAGGCTGAGGCAGGAGAATCTCTTGAACCGGGGAGACGGAGTTTGCAGTGAGCTGAGATCGCACCACTGCATTCCAGCCTGGGCAACAAGAGCAAGACTCCATCTTAAAAAAAAAAAAAGAAGGAAATCCTGCTGTTGACAGTAACATGGATGAAACTTGAGGATGTTACGGGAAGTGAAATAAGCCAGGCAGAAGGACAAACACTCCATTCTCTTCCTTATACGTGGACTCTAACAAAAAGAAGTGGAAACTCATACTCATTAAGAGCAGAATGGTGGTTCCCAGGGGGAAAAGAAAAGGTATTGATTGCTCAAAAGGTCCAAAGCTGCAGCAGCGAGACGAGCACGCACAGGAGCCCGGGTGCGGCATGGTGACTGACTGCAGGGACTGCGGGGGCCGGAAGTGGCTAAGAGCCAGATCGAAGCCTCTCAGCGCACTCACAGCAGGCGACTGCCTGAGTGATGGATGTGACTTACCTTGGTTGTGGTGGTCATTTCACAGTGTAGACAGACATCAAATCATCATGCTGGATACCCTGAATATACACCATTTTTATTCATCAATCATACGTGAGTAAAGCTGGAAAAATGTTTTGTAATAATAAAATATTTATATTATTTATAACTTTATAATAAAAGTAATAAAATTAAGTTAAAAACATATTTTTTTAAAAACATGGTGTCATCTTCTCCCTGCCTGTTTCTAGATGTGAGCGTCCACATCTGTGCATGCAGCCTCTGCCCAAGGGGTCCCTCCGGCAGTGAGGAAGCCTCTCTCCAGCACCAAGACACTAAGTACAGTCCCTGACCAAGGCCTCCTGCAGCCTGACCAGAGTGATGTGGGGACCTGGGAGGAGGTGTGAATGATGTGGGAACCCCAGGGGAGGTGAGAGTGATGTGGGAACCTGGGGGGAGGTGAGAGTGATGTGGGGGACCTGGGGGGAGGTGAGAGTGATTTGTAGACCCTGTGGGGGGAGGTGAGAGTGATGTGTGGACCCTCAGGGGGAGGTGAGAGTGATGTGGGGACCTGGGGGGAGGTGAGAGTGATGTGGGGACCTGGGGGGAGGTGAGAGTGATGTGTGGACCCTGTGGGGGAGGTGAGAGTGATGTGTGGACCCTGTGGGGGAGGTGAGAGTGATGTGTGGACCTGGGGGGAGGTGAGAGTGATGTGTGGACCCTGTGGGGGAGGTGAGAGTGATGTGTAGACCCTGTGGGGGAGGTGAGAGTGATGTGGGGACCTGGGGGGAGGTGAGAGTGATGTGTAGACCCTGGAGGGGAGGTGAGAGTGATGTGTGGACCTGGGGGGAGGTGAGAGTGATTTGGGGACCTGGGGGGGAGGTGAGAGTGATGTGGGGGACCTGGGGGGAGGTGAGAGTGATGTGTGGACCCTGGGGGGAAGGTGAGAGTGATGTGTGGACCCTGGGGGGAGGTGAGAGTGATGTGGGGACCTGGGGGGAGGTGAGAGTGATGTGGGGACCTGGGGGGGAGGTGAGAGTGATGTGTAGACCCTGGAGTGGAGGTGAGAGTGATGTGTGGACCTGGGGGGAGGTGAGAGTAATGTGTGGACCCTGTGGGGGAGGTTAGAGTGATGTGTGGACCCTGTGGGGGAGGTGAGAGTGATGTGTGGACCTGGGGGGAGGTGAGAGTGATGTGGGGACCTGGGGGGAGGTGAGAGTGATGTGTGGACCTGGGGGGAGGTGAGAGTGATGTGTGGACCTGGGGGGGAGGTGAGAGTGATGTGGGGACCCTGTGGGGGATGTGAGAGTGATGTGGGGGGCCAGGGGGGAGGTGAGAGTGATGTGTGGACCCTGTGGGGGAGGTGAGAGTGATGTGTGGACCCTGTGGGGGAAGGTGAGAGTGATGTGGGGACTCCAGAGGGGGGAGGTGAGAGTGATGTGGGGACCCTGTGGGGGAGGTGAGAGTGATGTGGGGGCCAGGGGGGAGGTGAGAGTGATGTGGGGACCCTGTGGGGGAGGTGAGAGTGATGTGGGGACCCTCAGGGGGAGGTGAGAGTGATGTGTGGACCCTGTTGGGGAGGTGAGAGTGATGTGGGGGACCCTCAGGGGGAGGTGAGAGTGATGTGTGGACCCTGTGGGGGGAGTTGAGAGTGATGTGGGGACCCTCAGGGGGAGGTGAGAGTGATGTGTGGACCCTGTGGGGGAGGTGAGAGTGATGTGGGGACCCTCAGGGGGAGGTGAGAGTGATGTGTGGACCCTGTGGGGGAGGTGAGAGTGATGTGGGGACCTGGGGGGAGGTGAGAAGATGTGGGGGACCCTGGTGGGGGAGGTGAGAGTGATGTGCGAACCCCAGAGGAGGTGAGAGTGATGTGGGGACCTGGGGGGAGGTGAGAGTGATGTGTGGACCCTGGTGGGGGGAGGTGAGAAGATGTGGGGACCCTGGGGGGAGGTGAGAGTGATGTGGGGACCCCAGAGGAGGGAGATGAGAGTGACATGGGGACCTGGGGGGAGGTGAGAGTGATGAGTGGACCCTGTGGGGGAGGTGAGAGTGATGTGTGGACCCTGTGGGGGAGGTGAGAGTGATGTGTGGACCCTGTGGGGGAGGTGAGAGTGATGTGTGGACCCTGGGGGGGGGAGGTTAGAGTGATGTGTGGACCCTGTGGGGGAGGTGAGAGTGATGTGTGAACCCTCAGGGGGAGGTGAGAGTGATGTGTGGACCCTGTGGGGGAGGCGAGAGTGATGTGTGGACCCTCAGGGGGAGGTGAGAGTGATGTGTGGACCCTGTGGGGGAGGTGAGAGTGATGTGTGGACCCTGTGGGGGAGGTGAGAGTGATGTGTGGACCCTGTGGGGGAGGTGAGAGTGATGTGTAGACCCTGGAGAGGGGAGGTGAGAGTGATGTGGGGACCAGGGGGAGGTGAAAGTGATGTGGGGACCAGTGGGAGGTAAGAGCGTTCCTCCCCTTCTGAAAGGATGGATTCATGCCCTTACCAAAGAGGGCTGGGGGAGCCTGTCTGCCCTTCCACTGTGGGAAGACACAGCAAGGGGCCCCGTCTGTGGGTAAGAAGTCTCACCACATGCCCAATCTGCGGTGCTGTGATCCAGACACCCCAACCTCCGGACGGTGAGCGACGAATTCCTGGTGTTGCTCATTTGCCCAGTCTGCAGCATTTGTGCCACAGCACCCTAAAGGGACCAAGACGCCATGCTAGCTTCATCTTGTCAAGTAAGAAGTCACAGAAATCAGTGGCTAAAGACTCCCATGTGTCTGCTCACAGCACTGTGGTCGGGAGCCGGGTGGGGCTGCACAGAGTCCTCTGCTCAGGGTCTCACTAGGGTGAAGTCAGCATCTGCCAGGGTCGGGTCACATCTGAGCTCTGGAGCCACTTCCAAGTTCACCAGGTGCTGGCAGGACTCAGGCCCGTGCCCCTGCCCCATGTCTCTCAAAAGCCTGACCGGTACGTATTCAACACCAGCTGGGGTGATCCCTGCTCTCTTCTAAAGGCACCCGAGTTAGCTCAGGCACACCGAGGATAATCTCCCTAACTTCATGTCAGAAGATTTGAGGTCTCAATTACATCTTAAAAGTTCACTTGTTTTGATGTGATCCAGTCACAGGAGCAAAGCGCATCAGACACACAGCCCATCAGAATCACTGCCCACCAGACTCGCAGCCGGGGCGACAGCCACATGCTCAGCACAGAGTCCTCACGTGGGAGACACTTCCTGCCATCACATCAAGAGGAGAGACGCTTCCACTGTTTACAGTCAAAGTCAAGCCCTCACGTTAAGAGCCAACACCATAGGCACTGCCCCAGCAATTTAAAAATCCCTGTGATAATTTTAAATCCTTAGACATAAAAATATTATAACATTCTTCCCGAAGCTTGCATGTGGCCAACCCTTGTGATCTCACAGTACAGGCTAGTCTGCTAAATTCTAGGCTGAAGTTTCAGGAGGTCCCTGTACTGGCTGGGGCTGGCTGTTTGTCTGGAATGGACACCATGCCCACCACCCCCTCCTGTCCCACAGTGCCCCTGCATCTGCCACTCCTGGGATCCTCCATGTTCACCGCCCAGGCCTGTGTTTGGGAGCTTTTCCTTCTGTAGACTCAGCCCACCTCTAATTGAAAGGTAGAGTCCAAGACTTTATTCTATTTTCTCCCTGTAGATAGGAAGCCACATGAGGTCAGGAGCTTGTCTCTCCTTGCATAGTGTGTGCTGTGTGTCCTTAGTGTGGAGCAAACGTGCAGTGTACGCTGAGTCATCATAAAGGTCAACTCCCTGACGAGAAAACTCCAGTTACTCTGCAGAGTGAGCTGAACTGGCAGGACGGCCAACAGGCACGCAACTTATGAAATGTAGTCCCCCCCCAACGCAAATACATGTCCCAGCATGAGAGGAAGGGACATTCCTAGGAGCCAGAAGCAAAGACAGTACTCAAAACAACAACCCAGACAGCTGCAGCCCTGAGGCCTACACAGGCGGGTGACAGGGACGCCAGATGGCACAAGCTCCCCATCAGGAGAGGCCCTGAGGCCCCTGCACAGAGCCAGATGCTGATGGGAAGTATCGGGGAACCCCATCACCATATGAGTCTCTCCATGGGAAAAGCATCCCCCCATAACCTGCAGGAGCCCAAATCTGGCCACGTGTGACTGTGGCATCTGAATTAATACCACCCACCTTGTTTAGAACATAAATGAAAAATGAAAACAAAGATGGTCTGAAACCAGTGAAACTGCAAACGTCCCAGCCAACTTAAATGTGAAATTGTAGGGAGGAAGATTTCCAGGCTAGAGCAGGCAGAATGCCTGCAGAAAACCCCTCTTCAAAGGTAAATCCCCAAGCAAAAATGAATAGGAGAGAGGGGTGGGGTGTTGACAGCAGGGGAGAATGCATGCCTCGGAAGTGGAGATGACTGAACTGTCTGACAAAGACTATAAAATCAGCACTATGCGCTGTCTTCAGTAACCCTACTAAAGCCCAGAACCAACTCACACACGGCTCCCATCCCACCCCAAGGTGTGCTGACGGACACAGTTGCAGAGCATCAGCACCCACACATGCTGGCTGCACCTCTGGAAGCCTGCACTACTCTGCCCCTCGCACTGGGTGTTCATGAATGTGGTCATCTGGGCATATTTCCAGACCTGTGTACTGCTATTTATTTATTTATTATGTGATTTAATTAAGTACCATGAAAGACAAGAAAATGGGATATAAAATGAAAAATTGACCTCAAATGCCTTTGAAACAATGAGAGGGAATGGCGACAGGAGAAGAATCTCTGGTTGCTGCTTTGTGGAAAGTAACAGTGAGGAAGGGAACATCATCTACTTCGCAATACCAGCTAGCCTGACTGCAAACTCCTAGCTAACACCACGGGTACCAGAATGCCGTGGAATATCTTACAGTGCCCAGGGAAAATTACCTGTCAATTTAGAATTCAGTTATCATTCCAGACTGAAGGAAAACAGCGGCACATTCAAACACCTGAGAGAAAGTATGACTAAGGACACCTCACTGAAAAATCCTGAAAGAATTCAACCTCATTGCGAGGATACACCTGAGTGAGAAAATATTGAACCCATGAGTCAGAGGTCAGAGGCAAAAGAGCAGCGGCCAGTGAAGACGTTGTAAATACCTGGGAGACCCTGGGGAGGGCGTCACAGCAAGGAGACACCAGGAGGCCGAGCAGTGTGGCTTACTGGATGGCGTGGTGGAAAGAAAGTTGGGATTGAAGATTCCCAGGGTCCCTGTACGATCAGAAGATTAATAGAGATATTGACTACCTTTAGCCAACTTATGGTTAGATCTGGCATTAAAATCAGTAGTGAAAAAAAAAGAAACTAAAATAAATTCTATTAATTTAGTAGAAGACAGAAAAAGTTGAGGGGAGCAAAACAAGGCATAGCAAACAGACAACAAAGGAAAGTCACAGCGTGACTCGGGGTTGGGTGAAGATTTCTTAGGGCACACACAGTAATAACTATTAAAAATAGATAAATTGGACATAAATAAAATGTAAAACTTATGCTTATTAAAACACATCATTCATAAATACGTAAGCCATAGACAAAGAAAGAATATCTGAAAGGCATGTGTCTAACAAAGCACAGTTTCCAGGATATATAGAATATTGAATGTTTATAATCAGACCTTGGTGATCACCTTGAACAGCAGGATATAAATTCCACATGCCTAGCGTTCCAAGAATGGAACGCTAGGCATAAATAGATTAAGACCAAGTATATTAGTCATCCAAATACAGGGAGATGTTAAGTCTCTGTAGGAAGTGACACAGACACAATGACTTCCCATCTCCTGCCATGTGCTGTCCACCAGAGGCCATCACTGGGCCTGCCGGGTCACTGGGGCCGTTTTGGAAGCTGCCTACCATGTCCCATTCTGACTTGGCTCATCCCTCCCCAAATGTCCCCTGGTTCTTTGTCTCGCCATGCACACCATCCAGGGCACGTGCTTGCCTTAATTCTCCAAGCCGTTCATTATTCCCTCCACACCCTGCCTTCCTCTGAGGTGGCCACTGGAAGAACTTAGATGACCATCCCAGGCCTTTCTGTTCTAATTACGTGTGTACTTGGGCACACATACAGCTCACTGGCCTGTGGAGTTGCTGTTTTTGTTTTAATAAGGCCACTGATACTCCACATGATGATCTGATGGCCTCACTGGGTGTCCTTGAGAGGCCACTGTGGCAGGCAGGGAGGCCATTTCTGCACCTCGCTGCTTCAAGCTGTGCCGGTGAGCTGCCAGCGTCTGTGGAGGAAGTCTGCACGTTTAAAGACATCAAGGTGTTTTTAAACTTTTTTCTCCACAAGCTGGATATGCCGTAGTAACTCACAATACATAACTTAGTAGGGGGAGAGCTTGAGCTCTAATAAGGCTCCAGTCTTCTTAAGGGAAAGATGAAAGATAAAGGGAAAACCTGAGTCATCCACCCAGGCTGATGTCATGGGATCCCCACCTGCATCCAAATTGTCCCACAAGGGATGGAAGCATTCTTTGGTGTCAAAGGGAAAAATCTAGCTAGAGCGGGCCTTCAGAAGAGGATCAAAGCCCCAGACAGGTATTCTGCGAGAGTTCACAGAAAGCGTTCTAGGTTTTTTTTTGTTTAGTTATAAGGACAGTTGAGCAAAAGTATTAATGTTGCAAGGAAGCTACGACCAAGAATTCTCCTGGCCAGAGACTGCATGTGAACCAAACCGGGAACTATGCTGGTAGGCAGACACAGTGGCGGGAACGCCAGCCAATGGAGATGGATCTTATTTGAACCAGGTAAAGACGGGACAAATCACAAACCAATAAGCAGACTTTTGGCATAAGTTAAATCCTGGGCCTCCAGTTAAATACGTACATTTGTGAGAGTGCCTATTCCTCTCAGCCTCCGAGGAGTGATTGTCACTGTGCTCCTTTAGAGACCAATAATCCCGATACATTGTCTAGTTGTAAATTGCGCTGATACCTGCAGCATGCACTTCAGGGTTCTGGGATTCTCACAGCATTCTCAGGGTGTCAGCTCCATCATCATAGGAGTTAGTCATGAGCATATTAACTGTAACTTTACTTTAGAAGCTTTCTAAAAATTCAATATCCACAAATAAGAAGACAGATTGTCAAATCATGCATGCTACTTGTGAGTTCAGGGCTGATGCCACCAACTGCAGCAGATGGGAGGTGGGGTCACATTCTTTGACACCCCTCACATGGAGAAAGCCTTCCAACGCCACTTTTTTTTAACATCTGACAAAAAGAAGATCTATAGAAGCAACTTCTTGAAAGTTGGGAGTATGAGTATTTGAACTTTCTTACCTGAGTCCAACAGTCTTATTCGACGAGGATCCTTGAGCCCAGATGCCAGTTCTTCAGTGTGCCCCGGAGCCTACCAGAAGTCCAGAAAAGTATTTGTTAGTTTGCTTATTTACATAAAAATTGCCCCCCCCCCAATCAGCAAGTTTTCTATAAACTAGATCTGTGGTGAGTCCTACCATGGCATTATTGTGAGGGTTCATGCTTTCTCATATTAATTTTGATATCGCTCTTAAACACAAGGAAATAGGTAACTAATCTAAAATTATGTATGTTTAGTCTTTTCATGCTAAGGGAAGATGTGTAAATTCTGCCCTTTCTAAAAATGATCATTCTATTCATTAAATTATCATGTACTAGAAAAGCACACCATAAAAAGACAGATGTATTTGTTAACTCAAACTTTTGGAATGAAAAAAGGATTTTCAATATGACCTATCCTAGATATGTATTTTTGGAACCCATGAAAATAAAATTATTTTGAAAATAAAGCAAGCTTTGAGTTTCTTCAGCTTCTGCTTGCAAGATTTGAAAATCTGAAAAGTGTCTTCAGCTTTAGCTCATCTGAACTGCTCAAGTTCTAAACTCCCAGTTGATTAGAGTTTTATTCTTAGTAAACAACAATTCTGAGAAATGGAAAGATCTATTTGCCAGGCAGTTCATGTATTCATTTCATTGAACAACACAGCCCAGGAGATTTGAGACATTTTAAAAGGAATTTTCCTGTTTTCTCTCCCCCCCTGCAATTGATTTCCCACAGAATAGAAATGGCCACATCTGCTGTGGACACCGCCAGCTGGCCGCAGGGACACCTGGCAGGCATCTAAGTCCTCAGGGTCCCCCCCCCCCAGGCCGGGGTTGCACTAGGGCCCTGTGGAGAGGGCGGGTCTGAGCGGGTTGGCATGTCCTGCCCGCCTCACCCTGCACCCGGGCATCTCAGCCTCCGACCACTCCTGCTCCCGGCCCCAGTCCTCCATCTCCACCCTCGCGGCTCTGCGCAGGGCTGGGTCTGCCCCCGAGTTTCTGGTAAGGCCATCGGTGATCCCAGCTCTGTGGAGACCAAAGCCCCCACGTCCTCAGCTGTAAGGAAAGTCTCACGGGAATGCAGCCATCCAGCCCCCTCTTCCTGCCTTCCAGCCCCTCTTCCTACCTGCACCCAGCCCTGCTTAAGAAAATGTGTCAACGCAAAGCCTTCTGAAAACCTCTTCGAAGAAAGTGCTGCACATGTGTCTGTGGCTTGTGTCTCTCCCAGATGCGCCCTAAAGTTGGCTTTAAAACCTCGATGAGCCGGGCACGGTGGCTCACACCTGTAATCCCAGCACTTTGGGTACAGGTGGATCACCTGAGGTCAGGAGTTCGAGACTAGCCTGGCGAACGTGATGAAACTCTATCTCTACTAAAAATACAAAAATGAGCCAGGCGTGGGCATGCATGCCTGTAATCCCATTTAGTCAAGAGGCTGAGGCAGGAGACTCGATTGAACCCAAGAGGTGGAGGTTGCAGTGAGCTGAGATCATCCCACTGCACTCCAGCCTGGGCGACAGAGTGAGACTCGGTCTCAAAGAAAGAAAAACCTTGCTGATTAAGACTTAGGCCTCAGTCATTCATTTCAGTTGTCAGACCCATAGTCATATCTTCTGATTTATGACACACTTACGCCCAAGAGACCAGTGGCTCCTGCAGACGCAGCATCTCAAGGAACCTGGCCAATGCGGATGCGGTGTTTGCAGAGGCGCAGGTTCTAGGCCAGTGTCCGCTCAAGCCCTGCTGTGCAAAGTGAGCCCCTCGGGGCGGCCCGTTGGCTGTTCCAGTCCAACATCTTACCCTGGCCTTGTCTATGCTGTCCTTCCTCTTCTCAACTTGCATCTCCCAAAAGGATGAAAACGCTGCTTCTCTCTGAGAGCTGCCTTGTGAGAGGGAAAATGCTGTTGAAAGGGGGAATGGATGTGTGACCAGCACGACCAGTGTTCATCCAGCACGGGACCCCAGTGCATCGCTGCGGGCTGGCAACGTGGATAGCCCCACGCTCCTCTGGGAGAACTGAGGGAGAATGAGAACCCCACGGGGTGGCCAGAGCTCAGACACCTCGCCATGGAGGAGCAGGGAAGGAGGCTCACACCCAAAACGCCCTGAGGCTGCAAGAGAAGGAGGCCTGGGGTGTGGAACCAGGGCTGCAGTGAAGAAAGGGGAAAAGCCTGCCATCCAAAATTCGAAAACCACAGGAAAGCAGTGGGCAAGTGCAGGCGCAGGGGTGGGGCCGGGGGCAGGGGCGGGGCCGGGGCCGGGGCTGGTGGGGGGCAGGGGCAGGGGAAGTCAGCGGGGAGGGTGTGGGGGTATGGGGTGGGGGGGCAGGCTGCCTCAGCACAGGAGGCTGAGGGACAGGAGAGAAGCTGGGGGTCAGCAGAGCCGGACGGGCAGGGCTGGCTCTGGGTGGTTGAGAGTGGGCGGGTCTAGTAGGCTGTGAACGTCAAGGCCTCTGGGTCCCCGGTGTCTACGGCTGCTCAGTGCCCAGGCCCTAAGGAAACAAATGTGTCAAGGACTTATCTGCTCATGCAACTTCTCAGTGACCTTGCAGAGTCATGTGTGCCCTGCACCTTAGAAAGTACACACTTTCTGGGGAAGGGGACCAGGCCACGCAGCCACACACTCCAATGCAGAGTCACTGGGAGGCAGGGAGCTTGGGGAGACCCAGGGCTCAGCTATGCTTAGGGGCTTGCGATTCCAACAGAGAGGATCCCATGCTCTGTAGAGAGGCCCTGACTTCCAGGGACTCTGCTCGTTGAAGTCTCAGGCTCCCTGACCTGAAAACCACTCCCAGGTCTTGGGAACGACAGGAGAGGAGGAGGCCCCTGTGCTGTTCAACTTTGCAACAACCCCGTGTTCCCTCTGTCAGCCTCACTAACATTCAGCCCACCAGGAGCTCTGGGCGTCTCACAACAGGGTTGGGGGTCTGGAGAGACAACCCCTCACTGTCCAAAAGATGGAGCTTAGAACCCCCAAGGAGCAGGGGCTCTGCCTTCAAGAGGTGCCACCCCCCGAGGTGAAATGCATTCCCTCCTGATATCAAAACAGCACTGAGGCCATGGAGGAGCGGAGTGAATATTCTATGAGTGTAACTAAGCTGCGTGCACACAGCCCCTAAAGATGCAGTGTCTGCAGTCCCAGCAAGCCCGTTCTGGGAAACCCCAGAGGAGCCTAACGCTGGAATTTTAGGGCCGGGTTGCACAGGACACTCCTCTGAGACCACCTGGAAATCAGAGCCCCACCATTGGGGGACTCAACCCCGGGGGATCAGACCTGCCGCCTCCCACAGTGGAAGGCAAGGTCCGATCACACCACCAAAGCACATTCTTGACAAAGGAGAGTTGCCGTGGGGTGCTGGGTCTGGGACTGAACATTCCCAGGTTGCAGTAATGACCCATTCTCTCTCCCCCATCTGAACCTCCAGCCTTCCCGACCCCAGGGGTCTTTGTGAATCCCCCTGTGGGGGGCGTCATGTGTTGAACTGGTCTAACCAATAATTTGTTTCTTAGATTGCTTTCCCCAGCCCCAGAGCCTGATGCCACCAAGCTGCTCTTCGGTTATTTATCAGTCTCAATGGAAAAGTAAAAACAGTGGTGCCCACTTGGAAGAAAGCCATCCATGACTGCTGTTCACAGGCAGTAGTGGTTTCTGTGCACCTGCATGTCTGTCGGCAGCCCCCCATCAAACCCGGGGGCATTCACAGCCACATTGGCACCAGTAACCGTCACGTCACCATTGAATTCACTAGGTAATAATACAAATCTTTTTAAAACACTCCATATTTAAGTAAACCATTGACTTTGATGATGACTTTGTACTTCTCAATCACGAATTCCAGAAAGGACGATTAGCCATAAAACAATGTCAGGCTGCGGCATCATTTGTTATAAAGGTTGGAGGAGTTGGAGGGTTTGGAGGTGCTTGCTCTTCCCGGCTTTCGCGGGCTTGTTCCTCCAGGTGGGTCCCAGCTTCCCTGCGAGGGGGCCACACCATGGGCATTTGGCTAAGACCGGCTGTTCTTGGCCCTAACGCCCCTCCAGATGGAAGGATATGACTAATTAGTAAGAAAATGCTTACATCCTGGAAGGGAAATCCGTCTTTATGTTAACAGAGTTGACGGGTGAGGAAAGTCAATGGCATGAGAAGATCCTTTTAAAAGGCTTTGCAGTTGCCCAGGAAGGCACTGGGCTCTGGGTCTCGGGCGTGGTTACTCTTCCTCTGCTATTTCCGGGAAGCACATCAGGGGCAGTTTTATAAACTGGGAGCTGCGCGTCTGACATGCCGTCCTTCCTTCCACGCTAAAGCGCCTGGAATGCAGGCAGCTCGTTCCCTAAGTCTGTATATCCACACCTTGAAATCCCCCAGTTCTTAATACTCAAGCCCGTAGGGTCTCATGAGGGCCAGTCTACACTGACACTCTCACATGTTCCAGGCTGCAGGGCAAGCCCCTGAAGCTGCTGGCTGAAGCCGCTGTGCCAAGCGGAGAGGACAGAGCATGTCAGAGGAAAGCGATCGTTGGCTGAGTGTCCTCAACTCTGCCAGAGACCCACCAGCCTGCAGAGCTGAGGGCTCCCGTGTCTCACTCCGGCTTCCAGAAAAATGTGGGCGTGCAGTTCTCACTCACTGGGCAGCCACGCCTTTGCTCAGAAGCAGGAAGGGTCCCCGTCCAAGCAGAGACCCGAACCGTGGAAATGCCCCGGGAGCCGGCGAGTGGGGTCTTGGTGTTCAGCTGAGGTGGTGAAGCCTCTTCCCCCTCGTCCTCTGCCCCAGAGCAGCACTAGAATGAGGATGACAAGAAAGAAAGACGTTTTCTGAAACGTCGACAAAGCCCTACCTGCAAAGACAGAGGTCTTTGCTGTACAATCCAGGGAAGGGAAGAGGAAGGGAGGGAAGAAATGGCCCGACCTTTGTGTCGTGTAAACTTAATGCAAATCCAGCAATGACAAAGCGACTCAAAAGCTGAGGAAGAAAGTACCGGGTGATGCCTTCTTCACACACGACAGGCCTGAGAGCAGGCTGCAGCTGCACAGCAGACGGGCGCCAGGTGTCTTGATACAGGTGTTACAGGGAAAAGCTTTTCAGCCGCACAGTATGTTTAAGTTTATAGAAATATGTGAAAACTAAACCACCAAGTAAAACATCAAGTCCAAGACAGCGCGTCAATGTGAATGCATTTTTGCTAAAATAATTTACAAAGATGGAAGCCCCTGGACAGGTAGATGCCAAAATGTGGTGCAGGTCATCCCTGGAGACTGCGTTGAGCTGACTTTCATTATATTTATATTAATATGATTGCTGTTATTTGCTTCTCTGTGCCGTTGACATGTCTTCCACAAAGATAAAAGGTCACAGGTCTGTAAGTTCTGCAGGGAAAAGCCTCTGTGCCCCCCAAGATCCAGAGAGGGGCTGGGTACGCATGGGCAGAGCTCACAGAGGAGAGCAATTCAGGTCATTCTCATTTATCACAGTTACCATTTAATTCATGCCAAGTGGGGCCGGGTGCAGTGGCTCATGCCTATAATCCCAGCACTTTGGGAGGCTGAGGCGGGTGGATCACGAGGTCAAGAGATCAAGACAATCCTGGTCAACAAGGTGAAACCCCGTCTCTACCAAAAATACAAAAATTAGCTGGGCGTGGTGGCGCACACCTGTAGTCCCAGCTACTCGGGAGGCTGAGGCAGGAGAATTGCTTGAACCCAGGAGGCAGAGGTTGCAGTGAGCCGAGATCGCGCCATTGCACTCCAGCCTGGGTAACAAGAGTGAAACTCCATCTCAAAAAAGTAAAATGAAATAAAATAAAATAAAATAATAATTCATGCCAAGTTTTGCAAAGGCCAAAGGAAAAGGCCCCCCCCCCCCCACTCCGGTCTCCGCAGAGAAGAGACAAAGAGGCCATGGGAAGGGGAGGAGGCGGTTGTTTTCTCGGAGGCTCCAGCAGCAGGCGGGCCACCCTGGCAGGAGTGCAGAGCAGGCGTGGACGCTGCATTCACTGGAGCCCCCTGCTCCACTGAGTGGAAGGAGAAGGTGCCTCGTGATGCCTGGCTGCCCAGACCCTTTCCAGTCATTTGCTAAATTCCCACTGGCTCTGGAGAGAAAGTCTGGAAGTGCACTGGCTGGAAACCGGAGCCCACAGTAATTGCCCCGAGGTCTGCTGAGGTTTCGTGGATGGTTTCCAGAATGGGAGGAGGGGTCCCTGAGCAGCAGCGGTCAGTCCCTGAGAGGGCCATGGCCGGGCACTCGCTCAGCTGGAAGTAACACAGGTTTTATCACCTGGCACTGAGGATCAGGTGTGCTAATGGAGGCCATGTGTGCCCACAATCCCTCTAAGTTGGAAACTTCCTAAGTGACTTTTCTTCTTCCAAACTCTGGTCTTCAAAATTACAGGTGCAAATCTAAGCACATTTTCCACTGGATTCTTTTTTTCAGAGACTCACTCTGTTGCTCCGGGTGTAGTACAGTGGTGAGATCTTTGCTCACTGCAACCTCTGCCTGCTGAACTCAAGTGATTCTCCTGCCTCAGCCTCCAAAGTACCTGGCATTACAGGCACGCATCACACCTGGCTAATTTTTGTATTTTAGTAGAGATGGGGTTTCACCATGTTGGCCAGGCTGGTCTCAAACTCCTGACCTCAAGCAATCCACCCGCCTTGGCCTCCCAGAGTGCTGGGATGACAGGTATGAGCCACTGTGCCCGCCTTCCAATGGATTCTTGATTTCATTTCAACACTGAGGGCTGATCTCAGGTTAATTTAGTTCAGCTACATTGACCCACCAAACTTCCACAAAAAAATACTCAAAACACACAGGGAGGAACGTCAGGAGGCTCTGAAGCCTCTTCGGCTGGTGGTGTTTCTTCTTGTGAATGTTGAGGCTTCCTCGAGTGAAGGTGCACATTCCTTAGCGTTCTTCTGGGTGCGAAGGCTGAGGAAAAGGCGCCTCACACAGATCCACACACAAGTGTGCACAGCAGCGCTATTCACAACAGACAGAAGCGGGAAGCCAACCGAACACCCATCAACTGGGGGGATGAGGAAACAGCGTCCGGCCTATTCACACCAGGGAGCACCGCCTGACGGGATGAGGAAACAGCGTCCAGCCCGTCCACACCAGGGAGCACTGCCTGGCGGGATGAGGAAACAGCTCTGATTCAGGCCACGTGTTGATGAATCTCAAAACATGATGCTGAGTGAGAACAGTCAGGTCCGTAAGAGGCCATACTGAATAACTCCAACTATGTAAAATTTCTAGAAAAAAGAAAACTTGTACAGGCAGAAAACTACAGCAGCAGATCAGTGGCTGTCTGGAGCTAGGGGCCTGGAGAGCGGACTTCTGAGCCAACAAGAGAGGGTTTTCGGGGGAGCAAAATCGAGTGTTTTAAAACTACATCATGATAAATGGATTCAAACCCATCAAATGGATCCCTGGAAATTGTGTGGCGTATGAATTAAATCTCAATGAGACTTAAAACTGTACAGAGGGATGATTTACAAACAGAACTTCTATATCTCTCCAAACTTTCCATCAAGCATAAAAAAGTTATTTTCAGACAACCAACATTAAAAAAAAAAAAAAATGGCACCCATAGCCCCTCTCATAGGCAGCTACTGAGAGACACGCTTTAGCAAAACATGAAAGAAAGAGACAGTAAACAATGAAACACGATATGAAATTGAGCGTGACAGGAGAGCCAGCACAGAGGGGGAAACTCCCACAGTGGGCGCTCCAGGGGGCTCCCAAGGCAGCTCTGCAGGAAGGCAGACGGTGTTCCGGCTGGTTAGAAAGCTATTCGATAATTTAATACGTGTGAACACTTAGAATCATTACTGCATCAGTAATTATCGGGACAGATAATAAAAATGTGTGAAAGAGATAGCGCAAGTTCCAGAGAAAATGAAGTAATGAAAACAATCACGCAAATATTAACTCCAGGAAAACGAAAAGTTAGATTATCATAGAAGAAAAAGAATCACAGTGTGTAACTGAGCTCAGCAGTAAATAAAACTCATTTAACCAAAACTAGTGATAGGAGTATGAGGAAACAGGGAAAGTCATGCTGGAAAAAAGATATCACATATAAGAGACTCAAACTTTAACTACCACAGGAGGAAGTCCACAGGGCTAAAAACAAGAAATCAGTGAATAGTAGGATATTACATTATTAGAAACATAGAGATGGGGAGCTGAAGAAATAAGTAACAGAAAAGAGTGGTGCTGGGGGAGCCAGACTCCAGGGTATGGGGCTGGGAGGAGGGGCTGGATTGGATTTTGTTTTAAACCTTTTAGTAGTGTTTGACTTTTTAACTACGCTCAGATTATTTTTTCAAATAATAAAATTATTTTGCAAAACAATGGCCTTGAGCAAAATAAGTAATTACAATCAACTTCCTCTATCATTTCCAAAGAAAAAGGACATTTTAACGTCAAAAACATTTGGAGAAACAAAAATTAAATTAGTGTAAAGAAACACCCACTCATTTTGCTGCAGATGAATGAGCTCTTCCTCAGGGACTGGTGGCCATGCCCAGTCAGTGCCATTCTCAAAGAAATCAGCCAACTTGAGGGGAAGAAGCCACTCTGGGGTGAGGCTTTTGAGAAGGGCCTTTTTTGTCTTCCTCCCACTTTCCCCCCTTCTTGCCTGGAATGCAGATGTGGTGGCTGCAGCCTCAGCAGCCACACTAGGACTGTAAAGCACACTTAGGCTGGAAGCCGGATGAGGCAGGGTGGAAGGATGGGAGGACCCCCAGTCCCGGAGGTGGTTGTAGCTCCCATGCAGCACCAGGCCATCCACCTGCAGCCTCCTTGGACATGGGAGAAGCGGTGTGCTGTTTTATTAAAGCTACTGTCATTTCCAATTCCTTTACCAGCAGCCACACTTTCGTCTTTGTGGGTGTGGCTTTGTGGACATCTGTTCTCATCAGCTGGCTCATTCCAGCCCATGCTGCCTGGCGGCCTCGCATGGCTCAGAGCCTTCTTCTGGCTCCTGGCACAGGGAGGGCTGTGGGTGTCGGCTTGCTCGATTATTCTCTGGAACCCCCCCAAAACCCCACACCTGCAGAGCCCTGACCCAGCCCCTGGGATGTCCCGCCAGTCTATCCTCTCAACAGGGTGCAGGTGGTAAGGGCACAAGAGCACAGGCCCCGCAGGTTGTCTGTGTACACAGTAGGTACGGGTGAGTGAGAGCTTTGCTTGTCCCCAGTGAGCAGGCAGGATGGTCCTGCAGCCTGAGACATGCAAGGTGCCCGCCATGTCTGCACTGGTCGCTGTGTCCCTTGACCCCAGTCCCACCCACTTGTGCTAAGGAGACACCTGAGTGAGGGTCTGGAGGCCGGCCTGGTCCCCCACCTACCGCAGCAGCCTCCTGACCCCCACAGTGACCAGACATGGTCTTTACCAGACATGACAGAATTTCCAAGGCCCCAGCCAGCCTTGGCAGGAAGTGGCACGGGCGAATGAAAACCTGGCACCTGCACATTGGCAGCGGATGGTCCCACAGCCATGGGAATCTCTG
This sequence comes from Ateles fusciceps, assembly GCA_036589455.1. Taxonomy (NCBI): domain Eukaryota; kingdom Metazoa; phylum Chordata; class Mammalia; order Primates; family Atelidae; genus Ateles; species Ateles fusciceps. The sequence goes on from JAZHEH010000586.1 coordinate 8,633,277, forward strand.
GGGCAGAGTAGCACATCTCTATTTCCCACAGATTGTTTTTTTCTTGATTAAAAGCTGATTTTCTGCTGTGTTCTCAGAATTGCTTTCCATTGCCTTTGGAGGAATAGCAGAGAGAGGAATTTAAAAACTACTGTAAATAATCTTCCCAGAGAAAGGGACTCAAGGAAGAGAAACCTAATTTGTCTGACATCCCTTTTTGCAAAATACGTGCATATGTGATGAAAACGGCTTATGCTATGTATACATCATCTTTATGTTCTGGGGTCGGCGTGGAAAAGACTCAGTTTGAAAGGGTCCCTGGAGTCAAGTGGGGGGGATGAGCCCGGTGCACCTCCTATGCAGCAAGCCCTCTGCACACACCCAGTGCTGCTCTGTTCCCTCCCTGGAACGTGGGTGACGCACACTATATCCTAACCACATGAGTTATCATCTAATATTCTACTGTGTAATTGAAATACTCGGGAGTAAAATACACTTTGGAAACCATAGATCGCCTGTTTACTATAAAAGCACAAATCCCTTCTCTGGAAGGAGACTAGCAGTGTAATAGCAGCTCTCTAGGCTCCACTCAATGGGTTGCCTGAAATATGAGATTTAATCAGTGGAAAACCATCAGCACGAGGAGAGGTCTCCTCTCGCGAGCTGAAAGACCCCGTCCGCGTCGCTGTGGCCGTGGGATGTGCGGGCGGACTCGGTGCCGCCCTGAGGGGTCCAAGTCGGCAGCTGGTGCATCACCTTTAACCAGGTGAAGGGTTGGCTTAGAGGAAGTCGTGAGGCCCCAGTCTCCCCCCCCAGTAAACCCAGGCCCACTCAGGCAAACCCCGTGTGACTCCATCCATGGATGGCCCCGGAACCTCCGCAGGAACTGCTGCTTCAGAGATTGCAGGAACGGAACAGGAACACAGACAGAAGAAAGAAAAGAAAGAGCTCCTTATAGAACAAGGTCTCCTTGCCCCAGGGAGCCAAGGTGGTCATCCAGCCGAGGTGGGAGGAGCCAGGCCTCCCTCTGCTGAGCCCCTGTGCTCAAGCTGGCCCTTCCCACTAAGGACCCATCTGTCCGGAGGGGGAGAACGGAGTCTCGAGGGACAGGAAGGCTGTGGAAGGGTCTCAGTTTCCTGCGCACGTGTGGGTGACCGCAGCTCACACCAGAGGCATCGAGGCATCTCGTGAGGAATGCTGTCCCATGCCCCCGCCCTTTCCACCAGCCCGCCTGGGCTTTTATATGTTTAACCACATATAAACGCTGTCGTACAAGGGTATGAGTCTGTTCTCACGCTACTAATAAAGACATGCCCGAGACTGGGTAATTTATAAAGGAAACAGGTTTCATTGACTCACAGTCTAGCATGGCTGGGGAGGCCTCAGGAAACTTACCCGTCATGGCAGAAACGGAAGCAAGCACGAGCTCCTTCACATGGTGGCAGCAAGGAGAAGTGCCAAGCAAAAGGGAAAGAGCCCCTCGTGGAACCGTGAGATCTCATGAGAACTCACTCACTCTCACGAGAACAGCATGAGGATGACTGCCCCCGTGGTTCCATTGCCTCCCACCGGGTCCCTCCCCCTGACACGTGGGGACGATGGGAATGACCACTCAAGATGGGGGTGGGGACACAGCCAAACCATATGACCACACGTGGCTCCTCTCACTTGTCCACAAATGTTCCTCGAGGCATGATTTACAATAACCAAAAGGCACAAACAACCCCGAGTGACCTCACCCGGTGAGTGACAAGCACTGCAGCCCGGCCACACGTGGACGTCCCTCGGCAGTGCGCAGGCACGGAGCTCTCGCGTACCATGATGTGGTGAAGCCCGGCTGTTAAAGTGAGATTGTGCGATGCTCCCAATGGCACATGAGCCCCACTGCCCCATGTGCAGATTCTTGTCCCAGCCCCCGAGAGCACACCATGGACCTCCTCACTTGCTGCCTTCTCATCCCAGGATGCGCCCCCTTGAACATCAGGACCAACTCGATCACAGGGTTGATGTTCCCGAGCAGGGGCCCAGCCTTCCTGTCCCCACTCCCAGGCTCATCCTCCTCCTGGGGCCACAGCCCGGCCGAAGGTCTCTGGGCAGTACTAGGCTGAGCCCCAGCTGGGCGGGGACACGGAGGCCTGTGGCCAACCTTGCAAAGCAGACTCAGCGCTCCGAGCTGTTCTCTTGCTGCCACCCCACAGTCATTTTCTGGGCCTAGAGAAAAAGGAGCAAAGCCAGACGGGCGCTGGGAGGAACCAGAAGCTGAAGACGGTTCTCCCTCTGCAGCGTCACCAGGCACTGACAGGGGACACGTCACCCGTGCAGGCGGAGGTAGCCTTCTATGGGATGGGGAGGCAGGGTGGGGGGAAAGGGTTGGGGGAGTGGGAGGGCTGGGAGACACCTTCCTCCCAGTCTGAACAACCCAAGTAGGGGACCTCACATGGGCCCTAATCACAGTTCTTTATCAGCCCAGATTCTGGACTGGGCCCCTGGCAATTGCTTTAAATGCATTTATTTACAACTCAACAGAGGAAAACCTATCCAAATCCTGCAAAGACCCCACAGGGTCCCCATCCTAAGTGCTGGAAGCCACTGGCCCTAAGATGAACCGGTGGCCCCGGGTCACGCGTCAACCCTGCCGGCCTGGCTGGGAGCACACTGAGGTTTCTCCCCCCTGCCAGGACCTCAGAGGCACAGTGGAGCCAGGGCACCTAACTGGGCTGAGCGGCCGAGGACTCCTCTGAGCGTCCATTCCGGGTGAGTGTGGGGAACTGCAGCTGCCCCAGGCCTACCTGTGCCTTGGGAATGACAAGTGTATCTTTGGGGACAGACTGGACTAGGAAGAGCCTAGGTCAGCCACCACGAGGTCTTCCCACATCCCACCCTTCCCTCCTTCCCCACCCACTCCCAGAAAGGAGGTCCACGCGGCTGTCCCCGTAACGAGTGCTGCTGCATCTGCATCTCCCACAAGTTAAACGCTTGTTCCTCTGGCTCAAGCTTTTAATGTTCTCCCCCTCTGGGGAGAACATTCACAGTCAGAAGTCTGACTCTTAGTGATGGCAGGCAAAGGTGAGTGCAGGACCCGCTGCCTGGGCAAGGCTGGCTGGCACCTCATTTGCCCCCTGAAGTCAGAGAGGATTGTTCACGCAACACGGGTCCACCTTCCAGCGTACACAGGAGACCTGCAGAGGAGAATGCTGGACTCTACCCTCCCAGTGCTGGGTCCTCTCCTCTCCTTCGGAAGGCCCAGAAATTTCAAGGCAGGAGCCTGTGCACTGCTGGCTGGGCTCTTCCCACAGAGTGTGCGATGCGGAGTCAGACACAGGCCTGAGCAGGCCACCTCCACCGAAGCCCAAGACCAATCCGTGGTAACGACGATCCCACCCTGGGCGACATGGCATGTTGGCACGTGAGCAGCCGTGTGGCCCGAGACTCTACCCCAGAGCTATTTTTCCTCATCCACAGGGACACAGGCCTGATGCAGGGTCCCCGGCCTTGGACTGACCCACAGCACGGACTCAGATGTCACAGGTCAGAGGTCCCTCAGCCTGGGCTCACGGACACATCCCCCGCCTGGCCGGGGACTCTCTGAAGTGATGTCTATTTTTCTGGAACAGTTCTGTAGCAGCCGGGACTCACGGACACATCCCTGCCAGGCCAGAGACTCTCTGAAGTGACGTAGATTTTTCTGGAACAGCTCTGTAGTTCCATTAGATGCCCCACATGGTCTTTGATCTCCACTAACAAGATGAAAACCGTGACTAGGAGAGAGTGATAGAACATCACAGCAAAGCGTTCCACACAGGCCAGCCAGCCAGCGGCAGAGTGAGGGGACACTGGGGAGTCCATGTGGCTCAGAGAGGCAGAGGTCTGACGAGGGAAGGAAGGGCGAGGAAATCAGCGGCCTCAGGACAGGGAGCTGCCGGACACCACAGCAGAGAAAGACAAACAGGCCCAAGGAGAAGGTGTCACCCGTGGGAAGGGCGCTTGTGAGGACACCAGGTCACTGGAAGGAAATGGGGCCCTCCGGCTGGTGGAGCCTTGCTCTGGGGCCCGGCACGATCTTCAGGCTCTTGGACAGAGGCTTCACACGCTTGCCGGGACGGATCCACCAGGGTGATCATTGCAGTAAGCAGCGTGTGTCGCGTGTAGCCTCTGTGTGCTGGGCTCCACGTGGGTAGCTCTGGTCATCCTCAGAGCAGACCTCTCACATGGGCCTACTGACAACCTGCACTTCACAGAAAGGGAAACCGAGGCTGCCAATGCTGCCCAGCCCCTGCAGGGCACACGTATGGAGGAGGGGCTGGTGAGTACTGAATGACTGAAACAGCAAGTCTTGGGTCCATGCCCAGGTCCGCCAGCCCCAAACAAAGCCACACAAAGACCCCAGACAACGTCCACTTCATTTTCCAGATGTTCACTGCCTGTGAGCGCCCTTTAGCTGATAAAACCACAGAGAACTGCCGGGACTAGGCAGGTGAACCCATGCCCCACCAGGGGCAAGCAAAGGGTTAGCAATTAGGACATCAGTGTGAGATTCCGAGAGCCATGTGGCTGGACAGGAGATGAAGGGCCGGATGTCGGCACGGCCATGTGTGAGGGTTCCTTGCTGATAGACAGGAAGGAGACGGGAACTCCAATGCATACAGACCTGAAGCACTCGTCTCTGCTGGGGCCAAGGGGAAGCCCAGGGCCCTGCTCTCCCCCGTCAGCCCTGCTGTGCCACCGGCAGCCCCAGGCATCCGCCTGTTGAGGCTCCATTCAGTGGGACCAGCCCATCCTCACAGACGCTGACCACCACCGGGACATTCCCTAGGCTGGAGGAAACAGGACCCTGTGGCTCTCACAGTGCTGACTTACTTTCTCATTTTTAAGGGAAAAAGTTCAATTTCTCTGCTCTTGGAGCCAAAGATACTGTGTTTTAGAACTCAGTTCCCAAATGTGCACGTGTGCATTCCCACGTGTGAGCGTGTGTATGTGTGGACCAAGACAGCAAAACTTACCAAAAGGAAGCCCAGAGCAACAAGTAACCGGCACACACCCAGCATTCCCACGTGTGAGCGTGTGTGTGTGTGTGTGGGGAACAGTAACGGCACACACCCCAGCATTCCCACGTGTGAGCGTGTGTGTGTGTGTGGGAACAGTAACGGCACACACCCAGCATTCCCACGTGTGAGCGTGTGTGTGTGTGTGTGGGAACAGTAACGGCACACACCCAGCATTCCCACGTGTGAGCGTATGTGTGTGTGTGTGTGGGAACAGTAACCAGCACACACCCAGCATTCCCACGTGTGAGTGTGTGTGTGTGTGGGGAACAGTAACGGCACACACCCAGCATTCCCACGTGTGAGCGTATGTATGTGTGGGAACAAGTAACCAGCACACACCCAGCATTCCCACGTGTGAGCGTGTGTGTGTGTGTGTGTGGGAACAGTAACCGGCATACACCCAGCATTCCCACGTGTGAGCGTGTGTGTGTGTGTGGGAGCAGTAACCGGCACACACCCAGCATTCCCACGTGTGAGCGTGTGTGTGTGTGGGAACAAGTAACCGGCACACACCCAGCATTCCCACGTGTGAGCGTGTGTGTGTGTGTGCGTGGGAACAGTAACCGGCACACACCCAGCATTCCCACGTGTGAGCGTGTGTGTGTGTGTGGGAACAGTAACGGCACACACCCAGCATTCCCACGTGTGAGCATATGTGTGTGTGGGAACAGTAACCAGCACACACCCAGCATTCCCACGTGTGAGCGTGTGTGTGTGTGTGTGGGAACAAGTAACCGGCATACACCCAGCATTCCCACGTGTGAGCGTGTGTGTGTGTGTGTGTGTGGGAACAAGTAACCGGCACACACCCAGCATTCCCACGTGTGAGCGTGTGTGTGTGTGTGTGGGAGCAGTAACCGGCACACACCCAGCATTCCCACGTGTGAGCGTGTGTGTGTGTGTGCATGGGAACAATACCCGGCACACACCCAGCATTCCCATGTGTGAGCGTGTGTGTGTGTGGGAACAGTAACCGGCACCCAGCATTCCCACGTGTGAGCGTGTGTGTGTGTGTGGGAGCAGTAACCGGCATTCCCCCAAAGGAAAGACTTCACTTGTTTATATAGAAAATAAATAGGAGATTAGGATAGAAAATAAAGAGCCAGATGTTGTATTAGCACAAATAGAAGGTGGTGGTAAAAAGGAGACCTCCACAGCCGGAGGTGTACCCCCAAGGCCCCACCACTTTCCCACTACCTGGAATACAGATATAATGGCTGGCACTCCAGTAACCATCTTGGACCACAGTGACCTTGACCATGAAACCCATGCTCCAGGATCGTAGGACAGAAAGGCAGAAGCAGCTTGGTTCTCCGATGACTTCATATGGTTGAGAGACTTGCCTGGGCTTCGCGCCTCCAGATTGGCTCATATAAGTAAGACATTTTCATTTGGGCTCCTTCACAGGCCTCTGAATATCATTCATAATTTAGCTGGTAAGGTCGTTCCTGTCATTCTAGGACACAATCATGTCAAACTGACCGTTAAAATGTGACTTCCACTGGCAAACATTGAGAAATTAATTGTAATATATTTATTTACTTGATAGTTTTTTAAAAGCACGCTGCAAGCACCCACCTTCCCATATACTCCAGTTCAAGAGAGACTTTCATATCCCCAGAGTTTTCTCTCTGATTGTTAAATTATGTTTTAATGGGTTTTTCAGTTACATATTGTTGTATAACAAAGCTCCTCCAAATTACTCATGATTTCACAGACTGGCAAATTGAGCGGGCTCATCTAGGTGTCCGCCGGCATCTCTCCAGGGTCCAGGGTGGCTTACCTCCATGATTAACTGGGTGCTGCTGGTTGGTGGACAGTGTGTCCCCTGTAGGCCAGCCCAGGCTTATTCACACGGTGGCAGAGAAGTCCCCCTCCACCAGACAGCAAAAGGCCCAGGTGCAAGCGCGTTTCAAGCGTTTGCTTATATCACATCTCCTAAAGCTCCCGTAGGAAAAGCAAGTCGGGTGGCCAAGCCGGCCTCCAGGACACAGACATGAACCCTACCTCCAAATGGGAAGGGGTGACACACTGTGGCCACTCACATGCCGTCTGCCACACTGGGATGCACGCTGCCCTCTCAGTTCTGTGGATTTCCAGGGTTTACTGTGATGGATGGAACCGGAATCCTGTGCAACTTCACTGTCTTAACAGGAACTAGATGTCCGTGTAAACCAGACTCTGCGTATGTTGGTCTTTGCTGTGTTCTGTAGTGACTATTACCAAACACAGCACCATTGCTAGCTCTTAGGGTACAAGAGTGCAGAAGTAAATAAATGCATGTGTAAATATGAGAGAAGGGCAATGAAGGAGTAAAAACACTATCAGGGCATAGGAATAATATGAAGGAAAATGAGGATAGTGTGAGTTTGGTTTTGAGCATGTTGAATGTGCTGTATACACTTTAAAAATGGACATAACGTATGTTAATTATTCTTTTTCATGTCTGGAGGACCTGTAGGAATATTCCCTTTCTTGCTTCCTGAAATTAGTAATTTGTGCCTTCTAACATTTTTTGAGTCTCTGGGGGCATATCAATCTTATTAACTTTTCAAAGGATCAACTTTCAGCTTTGTTTATTTTTTCTGTTGCCTCTCTGGTTTCTATTTTATTGATGTTTTTCTCTTATTTTTATTATTTTCTTCTATTTTCTTAGATTTACTTTTCTTCTAACCTCCTAAGGAGAAAATATAATGGATTTTCACTTCTCTGTTTCTTCACTATATCCATCTAATACTATATATAGCCCTCTAAGCGTTGTTTTAGGTGCGCCCAACAGATTTTGACACGTTCTGCGTTCACACATACTAAAATGCTCTCTTTCTTCTACCCGCTGTTTTAGTTGAATCTCAGACTTTGACGTGTTTTATCAAATGCCCATTTGTTTTCCAGCTGCGCTCCCTTGTTTCAAGCTTCAGGGGTTGCTGTAGTAATCACACCGTGCGCTGCTGACGTATCCCAGCACACCCTGAATTCACATCACGTCACTTCCTGTATGACACTGCTTTCCTCCCTTTCAGACCTGAGTGCTACTCTTATATGTATTCTAAGCGTGTTATAAAATTCACAACAAATTCACAATAAATTATTTTTATTTATTCAGAAGATTCTCGTTAAGAAACTGGCAAAAAATAGTATTTATATTTGCCCAATATGTATCATTTCCACTGCTCTTCATTCTTTTTACAATCACTTCGCCTTTCTAGTATAAGGGTCTGATGGCAAATTATTTCCTTAGCTTTTGTTTATCCAAAAATATATTTAACCTTCATAGTTGTGTGGTATTTTCAGTGAATATAGAATTCCAGTAGAAAACATCATTTTTAATCTTTACATCCATTGTTTGTGATGAAAAGTCAGTCATCATTCTCATTGCTGTTCCCTGAATATAGCGTTTCATTTTTCTCTGGCTGCTTTCAGATTTTCTCTTCATTCTGGGGTTTCATAGTGTTCCCATTGTTGTCCTTTTCTTTTTTTTAATTTTTTTCTGTTGGAGGTTCGTTTAGCTTGTAGGAACTGTGGGGTTGAATCTTTTATCAAATTTGGGAAGATTCTGTCCAATGTGTCTTTGGCTATTTCTTCTGCCCCTTGTATCCCCTTTTCTCCTTGGTCTCCAGTTCATGCACCTATGAGATGAGGTGATGCTGGCCACATATGTGGGTGCTCTGTTGTGTCTGCATGTTTGATGTGTTTCTTTACATTCGTTTTCCTCTCTGTGCTTTAGTTCCAGTCATTTCAGTTGATCTATTTTGAGGTCACTTATCTTTTCTTCTGCTGTGTCCAGTTTGCTTTTAAACTTATCAAAATTTTTCATGTAAGTGATTGTACTTTTGGCCAGGCACAGTGGCTTACACCTGTAGTCCCAGTACTTTGGGAAGCCAAAGCAGGTGGATCACTTGAGGTCAGGAGTTAGAGACCAGCCTGGCCAACATCATGAAACCCAATCTGTACTAAAAATACAAAAAATTAGCTGGATGTGGTGGTGCACACCTGTAATTCCACCTACTTGAGGGGCTGAGGTTAGAGAATCGCTTGAACCCTGGAGGCAGAGGTTGCAGTGAGCCAACATCATACCACTGCACTCCAGCCTAAGTGAGTGAGACTCCTTCTCAAAAAAAAAAAAAAGAAGAAAAGAAAAGAAAGAAATAGAGAGAGAAGGAAGGAAGGAAGGAAGGAAGGAAGGAAGGAAATTGTACTTTTTTATTTCTGCATTTTCCTTCAGTCTTTTCACTTTTCTTTCTTTTTTTTTTTTTTTTTTTGTTGTTAACATTCTCCTTCTGCCATAATTTCCTATAACTTCTTTAACATATTTATAAAAGCTGTTTTAATGTCTTTGTCTGCTAATTCAACCTCTGGATCATTCACTTTTTTATCTTTAGAGAATGTCTAGTAATTTCTGTTTGTATATCAGGCACTGTGAATTATATTTTGTAGAGACTCTGAATTCTGTTATCTTCCTCTAAAGAATGTTGACTTCTGTTCTGTCAGACATTAAATTACTGTTGATTTTTTTAAGACACTCACAAATGCATAGGTCTTAGTAACAAATTCACTCAGACTTTTAATTTTTCAATTAGTATACTAAAACTTACAATTTGGATTTCAAGTATTTTAATTTCATGATAAATAAATTTAAATAAATGTAGGGAGAACTTGATAAAGTAGGCTTAATTAAGAAAATGACAGCAAAGGCAGTAATCTGAAGATTAAGAGACACTGATGGATTGAGCTTGTGGCTTCCCTGGGGCACACGCAAATGCCTTTTCCTCAGGTCATCTTGCATCTCTGTTTAATGTTCTGGTACCAAGGCAAGGTTTTATCTATGGTGTACTTGTCCAAATAACCTAGAGCAATTGCCGTAATGATTCATCCCCCAATCTAGGGATTTTCCCCAACAAAGTTGGATTTGTCATTCAAGCAAAGTTTAGCATGGGTCTGGGTCAACAGTAACAGCTCTTGAAGGCAACTGTCCTCCATGCTGTGACTCAAGGATTCCAGTGCTTCTAACCTGTGGTTCCTTCAACTCAACATGAGGCCTCTACGGCCTCCAAGGCTGGGGAGAGAAAGCCTGGAGAATCATCCTAGGACTGTTCACCATCTCTGCCCAGTAGTGACACCAAGTACACCCCAGAACCAGCCTCCTAGCCATTTCCCAAGGTGCGTGGGATGTACTTTGGCACAAAGAATGCCTGGTTATTGGCAAACACTCTAGTCATATCAATAGCCTATGGTGAGTATGCCTCGACCTAAGCACATAAATGGCTTTAGGGTTTATTGGCTCCTTATACCTGGCTTCACTGGAACACCAACCCTAAATTAAATTACCTGCTAAGTGACCCTGATACGCCCACTCAGGATGGTGAGTTGCACCAGGATAGGAATATCTCATTTGTCTTGGTACCCTCAGCAGGATCCCCAGGGTCTGGCCAAGGTACAGGTCATCCATGTGGCTGCTGGGTTGGGGCATCCATTCGAAATGAGTAGTTATTTCTCTTTTGAGTTAAGATGCTAGACATAAAAAGGGCAATTTGTGGCTCATCTTTCTAAAGCTAGGAAAAGCATAGAAATGTGAGCCACTGAGGTGGAAGTGGCAACCTGAGCGTTTGTACCCTCCCCCACCAGCCCCAGGCCCTCCCTAGCATCATCGTCCTATATGAAGGCAGCGTCCACTTGAACATTCTCCCCCTCTCCTGCTGCAGCTCAGCTCCCACCCCTTCATCACAACGTCATGAGAATCAAATCATCTTTTTCAGAAATTCCAAATGTCCCTATTTCTAAACCTTTTAGTGGCTCCCCATAGTTCTTGGAATGAAACCCAGCTCCTCACCATCCCCAAGACTCTGCCCTCACCTCCCTCTGGCTCAATTTGTCCTTTAGATTTTGGCTCAAATGTAATCTCCAGGGAGATCTCCAACCACCTGTCTCAGGCAGCCCCCTCATTGCCCTCCATCCTGGACTGGCGATGCCACTGCCCCTTAGAACATAAGCTCCACGTGGACAGGGTCTTCCCTGTGTTGGCCACATAAAACACATGTAGATGGGGGAGTGTTTCTAAACTAACACACCGTATTTTTTGTGATATTTGTAATGGTTAATTTTAGGTGTCCCCTTGGCTGGATTAAAAGATGCCTAGATGGCTGGTAAGGCATCGTTTCTGGGTGTGCCTGTGAGGCACTTCCAGAGGAGATCAGAGTTTGAATCAGTGGACTGAGTAAGGAAGACCCAATGCCGGGGCAGGGGCATCATTTAGCCAGCTGGGGGCCTGGGCAGAACACAAAGGCAGAGGAGAGGGGAATTTACGCTTTCTTCTAGAGCTGGGACACCCCACTTCTTCTTCCCTGAGACACCAGAACGCCACGTTCTCTGGCCTTTATCATCCCACTGGCACCGATGGCCTCCCAGATTCTCTGGCCTTTGACCTCAGACTGAGAATTGCCCCATCAGCTTCCCTACTCCTGGGCCCTTTGGACTTAGACCGAGCTGCGTCACTGGCGTCCCTGGGTCTGCACTTGCCAGGGCCTGTCCCTATCATAGGACTTCTCAGCCTCCAGAATCACACAAGCCAATTCCCCTAGAGCCCCCTCGCAGACTTCTACATCTATCTGTCTATTTACTCATATATATATATATAATATTAGTTCTGACTCTCTGGGGAACCCTAATACAATACTCTGAAGTATTTTTCATGTGACTCACGTACTTATATTAATATATATACACACACATACACACACACAAACACATATACACGCACACAAACACACATACACACACACGAACACACATACACACACACGAACACACATACACGCACACAAACACACATACACGCACACAAACACATACACACATTGGCGGATCCCTGCCTGTGGACCTCTCCCTTGCATGGTGCTGTCAATGTGCACAGGGAGCTGGTAGAAGGGGGAAGCCACGGTAGTGCCTAGAGCACAGACTTGACCCCAGACCAAATCACGTTCAAATCCTGAGCTCCAAGAAGCATTCCCCTTCCCTGCAGCTATTACCTCACAGGAAAAGTGGATAAATATCCTTAAAGGCTGTTTCTGGGACTGAAATAGCCAAGTCACACAGCCTAATGCCAATGCAGTTCAGTAGGTGACACAGTTAGGTGACCTCCCTCCCTCTCTCTCTGTCACTCTGTCTCTCTCTCTCTCTCCTCTTATATAAAACAGCTCACCGTCCTCAGCCCCCCTGCTCTCTGTGCTTAGCTGTGTTGCAGAGCACAGCAGAAGATGATCAACTAAATGTGGAAGAAAACTGGAGTCTAAGAACCAAACGTAGTGATTTCATTGTAATGGAAGCTATCAACCCATTCTTGACTAATTTAATATAGTGGCGATGACCAAACTCCACCCTAAGGAACCCAGAAGCTGTCCCATGTGCTGTTGGCAAGTTTGGTTGGTTAACAGGATCCAAACCCCAAAATTGTACATAAGAAAGATTGAAAACATGGTCACAAGAGATAGCAGGGGTTTTTGGGTGCAAGCAGCAGAAGGCCTTGACTCAAACTTGTTCCACCCAACAAAGACCTATTCCCACCTGCACTGGAAGCCTACAGGCAGTGGGGGCCAGCTCAGTGCTCTCCCCTCCCCTGCCCAGCATGCTCCCCTCCCTGCCCAGCACACTCCCCTCCCCTGCCCAGCACACTCGCCTCCCCTGCCCAGAGTGCTCCCCTCCCCTGCGCAGCACGCTCCCCTCCCCTGCCCAGAGTGCTCCCCTCCCTGCCCAGCATGCTCCCCTCCCTGCCCAGTGTGCTCCCCTCCCTGCCCAGTATGCTCCCCTCCCCTGCCCAACACACTCCCCTCCCCTGTCCAGCACGGCTCCCCTCCCTGCCCAGTACGCTCCCCCTCCTGTGCCCAGCACACTCCCCTCCCCTGCCCAACACGGCTTTCCTCCCTGCCCAGCACGGCTCCCCTCCCTGCCCAGCACGCTCCCCTCCCCCTGCCCAGCATGGCTCCCCCTCCCTGCCCAGCATGCTCCCCTCCCTGCCCAGTGTGCTCCCCTCCCTGCCCAGCACGGCTCCCCCCCCCCTGCCCAGTATGCTCCCCTCCCTGCCCAGTATGCTCCCCTCCCCTGCCCAACACACTCCCCTCCCCTGTCCAGCACGGCTCCCCTCCCTGCCCAGTACGCTCCCCTCCTGTGCCCAGCACACTCCCCTCCCCTGCCCAACACGGCTTTCCTCCCTGCCCAGCACGGCTCCCCTCCCTGCCCAGCATGCTGCCCTCCCCCTGCCCAGCATGGCTCCCCTCCCTGCCCACGTGCTCCCCCTCCCTGCCCAGCACAGCTCCCCTCTCTCCTCTCCTGTCCAGCACACTCCCCTCCCCTGTCCAGTGTGGCTCCCCTCCCCTGCCCAGCACAGTTCCACTCCTCTGCTTACCCCAGCTCCACCCTTCCCTATTGGCTTCATCGTCAGCCTGGCATACCACCTGCTTGTTCCAGAGGTCACTTCAAGATATGACCATGTCTAGGGGAAGAGGAGGCCCTCCCTTCCTGTCTCTTTCATCGGTGAAGGACCCTTTTCTGGAACACTGAGCTGACTTCCCGTGCATCTCAGGACTCAGGATCACACACTCAGGCAGCAGCCAGCAAGGTCCAGAGACTCTCAGTCCACAGGTCCTCAAGGAACTGAATCCTGACTGCAGCTGCAGAAGTAACCTTGGGAGCAGTTCCCTCCCCAGTAGAGCCTTCAGATGAGACTACAGCCCCGGCTGACACTTTGTGGCCTTGTGAGGAGACACAGAAGCAGAGGAGCCATGGAAACTATGCCCAGGTCCACAGCCCACAGAATCTCTGAGATGATAATGGTGTGTTGTTTGGAGCTGCCAAAGCTTAAGTCAACTGGTTAGGTAGCAAGAGATAATACAGCACTCAAGCCCTCACTGGGGCAGGGGTAAGACCATAGTGACTGCCTTCAGCCAACTGGACTGACCCTTGGAGCTGAGGATACAGTCACCCTTTCTGGAGGCCACAAGCAGGGAAGGTGGGCACCTGAACAAACGGGGCTTGGCCACAGGAAAATCCAGGCTAGCAGAGATCCCATTAGAGCCACACTGGTTGGGATGGTAGCCACTGTGAGTACACAGATTCATCCATTCCTTCAATGCGGTGCATTTGCTAAGGGCCTACTGCTGTTCCAGGCCTGAGCGAGGAAGCCACTGCCCACCAGTGCCTGGGTGGAACTCGTGTGTCTGGGCCCTTGGCTGGCGGTGGCTGCTTCTTGGCAAGAGGACCACTGCTTGCCTCATGCTTGGCACCCTGCCGCACTGTGGTTTACAGCCTTTTCGAGGACACTGTGATGCATGTTACTGGCTGGCTCTTCCTGAAGTCTCAAAATTGGGGCAATGGATTAAACCATGGGAAAGTCGTTGAGCGAATTCTATTTTTTTAAATGTCAATTTGCTGGCAGAGACTACTGAAGAATATTTTTTCCAGTGAGGTGCTTATGAAAAACATTTCCGAGTACCATAAAATCAATTGAATTCATAAGAGAAAGCTTATTGTTCCAGGGAACTTTGCTATGAATTCTTAACAAAGAGACTCAAGGAATGAGCAACAGAAGGAGAAGACAGACCAGCAAAGGGCTCCTGCACCCCTGAGTTTTCAGTCTGTCTCCCCAGCCCTAGGTCTCAGAGAGCTCTTCCGCTGGGTGACACACACAGTCATCGCAAAGTTTCTGGAAACAAGCGACCACGGATGGGACGGTGGTTCCGTAGATTATCAAGCAGCAACCACAAAACAGAACACAAAGCGACGAAACGTGGACAGGAAACCCGAAGGCCTCGGTAGCTTAAGGGACACATCGGCTGAGCTCAACGTGTCACTGTCTCTGGATCCTGAGGATTCACACAAACCGGAAATGAGTATGCAGACTCAGAGAGGCGGAGAGGACCAAGATTCTCACCTCACACAGAACTCAGAGAGGCGGAGAGGACCAAGATTCTCACCTCACACAGAACTCAGAGAGGCGGAGACGACCAGAGTTTCTCCTCTCACATGGAATGGTCCGAACAGAACGACAGTCCCATTGCCCTGAAACAGAGGCTGGGGATGCACAGGGAGGCGCTGCTCATGGAAGTGGCCTCTTTTGAGGGCAGGAGGGAGAGGGCGATGGACATGTTCTGCAGTCAGATAGTGGTCATGGCTGCACAAGTTCATGAATGGAAAAATCACTCAACTGTACACTTTAAAAGGGAAAACGTTATGCAAATTGTTTCTCAAGAAAGCTGTTACTTAAAAATAAAACATAAAAACAAATACAACAAACTGTCAAACAGCAGAGAAGCAGAAACATTGCATATCTGAAGATATTAAAGAATTACTGGACCAGGCATGGTGGCTCACACCTGCAATCCCAGTATTTTGGGAGGCTGAGGCATGGGGATTGCTTAAGTCCAGGAGTTCAAGACCAGCTTGGGTAACATAGTGAGATCCTGTCTCTACAAATAAAATAAAATAATTTAAAATTTAAAAATATGAAAAGAATTGTTGCCTTTTCAGGTATGATATTCATACGAGTTCTTTTGTTTGTGTGTTGTTTTTACAGACAGGATAGCCTGAATTTGCTTCAAAGTAAATTGGTTTGGGAAAATGGGTGAGGTTGGCCATGAATTATGTAAGTGTCGAAACTGGCTGATGGGTGCCCATTTCTTCTCCCTGTTCTATAAGTCTCTCTATTTTTATAAATGTTTGGAATTTTCCATGAGAAATGATTTTTACATGCAGGTGACAGGAGGGGATGCTGGCAGCTGCTGAGCTCCACGCTTCTATTTTCTAGACTAAGGGTCAAAGTGATGGGCCCAGGTGGGAGCCTGCACCTCTGGCCAATGTGGGCCTCCTGCTGGTGTAACACCTGCTTGTTCCAGAGGCCACTTCAAGATATGACCACGTCCAGGGGGAAAAGAGGTGCTCCCTTCCTGTCTCTTTTCATCAGTGAAGGAATCTTTCCAGAACACTGAGCTGACTTCCGTGCATCACAGGGCTGAGCATCACATCACACACCCAGGCAGGTGCAGCCGCGTCTGGCTCTGGGGCCGCTGGCCGCCCACGCGGACCCGGTCTGTTGGTGCCCTGCCCCTCAGTGACAGGTCCCTAGAGCCCCGTGGCCCCAGGAACAGGCCCCGTGGCCCGTCAGCCTGCTTGACCCGGCTCCCTCTTCACATCCGGAGAGCATGTCTCAGCCCGTCCTGGGAGCGTGCTCTGGTCCAGACCCCAGACCCCACTGCAGCTTCAGGGCCACTGGGGTGTCCACAATGGTAGCCCGTCGCCCACAAGAGGCCGACTAGGAGGGGCCTAGAGAGACACCCACGCAAAATTGAAATTGCAGGTGAACAGCAAGAGTTTTCAGGCCCACCACATCCTGGTAAAGTGGATTTTTGCATTGCAGGCAGCAACGTGGGAACGGGGCAACTGCATTCCAGCCTTGTTGTGCTGTCAATGCCGAGATGATCCTGTGGACCGGGGGAGATTTCGCTGCAGCTTTAATGGAGCACTGGAAGCAGGCGGTAAGAGGCAACGGCGGACCTAAAAACAAATCAGAGCCACACACAAACAAGCGGAAAATGAGGATCCCGGGGGGCAATGAAGCCAGAAAGATGGACATTGATTTCCTGCTGGGCACAGGCTTCAGGGGTCCACAGCCAATAAAGAGATCTTGCTCCACTATCTGACATAACGCTTCACTCTTCCTCGCCATCCATGACTCACAATATTGAACCAAGCTACCCTGATTTACGGGGTGAAGAAAAGCTTACAACGATTATCAAACTGAACACATTCTATTTCTGGGTTTCCCATTAAAACCGCGCTCCTGTGGAGCCGGTCTCCGCTCTCCATGGCGTGCTCGACTGTGGATAAAGGTGGCGTTTCTGCCGCCTCTGTGGGCTTCTGTGTAGCCGCAGAGACAGATTTGAGAAAATGCAAGTGTTCAAACTACTGGGTCAGTGCTTTCCAAAATATTTAGCCCAATGAAAATCAGTCTATCTGCCCAGTTCTCAAAAAACTGTTACAAATTAAAGAGAAAACCAGCAACACTTTCCCAATTTGGGGGAGGGGGTCTCTCCTAAATTATGGAGATTATCGGATTCAAAATGAGATGCCTCCTCTGCCAAGTAGCTGACGCCCCAGGCCCCAGAGTTAGGGCTCCTGGTGGCTGAAGGGCCTCGATTGCACCCTGAACACCATGGAAACCACTCCACCCGCCCTGCCCCACAGGTGTGTGTCCAGGGACCCTGAGCGCCGATGCCTTGGTGAGGAAGGTGGAGAGGTCTAGAGCACCTGGGAGTCTAAGGCCGGGCGGAATCTGGGGCACTTGGTTAGGCTGGGAGTCTAAGGCTGGGCGGAATCTGGGGCACTTGGTTAGGCTGGGAGTCTAAGGCTGGGCGGAATCTGGGGCACTTGGTTAGGCTGCGAGTCTAAGACCGGGTGGAACGCCCACAGGCACATCAGAGACATGCACGCCCCCTCCCATACAGCCCGGCCCGAGGAGCTGCAGTGTGGGCATTGAGCCTGCTGCTCCAGAGGCCTGACACTCACCCAGGATTTCAGATCACCTGCAAAGCAGAGTCTTCACCAGCTTCATCTCTAGCATTCTCCTGTGACAGAATGTCCTGCAGGAAAGATCCAAGCCGGCTCCTTCACCCTGTGGCAAGGCCGCCCTGTCTGGAGAGGGGACAGTGTGATCTGAGCGGAGCTCAGCAGCTGAGACCGGGACTCCCCCGGTCACCGGAGGCTGGGCCAGCTCCAGAGCAGTGTGAGAAGCAAGACTGTCCCAAAGCTGAGGTTTTCCTCATGGAAGGAGCGCAGAGATCCGTCCCCATCCTCAGGACCAGGAGGCACCAGGAATAATTCCCAAAGGCAATGTCCCCATGTGCAGGGGGAGCCCGTTTCACAGATGATGAAAGGTGAACAAATCCTCAGGACAGGAGTTTCAGACGTGGAGCTATCCTCGTCGGAGGTGGAGTTGGAAGCATATGCAAACTGTGTGACAGTGGCCAGTGGCCAGGGTGCCAGGGATGCCCGGCCTCTCCCAAGGAAGCAGCCAGCCTCCACGGGCCTGTGTGGACCTCCCCCCCGAGGAAAGGTGGGAAGTGGTCAGGACACCGGCTGTCAGCTGAGGCCCCAGCCCAGAAGCAGGAGTGCCTTCTCCAAGGGTCTCCATGGCCCAAAACCTGAAGGATGTGTGGCTCTGGGAGCACATGAGCTTTTGCGCCCAGAAAGTCAGGTGTCATCCGCTTCATCCCACCAATGTCCATGGTGACGTTATCACCATTATCTCATTGCATCCCACGTTAAAGAACGCAGAACAAACCTGCTTGGAAAACTCTAGCAATTTACTACCCTAGGACACCTTTACAGGGTTGTTCTTCTTTCCCAAGCAGTCCTCACTGCTGCCTTCCTACATAATTTAGCATGCAGTGAGACATGCTGTGTGAGCCATCCCTGAGGCCTGCACGAGGCCCAGGCCCTTAGCCACACGCGGCTGCAAGAATCTGCCTTTCCACGGTTCCCTGAGTCTGCAGGGTGCCCATGGCCATTCACTCACTCTCCCTCTGTCCGTGGCTCCACCAGCTGCCCAGCACCCTCGAAGCCAGAAGTCTAGGAATTCTCTGAGGTCTCCTTTCAAGCCCCACCCCCAACCAGTCACCAAGCCAATCCCTCCTCCAGACTCCATGGCCCATCTCCACCGTGGCTGCCTCAGGTCAGCCCTGCCGCCCACAAGGCACAGACTCACCTGCAGTGCAGAAACCAACGCAGAGCAGCTCCTGTGCATCCCAAGCCACTCCCTGCTCACTAGGTAGAGGGCGATGCCCTGCACAGGGCGTTTCCACCCAGCTCCACACCTGGTTTCTGCTCCGGGATCTGCGGAGGCTGCTCTGGTTTGCACCCCTTCCCAGCCAGCCAGCAGGTGGAAGTGGGGGGGTCAGCAGGTTCCTATCCGGGAGTCATGGGGAAGCTGCACCCACAGCCACCTCCCACATTTCAATGGCAAATCTTTGTTTCACAGCCATTCTTAGCTGCAAGAGAGGCTGGAACACACGTCTGCTCTCTGGGCAGCCCCTTCTTGGCGGAGACTCCCAAACTGGAGGGGAACATCAGCTACTAAAGGGGAAAGGGGGAGGGTGGACGCCCCTGAGGGATGAGTGATCTGCCCTCCTGGACTGCTCAGGGGCATGTAGATCACCCCAGCCCCCAGTTTCCTCCCCTCCCAGTCAGTCGTCTCCAGCACACTCTGCCAAGTCTCATCAGGGAGCAACGTGGGTCCTCTCACGATGTGGCTGGCAGGAGACACAGTTAACCCACCCATGCAGTTTAGGCCAACCTCTTACCAGCACAGGCTGGCATCACTAAATAATTGGGTTTGAAGAATATATAATTGAGTCTCAAATCTACATAGTAAAAGCAATGTTTTAGCAATTGCATGTCAATTATAAAAAAATGCCAATCCATACTTCACATTATGCAACATTAACTCAGACTTCAGATGGATCAGAGACCTCAGTGTGAAAACTGAAATTACCAAAACAGAAAATAGTAACGGGAAACACTCACATAAAACACATATAGGAGAAAAAATAAAAGGAAAATGATAGACCTGAGCCATCAACATAAAATATATCTATGTTAAACAAAAGGCACAGTAGGCAACATGGAATATCATTACTACTAATAGTGCTATGTAATGAAACATTGAATATTCCTGCCAACCCTAAACCATCAAAAATCAGGGTTAGGGTTTTAGGGCCACACTGGGACTTCTGTGTCCTCTGTACACTGAACTGCTAGGTGGAATCCCTGAGCTGGGCCACTGTTTTCCACAAACTCTCCAGAGGTGCCCAAACCATCCTCTCCCCGAGCCTTCGCACTCCTCATTATCAGCCATCCAGGGCAACAGCCAGGCTCCCAGGGTTTGCCTATGACCAAGCAACCAGCAGGCTTGAGGTGAGGACACCCCCGCCTCCCTGCAGAGACAGCCACACGTAGAGAAACCATCCTGGAGACTGTACGCATTGGTCAGGACCACGGTGGTGACGGATGGAGAAGGTGCAAGCTTCCGTTTTTCATGTTCAGTCTTTAACTGCAGTGTGTGTTTTGCCCTTCCGTTACATTGTCTCTTTAAGGCTGTGTTTCTGTCTAGTAGCCTTTTCTATACTGAAAATTATATTACAGTATGTAATCACATAATCATATAAAATTATAGTATATAATTATACAAGTTACTATTACATTACAGCATAATCACCCAATATGCAATTATAATATTATGGCTGTGACTTGTACAGGAATCATTGCATCAGTCAGCAGGAAAAGCTGTGTGGTTGTAACAAACAATCCCCGCCTCTCAGTGGCTGGAAACTGCAGCTGCTCCTGCTCTCACATGTGTCAGCCCAAGCCCAGGTTCCAGGGGCTCCAGTTCACACCAGCTCGTTCAGGGAGTGTCTGCCAGTCTACACTCTCTGAAATGCTCCTATTTGCCACAGCAGGTGGAAGGGGAGGGGGCATTCTCACTGGTCTTCAAGGTGTCTTTATGGCAGAGACACATGCCACCTCTGTTCACATCCCGTTGGCCACAGGAGCTTCGTGGTGCAGGGAAGTGCAGTCCCACTCGGGGCTCAGACCAGAAGGCCCCCAACGCAGTGAGCAGCACGAAGGTCACCCACCCGGGCTGCCACCACCTCACCATGGGTCCTGGCCATGCCACAAGGGGAACCAGCTGGGAACAAGAAACAGAGAGAAAACACGACAAGGAAGGGCCCAGCTGTGCCCACTGTAGGAACCCTGCCTGAGCACTGCATCTGCGTCCTCAGTTTTCCCACCATACTTCGTGCCTGGCGTAATCTCCTGTGTCTTTGTTTCTCATGAGATAGACGGGCTTTCTGGGTGGCCTGTGATCGCTCACTGCCTCTCAACGGCACCTCTTGGTGATCCCCTCCCTGCAACTTGCTTGTGATGAACAGAATAGGACAAAGCTAACCAGCTACACTAAGCACTGGTGTGTGGTTCTGTCACAGAAGACTGCAGAGCCCGTCTGGAGTCTGTTTCCTGCAAGCTGCAAGGGACCCAGCAACCACACTCAGCCTCGCAAGGCCCAGCACTGGGGGCGACCTCTGGGAGCTGAGTGCACCCCCGGCCAACAGCCCGCAAGAGTCTGAAGCTGTCAGTCCTGCAACTGTGAGGGGATGAATACTGCTGACAACCACATGAGCCGGGGAAGGGAGCCGTATGACTCCATGTTCACGTGCTGATAAGACACACCTGAGACTGGGCAATTTACAAAAGAAAAAGGTTTATTGGACTTACAGTTCCACGTGGCTAGGGAGGCCTCACAATCATGGTGGAAGGTGAAAGGCACATCCACATGGTGGTGGCAAGAGAGAGAATGAGAGTTGAACAAAACCATCAGATCTCCTGAGACTTATTCAGTACCAGAGAACAGTATGGGGAAAACCGCCCCCATGCTTCAATTACCTCCCCACTGGGTCCCTCCCACAACATGTGGGAATTATGGGAGTACAATTCAAGATGAGATTTGGGTGGGGACACAGGGCCAAACCATATCATTCTGCCCCTCACCACTCTCAAATCTCATGTCCTCACATTTCAAAACCACTAATGCGTTCCCAATAGTCCTCCAAAGTCTTAACTCATTTCAGCATTAACTCAGAAGTTCAAGTCCAAAGTCTCATCTGAGACAAGGCAAGTCCCTTCCACCTATGAGCCTATAAAATCAAAAGCATCTTCCTAGGTATAATGGGGGGTGCGGGCATTGGGTAAATACAGCCATTCCAAATGGGAGAAATGGGCCCAAACAAAGGGGCTACGGGCCCCATGCAAGTCCAAAAGTCAGCAGGGCAGTCAAATCTTAAGGTTCCAAAATGATCTCCTTTACTCTATGTCTCACATCCAGGTCACGCTGATGCAGGAGGCGGGTTCCCATGGTCTTGGGCAGCTCTGCCCCTGTGGCTTTGCACGGTACAGAGTGCAGAAATTTGCATAAGTACCAAAGCAGTCTCCCTCCCTACTGCTTTCATGGGCTGGTGTTGAGTGTTTGCAGCTTTTCCAGGCACACAGCACAAGCTGTCAGATCTACCATTCTGGGACCTGGAGGACAGTGGCTTTCTTCTCACAGGTGCACTAAGCAGTGCCACAGTAGGGACTCTGTGTGGGAGCTCTGGCCCCACATTTCCCTTCTTCACTGCCCGAGCAGAGTTTCTCCATGAGGAGCTGGGCCCTGCAGCCAACTTCTGCCTGGGCATCCAGGCATTTCCATACATCTTCTAAAATCTAGGCAGAGGTTCCCAAACACCAGTTCTTGACTTCTGTGCACCTGCAGGCTCAACACCACATAGAAGCTCCCAAGGCTTGCACCTTGCACCCTCTGAAGCCACAGTCCAAGCTCTATGTTGGCCCCTTTCAGCCATGGCTGGAGCAACTGGAACACAGGGCACCAAGTTCCTAGGCTGCACACAGCACGGGGACCCTGGGCCTGGCCCGCGGAACCATTTTCTCCTAGGCCTCCAGGCCTGTGATGGGAGAGGCTGCCATGAAGACCTCTGACACACCCTGGAGACATTTTCTCCATTGTCTTTGGGATTAACATTTGGTTCCTAGTTACGTATGCAAATTTCTGCAGGCTGCTTGAATTTCTCCTCAGAAAATGGGCTTTTCTTTTCCATTGATAGGCTGCAAATGTTCCAAACTGCTATGCTCTATTCCCTCATAAAACTGAATGCCTTTAACAGCACCCATGTTACCTCTTGAATGCTTTGCTGCTTAGAAATTTCTTCTGCCAGATACCCTAAATCATCTCTCTCAGGTTCAAAGTTCCACCAGTCTCTAGGGCAGGGGCAAAATCTGTCAGTCTCTTTGCTAAAACAGAACAAGAGTCACCTTTGCTCCAGTTCCCAACAAGTTCCTCATCTCCATCTGAGACCAGCTCAGTCTGGGCCTTGTCCATATTGCTATCAGGCTTTCAGCCAAAGCCATTCAGTAAATCTCTAGGAAGTTCCAAACTTTCCCATATTTTCCTCTCTTCTTCTGAGCCCTCCAAACTGTTCCAACCTCTGCCTGTTACCCACTTCCAAAGTCACTATCACATTTTCAGGTGTCTTTTCAGCAGCACCCCACTCTACTGGTACCAATTTACTGTATTAGTCCATTTTCACGCTGCTGATAAAGACATACTCGAGACTGAGTAATTTACAAAAAAAAGGTTTATTGGACTTACAGTTCCACATGGCTGGAGAGGCCTCGTAATCATGGTGGAAGGTGAAAGGCACATCTCACAGGGAGCAGCAGAGAGAGAGAATGAGAGTCGAGCAAAACCATCAGGTCTCCTGAGACTTATTCACTACCATGAAAACAGTATGGGGGAGACCGCCCCATGAGTCAATTATCTCCCACCACCGGGTCCCTCCCCACAACATATGGGAATTATCAGAGTACAATTCAAGATGAGATCTGGGTGGAGACATACAGCCAAACCATATCAGAAGCCCTTCCCCAGTCACACTCCCAGCTGAGAGCCCAGCCCTGGCTACTGCGGCGATTATAGTCTTAGAGGCCAGAGGGGAGGATTGAGCAAAGCCATGCCTGCATCCCTGACCCACAAAAATCAGATGTGAAATGTGTGCTTTTCTAAGCCAGGCTTCTTGTAATACTGTCACGCAGGAATAAACCACCAATACACCACCCAGAAGCAGTCTGCTGATATAACAATTGCCAGAGCTACGGGAGCGGGTTTGGGAGCTTGCAGCAGGCAGAAGCCAGAAAAGGTTGAGGACCTGGATAAAGAAAGCCAGAACAACCTCGAGCAGAATGTGGGCAAAATGCAGACGCAGGGATGCTGCAGAGAGGACGTGCAGGAATGGGGAGCATGGGACCCTCACAGGGTGGCAGAAAGCTCAGCTGCGGCATCTCCTGCGAGGCATGGGAAGCAGCATCACCGGCGACTTCCGAGATGTTAAAGGCATCACCTGGTTCCTCCTGTCACTTCTGGTGAGATGCCCGAGGAAAGGGCAAGACAGAGCCAGGACTGGCAGCAGGGCACATTCAGTGCCCCCAGATGGCATCAGAGATGACTTTAATGCATTGTCAGAAAATGTGATCTGGCAAAAAAGGCGAGGTGCAGCTAAGAAGACCCCAGAAACATCCAAGGTTGGAGAATTTGGTCACATGAAGGGTCTGTTGTTTCTCAGCCACCTCAGCAGGAGGCTAAGACAGAAGGGAGGCTCATCTCAGAACGAGTACAGCTTTCATCTAGCAGAGGGAACCCCAGCGAAACCCATGGAAGGCACACAAACTTCTCCAGATTGTAATTTCAGCAAAAACCCCACCGGCGTGGCCAGCATGGGCAGAATCTAGAGAACAGACTAGATGGAGAGCAGGGCCTAGGACCTCACAGGGGCACCGGTGTGTGTGCCGATGCTGTGTGTGCTGAGGCTGGGTTGCTGTGCAGCCACAGAGAATTGGTGCCAGGCACCGCTCGCTCATCCAGCCGCTGAGTTGCTCAGGCCTCGTCATGCTGGTGCTGTTGTGTGTCTCTCTCGAGAGCCCATGAGCCGCTGCTTCCTGTCCCTTCATCGATGTATCCAAGAGGCACCGACAGTGCTCGGGACATGCACACACTCCACAGACACCTGCTGAATGAACAGTCTCAGGTTCCCCACCCATGACTCCTGGGAGTCTCTGCCCTAGGGAGGCACGGCCGCTTCTTCTTGCTTGCCCTCATTTCCTGGAGGTGCCACATACACTTCCTCCTTTATTCGATGGTCACTGGGCATCCACTAAGTGGTGCAGGGCACTGCCCCAGGAAAGTTCAACACACAACCCTCAGGGAGCATTCATTTTAGCAGAGGAGGGGGGGCAATAACAGCCAAGAAATCATCAACTGTGCGGCGTGTCGGACAGCTATAAAACAGAGAGAAAGGAAGGGGGAAAGCATGCTGGGTCTCACCACCCACAGGGCCATGAGGGGTCTCGCCACCAACCTGGGAGCCCTCGGGAAGTGGGGGGATGAGGGGGAGTTCAAGCCAAAAAAATGAACTCAGCACCAGATGTGGCATCACAGGGGGACCCCTCTGTTCTGAGTTGAATTGTGTCCCCCAAAATTACGTGAAGTCCTAACCCCCATTTCATCAGAATGAGACCTTATTTGGAAACAACGTGACTGCAGAGGTAATCAGTTCGGATGGGTTTCTGATGCCGAAGGATGGGCCTCAATCCACGATGACCTTATACAAAGGTGAAGTGTGGACACAGAGCCGCGCACAGGGAGAACTCCCGGTGACGATGCAGGCAGGGCTCGGGAGATGCACCCACACAGTCTGCCAGCAGCCACCGTGGCAGGAGAGAGGCTAGAACCAAGGCTCTGTCCCAGCCTTAGACTCGGAGGGACCAGCCCTGCCCACACCTGGGTCTCAAGCTTTGGCCACCAGGCCTGGGAGACGAGGCTCTGTTGCTGAAGCCCCCAGCTGTGATGCCTTGTTGTGGAGGCCCCAGGACCCTCCTGGACCTCCTAGCAGGAAAGGGAAGAGGCGTGCCCACTCCACAAAGCCCCGAGCCTCCGGTTCTGGTCCTGATGCTGCTCCCGACCAAGTGGCAAAACGGCAGTTTCTTCTCCGGAGCTTTCGTGTCACGGACAGTAAGAGCTTCTCTTCTGCCATTTTCAAACAGTCAATGAAAAGGTTGCTAAGCGTATAAGTAATTTTAACTGATTCATTGATCTGAATACTTTTAAAGTAAGACAGTAAGTATTTCTGCCACACTTTGAAGTCAGGCTCTGCACTCCGTATCCTCCCTCAGGGTTATTTTACAGCCATTAACAATGTGTTCCTTTTATCTGGGGCCTTCAATTAATTGAATTTCTGAAATTTTTTTTATATAAAAATCAGCTAACTCCTGGAGGACATTCATGCATGATTTACTGCCACGGTAATTAAAAGCCGGGTGCATTACACTGGTCACTGCAGGCGTGCTGCTGCCATCAGCACTGAAGTTTAACTCAGGATTGGAACGCTTCCCAGATGTCTGTGAGACCAGGGAGTGCGCTGTAATTTTTAGGATTGTCTTTGGGTGGCTGGCTCATGTTCCTGAATGAGCCCTTCAAGGGAGCCCCCATGCTCACAGTACAGCCACGTGCAGACACAGGCCAGCTCCTCGCCACAAACAGCAAAACGTCGTGCATCCCACATGCACTCGTGTTCCCACTTCCTGTCTCTTTCCGGGCATCATGGCAGAGGGAGGTGAGTTTCCCAGACCTCCCCAAAGCCCTGCTGGGGGAGTGTGCGGAAAAGGTCGCAATGCCCTGCCGTGGCGGGACAGAACTGGGAGCAGAGGACTCGGCCTGAGGGCAGCACCCCGGGCCCGAGTTCCTGGGGCTGACGGAGGTCACTCTTAGGAGGGTTCTGCCTCTTCTCCCCTATTTACATACTGACCCGTGAACACACTACGTGATGTCTCGTCACCGTCTATTTATTAAAGAGCATTTTGCATCCAGGTACTAGAGCGTAGTCCCTGCGATGCTACTTCTCATGTCTGCTGTGGGGGAAAACATCCTCCCTGCAAACTCCAGGCAGGAAGCCCTGTGAGGCCTCGTGTTTCTGCGCCTCTCCTGCATTTGTAGTTCAGGGGTTTTGAGGTTCCTCCCACATACAGCAATAGGCAAATAGTCATCACATGTAAGATATACCTTTACATTTCTTCTCTACCGACTGAAGATTTTCTTAATGCTACAGCAAATTATTTAAAATAATATTCAAGTTCCTTGGCAGTCATACGTGCTGCCTTTTCTACAATTTAAAACAACGTAATCTCATGTGGATGTCTCTTCCAGCTGGGTCTCTCATGATTTGAGGTTGTGCCCGGTAAACATTTCAAATTTAAATATACAGACTACAGACATTGCTGGAACTAAAAGCCTTTCACTTTTAATAATGAAACCTTCTTAGAATTTGCTGATGCATTTCAGTATTATGGACATCGTTTCTTCATCCTGAAAAGAGGAGAAATAAATAACTTCCCAACTTTTCTCCCTCAGCCGCATTCCAGCCTCACAAGGACAGGACAGCAGAAGAAGCAGAGTGAGAGGCTCAAGCTTCCACGCCCCCGCTAGCCACTGGTGGTCACTGCAGCAGCCACACGCACCACTGAACCTTGGCCACACAGTGTGGTCTCCACGCAAATGCCACTCTGCTTGGGAAAGAAACTTGCTATGTCTGGCCTAGCGCTGTACAAGGGAGGCTGCCCCTGCAGTCCTGGCTGGGGCCCAGGGCTGGGGACCCCCTGAAGCAGCCAGGAGCTCAGGGAACTTCTGGAGATGAAAGACATTGTTGTCCACGCCACACCCCTACGGAGATTCGCCCTACAAACACTGCCCTCTGCTACGTCAGGATCAGCCTTCCAAGGACAAGAGTGTCTCTGGGAACCAGTGCCCAGGGATGCTTCGGAGACCATCCTTTCTTCAGGCCGGTTTTCCAGGCCTCCTTCCCCTCCTGGGTCCCTGGAAAGGGTGGGGAGAGCGAGGTTGTGGGGCTCTGGGTGACAGCAGGCACTGGGGGCCAAATTAGGACTGGGCCTCAGGACAATCCAGCATGGTGCGTTCCACCCCAGATGCCTGTGCATGTTACAGCAGCATCCAGGTGAGGAGGCGGAGGAGGCAGCATGGCCAAGCCCCAGGGGCGCAGAGACTTCTATTTCAGATTGCACTCTGGGGGCCCTGCCAGCAGGAAGAACAAAGGAGGGATTGAAAGAGGATCCATGGGGGGAGCGGGATACGGAGCAGAAGCCAGGCACAGCCGGCCCTGGAGGACGAACCCCTGCAGGGTGGCCCAAGCTGCACACAGACTTTCTGGATTGGCTGCTCGCGTGGAGGCCCCAGACGGATGTTCCCCTGCCAGGCCTCGTGGCTAAGACCTGGGGATTTCCATCCTTTCCTCAGAGGGCCAGCCCAGGAGGGCCTGGAAACGCAGCAGGGGGGTTGGGGGCAGCTCCCCTGCCCACAAGGTCAAGGGCCGAGGGGCAGAGGGCGGCTGCTGAGGATGGAGCATCATGGTGGGGGAGAGACACAGCTGGCCCTGCCCTGTGGGAAAGGGGATAAAGTCACACATGCAGCTTCGCTGGGAGTGGGGACGAGGTTGTTTCAGAGGACACCTGACTTCTCGGAGCTATGAAGATCCTAGAAGTGGAGCCCTTCTGGCCGGCGGTGCCCCTGGGCTCCGCATCTGTGGGCCTCAGGGCCTTTCAGACGCTGTTGCTGCTGTTGAAGAGGCCGCAGCGCCTGTGGAAGGAGTTCATGGGGTGAAGTGTGACTGGGAAGGCACACTCCTGGCTTACACTGCGCCTTCGCAGGAACCTGAGTCCACATCAGGAGGGGCCTCCTCTCCCTTACTGGGTGCAGCCAGCTGGGCCTCAACTCCCTCTGGCTGGCATCAAAGACGCCCCTCCGCACCTCCCAAGGAGGACACTTCCATCTGATATGGAGGGCACCCCTGCTTCCGCCCATGTGCCCCCACACTTCCAAGCAAGCCGGAGGGGAAAAGACCTGAACCAGAGCCCCCTTCCCTGTGCCCCAGATCTGCCCAGGGCGGCACTGGTGACTCACACGCATGGTCTGGGCCACGCCTCATGGTCCAGTCCACCTCCCCTGCTGCCAGAGCAGGCCAGAGACCAAAGCCCGTCCTTCCCAGGGGAACCCCTGGAGTTCCGGATGCAGCACCTGGACTGAACACGCCGGGCCCTCTTCCTTCCCCGTGGAAGCCACGAGGGTGGAGGAAAAGAAGGATGAGCAAGACCTACAGACAAAGATGGTCCCTGCGCTGTGGGGGAGGGAAGCAGACACCTGCCGCCTTCCCACAGCTGCAGAGAGAGCTGAAGGAAACAGGAAAGCCATGCAAGTAACTTTCTCAGAGATTGTCCAAGTCAACAAACCTCAAACGTCACTGCATGACCACAGGCCACCACGTTCGTGGTTCTTGAAGTAAAATGATGGGGAGGAAGGCAGAATAAAACAAGAAAGCAGATATATGTGGGGGACTCCCCCAAATGCCCCATGGCACTGCCCAGAAGGACATCCTCCAGGTAGGAGTGAGGCTGTCTTGCAGCATGAGAACCAGGAGGTGCCTGGGGCCCCAGCCCGGTCTGTGGCTGGCAAGTGGCCTCTCGGGCCTTAGCTCCTCCATACCCCAGGAGCGCCAGGCCCTGCCATCCTCAAGTCCTTTCCGGCTCTGATCTAGGCAGATGGTCACCTGCTGCTCCAGCCTCCCTTCCCGGCCTGACTTGACCTCTGCAAGCAGCAGCTCTGTGAATGACAAACACACTTGTGCCTGGCTGCGGGAGAGCAGGGTGGGGGGCTCCCAGCTGCCTGAGGGGAGGGGCAGGACAAGCTGTAGGCAGACCCACCTCCCCTGAATGGGTCCCGGCCTCAGGCTGCTGAAGCAGAAGGCACAACAGCCCCAGCCTAACCCCAGACCAGAGGTCCAGCCCCCACGCCCTCCCCCAGCCCTGGCGGTTGGGACCAAGCTCCCCCGCCAGCCAGGAAATACTCGCAGTCCAAGCAGGTCACAGACTCACTGGTCCCCAGGCGGCTGTCACTGTGGTCCACTCATCCCCCACTTGCCCGGGTCCTGGTGCCCGCACCTAGGCTTTGGCCCTGCCACCACCTGCTGTCCTGAGAGTGGGCCGGGTAGGGACTAGTGTGAGCACCAGGAGAAAACCCAGAACTGGGCCGCTTAGCTCGGAAAGAGTTGGGGGGAGGGGCAGGGGAGGAAAGGCCAGGCCTGAGAGCCCCGCAGCCAATTCCAAGGGTGGCTCAGGAGGGAGAAGCAGCCTCGCCCTCCACAGGCCCTGGGGGTGCTGGGGGGAGGGGGAAAGTACCGACACTTAGGAGGGACTCGGGAAACCCTGCGGACCTCGAGCGTGGCTATTTCCGGGCGTGGCTCCTCGCGCCGGGCCCAGACGTCCCTGGGTGGGGCAGCCCAAACGCGGAGAGGGGCCGCGTGGGCCGAGAGCCCGAGGCCGCAGCGAGCTTAGCGTTTGGCCAAATCCGGCCCGCGCGCCTTCCTGCTGTTGGGTCAGCGCTGAGTGTCCTCCCGGAGCCCTGCGTCACCGCCCAGACAGCGCCCAGCGTCCCTACCGGCAACCAGGCGCCCTCACCCCAGCGCCTGCACCCCGTGCGCCGCGCGCGGGCCGGGCGGAGGGAAAGTTGGCAGGAGCGCGGCGCCCGCGGGAGAAAGCGTTAATGGGAGGCCGGGTGGGAGCAGCGCGCTCGCTCGCCCACGTCACGCCGGTGCGGGCTCGGCTGACGACCGCGGCGCCTGGGGGACGCCGGCGCGCTCCGCTCGCCAGGTGCTCCGCCTGGAAATGTCTCCATTAGTTGTCGCCTGCTCCCCGCTGGAGCGCGCGCGCCGAGCTACCGCGCGGAACCCTCGCGGGCGGCCGGGAGTGGCCCAGCGCCACCGCAGGTAGGTGAGGGCCCCGCGCCCGCCCCCGCCCCGGGGTTCCAAGACCCCTCCCCCCATTCCGAGGAGGCGGAGGCTTCGCGCGGCTGCCGAGGGGCGCGGGCGGCGGCGGCAGCGGCGACTCCCCGGTGCGTCCCCGGGCTGCGCGCTGCTCCCCGCGGCCCCGGCAGCCACACGGCGCGGGCGGAGCTTCCCCCAGCTCAGGTTGGGAGTCGGCTCCGCCGCACAAACTTTGCTCTTGCGCTGGAGGGCACAAAGTTTGCCACTTGCCGGGGGCTCTCCAGAGGCCGCTGCGTTTGCTGCAAGTTCGGGAAGCAGGGTGAGCGGGCCCGCGTGGGGCGCGGGGTTGGGGGCCGGGAGTGGCAAGGCCTGAGGCCTAGACGCCCTAACTGCGCTCCGTCCTGCCTCCTGCCGTGCCCAGGGAGCCAGCGGCGGGGGCGCGGCGGGAGAGCGGAGGGAGAGGGCCACGGGCCCCAGATGAGGGCGGTTGGGAACCCGGAGATTCAAAGCTTGTCTCTATGGCTGCTACTCCTACCACCACCGGCTGCGAGGGGGTTTCGGGGGGTGGGCTATGAAGAAGTGACCTGCCAACCTCGAGGTTCGCCAATGCGGCGTCAGCGACCGTGGGGCCTCTGAGCCCCACACCCTACCCGGGTGTCCTGAGCAGTGAGCGGGCACAGGCGCCCCCCAAGGGCTCTGACCCCAGGCCTCCAAAAGAAAGGCCCCTGCCTGGTGCCCTAGGCTCTCGGCTTCGCCTTTGGCTGGGGTCAACTTATCTGGGCTGGAAGGAGCTCGGACCAGCTCTTAGTGCGGGGAATGGGTGGCCCCCGGGGCAACTCCTGAAGCACCCGGGCTAAGCTGGCCGCAGAAGGGTCAGGGCCCGGCCTGTCTCCCCAGAGGCCTCCCATGGTTCCGACGGCCAGCAGCAACCCCTTCAAAATAGGTGGCCGGCCTGCGCTTTGCGTTTGGGGCTGACGATCCCGTCTCCCCCTGCGGCCTGCTCTGGCCCTGGTCCTCTGCTGATTCGGAGCTCTCAGGCCTGTGGGAGCATCTCACCTCACCGAGCTGACCTGGTGCTGTGTACTCCCGGAGCCAGGTGACTTCTGGCCCTCCTACTCACGGGGATATTTAGTACCCGGGATCCCTAGAGGGAGGAAGGTTCAGCACTCCGGGTCTATGCAAACGCGTTCGGCTTGTATTTGAGATGCTAACAGTCCTATTGTTGGTGAAAGGGGCATTGGGAGCCTCAGCTCCAGGCTTGGCCTTTTGGTAAGGGCACTTGGACAATATTCCAATATTATCTATGGGATATGGGTGGCCCAGCGAGAATCCCCATTTGGACAGGCAGGCCTAGCCAGGATACAGGGTTTCAGTGAGACGTCCCTCGGGTGGCCGCCTGCAGGAGAGAGGCTAGATTGACCTTGCGTGCTGGAATGAGTAGTGGGGCCTGGGTGAGGCCGGGCGGGTCAGGAGGCCTCCGGGGCAGCTGCGAGCTTCCCGAGGCAGGGTAACTGTGACTGGGCCTGGACCCATGCGCTGGGGCCTGGAGAGGGCAGGAAGTGGAGCATGGTGTGCAGCGGCCTGGGAACGCGGATTCCAAGGCCAGACTTCTGGCTCAGGGAGAAAGGGTCGCCCGCTGGTGGGGGATTGGAGCGTCGATTTATGCACACAGGCTAGAAAGGCAAAGGAGAACAGGAGAAGGTGGCTTGGCGGTCAAAGGAAGCCCCCCGAAATCCCTCCCCTAAGGGCCCCCCACGGACCGGCGCACTGGGAAGGGGAGACTGCGTCTCCCGGCCTCCCAGCGTGAGCTCCTCTGCCCAGATGAATGGCCGCCTATTCCAGGGCTTCGGCTCCACTTGAGCCCCGCCCGGGTCTGGAAGGAAAGACACGCACACCCCTCAGGTCTGGGTGGGCTGAGGCGCTCCACCAGAGCCCCGAGGTGCAGGGCGGAGGTGGCTGGGACCTGGGCCCTGCTCTCCTCCGCCGCCGACTGAGCGCTCAGTCGCCGAGGCCAGGTTTCCAGGAATAGATGAGGAAAGGCCAAGCCGTTGCTGAAGGCCTCCCCTCCGCCTGTACTCCCCGTCCCAGGAACCCGCTGGGCTCGCACCCCTCCCCCTGGCCGGGCCTCATTACCTGGAGAGAGCGAGTTGTTTGTAAACAATAAATAATGGGAAGTAGGAGGATGTTCAGGAAGAGCCAGAAAACTGGAAGGAGTGGGGGAGGAGGGAGGGTGGGGGTGGGGGAGGAGGGGAAGGTGGGGGGAGGGGGAGGAGCAGGAGGAGGGAGGTTGGGAGATTCATTTCTAGCGAGAAGCCCCGGTGGCTAGTTTCTTATTATTTACAGGAAGGTGATATTAGCGATTCAGGTGAGAAAGAAATAAACACGGCCTGCCACGAAATCAATACAGAATTCAGAAACAATTATTAATGTCATTTGACGCGTGTTCTTTATATATTTCTCGGGGCTACGGACGCTAAACTGTCTGAATAATTTGCATGGAGCGGCTATTCATTATTTCCAATGGTTTCCGTCTGCAAGCAGCTCGGACGTGGCCGGCTGCGGTCCAACGCGATCGGAGAACTCGTATTTTCATCTGTAAATTAAAGCAATTACGCAGCAGATATTATATGATGTGTACTGTGGTCTCCAGATAGTCATCAATCACCTTCAACCGAGCTGTCAAAAGAGCCGGCAGATTTCGTTTCTGGGAGGCAGGCTTGCAGCTGGGGAGAGGGCGAGGACGTCATCATTAATTAGAGGGTGACCCTGGGGCGATTCACAGGTCTGAACCCAGGAATCTTTCTGAGCAAGTCTGCACAACGCTGCCCGGTGCAGCTTCCTTCCCAACCTGCCACAGGAGGCCGGCCCAGGGGACGAGAGCAACCGGGCCGAGCCCTGGTCCCCGGAGGGTGGTGGCGCAGAAGGCGGGGAGCGCGTTCGGGATGTCCCTGGCGCCCTCTGGCCGCCTGCTCACTGGCCTCCGCCTTGAACTTGGGCAAGGTCCCAGGGAGGGTACTGGCTGGGGAAGTCCTGGGGTGGGCGCTCGGCCCCCTCCTCCGATTGCTGCGTGCGCCCCGGACAGAAAGCTGGGCAAAACCGACAGGGGGAGGGCGCCTCCGCCAGGCACCCAACGCCCCCTCCCCGGCAGCCAGCGATGCGGGGCGCCGGGAAGGGCGAGCGTAGCGGGAGGGGCCAGGGCCTGTGTTGAGGAACCTGCTCTTCCGAGCGCGCGGGTCCGTCCGGCAGTCCCCGGCTTAGCCGCGAGGGGGCAGGGGGAGGCGGGCGGAGCGCGGCTGGCAGAAAGGGGATGGGGGAGGAAGTCGGGGAAGTGAGGCGGGGGCGGTGGGCTGAGCGGGAACTTAAATCGCCGGGGTGGAGAAGGAGGGGCGTTCTCCGGTGACACTCGGCTGCCCACAGGGGCAAAGCCGGCGGGCGCGCACCTGGGGCTGCCCTACAGCCCTTGGACCGCCAGTCTCAGGGTGTCGGGCTCCGAGGAAGGCCCCAAAGCCCCACACACCTGCGCGCATAGGGACCGGCACTCGCGGGCTCTCTGGCTGCCGCAGAGGGTTCTGAAAGTCCTTTCCGGCGTAGGGTGGGCACCGGCGGGAGGCGTCGCAGACTCCCGGTTGAAGAATAGTGGCGAGACGCGTGCGGGGCGCCTGCTGGCCCCTTCCTACCTCTGGGAGCAGAGCGCGCAAGAGCGAGGCCGTGTCGGCCGCCTGCGCAGCGCCGGGCTAATTTTAACTGTTGATTACCTCTTCAGCGAAGACTCACTCGCGTGTCCCTTCATAGGTCTCATTTGTAATTGAGACGAATGATTACAGAGGGGCGGGAAGGAGCAGCTGCTCATTAACTAATTTCTAATTAAAAGTGCCTCTCGTTCTCGGGTGACTAAGGAGAAACGCCGCTCGCTGGGCGATATTGACTCGGACGGAATTCATTTGCTAAGGCCCCGAGGAATGGCCCCTCGGCCCACCGCGCGACCGGGAGTGTCGTCGCCCCGCTCGGCCCGAGCCGCCTGCGGAGAGACCCGCGAGTGTGCCGCCGGGCCAGGCTGCGCGGGGTGGGGCTGACGTCAGCGCCTCAGCCGCTTAAAGCCGCGCACATCTGACTTGACGGGTTCGCGCGACTCGTTTTTTTGTTTTTTTCTTTGCAAAATATGTATTTCTGTCGCCGCTGCGAGGCCAGTCGGTCCAGAGCCCCCTCGAGCCTCCGGAATGCGAAGTTGAAAGAATCGCTGCAGCCACTGCGGCTCACTTTGTTACCTGGTTAGAAAAGTTTGCCGAGCGCAGGGGTGAACTAACCGGCTCTCCTGCTTCTCCCTCCCAGCGCCTAGAAGCCCGCAGCCCCAGAGCAGCGGCCGCGCGACGCCGGCCCCAGCGTGCAGGACCCTGCTGGCCCCGCCCGTCTGCCCGGATCGCGCCCGCCATGTCCTACCCGCAGTTTGGATACCCCTACTCTTCGGCTCCCCAGGTAAGCGGAGCCTCCCGAGGCCCTAGCAGGTGCCAGTGATGGGGACCCTAGATGGGGCCGGGGCAGGGCGGGCGGTCCGACCTACGGCAGCCTGTGGCTTCCCAGATAGTAGGGCATGGGTCACGCGCCCCTCACGCCCAACCCGTGGGCGCCAAGCCCCTGGGGGAGATCCCGAGGCGCTGAGAAAATCCGCCAGGCCGGGCCTGGTTTCCTGATGTTTGATTCACAAAGCTCAGGCTGTGCCCCAGATGAGTCCGAGGACCCGAAGGAGCTCTTGGGGGAAGGCGGCTTGGGGCGC
The DNA here is from genome assembly GCA_036589455.1 of Ateles fusciceps. Lineage (NCBI taxonomy): Eukaryota > Metazoa > Chordata > Mammalia > Primates > Atelidae > Ateles > Ateles fusciceps. The sequence continues at coordinate 8,668,541 of JAZHEH010000586.1, forward strand.
AAATGGCGTCAGAGGCCTTGGAAACCCTCCCAGGGAGAGTGTCGGTGCCCGGCTGGGCCCCACGTGACGAGGGAGGCCAGGTGCTTGCAAGCTCGCGGGAAAGGGGAGAGCGGCCTGGCGTGGACTGCGGGAGGCCCCCGGAGACTCGGGGCACGCCCTCGTCTGCGGCGCACGTGATTGGCAAGTACCAGGGCCCCGGCTTCCTGCTCTTCCTCGCGGCCTCTCTCTGCAGTTCTTGATGGCCACCAACTCTCTGAGCACGTGCTGCGAGTCGGGCGGTCGCACGCTGGCGGAATCCGGGCCTGCCGCCTCGGCCCAGGCGCCCGTCTACTGCCCGGTCTATGAGAGCCGGCTGCTGGCCACCGCGCGCCACGAGCTCAACTCGGCCGCGGCTCTGGGCGTCTATGGGGGTCCCTACGGCGGATCGCAGGGCTATGGCAACTATGTGACCTACGGTTCGGAGGCGTCCGCCTTCTACTCGCTGGTAAGGGGGGCATACTAGCCCCTGCCCTGCCCTGACCCTGTCCCCCGATTTGCCAAGCCCACTTTTCCCCCAGAAGGCTCACCAGTCGTCCAGGTCCCAGACTGTCCAAGGAAGAGAGGCGCTCACCTTGGCTCCCTTCAACTTTGCGCCTCCCAGCCGGGTCCCCCGGAACCCCACCCCCATCCCCTGCGTCTCGGTGACCCGGCAGGTGGCCGCTGTGTTTCTTGGTTTTGGTACCCAACTAAATTCTCGTCAGCTTGCAGATTGGGTCTGCCTGTGCTCCCGCCTTCTTCCCTCCTGCTGGACTTTCCTCTCATTCCTGGACTTCACTCCTCTCTCCCTGCCTCCTTCACGCTCCAGGCCTCCCTCTTCGTGTCCTCCCAGCCCCTCTCTGACTCAACCCTCCTATCTCCCTCTTCCTCCCTCTCCCCTGCTTCCGCCCCCCCCCTCCTGGTTCCTCCCGCCTCCTGGTTTCTCCCCCTCTCCTGGTTCCTCCCCACTCCTGGTTTCTCCCCTCTCCTGGATCCTCCCCCCCTTCTGGCTCCTCCCCCCACCCTGGCTCTTCCCCCACCTCTTGCTCCTCCCCATTTCTCTCCTCCCTTCTCCCCTCCTGGCCTCCATCCCCTCGCTCATCGTCCCTCCCCTTTCTCCACCCCCTCTCCTCCCTCCTCCAGTACATCACCAGAGGCCCCCAGCCCTTCCAATCCCCACTCCTTCTCCCCGCTGTCCCCTAATGCCAGCCCCCAGTTCTTTTTCGCTTCCTTCCACCTTCCTCCTCCTCCTCCACATCCCCCGCTCCCATCCCCCGACACTGCTCCCCAACTCAGAACAACCTCACTTCCCGTCTGGAAGACCAGGTTCAAAAGCGGGCGGGGGAAATCAGCTCCTTCGCTGCCGGGTGCAGGGCTGTCCAGGAATCCGGGCGAAGCCTTTGGAGCAGGGGGCTCCTAGGAGAGAGGCTGGAGTGGGGTCGCCTCCCCAGAAGCTGCGACCCCAGACTCCTGGCTCCTACAGAACAGCTTTGACTCCAAGGACGGGACGGGATCTGCGCATGCGGGCCTGGCGCCAGCCGCTGCCGCCTACTATCCTTACGAGCCGGCTCTGGGCCAGTACCCCTATGACAGGTGAGGACCCGCCCCTCCTAACCAGCGCCGGCCCCGTGCGCTCTGCACTGTCAGCCACCAGCCCCCCTCCACCATCACGCCCCCTTTCTGGAAGGCCGGAGGCCGGAAGAGAGACGCTTCTAGGTCAGACTGACCTGACTCTGGTCTATCGGGTCCACCCTCCTGGCAACCCTCCTCCTGCACAGCCACGGGTTAAAATGCCCCCCCACGTTGTTGGACCCCAGCAGTCCTCGATGCCCGGCAGACAGCTTTCAGGGAAGTGGAATCTGGAAGGCTAGTTCACGGGCAGCCGCTGTGCACTCTGGGCACCTCCCTCCGAGTGTCCACTCTGCCCCTACAGTGGGAACGGGGGAGCCCCTGGTGGCCCTCCTGGCCCACTTTTGGACAGCATGCCCCACCTTCCTCGGTACAGCCATTACAGATTTAGCCAAAGAAAGTCCACTTAGGCCCCCTGGGCACCTTCTCCACATGGAAAATAATGACTCTTCTTGGCCACAGGTGTTAACCTGTCAGGGTGTGGGCTCGCATGTCTAATACCTTTTTATGGCTTGGGGATCAAAGGGGTAGGTGGTCATCCCCATAAAACAATTGGCCTAGACCTCTCTGGCTTGGGAAGGAGCTCAGGCTCCCTGTAAATTTAGTCAAATATGTTTGCCCATGGGCCACAGAAGACAAGTGCCAGCGGGCAGCAGCACCTGGTTGGGACTTGGGTACTACTGGACCTTATGACCATGACTACAACCTCACGACGGGAAAGCAAACCCCGTCCTTGCATGCCCCTGGCCGATCCCCACCCCGTCGCCCACGATGCCTTGGGCCCAAAGGGCCTGGCCAGTGCCCATTGCAGAGCCTGTCTCCAGGTACGCCACCATGGACAGCGGCACGCGGCGCAAGAACGCCACGCGCGAGACTACCAGCACGCTCAAGGCCTGGCTGCAGGAGCACCGCAAGAACCCCTACCCTACCAAGGGCGAGAAGATCATGCTGGCCATCATCACCAAGATGACCCTCACGCAGGTCTCCACCTGGTTCGCCAACGCGCGCCGGCGCCTCAAGAAGGAGAACAAGATGACGTGGCCGCCGAGGAACAAGTGCGCAGACGAGAAGCGGCCCTACGCGGAGGGCGAGGAGGAGGAGGGGGCCGAGGAGGAGGCGCGGGAGGAGCCCCTCAAGAGCTCCAAGAACTCAGGTGGGTTGGGGGTTGTCACTGGGAGCTGAGGTTCTGGGGTGCAGGCTGGAGCCTTCCTTTGCCTTCTCTGCGGTTCTAGGGCTTCTTGGGGGATCCCAAACGCTGAGCCGCATGCCTAGGCGGTCACTGTGCAAACAGATTCTGCCTAAGGCTATGAATGTGGGGACTGTGGTGGTCACCCCCTGAGCATTTAAAGAAACTCAAATAAAGTTTAAAAATATTAGACACCCCGTCCCCCATTGGAGGCCTCCTGTGTTGCCACTTTGTGACCTGGTGGCCTCTGGAGGAAATGGGAGACCCGAGAGAAGGCCCCGAGTGCTTTTCCTGGCGTCAGGACCACGATAGTGGGCGGGGACAGGGGGGTCTGATTCACCCTCCACCCCTCTCCCTCCACTGGCCACGCGTTCTCTCCCACAGAGCCCGTGGGTAAGAGGAGAAGCAGCTGGAGCTTAGTGACTTGGACGACTTCGACCCGCTGGAAGCGGAGCCCCCGGGGTGCGAGCTGAAGCCGCCCTTCCAGTCCCTGGACGGCGGCCTGGAGCATGTCCCCGCCCCGCCTGAGGGCCCGGGTAAGGAGGCCTCGGGCGCTCTCCGGATGCCTCTGGCCGTGGGTGGCGGAGGTGCTCTGGAAGAGGACCTGGAGAGGGCCCGCCGCTGTCTTCGCAGCGCGGCGGCCGGGCCGGAGCCACTGCCAAGCACAGCGGGCGGCCCTCAGGCCTGCGAGGCCAAGCTGGGGTTTGTGCCGGCGGGGGCGGCGGCGGGCCTCGAGGCCAAGCCGCGCATCTGGTCCCTGGCGCACACCGCCACAGCCGCTGCCGCCAGCGCCCTGAGCCAGATTGAGTTTCCGTCCTGCATGCTGAAGCGCCTAGGCCCCGCGGCCCCTGCGGCTGCGTCCTCCGCGCCCGCCACGTCCTCGTCTGTGGCCCCTGCCCCCCTCTGGTGCCCTGGACAGGCACCAGGACTCCCCGGTAACCAGCCTCAGAAACTGGGTGGACGGGGTCTTCCACGACCCTATCCTCAGGCACAGCACTTTGAACCAGGCCTGGGCCACCGCCAAGGGCGCCCTCCTGGACCCGGGCCTCTAGGACGCTCGCTGGGGGCAGGCGCGAACGTCCTGACGGCACCCCTGGCCCGCGCCTTTCCCGCCTGCCGCGCCCCAGGACGCCCATGCTGCGGGCGCCGCCCGGGAGCTGCTGGCCCTGCCCAAGGCCGGCGGTAAACCCTTCTGCGCCTGAAGCCGGCGGGCCTGAGCCCGTGAGGGAACCCGCGCTCAGGCCAACGGCGCCAACTTTTTTTCCTGAGTTTCCAGAGGAAGACTCTTCTGAACTCGGACCCCTGGGAACATGGACAAGCCCGGCGCTGCCACGCGGGGGGCCTCCACCACCTGGGCCTGAGCCCCAGGCCATTCCCGAACTCGCCACGCGGAAGGAGAGGCTCTGGGGCAGAGAGGCCACCCTGAGCGTAAAGTTTACGTAAAAAGTTTACATGAGAAGGCGGTTCCGTTCTGAAGCGCGGTCAGCTGTCCTCCGGCTGAGGCACGCGGTGTTGGTTGTGAAGTCTCCTGGCCTGCCAGTCCTCCGATTTCATCCTCAGCACAAAACGCTCACCAACAGCACTTGCACTGACCTGACTCTTGCACACTCTTGACTCCATAATAATTATGTTTTTTAAAATGTATGTTCACACTGCTTCAGAGGCTGATATAACAAAACCAATAAAACCGAGTGATGGTGTTTGTATTGCAAAATGAACACATTTAAAACCAGGTGATGTGAGAATTCCCCAGGGAAAGCGGGGCTGATCCGGGAGGGAAGGAGTGGGGGAGCAGGAACTGACCGACCCAGACTCCACTCCCAAAAAGCCGCTGGCTCGACCCAAGACTTTAAGCCACTTTTAAAAGTGTTTGAGGCTTCCATTGAACTCCCTAATAGAAGTGGGCGTGAGACCCAAAACTCAAACTTGCATCACCAAACTCCAGAAGTTTGAAAAACAGGGATTTCTTTGATTAGATTTTAAACTTCTAAATTCCCAGAGCCTTATCCTGGGGTGAAGGGTGGGCGTGGAGGCCGCCTTTGCTTTTCTCTGTTAGCAGCCTCCGCCCATCCAAGGCGGGAGCCCGGACGGTTTCGACGCCTCCGCCATCTGGGCCGCCCCCAACCTCGCCTCTCCCCTCCCTCCCGGGACCCGCCGCTTCGCAATCAGCTCTTCTAGGAAAGCCGGCGAGCCGCGGCTCCGCGAAGGGAAACGCTTAGTGCTTCGTAGGCCTCAAACCCGAGGCGGGACGGGGAGGAGGGGCCTCGGGGCAGGGCGGGAAGGGCTCTCGAAAGGGACCCGGGGGGGCCGGGCCGGACTGTGGCTGTTCTCAAAAACCCGGCTCCCTCCCCCATCTCCGCGGCGGCGCCAGTTCCGGCTCCTGGCCGGCTGAGGCCTCTCCTCCCGTCCCCGAGGCCTCCGCCTGAAATCCTGCTGGGCTAATCAAAGGCCGAAGTGTCCCAAGGACCGGGAGGGCAGTCCGTGGGTGCGGCGAGGAGGCGGCGGCAGACCGTGGGCTAGGACGGGACAGCCGCGAGACTCCAGACGGGGACTCGGGATTGTCTTGCGGGAGGCGGGCTGGCGGCCTTCGAGGGACTCTCCAGGCCAGGCTTTCCTCTAGGAGCCTGGGCGGCCCGGACTGCGTCGTCGTGGCGTCCTAACCCCGGGAAAGGCCCCGGGCGGACCGGAGCCCTGGAAAGCGGGCCCGAGGGGCCTCACCGGAGCGCTGGGGAGAGCTCTCGTCTCCGAGGGAGAGGAACCGGGACCCCGGGTCCACCAGGGTTCCCCGCATGGTGGGGGCCCTCCCTGAACCCTGGCGGCGGGGCCTGGACCTGGCCCTGAGGCAGAACCTTGGCCGCCAGACTCCTAGCGGCCGGGGCCGCCGCCGAGCCCCAGGCCCGCCTGGGCAGCCGCGCGTAATTGGATTGTATCCGGCCGCGCGCTGTCACCGTATTGACTTTCGCGCTCAAGATGATATTATCGAGGTTCGGAAGCTCGCGGCTGATGTGCCTGTCAAAAGGCTGCGGCGGGAGCCCCCGGCCTGGCGAGCGAGCATCAGCCAAGATAATTTGAAGTGAAATTTTCATTTTGACAGTAAACCCCTCAATTTCTAAAGGCTCCGCGCTCCAAGAGCTCGCTGGCAGGGGGAGGCTTTGCAGAAAGCCCACGTCTTAGACTGAAAAGGGCAAAAGAACTCGAATTAGTTGTAATAGATAAAGGGCAAAAATAAAGAGTCAAGGGTACTTGACAGTAATAGCTAAAGTGGAGTCTCGGGGGAGAGCGTTGAGGCCCGAGGCTGGGGCACCAGGAATTTTAATGTGGCCGAGGGCGGCTGCCCAGGCGCCCCCATCCCAGCCCTAGACAAAGCCAGGCATTTTCTGCAAAATCAAGGTTTCGCCTTGCGTCTCAGATAGGCGGGATAGGGGCTGCGGAGGCTGAAAACCGAGGCTTGGACCCCGGCCTTACACTCCGGGCTGCGGGCAGCCCGGCGGGCCTCTGCATCCCCCGGGCACGCATGGGTGGCGCAGGTTGGCGGGTCAGGCTTGGTCTGGGCGCTGGGCCCCTCTCTGGGGGAGGACCCAGGGCTCCTGCCACCACCCGAGCTCGCTGCCCTCGGGACCCCAGCCCTCTCCATGGCCCCGGCCATCGGAATTCCATCTCGCAGGAGCCCCCGGATCTGGGTGAACTGACTGACACAACTGGCTTATTTGAATAAGCTGCGAGATTGTGTGAAGACGCAGGTGGGGAGGCGGATTCAGCCCCCTTCCAAGGGGACACGCTGGAGCGGGACGCTTCCCCACACCCTTCCCTTGGGGCTCAGTCCAGCAGGTTTGCCTTAGGCACCCCCCGGACACCCTCTGGCTGATCTTGTGGGGGTGGGGGAGGTGTCAGCCAGGAGGACACTCCCAAAGTCGAGGGGGGGTGGTGTCTGCAAAGAGGTGACACGGAGGGGGCGAATTTTAGGTGTCTGAGTGGACGCGCTGGGAAGGTCGCTGTCAGTGGGGCGGGGGCGTTACAGGGAAGGGTCGGGGCCGACGACTGGGCGCGCAGGGAGATTGTCAGAGCAGGGCTGGGAAGGCGCCGGGAGGCTGGCAGGGCCGGCGCGCTCAGTTATTCAGGCGTGGCGAATTCAAACACACCAAGGAGGAGATGCTAAATTAACGGCGCTCTTTACATAGAGCCCAAATAAAACTGTAATCAGCGGTGCGTTACTTTTCATTAAGCGAGTCTGACAGCAGCATATTCAAGCTCGACAAGGGAACAGGCGCGGGAAATATACGGCTCTCCCGGCCGCCCGGCCTAAGATAATTCCTTAAGCTCCATTAACAACTCTTAGCCGCAGGAAATGCGCTCCCGGAAAACGTCTCCAAATCTAAAAGCTTTATCGACCTCTCAAACCTCGGCTGATGATTCCATTTTTTTTTTCTGTTTTCTTCCTTTCTTTTTTTTTAACTTAAGGGAGAGACGTCCAGCAAGGTAATAGAGTTTGACACGACACCTTCTTAACTAGAGAGAGGCAGAGAAGCCGGCCCTTAAATGATATTTAAAAGGCAACCAATTAAGATTTAAAGTGGCCGTCTCCTGAGATTATGCATGCGGCGTACGCCACCGCCACCTGCGTTTCCCCTGGGCACGTCTGCTGTGGACGAGACAGCCCAGCCTCCCACTCTCCCCATCCCGGTCTCTGTCTCTCAGCCCCTCACGGTCTCCCCCCAACTCCACTCTGCTCCCCTCTCTTCCCTCCCCCTCTCTCCCTTACTCTCTCTATCTAGAATAATCTCTCGGACTCTCTCCTCCCTCTCTGTCTCGCCCCCCACCCCCCATAAAGGGAATAGCAGAAAACAGAGAAGCAGCAGATCCCCCCCTGTTCCATCCCCTCCCCCATGGAAAGACCCCGAGGTTTCCTGGTAGATGGGCGGCCTGGCCCGTCAGAGGAATGGCTGATTAAGGGAAATTGAGCCCCACCCCCATCCCATAGACGTCTCGCTGGCCCAGTTTCCCCAAGACCCTGGCACCCCCCACGGTGGCCTCTCACTGGATTCAGGCCTTGCTTCCAGGCCTCCAGCAAGGAGACGGAGGGGAAGGGGTGGGGGCGGGGGTGGGGGTGGGGCGGCGGGTGGGGTGGGGGTGGGGCAGGGTTGAGGGGCGGGGCAACAGTTAGCAACAGAGAGGAAGCTGGGAGCTACCCTGGAACCCTCCAGCTGGTGTGACTGAGGCAGGAGCTCCCACCACCTCACCCCTGCCACCTTCTTGCCAGCTTCTTGGGGTCTCTCTAGGGAAATCCTTGCTCTGGGGCAGTCACTGTCACCTCCATGGAGGTGATGCTGATTTGGGAATATTTCCCTACTGGAGCCACCAAACAGAAGGAGCCAAAAGCCCCTTCCCAGGGCCACACCGTGGAGGGCAGCCAGGCCCAGGAAGGGAAGCACCAGACCCTTTGATTTACCCCTGGGGAAGTCCCAGCTGGAAGGGACCTGAAACAGTGGGGCAGAGGGCAGGTGAGGTGGGGGAGGGGAGGGCAAAGCGAGGGGGAAGAGGGAACAGATGCGGAGAGGCCAGGGGGGAGAAGGGGGAGGGGAGACCTAGTCGTAGGTGACAGCGGAACCGGCCTCCAAGCTGCAGGGCCTCAGCTTTATGAAGAAATACTTGGGAGCAAAATGTTTTTTCCCAAGAGGATTCTGGGGGGCAGGATCCCGCCAGGCACCACAGTGGGCACCTGAGCTCTCCCACTGAGCCCACCTTCCCATTCCATCCGCAGGCCCTGAGCAGGAGCTTCAGTTCCGGTTTCGTGCTAGGGAAGGAAAGGTGTGGACTTCCCCAAAGATTCTCTGGAGTCGGCCAGACTAGCTCTGGACTTTAGGAAAAGGGAGTCCCCTGAGAGCCACCACTCCTTCTAGCAACATCCAAAACACAAGAGTGGGTTCTGGAGGCAGCTGCCTCCTCCCTAAAAGCCTTCGCGATTTGAACTGAACCCACCCCCACCGAAGTGTAGAAAGGCAGCAAACGCCCACATAATTGAATGGAAGAATGAGGGGTCTTCTAAGTGTTGTCTGAACTCTCCCCAGGGGAGGTGCGCAGGCAGCTCAGAGCACCCCTTGCTCATTCTGTCTTTGCGACAGTGACGTGGTCATTTCAAGGCCCCCTCGGATTTCCACTCACTGCTCTGGCACAGACCTGGACTCAGAAGCACTGCCCATGCAATTATAGACTGTCAGGCTCATGAAGAAAGCGTTAATTTATAATGATAACGATAGGTGGAGAGGTGGGACCTTCCAAAGAGGACTGGAGTCCCAGCAAGGACATCCACTGGCCTTGTTTTAAGTCCTTGTTTTTCAATGTGTTGCACTATTTTAAGATGTGTGTTCATAACGTGTGTGGCCTCAGGCCAGCGAAGGATGGAGCAGATGGACCCTATGGATACATTTGAGTGTGCATGAGGCCTCATTTCCGCCTGACCGTGTCCTTCCTTCTCTGGGCTCCATCCAGGGCCTGCAGGTGCTGGTCCAGCCTCTGAGCAGGGCTTGGCAGGGAGCAGGGCAGGGTGTGCCAAGGACCTGACCTCCAGGCTGGCAGGAGCATCAGAGGGTCCCTTTGGGATTCCGGAGGCATTTCCAGGAAGCCCGAGCCAACCAGGCACAGCACACAGGCCTGCCTTTGTGTGCAGGCCAGGGAGCATTAGTCCGTGCTGAAGCCATGCCCCAGGCCAGGGCGAGCAGCACACTGCAGATGCGCTGGGCTTGAGCCTTGGTGGTCAGGTAAGATTTTGACCAACAGAGCAAGAGGAGGGAGGTCATCCAAGGGTGGGAGGTGGGCGGGGGAGGACAAGGCTCACTTTAACTGGAGCACAGGGATGAGGGGGCACAGGGGTCCCAAGGGAGTCATGTGGGCTGCAGTTGGGGAGAACCTGTAGATGGGGTTAGCATCGACTTGCTTGCCTGTGGAACAGAACCTGAAGTGTAGACAGTTCCCATAGTGACAGGGGTGGAGGAAGCCCTAGGGAGACCCTGGAGCAAAGGAGAGTCATTTAAAGAATGGGAAGACTTGGAAGGGGGCCTGGGCCCGCTCAGGCTTCTGGGAGGAAGCAGGCTGCAGCCCCCTGGTGTGCGGCTCCCAGGCCCCCAGCAAGGGCTGGTGCAGCAGGCAGAGGCTGCCGGCTCAAACCAGTGAGACTCCCCCTGGCATGGGGTGGCGAGAGGTTGAAAGAAAACAGTCAATAATCCACTTACGTGAAGTTAGCAGGAGCAAAGAGACAGAGAAGAGTTTGCTTTCATGTGAAATTTAACACCGCGTAGGCACCTAACTAAATGTGTCAAGGAGAAACCTGTTAGGTTTTTGTGTCAGGAAGCCTCAGAGCTAACTAAGCTAATGAATCTGGGGTGTGCTGTGGCTTGAGCAGCGCATGCCCTGCCTCCCTGAGCACCAGGTCAGTGTGGTCAGAGGAGACACAGGGCACCAGCATGGAGCCAGGTGCCTCTTGGCCTCCTGACCACACCACGGGGGCCGGCCCTGGGGCCCCTGCAGGCTCCACGCTGCTCTCAGGGTGGCCTGGCTGAAGGGAACCAGCATGGGGGGTGAGGCGAGTTTCTGTGCCTGAAGGCTCCAGGAAGGGCAAAGTGCTCCTTGGTTATCAAGGTCCCCAGGCGCAGCTGCTGTCTGTCCCCCAGGGCAAGTGGCAGGACAGGGAGAGGCACAGAGGAGCAGGCAGGAGAGAGCTGGACGAGGCAGCAGCCCCACCCATCTGGCCACTAGGGAGGCTCAAGTTGCTGAGCGTGCCTTTTCCCCATGGTCTGCACCTGCACACCCCCTCAAACAGGTGCACACACATGCACTCACAGCGACGCAGGTACTCACACAGCCACGCGTGCACTCACACACACACCGGCACACATGCACTCACTCACAGGCACACATGCACACACACACACACACACACACCGGCACACATGCACTCACACACTCACAGGCACGTATGCAATCACACACACACAGGCACACATGCACTTACACACACACAGGTACGCATGCACTCACATACAGGCATGCATGCACTCACGCACTCACACAGGCATGCATGCACTCACACAGGCACGAATGCACTCACGCACTCACACACAGGCACGCATACACACACAGGCACGCATGCACTCACACTAACAGGCACACATGCACACACACAGGCACGCACACACACAGGCACGCATGCACTTACACACAGGCACGCATGAGCTCACACAGGCACGCATGCACTCACACAAGCATGCATGCACTCACACACAGGCACACATGCACTCACATAGGCACACATGCACTCACACAGGCACGTATGCACTCACACACACAGGCACACATACACACACAGGCACGCATGCACGCACACAGGCACACATGCACTCACACACAGGCAAGCATGCACATACACACACAGGCACACATGCACTCACACAGGCACGCATGCACTCACACTCAGGCACATGCGCACTCATACACACAGGCACACATGCACTCACACACACAGGTACGCATGCACTCACACACACAGGCACACATGCACTCACACACAGGCACGCATGCACTCACACAGGCACGTATGCACTCACACACACACAGACACATACACATAGGCACGCATGCACGCACACACAGGCACACATGAACTCACACACAGGCACACATGCACTCACACACACACAGGCACACAGGCACTCACACAGGCACGCATGCACTCACACTCAGGCACATGTGCACTCACACACAGGCACACATGCACTCTCACACAGGCACGCATGCACTCATGCACTCACAGGCACGCATGCACTCATACAGGCATGCATGCACTCACACACAGGCACGCATGCACTCACACAGGCACGCATACACACACAGGCACGCATGCACCCACACACTCAGGCACACATGCACTCACACACAGGCACGCATGCACTCACGCACTCACAGGCACGCATGCACTCACACAGGCACGCATGCACTCACACAGGCACATGTGCACTCACACACACAGGCACGCATGCACTCACACACACAGGCACACATGCACTCACACACATAGGTACACATGCACTCACACACACCGGTACGCATGCACCCACACACACTCAAACACATGTGCACTCACACACAGGCACGCACACACACAGGCACGCACACATTCACACTCACACACACACTCATAGGCCTCCTTTCCCTCTTTGTTTCCATGAGTCCATCTCCCATTTTCTCATGCACATACACACACACATGCAGCAGGCACACAGGCACACATATGTGTGGGAATACATGCAGGCACTGAGGCAGGCACACACACATGCACGTGCACATCTGTTTGCACGCACACACACACACATGCAGGGGGTGCTGCAGAGAGTCCCCTGCTGCCAAAGATGGCCCTAGCCTCACACAGCAGGGTTGCTGCTGGCAGGGTTGTCTCTGTAACAGCAAGACAGAGGCAGAGAGGGAGGCGGAGGCGCACAGCCTCCTGCAGGCTCAGCATGGGCTGGGAGCAACCATCAGAGGCCTGTGCCTACAGAGACCTGCGCCTACAGAGGGCCCAGGGCCTATTTCATTTTTGGGGGAAGGATGAAGGAGTTGCCCCACCCCGTGTGGGACCAGGTGTCAGCAGGTAGCCCTGGACCGGTGCCTGTCCAGGAGCTCAGCCATCCTAGGCCCCCAGTGCTGGGGCCCGGGCTCGGCTCTTCCACAGAGTCTGCTGCTGTTCGGAATGAAGCCCCCAGGGGCTCACATGCATGGCCCTCCTGCACCAGATGGCCTGGGAGCAGGAATGACGCCTGCCAGCTCAGCCTCCTCCAGGGCCCGCCAGTGCACTCCCAGACTCAGAGCCTGAGAGCGCACAGTGCGGGCTCCCCGCAGGCGGGCTGGTGAGGGCTCTCTGTGTCTGGCAGGGCCCCCGGGGGTCCCCCTGCTTTCCTGCCCCCGCTCCTGCCCGGGCCCCTGTGTCTTAGCCGTCTCACCAGCAGGGCACATGGCCAATCCCAGGCACGGGTGGCTCCCATTCACCAGGGGAGCTGTAAATGGGCCCTTAATTAATGAATCAGATAACAGAGACGCTCTTCATGGAACATGAGTCCAAGTTCAGGATAACCAGCCTGAACACAAACTCCAGCTTTGCGACAGCACTGGCCTGGGGCAGGAGCATAACTGGTGTCAGACGAAGGGGGTGCGTGGGCCACCTCTGCCAGGGCAACCCCAGACCACGCATTCAATGGTTTCAGGTGTTGGGGGGCAGCACTGCTGCGGGGGCATGGCTGGCACAGATGCAGCCACTTGGCCTAGTCCCGAGTCTCCAGTGCACCACACAGGAGCTGCGCTGGCCTCCGCCTCCACCATCTGCAGGTCCTGGAGGATTCGCCGGGGTCTCTGCAGCTTTCCCTGTCTTTGTGAACACGTGACCCTGAAGGAGGCAGTGGGGGTGCCCAGAACTGGAGAACTTTGAGGTTTAGGGGTCATGCCGCTTCCTGCTTGGCACTTGCATACTGAAAATTGGTTGTCTGCTCAGTGAGACATGGGGGCCATCCCAGGCCCCTGCAGTGTGACACAGCCCCTAGGACCATTCCAGGGACCATATCAAGGGCGCTGGACACGCAGAATGCACGCACCAGACACCCTGGCCAGAGCAAGGACCGAGCTTCGAGTGGAAGGCGGGGCCCGGACATTGGCTGTGCTTTGCAGGGAGGGTGGGAACAGCAGGTGCCCCACTGGCCCCAGATGCGCACACGAGCCACAGGAGTCGCCAGGAAGGAGCTGTGGTCCTGGCGAAGCAGACGCCCATACCAAGCTCCCCTCACGAAACCCTCCCTTCCTGGCCTTGGCAGTCATTGTCCATCTGCGGGGTGCTGACTTCCTAGTGGCAGCTGATGGTCAGGAGCAGAGAAAGCAGCACATGTGGCCACGCTGGGGGCACATCAGATTCCAGAGCCCCCACGGTGAGTTGTTTGGAAAACCCCACACATGCTCTCCTGTGCTGCTCTGCTCACAGGTGTGGTGGGGGAGGAGCTCAGAGATGAGAGGGGCCAATGTGGACGCAGTCACCCGGGGCCCCAGAAACATCCCTACGGGTGCAGTGGGAGCTACCAGGGACCCTCAGGGAAGTAAAGGAGGAGCCAGTGTGTTAACTCTCACACTCCACTTTTTACCACCTTTGTTTTTTAAACACTTGCTTAGAATGTCCCCGGGGGCAACAGGGCCTATGTGAGCAGCCCACCTGGCAAGGGGCAGCGTTCCGGCTGGACGTGTCTCCCCAGCCCTGGGGTGAATCTGCTGCAGACGGTTCTCGTCCAGGCAGTGCCGGCCTTCCGCCGCCCTCATGCTAGACACCCACTGGCTTCTCCAAGGAGCCTGAGTTGTTGCTCTTATCTTGCTTTCCATCCTAAGCTTCCCCCTTCACCCACAGCTGCAGCCCATTAGGGGGTTATGCAGGCAGCTCCTCACCTGTCTCTGCTGCTCAGCAAACATTGCAGCAGTCTGCAGGACTGCACACTTGCTTCAGCAGGATTCCAGATCAGCCACCTGTGCTGGGAGCAAGTGCAAGGAGGCATCGGACACACTAGGATTGGTACAGAGGAGGGGGAACCCCCACACGCCTTCTCCCCCACGCCCACACTAGGATTGGTACAGAGGAGGGGGAACCCCCACACGCCTTCTCCCCCACGCCCACACTAGGATTGGTACAGAGGAGGGGGGAACCCCCACACGCCTTCTCCCCCACGCCCACACTAGGATTGGTACAGAGGAGGGGGAACCCCCACACGCCTTCTCCCCACGCCCACACTAGGATTGGTACAGAGGAGGGGGAACCCCCACACGCCTTCTCCCCCACGCCCACACTAGGATTGGTACAGAGGAGGGGAACCCCCACACGCCTTCTCCCCACGCCCACACTAGGATTGGTACAGAGGAGGGGGAACCCCCCACACGCCTTCTCCCCACGCCCACACTAGGATTGGTACAGAGGAGGGGGAACCCCCCACACACCTCCCCACGCCCACACTAGGATTGGTACAGAGGAGGGGGAACCCCCACACGCCTCCCCCACGCCCACACGGAACATGGTGCTGTTCTGTTTTAGTTTAAATCCTTCAGAAATCAGAGATCATTCATCTTCCTCTGGTTTCAAGTACAAAATAATTATCCTTGACATTTAACATTTTGTTCCTTCATTGAATGTAACATTTCCCTTTTAAAATGTCTTTGTTTAAAACAGAGCTATTTTAGAAAACATAAAAGTCTGTGAAGTAGGCAAACGTGGAAGAAGACACAGGTTTCCTTGTTTCCAATGAGTCCTCACTGCCAGAGTCCACTTCAAACTGCTGTCCTTGTATTCAGAATTGAGGTTGCTCCCAAAATCTCAGTCACGGGAACTTGTAGAGAGCGAGGGTGTGTCTGCGTTTCTGCACCGCGTCTTTTTCCTCTGTTAGGCAAACGCTGTGAGTCAGAACAGCCTCTGCCCACCCAGACCCCAGCCTGCTCGGGAGGAGGGGTCCTGTGTGGGTGATACATCGAAGACTGTGGGGATGACATCCGTGCGAGATGGTGTGAGACACAAATACACAGATACTTAAAGCAACGTGCCGTGTAAGTGGCGGTGTGGAAAACACAGACACAGGGAGAAGTCCCATCCCAGGTCTTCCTAGAAGGTCATTTTAAAGTTGTTTAGACTGGTTCACTGTAAGTCAGTATTCTGTATTACATTTTATACATTGCTGTGATCGATCCCTCCCCCATCAAACCAGAAACTGCCACGAACCAAGGGCTCCATCCCTGGAGCCTGGAGAGGCCCCTGCTGTCCCCTGCGGCTCAGCCTCGCTGACCTGCCCCCAGCCGCACGGAGCCCAGGGGCTGCTCAGGGACCTGCACCTTCTCCTCACTGCTCTTGGGCCTCCAGCGGCCTCCTCCACATCAAATGTGCTCGGAAAAGGGACATAATGAATGCCTTCACTGTAAAGTGACACCAGCAGTTACAGTATCAATTGTGGCCCTCTGGGGATCTTGATGTCCAGCTCGACTAGCGCTTGCAGAAAGCAGCGGGGCCTGCAGGCCCTGGGAGGCTGTCAGGCCGGCAAGCCCCACCTTGCAGCACAGCTGAGTCACCAAACCCCTCTCCAAGCACACGGGGCAGGACCCAGAGAAACAGGCCCCGTCTGTCGTATTAGGGCTTTTCGGGTGATATTTCCTTTGTCAGAACAAAATTTAATCAGAACCACAGTCGAGTGCTTCAGCTGGGTTTGAGGGGTTTCTTGAGTAAAAGACTTCAGGGGAGATTAGAACCCCAGGGGGATGAGAACCAAGGGAGACAGGGCCCTGAGCCTGTCCCTCACCCCTGCCCCTGCTCAGGGCTGGGCTGGACATGTTCATTCTGGGCTAGCCCACCAGCTGTCCCTGAGGGCTGGGCTGGCCTGCCAGTGAGAGGAGCTCGGGGGAGGGTGGGGGAGGCCCAGGTGAAAGGAAGCCTTAATTTCCAGAAGGAGAAAACGGCAGGCTTGGGACAGCGGCCCACCCAGACCTCGGGGCCGGTGAGGGTTCCCTGCTTGGTGGCTTTCCCCTCCTCCTCTGGGGCTTCTGATTGGCATCATCTGGACCATTTCCCCGGCCCTTCGATCAAGGCTGTCCTGAAATCCCCTCCCCAGCAGCTCCCACAGTAAACTCTGCATTCCCGTAATAATCATCACAGTGGCTCCGTTCTTCTGACTGAAGGAGATCTGAGTCCCAGATGTGCTTTCAGGGGAGAGCAGCGCCTCCAGGCCAGGAGTCTGGGGTGATCTCCTTATATGACAGATGGTCCTGTGGCCTGTGGAGAAGGGGGCACTCACCTGTGGTCCCGGAGTCATCACGCAGTTATCGTGGCGGTCATCTGGGGCCCGGCGCATGTTTATGCACCGAGAGGCTCTCGGGCATGTGGCTGAGGCTTGCACCAGGGTCACAAAATTGCACGGTGCAGGGGCTGGGTCGCCCTAGGACTCTGAACGCCTGACTTTCTGTGCTGGCCTGAAGGAAGCCCTTATCTCCAGGATCCAGAGGCCTGCAATTTCTGGGACCCAGTGCAACAGGCTGAGTCAGCCACACTGGATCCACAGCCCACCAGTCTCCAGGCAGAGGTGACGGTGGTGGGGGAGAGGCAGGTGGGCAGAATCTGGTGAGCAGAGACCCTGAATTCCCCAGTCACCCAGGGCAAAGCTTCCTGCTCTTGCTCAGACCACCCTCTCCTGGCCTGAAAGGCTGGAGTCCACCATCACCTCCTACCACCCGGGACCAGCCCTAAGCCGGGGTCAGAGCCCAGAGGGAAGAAGGACCACGCACACAGGAAGAACTGCAAGATGGAGCCGGTTTTTATCGACAGAAACACAGGGAAAGTACGTGCAATGGCACCCTGATGGACCAGGGTGGAAGGCGCGCAACGTGTGGCCACGGCTGCCCTGACTGTGCCTGTGGCTTCATTGTGTGGGTTTGAGCGGCCGCCAGTGGCTCTCACAGTTTTGAAACACAGACTTGATGGTTGCTACTCTAAAATGAAGCCAAATGCTAACAGGAAAGAAAAGCAGAGCTCATGAGAGGGAGTCGTCGCCGTGGGTGGGTTTCTTATGTGTGACTTTCTCACCTGCTGCATCAGTTTTCCTCCAGAATCCAGAGGACACCCCCCACGGCTTTGAGAAATTCGTGGATGAAAGAGAGCCCCCAATGTTAGACTCCACCGCAGCCGTGATCTGAGGCCGCTGTCACCGTCAGAGATGCTGCCATTATATCAGAGCCCCCAAATTCGATGGGAAAATGAAATCCCCGGAAGGGCAGGGGCCCAGGGTCAAGTTGTAGATGAGGCAGCTGTGGCTATGCAGTGGGCAGTGGGACTGCCCTAACGTGGCCATGGCTTGGCCCGCAGAGATCTCTGAATGACAGCATTCCTGGGACTCAAGTAGAGAGCTGTGCTCGTCTGTTCTTTTACTTATAACAGAATAGCTGAGCCTGTGACAGTGGGCAGCCAGTGTGCAGTGAGCAGGGCAGGAGAGGGCTCCCCCCTCACCCAGGAGTGTCACCGACCATCAGTGGTGGTCAGGCAGTTGTCACACTGTCCCTGTAAAGTAATGACTGGTCACAGCCAGTGCCAGGGAAAGGCAGGCTCTTAACAGAGAGAAAACACCTGAAACTGGCCATCAGCAACTTCCTGATGAGATCCCAGGAGTGGGGAGAAGCGGGGAGAAGTGATATAAGGCCCCAGACGGGTGGCAACTCGTAAACCCAGGTCAAGAGGCCAAGCCACACACTTGGTCTCTCGGGTCACCCACTCGACCTTCTTCCAAGTGGACTTTCCTTCCTCTCACTCCTGCTCTGGAGATGTTTAATAAACATCCACTCCTGCTCTAAAACTTGCCTTGCTCTCTCCTTCTGCCTTCTGCCTCTCAGGTGGATTCTTTCTTCTGCAGAGACAAGAATTGAGGCTGCTGCAGACCCATATGGATAAACTCCACTGCTACCAAAACCAGGCGATTTATAAAAGGAATTTACTTCTTACAGTTACGGAGGCTGAGGAGTCCAAGGTTGAGGGGCACAGCTGGCGAGAGCCTCCTTGCTGGTGGGGGATTCCCTCTGCAGCCACCCGAAGCCGCTCAGGGCAACGCCCAGTGATGGGTCGCCCCCCGCTAATGTGCCAGCTCAGGTCTCCCTTCCTCTTCCTATCAAGCCACCTGTCCCCTCCCACGGCAGCCCACGATCCCTGACTCCATGAATGGGTTAATGCATTCCCAAGGGCAGAGGCCTCAGGATCCTCACCATTCCAGGCTCCCCCACCCTTCAACACTGCCACACTGGGGACTGCTTCAGCAGGAGCTTGGAGGAGACATTCACACCACAGCAGCAGCCAGCTCCAATCTTACCTGATTGGTATAATGAAAAGGAAAATAAAAACAAGTTAAACAAGGAAAAGCAACCTCCGACCCTGATAAATTGAAATTTGACCTGAATCATGGCTTCTTAACCCCTGGCCAGACTTGAGCCAGGTCAGAGCCCCACGGCCCCTTGCAGGAACGGCGCCTGGGCTCCCTCAAATTTGCTGTGCCCCAGGAATCTGTGCCGCCTTCCCCCAAAGGGACCCTGCGGGGGCTGTTTTCCAGGTCACTACACTGAGGGAAGACACATTCCCCAGGCCCTCTGGCGATTTCTAGGCAGTGGCTCTGAATCAGTGCTAACTCCTGGAGGCCCAAAGGCAGGACCTCACCGGGGCCAGTCGGAGAACTGGGTCCGGGCTCCACTCTGCCCACAGTGGCCTGCGCTTCCCTGGCTCATTCCCTCAGATGCAGAATGTGGGCTTCGTGTGACATGGCCGGCAATGGCAGACCCCTGTGCTGCTCTCTGACTTCCAGAGTGGGGGCCGTGATGGTGGCAAAGGCCAGGGAGGGTCGGAACCACCTCTTCCTGCCAAACAGGAATGCAATCACCGTGCCATCCTGGAGGCCTGCAAGACAAGCGCCATGGTGGAAACCACCTGCCTCGAAGCTTGTAAGCTGCCCTGGAAGAACCTTCGCCACGTGCTACAGGGATGCCAGGAGGCCTCTCCCCGGACCTGGAGGACAGGTGCAGCTGCCTATGGAAAGCCTGGGCTCAGCTGAATTTCCAACTCAGCATGACTTACCGACCCCTGACGTTTCCACCTCATGGGCCGGCTGGGCTCAGAGCTGTGCTTCAGTTGGCCACACCCCTGTGGCATCTAATCAGAAAGCACGTCGGTGCCTGGGAAACAGTGGCGACTCTGCCCAGCGTGTCACGGGGAACATTCGACTGCCACAGGTGGGACAGTGTGATTCTCCCACCAGCAGAGCCACCGCGGAGCTGCTGGAAGGTGGGAAGGTTGTGATTCTCCACCAGGTCCCTCTTAGCTGCCGGAGGGGGAGTGGCCCCGTGGGACTCCTCTGGGTGACGGCCATCGTGGGGGCAAAAGCACCCACTCCTGGGTCTTCCTGCCGCGGCTTTCTAAGCACAGCAGATTTCAGATGGGTGGTGACCACTTAGGCCTGGACCACCTGCCCCCCAGGGCAGGACTTCTGGGGAAAAGGAATTTGTTTTGTGGACTGATGCAGTCCCAATGCCAGAACATGCGGGGGCTCAGCGGCCCCCACCGGGAAGGTGACGAATGAATGTCCCGAGCCCCCTTTCCTCGGTGCTCAGGAGCAGCGTGCGGGGGAGAGCTGGAGCAACGTGGTGTTTCTGTGAACAGAAGCCAAGTTGCGCTCATAAGCGGCACCGTCACGGCGGCCATTCCCTGCAGGGGCGTCCATGAGAAGCCACTCTCGGGTTCGGGTGTTACAGCTGATGGCAGAATGTGGGTGAGTGCAGCCTCCCGGGTCAGGGACACTCAGTGAGACATGGAGGCCAACTAGGGATGCTTTGAGCTTGACTACAGAGGAGGAGCTGGCCCCACCGCAGGGCTCAGGGGACCCTGGCAGGCTTCGGCGGCTCCCCTCCTGCGGCTCAGTGCAACTCAGCCATGGGCCCCCTGAAGGACCCGAACCCCTGGACACGGCCTGTGCTGACTATGGGGGCCTTCATCCCCCTCTGCCCCTGCCTCCAGCTGAAGCTGCTAGACGTCCTGGCATGCACTGCTGTGCCGTGCCCCGGATGGAGTCTGGCATTGCTGCGTGGATTTCGAGAGGCCCCGTGGAGGGAGGTGTGGATCTCCCCTGGCTGCTAGCCAAACCTTTCTGCCAGATCAAGAATGAGAAGTCACTTTTTGAGTCAGTGCTTCTGAACTGGGGGTAGTTTGCCTCCCACAGGCGACATTCATGACCTCTACAGACGCTTGTGGTCATCGCCACCCTGGGCTGGTGCTGCTGGCCTCTGCGGGGAGTGGGGGGCAGGCTGCTGCTGAGCATCCCCCGGTGCCCAGGACAGGCTGGCAGCAAAGTGAATGGGCCACAGGCAGTGTTGCCAAGGCCGAGGAAGCCCGGCTACAGCAAAACAACCGGCCAGTGCGGTGGTGCCTATCCAGAAGTGCCTGGTCATTTTGTGGAAAGATTTTTCATTCTGCAACAAGATTTGTCCTGGGATTCCATGAAAACAGGCTGCTCCCTCGAACAGACAGATGGTTCTATTCTGAGATCCTGTTTGCAGATTTCCTGTGATGTTCTTGCCTCACCCCAAGGCAGCAGACACTTCATCCCGTGGCCTCAGAACAGGCATCATGGCACCACGTGGATGGAGGCACAGTGGGAACAGCACAGGTGGGTTTGATGTCACCACTTCTGCACCCCCTTGAGAAGCCACGAGCTCCTGGCCCAGTGACCCCTTACACACAGGATGAGGTTGGATCCAGGCTCATGGCAGGGGCAGGCTGCAGGCCCAGAAAACCCCGAACATTTGTGGTGAAGGGCCAGCCAGCAGAGCCTCTGGCAAGGACCCGAAGAGGGAGGGCAGTGCAGACCCTCAGGACTGAGGACACGTGGATGCAGTCCTCTGCGGAAGATCAGTCCCTGTGGGAAAACCACGCCTGGCTTCCTAATAGCTCCTGGTCGAGACTGACTGCCCATCACAGGCCACAGGGTGCCTGCACTGCAGAAGCTGCCCCTGGTGAGCCCACCCTGCCAGGAGGCCCCACCAGCACAGTGGCAGCCTGCCCTCCAGAAGTGGGAGGTGGGGCATGCAGCTCAGCAGGCCCCGAAGGCACGAGGCAGCCAGGTGAGCCTGGGCTGGGATCCACCAGCACCTCCCATGCGGAACTGCCCCCCCACACCCAGAAGACACCTGGGCACCCCAGCAGAACGGCTCCCCCTGTCTGTGTTCTCACCACCGCATGCCCAGGCCGCAGGAGTCCAGCGAGTGTCTCTGTGGAGAAGGCGCCTGCTGTCCTGTGAGGCCGTGAAAGGGCTGCCCGTGCTCCCAGGGTCTGTGGTCTCAGCGCCGGAGCGATTTCAACCCACCGCTGCTGGAGGTTCTTCCTTCTCATTTTTCTGTTACACTTTTATTGATCTGAATTTCCTGGGTCGAGGGAGAAACAGCCTCACTGAAGCCCATTTTGCTTTCCTGGTTTCTACTTCTGTTGCCTTTCATGTAAATGGAACACACAAATGGAACACACAGGACAACAGCCCAGAGGATGATGGCGGGGAAGGTGCTGGGGAGCACAGGCATCATCAGCTCTGGCCGCTGCGAGGTGGCATGGCATACACAGTGACTCTGTCTCCGCCAGGTGTCACGTGAGGAGCAGACGAATTGGTTCCTGTTCCAAGCATTTGAAGCACAGGGGACCTGATGTCCTTGCGGGAAACAAGCAAGGGTCGGGGCTGGAGGAGCTGAGAATAATATTCTCTAAATTAGTTCAGGCAGAGAATGAGCCACACAATTTCTGGGGTGCGCGTTGCCCTGGTCTCTGGAAGTTTATGGTGTTGTGAGTTCTGTGGAAGCTGTCTCATTAGATGGAAAGCCGGACGTTCCTGCCATCCCATCGCCTCATTCAGCTCTCAGGGTGTCTTGTTAAGTGGCGTCACCTCACCGGGGACTGGGAACATTCAGACAGGACACTCAGAGCCAGGCTCCGCTCGCTGGGCAGGGTCCATGCACACACACCTCTGGGCCACGCTCCAATGACAGGTTTAAAACCAAGCTCAGAGGGCCGGCGAGCTGCTTCTCATCCAGGGATGCTGAAAAGACGTTGCTCACAGGGTGAGGCTCCAGCTTCCAGAAGAAGTACGCAGAGGCCGGGCTTGTTCCGTTGCCACCAAGGGCTGGAACCTGAGCTTCGAGAACCACGGAGCCACAGGGTTGCAGGGTGACAAAGCCTGGTGGGGCTAAGACACTGGGCTCCTGTGATTCCTGGACATTGAGTAGGGTCGTTCTGGAAGACCCTCGGCCAGGCCCTGTGCGCCACTCTCTTCCAAGGCAGGGACCCAGCAGAGCCAAGTGGACGCTCTCAGGAGGTCAGGGGACTTAGGAGGACTTGGGAGACTTTTACCGAGGTCAAGGGCATCTCTGAACGAGAGAGACTGGGGATCGTCCCAATTAAGGAAACCGCAGTGCAGCCTCTGCCTCGGGGTTGAACAGGAAGAGGAGCAGAGTGGTCTGTCCCATGAGCGGAGGGGTCTTCCTGGGACACGTCCTGGTGGCAGCAGGCCGCCGGCCTGGGCAGAGCAGGCCGACGCATCCGCCTCCCATCCCGGCCGCTGCTCTCAGAGCCCCCCTGCCGGTCCACCGGGGAGCCCCCCTGCAGCCATGCCAGCCCTGGGCCCCACACCCCTCCTGACCCAGGGAGGAGTGGGCTCTGGTCAGCGAGCCCCATTCCACACTCCACCCCTCACCAACAAACAGCTCATCTGCTCTGCAAAGGACAGCTGGCCTCGGGTCACCCTGCACCCGTCACACTGTCCTTTGACCCTGCCTCCATGACGGCCCCATTACTCCTGCCGGTCGGAGAGAAACAGTGCTCGGACCCCGCGCCCGCTTCCGCTCCCAGCCCTCCTGGCCCTGGCTGAGCAGGACGGGTCCACACGGCTCAGACCGCGGCGAATGTCCAGAATCAACGCAGCCCTGGGGTCGGCGGCGATTCCCATCTTTTTCTCCAATTGTTTTCCTGATTGTCGCTATAGACAGTTCTACAGAATATTTGAAAAACACAGAAGAGTTCAAGGAAAATAAAACTTCCGTGTGAAGCCCCCCTCCCTCCCTCTCCCCATGAGCGTGACCGCCATGCGTCTCCCCGTGGCTTCCTTCTCCAGAGTACTTGCAACTGCTTCTGATCTGATGCCCCTGGCTTTGAGGCAGCACTGACTCACCCGGCGGTGGGCGGGTCTCTGGGAGCCTGGGCTGGGGCGCAGCTGGCGGTGGGCGGGTCTCTGGGAGCCTGGGCTCGGGTCCACCCGGCGGTGGGAGGGTCTCTGGGAGTCTGGGCTCGGGTCCACCCGGCGGTGGGCGGGTCTCTGGGAGCCTGGGCTCGGGTCCACCCGGCGGTGGGAGGGTCTCTGGGAGCCTGGGCTCGGGTCCACCCGGCGGTGGGCGGGTCTCTGGGAGCCTGGGCTGGGGCGCACCCGGCGGTGGGCGGGTCTCTGGGAGCCTGGGTCCGGGCGCACCCGGCGGTGGGCGGGTCTCTGGGAGTCTGGGCTCGGGTGCACCCGGCGGTGGGCGGTTCTCTGGGAGTCTGGGCTGGGCGCACCCGGCGGTGGGCGGGTCTCTGGGAGCCTGGGCTCCGGTGCACCCGGCGGTGGGCGGGTCTCTGGGAGTCTGGGCTCGGGTGCACCCGGCGGTGGGCGGGTCTCTGGGAGCCTGGGCTCGGGTGCACCCGGCGGTGGGCGGGTCTCTGGGAGTCTGGGCTCGGGCGCACCCGGCGGTGGGCGGTTCTCTGGGAGCCTGGGCTGGGGCGCACCCGGCGGTGGGCGGGTCTCTGGGAGTCTGGACTCGGGTGCACCCGGCGGTGGGCGGGTCTCTGGGAGCCTGGGCTCGGGCGCACCCGGCGGTGGGCGGTTCTCTGGGAGCCTGGGCTGGGGCGCACCCGGCGGTGGGCGGGTCTCTGGGAGTCTGGGCTCGGGTACACCCGGCGGTGGGCGGGTCTCTGGGAGTCTGGGCTCGGGTGCACCCGGCGGTGGGCGGGTCTCTGGGAGCCTGGGCTCGGATGTCTTTGGAGACCAGGTCAGGGTGGTCTGGGGTGCTGGCGTCTGCTGCAGGCCCAGACTCTCACTCCATCCCGGGGGTGCCCTAGGTCGCTGAGGGCCGTGAGGGCCTCGCTTCTAGGGCCCGTGGGACGTGTTGAGGCCCAGGCCCTGTGCGCCACTCAGGTGTGCGGGCCGGCAGTGAGGTGGAGGGTGAGGAGCTGGGGGGCGGCCGCAGGGGCCGCAGGGCCAGGGTCAGGGTGCGCTGGGCCCGGGTGAACCAGGCGGCAGCAGCGGGAGCGGGCCCTTCCGGCTGCCCCACGCCGCCGCAGCCTGTGCCGGGAGCCAGAGGCCACGCAAAGCCTGGGCTCCTGCTGTCTCTTGCCCGGCATTCCCCATGGAAGCGGCGGCCTCTGTGGGTGGGGTCCCGGAGCTGGTCCCCCACAGTCTCTCACCCGACCCTGGGCAGGGCGTTTCTCTCCTGCCCTTGCCCCCTGCCTGCCAGGCGCTTTAGTTCTCATCCTCCCTTGGAAATGTTTCCTCTGGAACCCGCCTGCCTCTGGCCCTGCGCTCAGCCCAGGGGTGCCGGCCTGGGAGCCAAGGTGGAGCCAGGAGTGGGCTCCAGAGGACGGGCCGACCTGGCTGGGAGGCGCTGGCCAGCCCGCAGCTCCTTCAGGCTCATCCCCAGCCCCACCCGCAGCAGAAGAGAGGAGTCACAGCCTGTGGGTGGGGGGGGGATTTTAATCGTTTTAAAGAATCACAGATTTTGAGTAATGCCAGAGGCTCTGGTGAAAATGTCGTGGGAGCCAGCCTCTCGCCTCTAAGGTTTCAGCTGCAGAATGACCCTCAGGGCTCTTTTGTGGCCCTCGACCTGGGAATGGACACTAGGCGCAGCCACAGGCATTTCTTCTGCTTTTTCTTTATGAGTAAGCGGCCTGGCTCTCCAATGAGCAGTTTTCACGATTCATTTTATATAAGAAAAAAGTTAACTTTCTCTTTATCCATCCCCTGCTTTTCTCCATCTCTCCCCAGCTTACAGGCCTGGCCACATCCCGGCGATGCAGCTGGTTCTCAACGGCCCACTCTTTTGAACAGCTCCGTTTACAATCAGCCTGCCTGTCCCGCTGCCCTTAGAGGCAGAACTGTCCTCCTGAGAATCCAGGAAGGGACCGAAGAGATGACGCTGCTTCCTGATCTTTCTCAGGCCAGAGGAAATTTGTGGGCCAAGTGATATTTCTAATTCAAACTTTATTATGTAATTATAGTACAAAACATATTATTTTTCTCTTTATTTTTCCTCTCTTGGTTAATGGTAAATTTTATTGCATAAATAAATTACACATGCTGTTAATTCATGCCTCGCAGCCTACACACCAATTAAACCCGAAGCTGACACAGTCCACGCACAGTTACATGGAATCTGCAAGTGAAGGGACCGTGTATTTGCGCTGCGGTAATAGGCAGAGCCACTTAGCGATGTGACGGCTGTAAGTGTGGGGCAAGCGGAGTCCACGCTGGAGGGTGATTGATGGGCCCTGCCAGAGACGTCAGGCTAGGCAGTGTGCACAGAACATCACACGTTCCAGGACACACAGGCCCACCCTCGGAGCTTACAGGCTGAGCAGAGGAAGCAGCTATTCTTCTCCACTCTGGAGGGACCCGTAAGGCGTAATCCCCCAAATAAATGGCGTCTGAATTTCCAGCTTCAACTGCCTGCCTGGCCAATGCCGGTGCCCCCATCCTGGGTTGTAGCCTGACTGCCAGCCTCTGCAGAGGGGCCCTTAGCTCAAGCCACCCTCAGGACGGTCCCCAGGTAGACCTTTAGTAGGGACAAGTGTAAGGTGTATTGTCGAGTCGAAATGAGGAAACTGAGGCCAGTATAAGAAAATGCAAATCCGATTTATTTAGCTCCCGGGCGAGGTTCTATGGTCCAAGTAAGGGCCAGAGAAGTTGCACTTAACTTTTTAGGGTAAGGGGTTTTATAAGGAGTGAAGGCATTTGATTGATTGACATAGGGGAGACAAAGCATAAGGCACTTGACTGGATATTGGGACCCGGGAAGTGGAGTGAAGGCATTTGATTGACATAGGGGAGACAAAGCATAATGCACTTGACTGGATATTGGGACCCGGGAAGTGGAGTGAAGGCATTTGATTGACATAGGGGAGACAAAGCATAAGGCACTTGACTGGATATTGGGACCCGGGAAGTGGAGTGAAGGCAGTTATTACTGGTAGGTAGGCGGGATCTTCGGTGAGTGGGCCGTCTTGGGAGAAATGACCTTGACGGGGCAAAGTGCTTATCGGGCAAGGGAGTGCTATCAGGCAAGGTTTGTCAGGGCTTTCCAAAAATTTCTGGGCGGGGGTTTTTCAGCGGGGGCTATGTGTTGGGTGCAGAGAAGGATGGGCGTGTCCGAGCTCCCGGCGAGGCGACCGGCCTTACAACAAGGCCTTGCTATGCTACACAGACTGGCCTGGAGCTCTTGGGCTCAAGCAGCCCTGGGGAGGGAAGATGGAGGCCACACTCCGCAAAAAGATGCCTCCATCCCTCCTTCTCCCGCCCCACTTTTGAGGGTGACTTGTGAGTGCACAATACAGACCTGCAGAGAAAAGGCAACGTGCTGAGACCCCATCTCTACAAAAAAATGCAAAAGTTAGCCAGCTGTGGTGCGCGCCTGTGGTCCCAGCTACTCAGGCAGGAGAATCACTTGAGGCCAGCAGTTCACGGTCAGCTTAGGCAACAGTGAAACCCCCACCTCTATAAAAAATAAAACAAAAATGGGAAAGAAAGTGGGAGCAAGGTGACAGTGTTGCGGTGGGGACCCACGATTTCATTCTTCCTGCCAGGAAGCTACCTTCAATTTTTTGTTATGATTTTTAGAATATTTATTGTTCTTTTAACACAATGAAACACGGGCTTGCTGCATAAAAATGTAAAAATCGAAGGCAGATGGGACTGGAAGTGACCCCACCCTCCTCCCCAGGGCTGCGAGCAGGTGGCTGCCCTCCCACTAAGGCCCCGAGGAGCCGCTAGGAGGAGCTGCCCTTCCCAGGTCCCTCGTGGGGTTGGGGGGTGGGGTGTGTGTCACACAGTGGCCTCAAGGAGTCTTGGCCGGGAGGCACCTGAGCCGGGTGCAAAGGGGAGGCCAGCAGGCCCTGCAGGCAAGGTCGCCGCCACCGGGAGAGTCGCATTCCTGCCCCATGGTGCAGGACAACAGAGCGGGAGAGCTGGGTATTTCCACATTCACATGGGGCCCAAGGACTCAGGGCTGGGCCGTCCTGAGTGTGGCTATCAGGGGCGAGGGGGGCAGTCACCACCCAGGGCGGAGCCTCTGGGACATGCCAGATGGCGGCTGCACGCTGCCCTCCCCCACCTGCAGAGCCCCCCGGGGCAGGCCTGCGAGGTCAGGCTCCAGCTCTGGCCAGCAGACAGGTGTCATCTGGCAGCCGCCACTCATGTCCTGCAGGAGAGGCAGCGGTGGGGGGGGGGCTTCCAAACGCCACAGGGGCAGAGGCACAGACGTGCCAGGGAGAGGTGAGGAAAGGTCATGGCTCCCAGTCCAGGCCTCCCAGCTGTCACCGCAGACATGGGGCCTAGAAGGGAAGGAGCTCCCTGGGAAACGTGGAGCTCCCCCAGAAAGCTCAGGTCACTCGCTCCAAGTAGCTCCAGAAAGTTCCAGGAGCATCAGGCGCTGAAAGCCTAGGCTGCAGGGAGGGTTGTGTGTGATGAGTGCGTGTGGGAGGCAGCTCTCTGCGGAGCTGTGTGGCTAGTCCCTCTGCAAATCCCTGAAGGCTCTGGGGCTGCGGAGATTCCTCCCCATTCCATTCATGCAGTAAATGCCAGGTGTGACGTCCCAGTTGTCAGTGTGGCTGCCCAGGGCCTTGCTAGAGTGAGGCTGTGTAAGCAGCAGTGGTGACCAGCAAGTGCTTCCTGAGCAATGAGGACACCCCGCACCACCGTGCAGACCCCGGGGCCACCGTGCAGACCCTGCGCCACCGTGCAGACCCCATGCCACCGTGCAGACCCCAGGGCCACCGTGCAGACCCCATGCCACCGTGCGGACCCCAGGCCACCGTGCAGACCCCGGGCCACCGAGCAGACCCCGTGCCACCGTGCAGACCCCGGGCCACCGTGCAGACCCCACGCCCGTAATCCTTCCCTGCTGTGGGAGGTGATGCACAGAGGGCTATAGGAGGTACAGGGCGAAGACCAAGGCTCAAGGCCCGGGGGCTCAGCTCGGAGTGCTCCTTTCTGTGTTCACCGTGAAAACCTCCAGCCACTTGGGCACAGATGACCTCCAGCGTCTCTTAGAGAAGAGCCCCGCCCCGGCGCGCTGGCCAGCAGCCTGAGCCACTCCACCAGAGTGGGGCATTGCTTCCTGAGGACAAGGAGGGGAGGGGACGAGGGTGGAGGAGAAGGGGGAGGTGGGAGGAGGAGGGGAGGGGGAGATGAGAGGAGAATGGGAAGGGGTGAGAGCCGGGAACAGTCTCTCCTGCTGCTTCCTGCAGCGGCACTCCTCTGCACGCCTTGGGGACGGTGTGTTGGAACGGATCCTCCCTGGCGCACAGGTGCACTCCCAGCCCCAGGGAGGGGGTGGGGGCACATTCCTTCCAAGTCAGTCCTTCAGCAGGAGGCCCCAGCGCCTCCTGAGAGGCACAGGAGGAGGCTGCAGGGAGGAGGCTGACCACGGGCTGCCTGGGAAAATGCTGCTGGGGTGGCTCCTGGAGGAGCAAGGAGAGGAGTGGGGGTGAAAGGCTAATGGACTGACTCCGGACTGCCTGGACAAGGGGAGGGCTCCCTATAGACCAGCAGGAGAACCTGCTCTTCCCGCTGAAGATCAAGGAGAGAAAAGGGCTTAGTCAGGAAAAACAAAACAAATAAAGCCATCAAGAAGCAAAAGCAGTGGGCCTGCCCCTCCCCCACCTAGCCCCACTTCTCTCTGGGCAGCCCTCCCAGGTCCCGCTGAGTCTGCAGAAGCAGAGCCTCTGGCCGGGCTGGGCTTGCTGAAGCTGATGCCCTCTGCTGTGGCTCAAGACCAGGGCTCCCTGGGAGAGAGCTGAGCAGCCACAAAACCTTCTAGTACATGCACGGCTTTGCAGTTCAGAGCCTGTCTGGACAAAAGAACACAGAGTGTCAGCCTCTAAGCAGACCCAAGAACCAAGCACCAGCTCAGCCGGTGATGCACAGGGTACACACACACTTGTATGTGCACACGGGCACGCACACAGGCCACATTCAGAGTGCGCACAGCAGGTATGCACACACGCTGTCATATGTGCACCTATGCTCATACGTTCACACGCACAGCAGTCACACATGCACATGCATGGGCACATGCAGGCTTGCCCCATGGTTCAGCTGAACACCAAAAGGGCTGATGACTCTGTGTTGGAGGTTTTCCATGTTTGGGGCAGGGGAGAGTCACGCTGGCCCTGTCACGAGGTGTCCCCACCCACCCCAGGACCCCCTGGGGAACACGATGCTTGTCCGTAAATGAATGCACGCTCGCTCTGATTGTCAGGAGCAGCCCTTCCGCTCCAGAGCACCGGCTTCCAGTCCCAGCTGCAGGCCTGTCATCCAGCAGGCACACTGGTGAACACATGAGCAAAAGGCTCAGACTCTGCAGGCCACACTCACCTGAGAGTCGGGCCATGCTGGACGTGTGTGAGCGTGTCTGGGTGTGTGGAGAGGCAACCAGGCTGGCCAACAGCTGGGATTACAGGTGAGGCCACAGGGGACAGGGCTGAGGAGTAAACCCTTGTGTCATGGGAGGGTTCTCCTTCCAGCCCAGCTCAGCCCTTCTGAGCCACAGTGCTGAGTCCCACCCCTGAGCCTGGCCTCCACTTGTGACAGCTGCAGTTCCGGATGAACACAGATGTGCTCCCCCACCCAGCCTCTTCCACCACCAAAGTGCACACGAGAGTGCTCCCCACCAGCCTCTTCCACCACCAAAGTGTGCACGAGAGTGCTCCCCCACCAGTGTGCATGAGAGTACTCCCCACCAGCCTCTTCCACCACCAAAGTGTGCACGAGAGTGCTCCCCACCAGTGTGCATGAGAGTGCTCCCCACCAGCCTCTTCCACCACCAAAGTGTGCACGAGAGTGCTCCCCACCAGTGTGCATGAGAGTGCTCCCCCACCAGCCTCTTCCACCACCAAAGTGCACACAAGAGTGCTCCCCCACCAGCCTCTTCCACCACCAAAGTGTGCACAAGAGTGCTCCCCACCAGCCTCTTCCACCACCAAAGTGTGCATGAGAGTGCTCCTCACCAGGCTCTTCCACCACCAAAGTGCACACGACAGTGCTCCCCACCAGCCTCTTCCACCACCAAAGTGTGCACGAGAGTGCTCCCCACCAGTGTGCATGAGAGTGCTCCCCCACCAGCCTCTTCCACCACCAAAGTGTGCATGAGAGTGCTCCCCCACCAGCCTCTGCCACCACCAAAGTGTGCACGAGAGTGCTCCCCCACCCAGCCTCCTCCCAACACCAAAGTGAATGAGTGTGCTCCCCACCCAGCCTCCTACTACCATCAAAGTGAATACAAGAGTGCTCCCACCCAGCCTCCTACTACCATCAAAGTGAATACAAGAGTGCTCCCACCCAGCCTCCTACTACCATCAAAGTGAATACAAGAGTGCTCCCACCCAGCCTCCTTCCACCACCAAAGTGAACATGAGAGTGCTCCCCACCAGCCTCCTCCTGCCACTGGGGACGTGTCCTGAAAGAGCAGCCCCTGGCACATGGCGCCTGCTGGGATTCAGCTCTCTACCCAGGCCAGGGCTGGCCCCACAAAGTCGCCTATTGTGCCATGGGTCTGCAGCAGATCATCCAGCATGGCTCGCCTGCAGAAATCTCTCAGCACCCTCCTGAGAGGCAGGCTTCCCTCTTCTCTCAGGAAAGGGCCATGAGTGGGCAGAGGTCTTCATTTTCCAGCCACAGTAGCCAGGTGGGCACCTGCCTTCGATGGAGCCTCAAGGTCCCGGGCAGGGGTAGCACATTTTCCCTTATTATTTCAACACAACAATTCACAACTCATGCTCCGTCCCAGTTCTCATTCATTCCTCGTGGAAAAAATAAATCAGACTCAAGAAGTAGCTCCCATCCTGATCCTCGTATTCTCGAAGGGTCTCCAGTTTAAGCAGCCATGGCGCCATGGTAAAGCCAGGGGCTTCAGACAAGACCCCCTCTCCAGGGAGAGAATGTGGTGAGGGGGTGGGCTTCCTCTTGCCTCCACTCCCTCCTCTATAAGGGGCACACTGCCTGCCTCCTCTGAGAGTCACTTGCACACCCACTGCGTGGGGCTGCTGGGCACCCTCCTCTGCTGTGTGGGGGAGGTAGGGGCTCAGGATGTCATCTCAGAGAATGAAAATCCTCACAAATGGGGAGCGCGGGGGTAGGTGAGGACAGGCTTAAATTCAGACTCTGCTACGACCTGGCCCCAGGTCCCCAGAAAATCACTGTCTCTCTGAACATCCACCTCCTCCCCTCAAAATGAGACCACTGGACTACAAACACTCCCGAGTTCCTCCATTCAAGTCCCTGAAAGGCGAGTCACCCACCTGCTGGGAGGGCCTGTAATTTCTGGGAGAGTCAGCGAGCAGCCCCTGGTCCCCAGACCCCTCACTGTGAAAGCTCACACCCCAGGGACCCAGCATGAGGACACAAAGCACTGGCCAAGGGTGCATGAAAACTCTGGGAACACAGGAGGGGTTTGACCCCATGCAGACCTGAAGACTTTATGTGTTTTCACAAATGGCATCCCAAGGGAGGGTGATTCCTGATTTGCCAGCTGTTGGTCTCACCTAAAACATCACACCTGCATCTATCACTCGCCGCATCAGCAAACAGCCCGAGGACTAGATAAAATCACTTCTATATCTCTGTCTATATAGATCCCAGACACAGGAAAAGGAGAGCCCCAGAGGCACCGAGGTCCCATCCTCACAGACCCAGGCCAAGGTCTCCACTCTTAAAGCCGCTTGGAGCTTTGGCTTAAGTGGTTCCTTCAGTTTAGTACGTCACCTTAAGTCTGTGTCCTACAGTGGGAATGAGTGCAAGAAGCTAGGTTGGAAAAAAGATGAGAGAGACAGAGATAGAGAGAGAAATAGTGGCAGATGGAGAGACAGAGATAAAATGATAGAGATGATAGAGAAGACAGAGGTAGAGACAGAGACAGAGGGAGAGAGAGATGAGTGTAGCTATATAAATACAGGTGTAGGTGTAGGTGTTAGTATAGGTGTAGATATGGATACAGCTGTAGGTACAGGTGTAAGTGTAGATGTAGATACAGGTGTAGGTGAGGTGTCGGCATAGGTAACAGAGGTGTAGGTATAGATGTAGATGTGGGTGTCTGTATAGGTATAGGTATAGATATAGGCATAGCTATAGGTATAGATGTAGATGTAGGTGTAGGTATATGTATAGGTGTAGGGATATATAGATATAGGCATAGCTATGTGCATAGGTATAAATGTAGGTACAGATATAGACATAGATATAGATGTAGGTGTAGGTATGGGTGTAGGTGTAGGTGTAGAGGTAGGTATATATAGGCATATAGATATAGATGTAGATATTGCTGTATGTGTATAGACATAGATACAGGTGTAGGTGTATAGACATACAGACATAGATGTAGGTATAGGTGCAGGTGTAGGTGTGGATATAGATGTAGGTGTAGGTGTAGATGTAAATATAGGTGTAGGTACAGGTGTATGTGTAGGTGTCAGTGGAGAAGTAGGTATAGGTGTAGATATAGACATAGATGTAGGTATAGGTGTAGGCATAGGTATAGGTGTAGATAGGGATATAGATGTAGGTGTAGATATAGGTGTAGGTGTACAGATGTAGGTATAGGTGTAGGTGTAGACATAGATGTAGGTGTAGATATAGACGTAGGTATAGGTGTAGGTGTAGATATAGACGTAGGTATAGGTGTAGGTGTAGATATAGATGTACATGTAGGTGTAGATATAGATGTAGGTATAGGTGTAGGTGTAGATATAGATGTAGATGTAGGTGTAGATATAGATGTAGGTATAGGTGTAGGTGTAGATATAGATGTAGGTATAGGTGTAGGTGTAGATAGAGATGTAGATATAGGTGTAGGTGTAGATATAGATGTAGATGTAGGTGTAGATATAGATGTAGGTATAGGTGTAGGTGTAGATATAGATATAGGTATAGGTGTAGGTGTAGATAGAGATGTAGATATAGGTGTAGGTGTAGATATAGATGTAGGTGTAGGTGTAGATATAGATGTAGGTATAGGTGTAGGTGTAGATATAGATGTAGGTATAGGTGTAGGTGTAGATATAGATGTAGATATAGGTGTAGGTGTAGATAGAGATGTAGGTATAGGTATAGGTATAGATAGAGATGTAGATATAGGTGTAGGTGTAGATATAGATGTAGATGTACGTATAGATATAGATGTAGGTGTAGATATAGATGTAGGTATAGGTGTAGGTGTAGATATAGATGTAGGTGTAGGTGTAGATATAGATGTAGATATAGGTGTAGGTATAGATAGAGATGCAGGTATACGTGTAGGTGTAGATAGAGATGTAGATATAGGTGTAGGTGTAGATATAGATGTAGATGTACGTATAGATATAGATGTAGGTGTAGATATAGATGTAGATATAGGTGTAGGTGTAGATAGAGATGTAGGTATAGGTGTAGGTGTAGATAGAGATGTAGATATAGGTGTAGGTGTAGATAGAGATGTAGATGTACGTATAGATATAGATGTAGGTGTAGATAGAGATGCAGGTATACGTGTAGGTGTAGATAGAGATGTAGATATAGGTGTAGGTGTAGATATAGATGTAGGTATAGGTGTAGGTGTAGATATAGATGTAGGTGTAGGTGTAGATATAGATGTAGGTATAGGTGTAGGTGTAGATATAGATGTATGTATAGGTGTAGGTGTAGATAGAGATGTAGATATAGGTGTAGGTGTAGATATAGATGTAGGTGTAGGTGTAGATATAGATGTAGGTATAGGTGTAGGTGTAGATATAGATGTAGGTATAGGTGTAGGTGTAGATATAGATGTAGGTGTAGGTGTAGATATAGATGCAGGTATAGGTGTCAGTGTAGATGTAGGTGTAGGTATAGGTGTAGATATAGATGTAGATGTAGGTGTAGGTGTAGATATAGGTGTAGGTGTAGATATAGATGTAGATGTAGGTGTAGGTGTAGATATAGATGTAGGTGTAGGTGTAGATATAGATGTAGGTGTAGATATAGATGTAGATATAGGTGTAGGTGTAGATATAGATGTAGGTATAGGTGTAGGTGCAGATAGAGATGTAGGTGTAGGTGTAGATATAGATGTAGGTGTAGATATAGATGTAGATATAGGTGTAGGTGTAGATATAGATGTAGGTATAGATGTAGGTGCAGATAGAGATGTAGGTGTAGGTGTAGATATACATGTAGGTGTAGGTGTAGATATAGATGTAGGTATAGGTGTAGGTGTAGATATACATGTAGGTGTAGGTGTAGATACAGATGTAGGTATAGGTGTAGGTGTAGATATAGATGTAGGTGTAGGTGTAGATATAGATGTAGGTATAGGTGTAGGTGTAGATATAGATGTAGGTATAGGTGTAGGTGTAGGTGTAGATATAGATGTAGGTGTAGATATAGATGTAGGTATAGGTGTAGGTGTAGATATAGATGTAGGTATAGGTGTAGGTGTAGGTGTAGATATAGATGTAGGTGTAGATATAGATGTAGGTATAGGTGTAGGTGTAGATATAGATGTAGGTATAGGTGTAGGTGTAGATATAGGTGTAGGTGTAGATATAGATGTAGGTGTAGGTGTAGATATAGATGTCGGTGTAGGTATAGGTGTAGATATAGATGTAGGTATAGGTGTAGGTGTAGATATAGGTATAGGTGTAGGTGTAGATATAGATGTAGGTATAGGTGTAGTTGTAGATATAGATGTAGGTGTAGGTGTAGATATAGATGTAGGTATAGGTGTAGGTGTAGATATAGGTGTAGGTGTAGGTGTAGATATAGATGTATGTGTAGGTATAGGCTTAGGTGTAGATGTAGGTGTAGGTACAGATATAGACATAGGTATAGATGTAGGTGTAGGTACAGGTGTATGTGTAGGTGTGGGTAGAGTAGGCACAGGTGTGGATAGACATAGATGTAGGTACAGGTGTAGGTACAGGTGTAGGCGTCGGTGTAGACGTAGGTACAGGTGTAGCTATAGACATACAGATGCAGGTGGAGATGGAGGTGTAGAAAGATGTATACACATACAGGCACACCTACATATAGAAAGTGGAAAGTGCGGGGTAACTTACCCTGGGATGATTATTAATGCACTAGAGTGAAGCTACCGTTTGTGGGGATCTGTTACTGTGGTCTCAGCCTTTTCAAGAAACACTGGCTTCCAGCAAGCAGCACCTGGTACAGGGGAGTATGCAATTCCCAGCCAGGGAATTCCCTGCCATTCGTTCTCTGTGTTTCCAGAATGTGGTTAGAACTGGGCACTCGCCTGGACCCTGAAGGATCTCCATGGGCAGCTTGAAGAGATGAAGGTGTGTAGGTCATTATTTCCAGAACCGTCCAGGGTTCTGCTCTTGGATTCATGTGGGATTCAGCAGCAGGCGCTGAACATCTGTGCATCAGCACTTACAGCTGCCAAGCAGAATTCAACAACCATGTTTCCTGCTTTTAGTTCACCTTCATATGTGATCTTCAAAATATCAGTATATTTTGACTGGGCGCAGTGGCTCCCACCTGTAATCCCAGCATTTTCGGAGGCTGAGCTGAGGGTATCACCTGAGGTCAGGAGTGTGAGACCAGCCTGGACAACATGGTGAAACCCTGTCTCTACTAAAAAAGCAAAAATTAGCCAGGCATGGTGGCAGACGCCTATAATCCCAGCTACTTGGGAGGCTGGGGCGGGAGAACCATTTAAACCTGTGAGGCAGAGGTTGCAGTGAGCTGAGATGGTGCCACTGCACTCCAGCCTGGGCGATGGAGTGAGACTGTCTAAAAAAATTATCAGTATATTTTACTTTACAAAAAACAGGTATTGCATGTCTGAGTGCTGCTTATCCGCGAATGCTAAGTATGGGGGAGAAGGCAAGATGTGACTGGCAGCTCCCCCAGGAGGGTGGCCCCAAGGAGCCGGGGGAGCTCAAGAAGACCAGGCATTTCCCACCAACTTGCCCAAGGCCTGCTTTTAAAATTGAGTCATAATTTTAAAAGCAAAGATTCTCAAAGAAAAAGGGGCAAACACAAATTGCCATTTTAGGAGCACATGGCAGAGAGTTACCAAGTGAACCCTGCAGAAAAAGTAATAATAATAAAGCATTTCCAGCTGAAATCCACGCGTCACAGCACTTCTGTCTCCTCTCTGTCCGTGGCCACTAAGGTTGCACTGGGATTTCCAGGGCTGTTGTTCACATTTTCCCACTTTTTCACGACCCACCCACCCCCAACACACACCACCACAGACTCGAGAGTCCTAAGTTCAGGACCCACACACCCCAACACATACCACCACAGACACGAGGGTTCTGAGCTCGCCACCCACCCACCACAACACACACCACCACAGACGTGGAGGTTCTGAGTTCACCACCCACCCACACACACACACCACCACAGACACGAGGGTTCTGAGTTCACCACCCACCCACCCCCACACACACCACCACAGACACGAGGGTTCTGAGTTCACCACCCACCCACCCACACACACCACCACAGACACGAGGGTTCTGAGTTCACCACGCACCCACCCACACACACCACCACAGACGTGAGGGGTTCTGAGTTTAGGACTCAGACACTTCACACACACCACCACAGATGAGAGGGTTCTGAGTTCACAACCCACCTACCCACACACACCACCACAGACGTGAGGGTTCTGAGTTCACCACCCACCCACCCCCACACACCACCACAGACATGAGGGTTCTGAGTTCACCATGCACCCACCCACACACACCACCACAGACGCGAGGGTTCTGAGTTCACCACCCACCCAGCCCCCCACACACCACCACAGACATGAGGGTTCTGAGTTCACCATGCACCCACCCACACACACCACCACAGACGCGAGGGTTCTGAGTTCACCACCCACCCAGCCCCCCCACACACCACCACAGACATGAGGGTTCTGAGTTCACCACCCACCCAGCCCCCGACACACCACCACAGACACAAGGGTTCTGAGTTCACCACCCACCCACCCACACACACCACCACAGACACAGGGGTTTTTAGTTTTAAAAAGTCTTGCAGTTCCTATGGTGGTGAAGCATTTGCACAGTGATTTTTGTGTTATTACAGGGGGTGACTCAACTGCTCTTTGATGAGCAAATAGCACACCCACTTCTTGGTTCACTGGCATTGCCGCCTGTTCCCGAGTGGAGATTTACATTGGTTAGAAACACTTTTCCCCGTTTGTTGCCGATCAGGGCATCATGTTTTCTGTTATTTTGATAAGTGTTTAAACTAGAATGCAACTTAGAATCTAGAAAACGTCTCACTAAAAGATTATAAACCATGCATTTTCTACCCCGAAAAATTATTTCACTTTGGCAACATGTGTAGGTATGAGCAATAAAATGCACCTTATAAAAATATTGTAGGGTGCCTTTATGGTGATATAAAACCCTGTTGTAATTCCAACCACCACCATTAAGTCACTTGTACCGTGGAGTGAAATTCAAGGATGAATTATACCCCACAAGTGTGGGTGCTGAATAAGATATCATGCGTTTTAGTGTGCTTCCAACCTGCCTGAAATCCTAGATCGGGCGAAGTCTTTCCCCGCCCAGCAGCAGGAGCACTCACGGGAGCACTCCCTGAGTGCTCTTC
This sequence comes from Ateles fusciceps, assembly GCA_036589455.1. Classification (NCBI taxonomy): domain Eukaryota; kingdom Metazoa; phylum Chordata; class Mammalia; order Primates; family Atelidae; genus Ateles; species Ateles fusciceps. The sequence goes on from JAZHEH010000586.1 coordinate 8,706,827, forward strand.
ACGTACACATTACTACGTGGGACTTGCGCTGTGGGGCCTTCAGAACAGCGACCCTTCATGTAGCACAGTGGCATCGAACTGTGCACCCGCTATTACATCAGTCACAGGGATTAGAAAGCAGGGGCTATGTGGGAAAACATCAGCCCTCTGATTCTTCTCATCAAATGAAACAGCAACACGGTTTCTGGGGGTTGGTGGTTCAGGTTTGGGATGAGCCAATGGAGACTGTCTTAGTCTTTTGTACACAGGTGATGTTTGTTCACAAATGAATGAAGAACTCGTGGTAAGTTAAAATTTCCATTGTTTTTATATGAAGAAGCCACATCCGCCCTCCTCATGTTTTTGGTTGTTACCTGGAAAATGAGATACCCCAGATTTAACTAAAGCCAGTGAGAAGCTGATTCCGCCAGCCCGCATCTGCCGGTTGCCCGCAAAGCGATTTCTTGTTGCCATCATTATTTTAAACTCCACGTCTAAATAAAACAGCTTGTTTTCTCCTTCCTCCCAGTGGCAAGAGGCCCCCTCTCGGGGTCTACAGGCCTGTCTCACGTGACAGGTGTGTGGCTGGGCTGTGCTTCTGCAGACGTGGAGACCCACCAGGCCCAGGAGCAGTGGCAGCCCCGCCAGCAAGCTCCTTTCAGAAGCAAAGGCACGTGAGCGCTCATGCGTGCCTGAGGCCGGTGCAGCGGGTGTCTGGGAGCTGCGCAGTGACAGCGCTGACAGGCTGGGCCAGTGCCCCAGTCCAGGCTGTCTGCACGGGGCCTGCCCTGACCACTCAGGAAGGCTGGAGGCTGCTCCCACCAGGCGACCCGCTATCTCCTCTGGGTGACAACACTTCCCTCTCGGCTTTTCCAAAGGTCAAGCCAGATAACCTGGGCCCCACCGAGGCCTTATCTGCACCCTCCCCCTCCTGTCCCCTAGGAGGGACCCAGTGCAGAGGGGCCTCCTCAGGGAGCTGGAGCTGGGGTGGAAGCATGGGGCTCCAGCCCTCAGTCCTGGAAGGGTGTCAGCCCAGGGCCTGCGGAATCCACAGCTCAGGGGTGCTGGCCCTGAGTCCTTGCCTCTCCCCGGCATCCTTGCTTCTCCGTCCCTGTCCACACAAAGCCGAGTCACTAATTCACATGGCACCAATGAGGAAGCAGGTGGCGGTGGCTTTCCTGGAAATGGGGACCTCAGATGCCATGGGGCGATGTCCCCACAGGGCAGCCAGCTCACCTGCCAGCTTCCCACGTGCCTGTGTCCAGCTGGCCTTACCCCTCCCCCGCTCCGGCAGGCCTAGACTTGCCTTGCTGTGGCCACGCCAGCCCTCTCTTGACCATCTTTTGGGAGCATCTTCTTCCCAGGTGTCTGTGTCCACACCCCCTTCGTGTGAGGACACTGGTGTTACTGGGTCTAAGACCCAATCAGTCCCCATTGGTAGGACTCATCTGACCTTGATGACATGGGAAGAAGCCACATTTCAGGTTCCAGGTGGTGTAATTCTGGGGACACTATCAGCCCAGAGCAGGTGCTGACACACTCGTCCAAGGCCTGGCAAGCCCCGGACGCCCCTAAGCTCAAGCCAGCTTCAGGTCTTGGGGGCTCTCGTCTCTGCCCCCCTCCTGAAGGCCTCAGCAGGGCTGGGGTGCACCCGGGGCTGGGACTGCACCACAGAGCGGCAGTGCCTGCTAGATGTGGGAGGACCCATCCCCCGGTGCCACACGCCTCACCCAGGATCGTCTGGGGCGTGTTCAGCCCTGAGCAGCAGGAGTTGGCAGCAGGGCCTGCGTCTGTGACGTCAGCCTCGTGCCAGGCAGTAAGGAGCCATCTGCCCCACGGAGGGGGCGGCTCTAGCTCCCCCGGGCTTCATGTGGGACACCGCTGGGGCCACCGCCACCAGCACGGCCATCTGGGCTGCACGGCGGTTCCCTCCAGTGACGGGTGGGAAGACAGAGGGTTAATGCCAGCGGGAACGCAGCTCTTTTGCGGCGAGTGACCCGGACGTGGGGAGCACAGCAGGGAAATAAGGAGTCGGTCTTGTCCCGATATTAAGAGAGAGTGACGAAGATCATAGATTAATTAAATAAAAGACTAAGCAGGACAAACCTTTGAACAGGAGGCATAACATTTAAGAATAAAACCAGGGTGGAGGGGTAAAGGTCAGAGAAGATCAAGTAAGGCGCTAATAGTTGCGCTTTTTCCATTTTCCTATCGATCAATATTACATTTTTTCCAAGCTAAAATGCAGCCGCAGAGTTATTGCTGACCTTTTCCTCACCCTTCCATTGTGTATAAAATCACAGCAAAATAACAAATGACTTTATAAGCCACAGGATTTTTCTGATCCAAACCCCTCAGGTGAGCTAAGGTCTCCCTCCAAATCTCTTTCTTTTGGAAATAGGAGGAATGCACTTCTCTCTGCTAATTCGATGCTGGAGAACACTTGCCTTTACAACGAACCACCATTTAAAAACTGGTTTCATCGTCTCCGCCAGCATGCTCCGAGGATGGTGGTGCCGTGCTTTCTGAGTGTCGAGTGCGTGGTTCTACAAGGCCAGCGCTGATCTCGCGCAAATGTGTGCAGCATTCACACGATCCACGCTTCAGGAAGCGGGGTTATGAGTCCATGCTTCCTCAATTACAGCTCATCACATCATGCTTTTTCTGTCTGAGAAATTACTTAGGTCACTGTCCAAAATACTTCTTCTGAGCGGGGAGAGGAAAAGTCCCACACAGAGAGGAAAATCCATTCGAAACCCATCCTCAGGGCTGCTTCCTGGGCCGGGCTCCTGGGGAGAGACTGACCCACGGCCCAGACATGCGACCACCCCGCCCATTTCCATGGAAGCTGAGCTTACTGGCTGTGGTCATCAGGGAGTCTCGGTGGAAACTGGGCACAGGGCGTCCACATCACGTGATCCCGGTAGACTCTAAGAGGGAATTTCGGTTTAAGATTCAAACAAGTGAATCTGGTTTAAACAACCTCCAGCAGCGCTTTCCCAGCTTTATCCGGGAGGCAGCCGGTCGAGGGCCTTGGCTGCTGGCTGGAGTGCAATCCCACACCCGTGCTCCTCTGCCCTCACCCCCGTCCCCCAAGGGGTCTGTGGCGGGGATAACAGGGGGTGAATCACCGGAACCAACTTTAGCCAGGACTTTGATTCATAGCAAAATAACAGTAATTTCCCCTGATATTAAAAAGAAGATTTAGGCCGGACACAGGCAGTGGGGAGTCGGAGGTCACCAGCACAGGCATGGGGGGTGGAGGTCACCAGCACAGGCAGTGGGGGGTGGAGGTCACCAGCACAGGCAGTGGAGGTGGAGGTCACCAGTGCAGGCAGTGGGAGTCGGGGTTCACCAGCACAGGCAGTGGGGGTGGAGGTCACCAGCGCAGGCAGTGGGAGTCGGGGTTCACCAGCACAGGCAGTGGGGGTGGGAGGTCACCAGCACAGGCAGTGGGGGGTGGAGGTGACCAGCACAGGCAGTGGGAGTCGGGGTTCACCAGCACAGGCAGTGGGGGTGGAGGTGACCAGCACAGGCAGTGGGGAGTCGGAGGTCACCAGCACAGGCAGTGGGGGTGGAGGTGACCAGCACAGGCAGTGGGGGTGGAGGTCACCAGCGCGGGCAGTGGGGAGTCGGGGTTCACCAGCGTGGGCAGTGGGGGTGGAGGTCACTAGCACAGGCAGTGGGGGTGGAGGTCACCAGCACAGGCAGTGGGAGTCAGGGTTCACCAGCACAGGCAGTAGGGGTGGAGGTCACTAGCACAGGCATGGGGGGTGGAGGTCACCAGCGTGGGCAGTGGGGGTGGAGGTCACCAGTGCAGGCATCAGGGCTGGAGGTCACCAGCGCAGGCAGTGGGAGTCGGGGGTGACCAGCACAGGCAGTGGGGGGTGGAGGTCACCAGTGCAGGCAGTGGGAGTCAGGGTTCACCAGCACAGGCAGTGGGGGAGGAGGTCACTAGCACAGGCATGGGGGGGTGGAGGTCACCAGCGTGGGCAGTGGGGGGTGGAGGTCACCAGCACAGGCATCAGGGGTGGAGGTCACCAGCGCAGGCAGTGGGGAGTCGGGGGGTCACCAGCACAGGCATGTGCTCATCAGCACAGGCCAATGGACTCCTTGCACAGAGTCAGATGTGGCCCTTGTGAAGACCCCACTTCAGGTGCTGGGGGGACCTCCTCACTAGATGCCTCCCACCGAAGCTGTGTTCCGTGTAGAATCGCAGCCAGGCAGAGCCTTGGGGAGCCTGAGGAGAAACTGTCCTGAGGGTCCTGGATCATCACTATTTATTACAGACACGACTACAATCAGCTGATTGTAGTCTGGGGCTCATTTCGGGTCCCCTGAGGCACAAAACGCTCCTAAGTATCACCCGACACAGGTGCCAGTGCCGTGTGTCTGGGGTCCACAGAGAGGCAGGAACACCCAGTCCTGCCCTGGAGATGCCCACCAAGAAACAAGACCCCACCTGAGAACCACACGGGCAGGAACACAGGGGCCCTCCCACAGGGAACCGGCCTGGCTGCAGCTGGCTTGTGGGGGAGGGCTAGAGAGGGACACAAGGACAGGGGGCCTGCGGACAGCACAGCACGGAGGGAGGGGGAGAGAACACCACCCCAGTGGGGGACCCACGGAAAGGCTCCAGCGGGCAGAGACAGGCTGCGGACAGGGGCCTGGCCTCTGGGACACAACAGCTGTGGTGTGAGAAGAGCCCCGAAGCAGTGTCCACAGTGTCCCCAACAAAGCGCAGTCAGCCCGGGACAGTGAGGGCCCAGCACAGGCAGCTCCGAGCAGACCCACGCTGTTTAAAGATCGCCAGTAACAGCTCTGGCCACCACAGCCCAGTGCCTGGGAGGCCTTGAGGCTGTCATCGTCACCTGCTGCTTCCAGGAAAGAATGCAAAATCCTAAAATAGGAAATGTGGGGCCGGCAGAGGTGGGGCAGGCACTCAGTCCCGGAAGGTGGGGGCTGCTGTGACTGCCTGTCCTTAGGGTAAGAACTAAGAACGGGAGTTATCAGGACACAGTCTGTGGAACAGCAGCTCCTTCAACACAGTCATCAAAGGGAAGAGACAAATCAGCATTATTAGTACAAAGTACAGGGTTCAGCGAAACTGAAAGAGGAAAAGTGATGACTCATGTGTGGGGCTTTTGTTCCTAATGACAAGAGGCTCACCTTCTTCAAACTCCAGCCAATCTCACCCTCACACTGAAGAAAACAACTTGCAAATAAGAGGAGGAAATTTAAGTGGAGCATTTATTTTTCTCTTTGGTTAAAATTTAAAAAGTAAATGCTGGAAATTGAAATTATGAGGAGAAATATGCAAGAAAAGAAACCACGATTTGCCTGGCACAGCACTTTACTTTTATATAAAATCGGGATTTTGTTGATAAACATTTTCATAGAAGCCGAAAAGACTTACTCCTTCAGTCATTGTTTTAATCCTAACATCTGGATAGAAATTAATTGTTCCATTTATAAATTAAAGGAGTCTTGTGAGGAATAATCTTCACCAAGAAGATGTGCCGGAAAAATGTAAGACCTGGAATATCAGAATTTTTCTTCCTGTAAACCACAAAAAGTAATTTTTCATATGCAAGAAAACCGTGAAGTCTGTGGGGCCTGGAGAGTTTGTGAGCAAATCTCCCAGGGAAGTCCAGGGGCATCTCCAGACTCAGGTGAGGGGAAAGGCCTCTGCAGAGGGAGCCTCAGCATCAGGACCTCCTGTGGGCCAAGTCAGGACGAGGCCGGGGCAGCACAGAGGGGCCGCCAACGCACAGCGGGGCTCAAGGTGCGCCCACAGCAGCTTTCTCCAAAATCACAGTGATATTAGAGCAAGCCAGCCCCTCACGCGGGCTCCAGGGATGTGGACAGTCTGCCTGCCTGCCACAAAGCTGCCATGTCCTCCCGTCCGGGTATGAATAAAGCCCCCACAAATACCTCCTGAGTTGGAATTTAAAACAATTATACATTCAAATACACTTCTGCATTTTATTTTTAGATGCAACGTTCTCCTTGGTTGATACAAATGGTGAGATTTCCCGAGGCAAAGTTTTCACGGTGATTTTCTGGGGGCCTGTCATGAAGATCGAGCTTATGTGACACCATGTCGAAGCCCTGTCAGCTCTGCCATGCCTGTCTCCTGCCAAGCTGACCTGCCCCTCGTCCCTGTCTCTCTCCTTCAGCTCCAAGGACTCAGCCATCGCTGGTCGCCCTTTGTCTGGGGGAAGGACGGATGAGGCCCCGGGAGGACTGACTCTCTCACTTTCCTTCCATTTACCTGGTAATCAGGTCTACAGATAATCTCCCACACTGGAAAAGAGGCAGCCTGTGACTTGCTCAGAGTCTCAGTCTGCCAATTTCTCTGAGGGGTCTAAACGCTCCCAACCCTCTGGAACCTGTGGGGTCCGCACTGTTCTGGGACTCAGGCTCTGTCTCTGCCCCGAGGGTTCAGGGCTGTGGGTGAGTTCTCCTGTAGGTACCCCCAGCCCAGGGCGGAGCCTTGATCCATTTGTGAGCCAAGGCTGTGCCAGGCCTTGCAGATTTATTTTCCTCTTTCAATATCATAGCATCTGAGAAAACACCTCACTCGCCCTCATTTTTAAAGATATAATGAAATCTCATTTTTAATTACCTGAACAAAAAGGTTTCAGCTCCATGAGATCGCCTCTCAGGGCCTGCAGAGGTATTAACAGGCTCCAGAACCAATTACCTGCATTTCCTTTTTACTTATTGCAAATGTGACCTTTTGTGAGAACTTGATTGTGAGCCTCCCGCTGCGAAAGGGTAACCACGGGTGGGGCAGCGTCGAGGCCCGTCTCCCCACACGTCCGCACTGCTGTTAATTTTAATCCCCTCTGATGGCTGCAGGACAAGCAGGTGTCTGTGTCCCAGCACGGAGCGGATGGCGAGGGTGCCAGCTTGGGAATGGGAGGAACTGGGCTGTGCGGTCCTTCCAGAAAGAAACCCACATCCACGACGTGGAGGGAGGAGCACCTGCTCTGATCTTCAGCAGGAAAAGGAAACTCTGTTCTGCGTGTGGTTCCAGAATCACCTCTGCCAGCGTGGGAAACATGGATGGGCGGGGGTGGCAGGCGGGAGGCCGAGGGCCTCAACTGGATTTCAAGCCAGAACTCCAGGATGGCTGGGGCAGCAAGGGCGGGCGAGTGGGCTGGGCCTTTACAAGGTGCAGAGAAGGGTATTTCAGCACATTGACCCAGGTTTGAAATGGCACAAACGGCAGAGGTGGGCATAAGAAGCCCCGAGTGCCGGGAGTGATGGGTGCCCAGCCTGCTGTGCGGAGGCCCAGGGAGGCAGGCGCGCTCCCAGCAGTGACTTAGAGAAAGGCAAACTGGATGGGACCACAGCACTGCCTGGCCGGGGGCAGAGAAGAGGGAGCGGCCAGAGGCAGAGGGTCCCACATCCCCGCCCCACAGAGCACAGAGGGCCACAGGAAGGGCTCTGGGGGCTGCTGGTGGGTCCCTGCCGCCTGCCTGGTCACAGGTGGGCTCTGCAGCAGGGGGCCCTCAGCGGAGGCAGGAAGCCACCCGGAGGGAGAGGCAGGGTGAGCACAGCCTGGATGAGTGAGCAGGCACGGCCCAGCAATGCCACAGCAGAGGCTTCTCTCATCAGCCCCAGGCTGGAAGTCCACGGTCAGTGGGCAGGGCTGGAGCCTCCTGGGGCCTCGCTGCTGGCCGTGTAGACTCCCTCTATCCTTCTATGCACCCGTCCTAATGGATCAGGGCCCACCCTAACGACCCCTTTAAAGGCCCTGTCTCCAAACACAGTCATGCTCTGAAGCAGTGGGGTCAGGACCTAAACACAGGCACGTGGGGGACATAACTCTTCCCCTTACTGAGACAGAAAGGGAACCCCGGCTGTGCTGGCCACTGACCCGAGTCCATCCCAAAGCTCTGAGAAGGTGAGGTCCCATCCGGTGGGCCATAACATTCAGAGAACGCATACAACTTAAGAGGCCAGCGCCCCCTTTTATTTTATTTTCTTGAGATGGAAGTCTTGGTCTGTCGCCCAGGCTAGAGTACAATGGGGAGATCCAGGCTCACCACAACCTCCGCCTCCCGGGTTCAAGCAACTCTCCACCTCAGCCTCCCGAGCGGCTGAGATCACAGGCACCCGCCACCACACCTGGATACTTTTTGTGTTTTTAGGAGAGGTGGGATTTCACCCTGTTGGTCAGGCTGTTCTCGATCTCTTGACTTCAGGTGATCTGCCCGCCTTGGCCTCCCAAAGCGCCAGGATTAGAGGCGTGAGCCACCGCGCTGGCCTGCCATGGCCCTCTTAAGGATAAAGCTATGAGGATCGCCGATGAAGTCTCCAGTTCTCAGCTCCAGCCGTTTCTACCACATTTGCGGGTTTTTCAGGTTAATCAGCACAGCCCATGAGCAGGGAAAGGAGGATGTGTGGTGGGCCCGAGTTGCTTTCCCACAGCAGACACCCCGGAGAGCCCAGACTCCAGGAATCTCACCTTCGGAGGGGCCCAACCAAGGCCGAATTCAAACCCTGCCTGTGCCCCTTCCCATGAGTAAAGGGTCTGCGTCATCACAGTGGGGCTGCTGCAGATGCAGGCGCCGTCACTTCACCTATGGCTCCAGTTTTTGCCTCGTGTGCAAATGGGCCAGCGTGGCTGTCCTGGCCTGGGGGTGTCCCATCCATCCCTCCTCAGAGCTGGGCTTTGGCACCAGGCCCTGCTCTCAGGGACTTACGCCCACGCCCCGTGGCCCTGTGCCTGGAGGAGGCAGAGGCAGCACCCAGCACCGGTCCTCACAGTCTGTGCAGCACGAGGCACTCAGCGGAGATCAGAAAGCACGGCTCTTTGTCCACACCCCACTGGGCAGGCCTCTGCAGCTGGTCCCGACAGGGTCAGATGTACCCAGAAGTGGCCACTGGGCCGTGTTCCCAGCCTGGAGAACACGGTGTCCTGTGTGGGGGAGTTTATCGCTGCTCCTGGCGGTGCTCACGCTGTGCATGTGCGGGTTGTGTTTTGCCTTCAGTTGAGCCCTGGGCGTGCCCGGCTGCCTTCTGAGGTTCTTGGGAGTCTGGGTCTCATCACATAAACAGACAGCTCGAGGATGGAGCCAGCAGGCGTGAACCCAAGTCAGGTGGGATGCAGGCTACTTACTAAACAAACACGCTACTCTGTTTCATTTTGTTTTCATAGGGATGTACTTTAAGCATTTCTAAGCATAGCTTTTGGAAAACTGTGCGTTTTTTACAGAAATAACTAATTTGATGATTCAGACACCACAGTTTGGTTAGAAATTCACCCCTGGAGTGAAAACACATGCCTGTAATGGGCTCTCACAACAGCAGGTGCCTTTGAAGTGAGAAGGAAGGAAAACAGCAAGAGAGACATCCTTTCGGATGTCTCTTCCCAGAACCCTGCGGAGCTGGTGATGGTGCACACACAGAGGCGCCATCCTCTCCTGCCGAGGAGCTGGTGATGGTGCGCACACAGGGGCGCCATCCTCTCCTGCCGCGGAGCTGGTGATGGTGCGCACACAGGGGCGCCATCCTCTCCTGCCGCGGAGCTGGTGATGGTGCGCACACAGGGGCGCCATCCTCTCCTGCCGCGGAGCTGGTGATGGCGCGCACACAGGGGCGCCATCCTCTCCTGCCGAGGAGCTGGTGATGGCGCGCACACAGGGGCGCCATCCTCTCCTGCCACAGAGCTGGTGATGGTGCACACAGAGGCGCCATCCTCTTCTGCCGAGGAGCTGGCGATGGCTCCAGGATTAGGAGCAGCTCAGCCTCCCTCCTAAGCCAGCTAGTCTGAGGGACTCCTGACAAAACAGGAGTGGCAGTGCAGAGCCACTCCCGAAGGAGAAGGTGCTCTCTTGGGAAGGAGGTCCCCCAGCGGCCCTTCGGGGCTCGAGGACAAACCCTCAAGGCCCCCTGACCAGACAGAGATGAGACACCAACACCCAGAGCTGCCCGAGGCATTCCAGGGAGCTGGAAGGACGGGGCTTTCTCCACAGAGGCCGGTGGCTGGGAAGGTTCGGCCCAGCAAGGAGCTGGCAGGAGGGGGAAGGTGGGGACTGGGGACAGGGAGGGGTGCAGAGAGGATGGAGAGGGTGTCCCCCTCCAAAGCCCTTTCCAGAGCCACCGGCTCCTGCAACCTCAGCACAGCCAGCCCCAGAGCATCCCTCGTCCACAGTGCCAGGCACCAGGCCCCCTCTGGGGGACCTCCTTCCATCTCGCCTGCCCCAGCAGCACCGGGGGAAGATGCCTTTCTGGAATGTTCACCTGGGCCTGGAGGGAATTTCACTCACACTAAGTGACATCTTTTTCTTTTCCTATTAGAAAACACACAGCGAGTGCAAAGCACCTGTGCAAGCAAACACAGTTTTGGAAGCGACCCATCGCAGGTCGGGCACCTCCAGAGAGCGCCATGCCCATCCTCACCAAGAACAAGCTTGTTCAGTAACGAGGGGCGCAGCAACGCACTTGGAGTATGCACATGTGTTTGCAGAGGAAAAAGCCATTCTCAATCTTATATATATAATAAAATTAAATTAACAGAAGCATTAGCAAAATCAGTGACACTAATACAGTGCCTCCTGTGCCCCCGTGCTCAGGGGAGAGGCTGGGAAACACTGAAACTCACCAGCCCGCAAGCAGCACCACGACCAATGGCCCCAAGTACCCTCAGTCAAACCACGAGCTGCCCAGGAACATGAAGGGAGAAATGAGAACGCCGGGCTCCACCATGACTGTGTTGGGCATGTTTCCGAAGCACAGGTCCCAAGAAGGGATGACAAGAAAAGGAGCAGGCGGCCCAGAGAGGGTGTCAGGTGAGGCTGTCGCCCAGCACAGGGAAAGGGCCGCCTTCCTGGGAGTCCAGATTCCATGAAAACGGCGCACTCTGCTTTAAAGGGACAGCATGTCCGGCTTTTGTTCTGGCGCGTCCACTTAGAGCTTCCGTGAGCTTCCGGAAGTCAGGACCACGCTCATGAGAAAGAAGTCACAGAGATGGAGAGGGAAGCAGAGGTGGCTAAGAGAGTGGGGAGGGAAGGAGAGGGCTGTGGCCTGCCTCTGCCGGCACTGGGGGAGGAGGAGGAGGGCGAGGAAGAGGAGGAGGGATGAGGGAGGAAAAGGGGAGGAGGGGGGAGGAGGAGAAGAGGAGGAGGAAAGAGGAAGAGGAGGGGGAGGAGGAAACAGAGGAGGAGGAGGAAGAGGAGGGAGGAAAAGTGGAGGAGGGGGAGGAGGGGGGAACAGGAGGGAGGAAAAGTGGAGGAGGGGGGAGGAGGAAGAGGAAGGAAAGAGGAAGGGGAGGGGGAGGAGGGGGAAGTGAGAGGAGGTGGAGGGACGGGGAAGGCCAAGAGCATGGGGACCACTTCCGCGAGTGTGTGGAAGTTTCTTCTGGTGAATCCCCACCTTAGCGTGAACTTGGTTTTCTCTGTAAAGCTCTATGCAGGTATTACAGGAATGCAAACAGTGGCCATAGGAACAAAGTGTGCAGATTTCAAGAGTAACTCAGAACCATGAGCCAGACCGTGAAATCATGGCTAACATGTGTTGGGGGAAATAAGTTATGATCTTTATTTTGAACATTTACATGAAGTAAATGAATGCATTGCTAATTGTTAGCAGATAAGAACGTGAGTGAGACTGTATAAAGACTTGGTGGAATGCATTTGACTGAGATGTTGGTTAATGAGTTACTGAACAGCCCTTCCCTGGTTTAAATGGACAGTGTGCAGAATTTCCCTTTTATCTGTCAAAAACACGGATGCTGTCAGCGTGCTTCATGTGTTTTTAGAGACTCCATTTAATAAAAAGGCGGCTTCCCATGAAGCACACAGAAATCTCCTTACAACCCTGAGTTCAGAGGACAATCAACATCTTCTTCAAGGAAATTATGTGACACCAAGATGTTGCTGCACGTTTGTAGGAGGTTTTGTTTGCTGCTTAGCACATGCTTACATTGTGCTCACCTGGCCAAGCGCTCTTGCATATGCTTTATAGATTTTAACTCATTTATGTAATTGAGAAAGAAAAGTGTTCCTAAGTGAACGAAATAAAAAACTCCTTCAGGGAACAAACACATCTTCAAAGCTGCAGTTCTTAAGAGTTTCGGTCTCAGCACTCCCTATAGTAATAAACATCACTGAGGACCCCAAAGAGTTTTTGTTTATGTGGGCAATGTGCATTGATATGAACCTCATTAGAATTAAAACTGATCGTTTAAAATATTTATCAATTCATTTTGAAATAACAAACCATTATGTGCGAAATAGCAAATCTTTAAAAACATTTTCAGAAGAATGGAAAGAATGGCATTGTTTGACACAGCACCATCTCTGCAGCGCCTGGCTCAGGAGAAGACAGCTGCGCCCACGGACGCTTCTGCATCCAGGCTGCTGTGATGTGCTGTTTTGGTTGGAGTAGGAAAGAAAATCCAGCCTCACACAGATCTCTAGTTGGAAAAGAAATGTCTATTTTATAGTATTTTCTGAGAATTTGGATTTTCTTTGATATTACACTAAAACTCAACAAATTACAATTTCCTAAAGCTTGGTCCCAAAAATAAACTCTGAAACATATCAGTGAACGTTATATTCTGTTGCATTGAACTCCACTGGCCTATAGTGCACTTTATTTTTGAGATGGAATTTCGCTCTCGTTGCCCAGGTTGGAGTGCAGTGGCGGGATCTCAGCTCACTGCAACCTCCGCCTCCCAAGTAGCTGGGATTACAGGTGTGTGCCTCCACACCCAGCTAAGTTTTGTATTTTTAGTAGAGATGGGGTTTCAATTCTCACCGAGCGCCTCAGGTGTCTGTACGTGCTGGGAACCTGCCGAACTTCATTCCCCAAGTTCTAGCATTTGTTTGCATGCTCAGATGTCCTGACCACAAGCAGAGCTGAGTGGTCTCCCTGAAGGAGTGGGCTCACTTCATCTGGTCTCAGCAAACGCCTGACGACAGCGCAGTAACCACAGCGGCTCCTTCTTCCCAGGGAAAGGGCGCTCCAGGAAGAAAGCAGTGGCGGTGGCAGGGTTGGGGGCCTGGGGGCAGCCATGGCCCCGGGTCGTGACCTCAGAACGATCCCAGGACGACCTGGGAGCCAGCGCAGGAGTAACCTGCTCCCACCATCGCATTCCTAAACTGGGGCCCACACCTCTGTCCACCAGGACTCTCTCCGGTGAAAAGGATAAACGCCAAGGCATCTGCCCGATCAGAAGGAGAACCTACAACTAGGCCCAAGCTGCGCCGTGGCGCAGGCCGTGAACCGGGCTCTCCTGCCCCTCTCGTTCCTGCAGGCGGCTCTGCCTCTCCCTGCGCACCGCCTGCTCCGGCTGTGGCTGCAGCTGCACCCCTCCACGCACAGGAAACTCCTGCAGAGAGCCCCAGGACATGCACCATCCGGCAGCTCCTGTGTCTCCTGATGACTCCGAGTTCAGGGACAGCCCCTTCCGCTGAGTCCTCACTCGGGAAGGGGTAGGGAGCTCTCTGGAGTCGCTTTCATAAGCGCAGGAATCCCATTCCTGAGGGTCCCTCTTCCTCCTAACCCCGCCGAGGGTGGGTTTCAACACTCGGATCAAGGAGACTGCCATGCAGACGACAGCAGTCCCGGCTGTTAAACGGCATTGCTGAGCTGACCTGGCCAGAGGATGTGAGCATGCGCGGAAAGCAGCTCCACAGGCCATGGAGCCAGGAGCTGTGCTGGGAGCATGTTTCCAGAAGAGGAACCGTGCTGTGCCACCAGCCAGTCCATCTACGCGGAGTCAAGTCTCACCGTCCCACCAGCCGGTTCATCTACGCGGGGTCAAGTCCCACCGTCCCACCGGCCGGTTCATCTACGCGGAGTCAAGTCCACCGTCCTACCAGTGGTTCACGTGTGCGGAGTCAAGTCCACCGTTCCACCGGCTGGTTCATCTACGCGGAGTCAAGTCCACCGTCCCCACCGGCCGGTTCACCTATGCGGAGTCAAGTCCCACCGTCCCACCGGCCGATTCACCTATGCGGAGTCAAGTCCCACCGTCCCACCGGCCGGTTCATCTACGCGGAGTCGAGTCCCACCGTCCCACTGGCCGGTTCATCTACGCGGAGTCAAGTCACACCGTCCCACTGGCCAGTCTGTCTATGCACAAAGCCAGGCTGGGGAACAGAGCTCCACATGAGGCCCGAGACAGGGCAGGGATGCCAGGTGTGGCCCGGTGCCTTCAGAGTCCTCTCCACGGTGGTGAACTGCGGGCTTTTCCACCAGAGCCTCTAAATTACAAAAGTGCCAGGAATCCCCAAAAAGAAAGGTCAAAAAGAAAACGGAATTATTTCAACACATGAGAAGAAATTTAGGTGGATAAGAAATAGTCCAGGAAGTTGAAGCTGGATCATTTTCCGACCCCGGATCTGCCTGGTTTGTGTCTGTATTTCCCCCTGGATCTGCCTGGTTCATGTCTTTATTTCCCCCGGATCTGCCTGGTTCGTGTCTTTATTTCTCCCGGATCTGCCTGGTTCGTGTCTTTATTTCTTACTGTCTATTCCTGACAAGGCCCCGAAAGCCGATCACCTACATGGAGATGAAGCTGTTCTTGGAGTTCTACGACTCATTCATATTTCATTAGACTTCGTGAATTTAAAGAATGATCAACTGAAATTTAATTTTGTTAGACGTTATCATTTTAAATTTTAAATAACTGCACAAAAATGAAACTTAAAATCTCCCTGTGTCTAATAAATTAGTACTGTAATGGTGATACTAGCCTCTGCGGAAGGCGGAGTTTAGCACAACTGGAAAGGGCTGACGGGAGGGTCCCGAGGCTGGGCCGGGAGAGCCATCACTTCCGCAGGGGCTGGGCCTCCGCACCTGGCAGCCGGCACACTAAAGTTGGGCGGCTCCGTCTTGGAAGAGACTGAACAGTCACGTGTGCTGCACTGGGGGCGCCCCCGCATGCCTCCTCCCCACCCCAGGAGGTCACCCTTGAGGCGGGGGCTCTGGCCAGGAAAGGTCTTTTCTAGGTCAGGCCGAGCCGCACCACTCCCCCCGGTCAGGGGACACGGTGGACACTGGCCCGTGGTGGAGGCAGCTCCAGAGCCGGGGGGGCCGATGCAGAAAGGCTGTCCTTGGGGCCTTTGCTGAAGCGGGTAGTGGTTCTAAGGGCCCCACCCCTCTCCTGAATGCCGTTGCTGGCAGAACCAGAAACACACCTGTGACCAAGGTTGGCGTAGGACTGCCAAGGGTCCCTCCCTAAAAGAACTCACTGTCATTCTGAAGCAATGGCATCCCTGCCTGCTGGCGCTAGCACGCCATGCTTGTGTGACGGGTTGAGAATGCCAGATGGACGCCCTGCCCCGGCACAGAAGCAGGGCAGGAGGATACCTGCTTCCTGACTGCCTTCTGCTGACCTCAGAAACCCGTCTAGAACGACCAGTGTCTGGGTCTTGACGCAAAGTGGAAAACGATGACTGCCCATTGATCAGTGAATTGACCCTGGAACAAACTCTCCTGCTCAGCTCATGCAGTGTAGATGACTGATTTCTTGGCATAAGTCATAATTAGGGGGGAGGTGGATTCACTTTGCTAAAAGACCTTGATATTAAAAAAAAAGATGCTTCAACATCATCAACTGGTTCAGTTTCGTTCTCCTGATGCTGTTTGTCTTTTTAAAACTGTGGTGACCCCTGAAAGCACGGGAAGATAAATTCATGCACTGCTTCCCAAGAAGGCCAGCAAGGACGCTGCTCCCACGGCCTTCACCTGCTTCTTGGAGAGCAAGGTCTCTTTCTCCATTTCTAAATCGTCACTGGCTTTTGTAGAAAAGACAACTTGCGATCTGAGAACAGGAATGCTTGCTTTGGGCTACACCCACTTGTCGAGAACTCACCAGGAGCTACCGCAGAATTCACAATGGGCAGTGCCGGTGCCTCAGTGTGGCTTACCGCAAGGAGAGCCGGGTGGAGGCAGGTGTCCCCAGGAAGCCCTGAGCACCCAGGAGCAGAGGAGAGTGCAGGGGATACCCTCTCACCTGGCCACTGCCCAGGTGGCCCCTGAAGGACCCTTACAAAATTCCCTGCGGAACCAAACCGTGCCGGGACAGAGGAAAATGCCACTGCCAGGATGGTCACACATACTTCCCAGCCGCACATGGGCAGGTGGTAAGCGAGCTGGTGCTGTGGGTTCCCGTGGGCGTCTTAGGCCCTGACCTTGCAAAGCCCAGAGCCAGAAGCCAGAGCGCCCAGCACTGGCAGGGTAGAGTCGGACACACTGCCTGGGGACAACTGGCAAAGACCAGGGGGCAGCACCCTTACCAAGCTGTGGCCCGAGAGGGAGCTGTGGCTGCTGGAGTCCAGCGCTGCCCTGGCTTGCTTCCTCCGGGCTGGCACTAACCCTGCTCTGCCCAGAGCCCCTTCCAGGTCGTGGCGCCATGGAGAGCTAGGAGAGGTCTTGCAGGGCCACCCAGTCCATGCACCTGCAGGTGACCATGTCCTGTGTGAACAGCCTGCCTCATCCACCACAGCCACTCTCAGCCAGAGAAATTGCCTGCCAGGCGGGGGAACCAGCTTCACCACTGAGAGTCAAGGTTGCTGGGCCTCGTTGGTCCCCGGGTACCCATGATCCTCACTGTGGCAGCAGAGACATGTGCTGGGCTCCAGGCACCCCGTTACTGGCAGGCCCGGGTTCTCACGGGACCCTCTGTCACTGCCCCCTACTATCTGAGCAGCTCTATTCTTTGCCTGCTGCCCACCAGCACAAGGGCCCCAAAGTGGCCAGGTGGCCCCTGCAACTGCCATCTCCATGGCAGCCTCACTGCAGCGCGGGAGGCGGGGGGAGGGGGGAGGGCGGATGCAGATGTGGGGCCCAGCAGCTGAGGCTGCAGAAATGGGAAGCACAGACTCCAAGTGAGCCCCGAGAGGACAATGAGACGGGAAGGTCCTGCTTCCCTCTCTACTCTCGGGCCACTGAATCCAACGTTTGGTGACTCAGTGCCACGATCTGGGGCAGAGACACCTCAACTGAGCCTTTTGTCACCCCGCCTGCCTCTGGGAGGGGACACCACAGGGTCACACTCCTCCAGGGTGTGCATGTCGCCTCAAAACAGGGCCCTGGGCTACAGCAATGCTGTGCGGTCTTTGCCGACAGGTGAGGCTTCTGCGGGTCCTCAGGGGTGCTGAGGGTCCTGGGGGTGCAGTGGGACCCATGGCACAGCTCAGCTGGGTCAGGTTGGGAGGAAGCCTCCGTCAGGACACGCATCACTTGTGCCCCCGCCTCAGTGACCCCTGGGTACGGGGGCCTCCACGGTACAGGGCTGGGGGCCAGAGCCCACACCTGGACAACACCTCCCAGTTGGTCCCAAGTGTCCCCTCAGCAGCTGACACACACGCGCCACACCTGCCTGCACAGGACACCCTCTGAGACCTTCTCCTGGGCCAGCCACTGTTGCCTCTACCAGCCTGACCTGCCAGCCACCTTTCATCATTCCCAAGAAGTCCAGGCACAGCAAAAGTCTATGCCTCCTTCCTTTAAAAGTGAATGGTCAGGTGTGGTGGCTCACGCCTGTAATGCCAGCACTTTGGGAGGTTGAGGCAGGCAAATCACTCGAGGTCAGGAGTTCAAGACTGGCCTGGCCGACATGGCAAAACCCTATCTCTACTAAAAATACTAAAATTAGCCAGGCATGGTGGTGTGTGCCTGGAATCCCAGCTACTCAGGAGGCTGAGGCACGAAAATGGCTTGAGCCCGGGAGGTGGAGGCTGCCGTGAGCCACGGTCGCACCACTGCACTCTTTTTTTTTCCCCACCCAAAATCTCGTCCTGAACTGTACAGCCTGTGTCTCAAACAAACAAACAAAAAACAAAAAGGTGAATGTCCAGGTCTTCTGCTCACAGAATGCGGAGGCTATCAGCTTTCCCCATGCCTCTGGCTAAGTGCAACTGTGAACCCTGGACCTAGCACACGAAACACGCACAAGACAGACACTCGAAGAGGTGGCGAGAAGGCGGCCCAAGGTGGGGGAGAAGGTGGCCCGAGGCGGGGAGATGGCGGCCCAAGGTGGGGGAGAAGGTGGCCCGAGGCGGGGGAGAAGGCGGCCCGAGGCGGGGGAGAAGGCGGCCCGCTGGGCTCGGACCTGGGGAATGGCATTCCGGGGAGCCCCAGGCTTGCTCTTTGCTCATAGATCCCTACAGATGAAGAAGCTAGCAACACAGAAAGACTGCCGCCCCTACAAAAAAAGTCCCTGCAAAAGCCTGCTCTCTCTGGCCGGAGACCCAGGGAAGGAGCCGTATAACAGGACAAGAAATGTCTAGATGGGAACCGCTCCATCCAGCCAGTCACCAGGGGCCACACTGCACCTCCACCCACACCAGCAAAGGCCAGGTGGGGGAGGCTGGACTCCACCTCTGCCAGGCTGCAATGATGCACCCCAAACCCTGCAAAGGTGGTGTTGGGAAGCCGTATATGCACACGTGTAAGGTCACTCCCAGAGCTGCCCACACACACAGAGACACTCAGAGCACAGCCATATATGCACACGTGTAAGGTCACTCCCAGAGCTGCCCACACACAGAGACACTCACAACACAGCCGTGTATGCACACGTGTAAGGTCACTCCCAGAGCTGCCCACACACAGAGACACTCACAACACAGCCGTACATGCACACGTGTACGGTCACTCCCAGAGCTGCCCACACACAGAGACACTCAGAACACAGCCGTATATGCACACGTGTAAGGTCACTCCCAGAGCTGCCTTCACACAGAGACACTCACAACACAGTCGTATATGCACATGTGTAAGGTCACTCCCAGAGCTGCCCACACACAGAGACACTCACAACACAGCCGTATATGCACACGTGTAAGGTCACTCCCAGAGCTGCCCACACACAGAGACACTCAGAACACAGCATATATGCACATGTATACAGAGTACCCCATGAATATTTACAATTATTTTTTGTCCATTAATTAAAAGAAACACTATGCACAGAACAAAAAACCAAAAAGGTAGATTAAGTCCTAACATATCAATAACTGCATTCAATGTAAACAGTACAAAGACATCAATTAAAAGGACAGAAAAAATAGATTAGAAAAACTGTATGCCATGTGCAAGAAACTCACTTCAAATACGAGGATATCTGCAGGCCGACAGGACAACAGTGGAAAATAACACAGAAGGCAAGCATTCACCGAAGAAAGCAGGAGCTACTGTCCTCCAATCAGATGGCATAGGCTCCAGAGCAAACATGACCAGGGACAGGAGCAGAGGCCATGGTGGTATGCTGGGTCCCCTGGCATCAGTGCCAGCCCAGACCTAACATTCAGCAGTCATAGAAGTCTAATTATTCTCCTTTCCAGGTCACCATTACTCTGGAAAGCTGTTAAAAGTCCCTTAAACAGGTCGGTGGCTCCACAGGGTCCTTCCTCAAGGTAACCCAGACTTCCAGTCTCCCTTCCTCTGCAGGCTCCAGGTCTGTGAATGTCTGACACCTGCAAACTGGGGGTCTTGTTAGTGTTATATATAGTGAGAAGGGTTAAGACCTGCACCCTGGCCTCCCACACGGGCCTAAGTGTGGCCCACCAAAGTTCACGTCTGCTCAGAACCACAGAATGTGATGTCTGGAAATCAGATCTTAGTAAGTTTAGTTAAGATGAGGTCACACTGGGTTAGGGAGGGCCCTAAATCCAATAACTGGTGTCTATTATGAAGCCATATGAAGACAGACACACACAGGGAGAAGGCCACATAAAGACGAACACAGAGAATGACACGATGGAGACACAAGCCAAACAACCCAAAGGAAGGCCACGGATAACTAAGGAAGGACAAGGAAGGACAAGGATACCAAGAAGGCCAAGGGAGGCCAGGGGAAGCCAAGGGAGGCCAGGGGAGGCCAGGGGAGGCCAAGGGAGGCTAAGGGAGGCCAGGGGAGGCCAACGGAGGCCACGGGAGGCCAGGGGAGGCCAAGGGAGGCTAAGGGAGGCCAGGGGAGGCCAGGGGAGGCCAAGGGAGGCTAAGGGGAGGCCAAGGGAGGCTAAGGGAGGCCAGGGGAGGCCAACGGAGGCCACGGGAGGCCAGGGGAGGCCAAGGGAGGCTAAGGGGAGGCCAAGGGAGGCTAAGGGAGGCCAGGGGAGGCCAACGGAGGCCACGGGAGGCCAGGGGAGGCCAGGGGAGGCCAAGGGAGGCTAAGGGAGGCCAGGGGAGGCCAAGGGAGGCTAAGGGAGGCCAAGGGAGGTCAAAGAATGGCCAGGAAACACCAAGGACAGCCAAGGAAGGGAAAGGAAGGTGAAACAGGAGCAAAAGAAGGTGAAACAGGAGCCAAGGAAGGCCAAGGACGATGAGGGGTGCTGAGCAGAAGCTGGAAGAGAGGCATGGAATGACCGGCTTGCAGCCTTCCGTGGGGGCATGGTACTGTCAGTGTCTTGGTGTCAGACTTTAGGGGTGAGAAAGTGGGTTTGTTGTTTGAAGCACCCAGTTTGCGCTGGTTAGGCAGCCCTAGGGAATCAGCACACACTTTCCAAACTCGTTTTATGCCTAGACTACGAGACTGTAATACCCACGCCCACCTCAGCCTTACTATAGGACCACAGAGACGTATCTAATTTTTCCATTAAGATTGGTGCACACATACAGCAAGTAAAAACCAAAACAAGACGCGCCCTACCCCCATGTCTCTAGGACTAGTGGCGGCTGCCCCGACCCTCAGGGCCAGGGAGGTGAAGAAGCAGGCGGGGCTCAGGGGAGCCTCATGTCCCATTGCAGCCTCCCTGCCAGGCCAATCACGGGGGTCTGTCCTGAGCTGAAACACTAATACTTCCTCAGAATGCAAGGGCCACCTGTGCCTAAACTCTACCTGCAGGACTGAGAACAGAGTTATGAGCCCCCAAACTTCCAGTCAGCTCAGAGCACAGCACCGCGGGTCTACATGGGAGTCGAGTGGTCAGCTGACGTTTATTACAGCCCCAAATGAACAGAGGGTGAGCAGCTGCGGTGAGGGCGCCTCCCTCCGGCCCCAGAGTCTCACTCCAGCTTCCTGGTCCCCGCGGTCCAAGCAAGAGCCAGGATGTGGGTTCCATGGGAACCTTGTTTTAACTTCCTAACATTAACTCAGCTGGGAGTGTTTATAAGAGGACTGCCTGGGACAAGATTCCGTAATACCTACAGGAGCCATGCAGAGGGCACGTGTGGTGGTGAAACTGGCATGGGTAGGTAAGGCAGGCTGAGTGGGGGAAGAGATAGGACCCTCGAACTGGCACAGAAGCAGCCGCCCTCCCTGGCGCAGCCAGCGCCCAATTTCATGCAGGAACAATAAGCACCATCCTTGAGAAACAAGGGCTTGCTGGCTCTCTACCTCCAGGACCCGGGGTGAGTGCAGACGCTCTGCAAGAGGGAGCTGGGCTGACTCGGCCGCGTCTCGGGACACTGCAGAAACCCCATCTGGGTGCGGGCTCTGAGAGTCAGCCAGCGCCCTCTGCATCCACCTTGGAGGCTGCACCCGGAACACAGCATTTCTGCGAACAGATCGAAGGACAGCGATGAGAATGGCAACTTTTGGATGCTGTCATGTGAACGCAGCTGCTCCAGGTGTTGTAAAAACAGAAGCTGACACTGGCTTGCTTCATGAGTAATATCTTTGCTTCTCTGGAATTCTCAATCCATTACATTGATAAGAATATTTCCCCATGTAAAATTTTATATGGAAAACATATTTATTCTGACACATTTATTATAATAACCTCACAAAGTACAGAAAGGATAGTAAAAATCACCCAAATCTCATTCCCAGAATCACTTGGTCAGTGTTACAAGAATCTGAAACAAGTTACAGCTGGAGCTGCATCAGTGGGCATTCTGTAGAACGCTCCTGTTACCTGCTTTCTAAAGGCAACCATACGTAATGTACCTCCTCCATGTCAACAAATACCAGTGCACATCATTATTGCCTGTGAATTCATACTACCTCATTGAATTAAGCACAAGAAAAAGAAACCTATTTAATCAGGCCTGTATTTCTGTATAATTTGCCTACCATAAGCAGTCCTTTTAGGACATCTATGTGCATAACTTTCACAACTGACAACCAACTCCTTAGGATAAACTTCTATTACTAAGATACTAAGACGCTCCCTCCACGTTGGGATGCCCAACTCACCTCCACCCCAGGTACTGCTCAGTACATACCAGTTCATCACGGAAATGTGACACCAGCCTTAAGAGGAAGGAGACCCCTCCTCTTAACTTAATCTAAGACCACTTTCCCCTAGCCTTGTACATTGCATTTCAAAAGGAAAAGTTAAAAGTCAGCCAGAGGAGGTCGGTGGAAGGACCAGTTGGCTCACAGGCCAGCTCTAAAGGTTGAGGATTAAACCCCCTACTCCTACTCACAATCTACAGATCAGGGGCATGGTATGCAGGAATTGCCCCAGAAGGCGCTATTCTTGCTCAACTGCTCAGACCCCTACCTAGTCACGCCCCCCATGCTCTCGATCCTCTCACATGTGCACCTCTTCGACTGTAAGCCTCTAAAAGGGCCAAGGTTTCCTTTGTCGGGACCTGGGTTGTTGAGGCACCTATGCCTGCCGGGCTCCCGGCAAATACAATGACCACTTCCTTCCTTGTTCGGTGTGGAGAGGTTTGTCTGCCAGCTCCCGGCAAATACAATGAGCACTTCCTTCCCTGCTCAGTGTGGAGAGGTTTGTCTGCTGCCTCTCCTGCTTCATTTACACACGACCACTGGCCTTTGTTTCTTCTTTCATAAATCACCTTTATGGCTTTTCCCATTTCCCTCAAAGGTGGCTTTTTTATGTTGATTAATATATGTTATGACCTATATTTTGATATATTAGAGGTTTTTTTTATTATTTGAGTTGTCAAAAATTTCTCCAGTTAGTGTGTGTCTTTTCTGTTTTGAAGAAAAAAATAACTTCTGAAGTATCAGGGGAAAGGGAATGATAAAATAATTCTCCCAAGCAAAGGAGACACAGGAGCATGGAAGAGCCAGGACGGACGGCAGCTTCAAACTGAAGCAGGCCAGCAATTACACTAGACAGAAATGGACTAAAATCTCAAGGTTAAGAGACAAAGAATTTTAAACTGGGTGGCAAATCTTCAGCAATATTTTCATAGGAGATGCAAAGAAACAAAAGGCTAAACTAAGATGCAGGTAAAAGAGCTCAACAAACGGAGCATGCAAAGGTAACCAGACCAGGCCGGCAGGGCCCAGTTCAATGCTGGCCAAACTGACAAAAGATTCAATTCAGTGAAAAGGTAAAGCCATGTGAAGATAAGAGACACTATCAGCACAGCCTCAAAGGTAGTTATTTAAAGAAACACAAAGGGAGAGAGCAAGAACTCTGGGAGGAACCCTGGGCGCCCCGCTGTGGGGCGTCTCCACAAGTGCCTGGTCAGCCTGCACTGAAACCGGACCAACTCACACTCTGAGCAGAGGCTAGACGTTTCTAGAACACACGCGGTGGGCCACGGAGCGAGTCTCCAGACTTCCCACAAAGGTACCCATCTGAGGATGTGCTCAGACCACAGCACAGCTCAGCTGCAAAGTGTAAACCCCATACAGTTTGTTTTAATAAACACACTTTTGTAAAATATTTAAAACTGAACGGAAATGACAATACAACCTACCAAAATTAGGGAAATGCAGCTGAAACAGAGATCAGAGAGAACTTTACAGCATTAAATACACATGAAAAGAAAAAAGCTGAGACGAAAATAATCCACCTCAGAAGTTACAAACAGAAGAGTAAAGTTAACAGCAAGAATGCAGAAATTGAAAATAACGAGCAGAAATTAAGTAGAAACCAAAGTCAGCAGAGCAGCCCACCAAGCTGCAGGTCACTCAGAAACACAAACGTTACTGACGACCTCTGTGAGGCTCAGCCAGGAAAACACAAAAGGTGCGTATGACCATTAACAAACAGGGTGTCACTGTGAACTCGACACTGAAAAACCCGGAAAATACCTGAGCCACGTCTCCAGGCCAGTAACTCTGAAAGTCTGGGCAAGACAGTCCAAGTTTTAGAAAAAATACAACCTACGACACCGGCTCAGGAAGAAACCTGAATGTCCTGTAACAACTAAAGGAAACGAAATCTTGGCTCCCCCACTTTCCCGAAACAAACCCGGGCCCAGAAGAGTTCCCTGCACGTTTCACCAGGCAAGAAACAGGAATCACAATCCTGGGCCTTCTCTTCCAGAGAACAGAAAATGTGGGCAGTTTCCCAACTCTAAGTGAGCACAACCTGATAGGAAGACCCCAGAAGGGCAGACTTTAAGGCCCAGTATTTAATTCCCCCAGAAGGGCAGTATTTAAAGGGGAATTGAAAGCAAGCCTTTTCCTACATTCAGATCCACCTCGGAAGACGGGTCTGACTGAGTAACGTCACTCGCGCATCCACGTTACAAAAGCAGCATGGTAGCCCAACATATGACGAGAAAGCAACTGGCACATTAGAGACGGAGGGCACCTCTGTAGCCCAGGGTGGAGCTTTGGGGCCTCATCTCCCACCAGCAGCTCCCCAGGGTCTGGCCTGGCTCCTGGCTGAGTCCTCGCTCCTCCCTTCTCTCCCCTTCCCGCTGGCCCCACCCCCTCCCCTCTCTCTCCCCATCCCTGGTTACTTTGCATCCACATTTTTGATTTCCTGGCCTGGGTGCTGTTCCCTGTCTGGGCTCTCGTGGGGACAGCTCGCAGATGTCTCCATGGTTATTTAGAATCCGGGTGGCATCAATTTACTCCATCACATCTGTCTCCATTTCGTTTTCACGCCACTCCAAGAGGCGACTTCAGCCTCCTTCCACCTCCCACCTACCCCATACAGAGACCTCCAGGATCCCTGCACCCTCTTTTTTTCTCTCTCCCCACCTCCCAGACCTGCCAACTCAGCACCGAGGGCGACATGATCGAACTGTCCCTGCAGCTGGGAAACGAAGCCTCCCATGCATGCCTGGGGTAGCGTGCCACCGGAATGAACTGGTTCCCACTACCAGCCACTCCTGCCTCAGCCTCCCTCCCCACACCGAGGGGACCAGGTCTGCTGGGTAAGGCCCGCTCCTCAAGGTATTTTCCCCAGTGGGGTCCAGGATGACGCCCTCTGAACTCTCCCACATCCAAGAACGGCCTCCTCTCAGGATAAGGAATTTAACTTTGGCTATACGTGGGATTCCGGAAGACTGTGGACACCGTTTCACTCTCCAGCCTCCAGCGTCGAAGACAAAAGCTGGATGCCTGATTGCCGATCACTTTCCACTATAATTTCTTTTTAATCCGTAAGCTTAAAAGGTTTTCTTTTCTCTAGACTCTGAAGTTTAGAGCTTATTCTTTCTTAAACCAGCATACACCTGCTTGTCTTTTCTCACCAATTCTGTGAGGAGCTCGGGGAGCCCTGTGATCTACGGTTTCCTTGGCTTGGGAAATCTGCTTCTGCTGTTCCCGCCTCACCTTCCCTCTGCTGTGGTATTTCTCCTCTGGAATTCCCATTCCTCACACGCCAGATTCCTGGATCATTCTAGCAAGCCTTCTTTCCCTCTCAAAACTTCTACTTTTATTTTTGTGTTACACTACATTATAATCCTCTTTTAAAAACCTACTGTCCTTAATTTGACCAGTATGTGACTTCAATATCATCAAATCAGTGCTTCAATTCTTGGGTTTTAAGATCGGAGCTGTCAACATAAGGACTAGGATGGAGAGAGAGTCCAGCTCTGCAGGCGGCGACAGGAGAGACTGGCCTTCCCATCGGACCAGCTGAGGCCCGCGGCTCCTCCTGCACTCACACCTCAGAAGCCACCTCGGCTCGGCTCTCTGAAGCACAGCTGCATCTGCAAAGCAAGAGCACTTCTTCTCCCGGCCTGCCCCCTGCCCGTTCTTGCAGCCCACGTGGCCCCGAGGGTAAGACAAACAGGTCGGGAAGATGGTGGACATTCAGATGGAGCGTGCCTACCAAAGCAGCCGACCATCTTTCAAAACAAGAAGAGGGTCCTGCTGGGAGAAACTGGCAAGGAGAAGCTCCTGCGGTACTACAAGAACGTCGGTCTGGGCTTCAAGACACCCAAAGAGGCTACTGAGGGCACCTACATTGACAAGAAATGCCCCTTCACTGGTAACGTCTCCATTCGAGGGCGGATCCTCTCCGGCGCAGTGACGAAGATGAAGATGCAGAGGACCACTGTCATCCTCCGAGACTAGCTGCACTACATCCGCAAGTACAACCGCTTCGAGAAGTGCCACAGGAACATGTCCGTGCACCTGTCCCCCTGCTTCAGGGACGTGCAGATCGGTGACATGGTGACAGTGGGCGAGTGTCAGCCCCTGAGCAAGACTGTGCGCTTCAACGTGCTCAAGGTCACCAAGGCCGCCGTCACCAAGAAGCAGCTCCAGAAGTTCTGAGGCTGGACATCGGCCCACTCCCCCACAATCAAGTAAAGTTATTTTCTCATTCCCAGCCAGAAAAAAAACAGAAAAGAAAAAACAGAAGCAGCCGGGAAGGCACATGGCGGCCTGCAGGAGGCGGCTGGGGCTCACTCGGGAGCGGGAGCGGCCGCAGGAGGCGGCTGGGGCTCACTCGGGAGCGGGAGCGGCCGCAGGAGGCGGCTGGGGCTCACTCTCGGAGGCCGCAGGAGGCGGCTGGGGCTCACTCGGGAGCGGGAGCGGCCGCAGGAGGCGGCTGGGGCTCACTCGGGAGCGGGAGCGGCCGCAGGAGGCGGCTGGGGCTCACTCGGGAGCGGGAGCGGCCGCAGGAGGCGGCTGGGGCTCACTCGGGAGCGGGAGCGGCCGCAGGAGGCGGCTGGGGCTCACTCGGGAGCGGACACTGCTTCCTCCCCTCATGTCTTCTCATGTCCATGTGGATTTTGACCCCCAAAGCCCAGCCCATGAAAGACACAAACATACAAATTTCAGCCATGACAGCATCATGGAATACCTTTATTCAGCACCAGGAATACCCTTCACACACAATCAGTGAACCTCCCGTGCTCATCTTCCCGTGGAAACGCTCACGTGGATGCTGCGGGACCCCGAGTGTCATGGCTCTAGCGGTGGTGCTGTCTGAACTGCAGCCCACAGTAACCACACGTGCCCGTTTTTGTCTCTTTGTCCTGAAAAAATTTAAAAGGAATGATGTCGTGTTTCCACGTTCTACTTCAAATCTAGGTATCACACATCGAAAATGTATGTGTAAAACTTAGACTGTCAGAAACACATAAAAATACAGTTAGTGCTAAGTAAGAATGGAGACTGTCAATCTCGCTTCCCCACAGCTGAGGCCCCCAGCCTCAGACTCCCACCCGGGGCTAGGCAGCCATCCCACCGGACCCCAGGGACATCGCCGTTGGCTGCAGCTATGACCCATTCACCACCCACGCCTCACCTTCCTGGGGCTGCGGCAGGTGCTGCACAGGACCATGAGGTGAACCCAGGCGAGGCCCACAGGGCTGGGGCCCAGGAGAGGGCAGCTGGGTGCTCAGTCCTGCCCCAGGTTGCTTGACCATTTATGCCTATTACACTGTCCCCTTTCAGGACAGGCACCAAGATAATGACATCTTTTAATGAAGGTCAGCTCTAACAAAGTTCAAGTCCCGTAACAGGAACACCAAGCCCGGCAGCTGCCTGAGTCCCTGAGTGCTCCGCGGTGCCCCCTCCCTCCCTGCACCCCAGGTCCACATCCCAGCTTCAGCCACCGCCTCCTTCTCTGGTCTTGTGTTCGTTCTTCTCAATGGTCCTGTATATGACTCATCAACAGGCATAAAGGATGACACAGGGACTGTTACAACATAAACTGTGTGCCCCGCAAAGTCCTAACCCCCAATGTGACTGCATTTGGAGCTGCCTTTAAAGAGGCAATTAAGGTAAAATGAGCTCATACAAGGGCCCTGATCCAATCTGCCTGGTGTCCTCTGAGAGGAGATGAGGACAGACACCCACGAAGGGACAGTCCTGTGAAGACACAGAGAGGAGCCCTCATCTGCAAGTCCTGGAGGCCCCAAGGAGGAACCAACCGAGTGGCACCGTGGCCTCGGACAGCGGCCTCCAGTGCCATGGGAAACACGTGTCTGTTGTTTCCAGCCCTGGCCTGTGGTGCTGTGTGGCAGCCTGAGCTGACTAAGATGATGACCAAACTGAGAAGAGCCCAGAGAGGAAACAGACGCCTGAGCGTTTGAGAAGAGGAAGGTGGACATCAAGGCTGATACAACTAAACACGCCGTCCACCACTTTGCAGGTGGAAGGGGTTCTCGGACATGCCGCTATGGCTAGGCCCTGTACTGTGGGGCCGTGGGGTGAATGTGCCAGCAGCGTGAACCCCGTAAGGGCCGCCTCGGGAACAGATAGAGAAGAGGGCAGACAGAACAGGCACTGGGAGTGAAGGGGAACGTGAGAACCAGCAGGCCGCCCTAGCTTGCGTGCAGGTGGCTGGCTACGCACCAAGTTTATATACACTTTTGGGTGGCCCAGCGCGCCCCCGCCGCCATCGCACGAGATCACCCGAGTCTCCACCTCGCTCACGGGCTGCTCTGCTATCAAATCAATGCCAAAGTTTTCATTCACCTGGAACAAGAAGAAAAACTTACATAAATAAATACACAAACTTGCTAACTTCATACAATTTCAGCCCCACACACAAACCCATGTACCATCAGCACAGAACTATGGTGAATGTTTCATGTAACTATTATCATCATAGACCCTCATGATTCACAGGTAAGTAAATTTAGGGTCTACACACACATTTACTTTTCATTGGAATAAATGAAAGTTTATTCCAAATAAGTGCTGAGCTTAGAGAAGTGCTGCAGGGAGCAGAGCAGCACAGAGGCCTTCCCTCTCCCCACCACACGGCCCCATCCCACCCAGAGCACCTGCACCACACAGGCCTTTCCCCACAGGCTCCAGTGCGCGTGTCATAACAACATTTTCTCACGAGCCTCCATGCAGTCATCCACCTCAGCAAAGGGAATACTGATGGAACAGATTTATCTAAATGCCAAAAATGCCACCCGCACTGCAATCCATGAGACAACAACGTCTCTCCGGCGTTCCCAGTTCTGAACACTGCTTGGGTCATTCCTAAGTGTTTTCTCCTGTTTGCTGCCACTGTACACCGGGTCTCCTCATCCACTGTGTCTTCCACCTGGTCATTTATGACTTGCGGGAAAGGCTCTGGTAATTTTTACCTCCTGCTTGTGTGCTGATGCTTTTGAGTTACAATCAAAATGGAATGAAAAAGATGTCTCCATACCGTCGTGGGGTGAAGGAGGACGCAGGACCATGTGGAAATGCCAGACGGTGGATAAGAGACAGAAGGCTCCCACTCACTGGCACGGGGAAGATGAGGGGTCAGCCTACATAATCACTTATTTATACAACACCCCAAGGAGAAACCACGGAACAATTACTACTGTGAGAAGGACATGAGCATGACGGTTAGCCTTTCTTTGAAGTTTTGTAAATTTGACTCTGAAATCATGTTTTACATTTTTCAAAGTCACAAAACTAAACTTTTAAAATGACAAAAAGGAGACAAATGAACCTAAGGAATTTCAAGAAACTATAAGAGTAACAGGAACATTTCTAACAAGACGCACCTTAAGAATAAAACCACTTCCAAGGGAAATGAAATTACTATTGAAACATCAGGACTTTCAGTGCGGGGGAAGGAACTAGAGATGTCAGCTCCCTGGTCCGGCAGAAAGAAGTCTCGTGACCCTGAATTGAGTGGAAGGGTCGGTGTAACTCATCCCACATCTGATGACCACACACACCCTTCCTAACTCCATCCCCAGGACCATGATGAACCCAGTGGCAATGAGCACCCCCACTGCCCACACGGTGGTCTCTAAACACCCTTTCACACCAAAGTGAAGGGACTGGGTTCTTTCAAAAATGCCTGATTCTGGGTCCAGGGCAGGAAATGGTACAGGAAGAACTGCAGACACTGTATTGTGGCACAAGTCAAGGAAGCTTTAGGCAACTAAGGTTGTGTCAAAGAGGAGTCAACCTGGGGAAATCTGCCACATGGGATGATCTGGGATACTGGAAATTAGAAGGACAAGGGGATTATAACTGCAAAGGACAGAAACACAAATATTTACACCCATGATTCATAAACATGTTTTAAAAACTCATTAATTACCTTACTAGGCACTATGGTTTGCATGTGCTCCCCCCAAAGTTCCTGTGTTGGAAACTTAATCCTCAATGCAACAGTGTTGAGAGACGGAGCCTTTCGAGGTGCTGAGGTCATGAGGGCTCTGCCTCATGAGGGATTCTGGCTGCCCTCACAGGTGGTGGCCAGGCTCCTGGTGGAAGGATGAGTTCAGTCCCCCTTCATGCACGCTCTCCAGGCCTTCCACCTTCCACCCTCACCAGACACGGCCTCACCGGTGCACCTCCCAGCCTCCAGACGGTAAGAAACAAATCTCTGTTCTTTATGAATTATCCAGTCTCAGGCAGTCTGTTACAGCAACACAAAACAGACACTAGAGAATCAACCCATTAAAGGCTGGTAAATAAAGACAAAGGATCAAGTACTTCTTCTGATTTTCCTACAGAAACTTTACCTCAGGACCAAACTTTCTTTTGATATAAGTATTCAACCTAATAAGACAGATAATAACACCATTTACAACCCCTTATGAAATCACAGATGAAGCAGATAATGATCAAAGTCTCTTACTACAACCAGAACCGACTACATACTACGTGGCTCCTGATGGAAGGAACGTCACCTACATAGCAGTGTCACCAGGAACAAAACACCGACCCTCAATCTGGTCAAGCCTCAAGATCCAACTAATTCCCAAAACATGCAGACACAAGAGCAAGTTCACCAGCACGACAGTGATGCGGTGAGGAGGTTCCAGCCGTGGGGACTCGAGAGAGGAAAGGACCTGGGTGCTCTCACGAATAAATTTTCCAATGAGAAAAAGAGACAGAGCGGGAGGTCCATGGGAACCTACAGATTAAAAGAGACTTAAAGAGACACCAGCAACTGCAATGCAGGAACATGCTTGGGCTCGGGGTCGCACGATCACATTTAAAACCATGCATGACCAAGAACATTTAACACCACTTAGATATTTAATTTAAAGGAATTATTGTAACTTTAAGGTGTAATATTGTTGTCATGTTAATATATTTTGTTATTTTTTTTTTTTTACTTCCCTGTAAAATCCAAATGCTAATATCTTTTGACTGTACAGTTAATCCCTGAACGACCTGGGTTGGGGGGACCGCCCCCAATGCAGTTGAAAATCTGCGTAACTTTTGACTCCCCCACAACTGAACTACTCACAGCCTGAGGCTGACTAGAGTCTTTACCAGTAACATCAACAGTCGATTAACACGTATTTTGCATGTCACAAGTATCAAATATTGAATTCTTAGAATAAAGTAAGCTAGAGGAAGAAAATGCAATTAAGGAAATCGCAAGGAAGAGAAACTACATTGACTGCCATTAGGTGGAAGTGGGATCACCACACAGGTCTTCATCTCGTCATCTTCACATCAAGCAGGCTGACGAGGAGGAAGCGAGGGGTTAGTCCTGCTGTCTCAGGGTGGGGGGGGTGGGGGGACACAGAGGCAAAAGAAAAGCCACTTATTAAGTGGACTCACAGTTCAAACCTATGTTGTTCAAGGGTCAACTTACACACAGATAAACTTAGACTCGATAAACATGATGTCAAAGATCCACTTCAAAATTACCAGGGGCTGGTGGGGCCAGGCGGAGGCAGAGCAGAGCTGAAGTCAGACTGGCCATTCTCACACCCACCTCGGATGGTAACTGTCGAACTGACTGCCTGGGTACACGGGAAAGGGAATCCTTGGACCACCCCTCCGTTTCATAGTTTATGCTTTTTAAAAAGCAATAAAACATCCTGGCTTGGCAAATAATGTATTTTATGATACTCATTATGGCAAATTTGGGAACCCAGAAAGGGGACATGCCTTGATTTCCTCTGACTCTGTACTGAGCCAGCCCCTGTCAGCTGTCCCTGGGAGTAATCAGTGAGTAAGTGCCAGGAAGACAAGGCACGAAGCACCGGGAAGCCACGGGAAGTGGAGCGCTGGCATCTGTGCACGTGGAGGGAAGGAACTCAACTCTACACCCCCAGCGGGTCCTGAAGTCCAGAGATGGGGGTCTACCAGCATGTCCCCTCCTGGACGGCCAGCTCCACCGAGCATGACACAACCCTCCCTCTGCCTCCAACGCTGCTCTGGGGGTTCCCCCGGCTTCACAGCACAGCCTGGAACCTTGCATTTCTTCTACAGTCCCCACCTCAGAGTGGAAGCAGCAACAGGACTCGTCACCAAGTCACCCACTTCTGGAGGCCAGAGACTCATTCAACGCCACACACAGTCACAGAGAACACACACAGTGGGAGGCAGGCACCACTCTTTCCCTTACAGATACATTTTGGAAAGGTTTATTTTTCAAGAGGTTCTGTCAGTTACAGATGACCATTCTGTAAAGTTTTCCTTGAAGATCTATTTCCAGAAACACAGAAGGAAGTTAGTGAAAACGAAGCCACATTAAAGCAGAAGCCCTGAGCGGGGCGGTGCTGCCGGGTTGTTTCTCACTCTCCTGCGACACAGGCCTCTGCTGCTGGCCTGGCGGCTCGCCTCGGACCAGTGCCTTAAAGCAGGCTCTGCAGTGAGCAATGTTCTGCTCACCCCCTGCCGCAGGGAGGCAACTAACCATACAAATGAAGCCTTACGGTGTAAATAATGTGGCGTCTGCCTAGGTGACAAACTGCCAGGCCCCGATCATGACAGTCAGAGAGACCGGCCACCTCCCCAAAAGGAGGGCAGCTAACGCCTCAACACTGGTGACTGACGTGGGATGCCCTCCCGTCATTTACCCTGCGCAGCTCAAGGGTGACCCTGACCGCCCATCACGAGCAAACGTCTGGCTCCAGGAGCTCAGTGCAACCGCAGGAATACAAAGAACCGGCAGTGAACACACCCAGCCACAACAAAGAGCCTCACTCCAGGTTCAAACCCAAGGCTCCATCTCACTGGATGCTCTAGCTTCTCAAGACTCCAATCTCACCTGCTTTCACCTGGGTAAGGTAAGAAAGACTGAGGAGCATTGCTGCATTTCACAAGGGAATCCCGGGAGAACTGCCACGGCAGCCCGCATGCCATCTCTCGTTAAGCACGTGGCGCACCCTACAGTGAACTGTTCAACCACTGTAAAATGAGTCCTCTGCACGTCACTAACGTAAAAATAGGAAACTCTCTTTCCATTGATCTCTTGGTAATCAACTGACTGGGCATAAAACTATTTAGGTTTAAATCTTGAGAAGTGAAAGTTCTATTATATCAAACTGAGATTATAATTATCAAAGATAAAATATAAAATACATGATTCTGTGACACAGCATCAAAACCAATGCAAAAGGGAAATAATCACCCAGCTGAATTATACCCACCCCATGAATGCAAATTTATAGATTTAGAACACTGGACATTTTTAACATTAATGCCCATAACTATATTTAGCTAAACATACATGTGTATATATGTCCATGTAATTATATAATTCTTAAATCACAGGAAAAACTGAAGTTTTCATTCAAATTAATTTTTAAACTAAGTACTTCATAGAAAATGCTCTAAAACCACAATTGAGCTGTCTGTACATGTTGAAACTTGCTTTGAGAATGGTGGAGTCCAGTGACTAATTTTGCCAATGCCTTGGAAGAGAAAGAATCACCAGACACAAAGACACAATAGAGAAGCCAAGAGGAAGCCCCACAGCTGGGCGAGGGAGGAAATGAAGGCCCTCTAGCTGGCTTACCCACGAAGCCACCAGCGTGTGAACGTGGGGCTCATGGATTCATAGTTCCAATTATTTTCCTCTGGGTCCTGGGATAAATAAACCTCACTTTATAACCATTACTTCCAACAGTCCAAGCCTTTCTAAAGGAAGCAAAGACCCACGGTTCTTATTAATCCAAAAGATTTCTTTTCAAATCCGACTGCCTTTGCCCCACTGTAAAGACGGCGTATTTGGGAGGGAAGTTGGGAGGAGGAGCACGCAGAAGCAGAAGCCACAGGAGAGCTCTGGAGAGCAGCCCCGGCGCACACCGAAATGCCTGCGCCTCAAACCCTCCCTAAAGGACGCCCAGGTTGCTTCAAGACAAGAGACAGGCTCAGGGAAACCTCCCCCTTAAACCCTCCAAGGATGGGCCTGAACGCAGCAGCAGCACAGAGCTCTGCCCGTGTCAGCAGCCAGATGATCTGCAAAGGAGGAAGGTGGAATTCCGAGGCCCCTCGAGTTCAATCTTCCTCTCACTTGTGTGACCTTCTCAGCCACCGCCATCTGGCTGGGGGCCTCACCCTAGCACTCATTCCTGATTCCCAGTCCTGCCTCCCACCTGCGGTGCACCCACCACACGGGAACTTTTGCAGCTTCCTCCTGGTGACGCCACCTATTCCCCCTGGCCCCGGTCTAGGAATAGTGGCTGCTCTTGCAGCTGCAGACCCCTGGGTACCTCAGCACTCCCTCTCAGCTCCTGCAGCTGCAGACCCCTGGGTGCCTCAGCAGTCCCTCTCAGCTCCTGCAGCTGCAGACTCCTGGGTACCTCAGCGCTCCCCTCTCAGCTCCTGCAGCTGCAGACCCCTGGGTACCTCAGCGCTCCCTCTCAGCTCCTGCAGCTGCAGACCCCTGGGCACCTCCGCGCTCCCTCTCAGCTCCTGCAGCTCCTGACCCCTGGGCGCCTCAGCGCTCCCTCTCAGCTCCTGCAGCTCCTGACCCCTGGGTGCCTCAGCGCTCCCTCTCAGCTCCTGCAGCTGCAGACCCCGGGGTACCTCAGCACTCCCTCTCAGCTCCTGCAGCTGCAGACCCGGGGTGCCTCAGCGCTCCCTCTCAGCTCCTGCAGCTGCAGACCCCGGGGCGCCTCAGCGCTCCCTCTCAGCTCCTGCAGCTCCTGACCCCTGGGCGCCTCAGCGCTCCCTCTCAGCTCCTGCAGCTGCAGACCTCTGGGCACCTCAGCGCTCCCTCTCAGCTCCTGCAGCTCCTGACCCCTGTGCGCCTCAGCGCTCCCTCTCGGCTCCTGCAGCTCCTGACCCCTGGGTGCCTCAGCGCTCCCTCTCGGCTACTGCAGCTCCTGACCCCTGGGTGCCTCAGCGCTCCCTCTCGGCTCCTGCAGCTCCTGACCCCTGGGTGCCTCAGCGCTCCCTCTCGGCTCCTGCAGCTCCTGACCCCGGGGTACCTCAGTGCTCCCTCTCGGCTCCTGCAGCTGCAGACCCCGGGGGTACCTCAGCGCTCCCTCTCAGCTCCTGCAGCTGCAGACCCCGGGGTACCTCAGCGCTCCCTCTCAGCTCCTGCAGCTGCAGACCCCTGGGTGCCTCAGCGCTCCCTCTCAGCTCCTGCAGCTTCTGACCCCTGGGTGCCTCAGCGCTCCCTCTCAGCTCCTGCAGCTCCTGACCCCGGGGTACCTCACCGCTCCCTCTCAGCTCCTGCAGCTCCTGACCCCTGGGTGCCTCAGTGCTCCCTCTCAGCTCCTGCAGCTGCAGACCCCTGGGTGCCTCAGCGCTCCCTCTCAGCTCCTGCAGCTCCTGACCCTGGGGCACCTCAGCGCTCCCTCTCAGCTCCTGCAGCTGCAGACCCCTGGGCGCCTCAGCACTCCCTCTCAGCTCCTGCAGCTGCAGACCCCTGGGCACCTCAGCGCTCCCTCTCAGCTCCTGCAGCTGCAGACCCCTGGGCGCCTCAGCACTCCCTCTCAGCTCCTGCAGCTGCAGACCCCTGGGCACCTCAGCGCTCCCTCTCAGCTCCTGCAGCTCCTGACCCCTGGGTGCCTCAGCGCTCCCTCTCAGCTCCTGCAGCTGCAGACCCCTGGGTGCCTCAGCGCTCCCTCTCAGCTCCTGAAGCTGCAGACCCCGGGGTACCTCACCGCTCCCTCTCAGCTCCTGCAGCTCCTGACCCCTGGGTGCCTCAGTGCTCCCTCTCAGCTCCTGCAGCTGCAGACCCCTGGGTGCCTCAGCGCTCCCTCTCAGCTCCTGCAGCTCCTGACCCTGGGGCACCTCAGCGCTCCCTCTCAGCTCCTGCAGCTGCAGACCCTGGGCGCCTCAGTGCTCCCTCTCAGCTCCTGCAGCTCCTGACCCCTGTGTACCTCAGCACTCCCTCTCAGCTCCTGCAGCTCCTGACCCCAGGGCACCTCAGCACTCCCTCTCAGCTCCTGCAGCTGCAGACCCCTGGGCACCTCAGCACTCCCTCTCAGCTCCTGCAGCTCCTGACCCCTGGGCACCTTAGCGCTCCCTCTCAGCTCCTGCAGCTGCAGACCCTGGGGTGCCTCAGCGCTCCCTCTCAGCTCTCTGGCAACCCTCCTGTGGCCAGCAGCGTGCGCGCACAAGGGCCAGCATGGTTCAGGTGGTGTCGCGCTGACCTCAAGAGACTGCTCAATGTGGGTGAAAGATGTCACAAGTCTTCACTGCTGATCCGAGCGTGCTGCCGTCCTGGGTGATAACACGAGGTACCACTGCGGGTGTGCAGAGCCTCCGGACGTGCCGCGTGGGCCCAGCCTCAGGCTCACTTGCTTCCCCACCTGGGGGCACCCTGCCCTGCCGGCCTCCTGGGAGAAACAAGAATGAGCGATGCCAGCCACAGAAGCTGCAGGGAAGAACCTCTGGTCGATTCCCTGCATGGGCCTAAAGCCACTTTCCCCTCAAGTTTTCCTTAAACTGCAGTAAATACACATAACATAGATGTGCCACCTTTAGCATTGCTAAGAGCATTGTGTATATCACATTACTGCACAGCCATCACTGCCACACATCTCCAGAACCTTCCACCTTCCCAAACTGAAACCCCATTTCCATTCAACACCACCTCCAAATTCATCCTGCCCCTGGCAACCACCAGCTACTGTTACCTCTAAGCGCCGACTCTTCTGGTCCCTCACGTAAGAGGAATAACGCGGGACGCTCCCGTGAATGGCTCATTTCACCGAGCACAACGTCCTCCAGGTTTATCCATGTTGTGGCGCGTATCCAGTGTTCTTCCTGCTTAAGGTGGAACAATATTCCACTGTCTATGGACAGATCACATTCTGCTTATCCGTTCAGCCACAACGGACCCCCCGGGCTGCTTCCAGGTTTTAGTTATAGTGAACAATGCTGGGTGAACACGAGTGGACCCCAGACCCTGCTTTCAGTTCTTTTGGGCACACACTGGACCTGCTGGATTGGATGGATGTCCTAGGTTCGACTGTTTGAGGAGCCCACAGGCTGTTTTCCTTAGTGGCTCCATCATTTCACATTCCCAGCAGCAAGGCACAAAGTTCCAATTTCTTCACGTCATCGCCCACGCTTGTTTTCTGTTTTGAGGATCTGGAGCCACTGAAAACTACTTGGTAGTTTTCCTCTCTCTTGAGCGCTACCCAATTATTTCCATTAACAAAATCTGCACATAATCTTCTCAGAAGGATAAAACTTCACATCATCACAAGAAAACAGCATGCCAAGTAGACACCAGCACCATGGGCAGCTGCTCCTAAACCTGGAGGCGCCATGCACCTCAGAGCCTGCTACTGAGGAACAGAGAGCCAAGCAGGTGAGATCTCTGAGGAACAAAGAGCCAGGCAGGTGAGATCTCTGAGGAACAGAGAGCCAGGCAGGTGAGGTCTCTGAGGAACAGAGAGCCAGGCAGGTGAGATCACAGGGTCACAAGTGGACTCAACCCTGCCAACCAGGTATGGAAGAAAACATCCAGAATCTTGCTCTGCCCTGAACGCCCAGCTGTGGGCTGTGTACGTTGGGAGTGACTCAGCACTGCTGAACAACTGGAGAGAGAATCTATCCCACTCGCGGGCAGACCAAGGCACAGGCTAAAGCCCCAGCTGTTCGGTGATCCTGACACACGGCGGGAGAGGGCTGCACAGAGCCGCACTCAAGGGATCCCAGCCTCCTGATATTCTGGGTTTGCTGTCTAATTCCTTTTCAAAAAGCGAGAAAAAAAACCTTGTGTATGGACACTAACATTTAAATTCAGTATTTAATTCCTCACCTCCAGGGACTCAATGCCCATGTGCTGACGATAAGTCACTGAAGCACACAGCCCTCATAAACCCATCAGCACAGGAGCCTGAATCCAGATGTGGCCAGGCAGGGCAGCCCCAGCTTCTGACCAAATAAGCAGATGACATCGTCAAGTACCTGGTTACGAGGCTGCTGGACCGCACTATCACCACTACACCCGGCTACGGGGCTGCTGTACGGCACTATCACCACCACACCCGGCTACGAGGCTGCTGGACCGCACTATCACCACTACACCCGGCTACGGGGCTGCTGGACCGCACTATCACCACTACACCCGGCTACGAGGCTGCTGTACCGCACTATCACCACTACACCCGGCTACGAGGCTGCTGTACCGCACTATCACCACCACACCCGGCTACGGGGCTGCTGGACCGCACTATCACCACCACACCCGGCTACGGGGCTGCTGGACCGCACTATCACCACCACACCCGGCTACGGGGCTGCTGGACCGCACTATCACCACCACACCCGGCTACGGGGCTGCTGGACCGCACTATCACCACCACACCCGGCTACGGGGCTGCTGGACCGCACTATCACCACCACACCCGGCTACAGGGCTGCTGGACCGCACTATCACCACCACACCAGGCTACGGGGCTGCTGGACCGCACTATCACCACCACACCCGGCTACGGGGCTGCTGGACCGCACTATCACCACTACACCCGGCTACGGGGCTTCTGTATTGTACTATCACCACTACACCTGGCTACGGGGCTGCTGGACCGCACTATCACCACTCCACCCGGCTACGAGGCTGCTGGACCGCACTATCACCACTACACCCGGCTACGGGGCTGCTGGACCGCACTATCACCACTACACCCGGCTACGGGGCTGCTGTATTGTACTATCACCACTCCACCCGGCTACGAGGCTGCTGGACCGCACTATCACCACTACACCTGGCTACGGGGCTGCTGGACCGCACTATCACCACTACACCCGGCTACGGGACTGCTGTATTGTACTATCACCACTACAACTCACTGTAGACCTCACCCAATCACCTCTTCTATTACAGGGCAGGTCATACTTGCTTTTAATATTACACGTATGACTATAGAGCAAGGAAAGTATTTCCATCAACAGTGGAGAAATACCTGGTCACTTCCAAGTCCATTCCAACCCTCCACCTCATTCGTGTGACCCAGGGTGCTACCTACTCCAGGACCATGTGAGGTCTGACTCCTGGTCCCTTCCTTCAGGGTTGGGGGTGGGTGGCACATTCTCCAGCCAGGCCCGGGGGCCATGGCTTCCTTTGCAGGTACCCCCAGTCAAAACTGGGCAGGAGCCACACAGAGATACTTTCCGCTTTTCCTGCAAAGACCAGTTCAATTGTCCAGTTTTCTGCTATCCTTGTTCTACAGGTGAAGTTTATATTCGGTTTATTTTTTCGTTCCTTTTTCTGTTTTTTGGAGATAGGGTGCTGCTCTGCTGCCCAGGCTGGGGTACACTGGCATGATCTCAGCTCCCTGCAGCCTTAACCTCCCAGACTCAATGATCCTTCCACCTCAGCCTCCCACACAGCTCGGACTACAGGCATGTGCCAGTATGCTGGGCTAATTTTTATATTTTCTGTCGACATGGGGTTTCACCATGTTGCTCAGGCTGGTCTTGAACGCCTGGGCTCAAGCAATCACCCCCACCTTGGCCTCCCAAAGTGCTGGGAGGACACGCATGAGCCTATTGTGCCCAGTATACTTTTTAAAGTATTACCTGATAAAACAAGAGGGGCAGTGAGATCGGGGGCTGCCAGGGATTGGGAAGAAAGCGGGATGAACAGGTAGAGCACAGAGGATTTTTAGGGCAGTGAACTCTGTACAACACTGTCATGGTGGATGCATCATTATACATCTGCCCAAACCCTAGAATATACAACATCAGGAGTGAACCCGTGGACTTGAGTTAATCATAATGTATCAGTATCGGCTCATCAGCTGTGACACAGGCAGCACACAAATGAGAGATGGCAGTGAACAGCAGAAACTGTGGGTGGGTGGTGCTGTGAAAACTCTACTTTCTTCAGTTTTTCTGTAAATCTAAAAGTCTTCCAAAAAAATTAAGTCTCTCAGAAGCCAAAAAACTACTATTAAAAATAGTACTAAACGCAAATTTGTGCTGAAAGGAGAGCTTGGCGGGATGCCCACTCATCAACACGCCTCGAATCTCCAAGGTGTGATGCCAAGAGGTGCCGTGGACACTCGGGATGCTGAATTGGGGGAAGGTACTGGAGAGGCTGGGCCGGCTGCAACACTGAGGTCATAGCCAGGACAGCCTGGGTGAGCTGCCATCACAGACATGACTACCACACTCTCCTGCAGCCACCCTTACTGGCTTCACCAATCCTGATTCTGTTTGGTTTCTTTTTAAGTTGTTTCCATGCTACCC
Organism: Ateles fusciceps; assembly: GCA_036589455.1. Lineage (NCBI taxonomy): Eukaryota > Metazoa > Chordata > Mammalia > Primates > Atelidae > Ateles > Ateles fusciceps. Next base: position 8,747,214 of record JAZHEH010000586.1, read on the forward strand.
TGTGCTACGCCAACTAGAAATCAGAAGCTACACAAAGAATGTTCAGCAGAGAGGTGTTTGTGACCAGGACCCGCGTATTTGCTACATCACAGCAAGAACTGAGTTAGGGAGCTGGGCTGGGGGCCAGATTGCATGAATGAGCCCAATGGTTTCAGGACCAATCGGCTCCGGAAATGCTCTATCTGGGGCTCCCACCTTGTCCCCCACGACCCTGCCACGACACCCATAAAGCAGGGAAGTAGAGTCCAGCCACTGCCTCAGTAACAACCACCCATCGACGCCCAGGAAACCTGAGAACGGGCACCGCATCACACTGGGAGAAACCTCCCCTTCTCCACGATCACTGCCAAAAGAAACCAAAGGGCCTGTGAATCCTCTCAACATCCATTGGTTTCCACCTTCCAAATGTCAAGTTCATGTACCTAACAAGGATGACAAGGATAGCCTGCATACAGGAGAAATGTCCCATTCCCAATACCATGAGCTCCTTTGTGTCAATCACTGGGCTACAGCACTGGAGAAGGTAGCATATGGAACAGATGCTTCTACTGAGAAAACACTAACAATTCAAATAAACAAAAAAAGGCTTTCTAAGGATGGAGAGGAGCAGGACTCACCATATGCCACCACTTACTAGACAATTTACATGTGATCTCATTGGAGACTTATGATTCTACTGAAAACATTCACAGGGTTTCCATTTTACACATGAGAAAACTGAACCTATGCTGTGATTCAACCTCACAATTGTTAGACTGCAAGTCCACACGGCTTCTACTCCAACAAGCAAAGCCACTAGACACGACCCCTCTCCACCACCATGATCCTGGCAGACATCACTAATCAATCATGACATATTCTTTCACTGAATGTGGATCAAGCCTCAAGCTCTTTCTCAACCCAACATTCAAGAGCACTGTCAAATAATCAACCACCATAATACAAACTTCTCTGACACCCCACTCATCAAACCATACAACAGTGAACCAGATGAATTTTGAGAATGTGAATGTCAATTCATGATCATGTGAGCTTCTCTGGAATGCCCTGTAGCTCCGGAATAGAAGTAGAAAAACTACACACTGGGAATGGATAATGTAGATTCAGGGAGAAAGGAAAATATATGATTTAGGGATCGTAGAGGTGTTAAGAAGAATCACCAGGCTAACCACAGTGGGAAAAAGAATGAACAAAAAACAACTCAGGAAACATGGAAGCATGCCTGAGCTAATTAAGAATTCAGGAGCTTATACACATGAGCGACAGCAAGTCAGGGAAAAAAAAAAAAAAAAAAGAAAACCAGTTGATTTAGGCAGAAGGATTCCAATTTCAACATTCTTTCTCCAGTGGTCACTCAGAGAAAACCTGAACTGATCTTCCTTCACAATGTATAGAGCTAACAGACCCACTAAGAGAAGAAAAACTCGTGGATTTTCAGTTTGTCACTGTAAGTCCCTGTAAAAATACACACTAATTTATTTGGTGAAAACTATGAAAAACACACCTCCAGGTAGTTAAAAGAGTAATTTTTTAAAGTTGGTAAGATTTACTTTAATCTGAGAGTCTCAGGAGAATAAGGCATGAGAATTTAAAAAAAAGATCACTTCCACTTATATATAAACCAGAACCACAGTTGCAATGTTATGTAATGTATTTCAGAGGGAAACAAGACACAAATAGACACAATTAACATAGAAAGTAGACTCCCATCCAGAACTGTTAGGGTCCTTGCAATAGGGGGACAATTAATATTTAAGTCTTAATTTTTATTTCTTGTTGGTTACATAAAAGCTTTATGGAAGCTTACCTCTCTTCATTATAACTTTTACTCACCTCTTTCTGACGACCTACAAACCGAAGTCTCCTGTAGTCGTTTTCATCATAAACCTGGAAAAAAACAAAAAGACCATGTGTGACTTTCACAGCCTAATTCTGAAAAAAGTCACTTCATATCAATCATAAATATTACAGGTGAGTGTTTTTCTTCACTTTCAGGCCATTGATGAAAAGTCAAACGAGTGAGGGGCACAGTACACAGCTAATCAGGAGCATTTTTAGCAAGATACCTGGGATGAAAACGGGTGAGCACCTGAATCGGAGAGCAGCACAGAGACGTAGCCCGGGAAGGTGAAGCTAAGGAGGAGAGACAAATCCTGACCGAGGAGAACCGCCCCAACCTTCTTTCGCATATGGCCAGATAGCTTTATATATCTCCCCTTAAATCTCCTGGGGCACATTTACCTTTGTTCTTCATTTTGGTTTACAACATTTTTGTGCTCTGGACTACAACCGACTTCTCAGGTTACTAAAGCTTATTACTGTATGTTACACAAATTCTAAACGCTGACCCAGAAAATCAGCGGCCACAGACCGTCTATGGGCAGTCACTCCACAGCAAAGGCTGCCCGCAGGGGGAGCCTTCCTGTCTCAGAGCCCGCAAGCCCTGGGAGGACGAGACCCACCGCTGCCGGCTGCCGCCACCGTCCCGACCCGCAGGACTCCTTCCCGGCGCGTGAGCGACACAAGCACAACCTTACCACGACCTGCGCGGCCGGTAGCGCAGAACCAGAGCCGCGGATGGCCGGCGAGCCCACCGCCACCAGCCGCCAGAGGTGCGGCCGGAGGAAGAGGAGTCCTGTACCCAGCGGCCGTTACCTGGCCAGTGTGTGTGATCTTCTCCCCGGTCGGCGAAATCTGCACCCCGAAACACCTGGCGCCCAGGGGCAGGCTCCGCGCAGCCGCGCCGGACCGGCACAACAGCCGGCAGAAGGTCACCGCTGCCGCCATTTTGCGCGGCTAACCTTTGACCCGGCGCAACGTCGCTCTTAGAACCTTCGCATGCGCACGGCTTCTGTCGGCGCCCGTACTCCCCGGGACTTATTTCGCCCTGGTGAGCGCGCGCGGGTCGGGGAGGAGGGTGCGCATGCGCTGCGCAGGTGCAGCCTCTGGCAATTGCAGCCTCAGGCTGGAGCTCGGGCCCGGATGAGGGAGGCAGTGGTGTGTGCAATCTTTAAGTTCTTAGGAGCGCCCAGTGGTTATTATTTAGGGGACAGGCAGGGGAGGATGTAAACTGAAAATACACTGTTTATGTTCGTATGGTAACCGATAATCATGAGACGTTTAAATATCAAAAACTTTTATTGAGTGAAAGAGTCGACTGCTTCGCAGAAGAGCCTGGAAGTGCATTGTCCTGGTTCAAGGCAAGCATTCCTGTGTGGGGTTGTGGGGGAACCGCGGAGGAAGAGTTATTTGGGAGATTTCTGCAGCGGAGCCTAGTACGCCAATTGACCTTATCCAGCATGCAAACACAGCCTCTAAGAAGGCCCATTTTGTTTAGAGCTGACTTGGATAAATCCCAGCTTCACGCTCCAGCATCCAGCTTTTATTTGCTGTGGTCAGAGCCTGAGGACCAGGTGACTCCAGGAACAAAACACTAGAGATGGATGAGAGGCCGGGGAGATGAAGAGGGGGCAGGGCGGTGAGAAGCAAGAATGCACAGAAAAACCTCCCGAACACTGGGAAAGCCGTCCCAATAAACGTGGTGGTCAGAGGCGATTTGTCCCGGAGCTGATAAACTCCACCGGCCCGCCCGGTGTTCGCCGAGTCAGGTGCGAAAAGTGGGCGCTGCGATGCGCCTGAAGCGTTGGGGCCTGCACGGAGCGCGGGGTGGATGCAGCCACCTCTGCTACTCACCTGGACACACACAAAGTAAGGCGGATGGAGTCACGGGGTAGATCCCTGAAAAGGCGGGGACAAGCGAGCTAACTGCAGAATCTAGGTGGCAAATATATGGGTGTTCACTGCAAAGTTCTTCCCCTTTTTTGTATGTCTGAAGTGTTCCATAATGTCGGGGAAAATAACCTTACCCAGTTAGAACCACTGCCGGTCTCCACTGGTTTCTCGGAGCCTGTTTACATTTCTCCCCCGGATGTCCCCTTAAAAACATGTCCTCTTTCTCTGTTTGTTTTGACATTGGTACTTGTCAGCTTTTTCTAAGGTCTAATTGGTTGTAATTTCTTTTTGTTCCGAATATCCATTTTCGTTCCTGGTTTTCGCACTTTTTTTTTTTTTCTTAAATATGTGAAGAATGTTAATGGTAGTCTAATGATAATAGTATTGAATCTATAAACTACTTTGGGGAGGGTTTTCGCACTTTTTTCCCGAGAGCGCTCCAGTCCCACAGCGCAGCTGTGCCACTGGCCCGCAGGGAGTGCGCAGTCCGCGAGCTTCGGGCTCCAGCGCCTGCGCACTCGCGGCTGGGTGTCTGCGCCCGGCACTGGACGTGGGCACGCCACGTGACTCCCGCCGCCATTTTCCTTCCTGGCAGCGGCGTCCGCGTCCCAGTGCGCAGACGGGAGCGCAGGCGCAGACGCAGGCGCGGGCTGAGGGCGCGGGGCTAGGTACCGGCGCTGTCTTCTCAGGTCAGGGGTCCCACGTGCACTGATGGCTGGGGCTTCGAGAGGCTTTGGCCGGCCACCTCGGGCCCCCTAGGCCTGTCTCCCCCGAGTGGGTCGCGGTCAGAGAAGCGTGGGCCGGGGCCTGGCGGTGTCGGAAGGTCAGGGTGGGGGACGCGGGTCCGACCGTGGGCGCCCGACCTGGCCGGCGGGAGCGGGTGTCGAGCGACCCCGGGGCGGGGACCCGGCGGCTTCCGAGCGCGACCCCACAGCCAGCTCGCAGAGCGTGCCCCGGTGCCGCGGTGCCCTGTGGGCGCTGCAGACCCAGCTCTTCCCAGCCGGGGCCGCTGAACCGTGGGGCCCAGGGCGCGTAGGGAAGCAGGGGCGGGCGGCCGGGCTGCTAGGGCTCCGGGCCTTTCCCAGCGGAGGCCAGGAGTCGCCGTCTCTGGGTTTTGTCCTGAAACTGGCCCGAGGGAGGGCCCCTGGGACTGGGGGAAAGTGGGAAGGAGGGGCTCGTCGGTTGAACCGCCCTTGACCTGGTGTGACTGTTTGGAAAGGGATGCGGCCTCGGTGTAAGCTCCCTCCCGGCCAAGTCGGCCGCTCCTCAGCATCGCGGGGCTTTGCGCACTCGCCTACACCTGTAGCAGGCGGGGAAAGGGAAGGAAGCCACCGTCCAGTGCCCCTTACTCTCCTGGCACACTTGGCCGATTAAGGCAGTGTTGAACCTCGGGTCGAGCTGCAGCTGGTGTGGAAACGCCCTCCGACCCCATAGTCCCTGCCTTGCCACGCCTCAGTGAAACGGGAAAGGAAGCCTGAAATAGCAGGTGAAACACAGGAGAAGCTAAACACCTTTTTTCTCTCTCCCATAGATTCGCCAAAACATGGCAACTCTTTTAATAAGGAAAATAGTGAACCCTCTGCTGTATCTCAGTCGTCACACGGTGAAGCCTCCAGCCCTCTCCACGTTTCTGTTGGGGATCCCTTCGAGGTGCTGCCCCCGTGGCTGTGGAACCGGGGGGCAGAAGTGCGGTCGCTTCTGTCACCCGGCCTCCTACCCCGCCTGCTGCCCGCACTGGGGTTCAAAACCAAGGGTGTTATTAAGAAGCGCTGCAAGGACTGTTACCGGGTGAAGAGGCGGGGCCGGTGGTACATCTATTGTAAAACCCACCCGAGGCACAAGCAGAGACAGATGTAGGCCCTTTCCCTCCAGAGTCACGCACATTCTCATCATGGTGAGCGGTTGTATCTTATGGAGTTATCACATCAAGGAGTCAGGAGAGTGACTGGAGGCAAACGCCCTAAAAGTTACCCATCGCTTTTCAGTTCAAATAAGGAACTGTAGGAGATATTGCCTAATCTCATTTCCAAAATGCTCCAATTAAAAACATTTTCCTATTTGAATAGACTGAATAGCTTAGTTCATTCATTCTCCCTGAACTCTGGCTGTAGTGGGGGATGGGATGGTGCTGGGTGGGAGGCGGGGCAGGAGTTCTTTAGTCTCCGTGAGGCTGCTTAGGGCCTCTTGGAAGTCAGTGTTTAGTCACCTGTCATTGCACAAACCAAGTTTAGTGGCTTCAATCAGCCATTTTACGTTGCTCACAAATTAGTGAGGCTTTTGGCATGGGCTCAGCAGAGCTGTTTGTCTGATCTATGTGGCATTAAGTTCAGGACCTGCTTCCAAGATGGCACGAGCACTCCTGTCTGGGGCCTCAGTGCCCCTCAAACTGCACGTGACACCTCCTCAGGCAGGGCTGAGGGCATGGCTTGTGCTGTCCCAGAGTGAGCTTCCTGAGACTGAGTGTCTCGAGAGACCCACTCGAACTCTAGGAGGCTTCCTATGACCTAGCCTCAGAAGTTCCCTCGTGTCATTTCTGCTGCACTCTTGGTTCAGTAAGTCCCCAGGGTGAGCCCAGATTCAGGGGGAGGTGAGGAGCTCCCTTGCTAGAGGATGGCCACACCTATAAGCTGGGAAGGACTTGGAGGGATGGAGTGGGCTGGTGCTGGCCTGCTCACCAGTATTTGGAGTTGAGTGAGGCCCAAGTTTGGTGGAGCGCTGTCAGCTGAGGCTGCCGTAACAAAGTACCTTCAGAGAGGGTTTATCAGCAAGTGTGTTCTCAGTTCCGGAGCTGGACGTATGAGATCAAGGTGAGAGCAGAGTTGGTTCCTCCTGAGGCCTCCTTGGCACGTAGAGGGGTCTTCTCCCTGCATTCTTACATGGGGGTCCCTCTGCATCTGTGTCCTAAGCTCTTATAAGAGACACCAGTCCTGCTGGATTAGGGCCCGCTTCCATGACCTCAATTTAGTCTCTATATTGTCTCCAGATATAATCACTGGAGGTCCTGGGATCAGGATGTCAACATACAAATTTGGGGGTGGGGAGCACAGTCCAACCCAGAGCAGGTGCTGAGATGTGGGGGATGGCCTTCCCACGGCTCCTTTCCTCCTGGCCAGGGACACCTCCCCTTCTCCCAGAAAAGGAGTTTCTTGAGACAGGAGACCATGCAAGGGGCCTAGCCCTGGGGGAGTGCCCTCCCATCCAGATCAGCAGCAGGGGGCAACAAGGTCACCTAGAAAGGCCTGGTGGGGCAGCAGAGGGGCACCATGGCCACATCAGCCCAGCCCCAACACCCACATGACTTCTCCAGGGAGAGCAGACGCCAGTGTGGGTTGCCTTGAACTCCGTGCTGTGCCTGTTCATCCTCACGACAGGAGGGTGGACAGGAAGGGCCTGTGCAAGCGGCTTGACGTGGGCATTGCAGCCTTCAGGCATCTGGCCCAGTTGAAGAAAGTGGAGGGCACGTCTTCCCTGAAAGAGAAGGGAGGCAGCTCTGCGAAGCCCCTGTTTCCATGCAGTGAAAGGGAAGCCCTCACAAGCTGTTCTTAAGTGAGGCGTTGTGGATGCTTTAGACGGTGTGTCCCGGGAGACCCTGAAAGTGTCAGAAGCCAGACCCCACGAGGAGACCTGTTGTGCACTGGGTCTGAGAATAGTTCAAGAGAGGGGACTTTTCTCAAGCATGTGTGTGTGTTTGTGTATGTGGCATGTGTGTGTGCATGCATATGTCCACATGTGTATGCACGTGTCTGCATACACCAACCGAACAGTGCGAGAGGGTGTGATGAGTCAGCAGGGCTGCTGTAGTGACTCAGTGGACTGCAACCTCCAGCCAGTGGGCACACCATGTCTCTGATCTCTCACAGGGTGGGTGACGTGGTTTTGAGAACCAGAGGGGCCTGACAGCCCCCAGCACTGCTTGCTGATGCTTCCGAGCACCCTTAGCCTGGGCCCTGGGGTGTGGAGGACAAGAGGGGCTGCTGCCCTCACCCTTTCCGCGAGGAGCGTGTAGAACAGAATGGAGGCTGGTGAGTGCTGTGCGTGAGGCGTGCCAGCCCCTCCAAGGCAGAGGTCAGGGTGCTCCCTGGAGGGGGTGACGGCCACGCTGAAACTTTAAGGTTGCAGGGGAGGCAGCTCGAGGAGGGACCTGAGGCTGGGCTCGGGCAGGGGGCACCCGAGCCATCCTTCGTGGATGAAAACCGGGCTTCCTTCTGCAGCACACGGTGCTCTGTGGGGGAGGCCTGACCACTGGCTGCACACCTGTGGTTGGGTGTGATGTGCTTGCGTGCCATGGAACTGTGGGCATGCACAGTCGTGGCCTCTTGACGATTGCACAGACACATCCCCAGCGAGGCAGCTTGGCACAGGGGCCAACGGGAAGGAATAAAGAAGGCACGGATTTCACGGCATGCTTGATCCAATGGGGGAAAGTGGGGCATTCTGCTCATTTTGCTTGAGTAGAAATCTAAGGCTGATAATTACACATCCAGGCTTCAGTCCAGAACAAGCTGTTAGTAAAAGCTCTGCAGAACCAGGCCCGGCCCCTGGACCTCAGGCTGTGGACGTCTGCGCTGGGTCATGCTCTCGGCCCGTCCTGGGCAATGCCAGGTGTTCAGTAGCCCTGGGCTCCACTGCAAGATGCCATGGCACCCCACCCACGAGCAGGGCCAACCAAAAGTGCCCCAGACGCTGCCAAGCACTCCCCCTGGGGGCAATGTTACCTCAACTGTGAACCAGGGTTGCTGCCGCCTGTCCTAAGTGGGCACACCTCATGACGAGGGCTGGGAGGCAGGTGCCTTGGGAGGTGATCTCAGAAGTCAGGGTGGGGGAGTGGGGACACAAGTCAGGGAGGGAGAGGAGCTTCCAGGGCACAGAACGAGAGGGGCACCGGGCGTCACCCTGCTGTGTCCCCTGAGCTCCACTCCAGCAGAATGTGCCTTGGTGTCCCCCCCCAGGGGCTGAGGACGGGGTACTGTTTATGTACAAATGCTCGTTACTCATGGTTGAGGGTCACCATGTAGGGCTTAAATCCCAGGCACTTCCAAGCCACCCAGGTTGAGCAGGTAGGTCCTCATGGGCACAGAGAAAGGTGACTGCAGAGAGAGGAGGGGTGGGCATGTGGGCTGGCAAGGTTGTCCTGTCAGGAGGTGTCCCTGCACTCGGCTGACCCACTGGTGGGCCAGGGCCCTGCCAGGCACCAGCCCCGTCTTGCCAACGTCCTCCCTGTCTTCTGAAGGTGTGGTGCCAATGAACTGAAGGATGGATTGAAAAGCCTTTGAGAAGCTGGAAGTGCTATTCAGGTACGCGTCATTAGGGTCAGTCTCTCGAGGGACAATTAGAGTGGGGTCAGCTGGGGGACAGCAGTGCAAGTGAAGGAAAAGCGAATGCTGTGCAGATGGAGAGAAGAACACAGGAGCTGTCTCTGGCTTTCCAGAGGAGATGGCTGCCTGCTGCTGAGCAGGAGCCGAGACGCTCTGTGGGACACGTGGCTACTCACGGACCAGGTCTAACTGGCGGACCACCTGCCTGGAAGCTTCACCGTCACTCACCCAGGAGAATGGGAGGGAGACCAGCGCTCCTGGGTCCAGGTCTCCTTCCTCTGCCAGACCTTCGGTGGGGGCTGGGGCTTCCCTGCCTCCCTGCGAGTGGGCACAGCCTTGAGACCTGCTGTGGCCTATGAGGCTGGCTGAGGGGCACCCGCAGGGTCACTGAGCAGACGTGACATCTGCTTTGCAGCAGAAGGGCTCACCACGCGGTGCATTCACTCTTCCTGAAGCAATGGGGAGGCCATCAGGAGACGGAAGAGTGAAAGCGCTCACCGGGAATCCAGCCGCCATGGCCCGTGGGTCACCCGGTGGACTTGTGTGAGCAGGACACCCAGTTGTGTGTTAATGTGCTCGAGCTTGGTGTTTGCTGCCACAACGTGAGCGTGTGACGGAGGTGGAGAGGGATGTGGAGAAAGCGATGGGGTTGGGGGCGACCCCCGGGTCTGAGTCCATTCCTCAGCGTCCAGCTCGGGCAAGAAGCTCCCATGGAAGCCTCATGGTGAAAAGGGGGCAGGCGCTACCCAGCCCTCCCGCAGGGTTCTGGGAGCCCAGAGAGCTGGGGGCTGTGGTCTCAAAGTTTGTGTCGCCAAAAATTCTGGTGTTGAAACCTAATCCTTGGTAGGAGTGTTTTGGAATGGGGCCTTCGGGAGGTGACTCAGTCCTGCGCCAGGGCCTCATGAGGGGGTCTGGGCCTTGGAAAAGGGACCCCGGAGAGCCAGCTCGCCCGGCCACCATGTGAGGAGACGCCCTGTCCACGAGCCGGGAAGCCCCAGCAGACACGGAAGCGGCGGCGTCTTGTTGCTGGACTTCCAGCCTCCAGAGCGTGAGAAACGGGCTCTTGTCTGTAGGCCAGGCCGTTGGAGGCATTTCGTCACTGCAGCCGGAACAGACGAGCCCTCTGCGTGAAGGCCGAGCCTGCGCCCCAGCGCTTGTGTCTGCAGCACCTCCTGTCACCCTGGCCTGCCGGAGCACTGGGGGAGCGAAGGCGGACCTGCCCATCCGTGCCCGCTGGTGCGAGGAGGCCCCTCTGCGCCTGCTCACCCCTTTAAGGCCACGCCCACGCTTTGCTCTGTGGACTTGGCTGAATGGTCCTGCCCGAGAGAACCCTGAGCACCTCGCACTGGAGTATGGGACAACAAGTTTGACACTGGATTTTTCTGGAAATGCACGTTCAGCGACGGGCAGATGCGAAACCGGTTGTCACATAGGCTCCTGGTAACGCTCAGCCCTAAGACAAATGTCGTGGCTGGCCGCACGCGAGCCATCTCGAAACTCACGCCAAGACATATTTCTGAATATTAAATATGCAAAGAAAGTTGGATAGCAGTGTACAACGTATGTTTTCATTTAAGTAAAAAGCATAAATCTAAGCACGTTTTTGGAAGCCACGGTATTTAGGGAACTTTGTAAGAAAAGTTCTGGAGCAACACACTGCAAATCAGTGGTTTTCACTTTTCAAGGAGAGGGGAGGATCGCCAGGTGGGAGTGTAATGTGAGGTTCACTTTTTGTGGGTTTGAATTTTGTTGTGTTTATATCTTTTATGTTGATACCTAGAAAAACATAAAAATTGGTGAACAATATGCTTTTCCAAAATAATCTGAGCAATGAAACAGCTATCAGGGAAAAGCAACGCTCCCTCCTCACCCACTCCATGCCCTCCCCTTTGCCAGTCAGGCTAAGTGCCTTTCCTGGAGTTTTTTTATTTTAGAGACAGAGTCTTGCTCTGTCACCAGGCGCCAGGCTAGAGTGCAGTGGCGTGATCTTGGCTCACTGCAACCTCCGCCTCTCGGGTTCAAGCAATTCTCCTGCCTCAGCCTCCCGGGTAGCTGGGACTACAGACACACGCCACCACGCCCAGCTAATTTTTTTGTATTTATAGTAGAGACGGGGTTTCACCATGTTGGCCAGGGTGGTCTCGATCTCTTGACCTAGTGATCCGCCCACCTCGGCCTCCCAAAGTTTTCTTGGGGGTTCTTTACAATCACAGCCACTGCTCACACCATCGCTTCCCTTTACTCAGATGTACCATGTGCCTCCCACACACAGCGATGATTCTCAGGCCCGTGGGGCTTGTTTCCAGGCCTTGGAGAAGAGGAGCTGAGGGCCCTGCTGGGGGAAGCGCTGGGAAGGGGCTTGTGTCCAGGAAAAGCCCAGCCTCAGGGCCCTGCTGTCCACCTGGGGCTGCAGCTGCCTTCATCTCACACCTTCCTGGTGTTACAGAGTTCATGGGAATTCCGTGGGCTGGATTCCAGCGCTTCCTGCCAGGAGGCAGCTTCTCTGGGAAACCTCCGGCCCCCACCTGAGGTGACTGCGTGGTTATTTCTCCCACAGCTGCCTGCTGCTTTCATTCTGTTTTTTCCCTTTGGGGGCTGCAGGGTTCACCCGCCACATAACCCAGTAAATACTTGAACTCCTGTCACCTGTCGTTAAGCATGTCTTTAATCTTAAAGGATGGAGTGGAGAAGATACATGCACTCTAGGCTCTGCCTCGGTACATTGGTGGTACATGTCTGAGCCTTAGCGTGGCCAACTGCATCCAGTGATAGTGTCCTCCAGAAGTTTGTGGCGGGGCCACTGCCTGCTTTTGTTGATAAAGTTTTATTGGCACATGGCCCCTCGCTCATTTACACATCCCATGGTCTGTGCGTGTTTCCATGGCCACAGCAGAGTTGAGTAGTTGCCTCAGAGCACAGAAAGGTTTTGCTCTCTGGCTCTTTGCAGAAAACATTTGCCAACCCTGTTCTATTCTAGGACGTTCATCACAGCAGGTGCAGCCTCTGCCCATCAGAGCTATGGTGTGTGCAGCTGTGTGTCCACGAGGGTAATTCTCTTCTGAAAGCCGTGTGTGCAGAGATTTGTGGGAGCCCTGAGACTCCTTTCTGCTCTAAAGACCTTCAAACAGCCATTACTCATTTTTAAAAGTCAAAAAGTAAAAATAGGCTGGGAGCAGTGGCGCGTGCCTGTAATCCCAGCACTTTGGGAAGCTGAGGCAGGTGGTTCACTTGAGGTCAGGAGTTTGAGACCAGCCTGGCCAACATGGTGAAACCCTGTCTCTACTAAAAATACAAAAGAAAAAAAAATAGCCAGGCATGGTGGTGCGCAGCTGTAATCCCAGCTACTCAGGCGGCTGAGGTAGGAGAATTGCTTGAACCCGGGAGGTGGAGGTTGCAGTGAGCCAAGGTCGCACCACTGCACTCCAGCCTGTACGAGAGAGCAAGATTCGGTCTCAAAAAAAAAAAAAAAAAGTATAAATAAACCAGGAGAAGATTTTGAGAAGATGCCGTGGTCTCTCCTTCCTCCCTGTGGTGTGCGCTTTCCTCTCAGTCTGACTGCTGGGAGCAGCACTCGTGTGTTTCCATCGTGTCACGCCTTGCACACTTGCATGCACTTTCACACGCCCCTTGCAGTGTCTGCACGCAGCCCCAGGTGGGGGGGGACACTCCCCCTTTGCTTCATCACTCAGATTCTTTTTGACTTTTTGCAAAATTTAAATCTCGAAATAATGTGCTGTCCCTAAATTTAAAGTGTAAAGCCCTAAGAACTCAATGAACCGGTTTTCATATAAAAGTACTTTGGAAAAAACTGTGACAGATATTATTTTTTTGTTTTATTAAAAAAAAAAAAAAACCTCTACCACATATAGCAATTCTCTTTGGTTTTTGTTGAGTAAGTGGCTGGGTGAGAAGCAAATTGTGTAATATTTTATTATTGTGTGTTACATGCCTATCAGCTTTAGAAAGACACCTCTCTTGTTCATCCCAGATGAAGACAAATTTAAGATTAAAAAGTGGGGGAAAGGCCAGGCACAGTGGCTCATGCCTGTAATCCCAGCATTTTGGGAGGCTGAGGCAGGAGGATTGCTTGAGCCCAGGCATTCAAGACCAGCCTGAGCAACATGGCGAAACCCTTTCTCTAGAAAAACAACCAAATAAGCTGGGCATGGTGGTGCACACCTGCAGTCTTAGCTACTTGGGAGGCTGAGTTGGGAAGATCATCTGAGCCTGGGAGCTTCAGGCTGCACTTAGCCATGATCGTGCCAGTGCACTCCAGCTTGGGGGACAGACTATCTCCAAAAAAAAAAGTGGGGGAAAATTTATTTTGTTAATTATACTTCAAATATACTTCTTTAGAGGCTAAGATGATTTAAAAAGGAATGAAGTGGTATGTTAGTTGGCTGTGACTGCCGTAAAAAATTACTACAAATTGCAACAAAAGAAATGTATTCTCTCACAGCTCTGGAGACCAGATGTCCAACGCCAAGCTGGGGTCCAGGCAGCGCTTCCTCCAAAGGCTCCACGGGAGGTTCTCTCCTGCCTCTTCCAGCTTCTGTGGCCCCAGGCCGTTCTGGGCTCCGGCCACAGGGCTCCGACCTCTGCCTCTGTCTTCGTCAGGCCGTCTCTGTTCTGTGAATCTTGCCGTCTCCTCTTCTTAGAAGGACACCTGGCCTTGCTTTAGGGTCTGCCCAAATCCAGGGTTATTCCATCTGGAAATTCCGAACTTAATTACACCTACAAAGACCCTATTTCCAAATAGGATCAGATTTCCAGGGTTTAGGAATTTTGGGGGGGGGATGCTATTCAACCCACTACGGTGGTAGAGAATGTTTTTGAAAATAATTTTAATTTAAATGAATATTACTAGAGCATGTGTTCACATGGTTCAAAATGCAAAAGGCAGTTTAGTATACAGTGAAGTTCCCTCCCTAGAAGCCAGCGGGATTATTAGCTCCTGCAGGGCCGCTGGGCTCTGTCCTGGGAGTCTCTCAACAAATGCCTACAATTGCTGTTTCTTTCCTGTGTTGTGCACGTCTTGCAACCTGAGGCTGCATCTGGACAGCGGCTCCTGCCGGTGACTCGGGGCATCCCCATTCTTTCCCCGGGTGACTGGGCCCTTCATTTCTCAAGGTGGTGTAGGATACTGTGAGCATAATAATGACGGAGGGTGTTTTTCTGCACTTACACAAAATTTTACCTTTTCTTGCTTCTCTTTTTGACTTATAAAGCATTTTCCCCCTATTTTATAACGAGTGGTGGTGATTCCCAATTAGAGGTTAATTATTTTTTCTCCCAGTTCCCACTTGTCATTTCCTATTTAAAATGCATGGAAGAAATGAGAAATGGATAGAACAAAGAAAGCTGTTTTGCATTGCATGAGAAATTGACTTTGTCTGTGTCAGTGTTCAGAAACAGGCTGTCAGGAAGCCAACCCCGGCGTCTCCAGACCCACCCAAGCAGTTCCCCAGGGTGGAGATGAGAATTGCTTCTCCTAGCTGGCCACCACTAAAAAGTCATTGTCTTTTTCCCAGAAAGCGAGGCATGTTCTTCCTTACAGAATGATTCTATTATAGGAAACATAAGGTGAATTGCTCTCCAGAAATCCTGGCAGCCTGTCTGCGGTCTCTCAGGAGGTCTGGAGGTGTGCTTTCTCCTAAGGTTTCCGTCGAAAGCCTAATGGTTCTTTCAGTGGTTAAGAATGCAGTCACCTATGCCAAAACTGTCATCAATTCCTTATGTATAATTTTTACCAGTTTAATTAGAATGCTGTTTGAGACAGGATAAAGGCATTTCCTGGGGTCAGTGAATCAAACTCTGATTCTCTATTTACTCATCCAGCCAAATATTTATTAAGCTTTTATCTTGAATCACACACTGTGTCAAATGCATGTATATAGATTCATGCATTAGGAGAGTCCTGCCTGACCATCCAAAGATGTATAGCTAGTTATAAATTGTGTCCACTTCAAAAGAGAAGGACTGAAAATAGGAGTGCTCCTGCTGGAGAGTGTCCACGTTCTTGGTGTCTTAAGAATTAGACAAAATGCACAAACAAAACAAGGAAAGAATGAAGCAACAAAAACAAAGATTTATTGAAAATGAAAGTGCACTCCACAGGGCGGGAAGGGGCCTGAACAAGCGCTCA
Source organism: Ateles fusciceps (assembly GCA_036589455.1). NCBI lineage: Eukaryota > Metazoa > Chordata > Mammalia > Primates > Atelidae > Ateles > Ateles fusciceps. The sequence goes on from JAZHEH010000586.1 coordinate 8,762,406, forward strand.
AGAGCCCAGCTGCAGAATTTTCTGGGGTTTAAATATCCTCTAGTGGTTTCCCATTGGTTACTTGGTGTACACCCCATGTAAATGAGGTAGTGGCCCATGGTGGATCTGATTGGTTGCAGGAGGGGGACCAATCAGAGGCTGAAGCAAAGTTACAAAGTTACACCCTATGCAAACATCTGATTGGTTGTGGAAAGTGACCAATCAGAGGCTGAAGTGAAGTTACAGGGTTATACTCCTATGCAAATGAAGATGACCCTCAAACAAGCCTGATTGGTTGCAGGAGGGGGACCAATCAGAGGTACTTTCAGTTTTTCATCTGCCACATATAAAGAGGGACGGGTTGCAAAGGAAGTAGCCTCTAGTCCTTTGGTTACTTGAGCATGGAAAGTTGGGGTTTTCCTTTTGGTTTAGTTCTAAGAAGTCAGCATGAATCAGCCTGAGGTTTCCCACCTCCAGACCCTATTCTCCTGCCTCAGCCGTGGTTTAAACCAAACATGCAGCATGTTGTCTGCTACCTCAAGGAAGGCCATCAAAGGCCCTCTGGGCTACTGTGCCATCTCCGTGTTTGGGCTTCCCAGTCTCTTTCTTCCCTTCTCCCTCACCAGTCAACCCTGGTGCTTGCTTTCCATCCTCATGACAAACTCCTGGCACAACAGGGTGGCCAGTGCTCTAGCGATTACTTCCAATGTTCCAGGCAGTCAGACAGGGGACGGGCTGGAACACTGGAGGAAAACAAAGCACCCGCTGCCCCTGCTCTTCTCATCCTTCTGTGAGCTCTCCCTGTCACCTGGACGTTGCTTTCATCAGAGGCTGCTGGCCGAAAGGAAAGGGTCGCCCTTAGCTGTTGGGGGGCTGGATCCGTTGGTTCTGGTGCTCTGTGGCCAGAACCTTTCAACCTTCTCACAGGACTTTCAGTAAAGCTTGCTTAGGAAGAACTGCACGTGGTAAGATTCCAGTAGTTGTTGTTAAGTTTTCTAATACTTTTCATTGGAAGGCTTTTATTAATAAATGGCTTTCAGCTCTCAATACTATCAGAATTTAATTTGACTTTTTTTTACTTTTACTATTTTGAAATGCACATTTTGCTGTTTGGTTTAGTATTTATTGTAGCTGCTGAGTTCGCAGGGATCGCCCAGCCTAGCCTGACGTTGCGCCTCCCACAGAATTTAATCTCTGTCTCTAATCACAGAGAAGGCCGCCCTTGTTGTCGTGGTCAGATGCTAACAGTCTGGAAGTGTTGCTACCAATATCGTTTTATGTCTCCCACATCTCAGCCACAGGAACCGCACGGGAGCCACGCATGCCTGGGTGCCCTCCAGGGCCTGGGTAATTGTTACACCAGCGTTTACACAGGGCCCACTCACCAGGTGCCGCTCAGTGTGTGTTCGTCAAGTCAGTCCTCAAAGTGACTCTGGGAGGCGGCTGTCACTATTACTCCCACTTTACAGATGAAGGCAGTGGAGTGATTTTCCCCAGGTCACCCCGTATCTAAGTGGAGGAGCCCCCATCAGCCAGTGATTGGCTCTGCCCCCCCCCATCTCAAATCCACTGCGTTGCACTACACGGTCTCCCCACCGAATGTGCCACTCCAGGGTGGATGGAGAGTGAACACCCCTGTTAAGCCAATCGGGACCCCTGGAGGATGAGATGCAGAGAAAGAGACAGAGACAGAGACGGACATAGAGACATACAGATATGGAGAACGAGTTAGAGACAGAGAAACAGATAGAGATAGAAATGGAGACAGAGAGGTAGAGAGCGGGAGAGGTGGGGAAAGACAGGATGAGGTTACCACAGCTCCTGGGCTGCAGGGTGTTGGGGAGACACGGAGGCAGATGCTGGACGTGTGGGTAAAGGCCATTGGTCCACCAGAAGGCGCCCCTCCTGGTCTGGGCCCTGCGGCAATTGGGGTCTCAAAAAATCCAGGAGCCCCCAAGAGGGAAGGAAGACTGGTTTCCAGCCCCTCCTCTCCCCCTCCAGCGCCCCAGTCCTGGACAGAAGGGGGCGGGGGCAGCTCGAGGGGGGGACCCACACAGCTCTGCCCTCCCAGGGCCCGGTGGGGGCAGGGCAGGATGCAGACGCTGACTTAGCAGCTTTCAGGCAGCAGGGGAGGGAGGAGATGGGAAGGGAGGGCCGTCCAGGGCAGGTCTGCTCTGTGTGGGGGAGATGCTGGGGACAGACGGGGCCGGATGTGGGTGCGAGGCAGCCCTCCAGGATGGGGACGTGGAGGATGGGGAGGTGGCTGGGGGTAGGCCGGAGGCTGTCTCCGTGGAAGAGTGTATGGCGAAGGAACGGCCACACAGCGAGTTTCCTGGTGTTTAACTCAGCCTCGCCAGGGAAAGCCATGGGCTCGTGGGGATGCAGGCAGAGCAGGCCTGGCCGTGAGGCACCCCTCGGCTCACACCCGCCCAGGAGCGCTGCTTCCCCCAGCCCCAGCCTGTCCAGCAGCCTGGGCACCTGGAAATCCTCACTGCAGCCTTGCCGGAAGCTCACCAAAGACAAGCAAAGGACCGGCCAGCCAGGTCCACCAGGAGCCACTTCTCTGCAGAGCAGGTTCCCCTCGGAGGCACCTCTTGTAGGCTCCAGCTTCGTGGACGGTCTCCTCCAGGGCCTACTTAGGAAATCCGGGCCCAGCTCAGGCTCCTGACAGCCTCATGTGACTGAAGACAAAGCCCCATCTGGAGAGGCCCTGGAGCACGTGCCACTCACACAGCCTGGGGACTCACACAGCCTGGGGGACTCACACAGCCTGGGGACTCACACAGCCTGGGGACTCACGGGCCTCAGGAGCATGGATCACACCAGCCAGGCCCAGGTCCCGCTCCCCAGTGGGGGGCCTGGTGGGTTTTCTGTACTCCCAGTGTTGAGCAGAGCCATCAAACACAGAGACCCGATAGGAGGCCACTGGTGTGGCCTGAAAACAGGGGGCTATGCGGCCATGGCTCCCACCTGAAGCCAGCACCTCCCCGTGCTGAATCGGACAACGACAAGAACTGCAGGTGGACATGGACGCCCCTGCGGAGACAGCAGGGACCCCCGGCCGCCCACTTCATGCCTCTGCAAGGACTCGGCTGAAGGCCCCTGCCTCTGACTCGCCACAGAAATCTCCAGAACGCACCCCAGAGTCTCACATGAGCGGTGCCGCCTTCCCTCGGCCCTGTCAGGACGCATTAAGGCAAGCAGCCAGTCATTTGTAGGATGGACAGCCACCAGTGGCGTGGGGGAAGAGCCACTGGAATGATGATTTGATCTTAGATTTAGGGGAGTTGCTCCTGTGCCATTTTTTTGGGGGCTGAATTAATAGTATATAATACACAGTTGTTTCAAATCCCCAGCCTCGTCTTCTATGTTTCCTTCTTCTGCTCTGGAATGTTCTCAATGCCCACCCTGTGTGTGACTTGCCTCTCTCTGTGCTGGTCCTGGGAGGTCTCCCCTACACACACCCTCCTAGCTCCCCTAGGGGTCCCTTCCCATGGGGCTCACCTGTGATGGCCTGTTTGTGGGTCCAGGTGGCAGGTGGAGCAGGGCAGGGACCCGAACCGGGGGGGGGGGGGTCAGGTGGAGCAGGACCTGCAGGCTGGGCATGGGTGGGTGTGATGGGGGGGGTCAGGCGGGGGCAGGGCCTGGAGGCTGGGCATGGGTGGGCATGACGGGGGGGTCAGGCAGGGCAGGGCCTGGAGGCTGGGCATGGGTGGGCATGACAGGGGGATCAGGCGGGGGCAGGGTCTGGAGGCTGGACTTGGGTGGGCGTGACGGGGGGGGTCAGGTGGGGGCTGGGCCTGGAGGCTGGGCATGGGTGGGCATAATTGGGGGGGGTTAGACAGGGCAGGGCCTGGAGGCTGGGCATGGGTGGGCATAATTGGGGGGGGGTTAGACAGGGCAGGGCCTGGAGGCTGGGCATGGGTGGGCATGAGCCCAAGGGTGACGGGAGAGCCCTGCAGGTGCTTCCAGAGGTCATCCGGCCCCATGTGTGGAACAGATGGCAGGAACCAGGGATGCAGTGGGAAGTCAGGCAGAGCTGCCATGGTGGCCCAAGCAGAGGATAACGCGGCCGGCAGCAGACGAGGGGGAAACCCCTGGACCCAAGGCAAGACCCAAGTGTAGGCCCCAGTGTAGACCCTGGTATAGATCCCAGGGAAGACCCGGGTGTAGACTGGACACACGTGTGGACTGGACGTGCGGTGATGAAACAGGAGAGTTTGCACCTGGTCGGTGCGGTGATGAAACAGCAGAGTTTGCACCTGGTCTCTTCATTTCTGGCCAGGAGACAGTGGTCGTCGCTTCCCGCTGCTGAGTGGGGGAATTGGGAAGAGGTGACTTTGGAAGGAAAAATGGCACCTTCAGACTGGGTCCTATTGTGATGTTTAGAGAGATGGTGTCGGTAGGGCTGGCAGGAAGGAGACAGCACGTGAAAATTGAGCAATTTAAGGTGAGCTTTGGCCAGCTTTCGTTTGCTTTGTTTAGTTTTGAGACGGAGTCTCGCTCTGTCGCCCAGGCTGGAGTGCAGTGGTGCAATCTCAGCTCACTGCAACCTCTGCCTCCCAAGTTCAAGCGATTCTCCTGCCTCAGCCTACAGAGTACTGGGATTATAGGCACCTGCCACCACACCCAGCTAATTTTTGTATTTTTAGTAGAGATGGGGTTTTATCATGTTGGCCAGCCTGGTCTTGAACTCCTGACCTCAAGTGACCTGCCCGCCTTGGCCTCCCAAAGTTCTGGGATTACAGGCATGAGCCACCGTGTCCAGCCGCCAGCTTTCATAAATATAAGAGCAGGGTTTAAGAAGGGCGGGGAGGGGCAGCTCCCGGAGCTGAGGGCAGCTGTGTGGAGGGGGCCCCTGAGACGCCCAGGCTTGCTGCATGCAAGGAAGCTGGAGCAGAGCCTCTGTCTAGCTCTGATCTGCTAGCACCTGCTGCCATCTAAACCTGTAGTGAGCGGGAGAAGAGAGTGGGGGGAAGGCGAAGCACCCCCAAACCGCCCATGTGGGTGAGCCACCCAGACAGGAGGACCAGAGGCTGGACGTGAGCCTGGAGGTGAAGATCTGGCTGTGCAGGCCACAGAAGCAGTGGGCAGCAGATCGGCAATGTGCCCAGAATTCCTGGACCCTTCTCCCATGAGGAGGTGAGGTCTCTGCCCCACACCTCCTGCCTGGACGGGCCTCTGCGACCGTCTCCATCAATACAATGAGAAGTGAGCTTAGGGCACCAGTGCCGCCCCTGCGGGCTCCTCCTGCGGCCCTCACCAGACACAGAGGCTGCTGCACGGAGAGGCCATTTAGACAGAGGTGTGCCAGAGGAGCCCAGGTGTGGGAGCCTCAGTCTGAGGACCAGTGCAGGCTGGGAGGAGACAGGTGCCGGGTGAGATGAAGGAGACCACCCCAGCCGCGGCCACCATCTGGCTGCTGCTGAACCAGAGCAGCCCTGCTGAGCCCAGTCAACCCGACCTGGGAGCACCACGAGAGGCTGTTACTATTTTAAGCTCCTGCCTTGGGGCGGCTGCACTCAGCATTAGACAACTGGAACAAAACGAAAGCCAGGGGCCAGGGGCTGTCCCCAAGGAGAATGTGTGGATAGAGAAAGGGTCCCGGCTCCAGCCCTATGGGCTCCCCTGTAGAAGAGGATGGCGCCACAGCATGGGAAACACAGAGTGCCCAGCTGGAGGAAGATCGGAGCACGGAGGGCTTTGGGTGCCGAGCCGGGAAAGAGTTGCAGGGTGGAGGGAGTCCTGGCTCAGCGAATGCCACCAGGAGACGAAGCAGGGTGGACTCAGACGCAGCTACTTCTTGGAGTGACCTGGAGTGGGCGAGGGAGGGCTGTGGAGGGACCTCCACAGGGTCGGCTGCCCACGGTCGCATGGAAGAATTTATGGGGAGCCTGCGTATCCCTCCCTTTCTGTGCTGGACCAGGAAGCCGAAGCACGCCCAGCCCCTGAGGCCCGCACTTGTCCTCAGACTGAGGCTCGCACTTGTCCTCAGACTGAGGCTTTCGATCAGGACACTCCCAAGGTTTGTCTCTGAGGAACCACCTGTGGTTTAAAACAGAACACTCCTCTTTCCATTTGGAATGCAATGATGGCACAAGGAATGGAGACCAGGCATGGTGGCTCACACCTGTCATCCCAGCACTTTAGGAGGCTGAGGCAGGCGAATCACCTGAGGTCAGGAGTTCAAGACCAGCCTGGCCAACACTGTGAAAACCCGTCTCTACTAAAAATACAGAAGAATTTAGCCAGGCATGTTGGCGCACTCCTGTAGTCTGAAAACAGAAGGGCCTGAAAACAGGCTGAGGCAGGAGAATCACTTGACCCGGGAGGCAGAGGTTGCAGTCAGCCAAGATTGCACCAGTACACTCCAACCTGGTGGCAAAGTGAGACTCCATCTCAAAAAGAAAAAAGGGATTTGGAGATTTGGAGATAGATATGTATGCAGAGCCCTGCACCTGGGCAGTGTAGTCCACCTGGAAAGGTAGAGGTGAGAAGCGCAGCCTTCCAGGAAAGTGCGGTGGGCTGGGTGGCTTCCCTTTCTTAAAGTGTCCCCCGCTGTCTGTTGGTCGTGTGTATCTGACAGGTTTCACCAGCTTCCCAATCTTCACTCTTTTTTAATAAAGCAGCATAAAGTAGAATTTATTTACATAATGCAATGATCCATGAAGGTTACCATAACGCCGAGGGACCATATTAGCCGCTTGAGTGGAATTCATTAGAAATTAACTACCACTTAAATTAATTTTCCCACAGTCACAAGGCTGTAATGGCGTGAGAAGGGGCCGTCCATCAGCGGGTGCTGACAGGGGACCTGTCACCGCCGTTATTTATAGGTGCACGTGTCAACCCCTAGAGCAGGCGCCGGGCCAAACTCAGAGCCTCTGGACTGACAAAGCCACTTCAAAGGGCCGAAAATTCCCCCCATGGATAAGTAATCCAGCCTCACCGAGCCTCACCCTTCCAGGACCCGGAGGAGGGGGTAACATGGGCGACTCTGGTCACGGTGTCTGACAGACCAGAGGGACCTATCTTTGTTTCAAACCCACACCGGGTCACACAAGTCCTTGGAAGCTGGTGAGAGTCCTTGTGGCCTTTTCAAAGGGCAGGGCTCCGCTTCCGAGCGTCTGTGTCCAGAGCCCAGTTTCAGGCAAACCGTGCCTGGCTGTTTCTTACGGATCTCTGGGTACAGGGCCCTCTCCAGGGGAAGAGCTCGAAGGGAACAGTGGATCTCATGTGGAAAGGCAGAGCATGTGTGGTGTGGGTACAGGTGTGTGGTGTGTGTACAGGTGTGTGGTGTACAGGTGTGTGTGGCATGTTTGCATGATGTGCATGTGCGTGAGTGTACAGTGTGCACACAGGGGTGGTGTGTGCTCACACTTGTGTGCATGTGTGTGGTGTGTGCACACACACGGTATGTTAATGTGTGTGCAGTTCATGTGTGTTAACATGTGGTGTGTTTCGGTGTTTGCATGTGTGATGCGTTTGCATGCTGTGCATGTGTGTGAGTGCATAGCATGCACACATGGGTGGTGTGGGTGTATATGGCGTGTGCACACATGCATGGCATGTTGATGTGTGTGCAGTTCATGTGTGCTCATGTGTGGTGTGTTTCTGTGTTTGCATGTGTGGCATGTTTGCATGCTGTGCATATGTGTGAGTGCATAGCTTGCACACATGGGTGGTGTGTGCTCACACGTGTGCGTGTATATGGCGTGTGCACACATGCATGGCATGTTGATGTGTGTGCAGTTTATATGTGCTCACGTGTGGTGTGTTTGCATGTGTGGCATGTTTGCATGCTGTGCATGTATGTGAGTGCAGAGTGTGCACACATGGGTGGTGTGCATGTATATGGCCTGTGCACACATGCATGGCATGTTGATGTGTTGTGCAGTTCATGTGTGCTCACGTGTGGTGTTTCTGTGTTTGCATGTGTGGCATGTTTGCATGCTGTGCATGTATGTGAGTACATAGTGTGCACACATGGATGGTGTGTGTGCTCACACGTGTGCATGTGTATGGCATGTGCACACGTGCATGGCATGTTAATGTGTGTGCAGTTCATGTGTGTTCACGTGTGGTGTTTCTGTGTTTACATGTGTGGTGTGTTCGTGAGTGTATGTGTGCACACGTATGTACATTGGAGGATCCCTCATGCTTAGGACAGTGAAAGTACCAAAAAAGACTGAAGTATTTCCGGGGCTTCTGCTTCAGTGATTGAGCCCATATTTGATTCTGCACCGGTGGGCTGTGATCAACCTGAGTTTCCTGAGACAAGACTAGTGCTCGCAGGGGAAATGGTTCACAGTTCCCAAGAGTGATATTGCAATGGCAGAATTGCTCAAAAGCTGAAAGGCTCTGAGGCGATCACCCCAAGTTCCGTGAGGGGCCTTATGAACCCTTGCCAAGGAGACTGACATTATTTCGGTGTGGTCTGGGGCTGGACCAGGAAGGCATGGGGGGTTTCTTCTGAGGGCTACGTCGGGTGACATTTTATTTCCTGCTAAGACACAGCACCGTGGGTGCACGAACCGGCAGCCACATGGAGACCCCCTCCAGGCTCCTGAGCCGTGGTGCCTGCAGTTCCCACCCCGGGCCCCACACGTGGGGGAGGTGACGGCTGGAACAGGAACAGCCACATGCAGCCCAGGAGATCAGGGGACTTGGCTGCAGGAGTCTCACGCCAGCTCAGCAGCCTGTCGCAGCTACATGGCCCCAGTGAGAGGCCACCTGAGCAGGGAACCAGCTGGGCGACCAGGCCCCGGAGCTTCCCCTCCCAGCCTTGGCAGCTGCAGCCCTGCTCCACCCGGAGGTGCCTTCTCAGGTGCGAGTCCAGAAAGTTTTGGGGACCAAAAAGTTCCCCCGGCATTTGCAGCCTTTGCTGTTTGAGACCATGGCTTGGCAGTGCTGTCTGCAGCCTGGCCCAGGAGAGGAGAGAATGAGCATGGCTCAGAGTCCTGTCCTGGGGCTTCGTGGTGTTGCGGAGGGGGAGCCAGCAAGGTTGAGGGCAAGGCGGAGGTGGAGGCTGAGGCTGAGGCTGAGGGTGAGGCGGAGGCTGAGGGTGAGGCTGAGGCAGAGGCTGAGGCTGAAGTGGAGGCTGAGGTGAGGTGGAGGCTGAGGCTGAGGGTGAGGTGGAGGCTGAGGTGAGGTGGAGGCTGAGGGTGAGATGGAGGCTGAGGGTGAGGCGGAGGCTGAGGTGAGGTGGAGGCTGAGGGTGAGGCGGAGGCTGAGGTGAGGTGGAGGCTGAGGCTGAGGGTGAGGTGAGGTGGAGGCTGAGGGTGAGGCGGAGGCTGAGGCTGAGGCTGAGGCTGAGGGTGAGGCAGAGGCTGAAGCTGAGGGTGAGGTGGAGGCTGAGGTAAGGTGGAGGCTGAGGGTGAGGCGAGGCTAAGGCAGAGGCTGAGGCGGAGGCTGAGGGTGAGGCGGAAGCTGAGATGAGGCGGAGGCTGAAGGTGAGGCGGAGGCTGAGGGTGAGGCTGAGGCTGAGGGTGAGGCGGAGGCTGAGGCAGAGGCGGAGGCTGAGGCACAGGCGGAGGCTGAGGTGAGGTGGAGGCTGAGGCTGAGGGTGAGGTGAGGTGGAGGCTGAGGGTGAGGCGGAGGCTGAGGCTGAGGGTGAGGTGGAGGCTGAGGGTGAGGCGAGGCTAAGGCAGAGGCAGAGGCTGAGGCGGAGGCTGAGGGTGAGGCGGAGGCTGAGATGAGGCGGAGGCTGAGGGTGAGGTGGAGGCTGAGATGAGGCGGAGACTGAGGGTGAGGCGGAGGCTGAGGGTGAGGCGGAGGCTGAGGGTGAGGCGGAGGCTGAGGTGAGGCGGAGGCTGAGGGTGAGGCGGAGGCTGAGGTGAGGCGGAGGCTGAGGTGAGGTGGAGGCTGAGGCTGAGGGTGAGGTGAAGCGGAGGCTGAGTTGAGGCGGAGGCTGAGGTGAGGCGGAGGCTGAGTTGAGGCTGAGGCTGAGGGTGAGGCGGAGGCTGAGGGTGAGGCGGAGGCTGAGGTGAGGTGTAGGCTGAGGTGAGGTGGAGGCGGAGGCTGAGGTGAGGCGGAGGCTGAGGCTGAGGGTGAGTTGAGGCTGAGGGTGAGGTGAGGCGGAGGCTGAGGGTGAGGCCGAGGCTGAGGCAGAGGCAGAGGCTGAGGCAGAGGCGGAGGCGGAGGCTGAGGGTGAGGCGGAGGCTGGGGCAGAGGCGGAGGCTGGGCAGAGGCGGAGGCTGAGGGTGAGGCGGAGGCTGAGGGTGAGGCGGAGGCTGAGGTGAGGCGGAGGCTGAGGGTGAGGCGGAGGCTGAGGTGAGGCGGAGGTGGAGGCTGAGGGTGAGGCGGAGGCTGAGGTGAGGCGGAGGTGGAGGCTGAGGGTGAGGCGGAGGCTGAGGTGAGGCGGAGGTGGAGGCTGAGGGTGAGGCGGAGGCTGAGGTGAGGCGGAGGTGGAGGCTGAGGGTGAGGCGGAGGCTGAGGTGAGGCGGAGGCTGAGGCTGAGGTGAGGCTGAGGGTGAGGGTGAGGCGGAGGGTGAGGATGAGGCGGAGGCTGAGGTGAGGCGGAGGCTGAGGCTGAGGTGAGGCGGAGGCTGAGTGAGGTGGAGGGTGAGGCTGCGGGTGAGGTGAGGCGGAGGCTGAGTTGAGGCTGAGGGTGAGGTGAGGCGGAGGCTGAGGGTGAGGCGGAGGCTGAGGCAGAGGCGGAGGCTGAGGGTGAGGCGGAGGCTGAGGGTGAGGTGGAGGCTGAGGTGAGGCGGAGGCTGAGGTGAGGCGGAGGCTGAGGGTGAGGCGTAGGCTGAGCTGAGGCGGAGGCTGAGGGTGAGGCGGAGTCTGAGGGTGAGGCGGAGGCTGAGGCAGAGGCGGAGGCTGAGGTGAGGCGGAGGCTGAGGTGAGGCGGAGGCTGAGGGTGAGGGTGAGGCGGAGGCGGAGGCTGAGGCGGAGGCGGAGGCTGAGGGTGAGGCGGAGGCTGAGGCAGAGGCGGAGGCTGAGGGTGAGGCGGAGGCTGATGGTGAGGTGGAGGCTGGGGTGAGGCTGGGGTGAGGTGAGGCGGAGGCTGAGGCAGAGGCGGAGGCTGAGGTGAGGCGGAGGCTGAGGTAAGGCGGAGGCTGAGGGTGAGGGTGAGGCAGAGGTGGAGGCTGAGGCGGAGGCAGAGGCTGAGGGTGAGGCAGAGGCTGAGGCTGAGGCGGAGGCTGAGGGTGAGGCGTAGGCTGAGCTGAGGCGGAGGCTGAGGGTGAGGCGGAGGCTGAGGCTGAGGGTGAGGCGGAGGCTGAGGCAGTGGCAGAGGCTGAGGTGAGGCGGAGGCTGAAGGTGAGGCGGAGGCTGAGGGTGAGGCGGAGGTGGAGGCTGAGGGTGCGGCGGAGGCTGAGGTAAGGCGGAGGCAGAGGCTGAGGTGAGGCGGAGGCTGAGGTGAGGCGGAGGCTGAGGTGAGGCGGAGGCGGAGGCTGAGGCGGAGGCTGAGCTGAGGTGAGGCGGAGGCTGAGGGTGAGGCGGAGGCTGAGGGTGAGGCGGAGGCTGAGGGTGAGGCGGAGGCTGAGGCTGAGGGTGAGGCGGAGGCTGAGGCAGAGGCGGAGCCTGAGGTGAGGCGGAGGCTGAGGCAGAGGCGGAGCCTGAGGTGAGGCGGAGGCTGAGGTGAGGCGGAGGCTGAGGTGAGGCGGAGGCTGAGCTGAGGCGGAGGCTGAGGTGAGGCGGAGGCGGAGGCTGAGGGTGAGGCGGAGGCTGAGGGTGAGGCGGAGGCTGAGGCAGAGGCGGAGGCTGAGGTGAGGTGGAGGCTGAGGGTGAGGCGGAGGCTGAGCTGAGGTGGAGGCAGCTGCACCGTTCTCCAGCACCTGGTGTCTGTCCCAAGGCTGCTCTGCAGGGTCCTGATGAAGCCAGGTCGCAGGGTGTGGGTGAGGGTGAGATGGGGGTGGGGGAGCAGATACAGGAGAACCTTCCACAGACTGTCTCTCCCCCTCCCTGCTTCCAACAGAGGGAAGGGCTGAGCTGAGAACGAGGACGCAGGATCTGTTCAGTCGCCTGCTTATTCCTGGAGAAAGCTCATGCAGTGCAGCAAGGCGCCCTCAGAAGATGCGAGAAGACGTCTTGGGGAAGGTGAATAAAAGCGATTCTTGCCAATGAGAGTTTCAAAGCACAGTGCTAAGTCAACTCGAGCCTAAAGCTGCCTCCTTACATATTTTAGGTTCAGCCTAAAGGTTTCTCTGTCCATCCTTCGCTATAACGAGTGGAGGTGTAAACGGGCGGATCCTACACACCTGTGCCTGTCACTGAGTTTTGTGTGGTCACTGTAGCCAGATGTTTGAACTGTGTTCAAATGAGGCAGACACCGACCTGTAACCAATGCAGCCGTGTCTGGGCCTCACTTCCGTCTTCCTTTTTCTGTCCTTAAATCTTCTTCCACCCGAGGCTGCGCTGGAGCCGGAGCCGGCTGTGGCTGGGAACGCTGCCCGATTCGCAAATCATTCATTGCTCAATTATACACCTTTACATTTAACTGGGCTGGAGTTTTCTTTATCAAGGGAAACCGCTTTGTCCCCCAAGGCTGTGGATGTTGAAGGCCTCAGGGGAAGTGTCGAGGCCGAGTCCAGCAAAGGACACCCAGGAGCCCCCCGGGAGGGACGCTGAGCCCTGAGCCAGGGGCTGCCAGCCGAGACCCTCCACAGCGTCTCTAATGTCACCTGCAGACCCGTTTGGGGTTCAGTGTGGTCCTCCTGGACTGAGAACTGAGCATCCCTCGCCCCACCCACCCGGGGCAGTGGTGGTGGCCGTGCTCTGGAGGGGGAGTGGTCACAGCGCCACCTTCTTGCTGGACTAAATTGGCCATCGTGCAGCATGAATGTGTGACAGACACACAGAGTCAGGGATGGAGACGCGAGACAGCGGGAGACACACCATCCCTACAGGAGCCAGGGTGGCCGGATGCCTCTGCAAGTAAAAGGTGCACAGCCCAGGAGAGAAGAAGGAAAGCTGGGGTGGGCAGCAGACTAGAATGTTCTGTGGCAAACTCCCTGGGCTGCGATTCCAGCTCCCTTCCAGATGCTGACAAGAATTTTGGAAGGATTGCAGAGGGCCTGTGCTCAGGAGGCCATACTGGCAGGAGGCAGGAAGGAATGGGACCCCCTGGCCTGGGGCCCCTCAGCCTTACATCGCCCTCAGGACAGGACAGGTGCACGGGCTGGGGCTCCCCCTGTGGGTGTCCAGGAAGGCCTATGTGTGCCTGGCTGGCCCTGCTGCGGCCCCTGGAAGGACAGGCTGGGGGGAGGGAGGCTGGCAGGCCCTGGGGGACCAGGACCAGTAGCTGCACACTTTGACCTCTTGCTGAACCCTCATAGGGCAGGGACCCCGGGGAGCCCCTGCTCTGGCATCCCTCCCCCAGCAACAGCCACGTGGGCTGGGTTCTCATGGGGGGTCTGTGGGCTTAGAAGCGTGGCCCCAGGGTGAGCGATGAAGCACTCCTAATCCCAGGGATGGGAAGGAGGCTGGAAGTAGAAATCCCAGGCAGGGCGGCCTCCGACAAAGCAAAGACTTCCCTGCCCCGCAGGAAGTGCACACGTGGGCCTGCCTCCCAGTGGGAGAGGCTGGGGTGGGAGTCCCCGCAGGCCAGGCTGGAGTAGAGGCTCTGAGGGGGGTCACGCACACCCTGAAGCAGCAAGTGCCCTCGGGGACCTTGTCCCTGCAGCTGCTACATTTTTATGCAATGCGTGCGGCTGGGTTCACTTGTGGGGGGCAGTCGTAATTCCCGCCACATCCGCAGGGGGATCTGGGACAGCCCCGGGCCTTGGCCACGGTGTCTGCGCCTCAGGATCTGACTGCCCAGGGGCTTCTTGACGGGACTTCCCGGGAATGGACTGATAAAATAAACCTCAGCTTCCCAGGGGAGCTTCTGCCTGTAAGGATGGTGGGGGAGATCTGTGAAGGGCAGCAGGGCAGCTTCCTGGTAGAGAGGGACCCAGAGAGCTCCAGCCCATGGTTCGTCCGCAAGTGTTTGCCGCCGGGGCGGTGATCCTGGTCGGGGCCCTGGTTGCTGCCGCCTCTGCCTCCTTGCTGTCCCGCCCTCCTGGCGCCCAGGCCCCGCGCCCTGCCGGCCCGCAGCGTTCTGATGCCTTCGTGCTGATGATTAACCTGTGCAATATGTTCCTCTTAATGCAGAGCTGTTTCTTCTCCTCCAATTCTACAACTGGAAAACAGCATATAGCCCGAGGCCAGCCGGAATAATGCTGGTGTCAAGCGTTAGAAAACATATTTGTTTTGTGTCCTCTAAGGACGAATGATAGACATGTAAAATGTTTTCCTGCTTTCCTTTCAGGGAATACTTAGTTTAGAATTAACCTCTGTCAGAGAAAACACCGTTTCCTGCACGCGCTCTGTATGACTTCCCACCATTTCTATTTTACGGGGGAGAATACCACGCTGTGTTTGACACGTATGATTACAAGTTTACAGAATCCACTTATGGTTCTGCTGTTATTATTGTTTCTCTTTAGGAAAAGCTACTCATTAGAACCAAACAGAAGCCTTCTTTCCGGAGAAACAAATAAATGCAGGAAACTGGTTGTCCCCAGCTGAGCCGGCCTGATTTGTCCTTGTGTCTGGGAAAATGGACTCCCCAGGGGGTTAGGGCAAGGGGGCCCACACCCCAACCAAGCTGAGACCTCGGAAACTGGTCCCGAGAGTGACGTGGTAGGAGTTGGCATGTGGCTTTCCTCCTGGGAAGATGCCCATAACCCATGTGCACACACGCACCCGGCACGCTCAGAGACACGTGCACACACACACCTGGCACGCTCAGAGACACGTGCACACGTGCACCCTGCACACTCAGAGACACATGCACACACCCACCGTGCGTGCTCAGACACACATGCACACACCCACCCGGCACGCTCAGAGACACGTGCACACGTGCACCCTGCACACTCAGAGACACATGCACACACACACACCGTGCACGCTCAGACACATGCACACACACGCACCCTGCACGCTCAGAGACACATGCACACACACCCACCATGCACACTCAGAGACACGTGCACACACACACACCCGGCACGCTCTGAGACAATGGGCCTGCTTGGGACAGCCAGTGATGGCCAGCACTACCCTCATTATGCCTGTTGCAGCCTAGGATGCCCAGCAGGCAGTTGGCTTTCTGCCAGAGGGCACAGGAAACCCCGGACTGCTCAGACAAGCACAGCCCAGACCAACCCTCATCTTCATGCCAGGCTTCAGCTCGCTGCGCCTCTGCCAGTGTTCCCAGGGAGGGAGAGGCACTGGGTGATGGGCATTCTGCTGCCACGGCTGATACCCCTGGGTCTCCACCTTGCTTTGCAGTCTCACCAGGCAGCAGGTGTGGACGGCAGGTGTGAGTCTCCTGGCTCTGACTCTCGGGTGACCAGAGGCCCAGGGGGCTTCGATGCAGGAGGGTCATCTGATTTGCTCCCCACCATTTAGACAGTGAACACAGAGCACCGATGTCAGCTCACTCACCAGTACTACCCAGCTGCTGGGCAGTTTCTCCCGAGGTCTCCTCGTGGGGGGGCAGGTGGCGGCTTCTCCCACGTCCTCTGCGGGCCGCTCTTCTGTGCACACACATCCCTCGTGTCGCTTCCTCTTCTTACAAGAACACGTCCTATCGGGTCAGGGCCCTCCTCACAACCTCATTTCACCTTAATTCCCTCCCTCAAGGTCCCGTCCCCAGATATAGCCACATGGGGGCTGGGGCCTCACCTGTGAATTTGGAGGATACGGCTCAGTCCGCAGTGTCGCTCTCTCTGCCGGCGGCATCCGCCGTAGCAAATGCACACGGGAGGCACAGGTGCTCTTTCCCTGGAGAGGACATGGCTCTTCTCAGCAGAGCTCTTGCTCCCACTCTCGCCAGGCTGCTGTCCATGGTCTCCCTGCTCAGCAAGGCCGGCGTCGCCTTGGGCCGTGTCCACTGCCCCTCAGGGCAGTCCTGGAGGAGAGAGCTCACGCGCTCAGAGGCTCCTGCTGTGTCCTGTCCTGAATGCATCCAGAAGCAATCAGAAATAAAGGAATCTCCAGGAGGGGGACAGGGAGTGACAGGACAGACGGAATCCCATGTGTCTATGTCACCAAAGCGATTGGCACAAACCCCAGGAAGAGAGTGGGGCCTGAGCACTGGAGAGGAAAAGACCCGAGAGAGTCAACGCCCTCCCTGGCGAGGTTTGGGTGGGTGGGGGTGGAGAGGAACTGGAAGGCCGTGTGGTGTTGGCAGATGCTGGATGCCCGGGGAGTGGCAACATGGGGAGCTCGTCCTACGGGGCTGAGCCCAGGAGGTAACTGAGGACTTGGCAGGAGGAAGACCTCAGTGAGGACTTCGTGAAACTTAGAGAGAAAGGAGCTGTGACCCCAAAACACATGGAGAAGAGGAAGGACGAAGAGTCAAGATGCTGACACAAGGCAGCCACCTCCAAGGCCGACCTGGGAGGAGTGAGACACAAGGCAGCCACCTGCAAGGCTGACCTGGGAGGAGTGACCCACCAACCTGCGGCCTGAAGCTGGGAGTGACCCACCAACATGTGGCCTGAACCTGGGAGGAGTGACCCACTAACCTGTGGCCTGAACCTGGGAGGAGTGACCCACTAACCTGTGGCCTGAACCTGGGAGGAGTGACCCACCAACCTCCGGCCTGAACCTGGGAGGAGTGACCCACCAACCTGTGGCCTGAACCTGGAAGGAGTGACCCACCAACCTGTGGCCTGAACCTGGGAGGAGTGACCCACCAACCTGTGGCCTGAACCTGGGAGGAGTGACCCACCAACCTGTGGCCTGAACCTGGGAGGAGTTACCCACCAACCTGTGGCCTGAACCTGGGAGGAGTTACCCACCAACCTGTGGCCTGAACCTGGGAGGAGTGACCCACCGTCCTCCGGCCTGAACCTGAGAGGAGCGACCCACTGTCCTCTGGCCTGAACCTGGGAGGAGTGACCCACCGTCCTCCGGCCTGAACTCGGGAGGTTTAGGGCTAACTTCTTATTCACCTGATCCCATCCCCGGCTCCAGGCCTTCATTATGGTTATAAATCCTTTCTTCTCTTCCCCAAGTTCATTGTAGGGACATCTTATAGAAAGAGCTTGCCAAATAGCTCAGAGAGAGCCAGGCCCTACATCACTCTTTGCTAAGCATTTATAGCTTGAGATAAGTTTAGGTCATATTTTTACTGTTTGGACTATATTGGATTAGTTAATATTTTGATTCACCAATAAAATATATAGTCATTTCAGAAAACTTACAGAACACAGGCTGGGTTGAGCAATAAAATATAACTAAATAAAATCCCACCATTCGGAGAAAAACCACTGTGGATGTTTGGGAAACCGAGGAGTAATTTTCATACAGGGAAGTGCTCATGCCTCTGGAGTGCCGCTCAGTCCGCTCCGAGGGACCCCGGGTGTGACGCAGGTCCCTGTCACCTTTCCCCGTCACTGCCCACAGATTCCCATGAATCCAATCTCATCAACAAAGTCTAGTCTTACCTGTTCACCACATATAAATGGAATAATTCAGTATAAACTAGTTGGCATTCAGCTTCTTTCCCTCAGCACTTTTACGTCTTTATTTTGAATTAATATGGTTTCTGTTTTCCTGTTCATGTCTTATTGCAGTGGCTAGTACCTCTTGAACTATACTGAGCAGAAGTGGTAAGAACTCTTTATCGGGTTGAAAAATTCACCAACTGTTTTCATTTGTTCAGAGTTTTTAACAACTATAAAAAGGTGTTTTATTTTGTCAAATAATTGATTTGCATCTATTGAAATAACAATGTAATTTTTCTTCCTTTGTTTGTTAATCCGGTGAACTACACTGATTTTCTTATGTTTCTAGAATATACCCAACTTGACCGTGGTATCTTATTCTTGTTCATTTTTGCTGAACTTGAGATGCTTATTTTGCTAGTGATTTTTGCATCTATTCTCATGAAGGATATTGGTCTGTTAATTTCCTAGCTTATAATGCCTTTGTCTGCTTTTTGCATTCTAGTTACCTCATAAATATTTTATCTGGCAACCTCATAAAATACTTTAGGAAATAATAGTTCCTCCTCTAGTTTATGGGTTTATGTAGGGTCCAGCCCTACATGGTCCTGTGAGCCCCTCTCTACTGGCTCAGAGATGAGAAACTGGAAATAAAGACACAAGACACAAGAGACACAAGACACAAGAGATGGAGAGAAAAAGAGTTTGGGCCCAGGGGTCCACTGCCAACCTAAGCATGGAGTCCAGCCGTGGCCCCGAGTGTCCGCACGCTCTTTTTATTCAGTACACAGCAGGGGGCAGGGTAGGTAGGGTGAGGTAAGGGTGGTCAGTGGTAGGGTCAGGTAAATCACGTGTCTTAGGGATGGGGGCCCAGGACTTTCAAGTAGCCAAGATGAGGTAAGGGGCATAATGCGTCAGCACTTTTTCCAGACTTGTCAGAAAGAACAAAGACATTAAGATTTATGTTACTTTTACTGATTATCTCTTCTAAGAAAAAGAGGAACCAGGTGCAGAAGCGGGACATGAGAGTGGACAGGGAACGTGACCGCTGAAGCACAGCCTCACATGGGGACAGTTAAGCCCCGGGATGTCTGCTGGTCTCCCTGACAGCCGTCAGGCCTTAACCACAAGAGCTTGGAGGGGCAGAGCTCCCTCCTAACTCCCCAAGGGAGGGAGACATCTCCTTCTGCAGCTGGCTAAACAGCGGGTGCTTTCCCAGCGCTGGGGCTGCAGCACAGCCAAGGTGCCCTCCAGCAGCCCTTACCCGGGCACAGCCAAGGCGCCCTCCAGCAGCCCTTACCCGGGCACAGCCAAGGCGCCCTCCAGCAGCCCTTACCCGGGCACAGCCAAGGCGCCCTCCCAGCAGCCCTTACCCGGGCACAGCCAAGGCGCCCTCCAGCAGCCCTTACCCGGGCACAGCCAAGGCGCCTCCAGCAACCCTTACCCGGGCACAGCCAAGGCACCCTCCAGCAGTCCTTACCCAGGCGTGACAGAGGGCTTAGAGTGTCTTGCTTTATGGTCACTTCTTTCACAGTGTCACCTTATGGTCACACTTTGAGACCTGAGAGGCATTAGTAAAAGATTATGCTGAGTATATACATATCTTAATGGTTACCTATGAACAACTAAGATCACCTATGAACAGCTAAGATCACCTATGAATAACTGCTATGGTTATATCTCTAGTTATTTTCTTCTTCCTTATTTATATGGGAACAGGCTGAAGCTTCTGACTCCTGCCTTGGCACTTATAGGGTCTCCCACCCACAAGTTTATATAGAATAGATGTTACTTCTTTCTTATATACCAGATGGAATTTACTAGAGAAGTTGTTTGGGCCTGGAATTTTCTTTGTAACAAGTTTAATTATGAATTAATATCTTTAACAAATATAAGGCAGTTTAAATTTTCTATTTTTGCTTGGGTATGTTTTGGTAATGTGTGTTTTTCAAGGAATTTGCCCGTTTTATCTAAGCTGTTGAACGCATCGTGTGGAGTTGTTCATGTCATCACCCGTTACCCGTGTCTGTAGGACCTGTTGTGATATCCCTTCCTGGTTCCTGATATTGCTGATTTGTCTTTTTATTTTTTTTTAATTATCAGTCTTGTCAAGGGATTTTCAGTTTTATAAATCTTTTTTTTTTCCTTGAGACAGAGTCTCACTCTGTCACTTAGGCAGGAGTGCAGTGGCACAGTCTTGGCTCACTGCAACCTCCACCTCCCAGGTTCAAGCCTCACCTCAGCCTCCCAAGTAGCTTCCTCCTACAGGTGTTGAAACCACCATGCCCAGCTAATTTTCTTATTTTTTTGTAGAGACGGGATTTTTTCATGTTGCCAAAATTGGTCCACCTTGACCTCCCAAAGTGCTGGGATTACAGGTGTGAGCCATTGCACTGACCTTAATCTTTACAAATAACAAATTCTGGCTTTGTAAATTTCTCTGTTGTTTTATATTTAATTAAATTTCCTTATACTTTTATTATTTCTCTTTTTCCTACTTACTTTGACCTTAATTTGTTCTTTTTTAGCTAGCTCCCTAAGGTGGAAGCAAAGATAATTGATTTTACTCTTTTTCTTCATGTCTAATACAGGCATTAGAGTAATCAATTTCTCCTTAAGGAGGGCCTCAGTGTCATCCTACAGTTTTTGTATTTGATTTCAATGTTCCAAGCTGATTTTCTTGAGTACATGATGGGCATCTTTCAATAGGTAGAATTAAATTTTCTCATAGTTCTTGAATTGAGAAAAATTAGGGTCTGGCTTTGTCATCCAGGTTGGAGTGCGGTGGTGTGGTCCTGACTCACTGTCACTTCTGCATCTTGGGCTCAAGCCATCTTCCCACCTCAGCCCTCCCAAGTAGCTGGGACTACAGGTGTGCACCATCACACCCAGCTAATTTTTGTATTTTTTGTAAAGACAGGGTTTCACCATGTTGCCCAGGCAGGTCTCAGACTCCTGAGCTCAAGGAGTCCTCCCACCTCAGCCTCCCAAAGTACTGAAACTATAGGCATGGAATTATGGTGCTTTTCTGTTTTGTTTTGTGTTTTTTTTTTTGAGACGCAGTCTCACTCTGTCTCCCAGGCTGGAGTGCAGTGGCACAGTCTCAGCTTACTGCAGCCTCCTCCTCCCTGGTTCAAGTGATTCTCCTGCCTCAGCCTCCTGAGTAGCTGGGATTACAGGCACATGCCACCATGCTCGGCTAATTTTTTGTATTTTTAGTAGAGACGGGGTTTCACCATGTTGGCTAGGGTGGTCTTGAACTCCTGACCTCATGATCTGCCTGCCTCGGCCTCCCAAAGTGCTGGGATTATAGGCGTAAGCCACCGTGCCCGGCCTCTTTTCTTCAGTTCCTCACTTGAACGCTGCTGGCTGTAATTTATACCTTCCAGTATTTGTCTGTATTCTGGGTTTTTGAGCCTCTGATTTGGGATGACCTTTTAAACCTGCAATTGCTTGTTTAACTGCCTTTCGTTTGTATTGGTGGGTGGTGTTACGCTTTTCATTTGCTTTGAGGATTTTCTGAGGTAGGTTTTCTCCTGCTGCAATTTCTATTCTTATTTTCAGTTTTGGTGCTCTTAGGGCTGGCTGCTCATTTCTTACTTTGTTCAGGATTATTTCTGTCAGATTTTCCTGGACCAGCAGTAGCTGATGCCTTATGGAGGGGTCTGGATGTTATTCTAAATTTTTTAGTTTAGGACCACCCTCTTATTGGCTATAGCAAAGTTCAACTTGTATAATCAATGACAGCTTTGGGGGCCTGTTTCTTCCTGATTCTTTGGGCTCAGCAGTGCCCTTATGGAAGGGGCATCTCTCCCTTCCAGGAGCTTTCCTCCCCCGCAGACAGTTGCCCACAAGACTGCATCCATAGGTCCTGCGCACTTTCCAAGCATGGTCCTTTCAGCTCCCAGCACAGCTTTCTGGTCCACCCCACCTTAGGCCTCCTCTTTGTCTCCCTCTCTCGGAGCGCAGACGTCTCCTCTGTGAACATCATGGGCTTCTACACACCGGCACTGCAAACCCTCCTGTCTCCCAAGCACGCTCCAACTCACCCTGCTCTGCTCTGGGCCCCCTGGCCAGCTCTGATGGGTTCAGATGCTTCTCCCACCTTTTGTAAGTCAGTTGAGGTTTGTGTTATTCGTTCTCTGTGTTCTGTTTGGTTGTGGGTGGTTTTGTTTGTTTTCTCTGTGCTTTTATAGAGGACGTGTGGACAGATTTGGATCTAAGGGACAGTCATTATCCAATAGGTCCCAGAAGCCACTCCTTCCCCTTCTTCGCTTCCTTTTTCAGTTTCCCTCACTCGTATTGAACACTTGCACCCTGAAGGGTCTGAAGCTGAGCTCCCAGCACCTCATCTGTGTGGCAGGTGGGATACAGGCTGAGAAGAATGAAGGCCCAGGTGTGAGAGCTGATTTGACGAGGGCTGCGGAGTCCAGGCCCCCTGGGTGCGGCAGTGGCTCAACAGGCTTGGAAATGCACTGGGTAGTGAGTGCGCTTGGCCTCCCTGACGTGCTGAGGACAGACCACAATGAACCTTCTGGCAAGACGAATGAGCCACATGCATAAAGCGGGTCCACCTTCCCCAGGACCCGGCAGCCGCCTGCGCTCGGCCCATGACAGCGCATTCATTTCCAACTGTACTATGGACGTAATTCTTGGCCGAGGCAGGATTCACCACACCCAACTCGCAGCCACATCTGACCAATCTGGTTCAACGTCCATGCAATGGAGTCATGAGCGCTCTGCAGTTGCTGTGGACCCCCAGGCTGAAGGTCACATAACCTGAGTGTGCCCAGATGAGCCACATGTGCAACATGGGGGAACCTCAGTGCTGGGGCCGGGAACGGGGACTGAAGTAGATGCCGCACGGCAAGATCCAGGATCGTTAGGTGGGGCCCGGGCATCAGCCCCTAGCAGGATGCAGTCAGACCAGACGACCCGGTCCAACCCCAGCTCACAAGGCAGAGCTGGGCATTTCCTCCTGTCTCCTGGCCCGTCAACTCACAATAAGCCTTCCTTGCTGCACAACCCCGTGCTTCAGTGTTCGGCTTTCCACTGTGTGCTGGCAATGGACCTGGTGCAATTCCGCATGCATCCTGCAGCTCCTGCTGCTACAGCCTTGGGGCCACGCGTCGACTCTCAGGGCTCACCTCACTCCTGCTGCACCCCCGTGAGCCCACCCTGGAAGCTGAACCCTCACATGCCTGAGATCTGAGCTGGGTGCTTGCCCTGGACATGCCCCACGAGGTGCTTCCCATCCTGGGCCAGTCCCTGGTGACCGAGACCCCGTCCTGCTGCTGACGGAGCTCCCAGCCCTGCCAAGGGACCTCTTGTGGGACTGTCCCTGCTCTCCTCAGCAGCTGGATGAATCTTGATGCCCCTGCGTTCCTAACAGCTAGGTGAATCCTGATCAGTCACACCTCATACGGACTGCAGTGTCACCTTACATTTAAAAGGTGCACATTGTTATTCCATGCTATAAAAAAAAAAGCATAGAATTGAGTTGTTGACTTTCATGAGCCATTCCACGCCAACCGGAATGTTCACAAAAATGTTAGTGGGCTCACCATTGCTCCATGATCTCATAGCACCCCCACAAAACACTGTGAGATGAAAACTATGATCTCTCATTTGCTAAAGTTCAATTTAATAAATGGCAATTTCTGGTCTCTGTTTCCTTCTGACTCTGAAAACGGCCTGGGTCAGTGGTGCCCTTATCATCAGCGACTTTTTCCCTTTCTTTCACCATCAACCATCTAAAGGACATCTCCCCCTTCCGAGGTGCTCTCCTCGCCCCCAGACAGTTACACACGAAAACAAACTAAGAATAAGGAAATTGAAGCTTGAGGAGGTGAAGTCCAAGGTCAAAATCATAATGAGCCCTTTGCATGCACATTTTATACCTCCAGGGGTCGTGGTGGCCTCGGGGGACGGGGGCAGGTTCTTGTTCCTCTTTTCAAAATGGAAGTGAAATTCACACAACACAAAATTAACCATTTTAGAGAGAGCAACTCAGTGACTTTTATCGCCCTCGCGATGGGCAGCTGCCACCTCTGGCTTCAGGACATGTTCATCTCCCTAAAACAAAACCTCCTACCCATGAGCAGTCATTCCTGTCCTCCTCTCCCAGCCACAGGCAGCCACTACCCTGGTTCCTGTCGCTGTGGATTTATGGGTTCTGGTTATTGCATGTAAAGGGAATTGTGCTCTGTGGATTTCCAGTTCTGGGTATTGCGTGTCAAGGGAATTGTGCTCTGTGGATTTCCTGGTTCTTAGTACTGCATGGAAAAGGAGCTGTGCGCTGTGTGGCCTTCTGTGTCTGGCGTCCCTCAACCCAGGACTCCCTTAGCCCAGGGCCAGTCTCCCCTGTGGGTTGAGGAGGGGGCATCTGGCTGGCCTCCCCTGTAGCAGCCCACACACCCTCAGTGGGGCTCCTGCTGGCTCGCTCTTCATCTCTGCAAAATCCGTGTAAACTGTTAAAAATGCAGAGATGCTTTCATGTATTCCCCAAGGAACTCTCCCTGATCCTTCTCAGGCCGGGGGGGCCGCGCCCGACACAGGGTCCTCTAGGGCTTGGCCTCCCTCTGAGACAGCCAGCCAGGGTACCTGTCTACAGTAGTTCACAGGTTATCCTTTCTCCTCTGCATGGAACCGGTGAATTCTCATCAGCCAGAAGGAACCCTGCGCCCACCAGCCAGGGAAACACCCCCTTGGCTGTGAGCTTTCTCTCCAGATGTGCCTCTTATTTTTACAAGATTTAATTTCTGTTGGTTTTGCTGCTTTTTAGTAAGAATTTTTTTTCATCTCTTTTTCTCACTCCCAACCAAAATAATATCTTAGCCAAACTGAGATGTCTATTTTTTTTTGCTTCAGAAGAAAAAGTGAATAAAGCTTCTCTTTTATACCACCTGATTTTTCAGAATTTTAATTAACACTGAAAATTCTGTGTGTAAAACATGAAGTTTATTTTGAAAATGACCATATTTTCTGCTTGTTTAGAGCACAGCATATTCCATTTATGAGCAATACTATGCTAAATTAGCCTTGTGGGTTCTATTTATAAGAATATTTTATTCCATTTATATGAATACATTTTTTATGTATCTAGAAATATAACAGATTTAAATAAGAATTACTTTCCAGTGCAATCAAAAATTATTTCTTTTTTTCTTAAAATGGTTTTATTTTTTTTCTCACATGATCACATGTGAAGGACAGTGATGACTGTAACAGCAGAAGATAGTGACACTGTGCCACCGCCTTCCTGTGAGATCATGTGCAGTGAAACAGAAACAGAATTTTAGGGACTGGTAAATACTGGAAAATCTTGCTATTTTCCTAGTTATCTGAGCACTTTGCAAACAAATCTAATACCAAACGCTTAGGGACAACTTCCAAGCCTGCAGGCTGGGCTCCTGCATTCAGGTCTGATTTCCCAGGACCACCCTGTCCGTGGTGACACAGTGTGGTGATGATTAAGGCATGGAACTGTCACCCGGCCATGGCGTTGGGCGCGCTGTGGGGCATGGGGTGGGGACACTCTGGATGCCCTGGTTCTCTCTGGATCCACCGCATCTGGATTACGGACCTGGGGGGGGAGATCCAACAGACACCACACCCCTTCTTTCATCTCCATCTTGGGGGCTGGACAGGTGCGATGAGACACCTGAGTTCTCCACAGCTGGGATAGGCCACCCGCCCTCTATGTGGGAACAGGAATGGATCCAGGGCTGACGTAATCAGAGCTCTCCAGAGAAGGCTGGAAATTCAGTAAGAGCTGATGTTTCGCTCTTTTTTTGCCTTTGGAGACAGAGTCTCGCCCTGTCACCCAGGCTGGGGTGCAGTGACGTGATCTCGGCTCACTGCAACTCTGCCTCCCAGATTCAAGAGATTCTCCCACTTCAGCCTCCCGAGTAGCTGGGTCTACAGACACACACCACCACACCCCACTAATGTTTTTTGTATTTTTTGTAGAGATGGGGTTTTGCCATGTAGGCCAGGCTGGTCTTGAACTCCTGACCTCAAGTGCCCACCTCAGCCTCCCAAAGTGCTGGGATTAAGGTGGGAGTCACCACAACTGGCCCAGATGATGTTGCATTCTTGAGTCTGGAATCTGCTGGGGTGACCAGTAACACAGGCAGGATGTGTGTGGTACAGTTTTGAGGAGAAACTTGTCTTTGCTCCTAAGACCTTCAACTGATTGGATGGGGCCGACCACACAATGATGGGAGGGGGAGATGGTAATCTCTTTACTCAGAGTCTGCTAATTAAAATGTTAATCACATCTAAAAACTACCTTCCCAGAAATATCTAGACTGGCATTTGACTCAGCAGCTGGGCACCACAGCCTCAGCAAGTTGACACATAAAATTCACCCTCAGAAGGGCTCTGACCAAAGGGAGATGTGGCCCACATCTGGAGCTCCAGCAGCCATTTCGCAACTATGAGGAATAAAAGGTGAGGGGAAGACCAAGAGACAGACATCAAGGCCTTTAAGTCATGGAGACAGACCCAGCCCCGGCAATGGCCCAACAACCACCCTGTTGGAGGTGTGGTGGGGAGGAGCGGGGGACAGACCCCTAGGGGTTCAAATCCTTCTACTGGGTTGGTCTCTGGGAGTCTGTCATACCACTGAAGGCAGCAAAAAGATCTTTAAAAACATAACTTTCCCCTGGCCAGGCGCAGTGGCTCAAACCTATAATCCCAGCACTTGGGAGGCCAATGTGGGCAGATCACCTGAGGTCAGGAGTTCAAGACCAGCCTGACCAACACGGAGAAATCTCGTCTCTACTAAAAATACAAAATTAGCCAGGTGTGGTGGCACATGCCTGTAATCCCAGCTACTTGGGAGACTGGGGCAGGAGAATTGCTTGAACCTGGGAGGCAGAGGTTGCAATGAGCCGAGATTGCTCCATTGCAGTCCAGCCGAGGCAACAAGAGCAAAACTCCCTCTCAGAAAAAATGGAAACAAAAGCACATAACTTCCCTAACTGTGGAGAGATGGCGAGAGAACAGGCTAGGACAAGACCCGTGAGATGTGTGGCCAGCAGCCGGCCACGCTGCACAGAGCCGGCCATCCCGCCATGTGGCCAGAACCGAGTGCAGCTCCTGCCTGGGCTGCTGCAACAGCCACCCTCCTCCTCCACCGTGGGATCAGTGGCGCCAAAGATAAGATTTCCACCTGACACCTGGCCCCACGTTGTGCCCAACTGGGGGATTACATGGGAGAGGCTGAGAGATGCCCATGCCATGGCCCACCCCATGTGGCTCTGTAGCTCTGCATACCTTCCTCCCCTGGTGGACACAGACTGAGGCGGCTACTCAGGAGGAATTCGGGGATCTTGGTGTTCAGCTCCTGCCTGATGCTTTCTTTCATAAATCAGTCAGGCACCAGGTTGCTGCCACTCACTGGCACTGGCAGGATGCTGAGACCATGCTCACTGAACCCCTGCCTCAGGAGCCCAGCACCTGTGAGGGAAGAAAGACAGGTGGGTGTATCACCCCGAAAACCTGCGGAGAATCCAGGCATGGCAGGAGGAGGAGGAGGGGCTCCTGGGGACACTTCTTTGGAGGGCTAAGGAGCATCTGTGCCAAGCAGCCAGCACAGGGCAGGGACCAGAGCCCAGTCAGTGGCCGACGATCCTAGCTGTGCTTGTTATTCTGGGACGAAACTGGAATTCGTAATGAATGAGGTTTTGGCAATGGTGTTGGAGAAGCAGAACCTAAGGGGAGGATGGTCGGGCTTGTGGTGCTGGAGGCGGGGACAGGAGGAGGCAGGGAGGACCCCAGGACTCCAACTCAGGCGACCGGGTGAAGAGCAAGGGAGATGCCGGAGCCATGGGGTTATTTGCTCCCTGTTTGTTTTCAGTAATAAAGAGCAGTGGAGAGATGCAAATAGAAGTCCTCAAAGTCAAATGTAAGCAAGCGGGGCTCCAGTTCAATTTCACCAATGGCTGCATCTTCAGAGAAAGCAACCACCTCTCCTGCCGCTGCTGCTCCTCCGAGCCAGCGAATCGCAGAGTCCCAGGAGGAAGCGCGTCCTTTCTCAGAGCTCATCACTTCTTTGCGACCAACTTTCTTTAGCTACGAAGCTTGCTCGAGGGCCTTCTATGATTTTACAATCAGAGGACCACCGGGCTAAAGCCGCAGCGAGCGCTTACTCCCCCGGGCCTCCACTGTGGTGAGGGCTCCACTGCGCCTTACGGCCGCTCATCTCCAGCCCCATCCTCAGCCTGGGGCTCCCGTCTTGGCGTCCTCAGCCTTGGCGGTGCCCGGGGGACAAGCTGTGTCCTCCCCGGGCCTCCATGGAGGAGGACATTGCAAGAGAAAAACAGCAGGGCAGGCAGACACGGAGGGGAGGCTGTCTGCACGAAATCCTCTCACGGACAGCGGCCTCGCCCACGGCTGCCTCCCCGTTTTCTTCTACCAAGACCCGCCTCGCCCAGGGTTTTCTCGCCATCCAGGAGCGTTCAAGTTTTCGCTGCTGGGTTTCATTTCAAACCAACATATGCTCTTTCTGCGGCAGAAAGGGAGTATCGTTTGTTCTAAAGCAACAACACACAGCTGTAACAGAAACACAAATAATTGGCCGTGCGACATTCTTCATAAAAAAGACATGTTGATTGTGTTGTAACGGCAAATTTACAGCATATTTTTCTACTAAGGGAGAACAAACGCAATTTGGAGCATAGTATTCGTTCAGCAAACCAAGGCTGCCCTCTATGGACATGCGGGGCCTTGCGGCTGACTGGTCCTAGCTCCCTGTCCTCCAGCTGGACAGGCGGCCGCACGTGAACCCGAAGAAATACACCCACTTCCTAAATGACACAGCCTCCAGCAGAGAGGGGCGTGTTCAGCTCGTGTCTTAGCCCCACAGCAGCACTCGGGAACGTGGTCTCCATCCATTTTCGTCGGAGCAGGACTCAGAGATGTAGGCCCTCATCCCATGGCCCTCAGTGGCTTGTCACTCTCAGACTTCAGTGGAGAGTCTCAGGCAAAAGGGCTTCTGGCTCAGACTCTCAAACAGCGGCAGGATTTGGCGAGTGCCTGGAGACCCCGGAGAGAAAGAGCCTTTTCCTACGTGCATGACACACAAGGCCACCACACAGCGGGTAGAGCTGGGCGCAGCCACCCTCTGTGTCTAGAGAGCTGTATCCATAATCAGAAAGAAAGGACGAGGAAACGGGAGGAGGAAGGGCAGCTTTTCCGGGGGGGCCAGTCTGGGAGTCCAGAGTGAGCCATTCAGGTTGATGTCATGCAACGAAACGCACCTGAGAAACAGCTGTGTCCTGCATGGCTGCCAACTCCATTTGAAACCCAGGGGTAGGAGGAAAAGGCTATGAGTTGCCAAGCTTGGAGGCACCAGTGCCACTGCTGCCACCTCTCCGAATCCTGGGAGTTCTGCTGCAGGAGGAAACTCCAGACCCAGTGGCAAGTGCTCCCTAAGGGTCTGGGTGGGGTCCTCAGTGTGGGTTCCAGAGAGAGGAGGGAGGCAGCCACACCTGGGGCTGAAAATCTCTACCTTCAAGTCTGTATTTCAGCCTTAAACTGTCTCATCTTTGGGCATAGTCAGCGGCTGGCTTTGCCAACCTTGCCAGGCCAGAGAGTGATCTTGGTTTGTGACCACTCACATTCCCCTTCCCTGGGCGCAGCCGAATCCCAGATCCGAGCCCGTCTCCCTGATAGGGAAGCAGGTCAGTTGAAGTCTGTACCACTCCACTCCCAGGAACTCCACGTGCTGACTGTCAGGGGTGGGGGGCAGCCACGAAAGCTCGGGCAGAGCTGGCGGTG
The DNA here is from genome assembly GCA_036589455.1 of Ateles fusciceps. Lineage (NCBI taxonomy): Eukaryota > Metazoa > Chordata > Mammalia > Primates > Atelidae > Ateles > Ateles fusciceps. The sequence goes on from JAZHEH010000586.1 coordinate 8,791,619, forward strand.
AGCGGCACACACTGCCTGCCATGCGGGAGATGGTCAGTGTGGTGAACGGCTGAGGAAACCGGGCATTGCTTTTAGACACCCTCGACAGGGAGAAGGTTGCCCAGAAAATACATACGGTGCCAGTCCTCTCCTCTCCTCAATTTCACAAGCCTCTGTGGGGACAGACCTCTACACAGGAGCCATTACAATCAGCAGGCCAGCCCCGCCCATGTCCAGCCTTGACAGTGACCCTGGGCTGCAGCAGCACCCCCTGCCGCTGCCTCTGCCTCCTCCACTCGGCACAGTGGCTCCGGCTTCCGTCACCTGCTGTGCCAAACCCCAGCCATGAATAGAGAAAGCCCCACCAAATTTGCTGAGTCCGTAGGACGGAGGGTCAGGCAGCCATTTAAAAGGACGAAACAGAACTGTTCATGCTGCTGCGGAAGGCGTGTGGAGACAGGAAACGTGAGCTACAGAGCAGTCAGATCTCGTTTACGCTTAAAAATAGATTTTCACATGCACAAGCACATACACATGGACGTGCACACAGAGGCCGGGCGTGGTGGCTCCCTCCCGTCATTCCAGCACTGGGGGAGGCCAAGACCGGCAGATACCTGAGGTCAGGAGTTCAAGACCAGCCTGGCCAACATGGTGAAACCCTGTCTCTATTAAACATATAAAAATTAGCCAAAATCACTTGAACTCAGGAGGCGGAGGTTGCAGTGGGCCAAAATTGCGCCACTACACTCCAGCCTGGGCAACACAGCAAGACTCCGTCTCAAAAAAAAAAAAAAAAGAAAAAAAAGAAAAAACAAGCACGCAGAACTGCTACTGAAGACCACTTCTGGGGGAAACTGGTGGTTTGTTGGAGGCTGTGAGGATTGGCTTTCACTTCTTATTTGGTAAACTTCTATATCATTTAAATGTTATGCTGAGATAAAATAAAACAGTGTTAATTTTTAAAAAATATCTAATACACCTCATTCCTTAATCTGATCAGACTGGAATTTCTGGGTTCTGACACTAAGAGCCATCCCATTGCCTCTGGAATCTAAGATGACTGTGAGAACACAGGTGACCACCACTGTGGCCAGGTGCCCTTCCAGGAGGGCAGGCAACAGGGGGATCCTTTGAGCCTGCCCACATAGCCAGCGAGACAGACAGCAGATGCGGTGGGCGGGTGGGGCTCAGGCCGTGGTCTGGGGCTTCAGACCTGGAAGGTGGACCTTGTTGAAATGCACTTGCAGATTTGGTGGGTTCCAGGTGAAGGGATGTGGCCGCCCAGGGACCACACCTTGCACAGCAAGCAACCCTGGTCGAGCAGGTAACCTGGGAGGAGCCCACTGCCCCTCCACCATCAAGTCTGTAGATGGGGCAACCAGGTGACCGGGGCTGCCGCGTGAACGTGGTGTGATGCTGCCCTTGCCAAACCTGTCAGACCAGCCTTGAGCACGAAGGGCTGTGGACACCCCCAAAGAGTCTGTGACATGCAGAACCGCAGGGTCCATGCTGCCCGGGAGAGCCCCAAGGGCATATGGGAACTCAGGCCATGCCCCAGAGACACTGCTGGAGCCCAAGCTGAGACAGTGACACAAACCCCTCTCCCCCACCCTGGGCCTGGCCAAGGTGTTCCTCACCCAGACCCCGGTCAGAGAAGCATGGTCAGACCCTACAGGGAAAGAACGAGTTTTCCGTCCTCAGCACGAGTCTGTGTAACGCTAACCCAGACCACGGAACTCACGAGGATTTTGACTTTAGTCCTCACTTGCAAACGACTGGAGAGAAGGGGACAGATGAACAAAATCCTCCCCCGTGAGGCCACCACGGTTCCTGTCGGGAGGCCACAGCCCTTCTCCCCAAGGACTCAGGGGCCTCAAGCAGGGTGGCCCTGCTGGGGGAGCATGTTTGCAGCTTGTTGAGAAGATTCACTTTTAGTGCTCCCTTTTTATTTCAATACATTTCTAACCACTACATTTACTTTCATTAGTTAATTACACTTGTTTTTCAAGTCTCATTAGTTGGATAGTGCATATTGGTCAGGTTTTAAGTCAGCCAATGATTATGGGCTGTGCAGTCCACACGGAGTTGGCCCTCCAGTCTACATTTTAGTATTTCCTGAATTTAAAAATGCACTGGATTGGATTTCTTGCTATAAATTAAACCAAATGTGACTGTCACCCCCTCCCCCTCTCCTTGGCTTCGCCAGCTCCTCACTATGGAACTGACATGGTAAAACATTTCATTTGGGTGGATTTCATTTTGCTCTGCTGCCAAACTCTGCACAAGGATGGATTTTTAAAAATAATATTTTTTTTTTTTTTTTTTTTTTGAGACAGAGTCTCACTCTGTTGCCAGGCGTCAGGCTGGAGTGCAGTGGCACAATCTCGGCTCACTGCAACCTCCGCCTCCTGGGTTCAAGCAATTCTCCTGCCTCAGCTTCCCGAGTAGCTGGGACTACAGGCGCACGCCACCACACCCAGCTAATTTTTGTATTTTTAGTAGAGACAGGGTTTCACCATGTTGGCCAGGATGATCTCGATCTCTTGACCTCGTGATCCGCCCACCTCGGCCTCCCAAAGTGCTGGGATTACAGGCTTGAGCCACCGTGCCCGGCCTAAAAATAATATTTTTAAAACCATTTTGTAAAGACTTAACACTGTGTTTACATTTGGGTAGAAAATGTATTTGAAAAGAAAGGAGACTCTTAAGAGTTCAAATAGTGTGGAATTTACTGATCACGTGCAGCAACCACTTTTCATATTTAAACTGAATACTAATTTTTAATAGTTCTCAAGAAGACGCTGCGCTTGTCAAAATAAACACTCTCTCACTGGAATGGGCTGACAATACCGTGAGAATGCGTCGAGAATGTGGGCTTTACCACTGTCTTGGAATAATTAAACGATATTGTACAACTCTTTTTATAGAAAATATAAAGTTACTTTTCTTGCAAACGTTTCCACTCCTGGGTCCTGGAGGCTCCTCCCTGAGACTCTGGGGACCGAGGCATGAGATGGAGGTGACCTGTAGTTTCCGCAGGCCACGATGCCCGGGCAGGAGCAGCCTGTTCCTAAACGGTTAGAGAGCAGGTTCTTTCAACCTTGCGGCCACACAGTCTCGCCTTGACGGCTCAGCTCTGCTGTTGTTCAAACACAGCTGCAGACGATGAGTGAATGATGAGTGTGGCCGCCTCCCAAGGTGATTCTGTCCGTAAAAGCAGGTGGTCTCTCCCCAGCCCTACAGGAGACAAAGCCCATTAAGGTTTTGTCACAGGGCCTTTGTCACAGGACCTGATTGGACTTGCTTGCGAGAGCACCCTCGGCACCCTGGGAGTTAGCAAACCCCTGCCCCAAGTCCCACCCGATCCCATCCACCAGGCTCCCTAGCATCCTGAGCTTTCAGTGTGTGTAGAATTCGGGCCAGGAGGGACTTTCCTAAAACCTCCAAGGGGGATCTTAGTAAGAACCTAAGGTTGAGAACTTGGTGACAGGAATAGTGGATGAGCACACACAAGCAGGCACACACAGTGGCATTTATACACCAGCACGAAAACACCTAACACACATGCAGGCACACACATACAGAGGCATATACACACCTGCACATAACACCTAACACACATGCAGGCACACACAGAGGCATATACACACCTGCACATAACACCTAACACACATATGCAGGCACACACATACAGAGGCATATACACACCTGCACATAACACCTAACACACATATGCAGGCACACACAGAGGCATATACACACCTGCACATAACACCTAACACACATGCAGGCACACACAGAGGCATATACACACCTGCACATAACACCTAACACACATACAGCACACACACACAGAGGCATATACACACCTGCACATAACACCTAACACACATATGCAGGCACACACAGAGGCATATACACCTGCACATAACACCTAACACACATGCAGGCACACACAGAGGCATATACACACCTGCACATAACACCTAACACACATGCAACACACACACACAGTGGCATTTACACACCGGCACAAAAACACCTAACACACATGCAGCACACACACACAGAGGCATTTACACACCTGAACAAAACATCTAACACACATGCAGCACACACACACACACAGAGGCAAATACACAGCTGCACATAACACCTAACAAACATGCAGCACACACACACAGAGGCAAATACACACCTGCACAAAACACCTAACACACATGCAGCACACACACAGAGGCAAATACACACCTGCCCATAGCACCTAACACACATATGCAGGCACACACAGAGACAAATACACACCTGCACATAATACCTAACACACATGCAGCACACACACAAAGAGGCATTTACACACCTGCACAAAACACCTAACACACATGCAGCGTACACACGGAGGCAAATACACACCCGCACATAACACCTAACACACATGCAGGCACACACAGAGGCATATACACACCTGCACATAACACCTAACACACATGCAGCACACACAGAAGCATTTACACACCCGCACATAACACCTAACACACATGCAGGCACACACAGAGGCATTTACACACCTGCACATAACACCTAACACACATGCAGGCACACACATACAGAGGCAAATACACACCTGCACGTAACACCTAACACACATGCAGGCACACACACACACAGGCAAATACACACCTGCACATAACACCTAACACACATGCAGGCACACACAGAGGCATATACACACCTGCACATAACACCTAACACACATATGCAGGCACACACAGAGACAAATACACACCTGCACATAACACCTAACACACATGCAGGCACACACAGAGGCATATACACACCTGCACATAACACCTAACACACATATGCAGGCACACACAGAGACAAATACACACCTGCACATAACACCTAACACACATGCAGGCACACACAGAGGCATATACACACCTGCACATAACACCTAACACACATGCAGGCACACACAGAGGCATATACACACCTGCACATAACACCTAACACACATGCAGCACACACAGAGACAAATACACACCTGCACATAACACCTAACACACATGCAGGCACACACAGAGGCAAATACACACCTGCACATAACACCTAACACACATGCAGGCACACACAGAGGCATATACACACCTGCACATAACACCTAACACACATGCAGGCACACACATACAGAGGCATATACACACCTGCACATAACACCTAACACACATGCAGGCACACACAGAGGCATATACACACCTGCACATAACACCTAACACACATGCAGCACACACAGGCAAATACACACCTGCACATAACACCTAACACACAAGCAGGCACACACAGAGGCATATACACACCTGCACATAACACCTAACACACAAGCAGGCAAGCCTCAGGAGGAGCCCGCCTTCCATTGCCCCCATGCTGAGCGGGCACCTGGCCACAGCCGGGCTCGGGGGCTGTGTGCCCACAGTCCTCAGGCCCCAGAGGCAGCACCACGGCTCTAGCTCCAGAACCCGGAATCTCCAACCTGGGCCAATTAGGGAATGACGTTTATTAGAGATTTTTAAAAATTATTCGTGTTTCATTTTTTTCACAGCATAGCATTTAAATGATATACAAGTTTCTCAAGTAACAAATGAGAGCCAACCCTTGCACCCTCCAGCAACTCAGCATGTTCCAGAAGTCAGCTCCAGGAGCAGTCTGTGTGCACTTCCGTGTGTACACGTGCATGTGGAAACATAGTTTAGATATACATAAATACAAAATAAGCATATTTATATATTATATAAATGTGCTATTGTTCAAAAGCAGCCTCAGCCTTTTATACATAAAAAAGATTTTAACTAGATTAGCCAGGAGTGGTGGCTCACGCCTGCAGTACCAGCACTTTGGGAGGCTGAGGTGGGCAGATTGCTGGAGGTCAGGAGTTTGAGGCCAGCCTGACCAGCATGGCAAAACCATGTCTCTACCAAATATACAAAAATTAGCCAGGTGTGGTGGCACATACCTGTAATCCCAGCTACTTGGGAGGCTGAGGCATGAGAATGGCTTGAACCAGTGAGGTGGAGGTTGCAGTGAACCGAGATCACACCACTGCACTCCAGCCTGGGTGACAGAATGAGACCTTGTCTCAAAAAAGAAATGTATATATGTATAAAATATAGAAAATGTTTTGGATTTATGTATTACTACTAATATATTTGTAAAAATATCTTTTTGATGGGACCTGATGACTCTGTAGCTCACTGGCTGCCATGGCGATCCCGCCCCAGCAGCGTGCACAGTTCTACTTTGTTCTTTAAGCGGCTGCCTGGCCCTTCGTCGTACAAACCCAGCAAAACTGACGGAACTTTCCCTATTCATGGCCATTCATGTGCCAGTTTTTCACTCACATAAACAAACTTTCAAAGGGCATACTTGCATATGTCTTTTTTTTTTTTTTTTTTTTTGGTCCATTTGTGAGTATATTTCTAAGAAATTTACCTAGAAATCAAACAGGAAAAGGTGAGACTGATTTAATTTTAGCGGATACTGAAATTGCCCTGGACAGACTCTGTTCTTCCTGGTACCCAGTGTCATGATGAGGGGGCTCTGATGCACGTTCGGTTTTCTTCCTCTCTGGATAAGCTGTTTTTCTCTGGAAGGTGGTAGCGCTTTCTCTTGTCTTCGGTGTTCTCAGCCTCAGGTAGAACAGAGACTCAGAGCTTACTGGTCTGGGACTGGCCTGACTCTCTCGTTTAACCTCTTTGCCCCTGTTGAGTCAAAGCAGGTGCTTTGTATTGTATCAGCTCCGAGATCTTTTTATTAATTCTCTGTTATTCCTCCTAACATTTTCTGTTTTCCCTCCTGGAAATCCTAGAGAAATGCCGGATGCCCTGGATTGCGCGTACATCATTTCCTCTAAATTGTCTTTATTGTGGTAAAACACACACCGTGAACATCCGTGTCTGTTACTTACCCCTCTGCATTCTGAGACATTTCTTTGCTCATAACTTCCAGTTCACTAATCTGGGCTTGAGCCATGTGCATGCTGCTGACTTGACTTGTTCTAGCATTTTTTGCTGGAGAAGTCGGGCAGAGGTTTAATTTCTGATGGCTTTTATTACTTTTTCTTTTCGGTGGGGCCCGTTTGTTTAATGTTATGAATGCATTAGACTCTCTGGTGTCACTTCTGATACAAATTAAAAGTTTGCAATAATGTTTCTGGGTCTACGAGTCATTTGTTTCCCAGAGCCGTCTGCTCTGCTTGCTCACCCCGTTCCTTCTCGTATGTGCCCCGGGGTGGGGTTGGTCCAGGTATCTGGAGGCCCTGATGCTTATGCTCTGGAGCGCAGGGTTAAGTCCACTGGCTGCCCTGGCTGCTGCGGCGTCTGCGTTTATGTGCATCTACTTTGCTAACCTCTTGCGACGCTGGACCAGAGGAGGCTGACAGTGTGGGCCAGTTAGCTGGGAGAGGCTGGACCCGGGGCAGCTGGGCATGGGCCAGGCAGGGGTCCCGTAGCTTCAGTCTCAGCCATAGTGAGAGCGGAACGCGGCGGTGGGGCTTCCACTTCCTCCCCTCCTGGGGCCTGCCAGCTTTGCTACCCATCCGTACGTTTAACTGGCCTCTGAGTCTCTAGTGAGGGTTGGAGGGATTCCAAGTGGCTCTTTCTCCCCGAGCCCGTCTGCTCACCCCGTGGTCTTCTGGAGACAGGCAGTGAACTCTAGATGGCATTTCCCTGCTTCTGCCTGTTGGAAACACCCTGCCTCCACGCTCATGATGGGAACAGGGCTTCGAAGGGCTCCGTTCTTCAGCATGCTTCAGTCTCCTGACCGGCTCCCGCCTCCCCCGCGGGCTTCTTTCTCCGTGTTTCGGGCAGTGTCGGGACAGATGCTCATTAATTTACATATAACAGGCTGCAGTCTTCTCTCTTCAGCTCGATCTGATTCTGTCTTCATTTCCAGGGAATGTGCCACAACTCCTGGACACTGATTTCCAATGCACCTAAGGATTTATTATTTTTAACGTATGTTTTCTCACATTTGGAGAAACGCTGAGTGGAAAGGAACTGTACGCACATACTTGGTCTTCCAGTTTGATTTGGGTCAGGAAGGAACAGGAACTAATTAAGTTGGGCGTCCAAAGCTCTAAGAACGTGACTTGGGATCTCAGGCCTGAGGGAGGAAATGCAAATGAAATATCGCAGAGGACCCGGGCTGTGCGGCAGGAAAACAGATGTAACAGCACGAAAGCTTAAATACGCTGCAAATAGAACAACAAAGTCTTAGAAAGAAGTTTTAAAATTCTATTCCTATAACCTGGAAGTCAGGAGATCTTCCCTTAAGCAGAACAGAAAACCCAAAACCTTAAAGAAAAGCTAAATAGAGGCCGGGCTCAGTGGCTCACACCTATAATCCCAGCACTTTGGAAGACCGAGGCGGGCGGATCACGAGGTCAAGAGATCGAGACCATCCTGGTCAACATGGTGAAACCCCGTCTCTACTAAAAATACAAAAATTAGCTGGGCATGGTGGTGTGCGCCTGTAGTCCCAGCTACTCCAGAGGCTGAGGCAGGAGAATTGCTTGAACCGGGGAGGCGGAGGTTGCAGTGAGCCGAGGTCCCGCCACTGCACTCCAGCCTGGGCAACAGAGCAAGACTCTGTCTCTTTCTCTCTGTCTATATATATATATTTTACAATGTCAAATTAGGTATTTTTACATGGCAAGTACAAATTATAGCAACATAGCAAGTTATAGACTAAGAAAAATGTTTGCAGTTCATATGATAAAGGGTTACTATCCTTCAGAGACCGAATTCTCTTACTTTTTGTGGAGAAAAAGTCAAGCAGTGCAGTGGGAAAAATGACAAAGAATAGGAATTAGCCACGTGCCAAAGAGGATCTACAAACCACTACTACGAATTTAAAATGAGGCGCAGTCCAGGGTTAGGGAGGTGCCAACCTGGGCAACAGCGGAGCCCGCTTCTTCGCTTTGGAACAGCAAACCTCAGAACCCTGCACTCCGGAGCTGCTGAGGGTGCAGGGAATTAGTTCATGTTTCTGGCAGAAATACCATTGAAATGACCTTTTGCGAACCTTGTCTGGCGTGTCCGCTAAATTAAAAGTGAATGTGCTTTCACCAAGCGATCACTCAGGAGCGCGGGGCCGGGGGAAGGTATGCACACGGGAATGTTCGCATTTGTGCATAACCTTATGGGGTTAGGGGTGTTTACCGCAGCCATTTTATGTGGACAAAACCTTGCGGCTCTGCTGTGCAGCACAGCCCCTGTCCTCAGCCAGCCCCGGGAGGAAGGAGCTTTCCTTCACCTGAAGCCACGGCCAACCCCAGGGCCCCTGGTCCTCATACTGTCAGTGTGCAGGCAGGCACTCTCCAAAGGCAGCTGTCCACTAAAGAGCTGGCTCAGCAGCAGCCAGAGACGTGAAGCGGCAGAGAAAGCGGTGTTGTAAGAGGCCAGTGCGGGACGGGTCCTGGTTTTGCTTAAAAATAATGAGACAGAAAGAAGCCCACTCGTATGTGTAGTGTGAAATGTGTGCGTGTGTTTGCATGCACACAGAGAAAGGCGCAGAGATACATTCCTAATAAACCAGTTTCCCACATTGCGCCTCAGAGATGTGTTTGGCACCCGGAGGGCGATTGCTAACTTTTCCACCACATTATTTGACTTGCTGTAACGAGCATACACTACTTCGGTAATTAAAGCATCAAATAAAGCAAAATAAAGCAAAAATCAAGTGGGGTGAAGGAAAAACTTCACAGTGCCTTAGACTGCTAGATTAGAAGGTCAGTCTCAAAGCCAAAAGTGGAATGTGGACAACTTTGAGGGAGAGGAGACAAAGTCCTCCCTTGGGATGGACGCCCTTGGGGCGAGCCGACTCGGGCTACTGTAACACACGCCATAGGCTGGCGGGGTTTGAGAACGGGCGTGGATTTCTCACGGGTCTGGAGGCCGGAGGTCTGAGGTCAGGACGCAGGCAGCAGAGGGCTTCGGAGAGGGCCCCGTCCTGGTTGACAGGCAGCCCCTCCTCCCTGTGTCCTCACAGGGCAGAGACAGGCACCCTTGTGGCCTCGTCACCTCCTGAAGGCCCCGCCTCCTAACACTGCAATAGAGGATAGATTCCCCACACAAATTTCATGGGACATGAACGCTCAGTCCTCAGCAGGGGCAATAGGGACAATAGTGGTTTGAGTTGGAGCCAAACCCTTGAACAGAGCAGGGCGAGGGAGAGCGGGTCCCTGGAGAGAGGAGTCCACAGCACAGACCAGCTAAGGAAACAGCCAGGCTCGCAGGCTTTGCCAAGGTCAAGGCGCTGGGCCCCGTGTGGACGTTGAATAAAACCAGCCACCCAGGCCAGGCATGATGGCTCATGCCTGTAATCTCAGCACTTTGGGAGGCCAAGGTGGCAGATGTCTTGAGATCAGGAGTTCCAGACCAGCCTCACCAACATGGGGAAACCTCGTCTCTACCAAAAATACAAAAATTAGCCGGGTGTGGTGGTGGGCACTTGTAATCCTGCCTACTTGGGAGGCTGAGGCAGGAGAATTGCATGAACCCAGAAGGCAGAGGTTGTAGTGAGGTGAGATTGCGCCACTGCACTCCAGCCTGGGTGACAAAGCGAGACTCCATCTCAAAAAATAAAAGTAAAAAACAAGCCACCCAGTGGCTTCCAGAGGGATGCATGGCATGCAGGCCAGCACCAAGAGTAACGGGCATCTTCCCATGGCCTGGCACTGAGAGCTGCCCAGGGCAGGGTGGCAACCACAAGTGCCAGGTGTGTGTCCCCTCCTCTCCCCTCTAGCAGAAGGTTTCAGGGCCCCATCTTTCCATCTCTAGGTGCCAGAGAGGCTTCACTGACCGTGAGACTCTGGGCACTGCCTCGCTGGCCCCCCGCCCGGCTTTTCTGCATGAGCCATCCTCGAGGTGGCCGTGCTCTCCAGCTCATGTCCTCCCAGCCTCTCCCTGCTGAGGGGGCTGGATGATGAATCCCTACAGGGTCAGGCTCCTCTGTCTCCTGTACTTTCTGTAAACTGGTGCTTTTCAGAATAAAGACACCATCCTCGTTCATTGTGTTTTATTAAGAAACATGGCCGGGCGCAGTGGCTCACGCCTGTAGTCCCAGCACTTTGGGAGGTTGAGACGGGTGGATCACCTGAGGTCAGCGGTTCGAGACCAGCCTGGCCACCATGACGAAACCCCATCTCTACTAAAAATACAAAAATTAGTCCCGTGCCTGCTAGGCTGGGTCAAGGTGTCAGTCCTGGGGGAGGATGTTGGAAAAGCACTGAGAATCAGCCAGGCTCGTCTCATTAGGGTGGGGGGAGAGGGATCCCACTGCCCTAGGCTGGGGTCCTGGCTGCCCATGGGACTACGATTCCAGTCACCTTAAAGGGGGTCCCAGCTACCCAAGGGAGTATCTCAGCTAAGAGGGGGAAAGGTCTCAGCTGCACAGGGTGGGGGAGAGGTTTCAGCTGCCTGGGGGACGGGGTCCCAGCTGGTTGCAGCTGCCTGGGGGATGGGGTCCCATCTGGTTGCAGCTGCCTGGGGGGACCAGGTCCCAGCTGGTTGCAGCTGCCTGGGGGGATGGGGCCCCAGCTGGTTTCAGCTGCCTGGGGGACCGGGTCCAGGTGGTTGCAGCTGCCTGGGGGGATGGGGTCCCATCTGGTTGCAGCTGCCTAGGGGGACCGGGTCCCAGGTGGTTTCAGCTGCCTGGGGGACGGGGTCCATCTGGTTGCAGCTGCCTGGGGGACCAGGTCCCAGCTGGTTGCAGCTGCCTGGGGGGATGGGGCCCCAGCTGGTTTCAGCTGCCTGGGGGACCGGGTCCCAGGTGGTTGAGCTGCCTGGGGGGATAGGGTCCCAGCTGGTTGCATCTGCCTGGGGGACCAGATTCCGGCTGGTTGCAGCTGCCTGGGGGGATGGAGTCCCAGCTGGCTGCAGCTGCCTGGGGGGATGGGGTCCCAGCTGGTCACAACCCCCCCAGGGGCGTTCCCAGCTCATGGAAAGCATGCGTGTGCTTTTGCCTCAAGGCCTCGCCAGGGCCGGTTCTCAGTGGTGTGACACAGCGAGAACCAAGCAAAGCCTGTGACCCTCACAGGACTGCACATCCAGCAGCCAGAGACAGAATGAGGGCAAGGGATCCGTGAGAAGGAGGAGGACCCAGGACCCAGGACCCAGGACCCAGGACCCAGGACCCAGGACCCAGGAGGCTGAGCAGGACAGACTTGTTACAATAGCCGGGCAGCAGCAGGGAGCTGTCAGTGCAGCAACGCCAAGCCCATGGCCTGGTGTGAGGGAGAGGAGAGTGGAGGCTCAGGTAGGGTTGCAGAGGGAGGGGAGGGGCAGAGTTCCCCCAAGGAGGAGAAGAGAGGGATGAGGGGGCAGAGGACCCCATGGAGGAAGGAGAGGGACGAGGGGGTGGAGGTTCCCATGGAGGAAGGAGAGGGATGAGGGGTGAAGGTCCCCCATGGAGGAAGCAGAAGGATGAGGGGTGAAGGTCCCCATGGAGGAAGGAGAAGGATGAGGGGTGAAGGTCCCTGTGGAGGAAGGAGAGGGATGAGGGGTGGAGATCCCGATGGAGGAAGGAGACGGATGAGGGCTGGAGGAAGGAGAGGGATGAGGGCTGGAGGAAGGAGAGGGGATGAGGGCTGGAGGAAGGAGACGGATGAGGGGGTGGAGGAAGGAGGCGGATGAGGGGTGGAGGAAGGAGAGGGATGAGGGCTGGAGGAAGGAGAGGGATGAGGGGTGGAGGAAGGAGAGGGATGAGGGATGGAGGAAGGAGAGGGATGAGGGATGGAGGAAGGAGAGGGATGAGGGGTGGAGGAAGGAGAGGGATGAGGGGTGGAGGAAGGAGAGGGATGAGGGGTGGAGGAAGGAGAGGGATGAGGGGTGGAGGTCCTGGTGGAGGGAGGAGACGGATGAGGGGTGGAGGTCCCCGTGGAGGTAGGAGAGGGATGAGGGGTAGAGGAAGGAGACGGATGAGGGGTGAAGGAAGGAGAGGGATGAGGGGTGGAGGAAGGAGAGGGATGAGGGATGGAGGAAGGAGAGGGATGAGGGGTGGAGGAAGGAGAGGGATGAGGGATGGAGGAAGGAGAGGGATGAGGGGTGGAAGAAGGAGAGGGATGAGCGGTGGAGGTCCCGGTGGAGGAAGGAGACGGATGAGGGGTGGAGGTCCCCGTGGAGGAAGGAGAGGGATGAGGGGTGGAGGAAGGAGACGGATGAGGGGTGGAGGTCCCGTGGAGGAAGGAGAGGGATAAGGGGGCTGAGGTCCCCATGGAGGGAGATGACAAGGTGCAGCTCCTTCAGCAAATCCGAGAAAGGCTCCTGGCCAGGGCACCTGTGTGATGGGTGTGTGAGCTCCCGTGCAGGGCAGTCTCTGGAGGGCTGGGAAACGGTGTACACACTCTCAGCCTGGTGTCAGTCAGGGCTGGAGGTGGTGGGGGGAGCGTGGGAGACTGCCCCACAGGGCTAGTGGGAATGCAGGAAGGCAGTGCCCGTGAACATTGGGTGTCCTGGAGCCATGGCAGGTGCCCACATCGGCTGCTGTCACCAGGTGGCCAGGGACAGGGAGAGCCAGGGTGACCGTTAGGTGTTGGCGGGCGCAGGCTGCTGACTGTGGTCGGCCGAAAGCCTGGCAGTGTTTGTTTACTTGCGATAGGTAAGAGGCTGGGATCATGGAGAAGGGCGCCAAGCATGGTATCTGATGACCTTGAGTGCTTTTCATTTTGGAGAGGCAGCTGCTGTGGAATGTTTGGGAACACCCCTCCATCCTGCTCTCAGCAAGGCCTCAGGCCCCGCTTCGGTAGTTCCATTTGCCATCCTGAGCCCCAGAAATCCAACCTGCTCCCCCACAGGAGGCGATGTGGCAAGCTGGAAGAGGCTGCTGGGGTAAGCGGGGAGCCCCGGCCCCCAGAAGCCACGAGGTCTCCTCACAGCTCAGTCCCCCTCATCTGCAGTCCCCAGCAGCTGAGTGCCCACCTTCCTTTAATGTATGTTTTATTACCTCGGTGTGTACTCCCCCGTCAGTACAATTTCAGCTGACCGCAGATGACCGTGTGGTGTCTCAGATTTCTTCACGTCTTTCATCTGTCCCCGACAGCATTTTCCATGGAAGACTACAGCCAAAACGCTTGCTCTAAAGCCACCTGAAGCAATGCTTTTCTCTCGGGTTTTGTCACCAACCTGATGCATCATCATTAGGTTCTTTTTCCTTGGCTTGTTTTCAGTTTTCAGGATGGCATTTTCTTCCTGTGACTTTAATTTTATTCTTGTTTGTATGAAACATGATGATTCCAAACCGAACTGTATAACAGGATGTGCCACAGGGGAGCTTCCCTTTCAACCCTGACCCCCTCCACCTCCAGGGAGATTTGTTCATTTTTTTTTTTTTTTTTTTTTTTTTTGAAACAGGGTCTTGCTCTGTCCCCCAGGCTGGAGTGCAGTGGTGCAATCTCGCCTCACTTGCAGCCTCGACCTCCTGGGCTCAAGCAATCCTCACACCCCAGCCTCCAGAGCAGCTGGGAACACAGGTCTGAGTCACCATGCCTGGCTTTTTTTTCTGGAGAGACTGGGTTTTTTGTGTTGCCCAGGCTGATCTTGAACTCCTGGGCTATGCGATCTGACCGCCTTGGCCTCCCAAAGTGCTGGGATTCCAGGCATGAGCCGTGGCGTCTGGTAGATTTGTTGATTTTGTGTTTAGCCTCCCAGCGTTCTCTTGCGCAGTATGTACATATGCGTCTCCTCAGCACTGTCATCCTGGCCCTCCACTGCCTCAGAGCGCCACGTTTTCAGATAACACGCAGGGAGCCTTGCTCTTCCATCCACAGTTTGGACAGACTCGGGCTCTGCCCTGAGGCAGTGAGAGGCTGGGTCCTGAGTCCTAGGAAGGCCCATTGCATGTCCTATGGGTGCTCGGTGTGTGGTGTGGCTGCTGGGGGCAGCCCATGCGGGGCTGTGTTTGGGGTCCCTGAGTGGTGTTCCCATGTGGCCATCTGGCTTCTCAGTGGCACAGCGACTGGGTTCCAAGGTGGACGTCCCAGATGGGCCAGGGGTCGCCAATCACTGCCTCCAAGGTGGACATCCCAGATGGACCAGGTGGTTGCCAATCACTGCCTTTGGTGGCCCAGGCTTGTCAAGGCCACATCCACCCCAGTCACAGGTCTGCTTAGATGGGAAGCGGGGACACAGACCCTCTCGGGGCAGGAGGAGCATATGGGATGGGGATACTAGGCAGCACTGCTGAAAATACACTGTACGCCCCGTTTCCACATAAAGAGGGGAACATCGAGCACCCGTCCTGTGCCCGGCTTTTTTCTCTCCTAAATCACGGGAGCCTGGGTCTCATCACGGCACTCCGCCGGCCCTTCTGTGTTGCACGCTTTTCGTGCCGTCCAGCAACCAGGTCTGGACATGAATTGCCGGGCGCCTTTCTCAGCGTGTATTCACAATCGATTTTTAGTGTGGGATTGCCGGGCCGAGGTCACTCACTGTGTGGTTTTCGTTCCCTGGTGTTGCCAGGCTTTCCTCACCTGGGCACTTTTGACAGCAGCCTGGTGGTTTCCTTGGGGCCCACTACAGACAGGCAGTGTGGACGCCCCATCGTGAGCACAGGGCTCTCTAGGATGAGACCGGACCAGGCATGGACTTGCTGGAGGCCCAGGCAGCTCCCGCAGTTTCCAAGGTGGGCTGTGCCGATTCACGTGCAGAAGTGCGAGTTCTCGGCGTCCCTCACCCTGCCAATGTTTGCACATCAGCACTCTCATCTGGAAACCACCGTGGGGGGGGGGTAGTGCATTTCTGTGACATTCATCTGATGTCCTCGACAGCTCACAGGATGCCACCTCCCTGGGTGCGGAGTTTCTGCTTGGCACCCCTTGAGTCGGGAAGGGCCCTGCCAGCCTTTGGGCATTTATCAATCGGCTGCACCCAGCCGCCCTCACCCGCAGGTTCTACACCCCAGCCCTCACCCACTGTTTATATCACAAACGTGTCCTCCTGCTCAGTGGGTTGTCTTTCACTCCTTTTATCGGCCGTCTCTTTCTCCGTAGGTAACAAGGAAGCCAAGTCTGGCTGTCTCTGCCCAAAGCACCGCATTCCCACGCGTGGAAGAAGCAGAGCTCCTTCGGCTGCAGCCATGGGGGCTGAGCACATCCTGAGAGAGTGCTGGGCCGAGCGCCTGGGACCCCATGACTTATAGTGCCACGCTTACAGCAGAGCATAAATACTTCACTAACCCTCCATTTGTCATTCGTGCTAGCGCTTCGGAACTTATGCAATATGAATTACGTTTTGTAATGGCCCTTATGCTGGGGTCTCCTGGGAATATATTGTTTTCAGCAAGACAAAGCAAATTGCAGATGTTCCTGAAGGAGTTCACTCTTGAACAAGGAAATACATTTACTCTGACATAGCTGCTCTAATGATCTCTCGTGTTTATCTTACACAAAATGAGGGCTGCTCATCCAAGTTATGTGTGGCTGGATGTCCTAGAACTGGAGTCCGAATTTGAGCAGGCAGAGGCTGCAGAGAGAACTCCAGGTGTCTGTGGGGACACAGGAGGACAGCAGTGGGGGCCCGTGTGAGCCTGAGTCACTCTTGAGATAGAGACAGAGCGCCTGGGGTCTGGGGGATCTTCGGTGCCCGGGGGCTCTGGGTGGCCCCACATAGTGATTGGGCTTCTCCAGGCACCCCAGCCCAGGTCCTCCGGTCCCCACAGCTGCCAGCCCTTAGCACCTTCATTCTTCACACACAAGGCAAGGGCAAGAGTGCCGTGGGGGGGTCCCTCCAGATCAGTCACTTGAGCTGAGATTCAGGTGGACACTAGCAGGGCTGACCAGTGGTTGGAGGACCGTGCATCTGTGGGAAGCAGGCTGACAACCAGGGGCGGACGTGGTGACCCTCAGCATGGTCAGGGAGGGAGAGGACAAGGCGCCAGCCGCCCAGAGCTGGTGGATGGGAAGGACTGGTGGGTGAGGCTGGGCCGAGGTGGGGGCTGCAGGAGGGGGTGGGGACCTGCACTCCAGCCTGGGTACCCGCCTACACCTGCTTCACTTTCCTAGGTGGTAAATCTGTCGTTTCAAATACTCAAAAATACCGGGATGGCCATGGCAAGTCCACAAGCACCACAGCCAACGTCTGAAACGGTGGCCAACCTGAGGCCCTGCAGGGGCGGAACGCAGTCCCCAAAAGACAGGTCCCGGGAATGCCGGCTTGCTCGGAAATTTGGTCCTACAGCTGTCCCTAAGGTCAGGACTTTGAAGTGAGAGCCTCCTGGAATAGGGTGAGCCCTAAATCCAAGGACGCCTGTTTTTGCAGGTGACAGAAAGGAGAAGCCCCCCGAGCGGGGGAGGAGGTGCCATGTGAGGCAGGGGTGGGGTTGGCGCAATGCTTGGCCAGGCAGGGGCACCGAGGGGGAGAGGCCGGGGCAGAGCCCTTGAGGGCCCCCAGAAAGACAGGTCACCCTCAGCGGCGTGGACTCTGGGATGAGAGGGAATGACTTCCTCTGCGGCAACCACGCAGCTGCAGCCACGTGTCCCAGCAGCCCCTAGAAAGGGCCACACCCACCAGGCAGCATCTCACCCTGACGCCAGGGACCCAGCACCCAGCCATCCTTGCCTGTGGATGCCCGGCTCCGCCCTGGCCTCCTGCCCTCCCTGCTCTGTGACCTGACTTTGTTTCACCTTGTCCAGGCCACACAGCCTGGCAGCACTCAAGCTGGGAAGGCCCAGGCCCTGGGGTCCCCTCTTCTGCCGTCCTCCTGCCTAATGCCCCGCAGGCTCCGAAGTGCCACTTCGCCAAGCTGAGCCCACGTCATGCCACGTCATGCCCACGAGACGTTCCAGGTCACGTTCCCACATCATGCCACATTGCACTACGTCATGTCCACAGGGACACGGGCCCAACGTTGTGATGGCCTCTGCCTTGCGGTGGAAACACCCTGAACTGCCACCAGATGAATTAAAGGAACACTAGCCACTCCCGGTTCCTGAGTCCCACACCCTTTCCTACTTCCTGTCTTGGTTTTCCAATTTCCACGGGCCTGGAATGTCCACTGTGTTTAGGGACTCAGCTCCCACCAGCTTCTCCAAAGTGTCTTCCTTCACCGCAGGCTGCCTCGGCCTGAGGCCCACACAACTGTGGAGAGGTTTACAGACAGTTCTCGGCATCCCACAGCTGAAAGTCCCCTGGACTGGGCAGCTTTCCTGCAGGCTAATGCCCCAACCAAGTGGACAGTGCCTGGCTCAGGTGCCTCTCATCATGGAACCATGGAGCGAATGTGCTCATTCTCCAGACCCACAGGGCTCCCAAAGCACCTGGCAGGGCCCTCACCACACTCAGCCACCTTCCTCACCACACTCAGCCACCTTCCTCATCCCAATCAGCCACCTTCCTCACCACACTCAGCCACCTTCCTCATCACGCTCAGCCACTTTCCTCACCATGCTCAGCCACCTTCCTAACCACACTCAGTCACCTTCCTCACCACGATCAGCCACCGTCCTCACCACACTCAGCCACCGTCCTCATCCCACTCAGCCACCTTCCTCACCACGCTCAGCCACCTTCCTCACCACACTCAGCCACTGTCCTCACCACACTCAGCAACCTTCCTCACCATGCTCAGCCACCTTCTTAACCAGCCACCTTCCTAACCCCGCTCAGCCACCTTCCTCACCATGCTCAGCCACCTTCTTAACCAGCCACCTTCCTAACCCTGCTCAGCCACCTTCCTCACCATGTTCAGCCACCTTCTTAACCAGCCACCTTCCTAACCCCGCTCAGCCACCTTCCTCACCATGCTCAGCCACCTTCCTAACCACGCTCAGCCACCTTCCTAACCACGCTCAGCCACCTTCCTCACCGCACTCAGCCACCGTCCTCATCCCGCTCAGCCACCTTCCTCACCGCACCCAGCCACCTTCCTCACCGCGCTCAGTGACCGTCCTCACCGCGCTCAGCCACCTCTTCACCGCGCTCAGCCACCTGCCTCACCGTGCCCAGCCACTGTCCTCACCACGCCCAGCCACCTTCCTCATCCTGCTCAGCCACCGTCCTCGCCCCGCTCAGCTGCCGTCCTCGCCGCTTTCCTGACCGCGCTTAGCGACCATCCTCACCACACTCAGCCACCGTCCTCACCACGCCCAGCCACCGTCCTCACCACGCTCAGCCACCTTCCTCATCCCGCTCAGCCACCTTCCTCATCCCGCTCAGCCACCTTCCTCACCACGCCCAGCCACCTTCCTCACCCGCAGCCCCAGCTCTGTGGCTGCAAGGCCTCTGCCACCTCCTTCCTCAGCACCTGAGAAGGAGGAGATGATTCGCACCTTGACCCCGTGGGCTGGCCACTCTCCTGCCCATAATCTGGGCATTAGTGAGTGTGGGGTCAGCTGCGTGGAGACAGAGCAGTGTCAAGGGAGCGATAAACAGCTTATCTGAACGATATGCCGGCTCCCGCCCATCTGTCCTAGGCCTGCTGTCTGCAGAGGCACCAGATGGACCATGAAACATGGAAATGCAGGTGCGGCCAGGCAGGATGGATGCTGCCCGACCTCCGAGGGAGATACAGCCGTGATGGAGACCCCGCTAATGGATCGGAAGAGGAATGGGGCCGGCACAGGAGTTGGCGAGGCTCATGCATCTTGTAAAGGGGCTGAGATCCTAATCTCTCCGCCAGCCACTCACTCACACCGCCTTCCCGCCCTCCCCCACCCCAGGGAACAGGCAAGCCACAAGCCCCGGGCCTGGGCAGGCTGCTCTGAGGCTGCTGGCTGGCGCATGGGGTTGCTCTGTAGGGTGTGGGGTTCAGGGCACAGAGCATGGGTGGCACCCGCTGAGCAGTCTGGGGGCTGTCTG
Organism: Ateles fusciceps; assembly: GCA_036589455.1. Taxonomy (NCBI): domain Eukaryota; kingdom Metazoa; phylum Chordata; class Mammalia; order Primates; family Atelidae; genus Ateles; species Ateles fusciceps. The sequence continues at coordinate 8,811,448 of JAZHEH010000586.1, forward strand.
CAGCTCTCCCAGCCACCTGGGCCAGCAGGGGCTTCTTCCTGGGGGACAGGGGAGACCTGCTTGGGAGGTTCCTTCATGTCAGTGCCCCCAAATCCCAAGGTGCTGGTGGTCAGGGTGGGTAGGCTGTGACGAAAACCATTCTTTCCCCAAGCGTAAGGAAAGCGTTCACGCCCTCCAGCTGCTATTCCCCTCCAGCTCCAGGTGAGGCTTTCCTCAGGAGGGAAAGGAAGAGAAGAACTGAAGAGCGGCTCTCGTGGCTGTCCTCCTGAGCTGAGCAGCTTCCTGAGCCCGTACCAAGGACAGTGGGTCAGTGGCGAGGCCAGCAGATGAACAGTGGGAGCAGCCCCTACTTAGGCGAGCTCTGCCTTTTGGAGGAAACATGTTTAACCCCCTGTCACGCACCTATTCCCAGGGCCCCAGGACCATTTGCAGGCAATGACATCGGCCCAGCTGCCCACCACCACCCCCCGCACCCAGAATTAATGCTGGGGGTCAGTGACATGGGGATTGCATTTCAAGGTTAGCAAATGCTGACAAACCATTCCCGGGACTTTGACCTCCCCAGGCTCTACCAATGGCAGACGGTCAGCAAGACACCACATGTGGCGCAGAGGACAGTGGGTCCTCGGCTGGCAGAGCTGGGCCCGAGGCCCAGGCCACAAAGCCACACGGGCGGCGGGGGGGTTACAGAGAATCCTGCCTCCACTGTCAGCGGTTTCCAGAACCAATGTGCAGCCAGCTTGCTTACTAGAATTTCTACGATGAACTCTCCACTCCACATCTGACCCTATTGCAGACAGTGGGTCAGAAAAAGCATTGAACATTCAGCAGTTTCTGCTTTTCGCAACTCCGACTGCATTTGTTTCCCGTGGCTGGGGCTCAGGCCACGGAAGTGGGTTTTTTCGTGGTTCTGGAGGCCAGAGGCCGAGGTCCAGGTGTCAGCAGGGTTGGCTCCTTCTGGAGGCCGAGGGGAGGCTCCGCTCCAGCCCTCTCTTAGCGACTGGAGGCTGCTCGCCCTCAGATGGACGTTCTTCGTCTCCGGGAACATCACTCCCATCTCTGCCTCTCCGTCACGTGGGCTCTGTGTGTGCGTGTCTGTGTCCAAATATCCCCTTTTTATGAGGACACCATCATATTGAACTCTGTATGACCTCTGTCTCCAAATAAGGTCGCGTTCTGAGGAGCTGAGGGTTAGTGCTCCAACATAGTGTGTATGGGGGACTCCACTTAGCCCTCGGCCCTGTAGGGAAATCCTCAGCACCAGCTTCTGTGAAGGCAGCAGCCTCGGCCCCCACGGATCCCTCAGCAGAGCTCGGGTTCCAGGCAGGAGGTCAGGGCCAGTGGCCTGAACCATTTTATTTTAATCTTGTTTCTGTCACACTCCACTGTCTGCCAGGGGCATTTGGGGAACTCCCGGGCACCCGGGAACTATCTTCTTGCTGGGGCTCAAGGCCAAGAAGGCCTCTGTTGGTGGCACCGGGTTCTCTGTCCCATCCCCCACCTTGTCCCTTGTCCCATGAACAACCTCAGGGTCATTAACACCCTGATGCAGCCCCTTGGTGATGCCGTTCACCTGTGTGCCCTCACCTCGGTGTGTAGGACCAGCCCTCATAGGTGCTTAGGGAACTCCTGCTGAAATAACCAACCCATCATCATCATTTTGCTGAATCTATCATTGACAATGTAGAAAAAGATTCCAGCTTGGCATAGGCACAGTGAAGCTGTGGAAAGGAGTTATGGGGCCTGGCACGTAAGGCACTTAGAGGTCACCGCTAGACCTAATGAAACAAGCAAAACATAAGCTGTCAACAACTCTTCTTAGACTCATCAGAGAAGTAAGGTCTCATGGCAAACCCCTGCCCTCACAAATGGAGGGATGGACAGGCAGCTGGATACAGAGAGCACAACTTACCTAAGCAGAAACACGTGAGCAGAACCTGTTGAGCTGCTGGAAGCTCACTGTGGACAAGCCTGAGAGTTACCGACTCCCGGGGGACCCGGGCACTGGGGGCCACCTTTGTGAGTTTTACCTCCAGGAGCCCTGCAGTGCTCATGGGGAACATCAGAGAAACATCCCCTGTGCTTTAGGCAGGGGAAAGGGAAAGGGAAAGGGGTCGTTCTGAGATACACCAGAGCATTCCTTTCTCAGCAAAGCTTCAGAAGAAACTGTTAAACCCGAGCCAGACCTGCTGCAGTTTTATCAGAGCTGAGACTGGAAACACCCCGTCGAGCCGGCTCTAGCCATCCTGTTCCACCTAAGAGAGGAAGCATCTGAGAGGCACCTGTGATGCTCAGAGGCCAGGGGCACAGGCTCACTGGGACTGAGACTGAGTCACAGGACCATAAGACTCCTGCCCTGCAGCACTGCCACTTCGCTGAAGTCCTGTTTACAGCAGTTCCCTTTACCCTGTACAACGTGTCCACCTTTCAACAAAAATTTACAAGACTAACAGGCAAAAACCAGCATCACAACCAGTCAGCTGTGGCAGGAATGCTGGGAATCCTGAAATTTTAAAAGCTGTGATTAATACACTAAGGCTTTAATGTAAACAGCAAACGACATTCAAGGGCAAATGAGTCATATAAGCAGAGAGGTAGAAATGCCAGCAAAAAAACAAATGCTAGAGATGAAAAACACTGCAACAGAAATAAAGAATTCCTGTGATGAACTCATTAGCAGGCTGAACACAACTGAGGAAAGGGATTTTCAGCATGAGGATATGATAATAGAAACTTGCAAAACTGCATAGCAAAGAAAAAAGTATTAAAAAGAAAAAAATGCACTATTTAAGAACTGCAGAACAGCTACAAGAGGCACATGCCTAATGGAAATACCAGGAGGTAAAGAAAGAGATCAAGAAACAGAGGCCACACTTAAAGCAGTAATGACTAAGAATTTTTCTCAAACTAATGTCAGACACCAAACCAAAGATCCTCGGGAATCTGGAAGCTCAGAGAGCACCAAGCAGCGTAAATGCCAAAAACAGAGACACCTATTCACATCATAGTCAATCTTCAGAACATCAGAGGTAAAGAAAAAATCTTAAGGGAAACCACATGGAAAAAAACCCTTCCCTATCTAGGAGCTGTGATAAAGATCACATCTGACTTATCCTCAGAAATTAGCTAAGCAAGAATAGAGTAGAGTACAATATTTAAAGTGTTGAGAAAAAAGAAACTCACCAATCTAGAATTCTATACCCTGTGAAACTGTCCTTCAAAAGTAAAGAAAAAATAATGACTTTCTCAGACAAAATTGAGAAATGTGTTGTCCACAGACCTACTTGCAAGGAATATTAATTCTTTAGAGGAAAAGAAAAATTATGGAGGTCAGAAACTTGGATCTTCAAAAAGAAAGAAAGGACCCTGAAGAAGAAATGAATGGAAGTTAAATAAAAGTTTTATTTTCATATTGTTAGTTGATCTAACAGGTAACAGTGCATTCAATATAATGGCAATAAAGCAGTGCTTAGATGAAAATGTATAGCTTTGAATATATTTTAGAAAAGAAGAAATACCAGCCAAGTGTGGCAGCTCATGCCTATAATCTCAGCACTTTGGAAGGCCAAGGTGGGTGGATCACTTGAGGTCAAGAGTTCGAGACCAGCCTGGCCAACATGGTAAAATCCCTTCTTCACTAAAAATACAAAAATTAGTTGGGCGTGGTGGCACAGCCTGTAATCCCAGCTACTCGGGAGGCTGAGGCAGAAGAACCACTTGAACCTGGGAGGCAGAGTTTGCAGTGAGCTGAGATCGAGTCATTGCACTCCAGACTGGGCAACAGAGTGAGGTTGTGTCTCAAAAAAAAAAAAAGAAAGAAAAGAAAAGAAAAAAAGAAAAAGAAAGAAAGAAAAGAAATATCTAAGCTTTCACTTGAGGAAACTAGAAAAGGAAAAGCAGTTAAATCCAAAGTATTAGAAGAAAGAAAACAATAAAAATCAGAGCAGAAATCAATAAAATTAAAAACAGAAAATGAAAAGAAAACCCAAAGATGATTGTTTGAAAATACCAATAAAATTGATAAGACTGTAACCAGGATAATTAAGAAAAAAGAGACGACACAACTTATTAGTATCAGAAATGAAAGCGGAAACATCACTACAGATCCCACAGCTGTTTAATGGGTAATAAGAAACATATGAACAAGTCTATGCCTACATACTTGATAACCTAGAAGAAATGGACCAATTCCTTGAAAGACACAATTTGCCAAATCTCACAAAAGAAGAAATAGACTATCTGAATAGGTCTAGAGTAAAGAAATTGAAACAATAATTAATAACTTCCCAAAACAGAAAGCACCAGACCCAGATGGGTAGACTGGTGAATTCTACCGAACATTTAAGGAAGAAATTGTACCAATTCTCTACAATATATGCTACAAGATGGAAGCCAAGCAAATACTTCCTAACTCATTATATGAGACCAACTTTACCTTAATACCAAAACCAGACAAAAACATTACAAGAAAAAAAACTACAAACCAATATCTCTCATAAATAGAGATGCAAAAATATTCAACAAATATTAGCAAATCAAATCCTATAAGGTGTGAAAAGAATTATACACCACAACCCGATGGGATTATCCCAGGTACGCAAGTCTGATTCAGCATTTGAAATTCAATAAAAGCCATCACATCAACAGGCTAAGAGAGAAAAACCATATGATTATATTAATAGATGAAAATATTGGGATTTTTGTTGGGTTTGACAAGATACTAGCAGCAATGCATTTAGTTAGCTGTGCTTACATATGAGCTTATGTATGAGAAATGAACGGCAGCAATGGTAGCAAAGATGGAAAAGAAGACTTAGGGTTATTTTGTTACCTGGGACACTTGCACTACCTGTGAAGTGCTGTAGTGTGGTTAGAAATGAACTTCATGATTCATTTCGCTCGTTTGTGATAAAACTCTCAGCAAACTAGGAATTGAGGGTACTCCCTCAGCTTAACAAATAATATCTACAGAAACCTACAGCTCACATCGCACTTAATAGTGAGAAATGAGAAGCTTTCCTACTGAAACCGGGAAGAATGCAGTGACGCCACTTCTCAGCACTGTGTATCAGTCCTAGCTAGTGCAACAAAAATTAATAAATAAAATAAGAGGTATACTGATTGAGAAGGAAAAAGTAAAACAAATGTCATTTCTGATCATGTCTTTGTTCACAGATGACATGATAATCTATGTATAAAATCTTAAAAAGAATGACTAAAAATCCTCCTGGAACTAATAATCATAGCAAGACTGCAAGATATATGGTTAGTATAAAAAGGCAGTCACTTTCCTATATGCCACCAACGAACGGTGGAATTCAGTTAAAAACACGTCACCATTTACATTATCACCCCCACAAATGAAATACTTAGGTATAAATATGATAATATCAACAAGATACATATGTGGAAAACTACAAAACTCTGATGAAAGTCATCAAAGAATAAGTAAGTGGAGAGCTATTTCATCTCTATGAATAGGAAGACTAAATATGGTCAAGGTGTCATTCTTCCCAACTTGATCTGCAGATTCGATGTAATCTCAGTCAAAATCCCAGTGAGTTATTTGGCAAATGCAGACAAACTGATTTTTGAAGTTTGTATGGCAAGACAAAAGACTCAGAACAGACATGGTGGTGCTGAAGGAGAACAGCAGAGTCCTCGGGGTGACACTGGCTGATGTCAAGCCTCACTGTAAAGCTCCAGTAGTCAAGACAGTGCGGGAATGGCAAAAGAATAGACAAATAGGTCAAAGGAACAGAACAGAGAGCCCAGAAATAGATCCACATACATCTAGTCAACCGATCCTTGACAAAGAAGCAAAGCCAATTCAATGGAGGAAGGACAGCCTTCAGCAAATAGCTACAGACAAAATAATGAATCTAGACACAGGCCTTACACGCTTCACAAAAATCGACTCAAAATGGATCACAGACCTAAATGTAAAATGCAAAGCTATGAAACTCCTAAAAGATAAAATAGAAGAAAACCTAGATGACCTTGGACACAGCGATGGCTTTTTAGATAAAATGCTAGGGGCATGATTCATAAAATAAATGATTGACCAGTTGGGCTTTATTAAAAATTTCTGCCATGTAAATGATAATGTCAGAAGAATGAAAAGCCACAACCTGGAGAAGATATTTGCAAAAGGCATATCTGATGAGGACTGTTATCTGAAATATACAAACAATTCTTAAGATGCAACAAGGAGAAAATGAGCAACCCGACTAAAAATCGGTGAAAGGGCTGAGCAGATACTTCACTGAAGAACATACACAGATGGCAGTAAACATTAAAGAGACACTCCACGTGATATGTCCTCAGGGAAATGCAAATTAGAACAACATGCTACTACTACACACCTATTAGAACAGCCAACATCCTTAACGCTACAAGCATCAAATGCTGGCCAGGATGTGGAGAACAGGACTCCCATCCGCTGCTGATGGGCGAACGAGCTAATACAGCCACTACGGAGGACAGTTTAGTGGTTTTTTTTTTTTTTTTTTTTTTTTTTTTTTGAGACAGAATTTCACTCCGTCACCAGGCACCAGGCTGGAGTGCAGTGGTACAATCTCGGCCCACTGCAACCTCTGCCTCCCGGGTTCAAGCAATTCTCCTGCCTCAGCCTCCCGAGGAGCTGGGACTACAGGCGCATGCCACCACACCCAGCTAATTTTTTTGTATATTTTGTAGAGACGAGGTTTCACCATGTTGGCCAGGATGGTCTCGATCTCTTGATCTCGTGATCCGCCCACCTCGGCCTCCCAAAGTGCTGGGATTACAGGTGTGAGCCACTGTGCCCGGCCTAGTGGTTTCTTAAAAACTAAACATATTTTTACCTTTTAATACAAGATCCATACTCCTTGGTATTTACCCAAAGGGGCTGAAAATGTGTGTCTGCACCAAAACCTGCATGTGTATGTTTATAGAACTTTATTCATGATGTTTATAGGAGCGTTGTTCATTAGACAAGCTTTACTCGTAATGTTTATAGAAGCTTCCATTCATAATTCCATTCCTTGTCTAATAATTCCATATTTGCTTGGAAACAACTGAGATATCCTTCAGTAGGTGAATGGTTAAATAAACTGCACATCCAGACAGTGGAATATCACTCAGCCCTAAAAGAAACGAGCCATGCAAAGACCTGGAGGAGACTTAAATGCTTATTACTGAGTGAAAGAAGCCAATCTGATATGGCCACACACTGATTCCAACTCTAGGACATTCTGGAAAGGCCAAAACTATGGAGATGGTTAGAAGATCAGTGGTTCGAGGCATTAGCAGGAAGGAGGGATGAAGAGGCAGAGCATGAAGGGTATTTTTTAGGGTCGCGAATATACTCTGCATGACACTTCAGTGATGGACACGTCGTTACACATTTATCCAAACCCTGGGTCAGCCCCATCGGCTGCTTGTTCCAGCCCAGGCTCCAACCCACAGAGAGCTCGGCCACAGCCACATGGTCACCCACAGCTAAGGATGTGCCAGGAAGTCCCAGGGAGGCAGGCAGAACTCCCTGCTGAGCCCAGGCCCTACTGCTGCTGCTGGACGAGATGGGCGACTGGTGGCAGGAGGTGAGTGGCAGTGGACTCTCCAGGAATGGAGGGTGGGGAGAGGCAGTGGACTCTGGGAATGGAAGGCAGGAGGGGGCAGCCGATTCTCCAGGAATGGAGGGCAGGAGGGGCAGTGGACTCTCCAGGAAAGGAGGATGGGAGGGGCAGTGGACTCTCCAGGAATGGAGGGTGGGAGGGTTAGTGGACTCTCCAGGAATGGAGGGTGGGAGGAGCAGTGGACTCTCCAGGAATGGAGGGTGGGAGGGGGTAGTGGACTCTCCAGGAATGGAGGATGGGGAGGGTTGGTGGACTCTCCAGGAATGGAGGGCGGGAGGGGCAGTGGACTCTCCAGGAATGGAGGATGGGAGGGTTGGTGGACTCTCCAGGAATGGAGGGCGGGAGGGGCAGTGGACTCTCCAGGAATGGAGGATGGGAGGGTTGGTGGACTCTCCAGGAATGGAGGGCGGGGAGGGGTAGTGGACTCTCCAGGAATGGAGGGCAGGAGGGGCAGTGGACTCTCCAGGAATGGAGGGCAGGAGGGGCAGTGGACTCTCCAGGAATGGAGGGCGGGAGGGGGTAGTGGACTCTCCAGGAATGGAGGGCGGGAGGGGCAGTGGACTCTCCAGGAATGGAAGGCAGGAGGGGTGCTCAGCTGGTTAAGGGAGAGGGTCCCACCGCAGCTGGCGGATGGTTGCAATAGGTTATTTGTGGTCCACACTGCAGCCGGTCTCCTGAACGTCTTCCTGGGCTCATCTGCCTCCTTCCCTGATACAACCCAGTTTGAGCAGAGAACCCCACGAGGTCAGTGTAGCAAGAAGGCCCCCTTCAGCACTTGGCCTCCTTCAGTATGCGGAGAATTCCTCTCTCTGACCCTCAGTACTTGACCCCCGGCTTCCCATCATCAGGAATTCCATGAAGCTGGTTCTGCCAGAAAAACGGGGCCTCCACGTCTCCTGGTGGTCCCTTCCCCACACGGACCCCCGCTCCCTGGCTGCAGGTCTCTGCCTGTCCTGCCATGTTTGCCATGGAGCCCCTAATGTGACTGCCCTGGGTAAAATCTGCCTTCTCTGCTTGCCTGGCGCTGGTCTTCCTGGGCAGCAGGAGATGAGCTGACAGGGGCAGTGGTGCCTCAGCCAGGCAGCAGGGCAGGGGAGAAGGCAGCCCTGCAGGCTCTGAGAGAGCAGGAGCCAGGGGACCGTGGTGTCCACTGGACCAGGGGGGGCAAGCGCGGCCCACCCAGGGCCTGGCAGTAGCATAGGGGCACCAGGACCTGAGGCAGCTCCTCTGCCCCAGCCCCTACGGAGCCTCTCTTGGGCCATGCCCACCCAAAGGCCAAAGGATGATGGGCCCAGCTCAGCCTAGGGGGCACCTGGACCTGGTGGGGGAGCTGGTGAAGGGTGCTAGTGTCACTGCCCAAGGGGTTCACCTTGCCCACTGCCTAGACAGAGCTGATTCATCAAGACAGAGGAATTACAATAGAGAGTAATTCAGGCAGAGCCCGCTGTGCGGAGACCAGAGATTTATTATTACTCAAGTCAGTCTACTGGAGCATTCGGGGAGCAGAGTTTTTAAAGACAACTTACTGGATGAGGGGGAAGCCAGTGAGCCAGGAGTGCTGACTGGTCAGGGATGAAGTCACAGGAAAGTCGGAGCTGTCTATTTGTGCTGACTCAGTTCCTGGGTGGGGGCCACAATATCAGATGAGACAGTTTATTGATCTGGGCGGGGCCAGCTGATCCATCCAGTGCAGGGTCTGCAAAACATCGGCAAGCCCCGATCTTAGGAGCAGTTTAGGGAGGGTCGGAATCCTGTAGTCTCCAGCTGCGTGACTCCTAAACCATCATTTCTAATCTTGTGGCTAATGTGAGTCCTACAAAGGCCATCTAGTCCCGAGGCAAGAAGGAGGTCTGCTTTGGGAAAAGGCTGTTTTCATTTTTGTTTAAACTGTAAACTAAGTTTCTCCCAAAGTGAGTTCAGCCTATGCCCAGGAATGAACAAGGACAGCTTGGAAGTTAGAAGCAGGAAGGAGTCGGTTAAGTTAGATCTCTTTTCAGTCCTAATTTTGCAAAGGCAGTTTCACTGGCAGCTGTGCCCTGGGAGTAGATGTGTTCGGGTGGGACCGACAGAACAGGGTGAGGGGTGTTTGCTGAAGCCCCTTGTCCCTCTCTTTCCTTCTACCTGCAGGGATCTGTGTCTGGAGAGGGAGGGGGTGTCCAGCAAGGAACTGAGGGTCACTCATCTTCCTTGAGGACAACTGTGGCCCCTCAGAGCCCTTAGGGGATGGTTTTGTGGGGTACTGAAGCATCTTTCAAAGGACAGAGGCTAGAGTAACACAGGCGGCCTCATAGACCGGATCTGGGCCAGGCCAGCCCCACGGTCCCACATCCAGTGTCTCTGGATTTGGCCTCGTTAGAGCGATGCCATGGGCTGCCCACTACCCACCTGGTTCCTTCTCCAGGGGCCCCAAAACATCCCTCATTGAACACCCAAACTCATGAAGCACTCCCCCACTTAGTGACAACCAGAAATGTGCTTGGAGGTCACCGAGGGGGATGGCCGCAGGCTGGATGGTCCACATCCTCCCTAAAGTCTGTGGCTCCATTCTGCTGGCCACTGAGCAAGCATATCCTTTGAGGGTCACTGATTCTTCCAGCCTTCCCTGAACACCTGCTGTGCCCCTGTCCTCCTGCTGTGGGTGGACATCGAGGCAGAGGAGGCTCTGCTCAGCTTCAGGGAATTCAACCCTAGGGGGAGGCAGGTAGAAAACAGGGAGAGAGAGGAAGTGTGCGACCCAGCGGGACGAGGTCCCCTTGCACAGAGTCCTGGAGGAGGGGCCCTCTGCCTCCTCCATGATCCCACCTGCCTCCTACCCCGGCCTGCTGAGGAGCACCAGCCCTGTCCGCCATGGACTCGGATGGGCTCCCTTGAGGACAAAGGCCCCTCTGTGGTCACCTCCCCTGGGGAGGGGCAGCTCTCAGGAACCTCCCGTCCCTGCCCCACCTCCCTGTCCCTCGCCATCTTCCATACTCCAGTGAGCAGTGTCCCCTGCAGAGAGCATGTCTGCACGGTGAGGCTCCCTTCCCTCTCACCCTCTTTGCTGGGCCAGCAGGGAGATCCCACTGGACCCCAGGACAGCCGTGGTCACAGAAGACACATAGCCCTGAAAAGCAAAATGTGGGGGAAGTGGAAGTTCACCCCACTCTGTGAACATCCATAAAGAGATGAGGGAACAGTAACAGTGAGCCCCAGCACAGGCGCTGGTGCCAGCCTGCCAGGCTTGGGAGCCCTGTGGAGTAGGGGCACCCTCCACCACCCGAGCGCGGCACGTGGCACCCCCACATCCTGAGGATGTCTTCTGAGATGCCCTTTGCACCCATTGCTCTCAGGCCCCCCACGTGCTCCAGCACAGATGCTGTCAATCCCATGTTACATCTGAGCCAACGAAAATCAGAGAAGTCAATTGACTTGCTCAAGGTCAGGACCAAGAAACTCAGCAGGATGCCCAACACGATAGAGTGAGGCCCTGCCGTGGGAGAGGCGCATTCCCAGGAGACTGAATGCTCCGGTGCTTCACTGGGGCTCCTGTGATGAGGGAGCAGCCCCACTGGAACTGCCGGCCCTCCCCGGCCTAAACACGCCCGAGGTCCATCGGCAGGGGCCAGCGAGCCAGGTGTCTGAGCTACACTAGCCCCTCTGCACACAGGCTGGGTCTGGAGGCAGCACCTCCGCTGGGGCTGGCCAGGGCGCTTCAGGCACCCACCCTCCTTCACACCGCACCCAGGCCCTGGCGCCGCCTCTGACACAGCCGCGAATCTCACAGCTCACATCTGTCTTCCTAAGCATTATTTTTTTTTAAGAGAGAATGGGAAGGGATAAAAAAAAAAAGAAATGAAGCAGGAGATTCGGGAGATGAAAAGGCACGTGTGATAAAGGAGCCGTGACAGTCCAGCGTTATTAATGGCAGGCCCATATGCATCCGGGGTAATTAACTATTCACAGGTGAAATTAGCTGATAGGAGTGGCTGTCGCGAGGAAATCGAATGAGCCGCGATTATATCAATAGTTTTCAACTAGTGTCCCTGGTTATCAAACCATCAAATAAATTTGTCCACTCTCTTCCTTTGGGGGAAAGACTCTAATTACCCGGTCCTCGCATATGGCAGGTCATTAATAAAGCCTCGTTATCGGGCTGAGGTTCGGGAAGCCTCCACCGTTATCCATCTTTTATCTAAATAAACATTTGGGGAAATGTGCCTTAAAATTATTATAGATACTTTGCCCCTGCCCCCAGTAGAAATTTCTAATGGACCCGGCCGTATTTCACCGCTAGTTCTCAGCGTCCTCTCCTCCCGGCTCTGCTCCTCCCTCCGGCTCCCGCGGGTCTGGGATGCCCAGCGCGGCTCCCCGCAGTGATGCATCTAAACGACCTGCACATGCAGATAAGGCACGCGCGGCCGGCTCTCCTTAATGCGCGTTTACTCCGCGTCTGTGTTGCTGGCGCTCCCTTTATTTCCATGCCGCATGCATCAATGACAAGCGGGAGGACGGAGCAGCCCGTGGTGACGCGGTGCGGGCCTGGGCTTCCCTCTCCGAGGTCCAAGAGTCAGAATTCTCTCATTTAAACAAAGCATGCCCAGCCTGGCCAACTTGGCAAAAACCCTAAAAATACAAAAATTAGGCCTACGTGGTGACGCGCGCCTGTAATCCTAGCTACTCGGGAGGGTGAAGCATGAAAATCGCCTGAACCGGGAGGCGGAGGCTGCAGTGAGCTGAGATCACGCCACTGCACTCCAGCCTGGGTGGCAGAGTGAGACTCCATCTCAAAAAATAAAGAATGCTAGAAAACCGTTTATGACTCCATGTGTAATCGAGTAATGGTTATTGGGGGAGAGAACGCCAAGCCTGGCTACTGTGCGTTGCTCTAGGCGAGTAATAGGTTGCAGTGTGGTAGGGGCCGTTTCCGGATACGGAGGGTTCCAGGTAGGGTTTATGTCCACCAGAGGAGGCAAGGGAAGAAACGGAGGAATCACGCCATGGGCACGCGCCGACCCTGTCGCCGTGTTAACGTCATTGCCTTGTGTGTGTAAAGCCAGGTTCTACCAAGAGCCCCTGAGAGACTCCCCTTCTTCCTTCCCGCGGCAGGTGCAGGGGTTCACCCACCCCAGCACCTGGGCTAGCACAGAGCTCTGCCGCAGAAACACGTTGAACGATTTCATTTTCACTCATGGTGCTGAAGGAAGAATGTGGGGACCTGCAACGTTGGGTTCGTTTTATTTTATTTTCCTTTGCCCTATTCTCTCCAGTTTCCAGGACTGCTCTACCCACACAAAAGCAATGCAAGGAAAGCGTGCTGGATGGAAATTTCCCAAAGAGGACATACTCCGAATTGGTATGGCAGAGAGTCCACAACGCATTTCTAAGAGGGATTTTCTTCTTTTCTTTCTTTTATAACTTAACTTTGGTAGTTTTCTGCTGCCCAACAAGTAATCTTGTGTAATTATTTCCTGATACTATAAAGATCCCAGAAGTTAAATGATGATAAATCAAGACCTGGCACAGGGGAGGGGATCTCATGAGACCTTAGGTCCAGAGTCACCTGGGTCTCTGCGATCAAATTCTGAGCATCAGTCAGTCCTCTGGAGTCACCTGGGTCTCTGAGATCAAATTCTGAGCGTTGGTCAGTCCTCTGGAGTCACCTGGGTCTCTGAGATCAAATTCTGAGCGTCGGTGCAGTCCTAGGGAGTCACCTGGGTCTCTGCGATCAAATTCTGAGCGTTAGTCAGTCCTAGGGAGTCACCTGGGTCTCTGAGATCAAATTCTGAGTGCCAGTCAGTCCTGCGTGGCCCGTTGCATCTGGGCATGGACCTCTCTGCATCTCCTTTGCCTCAGAGGCTTTAGACCCCAAGAGAGGCCCTGGATTTGGGTCCCCAGGATGGGAAGCTCAGCTTCCCTGCATGGCATGAGGCCCCAGGATGACAGCCACCTCTTCCCTCAGTCCCTTCCCTGATGTGGAGGGTGCTCGGGTTCCCACATCTTGAGCTTGCTGTGAGGAACACCAGGGAGGATGTGGTGAGGCCTTTATCCTAAAACCAACTGCACTCCTTGTAGGAAGTGTTTGGGTTTGAGAGAAAACACAGCTCGTGTGTCCAGAGGATTTCTGTTCCTTCCCTTGGTGCTGAATCTCTCCCCCTACCCAGCTCAAGCCTAAACACATACCTGTGAACACAGGTATCCTCAGGATCTGCCGACCCCACGACTAGCTCTGAGCACGAGTCATGGGGGCTGCCCTGGAGAAGCACCGAAACCTCCGCAGTAAATGAAGGAGCTCGTCCGCACCGTGCTGGAGGCGGGCGTCCAAGGTCAAGGTGTGGAGGGGCTGGTTCCTTCCGAGGCCTCTCTTCTTAGCTTGCAGATGGTGTCTTCTCCCTGTGTCCTCACAGGGCCGTCCCTCTGTGTGTGTCTGTGTCCTTGTCTCCTTTGCTTTTTGTCTTGTTTTGTTTTTGAGACAGAGTCTCACTCTGTCACCCAGGCTGCAGTGCAGTGGCACCATCTCAGCTCACTGCAACCTCCACCTCCCGGGTTTAAGCAATTCTTCTGCCTCAGCCTCCTGAATAGCTGGGACTTGTGTAGGCGCGTGCCACCACACCCAGCTAATTTTCATATTTTTAGTAGAGATGGGGTTTCACCATGTTGGCCAGGCTGGTCTTGAACTCTTGACGTCAAGTGAACCACTCACCTCAGCCTCCCAAAGTGCTGGGATTACAGGCATGAGCCACTGCGCCTGGCCCTTGTCTCCTTCTCTTATTAAGAAACCAGTCCTGGTGAATCAGGGCCACCCAAACAACCTCATTTTACCTTAATCATCTCTTTAAAGTTTCTCCGTAGAAATGCAGCCACCCTCGGGAGTATAGGGGGTTAGGACGTCATCGTGTTTGGGGGACACAGTAAGCCCATGACTGAGTAGTTCCAAGAGTGGTACGTGCAGCTGGCCCTGAGACCATGTGCCCAGGGCCTGCAGCATTTGCACACAGGTTCCCTCCCCCTCGTGCCCCGCTCCTCTGTTGGATGAAGCCGTGAGTCTGACGCAGGTCACAGGCTCTGTGCAGCGTTAGGAGCCCTGAGACACAGGCGGAAGCCTTTGCGTGCACCGTAGCTGTGTTCTCACACGTCTCCATGCAGATCCTCAGGCTGCAGCCCTCCCCACACACCCGGCTGGCAGGGCAGTGGAGGCTCGCTCAGGCACGGACAGAGTCATGGTCAGCGCGCTTGTCCTCAGAGCCTTTTGGGTGAGTCCAGGGTGAATTTCCTCTCCAAGCCCAAGGCCAGCTCGAAAGTTGTGTGGCTCCGTGATTCCCCAAGAGTGCCTCCTGACGGGCCCTGTCTCCCTCCACCATCCAGACAAACCGCACACCTAGGAACTGGCGTTGGCGTGTAAAGGAGGGCAGCGCTCTGGGGGTAAGGTCGGGCTTCCTCCTTGAACGCATCCCTCTCCCCTAACCTCAGAAAAGAAATGTAGGGTCCCTGCATGCTACTGGGCAGGGGCTCTCGGGTGGGATCCGGCTTTCTGGCGATGGTGGGCTCTGTCCCTGACAGAGCTGCAATGCCAATGAGCCCGTCAGGTCCCAAAAAGAGCAAGGTGGGAGGGCCACCTGCCAAGCCTGGGCCAAAGCCAGAAGCAGCCCAAACACCACAGTGCCCTTAAACTCAAGCTGGGGGGACGGGTTTCCGACCTTTTGTTAAGTTGGAGTTGAAAGCTGTGTTGGGAATGCAGGGCTGAAGGCAAGGGGAAAGCTGAGTACCCCAGGAGACGGGAGGGGGAGGGCAGGGGGAGGGCAGGGGAGGAAAGAGGAGGGGAGGGCAGGGGAGGGCAGGGGGAGGGGAGGGAGGGCAGGGTAGGGGAGGGGAGGGGAGGGGGAGGGGAGCCCGCTTGGCCTCATCTATCTTCCAGGCAGCCAGGCTGCGTCTCCACCCACAGTGACGGCCCTGATGGACTTGGCCAGCTCAGCTCTTGCTTTCTTGCTGGCAGTTCTGGGAGGAGCTGCAGCATGCGGGACATGCAGTGTCTCCAGATACAGGGGGAACTGCCCAACACAGCCCGAGTCTCGTCCCCATCCCTGTCCCTCCCAACTTTAGAGTTGGCCTTGCACTCAGGGAGGAAAGCAACGTGAACTAACCCAGAATGGCTTTGAGGACCAGCGAGCTGACCCGACTCTGTCCCAGTCCGGGCACTCCTTGCTGCTCTGCCAGCCGGGGCCTGCTGGGAGGCTGGTGCTGGAAGAAGTGTAAGAACGCAGCCAGCATGCACATGGGAGTCTGCGCCTGTGTCCCAGCTCCTGAGGCCATCTGAGGCCTGTTGGAAGAGCAGGTTAGGGTGGAGCTGCCTGGGACCCCGCAGACCCTGCTCTCTCTCTCCCCCAGCTGCAGCAGGTCCCTCCAACCGCCGCCCCTGACCCTGTAGAACCCAGCAGGCCACCTTCCAAGGTCCCTTGGCTGTGGTGCAAATGGGGCACACACAGTCGGGACCCTGCGCCCCAGGTAGCTTTCTCAGGCCTTGGGGGGACCGGATCACGAAGAGCTGGAGGCTTCTTTCAATCCTTGCTGCCCATCTGTGAGTAGTAAACCTGCATCATGCAACTTGCTGTGAGTTTATTCTGTCTCACGGGCCTGCAGCCGGGATGCCTGGGCAGAGGTGCCTGCTCCTGCTCCTCTCAGGTGGCACAGAGACCCTGTGTGCTTCCTCCATGCTGCAGGAGTCCACCCTGGGCCTGGCAACAGTGAGTCTGAGTCACATGCACCTTCTTCAGTCCTGGCTCAATCCACGCCCCTCAGAGAGGCCTAAGGAGAAAGGCGGCCTGGGCATAATTGACTGCCCATGACATCGGTGTTGAAGTGACACTGGTGCAGACAGGAGACCCAGTGGTGCAGGGCGGGCATGGCTGAGGACAGACCCAGTGGTGCTGGGTAGGCATGGCTGAGGACAGACCCAGTGGTACAGGGAGGGCATGGCTGAGGACAGACCCAGTGGTGCTGGGCGGGCATGGTTGAGGACAGACCCAGTGGTGCTGGGTGGGCAATGGCTAGGACCAGGGCCTGGACAGACCCAGTGGTGCTGGGCGGGCATGGCTGAGGACAGACCCAGTGAGAGGGAGGGAGGGAGAAGGAGGGAGGGAGAGGGAAGGAAGGGAGGGGAGGGAGAGGGGAGGCAGGAGAGGGGGAGGGAAGGAAGGGAGGGAGGGAGAGGGAGGGAAGGAGGAGGGAGGGAGAGGCAGGGAGGGGAGGGAGGAAGGGAGAGGGAAGGAGAGGCTGGACAGAGCTCCTCAGGTCACCAGCAGGACTTTCCTAAACATTCTGTTTCCTCCCCCCTAGTTCTGATGGTCCCAGCACAGTGAGGAAGTAAGGAACACAGGTGTATGTCACTTTATCTTAGCATAATTCTCTGGGAGGGTCGATTAAAAGGGAAGAGGCAGAGATGAGGGGAGCTGCTGGCACTCTGTCTGGGGATCTGACCTGTACCTCTGTCCAGGGCTGAGCCCCACAACTTTGAAGGGAGCTGGGAAGGGCCTGCTGTTTTGAGATGAGACACTCATCCTGCTGGGTGCTAAGGAGACCAACGTGGACCTCCCTCCATGACACACCAGCAACGTGAAGAAATGAAGACTTGGATGTGAGGTGTCAGTGGTGGAGGACGCTGGTGTGACTGCAGACGGCCAGTGCCTGGGCGGCAGGTGTGGTCCTGCCCAGCGGTTCTGATGCTACATGTGCAATGAGGGATTTTAGCCACATATGGGCACGGGGTGGCATCATCGCCCCCAGAACGTCTTAATTCAAAAAGAAAAGCTAAGTGCAGGTGCTCCTGCCTATAATCCCAGCACTTTGGGAGGCCAGGGTGGGAGGACTACTTCAGCCTAGGAGCTCCAGACTGAACTGGGAAACATAGTGACATCTCGCCTCTACAAAAAGCTCAAAAATTAGCTGGTAACTTTTCTGCAGATAGATTCTTTTACAATTAAAAAAATAAAGATAGAAAAGCCGCATGCCTGTAGTCCCAGCTACTTGGGAGGCTGAGGCAGAAGCCTCTCTTGAGCTCAGCACATTGAGGCTGCAGTGAGCTGTGATTGCACCAATGCACTTCAGCCTGGGCAACATAGCAAGACCCTGTCTCAAAAAAGAGAGAGAGAGAAAATGGTTAATGTCAGGTACAGGTGGGCAAGGGCGCAGGTGGTCCTCCGAGGGTGCCACCCTTTGGCACACAGTGGTGGCCACAGCTTCACACCGCTGCAAGGCTGTGGCACGGCTGTGTGTGCGTTTCCAACAACCATAAACACAAACAAACCCCAGTGACTTGCCCTGTGAACATAGCTCTTTTTGGTTAGAGGGAACTATTTCCACTCTTTCTATAATTCCATCCACCTCATAATGCTACTTGTGTTAATCAATTTGACTTGAAATTACAGTGGCTTGTGAAGCTGGAGAAGGCACAGTTCCACTCCAGCCTTCACCTGCCACACCCGGGCAGTGGCGTATTTACACGGAAGGACTTGGCTGTGTTCTCAGGCAAACCATTTCTTATTTTGCAATTATAACTGCCCTGCTCGCTGCATCTTGTCTTTGGTGGTTCTATAATTAAAGAGCAGAGATTTCTTCTCCCCTTGGCTGCACAAGGTGAAAAATGTTAGTTATTTTCAGAGACCCAGCTGCTACAAGCATTAAAAATTACTTAAAGCATAAATGTATGACATTGTAATCGCAATGGATTGTGTTGTTGTAAATGAATTACCCTGTAAATCGCTGTTTTAAATTAAAATATAGCTTATTAGGAATGGCAGGAAAGTAATACAGAAGGAAGTAAGGTTTCATATCATTGTCTCCAAATGCCTGTCCCTGTCAGAAGTGATGGCAAAAGAAGTGCCAGAAGCAGCTCCCCCACACCTCAAGGTGTGCTGGCCCCCGACACATGTTTCTTCCCTTGTATCTCCCTGTAGACCGCCCGCCTCCCAGGAGTCCTGAGCACTTACTGAGGGTCTGCACTGTGCTTGTTCTGAGGTGGGTGCCAGATGTGTCAAGATGAATGAGCACTGCCCTCCCTCAGACAGCGTGGCGCTCATGGGGCAGCCAGGCACTGTGCAGCCAGGCAGGAGGAAGGGACCTTGGAAGAAGATGCCTTGGGGTCTTATTTGGGCAGCTGAGGTGGAAGCAATAATATTCAAGGACACACAAAAGAGATGATTGTTTGATTTAATTTGATTGATTGATCTATGCCAGCAGGTTGTTGAAACTGACAGTCATTTGGAATCTTGGCATTGGGAGGAGCCTCTGGGAGGTGAAATGCCCCCACCCCCGACCTTTCTCAAGCACTTGTGGAAGACAGTAGCCTGTTCTTTACTTGGACACTTCCAGGGGTGAAAATTGGCCACTTAGTGACACATCCCCTTCCTGTGGGGGCAAATTTAAGTCTTCTCCCAGCTGAACAACCTGAAGGTCACGTATTCAGTTTGGACACGTTAACTTGGAAATCCCTGGTGACTCCCAAGAGAAGGCTCACAGCAGGTGGAGGAGGCAGCAGCTGAAGGAAAATACTGGGTGTGCTCAGATTGACCTTGGCACATGGGGACCAGGGGAATCACAGGAATAAGTTAGACTCTAATGGGGGGCTTTTATAAAATGGGGGGTTGATTAATCCAGACTGTTTGGAGGGTTGTGAGCAATGGAGTGAACTAATGCTGGAAGTATTTTAGGAATATTCATTTATCAAAAGCAGGATGAACTGAGAGAGAGAGAGAGAAAGAGAGAGACAATGGACTCACAGGCACTCCCACAGATCCCGACTCACATGTTCAACGGACACCTGGAGGTCATATATTTCACCATTAGACAAGCGAACCGCTTCATGCAAGGTCCCTACCAGGAGCCTGCACAAATGCTCCAGCTGCAGTGACCTCCCCCTGATCTGAGCATGGCTTGCTGGCCACCCAGGCGTTCTCCAGCCCAAACACCCCAGTGTCTTGTCCCGCTTTGACAGCGTCTCCTGGTCCTTTCGTCTCTGGCCACACCCTGCTCCTGGTGCTTCACCACACATCATCCAGAAATTAGATGTAATCATAGAAAAAAATGTTCATTAATTTATTTCCACATTCCTCTGACATACCTATGGCAGCCCATCCATGTCAGGTGTTATATGAGGCACTGAAGATGCTGAAGAAAACAAGCAGTTCTTGTGCAGAAGAATTCTCAGCTGAGTGGAGAAACATGGACCAAGTGAAAACAAACACAGGGAAAAGACCACATCAGTCCTGGTCCAGGTCTGTGCACAGGTGCTGGGTCCACAGGTAAAAGACCCATCCAGGGTGAGGGGACACCCACAACCTTAATAGGGAAAGGACCCTTAGATGTAGTCATGAAAGATGCATAGGCTTGACCCCGAAGACAAGAACAGGAAAGTTTTTAGCAGCAAGGGAGGGAGGAAGAGCTTCTGAACTGAGAGACCAGAAACACAGGACACGAGGAGGTAACATGCCCAGAAGAAAGGAGACACCAGTCTTAAGTACGTGGTGGCGATGCTTGCTCAGAACTCGGAAGAAAGAAAGGAGAGCAGATGCAGAAATGAAAAACTATGTTGGTGTGTCTGACATATTTGGGAGAATTAAGGGGGTTCCCATTTTTACCCTAAATGTTCTCTGATTTTTTTTACCCCAAGAGATAGAAGTAGGAGAGAATTCAAGAAGAACACAGGATAAAATACCTTTCTCTCATTATTCTTTATTCACATCAATGCAAGTGAGACACATCATTGAGTTGAACATGATAAAGACTCTGGGATAGATTGCGCTAGGAAGAAAAAAAGATACTGTGAATAGTACTGGTAAGTTGAAGAGTATAGCAATGGTGATATTTTTAGAGGGTGAGAAAACCATTGCAAAGAAGGTGATTTCGGCCTTTTGTCTCATTGTTTACATTTGTTGGAATTTTTTTCTTCTTTAAAAATGAAACCGAAAATTTCTTGAAAGATAGTTTTTCTGGGTATATGAATAAAGGATGACATTATTTAATGTCAGCACTGTGAAGATGTAATTCCATTGAATCCTGGCTTCCATATATAGGATGGAGAAGTCAGCTGTCAGTCTAATTGCAGTCATTCTTTAATTTCTTCAATCAAATAACTTTATTCTATTAATCCATTATCAATCTTTAATGAGTTATTTAATCTATCTTTTCTCCAGATACTTTTCAGATCTTCTATTTATCTTTAAATTTCACTATACTGCATTTAGGCTCAGATTCCTTTTTATGTATCTTGTTTGAATTTGTGTTTCTGAATCTAAGCATCCACAGTTTTTATAAATTTTACATAATTCTCAGCTATTAACTCTGTGCATGGTTACTTTTCTTCATTCTCTTAAGTAGTTCCTTTGTGAACTCCAATTAGAAAACATATTAGAATTCTAACCCCATCTGTAATATCTTTCAAACTCTATGTGACATTTTTTAAATGTGTTTGACTTTATGCTGTGTTCTTAGTAATGTTTTCAGCATTATCTTCTAGTCCACCTATTCTCTCTTTATCTGTGTCGCCTCTTCTATATAACTTATATATCAAGATTTTGTTTTCGTTTTTGTTTTTTTTTTGAGATGGAGTCTTGCTCTGTCACCCAGGCTGTAGTGCAGTGGCACAATCTCACCTCACTGCAACCTCTGCCTCCCGGGTTCAAGCAGGTCTCCCACCTTGGCCTCCCAAAGGCATGAGCCACCATGCCCAGCCTATCAAAGTTTTCTTTCTACTGTTATATTTTTACATTTACAGAAGCATTTGTCATTATTCTGTTTGAAGCATATATGGTTGTTTTCAGATTTTTGTCTATTAAAAAATTTTATATTATAGTGTTTCATTTTGTGGCACCTTTCTTAAGGTATAGTTGACATACAATAAATTGCAACATATTTAAGTATATAATTTGACACATTTTGGCAGATAATATATACAACCATGAAGTCATTATTACAATCGGGATAATAAGCATATCTTCAGTTTGTTCATGCATTCACTTATTGACAAACATTTGGTTTGTTTACAATTTGAGGACACCACAAATAAAGTTCCTATAAACATTTAAGTGCTATTCTTAGTGAAAACATAGCTTTCATTTCTCTTGAGTAAACACTTAGGAGAGGAAGGCTGGAATACATGGTAGGAGTATGATCAACTTTGTTTTCCTTTCTTTTTTTTTTAAATTTTTGAGACAGTCTTGCTCTGTTGCCCCAGGCTGGAATACAGTGGTGCTATCTCAGCTCACTGCAACCTCCACCTCCTGGGTTTAAGCAATTCTTTTGCTTCAGCCTCCCAAGTAGCTGGGACTACAGGCACTCACCACCACACCTGGCTAATTTTTGTATTTTTAGTAGAGATGGGGTTTCTCTATGTTGTTCAGGCTGGTCGCGAACTCCTGACCTCAGGTGATCCACCCGCCTCAGCCTCCCAAAGTGCTGGGATTACAGGCGTGAGCCACTGTGCCTGGCCATCAGCTTTTAAATAAACTGCCACACTGTTTTCTACAGTGGCTTCACTGGTGAAATCCTACCAAACATTTAAAGAAGAAATTACACTATTTCTACACAAACTCATAAAATTAAAGACAGAATTTTTTTCCCAATTCATTTTTAAGGTCAGTATTACCCTAATGCCAAAACCATACAAAGTCTTAAAAGAAAACTACAAAAAAAAAAATCTCTCATTAATATGAATGTGAAATTTCTGAACAAAATTCTAGCAAATTACATCCAGTTGTATACAACAAGGATAATACATGATGATTAGGTTCATGCCCATATTGCAACATTGACTTAACATTAAAAACCTAGCAATGGGCCAGGCACGGTGGCTCACGCCTGTAATCCCAGCACTTTGGGAACCAAGTAAGGTAGATCACCTGAGGTCAAGAGTTTGAGACATGGTGAAACCCTGCCTCTACTAAAATTACAAAAATTAGTGGGGCGTGGTAGCAGGCACCTGTAATCCCAGCTACTTGGGAGGCTGAGGCAGGAGAATTGCTTGAACCCAGGAGGCGGAGGTTGCAGTGAGCCAAGACTGCGCCATTGCACTCCAGCCTGGGTGACAAGAGGAAAACTTCGTTTCAAAAAAAAAAAAAAAAAAAAATTAGCCAGGAGTAGTGGCAGGTACCTGTCATCCTAGTACTCAAGAGGCTAAGGCAGGAGAATCGTTGAACCCAGGAGGCGGAGGTTGCAGTGAGCCGAGATCGTGCCGCTGCACTCCACCTGGGCAACAGACTGAGGCTCTGTCTGAAAAAAAAAAAAACAAAACCCAGCAATGTAATTAACCATATTAACAAAACAATTTCAACATGTGAATTTTGGGGTTGATTCGATTTGGTCTATACAGGTTGCCAAACATTGAGAATTTTATTTTGCTGGGTGATGGATATTTTTGTACTTCTATACATATTCTTAAGGTTTGTTCAAGGACAAAGCTGAGTTTCTTTGAAACAAGATCGATCCTTTTGGGTCTTTTCAGATTTGTTAGGCAGGATCTGGGGAGGTAAGCATTTAAGGTTGAATTATTCTTCAGGACTGAGGCAACACTCTCCCGTGTGCTCCCCCCAGTGCCCCACAAACTTTGGGGTATTGGACTTTGCCTGGCGGGGAGGGGCTGCTGGCCCCGTGTGAGTGCTGGGCGTTGACCTCTACTCCTTCCCGAGGCTCCTTCCCGTTCCGTGTGGCTTTCTCTCGTGCACCGAGCAGCACTCTGTGGTCTGCTCCACCCAGACCTGCTGCAGACCCAGGAGCTCATGCCCCACGCCTGTCTCTTTCTCCAGGACTCTGTAGGGCAAACGTCACTTTCTCTCACCTCCACCGACTCTCGGCTCTGTCTCCTGCATTCAGCCAGGCTGCGGGCTGTACCTGGGCTCCTGTGCCTGGGCAGTGGCTCGGAGACTCTCTTAGGCAGGAAGCTGGAGAGTGTCAGGGCTCAGCTCACTGTGTGTCGTCCATCATGGGTCACTGCCCTTTGCTACCCGATGTCCGGCATCTTGAGAGCCATTCACAGGGGAGAGACAGTTGTGGCCAGAGAGCACCTCAGTGTGGGAGGCAATATTGCAGGGGAACTTTCTGTATGTGGGAGTGGCCAGGTCTGTGCTGCTCCTGAGTGAAGAATGTACCAGCAGCAGAAAGTGCCTTTCCTCCTCCCCTGTGGGCACTGTCAGTGCTTAGCAGGGAGGAGACGGGCTGTAACAGCCGGTCGCCTGTCTGGCTTTGGGCCGAGGCAGTTCTGAGCACAGGGCGTGGCTGCCCCCACTGCCCAGCGCCTGCTCAGTTGGAGTCTTGTCCGGCTCCTTGTCTAGACAAAGCTGCCCCTGGGCAGGCTCTGAGTGGGAGCAGGGGCTGCCTGACAGTGGGGACGGCAGTGGTTCCACCTGACTCAGCCTCTGCCTCTTCCTGATGGAAAGCAGCGGCTCGGATAACCTGCTCAAATGTGGCTGCAGTCCGCTGAGACAAGCGACTGGGTTAGAACAGCAGGGGGCTCACAAAGGGGGCTCTTTTGCTGAGTTTGAATTTCATGCCTGTTGTGCTCAGCAGAAAGCACCCTCTCCCTGTTCCAGCAATCACATATGCGGCACCTCAGCATTCCAGGTGGTTCAGACCTGAGCAGAAAGTCCAGCCAGGCATGAACAAATTCATCTTCTCTGTGCCTGCAAATTTTGCTTGTCGTTTTCTGATTGAGAGCTGAGAGATTAACCCGATTCTTCATTCCCACCAAGCTCCGTAGAGAGAGATGCGCTGTGCACATAAACACAACACACATGAGTACCCAGTGCACAGCAGTGACAAACCACATAGACACAGGCACACAACACACACAGAAGTGCCACCTGTACACGGGCACACACACCACATAACACACATGGACATTCCATAACATACACATGACACACACACACACTGCACACACTCAGAACAAAAACACACACCCATGCACACACAGCTGTACCATGTACACACTGGCATCCCACACACACACACTCATACACACACTCACACATGCCCACACACACACCCACATACGTACACTCACATTCATACATACACACAGACATACACACACTCATACACACACACGCCCACACACACACATGCATACATACACACACACGCCCTCACACACCTACACACACATACACTCACACTCATACATACACTCAGACATACACACAGTCATACACACTCACACACACACATACACACCCACACACACATACACACATATATACACACACTCACACACACACATACACACACACTCTTGCCCCCACACACCTCCTCGACTATGTATGCACAAAACATGAAAAGAGGACAATAACACATGCAACTTTGCCTTGGGAAACGCAGCTACAAGCATTAGTCTCAAAATAGATTTGCTTTCCAAAACTATATGCCACAGTTTCTTTTACTATTTCTTCCTGATAAAGAGGAGAAAATAACTTCAGAAGGTGCCAGGTGCTCTGGGCTGAGCCGACCAGCCTCCAGACAGGAGCAGGAGTGTCCAGGGAGGCGACAGGCCCTGTGCTGTCCCTGTGTGCAGACTGCATGTCACCTATATCCCTGGGGAGCGGCAGCCAGCCACCTGTGTGGAAAGGCCAGGCTCAGACCCGCCGCCCCGCAGCACCAGACAGCCAGGTTGCAGAGGCTGGCTCCCACGAGCATGGCCTTGCCTGGACCCTGGGAGTTAGCAGACCGTCTCCAGAAATGCCAGACCTCTGTCCCACAGCAGGGGGTCTCTCAGGGGTCTCAGCCTGACAGTCCACCTTTGCAGCCAGCTACCCTCCCATGCGCTCTGCTAGGGTGACTTCCCACATTGCAAGTAGACCACGTGGGGAGGTCCATTTGAGAGGTGGTCTCAGTAAGAGGGCAGGTCTTCACTTCACTCTGAAAACTCATCACATGGGAAATAAGGCCACGTGTGTTCTCTGGCTGCCTGGTACAACTCACGGCTTCACCAGTTTCAAACAACACATCCTGTGTTCTGAGCTTTGCCTCAAGAGCAACTGCATGGTGAGAAAAAGGAAGGGACATTTACTATGACACCATGGACAGAGGAGAGGACGTGCAGATGCCTCCTCAGTCCTTAGCCAGTGAACCTGCAGGAAAGCAGCACCCACAGGCCAGGTGGGGAGCTGGCACAGGTGGTCAGGGTGGGAGGGAGATGCCACCTGGACCTCCCAGCTCACGCAGCTCCTCCCTCTGCAGAAGCCTCCTGTGGCTTCCGAAGCACAGAGGGCTGGGCCCCAGGCCTCTCGGAGGATGCGGCTAAACCCGGCTGGGGCTGAGCCTCCCTCTTGCACATGTGGGTCCATAGAGGGCCCGGTGCCCAGGTGGTTCTCCCTGGGGCCCCTTGTTCCACAAGGCAGAGGGGACAGAAACCAGTGTGCAAGCCCTGCATTCCGTAACTCCCCAGAGGGTCTTCCGCAGCCAAGTGCTCAACTCTGTACTTAGGAAATTATCAAAGTGAAGCAATGTGTGATTTTGCAAACCCACAGCTTCGAGGAGAGATTGAGTGATCTCTGTAGACAGCTTCTTGGCGGTATCAGAGGAGAGGCTGGCAGCATCGGGGAGTCAGAGTCTGTCACTGTCTGAAGGGATTCCCGCTCCTTCTCCACGTCACATCAGACGAGAGGCTGGCAGCATCGGGGGAGTCAGTCAGTCACCGTCTGAAGGGATTCCCGCTCCTCTCCACATCACCAGTGCTGCTGACACTGACTAAGCCATGCCACTTTGTAGTTGGTGTTGCGGGTGAAGACTGTGGGCATGGTTAGCCGTGCATTGCACCCTGTGAGATGCAAAGGGGAACGACTATGCATCATTTTAAATCATTCAGGAATACGGGGAAAAAAAAAGTACTAAAACTGTTCGTGGGACAAGGTAGGTATAAATAAATTGAGCATGTAACCCAAATCATCCATTAAACTTACTGACCATTGATAAATGTCACTTCCTGGGAGACACCATGACGATCTAAAGAAAGGAAATCTCTCACTGACCACGAACCAACATGAAGTAAGGGAGGCCGTACGATGCCGTTCACCGCTCAGTAAATACACGTCCAGGGAAGGCGCCCGTCGAGGCAGCCCCCGGCCCGTGGCTGGTCTGGTTCTCTGGAGAGCTTACCTGTTGAGTGACTGGCCTTTGCTCTGCCAGCAGATGAGGGGCTCTTACTGACTCACTTCATATTTGCAGATGTTGGAGGTGGTATTTGGGATTTCTTTCTGTGCAAGTGTCTTCAACACAACTCCTCGTGTGGAACTTATATGTTAAAGAAACACTACCCGTTACCTGCGCTGCAAAATAGAAAATCGCCAGGCGCTTAGGCACTCCCCCATGCCGCTTCCCACCAGAGATAGAGACTCCGAGCCTCCCAGAGGTTCTGTGGCAGCTTCTCTCACCCAGACCTAGAATTTCACTTTCTTGCTTTTGCCAAGTGAGTCTCCACTTCTCCTTCTGCTTCCCGGCTTCTCAAGTCGTGTTCTGTTGACACTGACTCTCTTGTCCTCTCTGTTACAGCGTCTGCCTTTTCACAAGAACTCTCTTCCTCCAGTGTGGTGTTTCGGGGGGAGTGAGATGGGACCCACCTGTTTGCACCTCACACCTGACGTCCCGCATAACTTCCCAAAGCGACAGCTTAGGATTCACCAGAGCTAGAGCTGATAAACCAGGAAGCAGGTTTACTCTGGAGAATTCTGAGCCCACGTGAAGCGTTTGTGAAAAGTGCAGAACAATTCCAGTGACCTCTGCAGCAACGCCACAGTCATCGCTGCAGTATTAACATTGCAAGTTTGGGCAACTAAACCACATGGGAAACGTGAGATGTCCACGTTGGCCCAACAGCTGGTTTGTCACTAAAGTCACTCTTGTGAGTTCAGGCACAAAAGGAACTCTTTGTGTCCACCCTGAGGCCAGTCGGACCCAGAAGCACCACCTTCAGATGCCGCAGCACACGGCTGGGCTGTCCCTGCCTTCCCAGCACGGGGCCCTGAGGGGCATCCCAGTGGCTTCCGTGGGACCCCACACACCAGGCAGAAGGCACCTCCCCCTGGGCAAGAGCATCTCTCCTGCCCCACACAAAGGAACTGACACAGATCTGCAACAGAGAGGACACGGGGCATGTTCTGGAAAGGTGCCCGGTGTGACCCAGCCGGGGTCTGGAGCTGAGGGCCTCCAACAAGAGTCACCCCCCGGGGAGCAGTGAGGGCGGGGCAGGGGGTTTCTGGACACTGGCTGTGCATTTATTTAACCCATCACCTGGAGTCTGGGGATGAAGAAGGGAGGGTGGCCTTGCTTGGCCTGGGAAAGAGCTTCTGGGATGCCATGCTGGCCAGAGAAACATAGCGGTGACACACAGAGAACTGTGAAGAGGACCCTCCTTCCCTGGCCCCACTTCTTCATCGAGCCCCCAGCCAAGTGCAAATCAGCCTGGAGAAGGCACCTACCTGCGCCAGCTCTGCCTCGGTCAGCTCTGCCTCGGTAGGGATTGGCAGCAAGCCTTGCACCTGCACGGGGCTGGCCTGGCTCCGCCCACAATCCCAGGATCCAGATGGAGGGTGGGCAGCAGCCAGGAAGAGTAAGCGAGGTTGGAAGGGATTTCTTCCCATGACAGCTGAGGGGAGGAGGGACCCCAGACATGAGAACACGCCTCTCCCTTCACATCCCAGCCACACCCCACACAAGCTGGGAGAGTCTGCTTTATAACAGTAAGTACAATTGTTTCTTCTTCGTGTCCACCTTGGTGTCCACTGGCCACGGCTCAAGTTCACTTATTTTGTATGGAAGGCAACAAGGATTTCATTTTTTTTTTTTTATTTTACTTTAGTTGCATACTATATCTGGCACTTCTCCCCATGTTATGTTCATTGCAACGAGGATTCATTTTCTAAAGACTCAGTTCACTCAGCTGAGGGGGGAAGCTCAGGTGCACAGCATTTGAGTCCCTGGGGCTCTCGCAGCCGCTGCGTAGGGCAACGCCGTGGGCCCCTTGTAGACCTGCAGTCCCACTGAGGAGGGAATGACGCAGCACCCTGACCATGGAGGGCACATTCAGCCACAGCATTCGGGCTTCAGGCTGCTCCAAGGCAGGCCTGGACCACGCTGTCCCCCGCTGTCCAGACCCAGGCCTTGCAGATGCACATGGTGCCAGTGTGCCAAGTCCCCGCGCTCACCAGGGCGGTGCTCATGGCCGAGCACTGCACCCTTGCTGGCTGGCATTGCTGTTTCTGAAAGGACTGTCAGGGAGGCCCACTAGGCAGTGTAGCCACCTGGCCTGGGGCGACAGCCAGAGGGGGGAGAGCTCGGGCCACCTGCAACTTGAGCTGCCTGGCGGGGTGTCCGGAAAGATCATGGTGTCGGGCTCAGTCCTGCCATGTGCAGGCAGAACTGGAACCCAAGTCACTGCCAGGAGGGGAGTGGAAGGCGTTGGAAGACCCAGGAGGGGGTGCGCCTCTGTGAGCACATGGAGCTCTGGGGGATGGGCTAAGCTGGGCTCTGCAGACCCCGAGGGCCTGTGCACGTGGTCAGGTCCCTGACAAGAGGGAGGCGGCACAGCCTGGCTTCTGGAGGCCGAGGCAGCCTTTGGGATTAGAGACCGCATCAGTCACAGATGGTGACAGGACAGAACCGGAGAGAACGTGGGGCCAGGACAAGGCTTCACAGGTGAGCCGGGGCCGCTTAGTTCCGTGAGTGCCTGTGGAAAATGAAACTTTCTGGTTGAAATAATAGCATTTTATGAATGTCTTTTAGCCGTCATGAAGTCATTTTGAGGTGCGGTGATTATGAACCCGGACACTTTAGGGCACTTCCGTGGTTCACCTTGTAGTGAGTGCGAAAATGCGCTGGACTATGAGCCTCTCCTGCTGCAGAAGGAGGCCCCTGAGCACCAGAGCTCTTCTCCGAGACTTAGGCTGAGTCTCCAGTCGTGAACATTGCACATTTGCACTAAATCCCCATTCCTCGAAGAGCTCCTCATATTCTATTTGGAAGTAAAGTGGAAGAGTTTGTGCAAAGAAAAAAGTTGCCAAACACAGTAACTGTGTTGATTTGCAGTAGAAAGCTTCCCTTTGCCCCAAGCTGTGGGCCCGTCTGCTCTGTCTCTGCTTGCCCCTGTCAGTTCAGACTCCTGGAGATCTTTGTAGTAGCAGCTGCTGTAATCGTGGCCTCTGAGTCCTGGAGATCTTTGTAGTTGCAGCTGCTATAATTGTGGCCTCTGAGTCCTGGACATCTGTGCAGTAGTGGCTGGTGTAATCGTGGCCTCTCAGTCCTGGAGATATGTGCAGTAGTGGCTGGTGTAATCGTGGCCTCTGAGTCCTGGACATCTGTGCAGTAGTGGCTGGTGTAATCGTGGCCTCTGAGTCCTGGACATCTGTGCAGTAGTGGCTGGTGTAATCGTGGCCTCTCAGTCCTGGAGATCTGTGCAGTAGTGGCTGGTGTAATCGTGGCCTCTGAGTCCTGGACATCTGTGCAGTAGTGGCTGGTGTAATCGTGGCCTCTGAGTCCTGGACATCTGTGCAGTAGTGGCTGGTGTAATCGTGGCCTCTCAGTCCTGGAGATCTGTGCAGTAGTGGCTGGTGTAATCGTGGCCTCTGAGTCCTGGACATCTGTGCAGTAGTGGCTGGTGTAATCGTGGCCTCTCAGTCCTGGAGATATGTGCAGTAGTGGCTGGTGTAATCGTGGCCTCTGAGTCCTGGACATCTGTGCAGTAGTGGCTGGTGTAATCGTGGCCTCTGAGTCCTGGACATCTGTGCAGTAGTGGCTGGTGTAATCGTGGCCTCTCAGTCCTGGAGATCTGTGCAGTAGTGGCTGGTGTAATCGTGGCCTCTGAGTCCTGGACATCTGTGCAGTAGTGGCTGGTGTAATCGTGGCCTCTGAGTCCTGGACATCTGTGCAGTAGTGGCTGGTGTAATCGTGGCCTCTCAGTCCTGGAGATCTGTGCAGTAGTGGCTGGTGTAATCGTGGCCTCTGAGTCCTGGACATCTGTGCAGTAGTGGCTGGTATAATCGTGGCCTCTGAGTCCTGGACATCTGTGCAGTAGTGGCTGGTGTAATCGTGGCCTCTGAGTCCTGGAGATCTGTGCAGTAGTGGCTGGTGTAATCGTGGCCTCTGAGTCCTGGACATCTGTGCAGTAGTGGCTGGTGTAATCGTGGCCTCTGAGTCCTGGACATCTGTGCAGTAGTGGCTGGTGTAATCGTGGCCTCTGAGTCCTGGAGATCTGTGCAGTAGTGGCTGGTGTAATCGTGGCCTCTGAGTCCTGGAGATCTGTGCAGTAGTGGCTGGTGTAATCGTGGCCTCTGAGTCCTGGAGATCTGTGCAGTAGTGGCTGGTGTAATCGTGGCCTCTCAGTCCTGGACATCTGTGCAGTAGCGGCTGGTGTAATCGTGACCTCTGAGTCCTGGACATCTGTGCAGTAGCGGCCGGTATAATTGTGGCCTCTGAGCCCTGGAGATCTGTGCAGTAGCGGCTGGTGTGATCGTGGCCTCTGAGTCCTGGAGATCTGTGCAGTAGCGGCTGGTATAATCGTGGACTCTGAGTCCTGGAGATCTGTGCAGTAGCGGCTGGTATAATCGTGGCCTCTGAGTCCTGGAGATCTGCGCAGTAGTGGCTGGTATAATCGTGGCCTCTGAGTCCTGGAGATCTGCGCAGTAGCAGCTGGTGTAATCGTGGCCTCTGAGTCCTGGAGATCTGTGCAGTAGTGGCTGGTGTAATTGTGGCCTCTCAGTCCTGGAGATCTGTGCAGTAGTGGCTGGTGTAATCGTGGCCTCTCAGTCCTGGACATCTGTGCAGTAGCGGCTGGTGTAATCGTGGCCTCTCAGTCCTGGAGATCTGTGCAGTAGCGGCTGGTATAATTGTGGCCTCTGAGTCCTGGAGATCTGTGCAGTAGTGGCTGGTATAATTGTGGACTCTGAGTCCTGGAGATCTGTGCAGTAGTGGCTAGTGTCGTTGTGGCCTCTGAGTCGTGTTCATCTGCGCAGCAGTGGTTGGAGTAATCGTGGCCTCTGAGTCGTGCTCATCTGTGCAGTAGTGGCTGGAGTAATCGTGGCCTCTGAGTCGTGCTCATCTGTGCAGTAGTGGTTGGAGTAATCGTGGCCTCTGAGTCGTGCTCATCTGCGCAGTAGTGGTTGGAGTAATCGTGGCCTCTGAGTCATGCTCATCTGTGCAGTAGTGGCTGGTGTAATCGTGGCCTCTGTGTCCTGGAGATCTGTGCAGTAGTGGCTGGTGTAATTGTGGCCTCTGAGTCGTGCTCATCTGTGCAGTAGTGGTTGGAGTAATCGTGACCTCTGTGTCCTGGAGATCTGTGCAGTAGTGGCTGGTGTAATCGTGGCCTCTGAGTCGTGCTCATCTACGCAGTAGTGGTTGGAGTAATCGTGGCCTCTGTGTCCTGGAGATCTGTGCAGTAGTGGCTGGTGTAATCGTGGCCTCTGAGTCGTGCTCATCTGTGCAGTAGTGGCTAGTGTCATTGTGGCCTCTGAGTCATGCTCATCTGTGCAGTAGTGGTTGGAGTAATCGTGGCCTCTGAGTCGTGCTCATCTGTGCAGTAGTGGCTGGAGTAATCGTGGCCTCTGAGTCGTGCTCATCTGTGCAGTAGTGGTTGGAGTAATCGTGGCCTCTGAGTCGTGCTCATCTGCGCAGTAGTGGTTGGAGTAATCATGGCCTCTGAGTCGTGCTCATCTGTGCAGTAGTGGCTGGAGTAATCGTGGCCTCTGAGTCGTGCTCATCTGCGCAGTAGTGGTTGGAGTAATCGTGGCCTCTGCCACATTCTGATCATCACTGCAAGTTCCCAGTCCCATGTCTGGATGGCGGAGGGTTGGGACATGATTGCTCATTGAGACTCCAGAGGAGGCTTGGTGTCTAGGGAAAGCACTCCATTCCCCTGGAGAACTCGGGATTGGACCCATTGCAGGGTGCACCATGATCCTGAAAAAGGCCTGGGTGGCGACCCTTTGGGCCAGAAACACTTCTGGTTTCCCTAGAACAAAGGCCCTGCTGCTGGGCTCACAGACTATCAGTGAGAGAGTGGGACGCATCAGAGAGACCTGGCAGGTGACAAATGAACAGCTGTGGAAAAGCTGATCCCTGCTCCCACCCCCACACATGGAGAGATGAGTCAGGGAATCAGCCATGCTCAGCACAATTGATGATGACTCAGCACAATTGGTGATGACTCAGCATAACTGGCAATGACGCAGCAGTTCGGGGCTGTGTTTTCAACACCAGGCTCTTTCTGGCCTCCTGAGCTCCCTGGTGTCTGTGCGCACCTGTAGGACTGCACCTCCCCTGCTGCCATGTGACCTTGAGCTTTATAAATGATCCACTCTCCAAAGGCTTTGACAGACCATTAGGATCAAAGATACCTGACATCAGTTTACCGTGTTGTCCAGTCTGGGGCACTCGTGCAGCTTTCAATGATGCATCAGCACACTGGGTTCAGGCATCCCGTCGGGCTCCAGGCCTGAGTTCAGAACTCAGTCTAGCGCAACTTGACCCGAAAGCCCTCAGCATGGCAGCTAGGGCCCTGAGCAATCACATCTTCCATTCTGAGGGGAGCATGAGCCATGCCCAGGGGTGACTGCAGGGCTGTGGGCTGGTTTAGGCACATCAGGACTCACGCGGCCCCCGGACGGCCCAGTCACGGACCTCATGACAGATACTAATGGCAGCCAACGATTTTGATTTCTCAAGTCCATTTCAGATGAATAAGAACATCCCCTTCTGTTTTTCATCCACAAAGAGCCTCCCTCTGCATATTCATTTAATGTTAAATTGATGGATTAAATTATACCAAGTTCAAAATCAGTCCTGCATGTATCTATTAGAATGGACTAAATCCCCCAGTGGGGACAGAGCACAGAAAGTGCATTTAGAGACACTGATAAGTCCAGACCCATTATATTTCATTTCAAACAAAGAGCAAAAAAAAGCCCTTTGGAGACGCTCTATCAGCTATTAAACAGAGACGCGGCATGCTCGGGAGATTGATGGCTGGCGCCTCCGTCCTCCACACAGCTCTCCCCCCAGCTGACGATAACAAGGGGACCCTTCTCTGCTGCAGTTCACTGGCAAACAGACGCACAGCACTGATTCTTCCCTTTGTCCTTCCCAGGGTGCAGCCAGTTCACAAGTGCCAGGCACAGACCTCCTGCCCCGCACCAGCACAGCGGGCTGACTCTGTGGTGCTGGGGACCACCTCTCCATCTCCTCAACTGGAGGCGAGTCCCAGGAGCCCAGGTGGGGCACGCAGGGCCAGGTCAGGAAAAGAGAGTGACCCCAGCCACTGTGACTGCTGCACTCTGGGTTTGCGTGGGACACATTCATTCTTTTTTATCAGCTCTGGTGGGGAAAACACTCCAGAGAGCCCTCCCGTGGTTTTTATTTCTCTTCAACCTTGTGGATTTCCCATTGCTCCCCTTTAGCGCTGCCGGCACCTGTCTTCCCAGGCCTCCTCCTACCCACGCTGATGGCGGCCGAAGGGAGCAGAGAGCACACCCAAGGTTAGGGCGACAAGCAGGCCTTGGAGGGGCAGGGCCAGCATCCATGGGGCATCCTCCATTTCTCCCATGTCCTATCTTTCATCCCATAAATGTTCAGTGTCTCTCTACAAACACAAAGGTTTGACCTGTTAACTTATTCTACTAGTTGGCCCCAAGTAACATTTATCAAGGAAAGCCCAATATATTATATAGCATTTCTTTTTTCTTTTTTGAGACTGAGTCTCACTCTGTCACCCAGGCTGGAGTGCAGTGGTGCAATCTCGGCACACTGCAACCTCCTCCTCCCAGGTTCAAGCAATTCTCCTGCCTCAGCCTCCCGAGTAGCTGGGATTACAGGTGCATGCCACCACGCCTGGCTAATGTTTAGCATATTTTTAAAAAATCAGTGGGGCTTTCATTTCCAAGAAAGATGAAGTCAATTAAATCAGCAGAGTATACTTCACTGTAAAATCTAGGTGAAAAATGTAATAAATTACAGAAACCACAGTTTTAAAGACTTTAGAGAACAATAATGAGAACCACATGAACTGGAATTTCAGGTGCTGGGCCAGGAAGATACAGTGGAATTTCCTGTCATCTCACAGTTCTCAAGAGAACGAGCCCCACTAAGGTGAGGGCCCTGTAGGAAGCATGGCAGCTCTTCTTACCCAGATGTGCCCCACTAAGGTGAGGACCCTGTAGGAAGCATGGCAGCTCTTCTTACCCAGATGTGCCCCACTAAGGTGAGGACCCTGTAGGAAGCATGGCAGCTCTTCTTACCCAGATGTTCACCAGATTGTAAAACAGCATGGATGGCTCTCGGCTAAATCCCCAGAAGGACCACATCCAGAAACACGGGCAACTCAAGGTAGGCTGAGTCTGGCTGTGGGGACAGCCCATACCCAGCCTAGTTTAATTCCTGGTTGGGCAGATTTCATCCGCCTTCACCCTGTCTTCCTACAGGGAATAGTGGAGGAGTGCTTACAGGGTGAGATAAGCTCACCTTTAGTTCCTTTAATTGTATTGTTCAGCATGCAATAAAATTTTGTGAGAAATGTAAAGAGGCAGAAAAATGTGATAAATTGTTAATAAAAGAAACAAAGAGATCAAATTGATTCACAGATGATTCAGGTTTGGGAGTTATCAAACAAAAACTTTAAAATAACTTCTTTAAATATAATAAAGAAAATGACCAAAAAGATTAAATGAGTTTAAGATTAAACATTTGATAGAGAATATGAATCTCTACAAAAGGATCTAGCTGGCATTCTACAAATAAAACATAATATTTGAATTTAATAATTCATCGGATAGGTTCGCCAATAAACTGACTATAGTCAAAAACAAAATTAATTAATTGAAAATGAAATTTGAAAGACAAATCAATAAACGATACCCTAACTGAAGCCCAGAAAGAGCAGGAAATGAAGAAAACGTAGCAGAGTGTGAAGGACATGGGGAAACTCTTCAAAGAGCCCAATTTTCAACAATACCACCTCACAAGAGAGAGGAACATAATGGAGCTGTGTTTGAAGAGATAATGGCTAATATTTTCTTCAAAGCCTTAAAGACATCAACTCACAGATTCAAGAAACCCGATGAACACAAATAGAGTGAAGACAAGGGAAATAGCTTAGGATTGGCAAAAAAATGATTCCATGGTACTTTCAAAGGAGAAAACACTGCACACATGAATGACTTTCCACGGAAACTATGGAAGTCATACAGGCACATGCCACCATGCCTGGCTAACTTTTGTAATTTTAGTAGAGATGGGGTTTTACCATGCTGGCCAAGCTGGTCTCGAACTCCTGATCTCATGATCTGCCCACCTTGGCCTCCCAAAGTGCTAGGATTACAGGCATGAGCCACTGCACCCAGCCTCTTTTCAAGTATTTCTTTTTTATTATTTATTTTTATTTTTTTGAGACAGAGTCTTACTCTGTCACCCAGGCTGTAGTGCAGTAGCGTGATCTCAGCTCACTGCAACCAAAACCTCCCTGGTTCAAGCAATTCCCTTCCCTCAGTCTCCCGAGGGATTACAGGCTCATGCCACCACACCCGGCTAATGTTTTTGCATTTTTATTAGAGATGGGGTTTCACCATGTTGGTCAGGCTGGTCTTGAATTCCTAACTTCTTAATCTGTCAACCTGGGCCTCCCAAAGTGCTGGGATAACAGGTGTGAGCCACCGTGCCCAACCAGTATTTCTTTATTATTAATACTAACCCCTTCAAAATTCACCCAGGCTTCTTATATAGAAGTTTATAGGCTGATTCCAAAATTTCAGTGGAAGAAGGCAAAGGGCCTAGAATGGCAAAGTAATCTTGAAAAGAACATGGCCAGTCGAGGTCAAGAGATAGAGACTATCATGGCCAACGTGGTGAAACGCTGTCTCTACTTAAAATACTAAAATTGTCCAGGCATGGTGGCAGGCACCTGTAATCCCAGCTACTCAGGAGGTTGAGGTGGGAGAATTGCTTGAACTTGGGAGACAGGTTGCAGTAAGCTGAGATCATGCCACTACACTCCAGCCTGGGTGACAGAGCGAGATTCCTTCTCAAAAAGAAAGGTAGAAAGCCATATGATTATGTCAACAGATGCAGAAAGAAAATTCTGCACCAGTTCATGTTTAAAATCCCCAACAAACTAGGAGCAGGCACTATAACAGCTAACAGTCAACTTAAGAGTGAAATATCAAACTTTCCCTGAGGTCAGGAGCAAGATTAGAATGTCTGCTGGCCAGGCACAGTGGCTCATACCTGTAATCCCAGCACATTAGGAGGCTGAGGCAAGCTGATCACTTGAGGTCAAGAGTTCAAGACCAGCCTGGCCAACATGGTGAAATCCTGTCTCTACTAAAAATACAAAAATTAGCTGGGTGTGGTGGCAGGTGCCTGTAATCTCAACTACTTAGGAGGCTGAGGCAGGAGAATCACTTGAACCTACGAGGCAGAGGTTGCAGTGAGCCAAGAACACACCACTGCATTCAGCCTGGGTAACAGAGCAAGACTCCATCTCAAAAAATAAATAAATAAATAAAAATTCTATAAACTTGCTCAGGACAATAAGACAAAATACAAATTTAAATCATGAAGTCCATATGTAATATAAGCTGGAAAGTAAGAAGTAAACTTCCATTATTCACATGTAACTTGATTATATGCAATCTAAAAGTCTGCAAAACATTAGAATTAATAAATTTACAAGGCCAATATACTAAACTCAATTAATGTTTCTATTTCCTACCAACAAAGTAGTGGAAGATGAAATTAAAAACAATACCAATAGCATAAGAATATATCACTTATGTGTAAAACCCACACATTTAAAATAACAAACATTGGCCAGGTGCAGTGGCTCATACCTGTAATCCCAGAACTTCGGGAGGTCAAGGCTGGTGAGTTGCTTGAGCTCAGGAGTTTGAGACCAGTCTGGGCAACATGGTGAAACCCTGTCTCTACAAAAAATAGAAAAATTAGCTGGGCGTGGTGGTACATGCCTGTAGTCCCAGCTACTTGGGAGGCTGAAGTGGGAGGATTGCTTAAGCCCAGGAGGCAGAGGTTGCTGTGAGCCAAGATTGTGGCACTACACATTAGCCTGAGTGACAGAGCCAGACCCTGTCTCAAAAATAAAAATAAAAATAAAATAACAAACATTGCTGACAGATACCTCAGCAGACCTAATGAATGGAACAATATAACATATTTATGGATTGGAAAACTAAAAAACATTAAGATGTTCATTTTCCCAAAATTTCCTTATGAGTTGAATGACATTTCAATCAACATTTCAACAAGTTCTTTTGTAGGAATTGTGATTGATTCTATAATTTAGTTGGCAATGCAAAGCACCTAGAAAACCAGGATGATCTTTAAAAGAAAGGACAAAGTTGGAGGTCATAAACTGCTTGATTTGGAGACTTACTCTAAAGTTGTAGAAATTAATTCAGGAGTTACTGGCATGAAGACAGATAAATAGTACAATGGAACATGACAGTGTTTAGAAATAGAGTTACTCATAGTATTTCATTATCATCTTATTAATATCTGTAGAATCTGTAGTGATGACTCCTCCCCACTCCTTATATTGGTAGAAACAGAGTAATTCATAATACTCCCTTATTAGCTGGTTAATGTCCATAGAGTCTGTAGTGATGGCCCCTCCCCACTCCTGATATTGGTAGAAATAGAGTTGCTCATAGTACTCCCTTATTAATTTGTGAATAGCTGTAGAATCTGTAGTGGTGTCCCCTGTCCCACTCCTGATAGTGATATTTTGCCTTCTCCCTTTTTCTTTCCCCGTCAGTCTCAGCCTTTGCTGTTTCTTTCTACAGCCTATGAATTGAACACTGAGTGGACTGATAAAAGTTAGTGAAGTCTTTTCTGGGTACCTAAAGATTCCAGGGGAGTCACTGAGGGTTCCAGGTTGATCAGTGAATGCTCTCATTAGTGGGTTTAGGATGTGCTAATTTTCAGGAATCTTTGTGATGTTAGTGAGGCAGCTGGAGACATGTGCCAAGGGTTTGTTATAAAGATATGGCTGGAGAGTCATACTTGAGTGAGTCATCTGTGAGGCTAGGGACGGAGTCGTGGAGTGGGAGATGAGAAGGTTCAGGACCAAGGCAGGCAGCCTGCACTGATGAGAGCGGAGGATGTCCGACCACGCTCCAGATCCAACATCTCATCCGTAACACGCAGGTTTAAGAGCTGTGAGCAGGGCACGGCTGCTGAAGCTCTCAAAGCATGACGCCATGACCCCAACCTCTTTGCCTTCAGGGTGTCTTGACTTGGACACAGGGGTGAATCTAAGTTTTTCAGGGCTTAAGCTTATACACTGTGGGGCCCTCTAAAGAGAAGACATTGAGAATTGTGAGTAGGACATAGGGCCTTGAGAAGGGCCACACAGCTTGAACTTGATGGGCTTCGTGGTAAATCCGTCTGTGGTTGGAATGATGGGTTTCCTTCACCCTCCCTGCCATGGTACAGACACACACACAGACTTGTTCACATATGCACATGTGCTCTTCACACACACTCATTCACACACCCATACATATGCACACACACACACTCAGGCATGAAGAGTCACACCCAGTCCTGCATCAGGGTCAGAGTGAGGGGAGCAAAGCCAGTGTCCAGGTTTAAGCAAGGAGGCCAAGGATGCATTCCGACCCGCACAGTTCTGCACCCCTGACTCTGTAAGCTCTGAGGACGCGCACATGCAGGGTTTTGACATCTTCAGGGACATCCAGCCCCTGAGACCAACTTCCCACGACCCACTTCCTTCTCATACAGGAGTTCTATGCAAGCTGGAAAACTGCCCCTCTCTCTATATATATTTTTTGATGAAAGGTCCATAGGAAGAGGGAAATAGGAAAGGAGATAGGAGACAAAGACCCAGGGAAGGGCTGGCTCATCTTCTCACAATGTCTCGTTCTGGAAGATGGTGCCTGTGGGCAATGGCTTGGCGGAGCGTGGGGTGGGGCCCTGCATGGGGCGTGAGTGAGACATGGTGGGTGTGGAGAACTGTGACTCTCAGGGCTGCCCTCGTTTTAGGCCTCAGAACAGCCACTGGAGTGGGTGAGCTCCAGAAGCCACGGCCTTTTTAACCCCACATCGCCACAGCCTTTGGCTCCACAGTGGCCACTGGCTGCAGGCTGCCTACAGGACAGCGCCCCAGCCTC
Source organism: Ateles fusciceps (assembly GCA_036589455.1). Classification (NCBI taxonomy): domain Eukaryota; kingdom Metazoa; phylum Chordata; class Mammalia; order Primates; family Atelidae; genus Ateles; species Ateles fusciceps. The sequence continues at coordinate 8,851,208 of JAZHEH010000586.1, forward strand.
ACACGGGATCCCCAAGCCGGGTGCAGGCTGGCCTTGCAGAGCCAAGGTCTCCTCTCAGCCTTTTTCCTAGAGAAGTTTCCTGGGCATCAAGGCCAGAAGGCAGCCCACATTGCAGAAAATGCAGCCCCAGGCATCCGGGAGCCACAAGTTTCTTCCCCCGAGCCCCAGGGGGGTTTCCCTGAACCCCAGAGGGGTCTGCATTGCTCAGGCTCCCCACATGCAGAGACACGGGGCCAGGCGTGAGGGCAACAGACCATGCTGGAGGGTGGGGAGGAGAGCTCCTTGTGACTCAGAACAATGCTGCGATGTAGGGGCTGAGAAACGTGGCCCCAAAATAGCACTATCTGGAGACCCTGAAGAGATGCAGTTCCCAGGCCCACTCCCAGGACGGCCCAGGAAGCAGAGCACTGGAAGCCTCCTGGGCCATGCCTGTTGGATTGCTGTGTTTGGGCACACTCCTCTCCTGTTAGAAATGTCACCCGTCCCCTGCGGCTGGAGTGATGGGGCCGGAGAGGCAGGCAGTGGATTATTTATAAGATGCTCCTTCTCACCGAGGTTGTGCAGGGAACCTGCACCATACGGCATGGGGTCCCGGGAGAGGAGCTCAGCCTGGAAATGACACGTGCGTCCAGCTGCAGCAGGCACAGCTCTCAGACAGGCTTCCTTCTCCCAGGGTTGACCAGGGAGAGTGCTTGGATTTTAGGAGAGAGAAAGCAGGCAGAACGTGGGTCCCCCCAAGAGTGGTGTGCAAGGGCCAAGGCGAGACCTGAGCATCAGGGAGGTGTGGCTCACCCCACCTTGGCTGGGCACAGCTGGCTGAACCTCACAGATGCCCCACTCTCCCTGCGCCTTGAGATCCAGCAACCAAACCCTGGATCATCCCAACCCTGGGGCATCCCAACCCTACCCTGGGACAGCCAAACCCTGGGGCATCCCAACCCTACCCAGGGAAAGCAGCTGAGTGCCCCTTCCCAGTGCCCCTTCCCAGTGCCCTTCCCAGTGCCCCCTTCCAAGTGCCCCCTTCCCAGTGCCCCTTCCCAGTGTCACCTTCCCAGTGCCCCCTTCCCAGTGCCCCTTCCCAGTGCCCCCTTCCCAGTGCCCCTTCCCAGTGCCCCTTCCCCAGTGCCCTTCCCAGTGCCCCCTTCCCAGTGCCCCTTCCCAGTGCCCCCTTCCCAGTGCCCCTTCCCAGTGCGCTTCCCAGTGCCCCTTCCCAGCGCCCCTTCCCAGCAGCCCTTCCCAGTGCCCCCTTCCCAGTGCCCTTCCCAGTGCCCCCTTCCCAGTGCCCCTTCCCAGTGCCCTTCCCAGCGCCCCTTCCCAGCACCCCTTCCCAGCGCCCCTTCCCAGCGCCCCTTCCCAGCAGCCCTTCCAGTGCCCCCTTCCCAGTGCCCTTCCCAGTGCCCCCTTCCCAGTGCCCTTCCCAGTGCCCCTTCCCAGTGCCCCTTCCAGTGCCCCTTCCCAGTGCTCTTCCCAGTGTCCCTTCCCAGTGCCCCCTTCCCAGCGCCCCCTCCCAGCGCCCCTTCCCAGCACCCCTTCCCAGCAGCCCTTCCCAGTGCCCCCTTCCCAGTGCCCTTCCCAGTGCCCCCTTCCCAGTGCGCCCTTCCCAGTGCCCCCTTCCAGTGCCCCTTCCCAGTGCCCCTTCCCAGTGCTCTTCCAGTGTCCCTTCCCAGTGCCCCCTTCCCAGTGCCCCTTCCCAGTGCCCCTTCCCAGTGCCCCCTTCCCAGTGCCCCCTTCCCAGCGCCCCTTCCCAGTGCCCCCTTCCAAGTGCCCCCTTCCCAGTGCCCCCTTCCAGTGCCTGTTCCTAGTGCCCTTCCCAGTGCCCCCTTCTCAGTGCCCCTTCCCAGTGCCCCCTTCCCAGTGCCTGTTCCTAGTGCCCTTCCCAGTGCCCCCTTCCCAGTGCCCCTTTCCAGTGACCCCTTCCCAGTGCCCATTCCCAGTGCCCTTCCCAGTGCCCCTTCCCAGTGCCCCCTTACCAGTGCCCTTCCCAGTGCCCCTTCCCAGCAGAGCATCTTTCCGTCAGCCCTGCATGGGGCTCACACTCCCTGTCACCAGGCAGAACAGCCCCACCGGCGTCTCATACCCTCTGAGGTCATGTGCCCAGTGGCCATGCTCCAAGACCCCGCTGCAGCTTGGGGATACCATGTGATTGTCTCTTCTCCAGGAGGCAGAGCCTGCTGTCACTTGCTGGTTCCCGAAGAGTAGGGAGCCAGCTGCCCAAGGGAATTCCACAGCCTCAGGGGGCAGCCCTGTGGCCTGGCCGCTCTCAGCCCCCACTGCTGTCCAGCCTCCAGACATCCCCAGCGGGACGGACGGAGGCACCTGCCGGCCAGGTGAGCTTCCTGATCAGCAACGTGCTGTCCCCAGCTCCTCCAGGTCCATGCATTCCTTCCCTACCTCAATGCAGGAGACTGCAGAAGGGGCTTAGCCAGCTGTGCAGGCCAGTGGCAGGGCAGCTCCAGGAGTTGGGGGCACTTGGGGACGTCACTAAGAATGACACCATGTAGACAAGTATGCCCTCTCATAGAACAGCCCTTATGTCACCGCCAGAATCAGAAGCCCGGGCTGTGTGCACACAGGGGTGACCCCACTGTGATATTCTTGTATGAAGCTCACCTGGAATGTAACCCAACAGCTACAACTTTTTCTATTGGAGAAAATAATTTACTTAAATTACTTATTTCTGGTTATACACCGAGGCTTGTACATATACCCTCATCACACATGCACCTGTGCTCACACACATGCACACACGACCACTCACACGTGCACTCAGGCCAGAAACTCTGCGTCTTTTCCACAATTTTCTATTTATGGCAGCCATCTTTCTTCACATTTGACATCTCTTAATCTGACTCATTTGCATGCAGTGCTTAAGGAAACAGAATGTTTAGGATGTGAAGTGCCTCCGCAGAGCCTGCTTCAACGAAGCTTGTCGTAAGAGGCCTGGAAGCATTTACAGCTTAAAAGAGGTAGAGCTAATTATGTCTGGCAGTTTGCTCTCCCTGTGGAATGCCCAGGGTGTCCCCCTAAGAAAAACTCTGGACAAAATCACCAGCCTCAGCTCATCTCCTGCGTAAGGCTTCCAACTGAAAACACCTTTGTGCACAGTCAAAAAAGAAACCAACCCAAAACACTACAGTAAAATATTAGCGCAGAACGGGTCTGTTCCTGACACTGAACGACACATTTTGCGAAGCTCTGTGCGAAACGGACGCTGTACGGCAGTGGCATTGGGAAGCTTTTTATTACATTTGCATCTGTGTCTCGACAGGCAGGGCTACTGCCCGAGCAGGTGGATTTTACTACCACGTTCACGTTGTCCACACACGAGGCTCACGCTGACGTATCGTGCTTTGTGCCTCTGTCTCTGCCAGGCTGAGAGAGACTGCGGTAAATGGATCACAGGGAGAACTGGGCTCTGCTGTCACTTTCCTGGCTGTTCATATAGGCCACGCTGCTTTCAGGGTGAAAGTCCGAACTGTTAGGAATGCACACTGATTTTGTTTCATTCTCCTGAACACTGTTGAAAGTTAATTGTCAGATTTCTGACACCTGATAGTGGGAAGAAGAAGGATACTTTTATTCAGTCATAACGGGAAAGTCTGACTCCGACACAGTTGGAGTACATTTTTACTGGGTACCACTATAGATCTAATAAACGTGGACATGAATATAAGTCGACGTTCAGACAAATGAGGGCATCTGAAACAGTATGGTTTGAGTTTGATTTTAAGCACACCCAGAAAGAATCAGGGAAAGATTGTTATTCCCATGATGAGAAATAGGAGAGAACTAGAAATTACAGACAGCAGCAAAACACCCTAGAAAATGCACAAACAGGCGTTTCCTCTCTTTTCTTTTAAACACCAACAAGGGTATTGAGAACCTCTCTTTTTCCCAGAAGTGTCAGTTCTGGTCACTTGTGCTTCGCAGTGGATCTGTCCATTTCATCTAAGTTGTTTAATTTATTGTCATAATTTTTTCATAATGTTTCCTTATTATCAATTTAAGATCTCTAGTGAGTTTCCTGCTTTCAGTCCTAAGATTGGCAATTCAGGTTTTCTCTTTCCTCAATCACTTTAGCTGGTTTGTCATTTCATTGACCTTTTTGAAGAACCTAGTTTTATTTCCAGTCATTTTTTTATACTTTCTGTTATTAATGTTTTGTTTTATCTTTGTTACTTCCTCCCTTCTACTAGCTTTTAGTTCAGTCTACTTTCTTTACTTGAGTCTTTTGGTCTGAGATTATCAAGCCTTTCCTTTCCTTCCCTTCCTTCCTTCCTTCCTTCCTTCCTTCCTCTTTCTTTCTTTGTTTCTTTGTTTCTTTCTTTTTCTTTCTTTCTTTTTTCTTTCTTTTTTTTTGAGACAGGGTCTCTCTCTGTCGCCCAGGCTGGAGTTCAGTGGCATGATTTTGGCTTACTGCAACCTCTGCCTCCCGGGTTCAAGTGATTCTCCTGCCTCAGCTTCCCAAGTAGCTGGGATTACAGGCACATGCCACCATATCTGACTAATTTTTGTATTTTAAGTAGAGATGGGGTTTCACCATGTTGGTCAGGCAGGTCTCAAACTCCTGACCTTGGGTGATCCACTCGCCTTGGCCTCCCAAAATGCTGGGATTACAGGTGTGAGCCACCACACCACAGGTGTGGCCACACCTTTATTCTTTATGTAAGTATTTAACATTATAGATTTTTCTCTAAGCACTGCTTTGTGGCAATCCATACATTCTTATATGTTTTGTTTTCATTATCACTCAGTTCAAAGTATTTCCCAATTTCACTTATAGTTTCTTCATTTAGACATTTGGATATAGGAAGCTCAAATATACCTGAAGATATTCAACCTAAAAAGACCTTCTCCGTGGCACATTATAGTCAAACCGTCAAATGTCAAAGACAAGAGAATTCTAAAAACAGCAAGAGAAAAGTGTCAAGTCACATATAAGGAAACCTCCATCAAACAGTTTTCTCAGCATAAATTGTGCAAGCCAGGAGAAAATGGGATGATATATTTGAAGTGCTAAATAAAAAAACTACTAGTCAAGAATACTATATCCAACAAAGCTATTCTTCAAAATGAAAGAGAAGTAAAGTCTTTCTCAGACAGGCAAAAATTGATGAAAGGCCTTAGAAGAAATGCTTAAAGGAGTCCTACAGCTGGCAGCAAAGGGATGCTGTCTATCACCATGAAAACACGTGGAAGTATAAAACTCACTGGGGAAGCAGACACATGAATGAGAAAAAGTTGTAGCTGTCGGGATACATTCTGGGTGAGCTTCATACAAGAATATCACAGTGGGGTCACCCCCTGCGTGCACACAGAAACAGAAGCCTGGGCTTCTGATTCTGGCGGTGACATAAGGGCTGTTCTGTGAGAGGGCATTTTGTATTTTTTAGTCTGTATTTTGTTTAGGTCTGTGCTAATCTTTGTTATTATTTTTCTCCTACTATTAAGTAATTCTGGATGTGGTTTGTTATGGCTTTTCTAGTTCTTTGAGGTGTATCATAGGTCATCTATTTGAAACCGTTCTGCTTTTGTGGTGCAGGTGTTATAAGCTGACTCCCCAGCACTGATTTTGCTGCATCATACAGGTTTTGGGGTCTTGTGTTTTCATTTACATTTGTTTTAAGTAATTCTTTGATTTCTTTCTCAATTTCTTCATTGACCCAATAGGCATTCAAAAACATATTGTTTAATATCCATGTATTTATACTGTTCCCAAAGCTCTTCTTGTTATTGATTTCCAGTTTTATTATGTTGCAGTCTAAGAAGATACTTGATATAATTTTGATTTTTAAAAATTTGTTGAGACTTGTTTTGTGGCCTAACTTATGCTGGACAATGTTCCATGGGCTGATTAGAGGAATGTGTATTCTCCAGCTATTGAATGAAACATTCTGTAAATGTTGCTAAGGTCCATTTTGTCTAAAATGAGTTTAAATCCAACATTTCTTTGTTGATTTTCTGTCTCAATGGCCTGTCTAATGCCAGGAGTGGAGAGTAGAAGTCCCCAGCTATGACTGTGTTATGGTCTATCACTTCCTTTAAATACAGTTACATTTGCTTTACGTATCTGGGTGTTCCAGTGTTGGGTGCATATATGTTTAGAGGTTATTTATTTATTTATTTTTGGAGTCTCACTCTGTCACCCAGGCTGGAGTCTCACTCTGTCACCCAGGCTGGAGTGCAGTGGCATGATCTTGGTTTACTGCAACCTCCATCTCCCAGGTTCAAGTGATTCTCCTGCCTCAGCTGGGATTACAGGTGTCTGCCACCAAGCCCAGCTAATTTTTTTTGTGTGTGTGGTATTTTTAGTAGAGACGGGTTCACCATGTTGACCAAGCTTGTCTCGAACTCCTGACCTCATGTGATTTGCCTGCCTTGGCCTCCCAAAGTGCTGGGATTACAGGCATGAGCCACCACAGCTGGCTAGAATTGTTATATCCTCTGGCTAAATTGAACCCTTTGTAATTATGTAATGACCTTCTTTGTCTTCTTTGACTGTTTTTGACTTATGGTCTTGTATTAGGTCCCTGTTGCATGACTATAAAGAAAGAAATACCTGAGTTAATTGGCTCGTGATTCTGCAGGCTATACAGGAAGCATAGTGCTGGCATCTGCCTGGCTTCTGGGGAGGCCTCAGGATGCTTACAATCATGGTAGAAGAAAAAGAAGGGGCTCAGATGTTACCACTTCAGAACACCACCCAACTGCAATGAAACAATTAGAGAGAAAAGAACAAAGAATATACAAAATAATCAGAAAACAGCTAACAAAATGATAAGAATACATTCTCACCTATCAATAATAAACTTGAATGTAAATGATTTAAATGACCCATTAAAAGATACAGACTGAATAGATTTTTTAAATGATCCAACTGTATGCTGCCTACAAGAAACTCCTTCACCTGTAAAGACACTGAAAGTGAAGGGATAGAAGAAGAAATTCCATGCAAACAGAAAACAAAAGCAAGCAGGAGTAGCTATATGTATCAAATAAAACAGACTTGATGTAGTTTGGATTTTGTCCCCACCCAAATCTCATGTTGAAATATAATCCTCAATGTTGGAGTTGGGGTCTGGTGGGGAGATGTCTGGATCATGGAGGCAGGTCCTTCACGAATGGCTTGGGCCATCTCCTTGCTCTGAGTTCACATGAGATACAATCATTTAGGAGTGTGTGGCACCTCCCTGACCCCACTCTCTCTCTCTTGCTCCTGTTCTAGCCATATATCTCACCATACACAAAAATCAATTCAGAATGGATTACAGACTTAAATGTTAGACCCAAAACTATAAAACTCTTAGGAGAAAACATAGAGGAAATGCTCTGGAACATTGGTCTAAGCAAAGATTGTGTGGCTAAAACCTTGAAGGCACAGGGAACACAGCCAAAACAGACAAATAGGACTATTTTCAACTAAAAAGCTTCTGCCCAGCAAAGGAAACATCAGCAAAGTGAAGAGACAACCTGCTGAGTAGGGGAAAATATTTGCCAACTATTCATGCAACAAGGGATTAATATCCAGAATATACAAGGAGCTCAAACAACTCAATTGCAAAAAAATAATAATAATAATTTTGTTTAAAAGTGGGCGAAGTATCTGAACAGACATTTCTCAAAGGAAAAGACACAAATGCCAATGGGTATGTAAGAAAATTCTCAACATCACTAATCATCAGGGAAATGCAAACCAAAACCAGTCAGATATCATTGTAACCCCATTAGAATGGCTATTATCAAAAAGACAAAAGATGGCTGGACACAGTGGCTCACGCCTGTAATCTCAGCAGTTTGGGAGGCTGAGGCGAGCAGATCACATGAGATCAGGAGTTTGAGACCAGCTAACCAACATGGATAAACATTGTCTCTACTAAAAATACATAAATTAGCTGGGCTTGGTGGCACACGCCTGTAATCACAGCTACTCAGGAGGCTGAGGCAGGAGAATCACTTGAACCTGGGATGTTGCAGTGAGTTGAGATCCTGCTGCTGCACTCCAGCCTGGTCAACAGAGTGAAACTCAGTCTCAAAAAAAAAAAAAAAAAAAAAAAAGAGAGAAAAGAGAAAAGAAAAAAAAAAGAAAAGGTGACACGTCCCCTGGGACCTGCAGTTATGGGCAGGGCTTGAACGTAGCCTGCATCTAATAAGCATTTCTCTGCCGGAGAGGCTGGGGGTGGCACAACCCCTCTGCTCCTGAGAGACCCCATGCACACCCCTCATCTCCACTCCTCACTCAGCGAAGTCATGTCAGCAGCTTGGAATCAGCCAGGGCAGGGGTATTTACATCATGGAAGTAGTCAGTGCACCCTGCAGATCAGGGCTGGCTTCCCCAGACATAGAGCTGCCAAATATTTACAAACACACCACCGGAGTACACTGAGAAAAATACAATGAGAGCCCAGGTGATCTTCCTCTTGCATTGGAAATATAAAATTAAAATTAAAAAAACTAGAGGGTCAATAATTGACAATGGCTCATAAATGAAAGCATAAGAATAAAACTACTATGAAGTAATTTTTAGTTGCAATGTTTTTTAGTGGCGATAGTATGTGCTGAGTCCTTTTAATGCTTTGACATGGGGATTGATGCCGCCGTCACAGGACAGCCTCGCCCCTCGCCTGAGATGCTGGGGAATTTCTCTGCAACAGCACCTGGGAAGACTGGGGTGCCTCCCATGGACACAGCACCATCAGTTTTCAAGCGATCACTTTAAGAGAAGCTCCATGACTGAAATTCATCAGCCACCATAAGTCTCTCCAGCACATGGCTGGCTCATGAAAACAGAAATGTTTTCCAACTTCAGCCTATGAGGTCTTGAGCCTCTTTGGGCAGGAGCTGGTGCTTCTGATGCTGCGGCCAGATGCTGTGCCTGGTACCTCAAGCATGAAATCAAGAGAACTCTTCCAGCTTAGGTTTGTGGCACTACTGGTCAATGTCACAGAGGAATTCAAAGCTTCTCTATCTTTCCTAACCATGCAGGCCACGCTTGGGCAATTCACTGAACAATGGCGACGAAACACCCTCGTCTCTATCTCTGCACACCAAACACAGAATTCTCACTTGGCCCCCTTACAAGACTGATGTATGAGCCAAATCTGGCCCCAGGGGGTGTCCCAAAGTGTTGCAGAAGAGCCAGTTATCTACCCATGCGTGCCCGCATGCTAACCCCATTCCCACCTGCCTTCCACCTCTTAGGAATCAGCAATCAGAAGGGGTCTACTTTTCCCAGAAAACCTTTAGTGCTTCTACCTGGGTCCTTCCACTGGTCCCTGGGAGGGAGACCACATTCAGGCAGAGTTAAGTTCTACACTAATTCCAGATTTGGAAAAGCAACCTCTTTTGTCCTTCAACATTTGAGAAGAGAAGTGATGCTTCAAAGAGAGCCCCTTTACTTCTCTGTCTTATGAATAAATTATGGAAACTCCTTCTTCTTCCAGAGTTAGCAATGTCACAATTAATCATGTACCTGACAACCATGTTTGGAAATATGGAAAAGTGTCATGAATGTCTCAGTTGCTGTGTGGTTGAGACTTTATCTTCTGTGAGTAGCTGAGTCACCATCACCAGAACCTCTTCCTCTTGCAAATGAGCCTTCAGCTGTAGACTAGACTCCCAGGATGGTGGGTAGGTTGGCTGATGGGGTGAGTTCATGTGCGTGGGAGCCACATACTTGTGTGACTGCCTTTGGCATGATTTATTGTCTGCGTTTCTTTTCCTTCATAAGGGCATGATAAATTGATCACAGGATGTTGTTATCCCACCTCTCTGAAGACACTTCCCTTTTCTTTTATGCTCCGAGCCTGTGTTAAGCATTTGTCTTGATTTTAGATATTATTTGAGTTAATAGAATTCCAAAAATAGACACCTACATTCTTAGCTTTTGAGCTTTCCATGTGACTTATGTGTCCTGAGCACAAGGCCACCTTCATGTTGAGATGAACAGAATCTGGCTGAAGACCTCTATACACTGTCTCCTTCCCACTCAGTACAGCGCACATCCCTGCTTGGCAAGCCTGCCAGGCTCACGGCCCCTGCTTGAGGGTGGAGAGCTTCAAACACCCAGGGAGTCCTGTGCCTGAGCCGGCTTTGCTTGGCCAGGTCCCAGGTAGACAACAGGGTTTGGGGTGAATGGGCGGTGGGCCCTTCTCATCGCTTTTCTCAAGCTGAGCGCGCCCACGGACAGAGCCTCCACAGGACCCAGCCCTTACTCCTCCTAACCCTTAACCTCAGCTTCAGGCAATGGACATGACCAGGCCAACCCTGGCCTGAGGAAAGGGGTCTACACTTTGTCCTGTTTCCAGGCCTGGGAACCCCCTGGCTCTCTGTGTGCCATGGAAAGGGCTGGAGGGAGCTGGAGTGCAGCTGCTGGGCTTCCGCAGACATGCCCCCGGCCCTCTTTGTCATGCTATTCTCTGGGGCGCGCCTGCCCTCTGTAGCAGGCAGGCAGGCTGGAGAGGGCACAGAACCCAGGACTACCCCAACCTTGCGCCGCCCTCCATCCCAGGGTGTCCAGGAAGACTGCAGACGATCCCGCAGGCAGATGTGAGCACTTATTCCAGGTACTGCCCCAACCCCTATGGAAAAGCCCATTTTCACCACAACCCCAGCCTGGGCCACGGCCCCGGATCACCCACACCCGCGAGAACCCGCAGAGCGCCCTGCGACAGCTCAAAGGGAGCCGCGGTCCCAAGGGGACTTCAGGCCTCCAAACTTAGAGATCAAGCTCCTGCCCTTGGGGGCGGGCCCGGGATCCCGGCGCCAGGCTTGGCTGCACCAATGCTGGGGATCGGGAGCCTACGGGGGAGGGCGGCGGAGAATCGGCCGCCTGTCCAGACACAGAAGTGGAGGTCGGGGAGAGTCTGGAGGTGGGAACGCAGAGTTCCATCGGGCGAGACCCCTCTCCCAGGACAGGGTGAGGGGGAAACGTCTGCCACAGACTCCTGGGACACCCTTCCCGAGGCTGCAGTGGAATCCCTGGCTCGGCCTTCGCCCCCCTGTGATCCCCCACGGCGCAAAAGCCCAGACGCGCGGCGGGAAGGCGAGGCCAGCGCACACGAGGGATCCCCCACTGAGGCTCGCGGAGCTCCATGGCAGGGCCCACCCCCGTCCCGGGGTCTCCGCTGCCTCTTCCCACCGCCCTAGCCGCACCCCACCGCCCATGAGGATGCCTGGGAGGGAGACCGCTCGCCCCGCCCCGCGCGCCCCGCCCCAGGCGGGGGTCTCCCAGCTCCGCCCCCCACCCCCGGGAGCCGTTCGGACCCCTCAGACCCAAAACCGAGACCCTAAGTCCGCTGCTGCATGGTCCCCGGTTCCCAGGGCAACGGCGCCACCGCTCGGCGGCCGCACAGACAGCGCGACGGGTGGAGACTGGCTAGGGGAGACCCGCTGGGGGGGCCGCGGGGAGGGCGAGGAGGGGACGGTGGCGCCGCAGGGAGGCCAGGGACCCGCATCTTAGAGTGGGGCAAGCGCGCCAGGGAGGGTTGTCTGCCCGAGGCCGGGGTTGGGGCGCAGGGAATGGGCGGGAGACGCAGCCTGAGGAGCGCCCTTTAGAGGCCCCCGGGACCCGGGGACCAGGGAGCTCCCTCCGCCCGCGCTTCCCTGCAGCCACTGGAACTGAGCTGGAAGGTGCTGCCCTCTTGGAGGTGCCACAGGCAGGCAGGAGACGCGGGAACCCCCATCTCAACCCGACCGGCCAGGACGGGACGTCCCCTGCTCCTGCCCCCCTGCCTACCCCCGCTTTATAAGTATTCCTCTTTGAACGGGGTCGTCCAACCCACAGCTGGGGCAGATGCGGCCCGGGATGGCTCTGAATACGGCCCAACGCAAATTCCTAAACTTTCTTGAAACATTGTGAGATTTTTTTCAGCAAGAAAAAACAAACGATCCCATCAGAAAGTGGGCTAAGGGCTTGAATGGACAATTCCCAAGAGAAGATCTACAGACGGCCATCAAACATGGAAAACGCTCGGCGTCACTAACGACCCAGGAAACGCAAATTCCCAGGAGAAGATCTACAAATGGCCACCAAACATGGAAAACGCTCGGGCGTCACTAATGACCCAGGAAACGCAAATTCCCAGGAGAAGATCTACAAATGGCCATCAAACATTGGAAATCCAAGCACTTTGGAGGCCAAGGCGGGCCGATCACCTGAGGTCAGGGGTTCAAGACCAGCTTGACCAACATGGTGAAACCCCGTCTTAAAAAAAGAAAAATATATGTAAAAAATAAAAATAAATAAAAAATAAAAAATAAAACGCTCGGCGTCACTAATGACCTAGGAAAATGCGGATCAAAACCACCATGCGGCCACCTCACTCCTGCAAAAACTGCCATAATCCAGAAAACAAAGAAAACATAGATGTTGACTTGGATGCACTGGAAAGAAAACACTTTGGCAGGGTAAGGTGGGCTCACGCCTGTAATCCCAGCAGTTTGGGAGGCTGAGGTGGGAGGATCACTTGAAGTCAGGAGTTCAAGACCAGCCTGGCCAAAATGATGAATCCCCTGTCTCTACTGAAAATACAAAAATTATCCGTGCATGGTGGCAGGCGCCTGTAATTCCAGCTATGCTGGAGGTTGAGGCAGGAGAATCACTTGAACCCAGAAGGCAGAGGTTGCAGTGAGCCAAGATCACGCCACTGCACTCCAGCCTGGGCACCAGAGTGAGACTCAGTCTCAAAACAACAAAAGCAAAACAAAATAAAAAAGGAAACACTTTTACACTGCTGGTGAGAATGTACTAGTACAACCACTGTGGAAAACGTGGAGATTCCCTAAAGAACTAAACGTAGATCTACTGTTTGACCCAGCAATCCCACTACTGAGTATCTACCCAGACGGGGGAAAAAACTCATTATACAAAAAGATACTCACAGACATGTTTATAGCAGCACAATTTGCAATTGCAAAAATATGGAACCAGCCCAAATGCCCATCAATCAACCAGTGGATAAAGAAAATGTACTATATAAATACCATAGAATACTACTCAGCCATAAAAAGAATGAAGTAATGGAATTCTCTGCAACTTGGGTGGAGTTGGAGACCATTATTCTAAGTGAAGTAACTCAGGGAAGAAAAACCAAACATCGTATGTTCTCACTCATATATGACAGCTAAGCTATGAGTACACAAAGGCAGAAAAATGATACATTGGATTTGGAGGACTCATGGGAAATGGTGGGACGAGGCAAAGTTAAAGGTCTACACATGGGGTACAGTGCACACTGCTCAGGCGATGGGGGCACCAGAATCTCAGAGATCACCACTGAAGAACTTATTCATGGAACCAAACACCACCTGTTCCCCTAAAAACCTATTGAAATAAAATTTAAAAATAAAAATAAATAAATAAAATAATAAAACATTTTAATTATGAGGTTTCCTGTGGTGTTTTTTAAGCTCATCAACTATCATTAGTGTTAGTATATTTTATGTGTGGCCCAAGACAATTCTTCCACTGTGGCCCAGGGAAGCCGAAAGATTGGATGCCCAATCTCACAAAGAGACCAGGGACCTTCCAGGGGCAGCCCAGAGCCAGCTGCTTTGTGGGAGACACCTGACACAGGATTCCTGTATTCTCACCGGGACCTCCACATCTCACTGGGAGTTCCACATCCTCCCTGGACCTTCACATCCTCACCTGGACTGTCATATGTTCTCACCTGGACCTCCTTAGATTCTCACCTGGACTTCCAAATTCTCACCAGGACTTCCCATGTTCTCACCTAGACCTGAACCTCCACATCCTCAACTGGACCTCCACATCGTCACCCGGACTGTCCCATGTCCTCACCTGGACTTCCCTATATTCTCACCTGGGACTCCATGTCCTCACCTGGACCTCCACATCCTCACCTGGACCTCCACATCCTCAAGTGGACCTCCCCATGTTCTCACCTCGACTTCCTCATGTTCTCACCTGAACCTCTACGATCTCATCAGGACTTCCACATTTCATTCTCACCTAGACCTCCACCTTCTCACCTGGACATCCACACTCTCACCTGGACCTTGATGTCCTCACCTGGACCTCCCCATGTTCTCACATGGACCTTCCCATGTTCTCACCTGGACCTCCGCGTCCTCACCTGGACCGACACCTTCTCACCTGGACACCTACACTCTCACCTGGACCTGCATGTTCTCATCGGGACCTCTACTTTCTCACCTGGACCTCCACACTCTCACCTGGTCCTCCACACTCTCACCTGGACCTCCACACTCTCACCTGGGCCTCCACACTCTCACCTGGACCTCCACACTCTCACCTGGGCCTCCACACTCTCACCTGGACCTCCACACTCTCACCTGGACCTCCACATTCTCACCTGACCTCCACACTCTCACCTGGGCCTCCACACTCTCACCTGGATCTCCACACTCTCACCTGGACCTCCACATTCTCACCTGACCTCCACACTCTCACCTGGGCCTCCACACTCTCACCTGGACCTCCACATTCTCACCCTGGACCTCCACATTCTCACCCTGGACCTCCACACTCTCACCTGGACCTCCACACTCTCACCTGGACCTCCACACTCTCACCTGGACCTCCACATTCTCACCTGACCTCCACACTCTCACCTGGACCTCCACATTCTCACCTGGACCTCCACATTCTCCACCTGGACCTCCACACTCTCACCTGGGCCTCCACACACTCTCACCTGGTCCTGCACACTCTCACCCTGGGCCTCCACACTCTCCACCTGGTCCTGCACACTCTCACCTGGGCCTCCACACTCTCACCTGGACCTCCACACTCTCACCTGGTCCTGCACACTCTCACCTGGACCTCCACACTCTCAGCTGGTCCTGCACACTGTCACCTGGGCCTCCATACTCTCACCTGGACCTCCACACTCTCACCTGGACCTCCACACTCTCACCTGGACCTCCACACTCTCAGCTGGTCCTCCACACTCTCACCTGGTCCTGCACACTCTCAGCTGGTCCTCCACACTCTCACCTGGACCTCCACACTCTCACCTGGACCTCCACACTGTCACCTGGGCCTCCATACTCTCACCTGGACCTCCACACTCTCACCTGGACCTCCACACTCTCAGCTGGTCCTCCACACTCTCACCTGGTCCTGCACACTGTCACCTGGGCCTCCATACTCTCACCTGGACCTCCACACTGTCACCTGGACCTCCATACTCTCACCTGGACCTCCACACTGTCACCTGGTCCTCCACACTCTCACCTTGGGCCTCCACACTCTCACCTGGACCTCCACGCTCTCAGCTGGACCTTCCCTTGGCTCTGCAGCCCTCAGCACTGCAGGCAGACACTGTGTTGCTGGAGGGCTGCCACGATGATGCAGAGCACTCCCTACAGCTGCATGGCCAGGTGGGACAGGGTGTGGTGCATGTGCAGAGGAGTCCGCCATTCCTCCATCCCCCGGGGGCTCCCAAACACCAGCTTCACCGTGTTTCCCTCTTCTGCCAGCAGAAGGAAGGGAGCATCCTCTGGCAACAAGGCCAGAAGATGTCTCAAGGCAAAGCAGCTCATGTTTGCATCATTGGAGGCCACCACCCACTGAGAACACCAGCTCCCTTCACTGGAAGCTGCGCCTTCCTCTGCAGACCCGGTTTAGTGGGAGCACAGCTTGGCTAGATGGAATGCAAGAGGCTACCCTTTGCAACTCACCAGCAGTGGGGCCCATGAACCAACTGACCTTCATTCATTCATTTGTTTACTACCAAATGTTTTAGCAGCCCTCACTATATAATAGGAAGCAGGCAAATCTCTGTGGCAGGTACAGCAGGCATAAGACAGGAAAAAGAAGTCCCTGGCTTTGAGGACCTTGCGCTCCCAAAGGGGACATTTGGGATAACTGTTGCCATGGCCAGGCACTAGGGCTACCCTCTGCAGTCAGACTGCCAGGTTAGGCTACCCCTCCCCACCGTCACCCATGGCAAACTTAGGCACGTCGACTTTGGCTTGTTTCTCAGTTCTCCCTGTCTTGTTTGGGGACAATCACAGTGTCTACTCCCTGAGATTGCGGATTACGGGAGCGGATACAGGAAGGGCTTAGTAAGCATCTGTTTGATTTGAGGATTAAGAAAATATTAAAATAACACTGTAATATAACGACACTATTTTAGGAAATGGTTACTCTAAGACAGAGTCGCTGCGAATCATTCTCTCAGAGACAGCACCTTTCACTCGCCTTGGGATCTTGGATCAGAGCAATAGTGCAGGGGGTATATTGACACCTTGTGGCTGTCGCGTCCAGTCTGTGGCATGCCAAAGAGCTAACTGTAGACTTGGCATAACACACATAGACAAATGTGCCCTCCCGCTGTTACTTTTGTGTCTACCTTTCCTTGAAGAACTAAAACACAGGTCCTGTGGTTCAGAACAAAATGGTGCCCCAAGAAACTCAGCAGGAAGTCCATCCAATCTTAGAATCTTAATTTGAAGGGATCATAGTGGCCATTTCAGTCTAGACCTATGCCTCGCCAGATCAACAGAGCAATACAATGTAACACTCTGTAACACAATGGAATAGAAGGTGTGTCCTGCACTGCCTGTAATGTAGCAGAATGTAACACCGTGCATTACCACAAACTATAGTGTCCCATAACGTGACACAATGTAACAAGGTGCAGCCAGTGTAGCCCATTGTAATAGTGAAGAGAAGACAGGCCACTCTGCCCAAGCCCCCAGGGCTGTCTCCCTGATGGCATCCCAAGCGCTCGACCTGGGACAGCCTGCTGCCCCCCACCGTCTGTGGCCCTGGACGCGGAGGGCATTGAGTCTTCGCCTGCACACTGGCCTCCGTCAAAGCCTGCAGTCTCGGGCCTTGGGCTGCCTGGGACGGCCTCAGCGTGCTGACCCTGGGGCATCAGCTCTGACAGTCACTCTGGTCACTGCAGGAGCGTTTCTTGTGAGTGAAGGTCCCATGGGAGTCCTTCCTGGGGAAGTGACAGGGTGGAGAAGACGCCCCTCCAGGGAAGCCCTGTGAGTGAGGGGTAGGAAGAGGTGGAATCTGCGAAACAGGGAGAAGACTGAATGTCCCAGAGGGCGGCTGGGCAGGGAGCCCTTGCCTCCAGGTTCATGGCAGATGGCCACCCTTACCCTGACAAGAATGCTGTCCACTTGGCTGTCCTCGCTGCAAGCCACATGGGGAGCAGGATGTGGAAGACACACCCTCTCATCGGAGGACAGAGGATTTTTCAAGTCCTGGGAGAGGAGGCAAAGAGTTGCATTTCGTGGGGTTAGAAACAGAAGTCTGGGAAGGAATTTGCCCCAGGATGTGGGGGAGCAAAGCAGCCCGGCTCCAGCAAGGCACTGGAGTTGTGTTTCCCCCAAACCCCAAACCCCTGTGTGAACATGAGAGGGCCTCGTTCTCCCTCCAAGCTCCAAAACCGAAGTAAGCCTCCTGAGGCCTGGCTGCCCATGTACGGCGTGGAGCCCAGGGATATGGGCGCCGCAGAAGGGTGCCCGGGCTGAGGTGGCCACGGTCCTCTGGGCATAGGAACCTGTGGCCACCCAGGGAAGGTGACCCCATGTGTCAGGCAATGCGCCGACCGGGGTTCAGAGCTTTTACGGGCCATGAGCTGTGAGGTTGGCAGCAGCCAGGGCAGTCCCTGTGGGGCAGAAGGAGCAGCAGGGCTGGCAGGGAGGGAAGCAGGAGAGCTGTGCAGCCTGCAGGCATGAAGGCCTGAGCTCCTGTGAGCGGCCCTGGGCCGGTGGCCTCGGGCTGTGGATGCAGCAGCCCCCCCCCCCACCACCACAGCAGGGCCTGTCTGCCTGGCACCCTCCCCCACCCACCTTGAACACTGCACCGTGGCTCCCTAAACCTCCCACAAATGTGCATGTGAAACTGTGTTACAAGGAGAATGGTTTTTGTGTACCCCAGCATCACAATGACGAGGTGCAGGGTAAGGAAGCCCCTGTGTGTGGGAATCAGCGTGATGGCGCATGTCAGCGTGGCTGGGCCACGCGCTCCACGGAGCATCAAACTCTCCCCCAGTGAGGCTGTGGGGCTGCTGTGTGGGTAGGGATGACACCCCCCAGTTTGCCAGCTTTGAGTCAGGGAGACTTCTTGCTCATGGGGCGCTTGCTCCACCGTGGGGGACCTGCAGGGCAAGACCTCAGTGTCCCCGAGAGAGGAAACTGCACCTGCAGACAGCTCCTGCCAGACAGCCCCACCTGGCCTTCCTGTGACCTGCCCTGGGGACCTCAGACGTGTCTGCCAGCCCCCAGCATGGCCAACAATTCCTTGAAATAATTTATATATATATATATATATATATATATATATATATATATATATGATTTGTCTTGTTTTAATTTTATTCTCCTGCTGCCCTTAATGATTCCAGGTACCTCAGAATCTTTGAGAAATACAAATAGAGAAGGAGAATGATGGGTGACAGGGGCAGGACTAGCAGACAGACAACACGGAGTTTGCCTAACGGTCGGTGACGTTTCCAGTTCTGGGAAGAGAAGCGACGGGTCTTTCCCCAACCTGCGCAGGGCCATGAGCTCATAACAAACTGTGTCAACCACACGCGAGAGACAGTGGCGCCCGGGCAGAATCCCAGCATGGACAGTGTTTCGTTTCCGGAGACATCGGTGAACCTCAGCCTGTGTGTGATGCCTGCAGAGGCTGAAAACCAGCCCCTGGAGACACTCACATCCTGATCTCCAGAGACCATGGACATTGCAAAGAGGGGTCTTGGTGGATGTGAAGCAACTGAGGACCCTGAATGTGCCACCTGGCTGGTCCTGGGGGTCCTGAATGTCATCGCAGGGTCTCTCGGAAGAGGGAGGCAGGAGATGGTGCACAGAGAAGGTCGAGGGCATGTGAAGATGGAGGAAGGGAGTTGGCCCTGAAGACGCAACAGCACAGCTGCCACAGAGGACACCGGTGGCCACCAAAGCTGCCCTGCCAGCACCTCGATCTGTGGCCGGTGACACTCGCTGTGGGCTTCTGGCCTGAAATCCGTGTAAGCTGTGGTTTCTCACCTGTTTTACTTGCATTATTTTCTGTCTCCATTTACCCTAAAAGCTGAAAACAAAGTGGTAGGTGGTGATTTCAGGCACAGCCAAAGGAGATGCTAGCTCCCTTTGCGGGATTCTCTCTGGCAGTTACGAGAGCAGCTACTCCTGCCTTTGCCCTGGACCTGTGGGAAAACGTTCAGTCCTTCCCCATGAAGTGCAACGTAGCTGCAGGTCACCACAGACAAAGCACATAGGGTTGACGACGTTTCCTTCCATTCCTAGTTTGCTGAGAGTTTTTATCAAGACTATATTTTGAATTTGAATTTTTTCAAATGCTTTTTAAATTTGCTATCAAGATCTTATCTTGTAAATGTTCTTGGACCCAATTTTCTCAGTTTGTTAGTGCTTAAAACCTATGTTCATGAGAAATATTATGTTGTGGTTTTCTTTGCATGTGACGTCTTTGTCTGGCTCGGATGTTGAGATAATGCTGGCTTCATAGAATGAACTAAGAAGTATTATTTTCTGTTCAATTTCTGAGTTTGTGAATTATTATTATTATTATTATTATTAAAGATGGAGTCTCACTCCATCGCTAGGCTGGAGTTCAGTGGCACAATCTCAGCTCGCTGCAACCTCCACCTCCTGGGTTCAAGAGATTCTCCTGCCTCAGCCTCCTGAGTAGCTGGGACTACAGGTGTGTGCCACCATGCCTAGCTAATTTTTGTATTTTTAGTAGAAACAGGGTTTCACCATGTTGGCCACAATGGTCTCAATCTCTTGACCTCGTAATTCACTTGCCTCAGCCTCCCAAAGTGCTGGGATTACAGGCATGAGCCACCATGCCCAGCCGAGTTTGTGAACAATTATTATTTTTTCTTACATGTTTGGTAGAATTCACTCATAAAGTCATCTAGGCCTGGAATTTTCCCTGTGGGAAGCTTTTTAACTGCAAACTCAATTTCTTTGTTATGGATAGGACTATTTGGGTTTTCTATTTTCTTCTGAGTGAGCTTTTAGTACTTTGTGTCTTTTAAGGAATTTGTCGATTTCATGTAGGCTGTTGAATTTATTGTCATAACGTTGTTCAAATATTCACCCATTTGTTTTTAATGCCTGTGTAACCACCCAGTGGGTTCACCTGGCCCACTGCCCAGACAGAGCTGATTCATCAAGACAGGAGAATTGCATTAGAGAAAGTAATTCATGCAGAGCCAGCTGTGCAGGAGACCGGAGTTTTATTATTACTCACGTTAGTCTCCTGGAGCATTCCGAGAGCAGAGTTTATAAGGACAACTTGGTGGGTTAGAGGAAGCCAGTGAGCTGGGAGTGTTGATTGGTCAAGGATGAAGTCACAGGGAGTCAGAGCTGTCTTCTTGTGCTAAATCAGTTCCTGGTGGTGGCCACAAGTCCAGAGGAACCAGTTTATCCATCTGGGTGGTGCCAGCTGACCCATCAAGTATAGGGTCTGCAATATCTCAAGCCCTGATCTTAGGAGTAGTTTAGGGAGGGTCAGAACCTTTTTTTTTTTTTTTTTTAAAGATGGGATTTCACCTTGTTGGTCAGGCTGGTCTTGAACTCCCGACCCAGGTGATCCACCTGCCCTGGCCTCCAAAGTGCTTGGATTACAGGTGTGAGCCACCACGCCTGGCCAGGGAGGGTCAGAATCCTGTAGTGTCCAGGTGCATGACTCCTAAACCATCATGTCTAACTCCATGGCTAATTTGTTAGTCCTACAAAGGCAGTCTAGTCCCCAGGCAAGAAGGAGGTTTGTTTTGGGAAAGGGCTATTATTAACTTTGTTTTAAACTGTAAACTAAGTCAGTTAGTTAGTTCAACCTACGCCCAGGAATGAATAACCTTGCTTGGAGGTTAAAAGCAAGATGGAGTTGGTTAGGTCTCTTTTCACTGTCTCAGTTACAATTTTGCAACGGTTATTTCACCTCTAGTATTCAGAGTTGTGTGTAAATTTCTGCCCCCACTGAGCCTGTGTAACCAGGATGTTTCTACAGCTCCAGCCTTCTGGAGTCCGCTTTTCCTGTAATGGAAAAATAAAACAGCAAGGTTTCCAGAGCCCACCCAGTGGACCCTAGAGCCTGCATGCCCTCGCGGGCTCCCACCACTGACTCCCTGCTCCCAGCTGCAACTCCTGTCTGATCATGCGGACCACCTCCTGGAACCCCAGTGGGCAGCCGGCTGTGTCTGCTCTGCTGTGCTCTTCAGTGTGAGTTTCCCCCAACTGGGTCTTCTCTCTGGGAGTCACAGACTATTCTGGATGGAGGGAGAGGGATAAGGGAGGCAGGAGCCACTGCACAGAACAGGAAAGCATGAATTCCACCTCAGGATCCCTCTACGCTGACTTCACCTGGGCTCCTCCTCCCTTCCCCTGGCTGCTGCCCTGGGCCTGGAGCTCCCTCTGGAAGGACAAAGTATTCCCTCCTGCTCTCTTGGGACATCTGCACCTGCCATCCCCGCCTCCCGGGCACTGGGGCTGGGGCGGAGGGCACTGGAAACCCTCCCCCGCTGGTCCTCAGAGGCGTTCCTCTCGCTTGCTTTGCACTCCCCCATGGAATCCTCTGCCCATTAGACCTTTCCTACACGTTCCCAAACAAAAGCGTGCCCTGCTCTGGGTCCTTCCTTTAGAAGTGTTGCCAGGCTCTGCGGGCAGCCCCTTCATGGTTTCCATGTTCTAGGACGTTCTCCAGTGGAGCCCAGGATCCCCCAGGCAGCAACGGTCCTTTCGCTTCCTTCTCCGAGCAGTGGCTGGGGCTGCAGATGAATAGCGGGATTTACTCGCTGATTTATAAGATTTCAACCACCAAGATTTTTACAACTATAGTTAGTAAATGTTAAATGTCCATCTATATACCCTCCCAGTAATCATGATTGAGTAGCTCCTGATTTAGGCGCTACTGTGTGCCCGGGGTTTTGGATTTATTGTTCTCAATCTTGACCACAATCCTAAAAAATATGCCCTCCTTTTATGAGTGGAAATGGAATCTCATAAAAACAGAATGCTCCTTCCAAAGCCACACGACTGGAAAGCCCAGGAATTAATATTTGGATCCAGGCCCATTTGGTTCAAAAGTCTACGTTCACCACGACACCCATGCGCCCATCACTGTAGGCTGGAGAGCTGCAAGAATTCCCGAGACCCACCTCTGTCTCCGCACCGATGCCCCGGCATTTTGCAGCCACCCCAACGGGTGGCATCCTCAGCTGGACTGGGCATCCCTTCTCCAGCACTTCAGCTTTTAGTTTCCCTTAAGAACCCAGCTCCTTCAGAAGGCAAACGCTACCTTTGGCTGGGATTCCGAATTTCAGGTATGCCGTAAAAAACTCAGTGACGGGTGCTAATGAAACCCTCAGAAAATTCAACTGACTCATGCAATGGTGAAACCACGACAAAACACATCCCTGACCTCGTTAGGGTGGAGTCCAAAGGTCCCCCCTCCACTGAGGATATCATACATTTGATTCAAATCTTCCTTTCTTTCTTGTTTACACATAAATGAATAAAATCAGACTGACGATGCTGGCTTTTTATGTGCCCAAAATGAGGGGCCAGCAGGAAAGCTGAGCTGGAAGAGACGGGTGTGGAGCTCGGAATGGGGCAGCTGGCACCAGCGCTCCCACGGGCTCGTGGCCACCCTCTCTGCCCCAGGAGAGGGCTGTGCTCAGAGCCCACGGGAGAGACACAGGTGTGGCAGTGACCCCGGGCCACGCAGGTGCAGGAGCAGGTGAGAGCTCAGCCTCAGCGTCACCGGTCTGCCTGTGACTGAGTGTGTGCTTCCTGATAGAGGCTTTGCTGTGAATCCTTCCACCCTCAGAGAGAGGACCCTTCTGGGTTCAGAAGCAGAGGTGCTCCTGCTCATTGGATTTCTCCTTTGAATGACTGAGTCAGTGCACCCTGCTTGGGAGAATCAAATACTCCCTTCCGTACAAACCTCAGAGACAAACACCCACGGACCTGAGAGTCCTCAACAAAATTATAAAGAAGGGGGCTACTCCCCCTGCATTTTTGAGCATTTTCAAAGTTACAAACAGAATTTTGCTTTGTTTCTAAGATTCCAGTGGGTCCAAAAGATCTCATTTTAAGCCTGTTACCGTTTTGGTGATCAAGGCAGTATCCATTGTTAAAATTCATTGCCCTTGAGCGATGAAAAAAATTAGCCGTCCTCCTTTACATGGATAACACAGGCAAGAGAGCAGGTGGCTGGTTTTGTGTTGGTAAATTGGGTTTCTCTTTTTGAACAATTCCGCTGTTGTGATGTGCCCTGATTAGATCTCCACCCGCCATCAGCCTGACGCCCTGGGGCCTCTGCCCTCGCTCCACCAGACTCCCGACCTGCCGACCGGCCAGCGAGCCGCGGACACGGTTATCTCCTTCTAAATTAAAATTGTAACTCGTTCGGTCCCATTTACACAAAGCCTCAGCTTTGACACATGCAATTACTATGAACACAGGGGCGACATGATTGCTAAGGCCCCAGAAAGAGAGTTTAATCAGAAAACATGGAGTTGTTCCAGCCGATTTATAATTTCACTACTTGCTATTCCTTTATGTTCTTATGTGTTCAGATAATTAGATACACTAGTTCTCACTTCCCAAGAGGCCAGAAAGGGCAAAATTTCTATTCTTTTTACATTAAAAAGATTAAATTATAATATAGAAAATCTGTAACTTTTGGTAGAAATGACAAATTCACACTACATTAATTTCAGTGCTTACAAAATGTTACAAATAATTTGCGCATTCTTTTCTTTCTCGTGTAGGTGCACGTGAGTTAATTACCTATCCAATTTCAACATCTTTCAAGTCAGCTTTCCCCAGACAACTCTGGAATTAAAAGGAAATAAGATTTGATTTCCATTCACTAAGCATATTTGTTTTAGATGTTTAACCATTTAAGCCTTTGTACATGAACATAAGTACATGGACATTAACAGGCGTGTTCACTATGCAAACATGGCGTGGAACAGAGTCCACGGGATCCGTAATTATGAAGCAGAAAGTACGACTTTCAATCCTGATACTTTGCAAAGTGGAGCATGTATACTGTCACCCAGGAGGGACGAGCTCCCACCCCAAGTCAGGAGAATTAGAAATATCAGGTTTTGGCCCAATGCAGTGGCTCACACCTGTCATCCCAGCACTTTGGGAGGCCAAGGTCGGTGGATCACCTGAGGTCAGGAGTTCGAGACCAGCCTGACCAATATGGTGAAACCCCGTCTCTACTGAAAATAAAACTATTAGCCGGGTGTGGTGGTGTGTACCTGTAATCCTAGCTACTTGGGAGACTAAGACCGGAGAACTGCTTGAAGCTGGGAGGTGGAGGTTGCAGTGAGCTGAGATCCCACCACTGTACTCCAGCCTGGGCAAGACAGCAAGACTCTGTCTCAAAAAAAAAAAAAAAAAATTTAAATTTAAATTTAAAAATACTAGTTTTTTTTTGGTTTTTGGTTTTTGGTTTTTTGGTTTTGGGTTTTTTTGGGGATGGAGGCTTGCTCTGTCACCCAGGCGAGAGTACAGTGGTTTCATCTCAGCTCATTGCAACCTCTGCCTCCCAGGTTCAAGTGATTCTCCTGCCTCAGCCTCCCAAGCTAATTTTTTTTTTTTTTTTTTTTTTTTTTGGTATTTTTAGCAGAGATGTGGTTTCGCCGTGTTAGCCAGGATGGTCTCAATCTCCTGACCTCGTGATCCACCCGCCTCGGCCTCCCAAAGTGCTGAGATTACAGGCACGAGCCACTGTGCCTGGCAAAGATACAAGGTTTTAAGGGGACTTAGCACATGTGCCCCACACAAGGGCTCCCCCAGGCTTTTGTCAGGAGGCGTGGAATTCCAGCTTCACTTATTTTCCAAACAGCAGCTGATTGAGGGTCCAACCTACGGCAGGCGTCAACCCGCCAAGGACAGCTGGCAGTGCTGGGGCCTGGGAGTGGCCAGGAAGGGACTCTGGGGAGCCTCTGGAGGGGCATGGTCCTGCCCACACCTCAAGAGCACAGGCTGTTACTTGGGCCCCATCAGCCCTGGAACCCAGACGCCACTTGTGCCCTCACCAGAACAGCAACCAGAGACACCGAGTGAAGATGACATGAAGAGAAGCAGGGAGAAGGAGGCTGAGAAGGCAGAGACAGAGACACAGCCACAGAGCGCCACAGAGCGCCACAGAGTGCCACGGACCACTGGCACCTCCAGAGGCTGGGAGAAGCATGCAGGTGTCTCCGTCAGCTCCGACCATCAACAAACTCCAACCGGAGGCTCAGATAACAGAGGTGGAGGCTGACTTCTCACAGGCCCGGGGCCTGCAGACTCCAGGGTAAAGTCCCAGCCACTCAGTTCCTGGTGAGGGCCTTCTTCCTGGCTTGGGGTGGGCACCTTCTCACTCCATCCTCACATGGCAGAGAGAGGAGTAGAGAGAGAGAGGAAAGAGAGAGAGAGTGCCAGAGGAATAGAAAGAGACAGAGAGAGAGAGAGAAGAGAGAGAGAGAGAGAGGAGAGTCAGGTAACAGAGACAGAGACAGAGAGAAAGAGAAAGGGAGAGAGAGAGAGAGAACAGAGGGAGCACCCTGGCCTCTTCCTCCTCTTACAAAGACACAAATCCCATCTTAGGGCCTCCACCCTCGTGACCTCCCATGGGCCCTGCCTCCTAAGAGCAGCACTTCAGGGGTTGGGGACTTCAACTTACAAATCTGAGCATAACACAAGCATTCAGTCTGCAGCAGAAGCACCTCCAGAATGAACCAGCCCTGTGGCACCCGCATTTTGAACTTCTGACCTTCAGAGTTGGAAGGGAATCAATTCCTGTTGTCACAGCAGTCACAAAGGCATCGAGGAGAGACACAGTTGAGGTTTGGGAGGTGAGAAACCCTTGCCGGGACATGACGGGGAGGCAGGGAAGGCAGGTGGAGGGCACACTCCGGGTGGGACTGCAGGTGGGGGGTACACTCTGGGTGGGGCAGAATCCCAGGTGGAGGGCACACTCCGGGCGGGGCAGGACTGCAGGTGGAGGGTACACTCTGGGCAGGGCAGAATCCCAGGTGGAGGGCACACTCCGGGTGAGACAGAATCCCAGGTGGAGGGCACACTCCAGGTGAAGCAGAATCCCAGGTGGAGGGCACGCTCTGGGCGAGACAGAATCCCAGGTGGAGGGCACACTCTGGGTGAGGCAGAATCCCAGGTGGAGGGCACACTCCGGGCGGGGCGGGACCTCAAGTGGGGGGGCACACTCCGGCAGGGGGAGCTACACCATGACTTGTGGTTCCCCAACACTACAGATAGGGGGCACCGTACGGGATGACGGCCACACTATAAATATGAAACGTTATTTTAGACTAAAACATTGTTTTGACCTAAACGTTTATATTGTTCTTATTTTAAAAGAAATGGAAGCACTTTGGGAGCCCCTGGGCCATGGCACAGGAGGGGCCACATGTTTCCGAAGGACCGGGCAGCCGCAGGGTGGGGCCCAGAGGGGGTGGAGGAGCTGCGGACAGCGGGCAGAGCCTGAGTGCCCCGCACCTGTAGGCCGGGTCAGCACTGACGGATCTGTAAAGCCAACATGCAGCAGGCATGTGAAGAATTTAGAGTCACCTTAGCTACTGTATAGGAAATGAGTCACACCACAGTGTGTCCCTGAAGACAGGTGCTTCCAAAAAGCCTTCTTCCAAGGCGTTTCCACAGAAGCAGCTAGTTCCCCCGCAGAGCTGGCCTCGCAGCATTTCTCCACTCCCATCCTCCATTACCCGCCACCTTCTCCTGCCTCCCTCTTGCGACGACACCGTCTTTGCAGTGAGGACCTGTGGGAGTTTCCTGGGTGGCCAGAGCACACCACCTACATCTGCTGCTTAAAGCGGCGTGCGCTTGTTCTCTCGCAGTTCTGGAGGCCAAGGTCTGGAATGAACAGGGCTGGCGCCTCCTGGAAGCTGAGCGTTGGACTTGCTGCCCTCCAGCATCTGGAGCAGCCAGCAGCCCCTGGTGGCCCTCAGTGGGCTCCTGGCCCCGCTCAGCCTCTCCTCCCTGCGTCTCCTCGTAAGGACAAGGCTTATACCAGATCAGGGCCACCTTATTCCAGGATGACCACGTCTTAACGAACCACGTCTGCAATACCTATTTCCAGATAGGGTCCCATTCTGAGGTGTGGGGGGGACGTGAATCTGGGGGGGCCACTACCTGGCCCAGCACAAGGTGCAGGTGGGTGACCCGGAGACTCTCCCCCCTCCAGACCCATCATCATGTTGCTGTCCAAGGCGGCACTCACAGGTTTCAGGGTTAGGGCCTGGGCATCTTTGGGGGCCTCCATTCAGCAGGCACAGTGTGTGCCCAGCAAATAGATGACTGCATCCTCACCAGCACACGTGCTAGAAATTTCTATCAGGAAACGCTGCTCTTTACAGCCAAGGGTGGAAACTACTCCATGCATTGCAGAGCTGGTGCTCTCCCTCTGGCCTGGCTCCGAGCAGTGCCTAGTGTGGCGGAGGGGCGGAGGGGCAGAGGGGTGGAGGCCACCGTCACCCAGCCCTGTGTCCTGCTCTGATGCAGCTGAGGGGGCCAGGGCCTGGGCGTGCACTCAGCGTGTCTGCTCGAGAGAGGAGCCTGCGTCCACATTTTGGCCCTGTGGGTAAAGGTGGCCTCCCCCTGAGCTTGTGGGGGTGTGTGACACTGCCTGGTGCCCCCCGCCATGATTTTTAGGTCCCCCATGCCCTCTTCTAGCGTGCAGCTGTTGCTCGTCCATTGGTCTGGGGAAGACCTGGCCGGCCGCTCTGTTCAGGTCACCACGGAGGCGCCTGCAGGTGCTCAGCGCGGCCCGGCCCTGCACAGAACCGAGGCGGCACCAGGGGGCGCTGCCGCCCGACGAAGCGAGCGCGGGCGGAGGCTGCGGGGCAGGAGCGGCCGCGCGTTCAGACAGCTGCGGGGACCCCTGCACCGACCGCAAGCGCCCAGAGACCCGGGGGGGGTTCCGTCTGATCCTAAACTGAAGACAGAGCCTGTTTTCAGTCATCCGGACCCATAGACGCGGCCAGTCAGTTCCCGCCCTGCCCGCGCCCTCGTACCCAGAGCTGGTAGGGAGTCCAGGCCAGCAAAGGCAGGGGTGGGGAGGGCAGGCGGCAGCTGCAGGAAGATTCGGACACGGAGAAGAGGGGTCAGGCCTGGGTGGGACCCGAGGAGTCAGGCCGCTCTGCCAGCATCACCACTTCCACACCCAGGTAGGGACACACACACACACTCCACACGTGGGAACATGCATGCATCCCTGCACACACCTGCACAGACAGGCACAGCCTGCAGGAGCACAGATGCTGGTACACACTACATGGGTGGGAACACACATGCATCCCTGCACATACCTGCACAGACAGGCACAGCCCGCAGGAGCACAGATGCTCACACACACTCCACGCATGGGAACATGCATGCATCACTGCACACACCTGCACAGACAGGCACAGCCCACAGGTGTGCAGATGCTTGCACACATGCACACAGGCACAGGCACAGACACAGGCTCACTCCCTCACGCACTCTATCTCTCACACCCCAGGTGCAGACACCGCCACCCAGAGAATGCAGCTTGGACAGAGAAACTGAGGCTGGATCACAAAAGCCATGGGAGCCAGCCCCTGCTGAGGGTGTCTGCTCTGGGGAAAGCTTTTCCCAAGCCTGATGGAGGAAAACAGAACAGAGACCCATGTTCCCTGATGCGCTGGCCAGACGCTTCCCAGGGAAGGAGGCAGCAGCCAAGGTCCAGCCCTCAGGGGATTCAGGTATGATGTGGGGCCCCCATGTGGTCCCCCCGAAAAGAGAACCTGAGGACGCTGGAGCACGGAGGGCCCAGAAGCCTGAGAAGCTCAGGACACTGGACAGGCGAGGGACCCACCCCACACTTCAGGTCACACGCCCTCAACTGACCCGGCACTCGGAGATGATCCTGCTCCCAGTCTCCCCAGCTAGTGTCTCAAGACACGAATGTCACGTTTTCATCAGGAAAGTGGAGCTGTTGGGGGGCTTCCACCACCGGGCTAACTCTGCCTGGCTGTCACTCGAAAGCCAAGGACTTGTTTTGGAAAGCATCAATCCCAAGTTCCTCGTGAGGTCTCTGGTGCCCAGCCAGGGTCCCTCACATCACGGAGAGACACCCAGCCCAGGCTGGCTCTTCCCCCACCGCCCAAGCCTCAGTCATGCCCCATCTTCCTCGTGTCCCCCCAGCAAGTCACCAGGCTGGTGGGGGCCCATGGGAAGCAGGAGCAAAGGCTGCCCCAACTGCATTCATTCCTGAGTCCCTCCCTCCTGCCCCAACCTAAAATCCATCTGTGCAGAAGGAGAGCCCAGTCCAACCTCCAACAGGGAGGCCTCCTGAGGCCCCTCCCCCTGGCCCCACTGCCCTCAGGACCCCCTACACTCGGTGTGACATGGGGTGGTCACTGGAGCACTCAGCTACTGTCCTGCTCAGGGTACGTGGGGAAACCACAGCATCCTCCCTGCACCCGTCCCTCACCCCTCCCCCCCACAGCGTCCAGTGATGCCGGCCAGATCCCACAACCACGCGGCCAGATCATGGGCTTCCAAGGCCTGGCCCTCTCCGAATCCACGTTACACCCATGTGGTCCCTGGAGTGGGTTAGTGACAGCATGACCAGCCTGGTCCCTCGGGAGAAGCACGGAACAGGGGTGGGAGAGGAGAGAGGGACAGGTCTCCATGGGTTGTACAGGACCCTCCATGGCGAGGGATCCCATTGCCCCCAAGAATTTCTCTGTTCTTGTTCCACCCTCAGGCTCCTCCTAAGAATGGGCCCTGCCCTCCCCCTGGCCCAGCACCGCCCCCACGGCCTCTGCCCATGCACCCACCCTGCCCCACACTCCCAGGCCACAGGAGCCCTCACCCTGAGACCCCTCCTCCGGAAAGTTTCCTGACCACTCACCCACTCCAGGCTCCCTCTTCTTCCCCAGGGAACTTCCTCCCTGTCTGGGCCATCTCTCCACGTCCTCCATCCCCTCATCGACCCTGAGGGCAGGAGGCCAAAGAAAAACCAGGAACCCAGCAGGAGCCCAGGGCCTGGCAGAGGCTTTTCCGTCACAGCAGGAGCCATGGAAGAGAAGAGTGGTGCTGTCCCAGAACCAGACACCGTGGCTCCGCGCCCCATAGGACCTGCCCCACAGGCCGGCCCTCCCCCAGCCCCACCCCTCCCCAGGCCTCATTCCTCCCCAGCCTTGCCCTACTCCAGCCCCGCCCTCTGGCCCCACCCCTTCCCAGGCCCACCCTCCCCAGCCCTGCCCTCTTCTGGCCTTGCCCTCCCCCAGGTCCCACCCCAGCCCTCATGGCACCTCACAGTGTCCAGCGAAGCCGACTGCATCCCACGGCTGGACCGCCAAGTGGTGGACTTCCAAGCCCTGAGCTCCCGGGACTCTGTCTCCCTTGGGATCCCCCTCCCCATCCCCCAAACCCCACACCCCCCTCCATCCTCACCCCAGCCCCTGCTTCCCCACGCCCAGGATGAACACCCGCTAATTAAGACGTTCCAGTATTTTCTTTGTTTCGTTTTCTCTCTATGTATACAATCTTCAAAATTAGAATTGGAATGAAGTTGTCTGAATGACTTGACGTCCTCACTTGCCACGATCCTCCCATGAAGATGTCGCATCAATGGCGTCCTCCAGCAGCGCTATTTGTAGTGGCTGCCAAACACGACAGGATTTGGATTTGCCAGAATCGACTGAACTACTTCCATGGTGCTGGAGAGATGGGCATGCAGGCCCTTTACTTCTTTCTTATTTTTACTGACACTTTCTAAATGCCGCAGAGAGAACACCCGGCCCGTTTTGTTGCTTACCTGTTTACTCCTCCACGTAGATCCGGTCTGCAGACGTGCTCTGTGGAGAGCTAAAGTCAGTTTTGTGCTGGGGGCGGGAGGGGCAGGATGGTCTCCATCACACACGCGTCCTTACTCGCTGTTTTCACAGCCCTTTAAAATGTAACCACGGACCATTCTGAGCCCGTGGTCACAGAGAAACAGGCCACGGGCCGGAGGCTGGCCACTTGCCACAGCTCATCATCTTAAGGGTGGAATTACTAAGGCGGCCGGTTGTAAGGCTTTTGGTGCATATTACCAAATTCCTCTCCAGAAAAAAATTATACGAATTGATACTTTTGCTAGGAGCAGCTGAAAATGTGTATTCCTCCGAATATTTCCCAACATCGACTATTACTATTTTGAAGCAGGTTGCTAAATTCATCGTTAAAACTGAAATTGCCTCTTCTGGGCTGTTGTGATTCTATTTCCACATCTAACTTCACTCACTTGTGCCCTCCTTCTTCCGTAAGTCCCCGAGATTCTGAAGCCATCAGACATCAAAATCACCAGTGTGCTCCGGCTTTTGGTGGATTTTGCTTGTTTTGCTAGGGTGCTTTTTAAAGTGTCACAGGTTTTCATGTCTTTGTAATCAAATCTAAGCTTTTCTTGAGAAGTGTTTATTGATACATAATAATTGTACGTCTTTATGGGGCAGTTGTGATATTGTGATGTGCATACAGTGCGCAGTGATCAGATCAGGGCATACAGTACATCCATCACCTCCCACATTGACTCTTTGTGTTGGGGGAGATTCCAGTTCTTCTAGCTATTTTGAAATATACAGTGGACCAGGCACAGTGGCTCATGCCTGCAATCCCAGTGCTTTGGGAGGCTGAAGCTGGCAGATCACCTGAAGTCAGGAGTTCAAGACCAGCCTGGCCAACATGACAAAACTCTGTCTCTACTAAAAATACAAAAATTAGCCAGGTGTGCTGCCACACCTGTAATCCCAGCTACTTGGGAGGCTGACAGGAGAACTGCTTGAACCCAGGAGGCGGTGGTTGCAGTGAGCTGAGATCACATCACTGCACTCCAGCCTGGGTGACAGAGTGAGACTCTGTCTCAAAAAAAAAGAAGAAGGAGAGAAAGAGAGAGAGAGAGAAGAAAATAAAGAAAGAGAGAGAGAGAGAGAAAGAAAGAAAGAAAAAAGAAAGAAAGAAAAGAACAGAACTATGCAGTGAATTACTGTTGCTTTGGTCCCTGAACTGTGCTATGGAACACTAGAACTAATCCTTCCCCTGACTGCATGTTTGTGTCCATAACCAGCCTCACTTTATGCCTGCGTCTCACCCACACACCCTGCCCAGCTTCGGGGAACCACCAGCCAACTCTCTGCCTCCGTGAGAGCCACTCTTCCATCGCCCGCAAATGAGTGAGAACGTGGTCTATGAGTCTTTCTACCCCCTGGCTTACTTCCTGTAACACAACAGCCTTCAATTCCATCCATGTTGCTGCAAATGACGTGGTATCACACTTGTGAACGGCTGTAGAGTGTTCCATCGTGTAGAGATACCACGTGTTCTTTTTCTTTTTCTTTTTTCCTCTTTTTTTTTTTTTTTTTTTTTTTTTTTGAGATAGAGTTTCATTCTTGTTGCCCAGGCTGGAGTGCAATGGCACCATCTTGGCTCGCTGCAACCTCCGCCTCCCAGGTTCAAGCGATTCTCCTGCCTCAGCTTCCCGAGTAACTGGGATTACAGGCATGCACCACCACTCCCAGCTTCTTTTGTATTTTTAGTAGAGACAGGGTTTCTCCATGTTGGTCAGGCTGGTCTCGAACTCCCAACCACAGGTGACCCGCCCACCTTGGCCTCCCAAAGTGCTGGGATTACAGGTGTGAGCCACTGCACCCGGCGATACCATGTGTTCTTTATCCATTCATCCATTGATAGATACCGAGGCTGACTCTGTATCTTTGCTATTGTGAACAGTACTACGGTCAACGGGGGGGCAGATTCTTTTTGACATGTTGAGTCCCTTTCCTTTGGGTAAATACCCAGCAGTGGGGGATGGCTCTATTTTTAAGGTTTTGAAGAACTCAGTACTGTGCTCCACAGTGGCTGCACTAATTTATACTCCCACCTGCAGTGTATGTGGGTCCCCCTTTTCTCCACATCCTCGCCAGCGTTTGTCGTGTTTTTATTAAAGCCATCTGAACTGGGGTAGACAGTATCTTATTGTGGTTTTGACCTGCATTTCCCTGGTGATTCACGATGTTGAGCAGTTTTTCACTTGCTCTTTGGGGCCAATATCCAGAACAGACAAGAAAATCAAACAACAGTAAAACATATATAAATAAATAATCCCACAGAAAGTGGACCAGAGATCATTTCTCAACAGAAGACATAAAAATGGCCAACAGGTACATGGAAAAGTCTGGGCTTTTTCATCTTTGTGTTCCTTTCTTGTTTGAAGCAGCGTTTTTTTTTTCTTTTTTTTTTTTTTTTTTTTTTTTTTGAATGGAGTCTCGCTCTGTTGCCCAGGCTGGAGTGAAGTGGTGCAATATTGGCTGACTGCAACAGTTGCTTCCCAGGATCAAGCGTTTCTTCTGCCTCAGCCTCCTGAGTAGCTGGGATTACAGGCGCTTGCCACCATGCCCAGCTAGTTTTTGTATTTTTAGTAGAGATGGGGTTTTATCTTATTGGCCAGGCTGGTCTTGAACTCCTGACCTCAGGTGGTCCTCCCGTCTCGGCCTCCCAAAGTGCTGGGATTACAGGTGTGAGCCACCACACCTGGCCCAAGCAGCATTTTTTTGTTTTATTTTGTTTTTGTTTTTAATTGAGATGGATTCTTGCTCTGTTGCCCAGGCTGGAGTGCAATGGCACGATCTCAGCTCACTGCAACTCCGCCTCCCAGGCTCAAGTGATTCTCCTGCCTCAGCTTCCCAAGTAGCTGGGACTGCAGGCACCCGCCACCACACCTGGCTAATTTTTGTATTTTTAGTAGAGATGGGGTTTCACCATGCTGGCCAGGCTAGTCTTGAACTCCTGACCTCAAGCAATCCACCTGCCTTGGCCTCCCAGAGTGCTGGGATTACAGGTGTGAGCCATCGCGCCCGGCCAAGCAATGTTTTTCAAAGCCGTGTCTCAGGACCGCCTCAAGAATGCACACATGAAGGCGGGCTCAGCAGTTCTGGGTGGTAGGGGGGTGCTGAGTGAGTCACCACAGAAACACTTCTCTATTTTGCAAAGCAAAGGGTTCCACAGTGAGGGGGAAAAATAACAAAACCAAGAACTTCCTAATCACCTTTTATTTTAGAGACAGTCTCACTCTGTCACCCACACTGGTGCAATCTCTGTTATCTGAGATTCCTGGGTTCAAGTGATTCCCATGCCTCAGCTTCCCAAGTAGCTGGGA
Source organism: Ateles fusciceps (assembly GCA_036589455.1). Classification (NCBI taxonomy): domain Eukaryota; kingdom Metazoa; phylum Chordata; class Mammalia; order Primates; family Atelidae; genus Ateles; species Ateles fusciceps. Next base: position 8,885,382 of record JAZHEH010000586.1, read on the forward strand.
TTACAGGTACATGCCATCATGCCCAGCTAATTTTTTGAGTGTATTTTGGTAGAGACGGAGTTCACCATGTTGGCCAAGCTGCTCTCGAACCCCTGATCTCAAATGATCTGCTTGCCTCGAACTCTGACAGTGCTGATTACAGGCATGAGCCACGACACCCGGTGGCTGATTACCCAAGTTGTATCTTCTCCTCCTGGAGCCTCCTGGAGTCTTCCCACCTGGAGGTGTCAGAGTGGCTGAGGATCTGGGGAAAGGGAGGTGTCAGAGGAGGCCACAGCTGGCGAGCTGCCAGGATAGACCCACGGGGCCCCGGGGTAACAGGCAGCGGTTTGGACACTATGTTTTGAGCAACGGGGGAGATGTCAGTGGCACCAAGTAGGGTGGTGGTGCCACCTTGGAAAGTGCAAGGCCGCTTCTGCCACAGCTGGCGGATGGGTTGGAGAGAGGCGCGCATAGGCTAGAAACCTCACACGAGTAAAACTCCTGTGACAGAAGGTTGGAGGGTGGCTTTGGTTTTAAACATGATTTCTTACAAACCCACTTTCAGCTGAGTTTGAGAGCGGGGAAACCGGGAAGGAAAGTGCAGGTGTAGGTGGCCCTGGGTCCGCATGCCCCAGTACTGGATGGATCTGGGTGCCAGGCTCTGGCTGCCTGGTGGGTGTGAGAAGATTCCCCTCTCCGTGTGGGCCTTTCCCCGCCGGGATCACTGAGGCGGGGCACAGCTTCCTGCCGGTGGGATGGATGTCTGCTCCTTTGCCAGTTTCCTCAGGGCTGCTCATGACTCTGGTCTCCACCCCTCCCTCCAAGGCACTCTCACGTTTCCACGCACTGGCCGGGGCAGCTGTCAGTCCTGCCCTGACAGAGCTCGGAGGCCTCCTGCAGGCCCCGCCACTGCACAGAACGGAGGCAGGCTGCCAGGAGGGACTTGACCGGAGCACGAGGGAGTGTGGGCAGCACGCAGGACGTGCTTGTGCGGCTGGAGTGTTTACCAGCAAACCCCGAATAGCACCGGCTCCTGGGGACTGCGGGAAGGCCACAGGCCCCGGGTCAGCAGCGCGTCTGCTGCGCGGAGACCACACGGTGGCGCTGTGAGCCGCGTTTCCCGACCCGGCAGCGCGTTAGTTCCCACGGTTCTCACCCTTCGCCCCCAGCAAACTACCGCAGAGGAAAATCAGATCCCCGTGCCTGCGGGGTGCAGGGGAGCTCTGTTTCATGCCTTGAACTGCATTTGCAGCATCCCACTGTAAAACTGCCCTTGAACGCGGCGTCAGGCGCTCATTTAAACAAGACGGTGCTCTAAGACATCATTGAGAAAATTAAACAGCAGGAACAGCATGAGCTCATTTGAAGAATTTATTTAGAAACACCGAAAAAGGTAAAATGAACAGTGTTCTCTAGGTGGAGAAATATGAATTCGTTTATTTTCTTATTTTTGCATATATGTGTGTAACTTTAGTACAACTACTCTGAAAATCACTGAATATCAGAACATCCTCTAAATATCTGAGTACTTAGGATATATCTGAGGATGTCCCCCAGGAAACTGTCCCTTGCTGGGGTGAATGGCCCAAAGGAGCCCCTTTGGGATGGGGGTATGAGGACCCTGACCCTCCCTCCCCAGGGTTTTCCATTCAAGGAATTTCCCTGCAGGCCGGAAGGCTTCAGAACAGTTTTTCCTCTGCTCCTGGATGATTTGCTGGGACTGCCCCAGGCCATACGGCCCCGTCGCTGACCAGTGCTTTGATGCTGGCAGCTCCAGTTTCTGAGCTACCAGCTTCAGCCTTGCCCCCCAGGGGCTTGTGAAAAACACCCACCTGGGCCGCAGGAATCTACATTCTCATGCTCATTCTGATCCCTGGTGACTCAGGGCCGCATGGAAGTCTGGGAAGAAAGAGCAGGAGCATCTGCAGCCATGACACTCCCACCCTAAGCACAGACGGTTGTGGCCTCCCGAAGGCAGTGCCATGGACAGGGACCTCATCCCCACCTGTCACCTGTGCACCTGCTGCATCTGAAAGAGGTGTGCATTGTTAATATATTGGCTTTACTAGGATCTAATGGCAAAGCATTTCTATCACCCTGCAAAGGAGCCCTGGATTCCCTCCCCCACTTCCTCCCCCCAGCAGCCTCCGGCAGTCCCAAATCTGCTTTCTGCCTCCCTAGAGCGGCTTAGTCCAAGCATTTCACACGATCGCCATCACAGGAGGCATGGTTGCTTTCACATCTGGTTCCTTTCACATAATACTTTTTCTAATATTTATTCAAACAGCCATCAGGCTCCGCGCAGGCACAGGGGCTAAGAGGTGCCCCCAAGGGCTCGTGTTCAGGGTGAGGATGAAGGTGGTCCCACAGAGGGGGTGGCCCTGTGGTGCCGGCATGCACCTCACATCCTGGCATCATCATCAGGGTGGGGACTGCGCTGCAGTAACACCCGTCTCCCACTGGCTCAAAGCAAAGGGTCTGTGTGTCACCCGTGTCACTGCTGGACCTGGGCCGGGCAGTCCTCCCACAGCTGTCAGGGCTATGGTCTCTGGGTCACAGAGCAGGCATGGGCGCTGCCTCAGCCCAGCCTGAGCCCCAGCCCTTGTGCCCACAGCTTGTTGGGCAGAGCTGGTGGCGGCCCCAACCTGCCTGTGGAGGAACTCTGGAGGTGGCAGAGCAGTGGCAGGCCAGGCCGGCCCAGGCCCCTCCCTTTTACTAAAGAAAAGCATCTTTTTTTTGGCAGGGTCTCACTCTGTCACGATGTTGGTGTGCAGTGGTATGATCTTGGTTCACTGCAATCTCTGCCTCCTGGGTTCAAGCAATTCTCCTGTCTCAGCCTCCCGAGTAGCTGGGACTACAGGCGGGCACCACTAAGCCCAGCTAATTTTTGTATTTTTAGTAAAGACAAGGTTTCACCATGTTGGCCAGGCTGGTCTCAATCTCTTGACCTCATGATCTACCCACCTCGGCCTCCAGAAATGCTGGGATTAGAGGCATGAGCCACAGTGCCCAGCCAAGAAAAGTATCTTACATGGGAGGCAGAGAGGACGGAGCTGGGGAGGATCTCATTGCTGGTTTCAAACTCTTTTTACCAAATACTTTTTGTCCACACCTAACCCTACACAGGAGAGTGGCCAAGATGCCCTGCTGCTCACCTGCCCATAGCATGGCTGCCCTCCCAGCATTCCTTGCAGTGAGTGACATGTGACTGGGCTCCAGCCAATGGTATGCAAGCAGGCTGTAAAACCACCTGTGTGGTCCCCCAGGCCAGTCCCCCTCCCTGAGGGTGCTATTTGTGCCCAGGCACCTCGATGCCTCCATCCAGCCTGGTCCCAGAACCTCAGGGACAGCAGAGTCTTGGACCTCCCTCCACCTCCCTCTGCCAGCCAGGACCACCCATGCTTAGGGAATGGAAATAGACTTCCTGTGCCCAGCCATGCTCACAGAGGACGTTGAAACACACACATACATGTAGGTAAGAGCTAGGCTGCCCCAGTAGAATTAAAATGGGGGCTCTCTACTTCCACCCAGGGAGCCCAGAGGGGGGCTCCAAGGAACAGAAGACACTGATTCACACCCACCCCAAACCAGGGGGGCTGATTTCAGTACCCTGCAGAAACTCTAGGAACGGGGGGATAAATACAAAGTGAGGGCCTGGAGACACACAACCCAAAATAAGACCCGTGTGGCAAGAGCAGAGGGACTCAGGCCGAGTCTGCTCGGAAGTCCCCTTCACAGCAGGCAAGGAGGACGCTGTCTCTGCTTGGGAAAAACGCCTCAGTCTCTGCTGCCTGGGGTGTCCCCGGGGGCTGAGATGCAGCAAGGAACTGAGATCCCCTCCGCACAGCAAGTCCCAGGTGGGCTTCATCCACCCTCACTTGATGGTGACAGTCAAACATCAGGATCTGGTCGCACAGCCAGTAATCGCAGCAATGCATCAGGCCCAGGCTAGATACCTGCCAATGACAGCAGAGGGGCAGGGGCCCGAGAAACACAGGGAGGCAGGAGGGAAGAGAAAAACAAGAAGGAAGGAGAGGAGGTTGCTCTTTCTGGGATGCAGACCTCAATTCTAAAGAATTTCAAACATCAGATTAACACTGTGTTTCTTTATTTGGGAAAATTACTAACAATGGCCTTGCTCTGGCATAAATTTACACTGAAATGGCAATTCTACCCAGGAACTGAGGATTGGTCAGGGATTCGTGGGACCCCAACTTGAAGTTGGTTGCTCAGAAGTTCCAGAAGCCCAGAGTTGTGACTGGCATGTGGGTAGGCAGTGTTGGGGATGGAGTCCTCACCTGTGGGGCCCGATACTGTCTCCAGGTAGATGGTGTCAGAACTGAACTGGAGGACTCCCAGCTGGGGTCCACCGCAGAACTGGCTGCTTGTTTGTCAGGAAAAGCCCGCACACTTGCCCACAGAATTCTTCTGTGTCATTGTGTGGTGTAAGAGCAGGGGAAAAATGCAGGTAGGCTATTTTCAACAGAGTCTTGAGTGCCCTGAGTACACCATGGGAAATTACTAATGTCCTTGCCCTTGAACTCGTCCCAAGTGCCCAGACCCCTCTTGAGAGGCAGAGACTTGTCTCAGGGGTGGAGGACTGTCTGGAGGCAGGGCAGCATGTGGGGTCTATTTGGGTGAGTGTGTGAGAGTGAAAGTGAGAATATGACAGACAGTGTGACAGTGAGAGTGTTTGAGAGTGAGAGTGAATGTGAGAGTGAGTAAGTGTGTGAGTGAGTGTGAGTGTAACAGTGTGTGAGACTGAGTCTGTGTGTGATTGTGAGTGTGTGACTGATAGTAACAGTGTAGGAGTGAGTGTGAGAGTGTGTATGTGAGTGTGAGTGTGAGAGGGAGTGTTAGTGTGAAATTGTGTGTGACTGTATGAGTGTGAGAGTGTAGCAGTGTGAGTGACACTGAGTGGAGTGTGAGTGAGGGTGAGTGTGAGTCTGAGTGTGAGTAGAGTGAGTGTGAGGGTGTAGGAGTGTGAGTATGAGAGTGAGAGAGTGATGTGTGAGTGTGAGTAGTGTCTGAGTAGTGTGTGTGTAGGAGTGCGAGTGTGTGAGTAATGTGAGTGTGAGTGAGGGTGTGTGTGAGCGTGAGTGAGCCTGTGACTGTGAGTAGTGTGTGTGTGTAGGAGTGTGAGTGTGAGTGCAAGTGTGTGTGAGAGTGAGTGAATGAGTGTGAGTAGTGTGTGAGTGAATTTAAGAGTGAGTGTGTGAGTGTAGGAGTGTAAGTAGGAGTGTGTGAGCGTGTGAGTGAGGGAGTGTGTGTGAGCGTGTGTGAGTGTATGTGAGAGTGTATGAGGATGAGTGTGAGTGTGACTGTGTGGGCGTGTGTTGGTGAGTGTGTTAGTGTGTTAGTGTGAGCGTGAGTGTGAGTGTGTGTAAGCACGAGACAGAGTGTGAGTGTAAGACTGTGAATGCAAGATTGAGTGTGTGACTGTGAGATTGTGAGAGTAGGCATGTCAGAGGAATGTGTGTGTGACTGTGTGAGTATGAAAGGGTGTGTGAGTAGAGTATGTGTGTGTAAGCATGAGTGAGACTGAGTGTATGACAGTGTCTGTGTGTATAAGTGTGAGACTGTAGCAGTGTAGGAGTGTGTGACTGAGTGGAGTGTGAGTCTGAGTGTGTGAGGGTGAGTGTGAAAGTGAGTGTGAGATGGTGGCGTGTGAGTGATGTGAGTCTGTGTGTGAGTAGTGTGTCAGTGTGTGTGAGAGTAATGTGTGTATGAGGGTGAGTGTATGAGTGACGGTGAGTGTGAGTGTGAGCGCAAGTGAGCCTGTGAGTAGTGTGTGTGTGTGTAGGAGTGAGTGTGAGTGTAAGTGTGTGAGAGAATGTGTGTGACAGTACTGTGAGCGAATGTGTGTGTGAGTGTGGGAATGTGAGTAGGAGTGAGTGTGAGTGTGTGAGGAAGTGTGTGTGTGTGAGTGTGAGTGTGCGAGTAGAGTGAGTGAAAGTGAGTGTGAGATGGTGTAGGAATGTATGAGTGATGTGAGTCTGAGTAGTGTGTCTGTGTGTGAGTAGTGTGTGAGTGTAGGAGTGTGAGTGTATGTGTGAGTGTGAGAGTAACGTGAGTGTATGAGGGTGAATGTATGAGTGTGAGCATGAGTGAGCCTGTGACTGAGTAGTGTGTGTGTGAGAGTGAGTGAATGTGTGTGACTGAGTACTGTGTGAGTGAGTCAGTGTGAGTGTAGGTGTGAGTAGGAGTGAGTGTGACAGTGTGAGCATGTGAGAGGAATTGTGAGCTTGAGTGTGAGTGTGTATGAGGGTGAGTGCAAGTGTGAGCATGAGTGTGGTCATGAGTGAGTGTGTGTTGGTGAGTGTGTTAGTGTGTGTTAGTGTGTGTTAGCTTGAGTGTGAGCGTGTGTAAGCATGAGACAGAGTGTAGGAGTGAGTGCGTGCAAGATTGAGTGAGTGTGATTGTGAGTAGGCATGTGAGAGGATTGTGTGACTATGAAAGGGTGAGTTGAGCGTGTGAGTAAAGTATGTGAGTGTAAGAGTGAGTGTAAGTGTGAGTGTAAGCATGAGACTGAGTGTGAGTGTCAGAGTGCATATGAGAGTGAGTGTGAGTGTGTGAGCATGAGTGTAAGCATGAGACAGTGTGGGTGTGTCAGTGTGGGTGTATTAGTGTGTGAGTGAATGTGTGTAGGAGTGTGAGTGTGTGTGTCAGAGTGTGGGTGAGTGCATTGAGCGTGAGTAGTGTGAGTGCATGAGTGAAGGTGTGAGCATGAGTGTGATTGTGAGAGAAGATTGTGAGTGTGAATGTAGGAGTGTGAGGAGTGAGTTTGAGTGTGAGTATGAGTGTGTGTGTAGAGTATAACAGTGAGTGTAGGAGTATGATTAGGCATGAGTTTGAGTGTGAGTGTATATGAGTGTGTGTGAGAGGAGTTTGGAGTGTGAGCATGTGAGTGTATGAGGGTGAGCATGAGCTTGAGTGTGTGTGAGCACGAGTGAGACTGTGTGTGTGAGTGTAAGACTGTGTGACATTGAATGTGTGAGTGTAGGCATGTGAGTAGTGTGAGTAGGTGTGTTAATGTGTGTGAGCGTGAGTGAGTGCGTGAGTGAGCTGTGTGTGTTAATGTGAGCATGTGTGAGCATGAGCCTGTGTGTGCATAAGTGAGCATGAGTGAGACTGTGAGTGTAAGTGCAGGCATGAGTAGGTGTGTGTGTATGTATGAGTGTGAGTGTGTGACCATGTGAGTAGAGTGTGAATGTGAGTGAGTGTGAGCGTGAGTGTAAACATGAGTGAGACTGGGTGTGAGTGTGTGTGAGTGTGATAGTGTATGAGTGATGAGTGTGAGTGTAGGTGTGAGTGTGATTGAGTGTGAGTGAATGGGTGAGTGACTGAAAATGAGTGTGAGTGTGAGGGTGTAAAAAGATTTATTATCAGACATTGGTGCCCCCCAGGGCAGAGTGTGGAGCTGGGAGGGGCACTTCTGCCCTGGAAGCCTCTCTTTTCCCTCGAGGGGGTGGGAGGCCGACGTGAGGAGAGCCGGGGAGTGGGAGAGGGTCCCCTGCAGACCCACACCACCCACTGCCTGCTGCGTAGATAGCTGCGTACTAGAGCGGGAGCTTTCACCACCACTTTGGTGGGGGCAGGGTCTGCCTAATGCTACCCAAAGGGCCTCTGGAGAAACATCTCTCACGAGATGACCACATTCTGAGAACCCCAGAGCGTCACAGGAGCCTGTTCCTCCTGACCTCCCTCCTGCCCAGCCGCCCCTGAAGGCAGAGCAGCTCCCCCACGTGCCCAGGCGCCTTCTCTTTCCCGCGTCTTCTCAGGGAGGGTGTGACTCAGGCATAAGCCACAGGAGCCTGGTGGCACTGACCAGATTTGGGTTTTGAAAACCCGAGTGGGTACATTTAATTGTCCACCTACTCACGGTGGCACCGGGTGGGCCATGAGGCCGCTGACCTATGAGGATACCGCGACTACCAGACTGAAAGAGACACCCACTGACACGCTATTCCCACACACCGGACAATCTGCACATTCCATGCACATGCTTCTGGCTGCATTTGATAACCAGACGCTTATCCCCCAAGGAGGAAAATCCGCTCTCTGGGATCAGCATTTGACTCCACGAAGTCCTACCAGAAGGAATACAGCCCCCCACGTTCCCTGCCCTCCTTACACCCAGAAAGGAGGACGGTGCCCGTGAGTCTGTGTGAGCACCCCCACCGCCCCCCTCCAATCCTCCCTCCCCTGGGGGACAGGCACCCTCTCTTCCCAGAGCGGAGTCGGCAGAGCCCCCGCGCACCTGCAGTGGCACCAGCTCCTGTGGAGTTGAGGCTGGGAAGTCGGGCGTCTTCCTCGCCGCAGTGACTCAGACACAAACTCCAGCACCTGACAGCCACCGAGGCGCAGGAGGTAGCAGCCAGAACGAGGCGTGCTCCTAATCCCTGTGGGCACAGCTTCCATAAACCAGGAGCCAACACAACTGGGGAGCCCCCACCCAGGCTCTGGGGAGCAGGCGCCGCCACCGGGGAGCGCTGTGGGGCTGTCAATGCTTGCTCCCAAAGAACGCCGAACTTGAGATGATTAACAAGAAAAGGAAGGATGAATTCACAGGGCACCCACGACAAGGCCTAACTCTGCAGCTTCCTCCCAGAGAGCTGGGATTCTCAGCCAGGACAGGGCGTGAGGACACAGAAGGCGCGGCGGAGGCGGGAGAGAAGCCAGGAAACGCTGACACACTGCGGGACCGCGCCCCCCGGGCGGATGCCTTGCGTCCGTTTGGGAGCATTTCAGCCATTACCACTTTAAACCCTGATTCTGGCTATTTTTTCTCTCCAGAACTCCAGTCACTCACGTGTGGCGTCTTCTCATCGTGTCTGCTGTTTTCCTCCCTATGCTTCTAGTCTTCATTGAGTATTTTCTTCTGACCTACTTTCCAATTATTTCTTATTTTTCAACTACTTCTAAACTATTTTAAACCCACTCATAGAGTTTTCAAACGTTGCTGGCAGCTGGAGTTCTAGAGAGTGGAGGGAGAATAGAAAAATGCAGTCAGCAAAAAGAAAAAAAAAATTGGAAAAAATACAGTGCAAACCTTTCCTTTTTGTAATTTCTCTGCTGAAGTTCTTGACCTTGTCTTTTTCTTCTGGTGGACAATGTCCCCAGCGCTTTCTGCAGCCGCCGTCTGGGGGCGCTGTGTCTGCATTCTCATGTGGACGTTTCATTCGATGGGTTTCTCAGCACTAACCCTCGTGTTGCGTCTCTCTCTGTCTGCCCGGTTGTTTCTTTCCTTGCCTGATATTCTGTTTGCAATGTTTTGAACGGAGAACTGAGGCCACAACGCCAGCTCCTCCGGAGCAGGTGAGCGGGAGAGCTGGCAGGCTGGAGGGCAGGGTGGCAGCTCTGGTGTCCTGTGGTTTGCGTGGACTCTCTCTCTGCACTTGTACTCACGAAAGGCAGGGATTCTCGCAGGGTGCAGGCTTCTCTCTCAACGGTTGAATGCCATGCATGGATTACTTTGTAAACATCAGATCAGTAGCGGTGTCCCACATTAAAACGTGAGGGTAAGAAGCCCTCGTTGACTCATCAGTCTCGAATGGCTTAGAAAACGGGGCGCTCGGTGTTTGGGAGTGCGTCTGTCTCAGGCCGGCCTCTGTGGGTCAGGTGGCCTAGGGTGGGAGGAGGAGGCGGGCAGCCCCACAGCTATGATCCCAGGAGAGAAGGAAGGGCCACCCATTCGCTCTTCTCCACAAAGTCCTGGGACGTGGGGGAGGGGAGACAGGATCTCACTCTAAGAGGTTGCTTTGTATCCACACCGCTCCCTCCTCGCTCAGAAGAAAGGTGGGCCACCCCCGGTGAGGACAGGCGGCTCCAAGAATTTCGGTGCTACGGCCGCCCCTGCTTCAGCTGCTAATGCTTCCATGATTTTCTTCTTGCTAAGGCTTCACAGAGATGTCTGACTCATGTCCACCGCTCAGCCGCACCCCCTGAGCTGACGAGCATTCGGGTAGAGCACCCACCTCTACTTTTCTGACCCCTAAAATCAGAGGCTGATTCTGAGCTGGTGCAGCCACTGCCCCAGCGTGCCAGAGGCAGGAATTTCCCTGCTAAAACCAGACAGTCCCAGCAAGCAGACAGCAGTCACTCTGTCTCTGAAGAACAGCTGGGCCTGCGCATGTCACCCTCAAGCATCCAGCCCTGGCCTTCTCCTCCAGGAAGCTGGGGGAGAGGCTGCTCAGCTCCGGGCACTGCCAGGGGCCGCAGGCCCCGCATCCTTCCCAGACTGTTCCTGGTATCTGCCTTTGTACCCACAGCCACCACGGTGTGTGTCCCAGGGATTCTCAGGATCAAATTCTCCCCCGTGTCCCCCTCACCTCTGGAAGTTAGCAGGCTCTGTAGGAAAATATCACAGCACGCTGGTCTCAAAAGATCAGCTCTGAGTGTGTCAGTCACTTAGAACAACCAGAAAGGGGCAGAATAAGCTGCGGTGTAGAGTCAGGCTCAGGGGACAGACAACGTCCTTGTCTTGCAGAGAGAATGCTAGCAGTCTGCAAATTTACGTGAAAAGCTTTGTGATTTTCCAATGTCCTGAGTAATTCTAACCAAAATGCATGACTGGCCTCACACTAGACGCTGCTGTAATTGTGTCTCTGTATTAAACTGACCGTTCTTTGGAGCTTCAGAGTGGACAAGGAGGAAAAGGTCAAAAACAACCTCAGAGGCGTCGCCACCCTCCTGCCACAGGCGCATCTGTTCTCCCCCAGCTCCTGCGGCTGCCCCAGGGGGAGTCCGCAAAACGCCCTCCACGGAGACAAGGTCTTTGGGCCTTTGGGCCACGCTGCCACTGACCGTGTGGAGAACTGCCCAGTCAGCACCCAGCCCCACACGCACGGCTCTGCAGAGGACAAGGACGTGTCATCAGGTGAGACTTACCTGTGAAAAATTTTCCGAGACACAGCAGCCTCCATGAATTAAAACCACAGACTGTAGTTTATAAAGACTGTCTGTTTCAAAAGCCCCAAATGATTACATTCACTGATTCGTCATTCCTTCTTCCAACTTATTTTAGGAAATGATGCAAAGTATTCACAGAAATTTACATAGAAAGATGTTCATTGCATAGTTCATTATCGTAAAGAAAACTTGTAGACGCTCTCAGGCCCGGCTGCAGCGCGCTGCTCAGGGGCCTCCAGGGAATAAGGTGCAGGTGGCTTAGCTCTTGTTGCGTTTCGCAGGCATCTGAAGTACTTTGTGAACGCTGTTGTGTAGGGTTTTTTTGTTTGGTACAGGTGGGTGCAAGTAATAAAAAAAGGGACAAATAATTTTAAAAATATTGTGTGACAGAAAAAAATGAAAAAACTTTTAAATAACTTTTTGGTTATGGTATTAATGGTCACTAAAAGGCCGTGCCTCCTTGCTCCCTTCTTTTGGGACAGCTCTGGCCTTGCCTGGCCTGTGGGTGCAAACTGGGGTGCTCCGAGTGGCTTCAGCTGCTGCTGGGATCCCCGGAAGCCCAGTCTGGGTGTCTTCCGTCCTCACCACACAATGGCAGCCTCAGGAAGGAGTGCGGTACTGTCAGAGCAGAGTCCGCATGGACCCCCACGAGACCTGTGGACAGAAAGCCCTGTCACACCCAGGTCCAGCTTCACTCAGCCCCTCAACAGGACCACGGCCGCAGGCAGGCTCCCACGCACCCTGTCCCCAGGGAGGCCGCAGCCCACATTCCATGCATCCTGGGCAGACGTCTGCAACCGAGGGCAGCGCTATCGGGTGAGCGGCAGGACACGTGCCAGCTGGGGGGCGGGGGGCAGCCCTGAAGGGTCAGCCTGCTCAGTGCTGGAGGGGCTCTGAGCTGAGGGTCCGAGAGTCCTGGAGCTGCCATGGTGGAGCCTCATGGCCTGGGCAGCTGGAAACAACAGGGGCTCGTTCTCTCCCCGTTAGCAGGGAGGGGTCTGAAATCAAGGAGTCCACGGGCCGAGCTCCCTCCAGAGGCGCCAGGGGACGCCCTTCCCACCTCTGCCAGCTTCTGTGGCTCTGGGAGTCCCTGGGCCACGGCCCCTCACCGCACCCCTGCCTCAGTCTCCGCGCGGCCTCCCCTGTCTGCATGTAACCTTGCTCTGCCTCTTGTGTATGGACACTTGCCAATGGGTTCTTCCGGAATGATCTCCTTATCTCAAGGTCTTTAACTTAATCACAGCCACGAAGACTGGCCTTCTGTTTGAAGAGAGGTCCAGTGCACAGTTCCAGGTCAGGAGGTGAGTGTCCGGCCACGCAGTCTCAGCCACCCCAGTGAGGACAGTTCCAGGTCAGGAGGTGAGCGTCCGGCCACCCAGTCTCAGCCACCCCAGTGAGGACAGTTCCAGGTCAGGAAGTGAGCGTCCGGCCATGCAGTCTCAGCCACCCCAGTGAGGACGTGCCAGGTCAGGAGGTGAGCGTCCGGCCACCCAGTCTCAGTCACCCCAGTGAGGACAGTTCCAGGTCAGGAGGTGAGCGTCCGGCCACCCAGTCTCAGTCACCCCAGTGAGGACAGTTCCAGGTCAGGAGGTGAGCATCCGGCCACCCAGTCTCAGCCACCCCAGTGAGGATGTGCCAGGTCAGGAGGTGAGCGTCCGGCCACGCAGTCTCAGCCACCCCAGTGAGGACGTGCCAGGCCACCCGTGTCAGGGGTTCTGGATGTACAAGGGGATCAGATGGCGTCGGACTTCCCAGGGAAGCTGGGGAGCAAGGGTGCTGAATGGGGAGGCAGGAGGCCAGAGGCCAGCCCAGGCCCAGCCCAGGAGGAGCGCGGCCAGGTGTCCCGCCACAGCTGCTGGAGCCTGGAACCTCCAGTGACCCAACCCTGGAGGGCTAACACTGTCTGTAGAATAGATTCCGCTTCGCACACAGGTCTCGCCGTCTGTGGGGGCTGCAGGGCCCGGTGCCTGGGGAGTGCAAACTGCCGGGAGCCTTGGAGGTGGGAGGCCCCAGATGGGACATCCCGGCCCATGTTTCTGTGGAGCTAGGCTGCAGGTGCCACAGCCACGCACAGGTTAGGGGTGAGCTGTGGGTGATGTAAGGACTAGAAGCCCAGGTAATGGCCTGACCCCGGCCCCAGCTATGCAGTGGGAAAGGCACAGGCTGAGGCAGCTGCTGGGGGACAGGGGCTGGCCTGCGCCTGCTGGGTCCACCCCTGGCCACCAGGCTCACCCAAGGGCAATTGGCAACTGCCTGACTCACTCCTGCTGACCCTCAGGGGCCTGGGGTTCCTGCGTGGAAAATTCAGGAACCGTGCTGGAGGATGTGCCTGTGCCAGGCCCACCAGGGTGTCTATAGCAGGAACCGGTGCTGGTGAACCCCACACCTTGAGCCCCCAGAGCCAGGCTCCCCGTCCAGGCAAGGGATCAGAAGCGAGAAAACCACACAGCAAAGGCTGCCTCGTGTAGTCATGGCTCCACCGCCACTGCCCACACACAGAAGGCAGCCACGGCCGGGAGAAGCTATCTTCACAGACATGCCATCCTTGTGGCTATCACGCACAAACACAGAGGCGCCTTCCCCCCACCAGCCCTGCTCCCTCCGCTCCGGGCACTGCCGTGGCATTGCCAGATGAGGGTGACCAGAACCATCACCCTGAGGCATTGGGACGTTCACAGTGAGTGTGAGCCAGGAGAGCTGACTCCAGCCAGACAGCCACACAATGCATGCGTGACAACTAACGTGGCTCCAACATTCTATGAGACTCGTCTGCTTCCTGAACTCACCCCGCCTCCGTCTCTAAAACTCAGCTCGCTCGGTGCTTTCAACGCTTGTATTTTTTTCTGTGTGTTAGTGAAACACAACAGAAAAATTACATTTCAAGACAGAAGAAATACTTAAGTGACTGGAGAAAAATCCTGTGTTCTGGAATGAAAATAGTTTTGTAGTGTCCGTTTTATAAACTCGTCGTGACCCAAACCAAAATTCCAACAGAACTCGGCTGCTGAAACTCACACAGAATATCATACGAAAGTAACTGAAACACAGTTCACAGAAACGAGGAAGGGCAAAGGGTGAGGAGGGTTTTCCCTGTCACGTATTCAGGAATATTCTCAAGCAGAGAAGACTTGAAGAACTGACAGACAAACAGGCGAAGAAATAATAGAACGGATCCATGCACGTGGAAGAATTGGGATCTGATGTGTGCACCCCAAACCCTGGAGCCGGGCGCACAGACCAGGGGCTCAGCTTTCCGATTTTTTTTTTTTTTTTTTTTTTTTTTGCATATCACTAGAATTTGAGGCTCTTTTTCGGCTTTCTAATTTAAAAGAAAATCTGAAGACTAAAGACAGCTTCTTTAATGTTTTCTGTGGGAACGCTCAGTGCTAATGCCCAGGGAGGCATCTTCCCGGGAATACAGGGAGGAGGCAGGCCGGCTCCACGTGCTCCTGCATGTGCCCAGGCAGGACACGCCACGTTTCTTCACTGACTAACTCTGGAGGCAGCTCGGGGAACCCCAACTGGCTCTGCTGAGCGCTCAGTGCAGGTGCGCCGCTGGGTTATGCTGGAGTTCAGCGTCTGGGTGGAGGTCTGGCCGGCCGCAGTCCTGAAGTGACTGGGCATTGCCTGACCTTGGCCCCACTGGTCCACACAGCCCCTCCCTGGGGCCAGGTACTGACCCAGGCCCACCCAGCTCCTCCCTGGGGCCAGGCACTGACCCAGGCCCACACAGAACCTCCCAGGCCCACCCAGCTCCTCCCTGGGGCCAGGCACTGACCCAGGCCCACACAGAACCTCCCAGGTCCACGCTGCTCCTCCCTGGGGCCAGGCACTGACCCAGGCCCACATAGAACCTCCCAGGTCCACCCATCTCCTCCCTGAGGTCAGGCACTGACCCAGGCCCACACAGAACCTCCCAGGTCCACGCAGCTCCTCCCTGGTGCCAGGCACTGACCCAGGCCCACATAGAACCTCCCAGGTCCACCCATCTCCTCCCTGAGGTCAGGCACTGACCCAGGCCCACACAGAACCTCCCAGGTCCACGCAGCTCCTCCCTGGGGCCAGGCACTGACCCAGGCCCATATAGCACATCCCTGGAGCCGGGCACTGACCCAGGCCCACCCAGCTCCTCCCTGGGGCCGGGCACTGACCCAGGTCCACACAGCACCTCCCAGGTTCACCCAGCTCCTCCCCCGAGGCCCACGCAGCTCCTCCCTGGGATACACACTGACCCAGGGAGGGAAGGTGGGCCATCCTTTGGGTGGACTGAAGACTCTGTCCAATGGGAAAACAGAGCCAGCCCAAGGCCTGACTGGAAGAGCGGGTCTTGGTGGCAAAGGTGGCTCGTGGGGGGCAACACACATGAAGGCATCCCTGGAGCCTTGAGCCCCCTGACCGCAGCTGAGCCTGCTGTACTCTGGCTCCCTCTATGGAAAGATGACCTGGGTCTACCCTGCTCAATATCACCCCAAAATTCCTACAGGCATGTCTGGGGACAAGAAAAGGCCTTCCTTCCTCCCTCCCCCTTTCCTCTTCCTTTCTTTCATCAGGGAACAGCTCCCCTGCTGCCTGCACTGCTCAGCACCGTAAGAAGCCATGACTGCCTTCACGGAGCTCCGGGTCTCACGGGGGTGGCTGAGCTGCCCACAGATGAGGCGACAGAAGATGGGGAGGGCCGGACCTCGATGGCCCAGGAGGGAAGAGATCCCTTCTGTCTGGGGAGATGGGGGCCTCCTGGAGGGAGCAGGAGTGAAGGGATCACCAGGGTGAGACATCCAAGGGCCCTGGGGGACCGGCTGTGGGATGCTGTGGTCCCTCCTGCATGGCTCGTGGATGTGCGTGTGTGCTGAGGTGGAGGGAACAGGGAGCCTATGTGCCAAACAACACGTGCCCCTCATGTGGAGCAGGACAGGTCGCACACACCCTGAGTCGGGCTTTACAAAGACTTTCCGGCAGCAATGGAAAGCAGCCATACAAAGGCACAAGCTGGGGAGGGGCGGTGGGGTAGCGAGGGGGTGTCGGCATGCACAGGCGGGAGACCCCCGAGCCCTGGAACCTGCTCACTGATGGTCAAGGTGGCAAAGGGGGCTGCTGCGGTGGCTCCAGGGTGCGTCCCCCGGCGGATTTGCCCATGTTGAGGGAAATGCTTCTTAAGCAATGCAGGGTGCATTTCTGACTGCTGCCACCTGCCTGACTGCTGCCTGCCTGCTCCCAGGGACAATAAGCTCAGAGCAGCAAGGATGGGGACTCAGAAGCCCCTGGAACAGGCTCACCAGGGCACCCAAGAGACTGGCATTCCGTAGCCTCCAGTGGGTGGAGAGCCAGGCTGCCTGGCCTCAGCACACACGACCTCTGAGCAGAACTCACTTGGAAAACAGGAGGCCAGAGGCTAAAACTCTCCAGACCATGGGCCATCATGTTCATGTGGGCACCCTGCATATCTGGGGGAGCCCAACCACCACATCCTCACCGCCTGCAATTCCTCCCGTGCCTGTGAGGAGGGAAAGGGCTGAGAGAAAGGCCCCTGCAGGCCAGGAGGGGGCAGGCACCAGGTGGGAGATCTCAGAGCAGGTAGAACCAGGAGACCAGGAGCTCGGGCCCTGCCTAAGTGCATGTGGGTGGGCTCCTCAGGGGCGAATATCACTGCCGGGACAGGCTGGATTCTCATGCATGGAAGCACACAGTCTCTTCAGTGGCTCCTGCCCATGCCCCACCACAGTGGATGCCCACCACCCACCGCCAACCTCTGAGTCGTGGCAGCGTGGAAATGACATTGAGTTTGCAGGTGCACAAGAGTGCTATGGGCTGCCCTAGCACCCTGGAAGCCCCAGCAGTTGACGGTCAGTTTTCCAGTCAATGACTTTATCCATGACTCAGCAGACACCTGCAACCTGGGAGTGGACCAGTGAGTGTCAGTACCGGCCATGTTCATGGAAAGTGGCACCGGAGAAGCGCATGGGCAGAGCGGATGGCGGAGAGGGAGCCTGTCTTCGCCAGTTTTCACACACAGGGCACGGGCACTTAAACACAGGGCACAGGCACCCACACACACAGGGCACAGGCACCCACACACACAGGGCACAGGCACCCACACACAAGACACGGGCACCCACACACAAGTCACAGGCACCCACACGCAGGGCACAGGCACCCACACTCAGGGCATGGGCACCCACACACACAGGGCATGGGCACCCACACACAAGACACGGGCACCTACACATAGGACACAGGCACCCACACACAGGGCATGGACACCCACACACACGGGACACAAGCACCCACACGCAGGGCATGGGCACCCCACACTAGGGCATGGGCACCCACACACACAGGGCACGGGCACCCACACACAAGACACAGGCACCTACACATAGGACACGGGCACCCACACACAAGACACAGGCACCTACACATAGGACACAGGCACCCACACACAGGGCATGGACACCCACACACACGGGACACAAGCACCCACACACAGGGCATGGGCACCCACACTCAGGGCATGGTCACCCACACACACAGGGCACGGGCACCCACACACAGGGCACAGGTACCCACACACAAGGCACGGGCACCCACACACACAGGAAATGGGCACCCACACAGACACGGGCACCCATACACAGGGCATGGGCACCCACACACAGGGCATAAGCACCCGCACACACACAGGACACAGGCATCCACACACAGGGCAGTGGCACTCACACACAGGGTACAGGTACCCACACACAAGGCATGGGCACCTACACAGGAAATGGGCACCCACACACAGGGCACAGGCACCCACACATAGGACACGGGTGCACCCACACACAGGGCACTGGCTGGGTCTGGACTCACACTGGGTGCACATGGGAGCCACCTCCTCAGCCATACACTGGAGCCACTCTTTGGTCTGGACAGCAGCTGATTCTCCAGCTCCCAGGGAGCCACAGTGGATTTAGCTGGTCTGATGTTGAAGACACGGGGGTTAGGGCCACGGTGCTAACAGACTGACTTGAACCTGAAGGCTGCCCATGTCTGCACTGTGTGTGCGTGAGTAGGCGTTGGAGTGCAGGATCCTAGGCAGGTGCACTTGGCATTTGGACAGACGGTGGCAGCTTCTCCCCAACAGCAGCTGCAGCAATGTGACCCTGGCCACTTGGCCAGAGTGGGCTGATCACCCGCACTGTGCCATGGTCTTATGGACAAACTCTTTTAAGAGTCTGGCGTTAGCTGGTATCTCTTGGTCGTGGGGGAGAAACAGCACCTCCCATCAGATAAAATTGCCAGGAGGCCCTGTATGGGCTTCCTGGGGGTGTATCTGGGGTCCAGTGTGGATGCCATCACAGGGGCCCTTATGCTGCTGACCCCAGAGCCCTCCACACTCCACTCATGGGTTGACACCCCAAGGCCATTTCCCCCAGTGCCTGCAGAAACCAGATTATCCCCAGTGTCTACACAGAAGCAGATTATCCCCAGTGTCTACAGAGAACCAGATTATCCCCAGTGTCTACACAGAACCAGATTATCCCCCACTGTCTACAGAGGACCAGATTATCCCCAGTGTCTACAGAGAACCAGATTATCCCCAGTGTCTACAGAGAACCAGACTATCCCCAGTGTCTACAGAGGACCAGACTATCCCCAGTGTCTACAGAGAACCAGACTATCCCCAGTGTCTACAGAGAACCAGACTATCCCCAGTGTCTACAGAGGACCAGATTATCCCCATTGTCTACAGAGGACCAGACTATCCCCAGTGTCTACAAAGGACCAGATTATCCCCCAGTGTCTACAGAGAACCAGACTATCCCCAGTGTCTACAGAGGACCAGATTATCCCCATTGTCTACAGAGGACCAGATTATCTCCAGTGTCTACAGGGAACCAGATTATCCCCAGTGTCTACACAGAACCAGATTTTCCCCAGTGTCTACAGAGGACCAGATTATCCCCCAGTGTCTACAGAGAAGCAGACTATCCCCAGTGTCTACAGAGAACCAGACAATCCCCAGTGTCTACAGAGAACCAGACTATCCCCAGTGTCTACAGAGGACCAGACTATCCCCAGTGTCCACAGAGAACTAGATTACCTCCAGTGTCTACAAAGAACCAGAATTCCTGGCTTACAGAGCAGACGAGGATGTGTCCTAGGCTGTGGCGTCCTGGCCCTGGCTGCCCATGCAGCTTTAAGCAGCACACGCACATACTTTGTGTTCTTAGTTACACATTTACTTCAGCAGTGACCCAAACCATCAAGCCCAGGACGACCTCATTAATAAACTGCCTGGGGTGGGCTAAAGCAAACCTGTGGGTCAAAAACCAGTACTAGCACCTGACCCAGACAATGCACAAATCCCCCACACCAGGGAAACACAGGCCGGGAGGCTGAGCCCCAGGACAAGGTGATAGGACTAAGTTTCTGCAACGCTGCCATCGTAGGGGTCGGAGGGTTCCACTGGGTCTCACCCCCTTACCCCCTTTCAGGTCACTGGGGCCATCATGAGGCCTAACCAAGCGCACCTGATGAGCATGGATGACTCCAGAGGAAACCTTCTGAGAGTTTCCAGGGACACATTCTTGCCCTTTCAGAGTAATGGGACCAACGGGTCACTCTGCTTCCTGATAAAGCAGTGATCCCACATGCATGTGCAGATAAAACTGCTTTCTCTCCACCCGGAATAAAGAGGAGGCTCCCAGCCCTCCACCCAGCACCTGCAGCTGGTGACAGGGCCACGAGCTTGTCAGGGTAGGACCCACGTGCACACACAGTTGTGTGGAGGGCTCCCTGCCCTGTATGTCTAGTTATAACAGAAAAGCAGAACTCCACGGGAACATTCTACCCGTGTATCTTACCCACCCATTGCACAGTTCTGGTTCAGACCCATAGCAACCTGGGCACAGGACTCCTCCATCCTCCGACTGCACCACCGCAAAGCCATCGCACGGTGAGCCTGCATGAGAGTGTGGTGGGGGGACAGAGAGGAGGAAGCACATCCCCAGACGTTTTCTGCAGAACTCTGGATACTTTTGTGTTCTGTAGAGAAGGAGGATAAAGTTGACGAAAAATCCACAAAGGTTGCTGTGGATGGGGCACTGCAGGCCGGTCTCCCAGGAACCTCGCCCACTCTGCCCACCATCCCTGCCCTGCAAGGGACCAGAGGGCCTCCGTGTGCGCAGACGCCACCGGGCTGTGCCTGTGGGAGACAATGCACCAAACTCAATCTCATCAACCCATCTGCCCTGCGACACCCAGGAGCTTGTCCAGGCGGGAGAGAAAACATTCATCCAGAGCTTAGCAAATAATGCCATCAACTGAAACAGGTTTGCTTCCACTGAGATGTCTTTAAAAGCACAGTGAGTTTAAAATAACGGTTGTTTTAAACTGCTTACTTAGGCGTCGTGAGTGCATTTCAGTGAGAGTGTTTTGTTTGTTGACTTGTTTTCGTTTCTGTTTTGAGACGGAGTCTCGCTCCGTCGTCCAGGCTGGAGTGCGGTGATGTGACCTGCACTCACTAAAACCTCCGCCTCCTGGGTTCAAGCCATTCTCGTGCCTCAACCTCCTGAGTAGCTGGGATCACAGGCGTGCACAACCACACCCAGCTAATCTTTGTATTTTTAGTAGAAACAGGGTTTTGCCATGTTGGCCAGGCCGATCTCGAACCCCTGACGCCAAGTGACCCACCCACCTCGGCCTCCCAAAGTGCTGGGATTAAATGTGTGAGCCACTGCGCGCTGCCACAACTGTTTTTTACAGCATCATTGTGTTTTAAGAAAACTTTTATAGCTTGTGACAAATAGCATATAAATCAGTAAGTTTTGTGAGCAAAGCTGTGTGAAAGGATAATAAAATCTTGGGACCCCAGTGCACTCTGCCAAAAGGAAAAATTTACACTGGAAGCTGAATCATGCAAAAAGTGACCTTTCCTTTGTTCCTCAGCAGAGGGCTATGGATAAAAGCGTCTCCGCCAGTAGCTGTTCTCCATAAAGTGACAACGTAACGAGCTCAAAAGGAACACACAACCCACCCCTCTGCCTGCCCTGTTTCTCCTGCAACATGTGGATTCCATAACAGGTCCATACCCTCCCTCTTTCCCCTCCAGCCCACTGTCCCTTTTAAAGTTCAAAGCCCTCAATATTGTCTTTGGAAAAGGCAGGGACCACAGATTGTTCCTGTGGTCTCACATTCTCCTTTTCCTGAAATGTCCTTAACGTCAGCAAAATAAACTTCTAAACCGATGGAGACCTGTCTCAGATGCTTTCTGGCTTATGGCTATGGAACTAGGACTGAGATAAAAACAGGACACCAGCAAACCCCTCTGTGGAGCTGTGACCCAACCCCTGTGGGGGACCGTTGTCCTGACCCGGATGCCCACTGGCACTGCCCAGTTCTGAATTCCATGCACGTGGCCCCAGAAGGAGGCACCGGTGCCCTCCCTCCTCCCAGCATCATGCCAGCCTCACCTGTTGCGGCTGCACCTGAGGCTTGTTTGCTGTCGCTGCCTTGCTGGGCTCTGTCCTGTGAACGCACCACAGTTTATCCATCCACTCTGCGGTGAATGGGCCTTTGGGCTGTCTTCGGTTTGCCGCTATGAATACACCTGCTGTGAACGTTCAGATGCTCATCTTTGGTGAATTTACATACACATTTCTGTCAGGTATGGGCTAGGCCTGCATCGCTGGCTCACTGCCTCACTGAATCTCTCATGTCCTACTGCAGGACTCCTCACATGCACCTCAGCTCCCACTGCTCCACAGTTAGGCCATGATTTGATATTTCTGCCTTTCTCATCTTAGCCATTCTAGTGTAGAACAGAAGTTCCTAATTTTGGCATAAATCAAATTTCTCTGTGTGAGTTTCTAGAGTCTCTATTTGTTCCATTGGTGCACGTTTCTTTCAAAAGTCCCACCTTGTGCTATTTACTGTAACTTTAAATTAAGGCACAATAGCCAATAGTGATAGTCCTCTGACTTAGCTCTTCCTCAAGATTGTATTAACTAGTACTAACTCTTTGTATTAAAAAAAATTTATTATACTTTCAGCTCTGGGGTACATGTGCAGAACGTGCAGGTTTGTTACATAGGTACACACGTGCCATGGTGGTTTGCTGCACCCATCAACCTATCATCTACATTAGGTATTTCTCCTAATGCTATTCCTCCCCCTTGTCCCCTACACCCCAACAGGCCCCAGAATGTGATGTTCCCCTTCCTGTGCCCATACGTTCTCATTGTTCTACTCCCACTTATGAGTGAGAACATGCAGTGTTTGGTTTTCTGTTCCTGCGTCAGTTTGCTGAGAATGATGGTTTTTAACCTTATCCACGTCCCTGCAAAGGACACAAACTCATCCTTTTTTATGGCTGCATAGTATTCCATGGTGTATATATGCTGCATTTTCTTTATCCAGTCTAACATTGATGGGCATTTGGGTTGGTTCCAAGTCTTTGCTATTGTGAACAGTGCTGCAATAAACATACATGTGCATGCATCTTTATTGTAGAATGATTTATAATCCTTTGGGTATATACCCAGTTATAGGATTGCTGGGTCAAATGGCATTTCTAGTTCTAGATCCTTGAGGAATTGCCACACTGTCTTCCACAATGGTTGATCGCATTTACCCTCCCATCAACAGTGTAAAAGTATTCCTGTTTCTCCACATCTTCTCCAGCATCTGCTATTTCCTGACTTTTTAATGATCACCATTCTAACTGGCATGAGATGATATCTCATTGTGGCTTTAATTGACTCTTTGTATTTTTACATAAATTTTAGAAACGGTTTTTCAATGTCTTCATGCACACAACCTCTGGTGAGACTTTGATTGCAGTGAATCTATAAATAACCTCCAAAATAATTAACATCTTTAAATCTGAGACATCACATCCATGAATATGGTGCACCTCTGTGTTCTTTAGAGCTTTAAATTTTTTCTGACTGATGTGTAGATTTTTGTAAAAGAGTTTAAATATCTTTGATTAGATTTTTCTTGATTATTGGATATTTTTGGTGAGATTGTAAACATTTAAAAACTTTTTTAGTTGTCTCTTGCTGGTATATAGAAATACAATGGATTTTTATAATTTTTAAAAATTATTATTTAAAAAAATTAGCAGACTTTTTTTTAGTGTAGTTTTAGGTTTACAGAAAAATTGAGCAGAAAGTACAGAGAATTTCCAAATTCATCCTGCACCCAGTTTTCTCTACTATTAATATTTTGCATTCATATGGCATATATTACAATTGCTGAGCTAATATTGATACATTATTAACCAAAGTTCATAGTTTACATTAGGGTTTACTCTTGGTGTTTCAAGTTCTATGGTTTGGACAAACGTATAGTGAGTGTAGCCACCATTATAATGTCATCAAGATTTTCACTGCCCTGAAAATGCTCCACCTACTCATCCCTCTCTCTCCCCTGAACCTTTAACAACCACTGATCCATTTACTGTCACTACAGTTTTGCCTTTCTAGAGAGTCATACAGTTGGAATCATGTACAGATGGCCTCCAAATTGCAAAGGTTCCACTTACAAGTTTTCTGCTTGATCATGGTACTTATGCAACCACTCTGTTTTTCACTTTGAGTAAGTAATCCAATAAATTACATGAGAAGTCAACACTTTGTTATAAAACAGGCTTGTACTAGATTATTTTGCCCAACTGTAGGCCAATGTAAGTGTTCTGAGCACATTTAAGGTGGGTCAGGCTAAGTTGTGATGTATGGTAGGTTAAGCGCATTAAATGCTCTTTCAACCTATGATATTTCCAACATACCCGTGGGTTTATCAGGATGTAGGGCTACCATAAATCTCTTAAACTATTTTACAGAGTTTGTCTCTTTTGTCAACAATTGTGCTTGTAACTGTAACTACCCTGGGTATTTTGCTATTCACAGACAATTGTTGTTTTGCTTTAATCCTTTTTAAAGATGGTTTTGTTGATGAAAAGAGTCAAACTCTGTAAAATATTTTAAAAGATTTATTCTGAGCCAAATATGAGTGACCATAGCTCATGAGATAGCCATAAGGAGGTCCTGAGAACATGTGCCTGAGGTGGTCAGGGTGCAGCTTGGTTTTATATTTTTAGGGAGGCGTGAGACATCAGTCAAATACATTTAAGAAATACATTGGTTTGGTTCAGAAGGGTGGGACAACTCAAAGCAGGGGCTTCCAGGCTACAGGTAAATTTAAACATTTTCTGGCTGACAATTGGTTGAGTTTATTTGAAGACCTGGGATCAACAGAAAGAAAATGTTCAGGTTAAGATAAAGGATTGTGGAGACCAAGTTTTATTGTGCAGAGGAAACTCTCAGATAGCAGACTTCAGAGACAGCAGGTTGTAAAATATTTACTATTAGACTTACAAGGGTGCCTGGCTCTTACTTGATTATCTCCTGGATCTGGAAAGGAAGGCAGGAAAACAAAGAGGAAAGGAGGATTCTCTATAGGACATGGATTTTTCCCACAAGAGCTTTTGCAGGGCAATTTCAAGGCATGACAATTTCAAGACATGGCAAGGAAATATATTTTGGGGTTAAATATTTTTTTCCTTATCTCATAATGTCATGCCAGAGTCAGATTGAAAAGTAAGTCATGATATATAGGGTCAAAGAAAACCCATCTGATGAGAATTTATGGTTTGTAGGGCATGACTCCCTAAGCCCCCTAGGTAGAAATTGGGCAAGATACAAATTCAGAGAGCTTAGTCCCTAGTTTAAAATAAGCTATAGGACTTTGACAGGTGCTCTCAAATACAGGCTTCTGATAACTTTGGATATTGTGATGTTGGAATGCAGGAAAATGTACAGGATTCATGAAGAGCTGAAATGCTCGTGAATATCAAAACAAGCGTTAACTAAATGGACTGAACTCAGGAAACTGAAGCAACCTTTTTGACTTTTGATTGGAATATTGCTGATCCTTGTTTTGTTTTTCAGAGTGAAGGAAACTTAATTTTAACTATTTATGGCCATTAACAATCAGGTAAGGTATACTCCTGTGAACAAAAATTTGGAGCATGTTTGTTTCTCTCTGCCTGGTTCCTCTAGAATTTGGAAACTATTTGTGAGTATTCTTATGACAACAGAGTTATTTGCATCTGTGCAGTAAGAATCCATTTTTCTTTTGCAACAGGACACAGTTGGAAAAACTGTTCATTTTACCTAGGCTTTGACCAGAAGGGTATGCTTCCCTTTGAGGAGTCAATCTCGACTTGCAGAGCTGATAAAAGCCCAATCAGGAAACTGGCCTCATACTCCTGCATATGCAGTCTCTGTACGGGGTTCCTGACCTGTGGTCAGTAAAGAATGTCACTTTCTAACAGGCCCAGGAGCTCCAAGTTTATCTTGGGACCTTAAGAGGAGAGAATCACCCAACTGACAGGTGTCTGAGGATACAAACCCATCATTGGGTTTAGCTTTAAAAAGATTTCTGTGGAGGCTGGACACGGTGGCTCACGCCTCTAATCCTAGCACTTTGGGAGGCTGAGGCAGGTGGATTACGAGGTCAAGAGATCGAGACCATCCTGGTCAACGTGGTGAAACCCCGTCTCTACTAAAAATACAAAAATTGGCTGGGCATGGTGGGGCACGCCTGTGGTCCCAGCTGCTCGGGAGGCTGAGGCAGGAGAATTGCTTGAACCCAGGAGTCAGAGGTTGTGGTGAGCCGAGATCGTGCCATTGCACTCCAGCCTGGGTAACAAGAGCGAAACTCCATCTCAAAAACAAAAAAAAACAAAAAAAAATTCCTGTGGAACAAACTTCCACCAAAGCCAATCCAAAAGGCCTAAGTAGAAATAATTATTCTAGATGCACTTTATGCAAATAATTAGGCCAAGTATAAAACTAAAGTCTATTTTGCAAACAACTCGGTCCTATCATAATTTTTTTAAACAAAAATGAGGACAAGAGAGAAATTATGATCCAAAACATATCAAACATATCATACATCTGTCATTAAATTCTAAATTCATTAGTTGTTTTTAAGTTTTTGCCTACATTTTAGACTAACTCTGCTTGTTCCTGCAAACCTACCAGCAATCTCCAGCTGCAGCTCAGAAAGAACAAAAGGGATGGGTAATGTAGAAATCTGGATCAATATTCTAGGTCTGAGCAATTATCCTGCAAATCCTGCCAGGTGATGGGAACAAACAGGATGCCCATCACCTGGAGGTTTCTGTTTGGGAAAGTAAGATCAAGGGAGCTAATAAAAGCCAAGCACCATGTACCCAAATCCTAGCAAGCATAACTGTAGCCACCAGTTATCTGGGTGTGTCACGAGACATCCTTTCCTCTCCCCTGGTTGGAGGAGGACTCAGCTCCACAGTTTCATGTCAGCATTTGGCTTATGATAAGGAGTCCATGCAACCCCCTTGAGGCACATTTTTGTCCCGCACTCAATTCCAAGCTTTGACTCAAAGCCCTGGGAAAGAGAACTGGATCTGAGGGATCCAGAGGCAGATGACAACAGAAGTGAGAAGGCACAGTGTAGGTGAGCGCAGCTGATTCCTGCTGATTAAGTGAAACCCACGCTTCCTGTTTCACGGACAAAGGCCACATTAGTAGCCATGGCATAAATGAGGTCTAGGGAACTCCAAGGCTACTGACAGTAGGTGGGAAAGAGACATAGGTGACAGCGGATAATTCCTATTCTCTAGACCCCCCTGTTCCATGGTGCAAGCAACTTTAACGCCCACGGCAGCACCTGCCAAGGTTGCTGGAACTCGGGCATGCAAGGTTGGAAGATGGAAAAAGGACTCTCCCTTCTCTCCCTCACGTACCCCAGGTATCTGCCAGGAGGAGAAGGGAACCAGGGACGCCTGCTCCCCCTCTTTCCAGATGGGTAGCCATTCATCTTCAGTCTGTGCCCCTTTTGAATGCATCCTGAACCCCTGGGACCCCCTTTGAAAAAAAAAAAAACACCTTATTTTTTTTCTTTCTTCTCCTTTGTCCTCTCTTCACTCATAGGTAATTGTGTCTCTGTACTATAAGACACTCCCCCTCAGATGCATACTCCTAACTGGAAAGCGTTAATTTCCCAAACCTTAAACCGGTTGGCTTAGGATTGAACTCGGGGGACGAACCCAGGAGCCAAACATGCCGGCAAAGGGTCAAGGGTTTTGTTTTTGTTTTGCCGGTTGGACTTTTGGCCTGCCTCTCTCTGTGCTAACTGGTAAAAGGCCTCGAGATTTTGAGCCGTCCTTACCCCACTCCTTGTTTTGTTTTGACCAATGTTTTCTAATAACCTAGCCTGCCTCTTCTCGCCCCCAGGCCATCAAACTCCAAAGGGTCATGCAACCAGAGCCTCAGAGGACGGTCCCTGGGACGGATCTCCAGGAGCTCTGACTGCTGTTTCCCACAAACAGCGCCCCCTGTCGGCAGGAGGCAGTTAAGCTTCGTCTTCATCCTTATTCTAACGGCAGTCAGATGGGCTTCAGACGGGGATGAGACAGCCAGGTGGGGGGCGTCCCTGAGAAACTCCAACCAGCCTGTCCACTGAGGTGGAGCCTCAGGAATTTCATGACGTTTGCAGCAGGGAGGACCCTGGGCCCTCCTCTTCCTTGTGGGACCTGGCAGGAGCCGCTTCAGTGGAGAAACTGGGCTGCTGGAGAATCCCTGTTTTCTTTTTACCCAACAAAACCCTGCTCTACTCAAGCTTTAAATCATCTGAGAGCCTGAATTTTCACGGCTGTAGGACGGACAAGAACCCTGTCTTTCACTGAACTAAGGAAAAGTCCTGTAACGGTTAGATTTCATAACCTTTTCAAGCCTGATATTTCCTTACTACTGATGCAGTTTGCATTAACGTTTGGTGTATTTACTGATGTAATTTTATTTAAATCTTTTCTCTTGCTATTTTTTGGCCTTCTTTTTGATTATCCAAGATATGAACTGCCTGATACAGGTGCTGCGCAACGAGACTTTTTCATAATGGCCTTTGCAGAGCGACACTGCTTTTCTGAAGGCAATTTTGGTCGTGTCTTTCTAGATGTTTGTGCCTCATCTACGTTTCCAGAACATACTGTTCGGTCAGCAACGACTCCACCTGAAAGTTTGCTACATGAATCTGATAGAACAGGTGATATTTTGACTTGGCTTCAAGCAAAAACACAGTCACCAATTTGTCAACACTATTACTTTTACTCAGAAGTTATCACATGTGCTGCCAGCCCATGTGTCGGTGAAGCAAAGTCTCTCCTTGTGACCTCACAGCAAGCGTGAGCGTGCGGGCAGCACTGGGACCCCGCCTGGCAGCTGCGATATTTCCAAGCCCATCAACTCAAGGTCTGGTCCTGACGAGAGAGAAGATAGGAGGCAAGGGCAGCCTCTCTCATCACTCATGGATTCTGTGTCTGCAAATTGGCCTGTTTGCTAGGGTTTATGTGTAACTCTAGAAATGAGTGCTCACTACAGTCATGCTCATTCACAGACTTGCATAGAGCAGTGAATAATTTGAGGCACCCAAGGCTCCCAGCCAAGGCCAATGAGACCACGCTTCACCTCCTTGTTCAGCTCATCCTGTGACCAGTTCCTGTGACCACCTATGTGGTGCCAGGTGCCACGTTTGTCACATTTTCATGCTTTTTTCTGGTGATCTCAGTGTCTCAAATGGCCCTACGTGTCTGCTGAAGTGTTGTCTGGAGTTCCCAGGCTAACCACAAGAGAAAAACATCAGACACATCCCCCCAAAACACCTGACCCAGACTCCTAGAGGGGTCAGGGTCAGAAGGAGAGTCTGAGAAAGCATCACAGCCAAGAGCGACCTGAGGAGGCATGAGGGCAAAATGTCTGCTATGTGGGGTCCTGGATGGCCCCAACATGGAAAAGGGACATTGGGGAGAAACTGAGGCAGCCTGAATAAAGCAAGGGTTTTCTTCAATGATGATGCATCAGTATCGGTTGCTTAATTGTCCAAATACCCTTTGGTGAGTTCAGATGTTAACAGGGGTAGCGGGGGCAGGAAGTGGGGTTGAAAGTGGGGGTAGAAAGTGGGGTTGGAATTGGGGTAGGTATGGGGTAGGAAGTGGGGTAGGTAGTGTGGTAGGAAGTGGGGTAGGAAGTGGAGTAGGAAGTGGGGTAGGAAGTGGGGTAGGAAATGGGGTAGGAAGTGAGGTAGGAAATGGGGTAGGAAGTGGGGTTGGAAGTGGGGGTAGGAAGTGGAGTAGGAAGTAGGGGTAGGTAGTGGGGCTGGGAAGTGGAGTAGGTAGTGAGATAGGTAGTGGGGTAGGAAGTGGGGTAGGAAGTGAGGTAGGAAGTGGGGGTAGGAAGTGGGGTAGGTATGGGGTAGGAAGTGGGGTAGGAAGTGGGGGTAGGTATGGGGTAGGAAGTGGAGTAGGAAGTGGAGTAGGAAGTGGGGGTAGGAAGTGGAGTAGGAAGTGGGGTAGGTATGGGTAGGAAGTGGGGTAGGTATGGGGTAGGAAGTGAGGTAGGAAGTGGGGTAGGAAGTGGGGGTAGGAAGTAGGGTAGGTAGTGGGGCTGGAAGTGGAGTAGGTAGTGAGGTAGGTAGTGGGGTAGGAAGTGGGGTAGGAAGTGACGTAGGAAGTGGGGGTAGGAAGTGGGGTAGGTAGTGGGATAGGAAGTGGGGTAGGTATGGGGTAGGAAGTAGGGTAGGTATGAGGTAGGAAGTGGGGTAGGTATGGGTTAGGAAGTGGAGTAGGTAGTGGGGTCGGAAGTGGGGTAGGAAGTGGGGTAGGAAGTGGGTAGGAAGTGGGATATGAAGTGGGGTAGGTAGTGGGATAGAAAGTGGGGTAGGTAGTGGGTAGGAAGTGAGGTAGGTAGTGGGATAGGAAGTGGGGTAGGTAGTGGGGTAGGTAGTGGGGTAGGAAGTGGGATAGGAAGTAGGGTAGGAAGTGGGGTAGGTAGTGGGGTAGGAAGTGGGGTAGGAAGTGGGGGTAGGTAGTGGGGTAGGAAGTGGGGTAGGAAGTGGGGTAGGAAGTCAGGTGACCAGAACATTCTGCATGGCCTTCATGTGTATTTTGGAAATGTAAAACTGTTCTGAAATTTAAAGTTTATGTTAGAAAAAGTGGGTGATTCAGAGGTTGTGGAACTATTGCTAGCGTCAAGGGCAGAACAGGACACACTGTCCCTTTGCAGGTGCACCCAGCACTGCAAACTCGCCCACTCCTGCTGTGAGGAGACCCTGGGGACGGGAGCTGGGACAGCAGGGCTCACAGCCCACAGGAGCAAGGGTGTGGCCATGCTTGGACCATCCATGCAGCAGCCACCCTGGGCATGTCGGCCTCCCACATCCCAGCCAGATGGGCCAAGACAGAGCCATACACTCCCTGCCTCACCCAGGCAGGGAAGAGGAGCTGGGCTGTGGGTGCTGGGAAGGCTGTGTCTGCAGCCCCCTTCAGAGTCAGGCTGCATGCAGAGGGAGCTGGAGGGAAGGATGGAGATGCCTCCTGAACGGGCTCTGTGGGCTTCACAGCAGCAGATGCCTTCCGGGTAGGACACGCAGGGTCCACACCGACAGCTACGGGGGAGGTGGGCGGCTCATGGCGAGTTGGTGCCCAGGATTCTTGATCCCACCCCACTTGGCAAGACACAGACAAGACTGCCCGGCCACACAAGCCAGTGAGCGAAAGCACAGCACGGCAGCTGAGGTGCCACCACGTCAGAGCCCGCACTGGCTAAATATGTGAGTTGCTGAAAAAAGGGCACATTCATGGACTTGAGTTTTGTCTTTGCCATTACCCCAACAGACGTGCTTTGGACCGGCTCAAGGAAAATGTGTCAGGTGGTAAAATCCACTCACGGGGG
Organism: Ateles fusciceps; assembly: GCA_036589455.1. Classification (NCBI taxonomy): domain Eukaryota; kingdom Metazoa; phylum Chordata; class Mammalia; order Primates; family Atelidae; genus Ateles; species Ateles fusciceps. The sequence continues at coordinate 8,916,032 of JAZHEH010000586.1, forward strand.
TGGAGAGGTTCAGTGTGGAGCAGGCACAGGTCTGAAATGGGAACTGGGTCCCGGAGCCAACAGACGGAGGGAGAACTCTCCGGAGGCTCTTGGCTGAACTCTTCTTGCTTAAGGAATTCCCCAACTTGTGTGTCTGGGGGACAGGTGGGTCCCTCCTCCTGCATCTAAAGCCCTGACCCCATACCCCCCCACAGCCCACCCTGAGGTGGGTCCTGGCACACAGTTGCTGCCTCTAGGACAGGGGACATGAACCTACAGTGTGGGCCACCCCTGTCCATCCTCTGGGGCTGGCCTTGGCCATGGCTGTGGTGCTCTGGGAGCCGGTATGTAGCAGTGGAAGCCACAGTGACAGGAATCTCCGGGGTGGTCTGGCAGTGCCCAGGCCTTCCCCTGGCTCCGGCCCATTGTCTGGCCAGCTGTGCACACCGGGGGCTGCCTGATGCCTCCGGCACCCTCCATGCTGGCTGGGAAGGCCTGTGTCAGCCGCTTGGCTGTGGGCAGCCTTGTCCTGGCCCCAGCACGTGCCCCTCCCTCCGTCCTCACTCTGCTTGCCACATCTGCTCAGCCACATGAGCCACATGGCGCTGGGGTGTCCTCTCGTCTTCAGCCTCCAAACCTCGTGAGCCTTGAGGGCACATGGCTCTGCCTACCAGGCTGACATGCCCGAGGGAGGACTGGACTGAATTCAGGATGGCCCCAGCTCATGGCGACCTTGTCATCGTCCACCTGGGCTCCTCGGCCTGGGTGAGTCCTTACTGGCGGCGGGGGAGGGGGTGGGGATCCTGTGCCCTCCAGCTGATGGGTATGTGCTGGGGGACATAGGTCAGGAAACAAAAGCAGAAAAACCAGGGAGAAGCGTGGGGTGTGGAGGCGAGGAGGGGTCCTTCCCTGGCCAGCGTGTGTAACCAGCTGCGCCTCACATCCCAAGGCCATGCCCAGGAGCAGCCTCCACTGTGTGTCCAGAGTGCAGGGCACTGACCCCACTCTACCCTTCCCTAATCCAATGGTGACCCTGCCCCAAGCCAGGATGCACTGGGGTGGCTGGAGGGCAGTGCCCCGCACAGCTTGGCTCTAAGCCGCACAATCGGATGTCCTGCACAGTCACCGGCTAATCCAGGACAACCAGGGAAGGTCACTCGTCAAGGCATGGTGGCCACCCTGCACCCTGCAGGACAGGTAACTTGGAGAGGGCTCAGGTTTTCTTACTTCAGAAAGACACTGCCCAGAGGGTGGTATGATAAGGGCCTGGCTGGAGTGGAGGGCCCCTCTCACAGGACTCCCGCCAGGCGGAGGACGGCAGGGTGCTCACAGGGGCAGTGTTGTGTGGAACCCCCAGCTGGCAGCTCCAGGAGGGTGAGGAGGCCATGGGCTCCTCTTCCAGCCAGCCCTACTCAGAGCCTTGGACAGAGGGGTGGCGCTGCACGGAGAGGCAGCGGGGCTGGGGCCAGGCTGGGAGCAAGAGGGCCAGACAGAGGCAATACGCAAAACCACGTCTGGAAATCCATACGATGCCGGGAACACCCTGCATGCTCTGAGGTTCACCTGTGCACAGACCCACCCGCGGACCCACACACCCGTGTCCTCTGGGTCCTGCCAGAACTGTTCACCTTAATTTACTGGAGGTTGTCTTAAAGCATGGGCTCTATCCGTCCACATTTTAGCAGAATTGATTGAAATAAACTTAACACTTTCATGTCATCCTTTTCGGGATTTCCCCAAAGGTTTAGATATTTCAAGCACTATCTTGATTTTGTAATTCACCTGCTGGGGAGAGCTGGCTTAAGGGATATTCTGAAATGAACAAACAGCCACAGTCACCTCTGAAGAGCGGCACGTCACCCCGGTCCATCCCAGCTCCGAGCCTCTGCAAGTCTCTTCCTCCACGTGGAGCTCCCTCCCCAGGGATGACACCAGGGATGACCCTCCTCCCCCACACCACAGGGGCCTCCAGATCCCAGGGGCGGGCCCAACCCCCCCAAGAAACTCAGGGACCAGTGGCCACTTCTCCTTGGGGACAAGGGTTTGTCCAGAAAATGTGGTGGGTAGGATGGGCTGGATCTGAGACAGGCCCCCAGAAGCCGGGGTCACAAGCCAGTCACCCCCGGCAGCAGGTGGTCGCAGCAACACATCAAGCTCTTGTGACTTTGAGTGTGGCCTCTGGAAAAGGAACTAAATGGGCCGACTCATGTCTGAGGCGCCTGTCAGCCTCTGTCAACTTCGCCCCCTCACTGGGAAGCCAGACGCTGGAACAGGACCCGGAGGGTGGGAAGTCACAGCCCAGAGAAGTGGGGGGTGGGGAAGTGAGGAGGATGGGAGGGGGAGGTGAGGAGGACAGAGTGGGGTAGGGGCTGGAGGTGCGGGGGATGGGGGGAGCTGCGGAGGGGGAGTCTCGGATGCGGAAGGGCCAGGGTGCCTGTCACCAGGCAGGCGTCTGCAGCTGCCCCAGCTGTTGGCTTCTGTGGCCGCAGACGCTGCTGCATTTTGGCACTCGTGAGTGCCTGTGTCCTCGCCCACAGGAGGAGGCCGTTTCTGCAGAGCAGGGCCCCCGATGGGCCTTAGCAAACCCCTGAGGACCTTGGACCTAAGGACCTCCCACAAGGAAAGGTGGGGTGCAGGGCTGGCCGGAGAGGCTCTCTGTAGAACAGTTTCGGGGGGGCTGCTTTACCAGGCCCTCAACTGGGTGTGAGAAGGTGGCCCCTGGTACAGGAAGGCTCTGCTTGGACGGCCATACTGAGGCCGGTTCCAAGTCAGAGGACGTGGTTCAGACACATGGTCTTGAATCCATGTGTCTGTCCTACAGACTGTGGGTGAAGACCACCCTAGAATTCTGGGGTGAGCCCCAGACCATGCCCTTCCAGTGAACAAGGGGGGTAGCAGCAGCAGCCACATCTCAGGAACCTGTCTAGGGGTGGTCTCTGGAGAAGCAGAGGCAGAGATACGAGGCAGCACCCCCCAGAGACCCTCCTGCACGTGGCCAGCCTCCTGACAGGCGGGGTCCCCAACGCAGCGTCAGTTCCTGGGCATGGAAGCTGCCTGGCATGGGATGGCAGCCACTTCACCAGGCTTAGCCAAGGAAGCATTTCCCAGAAAACGTCCTTCTCGTCTGGATAGCTGCCTCGATTCTGGGCACACCGTGCGTGGGGCCAGCACAAAGTGTGGTTTAGAGCCGCTGCTCCAGGAGCAGGGGAGCGTGCGACCTGCGTGGCCGACCACATGATGCATCCTGCTACCTCCTGAGACTCTGTAACGCGTGGTGAGGCCCTGAAGCGACCCAGCCCATTCCGGGAGAGGCAGCCCAGCCGGAGCTGCTGCGGGGAACTGAACTCCCAGAGGGCGAGAAGTCCTGGGGCTGAGGCTGTGCTGAGTGGAGTCAGGAACAGAGAGGTGGAATCGGGATGTGAGTTCAAGGTGGGGTTTTAATTCTCCAGGATGAGAGTGTGCGTGTATGAATGTTGCTGTGGTCTGAATGGGTGCCCCAAAATCCATGTGTTGGAACCTTAATACCCAGTACAACAGTGCTGGGGTGGGGCTTTCTGGGGGGGAGCTTAGGTCATGAGGGTGGAGCCCTCGGGAGTGGATGAATGATGTCATGCAAAGGACTGTGGGAATGCGGCTGGTTCCATTTCATTCGTCTACCCCACGAGGACACAACATTCATCGCCTTGTGCATGGGAAGGAGCTTCGCCAGACGCCGGCACCTTGTTGTGGGACTTCCCAGCCTCCAGAACTGTGCAAGAATAAAATGTTCTTCATCAACGTGCATTTCATTATAGTAGCACAAACGGCCGAACACACATGTATTGCTGGGGTGTGTGTGTGTGTGCGTTTATAGGTTTATTGATATATGGTATTGTGTTTGTGTGTCTGTGTTATGAATTTGTATGTATGTGTGTGTCACTGTGTGTGTGTGCATTTGTAAGTTTATAGATGTATGGTTATGTGTTGGTGTGTGTCTGTTATGAATTCCTATGTGTGTCAGTGTGTGTGCGTGCACGTTTATAAGTTTGTTGATGTATGGTTATGTGCTTGTGTGTGTCTGTTATGAATTTGTATGTGCATGTGTCGGTATGTGTTTGTATGTGTGTGTGTGCATTTACAAGTTTGTAGATGTATGGTTATGTGTTGGTGTGTGTCTGTGTCATGAATTTGCATGTATGTGTGTGTTGGCATGTGTGTGTGCGTTTGTAAGTTTGTAGACATATGGTTATGTGTTGGTGTGTGTCTGTGTCATGAATTTGCATGTATGTGTGTGTTGGCGTGTGCGTGTACTTTTGTAAGTTTGTAGACATATGGTTATGTGTTGGTGTGTGTCTGTGTTATGAATTTATATGTATGTGTTGGGGGGGTGTGTGTGTGTATGCACACGTTTATAAGTTTGTAGATGTATGGTTATGTGTTTGTCTTATGAATTTGTATGGATGTTTGTGTTGTGTGTGTGTATACATTTATAAGTTTGTAGATGTATGGTTATATGTTGGTGTGTGTCTGTGTTATAAATTCATATGTATGTGTGTGTCAGTGTGTGTGTGTTTATAAGTTTGTAGATCTATGGTTATGTGTTCACATGTGTGTCTATGTTATGAATTGTTATATACGTATATGTTGGTGTGTGTGCATTTATAAGTTTGTGGATGTATGGTTATGTTTGTGTGTGTCTGTGTTATAAATTCATATGTATGTGTATGTCGGTGTGTGTGTGTGTGTGTGTGCATTTATAAGTTTGTAGATGTTTGGTTATGTGTGTGTCTGCCTTACGTATTTCAATGTATGTGTGTGTTGGTGTGTGGGAGTGTATGCATGCATGTTTATATGTTGGTAAATATGTGAATGTGTGTGCACTGTGTATATGTGTGTTCATTAGTTTATGTGTAGATGTGTGTTAATCAATTTGTGTGTGTGTGTGCATGTATGTCACATCCCTTGTGAAAAGAAAGATATTTCTCAAACACGGAATGACCCAGTGCCCTGCTGAGATCCTGGAGCCTTGGCGGTTCCTCTGTGAGAACTGTGCTCAGTGGGCCAATGTCACGACCTGGGAAAGCTGCAAGAGATGGAACCAGCCCTGCAGGGTGTGAGTGAGCTGCTGCAGACTCACCACGGACTCACCCTGGATCCTCTGAAACAAGGACCTTCTGTCCCCAGGACCGCTATCCCAGGCTCTGTGCACCCCAGGATCCACCCAGACCACAGGAGCCGAGAATTGAGGCCACGTGCAGGACAGCGGGGGAAGATGGGGGCCCCTCTTGCCTACGCCTCATCCTCCGTCAGCTCCAGGTCTGTCCACCACCTTCGCCTCATCCCCACATTACTGCAACCTCACCCTTCCCTCCGCATTCTTTGTATCCAAGAGAGCAAATAAATAACGAGATTTAGTTGAGTTATTTTTCATTGAGATAAATTTGCAGGTAAGAAAACTAAGAATAAAATCTAATTAGTGATAATCAGTCAGGCTAAAAGATATAATCTGGATGAGCGAACATTGTATCTTTGTCTTCATTGTTGAAACAGATGACTTTCATGCGCATTTATCGATGAGAAAATGAATCGCTGATGTTTTTGCAACGCCTGCTCTCGTGGCTGTGCAAGGCTCATTTACGATTTACACAGTTATTGAGAACGGAATGTTGTGAATGGGATTTCTTTTACATAAATGAAGATCTCTTAAAGTCCTGCTACCCTAAGAGTTTACCCACTGAATTCTCATTTCATGGATACAGAGAAGGCCATCCCAGGTGGGCTCCTTCTGAGCTTCAACAGTGGAGACTGGAGATTTTCTGTAATGAAATTTCAACTGGACTCTCATCTGAGGCAAGAGAGTGTCTGGTGACGCGAAGCTCAGGAACCACACACAACCTCTCACGAAAGCTTATGTCGAATTCCCATCTGGTGCCAGCCCACTCAAAGGCAGCTAAATGTCACTAGGAAAGTCCTCTTGGCAATCTGTGATGTAAGATGCAGATTTAGAGAGGCCAGGTCCATCGTATGATGAAAGCTTGTTAGGGGTTGATTTCTCCGTCGGATTTCAAATTCATACATAGCAAAGGAGGAGAGATTTATGTCTTCTGCCCTTATAAAGAGTCATTCTTATTTTATATGTTTTAAAATATTGGCTATGTATATAATTTATTGTGGGAAGTAGAAAAGTTCCTCTCTAAAGTTTCCTTTGTTAAAAAATAAATCGTAAGTGTGCAAATAACTCTCGGTTAAGCCCTATCCTGTGTAGCTGTTAGACATGCCGTGCTTACAGGCACGTAGTATATTCTGTGTCCTTGTGCTTTAACCAAGATGTCTGTGCTGGACGTGCTCACAGGCGTGTCCCAGCTCCCCCACTGCTTTTACTTGTTTAGAAAAGTTTTAAGTTGTTAGCCAATTGGGTTTTAGTTTAGATTGTGAGATCTGATTCCAGCCAGCGGAGATCAGACACAGCAGTAAGGGTGACCCCAAATGCATAGGAGATAAATATGTCTGCTCTTCCTTTGTTCATTGTACCCTCTTGGCAAGATGGCTAGCAAGAGTACCCTTCCTGCTGTCCAGGAAGTAAAAAACTAAAAATCCCTTTGCTGAGAGATCCTTTGCCTCAGTGCTGATTTTTCTTTGCAGCACCAAGCATCTGTTTCCAACATTTATAGATCGATACGTAGCTCTGTATAATCAACATTGCATGCCTAGTATATTATATAGAGATATTATATAAATAGTATATAAATTATATAGATCTGTGTGTCTAAAAATATGGATATAGAGAGAGCTATACAGACATACTTTGTTTTATGGTGTTTTGCTTGATTTTGCTCCATGTATGTTACACTTTTTACAAATCAAGGGTGCGTGGCAACCCGCGTGGAGCAATTCCGTGGGCGCCATTTTCCCAGTGGCAAGAGCTGCCTTCATGACTGTGGGTCACATTTCGGTGATTCTTGCCATGTTTCAAATTTTTCATTAAACAGATGTAATGGCAATCTGTGGTCAGGGATCTTTGATGTTACCACTGTAATTGTTTTGGGATGCTATGAAGTGTACCCATATAAGACACAAACATAATAAATGTTTGGTGTGTTCTGACTGCCTCCCCCCCAATGAGTCGTTCCCCCACCTCTCTCTCCCTTTTCCCAAGCTTTCCTACTCCCTGACACACAACACTATTGCAATGAGGCCAATTACTAACCTACCATGGCCGCAAAGTGCTCAAGGGAAAGGGAGAGCCATCACGTCTCGCATGAAAAGCTAGAAATGATTAAACTTAGTGAGCAGGGCAGGTTGAAAGCTGTGATAAGCTGAAAGCTAAGCCAGGCTTGCACCAGTTAGACAAGCAGCGAATGCAAAGGAAAAGGTCTTCAGGGAAATCACAAGGGCTGCTCTAGAGAGCGCATGACTCATGGGAAGTGAAACAGCCTTGTTGCTAATACGGAGAAAGTTTTTGTGGCCTCGATAGATAATCAAAACAGCAACACCATCCCCTTAAGCCAGAGCCTAGTCCAGAGCAAGGCCCCAGCTTCCTTCAATTCTATGAAGAGAGGTGAAGAAGCTTCAGAAGAGTAGAAGCTGGCAGAGGTGGGTTCATGAGGTTTAAGGAAAGAAGCCATCTCCATGACATGAAAACGCAAGGTGACGCAGCAGGTGCTGATGGAGAAGCTGCAGCAGGTCACCTTCTGCAGCCAGGAAATCTGGCTAAGACCATTGATGAAGGTGGCTGTGCTAAGCAACAGATTTTCACTATAGATGGAACAGCCTTCTATTAGAAGGCGCCATCTAGGACTTCCCTAGCTAGAGAGGCGAAGTCAATGCTTGGCTTCAAAGCTTCAAAGGACAGGCTGACTCTTAGGAGCTGGTGCAGCCAGTGACTTTCACTGGAAGCTGATGCTTATGGACCATTCTGAACATCCCAGGGCCCCCAAGAATCATGCTCAGTCTACTCTGCCTTGCTCTATAGATGGAACGAGAAAACCTGGATGTCAGCACATCTGTTTACAGCATGGTTTACTGAATATTTTAAGCCCACTGTTGAGAACTACTGCTCAGAAAAAAAAAAAAAATTGCTTTCAAAATATTGCTGCTCACTGACAATGCACCTGGTCACAATGTTCTTCTGAGCATCGTGGCCCAGGCCCTCCAGGGCTCTCCTGGGTGCTCCGTCTATTCCGGGTTGAAGTCGCCACTTTTGTCCTTCATGTCAAGCAGTATTTTCTCAGGATGATTCCATATCATGAAAGTGCTGCAGCTGCATAATTTAAAGGGCTAATTTTACCCTATCGTCTTCTTCCGTTTATTCCGTTGCCTCCCCACCCCGTCCCTGTGGGCCTGTCCTCACTCTGCCAGGGCCTTCACAGCTGTTCCCTCTGCTGCCTTTGCAGTGTGAACCCCCTCACTCTGCAGCCCCACCATGAGGAAAGCTCTGGCCCTGAGCAGCCAACACTCCGGTGGGGATTCCTGCAGGAGAAACCCAAGGGGGAGGGGTGAGGCGAGCACGATAGGGCAGGACAAGGTGTCAGGAGGGGTTCCCTGTCGGCCTGGTCCCCCAGGGGCTCTGGGCGACAACCCAAACCCCAGGGAGGACATGGCAGCCGTTTCACCCACCACCGTCAGTCACTGGCTCTGGGCCACCCACAGTCTGAGCCCGGGACCTCCCATTCTTCTCCCACAGAGGCACAGCCCCTCAGCTGGGCACAGGGGTGCAGGCCTGGATGGGGCACCAGCACCTCCACAAGCCACGTGTATGGCAATGGGCCCCATCTGCCACCACATGCTCTGCACATGGGCGCTCGGGAGGTGCTGGGGCACTGGTGTTGGTGGAGCACAGGGCAGAGGGCACTCCGTGCATGTGGGAGTCCTGCCCTGGCCCGCCGACCTCAGCCAGTGTGCAGCAAGCAGGCGGTACAGGCCTTCCTGGAGGTCTCGGGCCAGAGGCTCATTGCCAGGCTCTAGGTCAGCACTAACCGCTTCCTGGAGCATGACCCGGACATGGGGTGGGCCCAGGGCCTTGACTGGGATTGGAGAGACAGTGAGGGAGGCTGTGGCCTGGGAGGTGAGGCCCACAGGGTTCAGTACCGAGCTGGCCTCCTCTCGGATTGCTCCAGTGGCCTCTCTCAGCCTCAAGCCTCATCAGTGAAATGTTGCAGAAAACAGGCCTTCGTGTCCCGGGGGGATATGAATTCACCAGGGCCCTGTAGGGCTGTGGAGGCCCCACAGGGTCGTGGGGGTGTCCTTTATGCTGTGTTGAGGTGCAGGATCTGAGAAGTAAAGAGACAGGACACTGAAGAACTGGTGAAGAGCATCTGGACTCGGGGGTTCATACCACCTGTGAGCAGAGATCAGCGGCAGCCCCCAAACGCCCCAGAGCATCTGTATTTATTAGGTACAAGCAGGGGGCAGGGTCATGAGTGAGGTCATCATCTATAGCTTTAATGATAGGGCATACATAATCATGTGAGTTACAAGTGAGGGGGCCACCCCATTATGTCACGTGGGCAGAGAGGTGGGCTGTGCGCAGGAGGGGGGCTGTGCCGTGCACAGTAGTAGAGAGTCACGTACAGAAAAGGTCACTGAAGCAAGGAGGTGGGCTGTGTGCAACAGGTGTCATGCACACTTCTTATCTGGGGGCTGGAGACTTCAAAGGATTTCTAATAGAAGGATACTGTAAGCTTAATGCAGTGGGAGCTGACAGACTTGTGCTCTTCTCTTAAGATATTTATGGGAGGATGATTTGAGCTAGCACAGAAGTGAGAAAAGACTGACGGGGTGTACAGCGGCTGTGACTGGTCACACCAGAGGGGTTCTTCTCCCTTGGTTACTTCCAGGGTCTCAGGCCTGAGGCCGACTTTCCACAGGAACTGGATGCAAAGTACTACAACTCCTTTCTCAGGAGGAGAGGCTCTTGCTCCAAGCCTGCCATACAGTGTGTGCCCTTTCAGGCAGGGACGCCACCGCCTGGGTCTTTGGTTCTCGTCCTGGTCTGGCTGTTTGCCCATGTGCTGCTTCTGTTCTGTGACTGCTCTAGGCATTCCTCCTGCTACAAACTACAATATGGTTCTATGGAAGGATTATATAAATCAGCACTAAATGTGTCAGTACAGCTCCGACTACAATACCTGTATGATTATATAGAAAGATTATATAGAACTAAATAGATACAAGAATTAAGTATGATTACATAAACTAGATATATGTAAGTGGTAAGTTACACTTCAAGCACTAATTCATAAACTAATATTATTATATATGAAGGATTATGTAAAGGAAACAGCTGAACAATAACACTATAAACTAAGATATTCTTCAGGCAGTAGCTGTGCCTAGGGTCTGGACAGTTCTTCCTCAGTGTCCATGGGAAGGGTTACCCACAAGCCCTAAATCACCCAGGCCCGTGCTGTGTCCTCACAGGGAAATGGCACTCCCGTTTGCTTCATTCCATTAAAGAAAAAAAACCAGGCACAGCCACTGGTGCAGAGCGGATCATAAACAACCCACCAGCGGCGCCCCACTCCGCAGCCGCCCCACTGCCATGCCGACATGTGGCCGCCGCTGTGCAGCTCTTTCTGCTGGACATCGCATTCACCTCCTCCCACATCTAAGACGCCTGGGGCAGCCCTGTGGCTCAGCACGAGGAATGCCGTACATTGGGCAACTGTGAGAGTGGACCGGAGCCTGGAATCCACACTCAGAGGAGCTGGACACAGGACATCAAGGGTGCTGCTGGCAGCTGAAGGGTGTTTGCAGAGGGAGATGGGGGAGACGAGGGCAACCTTGACCCAGGCTCTTGCTCGGATAAACACCTGAGCAACATTGTCAGGAAGGAATCTACCACTCGAGGGCTCAGCAAATATTAGCTCAGCAGGTGGCACTCAGCTGCTGGCGCAGAGACAGCACTGTGTGCAGACACAGTTGCACCCAAGTTGGCCTGCCCTTGAATGTAAGGAGGGCACCTGGCCAGGCAGCACCCACCCTGGACGTACCTTTGGCAGGTGCAGCCCACCTGGCTGAGCTGCAGACAAGCCCCGTGGCTCAGAGGCTCTGGGTGCATCTCTGTCCCTGTGGGTAGAGGGGCATGGCGGAGCCCATCCTCAGCCCCACAGAAGCCTGAGACGCCACCCTCTCTCACTGCCCACACCAGGCCAGGCTCAGAAAGAGGCTAGGGGCACTGTGTGCTTTGCAAAGTACACAGGACGAACACAAGGGTTTGCAGCCCGGACATGCCAAATGCCTAAAGGGGGCACTCACTCAAAAACAAAGCTTTAAAGCTAAAGATCATTTCTTCAAGGTACAATAATCCCTCTTTTTAGAAAAGTCAGTTTTCAACTCCATCTGTCTTATAATTGAAAATCTTTATGTAGTGAAGTATCTTGAAGTAAAACAAGCTGGTAACAAGCCACCGTCACAATCTAATGAGAACGGCATGGGGGGCGCCTCCCCCGAATGCACCTGCCCTCAGCCACATGGCTGGTTTCCGCCAGGTGCCCAGCGCGTTGCCTTCAGGCCCAGCCTCCAAAGCATACATGTTGGCCGTAGACTCGTAGAACAGTTAAAATTTGTAAATGCACTGGGGTTTTGGGGTACCAAGCCCCTCACCTTGCAGAGAAGGAAGCTGAGGTGCTGAGCGCCCAACGCTTTGATCAAGGACATGCAGTGACCCCACACCAGAACCTCCCTTGACCTCGGCTGCCCTGTGCCCTTGTCAGGTGTGGTCAGACCTGCGGAGTTTTGTTTGGCACACACCTGGCATCAGGAAATTCACCTCCAAGATGTCCCTCCCTTTCACCCTGCCTCTCATTGCCAAGCTCAGACATAACCTTACCTGCTTCCAGACATTCAATTAAAACCCATCCACACATAAAACCTTTTTGGCTGTGAGGAGTGGTGTTACAGCTGCGGGCCCTGGGAGGTGGGGCTTGGCCCTTCCTGTGCCCCTGGGCCCCAGGTGCCCTCACAAAGACCCTGGCTGCCCTTGGGGCTGCCCCTCCTCACCTCCAGCACAGCAGTGTCCAGCACTGAGATGCAATGAGACTTTCAGAGCGTTCATTTGAGCAGGACCAAGTGGCCAGTAAGAGCCCCATGTTGAAAGGCCTCCCAGTCTCTGGAGGCCTCCTGGGAACCGCTGTCCTCGTGGGATGTGCCCTCCCACCAGGCTTCAGATCCTGGCCAGCCACAGGATTCTCCCAACACCCTGCCCTATGCCCCACGGAGCCAGGGTCCCTTCACCCAGCGGGCGGACACTGCAAGGCCATGCAGTCCCCCGAGGGCTCACCCCATCCCTGAGTGGAGTGGGCCGCCTTCCACCTGCATGTCAGCACCTGTGACTATGAACTCGCTCTTGCTGCCCAGGGTTGGTTGTTGGGCATTCGGGCACTGGTGCTATTGAGGGCAGCGGGTCCCCATCACCAATAGGGCGGAGAGAAAGGAGGTGATCAGAATAGCCCCTGTGGTTCAGCAGGCTCAGCATCCAGGCCCACCAGAGCCTGGCAGGACCCCACTTCCCCCATCAATGGGCTGCAGAGGAAATGTGGGGCTGGGCTTTTCTATCCAGGGACCATCTGTACAGCTCAGATCACAGATCCACAAAGACTGGCAACTGAAGAAGAGTTCCCCAAATCCACAGGAATGGGGGGCTCTGAGTCGTGGGGCTCCAAAGTGGTGGGGGCTCTAAGCCATGGCGGCTCTAAGCCATGGGGGTCCTCTCAGGACCCTCTTTGGCATAGAAGAGCCTTCCTGGGCCAATGCTCACTGCCTGGAAACTGAAGACCGGCTCCATGTACTTCAGGACGTGAAGGAAAGGCGGAGTTGAGGAGGCTCCTGAGCATCCCGTAAACTCTTGAAGCTCCTCCAGGTTCAGGACGCCTCTTCCCCAGCCAAGCCCAGCAGAGCTGTCTGCTCCCCCGCACCCCGGGGCTGACCTAATTAAAGCCTGCTTTCTCCGGGCACCCATCTGTGAGTCCATCGCCGCCAGCCTCGGCGGGGCCCTCTCTGCTCAGAGCTCGTCTGAGTGGAACAGAGGCTTTTTGTTGCACGCGATTTCCAGAGCTGTGCTGGCTTCATGCACTGCACAGCCTGCTCTATAGGCCACGGCCACCGGGCCAGCGTCCTAGCTGGGACACAAGGGATCTGTGTGTCGCGCTGGGTCAGCATCACAGCGCAGCCCGGCGGGGAAAGTGGGGCGGCCAGTCCTAAGGCTGCAGCTTGTTTGAATGAGGCTGCTTTTCCCAGAGGGGCTGAAGTGTCCGTCCAGGCCGAGGGCTGGTGGCCTGCCAGCGTCGTTGCCTTTAGATCCAAATGAAAATATGACAGAGCCAGGAGCTGGGTAAACTGTTTTCCCTCCCTCCCCTTTAACAAAGCCAAATGGAATAATTGAGATCAAATCCAACTCTTAAAAATGCATTTGCCTGAGAACTCTACATGCCAAGTGTCAGCCTGCAATAATCCCTTTGCTGACATTCTAAGCCCCTAGAAAGGCCGCCTGTCACAGAGGTGCTGACGCCACCAGACACAGCCACGCCAATGAGCTGAAGCCTCACTCTGAAAGCGAAAGGGCTGGCTGTGAACCGAAGCTAAAACCAGACACCTATCAATGTTGTTAGCAGTAAAATGACTCATTATTAGGAAAACAGTTTTACTCTGAAATTTAAAATAGAATTGAAAAAAGCAAAATTAAAATAAAAATATAAAACCATCATTTCATTGTCAAATAAAACAGAACTGAATGCCCAAAGTTTAAAGTCATCATTGAACATTTGTAAAGTCTCAGCATCTCGCCCTCGGTCCCAGTCCCAAGTCCCAAGTCCCAACCAGCCTTGTGTGTGAGACCCTGAGGGGTGCCCAGGTCACTTGGTTCCCTCTCTGTGCACTGTGCCCCCAGGTTCAGCCATGCAGGGTTTATCTGCTGTCACTCCTTTCCAAAGGGTGCTTTCTCTACCGTCTCTACTCTGACTCTTGCAAAGATCCAGAGCCCCCCCCTAAAAAGCGCTGCCTTTGAAGTCCCCCAGAACCCATGCCTCTCCTCACTGGTTGCACAGTGGGGTTACTGCAGGGCTTCTAAAGATACCCGCATCCCACAGTCTGGCCTGGGCTGCGTCCTGCTGCCGCTCACAGGAGCGGCTGCACGGGGTCGTGGTTACCCATCCGGTCAAACGAGTGTTCGTATCCCACTGTACAAAACTCTTCTCACTCCTTCCACTTCTGCTCGCAGGAGCAGGTGGATGTGGTCGTAATTATGTATCCGGCTCCCCGGGCGTCCTGTTTGTCCAGCCTGCCTCCTGCACCAGGAGTTCATGACCCGGCCTGACTCGGGGGTCTGTCACCAGGATCACCTCCCTGACTTGCCTCCCTCATGCTGAGTGACCCTTCCTTGCTCCTACACAGAGGTGGGCAGCTGTTCCTGCCAAGTGCTGGATAGTAAATGCTGTAGGCTTCATGGGCCTTTTGGTCTCTATGGATCTCCAAGAGATGCGTGTCCTGGCCTGAATTGTGCGTGCTACCTGGGTGCTGCAGGGGCCTGGGCCACCCTCCTGCCACTGCCTCATTTTACTCGAGGCCAGGACATGCGTCCCTATGCCTGACGCAGGGGCATCTGTGCTCCAGTGTTTTCTAAACTATCTGTCTCACTGCAGACAGGGCAGTGATGCCCTGACCCTGGAGATGTCCACTCACAGTGCCCGGGGCCCTCCCTCCACACTGGAGACATCCAAGGACCACTCGTGGTGCCCAGGGCCCTCCTTCCACCCTGGCCCCTGGTTGCTCCCACCCGCCGCCCCTTCGCTGGGCCACTTGATCACACAGGCTGGCTCACAGAGTATCCCAAGAGAACCAGGAACACACCACCCAGAACACACCAGTCCCTGAGGGCTTCTCAGAGGCCAATACACACAGTTTCTGTCCCCAGAGCCACACAGACAGAGCCGGGAGCCCTAGGAAGATGCTGCCAGGACTGCGCTCTGCAGGGCCTAAGAGCAAGATGGTCTGAGGATGTGGGAGGTGTCTCAGCCAGGGGAGGGGTGTGCTATCTGAGGCAGATCTGGCCCTCTGCCTGCTTCTGTGAATAAAGTTTTATTGGAACATGGCCCCATACTTGCAACGGAAACTGTAAGGCCCATGAAGCCTATAGCAAGGTCCCCCACATGTGACCTTGGCACTCGAAGTTCCAGAGAAGAGGCATCTGAAGGTGTCCTGGCCAGTGTG
Organism: Ateles fusciceps; assembly: GCA_036589455.1. Lineage (NCBI taxonomy): Eukaryota > Metazoa > Chordata > Mammalia > Primates > Atelidae > Ateles > Ateles fusciceps. The sequence continues at coordinate 8,931,194 of JAZHEH010000586.1, forward strand.
GGGGGCAGGCCACCTGCCCTCATCCACTCCTGCCTGGGCCTCGGTGGAGGACCCAGCAGCCTGGAGCCTGGGAGTAGCGTCCCCTGCTGTTGTGGGGTCCTCTCAACCACGTCCTGACTAGGGCCACTCCAAGATGCCCAGTCATTGCTGCCTCTAATGTGCATCTCTTCCTGGCCCTGGCTGAGGAAGCCATTGGGAACTCAACCCCACAGGTCCGTGGCTGAGGCCGGAGGGTTCCATCAGCGCCCTGCCCTCCTGCCCTCGGAGATAAACTGTCTCCTCCCACCTCTCCAGAGCACGCCCCAGGGGTGTCACACTTGGAAGCAGCAGAGACTCGGAGAAGGTGGCGGCTCCCTGTGATCCGCTCCCACCATGGTCCACGTTTCATGGGACCTGGGCCTTAGGTAACTTCAGGAGCTTTCTTTAAGAAAAATGGTACACAATCACAAATACTAAATCAATAAGAAACTCAGTGTTTATGCAGAATGAGTAGAGACGGCAGCCAACCACGGGTGTTTCAAAGTAGCATCACCGAGGAATAAGACTCCACCTGGAGCTGTCACTCACCTACCGAGACCTGGCGGACCCCACACACCTGCTTGGGGGCTGTGTCCTTCCTGCGTCTCGTCCTGGGCTGGGGTGTGCTGCCGTCCACATGGGGACAGAGGACGAGGAGCCCGGCCCCGCCTCGCCTTCCAGTGGCTGTGCAGCGTGGTTTTGTTGGCACAGGCAGCTAGGGAAGGTCTCTGCTTTGCAGGCAGCTCACTCGGGCTGACACCACATCCACACCCTCCATAGGCGGATTTTCTGCCCTAGAAGAAGTCATGGCCTTTGACCTCACCTGGCACGGCTCCCTCAGCCAGGTCTGAAGTGTCCCTCAAGAAGGCAGCAGAGAATATGGCATTTGACCTCGGGGTCAAAGAGCATGGAGAGTCCACATGGGCAGGTGGGCCAGGGGGCCTGGGGGCATGGGAGGGAATGAGGCAGCCCACATGTCCTGAGGCAGCCCAAAAACCCACCCAGGGGGAGAGGGTTGCCCCCCAGGCTGAAGCTGCCTCCTCCCCCCCTGTGCCCTGGAGAAGGGGGAGCCCTAGAGAATGTTCTGGAAGGTTTGGAGAAGGGGGAGCCCTGGAGAACATTCTGGAAGGTCTGGAGAAGGGGGCACTCTGGAGAATGTTCTGGAAGGTTTGGAGACGGAGGAGCCCTGAAGAACGTTTTAGAAGGCTCAGAGAAGGGGGAGCCCTGGAGAACATTCTGGAAGGTCTGGAGAAGTGGGAGACTGGAGAATGTTCTGAAAGGTCTGGAGAAGGGGGAGTCCTGGAAAACGTTCTGGAAGGCTCAGAGAAGGGGGAGCCCTAGAGAATGTTCTGGAAGGCTAAGAGAAAGGAGAACCCTGGAGAATGTTCTGGAAGGCTCACAGAAGGGGGAACCCTGGAGAACGTTCTGGAAAGTCTGGAAAAGGGGGGTGCCCTGGAGACTGTTCTGGAAGGCTCAAGAGAAGGGGGAGCCCTGGAGAATGTTCTGGAAGGCTCAGAGAAGGAGGAGCCCTGGAGAACGTTCTGGAAGGCTCAGAGAAGGGGGAGCCCTTCTCCAGACCTTCCAGAGTGTTCTCCAGATTTTACTGAGTTTCCTATCGTTAAGGCAGAATTCAGTCTAAGGAAGGAAATTATTTCTGGATGTGTCTTCTGAAGAACGCTGGGCCCCCTCAGCATTAGAGACATGCCGTGTCTCTTTATACTTGGACTTTAAACAAATTAGATGACTCTTTGTTCCATGGGCAGGCTGTCCGCTTGGGGGCTGCACCAGCCCACCCGTGCAGGCAGCCCACCCGGCGTCCTCTCCCCACTGAGCCTGACCCTGAAAGCGGATTCCTCAGACAGCAGGCCAGGCCAGTCCCAGACATCTAAGCCTGGTCAGCACCCTTCTGGGGTGGACCTGTCCCACTTGCAAATGTGGGTTCCTGCACAAGGAGGTCCATTTTCACAGGTATTTCTTCTTATGCCCGCTCAAGGCAGCTATGGCTGTTGAAGACCCTGGGGCGGGAGGGTCAGCAGTTTCCCTGCACGCTCAGCTGCTCCTGTTTCAGAAGAACCAGCCCCTGATTAGGATCCCCCTGTGGGGGAAGCCTACATGGATTCTTCTGTATGCCCACAACATGGGTGGGGGCCACACAGGGAGGGGAACATCACACACCGGGACCTGGGGGTAGGGGGATAGGGAAGGAATAGCAGGGGGTGGGGACTGAGGAGGGGACAGCATTAGGAGAAATACCTAATGTAGATGACGGGGCGATGGATGCAGCAAACCTCCGCCATGGCCCGTGTGTACCTACGTAACAGACCTGTACGGTCTGCACGTGCACCCCAGAACTGAAAGTAGAATAAATAAGTTTAAAAAAAAAAAGAAGTGGAAATCCCTTGACCAAAGTTATCCCAGTGGTAAACAACAGTACAGGGGTTTGAAGCCAGGCCGTTCTGGCTGCAGGGTTCTGGTGCCTGCCCCACACCCCACAATGTCAGTGTCTCCGGGGGAGACCCTGAGGGGCAATGGGAGCCACAGAGCAGAGGGGACACCTCTGGCTCTAGTGCCCCGTGTGCACATTGATACATTTAAGTCCTGTCGCTGTGCATGTGTAGGAAGGATGTATGTCCAGAGAAACACATGCGCACTCTGATTAGTAACAAACCCAACTGTCAAAATGAAGATTGAGGACACGTCATTGCTGGGCCCATCTAATTCTGAATCATCTGGGAATTTAGAAGAAATACTTTGCTCAAAGAGGAGGTGTTAACTTGTCCAAGACAGAATATGCTGTCTCTTCCTCTAGAAATTGGAAATATTCAAACCCGGAGTTCTACCAAAATACCCGAAACTGGCTGTGCTTTTTTGTGGTAATTTAATCAGTAGCTGAAGCTGAAATGCCTGGCTTTTCACAAAACACAGTTTGCAGTGTGAGATCCAACTCCATAAAAAGTGTGGCTGGTTCTTTATTCTCATAAAATAATCAGTGTTTTGCAGCTAACCAGCCACATTAGCTCAAACTCTACCTAGATCGGGTGATGTGCTCTTGCCCACCCCCGTGTCACTGCCTTCACAAGTCACGGCGAGTCACCTATCACCTGTTCATCAAAGATGATTGACTCCAGAACAGAACCGGGAGCACGTGCTAAGACATCAGCACTGAGTAAGCACTCACTGTGGGCCAGGACCTGCCTCTGGATGCCTGTGCTGAGTAAGCACTCACTGTGGGCCAGGACCTGCCTCTGGATGCCTGTGCTGAGTAAGCACTCACTGTGGGCCAGGACCTGCCTCTGGATGCCTGTGCTGACTAAGCACTCACTGTGGGCCAGGACCTGCCTCTGGATGCCTGTGCTGAGTAAGCATTCACTGTGGGCCAGGCCCTGCCTCTGGACACATGGACTGAGTAAGCACTCACTGTGGGCCAGGACCTGCCTCTGGATGCCTGTGCTGAGTAAGGACTCACTCTGTGCCAGGCCCTGCCTCTGGACGCCTGTGCTGAGTAAGCACCAACTGTGGGCCAGGCCCTGCCTCTGGACACATGGACTGAGTAAGCATTCACTGTGGGCCAGGCCCTGCCTCTGGTCGCCTGCACTGAGTAAGCACTCACCATGGGCCAGGCCCTGCCTCTGGACACATGGACTGAGTAAGCACTCACTGTGTGCCAGACCCTGCCTCTGGACACATGGACTGAGTAAGCACTCACTGTGGGCCAGGCCTTGCCTCTGGGCAGCTGTGCTGAGTAAGCACTCACTGTGGGCCAGGCCTTGCCTCTGGTCGCCTGCGCTGAGTAAGCACTCACTGTGTGCCAGGCCCTGCCTCTGGACTCCTGTGCTGAGTAAGCACCAACTGTGGGTCAGGCCCTTCCTCTGGTTGCCTGCGCTGAGTAAGCACTCACTGTGGGCCAGGCCCTGCCTCTGGACACCTGTGCTGAGTAAGCACTCACTGTGGGCCAGGCCCTACCTCTGGACACCTGTGCTGAGTAAGCACTCACTGTGGGCCAGGCCCTGCCTCTGGACACCTGTGCTGAGTAAGCACTCACTGTGAACCTGTATTCCCCCTCCAGACTCCACGCTCCTGCAGGTAAGTTCCAGCTCACTCCTACTTTGCAGAGGAAGGCAAGTGAAGCAGAAAAGCCGAGTCGCTTCCCAAGGTCCCATGACAGAGCCCAGAGTCCTAACTCCCTGTGTCACTGCCTTCCAGAGTCATGGCGAGTCTCTTCCTGAACTGAAGGGCCCGAGGGGCTGCATCTGTCCCAGCTGAGGGATCACTGTTGGCTACAAATGCATATCTAAGACAGTCCTTTAAATATGAACATGGAGAAAAGGAGAATTGCCAAAAACATTGCTGGAAAATGTTGCCCATATAAATGTCTGTCTAAAAGAGCAACTTAGCCAGAGCAAAATCTTCTACTAAGTAAGGACGACTGGCACAACTAAATGGTATAGAAGCAAATACTTCATTTTCAGCTTAAAAATGTCACTGCAGGATAATAAGTTCATTCTGGGTTGTCAATGTTTTAGACAACCATTAGAATGGTTTTCTAAATGAAGACCATTCTAAAAACACACTAATAAAGTTAAATATATGCTGTTTCAGTCCCAGCTGATACAGACACTCCAAGGAGTCAAGGACTGCAAACCAGTGATGTTTGCGAAATCCTGGCTCAAATGTCCTTCCTCAAACACTAATGTTAATGTCTGACTCAGTGTATTAAGAGATCTGTCCTCTTTGTTGAGTCTTTAAAATCAAGTGGCTTATGAAACGAACCTCTGATCCAATAAGAGTGCTTGGCCTCACCACCTCATATTGAAAATATGCACAAGGGTTCTGTGATAACAATTATCTCTGTGCTGAAGGGCCAGATCAGGCGATTCTCGACGTCTGTTGTCGGAGACCAAGTGCTTCCGCTCAAGATGACTTCCCGGTTTGTTCAAGCAAGAGCCACTTAATGAGCAAACCCTCTGGGCTGCACCAGCTTGGGTGACAGTGCCCATGTGGGGTGACATAGACAGCTGTGTGGAGAGAAACAGGTGTGCATGCAGGTGTGAGTGCAGGTGCAGGTGTGTGCACAGGCACAGGTATGTGTGCAGGTGTGAGTGCAGGTGCAGGTGTGTGCACAGGCACAGGTATGTGTGCAGGTGTGAGTGCAGGTGCAGGTGTGTGTACACAGGGGCAAGTGTGTGTATAGGTGCCCGTGTGTGCAGGTGTGTTTGGAGCTGTGTGTGCAGGTGCAGGTGTGTGTGCAGGTTCAGGTGTGTGTGCAGGTGCAGGTGTGTGCACAACAGGGGCAAGTGTGTGTATAGGTGCCTGTGTGTGCAGGTGTGTTTGGAGCTGTGTGTGCAGGTGCAGGTGTGTACACAGGGGCAAGTGTGTGTATAGGTGCACATGTGTGTGCAGGTGTGTTTGGAGCTGTGTGTGCAGGTGCAGGTGTGCACACAGGGGCAAGTGTGTGTATAGGTGCCCATGTGTGCAGGTGTGTTTGGAGCTGTGTGTGCAGGTGCAGGTGTGCACACGGGGGCAAGTGTGTGTATAGGTGTATGTGTGTGCAGGTGTGTGTGCAGGTGCAGGCCCCGTGTAGGTACACTCATGGTTCCACTGACAACTCACCCACAGCACCTGTGCGCACTGACTTCCAGGCATGAGTGAGGAATGAGTCACCGTCCAACCGAGTGAGAGGCCCTTCCAAGGAGCCGGTGCTGCAGTCACGTCCTGCCGCATCTCCACAAGAGGTAGGGAGGTAGAAAGGAACAGAAAAGGAGGGAAGGAGGGAGAGAGCACCTGCTCACACATTCAGCCCACCTCCACGTGGTCCGACTTGGTACACATGCAGCCTGGCCCCGGCCCCGGGATCCTAGAGCCAGGCCTCGAACTGAGCTGATGACATTTGCACCTCCTTGCTCCCCGCTTGTCTCCTGGGCCTCTTGCCGCATCCTTCTCAAACATCTCCTCGAAGATCTCCTGGGACTTCTAGGCAGGGACGAGCTGCTTCTCTCTCCCTGAAGCCTCTGGGCTCACCTGTGACGATGTGAGACCCAGTCCGCCACCGGGGCCAGAGACTTCTGTATTCTGGTTCCCGCTCTGGCCTGCACTTAGGGCCGTAAAAGGGCTACTTAGATACGAATGAGAATGAGGATTTATGAAATGAAATGTTTCTAGAATAATTTTTTTAACTCTCCAAACGAGTCTCTTTTCTTTCTCTTCTCAATGAACATTATGCAACCAAAACGTCTTGGGAATTCAGAGCCAAAGTCAGCATTCTCAGGAAATCCCTCCTGCTCTCCCGCCATGGCCTAGAGCTCTGCTGGGCTCTGCAACTACAGAGAAGGTGAATACGGTTCTGGGGGTGTCAGAGCCAAGGGGTATTCTGAAGGAGGAGCTGGGCTTTGGGGTGTGAGGCAACAGCCCACGGTCAGCAGACAGCAAGGCATGGGGGGCCAGTGGGGGAGGAAGGGCTGAGGCGAGGGCCGAGGAGGTGAGGCTGGGAGGGCAGGAGCCCTCAGCCGCCCCCGGGGTAGCCATCGCTCAGCAGCCTGCAGGAAGGGAGGGCAAAGGGCAAGACCAAAAGGTCCCATAGAAAGTGGAATGAGAAACAAAATCGAGGTTGAGCGGCAGCAGCAAGTGAGAGTCCTCAGAGGGATTCGAAAGGGTCGTCTAAGTCTACTTCAATGTGCAAAGAGAGGGGTCTCAGGCCATGGGTTTGCTTTTCCAGTCCAAGCATCTCCAGGAGCCTGCATGTCCATTCGAATCAGCTTTACCTGCAAGTAGCAGAAATGTCCAAAACAATACTCACCTAAACGAGATAGAACTTCATTCCTCCCTCCCATCCATTAAGGCCAGAGCTAGCCAGTCCAGAACCGAGAGCGCCCTTCCTAGGGTCCAGGACCCAGACTCCTTCTCCTTAGTTGCTGCTGGCCTGGTTTCCCTCCCATTTGAGCCAGGATTTCGCAAATATCACTGGTTTGCAGTCCTTGACTCGTTGGAGTGTCTGTATCAGCTGGGATTGAAGCAGCATATATTTAACTTTATTAGTGTGTTTTTCGAATGGTCTTCATTTAGAAAACACATTGGTAACCCAGAATGAACGTATTTTCCTGCAGTGACATTTTTAAGCCGAAAATGAAGTATTTGCTTCTACGCCAAGTTGTTGTACAGCCCAAGATGGATGCTATAGCTCCAGCCAACACAGCCACCTTCCTGCCAACAGGAAGTTACTCGAGGGCACTTCCCAGAAGCTCCACAGTCTTGGATCGTTTCCAATGTGCTGCCAGGAATTAGTCACACAACCACAACTAGGCAGGCTGGGATTGCAGTCTTCACCCTGGGTAGCCACATGTCCAGCTGAAACACGCCACTTGTATCATCAGGAAGGAGGTGAGGATGGACCCCAGGAAAGGCCGTCACGCTCTGTGGAGCCTGGCCACTGACTCCTCCCCCGCAGCAAGTTCCTCCTTTAGAAACTTGCTCTCCTACCAGCCAAAGGAGGTCTCTGTCTTTACGACTCTCAGAAAATATTTTTACGCCAAACTCCTTACAAAATGACACAAGAGATCGTACAGTTAGCCATGCTTATGTTTCAGACAATATAAAATGACATGTGATTTTAAAATAGGAGACACGCCTTCCTCATTCCATCAAAAGATGCTGGGGCTTGTGGGGGGGGGGGGGGAGGTGCAGGAAGGGAAGATGTCCTCGTCACAACTCTCCTGAGACGGTGAGACGGTGAGGCAGGGGTTTCCCTACGCTCCCCGTTCCCAAGTGTGTGAAAATAATTCCACCCAGCATTTTTCAAAGCCAACTGGAACGAGTTACTGTAAGCAGTCTCTCCATAAAAGATCACTCCTTGAGAATACTTGTTTTCATATTTGTGCTATTTTTGACATTTTAGGAAGCAAAATTACATCCAAACATTTGTTCTGCAAACTGAACGTGTGAAGAAAGATGCATTCGAATACTAAAAAAAGCTGCGTGCCTCTAGATTTCAAAAATCTTTTCAGTTTTCACAAAGACCCAGTGACAAGATTATCCTTTCAGCTCATGTTTCCCACTGAGCACCACGTATTTAACGTCAAAGAAGATGGGACAGACACAGCCACTAAGGGAGATGCTGTGCTCATTACACAAGTTTTTTTACATCACTTGGGACCCCATGAGCTGCCTCTCCATGGAAGCAGCGTCAGCATGCCGTCTCTGCTGCCACAATTACTACTGCATGCTTTAAATGCCTATCAAAACATAGTAAACAGAGTCAGAATTTCCTAACGGGGTATAGAAACAATGTCAAGTATCTAAATCCTTATTTAATATCAAATGCCCCATAGCTGAGAAAAATGGTTTTGTCTGGGAGCCAAGTGTCATAAACCAGAGCCTCTTTCTGGAAAGTCACCTGCAGAAATGGACAGCCACAGGGCAGACTCCAACAGGGACGCTGGACGAGTGCCCAGAAGAAAGATCCCCCACAACCGGGAAGGAGCTCACCACCTTTCTTCACTGGTCCTGGCTATGACCTGGGTCAGTCTCTTGTGCCCTCAGTTTCCCTGTCTATAAAATGGTCCTAACTCCCTCACTGAGGTGCCTTGGAAACTACTCTATGCCAAGCAATGACCCCCTCCCCTAAAATGCAGGTAGGACACACCGGGCTCACAAGAGCTGTGCACACAGCAGGGTCCAGGGCTTGTCTGCCCGACTTTTGGGTCAAAACCCAAAACAAGTGGCTGCAGGGACAGCAGAGTCAAAAGCCCAGGGGCCAGAGCATGGCTGCCTGGGGGGGGGCAGGGAGGACCCTCAGGAAGGGCTGGGATGAGGCAGAGGGGTCAGGAATGAGGGGCAGAAAAAAATTTGAACATATAGTAGCAGATAATTCCCCAAATGTAGTGGTAGACATACATTTTCAGATTCAAGGATCTCAGAAAACATACAAGCAGGAAACTCTAAGAAAACTACAATTAGGAAGTTAACATCAAGCTGCCAATGACCAAAGATAAAGCTAAAAAAACAGACAGCCAGATAAAAACGACACGTGACATACACAAAACAGAGACTGAAATCCATACACAAAACAGAGACTGCAATCACTGCTGAGTTCTCATCAGGATGTTCAGAAGCCAGAAGACAGCGCGGCAAGACTTTTAAATGGCTGAGTGAAAATCAACTGTCAGCCTCGATTTCTAAAATCATTAAAATGTCCTTCCATAATGAAAGCAAAACAAAGATTTTAAAAACCATTCACATGCAGCAGACAGGTACCGTAAGGAAGGTTAAAGGAAATTCTTCAGGATGAACATATATCTTATGGAAACCGGGAACTTCAGAAAGGAATAAAGAGCTTCAGAAATAATAAATAAAGTGATTATTAACTTACTATTAATTTCTTTAAAATACATAGGGCTGTTAAAAGCAAAAATTCTTACATTCTCTTGTAAGGTGAGCCATCAATGCAGATATAATGCACATTAAAAGTATGCTATGAAGAATGGGGGTAAAAGGACTGCTAGAAAAAGAACAAAAAATCAAAAAAACTATAGGCTGTCTACAAAAGATCCACATTAAATATAAAGACACAAATAGGTTGATAGTAAATGTACCATGCAAAATTAAGACGAGTGCATTTATTAATATCAAGAAAAAATAGACTTCAAAACAAAGTGTATTACCAGAAATAGAGATATTTCATAATGCTAAAAGGTTCAACTCATCAGAAAGACATAATTAAATATGTGTGTACCTAATATCAGAGCTTTGGGTAACAAAAAAGCAAAGGTGAAAAGAAAAAAGAATTAGGAGAAGTAAACCATATCACAGTGTGAACATCAGTAAAGACAATCAGACACAAATACCAGTTAAAAATAAGACATGACATCCTCATCCACAAGCTTGAGCTAACTGATTTTATAGAACACTACACCCAACAGGAGCAGAACACACATACTGCACAAGTCCACAATATTTTTTAAGTACCATTCACAGTAGCACAAAATGTTAAATATTTAATGATAAATCTGACAAAAGATGGGTAAGATTTACACATTGGAAACTACAAAACGTTGTTGAGAAAAATGAAAGAAAGCCTGGATGAACTGAGAGATGTGCCGTGACAGGGGTCGAAAGACTCAGTGTTGTCAAGATGTTATTTCCCTCAAAATTTATGTGCAACACCAACATAATCTCAAAATTGCAGATTTTTTCTGTAGTAATTGACAAACTGATTCTAAGATTCATGTGGAAATGGAAAGGTCCTAAAAGAGCTGGAACAACTTTCAAAAGGAAAAACTAAGTTCGATGACTAATGTCACCTAATCTTAAGACATGCTATAAAACTGTAGTAGTCAAGGTTTGCATCCAAATGAATAAACAGGTCAATGCAATGAAAAGACAGTCCTTGGTCAATTTTTCACCAAGATGCAAAGGCAATTCAGTGGAGAAAGGCGTCTTACAACAAATGGTACGGAAAATTCTATATCCATAGGTAAACAATAAAAATAAAAAACTTGGCCGGGCGTGGTGGCTCATGCCTGTGATCCAAGCACTCTGGGAGGCCGAGGCAGGTGGATCACAAGGTCAGGAGTTTAAGACCAGCCTGGACAAGATGACGAAACCCAATCTCTACTAAAAATACAAAAATTAGCCAGGCACGGTGACTGCTGCCTGTAATCCCAGCTACTCGGGAGGCTGAGGCAGGAGAACTGCTTGAACCCTGGGCGGCAGAGGTTGCGGTGAGCCGAGACCGTGCCACTGCACTCTAGCCTGGGAGATAGGGTGAGACTCTGTCTCAAAAAAAAATAAAATAAAATAAAATTTTAAAAAATTAAGAAAAAAAACTTGTATCTATACCTCATATCATGTAAAAGTTAGCTCACAATGGATTATAGACCTAACTTTAAATTATAAACTATAACACTTCTTGAAGAAAACGAGAAACTATTCATAACCTTGAATTAAGCAAAGATATTTTTACGTGTAACATCTAAAGCATGATTGTTTTTTAAAAAGTTAAATTAAATATAAAAATTAAAAACTTCTCTTCAAGAAATGTTGTTAAAAGAATGAAAAAACAGCCACAGAATGGTAGAAAACATTTGCAAATCACATATCCTATAAAGAAATTGTATTCACAATAAATAAAAACTCTCTAGACCCATTAACAACAAAACACATAAAAATACTTTAATGAGAAAAATATTTGAATAGATCATCAATTAAGATTTATGGGTGATAAATGAGCACATGCAAAGATGTTCTACGTCATTATTCAGTAGGGAATGCAAGCTAAAATCACAATGAGACACCACTGCATATGTATCAGAATGTCCAGAACTTAAAAGTCTTACCATACTAAGTGTAGGCAAGAATATGTAAGAAATGAAATCTCTCATACACAGTCCAGGTTTGGGAATGTAAAATGGTCCAACCACTGTGGACAAGAGCTTGACTATTTCTTTCAAAAATTATCAGCCAGACTTCCCACTGATAAATATTTACCCAACAGAAATGAAAGCCATACATCCATAGCAAGACTGGTACTCAAATGCTCACAGCACCTTTATGTGTAATAGTTCCAAACTAGAAACAACCCAAATGTTTATCAACAGGAGAATGGATACGCAAATTGTGGTATATCCATACAATGGAATACTATTCAGCAATAAAAACAAATAAACGATTGATAAAACAAAAAAAGGGTGAATCTCAAATAGTTATGCTGAGTGAAATAACTGGAACCAAAGAAGAAACTGTATGATTTTATTTATATAAAATTTCAGAAAATGTAAACTATTGAATAGTGACAGAAAGTAGAACAGGGGTTGCCTGGGGATGAAATGTGTGTGTGGGGGGGATGTAGGGATGACAAAAGGGAGTGACAAAACTTTGGGAATAATAAATATGTTTCCCAACTTGAATGCAGTGGCAACTTCATAGCACGTGTGTGTGTATACATATATATGTGTATACATATAAACAGCAAAATGTCTTTAAATTTATGTGGTTTATTGTATCTCAATTATATTTCAATAAAGTCATGATAAAAAGGAATAATGACTATAAATTTTCTAAATGTTATTAAAAGTATAAATTCACACAATAGAAGCAGCTCGATGATTTCTCACACACTGGTACGTCATGATTGATTTGCTGGAAAACAGTAATAAAGACAAAATTTTGAAAGCATATAAAAATGCAAACAAAATTAAAACTTGTTGAGTTAGAATTCTGTATTTATCAGGGGAAAAATCCTACAGAAACAAAAGTAAAATAAAAAAAATGTTTTATACAAATCAAATCTGAAAGATTAGTTGCAAAGAGCTCTGCACTGCAAACACAGCAGTAAAATTTCTTCAGAGGGCAGAAAAGTGATACAAGAAGGAAACTCAAATCTAAAGAGAGCAATGAAAGTGCTTGAAATGGCAAATGTACAGCTAAATGCAAAAGCCTCTTAATTGTTTTTGATCTCTTAAAAAGACTTTGTTCAAGACAAAAAGTATATATTGTGGAGCCTATAGCATATATAAGATTAAAATGTATGAAAGCATCAGCATCAAGGATGAAAAGAGAAGTGAAAGTATACTACTGTAAAATGTTCAATTCTATGTGAAGCAGTACATTATTTAAAATGTCTTCCAATAATACACATATTAAAAGCAGATACTAAAAAGTTAAAACAAAGAGGTGTAGCTGATGAGCCAATGGTGGAGATAAAGCACTAAATCAATCTAGAAGAACGCAGTTAAAGAGGAAACATAAAGACCAGGTAAGACAATAGAAAATAAATAGCAAGTTTGTATATTTAAATCTAACCACATTAACACACCAAATATGGGTGATCTAAACATGCCTATTAAAAGACCAAGAGTTTAAGATTAGATGATAAAGCAAGACCCAACTTTATGCTACCTACAAGAAATCTTCTTTAAATATAAAGCCACAGTAAGATTAAAAGGATGGAAAAATATGCCACACAAACACTAAACATAAGAAATCTGGAGGACTGTGAATATCAGACAAACTAGACTTCAGAACAAGAATGTTGCCAAAGTAAAAAGAGAGACAAATCATGATGATGAAAAGGTTGATTCATTAGGAAGACATAACAATTTTAAATGTGTATGCACCTAACAACATAGCTTCAAAATATATGGAGCAAAGACTAACAGTATTGAAAGATGAAATAAACAAATCCACAATTATAGTTGGTCTTACAGTCATTCATGTAACAGTAACAGAAAAACACAGATACAGAAAGCTTGAACAAAACTATCAACCAGCGCAGCTGATTGACAGTCACAGAACACTCCAGTTAAAAACAACAGAGAACCCATTCTCATAATATGCCTGTGAATAGTCATAAACACAGACCATAAAAAGATTGAAATCATACAGAGTATATGTTGTGACCACAAATAAATTACAATAAAAATTAACTGGAAATTCTCCAAATGTTTGGAAATTAACACATAAAAAAAAACCATGTGACTCAAAGAAGAAACCACATGAGAAAAGAGAAAGTGCATTGAAAACTGAATGAAAATGAAAAATCAGCATGCCAACATTTGTGGAATGCAGATACGGCAGTACTTAGAAGGAAATTTGTAGTATCACATGAGGCAGGTCTAAAATCAATGGTCTATACTTAGAACTTAAGAAAGTAGGAAGAGAAGACCAAATTAAACCTAAGAGAAGGAGAGGAAAGGAAATAATAAAGACAGAAATCAATCAAAATAGAAAACAGAAAAATAATAGGAAAACAATCAGTGACTTCAAAAGATAGCTATTTTTAAAGATCAATAACAAAATAAGCTTCTAGCCAAAGTGATCAAGAAAAGGAAGAAGACACACATTACCAATACTATGAATGTGAACCAGGGGCACGAGTCTAGATCCTACAGATATTAAAAGGATATAAGGGATTATGATAAACAATTTTATGCCAGTAAATCAACAGCCTAGATCAAACGGACAAATTCTTGTAAATATCTAAGTTACTAAAACCAACTCAAGAAAAAATAGAAAAGATAGATAACACTATATCTAACGAAGCATTCAAATTCATAATCTTTAAATCTTTCTGAAAAAGAAAATTCTTATTCCAGATAGCGTCACTGATGAACTCTAACAAACATTTAAGGAAGATATAATATTAACTCTCCTCACCCTTTATTTAGAAATAGAGAATCTGGAATACTTCCTAACTCATGTTTTGAAGACAGTATCATCCCCATTAGAAAACCAGGCAAAGACATTGCAAGAAAAGGAAATTATGGCCAATATTTCTCATGAACATAGACACAGGCATCTTTAACACGAATTTATCAACTTAACTTCAGTAATATGTAAATCATTAGTGCAGTATGGTTAAGTGAGGCTTATCCAGAAAAAACAAGCTTGGTTTAAAATTGGAATATAAACGTATTTAATTCACTGTATTCACAGGATTAAGATGAAAAATTTAAGATAATCTCAATAGATGCAAGCAAAATTTTTGACCAGAATAATTAAAAACTACTTGGTAAACTGGACATAGAAGGGAACACCCTCATCCCTTTTCAGGGCATCTGTGAAAACCCACAGCTTACATCAATACTGGGTACTGGGTACTAACGGACCCCAAGATAGTTAACAAAACAAAATGCGCAGGCTCAGGACTCTGCCCAACATTCTGCAGAGGATGTCACGGTCAGTGGAACAAGGGGAAATGCAAACAACAAAAGGCATCCGTGCTGCTGGGGAAGGAAGAAATAAACTTCTTATTCACAGGTGAAATGCCGTCTTATTCATGGTGAAACCCCGTCTCAACTAAAAATAAAAAAAAAAAAAATCTTAGCCAGGTGTGGTGGTGTGCACCCATAATCCCAGCCACTCAGCAGGCTGAGGCAGGAGAATCGCTTGAACCTGGAGGCAGAGGTCGCAGTGAGCCGAGATCGTGCCACTGCATTTCAGCCTGGGCGACAGAGTGAGACTTGGTTTCAAAACAAGAAAGAAAGAGAAAGAGAGAAAGACAGAAGGAGAGGAGAGAAAGAGAGAGAGAAAGAAAGAAGAAAGAAAGAAACAAGGAAAGAAAGAAGAAAGGCAACACTGATAAATTGGACTTCATCAAAATTTATAATATCTGCTCTTTGAAAGACAGTATCACTGCTTAAGAAACCATCTCAGTCTGTAGTGACTGAAAACCACCACAATTTTCTGTTTGTCGTGATTCTGTGGGTTATCTAGGAAGTTCATCCACTGCACATGATGGAGTCCCTCCCGCTGGGCTGTGCTCCCAGGCTGGAACATCCACATGCCCTTTCTACCCTGGGGTCTGTCTTCATACAACCTCTACAAGTCCAACACAATCAGTAGCGATTCTCCATATAATCCATACACAAGTGTCAAGAGCAATTTTTTTCTGAGACAGAGTCTCGCTCTGTCTTGCCCAGGCTGGAGTGCAGTAGTGCAATCTCAGCTCACTGCAACCTCTGTCTCCTGGGGTCAAGCAATCCTCCTGTCTCAGCCTCCAGAGTAGCTGGGATTACCACGTGCGCCACCACACCCAGCTAATTGTCATATTTTTAGTAGAGACGGGATTTCACAATGTTGGCCAGGCTGGTCTTGAACTACTGACCTCAGCTGATCCGCCCACTTCGGCCTCCCAAAGTGCTGAGATTACAGGCAAAAGCCACCGTGCTCGGCCCAAGAGTAGTGTTTGAAAAGATTATTACACCACTGGAAAAGTATGAAGCATCTAGGAATTAACAAAAAATATAGAATCTTTATATAGAAAATTTTTAAATGCTATCAAAAGGGATGAAAGAACATCTAAATACATGGTAAAAATAACCATGTTGGTGAAAAATCGTTCTCAAAATTGTGAAGTATCCATTCCATATCATTCATTTAAAAACGTTTTTTTGTATTTTCTGATGCTTTGAAGCCTTGGAGCCTTGCTCACCCGAAAGGAGCTGCCTCTCCCAGGGCCAGCCAGCTCTTCCTGAAGTAACATTCTAATGGAACAGGGAGAACGAACAGTAAGAAAGAAGTAACATTCTTATGGAAGTGCCCTGTACAATTAATGTGATTCAAAAGGAAACTTTCAGTGGGAATTTTCCGCAACTGGGAAAATTTGCTTCCAAAATTTGGATGGAAAAATAAAATTCTCTGAATTCCTACTACAATTCTTGGGAAGAAGTGCAGGAAGGAACCCGCTCTGTGGTCCCTAAGGCACACGGTTCGGAAGGTGTAGCCACTGAAATAGGCCTGCACCGGTGCCAGAGTAAATGACACACAGCCCAGTGGGTGAGCGGGGGCGGCCGGAAGCAGCTTTAGGAACCCTCTGTTCACGCTGGAAGTGGACCCACAAGAGGGAGTCAGCGATTGATAAGTGGTGTAGAGAATATTGGGTCTCCATGCAGAGAAAAAAATCTTCAAATGGATTAAAATACAACCATGAAAGGCAGAACTGAAAAAAGATATTAGAGGAAAAGGAAAGACGTGTCTATCCTAGAGATAACTCCAAAATTCAAAAATTAAACAAATGAAACAAAAACACCCAGCCTCACCCGCACAAGCAGTTACCTTGTGTTCTCAATGCGCCTGGAGTATAGGAAACACTTCTCTGTGAACCTACACTCTTAAAACAGAAACAAAACCAGAGCAAGAAGCCTCAGAGATGTGCTTAGCAGCCCCAGGGAGCTGTGGGGTCTTCCAGGAGGTTCCTGAGAACCACAGGGGGAACTCCTTTTGCAGTTAAAGGGCCCTTAGGGTGGTTTTCCCAAACTAAGTTCTAATGATAAACGCATTTTTTCCCTGCTACAGAGAGAAAACTGCTCATACCTCCTCACCCAAGACCAACTTCTCTTAATCAAGCCTCCAAAACCCTCCAGGTTTCAAGAACGTTCCATTACATACTAAAACCAAAGCCTAAGTGTGAAGGGGCAGTGTGGGCTGAGGAGCCTCCTCGCTGCTCCTCCAAGCCTGCACTGATTTCCCCATAACCAGCCCTTCCTCCCCACCCCTCGCAGTTCCCAGAAGAAAACTGCCTCCCGCACACGAGTGTCCCAGCCCCCACCCCTGGGCACACACCCTGTGGATCATCCCACCCTCTCCAGCTGCAGCAGGAAAGAAGTCCCCACACCAGACCCCTTCCTTCCCCAGTGCTGGCTCCTTCCTGAGATGGGGTTTTCAGCGTCTCCTGTGGGGGCTGCCCTGTTGCCTTCCACCCGGGAGCACGTCCTGGGCCCCTTCCTTGAGCAGCTGCCCTGGATCCCAGCCTCCCACCAAGCCTCCATCTTCCTCCTCTTACCTTCCCTCTTTCTCAGGTAGCTGGGAAAGAGCCTCTGTAACTCGTGTGCACTCCACAGCACCCTGCAGGGTGGTCCCCACTGCCTGCTACTGCCACTGGCTGGCCTTCCCAGTTCTCTCCTGGACGGGGCAACTCTGTGGACTCAGCCCCTCTGGGGGTCCTTGGCTTCTTGGCTGCTCTCTGGGGCCTCCTTGGGTTCTGCTTGGTGAGGAAGAGCGTGCCCAGTCCTGTCCCCGGCTATGCACAGCCTTTGGCCCTGTCTCACCCACCCTACCAGCTGTGCCCCCTCGTGCGCTGACCCCAGAACTGGGCCTCTGGGCCTCCTCCTGTAGGTCCTGAGGCCTCAGAAGTCCTGAGGTCAGAGGGGGTCCTGAGGGGTCTGAGGGGGTCCTGGGGTCTAGAGGGTCCTGAGGTCTGAGGAGGTCCTCAGATCTGAGGGTGCCCTGAGGTCTGGAGGGTCCTGAGGTCTGAGGAGGTCCTGAGACCTGAAGATGTCCTGAGGTCTGGAGGGTCCTGAGATCTGAGCGGTCCTGAGGTCTGGAGGGTCCTGAGGTCTGAAGGTCCTGAGGTCTGAGGGGGTCCTGAGATCTGAGGGGGTCCTGAGGTCTGGAGGGCTCTGAGGTCTGATGGGGTCCTGAGAGGTCTGAGGGGGTCCTGAGGTCTGAGGGATCTCAAGATCCCAGGGGTCCCGAGGTCTGGGGGGGTCCTGAGGTCTGAGGGGGTCTTGAGGTCTCGGGGGTCCCAAGATCTGGGGGGGATCCTGAGAGATCTGGGGGGTCCTGAGGTCTGGGGGATTCTGAGGTCCGCGGGGGTCCTGAGGTCTGAGGGGGTCCTGAGGTCTAGGGGGTCCTGAAGTCGGGGGGTGCTCCTGAGGTCTGGGGGGGGTCCTGAGGTCTGGAGGGTCCTGAGGTCTGAGGGGGTCCTGAGATCTGAGGGGGCCCTGAGGTCTGGAAGGTCCTGAGGTCTGAGGAGGTCCTGAGATCTGAGGGGGCCCTGAGGTCTGGAGGGTCCTGAGGTCTGAAGGGTCCTGAGGTCTGAGGGGGTCCTGAGATCTGAGGGGGTCCTGAGGTCTGAGGAGGTCCTGAAATCTGAGGGGGCCCTGACGTCTGGAGGGTCTTGAGGTCTGAGGGGGTCCTGAGATCTGAGGGGGTCCTGAGGTCTGGAAGGTCCTGAGGTCTGAACGGTCCTGAGGTCTGAGGGGGTCCTGAGATCTGAGGGGGTCCTGAGGTCTGGAGGGCTCTGAGGTCTGATGGGGTCCTGAGAGGTCTGAGGGGGTCCTGAGAGGTCTGAGGGGGTCCTGAGGTCTGGAGGGTCCTGAGATCTGAGGGGTCCTGAGGTCTGAGGGGGTCCTGAGAGGTCTGAGGGGGTCCTGAGGTCTGGAGGGTCCTGAGATCTGAGGGGTCCTGAGGTCTGAAGGGATCTCAAGATCCTAGGGGTCCCGAGGTCTGGGGGGTCCTGAGGTCTGAGGGGGTCCTGAGGTCTGAGGGGTCCTGAGGTCTGAGGAGGTCTTGAGGGCTCGGGGGTCCCAAGATCTGAGGGGGTCCTGAGGTCTGGAGGGATCCTGAGATCCGGGGGGTCCTGAGGTCCGGGGGATCCTGAGGTCCGCTGGGGTCCTGAGGTCTGAGAGGTCCTGAGGTCTAGGGGGTCCTGAGGTCTGGGGGGGGGTCCTGAGGTCTGGAGGGTCCTGAGGTCTGAGGGGTCCTGAGGTCTGGGGGGTTCTGAAGTCGAGTGGACCCGGGCGGGAGTCGCGGGGACTGGAAACCCCCCCCCCCAGCCCGGGGCAGCTTCCAGGGTCGCCGGTGCGAGCGAGGAGCCCGAGGAATAAGAAGAGCGGGGGGCCTTGGCCGGAACAGCCTGGGGCTCGGCAGCCGGGGCTCGGCACCCAGGGCCCGGCCCGCCGACAGCCCGAGCTGGACGCGTGCCCGCCCCTTCCTCCGTCCCCGCGCGCAGGCGGGCGGAGCGG
Source organism: Ateles fusciceps (assembly GCA_036589455.1). Lineage (NCBI taxonomy): Eukaryota > Metazoa > Chordata > Mammalia > Primates > Atelidae > Ateles > Ateles fusciceps. The sequence goes on from JAZHEH010000586.1 coordinate 8,950,447, forward strand.
CGGAAGGGGGCGACGTGGCAGCCTCGCGGGCCCCGGGGACCTCCCTTTCTCCGGCTCAGGCCCCGCCACGGGTCCCTGTGCTCCGGCGGCAGCGGGAGGCGCCCTCAGCCCCAGCGACTCCGCGGCCCTCGGGATCTACGGCCCCGGCCCTACACAGCCCCAGCACCCCGCAGACCCGAGAGGACCTTCCAGGGTGCGGAGCTCGGGCTGGTGCCGCCCTTCCCGGCCGCGGGAGGCGTGGCTTCCGGGGACGCCCCGCCCCTTCCCCCGCCCCGGCCGGCGCCCCCGCCCCGCCCACGTCACCTCCTGCGCCTGCGCGCCCGGCCAGCTCCAGCCGCCTCGCATCCTCGGCCCGCGCCCAGAGCCCGCGCCCCGCCAGCCCCGGCCCCGCTCGGCGCCACAGGCAGCCCGATCGCGCTCGAGGCGGGACGGCGCGGCCATGAGGCTGCGGGGATGCGGCCCCCGGGCCGCCCCCGCCTCCAGCGCAGGGGCCGGTGACGCTCGGCTGCTGGCGCCCCCCGGGCGGAACCCCTTCGTGCACGAGCTGCGCCTCAGCGCCCTGCAGAAGGCCCAGGGTGGGTGCCCGGGCGCGCGGCCCCCGGAGCCGGCGCAGACGCCAGGGATGCGGCGGCCCGGGAGGCGCGGCGGGGAAGGGGACGGGGAGGGGCCTCGGGCGCGGCGCGGCCCTGAGAGCGGCGGCGCCTTCCTTCCCCGCGGCCGCCCTCCGTCCGCGTCCCCACCGCCCGCACCCGATGCCTCGGACCCCGCGCCGGCTTCCGCCGCCCGCCCGCACGTCCTGGCCCCTCAGCGCCTTCCTCGGGGTCCCCGCATCCGATCCCCGCCCCGCATCCTGCTCCCCCGGGACCCTGCACCCGGAACCGGGCCCACCCCCCCTTCTCTGCCTCCCAGGACCCCGACCCCGGCCCCCGCGGAAGCCTAGACCCGCTTCGCCGGTCCCCGCGCTCGTCCCTGGTCCGGGCCCCACCCGCCCTGGCAGGCCCTGCGCGCCCCCCGGAGACTCCGGAGCGGCTTCCCCTGGACGCGGCCCGCTGGCGGGAGGGGACCGCGGCGCTGGGTGAGCCTCGTGTGCGGGCCTGGGCTGGCGCGCAGGCGGCGTGGGTCCCCTGTAGGGTCCCCTGTAGGCACACGGGGCCCTTGCTCTCTGGCTGCACGTCGCATTCTGGGGTGCGGGCTTCGTTCCTGTTGTAAGGGATGCTTTGTCGGGTCTGGTCTGTGACCAGGATCAACTTTATGCAACCTGGGCTGCCACGTGGGAGGGAACGGTTTGCTGAGATCCTGCAATGGGACAGTGGTGTGAGGGGAGACCCGGCGGCGCCGTGGGGGAGGGGGCTTCTTGCTGCAGGAAACCACCGGGGGCGTGCTGGCTCAGCCTGGGTGTCCCGCTACCTGGCTGCCAGCTGGGCTTGCGGTTGCCCGAGATCCACTCTCAAGAGGGCCTTTTGACTCCAGAGCAATTCTTCCAAGCAACCACCGCTTCGGCTGCCTGTGGGGCTGTCCATTTTCTAGGGAGCACACTTCCAATTGTGAGAATACGATTTCCGGGGAGACGGAGATTTTTGAATGCGTAAAGTATCGGAAAGAACACTAAAGTGAAAGTTCTTAAGGCTTTGAGGTTGTCACTTCCCCAGGACGCCTGCTTTTGCTCAAAGCCCCTTGATGGGGCTGGTCCTCATGGTGTGCAAGGGGACGGTGAGCAGGAGGGCCCGATGGTGCCGCCCTCCCCACGGACACACAGGGTGAAGTCGTCCCCAGCCTGGCTCCCAGGCCCTGGCCCCGCCACCGTGTGTATCCGGAGCCGGACTCTAGGGCTGGGGCGGTGCCGCCCCCTCTGCCCGCTGGCCCCTGGGCCCACTGCTGTGCCTGGGCCTCCGTCTGCCGCATGCCGTCCCTGCCGTGCGCTGTGCTTCTCAAAGTAGGGCTTGGGATATGGGTCGCTCATCCTGTGCCTCTCATCCATTCCTCCTCTTCCATCCTCACCCCACCCAGCCACCAGGCTCTCTCCCTGAGTCACTCTAGCCCAGCAGGCTTTCTTCCTCCTGCGCTCTGCTCCTCAGAAGCCCCCGGGGGTGCCCCATGAACTCCCAACCCCTGCTGTGGTTTCCAGGGCTTTCACAGCCTCACTGCTGCCCCAGCTCTGTCTTGGCTGCCTCGGGAGTCTCTCTCTCTTCCTGCCTTTCCTGGTCCCTCCTGGCTCCCTGGGAGAAGCATCAAGCCCCTCCTCCCTGGAGGTCCCCGGAGGCCACTTCTGCATCCCTGTCATAGTTGCGGCCCGGGGTCAGCAGGAGCACAAGGGCAAGTTGTGTTTTGTCTAAAAGTGTGTGCCCACTGCCCTGGCGAGAAGCTGGGCAGAGACTCTCATGGTTTGGGTACAGCTGTCAGGGCAGAGCCAGAAGTGCCCAACCCCTGGGCCTGCTTTCCTCCCCAAGTCCTCAGAGCAACGAGATGTTCCCAGTGGCTCTTGGGCAGGGGGTCACCAAGAGACCCTCGGTCCGGAGATTGGAGATTGAAGCTTCAAGCAGCTTTTCTCCCTTGGGCTGAAACCAGGCAGAGATCCTGGCTTTAGGTGTGTCGGCCTCTCGGAGGGAGGGTTGCCTCGTATGCGCCTTGTTGCCACTTCAGAGGCCCCATCTGAGTAGCTGGGTGTGTTTGTACATCCAGTTGCTTCTGCTGGATGTTGCAGTGTGTGGCTCAAGGCTATAGTTTGTAAATGTTCTCAAAGTTCTCTGCAGAAACATTTTGTTTTTCACCAAGCATTGCTTTGCAAAGCTTTTACTTTTATTTAATATATTCTTGCAAAGTTTTCACAGAGTGAAATAGCCTATCATTCTTTCCCAAATAAAGAAACCGGTCCAGTAGTGGCTGACGCACTTGAGAACCATAGAAACCCAGCTAAGTTCCCCGTTGAGATAAACTAGTGAGTACCTGCATTTACCTGTGAGCATTTGCCGCCTGGGAGGGGCTGCTGAGTGTCTTCAGATTAATGCCATGTGGGGACACCTCCTCCTCCGGCCAGCCCATCTGTCATTTAACTACAGATTTAGCGAGGAGCTTAAGTACCTCTTTGGACAGAAAACAGCACATTAAGATCTGAAAAGAGGTATCAAAGCCATCAGGGTCTGTAATACATGCAATGTTGTAATCCCCTGGCTAAAGCAAGGATATAGAGTTTACAACGGTGAGTAGTATGGCTTGGGGTCTTGGTGAATTCAGCTAAAGTTCTTCATAGTCACACATTAATGTGTTGTTTTGAAGTCATGAAGTGGTTTTTCTGTCACCCAGGGTTTTTGCGGACCTCTCCGTGGAATCTGCCTGTGAGCATTTCCCCACCCCTGGTTCTGAGGCATTTGCCCCATTTCCAAAGTCTGTGCAGCTCAGAACCAGAGTCGGCAAGAACTTACTTCCTGGAAAGCCTAACGCAGCTTGGAGCTGAGTCCTTGGCTGGGCGTCGCTAGCTCAGAGCGGAGGAGGCTGCCGGGTGCCCGCTTGCCCACGCTGGCTAATCCGCAGAGAGGATTAGGTGAGGGCTGAGTTCAGGGACAGATTCTGCCCCTCCCTGCCTGGTGGCCCTGCATGGAATTTACCCAAAAGTGGGCCATCTTTTTCTTCACATTTTTATACAAATGCCTGAGCTATGATTTGTTTTGAAAAACTCAGGAGCAGGACTCTGCCCTCTCAGCCTCACTCCTAAGTCCCGTGTGGCCACTGTGGAGCAGGAATTCCTGTGCCCTGCTACCTCACCGGGCTCCTCATGCGGATGGCCGTATCTGCAGTGTGTTCCTGACCCTCGGTGCCCCGCAGGCGCACATGCACAGGGATGGGGGTTCCGCAAGCTTCTCTGAGCTGCTCCGGCTGCCCACGGGATCCCTGGGTGCTGCCTGCCTGGATTCAGTAAGTTGGCTCTTGGCTCAGACCCAGTGCTGTGCGGCGGGTGTGGAGGGCTGGGGTGGCCCAAGAAGATACGCTGTGGGAGCACAGGGCAGTCACAGCCCATGGAGGAGGTGCAGGAGAGTGCCTGGCCCTTGGGGAGGGTGGAGATGCCAGCCTCAGAGGCCTTGGAGACAGCACCAGGCCCGTGGCCCCCAGCCGCCTTCTGATGATCTGGGTGTGATGGTGCCAGCTGTTTGGGCCCAGTAGAGGCCCAGGGGTCATTTTCCCATGTCCTCGCCCCTGGTCACTGTCATCCTCTGTCCCAGGAAGAACAGTAAGGACACAGAGGCGCAGGTGCTATGCCATCTCCCAGGCAGGGAGGGCAGCGTGGGTTGGCTTAGCGTGGATGCCTGTCCTGACCTCACAAGGAGCCCTGATCTTAGAGAACTGGCTTTTTTCTCTAAGTCACCGAGAGCGCTCCAGGAATCCTTTGTAATTTTCTGAAAGAATGCGTTCATGAAACCTATTTGTGGTTAACTTTGAAAAGAGGGAAGGGGGATTCAAAATTGGAAAAGATTTTACTTCTCATTTTTTATAGTCTTCTGTCCTAAAGCTTGGATTTCTAACACGAGTGTGGATATGAGAATATCTGTGTATACACGTGTACACACACATACACATAATGGCATACATACACATATACATGCAGTATACACATACACATAAACATACCCACATACACAAGCGCACGAACATAGTTTTGTTTTACAGCTGACAGCAAAGCACCATCGAGTTTCACGCAGAAACCTGTGATTGTCCTCTCATCTTAAACGGACACTGTCTTTGCACTCCTGTTTCACTGCGAGAAAGAGCCCTTTATCTTTATATTGTCAGTACTCATCTGTGCCGACTTTTGAACTCCACAGCTTCTGGTCTGTTTCAGGCCTCGAGTCTGGCGTGAGCCATGGGAGCCGCTTTCTTCTTCCCCTATGCGTGCGCCCTGCTCTGCGCACTTCCTACAGACACAGCTTCCTTCTTCCCCACGTCAGCCCAAGTGAGGTGGCACCTTCCTATTCCCAGGCAGTGCTGACACCCAGGACTGGGTCCCCCTCGTCCCTGTGTGGGGGAGGCACTGCCAGGGGTGGGGACTCCTGCCTGGGGACAGCGGACTTTTCTAAACCTCGATTTGACTCTTGAATTTCAAACGTCCCCTCTGTTCCTATGTGAACGGTGGTCTTTAGAAAAATGTCAAGCTGTGGTCACTACCTGCTTCTGTTTCATTTAAATCGTTTCTTCCTGAGAGTGGTAATTTCTGCAGTTGAATGATCTATTTCTCATATAGAAGTGTTAGGATTTGGTGCCTGCAGAAGTGGCCACTCAGGAGCCCTGCTGCAGGTGCCGGGTGCAGGACTCGACCACCACACTTGCTGAGTGTTTGGCTGATGGCCAGGGCCTCTTGTGCCCACATGGGCAGAGCGCCCTCAAGTGCTATGAGGGCCCAGGCAGTGGAGAACACGGCTCCCACCGCTCTTGTCTGAGAAGACACCCTGGGCTGTACTGCTTGGCTGTGCCTGGTTGGGAGTATAAGCCAGGCTTCCCCAAGGTCATCCGTCTTGCTAAGCCATGTCCCTGTCCGTGACGCAGAGACTGCAGGCGGAGCCCTCCTGCCCTTCATCTTCCTGTTTCCAGGGCCCTCGTCCCCCACGCGGCCCATGGCAAAAGTGCCATGGTTCCCGGAATGTCCTGGGGCCGTGACTGCTCCCTCCCTGTCCTGTGGGCCTCCTGTGGGTGCTGAGGCATGCTTACCATTCCCCGGTTCCTGTTTCTAGCATTTCTAGTGTAAACCTTTAATCTCGCTGTGGATCATTTTGAAAATGAGCCCAGGGAAAAAAGCACGATGCTAGGCTTGTGTTTGAAAATAACATGATTTTCCAATGTGATCAGTGTTTGTCCTTCTGAACCCCAAGTCCGTTTGCACCCCTGGGTGATGCTTTGTGCTGTGTTAACACCGGCGCGTCCCTGGCTTCTCAGCCATGTTGCAGCAGCGGGAGCTTAGGTGTGTGGAAGATGAGGTGCTGTTCTTGAACTTACACACAGTCAGCCCTCGGCTGCCCTCAGTGCGGTCTCTCCTGTGCTGTGATTGGTGGCCCTCCAACCTCGTCCCATGTCCCCCGTCCCCTGTGTGGGGGAGGCACTGCCGGGCTGGGGGCTGGTACCTGGGGACAGCGGACTTTTCCCAACCTTGATTTTACTGTTAAACTTCACACTTCCTTCTAAGCCAGAGGAGTGAGTGATTTCCTCTTAAAAGTTATTTGCCACTTACAAGCTTAAACAAAAGAAAAGAAAGAAAACAACCTCTCTCCCAGTTCTAAATGTTTCAGAACTCTTGGAGTAGAACCAAGACTGGGCCAGGATGCTGGAGGGCAAGGTTCCTGGAGCCGGGGAGGCCTGGTGTCCAAGCACAGACGCAACCTCGGCACCCCGGGACAGTGGGGGATGCCGAGCTGGGCAGGCAAGGATCAGGGATGGAATGCCTGGGCTCTTTGTAGTGGAGTCTGTTTGCTGTCCTAGGCTACCCCTGGAGGGCTTAGATCCACCTTTTGCCGCAGTGAGTCACTGCCCCTATCAGGGGAAGGGTCATGCTCACCTCTGCGCCATGTGAGTCATCATTGTGACATCGTCGTAGGTCCCATGCGTCCATCAAGCTCAGCACGTCCCAGTGATCTGGGTCATTTCTGCCTCCCCCAACAACCGCCCCCGGGCAGTGGCCTCCAGCTCTCAGCAGCCCTCCCCCCTCCGTCCACAGCTGCATGTCAGGCTGGTCACCACTGTCCCTCCTTGTGCTCAGAGGAGTGGACATACTTGCCGGGACCCACAGCCCCTGCCCACTCCCGTTCCACCCGCTGGCCAGCACCAGGGGTCAGCCTTGCCCCAGAGACGTTACTTGTGGGCCAGGGGTCGCCCTGCAGCTGGGGGAAGCAGGATGTACTGGGTGGAGGGTCCCCGATAGCTGGGGACAGGTCCAGGATGTGCTTGGTGGGCTCCCTGGAGATGGTGGCACAGACCCACAATTGTGGGGACAGAGGTACTCCTGCAGCTTGGGGGAGCAGGGGGGGAGCCAGGATGTTCTGGGGGCTCCCTGTATCTGCTGGTAGTGTGAGACAGGGTGTACAGGGCAGGCTGGGGGCTCCTGCAGCTTTTGAGGGGCTCGGCCAGGATGTTCTGGTGGGGGAGGGGGTCCCTATATCTGCAGGTAGTACAGGGCAGGGTGTACAGGGCAGACTGGGGGTTCCTGCAGCTTTCGAAGGGCTGGGCCAGAATGTTCTGGTGGGGGAAGGGGTCTCTATATCTACAGGTAGTACGGGGCAGAGTGTACAGGGCAGGCTGGGGGCTCCTGCAGCTTTCGAGGGGCTGGGCCAGGATATGCTGGGGGACTCCCCATATCTTCGGGCAGTTCGGAGTAGGACGGGCTGGGCAGGCTGTGGGCGCTTGCAGCTGGAGCCCCTGATACAGGCTGTGCTGGGGGCAGGCTGCCACCGCAGGGGGCTTGGGAGGTGCTTTCCACCAGGGCCCCCTTGGCTTTCTGCAGATATTTTTTAAACAAATGCAAGCAGTTGGAAATGTCACAGATCCTGACTTTCAGGATTCCTTTTACTCAGATTGTGCAGAAGATCGGGGGAGATAGGCACCTCGGGAGGGTCTGTCTCAGGGCCTGCGCTGAGTGGGAAGGGTGCTGCCTTGGGGAAGGGTCCCCCGAGGGGGAGGCGCGGTTCCCGAGGTGTGGGTGAGGGTCCTGTTGCAGCTGGAGGTGGAAGGCGGGGTCCTGGCGGAGCGTGCAGGTGGGTCTTTTTGTTGGAATGGAGCCTGCTTCTCCTGAGCCCCCCATGCGTGATGTGTCGCTGTCTGCAGGGCCTGCAGGGTCCCCAGCCCCTGAGGTCCTTGGGCACCAGCAAAGCGAAATGCTGCTGCTAGCCTCGGCCTGTTGGGGGTTGCGTTCCCAGCTCTGGACTTAAAAGTGTGGAAAAGGTGCGCCTTGGTCAGGGTGTGTGGCCTTTGGTTCACTTCACCACCTGTGGGCCCTGTCTGGACTCTGAGTCCCTCACTGCGGAGCAGACCCCCGGTGTCCTGGGACACAGCCTGGGGCTCAGGAGTGAGCTGCTGAAGGAACAGTACTTAAGAAGCAGGCTGCCTGTCACTTCGAGTGCTTGGTGTTGGTGTGGCTCTTCTCTGTGAAGCTGTGAGGCCCCTGCCCCTGCAGATGGCCCTGTGCCGCTGCGGCAGCAGGGCTGGCGCTTTGACCGTTTGTTGTCTCAGGCTGTCGCTCACTGGCAGATGAGGCCGGGGCCTCTCTGTGCCTGGCCTGTGCTGAGCCCCCTCGTCCCCAGCATCTCCTGTGCTTCTCCTCCCTCAGCCTCAGGGACAAAGCACGGCCCTGCCATCTCCGGACTCTCCCCAGCAGCTGGTGGTGTGGGCCCTGCCCGTGTGCTGCCCATCTGGCTACGTTCTCTTTGGGGCTTCTCCACCGCTCCTGGGGCTCTGGGGCTCCCAGCCTCTGGGGCCCATTTCTGCACGTGGGAGCTTGGTGCCTTGAAAGTGGCCTTCCGAGGAATGTAATCACCGCTGTCCTGCCCCACGAGTGACAGCCTGTGGAAATAGGTCAGGTGTAACCGAGTCCCTGCAGCCTCCAGAGAGGAACCTGCAGCCAGTTTCTGCTTTTGGAGCTTAGCCTGCTCCCACAGTGGAGTGTGTACAGCCCAGGAACACACTTCTCAGCGCTTCTGCTCCCTCTCCCGCCTGTTTCTTCTCGTGAGCACCTGCCGTGAGCAAGGCCCTGCCAGGAGCTGAGCCCTTGGGGTGACCAGACAGCCATGGAAGGGCCTCCCAGCCTGCAGCCTGGATTGCCGTGGAATCTCACGTCTAGAGTGTGGAGCTGCAGGATGGACGTGGGGGACCTCATGTGGGACCTCATGTGGGGACCAGAGGGACGGAACTCTAACTGGGAGCCCCAAAAACTTCAGGGAAGGGGGATTTGTGCAGAGCTTCACAAGTGAGAAGGCATGAAGACTGTCTGGGAGACTGCGTGGGCAGGACCTGGAGGCCACCTTGGGGACCAGTGGGGTCAGCCCCAGCACCTGCCTGCCATCAGTCATCTTGAAGCAGGGACTGGGCGTCGGCTGTGATGCCCACATAGCCACCCTGCCTGGGCCCTCTCTCCACAGGGCCTCTGCACTGTCTCCTTCAGATTTCTCAGCTCGGAGCCCCACCCTATGCCCTTGCCCCACAGGCCCACACCTGGAGGCCTGCGTGTGCTGTCTCAGCTGGGGGCGCTGCAATCTCCGTCGGTCTTGTTCTGCCTGCATTTGGACACCCTTTGTCCAGAGCGCACATCGCAGGTGCTCAGAAAGTGTCTGCAGAATGAGTAAATGTGTTTTCCTCCACACACCTTTGTACTCAGTTACTTACAAAACAGCAGCTGTGTGTGGGCATCGTGCCCTGTGCTGGGTCACAGGTGTGAGCCAGGGCTTTAGGGCGCCCCCAGTCCAGGCAGCAGCAGCCCTGATGGGAGGAAGATCCAGGCGAATGCGTAGGCCATACCTAGCTCGGGGGGGCCCGAGGGAGCCAGCCCCCAGGGAACAGCCTCATTCCCAGGGTGACAAGGTGTCCAGGAATCTGCATTTGTAGCACACGAGGTGAAGAGTCTGAGATGTGGCCCTCCCTGGGCACTTCAGCGAGCTGTGTCTTCTCAGGTGACTGCAGGGTGCTTCCCCAGAGGTTGGGGTACGATTCTACAAGAGGCACAGGCACTGGGTGCTGCAGGGATAGAGAGCGAGGGGGAGGCTCTCCTGTGGGGCTGCTCTTGGGCCGGGGCAGTGTGACCCCTCGAGTGTCTGTGGGCTGATGATGCTGAGCTGCAGGGAGCGGTCTCTGCTCCAGAGACACCCGCACCCCTCCAGGCCCGCCTGCCCTCCAGGTCACGCGCCAGTGGCTGTGTCGGTGTCACCCCAGGGTGCTACCTGCATGATGCCATGGAGTCCTGGTGACTACGCTGTTGCCAGCGGTCCCGGGCCTTCCCTGTATCCTGGACTCACAGGGCAGCTGCTTGGGTGTTGCTGGGAGTTCCCCGGTTATAGGGTGGCATGTTGTGGGAATGCCCAAGAGCAGACTGGCTTTGATCCCGTACAGAAGTGTGCAGCATCCCTGGAAGACGCCAATGGATGGTAAGTGGAGTGGTCTAGGAAAATCACTGAGCTGTGTGGGGCTGCGGGGCCGATTTGCGAATTCAGAGGGAATTACTCAACACACTTATCTCGCAGGTGACGGTGCTGAGGGTTCTGGTGAGGACTGCGGAGTAGCGATGACAGCAGCATGAGATGGTGCGGCTGGTTGAGGGTTTGAAAGGAAAAATAGTTCAGTTTTAGAAAAGCTATATTTAATTTTAGATGTGAGTGGGAGAGCGGAGAAGAAACAGCTTTATATATAGCGGTAAGCACGGGCTCTGGGGGAGCGGTTCCCGTCGGGAGGCACAGACCCTCCTTGGAGTCACACGGGGTGGGGGGGCGAAAAGCCCGAGCGTGACGTCGCGGAAATCTCAGGTCAAGGAAACAATGGGTGTTCACAGGCCAGGGAGAAAAGTACAAAGAAACCCACTGCAAATTTGGCAAAAGCTTTATACACGTTCAAGTAAATGAGCAAATTACGCAACAGAAGTGGGAATACCCAGTAAAAATAAATCGTTCGCCCTGATGAAACTCCCTGCGGACGTGGCCTGCACTCCTGGCAGCCCCTCCCACCTCCTGCAGGCCTCACCTGGGATCTGCGGTTCCTGAGGTGCGCGCGTGCCCTGGGCTCCGAAGGGAAGAGCGGCTGCGTGTGGCGGGAGCCCACAGCAGTGCTTCACGATGTCGTTTTCGTGTTTCGTGTCTGCTTTCAGTATTGTAACTCAGAATTAATTGTGGGCGTGATTGCTGATTCCATATTTAAATGCAGCGTTTTAATTTGGACCAGAAGGCATGAATAAAGGTGTTCTGGTGATTGGGGGACACAGGAAAGGAGGGCGTTCCTGGCCGCTGCCTTGCTCAGTTGGTGTCTGTGGGTGCTGGACGGGAGTCGGTAAGTCCCGGAGCTCCCGCCAGCTCTCAGATGCTGAGGGCGTCCCCCGCTTCCTCCGCTGGGATGCCTGAGAGAACTGCTGTGCTTTCAAAAGTCGTTCTTTCTCTAAAAGGAAAAAGCAAAATGAAATTAGATGTCACTTTTCCCTGCTGCCCATGTCGAGAGCGGTCCTAGGATCTGAAGCATTCCCAGGCAGCTCTGCTGAGTCAGTGAAGTCTGTGTGGGGCCTCACACTGCCCAGGGTCCTTCGCTCGTTCTTGTTTTGGGGGATTGTGTCTCATCTAAATCAGGTGACAAATAGCTTGCTTTCTGTAATTCATAAGCAACAACAAGAGTGACCAAGATTGCTCCCTGAGCAGTGGGTCCAGCTCACCCCCTGCACCTTCTGCCTCTCACCACTTTAATCTGCTCAGGAAGCCCATGACCCTGTCCCCCAGGGCCTCTCAGGGGAGTCTGGAGGTGACTGAGGCCAGACCCCCAGGGTGGCCTTTGAGGACGGCACGAGCTGGCCCCAGAAGCAGACGTTCCCTTCGCTTCTGGAGGAGCCCTGGCTTCCCCAGTGGGCCTGCACATCCCGCGCTCCAGCTGCCCTGCCAGATAGGGGCCCCTCTCCCCAGCAGGAGAGCCAGCCAGCCTTAGTGGCCCCAGAGGCAGAAGGCTAGGAGGACACCTGAGGGAGTGGGTGCTGGATCCATTTTGGAGGGGGCCCAACAGGAGCTGCTGAGAGAGAAAGTGGGCCGTAGGAATGGCAGTACCCTGAGAAGGGAAGGCTGGAGCAGGGCTGGGTGGGGCTGGGTTTGGGACATCAGCTGGTGGAGTAGTAGGTCACCCACCAGCCCTGCACACCAGCGGGGACTGAGTAGCATCTGAGGGTGTCAGTGTGGGGGTATTGGCCACAGTCCAAGGGCTTGAGAGTGTACAGAGTTGGGGGGTCCCAGGCCTGTGGATCCCCCGACACCCACCCACCTCCCCCAGGGCAGCCCCTGCACGCCAGCCACCCTGCAGGCCCTGGCTTGTGCGCTGACCTGCGACCACCTGGGAAGGCTGCCCTCTTGTCCCCTCTGGCCTCACTTTCCCCACTTGTACAAGGCTCTCCGCAGTGGGTGGTGTTTTTGCTCTCTGGGGTTGCACCAGCCTCCTGGGGCACACGGCTGCATCCCTGGCGGGATTTTCTCTGCCTTCCCCCTCCAAGAGTGAGGTGACTTTCTGGGTGACATGGGGAAATGCGGCGTGCCCTTACCCATCTCTGCATCTCGCTCAGCAAATTCTGGCGTGCCGTGCACACTCCATTCTGGGTGGGTTATTTGGGGCTGGCTATTAGTGAGTTGTATTTTTCCTTAAACCACTTCTTCGGGTCCCACTGGCCTTTCCTTCTGTTTGGCAGTGTCCATGAGCATCTCCTGCTAGCTGCCGCCCAGTGCTCTGGGTTTTTGGACAGGGGGCGCAGGCTGGGGCCTCTGGGTGTGTCCCTTCAGCATCCGAGGGTGGCCAGGGTGCCTCTGTGCCCCAGGCCGCAGTGTCCTCAGGGGTTGTGGGAGCCCACAGGTCAGGGCGCCTGCTAGTTGTGGATGCTGTGGGCCTCAGTGCTGCCGCCTGGAGGCTGGCTTGGTGGGCGCTGGGCCTTGGGAGCCCCTCACTGTGTTGTGAGCCCCCAACCCAGGCCCCACCTAGTGCGTGACTTCACTCCCTAGTCACCCACCTCTGCGTGTTCCCCTGGGACCGTGAGCCTCAAAAACGCTCGGGTTGCAATTGAACGTTGACCCGGTGGCACAAGGCACCAGCCCTGTGCTGATTCTGACCTCAACTCACCCGCCTTGGGATCCGTCCCCGGTGCCCTGTGTGGTCATCTCACCCACCTCAGAGTCTGTCCCTGGGCCCTTTGTGGCTCGGAGCGTCTCTCTTGACTGGCTAGAGGTGCTTGTCACACAGGTGACCTCTGATTCACCTGTCCCCCAGTGGCACCCTGGGTGGCATCCTGCCCCTGCTGCCGTTAGCAACAAAATCCACAGCCTGGGGCCGCTTCCCGATCGGCGCAGCCCATGTGCTTAGCTCCTGGGACGCCTGGCACCAGTCTCAGCGAGGGCCTCCCTCCCCTCCAGCCCCCCTGAGGCACCTTGCCCTGAGCTGCACAGGTCGTACCTGGGCTCTTGGTGGAAGAACCGCTGGAGAGGCGCCCCAAGAGGTGTCTCCTGCTGAGCCCGGCATCACCAGCATCCTCTGCCCACACGGTGCCCTGGATGGGTTGACAGGAGGCCAGCGCCCACCCTCCACACACCTGCTCTTCTCTTCCTGTTTTGAGCCAATGGAACCTCTCAAAGGAGGAGGGTGCAGAGCCTTCTCGGACACGGGAGCGCCTCCCAGGGCTCACGGGAAGGGTGGGCGCTCCCAGTCAGCCCAGCCCAGTGCAGGTTAGGACACAGGAGCACCTCCCACGGCTCACCGGAAGGGTGGGCACTCCCAGTTGGCCCAGCCCAGTGCAGGTTCTTTTGGCAGCGAGGTGTTTCACCAGGATCTGTTACCACCTTTCCCAGTTCTCACTGAGCACCTCCCTCCCTCCCTGGCTGTGCAGCACCTGGGCTCCCGGGTCATGCTATGGGATGAGGGCCATTGGCCCTGGCCCCTCGCTCCCGGGGAGCAGCCTGCAAGCCCCACACCCATGTCTTCCCCTCCCTTCCTTTTCCTCCCAGTCTCTGGGTCTCTTTGCCTTTTGGTGCCCTCCAAGGATGGTGTGCAGATATGGGGTAGACGGAGCGCTCACTCTGTGAGCACAGTCTGTTTCCATGAATGAATTGGAAGCGTCTGAGAAGCGGAGACGGCCGGGATGAGGCTGCGGCAGCCTCTCGACAGCAGCCGCCTGTGTGCACTGCCGCACACCCTCACCATGGGAGGAGTGGACATTCTTTCGTAGATCTGCAAATGCACTGTCACATATCCTGTGGAATCGGGAGAAGTTTCTCCAGAATTAAAGCAGCAATGTTGGCTGCACCTTCAGGAGGAGCACTCCTGTGAGCTGCCTCCACCGTGCTGACCGTATCCTGTGGAATTGGGAGAATTTCCTCCAGAATTAAAGCAGCAATGTTGGCTGCACCTTCAGGAGGAGCACTCCTGTGAGCTGCCTCCACCGTGCTGACCATGGAGCTTGGGAGTGGCTGGCGCTCAGTATCTGCTCTCACTGCCTGTGTTGGGTGACACAACCCTGTACCCTCAAAGCTTCCAGGCCCCCCTCTTTGGGCAGCCTCCCCCACCCCCCACCTTGTTGCGCGTGCACTGGAGCTCCTCTTGCTGGCTGGGGCACTGCAACGTGGCATATCTAGCACTCGGGCTCGGAGGAGCCGTGACGTCGCTGGGCACCGAAATGGCATGCGTGCACACGAGAGGGACTGCATGTTCTCTGGAGACCCTCGTGTCTCAAGTTTAGCACTGAGCGTGAAACGCCGGGTGATACCGGGGCCTGGGGCTGCTGACGGCACTGGTGACCTTGGCAGAGATGAGGGAGGGGTTTGCCAGCTGCCTGACGTGAGGGAGCCTGGGCCTGGGCATTGTGACCACCGATGCCTTCACTCAGACTTCTAGAGAGTTCCAGGCCAACGTTAGGATGGGCTTGTTTACATTTAAAACAAGAATCATCACTTTTATACTGTCTATTATGGGAAATTTCAAACATATGTGAAATATCTTTCTTGGCTCAGGCTTCCGTCATAAAGTGCCCCAGACGGGGCTTAAACCACAGACGTTGTTCTCTCACCTTCCAGAGGCTGCAGTCCGAGACCTGGGTGCAGCTGGACTGCTTCCCCCTGGGGCCGCTCCTGGGCTTGCAGATGGATGGCGTCTTCTCCCCCGCATCCTCACGGGCCGCCCTCCGTGGGTGTCTGTCCTCATCTCCTCTTCTTGAAAGGACAGCAGGCAGGTTGGATCAGGGCCCCCAGGTGACCTCTTCTACCTGAATCATCGCTTTAAAAAAGACCCATCTCCAAATACAGTCACTTCTGGAGTCCTGGAGGTCAAGACGTCAACAGGAAGTGGGGGAAGGGGGGCAAAATTCAACCCTGAACACCAAAGCAGTGATAATACAGTGGGCCACAGACCCGTCCCCAGCCCAGAGAAGGATGGTGTATGGCCAGGCCGGGTCATGTGAACTCCCACTGCGCCCGCCCTGCTTGGCGTGACTGCTGTCACAAAGGACCACAGACGGGGTGGCCCCTCAACAGCAAACACGGATTTCTCACCGCTCTGGAGGCTGAAGCCCCAGGTGCCGACAGATCTGGTGTCTGCCAGGGACCCCCTCTGGGTTGATAGAGAGGGGCGCCTTCTTTGTCCCTACAAAGTGGAATGTGAACGAGCTACCTCGGGGCTCTGGTGCCCGTGGATTAAGAGGGTCCTCCAGTTCCTGCTTGTTGGCTACAATGGCTTTGGGCTGTGTTTTTGTGGAGTTTTGTGTGTTGTGGCTTCTCTGCATTTTCTGATTGATTGAAGCTTCTAGTTGTCATCGGGGTTTTCTAGAAGCTGGTTGTTGCATCTAGACCCAGAGAGGGTGGGTTCCCCACTGGGCTGCCGTGCCACTCCTGCACCAGGCTTGGCATTGGCTGCTGCTGGACCTGTCCCCTGAGTGTGTGAGAGCTGGGTAGGCCCGAGCCAGCCCTCAGGACATGCGCTCTGCCAGCTTCCCTGATGTGGGCTGCACCATGGTGCTGGGAGCCCCCACGCCCAGCCTCTGCCAGCTTCCCTGATGTGGGCTGCACCATGGTGCTGGGAGTCCCCACACCCAGCCTCTGCCAGCTTCCCTCAGGGGGGCTGTACCATGGTGCTGGGAGCCCCCACGCCCAGCCTCTGCCAGCTTCCCTCATGTGGGCTGTACCATGGTGCTGGGAGCTCCCACGCCCAACCTCTGCCAGCTTCCCTGATGTGGGCTGCGCTATGCTGTCCCGGCTTCATCTCTGCGTTCCCCCCGTGACCTGGAACAAGCCTGGCTGCGGAGCCCTGGGCCTTCTGCTGGGAAGTGGTATTTGGCGGCCGCAGTCTGTACCAAAGCTCTCTGTGCATGTGGGCAGGTCACTGCCTGGACATCCTGAGGATGCCGGGGACGCTTGGGGGAAAGGTGCCAGGTTAGGACAGGAAGTTCAAGTCCAAGTTAAATTGGCCACTCAGAGCACGTAACGTACTGTGTCTCTGTCAACGCTCATACATGCCACTTCTTTTGTAAAGGGACAGTTTATTGTAGCCAACTTTCAAGTAGCTGAAGTAACTCAGCCTCAGACTTCAGACAAAGTTCCTCAAAGGATGATGCTATACACCCTCACTTACGGCTCACACACAGTGACCGCATTGCTTCCTCCAACTGGCGTTTCTCAGGGTGATCAGGCTCCTATGGTGATAGCCGGTCCACAGCCGTCAGCAGCTTGTCTTGGGAGGGCCACGGTGCAGGTCTCGGCGTCTGCAGGCACCCACGGCATCCTGCCCAGTTAGCTGCCATGTGGT
Organism: Ateles fusciceps; assembly: GCA_036589455.1. Classification (NCBI taxonomy): domain Eukaryota; kingdom Metazoa; phylum Chordata; class Mammalia; order Primates; family Atelidae; genus Ateles; species Ateles fusciceps. The sequence goes on from JAZHEH010000586.1 coordinate 8,966,920, forward strand.
GGCCCAACCTGTGGTCACTGGAAGCGTGGCCCAGGTTCTCCTCTCTGAGTCCCTCCCTCTCCCCCCCGGAGTCCCTCCCTCTCCCCCATCCAGCCTCTGGCCACACTGCCCCATGGCTGCTGCAGCTCCCCCACAGCTGCCCGCCTTGTCCATGCAACAGTCCGCTTGTCCCTGCGGCCTCGCTTGGGTGGGGGAGAGGGTGCGGGGGCTTCCCTTGGGTGGGGGAGAGGGTGGGAGGCCTCGCTTGGGTGGGGGAGAGGGTGGGAGGCCTCGCCTGGGGTGGGGAGAGGGTGGGAGGCCTCGCCTGGGTGGGGAGAGGGTGCGGGGCCTCGCCTGAGTGGGGGGGGAGGGTGCGGGGCCTCGCTTGGGTGGGGAGAGGGTGCGGGGCCTCGCTTGGGTGAGGATTATGCTATAAACCCTGCTCTCTCTGCCAGGCGTCCCTGTGGCTTCTGGTCTGTACACGTGCGCTTGCTCTCTGGCCACTGCTAAGCTGCCTCAGGGAGGAATGGCTGTGCCCAGTGCAGCCACTTAGTGCCCTGAGTCTCCAGTGACGCTGCCTGGGAGACTGCACGGCCAGTCCCCTTTCTTTAGAGGGCCTTTGTTCTGGGAGTTTCTGGTCTGGCCAGGATTTTCTAAGAACCACTTTGCCTGCCCAGCACCTCCCTTTGCCACCCCTGCCAGCGCTGAGAGGCTTGGCTGCCGCAGCCGCCCCAGCCAGCTTCTCTCTGCAGCTCTGCCACACTGGCCTCTCCTGGCTTGGGGGCCAAGGAGTCCATCCAAACCCATCTGCACCAGGACTTGGGGGCATGAGGAATGGAGGGAGCCCAGTGGGTGGGCCTGAGGTTGGATGGAGGGGGTGGGGCCTGTAGGGGAGACAGGTGGGCAAAAGATGCTGGGAGCATAGAAGCTTCTGGAAGGAGCCACAGCAGGCTCCCCAGTCCTGTTCCCCTTGGTCAGGGCTCCTGGCTCCTGTGGGCGGGCCAAGCCTGGCAGAGAAAGAGCACACAGGCCTAGAGCTGGGCGAGGGAAAGGCAGAGCCATGGGGATGCCTGGGCTCTTCACCAGGAACACTGTTCCTCCTCCTACCTGGGGCTCCTGAAGGCCCCCCTCTAAGCGGTTTTCATAGCACTGCCGGAGGCCTGGGGGAGCTCCTCCCTGGCCATGTTCCATCTCCATCCTCCACTCATCAGCCCTGTTTGCTGAGGGTCAGTGATTGCAATTGTGGCTCACAGGCCCCTCTCCCAGCTGCCGCTGAGCTCAGAAGCGTGGGCTGCATTCCCCCAATGCACCCCAAGCAGGTGCATGGATGTGTGGGTGGAGGGTCACATGGTCTCGCAGCCTTCTGGGATCCCACAGGAACAGGCGCACTGATGGGTGGGGAGGGTCACGTGGTCAGGTGCAGTGTATAACGTGTTCAGGCAGTCTTTCCTGTGCACGAAGGAGCAGGTGCACAGATGTGTAGGCCCAGGTTCAGGGGGTCACGCAGTCTTCCCCATGAGCACAGGAGCAGGCACAGGGATGTGTGGGGCGAAGGTCACGTGATCATGCAGTCTTCCCTGATGCACACAGGAGCTGGCACAGGGATTCACGTGGTCGCGCAATGCATCCCCCCACTGGGTGACCCAGTGAACCTCATGTGCTAAGGAACCATCAGCTTGACCGTCTGGGATGCAGGCAGGGCCTGGTCACCCAGGTCCCATTTGTGCCTGGTGTTGTTTGGGGATGGAATGGCCTGGCAGTCGGTGCTGTTTCAGGAATGCCATGGGTTACTGTGATTTTATTCCACTGTCTGTTGGAAGCGGTGTTGGTAGTGGGATTGGCTGCCGCTCTGGCGGTGGAGGGGAAGCAGGCTGTGGGCAGAGGCCACCATGGTCGCAGGGCCGGAGCAGGGAACTTCTGAGACTCCCTTGGTGCTGGTTATCGCCACTTCATGGCGTGTGGCCGGGAAGCCAGCAGGTTCTAAGAACAATGTATGGGAATAAGAAATAAATTTACCCAGTAACTTAGTTTCTGTGCGCGTCGGGAAGAGACGGCCAGCTGTTGGCTTTAACAGCAGAGCCAGGCTCGTGTGCTCTGCAGCGGCCTCTTCGGAGCGGCCTCTTCCCAGCCGGTGGCCCTGGAGCCAGGCCTAGGTGGACTGAAGGCCGAGGCTGCGTCCTCCTCCCCTGCAACAAAATATGAAACAGTAACAAAAGATGGGAAAGGACACAATAGTTAAAACTAAATTTTACAGATAAAGGAAAGACTGCCCGGTAGACTTGTGGATTAAATTGAGTGGTCCTCAAGGGAAGCTGTGTTCTAAATGTGAGTATCAGGAAATAAGGTATTTCTGAAAATAACAACTCAGGCTTTTCCGTCAAGAAGTTAAAAAGAACATTTGACTTAAATTCAAAGCAGAAGCAAGAGGAACTCACATAAGAGCCGAAATTAATATGATTTGGTCACAGCAGAGAGAATGAACAAATCTAAAATTGTTCTGTAAACAAATTAATAAAACAGAAAAGTATCTGGTGGCGTCGGTTTAGAAGTTTTGGTAGGCAGGCACAGATAACATTAGAAATGAAACCGAAGAGCAGGCTTGGTGTAAATCCACAGGAGAGTGTGGTGGGCAGCTTTACTCCGTTATCTGAAAGGCAGCTGGGAGATGTTGGTAGCAGGAGGGGAAAAATACACCAAAAGCTTCCAGGAGCGATTTCCTCATTGACAACAATGGTGAAATTAACCCAAGAAAAAGAGAGACCCTGCACGGTAGCGTTGGGTGCAGTGAAGCCGCAGGCAGGAGCTGCTGGCAGGCATGGCCGCTCGCTGGTTTCATAAGGTGACCGCACGAGGAAGCCGCTGGGAGGAAGTGACAGGCGCGTCTTACTTAACAGCTGGTGGTGACAGTCCCGAGCACCTGTTAGCCAGCAAACCCAGCAATTCCTTTTAAGAAACAGCCCTAACAGGGAGCCGCATAGCACTGAAGCCAGCTTTTACTATCAGAGACCTTGGCTGTGAGGCATCCCATTAGCGGATTACAGTGAGGAACAGCACGCAGTTCTCCCATAGAGGCGGGAAAGACCTCTGATAAGGCTCAGCACCCCCCCAGTCATGATTTAAAGCAAAACAAAACTTGTGGAGGACGAGGCCTGGGAAGGTTTCCCAGCAGTAAAGGACGTTTGCGGAGTGCCCGTAGCACGATGCTGAACAGTGGCAGTCGTCACCAGTGGCGGGATAACAGGTTTGTGGTTGCTGGGTGCAGTGAGCGTGATGCTGCAGCGGGGCCCAGCCGGGCTGAGGAGCAGCCCCTGGAGCAGGGGAAGGAGAGGGACATTAGAGGTCATCATCTCTCGCAAAGCAAACCTCGTTTAGATCTGCGCCGACAGACTGGCCTGACCACGGGACACTGAGGGGTGGAGACATGGGTGGCGTGGGCCGTGACAGTGAAATGCACACTGCACATCCAAGACAGCATGAGGAAATGCAAACTAGCCAGGAGCAACTCTACGCTGAGTGTGTGTTGAAATGATATTTCAGATATATTGGCCAAAATGAACTGTATATTAAAGCGTCATTACCTTTCAATGTGGCCCCTCAAAAATTTAAAATTACGCATGTGGCTGGCGTTAAGTTTCTCCTGGGCTCTGCTGGTCTCAGTTGAGAACCCAAAAGAATCTAGGGACAAACCAAGGAAACAGTGGGAGCGCTGTCATGACAGGCATCAGAAATTAGGGATGGCTGCCGCGAGGGAAGCCCCCGCCCTCTGTGTCTCTCCAGTCTTCTCTGTCTTCTGTCCAGAAAACCTGCCCACAGGACTGGTGCTCCCCCTCACCCAAAGTCTCCGGCCCCTCTGCACGGAGTCCTCCCACCTCCCAGAGGGACCTCCATCCTCGGACTCTGGGCTGCCTGGGATCCTGTAGCCTCGGCCTGCCCTGGTTTGGGGGCCTGCCCTGGCTTGGGGCCTTCCTGATCCCCTATACTGTCCTAGGCCACTGCCCTCTACCAGTTGACTCTCCTGCATCGGGTCTTCCACGGGCTGGAAAGTCATACCTTAATTCTACCGTCTTCTCTGTGGTCCGAGGCCCAACCTTTCAAGCTCCAGGACAGCTACCTCCCCCTGTCACCAACACTGCCTAGGCCGGCATATGCACTCTGAAGTCCACATAAACGATTTCAGGGCAAACTGCTGAGTGAGGCCTGGGGAGCTGGGGGTGCATCCTGGGGGACAGAGCTGCCTGGGGGCATGCACCATGGGTCAGAGGGGTCCTTGAATTTGTAGGAGGAAGCTCCACTGTGTGGTTCCCAAGCCACTTGCACGGCGGCTCCTGTAAGGAGGCAAGAAGCGGGCAGTGGGCATGGAGGGTGTCAGTCAGCACTGGTCAGTGTCAGTCAGCCTCAGTCAGGGCTGGTCAGCATCAGCACCGATCAGCCTGGGTCAGGGCTGGTCAGCACCAGTCAGCCTTGGTCAGCCGTGCTCAGTGCAGGTCTGCCTTGGTCAGCGCTGGTCAGCTGTGTGCCAGCTGCAGCCCCTGCCCAGCTCTCCACTCCGCGGGGTGCGCTGTCCCCCTGGGCTGGCCTCTGCCGGATGGGGGAGCTGGCTGGTGTCCCACGTGGATTCTCCAAATAACACCCCCTCTGTCTGCAGGTGGCCCTCATGACGCTGACGCTCTTCCCGGTCCGGCTCCTGGTTGCTGCCGCCATGATGCTGCTGGCCTGGCCCCTGGCACTTGTCGCATCCCTGGGCTCTGCAGAGAAGGAACCTGAGCAGCCCCTGGCCCTGTGGAGGAAGTAAGTTGCACCTGTGCTGTGCTCCGCTCATTGGGGGTCACTCGGACAAACAGCAGGAATCTGTTCTCACAGTGGGGTTGTGTCTGTCCGCCTAGCCCATCCGTCCCTCCCTTCTGAGCCCAGCGTCCACCAGGGCTGCCTCTCCCAGCAGGGACTCTGCCGCCTTCCTGCTGCCTCCCTCTTCTGCATCTCCGCCACAGTCCTGCTCTGAACCTTCCTTTTCCAGGTCTGCAGGCCGAGTGGCCACTATTTCACATCCTTGAGCATAGGCATCCCCCCTACACCGCGGCTGTCTCTGCTCCAGAATCTGCCGGGGCTCCCTGTGGCTGACGGAAATGAGGCTTCCAGGCACCCTCTCCTGGCTTTGTGACTGCCAGCCCCCTCACCCCTCCTGCCTCAGACCCTCAGCTCTGGCCCTGCCCATGGTGGCCTCCCCCAGACCCTCAGGCTGTGAGTGGACGGCCTCTTGGGCTGCACCGATGGGCACCACAGTGGCACAAGCCTCCTGCCTAGGGAGGTCCCCACCTAGTGGCCATCATGCAAAGGCAGCTGGACCTGGTACGGGTGCCATGGGCCTGGGAGGGGCTATCTTCCAGGTGGAAGAGCAGCAGCAGTGAGGGGAACGGCTGCTTGTGGGGCAGGTGGCCGCTGGGGCATCTCCTGCCAACCTGGTCTGATTAAAAGTGGACTAAGTGGGAACAGGTTGCCTCATCATAAAGGTCCAGTGACTTGACATCAAAATCCCCATTTCCAGCCAGTCTTAGAAAAGCAGAAGCTCCGGCCAGCGGGCCTGCTCCCCCAGGGCCAGCAACTGGCTGGAGCCAGGCCCAGCCCTGCCTTTGGACAGGAGGCTCGGGTCCTCTCCAGCCATGCAAGGCTGCATGTCAATAGACATTGGCCCGGCCTGCTGCCCGTTGGCACCACCCCTGCAGGGCCATGTCTTTCCCTTGCTTTGTGGACCTAAACTCCTCCTGGCTTTTAAGCCTGAACTATAGGTAAAGCACATCCATGTGATGAGGAATACATCCAAACTAAAGATCCCAAACAGACCACAAAAATTAAACTTAATCACCATATTTTCTTGTTTCATTTACGTTCCTAAAGCTGTGCTTTCACTCCAAGTATCTGCCATTAGCAAATGAAAATGTTGAGCTATCCTAAATATTTTCAGTGTCTTAAAAGTCATCACTCATGTCCTGTTACCTCAGCTCTGACCACCCTTCCATGTGTTGTTAACGACTCTCGCCATCCTGAAAGGGCTCCCTCAATCTTTTATTCACAAACAGGAATATTAGTAGTGAATGGAGGCTGCTGCCTGCCTGTAGGTAAAGTTTTACTGGAGTGTGGGCACACCCGCTCACCTGAGCGATGTTCAGGGCAGCATTCCTGGGGAGCCAGGCCTGGTGGTCGGGACAGAGGCCGTGTGGCTGAGAGTCTGATGCATTCACGGCGTGGCCCCTGACAGGCAGAGTGGGCGTGCCCAGGCCCCTGCTTTCTCTGGAAGCTGGCTGATCTATAGGCTGTATGTACAGGAAAGTTTTCACCACTAAGAAGCTCACGGGAGCTGACGTCTGCTGGATACCCAGGGCCACACTCAGACATGCAGTTAGGTGCAGGAAAGACGGCCACTTAGGGTCCCAGGTTTGCCGTGCTGTTGCGTGCAGACATGGCGCAGTCATAGTTAAGGGGCAGCCTGGATGTTGGGGGCCCCTCACTCCGGGCCCTGCTGAGTGGGTGGACGTCAAGTGGCTTGCTGGGTGGTGGCCACCCGGGGCAGCCTGGGTTATTTAGGGGCAGTGGCATCATCACTGGCTTTGGTGCTTCATTTTGCCTTTCTAAATTTTTAAAATTCTTTTTGAAGAACACGCTTTATCTTGAGGGTTGTTTTTCAAATGTTTGAACCATAAAATAGGAATTGGGTATTCAATGTATAACCAAGCAAAATAAATCAAGGCCAAGTCAGAGTCGGGCTTTCAGTTTTGCTGAGTTGAGAAGCCACAGCCAGAGAGCCAAGGTTCTAGTGTCGGCAGGCTGCAGTGACCTGGTGGATGCAGTGCTGTGGCAGGCTGCAGTGACCTGGTGGGTGCGGTGCTGTGGCAGGCTGCAGTGACCTGGTGGGTGCGGTGCTGTGGCAGGCTGCAGTGACCTGGTGGGTGTGGTGCTGTGGCAGGCTGCAGTGACCTGGTGGATGCCGTGCTGTGGCCCGCAGTGCCTTCGTGGCTTTCCTGGCACACTTTCCCTTCACTCCCCATGTCCTTGTTGGGCCGAGCTCCCCGCCTCCTCTGTTCTATCTTGGGAGATGGGAGCCCCGCGCATGCGCAGGCTCTGACTTTTTCAAAATAGATGGCTCAGGGCAATTTTCCATTTCCCAATGCTAACCCTGGTGGCTTTTCTTGTCTATGAATAATTTGCTTGGCTTCATCACGTGACAAATGGACCATGGCGGACTCTCATTCCAGCAGCCCTACTTCAGAGATGCTTTCATGAGTATGTCTCATGCACACATCGAGTGTCCCATGACAGTGACACGTTGGAATTTTTGTCACCTCCACTTCATGAGATCTGTGGGCCTCTGGGTCTGTGCAGACTCACTGTGTATCATTCTGTGTATGTGTGCAGAGAGAGTGTGTGAGAGTGTGCACGTATGTGTGTACATGCACGTGTGTGTGTGCATGCATGTGTGTATGTGCATGCTCGAGAGTAGGTACATGTGCATATGTGTGTGGTTGCATGTGTGTGCGTGTATGTGAGCAGCTGACGCAAGAACATATGTGTATGAGAATATGTACGTGTGTGTGCTGTGTACATGTGTGTATTGCATGTGTGTACATGTGTGCAGGTGCATGTATATGTGTGAATGGATGTGTGTATCGTGTGCACATATGTGTACATGTATGGCAGCATGTGTGTACATGTGTATGAGAGTGTTGTCTGTGTGTACATGTGTGTATTTGTGTATATGTCCCAGTGTGCATGAGTATAGGTGTCCACATATGTATGTACATGTGTATGAGAATATATGTGTGTACATGTTTGTGTGTGCATATATGTGTATGAGTGTGAGAGCAATGTATGTATGCATGTGAATGTGTGCACGTTTGTGTGCAGGTGAGTGTGTGAGGCTGTGCAAGAGTCTGCATGGATGCTTGTGGGCACATATGTATGAGCGTGTGTGTGCATGTATGTGTGCATGTGTGTATGAATGTGTCTATATGAGAGCACTGGTATGCGTGTGAATGTACACATGTGTGCAGGTCAGTGTGGGTGCATGTGTGAATTATAAGGGCGATGTCTGTATGCATATAATGTGACTGTGTATGTGTGAAATGCATGTGTGTGCAGGTGAATGTGTGCATGTATGTGTGTCTGAGAGCGATGTCTGCGTGTGAATGTGTGCACGTGTGTGCAGGTGAATGTGTGCGTGTGTGTGTGAGAACGATGTCTGCATGTGAATGTGTGCGTGTGTGTGCAGGTGAATGTGTGTACATTTGTGTATGTGTGTCTGAGTGATGTCTATGTCTGAATGTGCACATGTGTGTGCAGGGGAGTGTGTGCATGTGTGCATGAGTGTATGAATGTGCGTGCAAATGTACACGTCTGTGCAGGTGTATGCATGTGTGTATAAATGAGATGTCAATGTATGTGTGTGAATGCACATGTGGAGGTGTGTGCATGTGTGTATGAGTGAGTGATGTCTGAATGCACGTGTGTGCAGGTGGGTGTATGAGTGATGTCTGTATGTGTGAATGTGCATGTGTGTGCAGGTGAATGTGTATGAGAGTGGTCTGTGTGTGAATGTGCACTCGTGCAGGTGAATGTGCATGTGAGTGTATGAGATGTCTGAATGTGCACGTGTGTGCAGGTGAATGTGTGTGCATGTGTGTATGAGTGTATGAGAGCGGTCTCTGTGTGAATGTGCACACATGTGCAGGTGAATGTGCATGTGTGTGTGAGTGTATGAGAGATGTCTGTGAATGTGCACGTGTGTGCAGGTGAATGTGTGTGCATGTGTGTGTGAGTGTGAGAGATGTCTGAATGTGCACGTGTGTGCAGGTGAATGTGCATGTGTGTGTGTGTGTATGAGAGATGTCTGTGAATGTGCACGTGTGTGCAGGTGAATGTGTGTGCATGTGTGTATGAGTATGAGAGTGATGTCTATATGTGTGTGAATGTGCACACGCATATGTAGGTGAATGTGTGTGAATGTGTGTATGAGTGGTGTGTGTGAATGCATTGTGTGCAGGTGAGTGTGCATGTATGAGTGTATGAGAGCGATATCTGTGGGTGAATACACGTGTGTGCAGGTGAGTGTGTGCATGTGTATATGAGTGTGTCTGAGAGCGATGTCTGTGCATGTGAATGTGTGCAGGTGAGTGTGTGTGCATGTATGAGAGCGATGTCTGTGTGTGTGTGTGAATGCGTATGTGTGTGCAGGTGAACATGTGTGCCGGTGCGTACGTCTGCACGGATGCTTGCTGGTACTCGAGCTGCACGCGCTGCATGGCATTGATCCCACCCCTGGAGCCCTGGTGTCTCCTTCAGCAGCCCTGATGAAAGCTCCCTTGGTGCACAGTCCTGGGGTGGCTTGGTGCTTGAAGGGAAACAGAAGAGAGAACAAACCCTGAATTCTGAATTCTGAATTCCCCCAGGGGAACTCTAGTCACAAAAGCCCCGTAGTTAGGGACACAAGGGATCAGGAAAAAGCTGGATTTGAAATAACGGATTCAGAGTGTACAGCTGAATAATAATTACGCAGTTAGTGGGGGACTTGTCTCACGTTCTGCGCTGCTCTGCAGTTTCCAATAGATTGATGTTGAATTAAAGCGTTTTTGCTGAATGTAAGTTAGTGTCATTCAAAGCTTCCTAAAATAAAAATGTTAGGTTTTCAGTGAAAGAATGACACAGTTTTGCAAAAGGCACTATTTTAAGTTACTTTCAAAACACAGTGTTGTAAAAAGTGTAGTGTCGTTTTGCAAAACCCAACCAACTGGCACTGAATCCTTGACCATGGGCCAAGTCCTGAGCTGGGCCAGGTCCTCCAGGGGCTGTCCTTTGGCCAACTGGATGGTTCAGATGGCGGGTACCCTTTCCTGGATGCTCCGTGTGTGTGGGAACTTCCGTTCCCAAGTTTGGGAATTCCGTCCACATGATGACTCTAGGTACCCTGTGTGCGTTGGCCTGGATGTTGGAGCTTGAACTTGAACATCAAACCACTTTCTCTGGTCTCCTGGAGGCCAGCAGCTCCTGCCACCTGCGTCTCATCCTGGGGCTGCCCCTCCACCTGCAGCCCAACACAGCTGTACCACCAGCCGCTCAGGGGCCGTCCCGGGCGCTGCTAGGCAGGTCCACATGGAGCTGTAGAGTTGGCTCCTTGAGACCCCCCAGGGCCCCCTTCCCCCTCCCCACTGTAGCCAGCACTCAGGCAGCCATCCTCCCCAGGATGCCTCGACTCACAGCAGAACCTTTGAAACTTGCAGAGCTGTGGCCTGTGAATGCCCTTCACACTCCGATGTGCGGCCTCCCCCGCCCACCCCCCCACACACCGCTGTCTTTAGGGGTGAAGGCCTCAGCAGCCCTCCTCCTTTCCTGCCTGCTTGTTCCAGGAGATTTCCTCCCCCCTCATTTTCCAGGCTTGTCCGTGAGTTGCTTGTCCCCAGTGAGAGTCTTGGTTTCTGAGAGGGTTTTGTTCTCTGATGCTCCTGAGCGCACCCTGTTCTTCCTGACTCTCTCGGCGAGCATGGTGGATGTTTTGTGCCCCTCTTCTGATGCCCACCCTGTCTGTCTCTTGGAGTCAGGGCTCCACTTCTCTGCCATGCGGCTGCTCTGCTCACACGTCCCAGGATTCGTGGGTGTTGTCCATGGGAGGACGACAGGATGGAGTGGATTTCCCAGGGGTGCTGAGGAGGTCCCAGCTCCGGTGTGTGCGGATAGGTCCATCCCCCATTCACACTCCCCTGGGACAGGCTGCCCAGGCACCTGAGCACCTCGGGCTTTCGCTGCCTTTGCCTTGGGGTTAGCCGGTGCTGGGTCCCCCACCCCACAGCAAGCAGAGCTCTTCTCTGAGACCATGATCTGTACAGCAGCCTGGGTTTTCCCACGTGGATAGTTTGGGTGTAAAATTCCTCCAAGGTCTTTAGAGAAGAGCTGAGGCTGCTTTTCCCCTGTCCCCACACCCAGTACATTTCCCCTGAGCACCATCTGACCCTGCAGTTCCGTCTGGGGGCTGGAGGGAGTGTTCCCCAAAGGCCGCCCGGGATTTGATCCCTTTTCCCTGCTCTCCTCTCTCCTGCCTCTGAGCCTACCTGGGACCAGCTCCTGTGTCCGCCGCAGCCTCCTCCGCAGCCTCCTCTTCCACCTCATTTCTCCCTCCCCCGCAGCCCCCTCCACAGCCTCACTTGTCCCTCCCCCACAGCTTCTGCAGCCTCACTTCTCCCTCCCCCCTACCTCCTCTGCAGCCTCACTTCTCTCTCCTCTGCTGCCTCACTTCTCCCTCCCCCGACCTCCCCTGCTGCCTGCCCCGCAGCCTCCCCCGCCACCTTACTTCTCCCTCACCTGCTGCCTCCCCCGATGCCTCCCCCCGCAGCCTGCCCCGATGCCGCCCCCGCAGCCTCACTTCTCCTTCCGCTGCTGCCTTGTCTCTTCCATCTTAGGCATCAATTGCTGTCTGTCAGCTTTTGTTTTGTTACTTGTTTTTACTGTGGAAAACAGCATGTGTACGGAAGAGTACATTTTATCTTTATTTTAGTTTAGTTTAGTTTTTTTGAGATGGAGTGTCACTCTTGTCGCCCAGGCCGGAGTGCAGTGGTGCGATCTTGGCTCACTGCAACCTCTGCCCCTTGGGTTCAAGCTGTTCTCCCGCCTCAGCCTCCTGAGTAGCTGGGATTATAGGCGTGCACCACCACACCTGGCTAATTTTTATATTTTTAGTAGAGACGGGGTTTCACCGTGTTGGCCAGGCTGGTCTTGAACTCCTGACCTCAAGTGATGCATCTTCGGCCTCCCAAAGTCCTGGGATTACAGGTGTGAGCCACCGCCCCTGGCCAGAAAAGTACACTTGTAAATGTTCAGATGAACAGGTGGTGAGGAAGTGCAGGCCTGTGTACTCCCACCTCACTCTAGAAAGGAGCATCCTGGGTTGGTCCCAGCATCTCCATGCGTAACTGCACCATTGTTTACCATCTGCACACAAAGGCCGCTCTGAGGTGGCCCCTGAGAGGCTCTGTGCTCTTCTAGAGACTGCCTCGGCTCAGGTCCATGGAGACCCCTGTCCTGGAAGTCTCCTGAGAGGATCCCACATCCCACGGGAATGTCGGTCCAGGAAGGCTTCAGGCTCTTGTTTCTCCGTGCAGTGGTTTCACCCAGTGACCTCATGAGACGTGGCTCCTAAGGAGGGTGGATCCTGTTCTCTGTGGACCGAGGCGTGCGCAGCCCGTGGCCTCTCCCACACCATCTGCCGAACGACAATTCCATGATGTATGGAAGAACAGCCTGATTTGTAGCCTCGTAGGAAAGAGAATACACACATTTAAAAGGCTAAATTTGTACCTATTTTAGAAAGAGATAAATAGTACACAAATTCAGTTAACGAGGCTGATTTTTACTTTAATTTCCAAATTTACTGGCCATCTAATTTCTTCCAGAAACAGCTCACTGTAATCACACAACACCTGGTTGTGGGAACCCTGGGCTTCCCGTGGAGATGAGATGGGGAAGTTCGCACGCTGGTCTGGGCTCCGGGCCCCTCCATGTTTCACTGTGCATCTTAGGTGTTTAAATGCTTTCCCATTTCAAAATAATAGGATGCTGATAAGTAAGCTGCTAACCTCAAGGTCCCGAGGCCTTCTGGCCTGGAGCTTGTGCTGTCTGTGTTCAGGAGTCTCGTGTTATCTTAGCACTGCCTGTCACGTGGCCATGACCTCCACACAGGGCCCGCGGTCTCGGTAGGTGAGGGCGCGGCTGGCGAGGACACAGGCAGAGGCTGGGAAGGCGCAGTGTCTTTTCTTCCCTTAAGCGGATGTCCCGACAGCAGCGACCGCAGGAAGCCCGTGGCCTGGACTTCGCCCTGGAGGGCCCTCCCATGGGACTGCCTCTGAGACCGCGGACCCGTGCCCGTGTGCCCACGTGACACAGTGCCCTCTTTTGCAGGGTCGTGGACTTCCTGCTGAAGGCCATCATGCGCACCATGTGGTTTGCCGGCGGCTTCCACTGGGTGGCTGTGAAGGGGCGGCAGGCACTGCCCACCGAGGCAGCCATCCTCACGCTCGCGCCACACTCGTCCTACTTCGACGCCATCCCGGTGACCATGACCATGTCCTCCATCGTGATGAAGGCGGAGAGCAGAGACATCCCGATCTGGGGAAGTGAGTGAGACCCCCCTGCTGGGAGTGAGGGACCCCTGCCCTGCTAATGAGAGATCCCCCCGCTGCTGGGAATAAGAGATTGCCCTCCTGCTGGAATGAGGGGCCCCCACCCCTCACTGGGAATAAGAGATTCCCCTCCTGCTGGGAGTGAGGGACCCCACCCTCACTCCTTGCTGGGAATGAGAGATTCCCCTCCTGCCAGGAATGAGGGATCCCTCCCCCGCACTGCTGGGAGTGAGACCCCCCTGCTGGGAGTGAGGGACCCCTCCCCCGCACTGCTGAGAGTGAGACCCCCCTGCCAGGAGTGAGAGAGCCACCCCACTGCTCAGAGTGAGGGACCCTCCCCCGGCACTGCCAGGAGTGAGAGAGCCACCCCACTGCTGAGAGTGAGGGACCCTCCCCCGGCACTGCTGGGAGTGAGGGACACCCCCGCTGCCAGCACATTGGCCTTGCGTCCCCATTTTGTTTGTTGTGCTTTCTTGTGTAATTTTCATTGCTGTAGTTTTAATTTTTATTGGTGCCTGAGTACCCTCACTGTCATAACAGGCTGCAGTGCTTGCTCCAGGTCTGCTTGGCAAGGGTGGATCGCCTTTATCAGATGACAGTTGTGGAAGTCGTGGGGGAGCAGGCTCGGCGAGGCTGCCTGTGCTCCGGGGCTGTGCGGTGAACCCAGGGGCCTGAGCCCCTAGTGCAGCTGTGACCTCACCAAGGCCGGGCCCTCAGTGCAGCAGAGATTTATCCTCTCATCATTTGGGGACCAGATGTTCAAAATCAAGGCGTGTGCGGGCTGCGCTCCCTCCAAAGGCCGTGGGGGTCCCCTTCCTGCCTCTTCCCACTTCTGGGGGCTGCGGGCGGTTCTGGGCTGTGGCCGCGTGGCTCTGCCTCTGCCTCAGTGGTCGACTGGCCTGGCTCCCTCTGCATGTGTCTCCTCCGTGTGTCTCTTATAAGGACCAGTCATTGGGTGATCCAGGATGCTCTCATCTTGAGATCCTTAATGAATTACCTCTGAAAAACCTTTGTCCAAATAAGGTTCCATTCCCAGGTTCCAGGGTCAGCAGAGGTCTGCTGCTCTGTGAAGACTGTAGGGAGCCCTGGAGCCCTGCCTGCCCCTCACCTGCCTGTGGGCAGCCCGGACCTACCAGAGCTCTGTCCTCGGTGCTCTCCAGGGTGGCTGGGCCTGCTCTGTCCTCGTGCTTTCTTCATGGGGGACATCAGCACAGCAGGTTCTGGGGCACAGCGAGTCCTGTGTTGGCAGTGGGAAGTGCCAAGGGCAGGAGCTTCCCAGGAGGAGGGGGGCATCGCCCGTGGCTGGGTCCTCACCTGCTGCTCCTGCTGGCTCTGAGTTTCCACACAGCTCCTAACATTAGCATTCGTGTGACAGTTTTATAGAGAATATTTGGGGGGTGGCACATTCTGTGGTGCTGACCACTGAGGATCATGGCCACAGCTGGGATAGGAAGGCTGGAAGTGGGGTGAAGAAGCCCGGCACTGCCCTCGGGGCACTGGGCCTGTAGCAGCCGGAGGGTATCCGGGCTGTGCCTGCAGCTGGGCAGTTTTGGGTGGCCTGTGTCTGCATGGGTCAGGCCGGGAGACTGGGGGTGGCCCTTAATGGGACTGGAGGTTCTGGGGCTGGCTGCACTCAGCCGGCAGGAGAAGCCTGGAGGAGGCTGAGGCGAGACCGGGCTGCAGGCACCATGCAGGTGACAGCTCCAGCTCTGACACACAGGTTTCCTCGCTCTAAGCTCCACTGGCCCGCTGGGCAGCCCCAGTGCCAGTCAGCACCCTTTGCATCCCGAGCTACCGACACACCCAGGAGACCGTATTTGCGCCTCCACCATGGCAGAGGCCCATGGTCCTTCGCCCTCCACTCAGGGAGGTGCATTGTGGAGCCGTGTGCCCAGGGACCCTCACAGCTGCAGGCGTCTTGGAGAGGGGGCTGGCCCGCCCAGAGTGAAGTCGAGCGTTGGCCGGGCTCTCCCTGTGCCCCTCGGTGCCTCCCTGCGGAGATTGCTGGCGTGAAGGGGTGTTTGAGGACTCAGGATTCCACCTCTTCAGGACGTCGGTCCAGCACCGAGCTTCATCTTGGCGCAGCAGGAAGAACCCACAGCCATGGCGCTGTGCGCGGGGCCCTCCTGGAGCCATGCGTTCCTCATCATTTCAGATCATCCACGGACCTGCAAGGGGAAGGACGGTGACAGACAAGCTTGTCAGGAATGTAATTTAGAACTCAAACTCAGCAGGAGCGACATCTGACTCCCTGCCATCCTGGCCTGAAAGGGCCGCCATCCTGGGGCGTGGCTGATGGCTCTTCCACTGTGTACCCAGAGCACGCTCTGATTCAGGAGCTCAGAACCGTCTCCCCAGGCTCTAGCTCAGAGACATCTCCCCAGGCTCCAGCTGAGAGACATCTCCCCAGGCTTGAGCTCAGAGACATCTCCCCCAGTTTCCAGCTCAGAGACATCTCCCCCAGGCTCTAATTCAGAGACATCTCCCCCAGGTTCCAGCTCAGAGACATCTCCCCCAGGCTCCAACTCAGAGACATCTCCCCCAAGCTCCAGCTCAGAGACCTCTCCCCCAGTTTCCAGTTCAGAGACATCTCCCCATGTTCCAGCTCAGAAACATCTCCCTGTCCCCTTGGTGCCTCCCTGTGGAGATCACCGGCATGAAGGAGTGTTTGGGCACTGGGTTCCAGCACAGAGATGTCTCCCCCTGAATTCCAGTTCAGAGACGTCTGTCTCCTCCAGTCTCCAATTCAGAGACGTCTTCCTCGGTTCCTAGCTCAGAGATGTCTCCCCAGGTTTCAACTCAGAGATGTCTCCCCCAGGCTCCAGCTCAGAGACGTCGCACCTGGTCCCAGCTTGTGGCAACTTCTGGTTCCTGTTGTGGACCCTTCGACAGCTCGCACCTTCATTCAAGAGATGAATGTTGGAAGTGTTCAAAATATTTTCATTTTTAGATGTATAAATACCAATTAGAGTGACCAACTCAGTGGATTTTTTTCGTTTTCACGTTGTTAGTTTCAATGAGCTTCATATCCGCGCCATCCATTTACAAACCTTGTGAAGGAAAGTTTGAGGCTCAGATGCCCAAAAGACAGCAGAAAGCTATCACGTTCCTGCTGGCAAAATGTGCCAGTCCCATTGTGGCTGCGTTTATGGTGCAGCGACGCCCTTCCCTCCTCAGGGCCCCCAGGGAGGAGCCGCGGCTCCTTGCCATGAGCGCCGCCCAGTGCTCAGTGCTCGAGTGTGAAACGCACACCAGCAGCCCACCTGAAGGTGCATGGCCCATGGCTTCACTCGGATGCGCATATCCCCCCCGCACCCCCCCACATGGACCCCCGAACGCATCTGAGAGTGGAGAAATGCCCCCCACACCACTGCTCTTTTCTTTGATATATAGACAACTTCTGAAATCTCAACTCTGTTCATGAAACAAACCAGCTGACAAGATTGCAAAGGTGGCAAGGTGAGATCTCCAGACCCGGTGTGCCCTTTGGAAGACCATGGGATGCTTTGGGCTAAACAGTGGGCACCGAAAGACCACACAGAGCCGCGAGGCGGCTCCATCATTCTGCCCTTTCCTTCTTTAGTCCTTTTAGCAGAGTTGGGAATAACCGATGGGTAAGGATGAAACAGTTCCTGGAATCATGAAAAAGCAAAATGACTGAAGTCAGAGGAAAGACCACTAAGACCCCGTGTGTCTTTGATTTTGCAGAAGGGTCCCACAGACCCCACAGGTAATCACAGGATAGAAGGAACTTTCTTTTTTTTCGCTTCAATTCTCTCTTTGCTCTTGGAGGAAAGAACCTCCAAGAAAGGACAAAAATCATAAAATGCTACTCCTTACAAGTAATAAAAACACTAAGAAAAAAGACTGGAAGCTGAACTGGGGTGGAGAGGTGGGGTGACCTGCAGCAGCCTGGGAGCCCATAGTGGGGTCAGAAGACTCCCTAAGTTGGTCTGGGGGGCCGAGTGTGGATCTGGCTCACCATCCTCAAGAAGGAAGCCCCAGTCAGGGATAGTTTCATTGTAAAGTCTTCAAAGTTTTTCTTCTGAGAAGTTGGTTGCCACATTCAAAACCTCTTGCAGAAGGACAGGTGCTGTGGCCGTGTGCCCTGGTTGACCTAGCAGCAGCCTTCATGGCAGGGTCCCTGGTACCCGACCCTGCACCTACCAGGAGGCTGGGGGGGGGCAGTGGTTAGAACCGGGGGCTGCTCTGCAAAGCCCCACATGGCTGGTGGCCCAGAACAGCAGGAACGTGTGCTCCCACTGTCTGGAAGCAGAAGCCCCAGGTCAAGGTGCTGGCAGCACTGGACTCTTCTGAAAGCTCCCTCAGCCTCCCGGCTCCCAGCTCCCTGCGGGGGCCGCAGCCACGTCACTCCAGCACCTCCTTCATCATTGGCCTTCTCTACCCATCTCCTCTTCCAATAAGGACCCTCATCCCAGACCTTAGCTTCAGCATCTGCTGTCACCTGTTTCTAAACGAGGTCCCATTCATGATACCAGGAGTGAGGACTTCAGCTTATCTTTTAGGGGTGCAGGTCACCCACACAGGGTGGGCGGGGCCCAAGCCACAGGACCTGGCACCTTCAACCCTGTCTTCTGTTAAGACCGGTACTAAAGACTTTCTGCTTCCTGGCGGCTGTCTTTCCTTGACTCCGTTCTGTGCTCAGTGGCTGCCATGCACTTGGTTTTCATTCAGTGCTCCGTGTCCTCAGTGGGTGCCGTGGACTTGGTTTTCGTTCGGTGCTCCGTGTCCTCAGTGGGTGCCGTGGAGTTGATTTTGGTTCAGTGCTCCGTGTCCTCAGTGGGTGCCGTGGACTTGGTTTTCGTTCGGTGCTCCGTGTCCTCAGTGGGTGCCGTGGAGTTGATTTTGGTTCAGTGCTCCGTGTCCTCAGCGGGCGCTGTGGACTTGGTTTTCGTTCGGTGCTCCGTGTCCTCAGTAGGTGCCATGGACTTGGTTTTCATTCGGTGCTCCGTGTCCTCAGTGGGTGCTGTGGAGTTGGTTTTGGTTCAGTGCTCCGTGTCCTCAGCGGGCGCTGTGGACTTGGTTTTCTTTCGGTGCTCCGTGTCCTCAGTAGGTGCCGTGGACTTGGTTTTCGTTCGGTGCTCCGTGTCCTCAGTGGGTGCCGTGGACTTGGTTTTCGTTCGGTGCTCCGTGTCCTCAGTGGGTGCCGTGGACTTGGTTTTGGTTCAGTGCTCCGTGTCCTCAGTGGGCGCTGTGGACTTGGTTTTCATTCGGTGCTCCGTGTCCTCAGTAGGTGCCGTGGACTTGTTTTTTGTTACTTTTGGGACCCAGGCGGCAGGGCTTCCTGCTGTCGCATACTTGGGCAGGCTGGGTGCTGCTCCCGTTCCCTCAGGCAGGGATTCACAGCCCGCCCGTGGCACAGCCCTGGGGCATCTGGGGGCTCCCACCCCCCGGGCGCCGTGCAGCGGCCCTCTTGCTCCCCGCCCCTGCCTGGTGGGAGTCGTGCATTCTATGTGATCTGCCTCCCCTCCTCTCTTCCAGCTCTGATCCGGTACATACGGCCCGTGTCGTGTCCCGGTCAGACCAGGATTCTCGCAGGAAAACAGTAGAAGAAATCAAGAGACGGGCACAGTCCAACGGAAAGTGGCCACAGGTAAGGCAGTCTTGATTGTGTTTTGGTGGTTTTATTCCAAAAGATGTGAACCTCGAGAATGGGGAGAAAGAAGAAACGGGGGCCCTTCCTCTGGGGCTGGATTCCGGTTCTCTTTTCTTAGTGAGTATGTGAGCTCAAGATGGTGCTGTCAGGCGCATTTGGTTTCAGTGCCTGAAATTTAAAGCAAGGAAAAACAGTTCTCAAACACACGTCAGCTTCTTGAATCATCTTTTTTGAACGTAAGTTCCGACTCGGACAGAGCATTGCTAATCCACCCTCCTGTTGTGGTGCGGTTTTGGGTTTGACGTGTCAGCCTCTTGTGTATTGGGTGGTTCTGAAAGTCCTGGAGTAAATTTCCTGGTGTGTGTGCTGATTCCCAGCCATCATTCAGAAGCCCTGACCCCAGCTGTAAGGGCAGTGCAGCTGACGTTAGCCTGGACGCTCTCTTTTCTTCTTTAACTGAGCCAGCGTTAGAGGCTGGAAATTTCGTAGAACTGTCTGGGATCTGATTGCTCAGGAACCTTTGCAGGGTCTGGCTGGGGGTAGCCACTTGCAGGGGCTGTGACTTCCAGGGTGCCCCAGCTCTGCCCCCACAAGCACAGGCTGCCTCCTCATTTACCCAGTTGGCCTGCCTGGCCCTGGGCTTGCCAGGGTGGGCCCCCACTGGCTCACCTGAGGTCTGGGTGCACCCCCGCAGGCTCGCCTGAGGTCTCCCTTCCTTTCGGGGTCCAGAAGTGAAGCAGCCTGAGGGGCTACAAGTCTGAGTGCAGTTTCTGCTGCTGCAGGTCAGTGTGAATCGGAGGAGTTGGAGCCGCGGTGTGGAGGGCGCTGCCTGACTGGGGCTCAGCTCTGCTGCCCATTCAGCCCATTGCTGGGTCCGTGAGCCAGGCACTCCCATTGTGTGTCTTTGTTCTCGTCTCTCCCTTCTTCCTGATGAGAATGAGCGCTGCTCCCCGAGGGGTGCTTCTGCTGTGCTAAGCGTGCGTTATATTGAGTGCACCTGCTTCTCACAGTGGCCGAAAGGTGGGCACCGCGATTCCCCCTGCTTTCCAGGAGCTGCGGTTGAAGAAGGCAGATGCCGTTTGTGTATTTACACTGCTGCCACACTTCAGTCAACGCAGTAGAGTGGAAATCAGTGTACGCTCCCATAATGCATTTTAATAATTTAGATACCGAATATGATTATAGTATCTAACTTGTGTCAGCAGCCAAGAAAATATATTGTGAAGATTGGCACCTGTAAGTTCTGAATTATACTTATGTACAGTTTAATGCTGATCTTTTTCTTTCTCCTACTTCAAGATAATGATTTTTCCAGAAGGAACTTGTACGAACAGGACCTGCCTAATTACCTTCAAACCTGGTATGTGGTTTTCTTAATTGTTTATTTTTCTCCTAGAGAAAAGGAAAATATTCAAGTGATGTTTTTAAATAATGTGTTGTGCAAATAAGAACAGTTTCTGTTTTTCTCCTGTATGCTGGGGTTCTTAGAGGTGTTTCTAAGAAAAGTCACAAAATAAATGTTAGAATTTGAGTCGAGGATTATCGTGTTTGCAGGAGGATGGAGAAGTTAGGATTTCAGGTCGTTTCTAGGGTGGTAGAGATAAAGGTTTGCGTCTGCTTTGAGATCCAGGCTGGGGGCTCCTGGGTCCAGAAGGGGCCTCCTTGCCTTTGAATGGCTCAGGGCACCCTTCTGGGCCTGCAGCTTGCTCCCCCACAGCTCCCGGGAATCCCAGGTGCAAATCCCTGCGAGCCATGCCCAAATACGCACGTCCTCAGCTTCCCAAGTCCCCGGTTAGACAGCGCTGTTTCTCCCTGAGGAGGGGGACTCAAATGCATGCAAACCTGGGTCTCTCTTGCAGCGGCCACCCGGGGTTAATGTTGGGGTCTCTACCCCTGACGTGGGAAACGTTGCAGTGAGCCGGCAACAGCCTGCCATTCTTTCTGTTGAGTCTGCGTGGAATTTTGCACACCCTTGAGCATGTCAGAGGGTCCACCTGGATCCTGTCATCTCCCTTGGGCGACTTTAGAAAGTGGTGGCTCTCATGAACTGTGTGCGTACTGGGGTACGCAGACCTGTTCCCTGGGGTTGGGCCCGAGCCACGTGGAGAAGCCAGTGCCTTGCTCGGACTGGCACCGGCTGCCCTGCCTCTGGGGCCACACAGCCTGAGTATCCGGGCTTTTTGGGGAGCTGGGTAGAGGAAGTGTGTAGTCACTTGCCTGTGTGGGCCACATTGTTTCCAGGCCTGTGGCCATCCTCTCCTGCTCAGATGCCCCTGCCTTCATCCTCCACCCTCCTCGGCACGGCAGGCAGGTGTCAGGTGTCACTAGCAGAGGTTCAAAGTGCAGCTCAGTGGAAGGTGCTGGGTTTTCCTGTTCCATTGTCTTCACCACGTTTGGTTCTGAGTCCTTCAGAACCAGACACATAGAGGGTGGAGGTGGCACACAGTGACCAAGAATTCACGTGCCCCCACCACACTGGGCCCATGCCTGAGCACAGCCTGTGAGCCAGGACCACAACGTGGGCAACCTTGGTGAGGGCTAAAGCAGGCCGTGTCTCCAGGGCCCCAGGCAGAAGACAGCTGGCAAGCAGGTCAAGTCTTGTCCACGGTGGGTGTGGGGCTGGGGTCACTGCCGGGCCTATCTCAAGGGCAGGTGTTCCTGGGGAGGGGAGCCTTGTTCCTGCGGGGGAGGCCCCTGGGAAGGGCTGTCGCCTTGCCCTGTGGGGCTGGCGGCCCTGGTATAGACGTGAGGAGGGTGCGTGCGCACCTCTCAACGCATATCACAAAACCAGGGGGAGTGACAGCAGTGCCCGGCGGGAGCTCACTGTGTGCTGCCCAGGAAGGGCGCTCGCTGTTCCGCAGGTGGGTTCCACAGCATCTGTGGAGACCACACGGCGGCTGGATCCCATCCCTGTCTCCATTTCCAGCGGGTCCAGCCATGAGTTCCACGTGTCACCCTCAGGCACCAGGCTCCAGTGGCCTTGAGTCACGTGTTGGGAATCTTGCAGGCCCTCACTCATCTTAGCTGGGTGCTTTTTAGTCAGATTTGAATCCTCCTGTTTTGAGGTGAAATTGGCATATGGTGGGTGATCCTGACACCTCGAGGTGCAGCCCTCCAGAGCCATGGGTGTGTCCCGCCTTGAGCCTGACACCAGAGGCACCCACAACCTGTCTGGGGTCCCGGGCTCAGACTCCCTCAGCTCCACGGCGGCCCCCCCAACTCAGGCCCCTTCCTCCACCTTCCATCACATTGCCTCATGTTGGGGTCACATTGCTGGGGTCACTCCTTTTTGGCCACCACTGCCAACTCCCTGCCTTCATTCCCAGAGACCTTCCAGCATCGGGCCCAGTCTCCAGCCTCGTGCTCCTGGAGCGTCTGCCAGGTTCCTCCTTGGCCCAGACGCCTTCTTTCTCCTGAGCGTTTCCCGTCTGCATTGCGCTGTCCACCTGAGGCCCCCGTTCTGACCCTGGCCTTGGCCGCCTCTGAGGTGGGGGTGACAGAGCTAAGCAGAGCCCCAGGGGGTCTGCTGGATGTGGGTTTCAGCAGGGCCGGGACCCTCAGGGCTCCACAGGGATTGAGCTGCACCTGAAACAGGCCCATGCGGGGCCTTCCTCTCCAGTGCCACGCTCACCCTCCTTGTCAGAGGGCACTAGAGCAGGGTCAGCTGGCTGGGTGCCCGGAGGCCCCTCCTGGAAGGTACTGGGCCCACACCCTCCACGTGCCCATACCCCACCTGCCCGCCAACTCTGAGCTCTCAGAGCAGAGCAAGGACAGCAAGAAGGCACTGGGATGCGGTGGGGGCCCAGCAACACCACCGACTGCCCGAGGATGCGGAGGCCAGGCCTGCGAGTGTGGCTGCCGGCAGCGGACGCAGCTGTCCCGGGCCACGCGGCCTCCTGTGTGGGCTGTGCCCAGATGCGGACTCAGCTGTCTCGGGCCACGCGGCCTCCTGTGTGGGCTGTGCCCAGATGCGGACTCAGCTGTCCCTGGCCACGCGGCCTCCTGTGTGGGCTGTGCCCGGATGTGGGTGCAGCTGTCCCTGGCCACACGGCCTCCTGTGTGGGCTCTGCCCAGATGTGGATACAGCTCTCCCTGGGCCACGGCAGCTTCCTTTTACTGGCTGTGAGCAGACATGGACGTGGCTCTCCCTGGGCCACGCGGCCTTTCCGCATGGGCTGTGAGCAAACATGGACACGGCTCTCCCTGGGCCATGGTGGACTGTTTCTCCCTGTGGGGTAGACTGTGGGGGATGATCAGGGTGAATAAGGGGTGATGGCCTTCTGAGGGGGCCTCCGGGGTCTCTGCTGAGCTGTCTCCCACCCTCATCGTTGCAACTGGTAAAGTTAGACCCATGCCAAGCACAAGCTGTGTGTGAATATCGAGGTTTCCGTGTAGTTAGCAGTCCGCGCCTCCTCCCATCATCCTTCTTCCTGCATCCAGAAGCCCTGGGCTCAGATGCCCTCACCTTGGTTTCTCCCAGCCTGGCCCTTGTGCAGTCTGCCCTGGGTGCACAGTGCTGGCGGGGTCTGCGTACTGTTGAACCCCGGGGGCCCCTGGGACACTAGGGGGACCAGAGACCCTGCAGGCTTTCCCACCGGGGTTTCTGTGAAGTCACTGACCTTTCAGGCTCATGGGAGGTTTCTGTGCTCTTTGGGACTTTCCTGAGAGGTCCCCAGTGTGTTGAGGTTTCCTTTGCTTCTTACTGAGTTTCTGTGATATCCGCTTGACACATGGTCGAGATGGTCCGCTGAGCTGCAGCAGCAAAGCTGTATCACTGCAGCCAGTCTCGGCCCTCCATGCATCTCCTGGGCTCAGTCCCGGGCAGTGAGGACTATCTTCTTCGCACCGCACATCCTGGGGGCTGGGGCTCGGCTGCCGGGCATGGGAGCTGGGGCTGGAGCCTGGGTCTGTGTCAGCCCTGCCATCCTCCACCTCTCCTGACACAGCCACCCATCCTGGGCACACAGAAGTGCTGGGTGAACTGCGTGAGCTCACTCCCGCTGAGCCCACAGCAGGGAAGGGGCAGCCCAGCACTGGATACGGGAAGCCACAGCACACGGGCCCAGGGACTCACAGGGGAAGCCGCGGCACACGGGCCCAGAGACTCACAGGGGAAGCCGCGGCACACAGGCCCAGGGACTCACAGGGGAAGCTGCGGCACACAGGCCCAGGGACTCACAGGGGAAGCTGCAGCACAACGGCCCAGGGACTCAGGGTGCCAGCTGGACACCAGGGCTGCGGGTGGACGTCACGGGGCGAAAGCCAAGCGGGTTGGGCCATCAGCTCAAGGTCACAGCCCTGACACTGGCCTCGCCTCAGGCCACCCTGAAAGGAGAATCGGCCTAGGGACAGGCGCTCCTGCAGCCCCGGGGCAAGCGGGGGCTCCGTTCTCCCAGAGTGGTGCAGAATCCCGCAGCCAGGACCAACCCCAAACTCCTGACCCCACAGTGGCCCTCACTGGCAGCCTGGGAAGAAGGTGCTGCCTGGGATCCGCCATCGAGCCCTCAGGTCGCCGGGCAGGGAGTGTGCCCTCGGGTCGCCAGTCAGGGAGCGAGCCCTTGGGTCTCCGGGCAGGGAGTGTGCCCTCGGGTCGTCGGGCAGGGAGCGAGCCCTCAGGTCATTGGGCAGGGAGTGTGCCCTCAGGTCGCCGGGCAGGGAGTGTGCCCTCGGGTCGTTGGGCAGGGGAGCCCGCCTCACACCGCCTATCATTTTCTAAAACTTTAGTACTTCTGATGCCTGAGTTTTCCAGTTTAAAAAAGTCTTTAAATAGAGCTTTCAATAGAGTTTAACGTAGAAACAGAATCCACAGAGTCTGTGGGGCCTTGTTCAGCTCGCAAGGGCACGACTCTGGCCAGTGAGAAGGCAGAGCGGCTGCCGGGTGTGGCCATAGTCCAGTGGGAACAGAGAAGTTCTGGGGCCTCCGTGGCCTGTGGCCTCGCTGGGCCTCCCTGGGGCTCCTCCCGGTTCCTTGGGAGCCCGTCAGGTGACAGCTGCTCAGAAAGAGAGGCAGGTCCCGGGGCAGGTCCTGCCGCAGCTGTGACCAAATCCTCCTGTCCTTCCAGCTGAGCCCCAGGGCCGGGTGAGGGCAGCGGGGGGGAGCCCTGAGGCAAATGTGTGTGCCTGGTGGGGGCTGACCCTAACTCCATCACATGGATGGGCGTGGCCGGTGATGAGGACCTCGAGGTGCAGACACCTGGAGGACCCCCACTTCCCACAGACGCCTTCTAGCTTGTGCATGGTGCTCTAACAGAAAGTGCCCCTTGGTCGGGGAGTGCTCCTGGCCAAGTTTCCTGCCCATCTGTGCTGTGGTGCTGGATGTTTATGGCCAGTACAGATGTTGAGATCGTCCAGGCATGGAGTGACCTTGCTGACCAGGAAGGCCTAGACAGATAAGCTCCTTCTTAGCCCAAGAGCAGCATGGGAAATGCAGCAGACACCATCCTGCGCAGGCTGCCATGGGTAACACCACTGTTCCTTTCCCCGCAGGTGCGTTCATCCCCCGGAGCTCCCGTCCAGCCTGTGGTCTTACGATATCCAAATAAACTGGTGAGTTGTGTCTCCTGGGGCCAGCTTCCAGGCGAATTCTCGGGGAATGGGAACTGCGAGCTGCCTCCGTGCACCCGTGTCACCGTCTCCCCCGCACACTTTATCTACGCCACGGCACTGGCCTCGGCGCTGGAGAGGGCAGGATGGGCCCGGCCCTGGGCTCAGCGCACCGTGTCCCCAAGTGCGGCCTGTTCTACACGTGTCCCTCCCTGATCAACCCCATTATTCTACAGTGGTCCCAGTATCCACACAGAGCCCTGCTTCCGTAGCTCCTGAAGCAGCTGCCCTTTCCTCTGTATGGCCAAACCTGACATTTTGGAGAGGGACCGCCACCCCACACCACCGGCCAGGGCCCAGCGGCTCTCAGTGCCTAGTTCAGGAAGTTGAAACATTAAGAACATTTAAGTTCTGGAAGGCGGAGGCAGCTGGAGAGAAAGGAGGTGGCTTTGTCATTTCGGTGGTCTTATCATTTAGTGCCAGGTTTTGCTCGGTTTAAGAGAACAAAATTAAGAAGGTGTTAGAGGTCAAGAGCTCCTGGGGTAAAGGTGGTGGACCCCACCTTGAGGAAGAAAGCCTGGATGAGGCCGCGGAGCAGTTCCCCGTGGGGCCTTGCTGCCTCCAGGAGGCTCAGCCTGCCCGGACTCTGTCCCCCATCCCGGCGTCCCAACCCCAGCCCTGCCCCGGGCCCCACCCCCACCAGGCCCTGCCCCATCCCCCACTCCTGGCCACAGCCCCACCCCCAGCCCCGCCCAGCCCCTGCGCTGCCCGCATCCTGCCTCTGTTCCCATACCTGTGAGGCAGCCGCACCTTCCTCCAGTTACTCTCAGATGCTCAGAAGACTTCCGGTTCCATCTGCCTCCCCCACTTTGGCGGCCTTGCCTCCCAAGCCTGCCACTGAGCTCAGGGTGTTCATTTGGTGCCAGCTGTGTCTCCCGTTCGCCACAATCGCTCCCACACATCCTCACTCCTTCATGGGCTCCTGGAGCATAGAAACGGCTCATGCGGACCGGAGTTCCCCCACAGCCCGCTGGTGCTGGGCTCACTGTAGGTTCCTGGCGGAGCGCCTGCCCGTCACAGGGGCTTCCCGTCTATAGCAGTTCCTCTTTGTGACGGCAAAGGAAAGTTCACTGAAAAAAAACCTCGTAGGTCCAGACACAGTGGGGCAGAAACACAGGTGACCTCTGGGTGCCAGGCTCCGGCCCCTCTGCCTCAGGGCCTGTCCTGGCGATGCCTGCTGGTTTCACTCTGGCCTGAGGGCTGATAGTGGGTAGTTGGAGTCAGGGCCGGTAGCCACACGACCAACAGGCCTCGTCTTTCTTACTGAAGCTTACGTTTGTCAGCCAGGTTCCTGGCCAAGGACCCCTTCCTGCCTCCGCTGCAGAAACCGTACTTTGATGCAGCTCCTGGGAGCAAAAAATTCAACCCGAGGATAACAGACTCTGATCTGTGTGCAGAAATCTAGATTGTTCACTTTTTAAGATTGTTTCATCAATGTGTTTAAAGCAACACTGTTACTGGATGCTCCCAGAAGCACTGAGCTTAGTTGTCAGGGGGAGCAGTGTCTACCCCGGGATGACGGTGTCTGGGCCTCTGCCATCAGGGCCCTGCTGTGTGGGCTCCACCCCGGCGGCGCTGAGGCTGAAGATGGGGCTTCCAAAGCACCCAGGGGCGGCCTGCACATGCACAGGGGTTGGGGATCATCCAGAGCATCTGGAGAGAGCAGGAGGTGGGAGAGGGCCAGGCTCCCCGGGCACACGCTGGAATCAGTGTCCAGGCCTGTGAGGAGAGAGGAGAGCATGGGGGGAGGGAGGACCTTCTCCCATGTCCAGGGGGCTCTGGGGAGCCTCTTAAGAGGGGGTTCTGGGTCCTCGGGGGCTCTGGAGATCTTGGGGGAACTCGGGGGGGGGGTCTGTAAGGAGGTGGTTCTCTGGGTCCTTAGAGGCTCTGAGGACCTGGCGGGGGCTGGTCTGGGTCTTGGATTCTCAGGGACTCTGAGGACCTGGAGGGGGGGTGGGTCTGGGGCCTGTATCATCAGGGGCTCTGAGGACCTGGAGGGGGGTGGGTCCCGGTCCTGGATCCTCAGGGGGGTCCTGGATCCTCGGGGGCTCTGAGGACCGGGTGGGTCTGGATCCTGTATCATCAGGGGCTGTGAGGACCTGGAGGGCCATGGGTCTGGGTCCTGTATCCTCAGGGGCTCTGAGGAACTGGAGGGGGGTGGGTCCAGGTCCTTTATCATCAGGGGCTGTGAGGACCTGACGGGGGCTGGTCCAGGTCCTGGATCCTCAGGGGGTCTGGGGAAGCTGGAGTTCTAGCACTCTCCTCCTTTCTCCCTGGCTACAGTGCCTCTCTGGGGTGGGGAGGTGCGGGGGAGAGGCCGGCAGGCACAGGCACAGGTGCTGGCTGCAGGCTCTGCTGACTGGCTCTGTCCCTTCCTCCCCCAGGACACCATCACATGGACGTGGCAAGGCCCTGGAGCGTAAGTCAAACACCGTATTGTCTTGTTTGTCCTGTTACTGTGTGCGCACATGGGGGCTGCTTGGGGTCCACCGTGCACATTGGTCACTTCTGCAGTTGTGAAAGCTGTGTTGGACAGACGTTACGTTCAGCCCATTGTGAGACGTGGCCCAGTCCTGACACTCCTGGTCTGGGGCCTTAAGTTTCACATCTTCAGCAGCAGCATTAGGAAGGGGACTGTGAGTCTTCCGTTCCACTCTCCAGTTTGCCAGCTCAGTAATTACCATCATCCACCTGGTGGCCCCTAGGAAGGAAAGTGGAGATTTAGGGGTGTCTGGGGAGACCCCATCTGCACAGGTGCAGGGACTGAGTAGTGCCGGGGTGGGAGGCTAGCCCCCACTGCAGTCAGTGTCCCTGTCCCCCCGACACAGACACGGAAGATCAGTTATGCAACGGTTAACAACCCCATGGAAACAGGAAGGAGCCATAGAGGAGAAGCCCGGGGTCACAGGCTCATCAGGGGAGGGCAGAGGGAAAGTGGAGGTCCAAGAGGGAGCAGGTCCCCCCCAAGTGTTGGGGGAGGACGTGGGTCCACTGGTGTGTTCAGGTGAAGGCGTCGGGGTCAGCACTTCCCAGGCTCGTGTGTGGAGGCTCCTGGCTGGGAGCAGAGCTGGGAAGGGGCTCTGCGGGAATGGGGGCTCTGGGGTCCCTGAGGCCTAGGTCTGGGGCTGGCATAACAGGGTCTGGGGCTGAGAGTTAGGAGGTGGGCTGTCTGTCGGGACATAAGTGTGGCCCTGGGATGCAACTCTGGATGTCTCCCGCTCCAACTCCTGCAGCAAAGGCAGGGCGACCGCAGTTCTGAGGTTGGGAACTCTGGAGCCAGGCTGGAGGGGTGGCATGACTTAGGGCCTGTGCTGCCTGGGGACGGCAAGGAGGGACAGAGGTGGGCCGCACGAGGTCTCCTGAGCTGGAGAACATGCAGGAGATGACGTCTTCCTAGACACACGGAAGACACAAGCAGCTGTTGAATCAGAAGAGGGGCATTTCCACTCATGGCTCTGCCTCACACTGGGACTCGGGCTGGGCAGGCACAGCACCCCCGCCACTGGAGCCTTCACTGCCCGGCAGCGCCTTCTGAGAGGGGGCGTGTCTGGAGGTTTTGCTCCGGAATTGGAAGTAATCTGCTTCTTAACCTGTGCTGTAAGTCTGCTCACCATTGCTCAATCTGTTTTTAAGGTTGGAAATCCTGTGGCTCACGCTGTGTCAGTTTCACAATCAAGTGGAAATCGAGGTTCGTATGGATACAGTGTTCCACGGGGCTCCTCGCAGTGCTTGGTACAGATGCAGGGTTTCCCCAGGATGCCCAGATAAGCCTCAGAAATGTGACATGTCATCTGTCTTGCTTCATGTCTTCCATGTCTCAGGAGGAGCCTCTGGTTACTTTACATTGATGTACAGTAACCACTTGGATAAGATTTGGGGTTTTTGTTTTTTATTTTGTTTGTTTTTTGTGTGGGTTTTTTTTTTTTTTTTTGTCTTGCTCTATTGCCTAGGCTGGAGTGTACTGATGGGCTCACCGCAGCCTCAGCCTCCTGGGCTCAAGTGACCTCCCTGCCTCAGTCTCCTGTGTGATTGGACCGTAGGCGCATGCCACCATGCCCAGTTAATTTTTTTGTTTCATTTGGTTTTTTGTTTGCTTGCTTTTGTAGAGATGGGTCTCACTTTGTTGCCCAGGTTGGTCTCAAACTCCTGGGCTCAAGCGATCCTTGTTCCTCGGCCTCCCAAAGTGCTGCGATCACTGGCGTGAACTGCCACACCCAGCTAGATAGGATTGTTAAATCCACCATTCTTTATTATTGGTTTTGTAGCTTAAGGGCATATGAAGCTGGTCCACCTGCAGTGCATTATCTTTCTGGCGTTTAGTTTTCCTGTACATATTTAATACTGCTGAGTTTCTCACAGCACCATGCTCTGTTTAATACATGCTCAGAGATCCCCCTTCTCAGCTTGTCCCAGGTCTCTAGAGTCATGACCTCTGTGTAGCCTGTAAAATTGCATCTAAGTTGATGAGGAGTAGTTCTTTTTTTGTTTAAAAGGGGAATTAATATGCACTTCTTGAATCTGGAAATGAAAGATGAGTCACATGGAACTTAAATATTTAATAAAACAATTTGCTGCCTTCCAATAAATATTGCAGAGCGCTACAAAATGAACAGATGAGCGCGGCTTTCAGCCCAGCTGTTCACTTCCATAGAGGACAAGCCGCTCTCATTAGGGAGGACTGGGCTGAAAGGCCTTGGCCCGGGCCTTCGGGCGGCAGTCCCCATGGCCGGCAGGTTTATGTGGCTAGATGGATGGTGGCCAGGAGGGTGCAGGCCAGGCCTCAAGGCCAAAACACAGATTGTGAGTTCCCAAGGGCACACTGGTGTTAAACGGCTATGTTACAGGCTGGTTTCTAATTTTAAGAGTTGAAAAGAAACTGAATGGCTTTGCAAAATGGCTCTGCCCTCACTCATGTTGTTCACTCAAGATGCTGGTGTTGCTGTGTGGAGCCACGGCTGTGTACGGAGTTTCGAGAGACAGCAGTGAGAACCTGGGGTTTCAGGATGCTCCTGTCTTCTCAGATCTTCCGTGTTAGAGAAAAGGACATCTGGGATGGTGTGGTGCACACTGTGTGTCATGGTCATTTAAAATGCAGTGGAAGCGCCATTCACACAAGGAGAAGTTCATTGGACAATTTCTTTTAATTTCAAAATGCAGGAGGTGGCAAAAGTTGCCAGTAGACTATTCCAAATTTAGGAATGAGGCGCTGTGCTGCCCCCACCACAAAACCGGAACTGTGAGAAATGGGCATAAGCCCCTCTGTGAGGTTAGGGAGCAGGGGTGTCGAACGATGAGTCACATGCAACTTAAATATTTCATAAAATAGTTTGCCTAGTGTGGGCGGCAGGCACTCCTAAGGGGCACTGGCGGTGTGAGTGTTCAGGTGCACACGTGTGCGGCTCACGCATCATGGGGTGAGCGTTAGGGTGCAGACGTGTGCAGTTCACGCATCATGGGGTGAGTGTTCAGGTGCACATGTGTACGGCTCACACATCATGGGGTGAGCGTTCAGGGTGCAGACGTGTGCAGTTCACGCATCATGGGGTGAGTGTTCAGGTGCACACGTGTACGGCTCACACATCATGGAGAGGTGCACACACGTGCAGTTCACACCTCATTTTTGGGGTGTGTGCATACTCGTGTGTGCACATGACAGCTTTGAAGATGGCTCTAATGGTCATTGCTTTGACAGATCTTCATTTTGTCAGACTCCCAGTTGTCACTGTGGTGGGGTTGCTGAGGTCAGCGTCTCGTGATACTGTGGAAGTAACACAGCTTCTCTGTGTGCTCAGTTCCTTCCTGTGTACAGCCCTTCCGAGGAGGAGAAGAGGAACCCCGCGC
The DNA here is from genome assembly GCA_036589455.1 of Ateles fusciceps. Taxonomy (NCBI): domain Eukaryota; kingdom Metazoa; phylum Chordata; class Mammalia; order Primates; family Atelidae; genus Ateles; species Ateles fusciceps. Next base: position 8,998,114 of record JAZHEH010000586.1, read on the forward strand.
TGTATGCCAGCAACGTGCGGCGAGTCATGGCCGAGTAAGTGAGCAGCTCCTTCGTGCGTGGCTGAGTGAGGGGGCGTCTCCCAGAGCGTTGCTCTCTGTATTTAAAATAGCCGACAGCGCTAGGAAAAGACGTTCCTGCAGAAGCGCAGGAGCCAGCCCATGCCTGTCGGTGAGGCGTGCCTGGCCTGTGCTGTGCATCTCTTGTTCTCATTTGATGGCATTCATCCTCTCCGATGTTTGGAAGACACGTGACTGACTCTTCCAGACCTGCCTGCAGCTGTTGGTCACCCCAGGTTGTGTGTTCCCTGTGCACCTAAACGACCCCACAGGGCACTGGCCTGGGCAGATGGCAGATCTGTGTGGCGGTCTCCACGCCTGCCTTTGCTCATCTGCCTGTGTGATACTTCCCAGTGCCCTTACTGTGTCTGGCAGGGTGGAGTGGTGGCTGCACATTTAATCTTGTAAGGTGACTGGTGCTCCTTACACGATCCTCGTGCATGCAGTTAGGAGAGAGAGGGAGCATCCTCACATCACGTGGTCCCAGGCTCCCCGCCTGCACGGCCAGCAGTGCCGTCAGCTCACACGCTCTCCCTCTCTCCCTCTCTTAGCACCTTCCATCCCTCACCGTCCCTTCCCCCCCCCCCACCACTTGTCCTTGCCAACAGGTCCTCCCCACCTGGATTTACCCTAGTGCTTCCTCCTGCACAGCTCTGTCCAGTGCAGCTGGAGCCTCCCCCTCCCCCAGGTGGCTGCCAGACCTGAGCCACAGGAGCCACCTGGAAGCTGCCTCAACCTCGGCTCCACCGGCCCCACCCCCCAGGCTCCTGCTGCAGCAGGTCTGGGCATGGCTGGGAACTTGCCTCTCCAAGGAGCCCGAGGGAGACGCAGCCACCGAGGGGCCCGTCAGAGTGTGCCCAGCTCCAACTTCCAAGTCACCTTGTTCACACTCAGCTGACACCCTGCAGATTCATCTGGGTGACCCTTTCCCCCTCTCCCTCCCAGCGCATGTGCCTGAGGGTAGAAATGGGCGTGGCAGTCTCTGTCTCCCAAAGCTCCAGGCAACTCCTGCCATAGGCAGCTTTGAACAATAGAAATAGCTGAGCAGGCGCCAGGGGGAATGCATTCACTCAAGGAGAGATTGCTGATGGGCCTCACTGATTATTTAGGAGCCCTCCATTCCAAACGGACTCTGAGGATCTTGCACAGTTTTTTGGGGGCAAGAGTGGCCCCATTTCCATTGTTGTAATTCAGAATTCTCTTAAAACCCCACTCCAAATACTGGGAGCCATGTGTCATCACATCAGGGCCCTTGGAGGGTCTGCCGCCGTCAGCCAAACCCTCACCGAGGAACGTGGGAGGGAGAAGCAGCCTCGGGCTCCTTGTCCTGGGCGGCTGCCCGGTGCAGCCCCACTCGGGGAGTGGAGTTGATCAAGAGCAGAGAGACCTTGGCAGTGCCTCCTTCCAGCGGGTTTCCCATTCCCGTAGCGAGTCCTGGGAGGCAGTGTCGGAAGCACGTTCTCCTCCCCTGCCCCGCTGCGAGGACGGTGGCACCCCAGGGTGGCAGAGTGCACGCATCCTTCCCCATCCTTGGTTTTCATCTGGGATGGGGCTGGCCTCTGTGTCATTCAGGGTTTTGAGTTGAATGACACATGTGCCGTGCTGGCCTGGGAGAGAGGTGCCACCCAGGATGGGCTCATCAGGAGAGGCTGGGGGTGGCCCAGGTGTGGCTGGTGGAGGTGAGGTGGGTGGTTCTCCCAGCCGGGGCTCCTTGTCCCTCGGCCCATCTGGGATCACACGTGGCAGGGCCAGGACTGCTGTGAGCTTCATGGGCAGCCCCTCAATTGTCCTTGTCCTTCTTTTCTGTGGATAGTGCAAGACGCTCCTGTTCCCAAATGATGCCAAGGGGGAACTCTGGCAGCTGTCTGATAGAAATGGAAAGGCACCGATTTTCTCATCCCCCGAGCACACATGGCCTGGTCAGGGCAGTGGGGGGATGAGGGCGCCTGCTTCACTCACTCGCGTTACTGAGCATCACAGTTACTTTGCGTTTGTGGCATCGCTGTGCTGAGCAAGCCTGTCAGTGCCATTTTCCAGCGCCATGAGCTCACGTTGGTGGCTCTGGGTCACGTTTTGGTAATTCTAATACCATGAGCTCACTTCGTGTCTCCACGTCACATGTGGGTAATTCTCACAATATTTCAGACTTTTTCACAATATCCATGTTACGGCAGCCTGTGATCAGCGACCGCTGGTATCACTGTTGTGACTCTTTCGAGCACCATGAACTGCCCCGTATGAGAGGAAGCTAATCGGTACATGTGCGGCTGCCCACCAACTGGCTGTTCCCCTGTCTCACTGCCTCTGCTCAGGCCTTCCTCTCCCCGAGACAACAGTATTGAACTCAGTCCAACTGACAACCCTACAGTGGCCTCTAAGTGCTCAGCTGAAAGGAAGAGCCCTTGTCTCGCACTTTAAATCAAAAGCTAGAAACGATTAAGCTTGGTGAGGAAGGCAGGTCAAAAGCCAAGACGGGCTGAGTGCCAGTTAGCCAAGTTGTGAATGTGAAGGGAAAGTTCTTGAAGGAAATTAAAAGTGCTGTTCCAGTGAACACCTAAGTCATAAGAAAGAAAAACAGCCTTACGCGGACATGGAGAACGTTCTTGTGGTCTGGATAGAATCTCAAACCAGCCACAACATCCCCCTTAAGCCAAAGCCTAATCCAGAGCAAGGCCTGAACTCTGTTCTGTGAAGGCTGAGACAGGGGGAGACAGCTACAGAAGAAAAGCCTGAAGCTGGCAGAGGTGGGTTCATGAGGTTTAAGGAGAAAAGCTGTCTCCATAACATGAAAGGGCAACGTGAAGCAGCAGGTGCTGACGGAGCTGCAGCCAGTAATCCACAAGTTCTGGCTAAGCCCATTGGTGAAGGTGGTTTTGCTACTCAGCAGATTTTCAGTGTAGGTAAAATCGCTTCTACTGGCAGAAGGCGCCACCTAGGACTTCCCTGGCTAGAGGCAAAGTCAATGCCTGGCTTCAGAGCTTCAAAGGACAGGCTGGCTCTCTTGTTAGGAGCTGGTGCAGCTGGGACTTGCAGTGGAAGCTGATGCATATGGACCACTCTGAACATCCCAGGGCCCCTAAGAATCCTGCTCAATCTACTCGGCCTTGCTCTACAGACGGAACAACAAAGCCTGGATGTCAGCATGTCTGTTTACAGCATGATTTACTGAATATTTTCAGCCCACTGTTGAGAACTACTGCTCAGAAAAAAAGATTCCTTTCAAAATACTGCTGCTCACTGACAATGCACCTGGTCACCCAAGAGCTCTGACAACAACGAGCAAGGAGATGAATGTTGTTTCCATGCCTGCTAACACAGCACCCATCCCACAGCCCAAGGAGCCAAGGAGTTTCAACTTTCAAGTCTTATGATTTCAGAAATACACTTTTTAGGCTGCAGCTACAAAGTACGCCATAAACCTCTGCAATGGATTCACCGTTCTATATGCCATTAAAAATACTCATGATTCATGGGAGGAGCTCAAAATATCAGTAGCAGGAGTTTGAAAGAGGTTCCTTCCAACCCTCATGAATGACCTTGAAGGCTTCAAGACTTCAATGAAGGAAGTAACTGCAGCTGTGGTGGCAATACCAAGAGAACTAGAATCCGAAGTGGAGCCTGAAGGTGGAACTGGATTGCTGCAGCCTTGGGACAGAAATGAACACGTGAGGAGTCGCTGCTTATGGATGAGCAGAGGAAGTGGCTCCTTCACGCAGAATCTGCTCCTAGTGAAGACGCTGGGAACGCTGTTGAGATGGCAGCGAAGGATTTCGAATGTTACATAAACCTAGTTGGGAAGTAGCAGAAGGGTTTGAGAGGATTGACTCTAATTTTGAAAGAAGTTCAGCTGTGGGTAAAATACTATCAAAAAGCATCACGTGCTACACAGAAATCTTTCATTATAGGCAGAATCAATCAATACGGCAAAGTTTACTGGGGTCTTATTTTAAGAAATTGCCACAGCCACCCCAGCCTTCAGCAACTACCACCCTCATCAGTCGGCGGCCATCAGCATGGCCCAAACCGTCTACCAGCAAAAAGACCACGATTCGCCGAAGGCCGATGGTCAAGAGCATTTTCAGTGATTAACTGCTTTTAGGTTAAGATGCATACGTGTTTTAGACATAGCACTATTGCACACTTAATAGACACAGTAATTGTACTAAACATAACTTCTATATGCACTGGGCAACCAGAAATGTTGTGCGACTCACTACCACGGTGGCCTAGAACCCACCGTGTCTCCACAATTGGCCTGTGTTAGGGACAGTTTTTAAAGCCCAGTCCTTACAGGAATTTCTCAATGGGGGTTTTGTTTTGTTCTGTGTTTTAATTTAAAAATCAGGTTTCATGAAACCTGATGCAGCTCTGTAGAAGGGCTGAGTTCGGACTTCAGAGTGGTGCCAGCTGATAGAAACGACCTCTGTCCCCTGTGAAGGTGAGGGAGGGTCTCCATCAGAGGCTGGCTGCAGAGTGGGCCATCCTTTACAAGGGGGCCTATCGCTGTCAGGATGGCAGGGCATGCAGCTTGCTGGTTTTCAGTATAGGAATGGATGCACATGAGGCACATAATGGGAGCCATGCAGGCAGCAAATGCAGGTGTGCCTTTAGTACAGTTGGAACCCAGTGACCCTGAGTCCTGCAGACAGCAAATTCAGGTGTGCCTTTAGTACACTGGGAACCCAGTGACCCTGAGTCCTGCAGGCAGCAAATACAGGTGTGCCTTTAGTACAGTGGGAACCCAGTGACCCTGAGTCCTGCAGACAGCAAATGCAGGTGTGCCTTTAGTACACTGGGAACCCAGTGACCCTGACTCCTGCAGGCAGCAAATACAGGTGTGCCTTTAGTACACTGGGAACCCAGTGACCCTGAGTCCCTGCAGACAGCAAATACAGGTGTGCCTTTAGTACAGTTGGAACCCAGTGACCCTGAGTCCTGCAGACAGCAAATGCAGGTGTGCCTTTAGTACAGTCAGAACCCAGTGACCCTGAGTCCTGCAGGCAGCAAATACAGGTGTGCCTTTAGTACAGTCAGAACCCAGTGACCCTGAGTCCTGCAGGCAGCAAATACAGGTGTGCCTTTAGTACAGTTGGAACCCAGTGACCCTGAGTCCTGCAGACAGCAAATGCAGGTGTGCCTTTAGTACAGTTGGAACCCAGTGACCCTGAGTCCTGCAGGCAGCAAATACAGGTGTGCCTTTAATACAGTGGGAACCCAGTGACCCTGAGTCCCTGCAGACAGCAAATGCAGGTGTGCCTTTAGTACAGTGGGAACCCAGTGACCCTGAGTCCTGCAGACAGGAAATGCAGGTGTGCCTTTAGTACACTGGGAACCCAGTGACCCTGAGTCCTGCAGGCAGCAAATACAGGTGTGCCTTTAGTACAGTTGGAACCCAGTGACCCTGAGTCATGCAGACAGCAAATGCAGGTGTGCCTTTAGTACAGTTGGAACCCAGTGACCCTGAGTCGTGCAGACAGCAAATGCAGGTGTGCCTTTAGTACAGTGGGAACCCAGTGACCCTGAGTCCTGCAGACAGCAAATGCAGGTGTGCCTTTAGTACAGTGGGAACCCAGTGACCCTGAGTCCTGCAGACAGCAAATGCAGGTGTGCCTTTAGTGCCATGGGAACCCAGTGACCCTGAGTCCTGCGGACAGCAAATGCAGGTGTGCCTTTAGTACAGTGGGAACCCAGTGACCCTGAGTCCTGCAGACAGCAAATGCAGGTGTGCCTTTAGTACAGTTGGAACCCAGTGACCCTGAGTCCTGCAGACAGCAAATGCAGGTGTGCCTTTAGTACAGTTGGAACCCAGTGACCCTGAGTCCTGCAGACAGCAAATGCAGGTGTGCCTTTAGTACACTGGGAACCCAGTGACCCTGAGTGCCCTGCAGGGGTGCTTGCAGGAGAAGCCTCTTGTCCCTGCAGGGCTTGGGGAAGTCCCGGTGAGAGGGCTGCAGGCATAAGTGCTGCACTTCCTGCCCGAAGCCTCTGCCCCTCCTTTCTCCAGGCAGGAGCAGGAGGCACCTGGTTCAGGTGGCGACCACAGAAGGGCAGGCCAGATGCCCATCCTTTCCTTCCACCCAGAGAGGAAAGTGGCTTTTCCTAAATGGCCCAGGGAATTGGAGCCTGACCCTGGCCCCTGCAGCCAGCTCGATTAAATAGAAAAGGGGCCTGCATGTGTGGTTAGAGCCAGGCGGAGCCTGGGGTGAGGTGGGGGGAGGGGGGATCTAAGCCTGTGTTTCCAGGAGATTCCTCTCATCCAGCCTTGTCCCAGGTTCATTTCAAGAGGAAGATCGACTTCCAGGTCTGTTTCCTCCCTTGCCGGTAACTGTTCTGTTGGAGTGGCTGCGAATTGCCTTCGGTGCCGGCAGGAGAGGAAGAGGCTGGGGTAGGGATTTACACTGGGCAAGGAACCCCTGCAAGCCAGAGCTGAAAAGGACTTGCCTGTTGGTCAGATGTACCTTTGCACATTTTGTCCTTCAGGTCAGTTTGTAAAGGTCTTCCTGTTGCTTTTCTCGTTATTCGTGGATGGTTTATTTTGTTTCTGAATGTCCAGGGCTCCGCTCATCCCTGACGGGCTTTTCCATGCAGAGGTGGCCCAGTTCTCTAATAGCTGTGGGTGACCCCTGTTCTTGGGAAACCTGTTGAAGTCATAGCATTCACTTTCACCTTGGCCTCCGCCTAGACCCATATTCATTTCTTTTTTAGTGTATAACTTAAAAATAATATTTTGTGTAGGCTACAAAATAAAAACCCTGAAACCTCAGTGAAAGCATGGTTTACTGGTGGTAAAGCCACCTCTGTCCAGCCTCCACGGGGGAGGAAACAGCTCTTAAAATGCCCACATTCTCCTGAACGGACGGCTCCATGGTGTCGACACGGTGGTGGCCTCAGAGCAGAAGCAACCAGGTGGTCAGTGGCCAGTGCAGGGATTTCAGTGGTCATGGCTGGTTCAGGAGAGACCCACGTGGGAGTTGGTGCCCTGTGAAGGGGGGGGCTGCTGTAATTTTTGCCGTCCCCTCCCATCACCCTGAGCTCTCCTTCAGGCACAGGCAGGTGGTCGGCAGGTCACTCCATGTCTGTGCCGCAGACGCGCAGCCAGGCCCACAGCCATCTGCAGCCACTGGGGGGGAGGAGGGAGGCGGGGGGGGAGCTGACCGCCACGGGGCTGGGCTGACAGGGTGTGCTGCCCTCTCTTGCAGGGCCCTGGGCGTCTCCGTGACCGACTACACGTTCGAGGACTGCCAGCTGGCCCTGGCGGAAGGACAGCTCCGTCTCCCGGCTGACACTTGCCTTTCAGAGTTCGCCAGACTCGTGCGGGGCCTTGGGTAAGTGCCTGGTGATTCTTCCTTGAGCATTAGCTAAAACCACTGCTGCCAAGGTCTAGCGGGGCCTGAGGTTGCAGGGCAGGGAGCTACGGAAATAATTCTTGACGATGCTTATTCTGGCTTTTCTTTGGCTTTTCTCAAACATCAACTTCAGCCTACAGAGTGCCTTTAAATCTCTCAATGCTTGGCATCAGCTGTCTGTGTGGATGGCGCCCAGGAGGCCACCCTGTGTCCTGCAAGACCCGCCCTTGTACGGTCCAGCCCTACAGAGTCCTGTGAGCCCCCCTCTGCTGGTGTGGAGATGAGAAACTGTAGAAATAAAAGACACAAGACTCAGAGACAGGGGTCACTGCCAGCCAAAGCGCGGAGTCCGGCCGTGGCCCCGAGTGCCTGGACGCTCTGACGTTTATTCAGTACACAGCAGGGGGCAGGGTAGGGAGGGTGAAGTAAGGGTGGTCAGTGGTAGGGTCAGGTAAATCACGTGTCTTAGGGATGGGGGCCCAGGACTTTCAAGTAGCCAAGATGAGGTAAGGGGCATAATGTGTCAGCACTTTTCCAGACTTGTCAAGAAAGAACAAAAACATTAAGATTTATGTAACTACTACTGGTTCTTATCTTTTAAGAAAAAGATTAACCAGGTGCAGAAGCAGGGTGTGAGAGTGGACAGGGAACGTGACCGCTGGAGCACAGCCTCACACGGAGACAGTTAAGCCCCCAGATGTCTGTGGGTGTCCCGGACAGCCGTCAGGCCTTAACCACAAGAGCTTGGAGGGGCAGAGTCTTCTCCTGACTCCCCCGAGGAAGGAGACGTCCTGGACATCTCCTTCCCTAGCTGGCCAAACAGCGGGTGCTTTCCGAGGCACCCTGCAACAGCCCTTACGCGGGCCTGACAGAGGGCTTAGAGCGTCCTGCCCTAGGATCACTTTGTTCACAATGTCACCTCAGTTCCATGCTTCTTAACCCGATAATCCTTAGTAGACTCAGAAGGTTATATTGCATATATATATTACATGTGAATAACTGTGACTATACATGGTTATATATATAGGAATAACCAGGTAGCTATATCTCTTAATTCTTTTCTAGTTCCATATTCATATGGGAACAGGCTGAGGCTTCAGACCCTTGCCTGGCACTTGTGGGGTCTCCCACGGGGTTTCCCACCCACACGCCCTGGGAGGGGGAACGGGTCTTAGGGGCACAGGCACCTGGCTGGACACGTGGACAAACACGTCTCGCACCTTCCAATGAGAAGGCCTGTTGTGGAAAACTAACTTGCCGCTACCTGTGTAAATAATGTTGTGGTGAGTCTTATAACTAAGTCTAGTGTTAGCGTACTGACATTTTGTTAAAAAGAAAGCTTTCCCTCTTTTTCTCTAGGCTCAAACCAGAAAAGCTTGAAAAAGATCTGGACAAATACTCAGAAAGTGCCAGGGTGAGGGGGAGGAGAGAAGATCGGCATTTCGGAGTTTGCAGCCTTCCTGGAAGTCCCCGTGTCTGACCTGCTGGAAGATATGTTCTCCCTGTTCGACGAGGTGGGGAGCGGGTCTCGGCAAAACCTCCTGCTTTTTGAAGTATACATTGTTCTAATATAAATATTTTCACATGAGTTTGAAAGCAGAGAAAGGAAACCACCCCTCGCTACCCCACCCTGTCACGTTGGGGTATTTCCTCCCATGCTTTTAAATTCGCGCACCGAGGGGGCCTCCCAGCCGTGGGCCCTCTGATACGCGCAGCAGGAAACAGCATCTCAGGTGCAAGTCCTACCTGGTGTCCGTGCCGCAGCTCGGGCTGCGTTTGCACTCAGCCGCTTTACCAGTGTTGGAATTGAAACGTGAAATAGTGAATACTGGTTTCACAGGCAGCATTCTGAGTAACTACGACACTCTGCAGTTAATTTTGTATTTTCTGCAATTTCAAATGCACATGATCTTACGAGGTAGGAATGGTCTCCATTCACACCCAGGACCTCAGACCCTCAACCCAAGACCTTCCCAGAGCTGGGGACTTGTAGTTATTGGATTCGATGGGAACGCCACCTGCCAGCTACCCAAGCCCCAGTCCCAGGACCCCATGCCTTGCAAGGGGTGTGGCGGGGCACAAAGAAAGCTGCCATTTCCCTCAGAAGAGCCTCAGGGACCTGTGTGTGCCTCATCTCCAGCACCTGTGGCCCGGAGTTCACACAAGCAAAGAGGGGCCGTTACTGGTCAGAGTCCTCCCTCTGCTCCTGAGTGCTCCTCACCTCCTGCTGTCTGACCAGGGAGTCCTCCCTCTGCTCCTGAGTGCTCCTCACCTCCTGCTGTCTGACCAGGGAGTCCTCCCTCTGCTCCTGGGTGCTCCTCACCTCCTGCTGTCTGACCAGGGAGTCTTCCCTCTGCTACTGAGTGCTCCTCACCTCCTGCTCTCTGACCAGGGAGTCTTCCCTCTGCCCCTGGGTGGTCCTCACCTCACCACATCCTGCTCTGACCAGAATCCTCCCTCTGCCCCTGGGTGCTCCTCACCTGCTCTCTGGCCAGAGTCCTCCTCCTATCCTAGGTGCTCGTCACCTCCTGCTCTCTGATCAGGGACTCCTCCTTCTGCCCCTGGGTGCTCCTCACCTCCTCCTGCTCTCTAACCAGAGTCCTCTCTCTGCCCCAGGTGCTCCTTATGGCCTTCTGCTCTCTAGCCAAAGAGTCCTCCCTCTGCTCCTGAGTGCTCCTCACCTCCTGCTCTCTGACCAGAGTCCTCCCCATGTCATGGGTGCTCCTCACCTTCTCTTGCTCTCTTCAACCAGGGGAGTCCTTCGTCTCTGGGTGCTCCTCATCTCCTGCTCTCTGGCCAGAGTCCTCCCCCTGCCCTGAGTGCTCCTCACCTGCTCTCTGGCCAGAGAGTCCTCTCCCTCTCCTGAGTGCTCCCCACCTCCTCTTGCTCTCTCCAGCTGGGGAGTCCTCCCTCTGCCCCTGGATGTTCCTCTCCTCCTCCTGCTCTCTGACCAGGGAGTCCTCCCTCCACTCCTGGTTGCCTTCATCTCCTGCTCTCTGACCAGAGTGTCCTCCCCCCTGTCCAGGGTGCTGCTCACCTCCTCCCGCTCTGACCTGCAAGGTTCTTTCCTGCGGCGTGGGTGCATCCTGTAGCCAGGAGCAGACCCTGTCAGCACCCCCATGCCTCTCACCACCCTGCTCATTTACATCAGCATGTCCCTTGGAGGCTCTGAGTGTGAGGAATTACTGAGAATTGTCAGCACAGGGCTGGCTGGCTTCCATAGCTGGCCCAGCCGGGCTGTGTGTTGAGCTCCACGTCACAGCTCCGGGTTCACCTTCTTCTGAAGGATGGATGTGTTGCCATGAACAGACTCAATTCCTAGAGCCCACAGCCAGTCTTGGTGCTTGCTGGGTTTTCTCAAATGCAAGTCTCGGCAGGTGGCAGGCATTATGTTCTGCATGCTTTGCTGAGACGCTCCCTGTGGCAGCCTGGTGAACTTTGGGAATTCATTGTAATGGCCCCAAAAAGTATACACAGCACAGTAACCTCGGAGAACCCACTTGGTCAAATGTCTTTCCAAAGTTCCCTTTCCACGTGGGCAGATGTTCCCGAGTGAGAGCGGCACTGGCCCTTAACACCGGGACCCATGGGAAACCCCGGCGTTCTCCAGTGCCAAAGGCAGCAGCGCAGCGGTGGCTGACAGCGTCTCTCCTCACAGAGTGGCCGCGGCAAGGTGGACCTGCGGGAGTGCGTCGTGGCCCTGTCTGTTGTCTGCCGGCCGGCCCGGACGCTGGACACCATCCAGCTGGCTTTCAAGGTGAGTGCAGAGTTCACGTGGCTTTGATTGTTCACGTGGGGTCATGTGAGCACCGCTCTTCATTCTTCCAGTCCCTTATAATATCAGTTAATTGATCATTTGCCCAGCTGCTGTTTTTACATAAGCTTATGCTAGCTGTTTGTGAAATGCCCAAAACACTCCCAGATTTATTTCTTCCTGGATTTAGCAATTCAAACTCATCAGAAAGGCGTGGCTGAGGTTCTTCCTGGGTCCTGAAGCACCTGGGTGGGGCTGGTGGTGCCGCAGGGCATCTGACATGGGCCCACACGTCCCATCCTCTCTCCCTCTTGGACTATGGACTATGAAGAAAGCATGGCTCAGGAGCTGCCTGCCTCGGCTAACCTCAGGGGCTGTGACACGCCAGAGTCCAGTCATTGACCACTGGGGGGACTCTGGGGTGCCAGCCCAGCTGCAGAGTCCTGGGAAGCCCTCAGGACTTGCCTCACTGCAGGGGTCGGGGGGAGGGGAGTCACTGTTCCCTGGGGGCTGAGTGGGGTCTGGGTCAGGCCTGGAGAGCAGGAGGCCGAGTATCCCTGAGGGTTTGGCCTGGCCTGTTCCGAGGCTCCAGCACCACCAGTGTGGATTTCGTCTGGGACAGAGCTGGGCTGGCTTTGCCTACACAGAGGCAGTTTTACCAGGCCTTCTCACAGGGTGTGACTCACATTAGCCAGACTCTTGAGGGCCTGATGTGTGAGTCAGGAAGCTGCTTGTCTGTCTGCTCCAAGAACTCCCTTCTCTCACTTCTGACCCCAGCACACCCTCTCCATAGCAACAGGGGACCATGTCCCCACATGCAAAGGTGGCTTGTGGGGGTCACACCAGGCAGGATGAACTGGATGACCTCAACATTTGACAGCCCTGTGTAAGAAAGCCCAACCCACCTCTCCTCTAGGCCTGGGCAGGCTGCCTCCTAGGGCGCCTGCTCTGGGCCAGGCCCTGTGGCCTCACGGACCCCGCTGGCCCTGCTTTCGCCACACCCTGTTGTTTTGTTTTTAATTTTTTTGAGATGGAGTCTCACTCTGTCGCCCAGGCTGGAGTGCAGTGGTGCGATCTCGGCTCACTGCAACCTCTGCCTCCCAGATTCAAGCGATTCTTGTGCCTCAGCCTGCTGGGTAGCTGGGATTACAGGCACGTGCCATGGCACCCAGCTAAATTTTATAATTTTAGAAGAGACAGGGTTTCACCATGTTGGCCGGGCTGGTCTCAAACTCCTGGCCTCAGGTGATCTGCCCACCTCAGCCTCCCAAAGTGCTGGGATTACAGGCGTGAGCCACGGCGTCCCTGTTCTGCTGGCCCCACCAGCCCCTGCTCTAAAGCCACCAAGTAGACTCTGTAACAGAATGACAGCAGCAGCGGTGGGGGTGGCACTTGCCTTGTTTCTCATCATAATGGGCCATGGGGCCCGACCATCCTCCGGGCTGGTGCTGCAGAGGTCCCACCTGCAGGCAGGGTAACTGGCTATGGTGGGGTTGAGGACACCCGCCGGGGGAGGATGGTGCCCACCTGTCCCTGCTCGGGGTGGAGTGTGTGCCGCTGGGAGGTCTACTTTCTCAGGTGAACCAGGCGATAGGTGAGGCCCGGGCTGACCTGCAGGGACCACCTAGGGGCAGGATGGGTGATCAGCTCTCACGGACTCCCAGGTCGGCTGAGGTGGCTGCGTCCCCCACGGGGGACTCCAGGGTCCCGCCTCACCTGTACCCTCAGCAGCTCCGCCGCGACAGCAGATGCCCTGGCACTCTTCAGCTTACCTGCCTTCCTCTCACCTTTCGGGCCACCTCCCTGTGCCCCTGCCTGCAGCCTGTACCTTCTGTGGTGTCATCATTCCCTAAGTCATGGCCACAGTGCTTTCTGCTGCCCTGGGACCCCGGCACATTCGAGGGTGCTGCATGTAGCAGGAAGGGCTTCCATGGAGCACTCTCTTTTGAAGGAGCATGATCACTGTACCAGCTGCTGCTCTTGGGACATAGAGACCCAGGAAGCTGCCTCCCAGGCTGCCTGTGGACACAGAACTGCTAGCACCTGGGACCCAGAGGCACACGCTCCAGGCTTTCCAGACGCGTTTCATACACCTTGGGGCCCTTGTTTTTTTTTCTTCTTCATTATTGTTACTGTGTAAAACCTTAAGACGTCCTGGTAGAAATCCCAGCGGCTCAGAGGGTGGAAAGGAGAACCGGCAGTCTGCGTCGCCCACGGTGGCCTCGGTCCCGCCTTTCCGTGTTTCCCGTGCAGCCGTCTACACACTGCCCTGAGGATGGACGTCCGCATGTGCGGTTCTATGTCCAAACAGACCCAGATGCCAGGTCACCTCTCCAAGGCAGCCTTGAGGCCACAGCGGGAAGCGGGAGGCACTGCTCCCTGGGGGACTGAGTGGGATCCGGGTTGGCCGAAGAGCAGGAGCCCGTGGCCCTGAGGGTTTGGCCTGGCCTGTTCTGAGGCTCCAGCAGCACCAACGTGGATGTCATCTGTAAATGTTTGATTCAGCAAATCTAAAAGCAGGAGAGAAATGTAGACCCTGGAAGACAGGTTGGCCTTGTGCATAGACGCTATGGGGTGAGGCTGGGTAGGGAGGGCTGAGGGTAAGGATGGGGCCTCTGGAGCCTGCAGCAGACCCTGTCCACAGGGTAGAGGCAGAGCCCGGGGAAGAGGGTGCCATCCCTGGGACAGCCTTGCCGGGTGGCAGGCCGGAGGCCCCGGTGTCTCTTCCCCTGAGCACCAGGAGGAAGAGCTGGGTGAGGTGAAGACGCAGCCCCTCCCTGAAGAGAAGCCAGCACCCCTCACATGCAGCCCACTCTAACGCTACAAGATCACAGCATGCCAGAGCAGGAGACGGGGGACTAGGGGACATGGAGCCGGGGGCGACCTCCCTGTCGAAGGTGTGCTGGGAGCCCCAGGACCACGGGCCCCAGGCACAGAGAGGGCGGCGGGGGATGGCGCAGCCCCAGGAGAGGACTGGGGGCAACAACAGAGAGGCTGTCCGCCGAGAGGGTCACAGAGGGGTGTGAGGGAGCCCAGGGGTTGGAGCCGAGGGGGACACAGGAAGAAAGCACCGCCTCAAAGCTGCGGGCCAAGCGCGAGCCTCGAGGGCTGGTGACCCCCGCACCCCGCAGGGAGCTCAGGTGTTTCTGCGCGGGCAGAGGGGGCAGAGGGACGGGTGGGCCCTGAGCAAGGGGTCTGCAGGATTCCCAGGTCACAGAGTCCCTGTGAAGCCAGGGAGGGGGAGCACTGCGGAGTTGTGGGGGAGTGGGCGGCAGGCGCCTGGACCCTGCTACAGCCCTGGTCCCTGCGCAGAGCAGGCCAGAGCTGCTGCCTCAGCAGTTGGATCAGGAAGAGAGGCAGCATCACGTGTGAGGCTCAGGAGAGAGTGCAGGTCCTGGTTCCCGCTCCCCCTGGGGCCCTCCCCTCCCTCCCAGGGTCCGTCTCACTTCTGCTCCTGCATCTGGCCTGTGGATTTCTAGCTGTCGGAGTTTGTTAACGTAACTGATGTTTGTGAACACGTGCACTGCAGCCTGCACTCATGCAGAAGGGCTGTGAGGAGACTGCAGCCCCGGCTCGCCCCGTGCTCGCCCATGGCCCAGGCGGGTCCCTTCTGCGGCCTCCCAGCGGCAGCCCCAGGTGCTGATTGGTTTGCTGAGCTGTCATGGGTGGGGTGGGCAGTGTCTGAGACCTCAGCCAAGATGCATCTGCTGCACGTCCACGAGGCACCTGGTGGCAGGGTCGGGGCCACGGCACAGAGCCTGCCACGTGGCTCCACGCTGAAGCTCAAGTTCCCCTGGGTCCAGCTGCTGACCCTGCAGGTGCCCAGCGCTCTGAGAAAATGGGGCAGGGCTGCTGGGGTATCCTGGGACTAAAGAGCACCCCAGACAGTGGGGCCTGGTGGGCAGGGAGGAAGCCACAAGGTGACCCCCAGCTTGCCTTGCAGATGTACGGGGCGCAGGAGGATGGTAGCGTCGGCGAAGACGACCTGTCCTGCATCCTCAAGACAGCCCTGGGGGTGGCAGAGCTCGCCGTGACCGACCTGTTCCGAGCCATTGACGAGGAGGAGAAGGGGAAGATCACATTTGGTGAGCCAGCAGGAGGGGGTGTCGTGCTCCTGGCCCGGGGACCGGGGGCAGGGCAGAGTGTGGGGTGAGTCTCTGGGGAAGCCCAGGATGGGAGTGGAGTCCCCCGCCACGCCTCCATTCACCAGGCTGCCCTGTGCAACACAGAAACCCCTGAGAAGGAAGGTTCTAGAGACCTAGCAGGGCTCATAGGGGAGCTTTCCAATCTGATTTGTTTGGGCAATTTATACAACCAAATTCCAAGCCCAATCCCGAAGCTCTGAGCCTTCCATAACCTCAGGCCAGGATCCAGGCGCCTGGAGGTGGGGTATACCCACACCTAGCCCTCGAGGCCACTGGCTGTGGGCTTTGTCATTGCCCGCCAGGGTGTGGCTTCACATCCTGCCTCTCCTGGGAGGGGTCTGTCAGGAGAGACGGAGGTGGGCACTGCACAACACCGTGCCACCCGTAACGATGTCCCCCCCCCAGGAAAACTCACCTGCCTGTGGACGTCTGATGAGGTGACTGGTAACACGGCTGTGTCTCCAGAGCATGAGCTGTCGGTGTCTAGGAAATGGCAGCTGATATTTTTAAATCGCTGTGCAAAATCAGCAAACCCCAGCTCGGGGCACCCCTCCCTCCCCGGGCACTGTGAGTGAGCGACCGGCGTCCGTCCAGGACTCCAAGGGCTGCGAGCTCCCGTCTGCATCCTCACGGTGGAAGCCCTGGGCTCCCAGCCCCTCGTCTCCTTACGTGGGTGTGGCAGGCAGTCCCCAACCTGGAAGTATGGCCTCAGAGTAAATACGAAAGCACACACGAGACCTGCACACAGCGTCTGCGTGGGGGCCTGGAGGGGGGGGGACGTGCGATGCTGGGACAGTCGGAGCTCAGGAGGACTGTCATACGCCAGGCGCCTGGAGCTCAGTCCAGCAGGGAGGCCAGGGCCGGGACCAGCCAGAGCCACTCACTGGGCAGCCCTGCGCATGTCTAAGTCAGCATCTGTTCCTGCTGAGAAAAGGAAGGAACAGATGTTTGTTCAGAAAGACCAAGGGAGTCCCTGAAATGGCCACTGTTCACATCTTGTGTGGGGTGGGTTTTTTAATTGCTTCCAAAGGTCAGACACTGAATGTGTTTAGTTGCCGTGTGTGAATGTGTTTAGTTGCTGTGTGCATGCGTGTGCACGTGTGTGTTTAGTTGGGGTGTGTTTGCATGTGTTACTGTGTGTGTGTACACGTGTGTGTGCATGTGCACGCTTGTTTCAGCATTGAAAGCACACAGCACTCCTTGTGTTTGGGTTCTGTTGATGTTTGCAGTGAGCACCGGCCAGCTGCAGATGTTTTCCAGTAATAACCATCCCTGGCCCGGGTTCTGAGTGTTTCTGGACCTGCCTGGTATGACCAGCCCCTGCACCATCTTTACAGCCCTGCCAGAAGCCTGCACAGTGCCATCAGTAGGAGCCAAGGGCACTCACCCGAGAGCCTGGCTCAGAGTGGCCAGGAAGTGCAGTCCAAGGCTCTGTGAGGACAGCCCCCTGCCTGCTGGGTCCCCTGGTGCAGACATGGGCACCCCCTGAGAGCACCAGATCACTGCCCTGGTCTCCCGGTGCAGGCGAGGGCACCCCGTCAGAGTGCCAGATCACTGCCCAGGTCCTCTGGTGTGGATGGGGGCACCCCCTCAGAGTGCCAGATCACTGCCCAGGTCCCCCAGTGTGGATGCAGGCACCCCCCTCAGAACACCAGATCACTGCCTGGACACTTGGTCTTGTCCCTGAGCCAGCTCCTCTGGCTACAGTGCCTCAGAAGTGCTACGTCCAGGATTTATCTGTCAAATTCAAAACCATAAACTTTCTGTAGGTTTCCTCAAAAGCAAGACACACAGCTGCCCCCATTGTCAGGAGTAGCTAGGGGACACACAGCCACCCCCATTGTCAGGAGTAGCTAGGGGGACACACAGTCCCCCCCATTGTCAGGAGTAGGTAGGGGATACAGTGCCCCCAATGTCAGGAGTAGCTAGGGTACACACAGCCACCCCCATTGTCAGGAGCAGCTAGGGGACACACAGTCCCCCGGTTGTCAGTAGTAGCTAGGGGACAGAGCCACCCCCCATTGTCAGGAGTAGTTAGGGGGACACACAGTCCCCCCGCTGTCAGGAGTAGGTAGGGGATACAGTGCCCCCGATGTCAGGAGTAGGTAGGGGACACAGCCACCCCCGATGTCAGGAGTAGGTAGGGGACACACACCCTGCACCTGTTGTCAGGGTGACCATAGTGCACGGCAAAGAAAGGAGGCGTGAGTTCCCCCTCTCCACCCTGAAAGCATCCATTTCACAGACGATTCTAACCCTCCCCCAAGGGCGTGAGGTGGACACTCACCAGGGCCCTGGGAAAGCAGCCCCCCAATCCTAGAAGTTTGCCCCTCCCCCCTCGTAACCACAGGCACCTTCCTCTCTCCAGCCGACTTCCACAGGTTTGCAGAGCTGTACCCTGACTTCGCGGAGGAATACTTGTACCCGGAGCAGACTCATTTCGAAAGCTGTGCGAAGACCCCGCCTGCGCCGATCCCAAACGGTTTCTGTGCTGATTTCAGCCCGGAAAACTCGGACGCTGGGGAGGAAGCCGGCTCGGAAGAAGCTGGATTAGGACTGAGGGTTGCGTGAGACTCAGCCCTTCCCGCGTGGCCATCACCGCCATGAGCCTCTCTGAGAGTGACTTCTGGGCTCTGCTCCCCCACTCCCGCTGTCCTGGCACTGCCTTGGGCCTGAGTTCCAGGGGCCTCGGGGGGTGTTGTTATTTTGTTCCGTAGTGAAGAGTCTGTTGCAGAACCGGTGCTTACTGTGCGAGAATCGGAGGGCGCGCACGCGGACCCCCGCCTGGCCTGGACTCCATGGGGTCAGGTTCCCTGCCGGGCTGGGGGCACCGTGTCGCCCCGTGTTCTCCCACGGGGTCCTGGTTTCGAGTCTCTGTCACAGCCTCTTCCAGCGGCACTGTGCACCGGGCGGGCCTTCGTGCACACTCAGCACACACCTGCCACACAGAGCACACCTGCCTGTCACTCTGGCACGAAGCCTCTGTCCGCCTCTGGATCCACAGCCTGGCAGGGCCGCCGCCCAGTTTCTCAGTTTCTACTGCGTGCAGGAGCTCATGAGTATTTTATAAACTCCATTTAGGTACTTCAGGAAACATGCAGCATTTTTTAAAAAATGGAAATTGTTTTTCTACTTCATTTTTCCTTTTGGGGTCAAAAGATATTTATTTATAGGCCTTTTTTTAAATAGAATCTGAGGCTGTTTGGGCTTTGACTTAAATTTCCATCAGGTCTCTCTCCAGCAGGTAATCCCTCTCCTCCCACTGGGTCCCCTGGGGGGAGGTGTGAGCTCAAGGACCCAGCCCCGAAGCACTTTTCCTGCTTTTCTTAATCCTTTTCCAATCCCCTCTTTTTTATAAACGTTGCCGGTTTGTTTGTGTTTCATCCTGACGTCATCCACTTCACTGTAGCCTACACTCCAATTTGAGGTTGGATATTGTTCAGATGAGCTGGGCCGAGCTGGGAACTAAAGGTGGCCGCCACCCTGCCACTCCTCCCTGGCTCTGGGGCCGGGTCCCTGCTGGCTGCATCTTCCTCTCAGCTCTGGTTTCCATGGTGACCAGTGTGACACAGCCACCCCAGCGTGGCTGACCTTCCTGCCCTGCAGAGAAAGAAGCCGAAGCCTCTTGCCTGTGGAAGGAGATGCTGGGCTGCGCGGTGCGGAGGGTGACGAGGATGTCTGGTGACAGCCTCGCGGACACCGCGCCTCCCTGCAGCGCTGCCTCCCAGCGCCGGGGTCGCGGGCATATCCCACTGAGCGCATGGGTCCTGCCCCCTCTTAGAGTCAAAGGCGAAGGGGCTTCCAGGCACTGGGAAGGGGGTATTTAGGTGTCACCTGAAGTCCTCATGACGTCGCCTTGCTTCGTCATTTTTTATGACGTGATTAGAAACCCATCCTTCAAGCACAATCATCACAGACTTCAGTTTGCTTCCTAAAGCAAAGGCTCCAGGTTTGTTTGGAAAATTTTTTTTGATTTCTGAGATGAATTGATTTTAATATTTGGGGCATCTCTATAGAAAGTGACCACCAAGGCCAGTAAGTACAGGAAAACAATGTTTACTAACTTCCTCAGAGAGATTCGCGATCCGCGTTTCTCCACTGACAGACGCTTGAAAACAGACAACCTTCAGCTCCGTTTCAATCAGTCACCTCGACTTGCTTCTAGCGTGTACACTGCCAGCCAGGCCAGACGGGGACGAGCAGACCGAAGTCAATTTCAGGGCTCTGGGCCTGTTGGACACGGAAGAAATTCTACTGTAGCCTTGGTAGCTAACAGTCACTGAGTTTAGAACTGGAGAATGTGTAAAGATTCATTTTTAAAGGAGAAGAGCCTGCACATGGCCAATGACGGAGGTGAATAAACTAAGATATTCTGAGGGAAGGGACCCAGGCCACCCCCTTCCCTGCAGGTCTGCAGATGAAGGGTTTTTTGAATGAAATGCCACCATGCATTTTCAGAAAAATCTCTGATAACCAGACTTTGAATGGATGTTTGTTCCTCCCGATTCTCTCTTCTCTCGTGTGGTGACTTAGGGTTGGTGGGTATTCAGAACTGTGAATGTACATAGTCGAGTCAGATCCCTCGTGTGTGCGAAGGGACGCGGCGGGCCTCCTGGTGGCCTGGGAGCCAGGCTGTGGCAGGTGCAGCATGGCCCAGGCCTGCAGGGGCGTGAGGGCAGAGGGGAGGGTCGCTGTGAAGGAACTTGGGATTTTCAGTGGAATAAATAAAACATACAGTCTTCTATACTTGGGAGTGATGCTTGGTGTGAGTTTTTAATTGGAAGGGCAACAGCAGGCACTGTGAGAAGAGTACCCTTCCAGATGGGATTTCCTTCGTGTGCTTCTGGCATGTTTAGAAAACACAATTGAAATCCTATAGAAGAAAAAGCCGTCTTGGGGGCAAAGGGACGCTCTGGAGTGTTTTGGTGTTTTTGAAGACAGTAGCAGACATTTTACGTAGTTCAAACATGGATGGCTGTTTGCCTGCCTGCTGGGCTGGCTCCTTTCATTTCTCAGTTTTAAGCACATGCACTGAAGCATGTTTTGCCAAGCAGAGAGGAAAACGGATGTGGCACTTAGTCCTACTGAGTCAGTAAAACGTTTGGAACCAGAAGTGAAAGATGGGGCTCACCCGTTACACTCCCCAAAACTGCCTGTGAAGAATCAAGATTGTGTCTCCACCACTGTCAAGGATGAAAAACCTTGAGGAGAAAAGCCTGCCAGCGGCCAATCTGCAGGCCTTTCTCCTCCTTAATACTTTGAAAAACAAGTTTCAAAGTTCACCGTCCACCACCACGCATTTCCCTGTGTAAAATGATGGGGGTGCTGAGAGGTTGGAAAGTGAGTTGTCATATTGTTCGGGAAGGTAAGTCTCAGACGTGCGCTACCAGTGAGCTGTGCAGTCTGACATTCAGTGAGCGAATATGCACCAAAATGACATTATTTCAAGCAACAGCAGCTTTTCCTTATTTCTTCTTGCTTGTACGCATTTGCCATTTTTAACATAAATGAGTACTGCCTTTGAAATTGATTAAATACGTCCAAGCTTTCAAGTACAGCAAGGGTTAAAACAGACTACAGCTGCACATCCCACGGCAGCGCTGGATGGGGCAGCTGCTGCTAAGACCTGGCTGGTGTGAGACCAAAGAAGAGGAGCGGCTGGCTCCGGGCGCAGGCTGTGGGCAGGGTGGCCGTGCCCGGCATGTGCACATGGGCAGGTGCACAGCAGGGTAACTCGTGTGGTAATGAAAGTGGGGCCCTCAGGAAAACTGAACCCACCCCCTGGTGTTCACGCAAGAGTTGACACAGCCGTACCTGCTGTGCCAGAGACTCCATCGGGACCAGGGCAGAGAGAATGGGCTGGTCCTCCCGGCCAGCCGCTGCCATATGCTCATCCTAACCAAAGCTGGCTGGGAGGAGAGGCCCCCTGGGCCATGAAGCAGAGCTCAGGATGTGGGAAGTAGGCCTGAGGGCAAATGGGGCCGTGAACGACCAGCACCGCCCTGCCTGTAGCTGCTCCGTGTCCACAAGTAAGCCACACACCTCGGACATCTCCTAACACTGCTGTACTCACACCACCAAACACAGGTGCTTTGACCTTCCCCAGAAAAAGTAAAGACCCACGCGTCTTCCTCACCACACTGGGGGGGATGCTGATTCTCTGGTACAGCTGCAAACCCTCTGGATATTCTCTGACACAAAAAAACTAAGTTTCAAAGTTCACCATCCGCCACCACTAATATTCCCTGTGTAAATAGTGGGGGATGTTGAGAGGTGGGGAAAATGAGTAATCAGTCAACAAATGGCATGCCTGCCCACAGGCCCACATGCACATACACGTACAACATATGTTCACATCCACACATGCTCACAAACATACATGCTATGCACACATGCGCCCACATGCCCTGGCTCTCACACATACACGCATGCTCACGTATGAGCACATCACATGCACACACGTTCATGGGCACACATTCACATGCAGGCAGATGCATAACTAATGCACACACATTTACTTACACACATGCTCACACACACACCCCACACAAAGAGGACAGCCTGTGTCCCCGCTACCACCCTCATGCTGTGGCTAGCTGTGAGGCTGCGATCAGCGTCTACACCTTCCTCCTTCCACTACCCATTCCACATTTTCTTGACCCTAAGCAGTACCTTTGATAGTCAAGTTTCTTTACCCAGTGAGAGGACTCAAATTTTCATTCCGGTGTGTCTGAAGCAGTTGTCATCTTACCGTTATTAGTCACAATACTAGTTGTGAGAGCATTGAGAAGTACCCGAAACATCCACAGTGCTCCAAGATCGGGTTAGCCATCTCCACAGACACAGCATGCCTTTCTTGACCTATTAGCTAAGTGGCCTGAGCAGCCCCAAATAGCTGATGACCGTCTGAACTTTCAGTGCAATAGATGGATCACTGTGGTCCCAGGTGAGAGCATTCCAGCCTTGGGAACGAGGACCTTGAAAGCAAAAGAGCCCAACGTCACAAACAAGAAAAGCAAAAATGAATGGGTTTATCAGCCCACCTAGGATAATTGATGCTGCAGCAGCAACTGTAAGCCAGTACAGCTTAGGGCTCAGCTAAGTAGATGTGGTCCTCTCCCCGTCTCCCAGGCAGGTCAGCTGCAGCTCTGCTCCATGTCACCATCTGCATCCAGCCTAGCACAGCAGCCCCTCCTGGGACTCAGCCAGTCAGACGGCATTGGGAAGAGAGAGGTGACAACCCTGCCTAGATGCCAAATCTCCCGCACAGATGCAGGCCCCCTCCTAGTTCATGAGCCACAGTGAGCCACAGGGACACAGCTGAATTCACCAGCCAGGGACACTCAGCCCTGCAGGGAGAGCCCCTGAAAGGAAATGCAAGGATCCTCTGAACAGCAGCACTGCCCACCCTGCAGTAAGTGCTGGATGTGGGATTGAGCAGGGCTGGTCTCAGTTCCACCCATTGGCATTAAAGACATTATTCTGGCTATGAAATGGTGCTGTCTTGGTCCACAGTTCAAGGCAGCATCCCACCCATCAGGACAGCAGTCCAGTGTTGCAGGGCACTGTCTCCCATGGGCAGCACACCTGAAGCTTCAGGAAGTCATCCCCATGCTTTATCAGACTCACCACCTCTGGGTGATGGGAAATGTGGGAATTCCAAGTGTGTACCTATGCCCATGCTGCCTTTGCTGTAAATTCCTTAACAATGCCACAGGAGGTGGGCAATAGTGAATGAGCCATTCATCAAGCCACAGATGGTGCTGGCAGAAATGCTGACAGCAAAGACATCCACATCTGGAATAAGGGAGCAGTGAAACCAGGAGATATTCCCCTCCTGATGGAAGAGTCCAGTACGATCAGCCTCCTCCAGGGGGCTGGCTAGCAGGGTCCCTTGCCCAGGAATGGCGCCTGGGGCTAAGTGCGGGACCCTGCTTCTGACAGGTTGGGAGTTCAGTGATAGTCGCAGCAGCCAAGGCTACTGTTGATGGGTCAGCTCTTTGTTGTTGATCCACACTCAGTCTCCAATGCCTACTTCCAGTGCCAGTTTGTGAATGGTTCTACTCGGTAAACACTGAGTTGGCTGGAAAAAGGCAGGCTGATATCCACTGCCTGTGTCGTACCCTGGTGGAGACTGTAGTAGATTCGACTCAACAAGAGAAACTATTAGTGAACCTGAAAATACAGCAATGTGTGATCCCAGTGAAGTACATGGAGAAACAGACAGAAATGAGGCCTGAGCGGCCATGGAATAATGCCACAAGGCCTATCCCATGTGACTGGAGCCCTGGAAAAGGAGAGGGGTAGGACAGAAAAATATTTGATGAAATAATGGCCAGAATTTTTCCAAATCTATAAACTTAGGTAGTCAAGAAGCTCAATAAGCACCCAGCAGAAAAAAAAAAACACACACACAACAAAACACAGCGAGGCACACATCACAGACTGCTGAAAGCCACTGAAAAGGAGAACATCTTAAAAGAAGCTGGGGGAAAAACAACATACTATTAAGGAACAGAGATAAGAATGACAGCAGACTTCTCCTCGGAAACTATGCAACCCAGAAGACTGATGACATCTTCAAAGAGACTGAAGATGAAAGTGGTCACCCTAGAATTCTTTTTTTTTTTTTTTTTTGAGACAGAGTCTCACTCAGTCACCAGGCGCCAGGCTGGAGTGCAGTGGCACGACCTTGGCTCACTGCAACCTCCGCTGCCCGGGTTCAAGCATTCTCCTGCCTCAGCCTCCCGAGTAGCTGGGACTACAGGCGCGCGCCACCACGCCCAGCTAATTTTTTTGTATTTTTAGTAGAGACGGGGTTTCACCATGTTGACCAGGATGGTCTCGATCTCTTGACCTCGTGATCCGCCCGCCTCGGCCTCCCAAAGGTCACCCTAGAATTCTATGCTAAAAGAAACATCTTTAAAAATCCTGGTATAATAAAGACATTTTAAAATCAGCAAAAACTGAGATAATTCATCACCAGTAGTCCATAATGACCAATAATGTTCAGAGTTTCTACACGCAGAAATATGAGAATACCATGCAGAAATTTGGCACTTGAACGTAGATTGTGATAAGTTAAAAATATACATAGTAAGCTCCCCCTACATTAGAAAACAGAACCAAGGAAGTACAATTAATATAAATGTTATTTTTACCCCGACTAAGCAGGAAGGTGGGAGGGAAAGAGCAAAAGACAGAGAATACAAATATACAACAATGATAAATTTAAATCCAATCATATTAGTAGTTACATTAAATATAGACTAAAAACTCCTAAATGACATTTGTTGGACTAAATAAAAAATAAAATACCTAACTATATGCTGTTTACAGATTGAAAGTTAAAGAATAGGGCAGGTGGCTCACACCTGCAATACCAGCACTTTGGGAGGCCAAGGCAGGTGGATCATTTGAGGTCAGGAGTTTGAGACCAGCCTGACCAAGGTGGTGAAACCCTGTCTCTAGTAAAAATGCAAAAAAAAAAAAAAAAAAAAAAAAAAAAATAGCCAGGCATGGTGGCACATGCCTGAAGTCCCAGCTACTCAGGAGGCTAAGGCAGCAGAATCACTTGAACCCAGGAGGTAGAGGTTGCAGTGAGCCGAGATCCCACCACTGCACTCCAGCCTGGGTAACAGAGCAAAACTCCATCTCAAGAAAAAAAAAAAAAGGAAAACAATAGCAAATATATTTATAACATGCAAACAGAACCTTAAGAAAGTTTATTTGGTGAGATTGTCATACTAAGTGTACTCTAAAGACTAGGAGAATTAGCAGAGTTAAAGACAGACATTGCACCATGATAAAAGTTCGATTCAATTGGAAGACACAATACTTAAAAGTGCAGGTACCTAATCACATGGCTTAAATATATTAAGCAACAATAACAGGATTTAAAGAAGAAACAAATCTGCAAACATAGTTGGAGATTTTAACATAGATGTCTTGGTAATTGATATAACCATCAGAGAAGACATATTTGTGGAGAGAAACAGCTCTATTCACCAAATGATGTGCCATTTTGAGTCCACATGAAGCAGTTGACAAAACAGACCATAGGCTTGACCATAGACAAATTTCAAGATGTTTAAATCACACAGAGTATGTTCTCTCATCTAAATGAAGCTAAATGTTATGAATTCTGCCCGTATTTCCCAGGGCAGAACTGAGCTGCTTGGCCAGGAAGCTGCAAGAGTGGTTGGAAAACATTTGCTGAGGAAGGACAGCAGAAGCAGCAGTAGTGATGAGCGGGCCATTCTCTATCATGTGACACTGTCAAGGGCTGACTAAGTGCAGATTAACTCCCTTAAACATAAGAAAAGTGAATAGGGGCCAGGTGCAGTGGCTCATACCTATAATCCCAACACTTTGGGAGGCCAAGGCAGGCAGATCACCTGAGGTTAGGCATTCGAGACCAGTGTGGCCATCACAGTGAAATGCTGTCTCTACTAAAAATACAAAAATTAGCTGGGCATGGTGGCCCGCACCTGTAATCTCAGCTACTCTGGAGGTTGAGACAGGAGGACCACCTGAACCCAGGAGGTGGAGGTTGCAGGGAGCCAAGATCACGCCACTGCACTCCAGTGTCTGGGCAACAGAGTGAGACTCCATCTCAAAAAAACGGAAAAGAAAAGTTACTGAGTCCACAATTATTGTTTCCGGTCAAAATGGAGTAGAGACTGGATTTACCTTCCGTCGGAAAACACGGTCATCAGGTGGGAAACTAAGATGGGCTTTGCCCCAGCAGGGAAGAGGCACCAGCCCTGAGTGAAACATTGCTCTGGTCCTGCTGGACAAAGCTTAAGAGTGAAACCTGAAAGAATGACCAAACTACCACAGGGACCTTACCAGCGGCCAAAGTTCCAGAATATTCACATTAGTACAACATTATCCACAACCCAACAGGGTTACATTCACAGTGTCAGGCATCTACTGGAAATTAGCACAATGCAAAAAGGTGGGGAAAGTGCGATCTACAGTCAACAGAAACAGACCTGGAGATGACTCAAATGACAGCATTAGTACAGGCATTGACAATCACCAAAACTGTTGCCTCATTCCAAGAACTAGCCAAAGGCGAGACTGGACATGTGTAATAGAAACATGACAGTTATTTTTTAAAAGACACAAATCCAAATCCTAGAGATGAAAACTACGTCTCATATACAAAATGCACTGGTTGGGGTGAAGGGTGAATTTAACATCTCAGAAGAAAGGATAGATGGACCTGAAGACACAGATGGCAGTGCAAACTGTTCAAAATGAAATAAAGAAAAAAGACAAAAACAAAAATGAACGGAACATCAGAGAACTGTGAGACTTCAAGCCACCTCTAATATGCAAGCCATGGGAATCCTCAAAAAAGATCAGGTCTGAAGGGGGTCCATTTTATGATAGTGTCAGTTCACCAAAAGAACAAATGTTTATGTACCTAATAACAGAGCTTCATAATAAATTCAGCAAAAACTGATAGAACTGCAAGAGAAATAGACCAGTCCACACAATTATACTTGGAGATTTCAATACCTCTTTCCCAATAATTGATAGAAACTTTTAAGGATATAGAGGACTTGAAAACCAGTATGAACTAACTTGACCTATTTGATATTTATGCAATAGTTCACCCAATAATAGCAGAGCACACATTCTTTTCAAATGCATGTAAGAGCTTACCAAGATAGACCACAGTTCAGACCATAAAATTCCCTTTAGGGATTCAGGTAATGTAAAGCATGTTCTCTAACAAAGAGGCAAATAAATTTGACGCCAAAATGAAAAATACACTTGGGAAATATAAAGAAGCATATCCAGACAATCTTCTAATTTGGAAACTAATCATATATGTAAATAACAATGGATCAAAAAGAAATCAAAAGGGAAATAGAAAATGTTTTGAACTGAGCGAAAATAAAACAACTTATCAAATGTTTTGGAATTCAGCTAAATCAGACTTTAGAAGAAAATCTAGACATGAAGACTGCCTCAGAAAGAAATGACGACGGAAAACTGATGACAGCCTCCACCCAAAGACACCCCATGTGGCACTTCGGAAGAAATTGAAAAGTGGATTCTAAAATTCATATGAAAAAGCGCAGGACTGAGAATAGGCAAAACAACTTTGAAAAAGAACAAAATTGTCTGACTTACAGTACCTGACTTAAAAATGTGTTACAAAAGAACTGTAATCAAGATAGTGCCAGTTTAACCTCCTTGGCTACCACAAAATACCCCAGACTTGGGGGCTTAACACAAACATTCGTTTCTCACAGTTCTGGAGACTGGAAATCCAACATCAAGGCGCCAGCTGATTCGGTTCCTAGTGAGGCCTGGCTTCCTGACTCGCAGATGGCCACCTTCTCACTGTATCTTCACATGGCAGAGAGTGAGAGAGAGAGCGAGCTTCCCCTTCTGATAAGGTCACAGCCCTCCTGGGTTATGACTCCACCCTTAAGATTTCATTTAACCTAATCACCTCCTAAAACCTGTATCTCCAGATAAAAAATTCATAGGTGATGGCTTTAACCTATGAATTTGGGGGTACCCAATTCAGTCCACAGCAAAAGTGTGGTACTGGCATTAAAATAGATTAACAGATGATAACACAGAGAGCCCACAAATAAACCACCCCCCCCACACACACACAATTGACTTTTCAACAAAGGTTCAAAAAGCAACTCAGTGGGGAAGGGGCTGCCTTCAGCAAGCCCTGCTGAGAACAACCGGCTATTCGGACATGAAACAGTGAACTCCAGTGTCTTATGCCAAGCTGGTTATGGATTATATGTGTAAATATGCAGTCTATAATTTAAAATTTTTAGAGGAAAACTTAGGAGAAAATCTTTGTGATCGTGGATTAGGTACAGATTTCTTAAATACATCACTAAAAGCAGGATTTCTGAAAGAAAAATGAATACATTAAACTTCATCAAAATTAATAACTCTGCTCTTCGAAAGACTCTATTAGGAGGATGAAAAGACAGTCCAAGACTGGGAGAAATATTTGCAAAGTACGTGTCAGATAAGGGACTGGTATCCAGAATATTAAAGAACTCTCAAACCTCAATTAAACAACCCAAACGTGCAAACGATTTGAGCAGACACTTGACACGAAGTGGCACCGATCCCACTAACACATGAGAAGCCGTCATAGACCAGTCTCCTCAGAGGAGCACAGGAGATAGCGCTGTAGACACACGAGGGGGCTAACACTGAAAACACTGGCCGCACTAAATATTCGCTAGAATGTGAGGTGACTAAAATTCTCATACCCTGTTCATGGAAATGTAAAATGATACAACCGCTTTGCAAAAGAATTTAACTGTTTTTAAAAAATAGTTAAACATGTATCTACCAAATGACCCAGCCATCCCACTACTAAGTACTTCTTACCTGCCACAAAGAAATGAGAACCTATGTTCATACAAAGACTTGCACACAAATGTTCATAACAGCTTTATTTGTAATAGCCAAATGTCCATCAAGGCAGACAGATAAAGTACGTCATATCCCATATCCACACAATGGATACTACAAATAAGTAAAGTGGAATTAACTACTGATACGATGACGTGGCTTCTTCTCAAATATGCTGAGTGCAAGAGAACAGACCCAGAAAACAGTACTTACGGTGTAATTCTATTTATACAAAATTATGTTAAAAATACATTGGTCTATAATCGTGGAAACCAAAGCAGGCCAGGCATGGTGGCTCACATTGTAAGCCCAGCGTTCTGGGAGGCTGAGGTGGGTCAATCACTTGAGGTCAGGAGTTCAAGACCAGCCTGGCCAACATGGTGAAACTCCATCTGTACTAAGAACACAAAAATTAGTCAGGTGTGGTGGTGCACACCTGTAATCTCAGCTACTCAGGAGGCTGAGGCAGGAGAATCGCTTGAGCTTGGGAGGCAGAGGATGCAGTGAGCTGAGATTGTGTCACTGCACTGCAGCCTGGGCAACGGAGTGAGACTCTGCCTCAAAAAAAGAAGAAAAAGGAAAGAAAGAAAGAAAAGAGAGAAAGAAAGAAAGAGAAAGAGAGAGGGAGAGAAAGAAAGAAAGAGAAAGGAAGAAAGAAAAAGAAAAAGAAGAAGGAAGGAAGGAAAGAAGGAGTGAGGGGAAGGAAGGAGGGGAAGGAAGGAAAGTGAGAGAGACAGAAAAAAGGAAGGAAGGAAATCAGTGGTTGCCTGTGGGTGGCGCAGGGTATAAACACCAGCAGACAGAGGGAAGTGAGCGAGTGATGAGCGCCCACCGCCATCATCCTGAGTGTGATTGGGCTGCCACCGCCCATCAGTCACTCACCAAATCATACACTGGGAATATTGCATATCACACCTCAGTGCAGCTGTTTTTAAAAATCTTTACCTAATCCACAATCACAAAGATTTTCTCCTAAGTTTCCCTCTAAAAATATTAAAATTATAGATTGCGTATTTACACATATAATTCATTCTAAACTAGCGTGTGTAAGACACCGACTGAAGCTTACCATTTTGCGTCTGAATAGCCGGTTGCTCCGGTGCTGTTTGTTGAAGGCAGCCCGTTCCCCACTGAGTTTGGTTCAGATGGTGGAATCATGAAAGGCATCTCCTAGGTCCTCCGGTGTTGTTCTCTTTCAAGATTCCTTTGGCTACTTGAGGTCACCCACATCTCCAAACACAGTTTAGAACCAGCTGGTTAATTTCTTCAAAAAAGCCAGTTAGAATTTTGATTGAGAGTGCATTAAATCTACATGTCAGTTTATGGAGAACGGACATCTCATTAATATTGAGCCTTTCAGTCATAACCAGGGACACCCCTCTACTTGTGTAGGCTTTTAAACGTTTCTCACAGCAATGGATTCTGGGTTTTCAGTCCACAAGTCTCAGATACATTTTTCCCCAAGCATTTTGTTTTGGATGCTCTTGTAAATGAAATTATTTTAGATTTTATTTTACAATTGTTTGCTGCTGGTACACAGAAATACAACTGATTTTTATCAGATCCCCAGGGCCTTGCTAAATTCACTTATAAATTCTAGTAATTTTTTTTTTTTTGTAAATTCCTCAAGATTTTCTGCAAACATGGAATCTACCCAGAAGAATCTTGTCATCAATATTTCAGTGTCCTTTGAAGTCGCCTGCTCTGTAGCCAAACCACTCACCAATGCCTGTGAGTGCACTGGGGCCATGCTCCGGCCACCCCCTCCTTGGCTAGATGACGAACCTGACGTATGGTTAGAACGTGCACTCACTGGGGGAGGTTCCTTTCAGAGAAGGCCATGATGACGCAGCCTTCCACTTTCAGGTGGGGGCAGTGTGTTGTGTACAGACAGATACATGTCATGCAGGCCCCAGTGCGTGCGTTCCCTCTGTCCAATGTCATAAGAAACTCTCATGTAGCCAGAGGTCTGGGTGAAGGAAGGGGTCTTAATGCAGCAGGAGTGGGTGCTTGTTCGTGGAACTTACCGCGCCTTCCAGACCCTCAAGCCTTGTACACATTCCACCTGATGACGGCAGGATGCTGCCTACACAGCCTCTGTGGGTCCGATGGCAAACGGCTTCTGCCGGGCAGCTCAGCTTCTACAGTAACGGAGCTCGAGTCTCTGCTATGGCTCAGGGGCACTCTTATTCAAAAGGGGAATATGCATTTTCAGAAGAGCATTCAGCTCTTACTCAGCTCATCATCTGCGCTGCCTACAACATCTCCGTCTGCCACAGACCCTCCAAGCCCCGCTGGTTCTGCCGGGTCAGTGTTTCTCAAAGTGTGGCTCCTGGGCCAGCAGCATCAGCATCACCTGAGAACTTTCTAGAAACGCAGGTCTCGGGTCCCAGCTCACACCTGCTGAAGCTGCGTCTCTGAGGATGGAGCACGGTGATCTGTGCCTCCTGTGCATGTAAAGGTTCATGTAGGTGACTCTGATGCCGGCTAAAGGGTGAGAACAACCAGATCGTGTGGCCTCCCGGGGTGGCAGCTCCCATCCAGACCAGCAGCAGAACGTTTCTTAATCTGGGCTCCACTCGCAACCAAACTCTTTATGAATAACACTGAAAAGGCCAGAAGCATTCCCGAGGGTCTCGGACCTCGCCTCACCAATCCCAAGAGTCTCACCAGGTACGATACTTCTTTCCTAGGGTAGGCTTGCCAGACACAGCATGTTTTCTTTCATTTGGGGTACATAGTTTGGCCAATCAGACAAATGGACCCACAGAAACTTCACCAAGGTGGCAGGTTGTTATTTTCTTTCTTTCCATTTTTAGCAAGCTCGTGTCTTACCAAGGCATCTTGGAGTTTTCATGTCTTGCTCCCCAGGTTGATTGGGCCTGATGTCATCTGCGTGGCTGACCACCGTGACGTGCTGTGCCGTGGCGAGACCATCGGGATATCTGTGACTAAAGCCAGTAGTAAGCTGGAAAATGATACTGCTGTGAGCGAAGGCATCGGAGTGTACTGCTGTCCCTGCCATGCGGGAGGAAACGTCTCCCTCCTGGGGTGGCCCTGGGGAGGGCACGGGGCGCAGATGCAAGCAGGACCTCTTGCCTGGGGGACAGCACCTTCCATCATTCTCACACCCGGCCACACAAGGGCTGGGATCTGACCTCCCCACACCCCTGGACAAAAGCTACTCCTGCCTACTGGCCCCTCACACTTGCCCTCCCCACGCCCCGACCCCTGGAGCCTTCCCAGCACCAGCAAGAGGTCAGGGTCTTTGGAGTCTGAGCTGGACTCCCTGGGACTTCCTCTGAAAGCACACAGGACACCTTCAGATGTAGGAAAGACGCGGGCAGGTACATGACTGGCATCTTACTGCCGTTCCTCCGAGAGCAGACCGGCCCACCATCCTTGTCCTCTTTCAGATGCAGCACCCTTGGGGGGAGCACCCATGCCACCTTCCAACTCAAGGGGGACGTGTGGCAACATCCAGCACTGAGGGCCCCTGGGAGGCGGCACCCAAGGAGGGGGGGACCCGTGGGGCAGGGCTGCTTTAGAGATAGCAGTCAGCAGCCAGAGGCTCCCTGTGGGCTCTGCAGCTGCGGTCCCAGCCCGTGGAGAGAGGCACTCAGCATGGGTAGGAAGTGCAGACGCTGGATGTCTCCACCTGCCTGCACCCAGCACCCTGAGCCCACAGCAGTCACAGCAGCAATGACAACCATCATAAAGCTGGCCTGGCATTTAGGGAAAAGTACCAAGCACGCAAAGGTTGGCCGTTTAATCAGGTCTGATCGGCTCACAACCACACCGCTTCCACCTGCACAGCTCACAGGGTGTTCCTGCTGTGGGAGGGTGCAGCCGCGTGGACCTAGGAGCTGCACTTTCTCTGTGTCATCCGTGGGCCCAGCTCCCACAGTTCGTTGCTCTGAGGACATCCAAAGCTCCTTTACCCTAATTCATGTAGTGGGAAGTCGGGGTTGAGGCGGGGTGCAGGGTACATCACTTGGTGACCCCTCCTGAGTGTGGCAGGTGCATTCTCTGTGTGTGGCGGCCAGTGAGCATGTGCCCGCCTGGGTCTGTGTGACCTTGGTCCCTACTCCTTCCTGCCCTGTGCCCTGCTGGCTTTGGGTCACAATTTTGCACTCCTTCAGAACTTGCAGTTCCTTCCAAAATGTGCTTTGTTTGCCCGAGTACTGCTTTGTTTTGAGACAGGGTCTCACCGTGTTACCCATGGTGTGATCTCAACTCCGCCTTCCAGGTTCAAGGGATTCTCCCACCTCTGCCTCCCGAGTAGGTGGGACTACAGGTGTGGGCCACCATGCCCAGCTAATTCTTGTTTTCAAGGTCAAGGTTTCATCATGTTGCCCAGGCTGGTCTCAAACTCCTGGCCTCAAGACAACCTCCCTTCTCAGCCTCCCAAAGTGCTGGGATTATAGGCGTGAGCCACCATGCCCAGCCCAGCCCAGCCTGTGTATTTTTAATGTACCGGAATGTCCATTCTCTGTGTGTGTTTTATTAATGGCCTCCCTTCGTCATCTGCAAAGCCTTTTCCTTGGGAGATGGTTTGTCTCCTTGACCCTGCTGCTCCAGGGCCAAGCACTGGCTGGTTCCATTTCATTGAAACCTGTGCCATGGAGCTTATGGGGGCAGAGGTCCCTTCTGTGGTGGCCACTGACACACTACAGCTTTGAGGTGGCACATCCCCCTCTCCTGAAGTCCCCTCACCTCCCTGGCCAGGCTGAAGTCCCACCCCTGATGGGAGATGGTGTCAGGAGAGGGGGTCTTCAGGTAGTCAGTCCAGGAGGGCTCCACCCTGAGGAATGGGGCCCGTGCCCTCATAAAACAGACCCCAGAGAGCTCTCCCCAGCCCCCACTATGGGGAGATACAGGGAGAGAACGATCTCCAATCCTCACCGGACACAGAGTCCGCCAGGCCTAGGTCTTGGCCTTGGCCCCCAGGCTGTGGAACTATGAGAACTAAAGGCTTCCGTGGGAGCCCCAGGCTGCTGGGATTTTGTCATAGCAGCCCCAGGGGGTCGCCAGGTTCCTGCTTGATTCCAACTCAGCCTGGAGGCGCAGCCCCGAGTGCCTTCTGCCTGGGAGCCAGCCCAGGGTGAGGGGTGCCAGGAGTGCGGGGCGCAGCAGGGGATGGGGCACCAAGGGGCGCTGCCTCTTCCACTGCTGAGCACGGGCTGCGGCGGGGGGGAGGGGGGAGATGGCTGGGAAGCCCCAGGGCTCGCCTGGATGCCCACGGCAGGGTGTCACGCAGGGGCACCGAGGGTACACGGGGAGGATCGCCGGGGTTTGGGTGACCACGGGGGGCGACGTGCAGAGCTGGGCGCGGCCACTCACCTCGGTGACTTCTAAGGACCTGGACGTCCTGGACCTGGCAGCCTGGGGGCTGCATCCTTCCTCCGCGTGCTGAATGTTAGAAATCCTGCCCGGGCATCTCCAAGGGGAAGCCTCGGAGTCCATTCGGCCCGGAGCTGGGTATCGGACGCTAGGGCTTTCCAGGCCCGCACGGGGCATCGTTTCCCACGCGAGTGCGGTGCGAGCCCCGCGGTTCCGATGCCGGCCAGAGGCGGCGAGGCTCGGCTGGTGGCCTGGAGGTCGCGGATCCCCCCAGGCCACGGAATGACCCGCGTCTCCGCAACCTGCACGCCGCGAAGCGGGGTTCCGAGCTGGTCAGAGCCGGAGCCCGGGCCCCCGCGTGGAGCGGCAGGTGGGAGGGAGGTGGTCCCGGGAGCGCGGGGTGGCCTCGGGGGCACCCGGACGGGGAGGGAGGGGAAGGATCGGCCCAGCCGGGTCACCGCAATTCTGCGCGCGCCGCCACTGGGCTCCTTCCCCGTCCCGAAGGCAGCGGGTGCGCGGGGCAGCGCCGAGGGGTGCGGGGAGAGGGCGGCCCGGACCGTTCTCGCAAGGAAGGCGCCCGTCTAGACCCGCGCCGCTTCGGACCCACAGGCCCCCGCACCCGGTGTCCGGGCTCCGGGGCGCGCAGGACCGCGCTGGCCGTGAGCAGTGGCCGCCGCCTGCTCTGAGCAGTCCGCGCCCGGGGGGGCGGGGGGCGGGGCGCGGCTCGGGGAGGTGCGGAGGCGGAGCCAGGACGCCGGGGCGACCCCGACCGCGGGCGGGGCGGGGCGGGGCGGGGCGGACCCCAGCGACAGAATAAGAGCCCAAGGCCGAGCCGAGACCGCCCAGCGCAGCAGAGCGGGAGGGGGAGGCTTCGCGGACGTTCGCGACCAGGACTCGCGCGCACCAGCCGAGGCCCAGGAGGCCAGGTGAGGCCGGGGCGGCTCCGGCACTGTCGTCCCCCAGCGCATCCTCTCGGCGCGCCGCTCCCTCCGCAGACCCCGATGTCGGGCGCAGGGGCTGGGAGGTGGGTTCGGGGACGGGCGCCGTCTGGGGTCCCCGCGTCCCTCAGACCGCGTGCGGTCTTCAAAGTCGCCAACAGTCGCAGGTGCCGAGCGCTCCCCGATAGCGCCATGTGGGCCTCTGAGACCGAGGGTGGGTGTGCACGGAGGGGCGCAGGGCTCAGGCTCAGGACGGCGTGGGCACTGGTGTGGGGGCCGCGTGGATGCCTGTGGCTGTGACTTGGGGGACCCGGTTTCTTCTTGTGGAACTTAACCCTACTGGGGGCGCAGAGCACCCCAGATCCGATCGGAGTGGGTTTTCCCTGCCGCTCCGTCCCACCGGAGCTTTGTCTGATTTTGGGGCGCGGGGGACCGCTCCGGGCAGTGCAGGGAGGCCGGGCGAGGGCTCTGCAGGCAGCGCTGCTTCTTGTTCTGGGCGTGGCGGGGAAGGTCGCGTCCTAACAGTCCACGTTTTGCTGCCTGGACCCAAACCTCGCCTCTGAGGCCCCGCGCTCGTGAGTGGGGTCAGTGGCCCCAGGGCCGCGACCGCTTCCCGGGCGGGCAGCAGAGCAGGGAGGCCGGAGACTCGTGAGCTGCGCACCCAGCGCCCTCTCCCAGCACGGCTCCTGCTCGCGCCGCGGAACCCAGCGCGGGGGTCACGCGGGTGGGGAAGGGTCGTGTGGGGTGAGGGTTGTCACCGGGAGCTGAAGAATCCACCCAGTAGCGGCGCGTGACGTAGTTCATGGGCGAGTGTTGTGCAAACTTGGATGCAGCGGAAAGTTGCCGGTTAGAGCTGCCACCTATGTCCAGCTTCATTGTGTGTGTGTGCGCGCACGCGCGTGTGCGTGTGTGTGCGCGCCCGTGTGAGTGCGTGTGTCTGTGTGTGTGCATGTGCCCCTGTGTGTGAGTGGATGTGTTC
The DNA here is from genome assembly GCA_036589455.1 of Ateles fusciceps. Taxonomy (NCBI): domain Eukaryota; kingdom Metazoa; phylum Chordata; class Mammalia; order Primates; family Atelidae; genus Ateles; species Ateles fusciceps. The sequence continues at coordinate 9,034,092 of JAZHEH010000586.1, forward strand.
GTGCGTGCTTGAATGCACGCCTGTGTATGTGTGTGTGTGCCTGTGTGTGTGGTCGCCTGTGTGTGCACCTGTGTGCACGCGCCTGTGTGAGTGCGCGCCTGTGTGTGTATGAGTGTGTGCGTGCTTGTGTGGTCGCCTGTGTGTGTGCATGCAGCTATGCATGTGTGTGCACGCACCTGTGTGTGTGCACATGCCCGTGTGTGTGCACGTGCCTGTGAGTGTGTGTGTGCACTCACCTGTGTGTGTGTGCACGCGCCTGTGAGGGTGAGTGTGTGTGCACGCGCCTGTGAGGGTGAGTGTGTGTGTGCACGTGTGTGATTGAAACGTGCCGCTGGATCCAGAAGTGGCCCTGGCTGGGGCGGTGTAGACGCTCCTGCTCTCCTGCCCTGCGTTGTTGCCGGGGACTTTATGGAGCCGTTTGGAAAGGATTTCCCAGGTTGCCCTGCTGGCCCAGGAGCTGGTCTCCGCAGTGAAGCCGTGTCCATCCTCCGCCCGGCTCTCTCAGGTGGGGGTGGTGCCACCCGACATGGGTGGATGTGGCTTGCACAGGCACTCTGAGGAAACAGTTGTGATGGTTATGTTTAAATTCTTCTTTACAGTGGCCAACTTTAGCTATGTAAATTTTGCTCTTTATTACTGAGTATAAACAATATAAGGCCAGGCTTGATGGCTCATGCCTGTAATCTCAGCACTTTGGGAAGCTGAGGCAGGGATTGCCTGAGGCCAGGAGTTCAAGACCAGCCTGGGCAACATAGACCCTGTCTCTACCAAAAATTACACAAAAAGAAACTTAGCCAGCGCTGTGGTGCACTCCTGTAGTCCCAGCTACTCAGGAGGCTGAGGGGCAAGGATCGCTTAAACCCAGGAGTTTGAGGTTGCAGTGAGTTGTAATCACACTACCGTGCTTCAGCCTGGGTGACAGCAAGACTTCATCTCATTAAAAAAAAAAAAAGAAAAAAATACAGATGAGCAGTCATAAAAACATTATTGAATGCTCTTTGAAGATTGTCAAATTGCTCTCTGGAAGTGTGGGGGGAGGCAGAGGTGATATCCATGTATTGTCATTGGAAAGCCGCGCTAGAGCGTACACAGCATTGTGCTTTGACAGGAGTGAGGAGGGTGCAGGGGAAGGAGGGCAAACCAGAGAGTCTGTCTCGAGGCCTCCATGGGCTGCTGCCCCAGCCCTGTGGTAAGAGCTGGCACCTCCCAGCTTCTGCACCCCAGCTGTGCTATCTCAGGCACTGGGAATGCAGCCATCCCTTCCCAGAGGGGAAGCGGGCGAATGCCCCGGGGCTCTGCCCTCCCGCACCAGGCATATCCCTAGCCCTGGCGGCCGAATCGCTGCATTCCTCTTGTGTGTTTGTCTTTCACAGTGGCTGCAGACCAAGTGACAAAAAGCACAGAATTCCTTGATCCCGGTGTGAGCATGAGTAAGGGCAAATGCTCCGTGGGGCTCGTGTCTTCCGTGGTGGCCCCGGCTAGGGAACCCAACGCCGTGGGCCCAAAGGAGGTGGAGCTCATCCTCGTCAAGGAGCAGAACGGAGTGCAGCTCACCAGCTCCACCCTCACCAACCGGCAGAGCCCCGTGGAGGCCCAGGATCGGGAGACCTGGGGCAAGAAGATCGACTTCCTCCTCTCCGTCATTGGCTTCGCCGTGGACCTAGCCAACGTCTGGCGGTTCCCCCTACCTGTGCTACAAAAACGGCGGGGGTAAGTCCCATCTCAGCCTTCCTGGGCACGCTGGCCAGGCGGGGGGCCATGGGGGCAGCCAGGCAGGGCTTTGAGGAAAGGCAGCACCCCGGACGACATAAAGCTGTTCTCACACATGAAGACGGGGCTCCCCCTGAGAGCTTGCAGTGGGAGCAGATCGTCCCGGAGGATGTCACAGAACCACAGAGCAGGGCTTAGAACTGCCTGGTCCCGTGCCTGCATTTCAGAGGTCAGGAAAGTGAGGCATTCGAAGAAGCTGGGGTTGGGGGTGGGGCAGTGGACAGAGCAGCTTGGCTCTGTCTCCTATTTCCAGAGGCGATTTCACTTTGGAAAGAAAATTCTCAAAGACCCAAAGAACAGCCTGTGGCTGACTTTGGCAGCTTTTGCAAAGCATATGGAGGCCCTGGAGCCTGGAGTGGCAGAGGAGGCCCCTAGAGAGTGCCTGTGCCCCCTGCACCCTCCAGAACCTGGCCACAGAGTCAGAAGGCTAAGATCGAGGCCCCCCTGCACCCTTCGGAACACAGCCACAGAGCCAGAGGCTAAGATCGAGGCAGGGCCACCTGGGAAGTCCAAGGACATTGGTGGTCCCTTCCCGGGAGCCTCTTTGGGCCTCCCTGCCTGGCCTCCCTGGTTGGCCTCTATGCTAGGTCTAAGAAGGGAGGCTTGGGAAAGAATTTGGGGGGAAGCCTCACTGAATGCCTGTGAGCAAGTTGGCGTTTTTATGCCCACCTAGAAAAGGGGGAAGATAGAGGCCTCAGCAGGTCCAAGAAGCTGCCCAAAGACAGAGCTGAGGGACCCCATGCCTCCCCGACCCCTTCCCCAGGAAGGAGAGTGGCAAGCTCTCCCCTCACTCAGGTCAGACCAGGGGAGCAGAGGGGATCTAGGAGGCTGAGACCAGGGAGCCCCGGGCTTTGTGCTGGGCGTGTGGAGGTGCAGGTTTCAAAGGAACTAGGTCCTACCCTGGAGGGGCTCCCAGCACCTGTGGCAGCAAAGCCCCTCAGCCACTGGGTCCATGAGGGCAGGCGCTGAGGGCCCCAGAAGCTGGGCATAGGACGGCACGGCCCACTCAGCTCAGGGACAGAGTGGGGGTCACACATTCACAACTCAAGAGGTAAAGAGGATCAGGGCAAAGGCGGGGGACGCAGGCCAGGGAAGGGCACCCCGAACAACCATGGGAAAGAACAGTATCCAGATCAACACTGAGCACGGGCAGAGCCTCCCTGCACTGCTCCTGGGTTTGACTTCACAGCTTGGGGTGCACAACGCTGAGGAGATCCAGGAGGGATATGTCAGGCACTGACAGCAGTACAGGACAGGCTTGGGGGACTCATCGGCCCCAGCCTGGGGCTTCCCATTGGACAGTGGGGTGAAAGGGTCGGGCCAGGATATGGGTGGTCGACTGGGTTGGGAGCCTGAGCTTCCATGAGGAGAGATGGGCCCTTCCAAGGCCCCAAACTTGAGGCGCTGTTCTGCCCCACAGGTGCCTTCCTGGTCCCCTACCTGCTCTTCATGGTCATCGCTGGGATGCCGCTTTTCTACATGGAGCTGGCCCTCGGCCAGTTCAACAGGGGAAGGGGCTGCTGGTGTCTGGAAGATCTGCCCCGTACTGAAAGGTAACACGCGGCATCTCCCTTCACCCTGGCGCAGCACGGACCCTGGTGGTGACGCTGGAGCTTTCAAAGCCAGCCAGCCCCATCCTGGCATGCAGCCCTGCTTTGCTAAGACGCAGGCGTGGCACACGCCACTTGAACTTAGGTCCCACTTTAAAGACCTGTGATGACAAGGACTTGAGAGCTCATTCCCTCGCTTCTAGGTGACGCTGTCCTGCAATTCATTTATGGTGTTACTTTGTCAAGAGGTTAAAATGTAGTTAAGATAAAACACGTCTATCTATAGATCCACAATCTGTCCATTATCCATCCATCCATTCATCAAATCATCTATCATCTGTCTATGTTATTGTTATTACCGATCTTTATATCAATCATTCACCCATCCATCCACCTACCTATCTACCCACCTACCTATCCATCCATCCGTCATCATCTGTCAGTATGAGTTTCCTGTGGCTGCCGTAACAAGCGACACACACTGGGTGGCTTAAACGGCACACATTTATTGTCTCACAGTTCTGGAGGCTGGAAGTCCACATTCAAAGTGTCAGTGGATTGATACCTTCTGACGCTGTGTGAAAGCATCTGTTCTAGCCTCTCTCCTCAGCTCAGAGACTTGTCTTCTCCCTGTGCCTCTTCATACTCCTTCCTTCTATACATATCTCTGCAACCAAATTCCCCGTTTATGCGGTCACAAGTCCTGTTGGATTAGGGCCCACCCTAATGACCTCACTCTCACTTGATTACCTCCGTAAAGACCTTGTCTCTAAATAAGGTCACATTCTGAGGTTTGAGGGGTTAGAACTTCAACAGTTGAACTTGGGGGGATGGACACAATTATAACTCTATCATCTATCAATCATCTATTCACCTGTCTATCATCTACCCATCCGTCTATTATCTACTGATCCATCCACCTATCGATCCATTCATCCACCCATCCATTCATCCATCCATCCATTCATCTATGGGTCCATCATCCATCCATCTATCTATCCATCCATTATCTGTTGATCCATCCATCTACCTATCGATCCATCTGTCCATGCATCCATTCATCCATTTATCTATCTATGGATCTATTCATCATCTATTGATCCATCACTCCACCTACCAATTCATCCATCCATCCATCCATCCATTCATCCATTCATCTATCTATAGATCCATCATCCATCCATCTATCCATCCATTATCTGTTGATCCATCTATCTACCTATCGATCCAACTGTCCATGCATCCATTCATCCATTCATCTGTCTATGGATTTATCCATCCATCCATCCATCCATTTTCTATTGATCCATCCATCTACCTATCAATCAGTCTATCCATCCACCCATTCATCCATTCATCTATCTATGAATCTGTCATCCATCCGTCCATCCATTATCTGTTGATCCTTCCATCTACCTATCGATCCATCTATCCATCCATCCATTCATCTGTCTATGGATCCATCATCCATCCATTCATCTACCTACGACTCTACCCATCCATCCATCCACCTATCGACCTATCCATCTGTCTATTAGGTATTGATCCATCTAGTTGTCACTGAGCCTTTCTGGCTGCTGGTGCCCTGCTCTGGCACCATGAAGTGGACACACCTCATGTTGAGCGCAGGTGGCCTGCCCAGCACCAGGCCCTCTCCTGGCATTTCTGACTCCATCCTCATGAGACCCTGGGAAGGGCACACACTGTGTCTCTGTGTTGGAGATGCAGATGCTGAGGACCAAAGGACTGGGGTCGTTCCCCCTGGTCTCCCCATCAGAACAGAGTGGGATTTCAGCCCAGGTGTTTCTGACTCCCCAGTCCATGCACGCAGGTCATGCTTGCCCCGTGGCACAGCCACTTCTTGGAAGCTGGTGGTTCAGGGAGGATTTGGGCATTTCCTCAGAGGCACCACTCAGATAATTGGCATTAAGAAAGTGGCTACTAGAAGGTCAGCCTCTGGATACTTGCAGAAGTTCTGGAAAAGCTGGTGTGTTTAGAAGACAGCTGAGCCCCAGCACCGCCCCAGGACGTGTTACCAGTGGGTCAGGGGTGAACCTTCAGAGGTAAGCCGCTGACCCGCCTTAAGAGAGGGAACAGACAGCATTTCACAGCTGCTGAGGTTGGGCTCTAGGAGGCACCCTCGCAGCCATGGAGACGCTGAGACTGGCCAGGTGTGATGGCTCTTCCCAGGCACGAGACTCATTCATTCTTCGTGGGCTACATAGTGAATCTTCAGACTTCAGCAATTTCTTCCTAGGCCCCATATTCACTGAACCACGCTGAAATGGAGCCACAGAAAGAGGAATCTCTCCCCACACCCACCCTGCATACATCTTCAGAGTGAGAGACAGACGCTGGGGGCATGCACCGGGCCAGATGGCCCCTTGACAGGATCAGCAGGGAGAGGTCAAACTATACCAGAATTGCTGGGAACGCGCCTCCGCGCCCATCGTGAGTTTCCCGGTGGAGGAGTGCAGCAGCCAGCGGAAGACCCAGGAGCCTCCTTCCAGACAGACAGGTGTGCAGGTCAGATTGGGCGTCACAGGGAACCCAGGCTAACGGTTCAAGATGCACATGTGTAACCTGTGCCCCCCGGCCCTGGCCGGCAGCGTGGACATGTTTCGGGGAGGAGATGCTGCCTGAGTCTGCAGTTGTGAGTGACGCTGAGCCTGCACCATGTCCGTGGAGGAGGGCACCCGAGTGCTCAGAGCCTTGGGATGCTGAGTCAGGGAGGAGGCCGGCCCACTGGGGTGGAGAAACAGCGAGGAAAGACGACCTCGGGCTCTGGTACAGGCTGGGGCGACGTCACACTGCTTTGCCGGATGCTCCAGAGCCACCCTGGAATCTGTCACGAGTGTCTACACGCACAGCCCTGCACCCCACTCCCGCCAGTGAGCCTGGTGCTGGGGGGGAGTTAAACCGCCTCTTCACATGCAGGATTCAGGTGAGGAGGGCAGGAAGAAAAGGGACCTGTGGGTCAGCGGATAGGAGCTGATTTCCTTCTGTCTGTGCATGGAAAGGAGGTCCACGCACAAAGCTCCCAGCGTTGGTCTTCATGATGCAGTTCGCAAAACGTCAAGAAGCTATTTCTAAGAATTTCAGAGTGCCACGTGGTGGTGACCAACATGACTTGGGCTAATAGAGAGCCTCTGACTTCTGTAGGTGTGAGCAGTGGCGCCTCATTCTGGAGAAATGCGGCTGTGACATCTCATGTGTTCCCAGCAATGCGCAGCCTGGGGAAGCCGGGCAGTCACCTCCTCTGTGGCACAGCACACGTGCCCACCATCCCGCATCCCACGCGGGCTTCATTCTGAAGGCCAGTCCCCGAGGACAGCTGCGAAGTGTGGCCTCAGGAAGAAAAGCTCATGGCCCCGCGGGCAGATCTCGGGCAGAGCCAGTTCACCCCCACCTCGTACCTGGTGAGGAAGGAAATCACAAATCACAGAAAGTGAACTGTTGGCCCCGTGAAGGCATGGATGAGTCAATGCATGAAAGCTGGACTTCTTTAGAGAAGAGACACCTTGAACGGTTTAATCGCAGTAATGCTGCAGGTCCCATGCCAGCATCCGGTTTGTTCTGCCTGCCTGTCACCCTCGGGGTGCCGGTTTAGAGGAGATTGCGACTGCTCGTGAAATTGGATGTGCACCATGCTTCCCCGGAGCCCTGATATGTGTGCCTTCTCTCTCCTGTGTCCTGTTTAAAAAGTTAGTTAATAAAAATACATGCATTTTCATGTGCCATTAAATCGAAGTGCCACGTGCTAAATTAAGACATCAGCTGAAGTGCCCAAAATAATCATTATTGAGCTAAAAGGCCATCCAGCCCTGAGCAGGTGGCGACTCCATGGGGGAAATGAAGCCCAGCTCTCCCCTGGAACCTGCTTCTCCCCAGCCCTTCCCTTCCCCACAGACCAGGGAGCTGCTTTCTGCTCCTAACTGGGAACGAAGATCCAGCCAGCGGGTGGAGTTGATGGTGAGGCCCAGCTGCTCAGATGCCAGGACTCGCCTGTGTTCCCCGGAGTCTCACCTGAGCCGCTTGAAGGGTGGGCACCGCAGTCAGAGGGGCCTTGGGGGCCTTCAGCCCCACAGTGTACCCCAGGGTCCCAAGAGGTGGTCTTTAAAACTCTCCCTCACCTCCCTTCCCCTCACTCTCTCTCTTTCCCTATCCCTCTGTGTCTCTCTCTGTCTCTCCCTCCTTTCCTACCTCTGTGTCTCTCTGGTTCTGCCTCTCCTTCTCGCTGTCTCTCTGCTACATGCACACGCAGCAAGCAGGTATTAAAGACACCCCAGACTGATGGGGAGGCATCCTCTCCTGTCTTTCTTCCGAAGACCACCTGGATGCCTCCAGCGAGGTGTGGAGGGGCTGCTCCACCAGAGGCTTCCTCCTGCGGGCTCCGTGCCTGTGTTGACAGCACCCTTTCCTGAAGCAGCTCTCGTGGGTGCCCGGGGGGTATGCCGGTGTTAGGGCTGGTGTAGGGCGGCCGTGCTCTAGTGAGCTAAGTACCAATCACAGGCAGGACCCTCAGCCGGCTTCTGTTTGTCAGATTTCCATTTCATTGCCAAAGGCAAGCCCATATTACAGACACCCTGGAAACCCCACCATTCGATTGTACCGAATATGAGATATTTAATAGTCAATCATATTTTAGTGTGATTTCTCAAACACAAAACAAAATGCATGCAAGGTTAATATAAAAAGGTACTAAGCATAAAATAAATGTAAGGAAATTGACCTTAAGAGCTATGCTTGAAATTCACGCTTAGTGCTGAGCTTGCTGGGAGTCAGACAGAAGGGAAGGGGAAGCGTCATGTTCTCATGAACGTTTTCCCTGGAGACACAAGCAGGGACTACGCCTGCCACCTCCCTGGGGAGACAGCCTCCTGTGTCACTAAATGGTGTTTAAGAAATGTGTCAGGTGAAGCTTCATCTAGAGCCCACAGTGATGTCAGGAGCAGAGACCACCAGAAGGTTCTTTAGCAAACAGGGGAGCGGGTTTCGTGTGTCTGGGCCTTCGGTGAACTTGAGCAGCTCGTGGTGAAGTTGGCTGGGTGGTGAGAGGCTGCATGTCAGTGCCCAGGGCAGGGGTTCTGCCTTCCTGAACAGCTGGGCTTGGAGCCGCCAAATGCCCAGCCAGTGCTGACATTGGCCACCACCTTCCAAGGGAGCCATTTCCTCATCCAGGTGCCTGGGGAAGCATCCAGGAGGGGTCCTCCTGGTAAGGGGGACTCTGGGTGTGGGGGCTGCGCTCTCCCATGAACCCGAGCGGGCCCATTTGCTCTGAGAGCCATGTCAGCCAGTGTGGCCAACAGTGATGTCATGTGCCGTGGCCGTGGTGATGTCGTGAGCCCATGGTGGCCCTGCTGATCCGGGGTACACGGCGGGAAACAACAGTGGTGGCTCCGGAAGGGCCTGGCGCACAGTCAGCCCTTCCTTCGGACTCTGGATTAGGATCCACCCTGGTGGTGTTGATCAAAGGCTTCCCAGGGTTTCAAGCTAAGGACTTGTACACAAAGTTTTAACTTTGAAAGTGTTTTTCAAATTGGGCAACCACTGTCAGTTGCAACCATAGAAAACACCCCGCAGTGCTCTCTGGAAACAATGTGGTTTCTCACAACGTGGCTCCCAGTGTGGCTATGTGGGTGAGTGCCCGTGAATCACAACCCAGCCTCTCTCCTAAGGGACTCATAATACAGACTGTAATGCAGAACCATTTAATATGGACCAGTTCCACGTGGGAGAAGAGCTTCTAAAGGCAACAGCTTGGCTTTTCTCCTCGCCACTACTGAGCACGTTTTCCAAGAGGGATTGTGTGCACTCTGGCCCCAGATCTATTTAAAACGAAGTTTGGAGCCTTCTTTTTGCTTGCAGGGTAGGAAGAGAACTTTACTGAGGTGCCCTGAGCACGAGAACAGCTACTCTTAAGAACTGAGATCATAAAAAGCAACTAGGCCACTCCCTGAAAAGTCACCTTGAAGACACGCTCCTACCCTGGCCACGAGCAGGCAAGACAGGGCATGGCGCCTCTTGGGTTTCCATAAAGTCAATCAAAGTTGGAGCCCAAACTAATCACATCAGCAAATTGAGAAGGAATGTGGGAATGAAAAGAATTCTTCCTGGAGCTTAGTAAAATCAACTCCAGTGGCAAGAACGTGATCCTGCCCATCCAGCAGGGAACAAGGAGGAGGCCATCTGCCCACCAGTCAGGCTGACACCACTCCAAAGACTGCTGACCGCTGAGTTCTGTTCCAGTTTACTGGAGCCCCTAAATGATGGGCCCCAAATTCCAGGTCTGTGATCCCAGAAAGGGCACTCTAAAAGACTCTGGGTGGCATTGGACGGCCATGGATGGCCGTGGATGGTCTTGCATGACCCTGGGAGACCGTGGAAGGTCAAATGCGGCTCTGAGTGGTCCTTAATAGTCATGCAAGGCTCTGGGTGGCCCAAGGAAGCCCTGGATGATCTTACCTGCCCTGGGTTGACCTTGGTGATCTTATGTGGCCCTGGGTGATTCTAGGAAACCCTGGATGGTCGTGTATGGGTGGTGGGACCTTGGATGCCTCCACATGGCTGTAAATGGTCCCAGCTGACTTTTCTGGGTAGTCTTCGGGGAGAGGCATGAGTAGCTATAGATGGCCACAGATAGCTATGGATGGCCCTGGGTGGCCATGGCTGGCCGTGGATGGTTGTGGGATAAATGCAGATGGCTGTTGATAGCCATGGATGGTTGTGGATGGCATGGACGGCCACAGAAGGCTGTGGATGGTTGTGAATGGCTGTGGATTGTTGGGGGATGGCCAGGGGTAGATGTGGGTGGTTGTGGATGGCCGTGGATAATTGTGGATGAATGGAGCTGGCTGTGGCTGGCCACGGATGGCCATGGATGGCTGTGGATACCCTCTGTGACTCCAAGTGGCCCCGGATTAGCATGAGTGTTCATGTATGGTCCTGGGTGCCCTCCAGAGTCCTGAATGAGCCTAGGTGGGTATGGATGGCTGTCAAGGACCCCAGTTGTCCCTTAGTGACTACAGCAGTCTTGATGGTTCTAGGAGACACTGGGTGTTCTTGGGTAACCCTAGGTGACCTTTGATGGCTCTATTCCCGTGGGTTCCCTAGTAGCCCTGGGTGCTTCTGGGTGGTCATGGATGATTCTGATGGTTACACATGGACCTGGTAACCCTGGTTAACCATGGATTGGGTTGCCCTGGGTCACCCAGAGTAGCCTCTAGATGGCCTCAGTGATCTTAGATGACCCTGTGGATCCTGAGTGGCTGCGGTGGGGGATGAATGACTATGTATGGTGCTGATGACAGTGTTCCTGGGGGTCTCTGGGTGTGTGAGGGAGACCCTGGATATCCACCATAGCTCTGGTTGACCTTGCTGGCCCTGGATGCCCCTCAGAGATACCCTGAAAGTCCCTGTGCAGAAGTGCATCGTTTTGGGGGGTGGGCAGCTTCTTTCTGTGGTCACAGCATGAGGTCTGGCCTCAGGCCTTTCACTGGCCTTCCCCTGCATGTTTGAAGATGCTGCCTGGTATCAGGGCTGTCCAGGAGCTGCCGGGTGAAAGGGTGATGTCTCCTGCGAAGGAAGGTGAAAGGGACTTGTTGCTGATGGTGGCTCTGTGCACCACCCGAATGGGTTCCATGGTCACCCCCTTCCCTCCAGGCCTGGAGTCAATAGTCACCCCCTTCCCTCCATGTGTGGGCTTCACCGTCACCCCCTTCCCGCCAGGCGTGGGCTCCCACGATCACCCAGTCCCTCCATGTGTGGGCTGCATGATCACCCCCTTCCCTCCATGTGTGGGCTCACCGTCACCCCCTTCCCGCCAGGCGTGGGCTTCACCGTCACCCCCTTCCCTCCATGTGTGGGCTCTGCCGTCACCCCCTTCCCTCCATGTGTGGGCTCCGCCATCACCCCCTTCCCTCCATGTGTGGGCTCCGCCATCACCCCCTCCCCTCCATGTGTGGGCTCCACCGTCACCCCCTCCCCTCCAGGTGTGGGCTTCACAGTTATCCTCATCTCGCTGTATGTCGGCTTCTTCTACAACGTCATCATTGCCTGGGCGCTGCACTATCTCTTCTCCTCCTTCACCACGGAGCTCCCGTGGATCCACTGCAACAACTCCTGGAACAGCCCCAACTGCTCGGACGCCCACCCTGGTGACGCCAGTGGCGACAGCTCGGGCCTCAACGACACCTTTGGGACCACACCTGCTGCCGAGTACTTCGAGTAAGTGGGAGTCGGGTCCTCGGGAACAGGAGAGACCACGCAGCCGGGTCCCCTATGGCAGCCCCTTGGTCGGCCACCTGGCCTTGCTGCCCCCCCCCGGGGTGCAGGGAGGGGGGACCTCTTTCTGCATTACCTCCTTCAGTGCTTTGGAGGGGCACATTTCTGAATCACATTGGTGGTCCCCAGGAGCTCAGCAAAGCTCCCATAGAGCAAGCCCTCAGCAGGGACGGGGCACTGAGTGCTTCCTCTGCCTACGCTCCTGCTCCCAGTGGGGCTTGAGGCAGGAAGGGCTGATGGGGAACACAGCAGCCTCTGTGTGGAAGGCGGGTGAGCTCCGGTCTCTGGGAGCTGTAGCGGTGTCTTTGGACTGAGTCAGCCCTGTGTCCAGGCTCCCTTCCTCCTTGCCCTTCCTCTGTGCATAGCCTAGGGCTGAGATGCCTCACTCGGGCCCCTGCCCTCTCCAGAAAAGATGGCTTTCTGGGCATCGCTGAGCAGAGGTCTCTGGCTTCAGTGGGCAGCCCCTGTCTCCAGGGAGTCCCAGCTGTCCGCTTTTTGTGAGACTTTCATCGTTTACGTGCACAGCTTTATTTCTGTCTCCTTCCGCCTCCCACTCCGGTGCAGCTCACGTCCAGCAGCCCCCAGGTCTCTGTCTCCTCCTCCCTGTGCCCCAGCCAGGCCCAACCTGCACAGCCCACCCTGGCCAGGCCCGCCCCACATGGTCCACCCCGGCCAGGCCCACCCCTCACGGTCCACCCCAGCCAGGCCCCATCCTCACGGTCCACCCCGGCCAGGCCCGACCCACACAGTTCACCTTGACCAGGCCCACCCCTCACCATCCACCCATAGCAACTGCTCTCTGGACCCTGATGTCTTCGATGAAGTCCTTTTGAGCCCCCCCGTACCAGCTCCTGTTGGCACTCCCTCATCACCACATGGCCTGGCCCAGCCTGGAAGGGCCGTGAGTGCCCCATGGGTCCCCTGTTTCCTCTGGACACCTCCTGGAATCTGGACCTGGCAAGTGCCATCCACATCCCACACCCCGCCAGCCACACTTGGGGCCTCAAGCCAGGTCGCCGTTCTGACAGGTGGACGCTTAAACTCAGCTGCCGTCTGGGAGAGGAGAGGGCGTTTGCTCGATTCTCGCCACATCCACCATTTCCCGTTAGCCAGGGCGCTTCTGTCTAGGGGCTCCCTTGCCTCGTTAGACACATCTTATTCACGTGTATATGCAAAAATGGTTCCACTTCAAGGGAGGAAAAGGAGCTTTGACCAATAAGAATAATTCCAGTTTTAACAGCAAGCAGGCGCCTTTGCAGAATTTGTTTTGAGTCAGAACACAGTGAGCTAGAAAGCAAAGTGAAGCGTCTCACGTTAACGTTTGTGCAAGTCAGGTCATAGGAACAGCAGGCGGAGGTGAGCAGAGAAGCCCCACCTCGCCTCTGCTGGGGGAAGGATCATCCTCGAGAACTTGGGTCTTGATCTGCCAGGGAAACTTCCGGGAGCACAGCCTCCCAGAGATGCTTTCTATGGTGACATCTGAAAACCTATCAGAAGACATCACTGAGGCCTTTTCCCACAAGGAAGGGACGGTCGCCCTCTCCTGGGGGTCTTGTCAGAGATGGTTGAGATGGAGCCGTCCCGGAGGGCGTGGCTTGCTGAGATGGAGCCATAGGGCTGCCCGGAGGGTGTGGCTTGGAGACAGTAGGGCTGAAGCTGCCAGAAAGGGGCCAGTTCTTGGTGGCCGGGCATCCAGTCTCTCAAACTGCTCTGCATTCAGATATTCAGAACCCAGGTGCCTGGTTCTAGAATTCCTCCTCGGGCATGGAAGTGTATCACCAGGCTGGCCTCAGAGGTGAGGAGCGGGGGTGGAGGCAGGTTTCGGGGGCCACCCGGTGTTTTCTTAGAGCCTGAGGAAGACCATGTGTTGTGAGGGTGAGTGTCATGTGGGCCTTTCTCGTGGTTTGCGGTTGGATGGGAGTGACAAGCCCCGAGGAGATTGGTTCCACAATGGGAGATAGGGGCCCACCAAATACCCCGCAGGAGGAGAGTCCAGGCTGGGGCGCTGGGAAGGTGCTCGTGGGAGGAGGGCTGGTTTCGGAGGGTGGGGCAGGTGGGGAGAGCTGATGTGCCTGGATGAGTCCCAGTTGGTTTGCTTGAAAGACACCTGGGGTGACCCTCACCGTGGGAAGTGCAGCCGCAGGCAGGGTCAAGGGAGAGTCTGGACAGGACTCTCATGGGTGACAGGCAAGCAGGAAATGATAAACTTGCCCAAAGAATGCCCAGTCACACCATTTGTCCAAATGGATTTTAACAATCTCGAGGGAGAAATTGTTAAACAGCCCATGGCATGTGGGTGGCCTGTTCACACCTACATTTCCCTGATTAAACACCCCACGAGCAGGAACCAGGCCGGGCTGCACGTGCTCCTGCTGTGTGGCCAGCTCTCAGGGCTGGTGTGCGATCAAAGAGAGGGCTGGCAGGAGGGAGAGTTGGGGGCGCACGGAGCCAGGGCAGAGGCCACAGAGGCGCCGGGGAGAGAGCCTTCGAGTCCCCAATATCCGATGCCCTGTTAAAGCTGCCAAGCACCGCTGTTTGGGCACCAGCTTCCTTTTGTTTGGACAGTGTGGGAAGCATTGACTCATCTAAGTGACGTTCAGGTGAGAAAATTGGAGAGGAAAATTCAGTGTAATGGTGAGCCCAGTGATTCGTTAAGAACGCTGGAAGGAAAGAACACACGCTATTATTCCAAACAATCAGACTAGGGAAGTCTGTTTGGAAGTTCTCAGTCTGGAAGGAAGGAAGGAAATGGAAGGCTGCCCAGCCCTTCCCTCGGAAGCCCTGTCCACACTGGCACATGCTACACTCTAGCTGGCGGCAGCTCTAGAGCAGACGTGGGGGAGCTGGAGAAGGTTTAAGATTAATTCACAAATGATTAATGACCCAGGGCACTGAGGCGCTTGGTGCCCCCTCCCACACCCTCTGAAGGAAACTGAGGTTTCCCTGAAACAGGCCCCAGTGACTCTTGGGGAGCAGGGAGGACAGTCGTAGCATGCTCAGGTCTGCAGGGCAGCGGGCGGTTTCTGGATTTCAAACCCACTTTATAAAGCAGCTCATTGGACAAAGATGCGGGTTTCCTGCTGGCTCACGTAATCAGGGAGTGCACGCCCCACCGTGAAAGGCTGTGACGTACGACAGTGCGGCTCTGTCCTAGATAACGGGCACATCTGACTTTGTCAATAACCACAAATGGGATTGAGTTTCCTACACAATGTACGAAGCATGACACATCATACATTTGACAGCTAAGATGTTAGCAGGAGCAGATCTGAAAGGGCTTCATCGTGTGTTTTCACTCCAGGTCCTCGGGAAGTAACTATCAAGCCCGGGTGAGCCACTGGCCACGTCTTCTGGGCTCTAAGTCAGAAAAGACTGCTGAGCTGCCCGGTTGATGGCACTTCCTCCATATGCCACAAATGCCGTGTGCGACACTGGCTCCTGCACCCAGTGTCCCTCAGGGTTGGCAAATGAAACATATCTGGTGGGAGATACTATGCTGGCACCCCCCAGCCCCCAGGGTTCCCAGCCAGCCTTCCTGTGCTGCCACTTCCTTCTTGGGCAGCAGCCCACCCACCAGAGGGAGGTGACAGAAATGGTTCCACCAGAGAAATGAAAGGAAGCCTTCCCAGCAAGAACCTGGAGATTATTGTCAAATGACTCAAGCAGGAAGCATTAACTTTATTCTCAGTGACTAATTATCTGAGAACAGTAAAACCCTTAAAGTGTTTTTCACTGGGTTGGCCTTTCTATAAAGTCCAGATTTGTCCCTCAGGACCTGTTTCCTTCCTTGCACTGGCTATTTCTTCAGCTCCATTCCTAACGAGTGTGCATGAGAAGATACTAGTCTCAGAGGAGAAACCACAAGTGCATTGCTGTCCCCTTCAGAGTGTGAAAGGGCGTTGTAAACCCACTTGAGAAATGTGAAGTCTGAGCCAGGCAAGTGCATGCGGGTGTTCAAATCCCAACACAGGATCACGTAACTCTGACCAGTTTACAGTTTCCCAACTTCCATAAATACATATCAGCACTGCTTAATATAAATGATGAAGTTATAAATTAAAGCTATGAATTTGACTCGAAGGGACTGCATTTGCTGCATCCCACAAAGTTTGGTATGCTGTGTTTTCATTTCCTTCAGTTCAAAGTATTCCCTAAACTTTCTTTTGATTTCTATTTGACTAATGGGACATTCTTAGAAATTTATTGTTTAATTTGAAATATTTGGAGGTTTGCTAGATATTTTTGTTATTGATTTCTAATTTAATTCTGTTTTGGCAAGATGATATGCTTACGCATCTTTAATATTTCAAAATATACTGAGACTTGTTTACGACCTGCTAGTTGGTCTACATTGGTGAATGTTCCATGTGCACCTAAAAAGAATATGTATGCTGCTGTCTTTGGGTGGAGTGTTGCACAAATGTCAAGAGGTAGTGTTAGGTCATTGTGGTGTTCAGGTTTTCTGCATCCTTACTGATTTTCTGTCTACTTGCTCTATCAGTTACTGAGAAAGGGGTATTGAAATCTCAACTATAATTGTAGATTTGTCTATCTCTTTTCACGTCTACCAGTTTTTGCTTCATTCATGTATTCTGAAACTGCTATGAAGTGCATACATGTTTATTATTATTGGTTTTTGAAGTTACCCCTTTACCATTTGAACTGTCCTTCCAGTAGATTTCTCATTCTGAAGTCTACTTTATCTGACAGTAATGTGGCCACCCCAACTTTCTTATGATTCCTGTTTGTGTGGTATACCTTTTCCAACCTTTTATTTTTTAATTATATGTGTCATTACATATAAAGTGGATTTCTTGTAGACACCTTAGAGTTGGTTGTCCTTTTTATTCAATATGACAATCTCTGTTTTTTAATCAGAGTTTCCATTCAATGATTGTCAGCATGGCTGGCTTTAAGTCTTTCATTATGCCCTATTTCTTCTTTGTTTCTTGTTTCCTCCATTTATTCCCTGTTTTGAAGTAATTTTTTAGGCTTTCATTTTATCAACACTATTAGCTAATAAACTATAGCTCTTTGTTTTCATTTTTTCATGGATTTTATAGGGTTTACAACATTGACCTTTAACTTATCACAGTCTATCTTCAAGTGACATGATACCATTTCATAGAACGGAAGGGCCTGTAACAGTAGGCTTCTGTTTCTCTCATGTCCTGTGTGTAATTTTTGTCATAGATTTTATTTGTCTACAGTATGTTATCAACTCCATGATACATTGCTGTTATTTCTGCTTTAAGCATTTACATTTTAAACGTTTACCTGCATAGTCACCAGCTCTGGTGCTGTCTTATCTTGCATGTAGATCCAGGTTTCCATTTCAGACCATCTTTCCTCCATCTAAAGAATTTCCTTTAACATTTCCTATAGCGTGGACTTGCTGGCAATGATTCAGCTTGTCAGCTGAATACTTGTGTAAAGCTTGGGCTTTACACAAAAGTATTCTGCCTTCTTGGAGGGTTATTGTGATAAACTATACATAACATTTCTTACCATCTTAACCATTTTTTTTTTTTCTGAGGCAGAGTCTCACTCTGTCACCCAGGCTGGAGTGCAGTGGTGCAATCTCAGCTCACTGCAACCTCCGCCTCCCAGATTCAAGTGATTCTCCTGCCTCAGCCTCCTGAGTAGTTGGGACTAAAGGTGTGTGCCACCATGCCTGGCTAATTTTTTGTATTTTTAGTAGAGACGTGGTTTCACCATGTTAGCCAGGATGGTCTCCATCTCTTGAATTCGTGATCTGCCCACCTCAGCCTCCCAAAGTTCTGGGATTACAGGGGTGAGCCACCATGCCTGGCCCATCTTAATCATTTTGAAGTGGACATTCAGTGGCATTAGGTACATTCACATGTTGTGCAACCATCACCATCATCCATCGAAACTTTTTCCTCCTCCAAAGCTGAAATTTTTTCCCCATTAAACACTAAGTCCCCATTCTCCCTCACCGAAGCTCTTGGCAGCTACCATTCTACTTTCTGTCTCTGTGAATTTGACTACTCTAGGTCCCTCCTCTGAGTAGAATCACTTATTTTTTTGTGACTGGCTTATTTCACTTAGCATATGTCTTCAAGGTTTATTGAAGAATTTCAGAACCTATTGTCAGAATTTCAATCCTTTCTAAGGCCAAATAATATTCCAATTCCATTGTATGGATATATCATGTTTTGTTTATCCATTTATCTTTTTCTTTTTTAGAGACAGGATCTCACTCTGTTGTCCAGGTTGGAGTGTGCAGTGGTACGATCACAGCTCACTGCAGCCTTGACCTCCTGGGCTCAAGCAATCCTTCTGCCTCAGATACCAAGTAACTGGGACTACAATTGTGTGACATCACATCCAGCTAATTTTCAAAATTTTTTTGTAAAGTGGGGTCTTACCATGTTGCCCAGGCCTGTCTTAAATTCTTGGGCTCAAGTAATCCTCCCAACTCAGCTTCCCAGAGCACTGCAATTACAAATATGAGCCACCACACCTGGCCAGATCTATTTGTCTTTTGATGGACATTTGGGTTGTGTCCACCTTTGGCTACTGTAAAAACATGCTGCTATGAACTTCAGTACTGAGTACCTGCTGGATACTCAGAAGTTGAATTGCTAGAGCCATGTGATAATTCTGTTTAATTTTTTGAGGAACCACCGCACCGTTTCCCACAGGGGGAGGCACTGTTTTATATTCCCACCAGCAATGCACAAGGGCTCCGATTTCCCCACATCCTTGACAACACTTACTTTCTGCTAGTTTATTTTGACAATAGGCAACCCAATGGGTGTGAAGTGGTCTCTCATTGTGGTCTTGATTTATATTTCCCTAAGGATTAGTGACCCTTGGACATCTCTTCATGTGTTTATTGGCCATTTGCATAACATCTTTGGAGCAATGTCTATTCAAGTCCTTTGCCCATTTTTGGATTGAGTTGTCTGTTTTTTTGTTGTTGAGTTTTAGGAGCTCTTTACATATTTTGGATATTTTTATCTTACCAGATTGATAGATGATTTGCAAAATTTTTTTACATTCTGTAGTTTTTCTTTTTATTCTGCATAGCATCCTTCAATGCACAAAAATTTTAAATTTCGATGAAGTCCAATTCAGCTTTTGTTTCTTTTGTGTCATATCTAAGAAACCATTCCCAAGTCCAAGATAGTGAAGATTTACCCTATGTTCTCTTATAAGAGTTTTATGGTTTTAGCCCTTATATTTGGCTCTTTTATCCATTGTGGGTTAATTTGTGTATGTGATGTGAAGTAGCTGTTGACTGATTTTCCTCTGGTTGTGAATCACCTTTCTTGCTTCTTGTCATGTCTAGTAATTTTTTATTGATGTTAGACATGGTGAGTTTTATACTAATGGATATTTAGCTCTGGTTGTCTTTGTCTAAGAGTGTTAGGTTTGTTCTAATAGGAAGTTGATGTGCTTTGGCACAATTTTATCCTTTGGAAGCTTGTTTCGCCCCCTTACTGGCTTGGCTCCCTCTTGGTAAAACAGGGTGAGAGGGATGCTGTGGGGTCAGCACGATGATGCATGGGAGGCCTGAGCATGCCTGGATCACCACCGGCAGCTACACTGTCACCTGATTGAAGACTCATGGCCATGAATTCACCAGGAAAAAGAGCCCAGCAGAAAGTGGGAAGTGCCCTGCCTTTTCCACACCTGGTGAAAGTCCTGGGCCAATGCTTTTTGGCCCTCCCCAACTATTTATGGCTTCAGAAATGCCTGCACGTGAGCCCCATGCCCCTTTCCAGACATCCTTCATTGTCCTGCCCACCCAGCCCTCGGAAGCATGGACATGCTGGGAGCCATGCACTTTCCCCCTGCTCCTGGTATGGCTGGGCCCCAGGCTGTGGTCAGCTGTGGGGACCCCTCTTCTTGGGCTGATGGCACTCAGGAGTGTCCTGTTCTCTAAATTGTCTGTGGGACTTCAAATAACCTCAAAGCACAATGACTTTTTTTGTTTTGAGACAGAGTCTTGCTCTGTTGCCAGGCACCAGGCTGGAGTGCAGTGGCGGGATCTCGGCTCATTGCAACCTCCACCTCCCAGGTTCAAGCAATTCTCCTGCCTCAGCCTCCTGAGTAGCTGGGACTACAGGCACATGCCACCACACCCAGCTAATTTTTGTATTTTTAGTAGAGACGGGTTTCACCATGTTGGGCAGGATGGTCTTGGTCTCTTGACCTTGTGATCCGCCCGCCTCAGACTCCCAAAGTGCTAGGATTACAGACGTGAGCCACTGCGCCTGGCCAGCACAATGACCTTCTAATCTTGAGAAGGGGGTCGACCCAGCGTGTGGAGATGCTGCTTCCGAAGGTGACTTTGTGTTTGATGCTGAGCCTGCTGTGTGTGCTGTGGAGGCAGCCTCGTGAGAAGGCCCCGGATGTGGCAGTGCTCTTTCCCTGGGCCTTCCCACTCAGGTCCAGGAGGGCCTGAGCCATTATGGCCATTGGCTGAGTTACCTTTTCTCCAGGTTCATGTGGAACGGGGACAGGGTGTGCTGTCTGGTCTGGTGTGTAATTCATGCCGGTGTGTGCAAGGGACCGAGGCTGCCAAGGCATGGCTGGGTGGCATGCTGGGATCAGTGACACCAGGGCAGTGAGTGGGCGTGGCCCAGGCTGCACAAAATTGCTGTAAGGTCTCAGAGGCACTCAGTGGTAAGGCCTGGCTGCAGAGCAGAGGGACGGGGGAGTAGGCCAGCAGGGCAGAGCTCGGTGTGTAGTGGGGAGGAGTGAGAAGAAGGCCTTGGGAGTCCCCCACTGCCCTAGGAAGGACAGGCATGACCTCCACCAGCTCCAGCGACTTTCCCTGCACTATGCGGGCCCGTGCCTGGGCGCCCTCCGGGATAGGACGGAAGCACTGATCCCAGCCCTTTCAGTGCTCAGGGGCCTCCCCTGTTGCTGCAGCCAGGATGTCTGGCTATGATTCTGGAGTTTGAAGGGCTGAATTCCTGGAACATGGCCCTGGAATGGCTTGCCGCTGGTGGAAAGCTCTCCAAGGTTGCCCTTGGCTAGGCTCCACCATGGGCGCCAGGTGTTATTTCCTGGGACCTCAGTGGCCCCACAACAGAAGGAAACCTGGGCAGTGGGGAGCTCCTCTCATCACGGCTCCTGACTCCGTGGTGGCGGCAGCACGGCTGTTACAGTTGCCTTGGCCCCAAGTCACGGTTTGCAATGGTGATGCAGCCGACTGCACATGGCCTGGTCCACGTTCTCCCGCAGAGAGTGTCACAGGATGGAATGAGTTCTCACAGAAAGGGGGGCCCAGGATCTGTGCCTGGGGCAAGGAGCACGGCCGATGGTCAGCTCCATCCCTCACCCTCTTTTCTGTCCTTTGTGAGGTATCGATCCTTCATGTGAGTGATTCCTGCTGGAGCAGAGTCACCCGCTGAGTCTGTTCCTCGTGGAATCCTCAAAGTGGCAGGGGCTGTGTGAGCAGGTGTCGTGAGCCGTCGCCCTCAGAAAACAGTGCTGGCTGGCATCTGCATGCCTGGTATTATTGCTAGAGTCTGCTCGGCCTCCTCCCTGCAGAGGGACCCCAGCCATCCTGTGGGCAGCAGTGGGAGCCCAGCATTGCTCAGCAGCTTCCTTTTGGTTTCTGTGGCTCCTTTCCTTCAAAGACCCAAGGTGGCCTTTCCCCTCCTCAGCTCCAGTGAGCAGGGGTACCAAGGGCAAAGGGTGGGTGGGGTTTTCTGGGCCTCCATGTGCTCCACTGGTCTCCAGGGCAGCCCTGACACCTCTGCCAGGGCCTGGGGCCAGACCTCCCTGGAGGGCATCTCTTGTCCATCAGACTGGATGCTTTCCGCTCTGCGGAGCTGGGGAGGGCAGGTCCCTGGGTAAGCCCAGCCGTCCAGTTCCAGGTGGGGGTGACACACCCCCCAAACCCACCGCTGACTCCCCCTCTGCAGGCGTGGCGTGCTGCACCTCCACCAGAGCCACGGCATCGACGACCTGGGGCCTCCACGGTGGCAGCTCACAGCCTGCCTGGTGCTGGTCATCGTGCTGCTTTACTTCAGCCTCTGGAAGGGCGTGAAGACCTCGGGGAAGGTGAGACTCAAGGTCACCAACCAGGCCCGTAGACATGGGGCCACCAATTGGACATGTGGCCGTGGCTGGGTAGGGGTTGCACATGTGGCCCCGGTAGGATTTTGTGCTACAAATGTTGTCATGGCCAGGTTGGGGTGGACACGTGTCCGAGGTTGAGTTTGGGGAAACCCAAATGGCCGTGGCCATGATCAGGTTGGGAGTGTACATGTGGCCATGTGTACACATCATCAGATTGGGAGTGTACACGTGGCCATGTGTACATGCTATCGGGTTGTGAGTGTACATATGGCATGACTGGGGTCACACCTGTGGCTGTGCTGGGTTGGCTGGGGTGGACACGTGGCCATGGCTGGGTGGGGGGGAGGTGGACACGTGGTCCTGGCTGGGCTGGGTGGGCACATGGCACAGTTGGGTTTGGGGTCCATATATGTCTGTGTTTGTGGAAGGGTCTCAGGAGGAAAGCACCTGCAGCAGTGTTTCTGGCAGAAAGGCACACACAACGTGACTTTTTGTTGATAAAAATACTTTGAGAGGCATGATTTTTTGTTGATAAAAACATTTTGGGAGGCCAAGGTGGGCAGATCACCTGAGGTCAGGAATTCAAGACCAGCCTGGTCAACATGATGAAACCTTGTCTCTACTAAAAGTACAAGTTTAGCCAGGCATGATGGCAGGCGCCTGTAATCCCAGCTACATGGGAGATTGAGGCGAGAGAATCGCTTGAACCCGGGAGGCAGAGATTGCAGTGAGCCAAGATCATGGTATTGCATTCCAGCCTGGGAAAGAGCGAAACTCCATCTCAAAAAAACAAAACAAAACTGTGTTTGTTATGTGGGCCCAAACCGGTTTTGATCAAGGCATGCCCCTCCCTCGTAATAGTGCATGTGGCATGGCACCAGCTGTGGGAGCCTCCCACAGGGATGCAGCCCAGAGCTGCCCTTCATTGTTCCACAGTGCCCTTCCCCAGTGTGAATCCGCTCACATTCCACACATCAGAAATCCCCCCATCAGCCACTCCCAGCTGCTCTGGCGGAGTGAATGCAGAAAAGGAATGTGCTTTCCCTGCCAAGTTGTTCTTCCCATTCCACCCCCAGGGAGGGTGTGCAGGACAGAAAGCGTCTGACCATTTCACTCCAGTGAGCATTTGCTGAGCTGGGGTCCCAGGAAATGTTTGGGAATTGGGCTTCCCCAATCAAAGGACAAGCCGTCAGGGCAGCCCTGTGCTCTGTGCTGGTGTCTGCTTCCACCGAGGGCCCCGCCTGTGCAGCCAGTGACACTGTCCTCTCCTGCAGGTGGTATGGATCACAGCCACCATGCCATACGTGGTCCTCACTGCCCTGCTGCTGCGTGGGGTCACCCTCCCCCGGAGCCATAGACGGTATCAGAGCATACCTGAGTGTTGATTTCTATCGGCTCTGCGAGGCATCTGTGAGTACAACCTGCTCCCTGCTTCACAGTCCACGGGGGGCTCTGGAAATCCAGGGTTCCGTATTCATTGCCTGCCAGGGCTGAGGTATGTCAGAGTTGCAGAAACCAGGGTTCTTTCCTCAGGAAGCCAAATTCCAAGTGCCCATGGTACAGTATGAGTCATCTAAATTAAGTCACATCAACAACTCCATCCAGAGTTAGGCTGCAGATTTCTTCAGCAAAAGAAGAAATAATTCAGGGTTAGTCTCCTCTCCCGAAGGGAGGAGACTTGGCTGGGGAATGGGTCCCTTGTCGAGAGAGGGAGAAGGGACTGCACCATTTCTGGGAAACAGGCCCAGAAGTAGAAGCCGCCATTGGCGGAAGGCTGGCGTGAGAAAAATGGCAGCTCACATGGGGCATGGTTGGAAATCAGGTGGACTAGGTGGGGGAGGTGGCGGGCCCCAAAGCCACCCAGGGGCATCCATCTCACTGTGAGAGGATGATGCAGCAACAGGGGAAGGGCCATCTCGTCTGGGGTGTGAGGCAGGAGGCTGTGGAGAGGTGCTGCCCTATGCGGGTGGGTTGATCCAGCCAGGTCTGGGGGTCATGAGGCAAGTGTAAACCCAAGGCGGAAGTGGGAAGGAAGGGGAGAAGGGATAGGCAGGCATGGCTGCAGGCCCCCAGAGAGCCCCAGGGAGGCAGGAGCTGACAGGTGTAGTGAGAGAAGGCACATGGACACGACACCTATGAGCTTGCAAAGCAGCTGGGTCGGGGTAGGGGTGGGAGGGTGTCTGCAGCACTGAAGGGGGAAACTCCTGTGGAGACAGGGCCTGAGCCATGGGTACAGCAGGCGTGTGGCCACAGGGGCCAAGGAGGAGAGAGGAGGACAACCAGGGCAGCAAAATCAGCAGTGGCCAGGGACCCACAACTGCAGAGCTGGAGCCAGACAAGCCATGAAGTCAGCAGGGCATCAGAACCCCAGAAAGACCGAAGTGAAGCCAAGGGGTGTGCTTGCAGGAGCAGGGCGTGTTATAGAATCAAAGAAAAATACCATGAGGACAACCTAGAACCTAATGCTCCAGCCAGGAAGAATAGGCAGCTCCAGGAGGAGGCAAAACAAACACCAGTGCACGTGAAAAGATGCTCATTGGAGAACAAATTACAAAGATGAGATGTCAAAAATTAGGTGGCTGATAGCTAGGTAGGTGGATAGCATGGATGGATGATGGATGGATGGATGAATGGATGATGGATGATGGATGGGTGGATGGATGGATGGTAGGTAGGTGGATAGGATGGATGGATGGATGATGGATGGATGGATGATAGATGGATTGGTGGATGATGGATGGATGGCTGGGTGGATGAATGGTAGGTAGGTAGCTGTATAGGATGGATGATGGATGGATGGATGGATAGATGATAAGTAGGTAGGTGGACAAGATGGATGGATGATGGAAGGATGGGTGGATGGATGGATGACAGGTGGATAGGAAGAATGGATGGATGATGGATGGATGGATGATGGATGGATGGATCATGAGTGGATTGGTAGATGATGGATGGATGGGTGGATGGATGATAGGTAGGTAGCTGGATGGGATGGATGGATGGATAGATAGATGATAGGTAGGTGGGTAGGATGGATGGATGGATGATGGGTGGATTGGTGGATGATGGATGGGTGGGTGGATGGATGAATGATAGCTAGGTAGCTGTATAGGATGGATGGATGATGGATGGATGGATGGATAGATGATAAGTAGGTAGATGGATAGATGGTGGACGGATGGGTGGATGGATGGATGATAGATAGGTGGATAGGATGGATGGATGGATGGCGGATGGATGGATGATGGGTGAATTGGTAGATGACGGATAGATGGGTGGATGGATGATAGGTAGGTAGCTGGATGGGATGGATGATGGATGGATTGGTGTATGATGGATGGATGGGTGGATGGATGAATGATAGGTAAGTAGTTGGATAGGATGAATGGATGGATGGATAATGAACGGAAGATGGATAGGTGGATGGATGGATGGATGGTTGGTAGGTAGATAGGATAGATATACAATAGGATGCATGGAGATAAAAACATGCACTCACATGTACTTGATATATTCATAGATGATAGGTGCTTGATAAATCATAGAAATGACAGGTAGATGATAGATTGGTGATGGAAGGATAGATGACGGTGATAGATGATTGATAGATGGATGATTGATTGATAGATGAGAGACGGATTGATGCATAGTGAGGAAAATCAGGAGAGAAAAGGAAGGAAAGGACAATTTCAGGTCCTGGAGTGGAAGGGCATGAGGTGAGGCCCAGGGGAGGCAGCCATGGGCACTGGCTCTGGGGTTGGCATTGAGCAGAGGCCTGAGCTGCACACACAGCTCTGTTTGAGGAGGAGGTGCGCGCTCCCCGGTGACACCTGAACCAGCCTGTAGCCACCTGGCCAGGCAGGTGACTGATGACCAGCATGGGAGCCACATGGGACAGCAGGGTATGAGCCTCTCCACCCACTGCCCACCCAGCCACTCTAGACCTGGCTCCTCCCCCTCCTGCTGAGACACTGGCCACCTCTACAGCCCTGACTGTGGGGCAGGGCTGTCTGCCCTCAAACACACTGTCCCAGGAACTGGGGTGGCCTTGAGGCCCTGACATGCTGCCCAAAGAACAGAGGGCCCACCTTCTCTGCAGCACCCAGCTTACTTGCTCAGTCAAGCTCAAGCAAGCTTGACCTGGGACCTGGGATGCCCTGAGACCCACCTGGCCTCCCCAGCAAGAGCATCTCATGTCTCTGCCTCAGCATCCTGGCCCACAAGCCTGCACCATGAGCTTCATGGACTCGCAGGGGACAGCCCTGACTGATCAGTCCCCTGAATACCTCCAAGGGGTTTGACTGATCCTTCTCCCCCCACCCAAGGCCTGGGCAGGGGAAAGATGGGCATCTGAGTCACTGAATAATCTCTGCAGTGCCCTCACCTTAGCAGGTTTGTGGCTGACTTTTTAAAACACCATATTGGTCTAATCATGGGCACACCCACCTTTCCTTTCATGTCCAGAGTCATGGGTGCCATCTACCGAGCTGGGCAGGCACAGCAGCAGTGTCTAAGCTGCAGATGGGCTCCTGGCAATGCCCAGGTGCCGCTGTGCACCTGTGCTGCTTATGTTTCAGAAAAGATACAAAGCAGGCATTGCTGGTGTGCGTCTAATTAGGCCACCATCATCATGTAGCGTGTGGATGAGTCCATGACTTTGAGGGCTATCAGGATGCCGCCATCATGCAGCATGTGAATGAGTCCGTGCTGTTCTGAGAGTTGTCAGGGTCCGCCATCATGTGTGTGGACGAGTCCGTGCTGTTCTGAGGGTTGTCAGGGTCAGCCATCATGTGTGTGGACGAGTCCGTGCTGTTCTGAGGGTTGTCAGGGTCCGCCATCATGTGTGTGGACGAGTCCGTGCTGTTCTGAGGGTTGTCAGGGTCCGCCATCATGTGTGTGGACGAGTCCGTGCTGTTCTGAGGGTTCTCAGGGTCCGCCATCATGTGTGTGGACGAGTCCGTGCTGTTCTGAGGGTTGTCAGGGTCCGCCATCATGTGTGTGGACGAGTCCGTGCTGTTCTGAGGGTTGTCAGTGTCCGCCATCATGTGTGTGGACGAGTCCGTGCTGTTCTGAGGGTTGTCAGTGTCTACCATCATGTGTGTGGACGAGTCCGTGCTGTTCTGAGGATTGTCAGGGTCCGCCATCATGTGTGTGGACGAGTCCGTGCTGTTCTGAGGGTTGTCAGTGTCTGCCATCATGTGTGTGGACGAGTCCGTGCTGTTCTGAGGGTTCTCAGGGTCCGCCATCATGTGTGTGGACGAGTCCGTGCTGTTTTGAGGGCTATGGAGCAGGGCACCTCTGGTTCTGTGGAATCGCTGCCCTGACAGATACTCCATGGGGAATCCCAGATCCATGGACAAGACAGCCTCCTGCTTCTCTGGCTCTTTCAGGCTGCTGGCCAGAGAGAGTTCGTTTTCCATGGTCGTGCTGCTGCCATTTGCTTCTCGAGGCTGGTGTTGGGTTTAGAGGCCTTGGCACAAGGCCGGGATGGGAGGGTGCTCAGGTCCTTGCCCGCGGGCCTGCGCTCTGCTGGGCAGCCCCTCACCACTCTCTGGCTCCGCAGGTTTGGATTGATGCGGCCACCCAGGTGTGCTTCTCCCTGGGCGTGGGGTTCGGGGTGCTGATCGCCTTCTCCAGCTACAATAAGTTCACCAACAACTGCTACAGGTGAGCCCCTAGCAGGGCTGGGCAGGGGCCTCATCAATACTGGGGAGGGGTCATTGACTCCCAGAAATTGTGCGTCCCTGGGTGAGGACAGGGCAGATAAACTGAACCCACATGCCCGTGAACTGCATGGCCTTTCAGAAGATGCGACACTGAGGCAGCTCCCGACACGATTTTGATTTCAACTCTAGAGAAGGTGCTGAAGCTGGTGGGCGCATCACCTCCTGGGAGGGACCTGGCTAGGTCTGACCTGCTGGCAGGTGATTCCCCACTGATGCCCCCCGCCACCCTCGGCAAGGCCAGCCCCTCCCTCCCACAAGGACACACTCCCCTCTCTCACACCAGCCCCAGTGAGGTCTCCATCCTCCTTCAGGGTCTGGCTTCACAGCTCCTGAGTGTGTCCCTCCATCCCCTGTGCACCTGTGTTACTGGCAGTCACCCGAAGCCCATGCTGGACCCAAAATCCTCCTAAAAACAGAAACAGAATTTTATCTGGGACCTGCTTTCTTTGAACTTTATGAGCCTGTGTTTACTTTCTTTCACATCATGAGGATAGAAACACAGTAAAAACACAGGGACAGTGTGTGTAGCAGAATGGCCAGACAGACCACAGGCAGGCTCCATGGAGAGTAGGTGCTGGAAGGCAGGTCCCAAGCTCGACAGCCCTGCCCGGAGCCCGCCTGCGTCCACCTGGGTCCAGGCACTCTGCAGATGAAGCAGGTGGTCCTTCAGCCCAGCGACAGGCCACACAGGAACCCAAGAGGAGGATGCTGGTGCCCTGACCGACCCCAGGACCCTCCCTGGTCCCCCCTTGCTTGCCTCCAGCCCTCAGAGTGGGGCCCCCAGGCCAGCAGCACCAGCACCCTGGGAGTTTACGGGAAACGCAGCCCCTGTGACCCCACAAGACCTGCCCAGTCAGCATCTGCATCTTAGCGAGGTTCCTAGGAGGTGTGTGCTTCTCAAGGCTCTGGAAGCTCTGCCTGGCGAGGCGGGTGGGGCGCCCACCACAGGACTTGCTGGGCACAGGGACAGTTGCCCACACTGAGTCCTGATGGCTGAGCCTTGAGCAGCTCAGCCAGCGGGCTGAGGTGGCCCAAGGACAGCTCTGTCAGGCTGCTAAGGGCCGGCTCACTGGGAAAAGTGGCCCCTCCAGAGACCTTCCGCCTCTTCCCCCAGACACAGTTAATTAAGAATAATGACTGGAAAATTGCAGCCTCTACAGCTCAGCTGGTTCCTGAGACGGCTTGTCTTGTTCTTGCAGGGATGCGATTGTCACCACCTCCATCAACTCCCTGACGAGCTTCTCCTCCGGCTTCGTCGTCTTCTCCTTCCTGGGGTACATGGCGCAGAAGCACAGCGTGCCCATCGCGGAGGTGGCCAAGGACGGTGAGCCCCTCCTGCCGCACCCGGGCCTGCCCCGTGTGGCACTGGCACCGAGCTCTCAGCAAAGCCTTTACCTTGCGAGAGAGGAAGGAGACACACGGGCTCTGAGCAATGTCAGAGAGAGTTGCTGCCTTACTCTTAAAGGGTGGCGGCCGGAGCGGCACACGTCCCAGCACAGACCTGCCCACCCCCCGCCGCCCCCGCACCTTCCCTGCCCTGCCCCTCCTGGCCCTCAAGCCCAAATGCAGCTGAGCAGCACAGCTGTGCCGCAGTCCCTCTGCTGCTCCCTGCAGACGCCGTGTGAGGCTGCCCTGTGAGGGTCTGGAGTGGAGGTTGTCACTCAGGGCCCTCTAGATGTTTGCTTGCCACGTGGTGAGGGAACGTGCAGTTCAGGGAAGGGGAGGAATGAGCTGTTCCAGCAACACCTGGAGCTGACCTGGGACACCGGGGGACATCAGCTCGGCCACGGAGCAGCTGGGAGACTCCTGAGGCCTCCTTCCCTGCCTGCTCACCAGGCCGACGTGTGACGTCAAGTGTCCCTGCATGCCTGGAGTTGTCTCTGAGGGGGTGGGGAGGGGTCCAGGGCTCGGGCAGGCGCAGGTGACTTGGGGAGGCCTCAGCCTCAGCAGGAAGTATGCCAGGTGGAAGGAGCCGGGAGGCCAGGCACAAATGCCGGGGCTGAGGGGGAGGCCTCGGCCACAGAAGGAAGTGTGCCAGGTGGAAGGAGCTGGGAGGCCAGGCACAAATGCCGGGGCTGAGGGGGAGGCCTTGGCCACAGAAGGAAGTGTGCCACGTGGAAGGAGCCGGGGAGGCCAGGCACAAATGCCGGGGCTGAGGGGGAGGCCTCGGCCACACAAGGAAGTGTGCCAGGTAGGATGGAGCCAGCAGGACGGGCACAGATGCTGGGGTGAGGGGAGGCGTCAGCTGAAGAAGGAAGTGTGCCCGGCAGGAAGGAGCCGGCAGGATAGGCACAGATGCTGGGGTGAGGGGGAGGCCCAGGCACTTGGGGCCACTGCCCGGTTCTGGTGCTTGGAATGAGAAGCTGTGGCATTGGCAGCTCTAACTTGGGCCAGCCAAGAGCTCCGAGGAGTCCTGAGGCTTCTCAGTTTGTCAGCCAGCAGAGCCCCTGCCTGTCTCCAGGGCTGCTGTGCCGCATGGAAGTGAACAAGACCCTTTCCTTCCAGACATGGGCTCCGGGGGTTGGGCAGGCTCCCATCCTGCATCCCCATCCTTGCTCCTCTGGACTGTCTTCTCTAGGGGGCTATGTTTGTGAGGAATGATCCTGCTCATAAAAGCCCCTGTCCCATGGGTGTTGTCACTGACTGATCTCTACCTGGGGGTTGGGGCTCAGCAAGGGTGGGGAGTGACAAGCACAGGGCCAGGCCGCCTTGACCCCCTCTGAGTCACTAGGACCCTGGCACTGCAGGTAGGAACAGGCTTGGAGACCTGAAAGGGCCCCTCCACACTTGCAACAGAAAGCCGGGGTGGGGCTGGAGCCGCAGCTCAGAGGTGGGCCTCCTAAGCCCATGTTCTTTCCTCTAGAAGAAAAAATTCAGTCAAAGTGGGAGAGTGAAAGCGTCATGCCGATAAACGCAGAGCAGTGAAATTGACTCATTGCTGCATTTTTGCATTTTCTCCACTCTTTTTGCCCTTTATTATGATAACTAGCATAGTTTGCAAGACCTCTATTAACCCCTGAAAATAGTTGAATATCTTCTATGCGTTTCATGACAGGCAAAGTAAATGTCATTTTCAGCCTTAATTCTCAAGAAAACAGGGTGAAATGTTAACGCAGGTACAGAAATGAAGGCGAGGATGTTGACATTATGTTCCCCGAGCTGATGAATATCTTCCCAGGCTCCTGGCTTACACCATCTAAGCCTCAGAAGGTCTAGGCAAGCCTGCCTCCCCCCACCCCATGCAGAGGCTGCCCCCGGCCACCAGGGTATCAGGGAGCTGCGAGAGCCGGGCCTGATCCTGCTGCTTGGCTGACAGTAAGGCCCCTGAAAGACCTTTAGGAATGGCCCCTGGCTCTGGCCTTTGATTATTTAAAAGGTTGGGCACAAGCCCATTCCTGCAGGCTAGGGCCAGACACTTGCCTGCGAGGACAGGGGAGTCTGTTGCAGGCCGGCTGGACTCGGGAGACCGGCTGGTCAGTAGAGGATGTGAGGCTTCTAAAATGGTCAATGGTCAGTTGCCTGTGGGACTGTTTTTCACTTTGGGGCTCATCGGACACCAAATTGCATTGACTTTCTGATACGTGGCTACCACACTCCCAACCCCTCCACCTCCACCTGAGTCTACCTGCTGGTAGCAGGAAACAACACAGGTACACAAACGTGTACACACGTGCATGCACTCACACACGCACGGACATGCACACACACATAGAGAGATAAAAAGCTCTCTATCCCCAAGAGAGCTGTGTGGGGATACCTCCTGCCTTGGCCACATGACCCTCAGCCCGGCGTGCCCCTCCCTGGCTTGCAGGGATAATAGGGTTGCAGGTTTATCTCTCATCTTCGAAGCCTCCATCTGGGCCCCGTGGTCTCCGACCCTGTGTGCGTCAGGATGTGCTGCTCCTCTGAGCCCTCAGGGCCCCAGCTGATAGCAGCCTGTGTTGATGTGACCTCCCAGACCCCATGGTGGGGGCGGTGGTGAAGGAGCCACATGCTCCTCTACTAAGCTTCACTCGCAGGGACCCGCTCATAGTGGGTTCACCATGCATTGGCCAAGTACAGCCATATCTGACCTCGTGGGAGAACCTTAACCCCCTTGTGTGCCTGGGAGGTGGAGGTCAGGAACGTATCCCTAATGTATTGCTAAATTTAGAAATTAGGCTACTAAATAATGTGGATGTGTGTGATTTGTGTGTGTGTGTGCGCTTGTGTGCCTGGGTCTATTTGTGTGTGTGTGTATGTGTTTGTGCACATATGAGTGTGAGTGCACAAGTGTGTGTTCATACATGTGCGTGCATGTGCCTGTGTGTGTCTATCACATGATATGTGCAGGAAAAACCAACTAGAAGGACATTAGCAGGTGTCACTTGGGACAAAGGGCAGGACCACCTTGGAAACCCCCTCCTGCCCTCTCCTTGTTTCTGCCCCTTCCTTCTCCCAGCGCCCCCACAGCCCTCGAGGATGCAGGTGATCTGGAGTAGCCCTGTTACTGGGTAGTGGGCATGAACTGAAGCCCTCGGATTGGTTCTGGGTTTCCGTTTTCCTGAGTCCCAGGCCAGGATCTGCTGGATGCACAGGAGGGAGGCTTTTCAGCAGAGCTGCACCAGCCCTAGTCCTTACAGGCCTGTGGTGGGCCATGTTGGCCTCTCAGGATGGGGTGGGGTGGCATGGGGGTGGGGTGGGTGGGAGAGCACTGCCTGAGCTCCGTGGAAAGCAGGGTGGGTTCTGGTTTCAGGGCCGGGGCTGATCTTCATCATCTACCCAGAGGCCATCGCCACACTCCCGCTGTCCTCGGCCTGGGCCGTGGTCTTCTTCATCATGCTGCTCACCCTGGGCATCGACAGTGCTGTGAGTAACCTGTGCCGCCAAGCCCCATCCTTGGCACTTGGGCTCCTTCCACCCAAGGGGGCCCTGCCCTCCCAGGGTCAAGCAAGACCCCTGGGCTCACGGACGGCCCCAGACCTCTTATGCTTGACTCAAGTAAGCCCCACGATTATTTGGGAGACCTGTCTTGGGGCTGGGGTGAGTGGTGACTGGAGTTAACTTTTCCTTCATCACTCTTCTCTGGGGTACCCGTGTGACCTGCCCTGAGCCACCTACAGATCCTGGACATGTGCATGTACACATGTGCATTCATGCATGCACAAGCAGACACACGCACACATGCACACAAATGCACACACACATAAGTGAATGCACACACGTACACATGCACACACGAACACATACACAAATACATGCATGTAGACACAGGTACACATGAATGCACACACATGCATGCACTCAAGTGCACACATGTGCACATGTATGCACCCACACGTGCACACACAGGCGCACACACACAAATTCACACACACATGCACACATACACAGGTACACAAACGTGTACACACATGCATGCACTCATGCACAGACATGCACACACACACGAATGCACACACACATGCACACATACAGTACCCAAATGCGCACATACATTGCATGCACTCACGTGCACACACATGCATATATACACAGGTACACACACAAATGCACACACATACATACACACATGTGCACACACATGCACACACATGCATGCACACATACACGAATGCACACATACACACATGAATGTGTACCTGCATGCATGCACTCACGCACACATGAGTGCACACACACATGCACACATGCACACAGGTACACACATGAACATGCACACATGCATGCACTCATATGTATGTACTCACACACACATGCACACATGCATAGATGCATGCACACACATGCAGCAGGGCACCAGCCACCAAAGACTTGGCTCAGTACACCAGAGTGGTGGGACCTTGGTGGGCACACAGCAGGTCCTTCCTGTCTCGGGGCTTTCCCTGGAACCCTTGGCTCCCCCATGAGGAATGGGGAGGGCAGCAGAAATTCCTGGTGCCCACAGATCCCAGGCCTGGCCCTAAATGCTTTGCACGTGGCCCCTGCACGTTCAGCTGCTGAGGGTGGTGGGTCCAGCCCTTGATCAGCCCTGGACCAGCTGGACTTTCTCAGGCTCCTTCTTCCCTGTCAGCTGCTTGGGACCCAGAATCCCTTTCCACATAAATACTGGTCGTGCATCCAGCCCCCACTCATCTCCTACCCAACTGGGCCACGGCCCCTAAGTTGACCAGAGGCCTCATGTTCCTGATGTAGGAGCATGAAGGGGGGTCTGGACTAAGCAAGGCAAAGAAGGTCACTAAGCAGGAGTCAGGTGCCTGGATGGCATCCCACGGGAGGACTCTGAGAGTCAGGAGGCTCCACTGGGGGAAGTGTAGCCAGTGACCGGGCCAGGTGCACCCAAAAAGCTTTGCCTGTGGGGGTCATCTTGCTCAGGAAAATTTGGCCGAGCCAAGCCTGTGCAGTAGTAGTGGACAGGGTGGTGATGTTTTAGCTATGCCACATCTTACCCATCCAGAGCCATTGACGAGGCTACAAACCCCCTACCATGGACAGTGTGGTCCCTCTGGGTCTCCCCTACTGTAGATAACATGGTCTCTCTGGGTCTCCCTACTGTGAATAGAGTGGTCCTGTTGGGTCCCCCCCCTACCATGGATAGAGTGGCCCCTCTGGGTCCTCCCTACCGTGAATAGAGTGGTCCTGCTGGGTCCCCCCCTACCGTGAATAGAGTGGTCCCGCTGGGTTCCCCCTACTGTGAATAGAGTGGCCCCTCTGGGTCCTCCTTACCGTGGATAGAGTGGTCCCTTTGGGTCCTCCCTACCATGAATAGAGTGGTCCTGCTGGGTTCCCCCTACCATGGATAGAGTGACCCCTTTGGGTCCTCCCTACCATAGGTAGAAGGGCTCCTCTGGGTCCCCTCTTCCGTGGATAGCATGGTCCGTCTGAGCTC
Organism: Ateles fusciceps; assembly: GCA_036589455.1. Taxonomy (NCBI): domain Eukaryota; kingdom Metazoa; phylum Chordata; class Mammalia; order Primates; family Atelidae; genus Ateles; species Ateles fusciceps. Next base: position 9,068,354 of record JAZHEH010000586.1, read on the forward strand.
CCCCCTACCATGCATAGCACGGTCCCTCTGGGTCCTCTCTTCTGCGGTCGTGCCACCAGAGAAGCCCTCGCCAACAGCCATCCTCGCTACCAGGCGTCCTGCACCCTGGACAGCCGTGCGGCCCCTGTTCCATGTGCATCCCCCAGGTGTGCGTCCACTGAGTGACGAGTAGATCTCAGCCCAGGCTGCAGTGAGCAGTGCCCCAGCCTGCAGCGTGATCCTGTGCTCTGTGTGCAGATGGGCGGCATGGAGTCAGTGATCACCGGGCTCATCGACGAGTTCCAGCTGCTGCACAGACACCGTGAGCTCTTCACGCTCTTCATTGTACTGGCGACCTTCCTCCTCTCCCTGTTCTGCGTCACCAACGTACGTACGATTGCCAGCTTCGCCTTCTGGTTATGTCTCCTTAGCATGTGGCACAGGGCGGCCTGGCTGGGACTGTCAGGTCAGACAGAACCGCAGTGCTTCCAGGAAGCTGCGTTCCCACCCACCCAGAAAATGACTTATACGCACACGAATGCACACACACGAGTGCACAGGGTTAACTGCACATCCGGAGCTTGGTCCCAGTCACTTCAGCACCTGGACAGCTCCCCCGTAGTGTGCGTCCCATGGTCACTTCAGCACCTGGACAGCTCCCCGGAGTGCGATTCCCGTGGTCACTTCAGCACCTGGACAGCTCCCCCAGACGCGCCCAAGGCTGACGCTGCCTCCCTCTAGGGCTTGGGGACTGGGGGACGCTGGGGGGTGACAGAACCTATCTATGTGGCAGGAGAGCCCAGGCCACCTCCTCTCCAAGGGAGGCACTGCCAACTTCCACATTCGGTTGCTTCCGTTTCTAATTGCACATGAAGCCCTAGGAAAGAAAAGGAGAGGTCGTTTTTATTTTATTTTTATTTTTGTAATAGAGGTGGCCCTAAGAAGCTGCATGTGGATTAAATTTTAGGGACTGAAACCAGAGTTTGCAGTGAGTGAAACAGAGCTTGTGTGTGCAGTGTGTCCCCAGGCCAGGCTTACCTTTGGGAACAGCCTTCCCGCAGGTCCACAGGATCCCTTTCTTCTAGGGCGGCATCTATGTCTTCACGCTCCTGGACCATTTCGCGGCCGGCACGTCCATCCTCTTTGGAGTGCTCATCGAAGCCATCGGGGGTGGCCTGGTTCTATGGTGAGTCCGGGAGAGGTAACCAGGCTGGTGCCCTCTTGTTTGCTGGCTGTGCCGCTCCCCATCTGACAAAGCCGCCGTGAAGAAACGCCTTTCAGCTGTAGGTAGCCTGGGTTGGGGTCATCACAGCTTCACAGCGGGGAGAGGCTTGGCACTGGTCCCTTCGATGGGATCAGTGAGGTTCTTAGCTTGGATGGCAGCCAGAAGACACACACTGTGGTCAGAGGTGTTCACAGCAGCCAGGTGGCTTCAGCCTCCTCCATGCCAGAGGCACCAGCAAGCCCACCCCCACACAGGGGAACACAATCAGATCCATGCTGGGGACTTCAGCAGGGATGTGACACAGAGCATTTCAAAGGTGCTGTCATGGCCTTCCCTGCTGACCAGAGCTCCAGAGCAGTCAGGCCTGAGTGTCAGCAGGTGGCCCTCCAACAGGGCGCAGCTCCTGCCCACTGTGCCACCCCAGCTGTGTCCTGGAATGTCCACCGGCAGTTTAAACAGCAATGAACCCAGCCTGGCACCAGGGCTACCCTTTGCCCGCATGCTGTCCTGGCAAGCGATCTCCACTCCCCTGAGTTCTGTTTTCTATAAAATGGGGCTGTGATGCCGGCTCTGCTCACCTGGCCAGGTAGCTTCAGGGGAGCTGACAAGGCCTAACAGGTGCGTCTCTCCAGCCAAAGCTGAACATCTCTGATGCTGTGTGAGCCCTGGTTTTGGAGGACACCTAGCTCGCCTGCATACAAGGGGCCATTTTCCTCTGCCTCAGAGCTGTGGAATTTATAACCAGATAAACACCCTGGCCTTGAGACAAATAGGACAAATAGCTCCTATCCTGAGAATATTCTTTTCAGTGTTGTTGTTTTTCAGTGTTGTTCTACAGAAAAGGGAAATATCAAACTCGTGCTTTCACAGGTACTTGGAATCAATACTTTATCTATCACTTTAATTGTAATCTCCCCTGAACAAAACATAGAGCTTCACAGAGGAAGGAGAAAGTGCGTCGAATTCACCCCAGCACCATGGTCTCTGAAACTATGGGAGGCGGGGGAAAAAGCTGGCCCTGGCGTCCTGCGCCTCAGAAGACCAAGCTCTGTGTTATATTTCCAAAGAGGAATCCAGCACCCCCCTCATCTAAATGAAACAAAATCTGTGCTCTAATAGGATACACTGGAATACACCTGGCTTCCACTGCGCCGAGGTCCTGCAGATCTTGGAGCTGACGCCACCTGCTCCAGCAGGGCACCTGGGACCTGCTGGTGGGAGGCCGAGTCCAGAGGCTGAGGGGCCTTGGGGGATGCCCCCTTTTGCTGCTTCTGGCCTCACGTTTCTGCATCCCCCACTCCCTCCCAAGTCCATCTCTCATGTCCAGAGCTCAGATCCCCCAGGTGGGGTGTGGAGAGGGGATTCTGCATGGAGGCTTCTTTCTGACAGAACACGGGACACCCACAAGGCTTGCCCCAAATCTCAGCAGATCAGCTGTGGCTGCACAAGTCACAGACCAGGCCAGATGTGGGGGGGGGGGAGAAATTACTCTTAAGGTCTTCTTATGGCCAGTTCCTAAAAGAAGTTAGATAATATAGATAATACCAGTGAAAGAAAAACATGCATTTCTAAAGCGGACTGCTGGTGCTTGCTTTTGGGGGAGAAAAATGTTTATTACATTTCTAGAAGTAGCTTTTCTGAAGACACAGTGATGGTCTTCTTATGATAAGAATATGATTCGGCCTTAAAAAGAAAGGAATGCTGACATGGGCTGCAGCTCAGATGGCCTCAGGGACACTCTATGGGAAGTAAGCCGGTCACAGAAGGCCCCACGCCGTGTGTCCCCACTCACGGAGGTTCCCAGGAGAGTCACGTTCATTGAGACAAAAAGCAGATGGCACAGTGGCCCGGTGGAGGCTGGGGGTCAGGAGAAATTGGCATTTAGTGGGGTCAGAATTTCCTTTTGGGAAGACGGAGAAGCTCTGAAGATGGGTGGTGGTGATGGGTGCACAAAATCTGAATGTATTAATACTTAACACATTATGAACTCTACACATAAAAATGGCTACAATGGTAAGTTTTATGTTATGTGTGTTTTACCACAACCTTTTTAAGTGAACAAAAAGTCCTGGCAGCAGAGGGGAGACAGGGAGAGCTGTGGGATGGGGAGGAGGACCCAGCTGTCGCTGGGGCTTGGGGGAGCTCCCGCCAGGGCACAGGTCTTCCTGGTGCGTCTCCAGGGTGGAGCGGGCACGCGGGCTGCCACTCATCTGCAAGGCACCCAGTGGGCTGGAGTGTGGCCCAGCCCCCTCTGCAGAAGGCTGGGTGTAGCCGGAGCCTGGGGTCAGTGGGTGGGACTCGGGGTCAGCGAGGACCCCCACGCGTGTCCAGCACCAGGGGAATGTGCTGCCCTAATGGGCGCTAAAGCTGTTGCTTCTCCCTCCAGGCGTCGGGCAGTTCAGCGACGACATCCAGCAGATGACCGGGCAGCGGCCCAGCCTGTACTGGCGGTTGTGCTGGAAGCTGGTCAGCCCCTGCTTCCTTCTGGTAAGGGACCTCGGCTGCCTACCCCTTCCCCATCGGCCCACTGCCCCCGCTCTGGCACCTGCCCCTGGGGTCCAATGGCTGCATGAGGGTTGTTGCTTGAGCAAATTCAGTGCACAGGAGGCTGGGGGGTAGGGCCTGGGGTGGGCCCCTACAGGCTGCTTTGAGACTGAGGTCACTATGGCTGGAGTCAGGGGTCTCAGAACTCAGCCCAGAAGTGCAGGCCGGCCTCCTGAAAGTGTTCCACCTTCCCCTCTACGCCCACCCAGGAAACCTCACGTGTGGTCCCAGGTAGCCTTGGACCCCTGTCACAGGCCATGTGAGTCCTGCACGTGGGCCGAGCGTCTGTGTTGGGAGGGAAGCTGGAGGTGAGTCGGGCCATCCACTCACCTCTGCCGTGAGGATCCAGGTGGAAGTTAGAGCTTCCGGGGCGGGGACAGAGAACGCCGAGTGCTGGAGACATTGAGGGCAGCAGTGGCTTTGGCCCAGTCCCGTTGCTCACGCAGGCCTCCCTCTGACTCAGTAGCACCACTGTGTCCAGGAGGCACATGTTTCTGTCACCTGGGCTGGGCCACCGAGTCAGGGCCCACCAGGCAAGGCCTTCAGACACCCGCGTTTGTAAATAGAGTTTTGTTGGAACAGGGCCGCGCCCATTCATTAGGGATTGCCTGCAGTGCTTCCCCCACCGAACCGCAGAGGCCAGGAGGCTCACAAAGCAAAAGTGCATGGCCTGGTCTGGACAGGCCACCTAAGAGCTGTCCAGGTCTGAGGCGCATGTCCCACGAGCTTCTCACACAGAGAAGCACCTCCTGAGTCCAGTAGGCACAAGGATGTGCCTGGCACGGGGCAGGGGACTCAGGCCGCACCCTCTCATGGACCAAGGGCTGGTCCTGGGGTGAGCAGGGCCTGCGTGTGTGGAGATCCCTTGTCACCTGCACACAGCAGGTGGGACAGCCCTGTAGTTGCAAGCAGAGGGGTCTGAGCACCCAAGGGCGGGTGCCTGGGGTGCAGGAAAGAAATGAGAGACAGACCCTATCCCAGAGGAGCTCAGCAGTGTCAGAGAACCCACCCAGCATCTTGCAGCAATTCCATCATATCTGAGCTCCAGGCCACGTGGCATGATCCACATAAGCAGTCCAAGCTCAGTTAACTGCTCGTACGAGGTTCCCATTGAAGGCACCTGGATTCAGGGGCAGTCTTTTAATAGGACACAGAGTATACAGCTGTTCAGAGGGGAAAGTGAGGCAGCCCCCCTGGGAAATGAGCCTCCCGCTCACCCCCCACTTTCCCCGGCCTGGAGCAGAGGGGGAAAGTTCCTGGGAAATGAGCCTTCCACTCACCCCCTGCTCTCCCTCACCTGGCACAGTACCTCTTCCCCCCACTGTTCAGCCTTCAGTTGAAACCGAGCTGTTTTGCATGAAGACGTCGGCTCCCCTTGGGGGGGTTTCTCCTTTAACATCCAGACGGCTGACCTTGATCTTAGGAGATAAAACGTTCTACTGATCTTAGACTAAATCTTCAAACTTCACACAGACACACACTTCGTAGTTTCAGATAAACCTACAAACTATATGAAGCAGGACTTCATTTTGCCAACTTGAGAACAACATGACAATTTCATTGTCCTGTGCATTTTGTATTTAACATTACAGTGCAATCCTATGAAGTTTCAATTTTAGCAGAAAAGTAATGTCCGTATTATTGTATGTTTCTTCCAGTTGTAGCACAGTCCCCTGCCCTCTGACATGTGCTGGTCTCTGGTTGTAAGGGGTATACACGTCCCAGACTTGATATGACTCTGTGGCCGATGATGCCGCCGCACTGCTGAAAGGGAATTATGCCAGAGCAAGGCAACTGATGTGGGCAGACTGTGGCCTTGGAGGCATAGTCTTTCTAAGAAAAGTGCTATCTAGCAAGAAGTTGACCAGTGCAAGAAAACATATTACAGCAATACCCACATGTCCAATATGCAAAACTGCTGTGTCTAGGGAGGCATGCATGGCTCTTTAAAGTGTGCTCTGGGCTCTCTGCGCAGCCAGGGCAGGTGCCCCTAATCCAGATGCTCCAGGACGCTGGCTTAGTTTGCCAAAGAGCTGCCTGTCCTGGCTTTGGTCATGTGACAGACCCCGACCCCAACCCCTTCCCAGTCCTTTGCTACCAGGCTCCAAACCTACAGGTGGCTCGAGGCAGCACATGAAGAAGATGCTGAGACTGGCATGAGACACGCATCCAACGTGCTTTCCGGGTAGAAGGCTTGGACGTTCAACTTTTCTGAAATTGAGGAAAAGTGGACAATTTGGAAAAGTTGCATGTTAAACTCATGTCTCATAAGCCATATCTATCAGAGCTTTCCTTGTCTCCTTGGAAAGGACCCAGGTGTGCAGCACATATATAGGCATACAGTCTACATGTGGTACACAGAACACAGTCAGGTGTGCAGCACATATGTAAGTGTGCTGTCCACATGTACACAGAACACAGTCAGGTGTGCAGTACATATGTAGGAGTGTTGTCCACATATGGTACACAGAACACAGTCAGGTGTGCAGTACATATGTAGGAGTGCTGTCCACATGTGGTACACGGAACACAGTCAGGTGTGCAGTACATATGGAGGAGTGCTGTCCACATGTGGTACACGGAACACAGTCAGGTGTGCAGTACATATGTAGGTGTGCTGTCTACATGTGGTACACAGAACACAGGTGTGCAGCACATATGTAGGCAGGCAGTCCACATGTGGGTGGACACAGTCAGGTGTGCAGCCTATATGTAGGCACGCGGAGGCTTTTTTAGATGGTGGTACATTTTGTGGAGTGGATGAACAAATGCATGAGCTGCCTCAGGAGAAGTCTCTGGAGAGTGGGAAGCCTCCCCCTCCAAGTAGCGTCCACCCCACCCTCCACGTTACCTTCATGGTGGTGTTCTGAGATAGCTCTGTGACTTTATCAGATTTGCTTCTAGAATGAGTAGAGATATGGAGCTCAGATGCCCCTAGGGTTGTCCTGCATGGCTCACAGTTCTGTCTTCATTCCATGGAGCATAGATTCAGTGTACTGAGTAGTGGCCAGATTTGTTTTGTTGTGATTTCAAGCAAGGAATAGAAGAGGAAGGCATGGGATGGGATAGGATGGGATGGGATAGAACAGGATGGGATGGGATAAAAGAGGATTGCATGGGATGGGATGGGATGAGATGGGATGGGATGGGATGGGATGGGATAGAACAGGATGGGATGGGATGGGATGGGATGAGATTGAACAGGATGAGATGGGATGGGATGGGATGGGATAGAACAAGATGAGATGGGATGGGATGGGATAGAACAGGATGGGATGGAATGGGATGGGATGGGATGGGATGGCATAGGATGAGATGGGATGGGATGGGATGGGATGGGATGGGATAGAACAGGATGAGATGGGATGGGATGGGATGGGATGGAATGGGATGGGATGGAATGGGATGGCATAGGATGAGATGGGATGGGATGGGATGGGATGGGATGGGATAGAACAGGATGGGATGGAATGGGATGGAATAGGAGGAGATGGGATGGGATAGAACAGGATGGGATGGGATGGGATGGGCTGGGATGGGATGGGATGGAATAGGAGGAGATGGGATGGGATAGAACAGGATGGGATGGGATGGGATGGGCTGGGATGGGATGGGATGGAATAGGAGGAGATGGGATGGGATACAACAGGATGGGATGGGATGGGATGGGATGGGATGGGATGGGATGGAACAGGATGAGATGGGATGGGATGGGATGAGATGAGATGGGATAGAACAGGATGAGATAGGATGGGGTGAAATGGGGTGAGATAGGATGGGATAAACAGGATGGGATGGGATGGGATAGAACAGGATAGGACAGGACAGGCTAGATTATGCTTCAGGAGGATGTGGATGCCCAGCTGCCGTGTCTGCAGGCCTTGTTGGGGTCTGCACATGCACAGCTGTGGGAGCCAAGAGACCACCATGAAGTGCCTGCCTGATCCTTGCTTTGTCCTGGCACCGCTGGCTGAGAGCTGCCTGACCTCTGTGTCCACTGGTTTCAGTTCGTGGTCGTGGTCAGCATTGTGACCTTCAGGCCCCCCCATTACGGAGCCTACATCTTCCCCCGACTGGGCCAACGCACTGGGCTGGGTCATTGCCACATCCTCCATGGCTATGGTGCCCATCTATGCAGCCTACAAGTTCTGCAGCCTGCCCGGGTCCTTTCGAGAGGTGGGTATTTGGATAGGGTGCCTTCACCTGAGTGTGAGGCCTCCAAGAAAGCTCAGTGGGTGTCCACGGCCCCAGTCCTCACCTGCCTGGGTCATCTGTGACCAAAAGGAGGAGACTGGACGTTGCCACCACAACAGTGTGTGTGTGTGTGTGTGTGTCCACCTGCACGCCTGTGTCCATGGGTGTGGGTGTCCACATGTGCATTCCTGTGTGTCTTTGTGTATGTCATGTGTCTGTGTGTGTCTGTGTGTGTGTGCATGTGCCTGTGCATCCATCCCCTGTATCTACCTGTCTGTGTGTGTCTGTGTGCACATATGTGCCTGTATGCGTCCACTATAGCTTCATGTCTGTGTGTGTTTGTGTGTGCATGTGCCTGTGTGTCCATCCACTGTATTTACCTGTGTGTATCTGTGTGTGCATATGTGCCTGTGTGTGCGTCCACTGTATCTCCGTGTCTGTGTGTGTCTATGTGTGCATGTGCCTGTGCGTCCATCCACTGTATCTCCGTGTCTGTGTGTGTCTGTGAGTGCATGTGCCTGTGTGTTCATCCACTGTATCTCCGTGTCTTTGTGTGTCTGTGTGTGCATGTGCCTGTGTGTCCATTCACTGTATCTCTGTGTCTGTGTGTGTCTATGCGCACATATGTGCCTGTGTGTCCATTCACTGTATCTCCATGTCTGTGTGTGTCTGTGAGTGCATGTGCCTGTGTGTCCATCCACTGTATCTCCGTGTCTGTGTGTGTCTGTGAGTGCATGTGCCTGTGTGTCCATTCACTGTATCTCTGTGTCTGTGTGTGTCTGTGAGTGCATGTGCCTGTGTGTCCATTCACTGTATCTCCGTGTCTGTGTGTGTCTGTGAGTGCATGTGCCTGTGTGTCCATCCACTGTATCTACCTGTCTGTGTGTGTCTGTGAGTGCATGTGCCTGTGTGTCCATCCACTGTATCTACCTGTCTGTGTGTGTCTATGTGTGCATGTGCCTGTGTGTCCATCCACTGTATCTACCTGTCTGTGTGTGTCTGTGTGTGCATGTGCCTGTGTGTCCATCCACTGTATCTACCTGTCTGTGTGTGTCTGTGAGTGCATGTGCCTGTGTGTCCATCCACTGTATCTACCTGTCTGTGTGTGTCTGTGTGTGCATGTGCCTGTGTGTGCATTCACTGTATCTCCGTGTCTGTGTGTGTCTGTGTGTGCATGTGCCTTTGTGTCCATCCACTGTAGCTCCGTGTCTGTGTGTGTCTGTGAGTGCATGTGCCTGTGTGTGCATTCACTGTATCTCTGTGTCTGTGTCTATGTGTGCATGTGCTTGTGTGTCCATCCACTGTAGCTCCGTGTCTGTGTGTGTCTGTGAGTGCATGTGCCTGTGTGTCCATCCACTGTATCTCCATGTCTGTGTGTGTCTGTGAGTGCATGTGCCTGTGTGTCCATTCACTGTATCTCCGTGTCTGTGTGTGTCTGTGAGTGCATGTGCCTGTGTGTCCATTCACTGTATCTCCGTGTCTGTGTGTGTCTGTGAGTGCATGTACCTGTGTGTCCATTCACTGTATCTCCGTGTCTGTGTGTGTCTGTCAGTGCATGTGCCTGTGTGTCCATTCACTGTATCTCTGTGTCTGTGTGTGTCTGTGTGTGCATGTGCCTGTGTGTCCATCCACTGTATCTCCGTGTCTGTGTGTGCTGTATCTCTCTGTGTGCACGTGTGTGTGTGCCTGGGTTTGTGCTCTCATGAGTGTCCAAGTGTTTGTGTGTACTGAGTGCATGCATGCCTACACACTATAGTGTGTGGTGGGGTAGACACAGCAGCCATCTGAGGGGCGGTGGAATCAGGGGTGACCTAGGCCCCCCCCAGGGCCAAGCCCCACTTTGGCCAAACAGGGGCAGCTGGAGCCCAGGCGGTGGAGAGAGCTCTGCAGTCACTGACACGCACTCCTTTCCTCCTCTTGGTTTTACCTCCTTTGTGTAGAGGAAAGGCAGGTGAACCAGTCACGGGGTCCCCCTATTTAGCACTCTGGCTCTGTGGTCCCCGGAAGAGATAAGGACCTGCCCTCCTTGGAAGAGGTCACCCTCGTCTGTGAGCCAGCCACTGGGGAGCTGCTTCCCTCGAATCCCAGTCTTTCTTGGAAGAACTGCCTTGGCCCTTGGCAGCAAAACCCCATAGCTGCACCAGCCATGTTCAAGGATTCCACCTTTGGTCCACACCTGGGCTCAGAGACGTGGCAGGTGCCCCAGGCTGGCACTGAGCCAGTCTCTCCAGCAGCCTGGCAGGCCAGGGCCCAGTGCAGGCAAAGCACAGTACGTGGCCCCTCTCTGGAGTGGGAGGGGCTTGGGGGCTGCCATGGCCCCAGGAAAGGAAAGCTGATGGTACCCTGCTATGGACAGTCCTTCTTAGGCCCCCACTCACTGACCTGCCAGGACCCAGTGCAGGGGAAGAGCAAGCAGCCGGGCAGTCCCTGCAGGGAGACAGCGCCTCTGGGAGTCTGGATGGACTTGGGAGGAGGGGCCAAGGTCAGCGCGGAGCTGGAGGACGGCTGCAGCCTGGCAGGCCTGAATAGCCAATTCCCTTACCCCTCACAGGGCCAAACTCTGAGCATAAGCCAAGTAAAATCTCAGCAACTGGGCCAGGTACAGGTGGAACTGTGGTGATGATGTGGGCTAGGGCCACACCCAGGGGTCCCTGAGAGAGGTCATCTGGCCTCAGAGATCCACACACAGGTGCCCAGGCCCCTGAGTGTGAGCCCCAAAGATACCACCTGCTCTGGGAGGACTTGGTACTGTCCAGGCCCCAGGAACTGCAGCAGCGGGCAGTGGAAGGAAGGGCAGGCCCAGTGGTCACTCTCCCAGGAGCCACAGGGGACAAAAGGCAAGTGCTCCTAGAATGTGTAGCTGCAGGTGGCCCCGAGGCTGCCCACCAGGGCATGGGCACTTTCTTACTCAGAGCCCACCACATGTGGTGGCTTAGAAACATCAGCCGCCTCAAGGACCACGTTTTATTTCAAGTGAGGGCTCATTTAAGGAGACCATCAGTACATCGGCTTCCAGGCCTGACCAGTGTCAGGTCGGTGTGGGCACTGGCAGTGTGAGTCAGTGGTGGGCGTGGGTGGTGTGGACGCCGGCGGGTGGGCACTGGCAGGTGAGGGGTGCTGGCAGGTGCAGGTGCTGGCAGTGTGAGTCAGTGGTGGGTGCTGGTGGTGTGGACGCTGGCGAGTGGGCACTGGCAGGTGAGGGGTGCTGGCAAGTGCGGGTTTGGCAGTTGAGGCTGCTGGCAGGTGCAGGTCCTGGCAGTGTGAGTCAGCGGTGGGTGCTGGTGGGTGGTGCTGGTCGGCACTGGCCCCCGCACTCTCCTTGTCTTTCAGAAACTGGCCTATGCCATCGCACCTGAGAAGGACCGCGAGCTGCTGGACAGAGGGGAGGTGCGCCAGTTCACGGTGAGGTCACAGCCCCCCGTGGGCCTCTCGTGGGGAATTCAGAATGATCCCAAGCATGGTGTTCTTTGCCCCAGCTGCTCCTGCAGCCCCCAGAGGGCCCCAAGGCTAGTGTAGACAAGGCTGGTGTAGACGAGACTGGTGTAGGTAGCACCCATTCACTCAGTCAGCGTGCGCTCCATGAGGACAGGCAGGCAGCAGTGGCAGGTGACAGTGGAGGCGTGCACCTGGGAGGGGCGTGTGATGCAGGGGGCCCAGGGAGGAGCATCTGCACAGACGCCTACAGTAAGCACAGTCCCTGCAAAGACCTGGGCACATTCCAGACATGGGAGCAGCACCCTGCGGGGCCAGCTAAGCCAGCTTAAGGACCAACAAGGGACCCACCCACCTCACGGGGGCACCAGGGACGGTGCTGGGAGCGGGCCAGGAGGGGGAGGTCTGAGCCTGGCCATGGGGGAGCCACAGGGAGCCCTGGAGGGACTGGGAGAGGCCCGGGGAGCCTGGGGCAGGCTCCAGGTGAGAGGATGGTCACACCAGGTCTTTCCTGCACCCTGGGAGCCATCCAGGAGTGTGCACACATCACATGTGTTCATGACCTGCCGTGCAGCATGTGCATTCCCGGGGGGCACAGAGGAAACACTTCACAAGGTTTTCCTCCTGCAACCCTGAAAGGCATCCCGCCACTCCCTCTACACAAGGCCCCTGAGGCCCAGAGACACCCGGGGAATGTGCCCACCATCACAGAGCTGGCTGGCAGGAGAGGAGCCTGGGCTGTGCCCTGGGCCCATGGCACTGTCCTCTCCACCCCAGAGCGGCCTCAGCCTGGACCTGATTCCAGACACTAACGTCACACAAATGCTGACAGCAGAGTCCAGTGCACAGCAAAGGGCACAGAAGGGTGGTGTGGAGGGCACCGCAGCCCCATCTCGGGGCTGCCTCTTCCCTCTGGCCACCTCTCTGTGCCTCCTCCTGGTAAACAGTCCTCCCAGCCAGGATCTCATGAGTTCACTCACGAGGACCCCAGCAGGGAGCGCAGCTTTCCTCATTCCTCCTCCCTGCAAGTCCCGGTTCTGGTGTGGGCTTGGCCTCCCTCCCTCAGCACCCTTCCCTCTGTCCTCCCAGTGACTCCCCTGCTGCAAACACAGGAGGAGCATCCAGGCTTCATACCCATCCATCCAGGGGGACCCCAGCCCCTCCCCCACAGGCCTCTGGTCTGGCTCCACGAGAGCCTCTCTCCTGTGAGAGTCCTATACCTGGGGGTCTTGCACTTTGGAGAGGATCTCGCTAGTCTTCTCAAATGTCCAACTTTGACTTCGTGTGGGACTCTTGCTCTGCTTCCTGTCGCATCAAGCTCAGCTCCTGTATTTATTGTTTCTTCCTCTGCTTTTCTTGGATCTACTCTGTTGTAGTTCTGCTAACTTTTCAATTTGGCCCTTAGATTAATTGTCATCCTTTGTTCTTTCCTAATGTAAGCATTCAAGGCTATGATTTTCCCTCAAAATACTTCATGTGTTGCATTCCACATTTTACATAGTACTTTCTTTACCTTTTAGTTCTAAGTATACTTTTAATTTCCATTGTGAGTTTGTCGACTCATAACTTGCTTAAAAGTCTGTTTTTAAATTGCCAGATATACGCGGATGTTTTATTCATCTTTCTGTTGCTAATTTCCAAATTCATTTTGTTGTTCTCAAACACATATGATACCTATTATTTAAAATGTATTGAGACTTCTTTAGGGCCTTGTACCTGATCAGCTTTGACAAACATTGCACCTCTCTTAGGTGAACGTGTTCTTCTCTAGTGATTGATGCACAGTTCTGCTCCTGTCCATTTGAATAGGCTTGTCTGTCGTGTCACCCACATTGTCTACACTCTGTCCATTTTAGGGATGCTTGACCATAAGTAATTGAGAGTGCCTGTGGCATATTCTACCTGGATAGCATGTTCGTCTGCTGTTCCCCTGCAGTTCTATCAGGTTTTGCTCTCTGTAGTCTGAGGCTGTTTTCTGGGTCAATCCATGTCTAGAATGATTATTTCTTCCTGGTGACACGAACCCATCTTCACTCCCTAATGAAGCTTTTGAACGTAAAGTCTGATTTGTCTGGGATGACTATAGTTGCAAAAGGTGTCTTTTGAGTTTGCCAGAAATATCTTTTGCCATCTGTTAACTTTCAACTTTGCAGTGATCTTAAGATTTAGGTGTCTTTTGCAAACCCAGCAAACACCTAGAATTTTTTACTCTGACAATTGGGCAGATTAATCCATTTACATTTGTTGTGATTATTGATTTATTTCAACTTAATTCTGCTGTCTTTCAATTGTATTTGTCTCATTTTTTGGTGTTTATTTTTCTCCTTTATTGCCTTTTTATACATTGATTTTTTTTTTTTTTGGTTCATTCATTATTCCGTTTATTTATTTCTACTTTTTTTTTTTTTTTGAAATGGAATCTTGCTCTGTCACCCAGGCTGGAGTGAAGTGGTGTGATCTCCGCTCACTGCAACCTCTACCTCCCATGTTCAAGCGATTCTCCTGCCTCAGCCTCTCGAGTAGCTGGGATTACAGGCACCCGCCACCATGCCAGATAATATTTGTATTTTTAGTAGAGACAGGGTTTTGCCATGTTGGCCAGGCTGGTCTTAAACTGCTGACTTCAAGTGATCCACCCACCTCTGCTTCGCAGCCACTGTGCCCAGTCTTATTCTGTTCTTTTAATAGCTGCTCTTGAGGTTGTACCATACATTTTTCACTTCAACTCTACAGTTAAACCATATCTTAACCCTGTCCCATTATGAGGACTTAAATCTTCCTCCTACTGATGAATATGCTGTGATTGTTCAAATCCATTTCTGTCTTTTTAACCCACAGATCAGACACTGTTGTTGTTCTCGTTGCTGTTGTTATTTTGTATGGACTCACCGTGTTCCTTGGACTAATGTGCATGCTTGGTGTTTGCTGATGCCCATACTTCTGTTATAGACTTATTTTCTTCTAGGACCACTTTTTTGGCTTTTCAAAGAGCATCCTTCAGACATTCCTTAGAGGAGGTGTCTTGCCAACCTCCTCACTATTGGTGTTTGTGAATGTCTTTACATCGCTCTCATTCACGAAAGCACTGTGGTGGGCTCTGGGTTCTAGTCTGACAGTGACTATCAGCGTTTTGGAGGTATCCGTGTTCTGTGGCTGTGCTGAGACCTACGGACTCGTGAGCCATTCTATGCTGTGTCCTCTGTCCTCACCCCTGCACACGGATGAGTTTCCCGTGCTCTGTCCTCAACCCTGCCTCACTCCTGCACCTGACTGAGTTTCCTGTGCTCTGTCCTCACCCTGCCTCACTCCTGCACCTGGCTGAGTTTCCCGTGCTCTGTCCTCACCCTGCCTCACTCCTGCACCTGGCTGAGTTTCCTGTGCTCTGTCCTCACCCCTGCCTCACCCCTGCACGTGGCTGAGATTCCCGTGCTCTGTCCTCACCCCTGCATGCAGCCAAGTGTCCCATGCTCTGTCCTCACTCCTGCACGCAGCTGAGTTTCCTGTGCTTTTCATGTTGCAGGTTCGCTGTGAAGTGTGGGGGACCTGGGTTTCTTTTTTTTTAATCCTCTCTGGATATGTTATGTATCCAGATCTGCAGATTCAAAAATTGTGTCATTCTGTGAATTTTGCAGCAGCATGTTGGAAGATCGCCTTCTGCCTCTGTTTCTGCTGTAAGGCTCTGGTGTGTCCACTTTGCCCCCGGGGGAATTGTTTTCATCTGAATCTCAGGTGCACAGTTGAGTGGTACACTTACCATTAATCCACATGTGGCCATTTTTAAATGATTGCTTTGTCTGTGTAACCAACAGACCCTGTGAGCCCACAGCAGGAAAACCAGACACTGTGGAAGCTGCCCACACCCATGTGTCCCTGAGTCCAGCCCGATCTTTCCCTTGCCCCTCTTATGGTCCTGTCTTGTTGCATCTCTAAACGATTCTAGGTTCCCAGGGTGTTATGTGGCTTCAGCATTCAGTGTAGTCCTAACTGATCCCTGCTGAGGCGAGACATTGTGCATGCTCCATGCGAAGCCCCGAGAACCCTGCTGTCTTTCCTGGCTGGGGGAGACAGAGACTGTGCCCGGCCCTGTGTGGGCATCAGAGGTGGTTCTTTCTCTCTGGTTCTGTTGGTAGTTCTTTCCCCCAACCTCCTCATGCGCATGGGATGTGCTCCGCTGAACCCTCAGCGGTGGTAGGGGCCACTGTCCAGGGTCTCCTCTCTGGCGCTCTGGCCTCTAAGCTGCGGCCACCTCTGATTCCTTAGCTCTCCTTTCCAGCCTCTCCGCTCAGGGAGTCCACTAGGCTGCGCCTTCCCTGTGCTGCAGTCTAGAAACTCCCTAGAGGCAGCGAGCAGGGTGGTGGAGGGGGCCATTCTGGTCGGGGGCCCTCCTTCTGCTTCCCTCAGGGACTACTGACCCTTACACTGTGGTGTCTAGTGATTGGAAGGTCATTGGTGCATATATTTTGTTTATTTGGGGGTCACTGGTTTATATATTTTGTTTATTTGGGGGTCACTGGTGCATGTATTTTGTTTATTTGGGGGTTGTTTTAGACAGTAGGGTAAATTCAGCTCCTATTATTCTATCTAGATCAGAAGTGTCGTTGTTCATAGCTACGGTCACCCACGATGACTGGTTGCTGACTGTCTGTCATGTAAACAAACCACAGCTCAGCTCTGCAGGTTCCGCTTCCCCCACCCCTTCCCGTGCTCTGCATTCCCAGCCATCCCCTTTCCTTGTTCGTCTCCGGAAGCCGCGCGTGTGCTCCGCTGTTTCTCATGACATTCTCATCACCGTGTTGTGCGAGTGTCACTTTGTCGAGAGTCCCCCTCTGTGGCTGTCCTGTGATCTGCTGCAACGGGTCTGGTCCTCTGGGGTCAAATGGAGGTCTGGTTTCCTGGGACTCGCTCAGAATGGGTGCTGTCTTCTGTTTCTGGTCTTTATTTTATGTTTATGGCTTGATCTTACTCTATGGGAATCTGGGGGTCCCCCAGGCACACCTTCCTCCAGAGGGGGAACCTTCTGCTTCTGTCAGAGGGCAGGACGGAGAATGGCTTCTCCTGGGGGGTGGAGGGTTCACAGCTGGAGTCTCAAGCATGGCTTCCCCATCACTGGCCTGAGGCGGGGGCTGCCACCCAGAGCCTCTGCTCCAGGGCTCCAGCCACTGAGCCACCCCTTGCTGTGGGTCCTGGCTGGGCTCCCTGCCCCCAGCGGCCTTCACAGAGCCCCAAGCCTCACCTGGATGCTGCCTGTGCTGGTGTCTGCTGTGACTGCTCCAGGCCCCCTGCAGACCCCTGGCCTGCCTTGTGATCCCAGCCAGGTTGCAGAGGCCCCTGCAGGCTCTCCGTGGAGCGGCTGAAGGAGCCTGTGGTGTGGTCAGTGGTAGCTTCGGTGGCTTTCTGTGGCTGGTGTGGTTTTGTCAGAAGCAAGCCCTGCGTGGCCATTTGGAAATGTTTGTGAAGCACACTTCTTGCCATTTCGTGCTATCAAGAGGCTTCCGCTCAGAAATAGGCTGAACCCACGGCTGCATGATAGCGGGCAGTGACATTTGCCAGCTGTCTAAAGAGCTGCTCTTGTCTATCTTGTCGGTCCCTGAGCAGTCAGCACGCCCCTGCCTTGTGCCCGCCGGGGTCACTGAGAGCAAGACAGAGCTGCAGAGACAGCATCTCACTCTGGCAAAGCATCCGAGGCCCCCAGGAAAGTGGCGGGGACATGGGGAAGAGGTGACATCACCACATCACACCCAAGTCACTGGGGTGCAGTCTGGAACCAGCCCTGAATTGAGAGTGCCCAGCATGTCTCAGACCCAGCAGCTGAGCTCAGATACGCCCCAGAGGCCACCATGCCCACCATGGCAAACACAGTCTCACTGCTTTTTAAAAATCAAGTAACAATTGATTTAGAGACGTGAGTGAGGCTTTGGATCCCTGGCGCCTGTCAGGAGCATGTTGGTCCAGGCCTCCCACGAGCCCCTCTCCCAGGGCTTGTGGTCAGGAGGCTGCCAGCTGTCTGCTCACTGCCGGCGGCTGGTCCCAGCCACAAGAGGTGGGCGATGGCCCCGGGCTGCCCCTCTCCAAGCAGCCGCACTGTCTGGTTCTGAATAAACCTGTTTTCCTTTCAGCTCCGCCACTGGCTCAAGGTGTAGAAGGAGCAGAGACAAAGACCCCGGGAGATCGTCCCGCAGTGGGAGAAACGCCAATAAACCAAGGAAATCTGAGCTTCAAGAGCAGAAGGCAAGTTCTACTCTCCAACCTCGACCAAAAACACGAAACAAAGCAGAAGGCTCCTCTCTTCTGACTGTTCACACCGTTCCGTGCCGGGAGCGCACCTCGCCGTGTCTTGTGTTGCTGTAATGACGACGTAAATCTGTGCAGTGCGGTCCACCCCATTCCTGCCCCTGCAGGGCAGTAAAACGCCCACCTTCCTGCTGTCTGTGTGAGGCTCCCTCCCTGCCCCTGCAGGGCAGTAAAACGCCACCTTCCTGCTGTCTGTCTGAGGCTCCCTCCCTGCCCCTGGCTCCCAGCTCCGAGGCTGCCCGGGGCACTGTGTTCTCAGGCGGGGATCCCCATCCTTGCAGATGCACCCAGCGGGAATGCCTCAGAGTGCTCAGCACAGTCGCTTCCTAGACCGTTTATTTTGCCTGTGTTAAAAAGCCACGCGTCCTGCTTTGTTTAGCTGTGCAGAAGGTGAACTGGAAGAAACCACGAGTTCATGCAAAGTCCTTTCCTGATGCTTGGCTCCCAGCAGAGGCCGTAAATTGAGCGTTTAGTTGACACATTGCACACAGAGTCTGTTCAGAGGCATTGGAGGATAAGGGTCCTGGTGTGTCTCGCCAGGAAATTCTGTTCATGTTCTTGCAGTAGAGAGAAATAAAACTCCTTGAAACCAGCTCAGGCTACTGCCACTCGGGCCGCCTGTGTGTCCTTGTGCTATAGCGCTCACAGGAGCGTGTTCCTACCCCGGGACGCATGCAGACCCCTCACAGGAGCGTGTCCTACCCCGGGACGCATGCAGACCCCTCACAGGAGCGTGTCCTACCCCGGGACGCATGCAGACCCCTCACAGGAGCGTGTCCTACCCCGGGACGCATGCAGACCCCTCACAGGAGCGTGTCCTACCCCGGGACGCATGCAGACCCCTCACAGGAGCGTGTCCTACCCCGGGACGCATGCAGACCCCTCACAGGAGCGTGTCCTACCCCCGGGACGCATGCAGACCCCTCACAGGAGCGTGTCCTACCCCCGGGACGCATGCAGACCCCTCACAGGGGCGTGTCCTGCCCCGGGACGCATGCAGACCCCTCACAGGGGCGTGTCCTGCCCCGGGACGCATGCAGACCCCTCACAGGGGCGTGTCCTGCCCCGGGGACGCATGCAGACCCCTCACAGGAGCGTGTCCTGCCCCGGGACACAGGCAGGGCCCCCCTCACAGGCAGCCTGCAGGGCACTCTCTGCCTGGCCTTGAGCTGTGACCTTCAACGAGACACCCCGCTGGAATTTATTTTTCTCAGGTGCATGTCACATCGATAACAGTTTTTATGTTCGGAAATGGCTTTTTAAAATCATATTCACCTGTGAATCAAAACAAATTCAAGAGTGCGATGTCTGCGAATCTGTTTGCTGATGCTGCAGGTTTTGTTTACAAGAACAATCAGCAATACTGAGTGAAAGAGGCTGGCAAGACCCACCGTTCCACGCATGCTGCCCCTCAGTCACAACGGGAAGGTGGACGTTGTATTTTGAATTCATGGGTCGAGTGAGGGCTGCCTGTGTGTTGCCCGAGGGCAGGGGCCGTGCAGGGCCAGTCACATCCCTGCAAGTGGACGAGGGCTCCAGGGACTGGAGGGTGACGCTTGGCGGGAGCCATCAGCCTGTGAACTGCGAGGCCTCTGCAGTTAGCACAGAGGGTGGCTTCCCCACCGCCTTCTGGGGAGGGACTCCGTGTAGCAACCGGGGTGTTGTCCGTGTCTGTTCACCTCTCTCTAGTCAGCATCTTATGGGTCCCTAGGCACAATAAAGACATCCACAGTGGAAACACCGCCTCAGCCTCCTTGCCTCATTTTGGCTGGGCCCAGGTCACCTGCTCACACCCCGAGGTCAGCTTCCACCCCACCCCAGCCCACTCACAGCAAGGTTTCCACACCTGACACCTCTTGGCCCATCTCTCCTTCCAGCCTCCCCCAAAGCCTAGAGGTAACACATCCACTACGTTCCTGTGCAGGTGTGCTGGGTTCCCACCTCCCCAGGCTCCCACACGGGTATGCTGGGTGTGACCAGTCCCCCCTCCCCGGGCTCCCACACGGGTGTGCTGGGTGTGACCAGTCCCCCCTCCCGGGCTCCCACATGGGTGTGCTGGGTGTGACCAGTCCCCCCTCCCAGGCTCCCACATGGGTGTGCTGGGTATGACCAGTCTTCCCCTCCCCGGGCTCCCACATGGGTGTGCTGGGTGTGACCAGTCCCCCCTCCCGGGCTCCCACATGGGTGTGCTGGGTGTGACTAGTCCCCCGCTCCCCCGGCCTCCCACATGAGTGTGCTGGGAGTGGCCTATTCCCCCTTCCCCTGGGCTCTCATTCAGTGTTGGGTGCAGTGGTGACCCTCACCCAGGTCCGCACTCCTGCAGGGTCCCTGTGGCAGGTTGTGGCACCTACTTTAAGTCATGCCCACTTGCTCAGGCTGGACCTCGGTGTCATCCTGCACCGCCCTCCCCCGCCCTTCACCTGCCGGCCAGCATTCCTCTGGGCTCCCCATGTGTCCAGACTCCAACCACACTGCCTGACCACTGCCGCTGCCCAGCCCGCGAGCCTCCTGAAAGCCCTGCCCCAGATCTTAGTGGCTCCTGGCCCTCAGTCCAAGTGTCTTTTGTCACTCTGTGGCCTAAAGGACTCTTCTAGATACCAACAGATCAGGCCACAGCCCAGGGAAAGCCCAGGGTTATCCCAGTGCTTGGAGTAAACGCCAATACCCTTAGCTGACCTGTGATAGGATGGCAGTCACCCCTCCAGGCGGTGACCTGTGATAGGACAAGTGTCACTCCCGCCAGCCCACCTGCAGCCTGGCCCTGAACCGCCCCAGGGCACCCCCTTCCCCATACTGAGGGCTTTGTGCCCGGCACCAGGTGGAGGTACTGTGCATCATGGAGGGCGTCCCTGCTGGCCACACAGGCCTGAGGGTCCAAGCAGATACTATGTGGGCTGAGACTTGAAGGACTCCAACACCATCATGGGTGACTGTATCAAGTCCTAGCAATTGGAGAGGTAGGCTCTGGGCCCGGGTGGGTCTCCTTTGCCTGTGGTCACAGCAGCTCAGCAGCAGGGGCCAGCCCAGATGGCTATTGGCCACAGAGACAGTTGGGTCTTTGCTGAGTGGGTCGTGATCCAGCCTAGGCCCATGGCACTGAAGCCTTTCTCAGAGGCATGGGGTCTGCAGGGACTGGTCGTGTGTGGACCCAGGATCAGGACACTGGGGGGAAGAACCAGCTGAGACCCTTCCCCAGCCCCCAAAACAAAGGCACAGAAGTCGCCGAGCAGGGAGGAGTGAGGACCTGCATGTGGGGTACTGCCTCTCCAGAGTGTGAGTTGTGGAAGGCATCCTTGGGGGGGAGCACAGGAGCACTCCAGGCTGATGGCGCCCCAGGACTAAGCAGCCCCTGCATACCCCACACGGTGCCAGCCCCATGCCTGCTGGCCACTGGCGAGCTGGCAGGCTCTGCTGGCAACCAGAAAGCATAGTGCAGGTACATGCGGAGTCCTCGTGCCGAGAATTTACTCAAGAGTGCCTCAGGGGAGCAGGTGAGGGAGCAGGTGAGGGAGGGGCACGCACACCCTGAGAGTAGAAAGAACTCCGCAAGTCCGTAAGGAAGAGGCAGACGCTCCATCAGAAAAGTGGACAGAAACCTTGAATGAGTGCCAGCAAGGGAAAATGCCCACATAGTCAACAAACCTATGAAAAGAGGCCCAACCTCACCAGTTGTCACGGAAATGCAGTCAGCCACCATGTGATGTCACGGCACACACCCATCACAGCAGGTGGGCTTTCAGTTCAGCCCCTGTGTGGCTGCGTGTGGACGGGAAGGACACTCGCACCTTTCAGGTGGGTGAGAGAACTCTGTGGCAGGAAAGTGCTGCGCTGGCCACGAGGGCTGAACCTGCCTCCAGTCTGATGTGTGTCCAGAGTCCCTGTGAGGATGGGCTGGGCCCCACCTGCAACCACGTCTGCTCCAACCTCTCTCTGTTGGCCTGTTTCCCGCTCTCTCCTTCTGGTTTTCTCCTATGAGTCCCAGTGAGTCAGGAGCACAACAATCTCCACTCAAGAGTCTGCAGGGTTCCAACTTAAGAGACACGATCACAAGCCCCACGATTCTCCGCATGCCTAACAGAGACCAGCATATGGACACGAGAGGCCTGCACAGTGTCCGTAAAAGCCAAAACTAGGAGCAGCAGAAAGGTCAGCACTGAGTGAGCACTCATGGCAGGCAGGGCCCGAGAGCCACAGCACTGGCTGGTGAGGCGGTGTCAAAGGTTGATTCGTGTCCCCTGAGAAAACTGAAGTCCTGGCTCCTTATTTGAAAATAAGTTTGTTGCAGATGCAGTTAGATAAGACAAGGTCATACAGAAGCAGGGTGGCCCTAAACCCAGTGTGACGGGGACCCTATGAGAGGAGGGCAGAGACACTGAGACCCTGAATCCAACAACTAGTGTCCTCAGAAGGGGAGGAGAGAGACAGTGAGACAGAGCCCAGGACAGGACAGCCGAGTGACGACGGAGGCAGACATCGGGAGGTGTGCCTGCAAACCAAGGCTTATGGGGGACTGCCAGCATCACCGGGGGCTGGGGACACACACAGAACAGACGCTGCCCAGAGCCTCCAACAGGAGCCAACCCTGCCGGCACCAGGATTTCAACCTTACGGTCTCCAGAGCTGTGAGACAATAAACTCCTGTTGTTTCACATGCCCAGTTTGTGGTGGGCTTCCCCACGGCATTAGAGAGAACAGGTCCATCCCACCTGGGCGTCTGGGCACCTGAGACACTCCCGGCCCTTCGGACGCTCTCCCAGGCTTCACTCTCCTTCCCATCCTCTTGTCCTTCCTCTTGTTCTCTCATCTGGAACTACCTTCTTTCTGCTCCCACCTTGCACTTTCCCAGCTTCACCCACTTGCTCCTATGCCTTGTCATCGCCTGTGGAAGTCTGCTCCACCCCAGCTTCTGGGTTCTGGCCCTTGGCCAGTGTTCCTTGAAACCCCCATTCTCCCCAGGACTTCCCCAGCAGTGTCATATTGAAGGCAGACAGCTCATTGTGTCTTCCAGCAGGAATTGAGTTAGTCTCACTTCTGCCAGCGTCCTGAACAGACCTGGTACACCTGGAAGACAGTGCATTAATATATGTTTACAGATGGATGAATGAATGGGTGGGTGAAGGGGGGCTGGATGGATAGATGGGTGGATAGATAAGGGATGAATGGATGGATGGAAGGCTGGATGGATGGACAGGAGGAAGGAGGGATGAATGAAAGGAGAGAAAGGGCAGGGGAGAGAAAAAGGGATTGATGAATGCATGGGTGGATTGATGGATGTGTGGTGGATGGTTGGATGAATAAATGGATGAATGGAGAGTTGGATAGATGGGTGGGTAAATGGATGGATGTGTGGATGGACAAAAGGAAGAAGAAAGGGAGAAAGGGAGGGAGGGTGACAGGGAAAATTGATGAGTAGATGGCTGGGTGGATAGATGGTTGATTATGCTTGGGTGGATGGATAGACGGATGTGTGGATGGATGGGATGGATGGATGGATGGATGGATGGAGGAATGCATGAGTGGATGGGTGGGTGTAGGGATGGATGTGTGGATAAATGAATGCTTGGGTGGATGGATAGATGGATGTGTGGATGGATGGATGCATGAATAGATGGATGGATGGATGGATGGATGGATGGATGGAGGAATGGATGAGTGAATGGGTTGGTGGAAGGCTAGATGGATGTGTGGATAAATGAATGCTTGGGTGGATGGATAGATGGATGTGTGGATGGATGGATGGATGGATGGAGGAATGGATGAGTGAATGGGTAGGTGGAAGGCTAGAAGGATGTGTAGATGGATGTGTGGATGGGTGGGAGGTCCTGGATGACATGTACCAGACCACCATTCTGGTCCAATCTAAAATGCCCCCATAGGGCTGGCTGTGTGAATGCCGTATTTAGCACCTGTTCCCCAAGGAGGACTGGACTCTTTCATACAAATGAAACATGTTAATTTCAAAATGTCTGAAGAAATCTTTTCTTTTCACACCAACTTTGTGCAGAACCCAAGTTTCCTGGGAGGGATGAGCCTGCCAGAGCCCGCTTTGGTGCTGGACGGGAGGCTCACCCCTCCGCACCCTGCACTTTACCATCGGATTTGTGCTCTTCACCAAGTGACCTTTAGACACGCAGCCTGGATTTTTAAAACCTGAAAAAGCCGTACGCTTTTCCTTTGAGAGAAGCATTTTAATAAAGGTTCGGCAACAGTGAAATACGTGGCTGGAAGGGTAAACGGATTCCTCTGTTTGGCTTTTTTTGGTTTTCACCCCACAATCCTCCTTTAATCTCTGTAGATTCATTTGACTGGCCCAAAGGTCACAGCCTTTACCTGTTTCCTGATGTCTGACAACAGAAAAAAAGCCACCCTTTATGAGACACAGTTCATTAGCAAATCCTACATTCCCTGACACCTCACCAGCTTTACTCCTGAGGACACACCAGGTCACAAACACAGCTCACCCTGACGCTGCGGCTGGGACCCGGGATTCCCAGCAGGACGGAGCAGAGAATACTCTGCCCTACCAACAGAGAAGGGTCCCACAAACCAACGGCCAATGCACCGGTGGCTGACTCGGGGAGCTAGAGAAAGCAGAATTGAAACCGATGGTCACACCCTGGCCTCCTGCTCCCTGCACCCCAGCCTGTCACTTAAGTGACCAGGTTCATGCAGAGCTAAGCAGGACGGACCTGCAGTGTCCAGCTGTTCTGTGCAGCCAGGGGTAAGAACCATGGCACCAGCCAAGACCCACAGCTGTCAGCATCCCCCACAAAGGATGGGAACCTCAAGAAAGCCACGTGCCTGGCAGAGAGGGGCAAGGCTGTTTTTTGAGACCGGGGGACTCAGGTGTGTGTGAGAGAGAGGGAGGTGGGCCTCCCTTCCTGCCTCAAAACACTCACATGAATAAAGGGTGCCCTTCATGCCACTAGAAGAGCCCACCCCAGTCCACAACCCCCTCTTGGTGGTCCTGCAGAGGCCTCCTCTCCAAGGACACTAGCCTGCCATGGCCTCTGAGGATGCAGGGCCAGACACCGAGCGGGCGGGTGGTGTGGAAAAGAAAATATCATAGACTCTATTTGCCTAAAAATATCCCTCTTCTAAGGTGAATGCAGACGACTTTCCATGTATGTGACTGACCTTCCCAAATCCAGCCAGCATTAGCGCATCAAGCACTGAACGTGTTTATCTAGAAATTAAATAATGTTACTCATTCTGCAAGCTGAGGTCCTCTTTCCTTAAAACTGTTTGTCATATAGATGAAGGCACCCATCAAACAAAACATTTTATTTGATTAAAAGTTGGATGGCGCACATATTCACACAGTGTTAGTGGGACAGAAGCACCCCTTTTAAATTGTGCTCTCAGCCACGGCTGCTGGCCACGGGCTCCAGCCAGGCATGTCCTGCAGGTCCCCACTGTTAAGCCCACCCTGGTTCAGAATCAAAGGTTAATATGTAAGTGGTTTTTCAATATGTGTATTCAAAGACAGCATTATGACTGTCAGCTACAGAAACATTCTCATATCCTCTAAGCCTTGTTCACACAGAGAAACTGTATCTAAAATTCTGAGAAGTTCTATTGTATCACCACGGTGATCTTTAAAGCTGAGAAGGAGGGGAAAAGAAACCACCTGTAGGTTCGTTACCCAGAAACAGCCAGGGTCCTGAGGTGCTCTGCATTCATCCTGTGCCCCCCATGCTGAGGCCTGGTTTGCTCTGGGTCCTGTGGCTGGGACGCTGCTGAGCAGCCACAGACCCTCCCTGCACTTTCTCCATTCAGGGTTGGGTTTCGGGGTTTCAGAGAAAGCAGGTGGGCAGGAGAGGTAAAGGGCAGGGCTCAGGGCTGGGGTCCTGGGTTAGAATCTCTGGCTTCCTCACTGTTTGGCAAGGGTCCTGGCACCTGTGCCTCAGTTTACTCATCTGTGCAGAGAGCAGTCATCATGCCCAGTATGGAAGGTTGTTGAAAGGACTGAATGAGTTAAACAGTGGAAACGGCTTAGACAAGCATGTGCCGAGGCCACGGATGTCCCAGGTCCACGTAACTATCAGTCTAAGGCTGTGGCTACCAGCTCTTAAAAGTATTTCAGAAAACGAAATAAAACAGGCTCTCCAGATTCTGGCATGTTATAAAGAGGCTTTGGTGGGGGATCCCTGATGTGAGGTTCCTGGAGATGAGCCTGGCCCTGCCATCACGCAGTGGGGTCATGACACACAGGACACCACCGGCACCTGCCACCACCTGGCAGGACACAGGGGACAGTCACCTCCACCTGTCACCACCTGACAAGACACAGTAAACAGCCACCCACACATGTCATCACCTCAAAATACACAGAGGACAGTCACCTCCACCTGTCACCATCTGACAGGACACAGAGAATAGCCACCACCACCTGTCATCACCTAGGAGGACACAGAGGACAGTCACCCCCACCTGTCACCACCTGACAGGACACAGAGAACAGTCACCCCCACCTGTCACCACCTGAAAAGACACAGAGGACAGTCACGTCTACCTGTCACCACCAGACAAGACACAGGGAACAGTCACCCCCACATGTCACCACCAGACAGGACACAGGGGACAGTCACCCCCACAAGTCACCACCCAACAGGACACAGAGGACAGTCACCCCCACCTGTCACCACCAGACAGGACACAGGGAACAGTCACCCCCACCTGTCACCACCTGACAGGAGACAGGGACAGTCACCCCCACATGTCACCACCCAACAGGACACAGAGGACAGTCACCCCCAACTGTCACCACCAGACAGGACACAGGGAACAGTCACCCCCACCTGTCACCACCTGACAGGACATGGGGGACAGTCACCCCCACATGTCACCACCAGACAGGACACAGGGAACAGTCACCCCCACCTATCACCACCAGACAGGACACAGGGAACAGTCACCCCCACCTGTCACCACCTGACAGGACACAGGGGACAGTCACCCCCACCTGTCACCACCTGACAAGACACAGGGGACAGTCACCCCCACCTGTCACCACCTGACAAGACACAGGGGACAGTCACCCCCACCTGTCACCACCTGACAGGACACAAGGGACAGTCATCCCCACATGTCACCACCTGACAAGACACAGGGACAGTCACCCCCATCTGTCACCACCTGACAGGACACAGGGGACAGTCACCCCCACCTGTCACCACCTGACAGGACATGGGGGACAGTCACCCCCACATGTCACCACCAGACAGGACACAGGGACAGTCACCCCCACCTATCACCACCAGACAGGACACAGGGAACAGTCACCCCCACCTGTCACCACCTGACAGGACACAGGGACAGTCACCCCCACCTGTCACCACCTGACAAGACACAGGGGACAGTCACCCCCACCTGTCACCACCTGACAAGACACAGGGGACAGTCACCCCCACCTGTCACCACCTGACAGGACACAAGGGACAGTCATCCCCACATGTCACCACCTGACAAGACACAGGGGACAGTCACCCCCATCTGTCACCACCTGACAGGACACAGGGACAGTCACCCCCACCTGTCACCACCTGACAGGACACAGGGTGCAGTCACCCACACCTGTCATCACCTGATAGGACACAAGGGACAGTCATACCCACATGTCACCACCTGACAAGACACAGATGACTGTCACCCCCACCTGCCACTACCTGGGAGGACACAGAGCGCTTCTGGGACCACTTGTGTTTTCTGTGTGTCCAAAGGGCATGAGAGAACAGCGCAGTGACTGCTGCCTGCACACAAATCATGCCCTTGAGATGGGAGGCACCTGCCACCTGTGACGGGCTCGGCGCTGGGCTTGAGAGCAGGAAGTGTGTCCTGTTCCCGTGTGTGTTTTGAGCTGAGTCCCTTTCCCGCATGGCTACCAGGACACTCAGGGCCACTGCTGAGCTCAGGTTCAGTGATGGGGTGAGCTGTCATTTCCTCCCTGTGTGGCAGACAGACTCCCAAGGCCCCCCACCTCCTGTCGGTGACACCCTTGTTTGGTGTCCCAGCGATAACCCACTTGTAACCCACAGAACACAGCAAAAGGGAGTGGAGAATGGGATTGTGTGACACAGGATTGGAACGCCCCTTTCTCTGGAGCCTGTCCCTCCCCTGTGGCTTTGAGGAAGCCCATGACCAGGCTGGGGAGCCCCAGGTGACAGGAACAGCAGGTGGCCTCTGGAAGCTCAAGGCACCCTCCGGCCAGCAAGGAAGTAAAGTCCCGAGTCCACAGCCGCAGGGCGCGGGGATCCTGCCAATATCCCAAGGAGTAAAGCCAAGTGGACCCTGTTCCCCCGGGAGCCTTGGGTGAGACGACATCGGCCTGATGGGCTGCACGAGTGAGGCCTGACAGGGGACCCCGGAAACCAAGAGGGAGAAGACATGGGTTGCTGTCAGCATTTGGCTCATGGCTGGCATTGCCATGCATGGGAGGCACTCACTTCTCTGTGGTTTTCATTTTATGTTTTTCTTATTAGCAGCCCTGGGAAGGGCCAGGCACAGAACATGCCTGAAACACTGGGGGAGAGAATGGAGGAGGGCAGGCAGGGAGGGGCCTCAGAAACCCCGGGGACGTGAGGGGAGGCATGTAAAAGCGAACGTTCGTTATTTGTAACAGTAACGTTCACTGTTTTGCTTTGTTTTGTTTTGAGATGGAGTCTCGTTCTGTCACCCAGGCTGGAGTGCAGTGGCGCAATCTCGGCTCACTGCAACCTCCACCTCCCAGGTTCCAGTGATTCTCCCGCCTCAGCCTCCCGAGTAGCTGGGATTACAGGCACCCGCCATCATGCCCAGCTAATTTTTGTATTTTTAGTAGAGATGGGGTTTCACCTTGTCGGCCAGGTTGGTCGCAGACTCCTGACGTCATGTGATCTGCCTGCCTGGGTCCCCCAAAGTGCTGGGATTATAGGCGTGCACCACCGCGCCCGGCCAACAGGCACTATGAGGAGGTTATTCCATTTGCTTTCCCGTCTTGGGCTCTGAAATACTTCCTGCTAGTGCATGGTCACCACGGAGGCTTCTCTAGACGGGGAGCCATACCCACGACACAGCAGGGTGTGCCCCGACCCTCCAGCCTCAACAGGCTTTCCCAGGCCTCTGCACCACGGGGATGCTGAAGTTACATCCTGGGAGGCCCCTACCCAGGGACCGAGGGGGTGAACGCATGGGCACCAAGCCTCCCTGCCGGCACGGGCAGCTCAGAGCCATAACTCCTCCCGCAGAGCTCCTCTGGGTCCATCAGGTGCCACCCACAGGGCAGACATCTCCTGAGAGCAGAGCCTGCTCAGCCGCCCCCTCCAAGGCCTCCCTGGGACTCCCGGAGACCACTTCCCCTCATGAGTGCTGCGGAACCAACCCCTCTTCTCGGCATCATGGTGGCTCAGCACAGGGAAGTGGGTGCTGCATGGGCTTTTCTGGATCCACACGATCAAGAGGGTTTGGCTCCTGAAATGCCCAGAAAGTTTCAGGACCAGGCACTCTCTGGAAAAGCTGAGCTCCTGGTGGTCACACTCATGCCCGGTGCAGTGGAAATGCAGAGGCCCCAGCAATTGTGCGGGGAAGCCCCACACCCCTCCCGCTGGTGGAGGCTGACAGTAAAGAAATGAGCGGACATGGTGCACAGGGGCTGCCAGTGCAGTGGGGAGGGCAGGACAAGAGGAGCAGGCAGCTGTGTCCCTGATTCAGCCCTCAGAGCCCATGGCAGCACGTGCTCAAGGCAAGGCCTGGCCCTCCCTGTTCCCTGTTTCTGTGCCTTGCCCTTGTCACATGGGACGCCTCATCACTGCTGTGTCTGTGTTTTTAGAAGGAGCCCCAGGAGCCGGGCACAGTGGCGCCAACCTGCAGTCCCAGCTTGGGAGCTGGGACCACCCTAGGTCTCTTTAAAAAGAAATAAGAAAGAGGGTCTCCCCAGGGCAGCTCAGTGGTTGGTGAGGATGAGGCCTCTCAAGGGATGGAGAGAGGTGGGGGCAGGACCTGCACAGGGGGACAGTAGGGGGTCATGGCCTTCTCCTTTGGGGTTTCCAAAAGGAGAAGGCAGAGGAGTCGTCTGCTGAGCTCTAGAGCACAGCACTTGAGTCCCAGGCCCCATCTTCCCCAAGACAGTGCCTGTGTGTGGCCCTGGCACCTGCTGCCCACAGCCACATCTGGGTGAGGGTGGCACCACCACCTTCTCCTCCTGGGCAGTGGCCCGTGTCAATGCCCACAGGGGTGAGGAGGGCCTGCCTCCCCTTGTCCTCACGCACAGGCTGAGCACTTCCAGTGTCCGCGCCCCGCGTGGGGTTTCACATCTAAGCCTTGGCGTGACTACCATGGCCCCACCGTCTCCCCCGGCTGTCCGAGGCGAGGAGACACCCTAACTGGCCAGGTCGCACAGCAGGAGACGTGCCCTCCCCCAGGTGCCAGCTGATAACCACCATACTGTCCCTGGGGTTCTCAGCTAGGGGGATCCCCACCCCACTGGAGACATGTGACAATACCTGGAGGCACTCTTGATTGTCACAACGGGAGGGGAGAGGTGCTCTATCCAATGGACAGAGGCCAGGGTGGCTGCATGATGTCCTGTGCACCCCACTGTCGGCGCTGTGGCACCCCACTTTCATGGGCACACATCCACACATGCCCACATATACATGCATGCCCACCTGGCAGTGGTTTAGGTGGGCATGTGTGCACATGTGGGTGTGTGCCCCTGAAAGAGGCTGTGTCTGTGTGCGTGTGTGCATGCATGCAGGTAGGAGTGCCCGAGTGGGTGGGTATTGACTGTGTGCATGTGTGGGTGTGTGCAGGTGTGTACAGTGTGTGCCCATGTGGGTGTGGGCGTGCATGTGTGTGGGCATGTGCATGTGTGGGTGTGTGCACCTGTGTAGGAGTGTGTGCACAGGTGTGAGTGGGGGCGTGTGTGTATGGATGTGTGTACATGTGTGTAGGTGAGTGGGCTAGTGTGTGCAGGTATGCATGGGTAGGAGGCATGCATGTGTGGGGGGTGTGCCACTGTGTGTGGATGTGCACGGGTGTGTGCAGATAGGCATGGGTGTGGGGTGTGCACAGGCGGGTGTGTGCATGGGTGTGGGGTGTGTAGGCATGTGTACATGTGGGTGTGTGCACCTGTGTATAGGTGTCTGCACAGGTGTGTGGGTGGGGGTGTGCATGTGTGTATGGATGTGTGTATGTGTGTGGCCAGGTGAGTGTGCAAGTGTGTGCAGATATGCATTGGTGTGAGTTGTGCACGTGTGGGGGGAGTGCCAGTGTGTGTGGATGTGCATGGGTGTGTACAGACTGCATGAGTGTGGGGTGTGCATAGGTGGGTGTGAGCATGGGTGTGGGTATGCATATGTATGGACACGTGCACGTGTGGGTGTGTGCACCTGTGTATGGCTGTGTGGGGTGTGCATGCATGTATGGATGTGTGTACGTGTGTGCACAGGTGGGTGTGCGGGTGTGTGCAGGTATGCATGAGTGTGAGTTGTGCACGTGTGGGGGGAGTGCCAGTGTGTGTGGATGTGCACGGGTGTGTACAGGAGTGCATGAGTGTTGGTGTGCATAGGTGGGTGTGAGCATGGGTGTGGGTGTGCACGTGTGGGTGTGTGCACCTGTGTATGGGTGTGTGGGGGTGTGCGTGCATGTATGGATGTGTGTATGTGTGTGCACAGGTGGGTGTGTGGGTGTGTGCAGGTGTGCACAGGTGGGTGTGGGCTGTGTGTGGGTGTGTGGGGGTGTAGGTGTGCACACACCTGGTGGCAGTGCATGGTGGACAGGAACCTTGGGTTCCTTCGTCCCTGTTCTTTCTGGCCCCACCAGCGGATCAGGAGTAGAAACCAGCCAGAGAGAAGTGCACAGGGGAAGCACAACCATCGCTTTGCAAAATCACTTAGTGAAATCCGGGGAAATGAGAGTGGGCTGAAGGTGGAATCCGTGTGACCTTCGAGCCAGGTGAGACAGCGATTAAGGGGACAGGTGCACAGAACAGTCCAGAAGGAGGATGCAGAGAGCAGCACAGCCGCCATATGCCCCAGGAGGAGGAGGGTGGTAGGAGGAGGAGGGTGGCAGGAGGAGGAGGGTGGCAGGAGGAGGAGTGTGACGGGAGGAGGAGGGTGTCGGGAGGAGGAGGGTCAGGGGAGGAGGAGGGTGGAGGGAGGAGGAGGGTGGGAGGAGGAGGAGGGTGGCCGGAGGAGGAGGGTCGGGGGAGGAGGAGGGTGGGAGGAGGAGGAGGGTGGCCGGAGGAGGAGGGTTGGGGGAGGAGGAGGGTGGGAGGAGGAGGAGGGTGGCCGGAGGAGGAGGGTCGGGGGAGGAGGAGGGTGGGAGGAGGAGGAGGGTGGCCGGAGGAGGAGGGGCTCGGGGAGGAGGGAGGGGTGGGCGGAGGAGGAGGGGTTGGGGGAGGAGGAGGGTGGGGAGGAGGAGGAGGGTGGCCGGAGGAGGAGGGTCCGGGGGAGGAGGAGGGTGGGAGGAGGAGGAGGGTGGCCGGAGGAGGAGGGTCGGGGGAGGAGGAGGGTGGCGGGAGGAGGAGGGTCGGGGGAGGAGGAGGGTGGCGGGGGAGGAGGAGGGTGGTGGGCACGTTCATACATAGCGTGCAGCCCATACTGCTCTGCTGCTGGAGACCACTTGGGCTGCTGTGACAACCTGCCTGATCCTGGGCCACTCACTTCTCAACAACAGACATGTATTGCTCACAGTTCTGGAAGCTGCAAATCCAAGACCAAGGTGCTGGCAGATGTGGCGTCTCATGAGGCTGCTCTCTGCTTCCAAGAAGGTGCCTCTTGACCAAGCTCACGGTGGACAGAGTGAGGGAACTCCCTGGAGCCTCTTCTAACTGGGCCCCCACGCCATTCGTGACAGCACAGCCCACAGGATCCACTCACCTCCCAAAGGACCCACCTGTTAACACCATCACACTGGGTGTGAGGTCCCAGCCTATGAATTCTGGGGGCTATCAACACTCAGGCCACAGAAACCACTAGTGCATGCTGGGATATTGTGAAGCCACCACAAAATGTTTCTTTTTCTTTTTATTTTTGGTGGAGTTTTGTTCTTGTTGCCCAGGCTGGAGTGCAGTGGCTCGATCTCTGCTCATTGCAACCTCTGCCTCCCAAGTTCAAGTGATTCTCCTGCCTCAGCCTCCCGAGTAGCTGGGATTACAGGCATGCACCACCACGCCCAGCTAATTTGTATTTTTAGTAGAGACAGAGTTTCTCCATGTTGGTCAGGCTGGTCTCAGACTCCCAACCTCAGGTGATCTGCCCGCCTTGGCCTCCCAAAGTGCTGGGATTACAGGCATGAGCTACTGTATCCAGCCCAAAATGTGAGTTTCTAAAGGATGAGCTAAAAATGAAATAAAGACCATGAAAATGTACCGACTTTGCTGATGGTGATGGCTCCGAACCGTCCAGAGCCGATGTTTCACGGCTGCTCCAGGAGAGGCGTGCGGGCACAGCAGGGAAGAGCGCTCCCTCCATCGGGCCTGCCCTCGAGGGCTGGTGCCTGCCTCGTGGCTGCATTCCACCCCTAACAAGGCTGCAGGCAGCCATCCGGTGTGGTGCCGGGGGAAACCAGTGTGGACATCACTCACACGTCCTCTCAGGAGGGATGCTAAGTGGCTGCCTCTACTGTGAGCTTTAGCTAATGCCGGATGACGGTCATCTCACGTACCCAGGCACAGATAAAGTACAACACACTCCTTAGTCCCTTCCAGTTCCTGTCTGCTGTGTCCCACAGGGGGCCTGTGCTCCATCTCCTGAGCACCTGGGCTCCCACCCCCAGCATGAGCCCTGCTGTGTCCCCCTCTCTCTGCCCTGTACCCTCCTCAGAACCTCGGCCCTCTCCCTGTGCTGGGCCAGCCCGTGTGAGACGGAGGAGCACCTGACCCCCATATCAGTGCCCAGGGCACACTTACCCAGTGAGTGCATGGCCAGCCACCACACCCAGCCATGGGGTGGCAGGAGCCCCTCATGCCCTGCAGCGCTGCCACCCTGCTCCTCCCCCTTCAGTGAGTCTCCACTTTGCAGGAGAAGTGGGGGCTCAGAGAGGTGGGGGGGGGAGTCAGTGGAGGGGAACAGGGAAACAGGACCTTCCCACCTGGTCCTCAAAGGTACAGGCGCTGGTGGGCCTGGCTTATTGTGGAGGCTGCAGCTTTTGTGCTCCTTCCGAGACCACAGAAATCTACCACACACCCTCCAAAGTAAATAAGTGATTAAATCAACCAGGATGGGGGCATGTGACCAAAATGGAATGCAAGCAGTCAGAAATGAACTTCATCTAGGGGGAGTGGGGGAAGGAAATCTACCGCCTGCTTTGGAAGACAGTATTTTGATGAGAGGCTGTAAGACAGAAAGAACAGCATGCGGACGCTGTGCCCTAGTTTGTGAAGCTGTTTTGTGCAACAACCTGAGTTAGTAATTATGAAATTACTGTGTGTGTGCCCCAGAATGGAGTAAGCAAGCGTATTGTGGGTGATTAGAGCCAGATTCATAATTTGCAGGGCCCAGTGCAAAATGAGATTGCAGGGCCCTTGCTCCAAAGTCATTAAGAACTTCAGGACAGCGACAGCAGAGCCTCGAACCCCTGAGCAGGAGGCCCCATGGGGCTGCTCAGGTTACCTGCCCATGGCCGTGCTGAGGGTGACAGTCTCGCTGCTGGAGGAGGGAGCCATGAGTGAGGCGCACAAGAGGCTGGAGGGAGGCAGCAGGGGCTTGTGCTTCCAGCACAGAAGTGTCGGAAGACGGCTGGGTAGACAGGTGTGAGCCTGGCACGGGCCCGTGCGTTCCCTCCGAGGCTTTAGCTGTGTCCACTAGGGAACCTCGGAGCAGGGAGCCCCCGCAGCCATGGGTACCCCCGGAGCCGAGTCTCGGGCACCAACATCCTTCTCCAGGGCCAGGCACTGGGGCCCCCCAGAGAGCACCAAGGCAGGGAGGGTCCTGGGTGAACCTGGAGCACCTGTGGTCCCACAAAGTGAGGCAGAGCGCCCAAAGGGCAGCGGGTGTCGAAAGGACACGGGACCAATCTAAATGTCTCCAGAGGCAAACCTGGACAATCAGAGCAAAACAGTAAATAATCACAGTGATGGCTCAGGCGCAGCGGTGCAGGCCTGTGATCCCAGCACTTTGGGAGGCCAAGGCGGGCAGATTGCTTCAGTCCCAGAGTTCTAGACCAGCCTGGACAACAGGGAAACTCTGCCTTTTCACAAAATAAAAAATTAGCCGGGCATGGTGGTGCATGCCTGTGGTCCCAGCTACCCAGCAGGCTGAGGTGGGAGGATCATTTGAACCAGGAGGCAGAGGTTTCAGTGAGCTGAGATCATGCCACTGCACTCCAGTCTGGGTGACAGAGTGAGACCCTGTCTCAAAAAAGAAAATTATAGTAATAGCTTGTAACTCATATAATAAAGCTAAATGCTCACAAGTCTGTACATAAATACATAGATACATAAGTGGAAAGAGGAGGTGAAAGCTCGTCCCCTACGAATCGCAATTAATAA
The DNA here is from genome assembly GCA_036589455.1 of Ateles fusciceps. Taxonomy (NCBI): domain Eukaryota; kingdom Metazoa; phylum Chordata; class Mammalia; order Primates; family Atelidae; genus Ateles; species Ateles fusciceps. The sequence goes on from JAZHEH010000586.1 coordinate 9,103,489, forward strand.
ATGCAGAAGGGACAATGGCAACAGAGAATGGCCATTTTGCAAACAACACAGGAGCTGTCGAGGGAAGGTACGATGAGCAGGCACAGTTAGGGGAGAAATGGGATACTCCTTGGCCTCAAATGATTCCCCCATGAGATAATTAAAGGGAAACTGTAACTCTGCCATGGAGAGGCCTGGAAGACGCCCCTGATCCCAGCAACCGAGCTTAACACACTTGCCACAGAGAGGCCTATGTCACAGGTCTCCTGATGAGACACTCGAGGTCAGCCTGGCGTGGCCTCTGTGGGTCCTGCCCAGAGGGCGTGTCCTAAACGCAGTCATGAGGAGCAGCTGTGTGCCGGGTAGTGGCCACACTCTCCCAGCTGTCCCCACTGGGAGGCAACCAGGGAGAATGACAGCTGAATGCAATGTGTGGTCCTGGACTGGGCCATGCACCAGGAAGACCCGGGATGGACCTGTAGCTAGTCACAGTATCGCGTTTAAAATAATTTTTTAAAAGTAGTATTGCGCTGGTGTGAATTTCCTAATTTTGAACATTGCACCATGGTTCTATATGAGATGATAACTTCTAGGGAAACTGCTTACAAGATAGGCTGAAATTCTTTGTACTGTTTTTGTTTTTTGAAACTTTTTTATAACTCTGAAATCTTGGAAATTAAGAATGAAAACCAAAGATTATCTTTTGTCCTTGGAGAATATCCTACTAAGTATAAACAGTGTGAGTGCTGTGCTCACAAGCCGCCTGAAGGATGGATGCCGTGGCTCTCTGTAATCCCAGCACTTTGAGGGGCCAAGGTGGGTGGATCACCTGAGGTCAGGAGTTCGAAGACCAGCCTGGCCAACATGGGGAAATCCCTTCTCTACTAAAAACACAAAAATTAGCCCAGTGTGGTGGTGTGCACCTGTAATCCCAGCTACTCAGGAGGCTGAGGCAGGAGAATTGCTTGAACCTGGGAGGCGCAGGTTGCAGTGAGCCAAGATCGCACCACTGCACTCCAGCCTGGGCAACAGAGCAAGACTCCATCTCAAAAAAAAAATTATAAGATGGAAGCATTGCCCTTTCCCACAAAGGAACAAATGATTCCCTATTCAGCCAGAAGACTCGGTCTGGCTAAGACCGTAAAGGGAGGACCCCCCAAGGATCAATGACAAGCAAAATGAAAGGCTCCGTGTTGGGCATTGTAAGTGTTCCCACTGCTGTTAAACTTCAGGAAGTCACTCGCTGGGTACACCTGTCCAGGATGAACCTGCGTCTTCGGCGTCCCTGCCGGCATGAGAGGAGGACACCATGACTACACCTGTGAGACCCTGGAAAGCGTGGAGCTGTGGTTTTGCAAATGCACAAATAAACCACACAGTGAAGAGCAGCAAGGGCAGCCGGCAGCCACACCGATCCTCCTCGCTGGCTTGGACCTTTGTCAGGACCTTCAGTAACTGCCTCACCATTACTAACTTTCGGTTCCTAGCAAAGATCGGAGTCCTCTGGACGACAACAGTTCCACACGGAGACGACGCGGGCTTCAACCCTCCTATCCTCTGACCTGGAGAATGAGAGCATCCGGCCTCAGGCACCAGAGATTTCCACTTCTCCAGCATCACGTAGGGCCTGTGCCGGTGAGTTTAGACTTATCTGTTTAATTTATGAGCACTCTTTTATTTATAAGCCAATTTGATAGCATGCTAGGCACAACACACCCCATGCAAATGAAGTGACTGTTCAACACAGCTGGATCCAAATTATTTATAAAATTGGGACCTGTTTACCTGACCAAATCTTATTTGCCCTGATAAGTATGAAAGACACAGAGAAGTGGAAAAAGATTCTGTAGAAGGGAGGGAGTGAATCGCATTGTCCAGCATGAGACCTTGGAGTCTCTGAGCCACCAGAGAACTTACCCAGCAGCAGAGATACCAAAGAAAGATCTTGAAGCGGCCACTTGCCTCCCTGCAGGAAGCCGTCCATCAGATCCAGGGTCCGAGGCCCCCAGGACACTGACGAGCAAAACAGCTCTGTGGGGTAGCAGAAGACGGTTAGCTCTAGTGTTGATAGGCAGCTTTTTCCTTTCGCACCCAGGATGATTAGGACATTCTCATTGCCAATGGCCCTTTTGCTTACGGCAGGCACACTGATTCTGGCCCAAGGGCCGGCAAATCAGGAGCTCTGTCTGGACATCTCCGATGCCCATCTCATGACACTGTCTCAGGACGGGGAAGGCTGAGGGGCAGGGCACTCACAGCAGCTATTAGCAATTGCGCATTCTGGTATTTATCTTGCTTTTATTTCTTCCACTTTTGCCCTGTTCCTATTGTTGTAAACGTTGAAGGCTATGTTTAGGAGTTGGCTCATAGGGGTTTGAGGTCCCGTTTCTGCTTTTTGTGGCTTCCTCCTCATGTCAGAGGCAGACTCAGGCATCAAACGTATACCCAGGAGAGCTTGTCCTGCAGAGTCTGGGTCTGCGCCAGTACATTTTCTGAGTGCCTCAGCCAAGCAGCCTTGAACCAGAGTGCGATTTTCATCCTTCCCTGAGTTATTTCTCTAACCTTGTCGTAACTGACTGGCTTAATTACACACTTTCTCCTCTGCTTCTCCTCATGGCACAGCAAGTGAACAACAATACCTGCAAGTCAAGATGAGTTAAAGAACATGGTAAACGTAACAGAGTCTCCTATCAAACTCCCTGGATTATCTGAAAACTGGGCACATGTCTCCTTGCATGAAGCAAAATCGGACATAGAAAACAGTACAGGCACTCTAAATGCCCATCCCACCACCAATTTCCATCAGCTGCCTCTCACCACTGACACAAGTTTGACTTTAAGGGCTAATGGGGCCCCATTTCTGGTGGTGCCAATGGGGCTTGCTTTCTCAGCAGTCAGGGGTATAGGCTGGGGCTAGTTGGCTAAAAGGGAGGGGGGCCTGATGACCCTGGGGTGGAATCCTGCACTGGCTGAACCCCCCTCAGAACTGGGGGACTGAGGAGGCCCCAAGGAGGACATCAGCCTTCCAGTGGGGGCAGCTAGGAGGGGTTCCCTTAGATGTGGGGTCCTGGTGTCTGGAAGCAACATGAGCCAGTAAAGGGCCATAAATGCCAGTACATAAGGGACCTCCTCCCATTTTCCTTCTTTTTTACAGAATAAGTCTAATTGTGAAATAGCGTTATAATGTATAGAGCCATGTTTAGACCAAATCTCTTGATTTTCTAATTTTTGTATTGCACCCAAATGGTCTTGCAATAGAAAATAAATCTCTTTAAGTTAAATTTCATCTATTACATATTCTATGCATCATAGATGAAATTAACAACCCTTCACTTACCATCAAAACTATAGGAAACCGATGATATTGACACTATGAATATGCAGGTTATGAAGACTTAAATTTTGACTGTTACATACTCAACAGATCTAAGCCAGGAGAGCTATGATTACTGTGAACTGTGACGAAGTTGACAGTTGAGTGGTCTTCCCTATAGAAACACCAATCCATATGCTAATTTCATCAGATGTTTTACGTACATGAGCTGTGCTATCACCAGGTCTGTAAACAGATGTAATCCTCGGACATTTAAACCATGCAACCTCGATGTCCACACCACCAGGCCTTTACCAGGACCAATGCACAGTGTGGCAAGTGAAAAGTTCCTCTTCAAAGTTTCCCTTCTTGTCAAAGAATAATAATAAATGTCAGAAATAATAGTTTCTTTTAAAGACTAACTTTCTTCAAAGCCTTCTTGCTTTTTGCTAGTAACTGTTTGTTAAGCTCTATCCTATGTAGCTGTTAGAAATAAGGGAATAAGTACATTCCATGTCCTGGTACTTTAACCAAGATATTCGTGCTGGACATATCCACAGGCACCTCCCAGCTCACAGCCTATGCCCCTTCCTTATTCTAGAAATGTTATTCCTTTTCTAAGTCCTTTCACAAGCAACTTCCTCTTTTCCTTCGTTTTCCATTGCTTTTACCTACTTAAGAAAGGTTTAAGTTGTTAGCCAATCGAGTTTAGCTTAGCCAGCTCCAACCAACAGAGACAAGACACGGCAGCAAAGACCCAAACGTGTGAAGAATAAATACTCCTGCCTTTCCTTTGTTCACTGTGGTCTTATAGCAAGACTGCTGGCAAGCAGTACCCTTTCTGCAGAAAGCGAAACTGCCTTGCTGATAAACCTTGTTGTCTGAATGCTAATTTTTCCTTGTAGTACCTAGAACAAGCATTCTGTCTCTAACACTCAGAAGTCTGCAGGTCTAACCACAAGTTTATGCCAATTGATCTTGAGCTACAGCTAGTACCCCGGAGCACTTCAAACACAGGCCAGCATAAAGGACGCCCCAGCCGCAAGTGTTCTGGGGTGCTCACCATCATCCCCATGTCTAGTTCGGATCTCTACCAGCACAGGGTTTTCTAAGTCCAGCAAGAGGAAAAGCAGCCGGACCTTGCCGTTGCTCCCTTTCAGATTCCCACACCCTGTTGAGAAGCAATAAGTAAAGGTAGCAAGGCCTTACAGAGGCTGGAGAACAAAATATGACAAAGGAAGTGTTTTTACCAAGCAAAGCGTAGAAGGAAAAGTGTAGATAAAGTGACAATTAGAAAATACCGTTTTAGAAAATAACTTTCGGAATGAAAACAAGAAAAGACAAGGCCAAGATTCCTCTAGGGCAGCCTCTAACAATCCCAGAGAGAATGCCAGTGCCGAAAACCCTGGTGCATCTAGGGGTGGCCTCAATACCAAATGCCAAAAACCCTGGTGCATCTGGGGCTGCCCTCAATACCAAATGCCGAAAACCCTGGCACATCTGGGGCTGGCCTCAATACCAAATGCCAAAAACCCTGGCGCACCTGCAGCTGACCTCAATACCAAATGCTGAAAACCCTGGCGCATGATGGCCTCAATACCAAATGCTGAAAACCCTGGCACATCTGGAGCTGACCTCAATACCAAATGCCGAAAACCCTGGCGCACCTGAGGCTGGCCTCAATACCAAATGCCGAAAACCCTGGCACATCTGGGGCTGGCCTCAATACCAAATGCCAAAAACCCTGGTGCACCTGTGGCTGACCTCAATACCAAATACCGAAAACCCTGGTGCATCTTGGGGTGGCCTGAAATACCAAATGCCCAAAACCCATGGTACTTGAGTATCAGTCAATGAGGGTCCCCACACCAAATGCCAAAAACCCAGCGCATCTAGCAGGTGTCCAACAGTGAACCCCAAAGGCCAAGCTGGGGCCACAGAACAACATGACCCTGTTGTCCTAGGGTACACAACAGAGGACCTCTCACAACCAAGTGTCCTGCCTTCAATAATTGCCCAAATAGCAGGGAGCCAAAGCAAACATTACAAATGAAACATACATTTCAAAGCAGAAATTAAAATAAAACAAAATGACCAACAGACAATGAAATGGCATTAGAGGAGACAGGACAAAGAGAAGGAATGACAAGGATGTGACTGGTCAGCCATGCTCCGGGGGACTTTGAATTGACCATATAGCCAAAGGTCTACTTTCCTGGCTCACCTCATATTGGCAGGGGTGGGCAGAGGGGAGGACACTCACCCGTCCGCAGGAGCCAAAATGGCACCAAGCAGTCTCCATCTCTATGCCTGGGTCAAGGTCTCCTCTCAGGGTTTCCCCAGCTTGGGCAGCCTCAGCACATAGACCGGTGAACTGCCAGCCAGAGCAGGTGTCCCACGTGTGGTGGTGGCACTAGGGCTACTCCCATAACCACTCAGTTCTGCTGCTTGCCAGGAAAGATGACGGCTATGGAAGAGCCTTTGGCTGAGGTTACAGCTCTGCTGCACCAGCAGCTCTATGACTGACTCTTCAATCGCTGCAGAGCCAATCGCCATCTCTCTCTCATCGCTGCTGCTTGCCATCCCACCAACCACCATCTAGCCAAGCACCACCGCTCTGCCAGCTGCTGTCTCGCTGCCTCGCTGCCCAGCCTTCTTGTCAATTACCACCTCACCACATCTCTTCTTTCAAGAGACCTCAGCTGTCCCACCAACAGCCGACCACCACCTCTCTGCTGCCTCACCACCCCTCCACCCACCACCGCCACCTCCACTGTCTCATCTTAATGTCTGCCAGATGATACAGGGCAGGTGAGCCCCAAAACTAGGGGTTAGCCCAGGAGGGTTCTTGGCTTTACCCAGGAAAAAATTCAAGGGTGAGCCGGCAGTGTTAGGCAGCAATCTTATTGACCAGCACTGTTCTGTGCAGAGCGGGGGCTGACTCATAGGCAGTGTGCCCAGAGTCCACAGCATGTGGCTTGTTGCCAACTGTATTTATACCCACTTCTACCCACTTTCAATTACATGCAACTTAAGCAGCAGGTCAATGCAAATTGAGGGGGTGGGTTATCTAGAACTTTCTAGGAAAGGGGTGATAAGTTCCATGTTATTGCCATAAAAGGCAGTGGTAACTTCTGGGTTGTTGCCATGGCACTTGTAAACTGTCATGGCACTGGTAGGGGTGCCTTATGCTAACGAGCAACATGGGCAGCCAGGGTTCGCCCTCTTACCATCTGCTGGTCTCTGCCAGTCTCCATTTCACCTCATCTGGACTGCGTCTTGCTTTGGTCAGCAAGGCTGTGACCAAGAAACAAGCCTGCCACTCTCCCACCTCACTTGCACTTAACACCACCTCTGGAGGATAACTGCATATCAGCACAGAGATAACTGTTTTCTTCTTCTTTACAGATGCGTTTGCAGGTGTGTCTCAGTTAATTCACTAAACCTTCTTCTCTTTGATGTCTGGTGTTTCCAAACCTTTGCCACTATCTGTGATACCACAGTGAGCAGCATGGAACACTTGCTGCGTGTCCGGCCATCTCGGGGACAGATGTCACATTTGTTGCTGTAGCTGGGTAAGCGGGGAGGCCTCCCCACAGCCACCTCCCCCTCCCAGGTGGCGGCACCCCAGGAGCTGCCCATCCCCTTGGGGGTGCAGAGGCGCTGTTGGAAGTCTGCGTCTCTGCCAATCTGATGGGTGGGAAATGGCACGCAGAGGACCTGGGGTGTGCACTTTTACTGTAAGTGAGGCTTCTTCTCAGGGGAGGTCTCTTCGCAAGGGAGAGCCCTTTGCCTTTCTTTTTCTGTGCCCATTTTTCCAACAGATAATCGGGTTTTTGCCTTGACTGTTAGAAGCTTGTTATACTTTGCAGAGCTTGGTCCTTTGTGCAGTAAGTTCCAAGCATTTCTCCATGTGCTGTGTCTGTCATTTTCTTCATGGGCTTTTGTTAATGCAAAAATGTGTGGGTTTTTTTTTTTTTCATATGGAGTCTCGCTCTGTCACCCAGGCTGGAGTGGAATGGCACAATCTTGGCTCACTGCAACCTCCACCTTCCGGGTTCAAGCGATTCTCCTGCGTCAGCCTCCTGAGTAGCTAGGATTACAGGTGTCTGCCATCGTGCTTGGCTATTTTTTTTTTTTTTTTTGTATTTTTGCAGAGACAGGGTTTCCCCATGTTGGCCAGGCTGGTCTTAAATTCCTGACCTCAGGTGATCCACCCACCTCAGCCTCCCAAAGTGCTGAGATTACAGGTGTGAGCCACTGCGCCCACCCCGTATATTTCATTTTTAATATGTTTTATTTTTTAGAGCAGGTTTAGGTTGACAGTAAAATTAAGATGAAGGTACAGAGATCTCCCATAGACCTGCCTCCCCTCCCCCACACAGCCTCCCCACTATGAACTTCCCCCCCCCAGCAGGGCACGTGCTACAGCTGATGAAACTTCACCCACCCCCGTCATCATCACCCAGGACCTGTAGCCCACGTTCAGGATCACTCTCTGTGCTGTGCCCTCTAAGGGTTTGAACAAATATCTAACGACACGTACCCACCATTATAGCACCACACAGAGGAGTTTCGCTGCCCTAAGTCCTCTGTGCTTCGTCTGTTCAACCCTCCCTCCCCAGCCTCTGGCAACCACTGATCAAGTTACCATCTCCAAGGTTTTGCCTTTTCCCAGATTTCCTAGAGTTGGGATCCGCAGGGTATAGCCTTTCCACATTGGCTTCTTCCACTTAGTGATAAATGTCTAAAGTCTCTCCATGCCTTTTTATAGGTAGGCAGCTCACTTCTTCCGAGTGCTGGATCATAGGCCACGTCTGGACCTGCCACCATTTATTTATCCATTCACCTACTGAAGGGCATCTCGGTTGCTTCCAGGTTTTGAAACATGAATAAACACCCATGTGCAGGTTTTGTGTAGACAGAAGTCTCCAGCCCCTTTGGGCACACACTGAGAAAACGTGATGATTGAACCACACTGTGAGATCAGTCTTCCACAGTGGCGGCCCCGCTGTGTGTTCCCACCAGCGATGATGAGAGTCCCTGTCGCTCCACCTCCTCGTCAGCACTTGAGGTTGCCAGTGTCTGGGTTTTGGCCACGCTGGTAGGTGTGTGCTGGTGTCTCGTGTTGCTCCAGTTTGCATTCAGCTGGTGGCACGTGATGCTGAACATCCTCAGGTGCTCACTGCTCCGTGCACGTCTTCTTCAGTGAGATTTCTCTTCCACTATTTTGCTCACTTTTAATATCTGTTGTTCATTTTTTAGTGTTGAGTTTTAAGAGTTCTTTACATGTTTTCAGTCCTGTCCTTTATCAGATAAGTCTTTTGCAAATGTTTTCTCCCAGTCTGCGGCTTGACTTCTCTTGACAATGTCTTTGGCAGAGCAGAAGTTTCTCGTTTTCATGAAGTCCAACTTACCCTGAGTGTTGGATCTAAAAGGTCATCTGCATACCCAAGGCCATGTAGGTTTTGTCCTGTGTTATCTTCTAGGAGCTTTACAGTTTTCTGTTTTATGTTTAGGCATGTGATCTATTTGGAGTTCATTTTTGTGAAGGGTGGGAAGTCTGTGTCTAGATCTGTTTTTCTGCACATGGGGGTCCTGTTGTCCCAGCACCATTTGTTGAGAAGACTCTTTGCCCCGTGGAATGGCCTTTGCTCCTCTGATCGCATCCACGTGGGTCTGTTTCTGGGTTCTCTGCTCTGCCCCCTTGTCCATCTCTCATTCGCCACCAGCTTTGATTAGAGCAGGTTCCTCCTGAGCCTAGAAGTCAGCCCGTGTCAGTCTGTGACTTTGTTCTTCTTCAATTTTGTATTGGTTGTGCTGGGTCTTTTCTTTCTCTGTGTAAACTTCAGAATCTGTTTGTCAATATCCACAAAATAGCTTGTTGGGATTTTGATTGAGTGTGTGTGTATAGACAGATAGATAGATAGATGGACTCCCTAGTAGTATATATATCAGTCTCCATAGTAGCTGGGTTTACAGGCGCCTGCCACCACCCCAGGCTAATTTTTGTATTTTTAGTAGAGATGAGGTTTCACCATGTTGGCCAGGCTGGTCTCGAACTCCTGACCTCAGGTGATCCTCCCACCTCAGCCTCCCAAAGTGCTGAGATTATAGTGTGAGCCACTGTGCCAGGCCTGAGTATACATCATTTTAAGTGGTAAATTTTGGCAATCTTGCATTTGTTCTTCTGAATTGTGAGGTACGGTTAGGAAGCCTTTCCCATCCCGTGACATCCTGCACCTGTGTTTTCAGCCAGCCCTTACTTGTTTCCTTCTCGCACGAAGATCTCTGGTCTTTGGGGATTATTCTGACGTTGAAGATGAGCTAAAGGTTAAGTTGAATCTTATTCTAGGTGGCTATCCAACTGTCCCAAAGAATTATTGTCAAAAGTCCATCATTTTTCACTTCACCATATATCTAATCTCTACGTATATTTGATTCGATTTCTAGACTTTCTCTTCTATTCCATTGGTCTATCTAAAAAGCAAAATTTCAAATATTTACGCTGATAGATGAAGACGCTTTCATTTCTTCCCTGTTTCTCCTGGCCGTCCAGTTGGGCGCTAAGTGTCCTTTGGTTTGGAGTGTATACCTGGGTCACCTTCTCTCTGTGGAATGGCAAGTGAAGAAAGAGGCAGAGTCGTGCATTTCAAACCATGGAGACCATGGAGAAAGTGGGAATCCGTCCTTCCCCAAGTCCATCCAGCAGAGCTCACAGATGGGGCAGAGAAGCACTTACTGCAGGCGGGGCTGACCTCAGCCAGGGCGCCGCCCACTCTCCCACAGCGGTGTTCCAGGCGCACATTTCACAAAGGTCAGAGCTCGTCTCTCCAAGCAGACGCGCTTTGCGGTTAGCCTGAATTCACTGAACTGGGATTTGTTGTTATTATTGCTGTATTTTACCTCTAACAAAAGTTTAACACCTGTGTAAGCCTCACTCCTCACTCTGATTCTAGGGCAGTCGCACAGCATGCTGTGGGAGGAGAGAGCGCTGATGTGCTTCCTCACCTTCAGTTAGGTTCCCGGCTCCTAACAGATGTGTCTTCCTCCCGGGTTCTTCGGGGTAAAGAATTTGGTGGGGAAGGAGCCGAATGTTACGGCCGCGCTTCTCAGGCACATGCTCAGAGCCAACCATCCCCTCTTTCTTTCAACTGGTAGCCGGAAATATGGGCTGAGCATCGGGGATTCTCAACCTTGCCAAGCTCAAGGCCCTGCCTGTTGTAGCAAACATTTCCTGATGCCCTCTTGCTCTCTGGAATGAAGGTCATGGGCAGTATTACCCACACAGCCATTCAAAATCAATTGGTTTCATGACCTGTGGTAAAAGGGTGGTGGTTGACAGGCCAGCACACGACATAGACTGGGATGCCCGAGGGCACAGGCGCCTTCAGGAAGGTGAGGTGGGGCCCCGTGCCCACCCCCGTGCGAGTGCACTGCTGTTAGCAACAGTGACCAGTTGCTGGAATGTTCTGAACAGGGCTGCATGCCACCCACTGGTGATGTGTGCTATTGTCAGATGCCCGGAAAAATCAGAGTGTATTAAAATCCTGCAAAAATTCTGGGTGTCTGCCTGTAGGCGAATGAGCCACGGCTTTGCCCAGCCTTCTCTCTGCATCCGGCAAGCGGAGAAGTAATTTTTAATTTATGTACATTGGGGCAGCCAGCACCCAGGACCACACCACAGCAGCCGCCAGGGAGGGCAGCGCAGGGCCGTGCACACGGCGAGGAGGGAAGAACCAGGGGGCAGCCTGGCAGCCTGGACCCAGCAGATGAGTCCACTAGTCCGCAGAGCTCTCGCTGCGTGGCCCAAACTGCTGCCATTTTTTTTTTTTTTTTTTTTTTTTTGAGATGGAGTCTCTCTCTGTCGCCCAGGCTGGGGTGCAGTGGCGCAATCTCAGCTCACTGCAACCTCCACCTCGCGGGTTCTAGTGATTCTCCTGCCTCAGCCTCCTGAGGCGCTGGGACTACAGGCACCCGTCACTACACCCCAGCTGATTTTTGTAGTTTTAGTAGAGACGGGGTTTACCCCTGTGTTGACCAGGCTGGTCTCAAACTCTTGACTTCAGGTGATACGCCCACCTTGGCCTCCCAGAGTGCTGGGATTACAGGCGTGAGCCACTGTGCCCGGCGAAATTGCTTCTTTTACTTTCATTTCCCTGTGGGAAGAGCCAGCATGGGTCACTTTCCATGGAAACCTGACACTGACTCTTGTCATTAAACAGAAAGAGGATGTGCATGCGGGCTCCTCCAGAGCTTCTCAGCCTCGCTCACGTCACCCTCCTCACCACCACGTGGACTAGAGTCATTGTGAAAGCTGGAGCTTAAGAATCAGAAGTGGAAGCTTGCTTTTTGTTTTTTGTGGATAAAGGAAAGCTGCTCCTCTATTCACAGCATGGCCGACAAGTGTGGGTGTCACACACCAACCAAATCTCCAGCCCTCTGCAGACACCACCCAAGTGTCCCACAATGTAATCCAACTCCGACATGAACCGGCACGAGCGCAGACCCTGAAGGCTAAAGGCTTTGCCCATCAGGCCACGCCCGCTCCGCCAGTCACAAGTACCATGTCCTGAAGCCACGAACATGTCGGTCCAACGTGGCTGCAAACGGAGGGTCCCACAGTTCCCCTCCTGAAATTCAATAATTTGCCGGGATGGCTCGTGGAAGTCAGGGAGACACGTTACTTACCATTGCTGCTTTCTCGGAGAAGATATTGTGGAGAATACGAGTGAGCAGTCAGATGCAGAGATGCGTGCGGCGAGGTCTGGTTCCCGGGGGCGAGTGCCGGAGGGGGTCCCAAGCACAGGAGATTCTGTTGTCCCCATGGACTTGGGGTGTGCGCCCCTCCCACACGAGGATGTGTTCACCAACTCCGAAGCTCTCCAAATCCCGTGGGCGGGGATTTCTGATGGAGGTGTCATCACAGGGACATGACTGGTGACATCTTGGCAATTGTTCGTTGGCCTCCATCTACAATCCCCGGCCCCAGAGATTGAGGAGTGTGGCTGAAAGTTTCCGCCTTCAATCACACGGTTGGTTCCCCTAGCAACCAGCCCACCCTCAAGCTCTCTAGGGGCCGACCAGGAGTCCCCCACATAGCATAAACTCAGGAGACGTAGAAAGGGGCTTGTTATGAATACTCTGAGATGCTTCTCTCACCTCCTACCACACAGGACACTCCAAGAAGCGCTGTGTCAGGAACTGGGGACAAAATAGAATGTACATTTTTTTTTTTTGAGATGGAGTCTTGCTCTGTCACGTAGGCTGGAGTGCAGTGGTGTGATCTCAGCTCACTACAATTTCCACCTCTCAGGTTCAAGCAATTCTCCTGCCTCAGTTTCCCGAGTAGTTGGGATTACAGGTGCCCACCACCAAACCCAGCTACTTTTAGTATTTTTAGTAGAGATGGGGTTTCACCATGTTAGCCAGTCTGGTCTCGAACTCCTGGCCTCAAGTGATCCACCCGTCTCAGCCTCCCAAAGTGCTAGGATTACAGGCGTGAGCCACTGCACTGGGTCTGAATATTTATTTTCTACTATGTCACAGCAGATATTCCCAGCATCCCCCACCAACCTCACACCTCTGAACCCAGACCCACCATGAGTCCCAGCCTGCAGAAGACCCCGCGTCAGCCTCAGACCCAACCCAAAACAGCCTCCAGCCCCATCCAGCCCCGAGCGTCCCCTCCAGTGTGCCTCCTGGAACCCACAGACCTGCCCCGCCCCGCCCTGACTGGCCCCAGGCCTCCGCACCCCACTCCTGTGTCCACATCAGCTTTCTCCTCTCTTGCAGGGTGACCCACCAGGAGCCACACACTGAGGCTTTTTTCTTAAAGAGAACCCCACCCACAAGCCCGCTGCACAATTCACTGATGATGCCAGCTACCTGTGTTGTCCACACCACAGCCCACCCCTCCCATGGCTTAGCTCCTGCACTGGACACCATTAACCACACCCTCCTCCTGCCCTCTTCCTCAAAACCCCCAGGACTCCCCCAGCTTCTGGTCCCCCACTCCCTGCATGTGGACGTCTGGGCACCCAGTAGCCTGGGTGACCCTGGGACCTTGGAGAGTGCAAAGGTAGCCGGGGCTATGCTCCACCCAGCCGGAAGACTCCAGGGCACCCCAAGGACCATGAGGGGCCCCTGCAGGGACCCCCTGGCCACCATCACACCCCATCTGTCCAAAGCCAGTACCTTTGGAGAACTCCTCACACCCCTAGTCCTCTGAAGCAGGAGCTAGGTAGAGGTTGAGAGCGCCCCCGCAGGGAATCCTCTGGGTGACCAGGGCCTGAGAAAGGAGGAGCCTCAGGCAGTGATAACCCCGAGAGCCAGGGTCACATCCCGTGTGGACCAGAAGCCACTCAGGGGTCAGCCCCCAGGAGAAGGGTCCCTCCATCGGGCCCACTCAGAGCCCTGTGCAGAATGAAAATGTGGAGTGCCTCATTAAAAAGCAGGGGAAAGTGCCATGAGAGGTATTAAAATACACAACTTTTTCTTTTTTCTTTTTTTTTCCAGACAGAGTCTCGCTCTGTTGCCCAGGCTGGAGCACAGTGGCAGCATCTCAGCTCACTGCAACCTCCACCTCCCGGGTTCAAGCGATTCTCCTGCCTCATCCTCCCAGGTAGCTGGGATTAGAGGCACCCACCACCATGCCTGGCTAATTTTAGTATTTTTAGTAGAGATGGGATTTCACCATGTTGGCCAGGCTGGTCTCACACCCCTGACCTCAGGTGATCCACCTGCCTCAGCCTCCCAAAGTACTGGGATTACAGGCGTGAGCCACTGCATCCAGCCTAGCTTTTTCTTTTTCACAGTTTCTCTCTCAACTTGTAATGTTAATTTTTAGTTGCTTTTTTATGTCATTCTAAGTAAAGAAATTCTGAAAATTAGAATCATTAGCATGGATCTACCATTCATCTTATATTGTCCAGTTTTTTTTAACTTTTTTTTAATTATTATAAGAAATACCTACATGAGTTTTAAGAAATGATGAATATAAAACAAATCAAAACCACGGTGACTTATTAAACCCATTTTCTATATACAAACACTAAAATTCCAAAAGTGGAATATCGTCCAATGTGAGACACATCATAGCCCGGTCCATATGCACACGGCACACGGGGCTCTCCTGTGCTCCTCTGTGACCTGCTCATTTACATGTCACTGATACAAAAATCTGCAAGGGAACTTCTGCTCTTTGTTCTCCTCTTCCTGATTCATTGTCACATATGTTTGAGGAACTTTAGGGATGTGAAGAAAATGCATTAAAGTGGGCATCTGCTAAGGGCTCTCCATGTTTTGCTCTGAACAATTACACACTGCATGTTGAGAACAACTTTTGCAGCTCATTTCTAGCTAAGATGGCAGAAAACTCTAGGTCTTTGCCAATATGACACTGTCCAGTCTTAAATGCAAAAATGAAACATGTAACTCTTCCGGAAGGTGAAATCTCAGTTTCTGTCTCACAGTTCACACACACCTGTTCTCAGTGGCCGCTGGAAAGGAGGACGCGTCCCACAAAACCCAGCAGCAGCCACCTTGATTCCACCTCCTGGTCGTCACGCTCCACGAGCACCGCCCCTTCCCCCTGGACCCGCTGAGGAGGAAGGACAGGGCTGGCGGCTGGTGTTTCCTCCCACTGGAAGCTGCTCAGCTTGAAGGGAAGGTGAGTCTGGGGCTGCAGCCCTCGTCCCGTCCTGGCTGCGACCAGCCCTGTGGTCACCTCGAGCCTCACTCATGTGCTCTGTGTAGGTTCCGAGCAGCGCTGGAACTGCCTTGGGCTCAGAGGGCGCCCGTGGCCTGCTCTTGTGGGTGCTCCATGCCCGTCTACCTTGCTGGAAAAACACAAGCTTAGTGATAAAATTGGTAAGAATTTCAAGACAGCATCCCCAGAGCCTTCAACCTGAAGTGGCCCTTGCCCTCCCCCAGGCACAGCGGGGTACCCAGGGGCAGGCAGGGTGGTCCTGGAGGTCAGTCTGGGAGGGGGCCAGTGCCTCATCCTCAATGCCCATGCTGTCCCCTCTCTACGCATCCTTGCCTGTCCCCCGGAGAGCTGAGCGACTGCCAGGAGCCAGTCTGTACCCCTCTGAGAGGCCTGGCCCTGCTTCTGGTACTGCTGGCTGGAGTTGCCTTCGGGGCTGCCCAGTGCACAGCTCCTGCACCACGCGGCACGGGTCCTCATCTTCACGGGAGGGCGGTGCTGATGCCAAGTTTGCGCCTCAGCTGGTGCAGATGCAGGGGTGCAGCCCAGCTCCTGCATGGGGACTGGGTCCTCTGCGTGTGACCCCATGGTGGGTGGCTCGCAGCCCTTCCTATTACCTGCTGGTGTCTCCGTGGCCACGTGCTTCCTCCCCCACTCCCTGGATGGTACAGATGCAGTGTGGCCTGTGTCCTCCAACGGCAATGGCACACGCGCAGACCGAGGGGGTGGCCCCAGCCTTGCTCTCCCACCTCTTCCCCTAAGGTGGGGCTAGGACTCCTGGGGTAACAGCACCTCCTCCCCCACAGCCCTCCTTGTCTGCACCATCAGGCCCTTTCACACACTTGCCGAGGTGGGCCGGGTGGGCAGCTCAGCAGGTGGCCCTGAGCCCTGGCCCCAGCCCAGGCATCTGGCGAAACTCTTCCTGGCCTCAGCCTCAGTTGTGCAGTGGGCATGACCATCACTCCACCTCAGGTAGCTGTGGGCATGGAACCAAGTTAATCCACCAACAGGGCTCAGGATGGCACCTATATAGTTCCACTGGGTTTTTTACATCATTTCACGCCATCTCTTCTCAAGCGTCTGGGGCCACATCTCTGTGACATAGGGCTTCCTGCCATCAGCATGCACCTGGGAGCACCCCAGGTCCTGTCTGTACCCAAGCCCCGTGTCCCAAGAGTCCAGAGTCCCCCAGTGGCCTAGTCCCTTGGCCCACAGGGGCGCTGCCCTGCTCTGGGAGGGCTCTGTGTCCCGCTCTGCAATTGTACGTCACAACCGTCACCATCGCACTGGTCGAGGGGGGCAATGGCAGCAGCAGTCAGGTGCGGGGCTGAACTCCGGGCACCCGTCAGCGCAGAGCGAGGGGAGGCTGGATGAAGCAGCATCCGTGGCCCTGGGGAACCGGCTTCTCTGCCGGGAAAAGGGCTATTTTCATAAGCTGCTGGCTGTCAAAAGTCATTTAGCTCCCCCTGTGTTCCAGAGAATGTAATCTATTATTTGTTCAAAAGTCGGTTTCCTGAGGTAACTATAAAACCCCCAATATTGACGCTAAGTCACATGGAAAGCTGCAGGAAGCCAGCCTGGCTTTTGTAAGATAATAGGAGGGCTTGTGTGCTCTGTGCTGAAACCTGCCATCCCTTCGATTTTCCTCCTGGGAAACTGGGCCATCTGTGAGGGTGACAGCCCTGCCAGCCAGCGACATCCTCCTGTGCTCAGTGTCCAGGCAGTGCGGTCACAGGGGGCAAATCCAAGTGCTGGAGAGCCCTCTCCTCTCCACAGTGCTTGCTACCCATCCCTTCCTCCTGTCACCGACAAGGGTGGCACGCTGCCCCTCCCACAGCCCTGCCCGGGTGGGGACCCCGGGGGGTGGAGTCCGAGGTCCTCCCTCTTCCCGCCTCCCTCCCCATCACCTCTGGCTCCTCCACTTCACCCCCTTAACCCTCATTCCCGTGAAACTCACAATGGCAGAGCCTGTGCTGACCCTCCGGGAAAACAAAGGGAGACTGGAGGAGGACTGGGGGAGGATGATGGGCTGTGATGGGCTGGACTGTGCCTGCCTCCAGGTGTAAATGTTGAAGTCCTGACCCCAGGACCTCAGAATGTGACTGTGTTTGGAGATGGCGGTCTTTACAGAAAGGATTGCAGTTCAACAAGATCATGAGTGTGGGCCCGACATGACCGGCGTCCTTGTACGAACAGGAGAGCAGGACCAGACAGGCAGAGTGGGGCGACCCAGTGAGGACTCAGGGAGAAGCCGGTGTCTGCAGCCAAGGAGAGGCCTCAGGAGGAAGCAGCCCAGCTGTGTGATCTCAGACTGCCAGCCTCATGGGCGTGCTGTGAGCAATAAATGTCTGTTGTTCAAGCCCCAGCCTGCAGTCCAGAATGTCAGAGGTGTTTGGACCAGAGCGACTCCATCTTGAGTGAGGGCTGGGAAAATGAGGCGGGAACTGGCTGGACTGTGTGCCCAGAGTCAGACCTTGCCGGGCTCTAGTGGTTTACAGTTCATAAACAGATTAATCATGTTACTAAACAGACCCAGACTCAGGAAGGCCCAGATATCCCCATATCCGGAGAGCAAAGGCATTCCCACTTTTGCTGTAAAGATAGTAATATTGATTCTTACAAAATAAAGTAATTAAGAAAATTAATGTTTTGTCACCAACCCTCGTAGCCGAGCACATCTCCCCATATATACAAGCACTGTGCCCAGGGTGGACGCGCTCCTCCTCTTACTCTCGGGCATGTCCTGCTCGCCTGTGGAGTAGCTGTTCTTTCAGCACCGCACTCTCTTAATAAACTTGCTTTTACTTGGCACTGCGGACTCACCCTGAATTACTTCTTGCACAAGATCCAAGAACACGGTGCTACACCATGGCCACGTGGACGACCGATGCAGAGATGGACGGCAGGCTCTCCGCTACCCGGGCCCACCCAGGCTCCCATGCACCCACGCTCCCACCCAGGCTCCCATGCACCCACTCTCCCACCCCTTCTGTCCCGGTGCTCCAATGGTGGCACCGTGCAGCCTGTCCTGCGTGCTGGGCACTGCTCCATTGCTCTGTGGGTCATGGGCACTTCCTGACACTCTATAGAGAGGGGCTTTCTGGAGTCATGAAACAAGACACTGACAGTGGCTGCCTCATCTGGAGTCTGAGTCCAGTGTCGGGCACAAGCAGTGACTGCTCCCTGACCTCTGCCTCCTCCACGCTGGTGACAAGGATGGGAAGCAGGGGGCTGGCCTAACACCAAGGAGCAGATGTGGGAGCCGCACCCCATCCCATCGCCTAGCAGCTGTTCCTACGAGTTCTGCTCGTATGTAGGTGACGCCTGACCTGCATTGTCTACACCTTCCCAAGCCCACAAATTCACTTGGTAGGATTTTATTTTTACTGGATGAATCCTACAGGGCTTGTCCCCCCATGGGCTGAGGTGAATGGATGGTAGAGATGGGATTTTGCCACATTGGCCAGGCTGGTCTCGAACTCCTGACCTCAGGTGATACACCCACCTCAGCCTCCCAAAGGGCTGGGATTACAGGTGTGAGCCACCACACCCAGCCATGCCTGTTCATTTTCATGATCAGAGAACTATAAATGAAAAGACACTGAGGTACAACATCTGTCCTATCAGATTGGCAAAACCCCACAAGGTCACCACCGCACCCTGATGGGGAGGCTGCAGGGAAAGACGCAACCTCACGACTTGCTACTGGGATGCAAACCGCACAGCCCCTGCGGGAGGAAGCTGGGAGATGCCTGGGAAGGTACATGTGTATTCACGGTTGCGTCCTACAACTCCACTTCTAAGCAGCTATCAAAGTCATGCTGTCAAAAATATCAGAAAATGAATCTTCAAGGCCATTCAAGGTAGTCCTACTTTTAATACCTACAGACATTTTTTTAACCAAAGGGTATATCCTGGAAACATATATTATGTATGTATATAACTAAATGGAACCTCTGAGATGAAAAACACATTTGAAATGAAAAATTTACAAAATGAACTTAGCAGCAGTTTGAAAACTGCAGAAAAATACCAGAGAACTTGAATCCAAGCATTAGAAAGTATTTAAACCTAAGCACAGAGATGGGAGAAAAGTTTAAACATAAAATAAACAGAACGTCCCTGACACTGAAACAGCATCAAGCTGCTCATATACATACAACTGGAGTCCCAAAAGGAAGAGGCAGGCAGAAAAATATTTGAAGAAACCTTGGATGCAACATTTTCTTTTTTTGTTTGGTTTTTTTTTGTTGTTTGTTTTTTTAATATATATTTTATTGCATTTTAGGTTTTGGGGTACATGTGAAGAACATGCAGGATTGTTGCATAGGTACACACATGGCAGTGTGGTTTGCTGCCTTCCTCCCCATCACCTATATCTGGCATTTCTCCCCATGTTGTCCCTCCCCAACTCCCCACCCCTCACTGTCCCTCCCCTATTTCCCCCCCGACAGACCCCAGTGTGTGATGCTCCCCTCCCCTGTGTCCATGTGTTCTCACTGTTCAACACCCGCCTATGAGTGAGAACATGCGGTGTTTGATTTTCTGTTCTTGTGTCAGTTTGCTGAGAATGACAGTTTTCAGGTTCATCCATGTCCCTACAAAGGACACGAACTCATCATTTTTTATGGCTGCATAGTATTCCATGGTGTATATGTGCCACATTTTCCCTGTCCAGTCTATCATCGATGGGCATTTGGGTTGGTTCCAGGTCTTTGCTATTGCAAACAGTGCTGCAATGAACATTCGTGTGCATGTGTCCTTATAGTAGAACGATTTATAATCCTTTGGATATATACCCAGTAATGGGATTGCTGGGTCAAATGGAATTTCTATTTCTAGGTCCTTGAGGAATCCACACTGTCTTCCACAATGGTTGAACTAATGTACACTCCCACCAACAGTGTAAAAGCGTTCCTATTTCTCCACATCCTCTCCAGCATCTGTTGTCTCCAGATTTTTTAATGATCGCCATTCTAACTGGCATGAGATGGTATCTCAATCTGGTCGTTAGAGAAATGGATGCAACATTTTCAAACTTGACGAATCTCACAGACTGATAACCTGAATAAGCCTCAAGTAGGACAAACAAGGAAAAGCAGCCAGAAAAACACACATTAAACACAAAGAAACAGAGAAGAACAGCTGCCAACTTGTCATCGGAAGCAGTTCGAGTCAGAAGACAACGGATGGAACAACGTGCTTTCATATGACAGAAGAAAAAGTGCCATCAACCTAGACAATTAGCGAAAATATCTTTCAAAAAATGAGGGCAAATTCAGAACATCTCCATGCAAACAACAATTGGTAGAATTCATTTTCAGTATATCTGCATGACAAGCAATGCTAGAGGAAGCTACTGAGGCGAGAGGAAATACATCAGCTGTATCTCACACGGAAGTGAAATGCATGACCACAAAGGAACGGAGCAGAAATGGAACTTTACCGTTTAAAGTGATTAACACTCACATTAAGGGTTATAATATCATCTGGACGTAGACTAGCTTGAGTTTAAGCTGAAAATTGACAATTGTAGAACAAAACATTGAACAAGGAAAGCAAAAAGATCTAGTTGAAAAGCCAGTAAGAAGAACATTTGAATCCAAAAACAAGGTAAATTTATAATCCTAAAAGAAGGAAGAAAAAGAGGAAAAAGAATAAAGAACGGATAGGACAAATTTAAAAACATTGATAATTACATTAAACTTAAATGATATAACATTCCAATTAAATGGCAGAGATTATCAACTGAAATAAGCAAATGAAGAACTAACTCTAAGCTGCCTACAAGAAACCCATTTTAAATATAAATACACAGATAGGTTAAGGCCAACCATGGGGGCTCATGCCTGTAGTCTCAGCACTTAGGGAGACCAAGGTAGGAGGATTGCTTGAGCCCAGGAGTTCGAGACCAGCCCAAGAAACATGGTGAAACCTCATCTCTACGAAAAATACAATATTACGTGGGTGTGGTGGCGTGTCCCTGTGGTACCAGCTACTCGAGAGGCTGAGGTGGGAGGACTGCTTGAGCCTGGGAGGGTGAGGCTGTAGTGAGCCAAGATGGCGCCACACCACTGCACCCCAGCCTGGGTGACAGAGCAAGATCCTGCCTCAAAATTTTATTAAAAAAAAAAAAATATCCCAGGCACAGTGGCTCACACCTGTAATCCCAGTGCCCTGGGAAGTCAAGGCAGGCAGATCACCTGAGGTCAGGAGTTTGAAACCAGCCTGGCCAACATGGTGAGATCCCATCTCTACTAAAAATACAAAAATTAGCTGAGCATGGCTGTGGGCATCTGTAATCCCAGCTACTCAGGTGGCTGAGGCAGGAGAATCACTTGAACCAGGGAGGCCGAGGTTGCAGTGAGAGTGAGACCATCCCATTGCACTCCAGCCTGGGTGACAAGAGTAAAAAAAAAATTATATATATACACACACACACACATATATACACACATATTATTACGTGTGTGTGTAAATATATATACATATGAGACACAGATAGGTTACAGTAAAAGGAGATAAAGGGGTATGCCAGGGAAGTGCCGTCAAAAGAAAGCTGAAGTCATTATGTTACCATGACACAAAGCAGACGTCAGAACAATGAACATCACCAGGGACAAAGAAAAACAACAGAGGCAAGTCATCAAGAGGACATCGTGACCCCAAATGAGCCTGCTCCTACTAACAGAGCTTCTAAACACATAGAGCAAAACTCAAAAATATTCATCACTGAAACATGATTACATTGGATGTAGTAAAAATGTTCAACTTTTGCTTTTTGAAAGACACCAGAAGGAGAGTGGTGTTGGCGAGAGGGCTGGCTAGAACTGCCTGGCACTCATCCCCCTCCTCCCACAGGAAGGACCAAGGCAACGAGCTAACAGCGACGATCTGACTGAAGTGTCGAAGGCAGAATGCTGGAGAGCAGCAGAGGTGTGGAGACGCACGTGTGGTGCTTGGAAGCCCAGGAGGGCAGCCTGGAGCCGCCCGGCCTCTGCCACCCAGTCTTCCTCACCCACCAGTTTGACCGAGAAGCAAAGAGGGACCTCCTGTGGCCAGGAAAAGCTCAGCAGATCTCCACCAGCTGCCACCGCTACAGCCAACGCTGACAGTTCTTGCTGCAGGAGAACCCACAGTCCTTGCAAGCCCTGCGCCCAGTGTGCAGCACTGCAGGGAATTCACACAGCAGCTCTGCCCCAATCAGGAGCACAGGGTGGGCACTTCCCACCCCACACCCACACCGACAGCCAAGCTGCTACTGCATTTGGAGGGGGTGTGACCTGGGGCCAGTAGCACCCGCACCTCTCTAGCACTGAGGCTCCACCTTCATGCCGCCAAACCCATATGGGCGACTGAACGCCACAACCTCGGCTTCATGGGGCCTGGGCCCAGGTTCAGTTGTAGCTTCGGTCCTGCACAGCAGGGAGAGCCGTCCCCCACCGCAGCTCTTCCAGCTGGAGGAGCTGTCTGCCCATCCCACCTGCAGCAAACCCACCCTTGAGCCAGCCAAACAGCTGCAGGCCTCCCCACTTAGGACCCGCCTGCCCCCAAGCAACTGATAGCAGGAGCTCAGGGTCTGAGAAATCAGACCCACAGCGCCCACCACCTGCAGGTACGCCCCTGGCCTGCTCAGTGGCCCTGTGCCTCCAATAAGGGCCTAAGAAAAAGTCCCCACAGGCTGCCCCCGGCAATATACAAAAATCAGTAGCATTTCTGTACACAAACAAAAAACTAGCTGAAAAAGAAATCGAGAAGGCAATCCCATTTCCAATAGCTAAAAATATATATATAATACCTAGGGATAAATTTATTTTTCTTTTTCTTTTTTCTGAAAAACTAGTCCACTGGGAACCTAGGGATAAATTTAATAAAAGAGGTGAAAGACCTCTACGAGGAAAACTACAAAACGCCGATGAAAGAAATTGAAGCAGATATGAACAAATGAGATGACACCTCATGCTCAAGGATCAGAAGAATTAATATTGCTAAAATGATTGTGCTACCCAAGGCAATCTACACATTCAAGGCATTGCCTATCAAAATACCAATGACATTCTTCATAGAAAAATAAACAATATTGAAATTTGTATGGAACCACAAAAGATTCCAAATAACCAAAGCCATCCTGAACAAAAACAACAAAGCTGGAGGGATCACACTCCCAGACTTCAAAATACACTACAAAGCTACAGTAACCAAAACAGCATGGAACTGGCATAAAAACAGACACATGGACCAATGGAACAAAGCAGAGGGCCCAGAAATTAATCCACTTTCTACAGCCAACTGATTTTCAACAAAGGTGCCAAGAACACTTGCTGTGGAAAGGACGGATTCTTCAATAAATGGTGCCAGGTAGTGGCTCACACCTATTCCAGCTACTCAAGAAATGGGAGGATTGCTTGTGCCCAAGAGTTCAAGACCAGCCTGGGCAACACGGCAAGACCCCATTTCTACAAAAAGTTGAAAAATTAGCCAAGTGCTGTGGTACACGCCTGTAGTTTCAGTTATTCTGGAGGCTGGGGTGAGAGGATTGCCTGAGCTCAGGAGTTCAAGGCTGCAGTGAACTATTACTGTGCCACTGCACTCCAGCCTGGATGACAGTGCAAGACACTGTCTCTTAAAAAAAAAATTATACTCTAATGCTTACAGCAGACCAATTCATTGTGACCAAAAATGGGGACATCCTACTGGCCATCAGCATCCAGTGGTTAGCCCAACTGTGGTGCATTCACACCAAGGAATGCCACTTGGCAATTAAAAGGAACTACTGTTATGTGCAACACTGATGAGTTTCACAAACACTGTGCCAAGTAAAAGAAGCCAGATACAAAAGACTGAATGATTCCATCCATGTAAATTTCTAGAACAGATGAATCTGCAATGACAGAAAACAGTTTGGCTGCAAAGGGGCAAGACAGAGATTTTGTTTGTGTTTGGAGTCAGGATCTGACTCTGACCCAGGCTGTGTGCAGTGGTACAATCGTGGCTCACTGCAGCCTCAACCTCCCAGGCTCAAGCAATCCTCCCACCTCAGCCTCCCAAGCAGCTGGGACCACAGGCATGCACCACCACGCCCAGATAATTTCTTCAATTTTGTAGAAAACATAGCCCCACTATGTTGCTCAGGCTGGTCTTGAACTCCTGGGCTCAAGTAATCCACCCGCCTCGACCACCCAAAGTGCTGGGATTACAGGCATGAGCCACCACGCCTGGTAGTTTTTAAGTAATGCAAATGTTCTATATGTCTGTTGTAACGGGGTTTGCATGGGTGAAGACATTTGTCAAAATTCATAGAATTGCACAGTTAGAATGTGTTTTCTTTATATAAATTATTCATCAGAAAATGAAAAGGGAAAAACGGCTAGGGGTAACAACAAAAATATCCTTTTAGATTAATATAAAATAATCCTTAAAGAACCATCATTTCCTTATCCTTGGCAAGCATTCCCTCAGGGAGAGCTGCTGTTCTCTTCCGCCCCTCTGATGTCAGCCCCTATTCCTGGGGAGCCCAGATCCACAGCACTGTCAGCCTAAGCAGGAAACAGAGAGGCTCTCTAGAATAGACGTTAGCTTGGGAACAGAACACTGCAAGGGAATACGCACGCCACAGTAAACCACATGACTGCTCAGAGAGGTCAAGGAAGACAAAGGTCTTTAAAGGAAACACGAGCATGATCACAATGGTTTAGAGATAATTATCCTTGGCTACAAACATCAATAACCAAGGTGACTCCAGTCTGAGGTTGGACAGGCAGTTGCTGGGCAGTTGTCCTTGCAGAAATATTTTTTGTGTAAGGGTGCGATGGCCTTTGTGCCGGCTTGTGGTTTTTGCAGTCCTTTCTGGTATCTGGCATGTGAGCTTAAGTGTCCTCTCTCCAAGGCCTTCCCCACCACTCTCTGTCGGGCCTTTCTTAACATTAGTGACTCCATTTTGATTTTGACAACTTTCACAGCACACATTCAGAGCAGCCGCTAGGTGTGTTCATCCAGAAGTGGCCGTGAGCAGTTCCTGGGATCATAATAAGGGTCCATTCTGCACAAATGAAGTAAAGCCAGGCCCTTGGGGAAAGGCTGGGCAGGGCGAGCCCCCACCAGCAGGACAAGAGAGGGGCCACCACCCCACCAAAAATGTCAGGTGATCAGCAGGTGGTGCACAAGCGTCTAAAATAATAATTGGTTGCAGCTGGTGCCAGGGAAAGGCACACTCCCGATAGATAGAAAACACCTGAAGCTGGAGACGAGCCACTTCCTGGTAAGATCTCAGGAGTTGGTGAGGTCAAGCACTACGAGGCGAAGTGGCAAAGTATAGCCCGTATGACCTTCCTGTAGGAACACTCGACTGGTAAGGGAAGATCGCCTCAAGAGAGCAACACATAGCTCCAGAAAGCACACTGCATACAGCCCTCCCACGCGCTGGCAGGCCACTGCGTGTGCGGACAGCCCACCCCAAGGGAACAATCCGGGAGAAGAGATGCAACGCCCCAGAAGCATGCCAACGTATAAACCCCAAGTCAAAGGTCCAAACCGTGCACCTGGCCCTCTTCTAAGTGTACTTTACGTCCTTTCGTTCCTGCTCTAAACTTTCACTCCTGCACTGAAACTTGCCTCAGTCTCTCACTCTGCCTTCTGCCCCTTGGATGAATTATTTCCTCTGAGAAGGCAAAAACCGAGTTGCTGCAGACTCATAGGGATTTGCTGCTGCTGACACCAGGAGACAGAGTTCTGGACTCCCTGTGGCCCTGGAGAGTAGCAGCCTCCCTCTTTCTCCAGGAGCTCCCCCCCGCCTGCCCCTGCACTAGGAAATGGCAGCAGGCACTCAACTCATTACAGTCCATGCCATCGACACGTGTGTGCCTGAGCCCCAGTCTCACCTAGGAATGAGGTGTGGCCTCCCTCTGGCATGAAAGGTTAGCCTTTGGGGAACCCTTGGCTGATGACCACATTCAACTGGCAAGATTCTCCAACACGAGGCCACAAGCCAGCACTGGAACGGCTGCTCCTGCATCTTGTAGCATTTACCAATAATTTTTCAATGATGGAAAAGTGTTCTTGGGTGGGCCAGAGTCCTGCAGGAGCATCCTTGCAAGAGGAGAGCCAACAGCGGGGCTCAGGGGTCATGCCTTGGGCCTAGAAGTCCCTGCCCCTGACCTGCTGGAAAGCTGGCTGCTCTGCCACAGAAGGCCTCTGTTTTGCCTCCAGGAAAAGGCCTTGTTATCTGGGAACTCCCAAAGGCACACAGTGCAGGATACCCAGCTTTGCCTGAGGGCTCTTGTTCTTGCTTGCCTATAAATATCTGCACCTGGGACAAAATTTAACCTGGATCAAAACTCAGCCTGAGACTTGTTTTCCTAGAACTACAACCCGAGGGGCAGGCAGTGTGGGCAGAGACAGAGTCCCACCCCACCCTGCAGAGGTTGGTGTAGGGCAGGGCAGGACACAGCATCCATGGAATGAGACCAAATGTGGGTTTGGGGTCCTTCATCCATAAATCCTGCAAGTGTTAGAATGTGCATTAGAAAGAGAAACCCAAAGCATGAATGAATACAGAGAGGCAGGAGATCCAACACCTTCTTCCGCAGGAAAGCCCGGGCACCAGGTCCCTGAGCTGAGCTGAGCTGAGCTGAGCTGAGCCTGGGGGCGGACTCCAGTCTGAGGACCCCTCAGCCCTCGCAGCAGGGTATGTCCACACTCAGACGCCCTACTCTGTCCTTCCATTTCCCTCCCCAAGGCTGCACAGGCAGCTGTGGCCCCGTGGGGGAGAGGTGTGGTTTGGGGGTGCCATACCTATTTCCTTCATGTCTGATCACTGCCAAGGACCTCGCAAAGGAGCCAAATAAATCTCTTGGAGCCTCCATTTCCCCAGTCACCCTAAGTGGCCATTGGAGTCCTCAATGAATGAGAACAGCAAGGGCCAGCTCTTGATATATGCATTCTGGAATGTTGTGGGCACTCCAAGTACTAACGAGCTCCTGGCCAGAGGGCCCTCAAATGATGGAATTGAAAAAATCATTTTAAAATGTTGATAAATTCTCTAACCACAGACATGGGGCTCAGTGAGTACGAATGCAAGATGTGACTTCCCCAGGCCTAGAAAAAAAGCCTTAGCTTCAGAGACATGGTAACCTTGGTCCTCCACGGGAGTGAGGCCAAGAAGGCCAGCAGAACAGGGTCAAGCTGCTCCTGTTGCCCAAGCAGCCACAGCCGCCTGGCCTTCACTCATCCAGCAGTGCAGTGGCAGAGAGGGTGCTGTGTGGGGGACAGGGGAGGAGAGGCCTGCAAGACCCAGGCCAGCTAAGCCTGGTGAGACAGAAGTAGCCACCACACTGTGGAGTGTTCAGGGGGACATGGGAGTTTAAGGAGTTCTGCTGGGTGCTGCATGGGGCCCTCCTGGGGCACTTACGGGATTTCTGCAACGATTCACACTCTTTCCAGGGACTTTCCTTCAAGTGCTGTCACATGCTGGCGTGGCATACCAGCAGCCCAGCCTCAGGAGGTCAGAGTCAGAAGGCGACAGATGCACGTGTCCCTTTCAAGTGGCCTCTCAACAGACCAGGGGGACAGCCACATGTGTGCAAATGTGTTCAGCCACGCAGAACCTCTCATCTGCTCGGGTGGAGAGGCCCTTCCTGTCCCTGTGATCTCTCCCAAGATGGCAACTGTCCTGCACCACCGGCCACCCTTCCGCTGGCCACTGTGGATGACACTAGGGGTGGACACTGACTGAGGAGGCACCAGTGCGATTCCAGCTCCTAGAGCCGACCAGGGGCCTGACAGGAAATGAGCCATCTCAGAACAGAGATCGGGGAAGGGGGGTCATGAAGCCGCACCCGAGTCCTGGATTGCAGCTCCTTCCCGAGGCCTGGCTGGGTACTGGCCTTTGGATGCCATGAGACGCCCACCCGGGATAGACTGCCAGTCCCCTGATGTTTGACAGCTGGAGGTGGAATGTGCCTCCCGCAGACCACAGGACTACAGCCTTCATTCACACGCTGCACAGACTGTGGCAGGACGAGCACCCGCTGCCGGTGTGGGATGCCGGCCCTGCAGGAGCCCCCAGGAGCGGCTGGAGGACAGGGCATGACGCCTCTTGGGACACTTTGCAAAGGGTCACGAGCCTGCTGAAGAGCATGGATTTGATCAGGGTAACAGGAGTCGGCAGAGAGTGTGCCAAGAAGCGAGAAGAGACTGGCTGGGAAGGATAGAGGCACTGGGTGTAGTCAGGCACCATTGCAATTTCGGCCAAACACCGCATAGTGAGAACGCTCTGTGGGGCGGGTAACTAAATGCGTGACGGCGCGAGGGGCGAAAACAGTCACCCATGCTCCGCAGCTGCTGGCCCAGCTTCCAGGGGTTGGTGGCCCAGGACCGCCCGTGCACGCGGCGTCGGGTGCCGCCTCTGCAGCAATCACTGTCCCACGTGAGAGTGAGGCGAGGCCCCTGAGTTCTTCCCGGGGCCAGCGCCCCGATGCAATTGTCCCCGCTCTGAAAACCCTCGGCAGTCGGTCGGGTCTTCAGCAGCATCTGCGCTTTCTGTAAATGTCCACAGCGTTTTTATTGTGGCCACGTGTGGCCTTCCAGAGAACTGCCCCAAACGGAGGCGCGGCCCCAGTGACTGCAGGGCCGGGGCCGGGCGCTGCACCTGGCGGCGGGGGAGGTCGCCGGCCCGCCCGGAGCTGCCCGAGGGCCTCCCACCGACCTGCCTGTGCTGGCCTCGCCGTGCTGGGCACGCGCGGTTTAGCGGGAAGCTGCGGGGCAGGTTCAAGGCTGCGAGGAGCCACTTCAGCCTGGGAATCTGAATGTTTTCTTCAAAAGCGCCTGTGCCCACCACAGGTTTTCCGTGGGGGAGAAGCACGAGATCAGTGCACTTCACTTTTCTTTCCTTTAGATTTTCCCAACTGCGGGCTGAAGGGCTGCAGCCCAGGGCCGGAATTCCCGCCTCGCCCACCCCCAGGCTCCACACGCGTCGACACGCCCCCACTTGGGGGTCCGGCAGGCGTCCTCGGGTTGGGGGCGGCGCCCCCGGGACCCCGCGGCCGCAGCGTTCCCAGCGTCCCCCGAACGCGCCTGAGCCGCCGCGGGGCACGCCGGGAGGGCGGCGCGGGCGGGTAACGACACTCAGGCGCCACATCCTGCACGCGCGTGCGCGGCGGCGGCCGAGACTCTGCTTCCCAGGGAGCCGCGCGGCGCGTCTACTTCCGGCGGGCGGCGGGGCCCGGAAGCGGTGCGCGGGGCCGGCGAATCCCGCGGCGCCAGGTCGGAGCGGGGCCGGAGCATGCGGGGCGGCAGGCGGTCAGCGGCGCGCGGCGCAGTCGTTCCCCCGCGGAGGTGGCGGCGGCGCGCGGCGGCTGTCCTGTGAGCGGCGGCGGCAGGAGCGGCAGGAGCGGCAGGAGCGGCAGGCTGGGCGCCGGGCGGGCGGGGCCCGCGGCTGAGAGGCGGGTGGGCCGGGGCGCCGGGCGCGGGGCGGCCATGTGGAGCGGCCGCAGCTCCTTCACCAGCCTGGTGGTGGGCGTGTTCGTGGTCTACGTGGTGCACACCTGCTGGGTCATGTACGGCATCGTCTACACCCGCCCGTGCTCCGGCGACGCCAACTGCATCCAGCCCTACCTGGCGCGGCGGCCCAAGCTGCAGGTGAGGGGCTGGGGGCCGGGCGGGTTGGGGCGGGGGCCTCTCCTGCGAGCCCCGGCCGCCGCCGTCCCGTCCCAGCTCGAGCTGTGTCCCCGCGAGTGGAGATGGAACCCCTCCTGGTCCCCGCGGCCAGGTGTTCCGCCCCCGGCTGGCGGTGGGGATGCCGGTGCGTCCTGCCCGCGCCTGGCCCGGCTGACTCGGCGCTCCCTCCTTTGCAGCTGAGCGTGTACACCACGACGCGGTCCCACCTGGGTGCTGAGAACAACATCGACCTGGTCTTGAATGTGGAAGACTTCGATGTGGAGTCCAGATTTGAGAGGTATGGGTGAAGGAGAGAGTGCCAGAGAAAGGGAAAAGATTACTCACGTTTAGAGTGTTGCGGAGTCAGCTTTCTGTACGTAGCGTGTTACCTTGGAGAACTAGGAACTGGTCGCATGTTTTAACCGGAGGCCTGTTCGCCTGGAAGGGGGCGGGTGATGAAGTGTGGTTTAGGAAGCAGTTCTCGGCAGAGTCCGAGACCGTGGGATGTGCTGCGGCCGAGACGCTCCAGAGGAGCAGGGGCCCCGCCTGGCGGGGAGAGCAGGCAGCTTGTGCGGTGTCACTGCCGGGGACAACTTGTCTTTTCCCGGTGGGAGTAGTCCGCTTAAGTTACCTGTGAAGGAAAAGGGATGGGGATGGAGGAAGCAATTTTGTAGAAAATCACAATTGACATGTGACATACATTAAAATCAATGTCCAAATACGTAGAGTAACTTAAAAAGTACATCTAACATGTGGTCTTTTTTTTTTAATTGCATAAGTATAATTTTGAGTATGATTTGCTTCTCACAACTCTACCATTTCCCTTCTTCATTGCCTGGGAGGTGTCTGAGGAGAGAATCATGAAAGTCTGAGGCGCACGCTGGACTCAGCGCCTTCTCGGTGGCCAGTCGCTGTGGGTAGCTGGAGGCGGTGCCCTGGGAAGGCAGCAGCGCAGCACTGGCAACCTGGGTTCTGCCCAGCCACTTTAGCCCTGTGACCTCAAGCCAGTTACTGCCCTCTCTCTGCCTCAGTGAAATAGAGACTGGAAGTGCTGGCTTGGTCACCTGTCAGTTGTAACTGCCCACACCTTCAAAAATGCTCAGGTTACACCTGCATTGGGTTTAATTTCCCAGACATGAATACTGCCTCTTCCGTGCTGGGCCCTGTACCAGTTATCAAGGACAGCTAGTGAGTTTCCCATTTCCCCTGGCACAGCACCAGTCTGGAGGAAGAGGGAGAATGAACGCTCTGACACAGTCCCCACTCAGCGTCGCCACGTGCACATTCCACCAGAGATGTCACTGCAGGACTCGGGCACACAGCCCTGCCCCCCCCCCCCCCACTTGAAGAGAGACACTTAGATGTCCTGGTGGAGACGTACTGTCTTTCCTGGGTAGTGAGAAGCCCTAGATCCCTTCGCGTTTTTCATTAGAACTTGGGCAATATGATTTTTAAGGAGAGGCCGGGCACAGTGACTCATGCCTGTAATCCCAGCAGTTTGGGAGGCCAAGGCGGGAGGATCACTTGAGCCCAGCAGTTCGAGACCAGCCTAGGCAATGTGACAAAGCCTCACCTCTATAACAATTTAAAAAGTTAGCCGCACGTGGTGGCATGCACACCTGTGGTCCCAGCTACTTGGGAGGCTGAACTGGGAGGTCTCTTGAGCTTGGAAGGTTGAGGATGCAGTGAGCTGTGATTGCGCCCCTGCACGTCAGCCTGGGTGACAGCGAGACCTCATCTCAAAAAAAAGATTTTTAAAGAGGGAGAGGAACTAATGTAACCATAAATAGATGGAATGCCTGGTTTTTCCATGGGACTGTAGTCTGGACATTGGGCCCTGTCGTGCAGGGAAAGAGCCAGGAGCCTGGTCTGAGGCTTACAGTTGTAGCAGCTCACTGAGCCTTTCCTCAGCTCGCCCTGGATGCCAGCACAGTCAGGGCAGACAGGCTTGAAAGTCAGTCCTTTGTGATTGATAATCCTTTTATCTTTAAAAATGCAACACCCAAAAAAAACTACCCACATGAAATTTCTGAGACTTCCAGTAGTGGACCGAAGCCCACGGGGTGCTTGCGGCTGCCTGCCCTTCGCTTCTGTGACTTCTGAGTTGTGTTATTTGGTGGGCCTAGTCGACTGGTATCCTGGCCACGCCCAGATGCTGTTTTCGTCTGGCCGCTCCCTGCGGCCTCAGGCAGGTCATTGACCTCTCAGCCTCCCGAGATGGAGGCAGGAAGTGTGGGCCCTCCTGCTTTCAGTTGTAGATGCCCACACTTGTGCCAAGCGCTCAGGACGCGCACACCTAGGACTCGTAAAACCCCAGGCAGGTGGGTTTCATTTTTAGTACCTCTGAGCTAAAATTAGTTGATTGAAACAGTTTTATAAAGATATTTGAATAGTCTCTAGACACAGAATGTAATGTGTATGCAGTGGAAAGGATTGTTTGTTCTGTTTCAGGACAGTTAATGTTTCTGTACCAAAGAAAACAAGAAATAACGGGACACTGTATGCCTACATCTTCCTCCATCACGCTGGGATCCTGCCGTGGCACGATGGGAAGCAGGTGCACCTAGTCAGTCCTCTGACCACCTACATGGTCCCCAAGCCGGAAGAAATCAACCTGCTCACTGGGGAATCTGACACACAGGTGAAGCTCTTCATGGATTACTGAGAGAACAAACAGGCTGTTCCTCCGTGTCAGACTGACATGTCTTTCTACACACAGACAGGCGATATCTAGGGCTCCGGCGACTTTGTGGGGGAGCAAAGCCTTTGGAATTTTACTGGCATGCTTTTTTGACTTTCAGCTGAATCATACCCATGGATTTGCAGACAAGTTTTATCTAAAATTAGGGAAAGTTGAAGTGATTACTGGCATTCTTTATGCAGAGTCCCTCGGGCGTGGGCCCTCTCAGTCTCTAGGGGTACCTGCCTCCTCCTGTTGGGATGGGGCGTTGGTCCCACAGAGCCGGCCTGCAGCTTCTCACCGGGAGCTCTGGGAATGAGCTGAGCTCATTCTGCATTATGTGTAGGACTGGACTCTTCCTAGATGTTATTCTAAGAATATAACTCAAGATTATGGAAAGGGTGGCAGTACAAGGTATAGTTTGTACATCTATAGAAAGGTGTATGTGCAAAAAAAAACTGAAAGTCACTTAAGTGATCATTAACACGGGCCAAAGATAAAGCAAGGGAATTCTGATATCCACCTCTGTGTTGAGTGGAAGGTGAGATAATTTACAAAACAAGGCCAGAGCCTGTAATCCTGGCACTTTGGGAGGCCGAGGCGGGTGGATCACCTGATGTCAGGAGTTCGAGACCAGCCTGGCCAACATGGTAGAACCCCACCTCTACTAAAGATACAAAAATTAGCTGAGTGTGGCGGCGGGTGCCTGTAATCCCACCTACTCCGGAGGCCGAGGCAGGAGAATCGCTTGAACCAGTGAGGTGGAGGTTGCAGTGAGCTGAGATGGCGCAGCTGCATTCTAGCCTGGGTGACAGAGCGAGACTCCACCTCAGGAAAAAAAAAATTTACAAAGCAAAGATGGCAGCTTTCCAGGAAGAGACTGAAATTGTTCCAGATAGAGAGTGCAGTGTCTAGGGTTGATGGTGTTTTGGAAGCTGCCAACACCTGCTCCTGCCTCTCAGTGCGCATCTGTGTCTTCCCGGGAACATCCCTCACCTGCTGCTCTCTGTGTCACCCTCACCTGAGGCTGGCCTCCCCTCCTCACCAGCGTCCTGAAGAGTGGGTGGGGTGGTGGGTATGGAGCATGTAGCACGGGGAGCCTCCCTTACAGGTGGCAAATGTAAGGAGGTATGAAAACCCTTTCTTTTTTTGAGATGGAGTCTTGCCCTGTCACCCAGGCTGGAGTACAGTGGCGCAATCTCGACTCACCGCAACCTCCATCTCCTGGGTTCAAGTGATTCTCTTGCCTCAGCCTCCTCAGTAGCTGGGATTACAGGTGTGTGCCACCACACCGGGCTGATTTTTGTATTTTTAGTAGAGATCAGGTTTCCCCATGTTGGTCAGGCTGGTCTCGAACTCCTGACCTCATGATCCACCCACCTCAGCCTCCCAAAGTATTGACATTATAGGCGTGAGCCACGATGCTCAGCCTGAAAACCCGTTTTTAATGTAAATTATTGGTAAACTGTATCTTTTGGTAGGAAATGAGTAGGATGATAGTGCATCCAGGGATGTATCATCTGAAATGAGCTAAGATTCCCTGTCAGTGAGTGCCGTTCTCAGTTTGACTTCATGGAAGAGCCATGCGCAGTCCTCGGTGTGTCTCCATTAGGGCAACCCAACGTGCCGACTCCTTCAGGCTCCTTACAGCTGCCAGGCTGTGTTAGCCCTGGATTTGTACAGTCTTCTACCAAGGTCACGGGGCTCTTGCCCTTCTCAGCTTCTGAGAAGTGGGCCCACTTAGTTTGAGAATCCCAAAAAAGGAATTGGTGAGACCCGTGACCACATGTTGCAAATCAGCACCCCTTGGCTTCCATGGAGATGAGGATGGGGGTGTTTGACAAGAGTCTGGGGGAGTCAGCAGCTGTGGGGCCGCGGTGCCGTCTCCACTGGACTCCTTCCCCAATCATGCCCGTCTGCGTGGCTGCCCTGTTCATAGGTTATGGTGCTGACCGCCTGCTGTCTGAGCACGGTTTACCCGTCTGTGTGGCCATTGTTGTGCACCTGTCCCAGGTACCTGTTGTGCCCGTCTGCATGGCGGTTCTGTTCACAGGTTAGGGTGCTGACCACCTGCTGTCTGAGCACGGTTTTCTATCCCAGCATTGGCCTCTGTTTTCCTCACTTAGCAGCAGATGGAGGCGGAGAAGAAGCCAACGAGCGCCCTGGATGAGCCGGTGTCCCACTGGAGACCGAGGCTGGCGCTGAACGTGATGGCGGACAACTTCGTCTTCGACGGGTCCTCCCTGCCTGCCGACGTGCATCGCTACATGAAGATGTAAGTGCGGCCGCAGAACTAGAGCGCCGGGAGAGGCCGCTGGAACCCTGGCCGGCCAGAACCTGCCAGTGGGCCACTGTGTCTTGGAGCCGCTCTGGCAAGGCACTCACTGCCCCGGGCCCCCAGCGCTTCCCACTTCCTGGTTGAGGTTGCGCTGTTAGCGGAGGGCTGGAAGGGAGGAGAAAGGAGTTGAGGCTGCAGCACCCTGCCCTTTGCTCCTGACTTCGAAGGCTTCCGTGGAGAGAAGATGGAAGGTGCTGACGGGAACGTGCTGCTTTGCTCCCCTTGTGATCGTTGCACTGGCTCGTTTAGATTTACCTGAAGTTAATCTTTAGATGGTTACTTCAGTATCACTTGCCATCAGTTGAATATGATTACTGGAATTCACATGTTTGGCTGACTGAGCTCACCCCGTCTCCCATGTGTTGGGGAGCCCCCCACTCTTGCACCACAGTTCCACCTCCCGGGTAGCTGCAGGTGACTCACCCCTCGAAGCGTAGTGGCCATGTCCTGGTACTGCTCCGTGTCAGTGCACAGAGGGCCCTGGGCTGCACCTGTGCGGCCGTGTCCCCTGGAGTTCCCCCACTCCTCCCACCTGTGCCCGTCACTTCATGGGGGAGTGGGTCTCACAAGCATGTGTGCCTTGTCAGGCTCTCTACCTCCTTGTGGGAAGGCTGTGCCCAGGGGTCACTGTGACTGAGAAGTGTTCAGGATAGTCCTGGGGGGTGCTTCTCTGGGGTAAATGTGGTGTCTGGATGTGTTGATTCATCAGAAAGTTAGAGACTTGGCTCTGACTTTAGAAAGTTGTGCTTTCATCCCAGGATCCAGCTCGGGAAGACCGTGCATTACCTCCCCATCCTGTTTATCGACCAGCTCAGCAACCGTGTCAAGGACCTGATGGTGAGCGACGCCTCTGCCCACTGGTTGTGCAGCTGGCAAGACACTGACCCCAAGACTGGCCGCATAGCCCCCGCATCCTTACAGACAGGACCATCCCTGACACTTGGCGCAGAGCTTTTACCTGTGCTGTGAAGCACTGCCTTCGGGTGTGCGAGGGCTGTGATGGGGGCCTGGGGGTGCGCCAGGTCTGCTGTTAGCTGGCTGCGGGGTCCTCCTGAGCCTCTGATCCTCACTGGTGAAAAGCCCCTGAAAGATTTTTTATGCAGCACTTAGAGGGCAGGCACCTGAGTGCCGTGTGAGACGGTGTCTGCGTGTGAGCTCCTGGTGTGCCGTATAGTTTAACTCAGTGTCCTGAGCAAACTCCTGTCCTTTCCTGCCAGGGCTGGTCCTGCACAGGGGGCCAGAGGAGTGGGTGACAGCCCTGCCTGGGAGCTGTAGCTCCTGGGGTGGCCCCTGGCAAGGCGGAGAGACCTATGCGGAAGAGAAGTGGTTGCCCTCTGGGCTCTGGTGCCCTGTGGTTACAGGAGTGACAGCGCCAGTTCTCCCAGGGTTGCTTTGAGGGGAGAGGAAATGTGGCCAACATTTGACCTTTAATAAAAGCAGTTAATATTTGAAGTCC
The DNA here is from genome assembly GCA_036589455.1 of Ateles fusciceps. NCBI lineage: Eukaryota > Metazoa > Chordata > Mammalia > Primates > Atelidae > Ateles > Ateles fusciceps. The sequence goes on from JAZHEH010000586.1 coordinate 9,139,614, forward strand.
CTTACCCACATGAGGCACTGTGCTAAGCCCTTGGTGAACGTTCCTGTAACCGTGGTGCTGGGAGCTGTGGCCTTGCTTCACGGATGAGGTTGTAGTGTTCAGAGGTGAATGCTCAGCTAGGACCCTGCAGGACTCGCCACCCTGCCCCGCCTCCCTGTATGTAGGCCATCACTGTCACTCCGGGGCGCCCACCAGGAGCCAAGCCACGTCTTCTTCCACGTATGGCTTTCAGTAGCTCTGAGGCGGGCCCTTTTTCTGTTTTTGTTGATGAGGAAACAGGCCTGGGGAGGGCAGGGAGCTTGCTGGGGTGTGCAGCTGGGACATGGGGGAGCAGATACCTGGCCGCTTTGATCTGCCCAGGCGCTGCTGCCTCCTGATGACTGTGGCTCTCGGAACGGTCCCTCTGTCTGGCTGTCCCTCAGACCCCTCGTGGTTTCTAAAATACTGCCTCCTTCACTTCAGCAGGCCCTGACCACTGCTATACAACCTGCAGGCTAGGGGCTGGGCAGGCAGTGGCCAGCAAGCAGGTCTGGCAGCTCCAGCCTCTCCCTGAACAGTTTCTCTCTCAGCCCCTGCAGTTCCAGCGCCTTGCTCTGTTTGCTGGAGTTTGCTGAGGTGCTGCTTACAAACCTCAGGACGTAGCAGGTTCTGCTAAAACGCACCATGGGGAGCTTTGAAAGCTGCGACACCTGCCTGTGGTAGCTGCCCGTGAGGCCTCGTGCCGCTGACTCCTTGCAGTCATTCAGGATACGGTGGACAGGGATGGGCAGCTGCAGAAGGCTGCCTTGTGTGTCTGCAGATCGGTCTCCTGAGAGGCCTGGGGCACCTGTGCCAGTGGTGGCCTGCGTTCCAGTAGTCATGGAGGCATGTGCCGGCAGCAGCTTTTCCCCTCGAATCACAGTCGCATGTGTCACCGTTGCTTTTTCTCACTTGGGGCCAGTTTTGAGGGGTGCTGTCTTGAGACAGGAAGCAGGCAGGTGGGATGCAGCAGGCACAGGAAGTAGGCGTCTTCTGTGGCAGGGCCCAGCAATGCCAGACAAAGCCTCGGGCAGTGGCATCCCTCAGACACACTTGGCAGCTCGAGGGGCACTTGGAGGCCACCGTCCACGTGCACTGATGCCACTTGGCTGTGCAGGGTGCCCTGACAGCTGGCAGTTGCTCGTTGTGGCTCTGACTCCACCACACCCTTGACCCCAGCAATGCGTGCTGGGAGGGTCAGGATCTGAGGCAGGGCAGGTGGATCAGAGCACAGCCCTCGCTGGATGTCCCAGCACATGGAGAGAGAGTGGTTACTGCCTCTTGCTGTAGGGCGTTGGCTTGCCCTCATGAAGCTACTCCTTACCCTCCTGCCTCGGCACCCTGGGACCTGGCCGACAGCCCGGGTGCATAAGGCCCTGGCAGGCTGTGGGACTGAGCTCGTGGTTCTGAGGCCCACATGTCCACTCCACCGCCCGTGCTGGTTCTGTGTGCCAGAAGCTTTCTGTTGTCCTGTGGCCACCCCCTGCACCGTGTGTTAGGTCCTGAGGGCACTTTGCCCATGTGCTGCAGGGGCTGTGTGTGTCCCATGGTCTCTGGTTCTTAGGACGGGCAGGGGCTCTGTAGGCCATGCTCAGCATTGTATGCTGCGCCACAGATTCCTAGCACTACCCCTGGGGTGCCAGGACTTGTGCCCCTTAGAAATTGAAGGGGCACGCACAGCAGAACATACCAGGCCCTGCTAGCACTGCTGAGCCCACGGGGTCTGGTGGTGGAGACCTGCCTGTGCTGGGACACGGCGCACTGGGGCCTGGGTCGCATGATGACAGAAGGAGGGACCCGGGGGACGCTTGCTGGGCCCGGTCATGGCTGACCTGGGGCCGCCCAGGGATGGGAACGGGGATGGCAGGGTCGGCCAGAGCTGCCAGGTGGCTGGGTGCAGGGATGTGAGGGGAGAGGCCCGAGACTGGCTCAGTTGCATGCTGGTCCTCAGTGCGGCTCTCTTCACGCAGGTCATAAACCGCTCCACCACCGAGCTGCCCCTCACCGTGTCCTACGACAAGGTCTCGCTGGGGCGGCTGCGCTTCTGGATCCACATGCAGGACGCCGTGTACTCCCTGCAGCAGTTTGGTGCGTGCCCCGCGGCCAGCGCCTGGATGAGGCTGCCCTGGGACCCCTCAGGCGTCCGAATCCTGACACAGGCTGGGACCTCCATGCCTCCGGGTGCAAATCCTCACACAGACGTTGAACTGGAGGTTCATCAGTGCCCACCTTGTACCTTTCCTTGGAAATGGCCTGGTCGATTGTCTGGAAGTTGGCATTATTAAGAACATAATGTGTGAAATGCCATGATCTTGGTCAGATGAACCTTAACTGTTGGCGAGATTTAATTTTTTTTTTTTTTTTTTTTTTTTTGAGATGGAGTCTCACTCTGTTGCCCAGGCTGGAGTGCAGTGGCGTGATCTTGGCTCACTGTAACCTCCACCTCCCGGGTTTCAGGCGATTCTCGTGCCTCAGTCTCCCCAGTAGCTAGTATTACAGGTATTTGCCACCACACCTGGCTGAGCTGTATTTCTAGTAGAGACGAGTTTTCGCCATGTTGGCCAGGCTGTCCCAAACTCCTGACTTCAAGTGATGCACCCACCTCAGACTCCCAAAGTGCTGGGATGTCGGGCATGAACCACTGCGCCCGGCCTACATTTTTATATTGAAAACTGTATTTGTAATGTTAGGTAGGATTGACATGGCCTGTTTTACATTGTATGTTCTTTTCCCTTGGCAGGGTTTTCAGAGAAAGATGCTGATGAGGTGAAAGGAATTTTTGTAGATACCAACTTGTACTTCCTGGCACTGACCTTCTTTGTCGCAGCGTTCCATGTGAGTCATCCGCCAGGAGCAGTGGGTGTGGGCTCTGGGGACGCTCCCTGGGCCCTGGGCCTCCTGTAGGGCCCCTGGACCTGGGGTTTGTGTCCAGCCCTGTGGCCCTCAAGCATCCTCTCCCGTCACTCAGCAGCCAGCACACCTGACACTTGGCAGCCATTGTCCCAGTGGGCGGTTTCTCCCAGTTCTGGAAAGGGGGGACCATAGAGCTCCATCCACAGCCTTGGGGACTTGGTCTGTGCTGGCTTTGGGGGCGGTTTTGGAAAGCAGATCCAGAGTACTCTTGAGAGTATCCACACCAATGAGATAAATAGGCGCCGGTGTTCTCCCTCTCCCCTGCCCAGGCCCTGGCCCGGCCCCACACACACCCATGCAGAGCCAGTTGCTGAGCTGGGCAGCCTCCAGCAGAAAGCAGTTTTCTTGTACAAATTCTAACACGCCAACTTTAAACTTAAAAAGTCAGTCCTGTATGTATACGGTAGTGCCCCTTATCCTCAGGGCATATATTTAAAGACTCTCAGTGGGTGCCTGAAACCAAAACCTGGAAAGACTAATTTCTCCTACCTTTATAAATATAATGTATTACATAATGCTTATGATAAAGTTTAACATATAAATTAAGCACAGTAAGAGGTTAATAATAAGTGGTAACAGGCAGTTATGACAGTGACGTGGTGTGGTCTCACCCTCAGAATGTCTCATCACACTGCTCCATGGGCACCTGAAACCACACCACAGACAGCAAACACAGGGGAGGCCAGGCTGCTGTGCCCTTGCGTTTGTCCGAGGAGTTGAGCTGCTGGAGGAGAGCCGTCCTGTTAGGCTGGCCTGTGGTTAGGCTGAAAGGGTGAGGAGCCACCCAGGGGTGCTGCCAGCACCAGTTCTGAATGCCTGGGAGTTGGGCTGCCAGTCAAGCTAAAACTTTCCAAAGCCATGCTGGAGAATTGAATGATTTTTATAAAAGGTCACTGTCTGTAAGGGGCTCATGCATGGTTGGGTTTTTTAAGATGCTTTTTTTTTTGAGACCGTTCTCACTATGTTGCCCAGGCTGGTCTCAAACCCCTGGGCTTAGGTGGTCCTCCAGCCTTGGCCTTGCCGTAGCTGGGACCACAGGCATGGGCCACCACCCGCAGCCGCCCTGTGTTTAGCACAGTTGAGAGGAAAGGCTGCCTTGCGTAACCACAGCCTGAGAGCAGGGTAGGGGCACCCAGCTGGCCCCACACTCCAGCGGAACCTAGAGCCTCCACTTTCTGTGGCCTTTCCCAGCAGTTCCGATCGAAGATGTGTTTATTTCACGAGTACCCCTGCGAAGCCTGCCTTGGCATTCTAGGTTCCGATGTGGCAGGCAGGCACGTAGAGGTGTGGGTCCTGAGTGTGGGCATCTGTCCTGATGTGTCCTGAAGCTGGGCACCCCTGCAGTCTCACAGTCACACATGAGACCTCTGTCTCTGTCTCACAGGAGATAGAAACAGCTAGAGATGCGAGTTGCTGTTGTGTCTGTTCTCTTTAGCTTCTCTTTGATTTCCTGGCCTTTAAAAACGACATCAGTTTTTGGAAGAAGAAGAAGAGCATGATTGGCATGTCCACCAAGGCAGGTAGGCGCCCCCAAGCGTGGCCCGGCTCAGACACAGCCCCAGTAGTATGTGCTTAGCTCTTGAGAAGCCTCTGAGCTCAGGCGTCGTAAAACCCAGGGAGCCTTGCTGCAGTCGCGGTGTGACCTTGGCCTTGCCATAGCTGGGACCACAGGCATGGGCCACCATGCCCAGCCTCCCCTGCTTAGCACAGTTGAGAGGCGAGGCTGCGCTGCATAGCCACAGCCCGAGAGCAGGGTAGGGGCGCCCAGCTCAGGGCCTGGCTGCGGACTCTGTGGTGTGCATGGGGTCTGGGTCTGAGCCTGGGCTGTGGAGAGTGCGATGCGTGGACCTGTTGAGCCTTCCCCGGCTGCTCATGGGTGCTGAGGTGGGACTGCGGCCTCGAATCCCCTGCCTCGGTTCCCTTGCCCCCATCCTCCTGCCGGCTTTCCTTCTCCATCCAGCACAGGCCTGGGCGTGGGGGTCCTGCCAGGTGACTGTGTGCCCGGCAGTGATGGGCGGTATGCAACTGTTAGGGCAGGTGGTCAGGGACCCCTGAGGCCAGGCAGGAGGCCTGCCAAGATTTGGGACTAGCGTTCCTGGCCAAGGGTGCCTGCCATGGTCGGGGGAGCCCGAGTTGGGGAGAGAGGGGTCCTCCTGACCTTGCAGAGGTGGAGCTTGCCACCTTGGGGTGGGGAGCGGCGTCAGGACCGGTGAGGGGTGACGGGTGTGAGAACGAGCAGTGGGTGCAGAGGTGGAGGTTGCCACCGTGGGGTGGGGAGCAGTAGTCAGGACAGGTGAGGAGTGACGGATGTGAGAACGAGCAGTGGGTGCAGAGGTGGAGGTTGCCACCGTGGGGTGGGGAGCAGCAGTCAGGACAGGTGAGGGGTGATGGGTGTGAGAACGAGCAGCGGGTGTATCCTATCGGTTAGGAGTGAGGCGTGTTTGGCTCCACTGTCAGGCCCAAACAGGTTGTTTTCTCACCTAGAAAAGACGCCCAAGCAGGTGGTCCTGGGTGCTCGGGGGGCCCTGCTGTGCTCCCTGCTGTTGTCTCCGAACCCTCATGCCTTTCCAGACGTCCCAGGCTGGGGTGTCCAGCAGACAGCGGCTGTGGCCATGGCCACCATTTGTCGTGTGGCTCTGTGGCCTCTCGATTTCCCCTCCTGCCCTGGGGCGCTCGGAAGGAGGGGGCGTGCTGAATGAGGTGGGTGGTTCTTGAGGTACAGCTGGGAAGGAACCAAGTACAGGCTTGAGAAGCTGCATGTGTATCACAGAACCAGCATAAAGCCAGACTGGAAACAAAGCCATGGAGCCCCGAAATCCAACCTCAGCCCATGCTCCATGCTCCTTTGCAAGTGTGGCTCAGATGCGTGTTTGCGGAGCTGGCGTGGGGCCAGCTGTTCGTTCAGCAGCTTTGAAGACACTGTCCTAGCTGCTGGATGGTTCACTGTCCTTAAACGGGATGACATGGTCTGAGGAGCACCTGAAGCTGCTTGGGTGTGGAGGGTTGGGAGGGGGGCGGGGGGATATGTATGCGTGTGACTTGAGGGGCACAGGCGGGGTCTGCTCTGCACCCCCCCAGCCCGACTGTCCTGTCCCCAGTGCTCTGGCGCTGCTTCAGCACCGTGGTCATCTTCCTGTTCCTGCCTGGATGAGCAGACGAGCCTGCTGGTGCTGGTCCCGGCTGGCATCGGAGCTGCCATCGAGGTGAGTCCCGGCCAATGACCTGAACTCTCGGAGGTCCCTGGGCCTCAGCACACTCAGGAAAGGCTTTGATCTGCAGAAGCCTGCAGGCTTGTTCCCGATGGTCTGTGTTCTAGAAGCTGTGGGATGGCAGTTCAAGGGCTTTGAACAAGTGGAGAGCAGGGAAGTGGGCGTCTGATGACATCAGCTCATGAGGCCCCGTCCACCAAGCAGTGTTTTCACACGCTTGAGAAATCCCACCATGCGCAAAGCAGAGACGTAAACTGTGGGGCCTTGAGAGGCTGGTGCTTTGGCTGATATCGGAGCATGGTGGCCAGGTGGGCAGTGACGGAAGTCATCCGGTGCCCTGGTTCCAGCCCTGGTTGTTTGGTAGCTCAGAAAAGCTAGCCAAAAGGTAGCCTCGCTGGGCAGGGCCAGCTTGGGAGCAAAACCTTGAGTGGGGTAATGGCCTTCAGAGTGAGAGGCCCCCGGACTCCGCCTAGCTCCTCCCTGAGCTTCTGTGCCACCCAAGGGGGAGCCAGAGTCTTGAGGGCCCACAGCTGACGGCCCATCTGTGGGTGGGGATCTGCGTGGCCATATGCCTGTTGAGGAGGAGCTGGATTAAATGGCGCTGGGCATCGCAGGCAGGGGGCCCTCCATAGGCACGAGTCACAGTGCCGAGCCCGTCTCAGGCACTAGCCCTGAGCTCCGTGAGCGGTGCCGGCCAAGGACACAGCCAGGAGGGTGGCTGTCAGAGAGGTCCCGACACAGGCTCCAGGGCTGCCCGGGTTCCAGGCAGGAGGAGGTGGGGGCTGATTTGGGTGCAGGCGGGTGGCTCAGAACCGCGCTTGTGTGCTGGTTTTGTCTGCCGGGCGGTGGCCGTGGAGCCCACCTGAGCAAGTACACCTGCTGGGCGTGGATTAGAGGCCCAGGTCCGGCCTGAGCTGTGAGAAGGGGCGGGAAGAGGACAGTGGGCTGGGCGGGGCTGTGGGCAGCGGGTCCTATCCGTTACTGCCTGAGTCTCCTGGCCTTGGAATATTAAAGGAACAATTTCCCGACTTCCCCCTCAGCTGTGGAAAGTGAAAAAGGCATTGAAGATGACTGTTGTTTGGAGAGGCCTGAGGCCCGAGTTTCAGGTAGGAGCCCTCTCTGAAGATTCTGTGGTTTTCCCCCGGGCACAGAGTAGACTGCCATCAGTGGATGACTCCCTGTGGCCTCTGTCCGGGGAGCCTCCGAGGTGGACACTGCCCTGGCTTTCCAGTCACAGCCACTCTGTTCACCTGAGGATTCCCCCATCATGTACCTACTTCTGACCTGCAGTGCAGACGGCCAGCACTTCTGGGCCTGAGCCGGCCTCTGGGAGAAAGGATGCTGGCTGGCCAGTGTGGGTGTTTCAGTTTGGCACCTTGCCCAGAGGGTGCTCCCAAGGCTGGTGCTGACCGGGGTGAGTACAGGCCTTGCAATCCCCAGTGAGCGAGCCTCTGCCCTGAGCTGGTGGCTGCCCCAGTGCCCAGCGCTGATAAGGCCCCCAGGCACATGAGGGCTGGGCAGAGCTGGAATTGAGACTCCACACCCACAGACGGACTTTGATTGCAGCAGGGCCCTCAGCAGTCACGGCCCCACTTTTCTGTGCTGTGGGCAGAGGGGAGGGCAGAAAGCGCAGCAGATGGGGCACAGCCACTGTGTTCCGGCCTTGCCCTGTGGCTCCTCCCGGCTGGCTGGTTCAGAGCAGAGGTGGGTGTGCCTGTGCACTCTGTGGCGTTCTCAATGAAGCGGTGGCACTGAAAACCGAGCTGCCACATGAGGAACGTGAATGAGGCCACGCTGCCCCTACTTGTGTGGCTTGCGGGACCCAGGACCAGGGTGAGGCAGGAAGGACCCCTGTGGATTCCTGTCCTTGGGTCTCTCCTCGCCCGGTCAGGACCGGAGCACCATCTCTGGGTGGTTCTGAAGGACCAGAGCGAGGCCTGGGTCAGCTCTGCAGCTATGTGAGGGGCTCCTTAGTCACAGCTCAGCTGTGCTCCGATGCCTTCCCCTGAGTCTTAACATGACTGTATTTAATTTCACAACAGTTTGGCACTTACAGTGAATCTGAGAGGAAGACCGAGGAGTACGACACTCAGGTAAGTCCGTGTGATCCGCGGCACGTGCATGCCAGGCAAATCCAGCGCCTTCGGAGACGGGGCTCATGCTGTTGCTGCTCACAGCGAGTCTCCGTGGAGTGCGGGGGCAGCCCACCCTGAGCAGGGATCCCGAGAGCGAACACGTAAGACCCACGTTTCTTACTGGGAAGGGTGTGGCTCCCCAGAGACTGTCATTCCCCGGCCCTTGCGGACACAGCCCGCCTGCATCACCCTACACTAGGGATGTTTTCATCCTTTGTGAGTCACGTTCGCCGGGCAGCTGGCACACGCCATGGTGTCTGCTGTGATTGCTGGGAACCACTTGCTGTCAGCAAGCCTGTAACAGCCGCGGCAGCACAGTGGCCCGGAGAGGGGGGCCCCAGCTGCCTGGGTGGGGTGCTGGCCCTGAGCTGAGAGGGGTCCTGGAGCCCCCAGCCTCTGCTGCCCGGGTCGGGTACTGGCCTTGAGCTGAGAGGGGTCCCAGAGTTCCAGCCTCTGCTGCCCCAGGGGCAGTGCTGGCCCTGAGCTGAGAGGAGTCCCAGACTTCCCGGCCTCTGCTGCCCGCAGCAGGTGCTGGCCCTGAGCTGAGAGGGGTCCTGGAGCACCCAACCTCTGCTGCCCGGGTTGGGAGGTGTTGACCCTGAACTGAGAGGGATCCCAGAGCCCCCAGCCTCTGCTGCCTGGAGAGGGGGATGCTGGCCCTGAGCTGAGAGGGGTCCCAGAGTTCCCGGCTTCTGCTGCCCAGCACAGGGCGTCACCTTTCCCCAGTGCTGCTGGGGGAGCTGGAAGTCTCAGTTTGATTTAATAGAATGTTTCTGCACAGGAATGAGTTTAGTTTGATTTAACGTTCACCAGTTTCTATCAAACATTTATTGAGTTCTAAAGCTGAAATCAGAGAATAGGTACAGCTAGCGATTCAACTACGTTACTTAGAAGGCAGTTTTCAGGTATCTTTCTATTATGTGTATTGGTCTGTTGTGGGCTGGTTGTTTTTGACCAGGCAGAATTGATCTGTTACTGTGAGCTAGCGCCTGTAGTTACACCTGGGCTCTGGCGTGTGCAGTGCCTCCTGGGGCTGTGGCGCATGCGCAGTGCCCTGCGTGCCACACCTGCCCGGCAGCCCTGCCACCCCAAGTGCTGTAGCCTATTCTGTGTGTCCCTGTCGTAGTGAGTTCCGTGCAGTGTGTTTACAGAGACTTGGCGTTGGGACTCTAACCGGAAGCCCACTTTGTTCCCTGCAGGCCATGCAGTACTTATCTTACCTGCTGTACCCTCTCTGCATCGGGGGTGCTGTCTATTCCCTCCTGAACATCAAGTATAAGAGGTAGGGGGCTGCACACAGTCCACCTGCTGCGCCTTCCACCCGAGAAATCCACCTGGATGACTGAGCCAGAGCACTGCGCCCGGAGGGCCAGCTCGGGGCTGGGGCACTTGGGCGAGCGCCTGGGAGGGGGCCCTGCCCCTGCTACCATGCATGGTGGGCCCTGGGCCTCGGTGTCCTCCCCCACTAAGGTGTAGATGATGAGAGGCTGACTCTGGCCACCAGACTTCATGGGAGGGAGGTTCGGCCTTGAGAGGTGTCCTGGAGCCCCTGGACTCTGCTGCCCGGGTGGGGTGCTGGCCCTGAGCTGAGAGGGGTCCTGGAGCCCTTGGCCTCTGTTTCCCCTAGCGGGGTGCTGGCCCTGAGTTCCTGAATTGAGCGGGGTCCCAGAGCCCCCAGCCTCTGTTGCCCAGGCGGGGTTGCTGGCCCTGAGCTGAGAGAGTCCCAGAACCCCCAGCCTCTGCTGCCTGGGCAGGGTGCTGGCCCTGAGCTGAGAGGGGCCCGAGCCCCCCGCCTCTGGTTCCCCCGGGTCGGGGGCTGACCATGAGCTAGAGGGTCCTGGAGCCCCCGGCCTCTGCTGCCCGGGCAGGGGGTGCTCCGCGCTGTCTCCAGCCTGAGACCCAGGCTCGGCCCTGCTGGCCAGCTGCCTTGAGAGCACCTGGGTGTTTTTAGAAGATTTTTAATGGAGTTATTTTTAGTCAATTTAATACAGATTCTAAGCTATGTGAGAAATGGGACTTTTCAAAGCTACAACTCAATTTTCTCCATTTCAGCTGGTACTCCTGGTTAATCAACAGCTTTGTCAACGGTGAGTTCTTACGCTTCCCTGCTTCAGTCGCAGTGTTTACAGCAGGCGCCAACTTAATTGTTTTTGCATTGAACCCAGTGTGGCAGACGCCCCTGTGATTCGAGGCTAATCCCTCCCCACCCCGGGGGTTCAGGCACCTCTGGGGTGCCCAGGGCTCCCCCACAGGCTGTGAGCAGAGAAAGCCCTGCGTGGCTTCAGAACAGGGAGTGGTTCTGAGAAACAGGTCCTTATACAGCGGCGGAGTGCTCTTACACCCAGATGCTGCAGTCACTCCACGCCAGCCCGTGTGGTGAGCCAGCCTGGCATATGTGGTCCATCTTGGATCTAAACATCACCGTGTGGTACGGTACGGTTACCTGTTTTCTTCATGAAAACAAACTTAAGCATTAAAACACCACCATCCACATCTGGTTCGTTAGAGCACGTGGAAGCACCAGGCCCCGGTGCACGGCACACCCCTCCTGCTGATGCGCTGGTGGAGACCCCCATGGGGCCCTCTGCTGGGGGCCGCATGTCCTGGGAGGTCCGCCCACCCCCACCTGCCCCAAGTGGCACTTTCAGCTGCTTGGCCGCTGTGTGCCTGCCCTCTCCCACCAGCTCAGCCCCGATTGCAGCTTTGTGGTCTCTTTGGGAAGTGGTCTCATGAGCATTAAGGGTGAAGGCCTGTCTGCTGCAGAGCAGGTGGGTCCCGGACCGCCAACCTCCTAGGTGAGAGTCCCACATTTGACCCCTGGGGTGAGAGCTTGCGGGTCAGGAGGCCGTGTCCTCACAGCCCCAGAGTGCTCCAGTGCCCACACTCACTCGACCCCACGGACAGCAGTTACACTGATTAGTAAATAAAAGAGCTTTGCTCTCCAAAGTGGTCATAGACTCTTGACAAACTTCCCAGCCAGAGAGCTGCTCCGCACCATGAGGAACTCTGAAGTTATCTGGCTAGCAGGCCTTGTTTGCTGCCCGCTCTGCGTGGACGTGGCAGCCCGGCCCCTCCACGCCCGTGAGTGCTGTCTGTCTTTCTGTAGGGGTCTATGCCTTCGGCTTCCTCTTTATGCTGCCCCAGCTCTTTGTGAACTATAAGGTAAGGTGGTGCATGCTGTCCGCGGCCCCTTCTCCCGTGCCGCCCTCGGCCCCTTCTCCCGCCTGCACGGCCTTCTCCCGTGCTGCCCGCAGCCCCTTCTCCCGCCTGCACCGCCTTCTCCCGTGCTGCCCGCGGCCCCTTCTCCGCCTGCACGGCCTTCTCCCGTGCTGCCCGTGGCCCCTTCTCCCACCTGCACCGCCTTCTCCCGTGCTGCCCGCGGCCCCTTCTCCCGTGCCGCCCGCACCCCCTTCTCCCGTGCCTCCCACGCCCCTTCTCCCGTTCCGCCCTCGGCCCCTTCTCCCGTGCCGCCCTCGGCCCCTTCTCCCGAGCCGCCCGCGGCCCCTCTCCCGCCCGCACCGCCTTCTCCCATGCCGCCCACACCCCCTTCTCCCGAGCCGCCCGCACCCCCTTCTCCCGAGCCGCCCGCACCCCCCTTCTCCCGTGCCTCCCACGCCCCCTTCTCCCGTTCCGCCCTCGGCCCCTTCTCCTGAGCCGCCCGCGGCCCCTTCTCCCGCCTGCACCGCCTTCTCCCGAGCCGCCCGCACCGCCTTCTCCCGAGCCGCCTGCACCGCCTTCTCCCGAGCCGCCTGCACCGCCTTCTCCCGAGCCGCCCGCACCCCCTTCTCCCGAGCCGCCCGCACCGCCTTCTCCTGAGCCGCCCGCGGCCCCTTTTCCCGTGCCTCCCGCAGCTGACCTGTGCCTGTCTCTCCTGTTTCAGTTGAAGTCGGTGGCACATCTGCCCTGGAAGGCCTTCACCTACAAAGTGAGTGCGACAGCTGTTGACGAGTCCCTGAAAGACTGGGTCCTCTCACTTGGAGTCACAGAGTCGGTTTTCTTTTTAGTTTTTATGCGTCGTCTTAGCAAGTGTGTCAAGACACAGACCCCCTGTGGCCCAGTAACTGGTGCCTGGGGACAGTGGCTTCAGGCCTCCCAGGCAGGAATCGAGCCCTATGTGTCGTGGCCATTCCCCGCCGCAGAGCCGTGGAGGTCCCTTGGCTCCGTGGGATTAGAAGTGCTTAGTGTTGTGGGCAGAGCTGAGTTAATGCGACGGGATTCTGACTTTCTGAAGTCAGTTACAGGCTCCAGAGGAAAGCGCAGTGCCCAGGCAGTCAGGCGGCTCTGCCCTTGGCTCTGGTGTCAGGCCCTTCTCTTTGGGTTCCCCCGATGTGGGCACCTGGGTGGAGCCCAGGGGTGTCGGGTACCTGTGGCTGGGGGCAGCCCATGAGGGGAGCAAAGGGCCTCTTCTCCAGTTCCCCGTTTTCTGCTCTTTTTGGGAGGAGTTCCAGTTAGAATCATCTGCCAAAAGCCGTTTGCTTGGTTAGGTCACCAAAAACAATAGGATTCCATCCCCAACAACTGGGGGTTCTCCCTCCTCCCGTCTGGCCCTGCAGGCTTTCAACACCTTCATCGACGACGTCTTTGCCTTCATCATCACCATGCCCACGTCTCACCGGCTGGCCTGCTTCCGGGACGACGTGGTGTTCTGGTCTACCTGTACCAGCGGTGGTGAGTGCGCTCGGCTCTCGGTCCGTCTCAGCGGCGTGGCACTGCTGCTGAACGGAGGGCGGCTCTCACTGCACCCTGCGCCTGTTTTTGCATTTGGGGGAGAAAGATGATTTGCAGGTGGTGGTTTCTCCTGTGTTGCCTGAACTTGGGCTCCAATTGCCCATGATGCAACGCGGTGAGAAACTTCCAGCCCTGTCCCCTCGCTGTGCTTTAGAAATTCGCGTTTCTGTGTGAATTATTGATGAGCCACTGAGGCAGATCTCTCTCCTTAAGCTGCCTGTTCACTGCCATTGCTGTTGAGCAGAACAGAAACTGCAGCACAGCTTAACTCTAATGCATGCCTGGCGCTAGCCTCGAGGTGTCCAGCCGGCTGTCCTGGGGCCCAGGTCTCCAGCGTCGGGAACAGGCTCTGGGCCACTCTTGGGCTGTGTGTCCTTGCAGGGGAGAACATCACGGGAGAACTTGCTCACCTAAAAACCGGGCACACCCCTTAAACCAGCCACCAGGGCCTCTGAAGACTAAACTGTGTGGACCTCCCAGCTTGGCCTTCAGGTTGAAGGCTGACAGCTATGCAGAGACTCAGGCCCCCCTACCCTGGGCCTCCCACTTCCCCCTCCAGGGCTGACATCTGACCTCTCTGTCAGCAAAAGCTGCCTCCAGCTCTGTGCCTTGCCGGTGGTAGGCGCCAGGGATCTGCGGTGTCTCCCCGATCCCTGCAGGCACTGCCCTCACCTCCAGTCCCAGCCCAGGGTGTTATTCAAGGGTGGAAGGAGTGAGTGTCACCCCCAAGACCTGCTGCCAAGTGTTTCAGAGCCTCTTGGCTGTGTCCTTTCTCTGGCCCTGGAGGTTCCCTCTTCCATCTCCCCCCCACCAGGAGGCCACCACTGACCCACCGTGGCCATGACACTTCTCTGCGCCCTTCCCAGGCCATGGTGCCCTCAGGGCCTGGGGCTGTCCTACTAGTGCAGGAGGGGGGACACTTTCCCCCCAGGTTGTCCTGGCCGGTCCTGCCTAGGTCTGGGGTGCCGTCCCTTGGGGAGCACAGGGCTCCCATCCCCTCCCCTATTTCCACACGCAGCCTCACCATGTGGCTCGCACCCCTTGTCCCAGCCAGCATGAGGCTGGCATTGTTCTGTTTGTTTTAACCCTTTGTCCAGGTGCAGTTGGCACATACACACGGTGGTGCATGGCGGGCCCCCTTGCCTAGCTCTCCAGGCCTGGCCACTGGCTGCTGACTCACTCACCCCCCACCCACCCCGTTGCTATCTCGTGCAGACCCAGGCCTGTGTCTCAGCAGGAAGGGCTATTTCCCCGTCAGCAACACTCACACTCACGTGGGGGCGTGGCTCTGGTCCCCCGTTCACCCTTCTCAGATCCCCTAGGTTGTCTGAGCCATGGAGCCCTAGACGCTGCTGCACCTGGTGTGGTTGTCACTCTTCGGGGTCCCGTCTCAATCCGAGCCCTTCAGGTGGCTCCCAGATCCTCACAGGTGGCCCAGGGCGTGCCTGAAACTGCCACACTCAGGCTCTGTGTGTTTCGGGCTCCAGGCCTGCAAACAGTGTTTGGCCAGGACCACAGGGCCCTTTGTGGGCAGCAGGTCTGTTTTGAAGCGGAAACCCTGTAGTCTCACTGTCCGTGGCTGTGCAGAGCCGCCTGGCTGTGCCCTCACACCACAGCTGCTTCGTCCATAAGCAGGGGGCATGTTGGCAAGGCCTCTGAGCCTCTCGGGATCAGAGGCGGCAGTGCCCTGCCATCGTTCACAGCTGCTGAGACAGTCCCTGAGCGTGGCTGCTCCTGTTCTGATCACTGGGGTCTTCATGGCTGCACAGTTCACAGAAGGCAGCCAGTGCAGCCTCCGGGTCGCCCTTCAGCCAGGCTTCCCTTTCCTTGAGAGCAGGGCGCTGACCTGGCCAGGCTGAACAAAACCCAACTCAGAAGTCCTTCCTCAGCCTGTCGGCAGTGAAACTTCTGCAGATTCGACTTTTCAGTTGATTGGCAGCTCACTGGAAAATGAGTCAAGGGTGCCGAGTCCTCCTCTTAGGTTGTAGGTAGCTCCCACAGTGGGGTGTGCTGCTGATTTGCTCGTGGGTGTCATTGCAGGCTTTATCCTGTGGATAAACGCAGAGTGAACGAGTTCGGGGAGTCCTATGAGGAGGCCACGCGGACACCCCACACGGACTGAAGGCCACCCACCCTTAGGGCAAGTGCACCTTGAATTGTCAGTGAGTGTGTTTGGAAGCATCTGGCGGAATTCCTAGACGTTGCATCTTCTGTGTTGCCAAAATCCCTTTGGACGTTGCTCAGACCCCTCCCAAGTTCCCTTCACGTCGTCGGATTTGGAGCTGGATGCGCTTGCGATGCCCCCCCCCCACGTGTGAACATCTGTCTCGGTTACCAAGCTGGGCGCTGCCAGTAACCCTGAGCTATGGTGGCTCCCGGCACGTGAGTGTCCAGTTGGGGGGTGAGCCGTGGTCCTCACGCTGGCAGGCGCAGGAGCCCTCGCAGGCAAGGGGGCTGTTGGATTTCCATTTCAGGTGGTTTTTAAGTGCTCCTTATGTGACTTTCAGACACGTATGGAATTCATTCCATGTGTACTCTGGGGATCAAAGGCTCTTTCCTCTTTTGTTTGAAAGTTGATTGTTTTAAAGCTTAATGTATGTATGTTTCTATTTTAAAATAAATTTTTCTGGCTGTGGCATTTTTCTTGACCTGGTATAATAATGGAAAGTATTCCAGATATTTGAGTTTAACTCTTTTCCAGAAAGTAATACATAATATGGATTTATTTATGCATTAAAAGAGCAAATTTAAAGAGCCTCTCCCAAGCCCTTGAGTCATGAGTGTTCTAAACCCTTGGCATCTCAGTTACTTAAGACTGAATGGTTGTGCAGAGCCGTGACCTGTTAGGTCAAGCCTGTCTTGCGCTACGTCGAGGCAGAGGAGGAAATGAGGTGGAAAGGTGTGTTTTCAGAGACAGTGGAGAACGACAGGACTCGGTGCGCAGCGAGCTTTAATCATGTTCACTGAAGTCAGTTTTTGGGGATTTTTTTCCTTTTTTCCCCAGCTCACTGCAGCCTCCACCTCCCACGTTCACATGATTCTCCTGCCTCAGCCTCCCAAGTAGCTGGAATTACAGGTGTGTGCCACCACATTCAGCTTTTTTGTATTAATATTTTTAGTAGAGACGCTCTTCGCCATGTTGGCCAGACTGGTCTCGAACTCCTGGCCTCAAGTGATCCACCCGCCTGGGCCTTTCAAAGTGCTGGGAGTACAGGCGTGAGCTACCACGCCCATCCTCTAAATACAGAATCTTTTTATATTCCCGGTCCTTTCCTTGCTCCAAGCCTCCTTTGGCATTAACATAGCTTTCATCCTCATGTTTCTGAAACAGGCGCCCCTGCCCCTCTCGTGGGCCTGACTTCCTCGAGGCTGAAGGGCTTCAGGAGCCCTGCCCAGAGCCCCGAACCTGCAGGAGGTCTGTTCACATGTCCCACTTAAATGGACGGCACAATCGCAGGATGCTCGTTGAGCTGAGAACCAAACCCAGATGCTCTCAGGACCCGCAGGTGACAGTGACGTTTCTGTACACTCTGCTTTCTCTTCAGATTAGATAAATCTCATCATTTATAATTAAGGGTCAAACTTCACTCAACTGGAAAGAAATGCACTGGGTTGAGTTGTCATCTTTTTTATCAGTGAAAATGGGAAGATACTGGATGAGTTGGCACAGGAAAGCAAATATGCATACATGGCCCATAATGTGTTACTTAGCCGTGTTCTAAGTGGGGTCTGTGAGGGTGGCTGGGAGAGTGGATGAAATGCCGGGGTTTATTAGATGCACAGTTCTCAGATGGGAGGCACAGCACCTCAAGGGGACCTGGGGGGTGCAGGGGCAGCGGCTGCACAGGCAGGGCAGATAGGGTGGACCCTCAGGCAAATTGGAAGTGGGGGAAGAAGCAGAAGGCGTGAGGGGCTTCACTGGTGTGTTTGAAGGTCAGGTCACAGGAGGGCTGGCCCATCACAGGTGTGCCAGGTCACGGGGGCGGGGGCCCAGCCAGTCTGTGGAGAAGTTGAGGCATCAGAGAAACGAAGTTTTAAATGTTCACGGTGGACCTCACCCACATAGGCCATGCCTTTGCCAGGTTACTAGGGTGGGGGTGTGGTGGAGAGTGTCCCTTCCACACCTGTAATTTTATTTCATTGTCTTTGGGGGAGGGGAGCCTTGCTTTATAAAACACACAACTGGCTGTGCTCTGTGAGGCTTCACCCAGTGTATACTGTTGCCAGCAGCTAAGCACATGGGAAAGGAATCTCACCGAACTCCGATGAACTCCAGCGCCTGGCTTTGCCTGGGGGACGCTGGCCACATCAGGTGCCATTCCCAACCTGATGTGGCCAGAGGATGTGCCCTCTGCGTCCTGGGGCACATCCCGCAGCGGGGTCAGTGCCTGTGCCCAGCTCCCACGGAAATAGCAGCATTTAGCACTTGCATCAGCAGCCAAAGCCGTACCTAACCAGCAGGGGCTCTGTGGGACAGCTTTGCTACTCTTGCTTTTCAGTTTCAGTATCAAAAATAGTTGCTCAAGAAAGGACTCATATTTGCCACAGCACCTGCTCTTCCATTTGGGCTGGCATACTGAGCAAAGGTGGGTGCAGGAGCCTCATCAGCCTGACAGCAGTCAGCTTAACCTGAGTTTCCAGGAAGCACCATGGAAGGGCCCCAGAAGGGGCAGGTGCCCGTCGCACACTGCATCTGCTTCTGAAGTCAGCGCGCTGGTGTCCAGTGGTCCCTCCAGTGCCACTTTCATCTGGGCTGCAAAGGGCATTATGCATGGACCAGCTGCTGCCGACTGTTGGTCTTGCTCTGTTCAAACAGTAGCAAGTTGCAGACTCTTGCTTTGAAGACACTGCTAGTCACGTGTGTCGGTTACTCCCGAGAGGTTGCTGGGCACCTGCCTCTGCCTTTTTAAGATGAGCAGAAGTTTAAATAAAGTGAGTTTGGGGAATGAGGCCTTGAAAGTCCTTCCAGCTTCAGGACCAGCACTTGCTGACAGTCTTTCTGCCCCATGGGCCGGCACTCCTGCAGACAGACAGTTTCAGGAGTGACCAGCACTGAGCCTCAGGCAGATCCCAGCTCACGGGAACCCTGAAGCATCACTCCCCAACAGAGGCTCCTGCTAGGCGACTTGAAACGTGCTTGAAGGGTTTATCTGTCATTCATCCTGATGAGGAGTTTAGTTCTGTGTTTTTCTCTTGGATTTCCTTGAGATTTCTTCATAGCATCAAGGCCATGTCTTACATGATGATTACGAGGTGGGATTCAGAAATGTTCCAAGTGCCTGTTGATTTTAGAATGTGTCAAAGCCCTCGAGCCGTTGCCAGCATCTGTGACACAGATGTCCGACACGGCGAGGACCCAGGGTCACACATGGCAAAACGGCAGCATCCTGATCACAGCTGGCGGGTTCCATACCTGGGCGGGACTGGCCCTGCCAGAGCAGCCAGTGTCCAGAAGGAGCTTCTGCTGCCACCCCTTGGCACTGGCCCCTCATTGTATAGACGAGGTTTTCTTTAATAACCAGGAGAAAAAAAAAAAATTTTAAGAGGTTTTCTATATTTTATAGAAGAGATTTTTATAGAAGAGGTTTTCTTCAGACCAGAGTTTATTAACCCAGGAAAACGAGGACACACCCTTGTGAAATGCCTGCCGCACGTAGCCCCGTAGAAGCCAGTCTGGTGGCTGTCGGGTCTTTGGAGTGGCATCGAGATGGGTCTGTTGGCCTCGGCCCTGGGGGAGCCCCCGCAGGCCAGGGTCCTGGAGGAAGGAGAGGGTGCAGCCTGCGATGGGTGGAACCCTGATGAAGCGGGGGCTGCATTCCAGGAGTAACCCATGCAGAGGAGGGAAACCAGGAGGAGGTCTTGATGGACCACACAGTTTACCCCTTTCCTGAAGAAGGCACAGGACCCGAGGGGATGTAAAGCCCTGTGGTCCATGGTTCTTCTGAGGCAGCAGCCTCCAGAGATGTGGGTCCTGGAAAACCCACCGCATGAGTGTCGCCCAGCCACTGCCACAATCCCCACAGCGTCTGTGCTTCAAGCAGCATATTTTCTCACGGTTCTGAAGGCCAGAAGTCCAGACTAGGCCTCCCTGGGCACCACAGAGGTGTGAGCAGGCCAGGCCCTCCAGAGGCTCCAGCAGCCCCGATCCTCGGTTTGCCGCCTTGAGAGCTGTTCTCCTTGCATTCCTGGGCTGGTGGCCCCTTCCTCACCTCACCCTGACCTCTGCCTCCCTGGTCACAGCCCTGATCCTCACCCTGACCCTCCGTGGTTCCGTCAGCTCCAGCCGATTACCCAGCACCATCTCCCGTCCAAGGTCCCAAGTATGTTGGCAGCTGCAGAGTCTACTCCAGCATGTAGGGTCACACCCGCGGTTCTGGGGCTGGACCTGGATGTCTCTGGGGGAGGCGCCCACCTCCCCCATATCCTATTATTTCCCTTGGTAACTTTCAGTAGTGATGTCCAAGTGGCCTCTGTCCTGCTGGTTGGACTCAGCTGGCGCACCAAGAAGCAGGCACATTTTTGTTTTTGTTTTTGAGATGGAGTCTCAGTCTGTCACCCAGGCTAGAGTGCAATGGCGCCATCTCGGCTCATTGCAACCTCTGCCTCGCAGTTTCAAGCAATTCTCCTGCCTCAGCCTCCCAAGTAGCTGGGATTATAGGTGCTTGCCACCACGCCCAGCTAATTTTTGTATTTTTAGTAGAGACGGGGTTTCACTATGTTGGCCAGAATGGTCTTGAACTCCTGACCTCAAGTGATCCACCCACCTTGGCCTCCCAAAGTGCTGGGATTACAGGCATGAGTTATTGCGCCCGGCCGGCAGGCACTTTTTAAAAACTTGTTATTGTACAGTTTCCGCACAGCGTCGAGGCAGGTGCACCCTGTACAGCTCAACAGGCACTACATGCTTCCATGCTCCAGCACCAAGCACCTGAGTCAGCTACAGATGGACCTCGGCCCCACGGGGCCCTCTCGGTGAAAAGCATGTGGGTGGACCCTGCCACGGGTCACTGGGTCCAGGTCCCACACACGAGCAGTCACCCTGGGAGCTCTGGTGTCTGGGTTCTTGGGCTGGGCTCTGCCTGGTGTCCATCTATGTGGTTGCAAGGGGTGCTCATTTGTAACTTTCTCCATGTGGCATTCCATGGCATGAACTGGGGCTGTTAGGGATCAGATCGTGCAGGTGGCTGTGCCTGCTTTTGGGGCACAGACCCGGGGGGACATGGCTGTCGTGGTGCGTGGGTGCTGAGCTCCAGTACATGTCACCCGTGTTCTGAGGGGGCAGTGCCACCCCAGCTGTGCGTCGCGGCTTGTGAGCCCCATGGCTTCACCCCTTCTCCAGCACACGGCACTGCTGTCTTTAAATTTTAGCCACTCTGGTGGGTGTGTAGTGGAGTCTTTTTGAGGTTTAAATGTGCATTTCCCTGCTGCCTGGTGGCGTTGAAAACCTTGTTTCCTCACCGGCCGTGTGGGTGGCTTCTCTCTGTGGAGTGCCTGAGTTTTCTGTTTCCTGTTCCTTTCCAGTCACACCTTGCAAAGCTGATCCTGCAGGGGCCTCACCAGGCTGCTGCGGCCACAGTGGTGAGGCTGAGCATGCTTCCTCTTTGTCTGCTATCTAAAATCACCCCTGAGACACTTGTAGATGCAACTGATGAAACCGCCTCAGCCTGCGGTTCCCTTTGTGGGAAATGTTTTCACTACTGTTTTAATGTCTGTAACTTCCATGATAGTAATACCATGCAGGTTTTCTATTTCCCCTGGAAATTTTATTATAATGTTTTATTTAGAGAATTTGTCTGTTTGACCTAAAATATCAACTATCTTTTTTTTTTTCTCAAGACAAGGTCTTACTCTGTTGCCCAGGCTGCACTGCAGTGCTGCAGTCTCGGCTCACTGCAGTCTCCACCTCCGTGGGCACAGGTGATCCTTCCACCTCAGCCTCCCAAGTAGCTGGGACCACAGGCACACACCAGCACACCCAGCTAAGTCTTCTTATTTTTAGTAGAGGTGAGGTTTCACCATGTTGCCCAGGCTGGTCTTGAACTCCTAACCTCAAGTGATCTGCCCACCTCAGCCTCCCAAAGTGCTGGGATTACAGGCATGAGCCACCATGCCCAGCTAATTTTTGTATTTTTTTGTAGCAATGGGGTCTTGCCATGTTGCTCAGGCTAGTCTCAAACTCCTGGGCTCAAGTGATCCACCACCTACCTCAGCCTCCCAAAGTGCTAGGACTACGGGTGTGTGCCACCGGGCCCGGCCCTAATATCAGCTACCTTGGCATGATGCTGGCATAGCATCGTCTTGATTTACATGATGCCTGTGGCAATGTTGGCTTCTCCACCCCTGCATGAGCTTTCGGGGGCAGCCACAGCAGAGGGCTAGAGCTGACAGCTTCAGTAGCAGACACTGGTCCCCTCAGTTCTGGAGGCCACGGTCCCAGATCAGGAGTGGCGGGACTGGCTCCCTCTGAGGCTGTGAGGGATGGTCTATTTCAGTCTCTCCTTGGCTTGCATACGCCCTCTTCTCCCTGTGCTCTCATGTCGTCTTCCCTTGACGCCCGTCTGTCTCTGTGTCCAGATTTCTCCTTCTTATAAAAACACCAGTCACTGGCTTAGTGACTCCATCTTAACTACTCACACGCGCAAACATCCCGTTTCCAAATAACGGCAGATTCCGAAGTCCTGGGGGTCAGGACTTTAACACATAGATTTGGGGAGGACACAGTACAACCCATTACAACTCCTTATGAGGTCAGAAGTGGGACTCGGACCCCGGACCCAATTGAGGACTAGCTGAAACAGTGCCAGGGCAGAAGCTGCTTTCCATAAGGCATGCACACCATTGCCATATCAGTTTACCATTGCCATGGCAACACTTGGGCATTACCTCTCCCTTCCATAGCAATGACCCCACTACCCCTTCCCTAGAAATGTCTGCATAAACCGCCCCTTAATCTACATGTAATTAAAAGTGGGTACAAACCTGACTGCAGACCTGCCCTGAGCTGCTGCTCTCAGTGTACAGCCTATGGGGAGCCCTGCCCTGCACGAGCAGTCCTAGGGCTGTCACACTGCCTGTGGGGAGCCCTGCTCTCAGCACACCACCTATGGGGAGCCCTGCCCAGCAAGAGCATTCCCAGGCCTGTCACAATGCCTGTGGGGAAGCCCTGCTCTCAGCACACCACCTACGGGGAGCCCTGCCCAGCAAGAGCATTCCCAGGGCTCTCACACCGCCTGTGGGGAGCCCTGCTCTCAGCACACCACCTATGGGGAGCCCTGCCCAGCAAGAGCATTCCCAGGCCTGTCACAATGCCTGTGGGGAAGCCCTGCTCTCAGCACACCACCTACGGGGAGCCCTGCCCAGCAAGAGCATTCCCAGGGCTCTCACACCGCCTGTGGGGAGCCTTGCCCCACAGGAGCAGTCCTGGAGCCATCACATTGCCTGACCTATAACCCTGCTGCTTCCATACAGCTGTTTCCTTCCACCCTACTCAGGCAGGAGAATAGGGTCTGGAGGCAGGAACCTAAGGCCACTTCACACTGACTTCCTATAACTAAATCAAAAGGAAAACCCCAACTTGCCATACCCAGGTAACCAAAGGACCAGAGGCTACTACTCCCTTTGCAACCCCTCCCCATTTTTTCTGAGTGGCGGATGAAAAATCCAAAGTACTTCTGATTAGTCTCCTCCTGCAACCAGTCAGGATGGTCATGGGCCAAGCCTTCATTTGCATAGGAGTGTAACACTGTAACTTCACTTCAGCCTCTGATTGGTCAGTTTCCACAACCAGTCAGGTTGATCGTGGGCCAAGTCTTCATTTGCATAGGAGCATAAGGCTGTAACCACTTCAGCCTCTGATTGGTCGCTTCCCAAAGCCAAGCACACCAATCATGGGCCACTACTTCATTTCCATAGAGCATACACTGAGTAACCAATGGGAAACCTCCAGAGGGTATTTAAAAATTCTGCAACTGGGCTCTAGAGCCACTTGCTGGAGCCCACTCCCACTCTGTGGAGTGTACTTTTCTTTTAATAAATCTGTGCACTTTTTTTTTTTTTTGGTTGCTTTGTTTGTGTGTTTTGTCCAATTCTTTGTTCAAAACACCAAGAACCTCCACCAGTAACACTCCCGCTCATCCTTGAGCTCTGCCCTAGGTGGAGCCTCCTGGCTCCCCTGCTGCCTCCTGGTTCCCCTGCTGCCTCCTGGCTCCCCTGCTCCCTCCTGGCTCCCCCTGCTCCCTCCTGGCTCCCCTGCTGCCTCCTGGCTCCCCTGCTCTCTCCTGGCTCCCCTGCTGCCTCCTGGCTCCCCTGCTGCCTCCTGGCTCCCCTGCTCCCTCCTGGCTCCCCTGCTGCCTCCTGGTTCCCCTGCTAAGCCCACCTTGGGGCTTGCCTGTCCTGCATGACATACATAGTCATTTGTGTCTTCATTTTTCTTGAATAAACTGTTTTTACTTTCATTATTACCAGTCTTTCCTAGAAGAGTAAATGTTTAGCTTTGCTAGTTTTGATATTTTGTTTTCTCCTTCACTAATTTCTGCTCAGATCCGTTACTTGTTTCTTTATACATTCATTGGTCTATTTTCAGATTTCATTTCATACCTTTTGAGCTGGCTAAGGAGCTCATAAATCTTCAGCCTTGTTCTAGGAACTTCCACTTCTGGACTGAATGAAGGAACAGGAACAGGATTTGCCCTCCCATTTGATATGACAATACCAGCAACCACAGACTAGACAGCATGTATGAAGTCACAGCCCTGCACATCCTGACCCTCAGCCAGGGGAGACGGTGAACCTCAAAAGGCAGGAGCTAAATGCAGCAAGCCTGCAACTGCCTGCCTGGGAGACTGTCCAGGCAACGGTGTCTACCCAAGGCCGGGCTTGGTCATCTCCCTGGGGCGAGGAGCTAGAGCTGGAGACCAAGGAGGCCAAGGTGGCCGAGGTCCAAGAAAGCACTGGAGGAGCGAGCTGTGGGCTTCAGCGACCGGCAGAGGGTCCTCCCGCAGCATGTGGCTGATTGCCGACTCGCATGTGTATCAGAAAAAGGATTGGCTTACAGGAAAAGGTCCAAGTAAGAACCACCCTATAGGACTGGGAGGAATGCTGTTCATACGGGAATAGAGCCGGTTTTAAATAGCCAGAGTAGAAACGCTCCTAATTCACCAAGTTTTTTGTTTGTTTGTTTGTTTGTTTGTTTGTTTTTGAGACAGGGTCTCACTCTGTTACCCAGGCTGGAGTGCAGTGGTGCAATCTTGGCTTACTGCAGCCTCCTCCTCCTGGGTTCAAGCAATTCTCCTGCCTCAACCTCCCGAGTAGCTGGGAGTACAGGTGTGTGCCACCATGCCAGGCTAATTTTTGTATTTTTAGTAGAGACAGGGTTTTGCCATGTTGGCCAGGCTGGTCTTGAACTCCTGGCCTCAAGTAATTCATCCACCTCAGCCTCCCAAAGTGTTGGGATTACAGGTGTGAGCCACCACGCCCAGCCCTAATTCACCAGGTATTGACTGGAGTACTCAGTAGAGCCTGACCTTAGAGACAGGGTCTCACTGTCACCAAGGCTGGAGTACAGTGGTGTGATCTTGGCTCACTGCAGCTGCGACCTCCTGGGGCACAGGTGATCCTCTCACCTCAGCCTCCCAAGTAGTGGGATGACAGGCACGTGCCACCACAGTTGGCTAACTTTTATATTTTTGTAGAGACAGTGTTGTACCATGTTGCCCATGCTGATCTTGAACTCCTGGGCTCAAGCAATCCACCCACCTAAGCCTCACAAAGTGATGGGACTACAGGTGTGAGCCATCACGCCCAGCCCAAATGCCAATTACCTTGGCATGATGACTATTCTGAGTACTCCCGTCAATACCTTGTGAATTAGAAAAGCTGTATTCACAAGGTATTGACGGGAGTACTCAGAAGTCTGGCCTCAGTAGTCGAGAAAAAACCTTCCTCATGGATTAAACCCTGCCCTGGTCCCACTTACTGGAGCCCAAGTGTAGGATTCAGAAGGATGGAGTTGTTTCCAAGGAATGTAACTGTTTTCCAGGAAAAAAACTAAACAATATTTTTAGGAACACAAAAATATACATAATCAAACAGGATGAACCTTGCACTGTATGCATCCAAATTACCAGGCATGCAAAGAAGCAAGGAAACAACACCTGTGGTGAGGAGAGAGTCACTGGAGCTGACCCGGGAATGACTGACAGGACAGAACTGATAGGAAAGGACATTAAAACCATGATTAACCTTCATCTCGCGTGTTCGAGTAGCTACAGGAAAGATTAAGATGGTAAGCAGAGACATGGAACATAGCAAAAAATCCTTGCCAAATTCTACGGATAAAAAGTGTCATGCCTGAGAAGAAAATACACTGGATGAGATCAATGGAAGATGAGGGATTGCAGAAGGAAAGATTAATGAATTTGAACACACAGCAACAAAAACTATGTGAAGTGAAACACAGAAAAAAAACAACATAAAGTACTGAAAAGAAAAGGGCGTCAGCAAGCTTCAGCAGAAGTTCCACTGGCCTTACTATGTGCAAGTAGAGGCCCTGAAGGAGCAGAGGCCGGGGGAAGACACTTTAAAAAGTAATGTCTAAAATATTTTCAAATATGATGAAAAATATAAAACCTCAGATCCAAGAAGCTCAACGAAACAAAGCACAAGAAACAGGAAGAAACTAAAAGGCATGTCACAGTCAAATTGCTGAAAACCAGCAGCAAAGAGAAAATCTCAACAGTGTCAGAGAAAAAGAGATTCATGACACACAAAGAATCAATGAAAACAGTATAGATTTCTTGTAGGAAACAACACAAGATAAAAGCCATTTTTTAAAACCAAAAGAAAAATGCTAAATTAATTTTTTTTAACCCACTGAAAGTATATTTCAAAACATATTTTAGGCCAGGTGTGGTGGCTCACACCTGTAATCCCAGCACTTTGGGAGGCCGAGGCAGATGGATCATGAGGTCAGGAGTTGGAGACCCGCCTGGCCAACATAGTGAAACCCCATCTCTACTAAAAATGCAAAAAAATTGGCTGGGCGTGGTGCTGGGTGCCTATAATCTCAGCTACTTGGGAGGCTGAGGCAGGAGACTTGCTTGAACCTGGGAGGCAGAGGTTGCAGTGAGCTGAGATTGTGCCACTGCACTCCAGCCTGGGTGATAGTGCGAAACTCTGTCTCAAAAAAACAAAAACAAATGATAATGGAAACGTAACATCCCAAAACTCATGGTATACAGTAAAAGCAGTACTAAGAGGGAAGTTGATAGCTATAAGCAGCTACATCGAAAAAGTAAAGGCCGGGCGTGGTGATCCCAGAACTTTGGGAGGCTGAGGCGGGTGGATCACGAGGTCAGGAGATTGAGACCATCCTGGCCAACATGGTGAAACCCTGTCTCTACTAAAACTACAAAAATTAGCTGGGCGTGGTGGTGTGTGCCTGTAATCCCAGCTACTTGGGAGACTGAGGCAGGAGAATCGATTAAACCCGGGAGTCTGAGTTTGCAGTGAGCTGAGGTTGTGCCTCTTCACTCCAACCTGGCAAAAGAACAAGACTCTGTCTCAAAAATAAAAGTATAAAATCCAGGCATGGTGGCTCACGCCTGTAATCCCAGCACTTTGGGAGGCCAAGGTAGGCAGATCACCTGAGTTCGGGAGTTCGAGACCAGCCTGACCAACATGCAGAAACCCCGTCTCTACTAAAAATACAAAATTAGCTGGATGTGGTGCTGCCTGCCTATAATCCCAGCCACTCGGGAGGCTGAGGCAGGAGAATCACTTGAACCCAGGAGGCAGAGATTGCAGTGAGCCGAGTTCGCACCATTGCACTCCAGTGTGGGCAACAAGGGTGAAACTCCAACTCAAGAAAAAAAAAGTAGAAAAACTTCAAAACACAACCTAATGATGCATCTTAAAGAACTAGAAAAGCAAGAGCAAACTAAACCCAAAATTAGTAGAAGAAAAGAAACAATAGAGCAGAAATAAAGGAAACTGAAACAAAGATAATAACACAAAAACTCAACAAAATTAAAAGTTGATTTTCTGAAAAGATAAACAAAGTTGACAAACTTTTAGCTAGACTAATAAAAAAGGAGAGAAGACCTAAATAAATAAAGTCAGGGATGAAAAAGGAGACATTACAACTGATACCACAGAAATTCACAGATCCCTAGAAGCTACTATGAGCTACTGCACACTAATAAACTGAAAAACCTAGAAGAATAAATTCCTAGATACATACAACCTGCCAAGATTGAACCATGAAGAAATCCAAAGCCTGAACAGAGCAATAACAATAATGAGATTAAAGCCATCATAAAAAGTCTCCCAGCAAAGAGAAGCCCAGGACTCAATGGCTTCACTGCTGAATTTTACTAATCATTTAAAGAAGAACAAATACCAATCCTACTCAAAGTATCCTGAAAAATAGAGGAAGGAATACTTCCAAACTGATTCTACATGGCCAGTATTACCCTGATTCCAAAATCAGACAAAAACACATCAAAAACAAAAACAAAAAATAAAGAAAGAAGCTACAGGCCAATGTCTCCGATGAACATTGATGCAAAATCCTCAATAAAATACTAGCAAACCAAATTAAACAACACATTAAAAAGATCATTCATTATGACCAAGTGGGATTTATTCCAGGAATGCAAGGATGGTTCAACATATGCAAATCAATCAATGTGATACATCATGCCAACAAAATGAAGGACAAAAACTATATGATTATTTCCATTTATGCAGAAAAGGCATTTGATAAAATTCAGCATCCCTTCATGATGAAACCCTCAAAAAAACAGGTAAACAAGAAACATACAGGCCAGACACAGTGGCTTACACCTGCAATATATTCCAACAGCAAACAATCTGAAAAAGAAACCAAAAAAGCAATGCTATTTATAACAGCTACAGATAAAATTAAACACCTAGGAATTAACCAAAGAAGTGAAAGTTCTCTACAATGTAAACTATATAACATTGAAAAAAGAAATTGAAGAGGACACACAAAAAAAGTAAAGATATTCCATGTTTGTGGACTGGAAAAATAAATACTGTTAAAATGTCTCTACTACCCAGAGCAATTTACAGATTCGGTGCAATCCCTATTAAAATACTAATGATGTTCTTTACAGAAATAGAAAACATTCTAAAATTTTTATAGAACCACAAAAGACCCAGAATAGCCAAAGCTAACCTGAGCAAAAAGAACAAAACTGGAAGCATCACATTACCTGACTTCAAATTATACTACAAAGCTATAGTAACCCAAAACACATGGTACTGGCATAAAAACAGACACATGGACCCATGGAACAGAATAGAGAACCCAGAAACAAATCCATGCATCTACAGTGAACTCATTTTTGACAAAGGTGCCAAGAACATACTTTGGAGAAAAGATAATCTCTTCAATAAATGGTGCTGGAGAAACTGGATATCCATATGCAAAATAACAAAACTAGAACTCTGTCTCTCACCATACACAAAAACCAAATCAAAATGGATTAAATCTAAGGCCTCAAACTTTGAAACTACTTAAAGAAAATGCTGGAGAAACTCTCCAGGACATGGGAGTGGACAAAGACTTTTTGAGTAATGTCCCACAAGCACAGGCAACCAAAGCAAAGACAAATGGGGTCACATCAAGTGAAAAAGCTTCCGCACAGCAACGGAAACAGTCAGCAAGAGAAGAGACAACTCACAGAATGGGAGAAAATATCTGTGAACTATTCATCTAACAAGGGATTAATAACTAGTATATATAAAGAGCTCAAACTACTCTATAGGAAAAAAAACCTAATAAGCTGATTTTTAAAAATAAGCAAAATATCTGGGTGGACATTTCTCAAAAGAAGTCATACACATGGCAAACAGACATCTGAAAATGTGCTCAACATCACCGATCATCCAAGAAATGCAAATAAAAACTATTTCCAGATGTCATCTCACCCCAGTTAAAATGGCTTTTCTCCAAAAGACAGGCGATAACAAATGCTGGTGAGGATGTGGAGAAAAGGAAACCCCCTGGACACTGTTGGTGAGAATATAGATTAGTATCACTATGGAGAAGAGTTTGAAAGTTCCTCAAAAATACTAAAAATAGAGATACCATATTATCCAGCAAAGCCACTGCTATGTATATACCCAAAAGAAAGGAAACCCGTGTATCAAAGAGCTATCTCCGCTCCACATTTACTGCAGCCCTGTTCACAGCCACCAAGGCTTGGAAGCAACCTAAATGTCCATCAGCAGACAAACGGATAAAGAAAATGTAGTACACATACACAATGGAGTACTATGCAGCCATAAAAAAGAATGGGATCCTGTCATTTGCAACAGCATAGGTGGTACTGGATGTCATGTTAAGTGAAATAAGCGAGGCACAGAAAGACAGACGTTTCATGTTCTCCCTTATTTGTGGGAGCTAAAAATTAAAAAAATTAACATGAAAATACAGAGTAGAACAGTGGCCCCAGAGGGGTGGGGAACAGTGTGACTAGAGTCAACATAATTTATTGTATGTTTTAAAATAACTAAAATAGTATAATTGGATTATTTGTAACACAAAGAAAGGATAAATGCTTGAGGTGATAGATACCACATTTACCCTGATATGATTATTACACATCATAGCCTGTATCAAAATATCTCATGTGCCCTATAAATATAAACCCTACTATATTAAAAATTACAATTTTAATGGCCAGGCGTGGTGGCTCGTGTCTGTAATCCCAGCACTTTGGGAGGCCGAGGTGGATAGATCACCTGAGGTCAGGAGTTTGAGACCAGCCTGGCCAACTTGATGAAAACCCGTCTCTACTAAAGATACAAAAATGAGCTAGGCGCAGTGGCACGCGCCTGTAGTCCCGCTACTCGGAGACTGAGGCAGGAGAATTGCTTGAACCTGGGAGGTGGAGTTTGCCCTGAGCTGAGATCACACCACTGCACTCCAGCCTAGGTGACAGAGCAAGACTGTCTCAAAACAAAACAAAACAAAAAAGAAAATTAAAATTTTAACTTTTATGTACCTTATAAAAATATACTCTACTATATTAGAAATTTAAAATTAAAGCAATTATGAAAGGTAATTAACCACTTAATCTAAAATAAGCACAATGTATTGTGGGGTTTCTAGCTTCTGGATGAGTAAAGTTATAGCCACAATGGCAGAAACTCCAGGAGGGGGCAGTGGAAGTTACTATGGTTAGATGCTCATACTTTCTGTAAGTGACTTAATTTCAACCAAAGACAGGCTGGGAGAAGTTAAAGAGGCATTCTATAAACCCTAAAACAACTGCTCATAGTGGTGAAAGGTGATCTTTATTAATTACCAGTGATTACAGATTTCTCTAAAACGGAGCTGCAGAACTGGCACGTGACTATGCTGCGTTTCCGTGTCTGTCTCGTTTCTTCCACCTCTCATCCAGGGTGCTTTTGTTCTTGTGTGCTTGGAGATTTTTGATTGCATGTTCAGGTTTGGTTAAACTTAATCTGTATGGCTCAATCCTGAAACCAGAAGTGCTGGTGATTTCCTCCAGGAAGAATTAGAGTCCTGGCAGGAAGCAGGTGGTTCTGTCAACCTGAGCTGCTTCAGATTCTCCAGTGTCCCTGCCCAAGACCCAGGCGCAAGGCAGAGGCCTGATGACCTGAGGGCAGGGAGGCTGGGGTGAGGAGGGGCGACAGGAGGCTGCCTCAGGTGCTGAGCAAGGCATGAAGTGCCCTTATTTCTGCTTTTCAAAGATTGCTCTGGATGCCGCCTGGAAAAGGCGGCCAGTAGGAATGGAAGAAGTCAGAAGCTTTCTGCACAAACCCAGGTCGGCTCACCACGGCGCGTACCGGAGGGGACAGGGGCCAAGGGCACCGGAAGTGTGGCTTCAATCTTTCTTTCATCTTAAGCAGTGACCAAGGTGTATTCTGAACGAAGCTTGAGTTAGGTGTCCTCTTTAAAACAGAAAGTCACGGAAGCACCCTGAAAACCAGACGCCCGGCTCTGTGGCCGTCTACCTCTTTCCTCTCTCCCTCTCTTGCCCTCGCGGTTTCTGATGGAGACAGAGCGACCCCACAGAGCTTCTCTGAGCCCCTGCTGAGGACCCTCTTGCAAAGGGTTCCACAGACCCCCCGCTGGAGAGAGGAGTCTGTGCCTGGCTTAATGACAAACCGGGATTCGGCTGGGAGCAGACAGCGACGGCGGGATTGAAAGACTTAATTCCATGAGTAAATTCAACCTTTCAGCATCCGAATGGATAATTTTATCTTACTATTTTCTTAAATTTCATCAAATAGCATTCAGGAGTGCAGAAATCCAAAGGCGTAAAACAGGAACTGAGCTATGTTTGCCAAGGTCCAAGGATTTAATAACCACATTCAGAGGGATTTTTCGCCCTAAGTACTTTTTATTGGTTTTCATAAGGTGGCTTATGGTGCAAGGGAAGGTACATGGGGGAGAGGGATGGGCGGCAGGACCATGAGCGTGGCAAAGCCGCCAGGGGAGAGCGTCCCCAGGCCTGGGCGGCGGACAGCAGCACCGCTAACGATCCCCCATAGGAGCGGCCACATTAGGCAACTTGAAGGTGGCCACTCTGTGCGACGGGGGAGCCCAGGCCAGCTTCCTGGGCCCACCCACACCAGCCCAGGAAGTCACGGAGCCTGGAACGGACATGGCCCTTGCCTGCCCGCTCCCCTGGGGGGGGGTTGAGGGTAAGGAGGTCGTGTGCATGAAATGGCCATGTCAATTACACCACTCCACTGATGGGGACCGTCATTCCCATGTGATTCATCTTCACCACTAAGGATTGAACAACGATTCCAGCAACGTCTTCAGGCAGGACAAACCACACAAACTCAGTACAAACACCATTCTTTTACTGGACCCAAAGAGCCCTGCCCACATTCCTGATGGATAGAGACCAGGAGAGAGGACGAGGCTGCTTTCAGCCAGCAGGTGGGTGACAATAGCGGCTGGGACAGTCTGTTCCTTTAGACTAGGAGAGCCTGGGAGACAGAGGACCCCGAGGCTGTCCAGCAGGCAGTCCCCCCAGATTCTAGGGCCTGCCTGCTGCTTCCCAAGGGAGCCATCTGCCCTGGAGATTCACCCTGGGGTGCCACACTGAGGCCAGCCCTGCCCCCACACCCTCTGCCTCCAGGGCTCAGCATCTCCAGGCCTCAGCGTCTCCAGGGCTCAGTGTCTCCAGGGCTCAGCGTCTCCAGGCCTCAGTGTCTCCAGCAGCTTCCTAAGCCCCGGGTGGGCCCATGTTCCAGCACAGTCGTCTCCCTCTCCCGCTGTGCCTTGTCTCAGCAACGTGGCTCACACAGTTCCTCCTTACGATGGGTGTCTGTCCCCTTCCCCAACACTCACATGTGTTGAAGGGAGGAGGTTCTGCGCCTCCTAGACCGGCTCCTCTGAGCCTCAACCTGGCTCACGGCAGGTGCAGGTTCCTGGTGTCCGGCTGTGCTCGGGCCTCCCTTTCCAGGCCCTCTTGCTCTCCTGGCGTCTGCCGGGCCGTTGGCATGTTCTTCTGCCGCTGTGCTCCCTCCATGCCCAGCCACTTGTGTCTCTGCCCACTAGGATCTCCGGGGTTTATAGGCACAGGATGGGGGTGTGGTGGCCAGGTGGTCTTGGGAAATGCAACATTTGTGTGTGAAGGTAGGAGTGCCTGTCCTCACCTGGGTCTGTGGGTACAGGCCGGGGCTGGAGCGCTCACCAGGGACCCACCCTTCTCTGCCCAGCACTTCCCTGCCTCCCTCCCTCTGGAACACAGGGTGGCAGTTTCCACAAGAGCTAAGCATCCTCTTGCCAAGAGACCCAGCAGCCACACTCCTGGACATTGATCCCAGAGCCCTGGGAATTCACGTGATCATGCACATCACGTGCAAACTCCCATCCACAACCAACCACAGCAGTTTTAAGAGCTACCAAGTGCGGAAAGCGCTGCTAAAATGTCTGTGGACAAAATGCCTAAACAGACTGGCCCGTCTAGGCCGTGGACAGCTCCTAGCAGTGAAGAGGAACACGCCATTCATCAACGCAGGAAGTTCCTGGTTCTAACGGAGCATTGGCTTAGTTATGGGGGACGTAACCATGGGGGGATGGGGATGTGGGAACCCGGAGGATGTGCCATCTATGCCACACCCAAGTGTCCTGGGCAGGATAATGCCCCAGAGATGTCGGCATCCTGATGGACAGACCCGCCCAGCCCTGGGATCATCCAGGATCATTCGGGATTACATGGAAGGCCGGAAAAGTAATCCAGGGGTTCTGGGAGGAGGCGGGCATCAGGGTCAGAGAGGGGCAGCCGGGATGATGGAGGCAGAGTCAGTCCGAGGATGAAGAGGGAGGAGGGGCTTCAAGCCCAGGCCTGTGAGCACCTTGGGAAGCTGGAAAGGAGGGGAAGGGACCCTCCCTGGGGTCTGCAGCAGGAAGGCACAGCTCGCCTTTAGCCCACCAGGGCCCATCGTGAACCTCCGACCTCCACACCATAGGAGGGCACCCACGCTGCAGGAGGGCACCCACGATGCAGGAGGGCACCCATGTTGTAGGAGGGCACCCATGATGCAGGAGGGCACCCATGATGCAGGAGGGTACCATCGCCATAGGAGGCCACCCGCAATGTAGGAGGGCACCCACGTTGTAGAAGGGCACCCATGCCATAGGAGAGCACCCTCACCTTAGGAGGGCACTCACGCCGTGGGAGGGCACCCGCGCTGCCCTTCCAGCACAAAGCGTGTGGGGATTTGCAGCAGCAACAGGAAACCAAAGCGCTGTGGATCTGGGATTATTTCAAAACAAAAGTTTACAGAAACGTCCAAGGACAGGGCTGAAGCGCCTTTGGGAAAGGAAAGGGCAGGCTTGAGTGATTTGTTTAGCCATTTTATTTTATTTATTTACTTAGTTTTTGGGACAGTTTCACTCTTGTTGCCCAGGCTGGAGTGCAGTGGCGGGATCTTGGCTCACTGCAGCCTCTGCCTCCCAGGTTCAAGTGATTCTCCTGCCTCAGCCTCCCAAGTAGCTGGTATTACAGGCGCCACCACCATGCTGGCTAATTTTGTAATTTTAGTAGAGACGGGGTTTCATCATGTTGGCCAGGCTGGTCTCAAACTCCTGACCTCAGGTGATCTGCCGGCCCCGGCCTCCCAAAGTGCCGGGATTACGGGTGTGAGCCACCACGCCTGGCCTATTGAACCATTTTGAAACTTCCCTGCGCTCAAGTCACACCCACTGGTCGGGATTTTATGGAGTTCAGTTTCCTCTTTACTCAGAAGTTGTACTTCTTTGATATTTTCTGTAATTCCTCGTAGACGGGACACACCGTCTCTTCATGCATCCACAGTTTCTGTGACCACCTGTTATGCTGTGGGACCCAATGCAGGGGCCACGATGCCCCCCACCCTGCCAGGGGCTGGGGAGCTGCCGGCCTCAGGTCCCAGCAGGGTCGCCGTCTGCCAGGAGGAAGCCAATGTAGAATCAGGGTGTGAGTGTGGACACCGTCCTGAGTCTCAACGTCTCAGCGTGTGCTGAGACATTGAAATTAAAGTAGAAATTAAGTCCATCCTGCCTACTCTACTGGTATTGAGCCCCTTCCCTATCCCCCAGGGGCAGACGAGTTCCTCTCACCCCTTCCGTGGAGGAAGGAACAATACTTCGTTGTTTGTCACTGCTGGTGCAGAATCCACTCTGGTTTTTCTGTTTGTTTGTTTGTTTGTTTTAGATGGAGTTTCACTCTTGTTGCCCAGGCTGGAGTGCAATGGCGCCATCTCGGCTCACTGCAGCCTCTGCCTCCCAGGTTCAAGCGATTCTTCTGCCTCAGCCTCCTAAGTAGCTGGAATTACAGGTGCCTGTTACCATGCCTGGCTAATTTTTTTGTATTTTTAGTAGACACAGGGTTTCACCATGTTGGCCAGGCTGGTCTTGAACTCCTGACCTCAGGTAATCCACCTGCCTTGGCCTCCCAACGTACTGGGATTACAGGTGTGAGCCACCTCGCCCAGCCCAGAATCCACTCTGTTTACAAACATCTGGGTCTGAGAAGGAGCTCACCCTACTCAAGTGTTGCGAGGTTTTAAGCCAACGATAGATTCTGTTTTTCTTAGAACATTTTTTTTTTTTTTTTTTTTGAGACAGAGTCTTGCTCAGTCACCAGGTGCCAGGCTGGAGTGCAGTGGTGCGATCTCGGCTCACTGCAACTTCTGCCTCCTGGGTTCAAGCAATTCTCCTGCCTCAGCCTCCCAAGTAGCTGGGACTACAGGCGTGCACCACCATGCCCAGCTAATTTAGTATTTTTAGTAGAGACAGGGTTTCACCATGTTGGCCAGTATGGTCTCGATCTCTTGACCTCGTGATCTGCCCACCTTGGCCTCCCAAAGTGCTGGGATTACAGGTGTGAGCCACCGCGCCCGGTCTCTTAGAACATTCTTAATGTTTTACATTGTGATGACTAAGACATCATCAGCTTTTCAAAGACAGACTAACTGCACCCATAATACTCGGGCGTCTTCGATTTTCATTGAAAGCTGGGAGACGTTTCCTTCCCTTGGACATGGTGTTAATTACTCCTGTGTAATCTTCTGCCTGAGTTTCTTCTATTCCCTCTTAAAATTAGGTTTTCTGGGTTGGTTTCTCTGGGGGGACCAGAGTAAGCTACAACTTAACTTTTGTTGGAACAAATTTTCCACACCAGCCCCTTTGCGCTAGTGGCAGAGACAATTCACAAACACAGCCCTTTAAAAAGGCTTCGGCCTCACTAAGGGGATTTCTAGAAGAGCGACCCCGTAATCCTAAGTATTTACAAGGTGAGGCGAACCCCTAGAGAGTGTGACGGCCCAGGGAGGGCGCGAGGCCTGTTCAAATGCTAGGTCCATAAATAAAGCAATTTCCGCCTACACTTTCGGAAAGTAGGAAAGGTTACATTGAAGGTTGCATCTGTTAGCATTTCAGTGTTTGCCGACCTCAGCTACACCCTCCCCCGCAAAGCCTCCGGAGACCCAGAAGTTTCTTGCCTCTTAGATCCAAACTTGAGCAGCCGGAGTTGGGGTTCGGGGGAAGTCCTCGGCTGTGCCCAGGCCCTAGGTCTGCAGGGGCCCAGCGGCTGCGTGGCTTCCGCAGCTGGGCTGGAGGTCGGGCCTTCTGGCTCTGCGGTCCGAGGCTGTAGCCAGGTGCCCGGACCCCCGAGGCTGCCCTCCTCCCTCTGTGGGTGGGAGTGACCGGAGTTTGGCCTCAGCTGGTAGACACCGCGCCGGGGCCCAGGGTAAAGGCAGCTGCGGCAGGTGTGTGAGGCACCCAGTGCGGGGCGAGAGAGCACCTGACTCCATGTTCCACCCTTCCTTGACAGGACCGCCCCGTGGGTGATGAACAGATCTGGGGTGCTTTGCTCGTGGTGGGGACCCCTCCTCCGCCTCAGAACCTGCAAAGAGGAAAGGAGACCAAGTCGCGGGGAAGTGTTGCCCGCGGGTAGGGAGGCGCTCCGAGAGCCCCGCGTGCCCGTCCAGGGAGCGGCGCCCTCGGGGTCGTCCCCAGCGGCGTCTACGCGCTTCGGTCCTCACCTGGCGCCCTGCATTGCCGGTGCCGGGAGCCCGCCGCCCTGCTCCTTCCCGACGCCTCCCGTCCGGACCGGGGGGCAGCCCTGGCTATCGGGGTCAGG
Source organism: Ateles fusciceps (assembly GCA_036589455.1). Lineage (NCBI taxonomy): Eukaryota > Metazoa > Chordata > Mammalia > Primates > Atelidae > Ateles > Ateles fusciceps. The sequence continues at coordinate 9,176,256 of JAZHEH010000586.1, forward strand.
CCCATCTGGGGGAACCGATGAAGGGAGCGCCGCACGCACCTGTGCCCAGGGCCACCGCCCCCTCCCTCAGGTTGCCCCGCCCCTCGGCTGACGCCACCCCTCTCTGCGGGGCCCTCGCTGGGGTCCCTGCACCCTGCGAGCGGGGGCGGCGCGCGGGCGGGAAGCGCGGCCCAGACCCCCGGGTCCGCACGGGAGCAGCTGCGCGGTCGAGGCCAGGCCGGGCTCCCGGTGGACTCGCGGGTGCAGACGCCCGGGACCGCGCTGCCCGCGTGGCGGAGGGAGAGGGACCCAGGCTCCCTAAATCCGGCCCGCCCCGGACCTCACCTTCTAGCTCCGCCGACTCCGCGCGGACCCCGCCCCCGTCCCGACCCCTCCCCGGTCCCCGGCCCAGCCCCCTCCGCCCCGCCCCTCCCACTCCAGCCCCGCCCCTCACTCTCCAGCCCCGCCCCTTCCTCTCCGCGGCCCCGCCTTCTCTCGGGGCGCAGGTTGGAGGCTGCCCGCGCCGCGTCCTGCTGCGCACGTGGGAGGCCCTGCTCCGGCCCCTGCAGTCCACCGCGATGCCGCGCGCGCCACGCTGCAGAGCCGTGCGCTCCCTGCTGCGCAGCCGCTACCGCGAGGTGCTGCCGCTGGCCACGTTTGTGCGGCGCCTGGGGCCCGAGGGCCGGCGGCTCGTGCAGCGCGGGGACCCGGCGGCTTTTCGCGCGCTGGTGGCGCAGTGCCTGGTGTGCGTGCCCTGGGACGCACGGCCGCCCCCCACCGCCCCCTCCTTCCACCAGGTGGGCTGCCCGGGTCCGCGTCCGGCGGGGGGGGTGGGAGCGGAGCGGAGCGGCGCGCGCACCCCTGGCGGGCGACTCAGGGCGCTTCCCCTGCCCGCAGGTGTCCCCCCCTGAAGGAGCTGGTGGCCCGGGTGCTGCAGAGGCTCTGCGAGCGTGGCGCGAGGAACGTGCTGGCCTTCGGCTTCGCGCTGCTGGATGGCGCCGGCGGCGGCCCCCCCCCCCGAGGCCTTCACCACCAGCGTGCGCAGCTACCGGCCCAACACGGTGACTGAGACGCTGCGCGGCAGCGGGGCGTGGGCGCTGCTGCTGCGCCGCCTGGGCGACGACGTGCTGGTTTACCTGCTGGCGCACTGCGCGCTCTACGTGCTGGTGGCTCCCAGCTGCGCCTACCAGGTGTGCGGGCCGCCGCTGTACGAGCTCCGCGCTGCCCCCGAGCCCCGGCCCGCGCCATACGCGGCTGGGACGCGAAGAGGTCTGGGACGCGAACGGGCCTGGAGCAGCAGCGTCAGGGAGCCTGGGGTCCACCTGGGCCTGCCAGCACCGGGTGCGAAGAGGCGCCGGGGGCAGCGCCAGTGAAAGTCCACCGTGGCCCAAGAGGCCCAGGTGTGGGCCTGCCCCGGAGCCGGAGCGGACGCCTGTGGGGCAGGGATCCCGGGCCCACCCGGGCAGGACGCGTGGACCGAGCGGCCATGGTTTCTGCGTGGTGTCACCTGCCGGAGCCGCCGAGGAAGCCCCTGGCGCATGCCACTCGTACCAATCGAGCGGGCCGCCAGCCCGGCGCGGGACCCCCATCCACATTGCGGTCATCGCAGCCCCGGGGCACGCCTTGTCCCCTGGTGTATGCCGAGACCAAACACTTCCTCTACTCCTCGGGTGCCCAGGAGCGGCTTCGGCCCTCCTTCCTACTCAGCGCTCTGCGCCCCAGCCTGACCGGCGCCCGCAGGCTCCTGGACACCATCTTTCTGGGTTCGAGGCCAGGGACGCCTCGCAGACTGCCCCGCCTGCCTCAGCGCTACTGGCAGATGCGGCCCCTGGTTCTGGAGCTGCTTGGGAACCACGCGCGGTGCCCCTACGGGGCGCTCCTCAAGACGTACTGCCCGCTGCGGACTGCGGTCACCCCGGCGGCCCGTGTCTGTGCCCAGGAGAAGCCCCTGGGCTCTGTGGCAGCCCCCGAGGAAGAGGACACAGACCCCCGTCGCCTGGTGCAGCTGCTCCGGCAGCACAGCAGCCCCTGGCAGGTGTACGGCTTCCTGCGGGCCTGCCTGCGCCGGCTGGTGCCCCCCAGCCTCTTGGGGCTCCAGGCACAACGAGCGTCGTTTCCTCAGGAACACCAAGAAGTTCGTCTCTCTGGGGAAGCATGCCAAGCTCTCGCTACAGGAGCTGACCTGGAAGATGAGCGTGCGTGACTGCGCTTGGCTGCGCAGGAGCCCAGGTGAGGAGGGGGTGGCCGTCGAGGTCCCAGGCCCCAGAGCTCAATGCAGTAGGGGCTCAGAAAAGGGGGCAGGCAGAGCCCTGATCCTCTGGTCTCCGTTATCACGTGGGGTACACGTGGCTTCTCGCTCAGGACGTCGAGTGGACGTGGTGATTTCTGCCTCTGCTCTCTCCTGTCCAGTTTGCATAAACCTATGAGGTTCACCTTCAGGTTTTTTATGGACATGCAGTTTCCAGGCGCTGAGGCCAGAGCAGTGAACAGACGGGGCGATGTGTGCTGATGAGCTGGGGTGCTGGGAATGGGGGGAAGCGGGTGGAAGCACAGACACTCTTGGCAGGGTGCCTGCAGGTTACCTATAATCCCCTTCGCGATTTCAAGGATAGGAATGGGAGGTGGGGACCAAAACCCCCTCTTCCTGGGGGGTGGGAGGGAAGGGTTTTGCAGGTGTACATGGTCAGCCAATATGCAGGTTTGTATTTAAGATTTAATCGTGTTGACGGCCAGGTGCCGTGGCTCACGCCTGTTATCCCAGTACTTTAGGAAGCGGAGGCAGGTGGATCACCTGAGGTCAGGAGTTCGAGACCAGCCTGGCCAACGTGGCAAAACCCCATCTGTAGTAAAAATACAAAAATCAGTTGGGCATGGTGGCGTGTGCCTGTAACCTCAGCTACTCAGGAGGCTGAGGCAGAAGAATTGCTTTAACCCCGGGAGGCTGCAGTGAGCTGAGGTGGTGCCATTGCACTCCAGCCTGGGCGACAAGAGTGAAACTCTGTCTCAAAAACAAAACAAAAAAATGATGCGTTGATTCTGGCAGGACAAGGTAGAGGGAGGGAGATAAAGAAGGCTGTCCTCGTCTGTAGGAATGAAGAGGGCCACGTGGGAGCAGAGGACAGCAGATGGCTCCACCTGCTCGGGGAAGGGATAGTGCTGTGGGCTTTCGGGAGACAGTGCTGCTGGGCCCTGCCGTGTCCCCCCTCTGTTTTTCTGGATTTGATGTGGAGGTACCTCTGCTCCACCCCGTTGTTGGTTCCCAGCACTCCCAGGCCCTGCAGCGGCAGCCAGAGCAGGTCCCGATACCGGCTCCCCGCAAACTCCTGAGACATCCAAGACTTCCGGAAGTAGGGCCATGGCAGAGACCACGTCTGCAGAGCCGTCCGCCCACCCTGGCTGCTCATTAGAGTCGCCTGGGGTGGGGGCTTTCATTCCTGGTTCCGAAAGACCCTCGTGGCAGTGGCCTGTGCAGCTGTTCCGCCAGCACCGCTGCACGGTGGGTGCATGGCTCTCCTGCGGCCGAGCCACTGTTCAGGTTCCCTCAGGGTCCTGGGGCTGGCCGTGCAGACGAGGAGGGTGACCACCTTCCTGGGGCTCTTTTTGTGATGGCAAAAGTCATATAACATGAGATTGGCCCTCCTAACACGATCTGTGTACAGTGCAGAATTGCTCACTTGGCTTAGTGTCTACAACAGGTCACTTAAACTGCTACATCTTGCATGACTGAAAGTCCCTAACCTGTAGAACAGCAGTTGCCTGCCACTTGCTGTGGCTGAGGTGACCACACCGAGTCAGATAAGTAGTCATGCTACCCGTTCTTGCTTTTCGAGTTCTAGCTTCCTTCGGGGAGGAGAGTTTGCGTGCTCTGATGAGGAATCTGCCTGCCATCATCGCTGTTCTCTGATTTTAGATGAGGCCACAATCTGTCCCTGGCTTGTGCAGGGAGTGAGGCTCCGTCCCAGGTGTCCCTGTCGTGTGTGGGGTGAGTGAGGCCCAGGTGTTCCTGTCGTGTGTGGGGTGAGTGAGGCTTGGTCCCGGGTGTCCTTGGCTTTTGCTCTCTTGCGCTGTGCTCCTGTACATCTGCTGTTTCTGTGGCTGCAGCCACGCCAGTTGCCTGTCGCCTGGATAAATGGTGCAGGCACCATGCCGGTCCCCAAGCCTATCTTTTCTCGTCCTGGGCTCTTCTTGGTCACTTCCTCCTTCCACGTTGCTGCCGGGACACAGGACTCTGCAGGCTCTCACCTTCCCGCTGCCAGGTCCTGCAGCCACAACTTGTCCGGCTTACCTCTGTCTGGCCTGGCTTGCCCACTCCCGTGGCCACCCCCTGTCCCCGCCACATGCTTGCTGCCAGTATTCCTCTCCCCAGCTCGCCCCGTGCCGAGGCTGGACTGCCAGGCTGCCTGTGTCTGCTGCCAAGTGTTGCTGGAGACATCCCAGAAGGGTTCTCTGTGGCCGGAAGGAAAGCAGGCACCTCAGCCCCTCACTTGTCCTGTTTTCTCCCAAGCTCAGCCCCCCCTTGGGTGGGCGGCAACCCTTGTTACCTTATTCTGGGCATCTTTGGCATGTTGCTGAGGCTGGGCTCTGTCTCCAATCACCCCTCATGTGGATTGACATCCAGCCACAGGTTGCAGTGTCTCCATCCGTCTCCTGCTCTGAGACCCATGTCGAGGGCCAGTGTCTCAGCCCGGCTTCGTCAGACTTAACTCTGGGTCTTTGTTTTGAATTTCACTAATTTACCTCTGATGTTTCTAGCTTTGCAATGGATGCTTTCTTTTGGTTTATTCTTTCATTCCTTTTCTAACTTCTAGTTTAGCTATGCATTTTCCTCTGAGTGCTGCCTTAGCTGCAGCCTGCACTTTGATAGGAAATAATGTTGACTTCAGCCACTTCTAGGCGTTCTTAAAATACCTAATAGTGTTAATACTTTTAAGTATTCTTATTTTTTGATTTTTTGTTTTTGCACCTGTGTTTTGATGTGAAGTAATTTTGATATCAGACCCTTTTAAGTATTGTTTAGCGTATTCTGTTATTTCTTTGATCAGTGAGTTATAAGAATATTGTCCAGATACATGGAGTATTTTAAGTATCATGTTGTTATTGACTTCTAATTCAGTTGTCTAGTGGTCTGTATAATGCCAATTAATTTGAAGTCTGTGGAGACTTGCGTTGTGATGTAGTGTGTGGGTGGCTTCCAGAAACGTCCATTGTATATTTGACATCCTGTAGATAGTGGCCATGTTCACTGTATCCAGCTTATTAAGGTCCTGCATGCACAAAGCTTCTGTCTCCTTCTAGATGCATGAAATTGCAAGAGGGAGGCCAAGTCCCTCACCTGGGGGGATGGGTCTGTTCATTTCTTCTCGTTTGGTGGCATTTATGTGGGGCATTATTAGGTATGTGCATGTGGTAGAATTTTTATCTTCCTGATGAGTGAATCTTTTGTAGACTTCTATGTCTCTAGTAATCCAGTAATTCTTTTTTGTAAATTGCTCTTAGTGCTGCCACACTGGGCTTCTTTTGATTAGTATTTTCCTGCTGTGTTGGTTTTCTGCCTTTAATTTATATTTTCCTTTTCTTTCTTTCTTTTTTTTTTTTTTTTTTTGAGACAGAGTCTCACTCTGTTGCCCAGGGTGAGTGCAGGAATGCAGTCACGGCTCACTGTAACCTTTACCTCCTGACCTGAGTGATCCTCTCACCTCAGCCTCCTGAGTAACTGGAACTACAGACACATGCCACTACACTTAGCTAATTTTTAAATTTAAATTTCTTCTGGAGACAGGGTCTTGCTGTGTTGCCCAGGCTGGTCTCAAAGTTTTGAACTCAAGGGATCCACCTGCCTTGGCTTCCCAAAGTGCTGAGTTACAGGCATGAGCCACTGTGCCTGACCTAATTTTAAACACTTTTATGTTTTTATAGTGTAGGTGTGTCTTATTGACAGCACGCAGGTGCATTTCCAGTCCAGTCTGACAATGTTTGTTTAGCTGGATAACTTGATTTGTTTTCATTGTTCGTCACTAGAGACCTGTCTACGCACTTTGATTTTCCATTTGCCTTTCCGTGTCCTCGTTCCCTGTTTCTCGGCTTCCTGCTGAGTTTGTGCTTCCAGGGGCGCATTCCTGCCGAGTTTGCACTTCCGAGGGCACTATTCTTGCTGAGTTTGCACTTTCTGCGCTTCCAAGGGCATGCTTCCTGCTGAGTTTGCACTTCCTGCGTTTCCAAGGGCATGCTTCCTGCTGAGTTTGCACGTCCTGCACTTCCGAGGGCACGCTTCCTGCCGAGTTTGCACTTCCTGTGCTTCCAAGGGGCACGCTTCCTGCCGAGTTTGCACTCCTGCGCTTCCGAGGGCACGCTTCCTGCCGAGTTTGCACTTCCTGCGTTTCCAAGGGCACGCTTCCTGCTGAGTTTGCACGTCCTGCACTTCCGAGGGCACGCTCCTGCCGAGTTTGGGCTTCCTGCACTTCTGAGGGCACGCTTCCTGCCAAGTTTGTGCTTCCTGCTGAGTTTGCACTTCCTGTGCTTCCGAGGGGCGCTCTTCCTGCCGAGTTTGTGCTTCCTGCATTTCTGAGGGCACGCTCCTGCCGAGTTTGGGCTTCCTGCTCTTCCGCGGGTGCACTTCCTGCCAAGTTTGCACTTCCTGTGCTTCCAAGGGCGTGCTCCTGCCAAGTTTGCACTTCCTGCGCTTCCGAGGGTGCTCTTCCTGCTGAGTTTGCACTTCCTGCACTTCCGAGGGGCGCGCTTCCTGCTGAGTCTGCACTTCCTGCACTTCCGAGGGCGCGCTCCTGCCGAGTCTGCACTTCCGAGGGCGCGCTCCTGCCGAGTCTGCACTTCCAAAGGCGCGCTCCTGCCGAGTCTGCACTTCCGAGGGGTGCGCTTCCTGCCAAGTCTGCGCTTCTGGGGGTGCACTTCCTGCCGAGTTTGCACTTCCTGCGCTTCTGAGGGCACACTTCCTGCTGAGTTTGCACTTCCTATGCTTCCAAGGGCATGGTTCCTGCCGAGTTTGGGCTTCATGTGCTTCTAGGGTGCGCTCCTGCCAAGTTCGCAGTTCCTGCATTTCCGAGGGCGCGCTTCCTGCTGCGTTTGCACTTCCTGCATTTCCAAGGGTGCGCTTCCTGCCGAGTCTGCACTTCCGAGGGCGCGCTTCCTGCCGACTGCGCGTTGATCCTGTCATTGCCTCCTAGTCAGGAGGCATTTACTTTATTTCTCTTTGCTTAGTATTACCCCCTGAGCTTTTTGTTGTTTGTTTTTTTGAGATGGAGTCTGGCTCTGTTGCCCAGGCTGTAGTGCAGTGGTGCGATCTCCGCTCACTGTCACCTCAAGCAATTCTCCATTCCTCAGCCTCCCGAGTAGCTGGGACAGCAGGTGCGCGCCACTGTGCTCAGGTGATTTTTGTATTTTTAGTAGAGATGGGTTTCACTGTGTTGACCAGGATGGTCTCAATCTCCTGGCCTCATGATTCACCTGCCTTGGCCTCCCAAAGTGCTGGGATTACAGGTGCAAGCCACTGCTCCTGGCCTACCCTGATCTTTTAATGAAGTCTGACACACTGCCCCCCCTTGTCCTGAGCAGTAAGAGCCTTAGTGTGTTTTCACCGCTCGTCGCCACCCCCAACCTCTGTGCTGTTCCCCCTGCTGACTTCTTTGTGTCTTGGGCTTCTTGACACCCCACAGGCTAAACCGTATTAGCGTTGTTTCCGAGCTCAGTGTTTCTTTAGCTTTGACCCCACCCCCTTTTTCCCCCTCTGTTCCCTGTCTTCTGTCCCAGACCCGCCTACTGGGGTCCCCTTCCTTGTCTTTGTGTGGTTCTTCTGTCTCGTTATTGCTGGCAAACTCCAGCTTCACCCGTGCCATGGCCCCGTGGCATCCAGTGACGTCCGGGACTTCTGCTTACGATGCACAGATGAAGGTGTGGAGACGCTCGAGGGGGTGGTCATCTCAGCCCGTGAGTGTCCGGAGCACCACGTGGCCGCACTCCTCAGCCAGTGAGTGACAGCAGCGTCCACTCGGCCTGGAAAACCCCGGGTGTTTCTCAGCCAGCGAGTGTCAATAGCGTCCACTTGGCCTGGCTCAGCCTGGAAAACTCTGGTGTGTCGGGATCTGGTGGCTCTAGGGTGATGAGTTTGAAATGCGCAAACCCAGTGTGGCGCCAGTGCTGTGGCACTGCCTGTGGAGGAGTGTCTGCTTCCTCCCCTTCTGCGTGGGAACCAGGAGGACCGAGGATGAGGCTTCAAGCCGCTGTCTCCTAACAGGAGCATGACGTGAGCCACGTGGATAGTCTTAAAATTTCTAGGGCCAGGCACCATGGCTCACGCCTGTAATCCCAGCACTTTGGGAGGCTGAGGCAGGTGGATCATGAGGCCAGGAGATTGAGACCATCCTGGTCAACATGGTAAAACCCTGTCTGTACTAAAAATACAAACATTTTAGGCAGGTGTGGTGGCGCATGCCTGTCATCCCAGCTACTCAGGAGGCCGAGGCAGGAGAATCGCTTGAACCAGGGAGTTGGAGGTTGCAGTGAGCCGAGATTGCCCTGCTGCACTGCAGCCTGGGCGCAGAGTGAGGCTCCATCTAAAAAAAAAAAAAAAAAAAAAAAATTCTCGTAGCCACGTTAAAAAGGAAAGGAAAGATGAAATTAGCATGATGAGAGAGATCACCAAAGGCCCGTGTGTCCACACCTCGTCATTTTAGGGCGTCATTGGTGGGACCATCACCAACACTTGGCGTTTCCTTTGCTTTATCTCTGGGTCCCGTGTGCAGCTGTCTCAGCCCGGACCTACCGGGCTTCTCTCGGCTGTGGTACCGGAGGGTGCAGGTATGGGGTGAGGTCGCCAGGCCCTGCAGTGAGCTGGATGTGCCGTGTCCTTCTCATTTCAGGGGTTGGCAGTGTTCCAGCCGCAGAGCACCGTCTGCGGGAGGAGATCCTGGCCAAGTTTCTGCACTGGCTGATGGGTGTGTACGTGGTGGAGCTGCTCAGGTCTTTTTTTATGTCACGGAGACCACGTTTCAGAAGAACAGGCTCTTTTCTACCGGAAGAGTGTCTGGAGCAAGCTGCAAAGCATCGGAATCAGGTAGCATATTCCAGCACCCGTCCTCTGCTTCTTGAGGTTCTGGAGATGGAGGCCCGGCCCCGGCGTGTGCCAGTCCACGCTTGCCTGTGCTTCCTGGGCTGACTTGTAGCTCTGGGCTGGGAGCCGCAGGCCTGGCCTGAGCAGGTTCTGTGCTGGGTTCTGATTGCCTGGAGCCCACGTTCTCTTACCTGTAAAATCAGGAGTTTATATCAAGTGGTCTCTAGGATCTCTAAAGCAGAAGGGATTTATATTGGATGGAGATACTACCCCCGGCATCCTTGCCTCTCCTCAGGATAGATGTGGGTCCAATTCTCTCTCTCTCTTTTTTTTTTTTTGAGTCTCCCTCTGTCACCCAGGCTGGAGTGCAGTGGTGCAATCTCGGCTCACTGAAACCTCCATCTTCCAGGTTCAAGCGATTCTCCTGCCTCAGCCTCCTGAGTAGCTGGGATTACAGGTGCCCGCCACCATGCCTGGCTAACTTTGGTATTTTTAGTAGAGACAGGGTTTCACCATGTTGGCCAGGCTGGTCTTGAACTCCTGACCTCAGGTGATCTGCCCACCTCGGCCTCCCAAAGTGCTGGGATTACAGGCGTGAGCCACCACACCCGGGCCCCTGATTCTTTTTTAGTTCATGCTGTTCTGTATGAATATTTAATCTGTTGGATTTAGGTCACGAGAGGATAAAATCCCACCCACCTGGTGCCTCTCCGCAGGGACTATGGGGATGGGAGTGTTCCCCCTGTGGATTAACCTCCGGGTGGTTGCATGTGAATGGCTGTGAGGTTTTGTCTGCAATGTTCAGCTGCCATCTAGGGCCACACTCGACAGAGTGTCTGAATGTGGAGGATGGTGGCAGACTCAAGCTGGATCTGCGTGAGTGAGGGTGGGAGTGCTGGGCTGGGAGACACCCGCCCGGCTGAGCCCAGGCCCTGACACGAGCTTCTCCGTGTCCCGCCCAGGCTGGCTGTGGAGGGCTCGGGAGGACCCTCTAGTCACAAGGGCGGGGCTTCCCCAGCCCCTCTGCACACGTGAGTCCCTGGGGGGCCTTGTCACCCCGTGTCCCCCTTCAGGATATCTGCAGAGGGAACTGGCAGCAGCCCTCGTCACAGGTCACTCGGCCTCTGGGCTGGGGACCCTGACATGGTGCCTGGGCCATTTCCTTCTGCATGTGGGGGATGCTCAGGGCTTTCCCTTTGGGAACATGTTAATACACAGTGCACCGCACCGTGACACGTGTAAAGTTACATCACCATGACATTACACATATGTCACAGTGTATGACCCAACACGGCCATTTGACTAGTATTTTGGAAAGAATTTAATTGAGGTGTCAGGAAGGAGCAGACAGTCATGGTGGTCCCCAAGATGCTACTTGCCACGACTGGGAAACTGCTGTTCTGCCCCAGGGGCCTAGGAGGCCCCTCCTCCCTGGGCAGGGTGCTGGGCCTCTCCTGCACTTGGCTGGGCCTGCAACCTGGGGTCAGGGCACCAGCCCCGGAGCACCCTCAGCCCCAGCGGCCATGGAGCGCCAGGCCACAGCACAGATGCCCAGATTCAGGTGCGGTCGCTGCAGCCCCCTACTCCCCCCATGGGTGGTTTCGGGGGAAAAGGCCGAAGGGCAGAGGTGTCAGGGGAGCTGGTGGGCTCTCGAGAGCTGATTCTGCTCCTCAGCCGAGTTGCCCTGAGCAGCCTCCCCGACCCTCTCCATCGGAAGGGATGCGGCTCTTTCTGCTTGGGGGGTCCTGCCTGGGCCCAGCCTTGGGCTACCCCGGTGGCTGTAGCAGAGGGACAGGCGTCCCATGTGGAGGGGACATGGGTTCATGTGGCCCTAGATGGCAGCCTTGCAGCCTATCCTGGCTGGTGGCCACCAGACAGGCAACCTGGGGGGTTGACCGTGGGACTGGGGTCCCTGGGCTGACCCCGGGACAGTCACCCTGGGGGTTGACCACAGGACTGGGTGTCCCCAGGGTTGACTGTAGGACCAGATGTCCAGGTACCGTGCAAGTCAGGTGCTTTCTGAGGTGTCCGGCAGGCGTGGGCAGACATGGCCCCAGGCATGGCCTGCAGTGTGCTCTCCTGTGGGTGCCCTGAGTCCTCCACTTAGTGGATGGGGGCTGGTGGTGTCCTGTGGGCTTCCCCACGTCTGTTGCACAGCCGAGCATGTCCTGTGTGGGTAACCCCCCCTTCTGGGCATCAAGGAAGGAGAGCTAAGCAGATCCCTAGCACAATCAGTGCCTGAAGAATATCTTATAGTGTTACTGCCCAGTTATTTTCTTTATATAATCCTATATATATATAAAATCATATATTGGTTTATAGTCGGAACGATTAGTGCCTGAAGAATATCTTACTACTCAGTTATTTCCTTCCATGTATATATCTTAGTTTATAGTCGGAGGAATGTCTAGAGCAGACGGTGCAGAGCATGAATTAAGGGAGAAACAGTTATCCCAGGACAATCTTTGGCCCAGGCGGTAGTGCCTCTGCCTGAAAGGGCATGCCTACATGGCAGGCCGGCCCAGGCAGCAGCATTCAGTATCGTAAAGATGCCCGCTGTGTGGCAGGCTTGGAGCAAGGGTCACTCCTCCTATAAGGGAGTTGCAGTACCTTGCGTCCAGTTCTTGTGGAAAGCTGGCCTCTGGCCGGCGATCCTGTGAGCGTCTGAGGGTTTGAAACCCCTCTGGTATAATGGCGCCTTGGTGGCTGTATAACCTGGCAGCTCTCTGGCTACTGTGCTGACTCAGGGCATCCTCCTGTAGGAATCACTGGGAGCTGCCAGCAGGGGGCGGCAGACCCGTCAGCTCTGTCACTGCTGTGCTGACTCAGCAGCCTCCTGTAGAAATCCCTGGGAGCTGCCAGCAGGGGGCGGCAGACCACGTCAGCTCTGTCGCTGCTGTGCTGACTCAGCAGCCTCCTGTAGAAATCCCTGGGAGCTGCCAGCAGGGGGCGGCAGACCCGTCAGCTCTGTCGCTGCTGTGCTGACTCAGCAGCCTCCTGTAGAAATCCCTGGGAGCTGCCAGCAGGGGGCGGCAGACCCGTCAGCTCTGTTGCTGCTGTGCTGACTCAGCATCCTCCTGTAGAAATCCCTGGGAGCTGCCAGCAGGGGCGGCAGACCTGTCAGCTCTGTCTCTGCTGTGCTGACTCAGCAGCCTCCTGCAGACATCCTTAGAAGCAGCCTGCCCCTAGATAAGAGATGCTGCACACGGCCCCTCCTTACTGCACACTGCCCACCTCCTCGGTGACCTGATGGGGATGGGCCCCTGGCTTATCGCTTACGTGAACGTCTTGACCCTATCACTATCCTTAAGATGACCTCACTCACGACCCTGCCCTGTAACCTATACCCAGTAAGTACAGATGTTTCTGGACGTTCGGGGCCTCGCCTGTCTCTGCTTGTAGGTGGTGTGACCCCCTGAGCCCAGCTGCGGTTTCTTTGTCCTTCTGTGTCCTGTCTCTTTATTTCTCGGATCCTGTGCCTTAGCACAGTGATAGGGGACACCCCACAGCCCTGTAGGACTTGACCCTACATCCCGAGGGGCTCTCTGTTGCAGACAGCACTTGCAGAGGGTGCAGCTGCGGGAGCTGTCAGACGCTGAGGTCAGGCGGCGTCAGGAAGCCAGGCCGGCTCTGCCGACGTCCAGGCTCCGCTTCATCCCCAAGCCTGACGGGCTGCGGCCTATTGTGAACATGGACTACGTCGTGGGAGCCAGAACATTCCGCAGAGAAAGAGGGTGACCGTGCTTTGGTTTAGTTTCCTTTTTAAACAGAAGTGCATCTGAGCCCCGTGTTAGGTATCCACTTAGATGAAGGGCGGGAAGAGGGGCCACAGGTCACAGCCAGGTCCACAGCTCGGCCCAGGCCCATTGGTGGGCACAGTGAGATGGCCGAGGTCAGAAAAGCAGCATGGGGGGCACTCCTGGGGCAGGGACGGGCTCTGAGGACCACAGGGAGCCGCTGGGCCTGGGCCTAGATACAGCGGGGCCTCAGGTCCCAGATCCGTGTCCTGCTGTGGCGCTCAGGCCCGTGTGCTTCTGTGTGTGGGGCCCAGGGACCAGGCCACGGCTGCCAGAGCCCACTGGGTGCTGGGGACCCTGGGACCTCGCCCCCCAGCTCCTGTACCCACCCCTGTGCTGCTGTGGCTGCAGTGATCCCCTCATTTAAGAGGAGTGTGGGGTGAGCCGGGCAGAGAGGGGTCGTGAGAGGATCCCATGTGGAACACACATGCGGCCCGAAGCACGTTTTGCACGGGGTCTGGGGAAGTTGTGAGGGGTGTAAGGCCCTGGGTCTGCGTGGCTGGGGACGCCGGGGCGGGGCTGCCTCTCCCCCGGGTCCCTCTGGTGAGTGGGGCACCGGCCGGGTCTGCTTTCCTGACCGTCCATGCTGTCCTGCCAGGCCGAGCGTCCCACCTCGAGAGTGAAGGTGCTGTTCAGCGTGCTCAACTATGAGCGTACGCGGCGGCCCGGCCTCCTGGGCGCCTCCGTGTTGGGCCTGGACGACATCCACAGGGCCTGGCGCCCCTTCGTGCTGCGCATGCGGGCCCGGGACCCGCCGCCTGAGCTGTACTTTGTCAAGGTGGGTGCTGGGGATCCCCGTCGGCAGCCCTGCTGGTCCTCGGGAGTGGCCGCCTGATTCGCATCTGTGTTGGGTGGAGGAGGTACTCCTGGGTGGGCCGCAGGGAGTCCAGGTGACCCTGTCACTGTTGAGGACACATTGGCTCCTGGGGTGGAGGCCTTGTACCCCAGCTGCCCTAGGCCTCCTGCTCCCAAGGGAGGTCTCACCAGATACCATCAGAGAAGGACCGCACCAGCTCAGCCACCAGGCCCTGGTGCCTCGCACTCCAGTCCTGAGCCAGGGGCCTCCTGTCCTGAGGCTCAGAGAGGAGACAGCCTGCCCTGCCCTTGGGGTCTGGAGAGGTTGGGGGGGGACATGGCCCACCTTGCCCTTGGGGTCCGGAGGGGGTGGGGGGAAGAGAGAGAGGAGGGGGATGCGGCCGTGGCCAGGACCTGGGAGCAGAGGTGTCGTCTGCGTCACTGAGTGGACACCGTCAGCCTCGTCTTCTCTCACACAGGTGGACGTGACAGGTGCATACGACACCATCCCCCAGGACAAGCTCGCGGAGGTCATCGCCAGCATCATCAGGCCGCAGGCCACGTACTGCATGCGGCGGTATGCCGCGGTCCAGAAGGCCGCCCACGGGCGTGTCCGCAAGGCCTTCAAGAGCCATGTAAGGCTCCTGTGTGATACACTTGTGTCCAGGATGTGTGTGTCTCTGGGATATGGATGTGTCTAGGATGCAGTTGTGTCTGTGATGTGTTTCTGTAAGGTACTTCCATGATTTACACGTCTGTGATGTGTGTGGTGTGTGTCCATGGCACAAGTGTGTGGCATGTGTGTGCCCATTGTGCGTGTCTGTGGCACATGTGTGTCTGTGGTGTGTGTCTCTGATGTGCATGTTTGCGATGTGTTTGCATGTGTGCGTGTGGTGTGTCACTGACATGCATGTTTCCAGTATGTGTGTCTGTGACGTGCGTGTCCATGCTGTGTGTGCATGTGGTGTGTATCTCTGATATGCATGTTTCTGGTGTGTGCATGTATGCATGTGTGTGATGTCACTGACATGCATGTTTGCAGTGTGTGTCTGTGACACATGTATGTCTGTGATGTACATATTTGTGGTCTGTGTCCGTGACATGTGCGTGTCCCCTGTTGTGTCTGTGTTGTGTGTCTGATGTGCCTGTTTGCAGTGTGTGCATGTGTGGTGTGTCACTGACATGCATGTTTGCGGTGTGTGCGCACGTGTGTCTTGTGTCACTGATGTGCATGTTTGCAGTGTGTGTCTGACGTGTGTGTGATGTACATATGTATGGGGTGTGTCTGTGACACGTGCGTGCGTGCTGTGTGTGGTGTGTGGTGTATTACTGACATGCATGTTTGCAGTGTCTGTGCATGTGTATGTGGTGTGTCACTGACGTACATGTTTATGGTGTGTCTGGTGTGTATTACTGATGTGCGTGTTTGCAGTGTGTGCATGTGTGTGGTGCGTTACTGACATGCATGTTTGGTGTGCACGTGTCTGGTGTATGTGGCGTGTCACTGATATGCATGTTTGCAGTGTGGTGTGCATGGTGTATTACTGACGTGCGTGTTTGCAATGTGTGCACGTGTGTCTGTGGTGTGTGGTGTATTACTGACATGCATGTTTGTGGTGTGTGCACGTGTGTGTGGTGTCTTACGTGTGTTTGTGGTGTGTGTGGTGTATTACTGACGTGTTTCAGTGTGTGCACGTGTGTGTGGTATATTACTGACGTGTGTTTGTGGTGTATGTGATGTATTACTGACATATGTGTTTGCGGTGTGTGTACGTGTGTGTGGTGTATTACTGACAGGCATGTTTGTGGTGTGTGCACGTGTGTGGTGTATTACGTGTGTTTGTGGTGTGTGGTGTATTACTGACGTGTTCGGTGTGTGCACGTGTGTGTGGTGTATTACTGACATGCATGTTTGTGGTGTGTGCACGTGTGTGTGGTGTATTACGTGTGTTTGTGGTGTGTGGTGTATTACTGACGTGTTTCAGTGTGTGCACGTGTGTGTGGTGTATTACTGACATGCGTGTTTGTGGTGTGTGCACGTGAGTGTGGCGTGTTACTGACATGCGTGTTTGTGGTGTGTGTGGTGTATTACTGAAATGCGTGTTTGTGGTGTGTGTGGTGTATTACTGACATGCGTGTTTGCGGTGTGTGTGGTGTATTACTGAAATGCATGTTTGTGGTGTGTGTACGTGAGTGTGGCGTATTACTGACATGCGTGTTTGTGGTGTGTGTGGTGTATTACTAAAATGCATGTTTGTGGTGTGTGCACGTGTGTGTGATGTGTTACTCGACATGCGTGTTTGCAGTGTGTGTACACGTGTGTGTGGTGTATTACTGACATGCGTGTTTGCGGCATGTGTGGTGTATTACTGACGTGCATGTTTGCGGCGTGTGTGCACGTGTGCATCTGTGCTGTGTGTGTGGCCCTCAGCCTCCCCCTCCCTGTGCTGGGCATGAACCGCACGTGTCCTCGCGCCCCTCGGGTGCTGGTGTGGTGAGCTCCACATTCAGGGTCCTCCCTTCCAGCATGGGTGCCCCTGTCCTGTCACAGGGCTGGGCCTCAGAGCCTGCAGGCTGGGTTTGGGAGGAGAGGAGGGATGCTAGTGGTACCTTCCTGGCCCCCCTGGCACCCCCCAAGACCCTAGCCTGGCCTATGCCAACTCCATGAGAGACAGGAAGGCCTTTTTAGGCCTCGCTCCCTCCGGGCACTCTCCTCCCTGGGCGGCCTGGGGCTTTGGGGTTCAGCAGGGGTGAAAGGGGCCCTGGGCTTGGGTTCCCACCCAATGGTCATGAGCACGCTGGAGTATGGGGGCTTAGCCCCCCAAAGCAGTGCCAGGCTGAGGGTGCAGAGGTGGAGACGTGTCCTCAGAGTTTCAGTCTGGGGGGGGAAGCACGTGTGAAAACTCGCTTTTCTTGAGACTATTGCAGGGATTTGCAAATCTCATGTATGACTCAGCAGAATTTTATGCTGGTGGAAACCTGATGGCTGCCACCTGTGCCCAGGTGTAGAAAGTTACCAGAGTCCAGGAGACCCCCTTCTCCCATCAGAAGCCGCTGCCCCTACAGTGACCCTGGTTCCAACCTCCAGGTCTCCACATGAGTGAGATCAGATGGGAGGTAGTTTCTGGGGTCCAAGCCGCAGCCATGCCGTGTGCGTGGCCGTGCATCCTGTCCACAGGTGGCTCTACTGTGGAACACGCCATGTGGATGTATCGTTCTTGCTGCTGTGGAGGCTCCTGGGTATGGATTCCACAGCTGCGCCTGCTGTGAGCGCTCTGGCGTCTCGGAGTGTCCTGGGGGTCAAAAACCCTTGCCTCTGGGTGAATTCCACGGGTGGGGTTGCTGGGTCACAGACCTGCATTATGAATGTTGTGGGAGTTTCCAGGGGGTGATGGTGACACCCCAGGTGGCTGCTCGGCTGGCTGCTCATGAGGGCAGTCTGGTGTGTGGTGACTATATGGTGGTTAGTGGAGGGGGGGGGTGTATGGTGACTGTGGATGTTGGTTAGTGGTGAGGTGTGTGGTATGTAGTGAGTGTGGATGGTGGTTAGTGGTGAGCGGTCTGGTGTGTGGTGACTGGATGGTGGTTAGTGGTGGGGGGTCTGGTGTGTGGTGACTGGATGGTGGTTAGGGGTGGGGGGATGGTGTGTGGTGACTGGATGGTGGTTAGTGGTGGGGGGGTCTGGTGTGTGGTGACTGGATGGTGGTTAGTGGTGGGGGTCTGGTGTGTGGTGACTATAGATGGTGGTTAGTGGTGGGGGGTCTGGTGTGTGACTGGATGGTGGTTAGTGGTGGGGGTCTGGTGTGTGGTAACTGTAGATGGTGGTTAGTGGTGGGGATCTGGTGTGTGGTGACTGGATGGTGGTTAGTGGTGGGGGGTCTGGTGTGTGGTGACTGGATGGTGGTTAGTGGTGGGGGGTCTGGTGTGTGGTGACTGTGGATGGTGGTTAGTGGTGGGGGGTCTGGTGTGTGCTGACTGGATGGTGGTTAGTGGTGGGGGTCTGGTGTGTGGTGACTGTGGATGGTGGTTAGTGGTGGGGGGTCTGGTGTGTGGTGACTGTGGATGGTGGTTAGTGGTGGGGGGTCTGGTGTGTGCTGACTGGATGGTGGTTAGTGGTGGGGGGTCTGGTGTGTGGTGACTGGATGGTGGTTAGTGGTGGGGGGTCTGCTGTGTGGTAACTAGATGGTGGTTAGTGGGGGTGTCTGAGGTGTGGTGACTGTAGATGGTGGTTAGTGGTGGGGGGTCTGGTGTGTGGTAACTGTAGATGGTGGTTAGTGGTGGGGGGGTCTGGTGTGTGGTGACTGGATGGTGGTTAGTGGTGGGGGGCTGGTGTGTGGTGACTATAGATGGTGGTTAGTGGTGGGGGGTCTGGTGTGTGACTGGATGGTGGTTAGTGGTGGGGGTCTGGTGTGTGGTAACTGTAGATGGTGGTTAGTGGTGGGGGGTCTGGTGTGTGGTGACTGGATGGTGGTTAGTGGTGGGGGGTCTGGTGTGTGGTGACTGTAGATGCTGGTTAGTGGTGGGGGTCTGGTGTGTGGTGACTGGATGGTGGTTAGTGGTGGGGGGTCTGGTGTGTGGTGACTGTGGATGGTGGTTAGTGGTGGGGGTCTGGTGTGTGGTGACTGGATGGTGGTTAGTGGTGGGGTGTCTGGTGTGTGGTGACTGGATGGTGGTTAGTGGTGAGGGTCTGGTGTGTGAGTGGATGGTGGTTAGTGGTGGGGGTCTGCTGTGTGGTGACTGGATGGTGGTTAGTGGTGGGGGGTCTGGTATGTGGTGACTAGATGGTGGTTAGTGGTGGGGGGTTTGGTGTGTGGTGACTGTAGATCGTGGTTAGTGGTGGGGGTCTGGTGTGTGGTGACTGTAGATGGTGGTTAGTGGTTGGGGTCTGGTGTGTGGTGACTGTAGATGGTGGTTAGTGGTGGGGGGTCTGGTGTGGTGACTGTAGATGATGGTTAGTGTTGGGGGTCTGGTGTGTGGTGACTGGATGGTGGTTAATAGTGGAGGGTCTGGTGTGTGGTGACTGGATGGTGGTTAGTGGTGAGGGGTCTGGTGTGTGGTGACTGGATGGTGGTTAGTGGTGGGAGTCTGGTGTGTGAGTGGATGGTGGTTAGTGGTGGGGGTCTGGTGTGTGGTGACTGTAGATGGTGGTTAGTGGTGGGGGTCTGGTGTGGTGACTGGATGGTGGTTCGTGGTGGGGGGTCTGGTGTGTAGTGACTGGATGGTGGTTAGTGGTGGGAGGTCTGGTGTGTAGTGACTGTAGATGGTGGTTAGTGGTGGGGGTCTATTGTGTGGTGACTGTAGATGGTGGTTAGTGGTGTGGGGTCTGGTGTGGTGACTGGATGGTGGTTAGTGGTGGGGGTTCTGGTGTGTGGTGACTGGATGGTGGTTAGTGGTGAGGAGTCTGGTGTGTGGTGACCGGATGGCTGTTAGTGGTGGGGGGTCTGGTGTGTGGTGACTGGATCGTGGTTAGTGGTGGGGGGTCTGGTGTGTGGTGACTGTAGATGGTGGTTAGTGGTGGGGAGTCTCGTGTGTGGTGACTGGGTGTTGGTTAGTGGTGGGGGGTCTGGTGTGTGGTTACTGGATGGTGGTTAGTGGTGAGGGGTGTGGTGACTGGATGGTGGTTAGTGTGGGTGGTCTCGTGTGTGGTGACTGTAGATGGTGGTTAGTGGTGGCGGGTCTGGTGTGTGAGTGGATGGTGGTTAGTGGTGGGGGGTCTGGTGTGTGGTGACTGCATGGTGGTGAGTGGTGGGGAGTCTAGTGTGTGGTGACTGCATGGTGTTTAGTGGTGAGGGGTCTGGTGTGTGGTGACTGTAGATGGTGGTTAGTGGTGGGGGGTCTGGTGTGTGGTGACTGGATGGTGGTTAGTGGTGAGAGGTCTGGTGTTTAGTGACTGTAGATGGTGGTTAGTGGTGGGGGTTCTGGTGTGTGGTGACTGTAGATGGTGGTTAGTGGTGGGAGGTCTGGTGTGTGAGTGGATGGTGGTTAGTGGTGGGGGGTCTGGTGTGTGGTGACTGGATGGTGGTTAGTGGTGGGGGGTCTGGTGTGTGGTGACTGGATCGTGGTTGGTGGTTGCGGGTCTGGTGTGTGGTGACTCTAGATGGTGGTTAGTGGTGGGGGGTCTGCTGTGTGAGTGGATGGTGGTTAGTGGTGGGGGGTCTGGTGTGTGGTGACTAGATGGTGATTAGTGGTGGGGAGTCTGGTGTGTGGTGACTGGATCGTGGTTGGTGGTTGCGGGTCTGGTGTGTAGTGACTGGATGGTGGTTAGTGGTGGGGGGTGTCGTGTAGTGACTGTAGATGGTGGTTAGTGGTGGGGTCTGGTGTGTGGTGACTGTAGATGGTGGTTAGTGGTGGGGGTCTGGTGTGTGGTGACTGTAGATGGTGGTTAGTGGTGGGGGGGTCTGGTGTGTGGTGACTGTAGATGGTGGTTAGTGGTGGGGGTCTGGTGTGTGGTGACTGTAGATGGTGGTTAGTCGTGGGGTTCTGGTGTGTGGTGACTGGATGGTGGTTAGTGGTGAGGGGTCTGGTGTGTGGTCACTGGATGGTTGTTAGTGGTGGGGAGTCTGGTGTGGTGACTGGATTGTGGTTAGTGGTGGGGGGTCTGGTGTGTGGTGACTGCATGGTGGTTAGTGGTGGGGGTCTGGGGTGTGGTGACTGGATGGTGGTTAGTGGTGGGGGATCTGGTGTGTGGTGACTGTAGATGGTGGTTAGTGGTGGGGGGTCTGGTGTGTGAGTGGGTGGTGGTTAGTGGTGGGGGGTCTGGTGTGTGAGTGGATGGTGGTTCGTGGTGGGGGGTCTGGTGTGTGGCGACTGTGGATGGTGGTTAGTGGTGGGGGGTCTGGTGTGTGGTGACTGGATGGTGGTTAGTGGTGGGAGGTCTGGTGTGTGGTGACTGTAGATGGTGGTTAGTGGTGGGGGGTCTGGTGTGTGGTGACTGGATGGTGGTTAGTGGTGGGGGATCTGGTGTGTGGTGACTGGATGGTGGTTAGTGGTGGGAGGTCTGGTGTGTGACTGGATGGTGGTTAGTGGTGCGGGGGTCTGGTGTGTAGTGACTGTAGATGGTGGTTAGTGGTGGGGGGTCTGGTGTGTGGTGACTGTAGATGGTGGTTAGTGGTGGGGGGTCTGGTGTTTGGTGACTGGATGGTGGTTAGTGGTGGGGGGTCTGGTGTGTGGTGGCTGGATGGTGGTTAGTGGTGGGGGGTCTGGTGTGTGACTGGATGGTGGTTAGTGGTGAGGGGTCTGTTTTATGGTGACTGGATGATATTCAGTGTTGGGGGTCTGGTGTGTGGTCACTGTGGATGGTGTTCTGTGTTGTGGGGTCTGGTATGTGATAACCGTGGATGGTTGTTGGTCATGGGGTGTCTGGATTGTGGTGAAAGCAGGTGGCGTTCCGGGGTGTTCATAGCTACTTTTTGTCCCCATCCCCATTTGTCCCCTTTCCCACACAGAAGCTCCCCGGAGGCTCCCGGGCGTCCTCCCACCAGTGGGCTTGGCCACAGGTGGCGCAGCTCCGTTTGTCCTGGTTGGAAGAAGCATGTGCCTAGCCCTGGGCCGGGGTGGGCGGCATTTGTGGCTCACGCCCTCCCTTCTGCCGGCAGGTCTCCACCCTGACGGACCTCCAGCCATACATGCGGCAGTTTGTGGCCCACCTGCAGGAGACCAGCTCCCTAAGGGACGCCGTCGTCATCGAGCAGGTCTGGGCACTGCCCTGCAGGGTTGGGCACACGCTCCCAACGGCAGGTCCTCACCTGGGGCGTCGCTGGGGTCATCACCAGATGGACTGTTGGCTCTGGGGAGGGGAGGCGGTAGCGAGCTGTCGTGGGGCCGTGATGAGCCATGTGCCTTGGAGGAATCCCCACCACGTCCCACGCTGAGCTGTGCCACGCTGTGACAGCTGGTGCGTTCAGCAGCTGCTTACATTTGACTGCACGACCTCTCTCCACCCTACAGTGGCTTTATTCATGATTTGCTGAATGTCTTCTCTGTCAGTGTTGATCTTGAGGCCAAAGGAAGCGTGTCTCCCTCCTTCAGGAGGACAGGCCATGTTTGAGCTGCATCCCGCTGGGCTGACTTCATGCTGGGTCTGCTCACGTGGCTCTGCGGCTCTTTGCAGATGCCTCTTTTGCCCTTGCCCCACTTTAGGGTACAATCATGTCCACTGAGTGAGACTCAGAGACCTTTGGGCAAATTGCTCCCAGGGTGGGGATGAATGGAGCGTGGGCTTCTGGGACCCAGACCCATTGCGGTCTGGGCTGCGGCAGGATGTGCGGGTCTGAGCCCAGTGGACGCACGGTGGCCCAGAGGGTATGTTCTTCGTCACACACTCTGCCTAAGGCCCTGTGTGCCTGCAGAGACTCGGCCTGGCCAGCCCATGGTGGCCCTACATTACAGCCTAGCCCCGCACTTCATTGCGAAAACTGACCCCAAAAGGGACTCGGGGTCTTGGCCATGATCTGACCTGTCTCAGCGCCCACCGCTCATTCCCGTCTCCCGTCCGCTTTCCCAGAGCTCCTCCCTGAACGAGGCCAGCAGTGGCCTCTTTGACGTCTTCCTACGCTGGGTATGCAACCACGTCGTGAGGATCGGGGGCAAGTGAGTCAGGCGGCACAGGTGCCATTGCCAGCGGGCGGGCGGGCGCGTTCGGCTTCTGCCCACCTCTCTCCTTTCTGTTCCCCCGCTGCCCTTCTCCAGGGAGCCACTGGGGTCTCCTTTTTGGCCCCCTCGCCCACTCTGGCTCCCTGGCTGGAGGCTCCCGAGGCCCCAGGAACATGGCTCGGCTGGCAGCTGCCGGTGCAGAGCAGAGGCCACGCGAGGCCTGGGAATGGCAGGCGGGGTGTGGACTTGCCCCTGTGCTGAGGACGACGGGGGATGGGGCGCATCTGGGTCAGGTGTGTAGCCGAGCATTTGAGCCTGCAGCTTGTCAGCTCCAAGTTGCTAGAGCTGAAAACCCGGCTCTCACACTCCTGTGTCTCTCTCTCCAGGTACAGGGAGGATTTTATCCGATTTTTATTCCCGTCCCTGTCACATGACCCTGCAAAGACACGGGCTCTCCTCTCTGTGACTAGACTTTCCATCTGGAAAGTGGGGGCTTGACTGTGTAGTTTGCTCCTTTTGGGGGCCTGTGCTGGCCGTGGGGCAGGCGGCCTGGGAGAGCTGCCATCACACAGCAGCTGTGCCCAGTGCCTCAGCATGTCCCCTGGATTTTAAGTAAAACCACACACCTTTCCGCAGGCGTCTGCCCGTGGCCCTACACGTGCCCGGGGGAGAGCAGAGGCATGGAGGAATTGCGAGCACAGTCAGGCTGGACCATCTCCAGCAGACACAGCTGTGCACGGCTTCAGAAGCTTTTATGCAAACATATAACTTAATTATTGCATTATAAGTAATCACTCATGTTATTATAAGCAATTATATTTATTAAAGTATAATTAGAAATATTAAGTGGTACACACATCCTAAAAAAACAGATTGCAGATGGCAGCAGAGGGAATTTTGAGCAAGGGACACGTGTGCACGTGTGTAAGTGGCACCCAGGCCACAGAAGCCACTGGCAAAGTGTTATAAGTAAAATTTCAATGCTGCAGAAGAAATCGCACTGGAAGATAAGTTGTTTCAGCAAGGCAGTTTGCTTCTTCAGAACAGTGCAGCGCACAGTGGAGCAAGGGTGACCACATGTTTGGACAAGGGAGGAAAGGGGTTTTATGCCTAATGGGGGTCGCGCCTACTGCTGTGCTGTTCCCCTGTTGGTTAGGGTTAGACCGCACAAGCTAGACTAATCCTGATTGGCTATTTTAAAGAGAGCAGGGGTCCGAGCTGGAGTGGCAGGGTGGGTGGTTTGGCGGGAAGGACAATTACAGGCAGGTCAGAGCAGGTAGCCAGGGGTGACCTGGTCAGAGCAGGTGACTGGAGCAGGTGACCAGGATGAGTCAGGATGGAGCCCTTGGCCGGGGAACAGACGTGAACTACTCGATTAGAACCGGTAGAGAAGGTTCTTTACTGGAACTACAAGGAAGTTAAACTTTAAAATTGAGAATTAATAAGAGAGCTGGACATACTGACGTACTGGTTCTTTAAAGAGAGACTTGGGGTTCACTGTATCTAACAAAACTTACTCCCCAGAGCGGCCGCCACAGGACTCATTTCTGGCCGTTAATTTTACTAAGATGGATCAAGTCACGTGCCATCAGGGTGTGGCAGGGGAATGTGAGGTGTGACTGTGTCCTCGTGCCCTGACGGACAAGAGGTGGCTGTGTCTGTCCCGTCCCTAGGACACAGACAGGCCCGAAGCTCACATCACCATTGTGGTCCAAGTTTGGCCTCTGAACAAAACATCTTCAAAATGCGTTGCCCCAGAAACCAAGAACAGAGAGAGTTTCCCATCCTGTGTGCCCACACAGGCGTATCTGCGTGCATCGCTGTGCTGGGCTGGCCGGACTCCTAGAGTTGGTGCCTTCGTGTAAAAAGCACAGTCCTGCCCATCAGTGTGATGTTTGCACCAACAAGGAAAGCCTCTTTTTTTTTTTTTTTTTGAGATGGAGTGTCCCTATTGTCTGCCCCGGGCTGGAGGACAATGGCGTGATCTCAGCTCACTAACCTCCGCCTCGCAGGTTCCAGCAATTCTCCCACCTCAGCTTCCCAAGTAGCTAAGATTACAGGCACCTGCCACCACGCCTGGCTAATTTTTGTATTTTCAGCAGAGACAGGGTTTCGCCATGTTGGCCAGGCTGGTCTCAATCTGACCTCAGGTGATCCACCCACCTTGACCTCCCAAAGTGCTGGGATTACAGGTGTGAGCCATCGTGCCCGGCCAGAAAGCCTGTTTTTAAGGTGACCACCTATAGCTCTCCTTGAAAATAACAGGTCTTGTCTCTGCAGGAGGCCTCAGTGTCTCTTAGCAATAGGAGTGGGCGTCCTTCGGGCTCTGGGGACAGCCGAGGGCCTTGTGGCAGGCGTGCCTCCTGTGCGTGCCTTCACGTTCCGAGGGCCTATTCTGCTCTGTTTGTCAGAAAACGCGCCCCTGGCGTCCTTGTTGTCTGCAGAGTGTCTCGTTGGTCGTAGAACCGGGGGAAGGTTGTACCCATCTGCACACAGCTGCTACGGTAGGGCTGTGGGTCTTCTCTGTGGATACATTCCTTGAATGGGGACTGTGTGTGCATCTTAGGTGCGTGCCAGCTGAATGGTAGACACGTTGTTAGTGTGTGGGGTGCTCTCCGTGTGAGTGCGTGTCTGCATGTGTGTCCAGCACACTCCTTGCCCGACCCTGGCCTGTGTCTCCCCCCGCCAGGTCCTACGTCCAGTGTCAGGGGATCCCACAGGGCTCCATCCTGTCTACGCTGCTCTGCAGCCTGTGCTATGGCGACATGGAGAACAAGTTGTTTGCCGAGATTCGGCAGGATGGGTGAGGATTGGCGGGGACGGGTGAGGATGGGGCGGGCGGGTGAGGGATATGGCGAGTGGAATGGGTGGGGGATGCAGTGGGCAGGACAGGTGAGGCCTCCTCTTCCTGGGGGCTTGGGTGATGGTTGATTTGCTTTCGGGGCATTCAGTGTTAATGTTTCTGGTGCTCTGGAGGCCGTGACTGTTCCATCTTGAGGCACCAGACAAGGTTGCAGCCCCTCCCTGGTGGGGAAGTCGCCCGGGAGGGGTCGCGCAGGCGTGGTCTGTGGACCCACGTGGACTCTGTCCAGCAGCCGTGTCCGGATGCCTCAAGGCTCAGCAGGTAGGAGGGCCACTGTCCTGTGTGACGAGCTTGTGAAATCAACACCGAGGAAGCACAGCAGCTTCCGTGACATCCACTCGGGTTCCTTGAGGTCCTCAGGGAGACATGTCTGGTGCAGCCCTGAGGCCCCAGGTCACCCGGCAAGCCCTTGATAGGTGGCCTGGACTGGGCATGTCTTCAGTCCATTGCCCATCCCACTCTCATGGGGTCTACACCCAAGGACGTCTCGCTTCTAAATATTGGGCCAACCTAATGTGGTTCGGCTCAGCTGCTTTTGTTGACAGCAGTGACTTTTTTAGTGAAAATAGTCAGACAGTTAGTGAAGGATGCATTGTGAACCCTGCAGCCACAGGGCCATTTCTCTCGAAGCCTCTGGGTTTTTCTTGTACATCTTTTAAAAGTCTGGTTCCAATCATAGCATGTACTGTGGATCAAGTTTCTTTTTAATTAAGATTCAAGTTCTGGGTTGAAATAAGTTTATGTCAAAGAAACAAAAATTTCTTGTACACACAGCTTGCTCTGGGACCTGGAGGGAAGTGTCCTCGAGCTGGCAGCACGCTGGTCAGCCCTCCGGGACAGGATGCCTGGGTCCACGGCCGCCGGCACCAGGCTTGGGCTCGAGGGTGACTCTGAGATTGCACTGTACCCAGCTTCCTATGGACAGGGTCTGGGCTTCGGCTGATGCTGAGAACCACAGCTGTCATGCTGGTAGAGGGCACCACGCAGCTCAGAAGGGGCAGGGTTCCCGGCCCGGCATTCTTACCGTCTTCAGCTGCTTTTCCCTGAGAGTCTGAGAACTGGGGCCGCACCTGACGGCCTCCGTTCCTCCTCAGCTGGTGAAGAGTGGCACGAGCCGGTGCCGAACCCCGTATGCTTGTCATAAGTAAGGAATCGCCTTCAGTTAACTGGAGAGCATGTCTGTTGGAAAGAAATTTAAGTTTTTTATTGAAGCACTTTGGAGGGTGTCACTTTATTTTGCCTGTGTAGGTTGTTTGACGTTTAGTTCCTCACAGAAAGATACTACACAGGAAGTGTGAAGTTAACCTTGCCCACGCGTTTCCCTTATTTTAGGCTGCTCCTGCGTTTGGTGGATGACTTCTTGTTGGTGACACCTCACCTCAGCCACGCAAAAGCCTTCCTCAGGTGAGGCCCGCATCGCGTGTCCGTGGGGACCTCCGCAGCCCGTGGCCTTTGCAGAGCTGAGGGTCCCGTGTCCTGCTCCTGGCACCGCAGCGCGGTCTCATCCTGCCCCTAGCGCCACAGCGTGGTCTCTGCCAAGTCCTCTGTTTGTCAGTGCCGGATCCACAAGAGCAGAGGTGCTTGGCCGTGTACCCAGGCCTGGGGGCGCAGGGCCGCCTTGAGAAGAGAGCGGGGCACCGTGCAGGCCCCAGTCCCGCGGAGATGCACCCGTTACGCACGTGCCGAGTGTAGGTGGTGACCCGGCTCCTGCTGCTCTTTGGAAAGTCTTCAAGCGTGGCGGCTCCTGGGGCCCCCATGAGACCCCAGGGTCCGTGCGGGGCCAAGACAGCAGCCTCCTTTCCAGAGCGCGCCCGAGCCTGTGGGGAGCAGGAGCTGTTGAGGAGCTCGCCCACCAAGTTGACTGCAGTCACGTTTCTGTGTGGGGTGGTTTGGGATCAGCGGAGAATTCAGATTTGTGGTGCTGTCCTGAAGTGTAGACATGGCCTGGGGTGAGTCTCAGAGTTGACTTTGTGGCTCAGACTAAAATCAGGCACAGGGAACCCGGCCTTAGCACAGGGGATTGTGGGAACGTGGTTCCCCTCGATGGCGCCCCCCTACCCCAGAGCCCGTGGTCTTGCTTTAAAGTGCGATTTGACGAGGGACCAGAAACCTCGAAAGCCATAAACAGAACCCTCAGAAAATGTGACTGCCAGGGGTGGTTTTGGGTGCTTGGCTGGGCTGTTTGTGAAAACCCATCTGGCCCACCCTCCAGTGCTGTTCTGGGTAGGGGGGCACGCCCCACATTCTTCAGCACCATCAGTACCGCAGCCTGGAGCATAGCAGGCTGCACACAGTTAAATCACAGCAGACGGCGCACATTTAAATCCGCTAAGATTCACTCGGAGTGAACCCAGGTCCCGGGCGACTGAGGGCTCAGGAGTGCCGAGGCTGCTGAGGGGACAGAGCAGATGGGGGACGCTGCTTCTCTTGTGGCAAGTTCCTGGGGGTACTGGTCAGGGAGGTGGCTCAGCGTGTATGCTGGGGCCCCACCCAGGGCAGGACCCCCAGGAGAGGAGTCAGTAACCATGTAACAGGCGGGGGTGGCCGCAGGGGAGCTGGGAAGGCACCAGGGGGGCTGAGCAGCTGGCTGAGGTCCCAGGTCCAGGCCACAGGAAGGGCAGTGGGACATCCAGGGCCAGAGCAGAGGCCACAGGAAGGTCAGGAGGATCCCCAGGGCCAGAGCAGAGGCCACAGGAAGGTCAGGAGGATCCCCCAGGGCCAGAGCAGAGGCCGCAGTAAGGGCAGGAGTATGCCTGGGGCCAGAGCAGAGGCCACTGGGCACAGGTGGACGCCCGAGTCAGCAGAGGCTGCTGGGCACAGGGGGGCTCCCTGAGCTGGGTGGGCAAGGCTCATGACCCGGTGAGGAAACCTCCTTGATGTGAAGCTGGTGATTGGTGTTGCCCAGCTCACAGCCCAGCTGGGTCCCATGCCTGGGCATGAACTCGGACCCTCCCCCTGTGTCTAAAGCACAGCAGATGCCTTCAGGGCACCCAGCAGAAGACCGGCAAAGTCACTGAGGAAGACTGATGCGGCGGGGGTCCCTTGTTCAGATCTTACTCTACCCTAGACCACAGATGAGTCTTTATAACAGGACTGTGGCCTTGCCATGGGGACACGTGCGATGGACCATCACAGAGGCCACTGGGGCTGCACCTCCCATCTCAGTCCTGGCTGTCCTGGGTCCAGGCCAGGTTCCTGCGTGCACTCACCTACCTGTCCTGCACAGGAGACAGGGCAAGCACCCTGAAGTCTGGGGCAGGGCTGGCTCTGGGTTTCTCAGAGCTTCGGCCAGGCCCAGCACCCTGCCCCCCAGCACCGCTTCTCCGGGGGATTTCACAAGGGCATCAGGGTCCCTCCTGGGTGACATTGCTGCTCTGCCTTAGGACCCTGGTTCAAGGTATCCCTGAGTATGGCTGTGTGGTGAACTTGCGGAAGACAGTGGTGAACTTCCCCGTGGAAGATGAGGCCTTGGGCAGTGCGGTGTTTGTCCAGCTCCCAGCCCATGGCCTGTTCCCCTGGTGCGGCCTGCTGCTGGACACCCGGACCCTGGAGGTGCAGAGTGACTTCTCTAGGTGAGCATGCCTGGCCGGGAGCAGACCCTGTGCCTGGCGGGGCAGATGGTGCTACAGGGCAGTCCTGTCTACGCCTGCTTCCATGTGGGGCAGGCACCTGCCAATCCCAAAGGGTCAGGGGCCACAGGGTGCCCCTCCTCCCATCCAGGGCTGAGCAGAAATGTGTCTTTCTGTGGGAGTGAGGGTGCTCACAAAGGGAGCAGTTTTCTGTGCTGTTTTGGTGAAAGGAGATATTGTGCACCAGACCCAGGAGCGCTAAGATGTCCTGCGAGAGCAGTCTGGATCGAAACCCAGAGCTGGTGCGGCCCTGTTGGGCGTGAGTCTCTCCACCATGAGGGCACACACTCAGAGGCTCATCCGCAGCCCACAGGATGCCACGAGTTCGTGATCATGTGTGACACATTGGGACGGGGCTGTTGTGTTTGGGGGTCTCTGTACAAAATGCTGGGATTCCATTTTCCTTGAGCCCAAGAGCTCATGGCCCCACCTCAGGCTGAGACACAAATGGACTGAAGTTGAACATAGATACAGAAATCTGTGCTTTCTTTTATGAGTAAAGAGAATCAACATTCCAAGTGGGACACAGTGGCTCATGCCTATAATCCCAGCACTTTGGGAGGCTGAGGCAGATGGATCACTTGAGGCCAGGACTTTGAGACCAGCCTGGCCAACATCTCTACTACAAAATACAAAAATTAGCTAGGTCTGTTGGCACACACCTGTAGTCCCAGCTGTGCGGGAGGCTGAGGCAGGAGAATCACTTGAACCTGAGAGGGAGAGGTTGCAGTGAACCGAGATCACCCCACTGCATTTAGCCTGGGCAGCAGAGTGAGACTCTGTCTTAAACCAAAAAGTATCAGCATTCCAAACCAGTGGACAGGTGTTTTCTTTATTCTGTTCTCTGTCCTTCAATAAAATTCACTGGTGCTGGGTTAGAGGCCGGAAATGGGGCCACCTTCCTCTAAAAGGCACAGCTTCATGGGAAGAGAAATAAGAAGTAGATGTTTGTTAAAGCAGTGGTTTAAACTGGGGTCCAGTCATTCTGAGTTGAACAGTCCAGGTCTGGACTTTGCCTGTTTCCAGAATGCTCCCTGGGGTTTGCTTCATGGCGGGGGCAGCAGGTACAGACACCTCTTGTGATGGGGGAGTGGCAGGTGTAGACACCCTTGTGCATGGTGCCCAGCGCATGCCTCCTGCAGCCCCCCTCCCACCAGGGCGCCAGTCCCCTGTCCCACCCACAGTCCCTGACTCCCTCTCCTGACCTTACCTGATCCTCGCCTCCGCTGGCTTTGTGTGGGTGATTTCCAGATATCCTGGGCTCCCAGCACCTCCATGCCTCTCCCAGGCACCTCTGCAGTGCTGGCCATACCAGTCAGCCGTGAACCATCCACTACTTATTTTGTTTCCCACAAAACTGGCATTTTTAAGGACAGACACCCCCTGGTTCCAGCCTCTGGCAAACATCAATGAATGTTACTGAAGGACAAAGGACGGATGAATGAATCAGGAAAATGAATCCTCTCTGAACACACTGGCAAAGCCACAGAGACTGGTACAAGACAGGTGGGGCATCAGGGAATCAGATGTGGGTTCAACGCCAGAATATTCCATGCTGCCAAAGGCCACTTGGTCAGAGTGTCTGCTTGCGGATGTGGCCCTAAAAGCTCACCAGTGGAGACAGTGGTTCACCGCATTCAGGGGGAACTCAGATCCTCTGTGTCTGAAGCATACAGCTAAGGCTTGAAAGACATCTGGGAGAAGAAAACAGGCAAAATGATTGAGAAAAGTGAAAAAGGAAGAATGGTAGGATGAAAATTTTTTGTCCAGATTTTCGTCTCCCCAAACCACAGCTCAGGTAACAGAATATGTGAGAATTAATGGACAGAACTATCTCTCATAAATGTGTGTTAATGTGGAATGTGGTACAGCTGATGGAAAAGAGAATGTGTGTTTAATTTTTTTGAGTGAGAAAACTGGAAGAAAGTAAGCTGCGTCTTTAAAACATATACCAGAGCAGAGTCTAGGTAGAAGAGGAGCTACATGCAAACAACACTAGCAACAGAAACAAAAGACTCAAAGGGAGTTGAAGGTTCCCCGATTTGGTGCTGGGGAAGGACACACAGGGAGGCAGATGAAATCAGTGAGGAAACAGGCACTGCTTTCACTGCAGAGAAACTTAACTTGCCTGAGCCACAGTGAAAGTGGCCATTCCCTGGAGCATCTGTGTGTGTAACTTATTTCAGAGGCCCTGCAAGGTCCTGCACATTCATCATCACACTTTGTTCTCCTAATGACCTGAGACGTAGAGGAGGAAAGGCTCCAGGGGAGCGACCTGCCCTTAGTCACCCAGCTGGCAAGGGGTGCACATGATTGCAGCCTGGCCTGCTCAGGGCCTCTCATTCTGCCTGAGGACTCCACACAGGTGAGACCCATAGGCTCAGGGCAAGCCAGAGCCCAAGGTCGTGTTGTGGGCAGCTGTGGAAGAAGAAATAGACATCTGATGCACGCTTGGGAAGGTTGTACTGTCAGCGTCAAAGAAATGTGTGTGAAACCAGCAGCAAGACCCGTTCCTCATGCTGGCTCCTTTTTGGGCTTGCTGAGAGCCAGCGTCAGGGTGAGGCAAGCTGGAAGACTTTTCTGGAAAGCAGATTGTTTGCATGGAAGTCCTTACAGTGTCCTCCTGTGTTTTCCCAGGAATTCCATTTCTGAAGTGACCAGACATTGTCTTGGGTCTTATTTGTCATTTCCAGTGCTCCAGGCAGCAGGACTTGACAAGCAAGTCACGAACCTGCCCCAGCACAGGGCTAAGCAGGTATTATGTATCACAAACCTTACTCTGCCGTCCTGCCCCAGCACAGGGCTAAGCAGGTATTATGTATCACCCAGCACAGGGCTAAGCAGGTATTATGTATAACCCAGCACAGGGCTAAGCAGGTATTATGCATCACAAACCTTACTCTGCCATCCTGCCCCAGCACAGGGCTAAGCAGGTATTATGGATCACAAACCTTATTCTGCCATCCTGCCCCAGCACAGGGCTAAGCAGGTATTATGTATCACCCAGCACAGGGCTAAGCAGGTATTATGTATCACAAACCTTACTCTGCCGTTAAACATGTTTTTGAAGAATGTTTAATGGCATGAAACCTTTATTTCAATGTAAGAGTGTTCAGAGCTGGATGTGAGGGAACGCACTCAGGGAGCCTGCTGTGGATGCCACGTGTTTATCTTTGGACATGGATGCACACAGGAGTGAGTGGTGGCGAGGCCGTAGGGGACGTCAGTGGCATGCCTCCGTCTCGTCCCTCTGGAGACACCCTGCATGTGCCACATGCACTCACTGGAGCCCTTTGTAGCTGGTGCTGCCTGGCTCTTCCACCCCTGAGACTCAAACACAGCGAGATTCCCCATGCCTGACTCAGTGTTCTCCCATGAAGGTGCTGAGTCATACCTGAGGGACACCCGGCAGCCGGGGGCCCCACGGTTTATTACATGTTTTTGGCTAGATCATGTGTAGATCTCATGAGGGCAGATGATGAATGCACACACACAGCCACGCGAGGCTTGGATACACTCAGCGCCACTAACCAGGTCCTGGTGGTTTGGTTGTGCAACGTCCAGATGGGTGTAGCACGTTGCATCTGTGGAGTGAGCACCCACCCACCTTGGGCTGCAGTGCACGCCTCAGGCAGGACAAGGAGCAGGAGGAGTAAGAGAGGCTCTTCTGAGCAAACTTTGCAGGTGGGGCGTGGTGTGGGGCGGGACCTGTGTCTGACGTCCCCACTTTGTCTCAGCTACGCCCGGACCTCCATCAGAGCCAGTCTCACCTTCAACCGCAGCTTCAAGGCCGGGAGGAACATGCGTCGCAAACTCTTTGGGGTCTTGCGGCTGAAGTGTCACAGCCTCTTTCTGGATTTGCAGGTGAGCAGGCTGACAGCAGAGTTCAGAGTTCGGGAGGCGTGTGTGTTACTGTGTGCACAAGTGTATGTGCGTGCGTGTGGCGTGCTTGCAAGTCTGAAGGTGAATGTGTGGCTGCACATATGAGTGCACATATACACGTGTGCGTGTGTGTACATGAATGCATGGCAGCGTGTGCACAGATGTGCAAGGGTGCAGGTGTGAGCGTGCGGATGTGGACCTGACGTGTGTGTATGTGTAGCGTGCCTGCGAGTCTGAAGGTGAAGGTGTGGCTGCACATAGGAGTGCACATATACACGTGTGTGTGTGTGTACATGAATGCATGGCAGCATGTGCACAGATGTGCAAGGTACAGGTGTCAGTATGCACACGTGAATGCATACCTGACATGCATGTGCATGTGCAGTCATGTGGGCGTTCATGTGAGGTGCATGCGTGCATGTGGGTGTGTAGTAGCAGGCATGCACATATGTGTATCGAAGGCCCCTCATGTTTACCCTGCTTGGTCCTCAGCACCAGCGCCCCTCCTGAGACAGGGTTCCAGGTCTTGGTGGGCTGAGGCTCTGAAGCTGCGGCCCTGAGGGCGTGGTCCCATCTGGGCGTTTGCATCCACTCCCTCCCTCCTGGTTCCTTCCTGTCCTGGCCAAGCCTTGGGCAGGCAGACGCCAGAGTTCCGACCACCCCCCTGCAATCCCCGCCGCGTCCTCCCCCTTAGCATGGTTCACAGCTGTCTGGTGAGGACCAGGCCGGATTTCACCGGGAAGAGGGATGGTTTCTTATCAAAATGATCCTCTTTCTTATGCCATTTGAATGGATAATAAAGCAAGAATTAAGAACCTAAAATCCCAGAGAGGTTTCTGCCGTTTCTCGCTCTTTCTTGGTGACTCTAGGTGAACAGCCTCCAGACGGTCTGCGCCAACATCTACAAGACCTTCCTGCTGCAGGCTTACAGGTGAGCCACCGCCAGGAGGGCGTGGGCCCAACCTCCAGGGACCCTCCCCGCTCTGCTCACCTCTGATTGGCGGCTCCACCTGGGAACTCCCGGGTTTTAGGGGTAAGGAGTGTCTTACGTTTCAGCAGTGCTGCCCCCTCGGCATGGTTCTGTGTCTGCGTGGCTTTGTGTGAAGTGCCCATTTGGTCTCCTGGTAGCGGTAGGAGCTGATGTGTCACCAGGTGTCCCTCCTGTGCCTGTGCACTGGCCATGGAACCTCATGGAGGCCATCCTAGGCAGGAGTGGCGTGGGGTAAAGAGATGTTGAAGGGGGTGTCTTAGAGGAGGCCAGGAAGGCATCTGAACAGTAGGTGGGAGGCTTTGGGGTGTCAGAGGGCAGAGGCCCGAGATGGGTGCAGATGAGGGTCGTCGCCCCAGGAAGGTGCAGCAGAGTGTGGCTCCCCCACACAGCCTGGCCAGCTTCTGCGCTCTGGACATGGCTGTGGTCCCGGAACGTTCCCTGTCCTGGCTGGTCCAGGCCCCCGCCAAGAATCAGTGACTTTATCACAGAGGGAAGGGCCAATCTGTGGAGACCACAGGGCCAGCTTCTGCCTGGAGTCAGGGCAGGTGGCAGGAGCCTCTGGGCAGCACCAAAAGGCAGTCAAGCACCACAGGCCTCCTGAGCCACTGGGAGCGGAGTGCCAGGATGCTGAAGCCCCACCCCATGAGGGCTCCTCTCCCAGGCCACCCCTCTCCCGGGCTGCCCCTCCTCTCTCAGGCTGCCTCATTTCTGCCTTCTCTCTCCTCTTGGGATCCTCCCTTGTCTGCTTCTCCAAGGCAGGTGCCTGAGCCCTCATGCAAGCTGCCTCACTCCGTTCTGGAAACCCTCGGAGTGTCCCTGTCAGTGTGCTGGGTACAGGCGCCGCTGAGGACTGCAGACATCTGGCCCTGTGGTGGACCCCACGGTCCAGCTGGCATGCTTGGGGCCTCCTTGGGCTGTGAGGAGGTCAGAGGAGGCTTCCCAGGCATGCGCCATGTGGCCTTCTGGGCCAGCCCCCCAGGTCCCTGGCAGCCACTGCCACCTGCTCCTCCTGTACTCAGCTCAGCTTTGTCCTCAATTCCCCACCAGCATCACTGGTCCAGAGCTCCTGTAGAGGGCCTGGCTCAGGGCAGGGATGCTGAGTTCTCCCACCCACCTGGGGCCTGGGGTAGTCACTTGATTAGGGCAGCCCTGAGAAGACCGAGCTGTGATGGGCCATGGCCACTTGGAAACACGGAGAGTCAGGCACGTGGGAGGCCCAGAAACCCTGTTCCCTTGACGCAGGAGTGGGAGAACAGAGAACTGGGCCCTGATTTCACAGAAGTCAGGCTGCAGCAGGTGAGGCTATGGCGGTCCGGGTGGCGCCATGGGCGGGTGACTTGAATCTGCTGGGCTCAGCCTTCCCAGCCATGCTGGCTGCACCCCCCACACAGGCCAGGGATGGACGCCTCAACCTCTAGCAGGCGGCTGTTTCTCCCTTTGGAAGAGAGCCCCCGGCCACACAAGGTATTTCCCTCCTGAGTCAGGAGCATGGCCCTGTGCTGACCCCAGACCTCAGGCAAAAGCATTCTGGGCCTGGCTTCTCTCGTTGCTACGTGGGGAGACTTCCCAGCTCAGTAGAGTTCTGAGAGGCTGAGACAAGAGTGCTGGCTTGACTGGTAAGATCTCAGGTTATTCCAGAAGGGGCTCAGGCAGTGAGACCAGGTACGCAGGTGCCCTGTTCACACACACGTATGGGCACCTGGGCACAGATGCCCTGATCCTACACACATATGAACATGTGCACGGGTGCCCTGATCACATGCACATATGAGCACCTGTGCACGGGTGTCCTGATCACACACACACATGAACATGTGCACGGGTGCCCTGATCACACGCACATATGAGCACCTGTGCACAGGTGTCCTGATCACACGCACATATGAGCATTTGTGCATGGGTGTCCCGATCACACACATGAACACGTGCACGGTTGTCCTGATCACACACACGTATGAACCACGTGCACGGG
The DNA here is from genome assembly GCA_036589455.1 of Ateles fusciceps. Taxonomy (NCBI): domain Eukaryota; kingdom Metazoa; phylum Chordata; class Mammalia; order Primates; family Atelidae; genus Ateles; species Ateles fusciceps. The sequence goes on from JAZHEH010000586.1 coordinate 9,211,817, forward strand.
TGTCCTGATCTCACACACATATGAAGACGTGCACGAGTGCCCTGATCACACGCACATATGAACACGTGCATGGGTGTCCTGATCACACGCACATATGAGCACCTGTGCACGGGTGTCCTGATCACACACACATATGAACATATGCACGGGTGCCCTGATCACATGCACATATGAGCACCTGTGCATGGGTGTCCTGATCACACACATGAACATGTGCACGGGTGTCCTGATCACACGCACATATGAGCACCTGTGCACAGGTGTCCTGATCACACACACATATGAACACGTGCACGAGTGTCCTGATCACACGCACGTATGAACACATGCACGGGTGTCCTGATCACACGCACATATGAACACGTGCACGGGTGCCCTGATCACACATATGAACATGTGCATGGGTGTCCTGATCACACACGTATGAACACATGCACGGGTGTCCTGATCACACACACACATGAAGACGTGCATGAGTGCCCTGATCACACACACATGAAGGCGTGCACGGATGTCCTGATCACACATGAACACGTGCATGGGCACCCCTGATCACACACACATGAACGTGCACGGGTGTCCTGATCACACGCACATATGAACATGTGCACGGGTGTCCTGATCACACACGTATGAACACGTGCACGGGTGTTCTGATCACACGCACATATGAACACGTGCACGGGTGCCCTGATCACACACACGTATGAACACGTGCACAGGCGCCCTGATCACACATGAACGCGTGCACAGGCGCCCTGATCACACGCACATATGAACACGTGCACGGGTGCCCTGATCACATGCACATATGAACACGTGCACGGGTGCCCTGATCACACACATGTATGAACACATGCACGAGTGTCCTGATCACACGCACATATGAACGCATGTGCACGGGTGCCCTGGTCTCACACACATGAGTACCTGTGCATGGGTGCCCTGATCACACGTACATATGAACAAGTGCACACCCACGTATGAGCACATGTTCACAGGCACCCTGATCACACATAAGAGCGCCTTGCCTGGGTGCCCTGCTCACACGTACATATGAACACATGCACACCCATGTATGAGCACACATGCACTTGTGCTGTCTCACAGTGAGCAGGTCGATGCAGTCCTGCTCCAAAGTCCCAGGAAGCTGAGAGGCCAAAGAAGGAGGCTGACAGGCCCAGTGCAGCGGCTCATGCCTGTAGTTCCAACACTTTGGGAGGCCAAGGCGAGGGGATGGCTTGAGACCAGCCTGGGCAACGTAGGAGGACCCCGTCTCTGTGACAAGTAGAAATAAAAGCTAGCTGAATGTGGTCCTGTGCACGTGTAGTTCCAGCTACTTGGGAGGCTGCAGTGGGAGAATTGCTTGAGCCCAGGAGGTAGAGGTTGCAGTGACCAAACATCACACCACCGTATCCTAGTTTGGGTGACAGAGTGAGACCCTGTCTCAGCAACAACAAAAAAGACTGACAAATGCAGTTTCTTGGAAAGAAACACGTAGTAGGGACTTCACCTACACACAGAAGCCAAGTCTGTGTCCCAGTGGCCATGAGACGAGGTGCTGGATCCCCGCACTGTCAGCCCAGACCCAGGGCCGACGCAGCACCGAGGCGGGCAGCTCAGCAGGGAGGCGCAGGTCATTGATTGCGATGACGTTGAGGTTGTGTGACTGAGGGCAGGTGTACGGTGAGTACCTGCTGGTAAACAAGAAACGATTGGTAAACTGGAAGTCTTAGAGGCCTTCCCGGAACAGGGCTTAATCAGCAGCATGGCAGGTTAGCATCCAGTGTGGAGCTGATTCAGCCTCCATGTGTGTGTGCATTCATACAGATGGCACACAGAAGTGTGCAGTGTACCTGTGCGTGCACTTGGACACGCAGGTACCTGCACACACAGACATGCACGCGTGTATCCGTGTGTGTGTACCTGTGCCCACAGGGAAACCCACGCCCATGGCTTCATGCACACACCTCTGCACATATGCACCACTGTGCCCACGCCCACACCCCTGGGCACCGTCTTGTTAGGAGGCCTGTCCTCTGATGTGTCCGCTGTCCCCCAGGTTCCATGCATGTCCCATGCCCACACCCTGGGTGCCGTCTTGTTAGGAGGCCTGGCTGCCTGTCCTCTGATGCTGTCCGCGCCTCTCAGGTTCCACATGTGTGCCATGCCCACACCCTGGGTGCTGTCTCGGTAGGAGGCCTGTCCTCTGAGGCTGTCCACCATCCCACAGGTTCCATGCGTGTGTGCTCCAGCTCCCGTTTCACCAGCAAGTGTGGAAGAACCCCGCGTTTTTCCTGCGCATCATTTCTGACATGGGCTCCCTCTGCTACTCCATTCTGAAAGCCAAGAATGCAGGTATGCGGTGTCCAGCCTCCGTGGCAGCAGGGCCTGCCTGCTGCTGTTGGCGTGTCAGGAGACTGAGTGAATCAGGCTTAGGAACTTCTCGCCCCTTTTCACATGCTGTTTAACCACCAGCAGGCCCGTCTCCCGCCCTCTCATGGGATGGGCAGAGCACCTCTCATGGGATGGGCAGAGCACCTCTCATGGGATGGGCAGAGCACCTGAAGGGATGGCAGCTGCTGTCCTTCCCACCACACTTTGCCTGGGGAAGTCCTGGGGGGCCTGGCCCCTCCTATTTCTCCTGTGGTGGGATTTGGCGGGCCTGCCCCCTCCTGTTTGCCCCATGGTGAGATTTGGGTGGCCTGGTCTCTCCTGTTTTCCCCGTGGTAGGATTTGGGGGTCCTGGCCCCTCCTGTTTGCCCTGTGGTGGGATTAGGGGAGCCTGGCCTCTCTTGTTTACCCCATGGTGGGATTCAGGGGACCTGACCCCTCTGTTTGCCCCGTAGTGGGATTCAGCAGGCCTGACCTCTCTTGTTTACCCTGTAGTGGGATCTAGGTGGCCTGGCCTCTCCTCTCTGCTCTGTGGTGGGATCCGGGGGGCCTGGCCTCTCCTTCTGCCCTGTGGTGGGATTTGGGGGGCCTGTCCCCTCTCTTTGCCCCATGGTGGGATTGGGCTGCCTCCTGTCCGTAGTGCTTAGGGCCCCTGTGCAAACCCAGGCCAAGGGCTTAGGAGGAGGCCAGGCCCAGGCTCCCCGACCCGTCTCTGGAGCAGAGGCCGAGCATCACCACCACGGGGCTGCAGGCCCTCCTCTGCCTCCGGACACTTGTCCAGTGTCAGGGAGGTTTCTGATCCATCTGAAATTCAGGCCACGTCGAACCTGCGGTCCTGAGCTTAACAGCTTTTACTTGCTATTCTATCTTGTGGAAATTTCACTTGGAGAAACTGAAAAAACATTTCAGCTGTGACTCCTGCGGTGCTGGGACCAGGGCAGCTGGCGATGGAGCCGCCCGCACCCCCCAGACCATCGGGTGTGGGCAGCTTTTCGGTGTCTCCCAGGAGGGGGAGACAGGCTGGGCCTGTGGACACCTCGGCCTCTGTTTGCCCTCCAGGGATGTCACTGGGGGCCAAGGGCGCCGCCGGCCCACTGCCCTCCGAGGCCGTGCACTGGCTGTGCCACCGAGCCTTCCTGCTCAAGCTGACTCGACACCGCGTCACCTACACGCCGCTCCTGGGGTCGCTCAGGACAGGCAAGTGTGGGTGGAGGCCAGTGCGGGTATCCCCAGGCCCATCCTCGAATGCTGCATGCGGCATGAGCAGCCTCGGATGTGCTGAAGTGCAGGCGCCCCCGGGCCTGACCTCGGGCCTGGAGCCACGCTGGTGGCCCCGTGTGACTAAATGCAGGTGTCCCCAGGCCCGGAGCCTGGCAGGGTCCACAACTTCCCAAACCCCTGCCTCCCATCTCTGGGGCAATGCCTTCCCACCCTCGGGAGCCTTCTGACCCCTGACCTGTGTCCTCTCACGGCCTCTGCCCTGGCTGCTGTCCTGATGCCCTCATGGGTCCTGGGCTCCTTGGGTCTTATGTTCTCTTCTGCCCCACTGCTCCAGTGTCACCCAGCTGCCTGGCAGTCTTCATGCCCTGGTGGGGGAATGTCCATTCCTTCACTGAGGTTCCCACCAGCCAGGGCCACACAGCACTTGGGCCCCGCCTGCCCGGCTGTCCGCACGTCCCAGGAGGGCTGGGGGATGTCCCCTCTGGCCTCTCCTGGAACGGAGTCTGACTTTGGCCCTGCAGCCCAGGCGCAGCTGAGTCGGAAGCTCCTGGGGACGACACTGGCTGCCTTGGAGGCTGCAGCCAACCCGGCGCTGCCCTCCGACTTCAAGACCATCCTGGACTGATGGCCGCCGACCCACAGCAGTGCCAAGGGAGGGCACCGGCAGCCCTGTCACGCTAGCCTCTAAGTCTGAGGGAGGGAGGGGCGGCCCATACCCAGGCCAACGCCGCTGGGCCAGCCCCTCAGGTCCCTGGGTTGTGCAGTGCAAGGGGGGCTGGCCCCAAAGCGCTCCTTCCTGTGTTGGGGGTCCCCTCCCTGGTGCCTCCAGGAGCAGAGCCTGCCCACTGACACCCTCTCATTACAGGTCGGGATGGTCCATCCTTCCGCTGCCCATCCTCAGGGGGGAACAGGCTGGAGAAGCAGGTGGTGGGTGCTGGGCCTGTCTGCACACAGCCTAAGGACCATCCTGGTCCAGGGGCCTTTATCATGTCCCCAAAACAGGGGCTCTTGGGAGGCCCTCATCCCTCTGCACCCAGCCAGGCTGCAGCAGCTGGGAGCCTTTGGATCCAGGGTGCTGTCAGGGATGAGGCATCCTCCTGCTGACCCACAGCCACCATCACCCAAACCCCATCCAAAGTCCGCTCCTGACAGGGCTTTCCCTGAAAGCAAGTGGCTGAGTCAGGCGGTTAAGGCCACGTCCTTGCGTGCCCTGCTCCGCCCCTGTGTCCCCATGCTGGCCCCGGAGTCCTGAGTGTCTGGCACACCCGCTGTCCTCACCTCAGGCTGGCACTTGTCTCCACCCCAGGGCCAACTCCTCCTCCCTGGGGGCCCCGGCTTCCGCTCCCCCTAGTCCCTCAGCAGACTTGCTGTTCTCCAGCCCTCACCCTGACCTCTGACCTCCACCCCCACCAACCAGGTGGAGACCCTGAGAAGGACCCTGGGAGCTCTGGGAATTCGGGTGACCAAGGGTATACCCTGCACCTGGACAGGGGTCACCGTGGGTCACACTGGGGCGCTGTGGGAGTAAAATACTGAATCTATGATTTTTTTTCAGTTTTGAAAAAGTCTAGTGTTTGAATCCTAATGTGCACTGCATAGACACCACTGTGTGGGTTCACAGAAGCGTCTGTGTGAATGGGGTGATGGTCAGTGCAGACCCATGGCCTGGCTGGGCCTGGGAGGGTTCTGATGCTGTGAGGCAGGAGGGGAAGGAGGGTCGGGGGAGACTGGAGTCCCCACCCTGGAAGAGGGGAGCAGTAAGTCCAGGCCCGAAGGGCGGCAGGGATGACGGGGGGGCCCAGTCGGGGCGGCGGGGATGATGAGGGACCCAGTTAGGGGGCTGGGGGATATGATGGAGAAGCCTAGCTGGGTGCCCTCCTCCCCACCAGCCTGCAGCCGTGGCTCCGGACGTGCTTCCCCTGGGGTACATCCTCCGGGCCATCAGCGTTCAAGGAGGCAGGGGCATGACACCATCCTTTATAAAATCCAAGCTTCCTCCTCCTGAGCCCCCCAACTCAGGTTGAAAGTCACATTCTCCCCTCTGGCCGTTCTCTTCGGAGTGGACCAGGTGACTCTGTCTCTGAAGGGCTGGTAGTAGGGCAGTGGAGGGTGTGGACCCAAGGCTTCCAGGTGGGGCTGGTGATGAGCCCTCGTCCTCTGCCTGCCAGACTTCTTATCTCCCCGGGCGGGTGCCAGGCACGCAGTGGTGCTGGACACATGTCCTTCAGCAGACAGAAGGAACTGGAAGGAATGCGGAGAACAGGAGGGGGCGGTTCAGAGGAATGTGATCTTAGGGTGAAGAAACAGCCTGTCCTCAGAAGTCAGCTTGGGCTATGTGACACGAAGGCCTTGTGTAAGCAACTCCAGAGCCTTCCAGTAGGTCCAGGTGGGGCCTTACTGTGTGGCCGGGTCCTTCTGAGTGCACCTTGGACAGGGCTTCTGGTGTGAACGGAGCCCAAACGTGCCTGGTGTCGGGGTGGGGCTCATGGCCGCTGGATATGGCTTGTTTATTGCGGCTGCTTCGGGAAATGTCCGTGACCGAGTCTAATGTGTTTATGGTGGACCCAAGTCCACAGAGCGTGTCGTAAACGCACACTGGCGCCTGGAGCCCCTGAATAGGAGCCTGAGGAAGGAGGGGCCCTTGGCAGCCGGCCTGGCGGTGCCTTTGCCCTGCAAACCGGAAGGGAGTGGCCCCAGGCCCTGTAGGCTGCTGAACTCAGTGGGAGGTTGGATAGAACAGGGCAGGGCCTCCCGGGAGCAGAGGCCGCTGCTCGCCACACCTGGGCTTGAATCACAGCCCGCAGGTCAGGCCGCTGTTTAGCTCTCCGTCCTCTACGAAGCTCCACAGTCCCATTTCTCCAGGTGCTTTTTGTGGAAATTTTCCCCAGGATCACACGTATTTTTGCTAAAGTATTAGACTCTTGGAAAAGGTATTTGCTCTGATATGGCTTAACTCACTAAGCACCCACATTTTGGCTTGTCTGTTATTATTAGAGATGGATCCACTCTGTCGCCCAGGTTGTGGTGCAGTGGCACAATCACGGCTCACTGTAGCCACAAACTCCCAGGCTCAAGTGATCCTCCCGCCTCAGCTTCCCAAAGTGCTGGGGTTACAGGTGTGAGCCACCGCCCTTGCCTGGCACTTTTAAAAACCACTGTGTGGGCTGGGCACAGTGGCTCATGCCTGTAATCCCAGCTCTTTCGGAGGCCGAGTGGGGCAGATTGCCTGAGCTCAGGAGTTCAAGACCAGCCTGGGCAATACGGTGAAACCCCGTCTCTACTAAAATACAAAAAATTAGCCGGGCGTGGCAGTTTTTGCCTGTTGTCCCAGCTACTCGGGAGGCTGAGGCAGGAGAATTGCAAGAACCTGGGAGGCAGAGGTTACAGTGAGCCAGGATCGCGCCACTGCACTCCAGCCTGGGCAACAGAGCGAGACTCCATCTCAAAAAAAAAAAAAACTGTGTAAGGTCGGGCATGGGGGCTTGATGACACTTGTCATCCCAGTAGTTTGGAAGAGGCAGAAGGATTGAAGCCAGGAGTTTGAGACCAGCATGGGTAACATCGGGAGACCCCATCTCTACAAAAAATTAGCCCAGCGTGTCCAGCAGCTGTAGTCCCAGCTGCTTGGGAGACTGAGGTGGAAGATCACTTGAGCCCAGGGGGTTGTGCCTGCACTGAGCTGTGATTGTGCCATTTCACTCCAGCCTGTGTGACAGAGTGAGACCCTGTCTAAAAAAAGAGAGAGAGACAGAGAGAAGCCCGCTGTGTAGGCTGTCAAATCTCAGGGCAAAAAGGAAAGAAAAAGCCCAGCTCTTCAGACTTCCTTAGGCCTGAACGTCGTCTAAAGCAGCTTCCTTCCAGGTGCCTTCCACAGACAAGCGTGTATGGAACAAGTGATTCAAAGCAGGAAGGGAGAAGAAGCAGGCAGGGCGGGCGCTGTGGGTGACGCCAGCCAGGTCCCCTGAAAGGGAGTGGTGTTTTCCTGCCCCAGCCCCACACTCCTGCCAGTCCTGCACCTGCCGCCGTTACCCTCCATGCGGTTGATGCCAGGTGCTCCCCGGGGAAGAATGCTGTGGTGCAGGGGGCTTCCCTAACCTTGGCGGGTTTCAGAAGCCCTGGACACTTAGGCAGAATAACGGCCGTTCCCCAAAGATGTCCAGGCCCTTCTCCTGGGACCTGTGAATGTGCCATCTGCATGGCAGAGGCAGGTGGAGGTTGCAGGTGGAATTACGGCTGCCAGTCATCCAGTCTTAAGGTCATCCTGGATTATCTGGTGGGCCTGATATGACCACAAGGGTCCCTAGAAGTGGAAGAGGGAGGCAGGGGAGAGTCGCAGATGGGACATGAGAAAGACCACTGACCACTGCTGGCTTTGAGATGGAGTAAGGGGCCCCAGCCAAGGAATGGGGGCGGCCGCTCCAAGCCGGAAAAGCAACCAATCCTCCCCCCATCCTGAGGGCACACAGCCCTGCCAACGCCTTGATTTCAGGCCAGTGGGACCCATTTCAGCCTTCCGGCCTCCAGAGCTGTAAGATAATGCGTTTGTGTTAAACTGCTAAGCTCCAGTGATTCCTTACGGCAGCAAATGTAGCACGAGTGCAGGGAAATGATTACAGGGACGGTTCTCAGAATGAGACTCTCAGCCCACCCCTGGGCATCGTGTGGGACATCTCAGGCGGAGCTGCTGCTGAGAGAGGGAGAGGACCGGAGAGAGCGGGGCTTCCTGCCCCTCTGCATGCTGGCCGTCTGGGCTCATGGTGAAATATGCATGGTGGGGCAGCGGAGCTCCTGTGCCTGTCGAGCTCCAATGGCCGAGGCTGCTGCTGGGGTCCTAACTCTTGATGGGCAGGGATGGAGCCTCTTCACCCTGGACCCATGTTTGACCAGGGCCCCATGCAAATGCAGGGTCATCCAGGTTTGTGGAGCCTGGTGTTGGGCATTCTGCTGTGGCCTGCAGGGGGGTCGGACAGGTCTCCACAGTGCTATCCGGACGCACAGGTTCCATCGTCCATTCTCTGGAGCCCTGGAGGGCGAGCATCAGGACGGACCTGGGCCTCACCTTCTCAGCCTCAGGCGGGCATGAAAGAACCAAGCCTTGTGGGATGGGGGCTGGCTGGCTTTCTCCTCTCTGATAATGGCATGAAGCCCTGGACTTGCCACCTGGAGTTGAGTGTTCCCAGCCCCCAGCGTGGACAGGAGACTCACGCTCTTTGGCCATGGCAGTGGGGTCCTCTGTCTGGTCCCAGGCCCACTCTTGGTGGGAGGGGGTTGCTTCCCTTGGAGCGGGGCGGGCAAGTCCTGGGGCAGCTCCAGTGCAGACTGTGCCCGCTGTGACCTCCTGCCTCAGCGGCTCCTTCTGCACTTACGTCCTTCACACGTTCTCCCCCTGGTTCTTGGTGACCTCAGACTCTCTCTTGCAAATGAGACCCATCAGGCTTTTATAAACTGGGCCTGAGCCCCCTTTTCCCATCAAATGCTCCCTGACTTGGTGCCTGGCAAAGCAGCCCTGGTTTCACCCTCTGCCAGGAGCCAGCTCATGGGACAGCCTGCCCTCATGCAGCTGCCATGGTCACAGGGGCTGTGACCATCTCTGGGGTTGGCTAGCCTCATTTGCAGCTGGCTTTATTTCCAGTTCAACACGGCTGCCCCTGAGAAGGAGAGTGCTCCTAATTCAGCACGGCTACCCCTGAGAAGGGGAGCGCTCCTATGGGGTGGCAGGGCCTCCATTCCAGGAACGTCTGGTGGGATGATGGGAGCATTTTGTTCCTGTCCCGACACCGGTGTCTGAGAGACCGCCTCTGGGATGTTTTTCCCAAGGGTGAGGGACAAGTCGAAGGTGCCATGTGCGGGTGGTGGCCACACAGGGGTAGCCCATCCAGCTCTGCTCTTGCCACCTGACCCTTGTCACCCTACCCAGATGGTGCTCATGTCCCTCCCCAGGCCATGAGACCTGAGCCCCTGGCCCTGAACAACCTTGGCAGTGTGATGGGGCAGATGCCCGTTTGCCTCCCTTTTAGGGCCTCCATCTGTCTACTCACTATCCACCTATGGGCCACCTCTGTTCCTCCTCCTTTTTACCCATTCTTATCCATGGCTGCTTCAAGCACTGGGCAGAGTGGCATTTTCTGGAGGGCTGAGGGTCCACTGTGTCCTCTGTCCCAGCCCCCCCCACCCCTTCCCTTTTCAGCAGCTGGACAAGGACTGCAAAGCTTCAGGGAGGGGCTACAGATGCTGCTGCTTCCAGCTCCCCCCTGCACAGTGCTGCGCAGAGCCCCGGTTCCTGTTAGGATGTGCTGCTACACTCAAAAGTCTGATGTGGGATGGGAGCAAGGGGCAGTGGCCCCCAGCCTAGTTATTTTCTAAGTATGATAATGGTGTAAAATGTGCCCTCGGATAAGTCAGAGTGGCTTGTCAGCACCCCTGCTGCCAGCAGCTGCCTGGCTTTTTTGTCCAGCGTCAATGGCAGGAATTGCAGGCCCTGTGGTGAGTTGGGGGAGGGTGTCCTAAGAGCTGCCTTCGGGGACACAACACCTTTTGGCTGCTGCCTTTGGGGACATGCACCTTTTGACAGCTCCTCGGGGGACACGCGCCTTTTGGCAGCTCCTTGGGGGACACGCGCTTTTGGCAGCTCCTCGGGGGACACGCGCCTTTGGCAGCTCCTCGGGGGACACGCGCCTTTGGCAGCTCCTTGGGGGACATGTGCCTTTTGGCAGCTCCTCGGGGGACACGTCCCTTTGGCAGCTCCTCGGGGGACACATTGGTTTCAGAACGCATCACTCCACCTCCATCTGTGAGCTGGTGACACCGTGGAACACCGCTTTGGCCTCTGGAGGCTTTCCTTTGGGGGAGTCACCCCCTCCCTCCACCCCATCCTCCAGGCTCTGCAATCTGTCTTCCCTGAAATTTGATGTCTACACTCTGGAGGGCCTGGGGCGTCTCACCCAAATCATGAACCAAAAGGATTCTGGGATGGTCATGGGGAGGCCCTACTTTAAAAAGCTGAACGGTGCAGGGAGAGAGTCCTATGGATCCTGTGGACTCCTGGGTCCAGCAGGGCCTGAAGCCCGCCCTGGACTTGGCCAGTTCTGAGAGCTGGTGAAGGCCATTCGGTGTGAGTTTGTTTTGTGTCAGTTACAATGGAAGAGGCCGGCTGGTAGGCCCAAGGCAAGGAGTTGCGGCAAGATTGTGAGGCTGGGTTGGGGGATGCCAGACTCCTCTGCAGCAGCGCTGCCTGACAGTGGATGGACTCGCTTTGTGACACGTTCATCCTCAAGTCCCCCTACCTCGCCATGGGTGTGGGGGACATCACGGGGTGCAGGATGGAGGGATGAAGTGCAGCTGCCCCCTGCTGTGGGCTCAGGATGCACTTGGGTGGGCAGCTGCCACTGCTGTGGGCTCATGATGCACTTGGGTGCCAGGTCCCCCCTGCTGTGGGCTCAGGATGCACTTGGGTGCCAGGTCCCCCCTGCTGTGGGCTCAGGAGGCACTTGGGTGCGAGGTCCCCCCTGCTGTGGGCTCAGGATGCACTTGGGTGGGCAGTTCCCCCTGCGTGGGCTCAGGATGCTCGTGGGTGGGATGCACTCATTAGCGTTAATTGCATGTTTAGCTGTCAGTTTCTGCAGGTGGGCAGCGGTGCACATGCTCTTGCTTATTCTGGATCCGGCTGGCTGGCGGTGGGCAAGGACGGTTCTCGACAAGAATGTGTTTAAGGGACGCTTAGAACCGCAGTCGCGCCTTGTTGCTGGGATTTTCAGCACCACGGACAGAGCTACCGGGCCAGGCACTCCATCCAAAGGCGGGAGCAGGTTCCTTGGATGTTCACAGGGCCCCTCCCGGCGGCAGGAAGCCAGGAACTGCGGGGCCTCCATCCCTGTGGCGAGTCAGAGGCCCTGTGCCCAGGATCAGCTCAGACCTGGTCCCTGGCTCCGCGGTGCTGTTGCGGGGGAAGGAGGAGAGGAAAAAGGATGGGGAGGAAAAAGAGGGAGGTTGGAGGAGGGGAAGCAGGCCCTGGTAGCCGGGGTATTCCGGAGCAGGGCGGGCTGGACGGGGGCTGCACGGGGCGTGGCCTGCCCCCCCCCTCCCCCGTGAGTGAGTTCCTGCCTGTTGCCCCCTCTGCCCCGGGACAGCAGGAGCCTTTTGGTGCCTTCTGGTTTTTTTGTTTTTTTTTTCCTTCTTTTTTTGGGATGGACTCCTGCACTGTCGCCTAGGCTGTAGTGCAGTGGTGCGATCTCGGCTCACTGCAATCTCTGCCTCGTGGGTTCAAGCAATTCTCCTGCCTCAGCCTCCTGAGTAGCTGGGACTACAGGCGTGCACCACCACACCCAGCTAATTGTTTTTGTAATTTTAGTAGAGACGGGGTTTCACAGTATTGGCCAGGATGGTCTCGATCTCATGACCTCGTGATCCACCTGCCTCAGCCTCCCAAAGTGCTAGGATTACAGGCGTGAGCCACCACGCCCAGCCTTTTGGTGCCTTCTTAATACGATTTGATAGTTTGGGGAAATAAAAGTGGCAACCTGCAATGCTTCTCAGAAATAATACCGGGAAGGCTCAGCCAGACCACAGACCGCAGACCCCGCTCCCAGGCTGGAGGAGTGTCTGTCAGGGTACTCGCGGAGAGGGATCCGGGCCCCTGCCGCCTGCACGCTGTTGGGGACAGCCCGCCGGGGACCTGGAGGCGAGGTGCAGGTGGCCTCCGGAGCCACCCCGGGCTGCCGCTCTTCCCCAGAGACCAGCCGGGCTGGGTTCCCGAGACTGAGACTCGGAGCCCGAACCTGCGAAGACCCCTGAGCCAGCCCTGCCAAGCGCAGGGCTCCCAGCCGCTGCAGGGCGCTCAGGCCGCGGGCTTGGAGGGATGCCTGGGCCCTGCGGGACCTCCCTTGGGGCGGGCCTCAAGCAGCAGCGTTGGGGGCTGGGTCTGCAGCCCTGCGCCGGCGTCGGGGAAGCAGTGACCACGCAGGCACAGTGGCATCAAGGCAAGTGGATTGTGTACTGGGGTCAGCCCTGTGGGCGGTGCTAGGCCCCGCCCACCCCAACAGACCCGCCCCTTCCGGCCCTGGCCCCGCCCACCCCAGGAGGTTTCAGCGCGTGTCGATGTCCCGGCGCAAGTCTCCGTCCACCCACGTCCACTTCCCGCCGGGTGAGCAGCTGGGCCAGCGCGGCCATTGGGACCCACAGCACGGGAAGCAAGGACAGCAGCACGCAGGCAGCGCACACCCAGCCCGGGTAGAGCTTCTCCTGGCGCGAGGGGAATAGCTCCTGCGGATCACAGTCTGATTAGCTGGCGCCGGCCACCCTGGGCAGCGGAGCTGACCCCTCTGCTCCTGAATCCAAGGGCCAAGAGACACCTGCCCACCCGGACGTGGATGGGAGTGGAAAAGGTGCAGCCACAGCAGTGGCCCGGGTGTGTGGCCACTCACCACTGCGCTTCTGGAGAGCAGTGGCCAGGGTCTGTGACCACTCACCACTGCGCTTCTGGGCCAGGAGTTTGGGGACCTGGGCTGAGCGTCTCCTGGGGCTGGGGATTCCCCCGACATGGGCCTAGGTGTCACATTCTGGAACCAGAGGAGCTACATGGCCTCAACTCACTGGGGGATCGTCAGATCCCCAGTGCAGGTACCGTGGAAATTCTTCAAAAATACAGTGTGACTCCTCATTCACCTGCCCTTGGTGTTATGTCGGGAGGGACTTTCCCAGACACATTTGGAGAGGAGTGGGGTCCACACTCCCGAGAAGGGGTGGCATGGTGAGGTTTTGAGTGGTCACCAGTGGGGACCCAGGCAGGGTATGTCAGGGGCTGACACTGCTCAGAGCCCCTGAGGCATTTTCAGAGGGTGGCTGGCACTCTGCTCCCTCCTCGCAAGGCTCTTGTTCAGAAACGGCCTCCAGCCAAACTGACCCACTGGGTGGGAGTCGGGGTCTGCGTGGAACCTCTCGTCACAGTCCAGGAATGGGCAGTTGTCCAGCTGCCCATCCCCACACCACATGGGCAGGACACAGGCAAGGAGGATGCAGGGAGCCTGGCATGAAGACACATCCACGAGAAGGGGACGCCAGGGTCCTGTGGGGTCCCTGGGCTCTGGGCACTGCCCGGGTCCTCACTCCACGGACCAGGGGCTTGCCCACGATCACCCCGTCCCATTTCTGATCCCAGCAGGTGCTCAGGGGCGCCGCAGGAAGCCCCGTCCTGTTCACATCCCCCGGCTTCCCAGTTTTCCAGGCAGAAGTGACCATGCCACATTATCACTGTGGCAGGAATATGCAACGCATGGTCATCCGGGCACTGGATGGCACCATGGGGGCCAGGCTGAACCCGAGGGATCCCAGGACTCCCCAGGTTCCAACCGGAAGGACCTACGTATTGGGGGTTCCAGGCCCTGTAACTCAGTGGTTTCCAGGCCAGGAGGGTGACGTAGGCCACAAAGATGGTCAGCAGCAGCAGGGGACTCACCACCCTCCACGTAAGCCGCCAGTAGGGGTTGGGCCGCCTCCCGGTCATCCACTCGATGTCATCACAGAACCTGCACCAGATGCCAGGCTTAGGCTCCACATGGCCCGGGGGAGGTCTGCCTGCTCCAAGCCGAGGATGGGACCCTGACTGGGGTCCAGCCTGCATCCTCTGCTGCCTCAGCAGCTCCCCAGAGCAGAACATTCTCAGGGGTCTGGGCAGCTGTGGGTCGTGCCTCTGCCCAGCAGCCTTCCCCCTGTCCCACCCTGGTGGGGTCCCAGAGGATCGCACAGTGGGGTAGCAGCTCACCGTTTCATTCCATAAACATACACGACACCCACAACCTCAAGGAAGGCAAAGATGAGCAGGTTCAGGGGAGCAGCGAAATTGTCGAAAATCTCCAGCCAGTAGTTTCCAGACTGCAGCGTGAAGCAGGTGGCGGAGAGGAAGCAGGCCAGGCAGACCAGCCCTGGGAGAGCGGGGAGGGTCAAGGGGAAGCAGGCCAGGCCAACGAGCCCTGGGAGAGCGGGGAGGGTCAGGAGGAAGCAGACCAGGCAGACCAGCTCTGGGAGAGCGGGGAGGGTCAGGGGGAAGCAGGCCAGGCAGACGAGCCCTGGGAGAGCGGGGGAGGGTCAGGGGGAAGCAGGCAGACCAGCCCTGGGAGAGTGGGGAGGGTCAGGGGGAAGCAGGCAGACCAGCCCTGGGACAGCGGGGAGGGCCAGGGCACCTGGGCAGGAGACTTCTCTCAGCTCCCCACCCTCCATCCCTGCCCTCCCCAGTCTCTTTCCTGTATTGTGCTCCGGCCTTGGGGGGGCCGTGGGGCAGGGGCACCCCTGAACCTCCTTCGACCCTGACCCTCGGCTCTCCCGTGATGGCTGTCAGCGTGGAGCAGCCTAGCTCAGCCTTCCCCCTGGACTCAGGCATGGCCCCTCACGCTCTCCATCCAGGAAGGAGGTCTGGACAGCAGGTGGGAGTGGACAGCAGGTGCTGGGGACAGGTCCTCCAGGGCAGCCGAGCTGTGCACTCACCCGTGAGGGCCTCCTTGGGGACCCATCTGGGCAGGACTTCCTTGTCCAGCATGGGTGTGATGACCGCCTCCATGTTCCCGAACATGGACGATAGGCCCAGGGTGAACAGCATGCCGAAGAAGAGCACGGCCCACCCAGGGGCTCCCGGCATGTGGAGGACGGCCTCTGTGAAGACGATGAAGGCCAGGCCCGGGCCCGAGGCACTCTGCAACACACGGAGCCCCACGCTTCGTGCCGCGCACACACCTGCCTGCGGGATGCGCACACACACTCTCCGGTGAAGACACAAGGGCACATCACCCCTCTTGGGGTCGGCTGAGGAGGCTCAGGGCTGGCCCTGCTTTTGGGAGACCAGGCTGCCAGTGCATCTGGGCAGGGGAGGGTCCTTCCCCTTTAATAACCCACAGCAGGCAGCTGGGCCAAGAACCAAGGACCTGGAGTCAGGCGCCCTGAGATGTGCCCCACACCAGCCTCCTGGCTGTGCACCCTTGCCTGGCACCCCGGGTTCTGGGCATCCAGTGGCCCCAAGTGCAGCTGGACTCCAGCCATGCCCTGGCGCTATGACCCTCATGCCGGCCGCCCCCCTCTCCTGGGGTCTGGGCACCAGCCATGCCCACTCTCTGGGGTCAATCCAACCCCCAAGACTGCTGGATACAGTGTCTGCCAGACACAGCTGCCTGGGGGACTTCAGGCTTTCCGGGAGGCCTGGCAGCCCAGGGCACAGGTGGACTGGGGTCTTTGGTTCACAGGCCCTGGCCCGGGGTCTGTAGGAATTGTCTGCAGCCTTCAGCAGTGGGGCACAGCCCGTGCGGCCCTGGCGCTCCTGTGGGCGGCCCTGCCTGGTGACCCCGGGGGTGTGCAGGTACCTTATCCAGAAAGTCTTCCAGGTGGCAGGCCTTCAGGGGGAGCCGGGCCACCCTCCTGGGCTGGGTGGCGGTCAGGTGCATGAGGACGGCTGGGTATCGTCCCTGGAGATACCTTGCTCCGGGAAGTCAAACTCGTTGATGAGGCTGAGGATGTTTCTGCGGGAACAGGGGACTGTGGGCTCACGTCCTGGGTTGGCAAACACGTTGGGAGAAACCCTTGGTGGGTGTGGGAAGAATAGCGTCCCCTGGGAGGGCTGGGCCCCTCTGGCTGCTGTTGGGATGGTGTGGACGCCTGTGCTGTGACTGCAAGACACTGCTGGGGGACAAGTTTTACACTGCTGGGTGGCGGGGGGGAGCTGTTCTCTACCTCCCTGGGGGCAGAGTTTGCACTGCTGGGTGGGTGGGGGTAGCTATTCTCTACCCCCTTGGGGACAGGGATTACACTTCTGGGTTGGGGGGGAGCCTTTCTCTACCCCACTGGGGGCAGGTTTCCACTGCTGGGTTGGGGGAGCTGTTCTCTGCCCCTGGGGGCAGGGTTTGCACGGCTGGGTGTTGGGGGAGCTGTTCTCTAACCCCCCTGGGACTGAAAGGGGAGCACTACCCCATGGGTGCAAAGGAGGTGGAGGTGGTGGCAGCTTCCTCACCTCAAGGGTAGGTCCTGATTCACCCTGAGGGGCCACCCTGCAGGCAAGGACCTGCGCTTCTGAGGATTTGCTGGGATGACTTCATCCCACCCGCCCTTTCTCTCCACTGCCAAAGGCTCATTCTCTTCTCAGGGCCCAAGGTTCCAACACAGACACCCAAGTGTGTGGCACATCTACACCCAGCAAACAGTTTTTTGGGGCTACAGCCGTTCCTAGAACAATTCTGTAGAGAGAGGCCCCTCCCCTCACTTCCAGCCCCTGTGGCCTGTGAGGCCGGCTTAGGCTGCGCAGCGCAGGGCATTATGAGCACGGCCGGTCCTCTCCATCCACGTGATGAGCACGGCCGGTCCTCTCCATCCACGTGATGAGCACGGCCGGTCCTCTCCATCCACGTGATGAGCACGGCTGGTCCTCTCCATCCACGTGATGAGCACGGCCGGTCCTCTCCATCCACGTGATGAGCACAGCTGGTCCTTTCCATCCACCTGCTCACTAAGATGTGCTTGTAACCCCGAGTCAATACGTGTGCACTTTTGCAGTTATTTGCAACATTCAAAGAATGACCAGAAATCAGCGTCACCCGCCATGCGAGTCCCCGGTTGGGGCTCAATGAAGCCCAGGTCTGCCTTCTTGATCCAGCTCTTCCTGTAAGCCAGTGTCCTTTCCGGGGTCTATGAGTGCAATGTTTTCCACGTTAGTGTGCGTTTTCTTGGTGATGTCATTGAAGATGTCACATCTTCAGTGTCACTTGAAAAGCCCTCGAGTGCAGTGCTGCAGGGCTGCCGTGCTCCTGCTACCATGCTCCCCAAGCGCAAGAGGCCGTGGCTGGAGCACGGTGTCACGGCAGCACTGTGGACGCTCAGGGCCAGTCACTCTCTGGGTAGGGCTGTCCTGGACACTGTAGGGTGCTGCACAGCGTCCTTGGCCTCTACCCACTGGATGCCAGGCACACCCCAACACAAGTGTGGCCAACCAAAAATGTCTCCATATGCTGCTAGACGTCCCCTGGTAGGGCAGAGTTGCCCCGTGTTGCAGGGACGTGGTGTCTGCCCAGTGGGTTCTTAGTGGTGGGACCTGCCTGGAGGCCATTTGCAAGCAACAGTCGGGCACCCTGAGAAGGCTGTGGGTCTGACAAAGCAGCTGCCTGTGCAGGGGACAGCCTAACTCCCTGAGCGTCCTGGGATCACTGCAGCAAACAGCCACCAATGGTGCCTTAAAACCATAGGAATTCATCCTCTCCCGTTCTAGAGAACATTGACATCTGAAATCCCAGTGTGAACAGGCCGTGCCCCCCACAGAGGCTGCACAGGAGAATCCTCCCGCCTCTCCCAGCTTCTGTGCCTTCAGGGGTCCCTGGCCTGTGGCCACATTGCTCCCACCTCCGCCTCCGTCTTCAGGTGGCCTCCTCCTCTGCATCTGTCTCTTCTCATCTTATAAGGACACTGGTCATTGGATTTAGGGCCTATCCTACTCGAGGGGGACCTCAGCTCCATCCTACCTTAATCACATCTGCAAAGACCCTTTCCAACCGGGTCACATGCTGCAGTTTCAGGTGGAAGTGAACTTTTGGGGGACTCCATTCACCCACAATCCTACAGAAATGAAATATGCCCATGCCCCCTCCCTCATGCCATGGGATTCTCGATGCGGTGGGCACTTGCCTGGCAGCCATGCCCCACAAAGCCCGGCACGGCACCTGCGCTCACCTGTCCAGGCAGTGCTCATAGCTGTTGGTTGCCTTGAAGCCCAGGATGGAGAAGACGGCAATGGATGCGTACAGGGAGGTCATACTGTTGACCAGGGCGATGACCACCGCGTCCTTCCGGCAGTCGTTCCTGGGCACAACGCACGCTCATCACGGGCTTCGTAACTGTGGGTAGTAACTGGGCCTCACCCAGGGGAGGAAGTGAGGAGAGGGCTTTCCTCCTTGGCCCCCTTTCCCACCTGGAATGCCCCTCCTTTGACCCAGGGAATGCTGCTGCCAGTCCTGGAGTCTCAGGGTGATCCTGGACCCCTCCCCCCACAGGCTCCTCCAGCAGTACTGGCTCAAGGCTGCCAAGGACCTGGAACCCATTCACACCCCGCCCTCCCATCAAGGCCTTTCGGCCCACAGGGAGCTGTAAGGCAGGGCATTCATGGAGGAGCTGAAATGTGGATATTTTGGGAAATCATCTCCAAAGGAGAAACGCACACAAGCGCACCTCCAGTGTGAGTTCAAGGCAGTAAGGTGTCAATCTCAAACGTTTAAAGCTTCCCCAGAGTCCCAGCTGACACTTCCTTCCCTAAAGGCCACCAGTGGGCAGAGCTGCCCAGGACCACCCTGCCCCTCCCATCTCATGCGAACTGCCTGCCTCTGATAGCCACAGGAAATTAGGTTTGTTTCAGGTTTATCACGGTGCACTGGGCTCTGCATTTTATGATCCGTGGAATTGCACTTGGTAGGGCTCTGTGGATATTACGACATCATAAAAGCAGTACCTGCTCACGTCGGCATTAACGGGCAGGCCTTGAGTCTATTTTAGGTGACCATCGAGGCTTTTATGGCCTCTTGTGTCATGCCCATTTGGGTTGGTATCATGCCCAGTTACACCCTGGTTCCTGGGTGTGATTATCCGGGCTCTCTCCCGGCAGCGGGCTCCGGACGTGCTGGAAACTGCTGAGAGGGCCCTGGCCATGTCATGAGGTTCTTATCTCAGGTTCACGCAAGGCCACCCTTGGTCCCATACTGTGACCCCGAGATCAGGAAGTGCTTGGGGCATCTCCCCCAGAGCTTCTCTGGCTGGGCACTGGAGCCTGACTGCCTACCTGGGCGAGTTGTAACTTGCAAAAGCGATGTGTCCTCCAAAGGCCAGGGACAGAGAGAAGAATATCTGGGTGGCTGCATCCAGCCACACCCGGGGGTTCTGGAGAATTTGCATCTGGAATGAGTCAGGGAGAGCGTCTAACTCAGTGGGCAAACCACACCAGCCAGTGGTCCTGGCTGTTCCAAAACGTTCCCAAGTCAGCTTTGGGGGACACTTGTGAGCAGGTGTGACCTGTGCAGACACCAGGAACAGGGTAGGTCCATGCAGGTGTGCCAGTGTGGAGTGGCAGCTCTGGACACAGCAAGTGCCAGCCCCCTGTCTGGGACATGGCTAAGTGAGCCGTGGCTGTCATGCCCAGGTGAGAATGTAGCCAGCAGGCTTTTCTGGTCTGGAGATGGGTCTGAGCATCTCCCGCATGGGTGTGCCCTCTCTAACCTGGGCTTCTGGGTGATTTGAAGGCCCAAGGGCAGGGATCCTGTGCATGGAGCCTGGTTTTTCTGCAGCTGGGGGACCTGGGAAGATGTACTCTGACTTCTGTGTCCCCTGTCTCCGGGCAGACCTGGCCGTACCCAGGTGCCCACTTCCACACCAGCCCCTGGAAACTGCCTCAGGGACGCTGGGCAAGGAGGGCTGAGATCTAGGATAGTATGGAATGCTCTGGAAGCCGGGCAGGCTCCTGGAGCAGACACTGGCTTCTGTGGCTCCCTGGTGGGGTGTGTGCAGCTGGACAAGGTCCTTGGTGGTGTCAGGCCCAGAGTAGGTCCCCAGCCAGCCTCTCTCTTGAACCCTGTCCCTCCTCCCCTGGCCCCTCACATCCTTGTCCACTTGGGGTCCCACAGGTGCCAAAGTCCACCTGCCCCTAATCGAAGTCCTCCTCCAGGCTTGCTCCAAACCCCACCTCTTCCTGAAGTCCCCCTCCCCCTGTGCCATCCTGGGCCAGCCTCACCCCTGACCAACAGGCAGCCCAGCTGCTGGATGTGTGGCTCCTGGCCACTCACGCTTCCAGTTGAGAGAGGGAGGTGCTGGCCGCAGCCCCAACGTGTGTGTGTGCTGGAGGCCCTGAAGTTCCATCCAAGACCCACTTACGTTGGGAGTGAACAAGTAGATGAGTCCTTTGGTTGCCCCGGGCAGGGTTAGTCCTCTGATGAGAAGGATGGTCAGGACCAGGTAGGGGAACGAAGCCGTGAAGTAAATTGCCTTCGAACAAAAGGTGGAGTCGTGAGACCTGAAATGGCTTCTGCTCTGTTCACAAGCCTGAGAGAGGCAGGCAGGTTCCAGACTCCTCCCTCGAGGTCAGGGTAGCCGCTTCTGGTGTGGGGTCAACCAGGACGGATGGGGCACAGCGGGGGGATTGTGGGGTGTAGGCTCAGGCCAAGCTCGGAGGGTTTGGAGTTCACCAGAAACAGTCACATGCACATTCATTTACGTTTGTGCCCCATGGAACACTGGCCATCTGGGAGAGTCAGGCCTCCTTTTCAGCATAGGGGCTGGGCCCTGAAGAGGGGTCTGGGCCATGCCCCTCCCTGGCCTCCCTCTCCCAAGCCACCCACCTCCACTTTCCTCTCTCCCCGGGCACCCTTGTTTCTGACTACGCCTGTTCCCTGTTTTAGACCCCTCTCCAGCCTCCCTCCTGTCCACTCTCAAGCTCTCAGCCCTTCTGTGTGGCCAGAGTCCTCTTCCTCCCACCCTGATGCCCCCACCTGGCTGGACCTGCCTGTGCCCCTTCTGCCCACATAGAGTATTCCCCACTTCTCAGCAGCTGTGGACAAGAGTCTGCATACTAGGTGTCCGCAGGGGAAAAGCATCTACAAATGGACACTCCTCCTCACTCCCCTCCCCAGTTCCCCTAGACTGACTGCAGAATCTCCTGGGACACTCAGGGAAAAGCATCTACAAATGGACACTCCTCCTCACTCCCCTCCTCAGTTCCCCTAGACTGACTGCAGAATCACCTGGGATACTTTTTTTTTTTTTTTTTTTTTTTTGAGACTTGTTGCCCAGGCTGTAGTGCACTGGCCCAATCTTGGCTCACTGCAACCTCCGCTTCCCGGGTTCAAGCGATTCTCCTGCCTCAGCCTCTTGAGTAGCTGGGATTATAGGTGCCCATCATCATGCCTGGCTAAGCTAATTTTTATACTTTTAATAGACATGGAGTTTCACCATGTTGGCCAGGCTTGTCTCGATCTCCTGACCTCAGGTGATCCACTACCTCAGCCTCCCAGAGTGCTGGGATTACAGGCATGAGCCACTGTGCCTGGCTTGGGATGCATTTTTAAGGGCCTTTATAATAGGATTATTTGGAATCTCTGGCTGGCTGCTTTGTCTAATTCAGTAACTCCAGTCCTCTCAAGCATGAAGACCCCACCCTCTCCATAAGAGGAATGACAGCCTCAGTACACTGAGACATTGCACAGGGCATGGGCGCTGGGGTCCTGTGCAGAAGCTGTGAGACACATGGGTCAGGAGGCAGAGTCCAGGGTGCACGGACTGAGTGCCATCATTTGAAGAGAGTCCACACCTGTGTGATACCAGACTAGAGATGACAACAGGGACTGGAGAATACAGGGTGAGGACTCTTCTTGCTCAAGGGGCTCAGGCAAGTAGGAGGCTCAGGTTCTACTGGTCCTTTCTGCTGCCCTCAATGGAAACCACACAGGTGAGCATCAATACAGGTTTTCTCGTTATTTAAATCTCTTTGACAGTTGCTTGTTTAAAACAAAACTGATGACAATTCATTTGCTCTTTATAACATGCTATAAATAAAATGTATGACAATAGCACAAAGTCTGGGAGGGGAATATGGGAGTAAAATGTGATAACATTCTTGAATGACCATAGAGTTAGATCACTTCCTGCTAGACCATGACATGCTAGAGACATAGGCTATATCCTCTAAAGCAGTCACTAGCATAGCAAGACAGAGTTAGAGCTAAACCAACCAAGGAGATAGACTGGGATCCTGAAAAATACCCAGGGAAAGAGAGAAACAGGAATACAAAAACAGATGGAGCAAATGGAAACACATCTGAGGATAGAACTAAACCCAACCGTATCAATAATCATATTAAATGTAAATGCTCTAAACACCCCAAATGAAAGGCAGAGATTGTCAGATTGGATTAGAAAAAACAGACCAAATTGTATGCTGTCTACAAGAAAAGCGCTTTCAACATAAAGACACAAAAAGGTTAAAAGAGAAAGGATGGAAAAAATACACTCTGTTAACATGGCCAAAGAAACCTGGAGTGGCTATATTAAAACAAAGTCCATTTCAGAGCCAAGAATATCACCAAGATAAAAAAGGTTGCTTCACAGTGATGACAGGATGAGTTCCCTCAGAAGACATTGCAATCCTGAATATTTATGCCCCTCATAAGAGCTTGTAGATGCAAAGCGAACACAGGTAGATGGGGAGGGGTCCTCAGGGCTGGGGGAAGCAAGGGAGGGGCTCAGGCCCTGCCAACTCTCACCTTCCCTGTAGTCTCAATGCCTCTGATGACGCACATGTACACGACTGCCCAGCAGGCTGCCAAGCAGATGAGCAGCCGCCACTGGATGGAGCCACTGTCATTGATGTCGGCTGTGATGTTCAGTGTCTGCCGGTACCAGAAGTAGCTCACGGCACTGCTGCCCTGGCACTCCTCCACGAACCCTGAAACCAAGGGGCCTGTCACAGGCTGGCTGCGGGGCTTAGGCACCCCCACCATGTGGCTCTTGAGCTCAGTTTCCCCGAGCTGCTCTCACCATTGCCCTTTTGGGCTGAGGTACCTTTTTACTTCTTTCTGGGCCTAGGACTGAGATGGAGAAACAGATGTGCCTGTGAAAATGAAGAGGCTGAGTGAAGCTTGAAGGGAAGCTCTGCTTTGCCAAGGCTTATGAGCCCTGCTGAGCCGGGGCATCCAGCAGCCCCTTGGATGTCACTGTCACCATGTAAAGCTGGTGCTTGAATGTCCCCTTGCTCTCCCTCCGCCACCCACCATCCCAGACCCCCGAGGATGGCACAGAGCCACTGGATGGGCAGCAGCTGCATGTGTCAAGTGTGCTGCTGGCTGATGCTTGGGGAAGAAAGTGAGGCTGTGGCCAGGCAGCAGACTGTCCTGTGACTCCCACTTCCTCCTTGACAGGGCCACGGGCCAAGGCAGGGGCCAGAGGCAGTGCCTGACAGCAGCAGGCTCCGGTGACTGCTCTCAGGACCTACTGCAGCCCATTCCTGGGACACTTGACTGGGGAAATGTGAGGACTCCCTCACGGAAAAGTCTGAGGACCACCAGTATCCCGACGGGGCCACTTCTCATGTCATGGGGCTCCTCCCTCCACACTGTCCTCCGGCCCCAAGGCCCCTTCTGAGGTCCCGCCAGTCCCTGACCCAAGCACTGCCACAACCCAGCTCTGAGTAGGCACTGCCTGCTCCATGCTCAGCTGAGGGAAGGGCATGGGCATAGCCGAGGGAGAGCTGGCCTCTCTGGGCCCTTTTCTTGGAAAGCTTCCCTTCAGTGCAGGAGGGGGCAGTTGTGGGATGGGCAGCAATCAGGCCCTGCCGTGTGTGTTTAGAGAGGACTCGCGGTAGCTTACGCCTATAATCCCAGCACTTTGGGAGGCCGAGGTGGGTGGATCACGAGGTCAAGAGATCGAGACCATCCTGGTCAACGTGGTGAAACCCTGTCTCTACTAAAAATACAAAAATTGGCTGGGCACGGTGGTGCACGCCTGTGATCCCAGCTGCTCGTGAGGCTGAGGCAGGAGAATTGCTTGAACCCAGGAGTCGGAGGTTGCAGTGAGCTGAGATCGTGCCATTGCACTCCAGCCTGGGTAACAAGAGCAAAACTCCGTCTCAAAAAAAAAAAAAAAATAGAGAGGACTTAACTCCTCTGGGCCTGCCTGAAAATCAAAGGGCTGGCCTAAGCGGCCCCAAAAGTAAACACTTAGACAAAGCAGAAGGAATTTGGGACCCACAAACCATGGTCCAGGAACTCGGGCTGCAGACAGCCTGTCCTGGGGCCGCTGCCAGAGTGTGGCTTGGGGGAACCCTGGCAGGACCGCCCACCCTCCAAGACTGGCCATGAAGCTGATGGCATGGCCGGGGCTCTCAGTCTCCCCAGGTGCCCAGCTCTGGCCCGGGGCATCCAGGTGCAGACTCAGTGCAGGCCCTCAAGGCCGGCCTCATCCAGCATCAGCCCAGCGTGACTTCCAGTCAGCGAGAGGCAGGAAGGAAAGAGAGTCAGAACTGCTTCCTGCGCAAGCCGTTGAAAGATACAGCTCAGCCGAGTGTGGTGGCTCACGTCCGTCATCCTAGCACTTTGGGAGGCTGAAGCAAGAGGATCACTTGAGCCCAGGGGTTTGAGACCATCCTGGGCAACATAGTGAGACCCTGTCTCTACAAAAAATAAACAGAATTATCTGGGCGTGGTGGCACATGCCTGTGGTCCCAGCTACTGAGGAAGCAGAGGTGGGAGAATCACTTGAGCAGGAGGCGGAGGTTGCAATGAGCCATGATCACACCACTGCACTCCAGCCTTGGTGACAGAGGGAGACCTTGTCCCAAAAAAGAAAATGTAACTGTCATTCACATCTCAAGGATCTCCCCCAGATGGAGCCCCTCGCTGAGGTCTGGACCCAAAGTCTTCTTTCTTTTTCTGAGATTGAGTCTTGTCCAGCCTGGAGTACAGTAGCGCAATCTCGGCTCACTGCAACCTCCACCTTCCAGGTTCAAGCAATTCTCATGCCTCAGCCTCCCGAAAAGCTGTGATTACAGGCACGAGCCACCCCACACCTGGCTAATTTTTGTTATTTTAGTAGAGATTCTGTTTCACCATATTGGCCAGGCTGGCCTCCAACTCCTGACCTCAAGTGATCCACCCACCTCAGCCTCCCAAAGTGCTGGGATTACAGGTGTGAGCCACCGCGCCCGGCCTGAAGTCTTAAATTTAACAACAACAGTGGGTCTCACACGACCATGCCACGCACACGACTGCAAGGGACCTCAGCGGTCCAGGCCAGGCAGGGAAGCACAGGACAGCATGGAGGCCACCAGAACCAGACTGTACATTTGCTCCTGGGGAGGCCCAGGCGCGTGCGTGTGCACACAGCTACCGGCTCCCCAGCCCTCCTCCCACAGTGAGCACCCGCCACCCGCAGCTGTCCTGACGCCAGACACGCTCTCTCGGCCTCTCTTGCTCGTACCCAGACCCGAGAAGCAGGCAGCGCCCAGCTCACCTGTTCTGTTGAGGTCCGGCGGGCAGGAGCTCCAGGGGCAGCGGGTGCTGGAAGGAGTTGAGGAAGTACCACAGCACCCACGCCAGGATGGTGTTGTAGTACAGGCTGACCAGGAAGGACAGCGTGACACAGCCCAGCCCTGTGGACAGGGACGACGTCAGGCAGCCCCGGGGCTCCTCCCGGCTCCCTGTGCCCACAAGCAGTGAGAATAAAACAAAATAACAAAATAAAATACTACATGCTGAAAGCCAGGCCTCTCTCATGCCTCACACGAGAATGGCGACACCAGCTTCCGGGTCCTTCCGGGACGTCCTGGCACACACGCTCTCCATTTACGATTCTCCCTGCATCACCACCTGCTTCTCACACATACCCAAAGGCTCCCCCACCGGCCTGGCCACTTCCGTACCACAGGCATGGACCCACCCCCACTCCCCATCCAGGAGGGTCCTGCCTCCACAGCCGCAGTCAGGACATGGGAGGATGGTGGCCTACCTAGTCCACTGAGGTAGGGGGAGATGGCCGTCCACACGCCGACGCCGCCCTTTCGAAGCCGCTGGCCGATGGCAAGCTCGACGTGGAAGAGGGGTATTCCCTCGAAGACCAGCGCGATGACATAGGGGATGAGGAAGGCCCCTGCAAGGAGGAGGGGGAGTTCAGTGCCTGCCCAGGCTCTGACGGGGACTTCGGTGTGGGCCAGGGGAGCCACCGGTGATCTTCCCTGGGCAGATGGACCTGAGTGTTTCGGACAGCACTTGGGTGGTGGAGACACCCTCGGGGCACTGTCTGGTGGCCAACCCTGCCTCTGACATTGGCTCAGTTGCTGAGACCTCTGATCAAGAGTGCAGGGCCCTGGAGGGGGAGCAGGGGGCGCAAAAGGAGGCAGCCGGGCCTGGCCCTGGACGTGGGATCTGAGCTTGACCCTATGTTGCATTTGCTGAGGGACAAGCATTGTTCGAGGTGACAGCCTTTGCCTCGGGACTGCTGTGGCTGGCAGGGCGGCGGAGACTCAGTCTCTGTTGGAAGAAGGCATGCAGGGACCTGGTGGAATCATACTCCAAACCTCTGCCATCAGCCTCCCCCGTGGAAAAACAGCTCCTTCCATTAGCGTGATTTTCCGAGAATTGGTGACTTTGCAGAAATAAAGTGTCAGCTGAGCATGCTTGTTGGCAGCCCGGTCGCTGGAGGTCTGGCTGCTTTTGTGTGAGCTCCACGCAGCAGATGGTGCGGGCTGCTCTGTTCCCACAGGGACCCCGGGGTGGCTGGCGGGCTCTCCTGGGACCTGGAACCATCTTTGCTCGTGGGGGATGTCACAGAAGAATGGTGTCTTAGACCAAGGCCTTGAGAGCTGCATCAGGGCTGGACCCGTTCCCCCGCTTCCTGGCATCTTGGCCTCTGTGCCTCCTCCCAGCACCATGATAGGGGCACCCACAGGCACAGCAGGATGAAGGCCCCACAGGACCCGGGGCCAGGGGGACAGGCCGGCTCCCCCTTTCTGGAGCCAATGGAAGCACCCAGTAGAGATGAGAGGCCGTGCCTTCTACCCAAGGTGGCCGAGGTGGTAGGGGGCAGACCAGGTGCCAGGGCCCGGTGCTGAGGATGCGAGCAGGGCTGGCTTCCCAAGGAGCCCACAGACCCTCCTGGCCCAGCGGCAGAGCTGGGCACAATCGGTACCTGCAATTTGACCTCTAAGTTCACCTGTGCCTACAAGACCTGCTGGGAGGATGCTGGTTCTCCCAGGTCCCTGGCTCCATGGGCATCCCCCACTCCGCTGAGGCCCCTGTGCCTGCATGCTGTGTCTCAGTCCTCCTGGTGCCTCACGGGGTCGGCAGCTGCACTGTTCCCCATGTGAATCACCATCTGTGCCCGAGCTCCGGTCTCTGTGCGGTTCTACCTCCATGCCGGGGCTGTTGGCTCCTCCCCCACCTGCACATACAGGTGCTGGGACAGCTCCGAGGTGGCGCTGACCTCAGGGCTTCTGTCCTAAGATGCTGACCTACATGGGCGCCAGCTGCCTGCACTCCTCCCAGCCGTGCTCCTCCCCCGCTGTGCTCCCTGGCATCTCCGGTCAGCTCTGCTTTGCCAGGCAGGGTCCGGCTTCTAGGTCATCAACATAGCCTTGCTCTGGATTTCCGTGTCACCCTGAGAATGTTCTATGACTGCCATGGAACAAGGAGGCCCTAGAGGGGGCAGGTGAGCCCTCAGCCCCATTAGTTTCTGCACAGGGCTCCAGGGCCAGCACCTGGGGGCAGGCCAGCTCTTGTCCATGTCATTTATACGGCGGCAGAAAGACGAAGAAGCATGAAGAGGGGAAACTGAGGTCTACGGGGTCAGCCTCAAGTGGAGACACCTGATACCCTGAGACACCTTCTGGGAGGGCGGGGAGCAGCTGTGGCTGGGGCCTGGAGTAGAGAACAAAACCCAGGGCACCCCAGTGAGCTCGTGGCAGGGAGTCAGTACACCTGCCTTTCTCAGGGCCAGGCTTCAGTGCGGATGGGGGTGCCCACCCAAGCCAGCCCCCTCTCTCCCCCCACTCCAGCCTGCACCGTGAAAGCCCCCTCTCCCCACCACTCCAGCCTGTACCGTGAGAGCCCCTCTTCCTTTCCCCACCTCCAGCCTGCACTGTGAAAGCCCCTCTTCCCCCGACTCCAGCCTGCACAGTCAGAGCCCCTCTAACCTCCCCCCCTCCCCAGCCTGCACCATGAGAGCCCCCCTAACCTCCTCCCACCCCAGCCTGCACCGTCAGAGCCCCTCTAACCTCCCCCGTCTCCAGCCTGCATCACGATAGCCCCTCTCCCCCACCCCACCCTGCACCACGCGGTCTGGAGGCAGGTGTGTGGCCAGGCACCCCATCTGAACTCTGAGCACACTCCTGCAGTAGGGGCTTTGTGGCCACAATCAGGCCTCAGGCACACAGTGGCAGGTGGAGGCCAGACGTGGGTGGTGTGGGCATCAGGTCGAGCCAGGCAGGGGCTCCGCATTCCAGCTATGGGATCCACTGTCCAGAGAGTGCTGCAGGCTCCAGGCCGGCAGGTGCCCTGGGCCCCATGGATTCCTGCTCTGTGGGAGGGCCATTGAGCCGGGACTGGGACAGCAGGTGCCCAGGCTGAGGTCAGTTTAGCAGAGACCACCCTGATGAGATCATTGAAGGGAAAGATTTGGGGAGAAGTGAGCTTCTCTCTGCGACTGATTTGGGGAAGCTGAATCTGCTGTGTTTAGGGGAGAAGAGATGAGAGGGTTTTCTGTAAGATGAGACTGAGGCCACAGTCAGGATCTTCATGAAATAGGAGCATTGACTCTGTGGTACATCGGATGCATTGAAAGCCATATTTAGATGCCATGTGGGCATAAGTGTAAATAAAAACCAATCAGAGTGCTATAGCTGGAGGTGGTGGCTCCATTGGCCAACCCAAGCCCAGCATGGAGGGTGCTTTCCCTGGCCTGCGTAGGCACGGGTCTCACCAGGCAGGCTTTATGCTGAATGTGCTGGAAGAGACGTCAGTCCATGCATTTTTTTCCGAATCTGAAGAAAGAAGGAGGGTTGATTCCGCACTGTGAGAACATCTACACAACTCCTTTTTGGGTGTTTGTTTTGAGACCGCATCTTGCTCTGTCACCCAGACTGGAGTCCAGTGGCACAGTCACAGCTCACTGCAGCCTCGACCTCCCAGGCCCCAGCCATCCTCCTACTCAGCCTCCCAGGTAGCCAGAGCTACAAGCAGCTGCCAGCACACCCGGCCAGTTTTTATATTTTTTATGGAGACGGGTTTCGCCAGTTGCCCCGGCTGCAGTTCCTATTTTTAACAATGGTGTGAAGTTTATCACAGTCGTTCATGAGCTGGGGAGGTCGCAGTGGTGTCTGCCGAAGAGGGGAAGGTGGCTGTGAACGGTTGGCTGCTGTTACAGTTGTCCACGCAGGATCAGGAGAAACCTGCACCTCACCGCACCGAGGCTGCCAGACGCAGAGACTGTTGTGCTGCCACTGAGCAAATTCGGAGGAAAAGCAGGCTCTGCTCAGAGCCATGGCAAAGGCCAGGGATTGCTGAGAATCGACCAAGACATTCCCAGGATCATGATGAAGAGACCCACACAAAGGCGGAAAGGAGACAGAGCAGGGAGCCGAGAGGGTGCAGGCGGTGCTCCGGCGCCGGTCCCCACACCAGGGCACTGCCTCCAAGAGGCGAAGGCCGTCAAGGTGGAAACTCCCCCCCCAGGCAGTGCGCAAAGCTGCGCAGGACCCAGGGAGCGTGCCCAAGAATCGCTTCTGGAAATTGACAACCTGGTGTAGAGCTCAGAGGAAAAGTAGCAGCTGGCAAAATTTCAAAGAATAAAAAACGCCTTGCTGTACTAGGCATCGAAACTTAGGAAAAAGCCATGGTAATTAATACAGTGTCGTTTTTGGTGAAGAATCCAAATATCTCAACAGCACCTGCCACATACAGAAGTAGGTCGATCAGCGGAGGCAGGAAGGAGTGGGGGAGGAGGCGTGCTTGGTGAGTGACTTCACTTGTGTGGACACAACCAGCCCAGGGCCACCAGCTTAGTCATAAAAATTCCTGGGTTGAAACCTTAAGCCACAGCAAGCGCTGAAGGGTGTCCCGGGCAGCTGGCCTAAACACATTCCTTTGATTTAAAGGCACTGACTATGTAATAAAGCAGCTGCCACAGATGTCATGAATGTGATAAAATCACTGTAAATCTTTACAGCAGTGTTTTGTTACATTCTGTTACAATGTTGCTTTACAAGTCCTAGCTTTGAAGAGAAAATGGATACAGTTAAATACTTATGAATGGGGGAGCAAATAATACTCGCCTTTGGCTGTCATGAGTTTGTTTGTTTGTTTTTAATTTCTAAGGAAAGATGTTTAATTGGCTAATGGTTCCACAGGCTGTACAGGAAGCATGGCAGCCTCAGCATCCGGAGAGGAATCAGGGAACTTAGAATCATGGCAAAGGCAGGGCAGAAGCAGGCATTTCGCATGGTGAGAGCAGGAGGAAGAGAGAGGAGGGTGAGGTGCTACACAGATTTAAATGACGAGATCCTATCAGGAGAATGGCACCAAAGTGGTGTTGCTAAACATTTATGAAGGACCCATCCCCATGATTCAATCACCTCCCACCAGGCCCTACCTTCAACACTTAGGATTGCAATTTGTCATGAGCTTTGTGTAGGGACAGAGTTAAATGATATCAACAGATGTTAAAACTTTGTCTGCAATCCATCATCTCTAACATTTCTGAGTCTGTTCCTAATGAATGATTTTTCTCTTGATTGTCAGTCACATATTCCAATTTCTGCATAATTGCATTGGTTTTTAAAATTACAGCATGACTATGACATTATTCAGTGTAAGTGGATTTTGTTTTATTGTTTACAGGTTGTTAGTATTTGTTTTATCAAGCATTTTAGTTATTTACGAATTAATTTGATCTTGTTAAGGCTTATCTGTAAGCTTTGGTAGTATGTGTCTAAAATTATTTTAGGCTTTTATTCTAGGATTATGTTAATCCTACTTTAAAATATGCCCTTACTAACTTCCAAAATCTCAGGTGTTCAGTAAGGACTTTTCCACCTATGTGTGAGCTCTGGCAAATGTTCATCTTATAGTTTCCCTGACACTATTTCTCTCAGCTCATGTTATTTCACTCTATGCATGAAATCCCTTTGTATTTCATCAAGAGATTTGAAGATACTCTTATGCAGATTTCTGGAGCCCTTTTTTCCATGTAGTTCCCCTCTTCTGTACTCTTCTACTGCTGTCCACAATGTCTAGCCACTAGCCTTCCTGAATTCTTACCTCTGGCTCATCAACTCAGCAAGACTACTATATATTGAGTGGGTTTCCTAAATGCATTATCATTTGGGAAACTACCTAGGACATGAGTTGGGGGGAATTGTAGAACTCTCATAATTTGTTTTCTTTCCTTTAAAATAGTTGTCATCTTCCGTCTGTGGTCAATGTGACACAAGAACAGAAAATCAAACACCACATGTTCTCACTCACAGGCGGATGTTGAGCAATGAGAACACATGGACACAGGGAGGGGAGTATCACACGCTGGGGTCTGTCGGGGAGAAACAGGGGGAGGACAGCGTGGGGTGGGGAGTTGGGGAGAGAGAGCATGGGGAGAAATGCCAGATATAGGTGATGGGGAAGAAGGCAGCAAATCACACTGCCATGTGTGTACCTATGCAACAATCTTGCATGTTCTTCACATGTACCCCAAAACCTAAAAAGGCAGTCATGAGTTTATGCAGATTTTAAAAGCTGCACAGTGTCTGCTTCTTAATTACATCTTACTTTCAAAATAATGAATGAGTGATCCTCACAGTGAGACAAACTGAAGGGGTATTTTCACACACAGGGTGAGAATGTGGATGGCACAGCACTTAGGAAACATGTGAGTTAAATAAACTTGGGTGTTTCCTGACGTGTGACCCGGCTACTTTGGTCAGGAAATTGGTGGTAGAGTCGACGACGATGGGAGCAGCTCTGAAGTCCCCTCGAAGCTGGCAGGCAGGGCTGTTCTCCCTCTTCAGCAGCACTCAGGCGGGGCCTTCCCAGCTTTGCCCCAGTGTGCAGCAGCTGAGTTTGGGGGAGGCCAGTGCTGGACACGCCTGCCACACTGCAGGCACTCAGCCAGGTTTCGGTGGGCAAGGGGTCAGCAGGTAGGGCGTCGGCGGGTAAGGCCCTGGCCAGTGTTCCCAGCTCTGCGTGAAGCCTGCTGCCCCCACAACCCTGCACGCTCTTTGGTGACTCTGAGCCCACAGAGCCGCAGCACAGGCAGTGAGGTCCCGGGAGCCAGGGGACACCTCTGCCCTCTGTGTTAGGGCTTTTGGTGCTTTCAAAAATGCCTTCAAGGGAATTCTCATGATGAGATGGTCCAAGGCCCAACGCACCCTATCCAGCCCCAAACCCCTAAAGAGACCCCAATGGCCGGAGGGCGGCAGTGAGGGTTGAGTCTTTTTGCTTTTCCCATTTGCCCGCATTTCCAGTATTTTCTGCATGTTGAAAATCTTTTCTTAATCAGGAGGAAAAAACCTTTGAAGAAGGGGTGATCTTATGACAAGGGATAGTTGTGCGGGGCTCTTGGGGGAGGGAGCCGAGGGCAGGCTGACCACGGACCATGCAGCCCGGCCTGGCCTGGGAAGCCCCTGCCCGTGGCATCTGGGGAAGACCCTGGTGTCCATGGGTGAGGTCATACGTCGGCCCCCTGAGAGCAGTGGTTCATGCCTGTCCCCCACCTTCTGTGTCCCCGTAAGCAGAGTGTGACCCCTGCATGAGGAGAAGCAGGTGCCCTGGTGAGGAGAGGCTTGGGGTGCGTGGGAGCCCATTTCAGTCACAAATGTGCTTCGGGGGTGGCAAGTCCCAGGATCAGTAAAGTCACCCCAACAGTTCTGAACATCCCGGTGCTCCCCCACAGGGCTCTCCCAGAAAACCAAAGCCAGGAAGGTGAGGGGTGGGCCCCCCGCTTCCTGCAAAGAACCTCGGGGAAGAGTGCCTGAGCACATGTGTGGACCACCAAGGCCGGGACAAGGAAACCCACAGCTCATTGGGTGTTCTTAAAAGAACCAACTACATTCAAGGTGGAAGCGCGCCCACGGCCTGGAGTGTGTGAGTGTCAGGTGGCGTGGCCCATTCAACCTGCCCTGCAGGAAGCTGCCCTGAAGCCTGGGAAGGCCACAGTGGACCTCGAGGGAATTGGCCCCTCCCTGCTGTGGGCAGTGGTGAAGCCACCCTGAGGTCCTGGAAGGCGGCAGGTGGAGCCCGGGGAGGACTGACTGCCATGGGCAGTGGTGAAGCCGCCCTGAGGTCCTGGAAGGCCGAAGGTGAGCCCGAGTGCACTGAGGTGGGCAGTGGTGCACCTTGGTTTCCGGGAGAAGGCACCCTCCCCCAGCACTGGGGGATGCGTGGCAGGCACCCGGCAGGTCAGGGTGGAGACGTTCTCCCCCTGCCTGGGGTCCGCCCCAGGACACAGGCGGGCACTTACCTCCCCCGTAGGTCTGGCACAGGTACGGGAACCGCCAGATGTTCCCCAGCCCCCACGGCGAACCCGATGCAGCTCAGGAGGTACTGGGCCTTGTTGTCCCACTTGGGCCTCTCATCCCCGAGGTTGCCCACAGCCGGGTCTGGTTCTGGGGCGTGAGCCATGGCAATGGAGTGCCCGGACTGCAGGGTGAGGGTGGCACCTCACTCCACACCCAGCTCCCAAGAGCCGCCTCCAGCCTCCACGGCACTTGGAAACCACAGGCTGCCCCACTGCTGGTGTATGTTTTCACTTCTTTCAGGGAGAACCAGCGGAGAGCCGTTAATGGGTAACTTCGGGCCCAGCCCTGGCTCTGACGCCAGGGTCCCTCCCCTGATGCCCACGTCCTCTGCTTCTTCTCTCATGCCCTGTGTTCCAGGCAAATGCCGAGCCTGGTGCCACCCGCAGCACGGCGGGAGCTGCTTGCAAGGACAGTCTCATGTTTTATGTTGTGGACACCAGGGCTTCCAAGACGAGGCACAGTTTGGTTGTTTTAAATTTCTTCTTATGTTTTATTTAACTTTTTGATCCTGAGGTACCTGTAGATTCTCACTCTGTCACTGTCAGAAACAGCTCAGATCAGACTGTACCCACCCCGAAGCCCAGATTCCCACAGGGGTCCTCTCAGCTGCTCTTGGGAGACTGGGGGCTGCCCTCACGAACACTGCCACCCTTGGGCAGGATGGGGTGACAAGCACCCACTGTGCATGGGGGGGCTGAGAGGTGAGTCCTCCCTGGGCTGGGACACCCCCACCCATGGGTGGAGGATTGATGAGTTGACACTGGGTGAGTTCAGCTCTAAGGAGCTCCCCACGGTGCTCCTGGACTCCGGGGGCCCCTCCCTGCAGATACTTCTGCCAGGGACAGGCCAAGAGCCCCCAGGCCCGCAAATGCCTTGTTCCTTGGGATGCTGCACCCTCAACCGTGTGCCACAACTCCAGATACTTGAGTCCCAGGCGTGGGCCCAGGTGGACACATTTTTGAAAGGCTCTTATTTGAGTGAGACAAAGTTTGAGGAAAGAAGATGAGAAGAGCTTCCAGTCCCTGCCACCAGGCCACGGGCCTGGGCCACAGCCTCTTCAGAGCTAGCCCCCAAAGCCAGACCCCCAGGAGAAGGCGGGAGCTGGACCCGCCATCCCCATCATCCCCTCTGGGATCACTGGCTCACTCATCCCTCTACATCTGAACAACGGTCACTTTTAGACCAAAAATATTAAACATAAGGGATTTATTTAGAAATGTACACTGTATGCCCACAAAACCTGCGTATCTACCACATTTACAGAGGCACTGAAACCTATGAAATGACGCACGAATCAGGAGACATAGATGAGGTGGGAGCTCCTGCCCAGGGTCCTACAGCGGGCAGGCCAGGGCACGCCTGTGCACACCAGGGTACACCGATGCATGCCTGTGCACGCCAGGGTACACTGATGCACGCCTGTGCATGCCTAGCTGGGCCTCCTGGGCAGGCACCACAGCGCAGCAGATTCATGGGGCACTGATCGGAATTGTCTGGATTGAGGGTCCAAGAGCAGGAATAGATGAGGTGAGACCCTGTTGAAGCCATCAACAGGCGGCCCCTCGGTGGCCTCACAGTTGGGGGGGCAGAGGTCACAATGTTCCCCCCCACCTCTGCTGCTGTGGAGTCTTCATATCCCAGGGCCCCATATGGCAGGCAGCTGGGGCGGAAGGCTGGCAGGAGGACTTGGTGTGTGCAGTCGCTGCTGGACGGGGTGGATGCTGGAAGGGGCGAGTGTGACCAGGTCTCTGCGGGTGGAACATCACACCAAGACACACCAGTCTTTCAGTCCTGTCCGTGGGAATTCTCAGAACATCAGTTTAATGTAAACATCCAGATTCTTCCACGGAAAGCAGAGGTGACCCATCCATTGAAGCAGATGCCCCAAGTGCCGACTGCCATTGGCCAAGATGGGACATTGAACCCCAATGGAGACCCATCCCATGATGGGGGCAGGGCGGGTGCCAGGCTGGGCTTCACTGCATGGCACAGGGGCTGGAGGCTTCTGGGGGCTGCGTGGTCCTTGAAGATGCCCTCAACACAGAGTGCCCCAGGATGGCAGCCAGGGTCGAGTTACCCTGTAACCCGTCTTCTCCAAAGGCTGGCTAAAAATTCACACAGCTCACGTCCTCTTAAGAAAATGCACAGAGTGGGATTTGCCTTGAATTATGCCCAGTTGAGTTTTATTTAACTGCTCATCTATTTGAGGTGGCAGGAGCAATGATTAAATGGCTGGCACTCATTCAGCCGGAATATGGCCAGGACACAGGGACTCGGCAGGGGCCAACTGGAGCCTGGGTTCCAGAGGATGAGGCCAAGTTTTCTCAAAATTGCCAGCCACCACCGCTCCGGCTTCTGAGAGGCTGCTCCCAGTCGAGGGCTACAGGACCCCGGGAGCCCCCGGGTCAAGGGTCAACAGCAAGGGAAAGTGGAAGGTAGGGGTGGGCAGCAAGTCGCTCCCAGGAGCCAAGATGGCAACTTGTGCTTTTGTCTCCTGCCAGCCACGGAGATGAAGCAGAGGTGCTGCCCCCGCCCTTGCCACGGCTACCACTGCCCCTTGGCGTGTGCAGGGCGCAGCTCATCCCTGGTGGTCTGCTCCCCCGGCCTCTCACATGCCCCTGTGTCTGTGGCCAGGATAAGCATAGAGGGCAGCTGGGCCCTGAATGGCAGGTGTGTGTCCTATCAATGTGTGCACACGCATATCCATATGCATCCATATGTGCACATGCATGTACACAGGCATGCACAGATGCCTGTATATGCACACACAAGCACATATCACACACATATACGTAAACATGTATAGATAAGCACACACAGCACACACACATACACAGACACACATGTACACATGCTCACATATACACACCTCACACATGTACACATGCCTGCATATGCACATGCATGAGCACACACCACACAAATATATGCAAACATGTATAGACACACATACACAGCATGCACATACAGACACACACATGTACACATGCTCTCACATATACACACCTCACACGTCTGCATATGCACACACACGAGCACACACACATATACACAAATGTATAGAAAAGCACACACAGCACACACACATAGACACACACGCACATGTACACATGCTCACATATACACACCTCACACATGCACACATGCCTGCATATGCACACACACACCATACACATACATGTACAGACATGCATACACACAGCACACATATGCATACATATGCACTTGTACACATGCTCACACACACACCTCACACATGCATACATACACATATACACGTGTGCATATACACATGCATGCACACACACACAACACATTCACAATTGCATCCAGGTATATGCATTCACATGTATACATACATGCATGTGCACACCCGTTATATGAGCACATATGCATGCACACATACACAGGTGTGTACACACATATGCACACCACATGCAACACTCATGCACATGCAGATACATGTATGCACATGTACATCCATATACACATGCATGCACACATGGGCAACACATATGCATGTACACACGCACCCACACATGGATACTCACACAATGCCCATACATGTACATGCACACACACGACACACATCTGTCCACATGGCACATGCATCTACAATATACACCCTCACACACGAGCACATTCATGCTTACACACATGCAGGTGCAGCCTGGCCCCCACCCCACGGGTCTGGCGGGTTCCTCCTTCCCGACACCACCAGTGCATGGCACGCTGTGGGCTGGGCCTGCTTAGCACTTCAGGTCCCCGTTCACGGAGGCTGTGGACAGCGTGCTCACCAGCCCCTGGTGGTCCCCTGGCTTCTGGCAGCAGTTTCTGATGAGCTTGTAGATGGCATAGCCAGGGATGGTGAGGCAGGGCACCCCGGCCACGATCACCACCACCGCATATACCCAGTTTGGGTAGGAGATCTTCTGGGATTTGGGAAATTCCTCCTGGGAAGAGAGCCCTGTGGGTGAGTAGGCACCTCGGGAGCCAGTGGGGTTCACTTTAGGGCAAAGGCCCCTCACCCCATGACTCTCACCTCTTGTCCTGTGGGGTGAGTGAGGTGGCTGGGGGTTCCTCTAGCCTCCCCCTTTCCCCTCACCTCCCACCTCCCAGCCCACCCACCTCCCTCCGGGGGATGGCATGAGTGGGCCCAGCCTACGGCATGCTGCACGTGATGTCATGGAGGGGGAATCCAGCAAGATGCATGGGGTGGTGGCCAGGCTGCCCCTGAGTGGGAGCGTGAGTGTGTGCCCATGTAAGTGGGTGTGTGTATTGTATGTGCACATGCCACATGTGCGGATGTGTGCCTTCCTTTCCCCTTTCCCATTGCTCTCCCCTCCCCAGGAGATGGTCTGGGCACGTACGTAGCCAGGGTCCCAGATGCTATAGGTCAGCTCCTCTTTGACCTTGACCACGAAGAAGAACAGGAAGATGACCAGCATGAGCAGGGGGCTGACCACGCGCCACGTGACTTGCCAGAAGATGTTGGGCTTGTGGCCAGTCATGAACTCGATGTCCTTATTGAACCTGCCAAGCAAGGCCAGAGGTGGCTGTGGACAGCGTGCCCTTGGTGCCACCAGCAGGACATCAGCTCACCAAGCTTTCTGTGCCTTCTGCTGCTCTGACAGATGGCATCATGCTGCGAGGTGCCCGGCTTCCCCATGCCAGGGCCCCAGCCCTCCATCCTGGCCCTGGGCACCTCCTCAAGCAGACCCTCTGTGGGCACGGCCAGCAGCTCTCTCTGCCCTATGACACCACCACCAAGCGCTCAATGGCAAGCCCATGGTCAGAGGTGCTTCGCCCTGACCCATGTCTGGGGCAGTCACCAGTGCAGAATGGGGGGATGGAGGAGGGAGAACTGCCAGCACCCCCAGCTTCTCCTTAGCAGCACCCTGAAGTCAGAAAACCCCACACCTTCCCTACCCTCAATGCCCATCCTCTGCTGAACCCGATTCTGTGAAAGGAGTTTATCCTCTGAAGAAATCAAGATGGAGCAAGCAGGAGGTGCACCCAAGTGGGTCCCAGGCCTGCAGTGGCCAGGGGGGCACTCCTGGTGACCCAGAAGCATGTGAGGAGGAGCTGGTCCCACGTGCTCAACATTTAGACGGTTATGCATGCACTTCACACCCTGCAGCGCCAGCCTGCAGCTAATCCCCACATCATGGCCTGAACGTTCTTTGCTAATATCTACCTGTGGTTAGAACAGCATGGCTGGCGGGCCCATGTCCCTCAGCCTTCCCCATGGCTGCCCTGTTCTGGTATGAGCTCTGTCCTCACTCTCCAGTGCTGAAGAGCTTCCTGCCCCTATGTCCTACAGATCCCTCTGCCAGGGACACAGGACAGGCTTCCTGCAGGGCTGTGCCTGCTCAGTGTTAACTGAGTCTGTCCAGTTATTTTTTTTCTTTTCTTTTTTTTTTGAGATGGAGCCTCACTCTGTCGCCCAGCCTGGAGTGAAGTGGTACAATCTCAGCTCACTGCAACCTCCACCTCCTGAGTTCAAGCGGTTCTCCTGCTTCAGCCTCCTGAGTAGCTGGGATTACAGGCATGTGCCACCATGCCTGGCTAATTTTTGTATTATTAGTAGAGACAGGGTTTCACCATGTTGGTCAGGCTGGTCTTGAACTCCTGACCTCAAGTGATCCACCCACCTTGGCTTCCCAAAGTACTGGGATTACTGGTGTGAGCCACCACACCCGGCCCTGCCCGATTATTTCTAAAGTTGTCATGGCTGCCACCGAGAGCCCCCGTCTTCCAGGTCCTGCCTGGCAGTGGCAGCCAGTGCCTGGGATGTTTGGCTGAGTGGACGGCTGATGGTGTCTGCGTCCCTGCCTTCCCTTGTCTGAGGCTCTCCTGCACTGCTGGAGCCTCTCTGCCTGCTAGAAAGGCCTGGAGAACCAGGGAAATAAAGCACCCCCGCCACACACACACACACACACACACACACACACACACGGGACATCCCCTGCCACGGGCCCTGCAGTGGCTTCGAACACGCAGCTCTGGCTTCCTGGGTGGGCACCGCCAAGGTCTGGGCTCCACCAGGCTTCCGGCTCCCAGCAGCACAAAGATCCCACTACTGGCACGCCACGGCCCTGCTGATGCCCTCTGCTCCTGCCAGGGCAGGTCTACACCAGCCTCCACGGCTGGCCGAGGCCCCGAGTCACAGCCTCTCCCTCCGGACCCGGAACACGGCCAGCTCCTCCCACACAGGAATGCCCTGTGACCTGGCTTTTCTACATTAGAGGCATCTGTCCCCACCGTGGCCCCTACCTGTCCACGCCATACACGTAGACCACAGCGAACATCTCGCAGAAGGCGATGATGAGCAGGGGAATGGAGCCGGCGTAGCTGTCCAGCAGGGAGAGCCAGTACTGGCCGGAGTTCAGCGTGAAGATGATGCCAATGAGGAATGTCCCCAGGCAGATGAGGCCTGTAGGCCGGGTGGACAGAGCTGCTCACAGGCCCGGGGGGACAGAACTGCCCACACACCCAGAGACTGCTACCCTACAGGTGGCACCACTGCCACAGGGACCCACCCGACTGACACGCACCTGTGAGCAGCTCCTTGGGCCACTTCGAGGGGATGACCTTGAGGTCCTGCAGGGGCACAACCACGCCCTCCATGTTCCCAAACATCGATGACAGCCCGAGGCAGAAGAGCATGACGAAGAACAGCACGGACCACAGTGGGGGACACTGGCATCTTGGTAATGGCCTCGGTGAAGACGATGAAAGCCAGGCCTGTGCCCTCCACACCCTGCACGGATGGCACACAGTCACCAGGGCCTCTGCCCACTGCGGGCTCCCTCTCCTCTCAGCCTGAGGTTCTGTGCACTCCACTCTACCCACCAAGCCACGCAGCACAGATCGGGCAGGTCTCAGCTGTCGAGAAATTGCTGGATCTCGTCTTTCAGGCTCAAAGAGTGTTTTTAAAAGCTGAACTATGCATCAGGACCAGTAAGAGGGTCCCTTCAGCAAGCGGCACTCAGAGCCGCATTCCAACCACGACAGGCTCTCCTGACACAGGGGAGCTTCTGAGACCTCGCAGCCCACACAGCCGTGACCCAGTGCGGCTGAGCCCTGGAAATGAGGCATTTCGCAAGTTGCCTATTAATAAACACATGCCCGGGACATGCTCGGAAATCAGGGGGCCAACGGTCAGGTTAGAGCAGGCTATGCCCACAGGCAGGCTCTCAGGTAAGAACCACCAAGGTACCGCCACCTGCAGGCCCCAGGGCTGACACTCTGCCCCTGTGTCTGGCCACAGACCGTCACTGAGAGCCAGGCACCAGCCCATCACGGTCCTGGTGATCAGTGGTCCTGGCTGCGGAATCTCCAGAGAAAAACCTCCGCCCATGAGGCCGAGGGACCGGCCCAGCTCAGTGGGGCTCCCTGCAGGGATTGGATGTGGGAGGTCTCAAGGACTCATCTGAAGACATGGTCCCCTACAGCTGCTTAAAACATCTATGTGATTTCCAGGGCCAAGAGTGGAACCCCTTACACACCAGGACATGGCTTGTGGAGGGCTCTGAAGAGTTTAGAAGGAAATTGTCAGAAGCAGGGAGCAGCACACGTATACAAGGCACCTGCTCTTCAGCACAGGGTGGGAGGCGGGAGGACCCGAGAGGCTTGAGGAGGTGAAGGTGGGACAAGGCGCAGGGAGGCGTCAGGAGGCAGGAGGAGGTGTGAGGCGGGAGGAGGGAGGTGCAGGGAGGCAGAGGAGGCCCCAGGCTGGAGACTCCAACCTGCAGCAATGCTGGTGTTCCTCTGCACCCACTGCCGAGGGCAGGCCTGCCAGTGGTCGCGCACCACGGAGTTTCTTTCTGTGGCGTTTCTAATAAAGGCAGGTGGGTTGAAGTAGAACAGCGGAGGGGCGCCTGGGCCGCCGGGGTGGGGAGCAACAGCAAATGGACACCTTGCTGGCGTCGGACAGGGGGAGCTGCACACAGCTGTGCAACACACTGAAATGGGTGAGTTTCATGGTGCATAATTACACTGCGCTAAAGTTGCTTGTGAAAAAGAAATTTAGACCGGACAGCCCTGCCACGTCCCTCCTGCCTGTGCTTCCTGCACTCAGAGGCCTCCTGCGGTTGGTGGAACAGGATTGGGAGAGGCTGCAGAGGCCTCTGCCTGGCTCCAGCTGGCTTGGAAACGACCCCCTCTATCCAGCTCTTCTCCCAGCAGCCACTGGAGCAGCTGGGTCCTGAAGAGCCTAATGCCCGCAAAATAAGCGGGCAGGGGGGCTCCCCAGAAGAAAACCACGTGATTAAAATCAGCAAATGTCGACTTTTAACCGTATGAACATCTAAACTTCACTAACTGTGGAAACCGTATTCAAAAGCCCTCGTTACACAGGGGAGCCTCAGCAGCAACAGACAGGCCAGCCCGTCCAAAACAAAACCCGCCCTGGTGGCCTCATCAGTTCAAAAACGGCTACAATAACCTTTCCAATGTTTATAGAAGTTGTCGTATTATAGGTGGCCCCCCGGGGTGTTCTGTGTGTCTGATGAGAGAGAATGGAGGCAGCCCCTGGTGTTCCCCGGCTCCTGCCTCTGAGTGTAGCAGGAGCCTCGGAAGTGAAATCTCATGGCCCAGCAGACTCTGGCAGCTGGGACTGAAGAGCCCCAGATGCCAGGCAGGGCAGATGGGCAGATAGCCAGAGCTGGGCCTCCCGGCTGAAGCTCAGCATCTGCGCCCTCCACAGGCCAGGGGCCCAGGGCAGCCAGACTCTCGGGTGCCAGCAAGGGCTGCCCTCCCCCTGCCTCGAGCTCGGGAACAGACCCACCTCCGAGAGGAAGGAGTTCATGTCACAGGTCTGGAACACCAGCTGCGCGTAGGCCGCGGGGTCGGTTTGGTTGCACAGGCGCTGCACCTCCGTGAAGTTCTCCTGGGTCACGCTGCCTTCCGCCAGGTCGAACCCGTTCATGAGGGTCAGGATGTTCCTGCAGCGAGATGGAGGCTGATGGCCAGCCGGGGCCAGGGAGGCTGGGAGGCTTCCTGGAGGCACAGCCCAGGCGCCAGGACGGCGGACGGAAGCAGGGACGGCGACTCACGTGTCGAAGCAGTCGTCATAGCGCTGTGTGGCGCGGAAGCCAATGATGGAGTAGACCACCGTGGCCGCGTACACCGACGTGAAGCCGTTGATGATGGACACGATGACCGAGTCCATCTCGCAGTTGTTGCTGCGGACGAGAGCAGCGTCATGGCGGCCAGCGGTGGGGCCCCAGGTCAGTACACGGCTCGGGGCAGAACCCACGTCTCGTCCAGAGCATGCACCCAGGAGAGAGAGGCTGAGCCACTGAGCAAGGCAGGGAGGCAGCCGGAGCCCCAGCCCCACTCTGAGCAGGCTCGGGGGCCACAGACGTGGCCCCAGGGCAGTGCCTGGTCCCCTGCTGACCCGGCCTCAGCTTAGGGGCTGCCCAGGGCTCTGACTGCTCCTGATTCCCCAGACCACTTTGGTTATAGAGCTCAGGTCTCTTCCCTCCCCTCAGGCCTGGGGTAACCTCTGTCAGTCCTCTAGGGACAGCTCCAGGCCAAAGACCTCACACCCATTCTCCCCCAGCCCCTACCCCAGGCGTCCTGTCTGGCTGCTCAGCAGCTGAGGCCTCACCATTTCCTAAATGCACCCTGCAC
This sequence comes from Ateles fusciceps, assembly GCA_036589455.1. Classification (NCBI taxonomy): domain Eukaryota; kingdom Metazoa; phylum Chordata; class Mammalia; order Primates; family Atelidae; genus Ateles; species Ateles fusciceps. Next base: position 9,255,123 of record JAZHEH010000586.1, read on the forward strand.
TCAGCATGTCCTGAACGCAAGCCCCAACCTCCCTGACCTAACCCAGCCAGCTGGCTCCACCCTTCCGGTCTCAGCTGATGCTGACAACATCCTTCCAGATGCTTCCATCAAAGGCCGAATATGTCAGCCTCAGGGAAACGCCAATCAAACTGCAGTGAGACCTCACCGCACACCTGCTGGGTGGGCCAGAAACAAAAGTCAGACAATAACAAGTGTTGGTGGGGGAAACTGGAGCTTCCTACACACTGGTGGGAACGTGAGTGGCGCAGCCACTGGGGAAAGCATCCTGACAGCTCCTGGAAGAACTGCCCACAGAGTCCCGTAGGACACAGCAGCTCACTCGGAGGTGCACACGCAGGAGAACAAAAGCATGCGCCCACAGAAACTCTCACACTTGGGCTCACAGCAGCATGATTCCAATAGTGAAAACGTGGACAATGTCCATGGACAGATGATGCAGAAACCATGTTCTGTGGATACCGTTAAATATCGCCCAGCCCTAAACAGGAATGGCGCCCCGTGATGGACGAGGCCTTGAGGACACTGTGCCCCAGGCAGGGATCAGCACAGGGCTGTGGCGACCGCCCCATTTGCAGGAAATGTCCTGGCCAGGCAGAGCCGCAGAGGCAGAGAGCGCATCAGTGCTCCCCCGGGGCAGGAGGGCAGGGCCCTGGGGGAGCGGCTGCTCACATATGCGGGCTTTTGCTGTGATTGGAATGTTCTAGAACTGGACAGTGGTGATGGCTGGCTTCACAGCTCTGTGAATGTACTTAAGACCACTGGACTGTGCACTCCAAATGTGAGGATTGTGTGGTATGCAGGTGATCTGAATAAAGCTGTTATAAAACAATTCACCCTCAGTTCCACCTCGGCCACTCCACAAAAAGTCAGAGTCCTCAAGCCCGACGCCACCCTGCTCCAGCTGCCTGCAGTGCCCAGGGATCTCCTAGCACCTGCCCTCACCCCCCCAGGGAAGCTCCCAGGCCTGGGTGGGCTTCACTGCTCCACCCAGTGCTGACACAGTGACTCCAGCTTCCTTCCTGTCCCTCCAACACCCTCTCTGCCCCCACCCCCATCTTGCACATGCCTCCAAGCACACCTCCCTCTGGTCCCCAGCCTTCCTGCCTGGGCACTACACCTGCCAAGCTCCAGCCATGCTCCAGCCCCGCCCTCCACACCCAGGTCCCATCCTCCCTACCCCGGCCCCGCCCTCCATGCCCAGACCCCGCCCTCCATACCCAGGTCCCACCCTCCATACCCATGCCCAGGTCCTGCCCTCCACACCCAGGTCCCAACCTCCCTACTCCGGCCCTGCCCTTCATACCCAGGCCCCAACCTCCATACCCAGGTCCTGCCCCCTTGCACTGAGGGTCCTCTGTGTCCGATTCCAATTGCACCTTCCCAGCCTAGGGGGGCACCCTGGCCCTAGGAGTCCTCCACCCCCCACCCCTTCTGCTCTGAGATTCTGGTCACCACACACAGGACGATTTCTGTCCTTGCTTGTCAACCTGCAGGGGCTCAGGTCACTGAGGACGGGTCCTGATGCACCAGGTCAGGCACACAGTAGGTGCTTCATAAATGTGAGTGGAAATGAACTGACACCAGCTGTGTTCCTCCCAGAGGCTGCTGGGAACTCCAGGGTACACACCCTTCCTGGGGGCACTGGGAGGTGCAGTAGGTACACGGAGGGTGCAGTGGAAGGACCTGGCCTTGGTGGGGGATGTGGAGGGTGTCAGGGGTGCCACACGTCTGGGGACCTTGGATGCCTAGGGGTGGGCTGGGAGAGATGTGGGCATGGAGCCGGGGTCTGGGGGAGAGGACAGGAGGGGCCTGCACCAGGCACGTGGAGGGGATAGGTGTGGGGGAAGCCGCAGGCGCTCGGCTCCTGGCCCTCCTCGCAGGGAGGCCTGCCCCTCCTCCATGCACTGCACTGTAGACTCAGCTCACACAGACCCTGAGCAGGTGGGCAAGGGCCCATTGGGGCACGGAGGCCCCAGCCACACAGCCACAGAGCGCTTTCCACCTTGTCTTTTATCCTCCCAGCAAGTTCTCCCCTGGACTGAGAGGGGAAACTGAGGCCCGCCATGCCCGCACTCACTGCACAGAGTTGTAGCTGGAGAAGGAGATGAGGCCCCCAAAGGCCAGGGAGAAGGAATAGAAGACCTGTGCGCCCGCATCTAGCCAGGTGACCGGGTTGCCCAGCTCCGTGACCTGCGCCACACAGAGACCCTCAGCCACTGGCAGCTTGGACGGGGCCACGGGGACCTGGGAGGTGTGGTCCCGGGGGAGGCTGGGGAGGGCCAAGGCTATCAGGGTGGTCAGGATAGGCCATGGCCCCCTGGGGCAGCAGCTAGTTCCTTCCCCCGCAGGGGCTCCGTCAGCTCACAGGGGCAAAGCCATGCTACCAGGAGCTGACCCAGGCCCCAGGGACAGGCCGGCCCCTCACTGGCCCAGTGGACCTTCTCAGGCCTGGGACTGGCTGGGCAGCAGGCTGCCTGTCCCCATGGGTGAGAGCTGGTATTGAGGCTGGCAGGGGCACAGGACAGCAGGCCTCTCCCGGGGCCTCAGCTCAGGGCAGCCCTGAGGACTCACGTTGGGTGTGAAGAGGAAGACGATGCCGTTGGTGGCGCCCTTCAGCGTCAGGCCTCGGATGAGGAAGATGGTCAGGACGACGTAGGGCAGCGTGGAGGTGACATACACAGCCTGCAGGTGGGCGGGGTGGGTGGGGCATGTGGGACGGGTGGGGAATCGGAGCTGGGCCTCACAGGCTGCTGGACCCCTGGGAGAAAGGGCTGGTGGCTCTGGACGTCCCAACAAAGATTCCCGTGTAGGGAAGATGGGGCCTTCCTCTTCCATTTCAGCCTTTCTGTTATATCATCGCCATGGTCGTCTAACTCTTTCCAGCAGTTTGCATTACTCCTGCACAACCCTGAGTGTCAAGTGGGCCAGCACCAAGTTCCTGGGGCCCCAGGTCTGGGCATTTCAGAAAACCCAGGGCAGGTAGGGCCCCTCCCACCCAGGCTGGTGAGCCTCAGGGCAGAGGCAGTGCTGTTGGTGGGGTCTGGGGAAGACAGGGCCTGAGACCCCCAGAGCTGGGTTCTGAGGTGTGGCCGGCAGAGGCAGGGCTGCCCACACCCGCCCTCCAGAGCACTTGCAGCCTGGCTGGGCCCACATGGTACCTTCCCGGTGGTCTCGATGCCACGGATGGTGCACATGTACAGAATGCTCCATGCACAGGCCAGGCACAGCAGCATCCACCACTGGATGGAGCCCGAGTCACTGATGGATGTGGAGATGTTGAGTGTCTCTCGGTACCAGAAGTAGTCCACAGGGGAGCTCCTGGCACACTCATCCACGTATCCTGGGGAGAAGGCCATTCACACAGCTCAGGGTGTGGGTCCCCCAAGGGAGGAGAATGGACACCACAGGCCCTGAGCTGGAAGACAGGCCAGCCACGCTCCGGAGGCCTTGACATCAGTGACATCCCCACACGTGCACATGCACACAGGCACACACGCTTACGTGCACACACATGCACTCACACAGCAACACGTACACAGGCTCACACGCTCACGTACGTGCACAAGCACTAACATGCACCCACGTACACAGACACACTCATGTACATGCACATGTACTCACATACACACATGCACACAGACATGTGCACGTGCATGCACATGCACTCACACACATGCACACATGCACACACATGCTCATGTGCATGCATATGCACTCACACATGCGCACACATATACACAGGCTCACACGCTCATGTGCACGCACATGCACACACACGTACAGACACACACGTGTACACACATATATTCACACACAGCACCCACATGCACACAGGCACAGTCACGTGCACACACATGCACTCAGCACCCACATGTACACAGGCTCACACGCTCGTGTGCCTGCACATACACTCACACATGGACACACATGGACACAGGCACACACTCGTGCACGCACATGCACTCACACATATGCACACACATGTACACAGACACGTGTACACACATGCACTCACACATGCACACAGGTACACAGGCTCACACACACATGTACACACATGCACTCACAGCACCCACATGCACACAGGCACACACGGTCACATGCACACACATGCACTCAGCACCCACATGTACACAGGCTCAAATGCTCATGTGCACACAATGCACTCACACACATGCACACACATGTACATAGGCACACACGCATGTGCACGCACATGCACACACATGTACATAGGCTCACACACGTGTACACACATGCACACACACAGCACCCACCTGCACACAGGCACACACGATCACGTGCACACATGCACTCAGCACCCACATGTACACAGGCTCACATGCTCATGTGCATGCACATGCACTCACATGCACACACATGTACACAGGCACACAGGCACATGCTCCGGTGCATGCACATGCACTCACACAGCAACACATGTATACAGGCTCACATGCTCACATGCATGCACATGCACTCACACACCCAGCACACGTGCACACAGGCACACATGCTCACATGCATGCACATGCACTCACACACCCAGCACACGTGCACATAGGCACAGATGCTCATATGCATGCACATGCACTCACACACACCACATACACGTGCACACAGATACACATACTCGTGCACGCACATGCATTCATGCGCACAGCACACGTGCACACCCCACACATGCCTACACATGTGCACTGATGAGAAGGCTCCAGTCCCAACAGTCAGGTGCACCCTCGGCCTCACACTTCTCCCTCCTCCCCGTGTGAGCCCCAGCAGAGACATGGTGGCCTCAGAGCATCTGTGCTCCTGGGCTGGGCCCCCACCTGCAACTACCCGCTCCACACTCACCACGGTGGGCCTGTCTGGACTTGAGGAACCGCAGTGAGACCCTTCTAAGAGGGAAGTGGTCTAATTCCAGAGAACTCACATCCCCAGAGGCAGGAAAGGGCCCCAGCAGTCCCAGAGTGCAGTGAGGGTTCACCTATTTTCAGGGGATGTGTCTTATTCCGTCCCCAGGGATCATTTTGCCAGCTTCAACTTGACAGCGGTGTGCAATGAAGCCCCCCCTGTGCTGCTCGGCCCAGAAGCTGCGGTGACCAAGCTGCTCAGGTCCCAGGGCCACCATGTGGACAACCGTGAGTCAAGCGCATGCCACATGTAAAGGGTCTGACCCCGACACTCCCTCCCTGGGAGAGAGGTTCTGCAAGGGTGAAGGTGGGAGGGCAATGCGGGGCCCACGTGGGCAGGACAGACCCACCTGTGCAGAGCAACATAGGGATGCGGGGAGTGGGAGGCGGCGGTCCAACACCACGTCCCTCCCAGGAGGATAGGGAGCAGCCTCCCAGCAACCCCGAGCTCCGGGCAGGTGACTGGGGGCCCTCAGAGCAGGGACAGCACCCCCCAGGCTCCCCACACTTTCCTCCCCCAGGGCCTTGTCCTCTGCCACACCTCCTACACAGAGCCACCACTTTTAAGGCCTTTTGTCTCAGGCTGCAATTTTTTGATGCCCTGTTGCCTTGGGGCTCTGGTTTCTGCCACGCCTGAGCTGAGTTTCATGAGGCCATGTGCCTGCATGAGAGGCGTGGCGGCCCCACAGGTGAGACGGATGTGGCTGGGACTGCTGCGAGGACGCACCTGTCTTGTCCTCGTTGAGTGGGCACTGGCTCCAGGGCAGAGGCTCCTGGAAGGAGTTGAAGAAGTACCACATGACCCAGGCGATGATGGTGTTGTAGTACAGTCCCACGATGAAGGACACGAGCATGGAGGCCACCCCTGCGGGGGAGGCTGATGCTGAGGCTTGGGGCCGAGGCACGCCCTCCCCAGCCACCTGTCCCCACTCCCCACAGGCGGTCCCAGGCCTGGTACAGGGTGTGGCCAGGAGGGGCTGCTCCAGAATCTGAGGGCAGACCCAGCATGGGCCGGGATCATGTGACTGACGCAGTGGTGCAGCCTGCACATGCCTGTCCTGCACACACCTGCCCTGCACACACCTCCCCTGCACACGCCTGCCCTGCACACACCTCTCCTGCACACGCCTGCCCTGCACACACCTGCCCTGCACACACCTCCCCTGCACACGCCTGTCCTGCACACGCCTGCCCTGCACACGCCTGCCCTGCACACGCCTGCCCCTGCACACGCCTGTCCTGCACACGCCTGTCCTGCACACGCCTGCCCTGCACACACCTGTCCTGCACACACCTCCCCTGCACACACCTGTCCTGCACACACCTGTCCTGCACACGCCTGCCCTGCACACACCTCCTGCACACACCTGTCCTGCACACACCTGCCCTGCACACACCTCCCCTGCACACGCCTGTCCTGCACACACCTGTCCTGCACACACCTGTCCTGCACACGCCTGCCCTGCACACGCCTGCCCTGCACACACCTCCTGCACACACCTGTCCTGCACACACCTGCCTTGCACACACCTCCCCTGCACACGCCTGTCCTGCACACACCTGCCCTACACACACTTGTCCTGCACACACCTCTCCTGCACACACCTGTCCTGCACACACCTGCCCTGCATACCCCTCCCCTGCACACACCTCTCCTGCACACACCTGTCCTGCACACACCTCCCCTGCACACACCTGTCCTGCACACACCTGCCCTGCACACACCTCCCCTGCACACGCCTGTCCTGCACACACCTGCCCTACACACACCTGTCCTGCACACACCTCCCCTGCACACGCCTGCCCTGCACACGCCTGCCCTGCACACACCTCCCCTGCACACGCCTGTCCTGCACACACCTGTCCTGCACACACCTGCCCTGCACACACCTCCCCTGCACACGTCTGTCCTGCACACACCTCCTGCACACACCTGTCCTGCACACACCTGCCCTGCACACACCTCCCCTGCACACACCTCCCCTGCACATGCCTGTCCTGCACACACCTGCCCTACACACACCTGTCCTGCACACACCTCCCCTGCACACACCTCCCCTGCACACGCCTGCCCTGCACACACCTGCCCTGCACACGCCTCCCCTGCACACACCTGCCCTGCACACGCCTCCCCTGCACCCGCCTGTCCTGCACACCTCCCCTGCACACGTCTGCCCTGCACACACCTGCCTGCCTCACGCCTGCCCTGCACACACCTGCCTGACTTGCCCTGGGCATGGGTCTCACCTGCCCAGTGCAGCCTCCAGCAGGTGCATCGAGGCCATGGCCTCAGCAGGGAACTTTTGCTGTGCCAGTAGCCTAGATGCTGCCTACAGGCTGGGAGGGCTGCCCACCTGGCCCTGCCCCCAACCAGGAAGCCCCTGTGGCCCAGGATGGTGCGTGGGCCTCAGGAAAAAGAAAGACAGAGACAGAGAGATGGGGAAGAGAGAGGGAGAGAGAGACAGAGAGATAGAACAGGAGGGAAAAGAGAGAGACACAGGGTGGGGGAAGAGACAAAGAGAATAGGAGGGGGAAAGAAAGAAAGATGGAGACAGAGACAGGGAAAGCGGGGAGGGAGAGAATAGGAGGGAAAGAGAGAGACAGAGACAGAGATAGGCAAAGAGAGACAGAGAGACAGAGAGAGGAAGAGAGAGGGAGGAGGGAGGCCTTAGAGGCTCAGGGAGAGGCGGGGGACACTGTCCTGGGCCTGGAGGCTTTGGAGGTTCAGAGGGAGGCTGGGGTGAGGGTGTAGGCTCTGCTCCAGGCCTGCAGGCTTCCGAAGGGCAGGTGCCTCTGAACTCAGACCCCTTCTGGAGTGGACCCTGCCCTTTCCTCCTCCGTCTTTCACCACCTTCCCGGATTCTGAGGTCTTGGTGACCCATGTCCTCTTGGTAAAACTGCACTGGGTTGGCTCCTGGGCCCAGAGCTTGTAAATGAGTGACTATGGCTGGGGGTCAGTGCTGGGGACCTCCTCACTAGGTGTGGGGGAGCGGGCACAGGAGGCTGGGACAGCAGTGGCTGGCGCCCCCCTCCTGGACCCTCACCAAGTGCCGCTGTCGGCAGGGCTCGAGGGGTCACTGTGCTGTCCCCAACGTCTGGACCCTCCTGGGCCCTGGGTTACGAGGGACTCGGGCGGCCTCTGCTGGCCTGTCTGGTTCCTGGTGACTAGGAATGGCCTGGAGTTTCCAAAGGCCTCCGGGAGGAGATGAACCTGGGACCTTCGTTGTCCCAGAAGCAGACAGGGAAGGTGGAGCCGGGGCACCAAGGTTGTCGAGGAGAACCCTTGGCCCGGGTGCAGCAGCTCCTGGCACTCACCTATGCCCTTCAGGGCTGGGTGGATGGAGCTCCACACGACCAAGTTGCCCTGCCGCAGCCGCTGCCCGATGGCAAACTCCAGGTGCAGCAGGGGGATGCCCTCCAGGACCAGCAGGATGAGGAACGGGATCATGAAGGCGCCTGCAACGGGAGGAGTCTGCCACAGCTGAGGGCCTGCCTCGGGGCCACAGGGGGCAGAAAGGCGGCCCTCGGAGTCCACCACAGCTGAGGGTCGGCCACAGGGAGCAGCCACGGGGGGCAGAAAGACTGCCCCTCAGAGTGCACCACAGCTGAGGGTTGGCCACAGGGAGCAGCCATGGGGGGGGCAGAAAGACTGCTCTCAGAGTCCACCACAGCTGAGGGTTGGCCACAGAGGGCAGCCACAGGGGGCAGAAAGGCTGCCCTGGAAGTCTGCCACACCTGAGGGCTCACCACAGGGCCACGGGGGCGCAGAAAGGCTGACCTCAGAGTTTACCACACCTGTGCGCCAGCCATGGGGCCACGGGGGGGGCAGAAAGGCTGCCCTCGGAGTCCACCACACCTGCAGGCCAGCCACAGGGCCACGGGGGCGCAGAAAGGCTGACCTCAGAGTCTACCATACCTGTGGGCCAGCCATGGGGTCACGGGGGACAGAAAGGCTGCCCTTGGAGGCTGCCACACCTGTGAGCAGGCCACAGGATCACGGAGGGCAGAAGGCTGCCCCTCAGGAGCAGACATTCACAGCAAGCCTTGCAGCCCCTGTGGCAGGCCCACCAGCCAGGAACAGAGCTGAGAAGGACGTCCAGTCCGTGGGATCAGGGCCAGAGCTGACTCCACGTTCTAGAAGCCCTACTAGGCAGCTGGGTGTTCCTGACCATCACACAGACTGCGGTCACCCATGGGACCTTGGGAAGCTGTGACCATTGAGGGAGGTGTGGTCCATGCCCCACGCAGTGACCCACATACGGCCACAGCTGCTGTGCACAGAGCTACCGCGGAACCGACCTCCCCACCCAGCCCCCGGCAGTGCGGGAGCCCCACAGGCACGGCGGAGCTGCTCTTGCCTGTCCAGCCAGGGGCTTCCAACGGCAGTGCCCACCCCCTGCCACACCCATGCCAGCTGCACCTGCTGTGTCTTTCCTCAGCCTAATGAAGGTTCTGGGCGATTTGGCATGGCCGTGGGAGGGGCTGCGTTCTGGCGATCATGTGCGGCCTCAGTGGGGAGTTAGTTCTCAGTGGATAGTTGGTTCATAAGACAGAGTCATGAAGATGGGTGGTGCCAGTTACATGACCTGTGAACGTCTTTAATACCGCTGAACTGTACGTGTAAAAATGATTAAGATGGCAAGCCTGGCATTATATGTATTCTATAACAATAACAAATTGCAAAAAAATAAATGTTGAGACATTTCTGCTTGTGCTGTGACCACGGTCTTGTCTTGCGGGGGATCCACCCGCCTCTGCTCCCGCTCCCCCTCTTTGCCCTACAGGGACACCTCCTGCCGTCATTCTGGGACTAATTCTCTAACGTTGAAGAGTTTAAAATCACCTTTGAAATATGATGCCATTTAATCTTTGTGGAATTGCAGTCATTCTGTCTGGGCTAGACCTGTAGCAGGAGGTGGGACTGTCCAGGCGCCGAGAGCCAGGAGCCAGGAGATTTGCTCGTGGTCCAAGCCGAGGGCCACTTTTAGGGTTTCAACTCACTGGAGAGTTGTTTGTTTGAACTTGTTTTGAAACAGATAAGAGATGGGGAGGCGCTGACCCTGAGGGGAAAAGCGTGGCTCCTGCGATCGCCAGGCGCAGGGGCTCAGGGTCAGCCTGGGGCCCAGAGAAGGATCTCACACTTGCTTAGAAGGATCTCACACTCACATTTCCTCATGTCTTTAAATTCTGTCTCTTTAGGAAAACCAAAGCTGAAGCGCATAGGTCGGCTTCCTCTCACAGCTTAGTGGCAGCGGCAGCCGGAGAAGGGCCTGGCCATGGCCACACATTCCACTCGGCCGGCCACACGGGGCCGCTCTGCACCGCTCCCTCTGCGGTGGATGCACAGCCGCCCAGTTCAGCCCCAAGGCCCCACAGCGACACACGCAGGCTGAGCTGCAGCCACCCCAGGCGTCCCTGATGGTGCCCAAGGGGCTGGGCAGAGGGAGAGGAGGGACACGGCCTGGGCAAGGCCCCATCCAGCCAGGGCCGTGTGGACACCGGGGGATCCTTCGCTCAAAGGTGGAGAAGGACGAGGGTCAGGGGAACAGCAGAGAGGAGTCAGGCTGTGGGGCGTGGCTTCAGAGGCTGGCCTGACACCACGCAGTGCGTTCCAACCTGAGTCCGAGCACCCTGCCATGGGGACGCGGACGGGCGGGGCAGGCGGGTTCCGTGGACTCTGCTCCCTGGAGGCACAGGTGCCAGCACGGAACTGACCAGCCGGCGTCACGGGAGCCTCACGAGCATCCCCCGAGTGGACAGGGCCACAGGGCCACACGCTGGGTGGGTGGCAGAGCCAGCCCTCCCAGGGGGAGGCCACCTCATCGCGTAGACTACCCCCATGTGGGACAAACACTGTGCTCGCCAGTTCCCTTGTGGACTCAGGCTGGGCGCCTGGGGCTCCCCCTGCCCTCAGGGGTCCCTGCTTGGGGCAGGAAGCTGCCGCCGCAGGGAAGCGGCTCCCACCACACCTGGCCCAGGCTGGACGGAAGGGCCGTGCTGTGACCAGGGTGAGCACAGCGAAGCCAGCAGCCGATGGGACGGAGCTCAGCAGCTGCAGCCGCGTGAGAATCCAGAACACGGCTGTGGCTAGAGGGCCTGGGGGTGTGCGTGTCCCAAATACCCGTCAGCCATCCTGATCCTGATCTGGGTCCCTTCTCCTGGGGCCACCTTCCCGTCCCGAAGTGACTGACTCTGTGAAGGAGGGCTGTGGCCACGCTCTCGTGGCACTGGGATCCCAGCAACAGACCCTCCTCACCCCACGTGTCCCTGGGGCCTCTCAGAAGGGACGAGAGACCTGCCCGCCTACAGCCTCCCCCTCCCGGCAGAGCCAAGCCGCCATCAGCCTCCTGCCCCCAGGCCAGCCACCTTCACCCCCATCCCCCACACACACACTCCATTTCACCTTCTCTCACCAAACCTCAAACCCTGAGCTCCCCGAATTCCCTCCCTCATTGTCCTCCCTTCCCCCACCCGGCCACTGTCTCCCCGACCAGCAGGACCTTGTGAGACCCCAAACTAGCATCCTCAGGGGGATGGCACTGCTGTGTGTGAGACCCAGAGACACAGACAGACAGAGACAGAGAGGGAAGCAGGGAGACAGAGACACACATACAGAGACAGAGACAGGGAGGGAGACAGAGACACAGAGGAGACACACAGAGAAAGAGACAGAGAGAGACAGACAGAGACAGAAACAGAGAGAGACAGAGAGAGAAGGGAGAAATAGAGACAGGGCGATGGAGGGGGAGAGAAGGAGGGAGCGGAGAGAAGACGGGAGGGAGGGGTGGAGGGGGAGGGAGGAGCCGGTGCTGGCGGTCCTGATTCCCGCTCGGTCCCTGCCGGCCTTTCTGACTCCTCCCTGTCCCAGTTTAACGGGAGCCCCTCTTCTTCTCTCCCTTGTCCTCCTCTGTCCACACAGTGCCTGCCCGGGGGTGGAACAGGGCCCTCTGGAGTCCCAGGCCTCCATCCCCACACAGGCCACGGGCTGTGCACAGGCCCTTCTCTCTGAGCTGGGGCTGCAGGGACAGGTTCCTTTGGAAGGAGGGGCTGCAGGAGGGGAATTCCAGGAGAGCCAGGCATGGAGGGCAGGCTGGTGGGATGCTGGAATCCTCAGGATATGAAGACAGAGGGCAATGGTGGCTGGGTGCAAGTGACTCCCACCAGCGGGTCCCCGAGGCTGGTTGTAGGAGACGCCCACCAGCAGGTCCCCCAAGGGCTGGGTGCAAGACATGTCCACCATCGGGTCCCCATGGCCGGGTGCAAGTGACTCCCACCAGTGGGTCCCCCGAGGCTGGTTGCAGGAGACGCCCACCATGGGTCCGTGAGGCTGGGTGCAGGAGATACCCATGAGCAGGTCCCTGAGAGAGGGGGTGGGGCTGCAGGCTCACCTGCAGGGATACCCAAGACCCCAGCAGGGCCTGCTCATTGGGTTAAAATAAGAAAAGATTCACTCCAATTTTTTTTTCCAGGAGCTTGAATTGAAACTCTTCTAGACAAAAGTACCAGGAGGAAGTGCATGGCTCCACATGTCCTTCAGCCCTTCCCTTTCCCTCCACTCTGCCCTAACTCTAAACGCTTGGATCTTCCTATCACTCCATCTCCATTGGGAAAACTCCTATTCATCCTTGAAAACCCCGCTAGGATGTCCCCTCTTCTGGAAGCCTCAGCTGTTGCCCTTGCTCCTGGTGGCTCTCCCTTCTGAAACTTCCTCGGGGCAGGAGACCCTCAAATCCCTGACCCCTGGGGGCTCAGGCTCAGCACGGAGCAGTGATCAGAGAGGACTGGGGGTCACACGCTCGCTCCACCCCCAACGCAACCCCGAAGCAGGAGCCTGTCCTGCCCCAAGAACTCGGGGAAAGCCAAGCATTGGACACTTTAAGCCACCGGAATATGAATATTTTTCTTTGAAACCTAGCAACTTCTTCCTCGTGTGGGATGAGGTGCAGAGGAAGGAGAGAAAGAGGGAAGGGCTGCCAGTGCCCTGGAGACACTGGGTGGCTCCCGCCCGATGGGGCAGTGCGGGCGCCTGGATGTGGTTGCAAAGGTCCCTGGAAACCAGGCCCTCTCTGTGCTGTGCTGCAGGCGCTGGCATCACTCAGGCAGAAGCAGGCAACGGAGAGCGTGGGGCGGGGGCGTGGGCAGAGGGAGAGCTAGGTGGGAGCGTGGGCAGAGGGAGAGCTGGGCGGGGGCGTGGGCAGAGGGAGAGCGTGGGGGTGGGGGTGTGGGCAGAGGGAGAGCGTGGGGTGGGGGTGTGGGCAGAGGGAGAAGCGTGGGGTGGGGGCCGTGGGCAGAGGGAGAGCTGGGGCGGGGCGTGGGCAGATGGAGAGCGTGGGGCGGGGGCGTGGGCAGAGGGAGAGCTAGGTGGGAGCGTGGGCAGAGGGAGAGCTGGGGCGGGGGCGTGGGCAGAGGGAGAGCTGGGGCGGGGGCGTGGGCAGAGGGAGAGCTGGGGCGGGGGCGTGGGCAGAGGGAGAGTGTGGGGGTGGGGGCGTGGGCAGAGGGAGAGCACCCAGAGGGAAAGAGACAGGGCACAGAAACGCAGTTCCATCTGTCTTTCCTTGAAAAACTGGGGGAACGAGGAGAGGAAGGAGGGGAGGAGGGAGCTGCAGCGCCCGCGCAGGGACTAAGCTTCCCCCTCTCTCTCTCTCCAGCAGGTGGTGTTTGTGGCACCCAGTGAACGAACGCTGTCTGGATTTTTGCTAAGAAATAGTGTAGGTGGACTAAGGGGAAGCTGGCCCCGGGCCAGGCTCTGAGCAGCGGAGGAGACACGGGGACCGCTGTGCTGGGGCCATGTGGGCCTTGAAGGGTAGCTGCTCATGTAGTGGGGGACATGGGGAGCGTGGGGGGAGTGGGGGACATGGGGGGTATGGGGGCAGTGGGGGGTGTGGGGGACGTGGAGCATACGGGGGCAGTGGGGGGAGTGGGGGGTGTGGAAGGTGTGGGAGGAGTGGGGGGTGTGGGGGGCATGGGGGAGTGGGGGGGATCCCTGGCTGACCATGTCTCACGGCTGTCTCCCGCACCCCCCACACACTGCCCTCGAGTGGGCTATGCCATCACACCCATTTCCCAGGTGAGAACGCCCAGGCACTGTGTGCCCTCGGGGGTGGCTAGGGTGAGTGGGGCATCTGGGTTTGGAAAGGGTCCCTTGAGCCTGCCCACCTGGCACAGGTTCTCCAAGGAGGGCAAAATCTGTTCAGACATGGGAGGCTGGGAGGCCTGTGTGAATGGCTTTCACCTAGAAGGACAATCCCAAACACTTAGGAGGCCTCCAGGAGGAGCCAGGTGGAGCTGCCTGCCTGCCTCCCCCTCGATGTGGTCACCATGACCGTGTAAACAAGGAAATCTGGCGTCACTGAGCGGGCGTGCGTGCGGAAGCCCTCACTGAGACGCGTGGAGAGACAGCGCGCTGAGTGGACACTGTCTGCTCCGCTGTCCTGGCGTCCAGGAGCCGCCCGGGACCCAGAGGAGGGGACCCTGTGTCCCCAAGTCCTTTCAGCTGCCTCTCTGAAGGCTCCCTATGGCAGAGCTGCAGCCCAGATTAGATTCACCAGGAGATGAGTACCCCAGTGGGAAACCCCCGAGTGGAAGGTGCCAGCTGGGCCAGAGGCTGGCAAAGCGCCCACCCGCCCAAGGCAATGCTCAAGTCCCTGACCACGCTGGAGGCAAAACTGATTCAGCAAAGCCCGTCTATGCTTTGCTTTAAAAATCTTCATATCGCAAAGCCCACGTGAGAGGCGCAGCTCTCCCCCGGTGAGAAAGAACAGGGTCCACCGAGGGAGGGCTCCTTTGAACAGAGACTGAGACCCTCACAGCCCCAGTGAACCGCCCCAGGGCAGAGGGCACCCGGCCTTCTCTGACCTTCCATTGACAAAGCAGCGGGTTTATGAGGGCAGCAGCTTGACCCAGTCCCAGTGTGGGGTCCTAGGAGCAGCCCCTCCCAGGCCAGGAAGCAGAGGCCTGAGGCCACTCCTCATGCTCAGGGCCACTGGGCGGACACGAATGTCACCTCCGTGCCAGCAGCAGCCGTGCCCACCTGGGTCCCAGGAGCCAGAGGAACAAGAGCGCCCAGGCTTGCGTGTCTCATGGGCACAGCAGCTCCCCAGCCTCCAGGCCTGAGGGCACCCACCCAAGAGCCAGGCCTGAGTCCCCAGGCTCCAGCCACTCACCCTGTTCCCCTAGAGGGTCCCCTGCCCCCAACCTGGCTCCCTCCTCTGCCCCGTGCCCTGGCAGGTGCCCGCCTGTGAGGCTGGGACAAGAGGTGGTGCCCAGGAGGGCTTGGCCCCATGTCCTCCGAGGAGGGGTGTACCGGGCAAAGCGCCCTCCCTCCGGCCCCACCGTCAGGCCAGAGGTCCCCTGGAACGGCAGGACTGCCAGTCTGCAGCACAGGGCCCTCCCCCGGAGCCCCATACAAAGCACTTGGGCCATGCCAGCCTGGCCAGCTCCTTGCCAGCAACCTAGGAACCGGACCCAAGGGCAGGTGGGGGCCTCAGCCCCCCCACACCCTGTGGCTTCTCCTCTCCCCTCTGTTCATGGGGGAACCGGGGTCCAGGGGAAGGGGGGACATCTGCCCCGGGCCTCTGTGTGTCCAGGGTGTGTGTGTGTGTGTGTGTGTGTGTTTCATGGGCCTGGCCTGCAGCCCTGCCCGGCCGCCTACCTCCTCCATGGCTCTGGCACAGGTAGGGGAAGCGCCACACGTTGCCGAGGCCCACGCAGAAGCCCACGCAGGTGAGCATGTACTGCGCCTTGTTGTCCCACTTGGGCCGGGAGCTGGACTCCTCCTGTTCGATGGTCTGCAGCTCAGCCAGGGACTGGATCCGGGCGTCCAGGCCGGGATTGGGCAGCACGAGCCTCACCATGGTGGTGGCTGGACAGCCCGGCACGGCAGGCAGGGCAGAAGCCGGAGGGCGAGTGGCCGTGGCCGGGAGCCGGGCACTTTATAGAGAACCTTTGGCACCTCACCCCAGCACCTGGGCAGAATGGAGCCGTCAGCAGATCTGCAGGGCGCGCCTTGCGGACTGTTAATGCCTTATCTGCAGAGAGCCCAGCCCTGGGGCCAGCAGAACCACCCACTGCTGTCCGCAACCGGGAGGCTGCTCCGTGGGCGCCGGCCACCCCCTCCCCCTGCGCAGATGCACGCAGGTGAGCCAGCGCCCCCGGAGAGGAAGAACCCGGGCAAACACGCTTATCTCTTGCTAAGTGTGCCTGGGCCACAGCAGAAGGCTGGCTCTGCGCACAGTCGCAGAGCCTCCGGACGCCGCACACCCCCACTTGCGGGAAACCAGGGTGGGCCTCTCACAGCTCCCTCGAACCCGCCTGAGAGTGGGGCTGCCAAGGCTGTGCCCTGGGGGCCACTGGGGTTTGCAATGAACTTTGCAATGAACTTCGGAGAACAGCTCATGCTGTCCAACCCGGCCTGGACGCCCAGATCCCATCCCTGGCTGAGCTGGAGACCAGGGAGGAGTCCAGCTCCCGGCCACAGGTTTGGGACCCAGAACCACCCTCTGGGGCCACCTCGTCCCATGGGCCTCGGGGTCACCGGGAGATGTAGCATCCGTGTCATGGAACCTGCAGCCCCCCAGGACTCCCCTTTCCTGGTGACTGGATGGTTTCTGTCCTGTGGAGCACTTTGTGGGGGGGCAGTCCTGTGCCGGGCGTGGACAGCGAGGGAAGATGGGGTCCCTGCCCCCAGCAGAGAGGCCATGCAGGGAAGCCACGTGGCTGACATGGGGTCCAGGAGAGGCCAGAGGAACGTCGAGGGCGTTCAAGGACAGGGTCCCACCCCGGGGGCTTGTGTCTCAGCCAAGACCAAAGCCAGAGCGGGGTTCTCTCCTGGTTTTCCGCACGGGGAGTCGGGGGGTCCCCTCCTTGCTCAGGCTCTGCCCATTTGGGTCCCCACTTGGGGGCTCCCTAAGTCTCCCCCATCCAGGAGACCCCAAGCTCTGGGATGCCCCGACCTGCCTTCCTGGGGCCAAGGACAGTGCCATATCCCCGCCCTCCCCAGGCCTCCTCCCGCCTCTGTTCAGTCTCTGGGGTCAGCTCCCCAGGTGCCCTCGACAGCCCCCTGCCCCACTGCCCGCACCGCGCCCTCCACAGCCAGGGCCTTCCCAAACGCACGGGAGCTTCTCTAGTCTCCTGGTTCCTTTATCTCAGTCCGCACCGCTGGGCGATAAGGGCCCAGAGCCAGCCCCGCCCCCATCCCAACCCCACACCAGACTCACCCTGACACTCCCTGAGTAATGGAGGTGAAGCTGCTGGGGGCACCGCTCAGAGATGAGCAAGTTTAGGCCCCTGACCTGTGCCCCTAGGACGTGGGAACTAGACAGGGAGGCCAGAAGGAGGAGATCACGTTGGCATTTAGGACGCCTGGCTTCTGAGCACGGCGCTGGTTGGAGGGAAGGGTGGGGGCCTGGGGAAGAGGCTGCTACAGAGAGACAGAGACAGAGACAGAGAAAGAGGGAGAGACAGAGAGAGACAGAGACAGAGACAAAGAGAGGGAGAGACAGAGAGAGACAGAGACAGAGAAAGAGGGAGAGACAGAGAGACAGAGACAGAGAAAGAGGGAGAGACAGACAGAGACAGAGAAAGAGCGAGAGACAGAGAGAGACAGAGAAAGAGAGGGAGAGACAGAGAAAAGAGAGAGAAAGAGGCAGAGAAAGAGAAATAGAGAGAGAAGGACAGACAGAGAGAGACAGAGAAAGAGACAGGGAGAGACAGAGAGAAAGGCAGAGAGAAAGTGACTGGCAGGGAGAGAGAGGGAAAAACAGAGACAAAGACGGAAAGACAGAAAGAGAGAGAGGGAGAAACAGAGAGAGAGAAACAGCCAGAGCAAGACAGACAGTGAGACAGACAGAGAGAAACAGAGACAGAGACAGAGAGAGAGAGAGAGTCAGTGGCTGGCCCAGGCCTGGAGTGGGGGACCCGGGGATGGTGGAGGGGACAGGACAGTCTGCAGATGGGGAGGGTGTATCTATCTCCTGGACCCCAAGCACCAGCAAGGGAGAATGAGCATGGGGTGGTTGAGGGAGCGTCTTCTGAAAGAGCTTGTGGGGACCCCGCACCGCAGAGGACTGGAGGCATGACCCCAGTGTGTATGGAGGGTCCCTGCCCCTTGCAAGCCCCACTGGACACACCTGCGTTTCACCAGGGGCCTTGGGACCCACCTTCAAGGGTGCCTGGGGCCAGTGGCCCTGGGCTTCCTCCTCCCCCTCAGTGCCTCTAGAATCTTCTGCAGAGGCAACCAGGTTGCTGTGTAGCAACCAGAACCAAATTGGACCCACATTTGCTGGCCCACTGGCCCCACAGATCTCAATGCCCTCAGGCTCAGCATTTGTATATGTAAAATAAAGCACAGTACCAAACTCCCACAGCACCCAACTCCCACAGCACACCACTGACACAGTACCCAACTGACACAGTACCCAACCAACACAATACCCAAGCCCCACAGTACCCAACTACCACAGTACCCAAGCCCCACAGTACCCAACTCCCCCATACCCAACTCCCACAGTACTCAACTCCCACAGCACCCAACTCCCCCAGTACCCCAACTCCACAGCACCCAACTCCCACAGTACCCAACTCCCACAGTACCCGATTCTCATAGTACCCGACTCTCACAGTACCTAACTTGTACCTCAGTATGTACTCCATGCTTGTTCCCTGAGAACATATCTAGAAATAGCCGTGACTGATGGAAGACCAGTGCCTGACGCCTGCAGCAGCTCCCACAACAGGGCCTTGAGGGGCCGCTTTGGTTCTGATCCTGCACCAGAGCTTTCTTCCTGCAGAAGAGAGCATCTCATCTGTCCCTGCCTCTGAGGAACGGGGAGCCCCTGGGAGGGGCTCAGCCCACCCCTGCCTGAGCTTCCCGAAGCCCCCACAACCCTGGCTGGCCCTGCCCATTGCCAGGTGAGAGGAGGGACCGGGTGAGCTGTGGTGAGAGGAGGGACCGGGTGAGCCGTGGACCTCGTTCCTGCTGCGGAGCCTGAGGCCACGTCACCAGCACGGGGCTGTGATGCTGCTGTGGTCTCAGAGGCAGTCGACTGCGTCCCCCAGAAAATGGGAGGTGACCGCCTGTGATAGCTGTCTGATTGCATCCCAGGAGGTGGGAGGTGACCGTCTGTGACAGCCGTAGACTGTGCTCCCAGGAGGTGGGGAGGTGACCGTCTGTGATCTTCATTCCTCAGAGGCAGGGACAGAGGAGATGTCCTCTTCCAGGCTCCAAGGTCGGGCAGGGGCCAGGGAGGCAGCTCTCGGGCCCTCTGCACTCCCCCAGGTGGTGACCAAGTCCCTGTCGCTCAGAACCCTTCGGTATTCATTAGAGCAAAGGCCATCATCCCGAGGTCCAGCAGGGTCTTACCTGCCCTGTGCATGGCCTGTGACCCTGCGGGGTCCTCGCACTGGCCTGGCCTGCACCTGCTGCCGGCTGGAGCTGCCTCCCAGGGCATTGCCTTGGTCAGCACAGGCCAAGCATGGGCCATGCCGTGGGGCTGCGCCTGGCGCCCCCTCCCTGGCACACTCCGTACTCACTTCACGCCTCTCCCACCTTCCCTTTGCATGGCAGGGGCTCCTCCCACGGGCTGTACAATTTGTTTGGCTGTTGGGCTAAGGGTTCATGTCCTCTCTTCCCCACTAGGACGTGAGAGGGACCAGGTGGGAATCTCTGTTCCCTCTGTTTACTGGTGAGCCCTGAGCCCCCAGAACCTGCCTGATGCCTCATGAGCCCTCGTCAGTATCTGTGGGTGTCAAACCAGAAACGACGCCTTGGAGCTTGGAGGCCCCAGGGCCATCCCCAGGCACGCTGTCTCCACTGCCTCTGCCCTCCCTTCCCGGCTCCAGGGGCCACAGGAGACCCCACCACCTTGCTGACGGGGGTCAAGGGGCTGAGGCTCCGTTCTGAAATCTAGGCAGCTTGGGGGCAGGTGAACTGCCTCCAGGCTTCTGTCTGTTCCGGGTTGCATTTGAGACTCATCAGAAAGGCCAAGGCGGCAGACTGGTGCCCTCCCTTGAGGCCGGAGAGGCCACCTGGGGGTCGTGGTGAAAAGTCACCTTTGTCCATGATGAGTACCAGGAGGGGTCGCTGTTGTGAGGAGGGTCCTTCAGCTTCTGCAGTGGGAAACAGTGTGTATTTGCATTTACGGAAGCAACTTACTGCAAAAGCACCTTATGACAAGCTCAGCAAAGGACACTGGAGCATTTCTAACCCCTCCCGGAGAAAAACACTGTCACTGCTTTTCTCCGTCCTGTGGTTTATAAATATTTGTGTGTGATACGCTCACTCGCGACACGAGGTTCGCCTCTCTGTCTGTGATTTTCACTGAACGCCGTGTCTCGTCTGCACTCCCCGTCCATCGCAGCACTAGTGACAACAGCAAAGACAGGGAATCAGTGTCAATGCCCATCAGCCACAGACTAAAGAAAGTGGGGGACATGCACCTGTGGAATACTATGCAGCCAGTAAAGAGAACCGGGATCACGTCCTTTGCAGGAACATGGGTGGAGCTGGCGGCCATTATCTTCAGCAGACTAACACAGGAACAGAAAACCAAATACTGCATGTTCTCACTTATGAGTGGGAGCTAAATGCTGAGAACAGAGGGGACACACAGAGGGAACAGACACGGGGCCTGTCGGAGGGCGGAGGGTGGGGGGGAGGGGGGAGAGGATCAGGAAAAATCACTAATGGGTACTGGGCTTAACACCTGGGTGACGAAATAATCTGTGCAATAATCCCCCACGGCACACGCTTCCCTACGCAACAAACTGGCACAGCCTGCACGTGTGACCCCAAATAAAAATAAAAGCTAAAAACTTAAAACACAAACACTGTCTCATGAGAAGTTTCTGTTTACTAAATGTTTAAACTGGTAGGTTTAAATTTTTGTTTAATTTTCTTTCGAATGCCACCTGGAGTGTGACATCAAATGTCCGTGCACTGGCTGTACCTTGTTTACTCCGGAAATTCCCAGTGTGCCTCGGTTTCCCTTTCCCTGGGGAGCATTGCTGGGATGGATGTGCTGCACCTGTGTCTTTCTCCACAGGGATGAACTTTCGAGAAACAAACCCTTGCCCGGAGCAGGAACACGACGTTCCAGAACCCCAGAACCCCAGAACCCCAGCAGCCCCAGCCCCCAGTCCCCTCCCACTTCCAGGAAGGAACCAGTCTCCAGCTGGACCCACAGGTGGCTCGCTGCTTTGCTCAGAGCTGTGTGGGCCTCGCACCCTGGCTCGCTGTGCCCGCCCCAGGCCCACGGCCACAGCTCCTTCACAGCTCCACTGTGGAGGGCAGGTGTCCCATTTGTGCCCTGAGGACGAAAGCTGCCATGGACGTCTGTTCCTGCCTCTCCGCACCCTCGCGCCCAGAGATCCTTGAGATAAGCGCCCATGAGGGGAGGTGCTGCCTGCTGAGGTGAGCGTGTGTCCAGCCGGTCACCTGGCCCCACACCCCCACCCACGCTGGGCGTCCAGCCGGTCACCCGGCCCCACACCCCCACCCATGCCCAGCGTCCTGCCTTTTCACCTTTTAGCCAGAGGATCGAAGTGCTTTTAATTCTGGATTCCCTGGTGGCCAGGGATGCTGGACATCATCTCCGACTTTCGCTTGCCATTGGCTGCCCTGAGGAATGCCTGTCCACACGCACTCTGCTACCACATGCTGACTTCTTCCCCAGGGATTTCAGGACTCTCAACATATTCCAGAATGTTCTATTCCTCAAAAATCTCCCCCCACTCCACAGCCTTTCCTTCCCCTCCACAAACTCTTCCCCCACTCACAGCCTTTACTCCCCCTCTCCACAAACTCTTCCCCCACTCACAGCCTTTACTCCCTCTCCACAAACTCTTCCCCCCACTCACAGCCTTTCCTCCCCCCTCCACGACCTCTCCCCCTGACTCACAGCCTTTCCTCCCCCTCCACGACCTCTCCCCCAACTCACAGCCTTTCCTCCCCCCTCCACGACCTCTCCCCCACTCACAGCCTTTCCTCCCCCTCCACAACCTCTCCCCCGACTCACAGCCTTTCCTCCCCCTCCATGACCTCTCCCCCCACTCACAGCCTTTCCTCCCCCTCCACGACGTCTCCCCCAACTCACAGCCTTCTCCTCCCCCTCCACGACCTCTCCCCCGACTCACAGCCTTTCCTCCCCTCCATGACCTCTCCCCCCCCACTCACAGCCTTTCCTCCCCCTCCACGACCTCTCCCCCACTCACAGCCTTTCCTCCCCCCTCCACGACCTCTCCCCCGACTCACAGCCTTTCCTCCCCCTCCACGACCTCTCCCCCCACTCACAGCCTTTCCTCCCCTCCATGACCTCTCCCCACTAACAGCCTTTCCTCCCCCTCCACAGTCTCTCCCCCCCCACTCACAGCCTTTCCTCCCTCTCCCTGACATCTTTGGATGAACATCAGCTCTCAAGTATAAGCCGACCAGCCATCTGTTCTTTATGAGCCCCTCTGCCCACCCTCCGGTCATGGAGCGTCCTCCTCCACCTCCTGCCTCAGGGGCGGCCTCTGCCAGGCACCCAGGTCCAGGCCTGTTCCGTCGGCTTCTGCACTCCTGTTTTGTTCATTGTTCTTCTTGTCTACTTTGCACCATCATACACCATCCTATTCCCTGTAGCCTTCCAGTAAGTCTCGGTATCTGGTGATAAAGTCCTTCCACTTTATTTTTCTCGGGAACATAGACATTTTATAACAATCTTGTAACTTTCCACAGAAAAAAGCCTCCTTGGGATTTTAATGGAAATGCATCGAATCCACAGATCTGTAAATCAGTTGAAGTGGAAATCTTTACACTGTTAAGGTTTTCAAACCGTACACATAGCCTCTCTCTCCATTAATGTAGGCTTTCTTCTTTCAGTAATGTCTCCTAGTTTTTTGCATAGAAGTCCTGAAGATCTTTCATTAGATTTATTGCTAGATATTTATCTTTTGATGCTGTTGTGAACGGTGGTGTTTTTAAATGTCCATCTCTTTATGTGCCTTGCTGGTGGACGTCATGTGAAAACTGTCAGATTTGAAGCGGGGTCCTGTGCACTGAACCCACTGAGACCAAAGCCCGGGAAGGCAGCGAAGGGAGGGGCCTGCCACCCAAGCGCCTGACAAGAACCACACAAAAGATGACCACAAAACCACAACCCTCCACAAAAATGCCACACCGCAGACGTCGGCCCAACCCCGGACGGACGGCCCCTGGTGTCGACGCTGTGGCCCAGGAGAACTGTCCCACAGCAGGGTGCTGCCTCCTCGGTTCTCCCTCCAAGCCCCCACCTTCCTCAGCCTCCCCGATGGCGTCCACCTTCTCCCCTCACAGCGCCTGTGCCTGAGAAAATTGTTTCTTTTAGTCTCTCCCTACCCGCTCTCTAGGTTTGACAATTATAGTGCAATTAATTTTTGTATATTGACTTTATATCAAAATCTTTTTCTAATATTTTGCCCATTGATTTTTAAAGATATCTTAATATGAAATTATGCCAACTGCAGGTCCTCTTCGTCTCTTCTGTTTTTCTTGTCTTGCCGCCTTGTGTCCAGCAGGGTGCTGGGTGCGGCCCCCACGGCGGCCTCGTGGGCTGGCCCCCGTCTGCGGAAAGCAGTCAGCACGTCACTCTCGGAGCCACTGAGTACGGTGGAGACTTTCGTACAAGCTCTTTTCAGACTAAAGACGCTTCCTTCTGTTCTCAGTTTACTAAGAGTTTAATTTTTTCACGAGCTTTACTGATTCTCAGCATCTACTCACTTCACGCACACGATCCAGTGGCCCTCAGGGAACTCACACCGGCGTGCGTGCGACCGCCACCGCCTTCGTCATCCGGAAAGAAGCTCCCGTTGCCCCCACTCCTCCTTGACCTTCCACTTTTTATCATGAATGATGATAAACTTCATAAGATTCTTTCCTATGTTTTTGAAGTAACTAAACATTGTCCTTCGTCTTTCATTATCTTCATGAGGTGATTACACAGTTTGATTTTTCTTTTTGAGACAGAGTCTCGCTCTGTCACCGAGGCTGGAGGGCAGTGGCATGACCTCGGCTCACTGCAACCTCCGCCTCCCGGGTTCAAGCAATTCTCCTGCCTCAGCCTCCAGAGTAGCTGAGATTACAGGTGCCCACCACCACGCCCAGCTAATTTTTGTATTTTTAGTAGAGACAGAGTTTCCCCATGTTGGCCAGGCTGGTCTTGAACTCCTGACCTCAGGTGATCTGCCCACCGTGGCCTCCCAGAAGGCTGGGATTACAGGCACAAGCCACTGCTCCTGGCCCACAGTTTGATTTTTAAATATTTAACCAATTTTACCATCCTGGAATAATCCCCAACTTGTCCATCATGCATAATTTTTACAACACTGGCTTCAATTCACCACAAATAAGCTTAGAGTTTTTCATGTCTATTCCTTGACCAGATGACTTAATTAACCCACATTTCCAATGGTGTCCTTGGGGTAGACTGCTGTGGTGGGGATTATGAGGCCACAGGCTGCACGCATCTTCAGGGCAGACACATACATCACAAAATTCTCTAAAAAATAGTCGCACTCCCACCAGCAGGAAATCGGCGTCTTCTACTTGAGCACTTTAACTCGAAGTACGTAACATGACTTCCTTAACACCGTCGCCAATTTCATAAACTTAACAACATACAGCTGAAATACGCCAAAGACCTTCTGGAATCCTTTGCAGAGGGGGATTTGACCCTTCACCAATTTCTTGGTTTTTGCCTCTTGGATTTTATTGAAATGGGGCATGCTTTCAGCTTTAGATGCTTCTCCCATTAGACGCCCCACCTTTCAAATCATCCGGAAGACATGACATTTTAACCCGCACAAGCTAGGCTATGCTGCAGGAACAAATATCCCCCAACTGTCCAAGACGATGTTCTACGGGCCACAGACCCTCCAGGCAGCTGCACCTCACGAGCACCTGCAGGAGTTCACAGCGGCTAAAGCTGGGGCGGGGAGAGCTGGGGACCGGGCACGGGCCACCCCTGCCCACGTCTGCCGGCCAAAGCCATTCCAACATCCATGCACCTGCTCCTTCAAGGGGACAAGGAGGTACAGCACCCCCAAAGCTGGAGGAGGAGAGCCTGAGGCGTGGTCACAGACACCCACATGGCCAGGATGGACGGCCAAGGGACATCCTCACAAAGAACTGGCCTCAGCCGCCCCAGCCCCACACTGGCCCAGGACTGCATTTGGACACACTCTCTCGATCTTCCTCTCCTGGGGACGGCCACCTCCTCCCAGCCACTGTGCCACCTCCCAGGCCCCACCCAGCCTGCTGGCAGAGGCCTCAACGCCCAGCCACGACCTCTTAGTGCTGAGCAACGGAGCCCTCCGGCTGTGCCTTCAGCCCAGCAAGGTGGATGGACCCTGAGCTCGGCAGAGGTCTGCTGGGGCACAGTAGCCTGGTAATGAGCTGGCTGCTTGGCCAGGCTCTTACTGAAGGACAGCATTTGGAAGCCACCAGGACCCCAGGGGTCCCAGCGTGCCCTGGCCTTGGTCTTTCCGGGCCCCCAGGGCATCTTACAGGGACCAAGCCCGCAGGAGACACATGCGTGGGAATCACCTCCAGGTCCCCCGCTCCCCTCTGGTGTGGAAAAATGACGTCCGGTTGGATAGGGTGGCGGGGGAGGGTGGCGGGGGAGGAGGCTCGCCTCAGAGGCACCACCCCTTCAGAGCCTCTGAGACTTTTCAGGAGATGGGACAGCAGGAAGCCGGGCTTGGTCCTCTGTGCCGCCCCCATCGTCTGCTCACCGCCGGCCCAGGCAGGGTCGAGGTCCCCAGCACAGGGCCAGGCACCCGACAGGGATTGGACCTGCTGCGTCCTGGACTCCACAGCCCTCCGCCCATCCCCGCCTGAGAATCATCAGTGGAGGCCTGCCCCCAGCACCCATGTCACTGCAGTGGGGCCACGGGGCTCCTGCCTCTGCCCTGGAGAGCTATCCGCCCGAGTGTGGCCCTCAAACCCGAGCTACGGCTGGAGCCATCTCAGTGAAGCACAGTCTCCCCTGATTCCATCCCTTTTGGAAACTTCCAGGTGCAGCGAGATGAGTGTGAGGCCGGGCTGGGACCAGGAGAGAAGCAGGGGGGCCTGGGGGTGCCCAAGTCCTGGGATGGCCTCCAGGACAGGGCAGGGACATCCTGAAAGCTCAGATTCCCCCCCCACGCCTGGCCAGAGAGAGGTGCCAGGGAATCTGGTGGCTTGTTGGTGGTGCCTCTCATGTACCCCAGCAGCCGACTTCGGGCAGCAGCTGACAGGGTGGCCACGGAGAACCTCGTGATCACGCATCAGTAACCTTTGCTCTGAACCGGCTGCTTTGTTTCCATGGAGGAGCAGGGTTTGTAAGGCCTGAGTTACTGAGCAGGAGCTTCCTAAGTCACGAGACCCCGAGGCCTCCTGCCTCCCCCCAGGCCCGGAGCTAAATCCACGGGGTGAGCTCTGCCTCCAGCATTGTCCTGCTCACCCTCACCCCTGCCCCTGCCTCTGCCTTTGCCTTCCAGGGAAGGGGGAGCAGCGTGCCACCTGCCAGGGCAGGAGGCCGGGGGGGTAGGGGAGACAGACTGCAAGACACAGAGACAGACAGGAGATGGAGAGAAACAGAGACAGAGGGCAGAGAGAGAGAGGAGGGAAGAGGAGAGGAGAGAGGCAGAGGGGGAGAGAAGGGGCCAGCGCCCCAGCACTCATGGGTGCTCCATGCTCCCGGAACAGGCCCGGCTGGAAATTCCCAGGACAGCTGTGCGTGTGGTGCTCCGGGCACCTGCCCGCCAGGACGCCGGCCTTGCAGCGGTACTGTTCCTCCCCCCACGGACACCACATTCCTGCTGTGTTTACTGCTGGGTTATCAGGAGAGCCATTGCTTATCCAAGCGTGGATGGATCGTTGCGGAAATAAGCCAGAGATAAGCTGGGACAGGCTGCGGATTGACTTTCCTCTGAGTCACCATAGCAGCTGAGCCTCAAAGCTCAGCAGGTGGCAGCGGAGGCAGAGACGGGCTGTGACCTCCTCTCCACCGAGCATGTCTGATGGCGCCCTGGCTGTCCTGAGTGGAGAAGGGTCCAGGGAGGCTGCCCAGCATGAGCGCAGGGCCTGGATGTGGCCAGCTGGATGCTTGTGGCTTGGAGGCCTGAGGGGCCAGAGCCCTGCCTGGAAGCCCCAGTCCCGTCCACGGAACCCCTCTGCTCTACGGCACACAGCTGGGAAAAGTGAAGGGACACCCACAGTTATTGTCAGAGAAATAACAGTAGTGTAAATGTGTGTTTTTGTTACTTTGGGGATTATAAAATAACACAGTTTTGTAACATATTCGGAAAATGCAGAACAAACACAGGGAGAGTACGGGCGCCCTCATTTCGCCGTCCAGGGGCGAGAAACAGCCAGTTCAGCATTTTCCACCCTGACACCTGCACGTGCACACGCATATTACACATACGTGCCAACTCCACCCTGACATGTGCACACACATATTACACGCATGTGCCAACTCCACCCTGGCATGTGCATGTGCACATGCCTATTACACGTGCCAACTCCACCCTGGCATGTGCACATGCACACGCATATTATACCCATGTGCCAACTCCACCCTGACACATGCACACGCCTATTACACGTATGTGCCAACTCCACCCTGGCACGTGCACACACACACACATATTACATGTGCCAACTCCACCCTGGCACATGCACACACATGTTACACGTATGTGCCAACTCCATCCTGACACGCGTATTAGACGTATGTGCCAATACATGTTCCCACGTGGTGCACTTCGCATCTCGAGTTTCTCGCAGGGCGCACGGCGCTGCTTGCAGATGCATCCGGCTCATTTCTGTGTTTTCTATGATTGAACTCTTCACAGTGCTTCAGTTTACAAACACGCTGCAATAAACACCTTAGTTCCAAAGCCTCCCCCGTCTGTGAACTCCTGGGCAGATTCTTCTAGAAGTAGAGCCCTCTCTAGCCGAGGCACATGGGGTGGGTGGAGAGGGGCGCTGTGCGGTCGGACTCTGGGGTGAACCCTCTCCTGACCTTCCGGAAGGTGAGCTCCCAGGCGAGCAGTCCCTACGCCTCCACCTCCCTTCCCCTCCTGCTGCCAGCACCTGGACACAGCTGGTGTCCCCCCCGGGAGCTGGGTCCACCCTCAGGGCCAGGCCCCTGGGGGATGCTGCATCCTTCTGGGTTGAAGAGCCCAGGTGAGAGTGGAGTCCCCCTGCGGGGGCAGAGCAGGAGCTGGAGGAGGCTTGGATAGGGGATGGCACCAAGAGGAGGCAGAGGCGAGGCACAGGGGCCCACAGGGCATGGGGCTGATACAGGAGCAGGAGGCTGCAGGGTTGGTCACGGAATGTAAACAACCCCGGGGGAAGCAGCCTAGAGCCTCTGACTTGCCCGTGGCAAGGCAGAGCTGACCACCTGAGCCTCGGGGGTGCTGGGTTGACAAGGAAGGAGCCTACTGAGGTGATGTGCTCTCAGCTAGGGACGAAGAGCGAGGAGCCTAGCGGCCGGCGTCCAGATCCTGCCCACCAAGCCATGGGGCCAACTCGACACACGCAGCCATCTTGACTGTTTTTGACCATGGATCCAATAGAAATCAGTCTAGGACTTAGAGAAAGTGTCTAGAAGTGCAGCGTTGGACCAGCAGGGGCTCAGACCGGAGGGAGTGGCCCCATCCTGCTCAGCAGGTAGGGAGCAAGTGTGGCTGCCCGGGAGGAGAGGGAGGCTCCTCCTGAACCCTGGAAGCCTCTGGGTCAATCGGACTCAGCACCGGGCGTGACATGCTCTCTGCAGGAGAGAGCAGGATCCGGGGGACAGGTGCATCCCATGGCAAGGAGGAGGTTCACCTCCTTAGACACAGATGTGGTGAGAAGTCATGTGCTTCTGGAGTTCCAGCCATGTTTGAGTCAGTTTTTGGAAATCTTTGTTCAAATGCAGCTTTGAGAGGAAGTCCAGTCTAAAACAAATGCACACAAACTTGTTGAAGGCCCTGGGCCGAGGGATTTGGGGGAGGAGCCCCTCCCACAGCCCCTCCAGGCACTCCATGCACCTGGTGACAAAGGGCTGGCTGGCTCAGCCCTCATTCTACAGATGAGGAAACCGAGTCCTGGGGGACACAGAGACCACTCAGGCTGGAAGCCAAGGGGGCACCAGACCCCAGGCTTCCTCTCCCACAACCCAGCCCAGCCCGAGGGCCCTGCTCACCTCACAGCCCCACCCAGGATAAGGTCCTCCCACTGGCCTCTCCCAGGGAGCTGCCCCTTCCAGCTGGGGGTCCTAGCACCCACCCACGGACAGTCAGTAAATGAACCTAGATCTTCAAACTAGAAGCTCAGTCGCCTTGAACTCCATGGGGCCCAGAAGAAACATCCTGGGATGTGGGCACAGCGTTCCTGGGTCCCAGAGAGCGGGGGTGGTCCTCAGCTCCGTCCACCTGACCCCAGGGTGTGAGCGGTGCTCAGTCCGTCCACCTGACCCCAGGCCGTGAGCGGTCCTCAGTCCCGTCCACCTGACCCCAGGGCGTGAAGGGGTCCCTGGTGCAGGGGAGGCTTGAGTGCCAGTTCCAACCCCAGGAGGTGCTGAGTTGAGTTTGTGGATGGGAGAGAAGGGGCATCCAAGGCCACAACCTGACCCCGAAGGACCTGGGTTGTCCCTGAGCTCCTCCTCCAAGCACCTCTAGAATCTTGTAAAATGGTTTCTAAGCAACGGTTCATGATTAACCACCGGCCAGGGAGGTGTCTTCTCAGTGGGCTGTGCTTTCCCAAGAAGCACCTGGGACCCCGCTGAGCATCTGAGGAGAACCCGGGCCAAGCAGGGTCGGCCTCTGTGGAACATTCCAGGAGCCCTGCCTGTCTGGCCCCTGCAACCGTGTGGGGGTCCCCCGGCGGCTATCGTCCCCACGTGAGTCTGCTCTCTACGGCCTCCAGACACCCCCTGTCCCATCCATCCAGGCCCCTTCCCCCAGCACCTCAGCGCTCCTCCTCCTCCTTCCCAGGGCCTCGTGTGCCCAGCCCGTCATCATCCCCATTCCCTGAGGTGCAGAACCTTTGGTGGCCTTGGCTGGGCCTGCCCACAGCTCTCCAGCCTCCCCCAGCCTGTCGGGAGCCCAGGGCTGCACCTGGGGCGGGGACAGGGGCTCCACATTTAGCAGCCCTGACGGGAAGCCTCAGGTGGAAGTGGAGCACACACAGCTGGTCAGAGGGGCTGCTGCCCTGGAAGGGGCTGGGGGGAGCAGAGGGATTCCCTCGTTTCTCCTGTTTCCCCCTCATGCCCCTTCTTGCCCCTCCCTCATCCCCTGCCATAGCCCCTGAGGGATATCAGAGCTGGAAAACCAAGCAAGGAGGAGCGTTCTTGTTACCCAAAGGCTGCTGGCCTGCCCCTTCCTGCCTCTGCCCAGACCTGACCTCAGAGCCACCTGCTCTCCCCATCTTCCCTGGGGCCGGCCCTAGTGTCCTCCAGGCCTTGCTGAGTGCAGTGCAGGTGCTGGCTGCTGGGTGCTGGGTGCTGGGTGCTAGGTTCTGGGTGCTGGGTACCAGGTACCGGATGCTACATGTGGTTTGCCCCATTCCTGCCCCATCCCTATCTGGGGCTCCTGAGGATTTTGTCCTCCTGCCAGGTGAGGGACGTCCCCAGCCCAGCATCTGTACATCTGGGGTCCACACCCTGGCCTCAGAGCTGGCCCTGGAGTCATTACGAAGCCCCGCCATTGATGACAGAGGACTCCCAGGAGCAAAGCCTGCCTTGTTTTTTTTTTTTTTTTTTTTTTTTTTACACTGGGCTGACTGTCCTTGCAGAGTGTGAAATGGGAAACCTGCCTTGTTTACGGAGCCCGTGCTGTTGCCGAGAGCAGGAGCGCCATTAACAACACTTTTGTCTCTGCCCCTTCCGCCAGTTCATTGACCTTCACGGCCAAGCGAGGCACTTTGCAGCTGTATTTTGAAATGGAAGTGCTTCCAAGGAAACCGCATTTGGGGGAACATTTTTATCAGGTGAACGAAACTCAGAGTTTACCAACAGCAATCATGCTGGGACAGTTCTCCATGTGCCCGTGGCCTCCCTGGGTACCCTCCCCCGGCAGCGGCTGTCCAGGGGAGCTCCTGTACACTATCCACTATCGCAAATGTTAAAATGTAACCCCCCTTCGCTCTCCCTCAGCCAACGGCAGCGCCGAGGGGCAAAGGTGAACCATGTGGTGTTGATAAGCTCCTCGGGAGCACAGGGCCTCCCAGGGTGCCCTACTCCGATCCATTGCCGCTGAGGGGTGGGCCGTGGGAAAGGCAGGACCTGGACACCCTTCCTTGGGGGCAGCTCCCTGGCCTTGAGTCCCAGAGTCCCTGACCCTGATGCCCCCTCAGCAGGGTTCTCAGGTGCATCTGCCGAGGGCACTGAGGGGACCTGAGAGGGAGGGGTCGGGAGGGACACTGAGGCGGGACCCCACCTCTGCGCACAGTGCTGGGGCCTCCCTCGAAGCCCACTCCAGGTCAGGTCGCCGCAGCGGTCAGAAGACACACAGGGTGGGGGCTCCTGGGTGGGAAACAGGCCAACCTCATGGGTGCCGGGGGCCGGGAGGCCTAAGTGGTCCTGAAAAGACCACTCAGGCCGGATGCGGTGGCTCATACCTGTAATCCCAGCACTTTGGGAGGCTGAGGCGGGCAGATCATGAGGTCAAGACCATCCTGGCCAACAAAGGGAAACACCCGTCTCTATTGAAAATACAAAAAATCCGAGTAACGGCACCGAAAGATAAACATATAAAAATATTTTTTAAAACACAAAAATTAGCTGGGCATGGTGTTGTGTGCCTGTGGTCCTAGGTACTCGGGAGTCTGAGGCAGGAGAATCGCTTGAACCTGGGAGGCAGAAGTTGCAGGCGACAGAGTGAGACTCCATCTCAAAAAAGAAAAGATGATTCAGCGAAAGGAACGAGAAAGAGAAGAGAAGGCGTTCTGGGCAGACTCCGGCCCCGGGGCACGGAAGTGCAGGGTTTTGCTTGCGGTGTTTGCTGGACACTCAGAAGGGCCAGGTTGGGTGTGGCCTGGGATGGGTGGCCAAGGTGCAGGGGTCAGGGTCACTGCTGGGGAGGTCCCAAGGCAGCATGGAGCCTCTGGCCTTGAGTCCCAGAGTCCCTGACCCTGATGCCCCCTCAGCAGAGTTTCTGTGTGAGGAGCCCAGCAGCTGGCATGGAGGGAGGATGGGCCCAGAGGAAGGAGGGGCTGAGGGTCAGAGGTCGCGGGAGACGGGAGGGAATGGGATGGACCCTCTCCCAAGGCCGTGGGGTGGGGGGGAGAAGCAGTGCCTTAGGGCCTGTCCTGATGCTCCTCCAGGGTCTGCTCAGAGTGGTAGCAGCACCTCCTCCCTTCCCCTCCACCACCAGGCGCAGGTGTGGCCTTCTCTGTGTGTCCCTGGCCCCGGGACCTGTGTGGCGCCAGCCCTCACAGCGCTGTCCCTTCTGGCTCACCTGGGCCAGGGCGAGGCCCGACCCCACAGTGGACCTTGAGTCATTGCAGCTTCTGTGCCCAGCTTGGGAACAGAGCAGCCTCAAGGCCAGGAGCGGGGAGGGGCGCAGCCTCTCCAGCCCTGGACGCCACACAACTCCTCCTCCCCTTTGGGTGTTGGCAGAGAGCGAGCACAGCTTCTGAAGCATTGGGAAGACAAGGGCTCCCTCTTTCTAGAAGGCCCCAGCCTTCCATGAGCAGGCACAGGGATCGGGAAAATCCAGGGATGCTGTGGGGTATCCGAGGAACAGGAGATTCTAAGAGGCCTCACTACTCTGAGGCCCGGGCTCCTCGGAAGCCTCAGAAGGGGAAGGGGCTCCTTTCGGGGCATCCTCCGTGCATCCCCGGGTGCTTCGGGCGACCTCCCCTAGTGCCAGCGGGGGCGGCCCCCAGGTCTGGCCTGGAGAAGCCCAGCCACTGCCCTGTGTGGCGGGTGTCGTGCCCAGTGCAGCATTTCCGAAGGAGGGAAGGAGTGAGCCGCAGCAGCCAGACGCCCCGTGGAGCCTGCCCTGGAGCCTGAGCACGTGGGAGCTGGAGACGGAGCCTCACACAGGCCTGGCTTTGGGACCATCGCGAGGGCTGCCGTAGGGAGGAGGAATGAGGAGCAGATGTGGAGGGGCTGAGAGGGCCCCAGTGGGTGGGGTGGAGGGCGGGGGACAGCCAGGGAAGTGTGGGCTCCTGGGGGAGTCAGAGATGGAGGCCAGTGCCTGAAACCGGGAGAATGAGGGCTCTGGGGACAGAGGGCCTCAGACTCGGGCACTCCAGCCATTCCTGTGACAAGCTCCATGGAGGAAGAACCAGGCACCCAGGCGCATGGCCGTGAGGTCCCCACCCCACAGGGGACTCAGAGGCACAGGCTCCAGGCCGGAGGGGAAAGGGCCCTTGCCTCCCTGCCCCCGCTGGGGGCACCCCAGGCTTCGCTGAGACGGCCCGGGGACACTGGGAGCTTTCTGTGAGTTCTCAGCAGTGGGGTCTCCAAGGCCTGGCACAGGCTCTCCTTACAGCCAGGCTGGCAGCCAAGGCCTCAGGCTGAGTCTCAGGACCAGACGGGTGGCTCTGTAGAGGACCCCCAGTCCAGGGTGAGGGGCAGTCCTGCCTGTGGCCGTCTCCACCCCCTCACCTTTCCTGGAGTCCAGTGGTCGGGGCCTTGGAAAGGTCGGTGGGGCCCATGGGGGTTGAGTTTCTTCCCTGCAGCCTCAGCTCTTTGCCCAGTCCTCTTTGCTGCTGGGTGCAGCAGGCAAGCCCCGGTGTCCCTGGAAACCTGTGTCCTGGGGCGGGGGGGGCCCAGGCAGCACCAGCTTACAGGGGACACCCACACAGGCAGACCTAGAAGGGGGTGCATCGCCCCCCTGAGCTCAGCCAGGCATCAACACGGGGTCACCGCCGGCTCAGGCGGCACTTATGGGGCTGCCCCTTGGCTGCTACTTCCCATGGGACTGACGGGGGCTGAACATGAATGATGTGGCTTATAGCTGGGTACCCCCACCCTGCCCACGGGTGCCACGCGAGGGGGGCTGCATTCTCTGGATTCTAACTCCACAAGTACAGAGACAAGAGTTGCCATATTTAGAGATAAAACTTTCTTCTAACAACAAAATAATAGAGTTTAATATGGAAAATGTGGAAAATGGGGTCCACGGGATGATACTTAGATGAGAGGACCAACGCCAACCCCAGAGCGAGGCGCCGCACTTCCCAGCGCAGCCTCGAGTTCCTGATGCTGGCGCAGCCTGGGCGAGGCCCATGGGCCCGTCTGTGTCAGGTGTGGAGAGGGCCCTGCGTCGTACGGAGCCAGTCGTCTGGTCAGGGCCTCGGGCCAGGCTGCCTGGAGTGAGATGACTGGGCCTGGCCCCCGAGGACTGACTCTGATGAACCCCTCGGGTCCCAGCAGGAGCAGCCCCCTGGGAATGTGGGGACAGCTCCTTCCGCCTGATGCTCCGGCCTGGACGCAGGAGCTTTGGAGAGAAGAAACTGGACCCCACAGGCCATGCCTGCCTCTCCTGCAGTCCCGAGGCCCCAGGGAAAGCCCTGGCGCTAGGCATGGGAGTGGGTGCCCGAGCGAGGGCATGGGCGTGTCAGGGCTGCATGTGGCTCCCA
Source organism: Ateles fusciceps (assembly GCA_036589455.1). Lineage (NCBI taxonomy): Eukaryota > Metazoa > Chordata > Mammalia > Primates > Atelidae > Ateles > Ateles fusciceps. Next base: position 9,289,632 of record JAZHEH010000586.1, read on the forward strand.
CCGGCTGGGCGTCTCCCCACCCTGCAGGGCCTGGCTGGCCTGGTCTGCCCTCGGCCGAACCCCATCTGAGGGAGAGCTGGGGCCACCTCGTTTAGGAACGTGTAGTCATCTTTGAACACGGACCAGTGTGAGTCCACGCGTGAGTCCTGTGGAAAGATAAGACACGGAATACTCGTGGCCTCCGTCCCCAGGCGTGAAGTGGAGAGCGTCACGTTGTAGGCGTTAAACACGGGTCAGGCACCGCACAGGCCGGAGCCGGGGCCCTGGCCAGACGAGGGCGGCATGCAGCTTTCACACCCCAGCCCGCGGGCACCACCGAGCCTGGCCCCAGCCAGCAGCTGCTCTGGACTGTGGAGTCACCAGCGGCCTGAGGACGGCAGGTGGGGGAGGCCCTGGACTGAATGAGGCCGACACCCAAGGCCTCTGTTCTGGCCGTGCCTTCTCTGCCTTCAGATGATTAAATGAGTTTCTAGGAAGAAAAGCATGGCCAGGCCCTCCTCCAGTGGCCAGGCAGGGATAAAGCGGATGCCCATGTGGCCCCGTGTCCCTGCTGTTCCCACAGCCTCTGACTCCAAAATCCCAGGGGAAGGAATGAGGAGGGGACGGGGCGAGTAGGAGGAGGAGGAGATGTGGGGGTTAGGAGGGGCTCATCCTGAGTGTGTGAGGCTTCACGGACACCTCCGGCCTCACAGACACACAGGCCTGAGCACCAGATATGTCTCCTGCTCCAGACATGGTGAGAAGGGGAGAGAAATGGCTGCCCCTGCGCGTCTCACCGCTAAGGAGGCTCAAGGCCGGGCGGCCCCTCTGCCTTCAGGTGACAGCGTGTGCCACATCCTCGGCCACTCAGCAGGTGAGCTGCAGGCCACCCCGCGCACCGGTGCCTCTTGCTCCTAGGGGTCTGCGTGGCTTCTGTGAGGCTGCGGCAGCGTGCGAGCCACATCCCAGGCATGGGTGGTCCTGAAGGTGGTGGGGACGGGACACTCTGGGAGACAGGACGTTCACACCACAGCAGGCTGCTCGCCTGCACCGGAGGAGAGGCGGCCTGAGGCGCGGGTGCACGCTCGTGGGCTGCCGCTGTCTGACCGGACCATCGAGGACGGGGAGGAGCCAACCGGAAAGGCGCGGCAGGGTGGTCGGGGCGGGGCGGGGGGGGCGAGGCGGCTGGAGCTGGGACAGGCGCACATCAGCCTCTCCAGTGCTCACGGCTGGAGGACGCCATGCCCCGTGAATGTCACGAGGATGTCCCGGGCACTCGGGCTCTCCATGTTAGCGTGGAGATGCACCACCCTCCCAGCTGCCCCGTCCTTCCTGCGTGAGTTTGGGGACAGGTGACCACGGTGGCGTTGGGGGAGAACACAAGGACTCCACAGCCCTGTTTCCCCTCACAGAGGTGGCTCTGGTCACAGCGTCCCCACAGGGCCCGGCCACTGGGCCAGCCGACGGAACCTGGGCTCTTCTGTGGCGGGAAGGGCCGAGCTGTTCTCCCTGGGTGGGGGCTTGTCTGGAACGTGTCGCCATCCCTGACTACAGGGCTGTCTTCAGCACCATCACCCACAGTCCCTCCAAACGCCTCACTCAGAAATTATCATTTCCCCGCACAGCAGTGTTCCTGACCAAGAAATGCATTTCACAGCACAGGGGTAAGGAATGGGCTTGTGGCCATGGGATCCCGGAGCTGTGTCCCCCCGGTCAGGGGCAGGCGACCTGAGCAGAAGGGGATCGGCACTGGTGGGCAGTGGAAGCCCCGCCGAGAGCAACCCGGGGGGCAGTGGGAGCCCCGCTGTGGGCAGGAGGGGGCAGTGGGAGCACGGGGGGCAGTGGGAGCCCCGCCGTGGGTGGGAGGGGACAGTGGGAGCACGGGGGGCAGTGGGAACCCCACTGGGGGCGGGAGGGGGGCCCTGCTGGGTGTGCTACCCGATAAGAGGCCCTGACTGTGAGTCCACGTTCCTGGCGTGTTGAACAAATAATCAAACAAAATGCACAAAGCAGCACAGACCTGAGTAATGGACGCACAGACTCTGCAGCAAAGCACACCCCATGGGGACACAGACTCCGGCACCGGCTCCACAGCCCCCGTTAGGTTTTGCATTGGGCTGAAAGAATTTGGTAACACACCTAGGTGCCCTTTTGAGGCCTCCAATTGGCTACACCCTATGAAGGACTGGCCCGCGGCCAATCAGACATTCGTTTTGTTATCTGAGGTGGAGACACCCGTCTTGCTGTCCCAGGAGAGAGGCTGTGGCCGGGGTGCTGCCCCATCCGGCCGGGAACCTGCTGCTCTCCTGCTCCTGCCTCAGCCCTCGGTGACCTCCCTGCCCCTTCTCCTGCTTCAGGTGCGGGGGGGATGGTTTGTCAACGGGGGCCCAGGGCTGCTCCTCCTGCTCAGGTCCTGGGGATGGCGGTGAGCCACGCTCTTGCTTTTGCTCTCAGGGACCCACATGCAAAGCGCCCCCCGACCCCGCAGCTCTGGGCTCTGCTGACTTCGAGGCTGATTCTCCCGCCAGGAGAACACAGCGGGTCCCTCCCACCGGAGTCGGCCTCTCCAGCCTCTCAAGCCTCGGGCCAGGAGGCGGCCAGCTGGAGTGATGGATGCTGGTCACCAACACCCACAGGGTGAGGGGTGCATCCATCAGCTTGGGCCGCTGTAACAAAATGCCACCGCCTGGGTAAGTGACTGGCGTTGCTTCCCCACCGTTCTGGAGGCTGGAGGCCCGAGACTGAGGTTCCTGATGCTGTTTCCGTGACGCCGGAGCCCGGGGGGGAGTTGGCCAAGCCCCAGCGTGGCGGTAAGCGCCTTCACGGGACCACGGAGTCCCAGCAGGTGCTCAGCCCTCAGAGTGGAGTCCACGTCTGTGGTCACATCTCAGTAATTTGCCATCACCAGTGGGTACCGCAGAGCAGACACAACTGCGCTTCTCTGCAGTCTCCAGTGGATACCGAGAGCCATGGGGCGTCTGACACCCAAAGGTGCAGAGACGTTCACTCCAACGAAGTGCAGAGACGGCACCCTTTCTCCCGTCCTGACTCTGTCGCCCTGTGCTCATTGTGCCAGATCTTTCCACAGCCACAAAGATGGTGTGTGAAGGTGGGTGATGTGGGACGGGCACTCCAGGCACAGAACCCGGGTGCTTCCCCCCCCTCCCAGGTCTCGCCCTGCCCCCTCCCTCAGCAGCAGCAGGTTTGGGTCAGGGCCTTCCTCGGCATCCACCGTGTATCCTGGTGATAGTTTAAGTAGATCCCCACACTACATGGCCCACTAAAAACACGGTTTTGCCTCGGGAAAGCTTCCTCTTGAGTTTAGTCCACATGCTGATTTCACGCTCTGTTCAGGAGTGAATGTTAAATCTCTACCTAACTGCGTGAGACGCAGCCTAGTGGATGTGGCTGGCAGTAACATGAAGCCACAATGGAGGCCTGGATGGGACAGATCACCTTCCACATCTGAGTGTGGCCTTGGGGCCAACCAGGCAGCCAGGCAGAAGGCAGAGACCAGAGGGAGCCCAAGTGCCCGCCATCTTAGCCTCCCAATCCCAGCCTCCTCCATCCCAGCCTCCCAATCCCAGCCTCCTCCATCCCAAACTCCCAATCCCAGCCTCCTCCATCCCAAATTCCCAATCCCAGCCTCCTCCATCCCAGCCTCCCTAATCCCAGCCTCCTCCATCCCAGCCTCCCAATCCCAGCCTCCCTAATCCCAGCCTCCTCCATCCCAGCCTCCCAGCCCCAGCCTCTTTGATCCCAGCCTCCCCTAAAGCCCAGACTCCATGAATCCCAGCCTCTGAGGTGGGAATTGTTAGTATCCCTACTCCATGGACGAAAAGCTGGGGCCTGGCGAGGTTGATGGCCTGTCCCAGTGGTGTAGGGAAGGGATTGGCCTCTGAGGGCGGCTTCTGCCCGTCTCACCAGCTGCAGGCTCCGGGTGTCACTTGCCTTGAGTCCATGTTCTTTTCAAGCATCCTGCTGCTCTAGAAGCCCCCGGAGCCGCTGGCATTGAGAGGAGCGCTGGCACTGTGGGGTGAGTGTGGGACGGGACAGAGCCACTAGGGGGCTTGCGGGCTCTGTTTGTCAACTTGAGTGTCCCTCGCTGTTCCTGGTCCCGCTGGCTCCCCAGCTTCTCTGGAGTCAGGTGTGGCCACAGGAAAATCTTTGGGTGAGTGACAGGTGAGCAAAAGTGTGAATACAACCTCCAGGAGTTTTCTTAAAGGAAGAAACAGGCCCTTCCCCCTCTCCACGTCTCCTTCTGGCTGCCTGGGAGGCACTTGTGAGGGCTGGAGGCTGAGCAGCCACCTTGGGCTGTCAGGAGGAGGCCTGTGCTGCAATGGTGACTCGGTGACTCAGCAAGACTCCCGGAGCCTGTGTTCCCAACACCAGGTGCCCTATACCAGCCCGGGCCCCTTCGTGGGTACTCTTAGTGTGGGGAGAAAAATCAGCTGTGGGTGGGGGACGGGATGGGATGGAATTGGGAGCCCCGTCCCCCCAGCAGAGCCAGGTGACCGTCACTCAGGCTTTGTTGTCAGTAGTATCTGGGTGGACCAGCAGAGGGCACTCACACCCAGAGAGAAATTCTCGCGCCCAGGCCGGCCCGCCACCAGAAGACCCGCCCCAGCGAGTCATTCCACAAATCCCTGCTCTCACAGGATCCCTGGAGGTGAAGGCGGTTGAGAATCTACAAACAGGGCTCGTTCTGCCTTTATGAAGTTCGAGCTGCCCTTAGACTCCATGGCAGGGAATATAGAGACAATGAACCCTGGGGTTGGAGGTGGGAGTGCGAACTCAGGGCCCTTTCTGGGGATGGAGGCTTCGTGTGGGGCGTCCCAGGAGGGACCCTGGAGCCCAAATCAGTGCCAGCCACCTTCCATCTAACACACTCAGTGCAGTGTTCTCCTTTGAAAAATAAAAGGTTTGGACAAAATAAGCTCCAGAGTCTGTTTCGAAATTTTTGACAAGCAGAGCCACTTGGCCCCAGTTCCGATGTCACCGAGGACCTTCTGGAAATGACTTTCAGCCTCTGCTGGAGTCACGGCCGAGCCTGGTGTGACTGCAGCGTGGGCCCTGAGCACTGGTGGCTTGGTGAGCTCAGGCTGGAGGGGACCCGGCTCTTCAGAGTCCTGAGGACCCCGGATCGGGCAAGGCCGCCCAGGGCAGGCTCTGGGTTCCTTTCCGGGGGTCTCTGGCGTCATCCATACCTGAGCCCTGTGGAAGAGTGACTAGGAGGGCTCGAGTCAGACCCGCAGCCCCGCCCTGGGGGGAGCAGCCTCTGCGCCAGAGGACAGAGAGACCCACCGGCTGCCGGGTCTGGGTCCAGCCAGGGCCTGCATCCTGGGGTCGTGGCCCTTTGGCCTCCACCCTGCACCTTTTCCGGTCCTGCCTCCACAGGTGTTTTCCTAAAGTGCTAGGAGGCTGCTTTCGTCTCTCCTGGCCGTCTGCAGTTCAAAGCTGGAGCTCTTTCAACAGCCCTTTAAAATTAAAGCACAGAGGAGCTTCCTACCTTCATCAGCCCTTTCCTTCCCTTTGCCAATATCCTACACATCTCAGCAAGTATTTTAATACAGGAAATTTCTGCTCAAATGGTTTCCAAAGAGTTACCCAGCTGGCCCCTGAGAGCGCACAGCATTTCCTTGTTGTTGGGGAGGGTCTCAGGTGATGGCCGAGAGTGAGGCCTGCCGCCCACCACAGGGAAGGACTGAGCATGGCGGGAAAACGCAGTAGGTGGGGGAACAGCTCTTGGTTTTAAAATTCAATCTATTATGTATTTTTCTATTTGAGATGCACTATCATTCTGTCACCCAGACTGGAGGGCAGTGGCACAGGTGGTCTGACTGCAGCCTCTACTTCCGGGGTTCAAGTGATCCTCCCACCTCAACCTCCGGAGTAGTTGAGCCTACAGGCTTGCGCCACTGTGCCTGGCTACATTTTTTTAGTTTTTTTGTAGAGACGGGGGTCTCACTGTGTTGTCCAGGCTGGTCTTGAACTCTTGGCCTCAAGTGATCCTGCTGCCTCAGCTTCCCAAAGTACGGGAATTACAGGCATGAACCACTCTGTACCAGGCCCAATGAGTGGCTTTCATGTCCCTCTCTGTCCCCACCTGGATTCAAGGTGACTTATACTGTTTAAAAAGCGAGAACACTGGAGCAATTGAGAAATTAGGGGAGCAGACTTTTCACCAAATAGTGCAGGAACCGCTGGATGTGCGTGTGCAAAAAAAAAAAAAAAAAAAGAATCTAGACACAGACCTCACACTTTTCACAAAAATTGACTCGAAATGGATCACAGACGTAAATATAAAATGCAAAACCGGCCGAGCACAGTGGCCCACACCTGTGATCCCAGCACTTTGGGAGGCCAAGGTGGGTGTATTATCTGAGTTCAGGAGTTCAAGACCAGCCTAGCCAACAGGGTAAAACCCCATCTCTACTAAAAAATACAAAAATTAGCCAGGCATGGTGGCAGGCACCTGTAATCCTAGCTACTCTGGAGGCTGAGGCAGGAGAATTGCTTGAACCTGAGAGGTTGAGGTTGCAGTGAGCCAAGATTGCACCATACACTCCAGACTGGGCAACAAGAGTAAAACTCTGTCTCAAAAAATAAATAAAATAAAATGCAAAACCATGAAACTCCTAGAAGAGTTCAAAGACGATCTGGATGACCTTGGATACGGCGTAGACTTTTTAGATACAACGCCAAAGTCACGATCTATGCAAAGAACAGATCAGCTGGACTTCATCAAAATTAAAAATTTTTGTTTTGTGAAAGACACAGTCAAGAGAATGAGAAGACAAGTCACAGATTGGGATAAAAGTATTTCCAAAGACATTCTGATTAAGGAGAGTTGTACAAAATATTCAAAGAACTCTAAAAACTCAATAATGAGAAAGTAGGTCAGGGGCGGGGCTCACGCCTGTGATCCCAGAACTTTGGGAAGCTGAGGCGGGCAGATCACCTGAAGTCAGGAGTTCGAGACCAGCCTGGCCAACATGGCACAATCCCATCTCTACTAAAAATACAAAAATTACTCAGGCATGGTGGCGTGTGTCTATAGTCCCAGCTACTCAGGAGGCTGAGGCAGGAGAATCACTTAAACCTGGGAGGTGGAGGTTGCAGTGAGCTGAGATCACACCACTGTACTCCAGCCTGGGTGACAGAGCGAGACTCCAACTTAAAAAAAGAAAAAAAGAAAAGAAATCATCTGATTTAGAAATAGGCAAAAGGAGCTGACCAGATACCTCAGCAAAGATGTGTCAGCAGCAAACAATTGTCTGCAGGGATGCCCCACATCACAGGTCCTCAGGGAAATGCAAGTTCAGACCACACCGAGGCCGGGCACGGGGCTCACGCCTGGCATCCCAGCACTGCGGGAGGCCGAGGTGGGAAGATTACCCGAGGCCAGGAGTTCGAGACCAGCCTGGGCAACACAGCAAGACCCCAGCTCTAAAATCTTAAAACTCAAAAAGTTTTAAAATAACTAACGAATAAAAATAACACTGAGATACCGTTACACACTCATCCAGGAACTGGCATGGCCGAATGCTGGCGAGGACGTGGGGCAGGGAACTCTCGCTCACGGCGGTACCAATGCAGAAGGCACAGCCACTGTGGAAGATGGCATGGCAGCTCCTTACAGAACTAGACACACTCCCACCATAGGACCCACCGTCACGCTCCCTGGCATTTACCCCGATGATCGAAAATCTGTGTCCACACAAATGCTGGCACACGGACAGCACGGGGCTAGCAGCTTTCTTCATCACCGCCAAAATGTGGAAGCCACCGACACCCGAGCTGTGCCACCGCAGACGGTGACATGTTTCAATACTCAACACCAAAGAGAACTCAGTGAGCTATTTTAGCACTCAACACTAAAAAGAAGTGAGTGAGATGTTTGAATACTCAACGCTAAGAAGAAAAGGCCTGCAAGTCTCTACGAGATGTGGCAGAACCTGTGCGCGTATTACCGAGTGACAGAACCGTCTCTTCAGGTCACATGCGGCGGTCTCAACTGCATGACAGTCTGGAAAAGGTGAAAAGATCAGTGGTTCCAAGGGCTGAGGGAAGGAGGGGATGGGCGGGTGAAGGAGTCTAGACGTCCAGCTGCTCTATATGAGACTATAATGGTGAGTCCACGCCAGTGTCCAGACTTGTAGGGCGTGAGTCCACGCCACTGTCCACACCTGCAGGGCGTGAGTCCACGCCACTGTCCAGACCTGTAGGGCGTGAGTCCACGTCACCATCCACACCTGTAGGGCGTGAGTCCACGCCACCGTCCAGACCTGTAGGGCGTGAGTCCACGCCACTGTCCAGACCTGTAGGGTGTGAGTCCACACCACTGTCCAGACCTGTAGGGCGTGCCACACCAAGAGTGACCCTCGTGAGGACCCTGGGCTCTGGGTGATGATGAAGGGTCATGGGTTCATCGCTTGTAGCACATACACCACTCTGGAGGGGATGCAGATGACAGGGGAGGCCGGGTTGTGTCAGGCGGAGGGGTGGGGGGGGCATGTAAAATCTCTACCTTCTGCTCAATTATGCTGTGAACCTAAAATTGATCGAAAAAATAAAGTCTATTTTTTAAAATTGGGGAAGAACATGAGATAAAGGCACATTTTATTTTATTTTAGAGACAGAGTCCAGAGGCTGGAGTGCAGTGGCGCGATCTCGGCTCACTGCAACCTCTGCCTCCCAGATTCAAGCAATTCTGCCTCAGCCTCTCGAGTGGCTGGGATTACAGGTGTCCACCACCACACTCAGCTAACTTTTTAATTTTAGTAGAGACAGGGTTTCACCGTGTTGGCCAGGCTGGTCTCCAACTCCTGACCTCAAGTGATCTGCCCACCTTGGCCTCCCAAATTGCTGGGATTACAGATGTGAGCTGTTGCACCCAGCCAAAGGCTCTTGTTTAGAATATACACGCGATCTTGGTTCTATGGGATGACAGATGTGAGCTGCTGTGCCCAGGCAGACACTTATTTTGAATATACACACGCTCTTGGTTCTCTGGGATTACAGAAGTGAGCTGCTGCGCCCAGGGAGACACTTATTTTGAATATATACATGATCTTGGTTCTATATTCCATTTCAAAATGTGTGCTAGTTTCCTTATGCATAAAAAATCAGCAAATGTAAAGTCACGTGAGCACAGTGTCATGCATCTACCTTGGATAGCCACACAATGGGTCTACCTCCAGCCAACTGCAGGAGTGGGCCTGGCAGGAGGGGCTCGTGAGGGGCCGCTCCCCTCACACCTCAGTCTTCAGCCCACTCCCTCCTGCCTTGGCATCCCTCACGCCCTTTCCAGGCACATGCGGACTTCAGGGGTCTTCATCGTTGTGGCATTCATTGGGTGTTTGGGGTTCTCTAGGTGCTGGGGCTCCCACTTAAACCTCACAGCTGCCACCCTGGCGCTATCGTGATTGATGATGGGAATTCTAGAAAATTGGGCACCCATTGCCATAGCAGCAGTTAGGCTTCAGCCAGCGGGGGCTGCGGAGCTCCCGACGCCAAGCATGAGACCGCGTGGCACGTTCTTGGATATTAAACGTCTGGCTGGATAAAAATCAAGACTGTAATTTCTCGTTGCACTGGGAGAAACGCACCATCTCTGGGCTCGACGCAACATGCTAAGGCCCAGGGTCCCTGGAAATAGATCCTGAGTGTTGTAAGTGGCCCAGCCTGATGGTCAGGGTTGCACACCGGGCCGCTGGGCTGCGGCTGGGCGGTGGTCACTTCAGCAGATTGTGTTGTCGGGTCCTTGGGTGGCGCATGTGTTGGGATCTTTATGACCTGGAGGATTATGGTTTTTGAGGGAGACCAAGGCCTCTGTGTCAGGGCCAGCCTGATGAGGGGGTCAGGGGAGCTGAGCCCAACACGAACAAGCTGGGAAACAGGCAAGTTATCTCTGGCTCTGTGCCTCAGTTTACTCCTCTGTCCATTGTAGTAACACTTGTGTTTTTAAGGATTCTGCAAAAATCGCACCATGCATATGAAATGCTTGCAGGCTCTTGGCCTGAGCAGTGCTGAGCAGAGGTGGCTGTTGTTGTTTCAGCAACTGAATGCCAAAAATACAGACAAGCCAGTGCAGCGTGGAGGAAGGTGTGGGGTGCTGGGTGGAGGCGGGTGTGGGTGCAGCCTGGAGGCGGGTTTGGGTTCAGCATGGAGGCGGGTGTGGGTGCTGGGTAGAGGTGGGTGTGGGTGCAGCATGGAGGCAGGTGTGGGTGCTGGGTAGAGGCAGGTGTGGGTGCAGCGTGGAGGAGGGTGTAGGTACAGTGTGGAGGGGGGTGTGGGTGCTGGGTAGAGGCGGGTGTGGGTGCAGCGTGGAGGCGGGTGTGGCTGCTGGGTAGAGGCGGGTGTGGGTGCAGCGTGGAGGCGGGTATGGGTGCTGGGTGGAGGCCGGTGTGGGTGCAGCGTTGAGGCGGGTGTGGGTGCACCGTGGAGGCGGATCTGCCTTATGAAATGGGTAGGGGCCCCACGCATGGGAGATGGCACGGGCATTTGGAAGAGTGTTTGGCACTTTTTCAAGAAATAAAACTATCCTGAGTGATGGTAAAAGTGAAGAAAAAAAAATGAAACGAAACATCCTTCCACTCTGTGACCCGGCCGCTCCTCCCAGGTGTTTACCAGAGAGAAATGGACGCAGACATCTGCGCAGAAGCAGGCACAGGAAGGTTCGTAGCTGCTGTGTTTTCATATTTTAATTGCCCCAAACTGGAGATGACAGAGTCCAGGCTCAGGAGCACACCTGGCAGCTGTGGCCCGTCCATGCCATGGAGCGCTGCTTGGCACCAGAGGAAGGGCTGTGAACAGAGCTGCAGACACATCAACAACATCAAGACCACAATGGGCGAGGAGAGGGCAAGGCAGGCGGGGCCCTGGTCTGTGGGCTGCACAGCAGGCAAAGCACGCCTGGGCCAGAGACGGCCAGGCAGCGTTACCCCTGGGTGAGGGCCGACAGCAAGGCCAGGACAGAGCTTCCCGGGGTGGTGCTGACACAGGTGGACGCAGCTGTCTACACCGAGCCCGCATCCCCCACCACCAGCGTCTGTGCCGGAGGGCTCGGCTTGCAGGTGGTTTGTCCCCCAGGGTGGTGCTCAGTCACCGCGCACAGGACATTTCTGACCAAAGTTCTGCTTTTGCCATAAATTGCACCCTGACCACACCTGCCCGTTCTGAAAGCACCTGGTGCCCAGGTGTGTCCATCCCCCAGCTGCATTTCCTGAGCAGGAAACTTGCAGGAGTTTGTATCAGGAAGGATGGAGCTAAGATTGTGGAGTGGGCAGGAGCCACGAAGAGCCCTGCAACACTCAGGGGTTTGCTGGGTTGTAAGGAGCATTCCAGGTAGAGGGAGGCCTTTGCGGAGAAGAAGGAAGCACCTGGCTCAAGAAGGTTATTTAGGTTCTCGTCATCATCACCGTCTGGACCATAAGTGGCAGGCACACATGTTGAAAATAACAGCAGAAGACAGAGGCTGTGTGGCTCAGATGTCTAGGCAGGCAGGGCTGGCCAAGAGGCTGGAGGCAGGACCGGCCGTGGCCTCTCTGCAAGTCTGTGTCATTTCTTCCCTGATGCCGGTAACCTGGGGCTCCCCCCTGCCTGAACACCTTCTGGCTCTCCTTAACTGCTCCGAACCCATGGCATCACCTGATGGGCAGGCGCTTCCCCCATGCCTCCTCTCCCTGCACTGCCCACCCCCACGACTGACATTCCCTGGGCTCCCCCACACCCCTTCAGTGACTCCCATGTCCCTCCTGATGGCAGGTGTCTCAGGACAGCTCCCTTGCGGGGGTTTTCCTTTGTGTCCCCAGCCATGTGAGGTATCTCATTCCCCTGCACATCCCTGTACTATGAATGGATGGATTGGTGGATGGGTAGATGGATGAATGGGTGGGTGGATGAATAGATGGATAGATGGGTAGATGGATGGGCGGATGGATGAGTAGAGAGGTGGATGGATAGATTGTGGATGGATGAATGGATGGATTGATCAATGGATTGGTGGGTGAGTGGATGGATGAATGAATGGATAGATGGATGGATTGATAGATGGGTTGGTGGGTGGGTGAGTAGATGAATGAATAAATAGATGAATGGATAGATGGATGATGGATGGATATATGGGTGGGTGGGTGGATGGATGGTTTGATAGATGGATGGACTGCTGGATGGATAGATGGATAGGTGGGTGGATAATAGAAAGATGGGTGAATGGATGGATGGATACATGGATGGATGGATGAGCAGATGAGTTGTTGGGTGGATGGAGGGATGGATGGATGGGTAAGTGGATAGATAGAAGGGTGAGTAAATGGATGGATGGATGGATGGATGGATAGATGGGTGGGTGGGTGGATGGGTATATGGATGGATGGATATATGGGTAGATCGGTAGATGGGTGGATGGATGGATGGATGGGTGGATGAATGGGTGAATGGAAGGATGGATAGATGGGTGGATGGATAGATGGGTAGGTGGGTGGATGGGTGGATAGATGGGTGAATGGATGGATGGAGGGAGGGGTGAATGGATGGATGGATGGATTAATGAGTGGATGGATGGATGGAAGAAGGGGTGGATGGATGGATGGGTGGGTGGATGGATGGATGTGTGGATGGACAGATGAGTGAATGGATGAAAAAGGGTGGATAGATGGATGGATGGATAGATGGGTGGATACATGGATGGACAGATGAGTGGGTGGGTGGATGGGTGGATAGATGGTGGATAGATGGGTGAATGGATGGATGGAGGGAGTGGTGGATGGATGGATGGATGGATGGATGAATCAGTGGATGGATGGATGGAAGAAGGGGGTGGATGGATGGATGGATGTGTGGATGGATGGATGTGTGGATGGACAGATGAGTGGATGGATGAATGAAAGAAGGGGTGGATGGATCGATAGATAGATGGGTGGATGTGTGGATGGATAGATGAGTGGATGGGTGGATGAAGAGGTGGATGGGTGGATTGCTGGATGGATGGGTTCATGAGTGAATGAAAGAATGAATGAGTGGATGAGCAGGTGAATTTATTCCTCAGGCCCTGGAGCTGGATCTGCTCTACAGTCCGTGAGTGGCCCTGTGTCCCATGCACCAGCCTCCATGAACTATGCTCCACACAGCAGGAGCCTGACTCCTGAGAGTCATGGGTGTAACCTCTCAGGCTGTTACTCACTGGGACCACCCAGGAGCTCCTTGCAAAGGCAAAGGCTCCTGGTCTCCCAGTAGGCAGAACCAGTCTCCAGGACGTGGCCTGGGGCCGGCATTTTTATAGCCCTAGTGGAGTCCTTTACCATCAACCTCCAGGAGCCTTCCCAGGAGGGGCTGGTCTTCCCACTCAGCTCTTTGTGTCCTTGGGGGCCAAAACATCTCCCTGCACCCTGGGGGAATGACCCTGCTGTGGTGCACCAGGCCTTTATTGTGTGTGCCCAGAAAAGAGGGGGCTGAGCCTGGATTTTCTTCATTAGAAGGATGGTGCGGCCAGCCTGGGGAGGAGGGGGCTGCCTGGGTGGAGGTTTCCACATAGCTGTTCAGAGTGTGGCTGTGCTGGCTGCCCAGTCCCTCCTGTCTCGAGGCACAGCTCTCAGGTGGATGGAGAACAGGGACCCTGGAGACCGTGGGCCCGGCTTGTCCCCACCCCGGTGCTGCAGCTTCAGCTCGTGGACCAGAGCTCCCGCCAGTTCCCAGGCCCCCAGGGTCTCGGCCTCCTTCCTCCTTGCTCAGAGTCTGCACTTGTGTCTAGAAAGGGCGTGAAGCAGAGGTCGTGGCACTGTCCCCAGACACTCCCTCCCAGAGCCCCGTGCCTGCCCTGGCCCTCATGGGCCCCTCGCCTGGGAGACACAGTGTTATCTGATCGAGGAGGACTCCTGGCCCGGCATCATTGCCCTCCTCCCACAGAGACACAGGGTGTCCTGCAGGGAAAAAAAAGGGGCCCAGCCAACTGGCTCTGCACAAAAAGCACCCTCTGGAGCCGGATTTGTCCGCATGCTGCTCTTCACGCAGCTGGAACACTGTGGTCTCTGAGGCCAGCACAGGGAGACCAAGGGACGCGTGGCCATGCCTCCCACAGTGCTGGTGGCTTCGTCTCAGCAAATTAGGAGCAAAAGCTTCTCAGTCAATCACAGAGGGCCCCTGGAGGAGGTCCTGAGACCACAAAGGTGGAACAGTTCTCTGCGTGTGTGTCTGTGTGTATCTGTGTGTATCTGTATTTCTGTATGCATATGTGTGTGTCTCCATATCTGTGTCTCTGTTTATCTGTGTGTGTGTATTTCTCTGTGTATCTATGTGTGTGTCTCCATATCTGTGTGTCTGTGTGTGTCTGTGTGTGCGTCTGTGTGTCTGTTTCTGTGTATTATCTATGTGCGTGTCTCCATATCTGTATGTCTGCATCTGTGTGTGTGTCTGTGCGTGTCTGTGTGTCTGTACGTCTGTATATATCTGTGCATGTCTGTGTGTCTGTATGTCTGTATATATCTGTGTGTGTGTCTGTGCGTGTCTGTGTGTATGTCTGTATATATCTGTGTGTGTGTCTGTGCGTGTCTGTATGTCTGTATATATCTGTCTGTGTGTCTGTGCGTGTCTGTGTGTCTGTATGTATATATCTGTGTGTGTGTGTGTCTGTCTGTATGTCTGTATATATCTGTGTGTGTGTCTGTGCGTGTCTGTGTGTCTGTATGTCTGTATATACCTGTGTGTGTCTGTGTGTCTGCGTCTGTGTGTGTCTGTGCGTGTCTGTGTGCCTGTATGTCTGTATTTATCTGTGTGTGTGTCTATCTGTGTGTCTGTGTCTGTCTATGCTTGTGTGTGCACAGATCCACGCTGTGAGATGAGAGGCCAGGGCACTGTATGTCTGGTCCTGGTGGCCCGAGAGGGTCACCTGATGGTCCCATGGATGTGACCCCCCCAGGGCCTGAGTCTGCCCCCCCAGGTTTTTGGGCTCCCACAACCCTTGAGCGAGCCCACACCATCCCGCCCACCTGCCCTCTGTTGCATGCCAGGCTGGGTCCTCGTGGGCCACAGCCCCCCCCCCCCCCCCCCCCCCGCGTGCAGCAGTGCCCAGGCCACTTGTGAGGGAGTCAGAGCTCACAGGCATCTGCAGCCTCCTATGCTGGAGGCCCACGGCTCCTCCTTGGGAGACACCTCAGCAGGGCTTGGGCCAGCGTTCCCCGAGCACCTCTCGCTGGGGCTCAGGCAGCCTGGAAACCTGACCTCGATGGGGGAGCCCAGAGCCCACGGAGCCCCATGGGGCCCCAGGATCAGGTCACCGCGCTAAGCCAGGCCATGGGTTGGGTGGCCGAGTTTCCATGTTTGCAAGTTTCAAGTGGGCAGGTCTCACCGTGGGGGAGGGGCCCGTGGGCCAGGACTGACCATTAACCTTTCAGCATCGCGCAGAGCTACAGGCCAGGAGGCAAGACAGGCCCACCATGGGGGTTTCTGAGCACCCTGACCCTGGGGTGCCCTAAGACTGATCTTTCAGCCCGAATCCAGGAGACCTATCTGGGATGTCACCCCTGACCCCACAGCACTGGGCACGGCTGCTCAATGAGCCCAGGTATGCACTAGGACTGCTTGCCTCTGACTGGCTGCTAGAACTGGGCAGCGGACCACATAACTGTGGCTCAGTGTCCCCATATCCTGCCACAGCCCAGGGGAGACCACCACCCTCACCAGACCTCCTCGCCTGCTCCGTGGAAAAATGTTTCCAGAAATGCTACTGATCCCCCAACCCTCATATATGACCTGCCCTCACAGCTGGCTGGTCAGACCCTGCATCGCATCTAAACGGAGCACAGCAGGGGCAGGCCCTGGAGATGGGTTCAGACCTCCGCCTGCTGGAAGTCCCCCACGGGGCAGGAGCACGGACCCCTCTCCCAGCAGAAGTCCCAGAGCTTCCTGTGGAGCACACGCGTGTGAGTGGGAGGTTGTGGAGACACTCTGAGACCACCAAGAGCCCCTCCAGCACTCAGGGCCTCCCTGGAGCCCAGCCCAGCACCAGGCTCGCAGCTCCCACCACTCACAGGCCTGCTGGGCCAAATCCCACTCCTCTTCCCAGCAAGGTGACCCGCGGCTGCCACCCTTGGTTTGCTCCTCTATAAAATGGGGAGAGCCACGGCCCTCCCCCAGGGCTGCCATGGGAAGGAAAGAAGTCCTCTCTCTCTCTCCTTTTTTTTTTTGAGATGGAGTTTCACTCTTGTTACCCAGGCTGGAGTGCAATGGCTAGATCTTGGCTCACTGCAACCTCTGCCTCCCAGGTTCAAGCAATTCTCCTGCCTCAGCCTCCCGAGTAACTGGGATCACAGGCATGTGCCACCACGCCCAGCTAATTTTGTATTTTTAGTAGAGACGAGGTTTCTCCATGTTGGTCAGACTGGTCTCGAACTCCCGACCTCAGATGATCCGCCCACTTCAGCCTCCCAAAATGGTGGGATTACAGGTGTGAGCCACCTCGCCTGGCCAGGTAAGAAGCTCTCACAGTAAGCCCTCCGCTGCCTCCTGGCAGGTGGCAAACACACCCCTTGTGCTGAGTTCATTGTTAAGGAGGTAAAGAAACAGACCTCAAAAGGAAAGAGTCGGGTAACAGACAGGGAGGGTTCTGAGGGAAGGTGATCTGGCCAGCCAAAGCCAAGTTTCTTCTCAAGAAAAGCAGAAGTCGCCCCTCTTGGCATCCTCACCAGGCTGGGGCAGGTGCCAGTTCCCAGTCCCTGTCCCTGGATAGAACCTGCTGCCAGGCGGAGGCTGCACCCAGAAGCCTGACCCTGGAACGTCTGGGTGTTTCGTTTCCGCTCCACCCTGAGTCCCCTAGAGCCCAGAATTCTATCCCAGGCCCAGCCCTGAGCAATCATCCACCCTGCAAAACCCCAAGGGCAGCCTCGCCTGAGACAAGATTCCTCAGTCTGAGAGAGGACACACCCCCACCCACACGTCCAACCCCAGGGCCTCAAAGGGCGTCCTTGGGGGGACGCAGGAGGCACACGATAAATGCCAGGGTGACTCGGGGAGGTTTGGCTGGTTTCTGCTGCCTGGGAGCTTCCTTTCACCCAGTTCCAGTGGGTGGCCCCCAGCCAGCATGGGGTCCACTGCCCGTCCCATCACGGGACCCCCTGGGGTCAAGGCTGCTTCAGGAGGACTGGCCATAGGAGCCTGGCGAGGCCGTGTGCCCAGGCCATGGGCAGCTGGCTTTGCTGACAGTGGGTGGGTGGCTGGTCACCAGCCAGTGAGCAGGCAGGGGTCTGCCAGCATGAGCGCTAGAATGGGGCTGGAGGAAGGTTCTAAAAGCTGGGAGGGTACTGGAAGAAAATGAGCTCTGCTTCGGGTTACCTGCGGACCCCAGGAAGCTCCTGCTGTGGCCTTGGGTGCAAAGAAAGCTGGGAGCCCCCATGTCCGCACAGTGAGGGTGCCTGGCCGGATGCACCTTTCAGAGCAGTGGGGTGCAAGACCCTCCCCTCAGCTTCTGTCACCACTTGCTCCCTGGCTGCTGGCCCGTAGCTGGGCACATGTCCAGCACCTTCCATCACTGGGCACTGAATGTCCCACCCAGCCACAGCCTCACCCCCACCCCTCCCGTAACTCCTCCCTTGGCTGGGCCCAGCAACACGAGACCGGGCTGCCCAGCTTAGCCCGAATGTGGCCTCCGTGGATGGGCGATGGCTACGGCCCCAGAGCTGCTCCTCCTTCCAGGGGTCTGCCACAGGTCCCCGCTGGCCTGGCCCTGGCAAGGGTGATCCCAGGCCTGGCAGATGCCCCAGCCAGGGGCTGTGAACTGGAGTTTCGCCCTTCCCTTGGCAGCGCTGTCCCCATGGCCCCCTCAACCCTGGGCCTTCATTTGCAGGAAATGCCACTGAACTGCTCACCAAGGGCAAGTCGTGAACTCACAGGGCACACTGGGGCACTGGGCTGAATGTGACGCGTTACTTCAGCAGGTGCAGCGGCGGCCTTTGCAAACAAGGTGCAGAGCAGCAAGGGGGGATTTCAGGGTGTGCCGGGGCGAGGACCCGGTGGGTGCACCCGCAGCTGGGGTTACAAAGCAGCCTGTTGTGAGCTGCTGTCTCTCCCACCGCAGGCTGAGGGAGGGCCTGGAGCCAGGGAGCCGCCTCATGCCCAGCCCTGCGGGCGGTGGAGCAGGCTGCGGGGGAGGGAGCTGGGCCCCCTTCGCCAGGTCCTGGCGCCTGCGACGTCAGGAACAGCAGCAGCATTCAGTCATGGAGGGCCTGCTGCCGGCACAGGCGTTGTGCAGAGAATTCCCCTGCGCTGAGTCATGTCATCCTTGAGCCCGTCCTAGGAAGGAGGCACCCCTGTCTCCCCAGTTGAGCTGTGAGGAGGCTGAGGCCCTGGGGAGAACTGACCTCAGCTAGGGGCGCAGAAGCAGCGCATAGTCGGCCACTGGGTGGGTAACGCTGCATAACAAGTTGGCCCCGAGCCGCAGTTCGTATCCCTGCTCACCTCAGGGCCAGTTGGTCTAGGTTTGTCGGCCCTTCTGGGCGGGGCTCTGGGCTGAGGTGGGGCCCAGAACCTCTCCCCAGCTCTCTCACCCTCCAGAGGCCGGCAGCCTTACCTGGTGTGTGTTTCTCACAGTGACACCAGGGGCCAAGCCCAGCCCGCTTGAAATCTACTATTGATCCACTATTGATCCGCAGCAGAGTGTGCCTGTATCCTCCCTGGGAGGGGGGAGGGGGAGGGGAACACATGTTTGCTGAACAATAATCCAGGCCCCCATCGTGATCACGAGGCAGAGGGAAGGGAGCCCAGCCCGCAGCAGCAGTGGTGAGGGCCGCAGAGGCTCTGGCCCAGGTTGGCCTCTTCTCGTGTGCTCCCAGCTCCTCCGAGGCCTCGCAGCACTCCCAGTTACCCCAGAGGAGCCCCTCCCAGAGCTCTGCCTAAGCAAGAGGACGCCCAGCAGGGAGGTGGCTGCCGTGCAGGAACTCAGGAGCCAACCCTCTATCTGTCAGCATCCAGGGCTCAGAGGCCCGGAGCCCTGGCATGGGGTGCAGCAGTGGCCTCTGCATGCCTTCCCTGCCAGGCCCCTCACTGTCCCCCAAAGTGGGGATACGGGGCAGGCACAGTAAGGGCCTTGATTCTTGGCCAAGGAGACCCCACCCCTGCTCAGCATGGGCCTGGTGGGCGCCGCCTTCCTGGATGGGCCCTGAGACGTCTTGATCTGCGTCCTGGCCTCCTCCTAGCAGCCGCTGCTTCCCCTTGATGACCAAAGAGCCGCGTCTGCCCAGAACTCAAGACGTGCACCGAGAAAGGCGGGAATCCTCCAGGAGCCACAGCCCAGGCTGGCTCACCTTAGCATCTTAGAGAATACAAGTGTCTCCATTCGGGGTGCCTTTTCAAAACGAACAGGGCTTTGGCTGGGCTCACCCCTGTAATCCCAGCACTTTGGGAGGCCAAGGTGGGAGGATCACTTGAGGTCAGGAGTTCAAGACTAGCCTGACCAATATCGCAAAACCCTGTCTCTACTCAAAATACAAAAATTAACGGGGTGTAGTGGTGGGGGCCTGTAATCCCAGCTACTTGGGAGGCTGAGACAGGAGAATCGCTTAAACCTGGGAGTTGGAGGTTGAGGTGAGCTGAGATCGCAACATTGCATTCCAGCCTGAGCAACAGAGCGACACTCCAATCACCAGGCCCCTTCCCTGGACCCCCGGCCGCCCAGGCCCCTTTCCGGGACCCCTGGCTACACAGGCCTCCCTGGTTTCTGGAGCACCAGGCCTGATGCTGCAGCTACATCTGCCCTCCACTCACCTCGCTGTGGCCAGGAGTGGGCTTTCCTGCCCCTGCGTGACCAGCAGGCCCGGGCCCATGGCTGTCTCTGGCCACGGCGCATGACCGCCATGACCGTGGCCCATCCTCATAGTGACTCCTGCGCAGGCTTCTGTGGGGGACCCAGATGTGCGGTCTCCTGCAGCCTGGTGCCCTTGGCAGCATCTGCAGGCCCTTCGCCAGCTGGGGTTGGGGTGAGGAGCCCTTGCTGACCAAAGGCGAGGCCCATCCGCCGTGGGGGGACCATGAGACGCCGTTCAGAGAGCTGGGGGGACCCATGCCTGGAGCAGCTCCTCGTCTGGGGTGGGGGTGTCTGCCATCCCTTAGACTCATGCCACTCCTGTATCAACACAGCTTCACCTGTGGAGAAGCCACATGGGGGGGCTTCTCTGAGTGTCACCGGCTGGGAACACAGGCAGAGAGACACACAGGCCAGGCTGGCTGCCAGGACGGGGCAGAGGGCTCACGCACAGGACTCCACAGCTGGACTGGCCAGCAGGCACCGGGATGGGCAGACACAGGGTTCGTCCCGCCCCTGAACTCCAACGCCTGCTGCCCAGCCTTCCCAGGAGGGCACCCTCAGAGACTGTCACCCCCACCCGGGAGAGAACCCTGGCATGGAGCAGAGCCTGTGGACGTCTGGGGGAGTGTCAGGGCTGCTCGTGGAACCAACAGGGACCACTGTCACCCTCGACGGAGCAGTGACATGTGGTGCTATGGTGGTACCCTGCCCGGCTCCCTACCACCCTTCAGCAGCTCCTCCCCAGAGTCAGCCCCTCCTGGGCCACAGGGTGTGGGGGAGGACACATCCCATCGTCCAACCTACGGTTCAGTAAATGGTGGGGGAGAAAGGGTCAACAACGTCCTCTCCCGTCTCTTCCCTCCGCCCAGCTCCGTCTCTCTCTCCCTCCGTCTCTCTGTCTCTCCCTCCCTCTCTTTCCCTCCCTCCCTCTCTCTCTCCCTCTGTCTCTCTCTCTCTCTCTCCGTCTCTCTGTCTCTCCCTCCCTATCTCCCTCCCTCTCTCTGTCTCCATCTTTCTCTGTCCCTGTCACTCTCCCTGTCTCTTTCCCTCCTTCTGTGTCTCTCTGCCTCTCTTTGTCTCTCTCTGTCTCTGTTCCCCACTGCACTCCCATCCCTTCTCCCTCCCAAAGGCTCTCCCTGGAACCCTTTCCCAGCAGGAGTGTCACCCACCTTCCTGAGGCTCCTCTGGGAGGGTCTCCAGGCCTGTGATGAGAGTCCAGGGGTCTGACAGCAAGTGGGAGTGAAGTCGTGGGAGCCTAGATGCTGCTGACCCCTGGAGGTGACCACCCGGCCAGTGACAGTGGACCTCCAGGCCTGGGTCCCTCTGAGCTGGCTGCAGAATGAAGGCTGGGTGCCTGCATGGGGATGGGGGCGGTGGGGCAGTTCAAAGCTGTTTCCACAGGGAGGGCTCCAAGTTCCGGGGGGCAGGCCTCAGCTCCGTGGACCCAGAGACTCCACAGGCCTCGTACAAGCTGCCCCCCCCCGCCCTCCACCACTGTGGCCAGTCTTGCGTCCAATTAAGGCATGTCTTAGTGCCCCTCCTGGGGACCACAGCCCAGGCCTCCAAGTCCAGTGTGGACTGAGGGAGGGGCAGCTTCAGCCTGGTTGCTGCCTGTCCGTGACGGGCTGCACAGCCCTGGGCCTGGGCCTGGGCCCGCCTTGGCCTCAAGCTGAGGACGCTGTCATGACCAAGCGGATGGGCCCAGGCCAGCCCTCCTTTCATGGAGGCCTGTGCAGCCGCAGCCCCTGGTGTGGCCGATGCAGAGCAGAGGCCTCCCGCGCTGGCCTGGTCCGATGAAGCAGGGAGGTCCTGGCCGTGCCACTTATTCTGGTCCATGTCACACTGCCCGTGTGTACCCTCCACTCACGGCCCGGTAACTAGTGAGTCTGAAGCCGCCTGCCTCTGTGGGGCACAACCCACAGAACTTGCAGGACAAGCAGCCAGCCTTACGGTTTGCGGATTAGACCTCACCTTTGCAAACTGACAATCGAAAGCATTAGGGGCTATAAATAGATCATTGGAAGAGATTACAGCTGCCGTTACAGATGGCAGAGAGCAGTGCCACGGTGAGGCCACGGCTGTTTTCAGGGGAAACTGTGTCAGCTTTACCATTCTCTTTATTTACCAAGATAGACAAAAACCACAAAGGAGCACTCAGATCAGGATGAGGAAGAACCGCCTTGAAAGAAGAAAGCCTGGTTGGAGGCGGAATTCCGGAGCTGGAGAGGAGGAAAAACCCGTGCGCTCAGCCCCCGAGCCCATCTCCCCACCCAGCTGCGTCTCACCCGCCCTGGGCCGCTCGCGTTCTCAGTGCTGGTCCTCACCGCGTTCCCTGCTCACCATGGAGAACTTGCCAGAACCAGGCTACACTTTCCTGTCTTTAGTGTTCATTAAAGCACTGGATTCCTACACCCTTTCTCTCCTGCGGGAGACACCAGCTGGGCCTCCTGTGTCTCCCGTCCTGTCTGCGGGAGGCATCCACCAGGGTCCTCCCAGGTCACATGCACCACTGCCCACGGGAGGCCGAGGGGGGCAGTGGCCACAGTGAGCCCCGTCGCCTGGGCTGAGTCGGCATGGCTAGTGGCTTCTAAGGGGCTCCAGGGCCTCCCAAGTTTCTAGAGCAGGCCCAAGCCTAGGGACACGGTGGGCAGAGGGTGTGGCCGGATGGCAGAGATTAGGATATTTGGAAGTGAAAGCTGGAGACAGGCCACCCTCAGGGCAGGAGTCTGGAGGAGCTCTCACTTGAGCAGCCTGAACAGGGAGATGGAAGGCCGGGAGGTGGGAGAAGCTGACCTGTGGGGCCTCCCTCCTCAGGTCCATCCCCAGCTGCCTCTGGGTCTCAGGGGGAGGCATCCAGGGCTGGCCCCATGCGGCAGAGCTGCAATTCTCAGTGGGCACACTGCTTCCCGGAGACGCCAGGACCACCCTCACGTGGGTCCAGGCCAGACCAGCAGCTCCACCAGCAACCCAGCCCTGGATATCGCCCTGGAATTCCTAGGAAATTCCAAAACAAGAACAAATGGGTGAAAAGAAAACAGAAGAGGTAAAAACAACCAAACAGGACAAAGATGTCATTACTTACAGATTAAAAAAATGAGTGGCTCATGCCTGTAATCCCAACACTTTGGGAGGCCGAGGCGGGTGGATCACCTGAGGTCAGGAGTTCAAGACCAGCCTGGCGAACGTGGTGAAACCCTGTCTCTACTAACATACAAAAATTAGTTGGGTGTGGTGGCGCGTGCCTGTAATCCCAGCTACTCGAGAGGCTGAGGCGGAGAATCGCTTGAACCCGGGAGGTGGAGGTTGCAGTGAGCCAAGATTGCTCCACTGCACTCCAGCGTGGCGACAGAGCAAGACTCCGTCTCAAAAAAAATAAATAAATAAAAATAAAACTAAAAAATTCTTGCAAAATGCAAGAGGTTGAACTGGAAATGTATTTGAATAATAGGATTCAGAGTTCTGCGAGGTAGAAGATTATATAAGAAACACACCACAGTCGACGGTGTTTGGTTCCATTTTTACATGTCAGTCCAGTAGTGACAAGAATGTGAATACACATAAATAAATTAATGGAAAACATGTGCAGGACCTGGGTGAAAAGATTTGACACCATAAAGATGTCAGTTCTCAGCAAATTTATTTATACATTTAGTGACTTTCAACCAAATCAGAAACATATTTGGGAGGAAACTTTCAAAAATGATTCAGAAGTTCATGTTGGAAAAGGTGTGGGCAGGTGGTACAGGTGTGGACAGATGTGAGCAGGTGTGAGCCAGGGTGGGCAGGTGTGAGCAGGTAGGAACAGGTGTAAGTAGGTGGGAACAGGTGTAAGTGCGGGCAGGCGGGAATAGGTGTGAATAGGTGTGGGTAGGTGGGAACGGGTGTGATTAGGTATGTGTAGGTGAGAACAGGTGTGAGTAGGTGTGGGTAGGCGGGAACAGGTGTGGATAGATGTGAGCAGGTGTGCGCCAGTGTGAGCAGGTGAGAGCAGGTAGGAACAGGTGTGAGTAGATTTGAGCAGGTGGGAACAGGTGTGAGTAGGTGTGGGTAGGCAAGAACAGGTGTGGACAGATGTTAGCAGGTGTGTGCCAGTGTGGGCAGGTGTGAGCAGGTAGGAACAGTTGTGAGTAGGTGTGGGCAGGCGGGAATAGGTGTAAGTAGGTGGCAGGTGGGAACAGGTGTAAGTAGGTGTGGGTAGGCAGGAACAGGTGTAGACAGATGTAAGCAGGTGTGAGTCGGTGGGCAGGTGTGGGAAGGCATGCCTGCAGTGCCACATGAGTGGAGGTGGGGTGATGGTCAGAGGGTGTGCTGAAGAAAGGAGTCCTCGTCCTCCCTGGTCTTCCACTGGTGCTAGATGTGCCCTTGAGACCCAGCCTCTGGTGATTTCTCATCCACAGCACCCCAAAGACAGGTGGGGCATGGTTCTCAGCCTTCTGCACATGTTCTGACCTAACGGGTTAAGCAGAGGTGCTATATGCACTCCTAGGCTGTGCTCTGCGAGGGAGTGGCTTGCTGCCTTTCCTGTTTCCTCACTCTATTGCTGGGATTCAGATGTGATGGCTGGACCAGCAGCACCCATCATGAACAACAAGGGCAGAGTGTGACAAGAGGCAGCACAGCCTGGATGTCACCCAAGGCCTTCCCTACACCTCAGGAACTCTTACCCGTGCTGCCCTCCAGAATGTACACTTTACAGAGGCAGGGGTTTCCTCTGTCACCTGCAGGGCTGGCACAGGTCGGCCTCATAACTATTTGTTGAATCTGTGGGTACACTGAATATTGCAAGGTGCTCAATAACTACACCCAAGGTGGAGGCATCAGTGTCATTAGAGGGGGAGGAGACAGCCAGTTGCAGACTGTGCAGCTGCAGCTGGGGCAGGAACCCCTAAAGGGCAGGAGGGACCCCTGAAGGGCAGGAGGGACTCCCGAAGGGCAGGAGGGACCCCTGAAGGGCAGGAGGGACTCCCGAAGGGCAGGAGGGGACCCCTGAAGGGCAGGAGGGACTCCCCGAAGGGCAGGAGGGACCCCTGAAGGGCAGGAGGGACCCCTGAGGGGCATGTGGGACTCCCCGAAAGGCAGGAGGGACCCCTGAAGGGCAGGAGGAACCCCTGAGGAGCAGACGGCCTCTCCCAGGCCCCCTGAGTCCATGTTCCTAGCGCCTCCAGAGCCAGGCTTGCCTGGACCTCCGCCCGGGCTGCCCAGGGGCCTTTCTGCCCGGGTGGAAGTCCCAGGAGGAGCCCCTCTCCCTTCCCCCAACCCCCAGCCCTACTTGGCCCAGGGCAGGAGTTTGGGAATCAGCGAGGCAGAGGTCCCAGGTCAGGGCGCCCCTCCCCACAGACCCGAAGGCCGGCAAGACCTCCCCCATCACGGCCTCGGTGGGCGTCGCCAGAGGACCCCAGGCTGTGGCGCTGCTGCCAGGATGGTCGCTGTGGCTTCCAAGCGGCGCAGGGCCGGGTCTGTTCCTCCCGAGGCTCTTCAGCACCGCGCAGACCCGCCGCCTGCTTGGGGGCGTCTCCAAGGTCGTGCAGCGAAACCCGAGGCCGCTCTCATTCTTCGAGGGCTGAGGCCGGGGTCTCCCCCGCGGGCAGGGACCGTCACCGAGGTGTCCGCCCGGGTGCGCCCCGTCCCTCCGCCCTCCCTCCCTCCCGCTCCCCACCTCCCACGGCGGGCGCCCCGTCCGTCCCTCCTCCCTCCTCCCTCCTCCCTCTCGCCGGCTCCCGGCGCCCGCCCTGCCCGCCCCGCCCTCCCCGCGCACACCCGGTCGGCGCCGCACAGGTCCCCGCTCCCGGCTCCCCGCTCCCCGCAGCCGTCGCGGCCCCGACGCGGCCCGCATGTCCCAGCGCTTCGTGGTGACCCCCGCGGCGGGGGATGCGGGGCCCGGGGCCGAGGGAGGCGGCAGCCAGCGCCCCAGCCCGTTCCCCGCTGCGCCCCCGGCCCTGGCCTGGACCCCGCAGCCGCGCCCGAGCCGCCGAGCGAGGACCCGCTCCCCATCCTGCTCTACTGCCGCGAGCCCGGCCGCTACGGTAGGTACAGCTGTAGGTGTAGGCGCGGGGGGTGCCCTCGAGGGGCGCAGGGGGGCGGCGGGGCCGCCTGGTCAGCCTCGGGGTCGGTCCCCATCTCGCGTTTCCCAGGCCAGCCGAGCCCCGCCCCTGCCGCACCCCACGGGGGTCACGACCTGTCCAGGGCCTGAAGGTGACCTCGAGTCCCCGGTGGGGGACACTAGCCCCGGGGGACGGGCTACAGCTCCAGGGGGAGCCCTCAGACCTCGCCGCTCATGGGGCTGCACAGTCCAGACGGGGTCATTTCGTGGGGGAGGGCGGGGACCACGCAGGAAAGAGGGCCTCTGTTCCCCCCCAGGGGTGCCCTCTGGGGACCACCGCGGGTCCCCTGAGGCCTTGGGCCAGGCTGTGCTTGGATGACTTTATAGCACGGGAGGGTCGCTGAGAAGTTCTGGCGACTCGTCCCTGTGGGGGAGCAGAGCTGTGTCCTCCTGACTGCTCACTGCTCACCCAGGACCCCGAAGCCTGTGGTGGGCGAGGTGCCTGTCGGGGGAAAGGCAGAGGACCCAGAGCCAAGCCGGCTTCCAGGGGGGCATCAAGAGGGTCCTGCCTGGGATCATCGAGTGTCCCCGCCAGCCTTGGCCACACAGAGGACGCCAGGCCTGAACCCTGTCTTGGGCTTAAAGCTCATGGACCCCAAGGACCGATGACCCTGGGTGGTCACTCTCGCGTGGGACCTGGGTGTCCTGAGGGGTTGGTCTGCTGTTCCCGCCAGGGCTGAACGCCTGTGGTTACTGCAACGTAGTGCCCTGTGAGGGGACTGGGGACGAGATGGGTCCTAGGCAGAAGTACCTCGACTGGCCCTGGGGGACCCAGTTCACGTGTGTGGGGGCCGTGCATGTCCGTGCCGCCTGTTGTGAATGTCACACGTGCGAGAGTCCACGGGGAGGGCAGACTTTACACATGATGGTCCCGTGGGGCGAGCATGTCTGGCTCCTCAGTACCCCACTGTGCCGACCTCCTGCTGGGACCACGTGTCTATGCCTCTGTGTGTCCCTGTGTGTGAGTGTGTGTGGACCTCTCTGGGTGTGAGGGTGCGCTTGTCTATGTGTCTATGGTGTGTGGTGTGTGGTGGGGGTGTCTGCATGTCTTAGTGTGTCTGTGTGTGTCTATGTATATGTGTGTGTGTGGTGTGTGGTGGGGGTGTGTGTGTGTAGCATTTGTGTCTGTGTGTCTATATGTGCATGCTGTGTTGCATGTATATCTCTGTGTATGATGTATCTGTGTGTGTGTGTATGGTGTATGGTATGTGTGTGTCTGTATTATAGTGTGTGGTGTGTGTCTGTATGTGTGTCTATATGTGTGTGATGCATAGTATGTGTGTATGCCTGTGTGTGTGTGTGTATGTGTGTGTGTGTGTTGCAGACACTAGTTCTCCAGGACTGCATGGACTGGTACTGGCGTAGAGGGCTTCCCGTGGGCACCGTCCATGGCATGGGCTATACGGGCTTCCTGTGGGCACTGTAGTGTGGGCTGTTCCTCAGCTCCGCAGTGCCAGGACTGCAGCACCCCCCAGGCATGGACAGGGTCCTGGGTTGGGCCGACTCTACTGGTCTCCTCCATGCCTTGTTCCCCTTTCTAGGGAGCTCTGCCTCTCCCCCTGGTGCCCAGCACACTGGCCCCTGGACCCCCAGAGGCCCTGAGGAAAGCATTCGGGGGCAGGCGCAGGTCTGAACTCATCGTTCCTTCCTGTGTGACTGTGGATGTTTGCAGGTTCATGCTGGCGTGGAGGGGAGGTGTTGCCTGAATCCCGGGTGCAGCAAGTAGGAGACCCCGTTAGGCCTAGTGTTCCCCCCCACCCAACTCACCTCCTCTTGGGGGGTGGGTGGAAGGCTTGGGGGGGCTTGGCCAGCTGTCCAGGGGTCAGACCCCCACTCTGTTCCCCCCCATCTCCATCCTCCTCCCTCACCTTTGGACCTGGGCCACCCTCAGGAGCTGGAGGACCCAGGCAGGGGCTGAACGAGCCCGTCCCTCCTCACTCGTCAGCACCCGGGGGGTAGAGACCCTGTGCTAGAGCCGTGCGGCTGCCTGGCTGCCGTGGACAGCTGGGCCCCAGTCCCGTGGGTGTTGGAGGAGGATGGCTCCCATCAACGATCAGTTGAATGACTTTGTGTTGTGCCCACTACATATGAACAGAAGACCTATTATTTACCGCTGCCATTAAGACAAGGTAAACTAAGTTTAAAAAAGCAAACAAAGACTTTATTGACATGCCTTGGGCGCCACAGGAATTGCACGCTGGGCGGGCCACTTGTCCTGGGCTGACCTTCCCCTGCAGATGTGTGGCCCGGTGGTCAGATGCACTTTCTATCCTCCAGAGACAGCTCCTCTCTGCCCACAGGCCCCGGGGGATAAGTCGGTAATCCCCCGCAGGCCTCCCACCATCTCAGTCATCCCACAGTTCACAACGCAGGAATCCAGACCGACTTTGTATTCATTTGGCTTTGCTGTGAGTGGCGGGGTGTGCTGGTGCTTAGGCAGTGCCCGGTGGTGGGGTCTCCCTTCTGTAAGGGTGTCTCCCTTCTCTAGCTTGGGGGGGGCCTCCCTTGCTGGGGGAGGTGTCCCTTCTCTAGGCGGTGGGTCCCTTCTCTCTGCTGCTTTTGTAAACATGCTTTTGGGGTCTTGGCCCTGTGTCGGCACCCCCTTGGCCCTGCCGGGTGAGCCCAGGGGCGCAGGCACGTTGGACAGGGGCTTTTTGGCCATGTTTTTGCATATGGCGGGGGTTGCTGCTGCTATACCCAGTCGGCAGCCAGGAGTTGGCCTTGCAGGCATGACTGCCCCCTGTACACGGCGGCGTCCGCGGTGGGCACAGGGGTGGGCGGCCGGGTGTGCAGGGCAGAGGGGGGAGATGAGCTGGGGAGCACCAGACAGACAGCCTCCTAGTCCTGTGGGAAGGTCCAGCTGGAAGGTGATGGGGCTGGCCATTTCACAGATGGTCCGGAGCCTCCTGCGTGCAGGAGGCTGCCTGGAGGACAGGACGTTTGGGGAGGTCCCAGTGACTCAAGGCCACAGCCACCGGAGAGCACAAGCTGTGCACCCCCCCAGGCCCCCTGCCCCCTGCCTCCTGCCTCCCAGGCTGCACTGATCCTGCCCTAGAGGACTGAGAGGCTGGAACTCAGGGTCCCTCAGCCCATTGGACCCTCCCCTGACACCAGTCCTGGTGGTTTTCATCCTGGCACTGGGACAGAGACCAGTTCTGAGTCCCTGATTAGAGGGTTTGTTCCCTGTGGCTGTTGTGGCTGGTGGGGCCCTGGGAGCTCTACTGACACTCCTAATTATACGTGGAGGGTTGTGTGCAGCCCAGACCGCTCTGGGAGGCTGAAGGAAGCTCGTCCCCAAGTGCTGGGGCTGGCAGAGGCTGGGCCCCCATGCAGACTCCAGCTTTGCAAGGACACACAGCCAGCGAGGCACCCACTAACATCGTAAATGAGATGTGTGCTGGGGGGCAGGCTGAAGTTGCTCTGTGTGTCTGTCTGTGTGTGTGCCGTGTGTGGGTGGACACCTGCTTCTCTGTGGGGCGTATTGGGTTTTTGCCTCTTAAGGAGAAAGTGAAGAGTTGATCCCCTGAGCCTGGGAAACCTCTCTGGCTGGAGAAGCAGCGTTAGGGGGAGAAGGTGTCTTTGCGAGCCCCGGTTTTGTGAGCTTCGATCCGGGGGACCTGGTACAGGGGGAGGCTGACAGCCATCCTTGGTCACCGCCCACACGCCCAGCCCCTGCCGGGAACAGCAGTGAGGCTCTGGCCCCGCTGTCTCTGTCTAGCTCCCAAGGCCACCCTCCCATCCATGGACCCAGGAGAGCAGGCTGCCCCCTGAGCCATTGCCCAGCATTGGGGGAAAGCCTCAGGAAAACCCCATTTCCTCAGCTGACTCCATGCTCTCCTTGCTGGGAAAACCAGGCTTGCTGCAGCTGCTTCTGCATGCCCCTGCTTCTCAGTGCCCCCTACTTCTGCGTGCCCACCTGCTTCTGCGTGCCCACCTGCTTCTGCGTGTCCCCCCTGCTTCTGCGTGCCCACCTGCTTCTGCGTGCCCACCTGCTTCTGCGTGCCCACCTGCTTCTGCATGCCCCTGCTTCTGTGTGTCCACCTGTTTCTGCGTGCCCACCTGCTTCTGCGTGCCCACCTGCTTCTGCATGCGCCTGCTTCTCAGTGCCCCCTACTTCTGCGTGCCCCGCTGCTTCTGTGTGCCCACCTGCTTCTCCATGCCCACCTGCTTCTGTGTGCCCTCCTGGGCCGCTCAGAAGGGCAGAGTGCAGATCCTGGGCGGAGGCTGCCGTCTCTGGCGCCTGAAAACCCGCCGGCCCCTCTGGGCGGACTCTGTTTTCGTTTCGTTTAAATATTTCATGGAGCTCGGCCCCGTGTGAGTCCATAAGCCACCTCTAGTTATCCGTGGGGCAGGTATTTCATGGAGCTCGGCCCTGTGTGAGTCCATAAGCCACCTCTAGTTATCCGTGGGGCAGGACCGGCTTGTGTTTTGTCACCTTGCTCTTAAAGAAGTCTCAACTTAGCGATTTTAATTTTGGCTTTAAAAGAAAATGCTTGAACACATGTCCATCATATCTGAACTTTGCTATTTAGTGTTTAATTTGGCTGCTTTTCCACTGGCCGGGGCATGGGTTCGGAGACACTAGCTCCATGGATACAGCAGAGTTTTCTTTAAATAAAGACTTGAACCTGGGAAAGAGCCCACAGCTCAGCAGCTAGTGGCAGGAGTTGGGTCCTCACCGTGGGCGGGGCCTTGGGTCTCAGTGCAAGACCCCTCCCAGGCGTCTCCTCTGTTCCTCTGGGTGAGGCCTGTGCCCTGCATATGAGGGCATGGGGTTGCGCGTGTGCACGGTTGGAGGCGTGCGTGTGGGGGTTAGGCGTGTGGCGCAAGGGGCAGGTGTGTGTGCGTGGGGGCCATCAAAGGACACAGGCACAGAGCAGGGTGTGCGTGGGGGGGGCAGGCATTGTGCGTGGGGGGGCAGGCATGTGTGTGGTGGGGGGCAGGTGTGTGTGCGAGGGGGGGCAGGTTGTGTGGGGGGAGGTGCGGGGGGGGGGCAGGTGTGTGTGCATGGGGGGCAGGTATGGGGGAATGCAGGTGTGTGTGCAGGGGGCAGGTGTGTGTGTGGGGGGGGACAGGTGTGTGTGCGTGGGGGGCAGGTGTGTGTGTGGGGGAAGATGTGGGGGGCAGGTGTGTGGGGGAGATGTGGGGGGGGCAGGTGTGTGTGCATGGGGGCAGGTGTGGGGGGATGCAGGTGTGTGTGCGGGGGGGGCAGGTGTATGTGGGGGGGGAGGTGTGAGGGGGCAGGTGTATGTGCATGGGGGGGCAGGTGTGTGTGTATGGGGGACAGGTGTGTGTGCGGGGGGGAGGTGGGGGGGCAGGTGTGTGCATGGGGGGCAGGTGTGTGTGCGTGGGGGGCAGGTGTGTGGGGGGGTAGGTGTGGGGGGCAGGTGTGTGTGCGTGGGGGGGCAGGTGTGCGGGGAGCAGGTGTGGGGGGGCAGGTGTGTGTGGGGGGAGATGTGTGTGGGGCAGAGGTGTGTGTGGGGGGGGCGGTGTGTGTTGTGGGAGATGTGGGGGGGTGGGTGTGTGAGTAGGGGGCAGGTATATCTCTGTGGGGGGACAGGTGCATGTGTGCGGGGGAAAGCAGGAGTGTGTGCATGGGGCAGGTGTGTGTGCATGGGGGGAGGTGTGTGTTCAGGGGGCAAGTGTGTGTTAGGGGGCAGGTGTGTGTGCGTGGAGGGCAGGTGTGTGTTCACTGGTGGGGAGGCGTGTGTGCATGGATATCAGCTCCTACCTGGTTCTGTCGTGGGAGGCAGAGGAAATTATAAGCACAGAGTTAAAAAATGCAAACTCACATCAAAGGACACAGGGACAGAGTGGAGGAGCAGCTCCTGGGACGGGAAAGAACGTTTGCAAATCACAGACCTGACGAGGGACTCATACCCAGAGGATGCTAAGAACTCCTGCAACTCAGCAGCAGCAGCAAGCAAATGCACCCTTTTAGAAATGGGAAAAGTGCTTGAATAGCCGTTTCTTTCTTTTTTTTTTAATTGTGTGGGTTTTTTTTGTTTTGTTTTGTTTTGTTTTTTAGACAGAGTTTTGCTCTTGTTGCCCAGGCTGGAGTGCAATGGCACGATCTCAGCTCACTGCAACCCACTGCAACCTCTGCCTCCTGGGTTCAAGCAATTCTCCTGTCTCAGCCTCTTGAGTAGCTGGAATTACAGGTGCCCGCCACCATGCTTGGCTAATTTCTTGTATTGTTAGTAGAGAGGGAGGTTTCACCACGTTGGCCAGGCTGGTCTCGAACTCCTGACCTCAGGTGATCCACCCACCTCTGCCTCCGAAAGTGCTAGCATTATAGGTGAGAGTTACCATGCCCAGCTTGAATAGCCATTTCTCCAAAAAAGACACACAAATAACCAATCAGCACATGAAAAGATGCGTCACATCCCTAATCGCTAGGGAAACGCAAATCAACACCAATAGTTGTGAAGATACCACTTCACAGCTATTTGAATGAATGGCTCTTTTATTTTATTTTATTTTATTTTTGAGAGGGAGTTTTGCTCCGTTGCCCAAGCTGGAGTGCAGTGGTGCCATAGCTCACTGCAACCTCCACCTCCCAGGTTCAAGCAATTCTCCTGCCTTAGCCTCCCAATAGCTGGGATTATAGGCACCCACCACCACGCCCAGCTAATTTTTGTATTTCTAGTAGAGATGGGGTTTCACTATGTTGGCCAGGCTGGTCTTGAACTCCTGACCTCAGGTGATCCACCCACCTCTGCCTCTCAAAGTGCTGGCATTACAGGCGTGACCCACTGCACCCGGTCAGGCTCTTATCTTTAGAAATGGAAATGCCATGTTGGTGAGGATATTAGAAGCAGAGACCCTTGTGCACTGCTCGTGGGGATGTCGAGTGGCACGCCAGGAAAGCAGGTGTCAGCAGTTCACACGGTCATATCCTAGGGTCCAGCAATCCCCGTTCTGGGTGTAGGGGCTCAGAGAGACATTTGCACACCTGTGTTCCTGGCAGCGTCATTCACGGTAGACACAGGTAGAAGCAGCCCAGGTGTCCCTGGATGGATGAACGGAGACATACAATGTGACATGTACTTTTAAACAGAAATTATGGGCAGCTGTTGTTTTGAATGGAGTTCCTACACTGCATCCCGACACATCACTCCATTATGATTTCACCTACATGCTAAATGCCATCATTAAACTGAAACTTTATGGAAGCCAATAGATCCCAAAGCCAGCCAGTTTTCCCTGAAAACAGAGACTCCAGTCTACCTGGTCAGTGTGCTAAGGAAGAGTGCCTCTGCTTTGACCCTTGCAGAAAAGAGCCTGAGGGGAACCTGATGTCGACTACCAGCCTTTCTCCTGTTCTGTGTTCCTGCACTCGCTTTACAAAACCCGATGTTTGCCATTGCCCAGGGGGAGCCCTCATTCCTAAACAGAGGCTGCCCCATTCATGAATCCAGAATAAAAGCCAATTCCATCTACAGTTACATTTGTTATAATTTTGTATAAAGTTTTGACAACACGTATAGTGGAATATTATTCAGCCTTAAAAAGTATCAACGAAAAAGGAAACTCTGTAAAACATTTAAAGAGGTTTATGGCCAGGCGCGGTGGCTCACGCCTGTAATCCCAACACTTTGGGAGGCCAAGGCGAGTGGCTCACGAGATCCAGAGATCACGTCCATCCTGGCCAACATGGTGAAACCCCATCTCTACTAAAAACACAAATATTAGCTGGGCATGGTGGCACACACCTGTAGTCCCAGCTACTTGGGAGGCTGAGGCAGGAGAATCACTTGAGCCCAGGAGGCGGAGGTTGCAGTGAGCTGGGATTGCACTACTGCACTCCAGCCTGGTGACAGAGCAAGACTTCGTCTCAAAAAAAAGAAAAACAGAAAAAGAGGTTTATTCTGAGCCAGTGTAAGTGACCGTGGCCCAGAAACAGCTTCAGGAGGGTTTGAGAACCTGTATCCGAGGCAGTCAGTTTACAATTTGGTTTTATACATTTCAGGGAGACAGAAGTTGCCAGCAAAGCCAGGCGAGAAATAATCCCAGCTCTTTGGGAGGAAGCTGAGGCAGGAGGGCTGCTTCCCTACAGGAGTCTGAGAACACCCTGACAACAGAGCAAGATCCTGTCTCTAGAAAAAATTTTCTAAAACTTAGCCAGGGTGGTGGTGCACAGCTGCAGTCTCACCTGCTTGGGAAGCTGAGGCTTGAGTCCTGGAGGTCAAGGCTGAAATGCGCTGTGATTGTGACACTACTTTCAGCCTGGGTGACAGAGGGAGACCCTGTCTCAAAAAATTAATTAATTAATGTAATTTAATAAAGAAGTTACAGGCAAAGACATAACTCAGTACGTGGGTGGTGTTCACGGAAAGGAGGGACATCTTGAAGGGGGAGCAGGGCTTTGGATCGTAGCGGGGATATAGAGGTTTTCTGATCCGAATTTGGTTAAGCTGAAGATGTGAAGGCGTGAGTGGGTAGAAAGAAAGGGTTGGGTTCAGCGGAGGGACTGCAGAGGCCAAGGTACTGGTGACGCAGAGGCCTCCAGGAGGCGGTCCCCAAGAGGACAAGGGCAGGTGGCTCCCTCAGGGCCTTCAAAGGTGTGGGACTGTGGGCGAGTCTCCCCAGGTGACTGTGGGCGAGTCTCCCCGGGCGAGGGACTGTGGGCGAGTCTCCCCCGGGTGACTGTGGGTGAGTATCCCCGGGTATGGGACTGTGGGCGAGTCTCCCCCGGGCGCGGGACTGTGGGCGAGTCTCCCTGGGTGACTGTGGGCGAGTCTCCCTGGGTGTGGGACTGTGGGCGAGTCTCCCCGGGTGACTGTGGGTGAGTCTCCCCCGGGTGTGGGGTTCGTGGTGAATCTCTCCAGGTGGGGGTCTTCCGGTGAGTGTCCCCAGGTGGGGGAAGGCTGACTGCGTTAGTGGAAATTCTACACATGCAAAATCCCCCACAAAAGACAGCTGTGCAGGGCCATTTCAAAATAGGCCAAAGAAATACATTTTGGGGTGAAATATTTTGATTTCTCTCAGGGTCTGCTATGTGCATGTGAGGCTGTGCCAGGGTCAGACTGCATGTGGGGTCTGTTCTGCCACCTTCAGGTCTCTATTTCAGGGTTAGTGTCCGTCAGCTGCACCTGAACTCCTAAAGGCGGGGGAGGGGGCCGTGGCGAGGCCAGTCCCTCCTCCCTTCCTGTCGAAGCCGGAATTAGGTTTACTGGTTGCTCTGGGTCCCCTTGTCCAAGTGGGGTGTTCCGTTCAGTTGGTTGGGGGACTTTGGATTTTGTTTCTAGTTTACAGAAGAAAGGAAATTCAGACACGCGCTGTCACATGGATGGAGGCTGAGGACATTATGTGAATGAAATAACCCTGTTGGAAAAGAGCGAAACTCCATGAAATATTTGGAGATTGATTCTGAGCCCCGTAGGGTGACCCCATCCGAGACACAGCCCTCAGGAGGTGTGGGGCGCAGCTCGGCTTTACACTTTTTAGAGGACATGAGGCATCAACCTCACACATTTAGGATAGATACTGGTCTGGTCCAGAAAAGCGGGGCAGCTGGGAAGGGGGGGCTTCCAGGTGGGTCAGAGGTAGATTTTAAAGTGTTCTGATTGGTAAGTGGCTGGAAGAGTTTTGATCAGTAGGAAGGAATGTCTGAGTTCCGATAAGGGCCTGTGGAGACACGAGGTTCTACCAAGCAGTGAAGCCTCCAGGTAGCGGGCTTCAGAGAGGATACACTATCGTAAGCGTGTCTCACCGGGCTTGAGGTCCGCGTGGATGTTTCTGGTGGAGAAGATGCCGTATTGTAAGCGTTTCTCACGGGAGGTGAGGTCCCTGTCATTTTCCTAAATTCCGGAAAGGAGGAGGGGCGTCCTGAGGCGTGTCTGACCACTGCTTCCTGTCATCTGAACCAGTCTTTCAGGTTAACTTTGGGGTGTCCCGGCCCAGAGGAGGGGTCCATTCAGATGGTTGGGAAGGAGCCTTAGAATTTTATTTTTGGTTTACACGGCAGAGGTGGCTTTGAACAGTACCCTGCAGGCCACCCCTGCAGCCACCCCCATGCAGGCAGTCAGCCCTCATTCCTTGGCCAGGTCAGAGGGACCTGGGCCTGGAGGTCTGTGGTCACTGGCCAGGGGTCACCAGTACCTGGGCTCCCACGACTTCACTTCAGAAACCCACCTGCTGAGACATCCCTGGGGGTCTGTTCACAGACCTGGAACCCTCATGGAGGAGCCTCAAGAAGGTGGGTGACCAGGGAATGGCCCCTCCTGCTGGGAGTGGGTTCCCGGTAGAGCCTTTGGGAGTGAGGAGGGACAGGACAGCCAGACACGGAAAGGTCAGTCCTGCCGGATTATGCTTGCAGGCAGTGGCTGCAGTTGTCAATTCCGGAGACGGAGGCAGAGCAGTGGGTGTCAGAGGCTGCGGGAGGGGGAACGGGAGTCAGTTTACTGGGTGCAGAGCTGGGGTGTTGCATGAGAAGCTCTGGAGACGGGTGGCAGTGATGGCTTTGCAGCATTGTGACTGCATTTGATGCCGTTGAACCGGGCACCCAAAAATGGTTAAAACGTAAAATGTTATGTGTATTTTATCATCATACGAAAAATACCAAAAATAAAATGCAGGCAAAAGGTGGGGGCCTAGAGATAAACGAAATCCTCCTCCACGCTTGCCGTTCCTTCTGCAGAGGACACAGGAGGCTGCTCCTGGCCGCTTGTGTTCTGGGAGGAGGCCAGTTTGATTAAATCAATTCACGCCTAGGCAGGCTCTCCCGGGAGGGGTCCTTTTAATCTAAATCGCTCTCTGCGAGGTGCTCTTTCAGGCCTCTTGGAAGAGATATTTTTGTCCAGGGACCTTCCTGTTTCTAATCACATCCTGTGTGAGCCCTTCCTGGCCGGTCCTGGAAAGGTCAGTGGGGGGCCTGGCCGCCCCGACTTCCTGTGGACAGAGTCCAGGAAGGGGCAGCAAGCCTGGGCCAGGGGCAAGCCTGAGCCTCGGTGCTCCAGAGCACGCACCTGACCGCAGTGACCCTGCTGGGAGTTAGGGGGAGGGGTGACCACCTCAGCAGCTGTGTCCCCCACAGAGAGAGGGGTCCGCAGGGCCCCCGTGTGACGGAGATGGGTCCCGGCTGGTCTTCCAGGTCCATTGGCGGCAGCCCCGACCTGGCCTTTGCGGCCACTCACTGTTCTCTCTCCAGAGACCCCACCCCCAGTGGGAGGGCTGAGTTCTCCGCACAGGTCCCTTTGAAGGAGGGGTGAACCCTGGGCCCTCTGTGGCCTCCTGCTGCTGTTCCAAGCAGGGTCTCTCCAGCCCCCCAGGCCCCTCCAGCCCCCTCCTGGCCGCATCAACAGCACGTGCCCAGCCCAGGCCTGGTCCCTCGGTGCCAGCTGCTGCTGTGACCGCTGTACTTCCTCCCTGGATGCAGCAAACTTCCCTTTTTCCTCAGGACGTTCCGCGTCAGCCGTGGGAAACTGAACGCTGAGTTAAAGCCACATTGCTTCTGCCTCTCAGAGGCCTGTGTGGGCGCAGCCGGGATGGCAGCAGCCCCTGTGGTCCGGTCCCATTTACTAAGATGGGCATCTCAGCAGGGCTGGAGCTCAGAGACGCACCTGGTTCCAGTCTGTGTTTCTTTGCCTGGGATTTTATTTTATTTTATTCTCCTTTCTTTTTTTTTTTTTTTTTTTTTTTTTGGCCGGGCTGTTCTCAAACTCTTGCCCTCAGCCTCCTAGAGTGCTGGGATTGCAGGCGTGATATGTGGATCTGGAAGTGAAGCAGGTGTTAATGGATAAGTATATGGGCTTAATTGTCAAGTATGGTGTGGTCCGCTGGTTTGAGGGGTCATTTTCAAGGCGGGCGCCCACCGGGCACTGGGCTCATCATCTCACTTCCACCCAGCGTGACCTCGATGAGTGCTCCACACGGTGTGGTCCGGAGCTGAGGGCTCCTCCCGGTCCACAGTTGAATCGCTGCCCCCAGACTCTCATGATGCTGGTGGGACCAAGAGCAAGTGGGTGGGGGGCAGGGGCGGGGGCGGGGTAGGGGTGGCTGCAGCTGGGAGCGAGGGTTTGAAAGTTGGAGTGAAAACCCGGACTTTCCAGGATCTCCTTCAAAGGGGCCACTCCTCGGAGCTGCCCTGAGAGGCCCTGGCAGAGCAAGGCCCTGGCGTGGTGCCGGGACATGGGCCCCTGCCTTCGGGAGCTTGGGCATGGCTTCAGCCCCAGGCACCATCCTCTCCTGCTGCCTGGCGCTGCACCAGTGGACATTCCCCTCCCTGAGGTTGGCAGGTGCATCCAGGTGCCCCTCGTTGCAGGGCTGCCCCCCATTTCTTGGCTCTGGGTTGCAGTCTCAGAACTCGCCGGCGACAACCGCCCAAGCCAGGCCAGGGTGCCCAGCGCCCTGCCCGAGCATGTCTGCCAGCCCTGGTGCAGCCACAGGTTTACTGGTGGCGACTGAGGACGGGGCAGGGCTTGCAGAGGGGACCCGGCCCTTCGGCAGCTGTGGTGCTTGGGGCCTGGCCACGTGCCCGAGGCTCAGCAGTGGGTGCAGCATTCTGGGTGGAGAAGTGGGGCCAGGACGCAGGGAGAAGCCCAGGAGGGTTGACGGAGGCGCAGACGCACTGAGTCGCGCCCCCAGGATTCTCGGGTGAGGCCCCAGCCCCCATGTGACTGTATCTGGAGCCAGGACCTTGAGGGAGGGAATTAAGGTGAAATGAGGTTGTGAGGAGGACGGTGACCCGATAGGACGTGTCCTTGTAATAAGAGGAAGCGACACGAGGGATGGGTGCGCACAGAGGAGCGGCCGCGGGAGGACAGTGGGGGAGCCGCCGTGTGCCCCCCACGAAGAGGCCTCGGGAGAAATGGTCCTTGGTCTCGGACTCCCAGCCCCCAGATGGCAAGGGGACAGCTTCTGTGTTGACGCCCCGGCCTGTGGTGCTTTGTTACAGTTGCTGGAACCAAGAGGCCGGACGACACCTGCCCCCATCTGAGGGGACTGGCACCCTCGAGGAGGGGGGCAGAGGGGATGTGGGAAGCTCGGGTCGTGGGAACGTTGCTGTGTCCTCTGACCCTGCGGATGGAGGGGGCCACGTGGCAGGCTGTGACAGGCCCCTGGGGAAGGAAGGCCCCATGTCGCAGACAGAGCCATAAGCTCTGTGGTGCCCGGCAAGGAAACGAGCCTCTATGGCTTCTTTGCCCCCATTACTGTGAGTACCGGGACCTAGGGCCCAGCGCCCTCCCGGGGTGGAGAATGGGCCAGGAAAGCCTGTTTCCTCCTCTTGCTGACCTGCTGACCTGCTACCCCTCACCTCCCCTGAGTTCCCAGCACGTTGCCCCAAACAACAGGGGCTCTGAGTGAGTTTGGGATGTGGAGGGGGAGGGGGGGCGGATGGGGGCAGCTGATGGTCACGGGTGTTCTGGGCGGAATATGTGGGGGAGGCCCGTGAGTAGCTCCTCCTGGACCTCTGGGCAGTGGCTCAGCAAGAGGGGAGGAGGACACAGAGAGACACAGAGACAGACAGAGATAGAGAGACAAGGAGACAGAGACAGCAATAGACAGAAAGAGACAAAGACACAGAGACAGAGACAGTGAGACAGAGAGAGACAAAGACAGAAAGACAGACAGAGACAGAGACAGAAAGGGGAAGAGGGACATATACCCAGGAGGAGAGAACAGGGAAGAGAGGGGAGACGGGAGGACGAACTGTTTTCTTCCTCCTTGGTTAGGGGGGCGCCAGGGCTTATAGGGTGAGCTGCCCCCACCCTGTGAAGCGCCCAGGGTCTGTATGGAGGTGCCCTGTCCGGGGCCCAGAGGTGCTACCAGGGGTGGCTGAGTGAACTGACTGCAGCCCAGTGTGGCTCCCGGGAAGGGAGTGACCACCCTGAAGCCACCTGCCCCACATCGAGCACCAGGAGCAAAGGCGGAGGCTGGGAAGCACAGGGCAGGCAGAGCCGTCCTGCAGGGCTGCAGGGAAGGGGGGTCTCTCCCAGCAACAGCCACAGTTGGCAGCTGCAGCGCTTCGGACTCTGCATGACCAGAGCTGATCCGGCTGGCAGCACCCAAAATAATAGTGACTTGGAGAAAATAAAGGCCCACGTCTCCCCTCACTAAGCATTTTTTCTCAGTCTGTTCACCCATTCACTTGTGTATTCATCCATGGATGGGTCTTGGTGAACTCTCTTGTCTCTGAGTGTCCAATGGCATCTCTGCACCGATGGGGCCCTTCCTTGTCCACGCCGTCCCATGCAGCGGCCATCAGGTACTTGAGTTGTGGCTGCTGTGGCTGAGGTCCTGGATTCTTCATTTAAAAAAAAATTTTGACTTAAATGTAAACTTAAGTGACCACACAGCTTAGTGGCTGCTGTCCCAGACAGTGAGGTCCAGGTGCTGAGGACATAGCAGGGAACACAGTCCCCAGGAGCCTCTGTCCCAGGAGGGACAGAAAACGAGGTGGGAGAGCGGGAAGGGGGAGGCAGGGGACAGCTGGGACAGCCGAGTTACAGGCTCAGTGACATGTTTCCAGAATTTTCGCTGAGTCCTGATGCCCAGTGCTTCAGCG
The DNA here is from genome assembly GCA_036589455.1 of Ateles fusciceps. Classification (NCBI taxonomy): domain Eukaryota; kingdom Metazoa; phylum Chordata; class Mammalia; order Primates; family Atelidae; genus Ateles; species Ateles fusciceps. The sequence goes on from JAZHEH010000586.1 coordinate 9,330,015, forward strand.
TGTGGCAGTGTTTGGAGGCGGGGTGTCTGCAGATGTCCTCAAGTGACAGGCCCGGGTGGGTCCTAATTCAACCTGGCAGGGGTCCTTATTAAAAGGGGGGAATTGGGACACAGAAGTAGACACAGAGGCAGACAATACAGAGACACGGGGGAAGCTGGGCCTGCGAGCCAAGACGAGGCTGGAACTGGAGCCCCTACAGCCTTGAGGGGAGCAGAGCAGCCACAGGCTGACCTGGGGCTTCAGGCCTGAGGCCACGAGACGCTCCCGTGGTGTGCACTGCCTGGCTGCGTTCATTTCCATGGTGGCCCGAGCGGATTGGCAGAAATGCCTGTGCCCATCCTCCCCCTCGGCCTGGCCACTCTGAACTGGCCCAGGCCCAGCTTGGCCACCTTAGCCTCAGCCTCCATGGCTCTGCCTCACCCTGAGCTCCCGAGGGGTTCCCCCCCCAGAACACTCTCCCATGGCGTGGTCCCCCAAGAAGCCCCTCTGAGCTGTCATGCCGTTGCAGTGAGCATATCCCTCCAACCGGGGCTGGTTGACTGCCCTCCTGGGTGAACCTCCCTCCCCTGCACGCCCTCTGCTACCCCGGCCACCTGAGCCCTCCCCAGGGCCCTGGGCTCCTCCCTCATGCCTCCTGTTGCCTGGTGACCAGAGCTTTCCTGTCCCCCTGGAGTAGAGAGTGTGGAGCCGGCAGCCCGGGTTCCTGAGCGCAGGGAGCTCCAGGATCGCCAGGCACACTGCTGCCATCCTGAACCCCATCTCCTGTTTACAGAATGATGCCTCCCTCCAGGGGCTGCTCTGGGGAGGAGAAGTCAACAGGGAGCACCCCCTCATCAGCAGGAGCACCCCTTTGCCAGCAGGAGCACTCCCTCACCAGCAGGGAGCCTCTCCTCACCAGCAGGAACACTACCTCGCCAGCAAGAACACCCCATCACCAGCAGGGAGGCCCCCCCTCACCAGCAAGGAGCACCCCCCTCTCCTGCAGGAGGCCCCCTCACCAACAGGGAGCCCCCCTCACCAGCAGGGAGCACCCCCTCACCAGTAGGAGCACCCCCTTGCCTGCAGGGAGCACCCCCCTCACCAGCAGGAACACCCCATCACCAGCAGGAACACCCCATCACCAGCAGGGGGCCCCCCTCACCAGCAAGGAGCACCCCCTCTCCTGCAGGAGCCCCCCTCACCAACAGGGAGCACCCCCCTTGCCAGCAGGGAGCATCCCCCTCACCAGTAGGAGCACCCCCTTGCCAGCAGGGAGCACCTCCTCGCCAGCAGGGAGCACCCCTTTGCCAGCAGGGAGCCCCCCTCGCCAGCAGGGAGCACCCCCTTGCCAGCAGGAGCATCCCCCTCACCAGCAGGGAGCCCCCCTCACCAGTAGGAGCACCCCCCTCGCCAGCAGGGAGCACCTCCTCGCCAGCAGGGAGCACCCCCTCACCAGCAGGGAGCACCTCCTCACCAGCAGGGAGCACCTCCTCACCAGCAGGGAGCCCCCCCTCGCCAGCAGGGAGCACCCCCCTTGCCAGCAGGAGCATCCCCTCACCAGCAGGGAGCCCCCCCTCGCCAGCAGGGAGCCCCCCTCACCGGCAGGGAGCCCCCCTCACCGGCAGGGAGCCCCCTCACCAGCAGGGAGCCCCCCGTCGCTGGAGCTGCACCGGTTTCTTCCTCCCCTGCTCGCTAGTATCTTCCAGACCTGGTGGGGAATGGAACCGAGGGTGATGGAGTGTGGCTGTGTGTATAGGATTCACCCCAGGGGCCGTGGAAACCACGCGTCTCATCACCTGGGAGGCGCTGGCTGGGGCAGGGCTGCCTTCCTCAGGAGAGGGATCTGGCTAGGTCCCATGGGGCCCTGGTTCCCTGCACCCTGGTGGGCCACAGCGGCCGGTGGGAGGTGACGCCTCGGCCTTCCATGAACGCAGCCATTCAAGGTGCTCGTGCCTGTTCCCGCCCAGCACACTGTTTGCAGGACCACACCCCTTCAAATCCAGCCTGGGCCAGGGGATGCTGAGGAGTTTACCCAAAACTGGACCCAGATGCCGGACTCAGGTTCAGCTGGCGAGGGGGGAACTGTGTTTCTTGGGGGCCTTCTGAGGGCAGGACGGTGCCTTCGGGGTGCTGATCGATGCGGAGGCCGTGGTGGCTGGTCACTGACCTCGGAGCACGTGATGTCCTGAGACCCGGGGGCGCTCCGGGAGCCAGTGGTGCGGGTCGGGCGTGTTGTCACACTCCATCGTCCTGGGACGGTCCGCATCTGTGACCACAGAGCTCTTCTTGGCCCCGCACTTCTTGGGACCAGAGCCCTGAGGCCCTGCACCCGGAAACGCCAGGTGGAGATGTGGAAAATCCCTTCTGACTCACAAAATCCTCCCTTGTCTCAGCAAGTGTCCAGAACTGTGGGCTGTAGCGGCCCTAAAATGGGAAATGGAGCTCGGAACCAGATTGGGAATAACTCACCTTCCCCAACTGGATTCGGAATTATTCACCTTCCCCAAAGAGGTGGGGCCTGCCGGGAGGGCGAGGGTCGTAAAAGTGAGCCAAGGCCACCCCAGGGTCAAGCGAGGGGCCGTGTGCACTCGGGGGAAGGCAGGCTGTGCGGACGCCCGAGGAGGAGCAGGCGCCACTCTGCGTCCTGTTCCCTGGCACCCACACCCGCCGGGGCCAAGGCCCACGCGTTCTCCAGGCAACCTCGGCTCCAGGTTCCGCTGTGGCACCATTGCTGCTGTACAGACCCTCCCCTCCGAGGAAGCCAAGCCGGCCAGGCCCAGGCAGCGTCAACGTCCCAGCTCCCAGAACCGCGGCTGTCAGGCTGAGCCTCCTTTGGGCCCCTCCCCAGGGCCCTCCTGATGACACAGCTGAGCCCCGGTGGCATCTGCCTGGAGTGGTTCCTCCTTCCACAGCTGCTCCCCCCAGGGCTGGGCCTGGGCACCAGCATGGGGGCCGCAGGTCCTGGGGGAGACGCTGTTAACAGCAAGGGCCCCCTCCGGATCCCAGCCGGCTGCGTGGAGGCCCACACTTCCCCCTTCGTGCCACCTGCGGGCCCTGAGGACTCAGCAGCCACCGAGTGAGCCACGCCCTTGGGGTGAGGCTGTGGGGGACCATCGGAGGCTCCTGACCTGCACCTGCCGCCGCCCAGAGGCCCCCTAGGCTCGGCTGAGGGCCACCCCTGCCGCCAGTTTAGTCAGGACTGCAGCTGCTCTCCTTTCAGAGGCCTCGCTGGTGGGGGCGCAGGTGCACAGGCTTCCTGCCAGTTCCTCGGAGCCGAGCAGCCCTGGGTCTCCTCAGGGCACAGGTCTAGGACCCAGCATGTGTGAGGGACCCGGTAGAAAGCCGCGTGTGGCAGGTGAGCAGGCACCCTGGGCCCCCGCTGTGCACCCGGGCTGCGGGACAGTGGACTTGGTTCCCTGGGGCCTCTCTCGGGACCCAAGTCCTTCTAAGTTTGGACCTTGATCCTGTTTTTGTTTTTTTCTTTTTGTTCTCTGAAGTGAATTACTTGAACCAAATTTTTTTTTCTTGTTTTTTTTTTTTTTGATCCTGTTTTTGCCTCAAGTTTTGTAGTAAGCTAAATGGTGGCCTCCAAGGAGCTACAGCTGAGTCCTGATTCCTGGAACCCGAGATATGACCTTATTTGAGAAAGCATCTTTGCACATGGGGTAAAGATCTCCAGATGAAGTCACTCAGTTTATTTGAGCGGGCTCTAAACCCAGTGGCAAGTCAGAGGCAGACCAGGACAGAGGCACGCAGAGGAGGAGGCCCCGTGAAGGCAGAGGCGGAGGCCAGAGCCGCGGGTTCTGGAGAGGGGGGACCCTGTCCTGGAGCCTCCAGTGGGAGTGAGGCCTGGCTCGACGCTGGACTTCTGCCAGGCTGTGAGGGGGATGAGCGTGTCAGGTCCCAGCTGCCTTTGGGGACGGTGGCCTCAGTGACTCAGGCTCTCGCAGGGGGTGCTGCAGGTGGGCTGGGTTTGCCTGAGAGATGTTTCCGGGATGCTCCCAGGGCCTGGAGGTGGGGTGCAGAGGAGAATTGATATGTCTCCTGCCCCTGCCTGGCTGGGCCCAGCCTGGCATCCTGCTGCCCTGGCACCGTCATCCTGCTGCTGTTATCGATGCCGCCCTGGGGCTGTCCAGCTGCTCATCTTCTAGGGGATAGGGGAGCCCAGTGTCCACAGGTCCTCCCCTAGTGCCTCCGAGGCCTTGCCCTGCGGCTCCTGCAGGACCAAGCTGCTGTGTCCTGGAGCCAGTGGGCGGCCAGGTGAGTGGGACCCAGGAGCCATGAAGGGGCTCAGGGAGGCTGGAGCCTGAGCCAGAACCAGGCTGCACAGCCAGACGAGGACCCCACACCAGGGGCAGGCTCAGTAGCTGGGCCACCCTAGAGAAGAGGGAGGGGGCAGGTGCCGGCCTCCATCACCACCCCAGGGTCACTCAGCAGCCAGGAGCCCAGTAGCCAGCCCAGCAACAGAGAGAGAGACCCCTCGTTCCGCCACAGCCCACAGGACCCCTTGGGGTGTCTTCCACAGCACCGGTGCTGACGCCCTGATTCTCCCTCTCAGTGTGTCAGGCCCGGAGGAGCCAGTGCCGGGGGGAGGGGAGATCCAGGCGCCTGTGCTCCCTCCTCCCCAGCCGGACCGCAGGTTCTGATGACACACCTGGGCGAGCAGGGAGGGCCTGACCTGCAGAGGTCAAGTCTAGGAAGATGGGCGCCGAGCCGCCAGATGTGGCAAGGCCTGGGGCAGGCCCTGTTTGCCAAGTTCAGGATGGGGCTGAGGACATGAGTGGAGACCACCCAGAGGGGAACCGGGTCATTCAGCGCCTGCTACAGCGACAGGGTTGGATATCCAGGCAGCCGAGGGAGGAGCAGGAACAGTGGGAGGGGAAAGTGTGGCCGGAGCCGAAGGTGGATCCCCAGCAGTGGGGACCCTCTGGGGCTGAGTGGGGCGTATTTGAGGTCCCCCAGTGGGTGCCAAGCTATAAGGAAGACACAGGTGGGGGAGGCAGGCAGCGGCGGGTGGAATCCTGGTGCTCTGGGCCAGGGTTCTCTGTCGTTCGTGGTCTGATGCTTATCCTTCAAGTCCTTGGTTTCTCAGGGCACAGACGGGTGGGGTGATGCAGGGAGTGGCTCCTGGCCTCCAGTACTCTGGGAAGAGGGCCCCACCTGTGATTGGGGTATGAATCCTTGCAGTAGGGGCAGAGTGAGCTTGAGGGGTGAGAACCCAGGGGCGCTGGCAGCCTCCCTGTGGCTGGGGAAAGGGCTGCCAGCAGGATGCGGCTCTGGGCACCCAGCTCTGGGCAGGAAACACGTGCTGTAGACACGTGTGTGTCTTCATGTGTGTAACCTGGTGTTGGTGTGTGCACATGTGTCTGTGTGTCCTGGTGTTGTGTGCACATATGTGTGTTTCCTGGTGGTGTGTGTGTGTACATGTGTCTGTGTGTGTCCTGATGTTGGTGTGTGCACACGTGTTTCCTGATGTTAGTGTGTGTGCACATGTGTGTCTCTGTGTGTCCTGGTAGTGTGTGTGCATGTGTGTCTGTGTGTCCTGGTGATGGTGTGTGTGCACATGTGTGTGTCCTGGTGATGGTGTGTGTGCACGTGTGTGTCCTGGTGTTGGTGTGTGTGCACATTTATGTCTGTGTGTCCTAGTGTTTGTGTGCACATGTGCGTATGTGTATGTGTGTCCTGGTGTTATATGTGCACGTGTGTGTCTGTCCTGGTGATGGTGTGTGCATGTGTGTGTATCCTGGTGATGTGTGTGCACGTGTGTGTCCTAGTGTTAGTGTGTGTGCACATGTGTGTGTGTCCTGGTGTTGGTGTGTGTGCACGTGTGTGTGTGTCCTTGTGTTGGTGAGTGTGCATGTGCGTGTCCTGGTGTTGGTGTGCACATGTGTGTCTGTGTTTGGTGTGTGTGCATATGTGTGTGTGTCCTGGTGTTGGTGTGTGCACGTCTGTATGTGCATGTCCTGGTGTTGGTGTGTGTGCACATGTGTGTCTTTGTGTCCTGGTGTTAGGGTGTATGTGCACATGTGTGTCTGTGTTTGTGTCCTGGTGTCGATGTGTGTGCACATGTGTGTGTCCTGGTGTTGGTGTGTGCACATGTGTGTATGTGCATGTCCTGGTGTTGGTGTGTGTGCACATGTGTGTCTGTGTGTGTCCTGGTGTGGTATGTGTGTACATATGTGTTTTTATGCCCTGGTGTTAGGGTGTGTGTGCACATGCATGTCTGTGTGTGTGTCCTTGTATTAGGGTGTTTGTGTGCACATGTGTGTATGTGTGTCCTGGTGTTGGTGTGTGTGCACATGTGTGTCTGTGTCCTAGTGTTGGTGTATGTTCACATGTGTCTGTGTGTCCTGGTGTTGGTCTGTGTGAGCACGTGTGTCTGTGTGTGTTAGTCATGTCTCGGTGAGTGACAGGAGGAGTTGTGATTTCTCGGAGCTGGGTCGGGGGTGACAATGGAGTGTTTCCCTCTATTGCGCAGATGGTTCTTTGGGAGGAAAAAACCACAGAGCAGTGGCTGCAGGAGGGGGAGCTGGCCACGATTCTCCCTCCTCCCATGGCCTCCCACAGGCTCCTGCTCCATGGGCTGTGAACCTTCTCATTAGCAGCTGTTGGCTTGAACATGGGATTCCCAGTGTGGATCAGGAGCTGTGCCTGTGCGTCTGCGTTCTCTGGACCCGACCCAGGCCTGGAGACAGTGCCCTGCTTACCCCACACCCTGCAGGGCAGACGCCACCACCATCTTCTGCGGGGGAATTTGAAGGATGAGCAGGGAAGGCGAGGGAAACAGGGGAGTGAGTCTTGGATGTGGGGACGGTGCAGCCCAAGCTGGCTCTGTTTGTCACTCATGAAAATATTTTTGGAAAACTCACCAGCTATAAATCTGACTGCACTCCTCTGAAAGACACCTGGTGTGTTCCTGCCCTTCCCAGGGTGAGGGACTTAAACTGAGCCTTCAGTAAACCCTGAATGGGACGTTTGTCTGTCTAGGAAAATTCTTACACTGTCAATTCAGGTGTGTCATGCAGACACCCGAAGCCCATGTGATGTGTCATGCAGAGACCCGAAGCCCGTGTGATGTGTCGTGCAGACACCCGAGGCCCGTGTGGTGTGTCGTGCAGACACCCGAGGCCCGTGTGGTGTGTCGTGCAGACACCCGAGGCCCGTGTGGTGTGTCGTGCAGACACCCGAGGCCCGTGTGGTGTGTCGTGCAGACACCCGAGGCGCGTGTGGTGTGTCGTGCAGACACCCGAGGCCCGTGTGGTGTGTCGTGCAGACACCCGAGGCTGCGTGTGGTGTGTCGTGCAGACACCCGAGGCCCGTGTGGTGTGTCGTGCAGACACACGAGGCCCGTGTGGTGTGTCGTGCAGACATCTGAGGCTGCGTGTGGCATCACTCCGCACATGTCCATCCTTGCAGAGACGGAGCAGAGGAAGCACTCGCCTATGCTTGTTTTGGGGCTCTCTGTCTCTGCGTCCTGTGGCCACCCCACCCCTGGGACTAGCGTCGTGTGTCTCCGTGGCCACCCTGGATCCCAGGGCAGCAGGCCTGGGGGGGGAGGGCCGCAGGTCACATCCCCCACAGGTGAGCGCACCTGGCTGGAGCCGGAATGTCTAGTGTTGAGGCATGTGTCCAAGGCTCTGGGAACAGAGCATGATGGTTGTGTGTGGTTGACTTCATGGGTCCCGGAACTCCCTCTGCCTGCTCAGTCAATCTCACAGACACGGCTGCAAATGCACCTTTTCGGTTTCCTTACTAGGCAGGTTCTGGCTGGCCCCGCAGTCTCTTCAGATATTCCTCCTTTCATCTTCCGTCTACTCATCCCCATCTTGCAGATGAACAAACTGAGGCTTAGGAAGGTCATTGTCATTTGTTTGTTTGTTTGAGACCAAGCCTTGCTGTTACCCAGGCTGGAGTGCAGTGGAGTGATCTCAGCTCACTGCAACCTCGTCCTCCCAGGTTCAAGTGATTCTCCTGCCTCAGCCTCCCAAGTAGGTGTGATTACAGGCACCCCTCACTCTCAGCTAATTTTTGTATTTTTAGTAGAGATGGGGTTTCACCATGTTGATCAGGCTGGTCTTGAACTCCTGACCTCAATTGATCAGCCCGCCTCAGCTTCCCAAACTGCTGGGATTACAGGCGTGAGCCACCATGCCCGGCCGAGGAAGGTCAGTGTCTTACTGAGGTAGCCACGTGGTGTCAGGGCTCCGAGCTGAAGTTAGCAGATGTCCTGAGGTCTCACTCACTGGTGCACCTGAGCCTCAAGTGTGAGCAAAGGGGAGCGGAAGCTTTCCTAGGCAGGAGGGGAGCCCCCAGGGCACAGCGAGCTGCTGGGCCAGCCCTTCCTCCCCCGAGGTGACTGAGGGTGCTCTGAAGCCTGAGGTGCCGAGGCTGTGTTGGGAGCTCTGGTGACTCCACTGGTGGGGGGCTGAAGTTAGATCTGTCTGCGCCTCTAACAAAGCTTTGGGGGGGTTGCAACGCTGCCTGTGCACGTCCCAGGGACCACTCCGCCAGCCGACCTCCTGACCTCTTTCTGCCCCAGTTGTGCAAGTATAGAGCTTAAGTTTTCTTTTTTTTTAGATGGAGTTTTGCTCTTGTTGCCCAGGCTGGAGTGCAATGGCACCATCACTGCAGCCTCTGCCTCCCAGGTTCAAGCGATTCTCCTCCCTCAGCCTCCCAAGTAGCTAGGATTACAGACATAACCCACCATGCCTAGCTAATTTTGTATTTTCAGTAGAGATGGGGTTTCTCCATGTTGGTTAGGCTGGTCTCAAACTCCTGACCTCAGGTTTCTCCATGTTGGTCAGGCTGGTCTCAACCTCCCAAAGTGCCGGGATTACAGGCATGAGCCACTGTGTCCGGCTGAGTTCTCTTTCTTTATTGTGGCAAACATACACATTCTGCAACATTTACAATTTTTACCACTTTTAAGTGGACAACTCTGGCATTCAGCACGTCAACACTGCTGTGCTGTGCAGCCACCACCGGCGTCCACCTCCCATCCACCCAACAGATCCCTGTCTCCCATCACTCCTTCCACTGCCCTCCCCTTCCCTCCCCTCCCCTCCCCTTCCCTCCCCTCCCCTCCCCTCCCATCCCTCCCCTCCCTTCCCTTCCTCATCCCTCCTCTGTCCTCCCCCTCCCCTCCCCAGCCCGTGCTGCCATCTGTATTGTGCCCTGTGGATCTGGCATCTCCAGGGACCTCCTAGGCATGGGGTCCTATGGTCTTTGTCCTTTTGTGACTGGCTGATTCCACTTAACACAACGTCCTCAGCTGTCATCCCTGCTGCTGCTTGTGTCCCAATGCCCTTCTTTTTAAGGCTGACCGACATCCAGCTGTGTGGACAAGCCAAGTTCTGCTCGTGGCTTTACCTGCTCCCTGCCTCTCGGGCTGGTCCGGCCGCCTGGCTGTTGTGGATGGTGCTGCTATCATCACGGGTGTGCATGTCTCTATTCCAGTCCCTGCTTTCAGTTCTTCTGAACATATATGCAGAAGTGGCATTGCTGGGTCACAGGACAAGTCTATTCTTAACTTTTTCAGGAACTGCCATTGTGTTTTCCATATTGACAGTACCCATGTGCACGCCCCCCCCCAGTAGAAGACAAGGCCCCCACATTCCCACATCCTTCCAGCGTTCACTGTCTCCTGGTTTGATAGTAGCCATCTTCATGGGTGTTAAAGTTTGTTTTTTATTTGTTCGTTTGTTTTAAACAGAGTTTTGCTCTTGTCGCCCAGGCTGTAGTGCAATGGCGCCATCTCGGCTCACTGCAACCTCTGCTTCCCGGGTTCAAGCGATTCTCCTGCCTCAGCCTCCCAAGTGTCTGGGATTACAGGCGCTTGCCACCATGCCCAGCTAATTTTTGTATTTTTGGTAGAGACGGGGTTCCGCCATATTGGCGAGGCTGGTCTCAAACTCCTCACCTCAGGTGATCCACCCCCTCAGCCTCCCAAAGTGCTGGGATTACAGACGTGAGCCACCTCGCCTGGCCAAGATTTTTAGCTTACTAGAAACATGTAGCTGTCCCAGAATTGCAGAACTGGAGCTGGGAGAGCTGTCCAGTTCTCCACAACATGAGAATCGGCCGGGAGCCTTTTCGAGGGGCGGCTGGGCTTGTTCTAGACCCTGGCCGTCTGGGGTGGGTCTGGGGTGGGCCAGGGAGTCTGGCTGGGCTGAGCAGGTTTGTGGGCACAGTCAAGCCCCCTCTCTCCACAGCGCACGTGCTGGGAAGGTCAGCAGGGAGGCCGCACAGCGGTTAGAACAAGAGCCCACCCCTACCTCCAGCTGCAGCTCACACAACCCCGTCCAGTGCTGCTGCCTCGGTTGGTCAGGGGGGATAACTGGGCTCCCCTGGGATTTCTCGGAAAGTTAAGTATAGGCTGGGGAGCTGGGCCAGGGTCTGAGAACCTCCAGGGTTCCTGAGCTGCCCCCAACCCCAGCCTCTGAGAGTCAGCAGCAGACATTCATACGTGACCACTCCTCACAGAAAGCAGCTGAGGGTCTCACTGGGGGCGTGCATCCAGCCGCCCATCTCTGACAATGCTTTGGGTGATGTCCAGCAAGCACACTGGCCAGCACACGTCCACCAGCAGCGGCCACAGTGGCCAATGGGTGTTTGGGATTGCTCTCTAATTGACCCTAGCTGGCACTGTGTCTCTGTGCCTTAGATCTTGTTGACTGAAAGATGGGCACCTCATGGCTCCGCCCCATCCTTGACCAGCCTCTCCCCTGGGGCCCGCATGGCAGGGTCCCAGGGAGTGTGTGCATTTGAAAATCCTCCACTCCTGGGGGAGGTGGGGCTGATGGGATTCAAGCTCAGGTCTAAAGATCCTGAGGTCAGGGGACTGGGGGGGGACCTCTTGCCCATGTGTGCGACCCCCAACCACTGGCCCAGTGAAGGGCACCTGGTTAAATTTGTTTAAGCTAACACAATTCTTAGCAAAAACAGCGGGCATGGTGGCTCTTGTCTGTAATCTCAGTACTTTGGGAAGCCAAGGCTGGCAGATCACTTGAGGTCAGGAGTTCGAGACCAGCCTGACCAACATGGTGAGACCACATCTCTACTAAAAATACAAAAATTAGCCAGGCGTGGTGACATATGCCAGTAATCCCAGCTACCTGGGAGGCTGAGGCAGGAGAATCGCTTGAACCTGGGAGGTAGAGATTGCAGTGAGCCGAGATCGTACCACTGCACTCCAGCCTAGATGACAGCAGCGAGACTCTATCTCAAAAAAAAAAAAAAAATGCTTAACAGAAGCAATATTTGGGCCACACCACATGAAAATAAAATTCATCGTCATTTATCTGAAATTTGCCCTGGACTCAGTGCCGTGTCTTATCCAGCAGCCCTGACCCAGGCCCTTTGCCTTGGACACCTCAGTGCAGTCGGAGGCAAGGCTGGCCCGAGGCTCTGGAAGAGGCAAGCCTGGCACACACCTCCCAGGAGGTGCCGGAGCACGCCAGGGAGATGTTCTGGGGACATTAGGGTGGTCTCAGGAAGCTGTTGGGGGAGCTGGCCCCGGGAATGGTCCAGAAGGCAGACAAGGGTTCCTCTCGCATGAAGGCCCCCTGGAAGGGAAGGGAAGGGAAGGGAAGGGACAGAAAACAGCCTGGGTTTTAGTTCAAAAAAGGAAAGAAAAAAAGAACTGTTACCAGAAGGGGTCCCAATCCGGACCCAAGAGAAGGGTCTTGGATCTTGAGCAAGAAAGAATTGGGGGCACGTGCACAGGGTAACGGGAAAGCAGGTGTGTAAAGAAAGTGAGGGGGAGGAAGCATGGCTGCTCCAGGGCAGAGCGGCGGCTTCAGCTGTCCGACCCAGGACACTTCCTGTCACTCCCTGATTATATGCTAAATGGGTGATTATCCCTGAATTTTCCAGGAAAGCGGTGCTCAATTCCCAGAACCGAGGGTCCCTCCCCTTTCAGACCATAGAGGGTGACCTCCTGCCGTTGCCTTGGCCTCTGTGAACTGCCGTGGTGCTGGTGGGAGTGTCTCTGAGCATGCTAATGCATTCTAATCAGCATATAATGAGCAGTGGGGACAACCAGACGCCACTCTCATGCTGGCTTGGTTTTGGTAGGTATTGGATGACTTCTTCACCGCAGCCTGTTTTATCAGTAAGGCCTTCATGGCCTGCCTCTTGTGCCGACCTCCTGTCTCGCCCTGTGACAGAAGGCCTGAGCTCCTGGCAGCGCGGCCCAGCAGGTCTCAGCCTCATTTGACCAGACCCTGTTCACCATGGAGTCCCCCGTGGTCCAGGTGCCCCGTGGTTCCACCGCTGACGGAAGCAGGGGCTTTGCCTTGTACACAGCCAGGGCGCTGGGCTCCACGGGAATCCGCTCCTGGGGGGGCAACGCCACCTCCCGGAGGGATCAGGCTGTTCACTGAGCCCCTTCAGAGCACAGGCCACAAAGGGACCCCCTTCCCCGAGTCCTGGACGAGGGTCTGGGGAACCCACCCCAAACAAGCCATGGGGTTGACCTGGCTTAGGGTCTCAGTCCCAGCAGCCATTCCAGGGTGGCCTCTGGGGGGCCCAAGGAAGGTGGCCCCAGTGCCTGGTTAGGGACCCGGAGAGGTCAGGTGAGACCCCCAGCACGGAACTGGAGAGGGGGCCACGGCCAGGCTGCCTGGGTGACGCCCTCTGCGGGGTTCTCAGGGCTTGTGGTGACCACCAGGCTGGTGCCTGCTTCCGACAGTGCGGTGGCCCTGCAGGACTGTGTGCCCCAGGTGCCAGCATTGTGTAGAATCTTGAGTTTCTGGAAACTTCTGCTGTTGCACCAACACCGGCTCCCTCCCAGACACCTTTCAGCCGCGCTGAGGTCCCCGATGCCCCACGAGGAGGAAGGGTCCCGGAATCCCTCAGTCTGAAGGTGGTGCCAGGCCCCGGCCTCCAGGTGACTCACAGCGAGGAGCAGGATGGCTGGGAGGGGTGGCGTCCGTCCCCATGTGTCCCACTGCGTCCCTGCGCGTCCCTGCAAGTACGGGTGCTGAGCTCTGAGACTCTACCTCCGTTTTGGTTTGACTCAGGTCTCCATCCACCAGTCCAGGCCTTGCTCCCCTCCCCCAGCCCTCACCCTGGAAACACCAGCCCCTCCCTGTCCTGTGTCCTGTGACCCCCACCTCCCAGGTGGGCCCCCAGCGACCCTCAGACTGTGAGCCCTCCAAGGTGAGGTTCTGGCAGGTGCCCCTTGGGCTGCTCCACTCTGTCACTAGACCCCCACCTCCCTTCCCCAGCCATCTCCCCCTTCAGACTGGCCTAGCTGCTCCCCTTGGCTGGAATGAGACCGACCGCCTGGGCCGGCCGTGCTGAGCTCAGCCTCCTCCTCTGCCGGATTCCGGCCCCCGTCCCGCCCTCCGCCCCCTGCTTTTGTGCTGGGCTTCCCCTGCAGGGGCTCCGTGCACCTGTCCAGGTGAGTCTGCTGGAAGCTCCCGAGGTGCCCTCTGGGCAGGCACAGGTGAACCTGCAGGCCCAGGGAGGGATGCAGCCACCCTCCCTCCCCCGCTGCCCCCGCCTTGGCTAAGGAGGCCAGGGGGGACAGGCATGTGCGGCCACGGGCAGGAGGCCCCTAGTGTCCTCTTCTTTTGGGGTGGAGGGGCTTTCGCTCAGCCCCCTCTTCCTCCCACAGCTCAAGCTCTGGGAAGGCAATGTCTTTGTTCCTCCACCCAGGCACAGATACAGGCGTACCTGGGTCTCCCCCATCCTCACTGGGCATCGGGGACGAGACAGGAGGAGCCTGCCCAGGTCCCTTGTCCTGAGAGTGCCTCCTCCCAACCAGCCTCGCCCAGTGGGGTCCAGCAGGTCATGACTAAAACAGTGCGGTGGTTTCTGGAAGATTCTGGACGGTCCTGGGCTGCCTAGGAGGCCACTTGATGGGGGCAGTGGGAAAGGGACCCTACAGCTAAGACTCCTGTAAACCAAGCAGGTGCAATCCTGGGTGATTTTCCTCAGATTTTCTGAACCACATCCAGAAATAAAGTCACGGAGGTGATATCAAAGCTTCTTGGGTTTTTAAACTTCCTCTTTAGGGGAAAATGCAGAGGTAGCTTCGGCTGCCCCAGCTGGACAGGGTGTCCCTTGAGCTCTGACCCCTGACCCACAGGCTCCTTGCCCAGGACTCGGGTGACCACTTCCCGCTCAGGACACAATGGGCCTCGAGGCTGCCAGCTCTGACGGCAGCAGGGCGTTCTTTTCCTCTTGAATCACAGTTTTTGGGGCAGTAGTGACAGAGCCTGGCTCCAAGGTGCTTCTGTGCGTAATCTCAGCCAGGATCTTTTCTTTTCTTCTGGTTTAATCATGTCCAGAAACTATATCCCACCAGAGCGGGCGCTGTGGCTTTCTCCGTGAAATAGCGGGTGGCCCCAGGTGTTCTCGTGTTCATCCACGTGAGGGTTTTGGAAGCCCTGCCAGGGGCACCTGAGTGAGCTCGTCTCTCGGGGGTGAGCCGATGCCCTGGCCAGGCTCCTGGAGCCACCCTCTACCCTGTCCCCTGGGACACTGTGGCTTCCCCTGGTCCTGGTCCTGCCATCCCAGGAAAGCTGAGGGGGCAGGAACGGGAGGGCGCCTGGTTCTGTCCCTTACACCAGGGGAAGCCCAGAACTTTCTCTGGCCCATGTGGGTCTGGGGTCCCCTGTGGCACTCCTAGTGGCCCTGTGGCCACCTCCTTGCCTTGGGTGGCTGCTGAGGCTCTGTGAGACTGGGCCTCCGGGTGGGGGTGTCGCCTGGACGTTCTGCCCGCCTCCAGCTTGCACGTGGAGCCGGCGTTGCTCAACCTTTGGGAATGGACAGAGGGGCTGGCAGCAGAGGCCGGCAGCTGAGGGAGGCCTCTTGGAGGGGTGCCCTCATGTGTCTAGGAGAGACAGGCCCTGGGTAGCAGCTGTGACTGGGGTTTGAGGAGAGGGGCTTCTTGAGGCCGTAAGACTTGGGATTCCAGGAGTCCCCCCCGAGCCGCACAGGGGGTGGCAGGGTGTGCTTGGCCATCGGGGAAAGCTGAAAGCAGAGCTCAGCCAAAGGTGCACTTGGTGGGCATGGGATGGAGCATGTGGAAAGGGAGCATCGCGACTGAGGTTCCAGCTTGTGTGGGAGGATGGTGCGAGTAGGTCTGGTTTCTGCATGTGTGTGCACATACGTGTGTATGCAACATGTGATTCCTTCTAGGAAAAGGCTGGAGGCCGTGTGGAGACCAGGCAGGCACTTGGGGCCGCTCCCATTGGTGTACACACACGCACATACACATGCATGCACGTACATACATGCACACATGCATGCACACGTGCGCACACAATGTACACATATGCACACACATGCACACATATAATGCACACACATACGTGCACATACATGTGTGCGCACACACATAATGCACATGCACACACAATTCACACACATACAGACACACACACACATGCACACATGCACATACACACGCGCACGCGCACACACACACACTGCTGCAGCCTCTGCAGCCTGTCAGGACTGGTGGGCACGGCACACCCCGAAGGCCCACGGCCCACCTGCTCAGTTCCGGTCTCGCTGGCCACCACTCCTGCTGAGCCTACTGTTCATCAAATATTTACTGAGCCCCAGCGGTCTCGGTGTGCTGGGGGCTGGGCAGCACTTTTCCTCCCTCTGAGAAGGTGAATTCTAGAACCCTCCATCAACCAGATGAGGAAGGAAAGTCCCCTGTTGGGGGCTCCATCCGTGCCGAGGTGCGCTGCAGAGTCCCCGGGTCTGAGTGAGATGTCCTGCCCTGCCTCCGTGCGTTGCTCGCGGCTTTTGTCTGTGTTGAGTCTGCTTCATTTCCTGCAGTGAGGACACCAGGTTTCCACAGGGCCTGACTACTCCGTGAGAGCTCCAGTGCTGGGGTCTGGTTCTTGTGCTGCAGATCAGCAGGGCTTTACCTGGCAGCTGGCGCCCAGCAACCCTGATCCCCACAGGAGCTGGAGTGGACTTCCTGCCAGGCTGAGACCACAGGTGCAGGGGAGGGGGCGGGGCGGGGGCAGGGGCGGGGCGGGAATGGGAACGGGGCGGGGTGGCTCCTCTAGCCCCGCCTCCCAGCCACGCCCACTTCCGGCCTTCCTGAAGGACAGGATCCCTTTCCTAAGTGAACTTGCCCCAGTGCCTGGCGTGAGAAGCTGAACAAATGACACGCATCCTACAGTCGCTGCTTCTGGAGCAGCCAGAGGTCACGCGCGTGTCACCGCCCCCAGATGAGAAACAGGACGTCGCAGCCGTGAAGCGTCTGAGCTGCGCCTGGCACTTGTGCGGGGTGCGGTGCAGCTCAGCCGCGCTTTACCCTCCGGCCCGGACGAAGCGCTAATGCGGTAACAGGAGCTGTGCAAGCTCCTTCGTTTAAAACATTCTCTGGAGGCTTCAGTGTAACTGCTGTTACTCCTTCCCGCAGCGTTGTGAAAACCTACCAGTGAGTCAGTCTGGCCTGGAAGGTTTTATGTGGGGGGAGGGCAAGGTTAAATCGAGGATTTGATTTCTCCATGAGACACAGTACTTTTCAGGGCTCGTTTCTTTCTGTATGGATTTTGATAGGCTTTGTTTCCAGAGAATGTGGCTACAGAGATATGCCTCCCCCCTCAGCGGCGGAGAAGGGAAGCTGAAGTCCAGGTGTGGGCAGGGCTGCACGTCCCCGGAGGCTCCTGACGCTTCCAGCTTCTGTGGCTCCAGGCGTCCCTGGGTCTGTGGTCACGTGGCCCCAACCTCTGCCTGTGTCTGTGGCCCTTGCCCTGTACGTCTCCTCTCCATGTAAGGACATCAGTCACTGGAGTGAGAGCCCACCCCACTCCGGGGTGACCTCATCTACCACCCAGCCAGGGCCATTCACAGACACCCGTGTCAGGACGTCAGCTTTCCTTGTGGGGACCCAGTTCAACCCCCTCCACTATCTTTGTACATTTGCAGGATCTACAGTGGTGACTTTTCCCTTAAGCACAGTTTCAGCTGTGTCTTAGGGTTTTGATAGGTTATATTTTCATTATAATTTGGTTCAAAAGAAAACCAAATTCCGCATGTTCTCACGAGTGGGAGCTAAATGATGAGAACCCGTGGACACATGGGGGGAACCACACACCTGGGGACCTCTCGAGGGTGGAGGGTGGGAGGAGGGGGGAGGGAGCGGGGAAAGATGACTGATGGGTACTGACACTAAACCCAGACACACGAGGGTACTGCATTTAACACCTGGATGATGAAATAATCTGTACAACAAACCCCCACGACACAAACTTACCTGCACAACAACAGTGCACAGGTACCCTGAACTTAAAAAACGAAACCAAAAACAAGCCAGAAGAGAAATGCTAAACACTTTAAAATGTTTTAAAAAGTGAGTAACATCTCAATTATATTAAACATCAAAGAGAATAGGTAGGGGCTGGGCACGGTGGCTCACGTCTGTAATCCCAGCATTTTGGGAGGCCGAGGCAGACACATCACCTGAGTTTGGGAGATTGAGACCATCCTGGCCAACACCACGAAACCCCGTCTCTACTAAAAATACAAAAAATTAGCTGGGCATGGTGGCGCATGCCTGTAATCCCAGCTACTTGGGAAGCCGAGGCAGGAGAATCACTTGAACCTGGGAGGTAGAGACTGCAGTGAGCCGAGATTACACCACTATACCCCAGCATGCAGTGAGACTCTGACTCAAAAGAATAAAATAAAATAAATAAAAAGAATAGGTGGATTCATGGGTTAATACTGTGTTACCATACTATGTGTATATTGCTCATAATTAGCTTAATAACATGGGTAACTTTTTGGAAACATTAACAATTAAATTAATGAAGATATAACGATGCAAGTGGGTAGATTTTTTTTTTTTCTGAGACGGAGTCTTACGCTGTCGCCCAGGCTGGAGTGCAGCGATGTGACCTCAGCTCACTGCGACCTCCCGCCTCCCGGGTTCAAGCAGTTCTCCTTTCTCAGCCTCCAAGTAGCTGGGATTATAAGTGTGCTGGGATTATACCATACCCAGCTAATTTTTGTATTTTTAGTAGAGATGGGGTTTTGCCATGTTGGCCAGGCTGACCTCAAACTCCTGGCCTCAAGTGATCCACCTACCTCGGCCTCCCCAAGTGCTGGGATTACAGGTGTGAGCCACCATGCCCAGCCCACATAGACGTTTTAACCATGTTTGATACATTTTATATTTTACCATATATCCAAAGTATTTGGGATCCAATTAGTCAAAGTGATAAATAAATTAAAAGCACCTCCTACCCTAGCTAACCTTTCCAAAACCACTGAGAGCAGGGGCATTTCCTGCAGGGCAAATTCTAACATGTTGACATGACTGCAGATTCCATGAAAATACTAGGATCCTATTATTATGTATTAGTTAGCATGAAAATATTAAACTGTAAAAGTGTGCCATTTGACTTTACTTGTTTTTACCCATGTTGGAAACAGATGCTCAGTGCCGTAAAGAAAAATCAGCACTGAGACAAAGGATCCTTTAGCGTCGCAATTTTTACTTCCTGGACTGCAGGAAGGGGACCCTTGCTAGCCATCGTGCCACAAGAGTACAATGAACAAAGGAAAGCAGACATATTTACCCCTTATGCATTTGGGGTCGTCCTTACTGCTGTGTCTGATCTCCATTGGCTGGAGCCAGACCTCACAAATTTAAAACTAAATGATTGGCTAATAACTTAAAATTTTTCTTTTTTAATTAATTATTTATTTATTTATTTATTTATTATTTTTTAAGATGGGGTTTCACCATGATGACCAGGCTGGTCTTGAACTCCTGACCTCAGATGATCCACCCACCTCGGCCTCCCAAAGTGCTAGGATTACAGGTGTGAGCCACTGTGCCTGGCCAATTTTTCTAAACAGGTAAAGGCAATGGAGAACTGGGACAGGCCTGTGAGCACGTCCAGCACAGACATCTTGGTTAAAGTACAAGGACATAGAATGTACTACGTGCCGGTAAGCACGGCATGTCTAACAGCTACATAACATAGGGCTTAGCAAAAAGTTATTAGCACACTTATGATTTATTCTTTAACAAGAAAGAAAACTTTAAAGAGGAACTTTTTTACTTCCCACAACCCATGAAGTGATTTTTCTATAAAAGTCAGAATTAAAAAGAATTCACACACACACACACACACACACACACACACACACACACACACTCTCTCATTAGTTCAAAACATTATCTCACTCCGATCATGACTCATTCTTCATATGGGTTTCTCGATGTGTTGTGCGGTTTCCCTAGCCCCAGGGATTCTCCATCATCTCTCCGTGGCTGCTCTCCGTGGCTGCTCTCTGTGGCTGCTCTCCGTGGCTGCTCTCCGTGGCTGCTCTCCGCTTCATTTCCAGCTGTCAGAGCTCCTCTCTTGGCCTTGTGGTGTGGAGTTGGGCCGGGCAATGGCTGGGTTCATTTCCACATAGCTGACCATTAGCTCAGTCTTGCTCACATGTTGTTCAAATCTTCTTTATCTCTAGTGATTTGATTCACCAGTTATGGCGCAAGGCATCTAGAAATCTCCAGCTGTTCCCTGGAGTAGTCTGCTTCTCCCCAGTTCTCGGGTTGTTGGTGAAGTGGGGCCATCATCAGGGCGTGGCTTTCGAGGCCTGGTCTGCCGCCACGGTCCGCCGGTTAGCGCAAGCACGCGCATCTTTTTATTTTTTTCTTATTTTAGGTTAACTTTTTTAGTATTATTACTCCATTTTCTTTCTGTGTTAGCTTGCTAGCTGTGTGTTCCGCTGTTCTCACGGTCGTCACCCCAGCGTCTGCCCTGCACCAGCCTCTGCCGCCCCGCCCCGCCAGTCAGTGTCCTCTGAGCTCTGCGTTCCAGTGTTTCCACTGGGAACCATTTTCCTTCCACTTGGGATTGATCCCCACAGGTTTTGTTTGCCTGACAACGTCTTGGAGGCAGTGTTTGGGGTGCAGAGGCGGAGGCTGCAGCTGCCTCTTTGTCCTTGCAGGCACCTCCCACGGCCTTCTGCCCTCTGTGTTTTTCTGGCCACTGCACACAGCTCCTCCCTCATGGCCAGGAGCTGGAGATACACATCTTTATGTTTTTTGGTTTTTAAACGTGCACACCTTTTCTCCTAGAAAACAGAGTGAGCAATTAGGTGGTCTTTCAAAGACTTTCCTCCTGCCTTGTGGGCGCTGAGCTCCATGCCGAGGAACTCTGGCCTGTAAGTGTGCCCCTTAGGACCGACCTAGCTGTTGCTAGTTGTTGGGGCAGACTGACCTGGTATCGGCTGTGGGTTTTGCCTTGCGAGGTCCATGGAGGTCACTGTCCTTCAATAGCAATCAAAGCTTATTTTTAAATGTACTTTTAACTTACCGCCCTAGAGAGAACAGAAATTAATGACTTGCAGTATTTGCACAGAGAAGTCATTCTCCGTTGAGAGCGGTGACTTTAGTAGCGTATTACCCGACTGTTCCCATGATGCCAAATATTTAAAGTTTCAATAAGGTAATTAGACCAAGAGAGTTATCTCAGAAACTGTCAATCAAAGATATTTCCCCCTTCTCTCTTCTCCTAATGAAACAAAAGAAGAAAGTCAAGAAACAGAGGTGGATTTGGGTTCAGTTTGCCAAGCAAGTTTGAAGCTTAAAACTTGAGGAGATGCTCTGCCAGTCTGCAACTCTGTGTGATGGAGGCCCGAGCCGTGCTCCTCGGGCCTGCACACGGGACGTGCGTCCCCAAGTCCAGGACACTCAGAGGAGCCGAGGCAGCGCCCAGCCCCTTGGCGGGGGAACATCCGCTCCTGTGCGGCAGTCTCTGGCCGGCCTCGTTGCCTCGCTGAGCGCTACCCCTCAGAGGGCCGGGGGCCAGGCTGGGCAGCTTTCTTCATTTTCTGGGGGTGTTTGGCAGGGGGGAGACTGGACAGCTTAACTCATTTATCTGGGGGATCTTTTGCCAGGACCCCCAGATGTGGCTCCCGTGTGCCTGCAGGAGCTGGTGGTGTTACCAGCAGGGGGTGCTTGCAGGTGCTGGGACCCAAGGGTTGGAGGGCTCAGGAGTGGCCCCCTTCCTCCTCAGAGCCAGGGTCCCCGTGGCCACTGCTGTCCTGAGCACCCAGGATGCCTCTCTGTTCGGCTCCTGGAACCCACTTCCCCAGAGGGAATGTGAACCCAGGGCAAGCCACTGCCTCCCTGGGGCCCCACAGAGTGACCTTGGGCACAGGTCACCAGAGACCTGATCTGAACCGAGTATAAAAATAGGACGGAAATCACTGCCGGGAGCCAGAGCGTGCCCTGCTTATCTTGGGCAGCAGCAGCAGCTCAGCCAGAACGATTAGGGGGTATTTTTGGCCAGATGATGCTGGTGCAGCCACCCCAGGTACCAGGAGGGAGGAGCGTTGCCAGCAGGTCAGCCCCGAGCCCCCGGGGAAGCCACGGCGCCGGCCCCCAGCTCCTCCCAGAGGGCTTGTCTGTGTGCACGCGGGGTGCCTTATGCATTGTACACATTTTCATGTGTACTTAGACACGTACCTTTGAAGCTGTTACCCATCGCCCTGCACATGGGGAATAGCCGCCCTTGTGCCCATCAGCGCGAGTGGGCGAAGAAAATGTGACCCGATTGTGCAGCGGACACTCAACAGCCGAGTAAAGGAAGGAGATGCTGGCACGGGCTATGCCACACAGGAGCCGTGTGGACGTTGTGCCTCGGGCCCTGTCGAGTCTCCTCCTGGGAGGTCCCTGGAGCCCTCATGTCCGCAGAGCCCAAACGCAGAACGGCAGGTGCCAGGCTGGGCAGAGCCCTTCCTTCCGTGTGGGAGGATGGGCAGACTCTGGAGGCGGACGGTGAGGGCAGACGCACCGAGGGTGGGGTTGTGCTTCGTCATCTGACACTTAAGGATGGTTAAAATGGTGATGTTATGTATTGTTTCACTACAATTAAATAAAATGGATTTTTTTAGAAACAGGAAAAAGCAAAGTTAAAACTCAGAAACAATTTTACCAAGTACCTGAGCTGCTGCTGAGAACCCAAGCCCCTGGAGGTGCCAAGGGCAGTGGCGGGGCCGTGGCTGGCAGCCAGAATTCTCTTCCCCCTCACTGCCCAGTAGCGGTGACAGTGTGACATCCCCCAAATCCCACCCGCCTCACACAGCCCTTCCGGGGGTTCTGGTTTCTCAAGGGTTGGGCGACTCACGTTTCTAGGAAAGGCCGTGCACGGGGTGGGCGGTGGGGCAGGGAAACGTCCCGAGGACAGGTTCCTCCCACACTGTCCCTGCCTTCCCTGCTGTCCCCTGAGCGCTGGAGGGTCCTGCTCTCTAGAATGGGGGGCTGCATTGCTGCGGCCCGGGCATAAGGCAGAGAGGCCATGAGGCGGGGGTAGGCGGAGCCCTACCCGGGGTCCTTTCCCTGCTTCTTGCATCCATGCAGCACAATGTGTGCCTGGCTTGGAGCAGGCCTGGGTGGACGGCTGCACTGACGAAGGAGCCCCCTCTCATGGACACAGCCACATCAGGGACCCTGGCCACCAGGACCTGCAGGACTCGGGGGACGGCCCTCTGAGGCTGGGGCACAGCTCCCACTTCCTGGGAGGGCCTGTCTAGCTCTCAGGCTGCCCCATGGGTGCTTCCAGGCTGATGGGTCCCACAAAGTGGCATCGATCGTTCCTGTGCCCACCAATGGCCGCTGCCTCCTTTTCCCATGATTACTTGAGGCCATGCGCCTTACAGCGCCTCTCAGCAGCGTTTCGCAGGAGAGGAATGTGAGGCTGATGATTCTGCCCACGACTCGGCAGCACGGGGGTCCGCACAGTAGTTTTCGAGGTTACTGCCGGTTGTCCACAGTGGCCATGTGTTCCACAGGTCTCCAGTGTGCGGGGAGGTGCAGTGGCTCCCGCTATCCTGTCCTCACGGGGCCGGGCTTGTGGCTGTGAGCATCTGGCCGCACACTGTGGTGCCCCTCACACACTGTCGATGGCATAAGTCCATGGGCATGGTGGCATCTGCACGTGTTCCTCTGTGTCAGTTCTCTTTGCCCTCTTGTTCTCTGGGTTCGGCGTTTCCTTGCTGGTCTGTAGGCGTCTTCATGTGATTGGGACACGCCGGGGGAGCGGGGGAGGGGCTGTGGGCGATGGCAGGTACCCAGCGGCACCAGGCTTGCTCCCCCACCCTTGAGAGCATGTTTCAGGAAGAGAAGTGTGTCATTTTCGTGAAGACCACTTTGTCAGCCTTTCTCTTATGAAAACTGCGTTTGGGGCTGTGGCAGGTCTGCAGCCGTCATTCTGAGTGTGAATCTGTGCTCTGTGACTTTGGGGCCGTGGAGGGGCTGCAGGCTGTGCTCCTGCAAGCATGGGCTGCCCCAAGGGATCCCCTCAGCCCCAGGGGGATCCGCTGCACTCTGGGGGTGAAGTTCAGGGAACCTGGTCAGTCCCTGCCAGCTGGGCAGAAAGGCCTAATGACAGGCAGGAGACCTGTGGGGGTCCCAGCTGCCTGGCCCATGGTGACACCTGTGCGCCTTCAGCCTGCATGGACTGGATTCTAGGGGGAGATGGAAGCAGCCATGGGGAGCAGGTGGCATGAGGGGGAGGCCTGGGGCCAGAGAGTCCAAAGCTGGGCACTCCCCACTACCCCTAGCCTGCCCATCACAGGGCAGCGCCGGGCCGTCCCCATTTGTCCATTGGCAGGAGGAAATAAGGTGTATTCTGCCAGAGATGGGGCTGTGTGGGTAGGGAGCCCAGCATGGGAGTTGGCCGGAAGGACGCTGGGGGAGAGGAAGGGGGGCCAAAGCCCACCTGCTCTGGAGCTTCCTGAAACATCTGCTGCCCAACGGTTAGGGCTGAGGCTGACTGCCCACCCAGCACCAAGGCTCAATGAGGGCAAGCTGGCCGTACACAGATGGAGGGTCATGGTGCAGCCAAGGCAGCACCGGAGCTTTTCCGAAGGGCGTGTGTGACATCGGCGTCACCCAGGCAGGGACGTGCGTGTGCCTGTGGCGTCCCCTGGCAGCTGGGATCAAAGGGGAACCTGTGTGCTGCTGTGCGGGGGAGGCCATGCGGTCCCTACCTTTACTGAGTGCTGGCCCCGCTGACCAAGTGCAGAGAACTCACCCCAGAAGGGACCTGGGAAAAAGTGGTGGCAACTGAGGCCGGGCTTTGAATTCCAGGCTCCTAGTTGCACGTTTGAAAAACTCGGGGAGGTTGCACGCATGCTTCTGCGATCGCGCCAGGAAGCTTTAACGCAAGTGATGACAGAACTTACCTTCCCGCTCTGCAAAAGCGTCTCTGGCCCCTGCCTGTGTTGCCTCATCAGGACAGCTTTGAGCTGCCACAGGCTGGGGTGTGCACATGGGATTTGGGGCCACAAAAGCGGGCAGGGCCCTCCTTCCGGGAGCAGTGTCTGTGCCCCTCCCTCTCCCCCAGAACATTCCTCTGGGGGAGGTCTGGCGTGCTTATCTCAGACACTTGTGAAGGCTACTTATCCTTTCCAAAAAATCCAAACACTCGGGGCCTGTGATTGCCCCGAGGCCCTGGGTGTGTGGGGCCACGGGCAGCGCCAGGCTCTGGGTGCTCAGTGCGGTTGTGAGCCCGTCCCTCTGGGAGGCTGATGTCAGCTCCAGCTCTGCCTCTCCTGCTGGCCGGCCCAGACGCTCAGCGGGCCACCCCTACCCCTCCCACAGCCCCGGAGGAAGCCACCAGAAATGGCCTTGGTACCTGCAAGGCTGCGGCGTCGGCGATTATGGGCACAGTTGTTTCCTGTTGTTCGGGTCCCCCACACTCCCTGATTTTAACAGCGTCCATTAGGAATGGGTGAGACCAGGCCCTCTGCAGGCTGTGTCAGGTCCAGGTTCTCACCTTCCTCCTGGACTCATTCAGATTCCCTGGCAGGAGGCTTCCCCCGGTCTAGAGAGAGGAAACTTCCCAAGACCTTTCACGCCCAAGGACGGCGTCCGCCTTCGCATCTGGCCAACGCTCCTCTGGGTCTGGGTCACACCCGGTTTTGGTGACTTCCTGGTTCTGGCACGGCTGCAAGGCCTGTCCACGACGTCCTCAGAGCCCAACAAGTTCAAGCATTTCTCTTGCCCTAGCCTCCTGAGTAGCTGGGATTACAGGTGCGTGCCTCCATGCCCGGCTAATTCTTGTATTTTTAATAGAGATGGGATTTCGCCATGTTGGCCAGGCTGGTCTCCAACTCCTGACCTCAGGTGATCCACTGGCCTCGGCCTCCCAAAGTGCTGGGATTACTGGCGTGAGCCACGGTGCCTGGCAGGGGTTTTCTCATCTCTCTGCTCAAGGGGCCGAGGCCCACAGACTCCCCCTCATGTAACGGCCCACTGGGTTCACCTAGCCCACTGCCTAGACAGAGCTGATTCATCAAGACAGGGGAATTGCAGTAGAGAAAGTAATTTACTTTGGAGTTTTATTATCACTCAAGTCAGTCTCCCCCAAGCATTCGGAATCCGTTCGTAAGGACAGCTTAGTGAGTGGGGGAAGTCAGTGAGCCTGGAGTGCGAACTGGCCAGGTCAGGGATGAAATTGCGGGGAATTGAAGCTTCCTCTTGTGCTGAGTCAGTTCCTGGCGGGGTCGAGATCAGAGGAGCCAGTCCATCGATCTGATCCATCTAGTGCAGGGTCTGCAAAACATCTCAGGCCCCGATCTTAGGAGCAGTTTAGGGAGGGTCAGAATCCTGTAGCCTCCGGCTGCGTGACTCCTAAACCATCATTTCTAAACCTGTGACTAATGTTAGTTCTAAAAGGCCGTCCAGTCCCCAGGCAAGAAGGAGGTTTGTTTTAACTATAAACTAAGTTCCTCCCAAGGTTAGTTCAGCCAAGGCCAGGAAGGTACAAGGACATCCTGGAGGTTACAGCCAAGATGGAGTCAGTTAGGTCAGATCCCTTCCACCATCTGGGATGATTTTGCAAACTCAGTTTCACTCGCTGCTCCACCTTGGGCTGGCAGGAACCCCTTCCCCTGGCTGCCACCCCAGCGAAGGCTGAGGCCCCACCCCAGCAGACCGGGCCCAGCTCACCCCAGCCTGCCCAGCGGCCCCTGGCAGCACGCCCCCCACGGCCCCCGGCCCATCCCTGTGGCTCCGGGGTTTAAGCAGGTCCCTCCTCGGCCCTGGGACAGAGCCAGTGCTCCCCTGATCTCACTGTGTTGCCGGGTTGGGGGTGGCATCCGCAAGGGTTGGCCTCGTCCTCCGACCCCGGCTCTTTTTTTTTTTTTTAAAAGATGGGGTTTCACCATGATGGCTAGGCTGGTCTTGAACTCCTGACTTCCACCCACCTCGGCCTCCCAAAGTGCTAGGATTACAGGCGTGAGCCACCGCGCCCAGCGGACCCCGGCTCTTTATGGCGTCTGAGACCGGATCGGCCACGCAGGGTGCCAGGCCCCGTTTCCGTTTCTGAAAGGCCGTGTGTCTGCCAGGCTGGAGGTTCCAAGCCCATCGGGACCCTGGCACAGCCTTTCCCCCTGAGCCGACAGCAAACATTTTCCTAAGGTTCACGGAGAAGAGTCACCCGTGGAGCGCGAACGGGAGCTGGGTGGGTGGGCTTCTGGGCGGCGTGGACTTCGGAGGAGATGAGAGCCTTCCCTGTGTCCACAGCTCTCAGGCGTCCGCGTGAAATTCACGCTATGTGAATAACATTATGTGAGTAGCACCTTGAGAGAAGGAAAACCGCACGTGGTCTAAAAACCCTGGAGCCTCCTGCGTGGTGAGGTGGCAGAGCTTGTCGGCCTCGTCCATGGAATCTCCCAGAAGAGGCCTGAACAAAGGCTCGGTGTCTGTGAATTCCAGGACTGAGAGCCTTGCTGCCCAAGCGTGGCATTCTGTTGGCGTCACTTATAGTCTCAGACGAGGACAACGCCCTCAGGGGTCTCAGGGGGAGCTCTGTGGGAAGGGAGGCCCCTTCTGTTCCCAGATTCAGCTCCATGGGACATGCCCCTGCCCAGCAGCCACAGGACCCAGGAGGCCCAGAACCCATGCAGGGCCTGTGTATGGGGTCACCGTGCAGACAGACTCCCCTGAGCCAGTCGGGGTACAGAGGGTGGGGGCAGTTAGCCGAGCCTGCCTGGGAAGCGCCAGTCATTGTGTGCAGAAAGCTTCTGGGGAGGCGCGGTGCCCGGGGGGCAGGGGCTGGGGTCTGCTGTTGTCCCTGCCTGCCGCAGCTCCCTTCAGGCGCCCACAGGTGCTAGCAGATGTGGGGCTTTAGGGCCACCCTGGCCATGAGCAGAATTCTTGGCCCTGCGACTCATAGGCAGGGAGCGTGCAGACACCACAGGCAGTTGGAGCCTCTGCTTCGCCGGCTGGTGTCCACACACCCCACTCCACAACCTCACCACACTTAAGGGAAAAAAGCTTTTTTAAAAATAACTTTAGCCTTGGATAGCTGGGGCCTCCCTTCCCCCTCCCCTGCCCGCTTCCCCTCCCCTGCTTTCTCCCCCCTATTTTCTTTGCCTCCCTCCTTCCCCTGCTTCTCTCCTCTGCCCTAGTCCCTCTCAACCCCCACCCACCACGGGTGCCAGGCCCACAGACAAGCACGTGGGTGGGTGCCCAGCCCTCCCAGGCAGAAGGTGGGTGGCTTTCTGGTGAGAAGGAATGTTGGGCCTCCCAGGCCAGTCTCCTTCAGATGTCCCCTTCCCTGGACACACAGCTCTCCACGGACTCTTGGCCCACCAGCCCCACATGCTCCTTCATCCCTGGAGGTGCACCCGGCCTGGTGCCCGACAGCAGGTTCCCAGCCCAACAGGGCAGCAGGAGACGAGCCCCCGCCCTAACAGGAAAGCAGAGTGAACTGGGTGGACCCGCGGACCTGGGGGAGAAGCTCCGTGTGCAGAGGCAAACAGAGGGCTGGGGGGAGCCCGCGGACCTCGGGAGAAGCTCCATGTGCAGAGGCGCCCAGAGGGCCGGAGGGACCCGCGGACCTCGGGAGAAGTTCCGTGTGCAGAGGCACCCAGAGGGCTGGGGGGGACCCCTGGACCTGGGGAGAAGCTCCGTGTGCAGAGGCACACAGAGGGCTGGGGGGACCCCTGGACCTGGGGAGAAGCTTCGTGTGCAGAGGCACCCAGACTCCGGGAGGCGGCCTGCGCCTGGTGGTGGTGAGAGCCCTCTCAGGCCACAACCCCTATTCTATTCCAAGCCGTGAGTACAAGTGTCCGATATAATCAATTAGAAACTCCACCGAAGGGTAGCAGACAGCAGGAACTGTTCTGAGAATCTACACATGGAATCTAACCACCGTCAGCCACAGTTCTGCACTAACTTCCAGGGTTCCCCAGCTGTGCCCTGCACACGGCCGAGAGGCTATGGCAGCTGACCAGGCTCACATCTAAGGACGGGAGGCTGCATTTGAAGATGCTGTGCTGGGCGAAGCTGGACACCAGTGTTTGGAAAGGGCACTAGTGGTGATCGACAGAGACCCGCCAACCTGTTTCATCATCGATGCGTAAATACACTTGGGAGATTGTCGGGAACCAATTCACCATCGTGAAAACGGGCGAGTGACGGACAGGCCCCCTTGCCCTGCCTTTCCTGTGGGCACCATGACTGGACGGCCAGATGGACAGGATGAGCCTCTGCCTGTGGTGAATTCATGACAACCCACGATGCACTAGAAAATCACTATTTTGCAAGCTCCATTGATCTGTCGATTCAGACATCAGGCACCGGTGACTGCTGACAGGGGGATCCTGCCAGGCAGCACGAGGCTCCCTCTGAGAGCAAGCCCCAGCCTTGACAGGGGACTGGACCTGGATCCCAGCAGGCACCTGGCCCCCAGTGGCCACTGCCAGGAGACACAGGGGCCTGAGAGCCGGACAGCCTGCACAGAAAGATGCAACCCCAACCCAGGCCTCAGGCACCTCCACGTGTCCGAGGGCAGGTTCCTACCGCAGGTGCCATGTACAGAAAGGACAGAGGGATGGAGGTGGGCAGGAAGACAGCACTGAGTCACGCAGGGCACATTTAACCCCAGGCTGCCGTGTGGGAGGATGTACCCAGGCAGGGATGCCCGAAGAGCAAAGGAAGGAAGAGACCAGGCCCCCAGGGATGGGTTCCTGATGGATGGGAGGGCCTGCAGCAGCATCTGGACTCTGGCAAGGTTCTCTGTCTTGACCTGCGGGGTGCTTACAGGGTGCTGACCCTGTCATGACTCACCTAATTAAAATGTGCAAGGCAGACCTCGACCCCACCCCCAGGCCTCCTTAAGTAAGATCTAAGATTTAAACCAGAGAGAGCTTCAGCCACCACCCTAGGTCCTAGCCAAGATTTTCTAATCACTGAGAAGACAACGCTCGGAGCTGCCACAGGACCCTAAACTCCCCAGCTCAGTTTCCTCCTCTGTAAAACGAAGCTGATGAGTCCCGAGTCTGGGAGCCGGCCCTGGCCACAGACCCTCCAAACCAGCCCCTCTGAGGGCCCACAGCTAGCTTGGCGTTGCCTGGAGAGGCCCCGTGCCTACCCTGAGCTCTGTCCAACCTTGCCAATGGTGCTGGGTGGCAACCAGGTCTGAATGTGCAGAAGCCCCTGTCGGGGTGACTGAGGAGAGGGTTTACCTAGCACCCTAAGTGTGAACCCTATAATCCACCCCATTGGGCACTTCTGTTCCCACCCCCCCGGGTCTTTTCAGCAAAGCCAGCCCTCCTCCTAAGGATGCCTGGGAACCATTTTATCTTCTGGGGAGGTGGCGGTTTCCCACTTTCTGTCCAGCTGACACAGGGAGGCAGCTGACCCAGCACCATCCAAAGCCCTGGGCTCCCTTTGGTGGCACCCAGGCCAGAGGCGCCCCCACCTCTGCAGAGGGGTGGTGCTGGATGGGGGGGCATTCCAGGAGGGGCCCAGGCCTCCAGCTTCTACCCAGAAGAGCCCATGGGGCAGGGGTAGAACCCTGGGCCACCAAGGGCACGCCTGCCTTTACTGGAAATGGCTGGAGAGGTTGGGCTTGCCTTCTTTGACCCCACAGAGCCCTGTGATCCCACAGCCCAGAGGCCTCATCCCCTCGAGCTGCCTTTTAGGATTAGACCGGCACGCTGCTAAAACATGACCAGGCCATGCTCATTCTCCACGTGACAGGAGGCGGTGGCCGTCTTGCCCACACCACGTGTGTTTCTGCTCTGTTGTTGTAAAGCAGTTTGCAGTGATTATGAATACAGGCTGACTCACTGCACCTGTGTGCTATAGCACTTTAGCCCAATTCCCCACAGACGGACTTCTGATTGTCCCATTTTTCACGAGTCATTTGTTGAGAAATTTGCCAGGTGCTGGCAGGCACTAGGCCGGTGGTATCCTGGTGCATGCCCTTGGGGTTCTGGAACTCCACCTTCCCTGCCCCACCCTGTGCGCTGCTGGATCATTTCCCAAAGAGGGGAAGGGAGGGTTCCAGGGTGGAGGCCGATGGGCACTCTGGGGCAGGTGTGGAGGAGACTGGGGTCTTTGTGGGTAGCATCTGTCTTGGGCGGGGACTCCCTCTACTGCATTAGGTCCCTAACCTGGAGCTGGACCAAGCTCTAGAGGACCCCACCCCCAGGCTGTTCAAGGCTTCTTCCACCTGAGATGCCTTAGCAGCCAGGCCGGTCAAGCCAGGAGCCAGGCTGGGAGCTCAGGGTCTGAGCGGGTGTTGACAGCCCAGAGTGGGTGGGTGGACTGTGTGGGAGGTGGGTGCTGGAGAATGAGGTGGGGGAGCAGGAGAGGGAAGCAGGAGGGGCTGGGGGCTGGAGCAGTAAGGGGAGCAGAGGGCCAAGCAGGAGGGGGTGCTGGAGGTGGGGGCCCAGCAGGAGGAGGGACAGGAGAGGAAGAGGGTCAGAAAGGGCGGGGGGGGGGGGGGGCAGCAGGAGGGGGTGCAGGAGGGGTGGGGTGGACCAGCAGGAGAAGTGCAGGAGGGGGCAGGGGGCCCAACTGGAGGGGTGCAGGAGAAGCAGGGGGCTGGAGCAGGAGCAGGGTGTGGGGGGGCGGGAGGGGGACAACAGGAGGGGGTGCAGGAGGGGTGGGGGGACCAGCAGGAGGGACCGGGGGCCGGAGTAGGAAGGGGTGCAGGAGACGGGGCGGGGATTCGCGGGCTCTGCGGAGGTTCGGGCGCAGGCAGCGAAGGTCCCGAGTCCCGGGTGGGGGCAGTCGGGCGGGCACAACCTGGGTTGGGGGGGTCGCTGCAGGAACTCGCCTGGCCCAGCCCCGCCGCGGGCCAGCTTTTCGTGGGGTCGGAGGCGAGCAGGTGAGGTCACGTGGCCGGGCGGGGCGGGGCGGTCGGGGCGGGCCGGGCGGACCCCGCCCCTGCGCCCAAGTCCCGCGGCGTCGGCGGGAGCGGCTCAGCGCGGCCCCGGCCGGGCGGGGAGTGCGTTCCGTGGCGGCCATGCCCACCAACTTCACCGTGGTGCCCGTGGAGGCGCGCGCCGACGGCGGCGGGGACGAGGCGGCCGAGCGGACCGAGGCGCCGGGCACCCCCGAGGGCCCCGAGCCCGAGCGCCCAGCCCGGGTGAGCGCGGCCCCACCTGCCCGGACAAAGGCCGAGCGCCCCGAGCGCCGGCCGGGCCCTGCGGCGGGAGAGGGGCGTCCGGACGGGGCGGGGAGGGAGGCGGGCGGCGCAGCCGGGGGTACAGGACGCGCCCCCAACGCGGGTTCTTCTCGGCCCCCACCCCGGTTAGTGGCAGGGCTAGGGGGCGAGGGGGCCCTGCCCGGGCTCCCGGTACCGGCCCGCAGCTCGGGTGGGACGGGGGGCGGAGGGTGGACGCCGCTGCCGGTAGCCATGGAGACGGGGAGGAGCCAGAGCGCGCCTCCCTGGGGAGCTGGGGCCCGGGGGGTCCGGGTGGGGCCGGGGCGGCGGTGGAGACCCGGGCGGGTCGGGAGCTGGGGCGTCGTGGACCCCCGCGCTCGCCCTTCCCCTGCGTCCGGTCAGACTAGCCCGGGCCGGCCCGTCCTGCCCCCGCCTGACCCTGGTGGAGCCACCCGCCCCCCAGGGCCAGAACAGGAAGGACTGGGCCTGGTGGCTGGGGAGGGGGCGGCCGCAGGGGCCTGGCTCAGGCAGCGTCCTCTGTGTCCCCTCCCCCCGGAATCTGGAGGTTTCTAGCACTTTCACTTTCTCTGGGGGTGGGGACGGGACTGAGGAGGAAATAACCCCAGCCCTGTCCCCCTCTATCCTGGTTCCAATCCCAGTTACTCCCGGGGTCTCAGCCCACTCCAGAAACCGGAGTCTCTTCCAAGGTGCCGGGACTCAGTCTAGACCCCACCCCCGTGTTGGCCTTGCCCCCGTGTGCCCCGGTCTGAGGCTGTGGATGGCAGCCTCCCTTCTCCCTGGCAGTGGAAGGAAGGAGGTGAGGTCAGTCCAGGGACAGGTTCTGTGCCGGACCCCAGATCCTTGGTAACCCACCATCCCCAACTGGAAAGTCCCCTCCCGGCAGTTTTGAAGCCCAGGGACATGGGTCTGGTCCCACTGTGAAGGCACTGGCTTGGGGTGCGTCATCAGAGTTCCCACAGTGAGTGACAGGTGGTCTCAGCTTCCTCTGCACAGAGGCCAGGCTCAACACCAGGTGAAGGGCTAAGCAGGGTCCATGAGTCCAGGCCCCTTCTCTCCGGTGACCACCTGAGGCAGGAAGCACACGGAGGGTGGGCCCTGGCGGGGTCTTCTGAGGTGAGCTGTGTAGCAGCACCCCAAGAACGCATTCAGAAGGAGCCTCTTCCCGCCTGGGTGGACCCTCTTCAAGGCTGACCATGTCCGCTTTTCTCTCTAGACTTTAAGTGCCAGTTGCTTCTAAGCCAGAGGTAACTCTGTGCTTGCTGGCTTTGTCCTGCTCTCAAGGGCTGTGGAGCGGCGCCCTGGGCCTGTCTGCCCAGCAGGCGGTGGCCCTGCCAAGCTGCCCATCTTGCTGCCGGAGCACTCAGGTCCTGCTCCGAGTGTCAGGAGGCTCCCTGGCCTTCGTGAAATCGGGACCTAGAGGGCATGGGCTGGATGTGGCTTCTGCACACTCTAAGGTGCCCCTTTGGCGTGAGCTGACCTGGCAGAGAACTTGCACCTGTGGCTTTTGTGCTGGACACACTTGCTGTTTCCACAGAGGGGGCCTGGCGCTCAGCCACCATCCGGCTGTGACGGGCATGCAGCTGCCCTCCAGGAATCCACTCCATCGAGTCCTGATGTTTAGCCCACAGGTGGGCCGAGGAGTCCCTTGACGGGCACTGGGCTCCAACCTCAGGCTGGGCCGGGCCTGGAGAAGAGGTGCAGGCTTTACTTTTAGCTGGTTGTGGGGGGTGGGTCCTGCAGAAGCCAGAGCCCCTCCGCAGGCCTGCTGCACGGGGTCCACACCATGAGGTCACAGGCCAGGTCCAAACCTGTCTGGGCACGGGAGTCACCAGCACCAAAGCTCTTCGTGACTCCATTGCAGTTCCACTGAACAGTCCGTGGAGGCACTGGGATTTCTGGGCTGGCACCTGGGTGACGGTGAAGCGAGTTTAGGGGCCTGGTGGACTGCTCCTGGCAGTGCCAGGTGGGCGTGGAGAGGGCATCCTGAGCCACCCTGGCTTGAGGAGCAGGGGGACTCCATGTCCTGAACCCGGGTTGGGGGGTCCCGGGGGAGGAGGGGCTCTGGCCCGACCCAGAGTCCGGCAAGGCTGGGTGTGCCCAGCCTGGCCCCAGGGACCCCCTGTCCCAGACCCCTGCAGTTTCCCCCCTGCCTCTGGCAGAGCCTCTGCGGGAGGCCTCCTGTCCCCAGGATGGGCACTGCCCCTCAGGACTTCTTCGGATGGAGCTTTTATTCCTGATTTTACTTTTATGTGAAATTCCTCGTCTTGAAGTGAGAAGGACATGTGACTTTCTCAGTGGGATGGGTTTTTTGTGAGTAGGAGGTGGGAGGACACTGCTGGGGCCAGGCTGCGTCCTGTCTGACTTCAGGGTAGGGTAGGGAGCCCACCTTTCCTCCGTGACCGTGTCAGGGTAGACTCATTCCTTCCCAGGCCATCTGGGGGTGTCCAGGGGCCTTGGGACACAGGAGACCCCGGGAGGGGTGGGGAGGGCCAGGGAGGGTGGGCTGGCCGGTGCCCCGGCCTGTCTGGAAGGTGGGGTATGCAGAGCCTCCGGCAAGACCCCACAGACCGTGGCCACCCACTCTCTAGGAGGGACTTCCACTCGTCCAGGGCTCCCGGATTCCTGCCCGCAGCTGGGGCTCTCCCGGGTTTGCTGGGAGCTTCTTCTTGGCTCGGGCCGTTCCCCTTGGGCTCCGTTTCTGAGATTTTCCGCTGTGGCTGAGCTCGTGTTGGTTGTCCAGGGCTGGTTTTGCCTCCTTCTGCCCGTGGCTGCTGACGGAGGCCTGGCCATGGGTCAGCGACTGCCGTTCCTCTTGCTCCAGCTGCCTCCCTTGCCTGTGTTGGGAGCACTCTCCCAAAATCTGGGGACAGTGAGAGCTGCCAATTCCCGTCCGTACTTGGAAGCCGTCCTGGGCCCCCCTTGCCTGTCGGGTGCTGGGTGCCCTGCTCTGTGCTGCCCTCAGGAACAGCAAGGCGGTGCACGGCAGCCACTCTGATCTGGGCCCCCCTTTGGGATGTGGGGACTCGGGGGATCGTGCATTAGAGAGGGCGTCCAGGCTCTGCCCTGCTGAGTAGGGACGGGAAGTGGCAGCTTCTCACTGTCCCGGATTTCGGGAGGGTGCCCCAACATTGCACGGAGGCAGTCGGAGGAGGAGAGACTGTTTGGGCGTTGACCCTGCAGCTGGGCCGGGGGAGCCCGTGCAGCAGTCGGGCACCGCCCTGCGGGTGTGGACGGTCAAGGATAGGTGGTGGGCGGGCAGGGAGGCTGCAAGACGCACATTTTGTGTGTGAAGTTCCCTTTTTAAAACCAAAGGAAACAAAAGATACAGGAGTGCCGTGGCTACTGGGCATCCAGGCCGGGCCAGCGCTTCCTCCCACGCCAGGTGGGCTCCCAGTCTGTCTCCAGGCGGAGGCTGTCCTTCGCAGTCTCGTGATAAAGCCTGGAGCTTTAGGTCAGCTGGCTGGGCGCAGGTGTGCAGGCACGTGTGTGCCTGGTGAGTGTGCAGGTGTATACCGTGTCTGTGTGTGAGCTGTGTGCGTGTGCTGGCACTGTCTGCACATGCATGTTGTACTGTGTACACGTGTGTGCATACATATGTACACTGCTCCTGCACATCTGCAGGCATGCTCATGGGTGTGTGTGTGTGTGTGTGTGTGTGTGTGTGTTTGCATGCTGTGGTAGTTAAGAGAGGGTCTGGGGCTTCCTCTGCAGCAGAGGGTCAGGTGGCATTGGGTGTGAGACGTCCGTTCCTTCCCCCTGGGCTAGGCCTGTCCAGTGAGTGGCCAGGGACTCCCCCCTCCTGGCATAGCCTCGTGTTCGGGTCTGATCCTGCTCCTGGCTCATGGGCCTCCGGTGTGAGGAGGCCTTTGCCTCGTGGACCTCAGGTTCATGGTTGCCTGTCCTGCAAAGCTCCTGGGCCTCTTTGGGTGGGTGAGGCTGGATACCCCTGCTCAGAGTGCGAGGCTTTCTCATGTCTCTCCCGTGGTCTGGACGGGCATCAGGAAGGCAGCGCCAAGGGGAGGGCCAGGTGCTCAGGCCTGGGTGCGGGGCTGGTCGGGGCTGAATCCACACAAGTTTGCTGGGGATCCGTCAATGTTGGAGGCCTCTCCAGGTGTTGGCTGGAGTCGGGCAGAGGCACTTGAGGGACGCTGAGGGTGACTGGGGGCTGTCCTCCCCTCATGCCTGGTGCTGAGTGTGCCGTGGAGGGTGAGTGGGGGCGGTCCTCCCCCTCATGCCTGGTGCTGAGTGTGCCGTGGAGGGTGAGTGGGGGTGGTCCTCCCCCTCATGCGTGGCGCTGAGTGGGCCACCTCTGTCCTCTGCCTGTTGGGGCCATGTCTTGTGCAGCTCCCTGGACCTGACCCAGGGATTCTCGGACAGCCCAGGCTCCTGCGTGGGGGATGGGTGGCCTTTGTAAGTCACAGACAGCGACTCAGGCCTCAGTCACTTGAGCGCTGGATTTGCCGAGGTTACGGGAAACCTCTGTGGTCTGGGCTTTTTTTCCGAGGGAAGGCTGGAAACGTAACTATTTAAAGGATAAATGGGGCGTGTTAGGGGAAAGCAGAGGGAGGGCAGATAAGAGGCAGGCAGTGTTCGCTCAGCGCTCACTGAACGCGTGTGTTACACGTGGTGGTAGAGGAAGAACCCCCCGCGCCTCACGCTCAGTGGAAATGAATGCGTGTTACACATGGTGGTAGAGGAAGAACCCCCCGCGCCTCACGCTCAGTGGAAATGAACGCGTGTTACACGTGGTGGTAGAGGAGGAACCCCTCGCGCCTCAGGCTCAGTGGATCTGAACGCGCGTGTTACACGTGGTGGTAGAGGAAGAACCCTGGCGCTTCACACTCAGTGGAACTGAACGCGTGTTACACGTGGTGGTAGAGGAAGAACCCCTCACTCCTCACACTCAGTGGATCTGAATGCGCGTGTTACACGTGGTGGTAGAGGAAGAACCCTGGCGCTTCACGCTCAGTGGAACTGAACGCGTGTTACACGTGGTGGTAGAGGAAGAACACCTCGCACCTCAGGCTCAGTGGATCTGAACGCGCGTGTTACACGTGGTGGTAGAGGAAGAACCCCTCGCGCCTCACGCTCAGTGGATCTGAACACGTGTTACACGTGGTGGTAGAGGAAGAACCCCTCGCGCCTCACACTCAGTGGAACTGAACGCGTGTTACACGTGGTGGTAGAGGAAGAACCCCTCGCGCCTCAGGCTCAGTGGATCTGAACGCGCGTGTTACACGTGGTGGTAGAGGAAGAACCCCCCGCGCCTCACACTCAGTGGAACTGAACGCGTGTTACATGTGGTGGTAGAAGAAGAACCCCCCGCGCCTCACACTCAGTGGAACTGAACGCGTGTTACACGTGGTGGTAGAGGAAGACCCCCCGCGCCTCACGCTCAGTGGAACTGAACGCGTGTTACACGTGGTGGTAGAGGAAGAACCCCTCACTCCTCACACTCAGTGGATCTGAATGCGCGTGTTACACGTGGTGGTAGAGGAAGAACCCTGGCGCTTCACGCTCAGTGGAACTGAACGCGTGTTACACGTGGTGGTAGAGGAAGAACCCCTCGCGCCTCAGGCTCAGTGGATCTGAACGCGCGTGTTACACGTGGTGGTAGAGGAAGAACCCCCCGCGCCTCACACTCAGTGGAACTCAACGCGTGTTACACGTGGTGGTAGAGGAAGACCCCCCGCGCCTCACACTCAGTGGAACTGAACGCGTGTTACACGTGGTGGTAGAGGAAGACCCCCCGCGCCTCACGCTCAGTGGAACTCAACGCGTGTTACACGTGGTGGTAGAGGAAGAGCCCCCGCGCCTCACGCGCAGTGGAACTGAACGCGTGTGTTACACGTGGTGGTAGAGGAAGAACCCCTCGCGCCTCAGGCTCAGTGGATCTGAATGCGCGTGTTACACGTGGTGGTAGAGGAAGAACCCCTCGCGCCTCACACTCAGTGGAACTGAACGCGTGTTACACGTGGTGGTAGAGGAAGACCCCCCGCGCCTCACGCTCAGTGGAACTGAACGCGTGTTACACGTAGTGGTAGAGGAAGACCCCCCGCGCCTCACGCTCAGTGGAACTGAACGCGGGTTACACGTGGTGGTAGAGGAAGAACCCCTCGCGCCTCACACCCAGTGGAACTGAACGCACGTGTTACACGTGGTGGTAGAGGAAGAACCCCTCGCGCCTCAGGCTCAGTGGATCTGAACGCGCATGTTACACGTGGTGGTAGAGGAAGACCCCCCCGCGCCTCACGCTCAGTGGAACTGAACGCGTGTTACACGTGGTGGTAGAGGAAGAACCCCTCGCGCCTCACGCTCAGTGGAACTGAACACGCGTGTTACACGTGGTGGTAGAGGAAGAACCCCTCGCACCTCAGGCTCAGTGGATCTGAATGCGCGTGTTACACGTGGTGGTAGAGGAAGAACCCCTCGCGCCTCACACTCAGTGGAACTGAACGCGTGTTACACGTGGTGGTAGAGGAAGAACCCCCCGTGCCTCACGCTCAGTGGAACTGAACGCGCGTGTTACACGTGGTGGTAGAGGAAGACCCCCCCGTGCCTCACACTCAGTGGAACTGAACGCGTGTTACACGTGGTGGTAGAGGAAGAACCCCCCGCGCCTCACACTCAGTGGATCTGAACGCGCATGTTACACGTGGTGGTAGAGGAAGAACCCCCCGCGCCTCACGCTCAGTGGAACTGAACGCGTGTTACACGTGGTGGTAGAGGAAGACCCCCCCACGCCTCACGCTCAGTGGAACTGAACGCGTGTTACACGTGGTGGTAGAGGAAGAACCCCTCGCGCCTCACACTCAGTGGAACTGAACGCGCGTGTTACACGTGGTGGTAGAGGAAGAACCCGTCGCGCCTCAGGCTCAGTGGATCTGAACGCGCGTGTTACACGTGGTGGTAGAGGAAGAACCCCTCACGCCTCACGCTCAGTGGAACTGAACGCGTGTTACACGTGGTGGTAGAGGAAGAACCCCTGGTGCCTCGCTCAGTGGAACTGAACGCGTGTTACACGTGGTGGTAGAGGAAGAACCCCTCGCGCCTCAGGCTCAGTGGATCTGAACGCGCGTGTTACACGTGGTGGTAGAGGAAGAACCCCCCGCGCCTCACGCTCAGTGGAACTGAACGCGTGTTACACGTGGTGGTAGAGGAAGAACCCCTCGCGCCTCACACTCAGTGGATCTGCACATTCACATACGACAGAGTCAGCGCAGGGCGGGAGAAGCGTCAGGTGTGCCTTTGCTGGCGATGAGCAGAGCCGTGACTCCCGGTTCTGTCCTTGCCCCGCACCCGTGAGTGAGGATGAGCTGTCGTTTCATGGTCAGGGTGAATTTCGTCGCAGCTGGTTTCGCGTAGGGTCCTTGTGACCCGGAAGTGTGAAGGAAGTGTGCAGCTTTCTACATAGGAAGAGAATGGAAGGCAGGTTGCGTGACCCAGTTCCGTCCTGACTCCTGCCTGTGGCTTAGTGAGTTTGGGTCCTGAGGTCCTCTTTTCCTTTTACACCTTGCACCCGGGAGCCTTCCCTGGGCTGCTGCCTCGGGCACTGCAGACAGATCCCGACTGGCACCGCTGGTGCAGCACTGGGAGTGAGGTCAGCCCAGGGTGACACCCCAGCCGTGAAGGACACCAGTGCAGCTGACACCCTGTGATCGATCGCCTCTGTGAGCTGGCGGGCCGGCTGCCCAGAGGGGTCTCCTGTTACCATCCTGTTAGAATATGAGGTTTCTTTCTTTCTTTCTTTGTTTTTTGAGTCTTGCTCTGTCGCCAGGCTGGAGTGCAATGGTATAAGCTCACCTCACGGCAACCTCCGCCTCCCAGGGTCAAGTGATTCTTCCGCCCCAGCCTCCCAAGTAGCTGGGACCACAGACACCCGCCACCACATCTGGCTAATTTTTGTATTTTTAGTAGAGATGGGTTTTGCCATGTTGGCCAGGCTGGTCTTGAACTCCTGGACTCTAGTGGTCTGCCTGCTTCAGCCTCCCAGAGGGCTGGGATTACAGGAATGGGCCATTTGGCCAGAATCTGAATTTTCTAAACTATGCCTTAGACCGAGGACTGGAGGGCAAAGTTTGCTGTTTGGTGATAAGAATTAACCACAGTTCCTGGCTGGGCGCTTTTGAGTTCAACCGGCTCCATCAGCTGATGGGGGTGGCTCCCAGAGTCATTTTGTGACAGCTGCGTGGTGGGTGGGGCAGGAGTCACTGGGTGCTAGGGAGCATGAGGCCCACCAGGGGCCTTGAGGGGCAGACCTCCACCTGTGGGGTGTGGGAATCCAGTGGAGGACAGCGGGGCTGGGTGTGGACGTCACTCAGGAGTGGACCAGCTGCTCTTCAGGGCAGGGGGCTGGGCTGGGGGCATCTGGGCCCTGGTGAACAGCTGGCTGGGGGCTCTCCTGGTAACTGACATGGGGGGCCTGGCCTCCTGTGGTCTTCCTTCTCAGATGCTGGGAAAATGCCACCCAGGGATGGGCAGAGCACAAAGGGTTAATACCTTTTCTTTAGGAAGAAGAGGGAAACTCCCTTTTGGGGGTAGAGCCTGCTCTGTGCAGATAAACCTCTGGCTTCAGCACAGCAGCCTGAACAATGAGGCTGGCCATGCTGTCCAGGCCCTGCCTCTGCCCCTGTCCGTGGCTGCCGATTCCCTAAGGGTCCTGGAGCCTCCGGCCGGGAGTGCTGGGGAGCAGGCCCGCGCAGGGCCCCCTTTGGCTGGTGGGTGACGGTGGGACTCATCCCTGCGGGGGAGGGGCGTGTGCTGCTGCTTTGGGGTCTGGGGTCCGGGTGGTGCTTGTGGCCCCGGGCCTTGAGGCAGGGCCCCGTCATCCTGCCATCCTCTGCCTGTTTCCGCTCTCTCCTTGGGCGGCTTCTTTTTGAGGAAACAGTTGTCGGAGGAGAGTGGTGTTTGTGAATCAAACAGTTGTGGGAGGAAACAGTTGTGGGAGGAGAGTGTTGTTTGTGAATCATGTGTGGTCCTGGGGTGATTTGTGTCTTGTGTTCTGGGGGTGTTCTTCGGCAGCACCCCACACACACCCCCTGGTGGGCCTTGGCACTACAGGGCGTGGTCCTCGGGGTCTGGGATGAGAGCGGCCCTGCCCAGGCCTGTGTTGACCCCGGCGCCAGGATTACCATGGACTGTGCTGGTTACAGCGTCTCTGGGAAGTTAGGGGGCTGGGGCCTGAGCCCAAGGCTGGCCACGGACAGCCGCACGCAGCACACCCGTGGGCTTGGTTGGTGTGTCTGGTTGGTGTACCTGCCATGGCCTGGAGCTGTCCTTGTAGCTGGGGAGCCCTGAGGGACATTGGCGGCTGTACCAGAGTTTCTGTCTAAGCTCCGCACACAGAGGTCGTCTGCCTCACAGACCTGCAGCCGGGAGGTTGTTAAAGTGATCCCAGAACATTTGCCCTGTGCCTCAGTTTCCCTTGCCGGGAGCCAGCTTGTCACGAGGGTGGCCGTGACCTCTCATCTCCTTGGCTGTGTCGGCAGACCTCTGGCGCCAGCAGGTCGGGCCTGGGCTTTCAGGGAGGCTCAGAGACGCCCTGGGCAGTCACTGGGGAGAGATTGAGTGGAGTGGAAATCAGAGGAGGGAAGTGCGCCAGATCGGCCCCTCCTGGGTCACCTCCATGCCACCAAGGGTCCCGACCGCAGCCCAGACAGAGCCTGTAACAGGAGCCACCCTGGGAGGGCCCGGCAGGTGCACTGGGGGCGCTGCCTCCCCCGCCTTCCTTCATCTGTGCCCCTGCAGGCTGCCTGGGCCCCAAGTCTCGGGCACTTGGGGACCCCATGGCCCCTCCAGAGCTCAAACGTCACTCTGGCAGCTGAGGGAGGAGGCTGGACCAGGACCAGCAAACAGCCACGTGACAGGGTGCAGGAAGTGAGTTCACCCGAGGCCGCCTTCCCTTGAGCAGGCGTGTCCTTTAGATGGAAAGTCCCAGAACCACACTGTGCCCATGAAACTCAAAGAACTGTAGTGCAGTGCGTGTCTGTGTCCTGGCGCCCCCGACCTGCAGTGTCATGCAGTCTGTAGCCCCTGGACTTTCTGCAGGTGTGTGTGAAGTGTATGTGCGGGTGTTGGTGTGTGTCTGGGGGTGTGTGTGAGAGACTCTGGGAGTGGGTATGGGTGTCCACACGTGAGTACAGGTGTGTGCACAGGTGTGCGAGATGAGTGTGCATGGATAGTGGGGGAAGCGTGTGTCTGTGTATGGAGAGTGTCCGGTGTGTGAGCATGTTGGTGTGTGTGCACGTGTGTCTGTGTATGGAGAGTGTCCCGTGTGTGTGCATGTTGGCGTGTGTGCACGTGTGTCTGTGTATGGAGAGTGTCCCGTGTGTGAGCATGTTGGTGTGTGTGCACGTGTGTCTGTGTATGGAGAGTGTCCCGTGTGTGAGCATGTTGGCGTGTGTGCACGTGTGTCTGTGTATGGAGAGTGTCCCGTGTGTGAGCATGTTGGCGTGTGTGCACGTGTGTGTATGGAGAGTGTCCCGTGTGTGAGCATGTTGGCGTGTGTGCACGTGTGTATGGAGAGTGTCCTGTGTGTGAGCACGTTGGCGTGTGTGCACGTGTATCTGTATGGAGAGTGTCCCATGTGTGAGCATGTTGGCGTGTGTGCACGTGTGTATGGAGAGTGTCCTGTGTGTGAGCATGTTGGCGTGTGTGCACGTGTGTATGGAGAGTGTCCTGTGTGTGAGCATGTTGGTGTGTGTACACATGTGTCTGTGCATGGAGTGTCCCATGTGTGAGCTTGTTGGCGTGTGTGCATGTGTGTCTGTATGGAGAGTGTCCTGTGTGTGAGCATGTTGGCATGTGTACACATGTGTCTGTGCATGGAGTGTCCCATGTGTGAGCTTGTTGGCGTGTGTGCATGTGTGTCTGTATGGAGAGTGTCCCGTGTGTGAGCTTGTTGGCATGTGTACACGTGTGTCTGTATGGAGAGTGTCCCGTGTGTGAGCTTGTTGGCATGTGTACATGCGTGTCTGTATGGAGAGTGTCCCGTGTGTGAGCATGTTGGCGTGCGTGCACGTGGAGTGCGTATCTGCATGTGTACACACACGTCTCTGTGAGCGTCTGTTTGTGTGGGGTGTGTTCACACGTGTCTGGCCGCAGCTTGCCAGGACCTTTCAGCCACGCTTCCTTGCTCCCGGTGCCTCTGAAGCTGAGCTGGGATCTCCCGGCGTTCTCCTGGTTCACAGGATCCTGGCGGTGGTGTCTGCACAGATTGCTGGGATGAGGACCCTTCAGGAATGTGTGATGAAGGGGCCTGTTTTTGCCTTTGAAGGCGGCACTGGCTTAGCTGGAAACACCGTGGAAGCCTGAGCACTTGCCTGGAGGCCCCAGTGTTCCAGCCTGAGCACTGGGCTGCTGTCCTCACTCTGT
Source organism: Ateles fusciceps (assembly GCA_036589455.1). NCBI lineage: Eukaryota > Metazoa > Chordata > Mammalia > Primates > Atelidae > Ateles > Ateles fusciceps. Next base: position 9,372,797 of record JAZHEH010000586.1, read on the forward strand.
GTCCCCAGTGCTTCAGTCGCTGGATTTTAGGGCCCACGCAGCACAAACTGTGAGGGGCAGATTGCTCGGCAGCTTCATGGGGAGCCCAGTCTCCAGACAGTGGTGTTGGGGGGGCTGCTCCTGGGTCCCCCATCTTCACTGTCTGGAGGGGAGCCCAGCCTCCAGACAGTGGCATGGGCAGGGGAGTGCTCCAGGGTCCACGCCTTCACGGGGAGCCTGGTGGCATGGGAGGGTGCTCCTAGGTCTATTCAGTCTCGGGCTGTCCCCAGAGGCCACGTGGGGTGACACCACAGGGTCACCAGGTGGGACTCATTCTGCTGCAGGTGCCCCTGTGGCTCCAGGGTGGGTAGACTCCTGGACCCAGGGGACACAGACCCAGGCCTGGGTATCTGCCCGTTGCAGGGAGCCACGGGGCCTGGACCTCTGCTTGTCCCCTGCCCCAGGCCTGGCGCCTGGCTGTGTGCACAAGCCCTGTGCCGCCCGCTGCTGGTCTGCAGGGCTGGGGAGCTGGCCGGACCACCCACACTGGAGGGCAGGAAGGGGCGGAGGCTGCCGGACCTGGCCCCGGCCTCACGGCCCCGCCCGCCTGTCAGCTGCTTCCGGCTCTGAGTCTAAGAAGAGCGTTTTGTGGAGAATGGCTGTAAAATCCCAAAGGCAGGCCTCGAGAAGGGAGACAGGGTGGGGATGAGCCCCTCAGAAAGAAGGGCAGAGGTAGTGCCTGGAGATAGGGAGGCTGATGGTGGCATTGGGATCTGAGAGGGGACTAGGGCCGCTTAGGGAGGCGAGCCAGCTTTCCCTGCAGAAACTACCCACCAGGACACTGCCCAGGCTTGGATCAGGATGAGTCAGGGGTCTGACACGCAGCCTCTCACCGCCTCTCTGCCTGGAGGAGCTGCCCCTGCTCCGGCCAGGACACTTGCTGGGTCTGGTCTTGGTCCTTCCACCTGCGGCCACCTCCTCCCCTCCCGGGTTGGACGAGCCCAGGAGGCTGCTCCCGAAGCCTGCCTGTCAGGATCTGCTTGCTGACCAAGGGTCTGCATTCACAGGCATGAGAAGGGGCCGGAAAAACTGGAGCGAAAGACCAGAGGTTGCCTCTGGCTGCGGCCTTGGTAGGGAGGGAGCTGGGGAAGTGGTGGGAGGCTCTTGTCCGGTGAGCAGGGCCAGACCTTGCCCAGGCAGCCGCAGCCAGAGAAAACCCAGCACGCGGCTCCGGAGGGCCACCAGGCTGCTCGGTGTTGGGGAGTGGGTGGGGGCGGGGGGCTGCTGTGCACCCTGACGTCAGACCTGGGCTTCCGGGGTCTGTGTGTGCACAGCCAGCACCCCGGGGGTGCACAGGATGTTTGCCCACTTGCTTACCTGGGATCGTTTTCATAATGAAGAGGTAGGAAAAACAAGATGAGGCTGTCCGCCTGTGGCCGGTTCTCCAGGCCAGGGCTTGACCTCGCCGCCTTCGAGGCTGAGGAGCAGCACGGCATTGGTCAGCGTGGTGCCTCGGTTCTCCACCAGCGGCTGTCGGCCTTCACTGGCTATTGGGAGGGCCCCTCCGAGGTCTCGGGCCCACGAGAGACTGTAATTATGGGCTCTGGACCCAAGCCAAGCTTGCTGGCCAGACGCCGTCAGTCCCAGGCACGTCCACTGGGGGCACGTCCCGTTGAGACCCTGGCCTCTGGGGATAGGTCAGCCTGGTGCATGGAGTTCATGAAGGCACCAGATAAGCTGTGAGCAGAGCTGCTGCTGGAACTGCCTTAAACCTGGAGGGATGGGAGTCAGGAGCTGGTGGCAGTGGCTGAGGCCCTGTCCAGTGCAGGTGGGCAAGGCAGTCCACCCAGTGCCAGCTGCCTAGGGCTACTCAGGGCAGGTGAGTGAGGGGCCTCCGGGGAGAGGGCATTGAAACAGGCTGTTCCCAGGCACAAGGTGGGTTGAGGCCGGGGCTGCTCCCAGAGCTGGGAAGACACTGGAATGGATGGCGTGGGAGGGCAGCATGCAGCCGTGGGAGTCGCCACGGGCCACGAGGCTCAGGTCTTCGTGTCCTTTCCTGTCCCAGGATGCGTCTAGCATCCCACCCGACAGACTGAGTCCTCACGCCTCCTTGGGCTCCTGTTGGCCGTGGTGGTTTCTCGGACTTTCTTTGATGGCCATGGCAGTTTTGGGAGTCCTGGTCAGTTTTAGAGAACCCCCCTCAGTTGGGAGGTGTCTGGTGTTTTCTCTAAAGGTTAGCCTGGGACTGGGTATTTTGGGGAGGAAGGCCGCAGAGGACAGGTGCCCTCCCTGCCCTCAGTGTCCCTGCATGAACGTCAGCAGGACTTGGCGAGGTCTCCCCCAGGAGCAATCTCTTCCTCTGCTACCCATGAGCGCAGCTCACCTTCCTCCCACCCCAGCCAGGCTTCTGGGGCCCTCCTTGTTCGGGGTTTGGGGTCCAATCCGGTTCCCACTGTTGGATTGCTGATCGGCTTGTCTTTGGGACCTGCTGTGCCTCGGAGTAGCCAGGGGGTTTGGGAGCTGCTGTGAGACCACGGCCTTTGAAAGGCTGGGGAGAGATGACAGGAGGCGACCTTTACAGGGGCTTCTTTCCCAGTGACTCTGGCCGGGTCCTGTGGGTTTTTAATTCCGATGGCCGTGTGTGTGGAATGAAGCACCCGTGGGGAGCCTCATCAGGCAGTGCGGGCGCTCCATGCTGCCGAGGGTGCGGGGACATTCGTGCATGATTCATGGCTCCCAAGAGCTATTTGCAGACGCCTGCCCGAGTCTCCTTTCAGGGGAAATTCCTGAACTGCTGCTGCGCTTTCTCTTCCGAGGCGCGTGGAGCCGGGCCGGCCAGCGACCTCCTCTGGGTGGGAGGAGAGGGTTGAAATTCCATGCCTTCTTCGTCTCCTCCTGGATGTGCCTGGCTGGAGATTTTTCTTTTAAGGCCTTATTAGTCACGTTTCTCAGTGATCACAGGAACCATCACGTGTTGTGACGGTGCGAGGGGAGCGGCCCACGCCTTGGGGACCCCACACTGCCCGCTCTGCACTCCTGCCCACACGGCCACCGGAAGGGACCGTGGTGTTTGTGAAGGGGCCGTTCCCATTGCTCCTGGCTGTTTGGTTGCATGGTTTTAAGGTGTCCTGAGTTTTGCTGCGCTTGGTTTTAGGGGGACCACAAGCTGGGCATGAGCTGAGGTTCCCGAGTCGGCATTCTGAGCTGTCTTGTGGGCAGGCACTGCCTGTGATGTAAAATGTAGAAGGAACAGGCCTTCACAAGGGTTTCTCTAGGTGAGGTGTGCTGAGCATTTTCAGCCCTTAAATGTGGAGACACGTCAGAAATGGGAGGAGGGAAGGGGAGGCCAGTTTTGTGCAAGTCAGTACGGTGGCTCATTCTGTGTCCTGGCTGGAACCGGGGATCGTCCACCAAGGATGTCCCCCCCAGAGTGGATGGACCAGGTCGGGCCCTGGCCGTCCCGCAGAGGAGATGGGCCAGGTTGGGGCCCTTCTGTCCCCCGGAGTGGATGGACCAGGTCGGGCCCTGCCGTCCCGCAGAGGAGATGGGCCAGGTTGGGGCCCTCTGTCCCTGGAGTGGATGGACCAGGTCGGGCCCTGCCGTTCCCCAGAGCAGATGGGCCAGGTTGGGTTGATGTCTGTGCCCCACTCCCGCCTGGGGGCACGCAGTGTCTGGGCGCTGCTCTCTGGCCCACGGGGTGGGGTTTGGCTGGGACACTTCATCCCTTCACCCAGCCCGGCAGAGGCCACCTGTGCATGGCGCCAGGGCAGAGGCACCACTCGGGCTTTCCCTGAAGGCTAGACATGGTGGGCTGCCCTGTAAGGACCCAGCACATCTACCCTTCCTGCCGCACACACCCAGGCTTCCTCGTGTCCATTTGTTCTCTGATCCTTCCAGTCATCATGAACGTGCAGAATGACAAGGGAGGAGGTGCCATTCCCAAAACGCAGGCAGAGCTTGGCCCGGGGAGAGCTCAGTGCCCTTCACAGCAGCCAGGGGACATCCAAGTCCAGCCAAGAGAGTCAGGGACACAGGCTGGGTGTGCAGAGGGTTAGAGGGGGAGGCTGGCTGTGCAGAGGGTTAGAGGGGGAGGCTGGGTGTGCAGAGGGTTAGAGAGGGGGCTGGGTGTGTAGAGGGTTAAGAGGGGGAGGCTGGGTGTTTAGAGGGTTAGAGGGGGTTGGGTGTGCAGAGGGTTAGAGGGGGTTGGGTGTGCAGAGGGTTAGAGGGGGGAGGCTGGGTGTGTAGAGGGTTAGAGGGGGCTGGGTGTGCAGAGGGTTAGAGGGGGAGGCTGGGTGTGTAGAGGGTTAGAGGGGGCTGGGTGTGTAGAGGGTTAGAGGAGGTTGGGTGTGTAGAGGGTTAGAGGGGGGGCTGGGTGTGCAGAGGGTTAGAGGGGGGAGGCTAGCTGTGCAGAGGGTTAGAGGGGGAGGCTGGGTGTGCAGAGGGTTAGAAGGGGAGGCTGGGTGTGCAGAGGGTTAGAGAGGGGGCTGGGTGTGTAGAGGGTTAGAGGGGGTTGGGTGTGTAGAGGGTTAGAGAGGGGGCTGGGTGTGTAGAGGGTTAGAGGGGAGGCTGGGTGTGCAGAGGGTTAGAAGGGGAGGCTGGGTGTGCAGAGGGTTAGAGAGGGGGCTGGGTGTGTAGAGGGTTAGAGGGGGTTGGGTGTGTAGAGGGTTAGAGAGGGGGCTGGGTGTGTAGAGGGTTAGAGGGGGAGGCTGGGTGTGCAGAGGGTTAGAGGGGGAGGCTGGGTGTGTAGAGGGTTAGAGAGGGGGCTGGGTGTGTAGAGGGTTAGAGAGGGGGGCTGGGTGTGTAGAGGGTTAGAGGGGGCTGGGTGTGTAGAGGGTTAGAGGGGGAGGCTGGGTGTGCAGAGGGTTAGAGGGGAGGCTGGGTGTGCAGAGGGTTAGAGGGGGAGGCTGGGTGTGCAGAGGGTTAGAGAGGGGGCTGGGTGTGTAGAGGCTTAGAGGGGGTTGGGTGTGTAGAGGGTTAGAGAGGGGGCTGGGTGTGTAGAGGGTTAGAGGGGGAGGCTGGGTGTGCAGAGGGTTAGAAGGGGAGGCTGGGTGTGCAGAGGGTTAGAGGGGGAGGCTGGGTGTGCAGAGGGTTAGAGAGGGGGCTGGGTGTGTAGAGGGTTAGAGGGGGGTTGGGTGTGTAGAGGGTTAGAGGGGGGCTGGATGTGTAGAGGGTTAGAGGGGGAGGCTGGGTGTATAGAGGGTTAGAGGGGGAGGCTGGGTGTGTAGAGAGTTGGGGGGGGGGGCTGGGTGTGTAGAGGGCTAGAGAGGGGAATGGGTGTGTAGAGGGTTAGAGGGGAATGGGTGTGTAGAGGGTTAGAGGGGGTTGGGTGTGTAGAGGGTTAGAGGGGGGAATGGTTGTGTAGAGGGTTAGAGGGGGGGGCTGGGTGTGTAGAGGGTTAGAGGGGGGCTGGATGTGTAGAGGGTTAGAGGGGGAGGCTGGGTGTATAGAGGGTTTGAGGGGAGTTGTGTGTATAGAGGGTTAGAGGGGGGCTGGGTGTGTAGAGGGTTAGAGAGGGGAATGGGTGTGTAGAGGGTTAGAGGGGGAATGGGTGTGTAGAGGGTTAGAGGGGGGAGGCTGGGTGTGTAGAGGGTTAGAGGGGGTTGGGTGTGTAGAGGGTTAGAGGGGGTTGGGTGTGTAGAGGGTTAGAGGGGAGGCTGGGTGTGTAGAGGGTTAGAGGGGGTTGGGTGTGTAGAGGGTTAGAGGGGGGAATGGTTGTGTAGAGGGTTGGGGGGGGGGGCTGGGTGTGTAGAAGGTTAGAGGGGGAGGCTGGGTATGTAGAGGGTTAGATGGGGGGCTGGGTGTGTAGAGGGTTAGAGGGGGGCTGTGTGTATAGAGGGTTAGAGGGGAGGCTGGGTGTGTAGAGGGTTAGAGGGGGGTTGGGTGTGTAGAGGGTTAGAGGGGGAATGGTTGTGTAGAGGGTTAGAGGGGGTGCTGGGTGTGTAGAGGGTTAGAGGGGGTTGGGTGTGTAGAGGGTTAGAGTGGGACTGGGTGTGTAGAGGGTTAGAGGGACATTGGATTTTTAAGGAAGAGTCTCTTGACTGGGGTGGCATGGAGGCCATGGCATCCCCAGAACACACTCTTGGTTCAGGTCTGACCTGGCTGTTTTAACCCGATAGAAACATTTGCATGTCTCCCAAGTGGGCACTTCCGTCCTGCCGAGAGCATGCCTGCTGTGCTTCCATAGAGACCAGGTGACACCCGTGTCAAAGTGAGGGGAGTTTCGTTCTCTAGGGACTTGAAGGTTGGCGTCCTGGTCTCAGGCTTCTTGGTAACAGGAAGATGCTGGTGGCTGGTTGTAAAGGCACATGTGTTCTGTGCAGTCGCCACGCTGGGAGGACCAGCCAGGCGCACTGGTGTGTCCCGTCCCCTTTTCTTTGTGTGTCTTTGTGTTCTGGACTCACCATCTGTGTTACCTTAATAAGCAGCAAAAGGACAGACTCATGCCTCGCTGGCCCCACGTACAGGGCTTTCTCCTGAGGCCGCTGGCACGCAGCCCTGCGCACAGTGGGACTGGCTGATCCCGGGCGTTCCGGCTTTCTCCTGAGGCCGCTGGCACGCAGCCCTGCGCACAGTGGGACTGGCTCATCCCGGGCGTTCCGGCTTTCTCCTGAGGCCGCTGGCACGCAGCGCTGCGCACAGTGGGACTGGCTGATCCCGGGCGTTACGGCTTTCTCCTGAGGCCGCTGGCACGCAGCCCTGTGCACAGTGGGACTGGCTGATCCCGGGCATTCCGGCTTTGTCCTGAGGCCGCTGGCACGCAGCGCTGCGCACAGTGGGACTGGCTGATCCCGGGCGTTACGGCTTTCTCCTGAGGCCGCTGGCACGCAGCCCTGCGCACAGTGGGACTGGCTCATCCCGGGCGTTACAGCTTTCTCCTGAGGCCGCTGGCACGCAGCCCTGCGCACAGTGGGAGTCGCTGATCCCGGGCATTCCGGCTTTCTCCTGAGGCCGCTGGCACGCAGCCCTGCGCACAGTGGGACTGGCTCATCCCGGGCGTTCCGGCTTTCTCCTGAGGCCGCTGGCACGCAGCGCTGCGCACAGTGGGACTGGCTCATCCCGGGCGTTACGGCTTTCTCCTGAGGCCGCTGGCACGCAGCGCTGCGCACAGTGGGACTGGCTCATCCCGGGCGTTACGGCTTTCTCCTGAGGCCGCTGGCACACAGCCCTGCGCACAGTGAGACTGGCTGATCCCGGGCGTTACAGCTTTCTCCTGAGGCCGCTGGCACGCAGCCCTGCGCACAGTGGGACTGGCTGATCCCGGGCGTTCCAGCTTTCTCCTGAGGCCGCTGGCACGCAGCCCTGTGCACAGTGGGACTCGCTCATCCCGGGCGTTCTGACTTTCTCCTGAGGCCGCTGGCACGCAGCCCTGCGCACAGTGGGACTGGCTGATCCCGGGCGTTACTCCGCGCCTGTTTACATCGTCGTTTCGTGGTTTGATGGGTTTGTAAATATTCGTTCCTCTTGAGCAAGTTTCTCGTGCCTTTGGCAGCTGCATAGGTTGCCTGTGGGGGAGCTTGATTGTGTGCTTTTTGCTTTTTGGGGTGTCCTCGGGGCCTGATAGGCGCTGCCATCTTCCCAAGTGGGCCGTGGAGAGGAGACGCCGCCGCGAGCAGGGGTTGTTGCTGCTGGGAGCGTTGGAGGCCATGGGAGGACGTGGGTCTCTGGTTCGAGCAAACATTTGCTGTGTTCGTTTTTCCTGCTTGCGTGGTTCGTGAAACTTCAGATAAACTGTGGATGCTTGCTGCGTGTAAACTGAGTCACATGCTGAGACCCCAACCACCAGCAGACCTGTGGTTTCCGGAAGGGCCGTGGGCCCGGCTGCGGAGCCCCAAGCTGCACTCCCGGTGGGGAAAGGCGGGCAGGGCTGAGCCTTGGGAGCCGCCTCGCGCCCTTCCTTCCTTCGGGAAGACAAACTTGAGCCCAAGCAGCCTTGACTTTGTCCAGGGTTGTCAGCAGGGCTTGGCTGCCTGGGAGGAGAACCTGAAACCCTCGGGTCCCTCCCTGCTTCCCTCCCTTTCTTCCTCCCTTCCTCCCTCCTGCCTTCCCCCTCTCCCGCCTTCCCTCCCTCCCTCCCTCCAAGAGCGTCTGCACCAGAATCCTGGTCCTTCATCTTCCATTGACTCCAGAAAGAGTCGCCAGTCACTGCTGATGTGGTCTGTAAACAGTTGGCCGTCACGTCTGGGAAAAGGGCCTGAGCGGGAATCCCCTGAAAACACTGAAGCGGGAGGGCCCTGGGTCGGACTCACCTTGGAGAGAGCCTGCAATCGATGGCAAAGACTTTCAGACATTTTTCTTAGTTTAATGTATTTGTAATTTTTCTTTTAACCTGATTTTGATGTAACTTCAGATTTCAGAAAGGTTGCAAGACCACTGTGGAGAAGGCCTGTCTGCCTTTGGCCTCTACTGCCCAGATGCCAGTCTTCTGCCGCTGTGGCCATGTCCCTCCTGTCGCCCGCCCCACCCCCCCACCGCACCCCGGGTCTCCATCTATCACCTGTGCTATGGCCCCTGACCCCCTGCCCCTGCCCCCCCCTCACCCCGGCTCCACGTCTTTCACCCCCCACTATGGCCGTGTCCCTCCTGCCCCCTGCCCCCCCCCCCCCACCCCCGGCTCCCCGTCTTTCACCCCCCACTATGGCCGTGTCCCTCCTGCCCCTGCCCCCCCCCACCCCGGCTCCCCGTCTTTCACCCCCCACTATGGCCGTGTCCCTCCTGCCCCCTGCCCCCCCCCCCACCCCGGCTCCCCGTCTTCACCCCCACTATGGCCGTGTCCCTCCTGCCCCATGCCCCCACCTCGCCCTGGGTCTCCATCTTTCACTTGCACATTTGTTTCTGCACTGCTGGGAATATGCAGCTGGCATGGTGCCCCTTCCAGGAATATTTCCTAAAAGCGAGCACATTTCTTCCAGAATCTCTGCAGCGTAGTTGCCAGAATCAGGAGTTAATGATGACACACGGAGACCGGATTCGGATGTCACCAGCTGGTGAGAGAAAAAGGAAGTCTGAGGTTGTGCGTGCACTTGGCCGCCTCTCATCCGGAGCTTCCTCTGTGTGTGTCTCCCGGACATTTTGGGGGAGTGGGGCCACTGCTCCGAGGAGCTGGTGTCTCTCTGGTGCACCCCCCAGGTCTGGGTCTGCACGTCTGCCGTTGCTCATGGTCAGTCTCGGGGACCTGCACATCCTGAGGGCTGCGCTCTCCGCTCCAGACACTGTACTGAGGGCACGTGCCGCCCACCTGCTCCGGGATGGCGACACCGTCTTTGCTGGCACGGCTGGAACCCACTGCTTCTGCAGCTGGTGCCTGTCTGCCGGTGGGCTCTGGCATATCTGAAACGCGTCCCGTAGAAAATGCCCGTCTTCCCCACCCCGGGTTGTTTGGCACAGTGATAAGGTCCTGGCCTGCCCTCCTCCGGCCACCCTGTGTCCTGCTGCGCCATCTCATCTGGACTCTTAGGGTCCCTCATAGTTCTGTGCAGGGCCATGCACCCCTAGGAAGGGTCCCGGCCTGGTCGTTCCTGCTGTGGGGGGGCTGGTATGCAGCACAGGGACAGAGGGCCGGGGGTGTGCGTGAGTGTGGGTGGGTGTGGGCTTGAGCTGCCCAGATGCCCTTCAGCTCCTCGCCGTGCCTGGCTGGGGCATGTGTGTTTGCAGACCATGTTCTTCTGGTCATGGGCGGCTGGCTTGGGGGTCCCGGGCAGGTGGCGGTCCCTGCAGGTGAGGCTGTGGTGTCTGCAGTGGCCATGGGCTACTGGCTCAGGGGTCCTGGACAGGCCATGGTCTCTGCAGTGGCCTGTGCCTAGTTTCTTGTGCTGCTGTGACAGTCCCCAAGGCTGGGGTGTTTCATGAGGACAGAAACTTCTCAGAGTCCTCAAGGCTGAAAGTCTCAGACGAAGGCCGAGACAGGTTTGGGGTTTGGTGAGAGCCACAGTCTCCCTGCCGTGTGCTCACGTGGAGGGTGGGAGGGTGACACAGCTCTGCTGCGGAGGCCTGGGTGTGAGGACTTCCGTCCCCTTCATGCCTCACCACCTCCTACGGCCCCCAACTCCTAACACCATCATTTGGGCCATCGAGTTGAGACTCACCAGGCGGCCTCAGGTGCCCCCCCTACCCCCTCACTCATGGCCTCAGGCAGCTGCTAGGGTCTCCCTGCTGGTTCCTAACACCATCACTGGGCCAGCAGGTCTCAACCCACCAGGGAGTCTCAAGTCCCCCCCACCTCACAACCCCCTCACTCATCTCACTCATGCAGCTGCTAGGATCCACCCCCTACCCCGAACCCGCTGGGCTCAGCTCCACGGAGGGGTCACCAGCCCAGTCCTCTTGAAAGACGCAGGGAGGGGCTCATTGACCTGGGCGCCTGCTGGCAGTGTCCTCAGCATGGACCGCTGGGAAATCCTGTTTCCCTCGAAAGTGGTGGATTCAGCAGCAGGGCTAGGAGGTGCAGGCCTGACTTTTGGAAGCGACAATTTTGCCTGTGTTTGGCTGCGTGAGAGATTTTCAATGCCAGAGGGAGACGCCTTTGCCCTGGGCTGAACAGCTCACTTGATGAGGCTTCATGAGGCTTTGTTTTAAATGATAATATGTTGAGGGGATGGCTAGCCTGCATCCTGGGAAATGGTGTGTGCCCTGGGGTTAGTGTGTGTCCTGGAGATAACCTATATCCTGGGAAATGGCGTGTGCCCTGAGGATAGCGTGTGTCCTGGGGATAGCGTGTGTCCTGGGGATAGCGTGTGCCCTGGAGATTGCATGTGCCCTGGGGGATAGCATGTGTCCTGAGGATAGCGTGTGCCCTGGAGATTGCATGTGCCCTGGGGATAGCGTGTGTCCTGGGGATTGCGTGTGTCCTGGGGATAGCATGTATCCTGGGGTTAGCGTGTGCCTTGAGGATAGTGTGTGTCCTGGGGTTAGCGTGTGCCCTGAGGATAGCGTGTGCCCTGGGGATAGCGTGTGCCCTGGAGATTGCGTGTGTCCTGGGGATAGCATGTGTCCTGGGGTTAGCGTGTGCTTTGAGGATAGTGTGTGTCCTGGGGTTAGCGTGTGCCCTGAGGATAGCGTGTGCCCTGGGGATAGCGTGTGCCCTGGGGTGAGTGTGTGTATTGGGACTTGTGTGTGCTGTGGGGCCAGTGTGTATCCTGGGGATAGTGTGTGTCCTGTGACTAGTGTGTGTCCTGTGGTTAGTGTGTGCATTGGGGCTAGTGTGTGTCCTGGGGATAGTGTGTGTCCTGTGATTAGTGTGTACCCGGGGTTAGTGTGTGCATTGGGGCTAGCATGTGCCCTGGGCTTAGTGTGTGCCCTGGGGATAGTGTGTGCTCTGAGGATAGTGTGTGCCCTGGGGATAGTGTGTGCCCTGGGGATAGTGTGTGTCCTGGGGATAGCGTGTGTTCTGGGGATAGTGTGTGTCTTGTGACTAGTGTGTGCCCTGGGTTACTTAGTGCATTGGGGCTAGCGTGTGCCCTGGGGCTAGTGTGTGCCCTGGGGGATAGTGTGTGTCCTGGGTATAGCGTATGCCCCAGGGATAGCATGTGCCCTGGGGGATAGTGTGTGTCCTGTGGTTAGTGTGTGCCCTGGGGTTAGCATGTGCATTGGGGCTAGCATGTGCCCTGGTGCTGGCGTGTGTCCTGGGGTTAGTGTGTGCCCTGGGGCTGGCGTGTTTCCTGGGGAATAGTGTGTGCATTGGGGCCATCGTGTGTCCTGGGAAATGCACCTTTCTTTGGAGCACAGATGTGTTGAAGGATGGAGAGTGTGTGATAAGTGTCACTCTTAGCCAAGGTTTGGAGGTCACAGCTGGTGGGGACCAGGGCCCTCTGTGCGAGATCTGTGGTGGTCGTTTCGTGTTTTCTTTCAGTTCTTCTAAGCTGACCCTGAATTGTTTTTCCCTCTGCAGGAGATGGAAATCCGAGAGAAAACAGTCCATTCCTCAACAGTGTGGAGGAGGAGCAGGGAAGCTTCTTGGAAGGGAAGAACATGGCGCTTTTCGAGGTAACTTGACTTTTTTTTGAGAAGAAGATACCAGGGCCATTGCTTTGATGTGGAAAGTAGAGGATCCCCTGGGGACCCCCAGGCCAGGGCCTCCCACAGGACCAGACACCATGGTGGGGAACGTGGGGCCTCCGTGTTCCGGAGGCCACAGAGGGGGCCTTGTCCTGCACCTGAGCTGGGATGTGGTCCTCAGCCGGCACCCTCTGGGGGCCTCCCTGGATCTAGGGTGCTGTGGCCCCCAGGACCCCCTTGGAGCTGCTGAGTGCTGGCCGTCTTGGGGTCCCCGCCCTGGATGGGTGGTCCCGCTAGTGAGGCCTGGAGCCGCATCCTCGGACTCAGACCTGCCGCACTGGCGTCAGGGCCTGGCTCTCTTCAGACCTAGGGGCTCAGGACACAATGAGAGCCTGAGTGCCAAGCCCTGAACATGGAGGGGGGAGCCCTGCGGGGGGAAGCCCTGGGCGGGGAGCCCTGGGGGCCACAGCGAGGGGAGGGCCGCCTGTAACTGTCCCCATGCTTCGCAGGAGGAGATGGACAGCAACCCCATGGTGTCCTCACTGCTGAACAAGCTGGCTGACTACACCAACCTGAGCCAGGGCGTGGTGGAGCACGAGGAGGATGAGGAGAGCCGGCGGCGCGGGGCCAAGGTACTGCTGCCCGTGCCGGCTGTCCCGGCTGTCCCGGCTGTCCCGGGTGTCCCGGCAGGGTCAGGGCTGTGCCGGCAAAGCAGCTGCTCGTCAGAAGAGCTGCCCTGAGCTCGGGTGTAGAGGCCACGTCCAGCCCTTTCTTCCTGGGAGGGCTTGGTGGTGCCTGTCCTGCCCTGCAGCTCTGGTCCAGGCCTCTTTCCTCTCCACCGTCCTGGGAAGCGTGACTCCCCCCACGCATCTGGGTAGCTGGATTCCCTGTCGAGACATGAACTCAGGGTGTTTTGTTCGTTCTTCTAGAGCGGCCCTGTCCCCTGCAGTAGAGAGGTCTGGACAGGGCCCCTCCCGGGGTGCTGTGGCCTTGGCGCTCCCTCGGGCCACCCTCCTTTTCTTTTCTGCCCAGGACACTTATCCTGGTGGCATTTTTCCCGCAGGTTTATTTCTCAAGGGTATGTTTCCAGGAATCCGTCCTAGGAAATGAGGCGGGTGTGCAGTGGGGGATTCCATAGAAAGATTTCCCTTGGGCAGTTTCTGTGGGCGACGAGGTCTGCAGACCCCTGGAGCATCCTCGGGAGCGTCTGCCATCGTGTGCAGACCACTCGCCTGGGAGCCACCCTGAGTCCTGACACCCCGAGATGCCGCTCACAGGCGAGAAGGACCCCAGCCCTCATGGGGAGAGAGTCCCTGTGCAGGCGAAGCATGCGCTGTCCTCACGGTGGGGGCACACAGGTGGCTTCGTTTCTTCTCAACTTTCTCTGCTTTCTGAGTCTTCCAAATACACGTGCAGTCCTTTAGAACCCTAAGATACAAGCGAGCAAAAACATCCACTAAAGGAAACTGTGCTGTGCAGGCCGCTGAAGCCGGAGGTTATCAGGGTGGCCTTCCCCCAAGTCCTGCTGCTGAAGCCGGGACAGTTATCAGGGTGACCTTCCCCCCAAGTCCTGCCGCTGAAGCCGGGACAGTTATCAGGGTGGCCTTCCCCCCAAGTCCTGCCGCTGAAGCCGGAGGTTGTCAGGGTGGCCTTCCCCCAAGTCCTGCCTCTGAAGCCGGGACAGTTATCAGGGTGGCCTTCCCCCCAAGTCCTGCCGCTGAAGCTGGAGGTTGTCAGGGTGGCCTTCCCCCCAAGTCCTGCCGCTGAAGCCGGGACAGTTATCAGGGTGGCCTTCCCCCCAAGTCCTGCCACTGAAGCCGGGACAGTTATCAGGGTGGCCTTCCCCCTAGTCCTGCCGCTGAAGCCGGGACAGTTATTAGGGTGGCCTTCCCCCCAAGTCCTGCCGCTGAAGCCGGGACAGTTATCAGGGTGGCCTTCCCCCAAGTCCTGCCGCTGAAGTTGGGACGGTTATCAGGGTGGCCTTCCCCCCAAGTCCTGCTGCTGAAGCCGGGACAGTTATCAGGGTGGCCTTCCCCAAGTCCTGCCGCTGAAGTTGGGACGGTTATCAGGGTGGCCTTCCCCCCCAGTCCTGCTGCTGAAGCCGGGACAGTTATCAGGGTGGCCTTCCCCCAAGTCCTGCCGCTGAAGTTGGGACGGTTATCAGGGTGGCCTTCCCCCAAGTCCTGCTGCTGAAGCCGGGACAGTTATCAGGGTGGCCTTCCCCAAGTCCTGCCGCTGAAGTTGGGACGGTTATCAGGGTGGCCTTCCCCCCCCAGTCCTGCTGCTGAAGCCGGGACAGTTATCAGGGTGGCCTTCCCCCAAGTCCTGCCGCTGAAGTTGGGACAGTTATCAGGGTGGCCTTCCCCCCCCCAGTCCTGTCGCTGAAGTTGGGACAGTTATCAGGGTGGCCTTCCCCCCCAGTCCTGCCACTGAAGCCGGGACAGTTATCAGGGTGGCCTTCCCCCAAGTCCTGTCGCTGAAGCTGGAGTGTCGTCAGGGTGGTCCCGCTGTCTGTAACTGCCACGAAGTGGGGGTCTCTCAGCCAGCCCCCTGCCCTCCCCTGCATCCGCCTAGCCTGGGGCCCAGTGCTTTGCATCGGGGCCACCCCCAAGTGCCTCCTGCCAGCGTCCAGTGTCCGGCTGACCTGAGTCCCACACGGCGCTTGGGAAGTCAGGCTCCCGACCAGGTCTCTTTCCTTCCTTCTACCGTGAACACAGTGGAATTAATACAGCATTTCCAGATACTGGAAGACACTCGGTTTTGTTTTTGAGATTTATCACTTTGTGGTTGAAGTTACCAGAGACAAGTGAGGGACGTGTCCACGTAGCCACCTCAGGGTGGGGCCCAGCCTGACGAGGTCCCTTGGCCCTGGCTGTCGTCCCAGGACAGGGCAGCGGCCTCTTCAGAAGCTGCGTCTCCATCTCCGGAGCTCTTTCTGAGTCCCTGAGGGGCCCTTCCTGGCTGGGGGAGCCTGTGGCCGCCCCACCTGTCCGTAGCACGGCCAGTTCTTGGGGTGGGGTCATCATTGCCACACGTGGACGCTGCAGAATTGGGTGTTGCTGCGCCAGGCTCAGCACTCAGCACTTTTCTGGGGTTTCACGTGTGCTGCGTGCAGCCTCGAGGCCTCATGGGCTTCAGCTCATGCCTTGGCACCAAAGCTTAGAGCCCAGGCCTTCCGTTTCTGTGCCAGAATTTGTGTCCCAGGGAGCAGGGGCCTTCCCACAGGCCTGGTCCGAGGGCTCCAGGAACCAGCTTCCGCTCCGGCTCGGCTGGACCCCGGCACCACTGGCTTGGCCACCCAGCCCCGACCCCTCCGCCTGGCACAGCCCAGCCTGCCATGCCCATCTTGGAGGCGCCCATAGAGAGCACACCCAGCTTCTCTCACCCTACTTGGCACCGAGGTGTGCGCAAAACGTCCAGGCAGGTGCATTTGTTCCCAGCATGCCACGGACCAGGGTCCAGGAGGTTCCCACCTGGAAGGTTCTCCTGACCCTCCCTGGCACCCCCACCCCAGGCTGCTGGCTCTCAGGCCCTCCTGGCAACCCCACCCCAGGCCACTGGCTCTCAGGCCCTCCTGGCAACCCCACCCCAGGCCACTGGCTCTCAGGCCTCTATCCCTCGGGTGCCCCAGGCTGATGCAGCCTGCGTTTCAGTCGTGCCGGGAGCAGGGTCTGTGACCCCAGCAGGCCTGCCGTGTGGCGGTGCGGGTTTCGGTTACAGTGAATGCACTGCCTCCCTGAGGGGACTGTTGTTCTGCGGGAGGGCAGGGCCACCCCTCGCTGTCCTCTTGGCCAGGCTCAGAGGCTCGTCCCCAGCAGACCTGCTCCCATGAAGTAGCCTTCTCAAGGGCCCAGGCATCTCCAGCCTCTTGCACCTGAAATTGGGTCGGGTTGAGCCCTAAAAGTTCCCCTTTAGGCGCGAACTGAGAGGCCAAGGCCGGCCATGCCCTTTCATGAGGCCTCAGAATCCCAGCCTTTGGCGGAGAACCAGCTTCTGACTTGCCGGTCACGGGGCTGCGGGTGTGAGGCCTAGCCCTGTGGGCAAGGCCACTGTGTGGACCCGGCTCTGCCTGGATCTCTGGGTAGGGCCGCTGTGTGGACCTGGCTGTGCCTGGATCTCTGCCCATTGTCTCTTGTGTTAGCTGAAGCCTGGTCATGAAGTCACAGCGGCGCGCGTACCCCAAGCCTGCCCTCGGCTCTCAGTTTATCCAACGAAAATGTCCCAAAGCCACTTCTCCACCACGTTCCTGCCCCTCTCCTGCCACTTCTCTCTTGTTTGCACCAAGAACAAGGCACGGATTTAGTGCGTGGGTGGGGAGGGCCCAGCAGCGACCCCTGCCCATCACCCTCCCGACCCCTCCCCAGGCCCGATCGCTGCCCTGTTGCTCCCCCCAGGGCTCAGGGAACCCAGTGAATCTGCCAGCCTCTCAGATGCACAGCTTCCCCACGCTGTTTCCCGGCTGCTCTCTTAGAAATGATTTTCCTCCGGGTCCTAGAGCCAGTGGAGCCCCAGATTCCTGCCTGGCCAGGGCCGCGGCCTGTCTGTGGGAGGCGTTCCTGCAGTGACCCCGGAAGTCAGCCTGTTTGCTTTTGTGGTGTGGCGCTGAGTGTGTTCTCCCTGGAAGCTGCCCTTCGCCCGGTCCCCCTGGCCCCACCCATCCTCCCTCCAGTGGCTGGCCCCCTCCCCAGGGCTGGGCCGTGCGAACCCCGGGATCGAACCCTCTCCTCAGCCTCTGCACGGGGCCTGTTCTGATCTGCGCTGTGGCCGTTGTTCACAGGAAATGTCTTTAAAGAAAACCTTCCCCCCTTTTCTATGTTGACCTAACTTTGAGACGTTTTCCTGTTAAAACATCACCTTATGCTGGTGCCAGCCACCTTCCAGGTCCATACCGCGTGCCTCTGCTTATGGCGGGAGTGGGGCTGAGCGGGCGGTGGGGACGGAGCTGAAACTTCTGCCCCCGCCTGGTCTGTCCCGAGCAGGGGTGGGGGCCGCCGGGCAGGTGCTGGCCTGCTCCTGGCTGTGCCGCTGACCTGCCGCCCTTGGGGGTTTCTTCAGGGCCACGAGGTCTGTCTGTGTCTCTGGCACAGGTGTGTGAAGTCAGGCGGGCTGCCTGCTCCGTGCTGGGGTGGGCAGGCGGGGTGGCCCGCTGGGCAGGTGTCTGAATCTCTGCTGTCATCTCACAGTGACCTCCATGCTAGGTTGTCAGTTTCTGCCCAGGGTGGAGGCTGAGCTGTGGCATGGACAGCCGCCTGGTCCTTCCACCGGCTCCACTTCTGTGCCTGAAGCCTCAGGCTCTCCCATGTCGGAGGCCCTGAGCTGTCCAGGGAATGTAGCCGGGACCCTCTCGCTCTCCTTGTTTTTCCCATAACTTTTCCAGGGTAACAGGCTCTCTCTGTGGGAGGCACAGCAGAGCAGCTGCATCTGGGTTCTCTGCCAACCGTGTGGTTCTGCTCCCCTCCCCTGAGCCCCGCCCCGGGATGGTTGGGGGTCCCGCCCGGGGCCTCTCTCTGAGCCTCCATCTGTTCTGGGACGGGCTCCTGACCCCTCCTGTCCTCCACTGTCCCCTCCCTCCTGCCCCTACATTGCTTTGCCTGCCCCGGGCCTGAGTGCAGCCGGGGAGGGGGCTCCGTTCGGTGGGGTGGAGCCCCCGGGACACGCTCTGCTCCGCCACAGGCTCCGCGAATGGGCACCTTCATCGGCGTCTACCTGCCGTGCCTGCAGAACATCCTGGGCGTCATCCTCTTCCTGCGCCTGACGTGGATCGTGGGGGTGGCCGGCGTCCTGGAGTCCTTCCTCATCGTGGCCATGTGCTGCACCTGCGTGAGTGTCCCCTAGCTGGGGGTGGCTGTTCCTTCGGGCGGTGGCAGCCGGATAGTAGGGTCCTCCCCAGCCGCCCGGGTAGATTTCCTGTCTCTTCCACAAGAGCGGGGGGCAGCGGCGGGGACAAGATGCCACACCGGCCGGGTTGGCGCTGCCGTGTTGAGCAGCTCGCTGGCACCTCATTTCCGAGTCTGTGGAAAGGCCTCTCGGCCGGGGGTGGGTGTCCTGTGGCAGCATCGGGGGGCTGAGGCTTGCAGGGGAAGGACGTCCTGTGTTTTGATAAGGTCACTTCAAGATTGGAAGGACTTTGGGCACTTTCAGAGGTCCAGGGAGAGGGATGTGAACCAGGACATAGCACGCTGGCACCCGGGAGCCTCGGATTCCTGGTTTCCCAGCCATTCTCTTGAGATCGAGAGCCCTGGGGTGGGGGGCTGGCTTTCACCGGGAGCCAGGGCATGGACCCTCCCTCGGGAGTGTCTCGATGCCGGCAGGCTCTTGGGAAACCCCCTCAGATGGCCGCCTGTCTTTTGTAGACAATGCTGACTGCCATTTCCATGAGTGCGATCGCCACCAACGGTGTGGTCCCAGGTAAGGGGTGTCCCGTTAGAGGAGTCTGTGTTCTACCGCACGGTACCTAGGAGGAGGAGGGCGCTCGCCAAGGCCTGGCCGGAGCTGTCTGGGGGTCTCGGCCGGGCCTTCTGCATGTTCTCCACCGGCTCCTCTGCCGTTCGAGCCATGAATTCACGGCTGTTTGGTTTTCTTCCCCATTTTGCTTCGTGGTGATCATCTCTTGACAGGGTAGCCAGTGCCCATGGGGCAGAAGGCTGGGGAAGGGGAGGCATGGGCGAGTCCAGCAGCTCCAGGAGCCTGGTGTGTGCCAGAGGCTGAGTTCTGGGAACGTTTGTCTCAGAAGGGAAGGTGAAGACAAAACGCTGTCCCTGACCTTGTTAATTAGTAATAGATCAATTGCCATATGTAATCATTAGTGAACTGAGATGATGCCGCGTCTGCTCCTGAGTCCACGTGTCCCATGCATGTTAAGGGCCAGGCTTGCTCAGCACCAGATCCTCACATAGCCGCCCCATCCCCCACGGGGCATTGCGTGGTACACGGTGGCCTTTGCTGGCCCCAGGAGAGCATGAGGGCCATGACTGGGGGTCTCCCTCGGCGGCCAGGGGACCAGTCTCTGCCTCACGATGACTGCATCCATCAGCGCCCCTTCCACATGTCTGCACACGCTGCTCAGAGCAGGGGAGAGCCACGTTCTGCAGGCAGCCCTGGGGTTGCGCCCCGGCTTTTCCATCAGTAATGGCCTGCATGAGTCATGGTACACCACACAACTCCTGAATGTCATGGTCTCCCTTCTGCCTTTTTCATAAACAGCACTTGGTGGAACCGGGGGCTGGGCTGACACTGACGTATGCAGGCCTTTTCCCAGGAGCTGCTGGGGCCGCCTCCTCCCCAGGGAGCGTAGCCCTGACCTCGAATGGTCCTCAGCATGGTCCTCATGTCCACAAGAGCGTGGTGGGCATGGAGCATGTGCTGAGCCTCATGTGGGGAGAGTTTACCATGGAGGCCACACGTCTTTGTGTGCTGCTTTGTGGGTGGACGAGGGCCTGCACGTTGCCTTCGCAGAGACAGGCTCTCCTTCACCCATGAACGGCAGCGTGGATCGCGCCCCGACCCACGGCTGCCGCCTTGTCTCTGCAGCTGGCGGCTCCTACTACATGATATCACGCTCGCTGGGACCCGAATTTGGAGGCGCCGTCGGCCTCTGCTTCTACTTGGGCACCACGTTCGCAGGGGCCATGTATATTTTGGGGACCATCGAGATTTTTCTGGTAAGTGTGCTGCTTTGGAAGGGATCCCCCCCAAGTCTGCGGCAGGATTCCAAGGGCCCCCCCCCCCCCCCCCCCAACTCGTCTTGCGGTGGCGCACACAGCACCCTGAGCCATCCCAGCCCCACTGCCCTGGCCGCTCTGCGGACTCTCCTGGGCTCTAGCCATGGCAGAAGCTGTCGGGCGCGTCCACTCAGCAGCGACCAGCGTCCCCCTTGGCCACCATTGCTGCCCTCCGTAATGGGTGCCTGGCGTGAGCTGGGCAGACGTCTGGGCTGTAGATCTGAGCCGTTTTAGGGGCAGGGCTGGAACTCAGCTTAGAAGACCCCTCGCCAGGATCCCGGTCTCTTCTCTGCCGGATTGATTTGGGCACTTGGCCGAGGGTCACTGAGCCCAGCAACGTGCGACCAGGGGGATGTCATCGCCTCCACAACAGGCTCAAAATGCCTGAGCACAGCGCAGACTGTGGCACGAGTCCTTGGTCCTCATGGGGACAGGGACCCGCCCTTCTCGGCCCGATGCAACAGGCGCTGTCCTCCCTGCTGAGGTTCTGAAACCCGCCATGCCTGCAGGGCCTCAGGTCGCCCACCTGAGCCCCGTCCCCAGTCTTTCTACCTACCCCCTCCCCTGCCAAACCCAGTTCCCAGCCTCCTGGGCTTATGGAGGCAGCCACATGGCCCGAGAAGGTTCGGAAACCTTTCAGTGGGGTCGCGTCCACACCCGTCCCCACCCCGAGTCCCCTGGCCCTGTCCCTCGGTCTTTCCACCTGCCCTGGGCGCCATGGCTGCCAAGACACCATTGCTGCCGCACTTGCAGGATCCCCCTCTGGTGGGGGTGAGTGCCATGCCCCCGACGCCTGCTGCACCCCAGTCCTGTCCTGGTCTGGAGGGAGCTGAGCAGCACTGTCCCACGTCTCCATGTCTTGAGTCCGGGCAGGACACAAGCCGTCCGCAGCCAGTGTGGTCAGACCCCATGTTTGTCTAGGACGTCCAGCCGGGCTGGCCACGCTCCCTGGGCGACAGTCACGTTCCTCTCAGCAGAAGGTGTTTCTTTGGATTGTGGACGTTTAGATGCCCCAGGTCCTGAACCTGCTTTACTGGAAGGCACCTGGATGGCTCCTGGGAATCATACAGGCCCCTGGCCGTCCATTGCCCGTGCGCCGACCCCCCACGGGCTCCATCTGGCAGGGATGCGTCCCGATGGCCCAGCGCCTGTTGGGAGGGGGCCCTGTGTGGTGCTGGGGGCTTGCAGGAGGGGAGGGGCGTTGGGGCGCTATGGCTGGGGATGGCCTCCCGACCCGCCTTGTCCCCCGCAGACATACATCTCTCCGGGCGCGACCATCTTCCAGGCGGAGGCCGTGGGTGGCGAGGCGGCCGCCATGCTGCACAACATGCGGGTGTATGGCACGTGCACGCTGGTGCTCATGGCCCTGGTGGTCTTCGTGGGCGTCAAGTATGTCAACAAGCTAGCGCTGGTCTTCCTGGCCTGCGTGGTGCTGTCCATCCTGGCCATCTACGCCGGCGTCATCAAGTCCGCCTTCGATCCCCAGACATCCCGTGAGTCTGGGGCCCTCTGAGCCGTGGGTGATGTGTAGGGCTGGGGCCAGGTCCCGTGGGCTCTGCCCGCATCTCGTCCGTCTTCCCTGACACCAAGCTCCCCCGCGAGGGGCGGGACTGGGCGTGACCACGGCTGGAACCCCTGTGGGCTCGTTCTGGGGATTATGGGAAACCCAGCCGTGTGTCAAGCTGAGGCATCCTTGTGGCTGGGTCTGAGCTCAAAGAAGCTCATAAGTGGTAGGAGGGTGGGTGAGGGGCCTGGCAGGTTTCAGGGGTGGCCGGCGGCCCTAAGCATGGTCAGGCGGCCCTGAGTGTCATGGGGGTGACCCCAGCCACTGCCTGGGCCCGGCTCCCTTCTCCCTCCTAGAGGCGCTGGAGGGGCTCTTTTCTTGTCCTCTTGGAGGAGGAGCTGAGGAGGTGGCCCAGGGTCCTGGAACATGGGATTGGCCACCAGAGCCCCCAGGGGAGCAGGTCCAGAAGGGTCTGGGCAGCCAAGCCCTTCGAGGATCCTGGGTTTTGCCGTCTCTGCGTGGAGGGAGCCCCTAAGGGAACAGCCTCATAGAGACCTCAAAACAGAGGGAGGTGGAATGGCCTCAACCCCACGAGCCTGGGACGTGGAGCTGCCCTTCCTCTCAGGGACCCGTTCTGAGCCTCCCCCTGACCCCCTGCCGATGACTGAAGCCACGGCCGCACCGGCCCCGTGTAGACCGTTTCCTACATTCAGGCCTGGTTTCCACGTTGGGCGCGATGCTCCTGTGCTCCGGGCCATGGGAAAGTGGTACAAAGCGGCTTCAACACAAGCAGTGAGATCGGACAGTGGGCCAGGACGCTGCCAAGAGCGTCAAACGGGAGCGACGGCAGGGCGGCTGTGGGGCGGGGGTGGGTTCTCCCGGTTCCACCTGACTACTCAGACCCGCGTGGTGGAAACCACGTGAATTGTTGTGTCTAGAACGTTTCATTTAGCACGTTTGGACCCGGTGGTTGGCCGAACCCTGGATGCAGGGGACAGCTGCACCGTGCGGCGTTCCTGCTGCAGCCTGGCTCTGGCCCCGGTCCCGGGCGTGATCTGCGGCTATTCCTGTCCTGGGAGGTTCAGGGTGCCAGGAACTGCTCACGGGGCAATGCCGTGGACGCCCGTTGGGGGCACTGGGTGAGGCGGTAAATGCCACCTTGGCAGCACCATCCGTGCCTCATTGTCCGCCCAGGGTCTGCCTCCTGGGGGAACCGCACGCTGTCACGGCGCAGCTTCGACGTCTGCGTCAAGTCCCACGTCGTCCAGAATAACTCGGCCACCTCTGCACTCTGGGGCCTCTTCTGCAATGGCTCCCAGCCCAGCGCCACCTGTGACGAGTACTTCGCCCAGATAATGTCACCGAAATCCAGGGCATCCCCCGGCGCGGCCAGCGGCGTCTTCCTGGGTGAGGCCGCAGGGGCGGCAGTGGGGGCTGGGGGGCAGTGAGGGCGGGGAGGCTGGGGGAGTTGGGGGGGCTGGGGGCAGCGGGGGCAGCGGGCACTGGCCGTGGTGGGCGCTGTTGCCTTAGGGTCACTCCCAGTTCCTCCTCCTAGCCAAGCCCCTTCTCAGCTGCTGCTGATGAGCCTGGGGGTCCTGTGTGCACCCCTTGCAGGCCATAGAAGTCAAACATGGTGTGTTGGGGAGGCGGCCTCCGTCATGGCCAGCAAGCCGCTCTTAAAGCCGTGGGTTATTTTCATGGTCTCCCGGCAGCGTGTGGGGGAGCTTGCCGTGTTAATAAGGGAGTGGTGATGGGCAGCGGCTGCCTTGGACCTGCCCCAGGGGTTTAGGGAAAGGACCTCTGGCAGGGTCCACGGAACCTGCTCCACAACCCGAGACAGGAAGCCTGGGCTTTCCGGGAATACGGTGTTCCACACGTGAGGCTTCTCTTTAGTGCTGACGTTCCCTCCGTAGACTCAGGTAGCTTTCCCAGAGGCACCGTCTCAAACACTGCGTTCCTTGTTTGACTTGGAGCCTGCAAGCTGTGAGCCTTCCCTCCAGCCACCCGTGGCACCTGCCAGGGAGTGGGTGGCCCAAGGTGGGGGACCCTGATGGAAGGTGCCAGAAACCCATGGATCTTCCTTGCCCGGCAGAGAACCTGTGGAGTGCGTACGCACAGGCGGGAGTGTTTGTGGAGAAGGAAGGCGTGCCCTCGGTGCCCGT
Organism: Ateles fusciceps; assembly: GCA_036589455.1. Taxonomy (NCBI): domain Eukaryota; kingdom Metazoa; phylum Chordata; class Mammalia; order Primates; family Atelidae; genus Ateles; species Ateles fusciceps. Next base: position 9,396,154 of record JAZHEH010000586.1, read on the forward strand.
GGCAGAGGAGAGCCGTGCTGGCGCCCTGCCCTATGTGCTCACAGACATCGCGGCCTCCTTCACCCTGCTGGTCGGCATCTACTTCCCGTCCGTGACCGGTGAGCCTGCCACACCCACCGTCTCCTCTCTCTGTTTTTGAGACAAGATCTTGTTCTGTCACCCAGGCTGGAGGGCAGTGGCGTGATCACAGCTCACGGCAGCCTCGACCTCCTAGACACAAACAACCCTCCAATCTGAGTCTCCCAAGCAGCTAGGACCCCAGGCGCATGACACCATGCCCAGCTAATGTCTGTATTTTTGGTTGGGGGGTCTCCCTACGTGCTCTGGCTGGTTTCAAACTCCTGAGCTCACGCGATCCTTAGCCTCCCAAAGTCCTGGGATTACAGGTGTTTGAGCCACCTCACCCGGCCTGTCTCCGTCTTTTCGTCCTCTGACTCTCTGTCAATCTCTCTGTCTCTGCCATTCTCTCCCTCTGCACTCTCTCTCTCCCCTCCCCCCAATTTCCCTCTCCTCTCTCCTCTCTCATGCGCCTTCCTGCCTCTGCTTTTCTTGCCTGTTTGGCCCGGGGGAGCGGCTGAGGTCTCTGCCGTGTGTGCTGGTTGATTTGTGGGAATCCTGTCCGCTCTGTCGTGGGCAGGCCTGTGTCAGAAGAAGTTGTTCTAGGGTTGCTGAGAACGCCTGGTGCGCTGTTAGGAGATGCCCAGGAGTGACCTCAGTGAGGTCAGAGTCCGGAGACTTCGGCCCCCTGTGTCCTCATCAAACAGTGGCCTTGTTCTCAAGGGGGGGGTGGGGCCCTTGGTTCATGCCAGGCCTGTGCAATCCCAGGCGCACACACACACACACGCCCCAGCTGCCTGCACTTGGCCTTCCTATCGGGACTCCCCTGACCCTGCTGGCTGCCCATGTGGCCTGCACCTGCCCTTCTGGTCCCTCCCACGTCTGCTCCTGGACTTTATCTCAGCGCATCCCAGAGCCCTGGAGCCTAGGGTCAGCTGCAGGGCCTGGCCGTGGCTGGCGTCTTCTTTCCCTCACCTCCCCGAAAGGTGGGCCCGTCTTGCTAGGGAGGGGGCGATGAGCCCGGGGTCCTGTCCTCGTGCCTCCACTCCAGCCTCCCCTGTCTGTCTGCTTGTGCTCAGCACCGTGGGTGGAGGGCATGGGGGACAGGGCCTCTGCGTGGCTCCGGGTCTGTGGTCTGTGGTCTGGGGCACTGGGCTGTGTGCTCTGCACCTCCAGGGCCACCCCGATCACGGGTGCTTCAGGTCGAACCTTAGATGGGACTGAGCCAGGTGTCAATGGCCCCCTCTGACCTGGCTTCCCTGAGCTCTGCAGGAGCCGACTGTGCGGAACTGCACCCAGCCGGGGGCTCCCTAGAGCGAGGTGATGTCCACGCAGAGCTGCAGCAGGGGGGGGCCATGACGTCCATCGGCCCGGCTGGCCCGGCTCTGAGCCGTCCGTCGGCCTGGCTGGCCCGGCTCTGAGCCGTCCGTTCACCTGGCTGGCCCGGCTCTGAGCCGTCTGTTCACCTGGCTGGCCCGGCTCTGAGCCGTCCGTTCACCTGGCTGGCCCGGCTCTGAGCCGTCTGTTCACCTGGCTGGCCCGGCTCTGAGCCGTCCGTTCACCTGCCTGGCCCGGCTCTGAGCCGTCCGTCGGCCCGGCTGGCCCGGCTCTGAGTCGTCCGTCGGCCCGGCTGGCCCGGCTCTGAGCCGTCCCAGGGTTGCATTCGGAAAGTCTTGGGTTCCAGAGGGCCTGCGAGTCATTGCTCAGCACCGTCCTGGGCTGACCCTTGGCTGTGGGATCAACGCAGGCCCCAGAGGATCCCTGGGCTTGGGGGCGTGGGGGTCAGTGTCGGGGCTGGGCCTCGTCCTGGGATCATGGAATCATCTGGTTTACCCGTGACTCCGTGCAGGGGCAGCAGTAAACGTGGGGCTCGTCCGCGTGCCTTGGCCTGCGTCCCCCCAGCCGCAGTCCTTCAGCGGGGGGCTGGCAGGGCTTGGACTGCTGTCCTGGGCGTGGCTCACCTTCGGGGTCTCCCCCAGAGACCGCCTGTCCGGCTCTCTGGGCCGGGGCCACCGTCATGTGCTGCTGACTCCTCAGATGGGTCCTGGCAGCGTTTTCCATGTCCACAGGGATCATGGCGGGTTCCAACCGGTCCGGGGACCTCAAGGATGCACAGAAGTCCATCCCCCACAGGGACCATCCTGGCCATAGTGACCACGTCTTTCATCTGTATCCTTGGAGGGGTGCAGGTGAGGGAGGCATGGGTTCTGGCCTCTGCCTGGGGGAGAGACCCCCATGCCCTCCTGGCTCAGCACTGCGCCCTTAGCCACTGGCGCGTGACTGCCCGGGTTAGGCTGGGCTCTGACCACATCATCCTCCCTGAGAGATGGGGCTGGGGCTGCCGTCAGCACCCTGGCTTCTTCACCACCGTGGGATATGATCGTAGAAAAAACAGAAGCAGTCACCCTGCTGCGTGTGCCACAGCGATGCCCAGCCGTGGTATGGTGTGTGCTGCTGGCAGGCTGGGCCCGAGGGGCCTCTGGCTTTTCAATCCCGAGGCCACCTCTTCCAGTCGAGCTTCGTTCCCTCAGCAAGGTCTCCTGCCCATCCCTGGCAGTCAAGCACAGACCAGGTGTGTCTCCCACCACCCCAGGGCCCTGTTCTGTGACACTGGACAGAGCCTGGGGGAGGGTGCGCTGAGGACGTGGGGGACAGGCTGTGCCCAGGATGGGATGGGACGGGGTGCAGGGTGGTTGTCGTATAAATTTTCTGATTTAGAAAATGTAGCCCATTTCTTCCCACTTCATTGGCTGCACCTTGACCTAACGTTTTTATGATGATACTCCTGCTTACTTTACGATCTTTAAGGAGTTTGCTGAAGATGGCGGTCTAGTTTAAAGTTTAGCGATAGTTTAATGGTTTGAATAGTCGTTCAGTCCCCCTCACTTGGAGCCTGGGGCCCACCGGCCACGCGTCTCCCCCACCTCCATGCCCCACTGAGGGCCCCCGCTGGCTGTGCTCCCCGCACCCAAGGACCGTTCCTTCCTTGACGAGAGCCGTAGATCTCTCCTGCATCGTGCTTTTTGGGGCCTGCATCGAAGGCGTGGTCCTAAGAGATAAGTATGTCTCCATCTGCAGCGTCCCTGCAGAGCCTGTAGTCTTCATGGGTTTTCCCAAGGACGACTTTGGCTTTGAAGTCACATTGCCCTGGGACTTCACGTCCACGTGCAGACCTGAAACCGTCCTGGTCCCACAGTCGGGCTCCCCTTGGTCTGTCTCAGGCGCTAACGTGTCGTCTCTGCCATTGGCGCCACAGACTGGGAACCCTTAGAGCAAACTCTACGCCTGATGCAGCTGGGGGCGCAGGCCCTTCCTGGGGAGGCCACAGGGGTGTGGACGGGTGAGGCTTGGCCCTGGGAGAACCCCCAGCCCAGCTGCCAAGTGGAGAAGTAGTGGGGTCCCCAGGCAGGTCCTCGCTGAGCCTGCATCCTTGTGGGGTGTGCCTGTCTGGCAGCCCCCAAGGCCCCAGAGGTCCTGGGTGGTCCCTGACTGAAGCCGATGCCAGGCTGGGTCTTCCCTGCTCCTGAGATCGACCCCGAGGGGAGCTGGACTCTTCCCTGCTGAAGACTCTCCAGGGTACTTGGCCATGCCAGGCAGAGCCTGGCAGGGGTGTTGGCCAACGGGGGGCTGGAGGCCAGGCCTCAGCTTTCCAAGGAGTGACGCGCCCCATGCTGGGCCTCATGCTCTGGGTGGGGGAAGACATTTTGTCTGACTTGGGCTCATTTCTGAAAGCTGCCCGCCCGCCCACCTGCAGGTTCGGGGAGGCCCTGCAGGGGAACCTGGTCATCGGCATGCTGGCCTGGCCCTCGCCCTGGGTCATCGTCATTGGCTCCTTCTTCTCCACCTGCGGGGGCCGGCTTACAGAGCCTCACAGGGGCACCACGCCTGCTGCAAGCCATTGCCCGCGATGGCATCATCCCCTTCCTGCAGGTGAGCCCCGAGCCCTGGGGGACGTGAGCCTGGAAGATCAGGGGCTCTGCTCCCCTGCGGGGATCCTCACAGTACCGTGTGTGGGACACACGCTGCAGCTTGGAACTCATGGTGGTCATTTTTCCCTTGGCTGCTGTGCTGAGCATGTGGGTGGTGGGCGGTGGGTGGTAAGCGGCAAGCAGTGAGCAGTGGGTGGTGGGCGCGGGTGGTGAGGGGCAAGCGGCGGGTGGTGAGTGGCGGGTGGTGAGTGGCGAGCAGTGAGTAGCAGGTGGCAGGCAGTGGGCAGTGAGGGGTGGGTGGCAGGCAGTGGGCAGCAGGTGTGGGTGGTGTGCAGTGGGTGGCGGATGGCATGCAGTGGGTGGTGGACGTGGGTGGCGGGGGAGGTGGGCAGTGGGCAGAGGCAGCTCCAGCCCTCCCACCTGCAGCTCCCTCTGAGTGCAGCCCCAGGGGTGTCGGGAGTGGCTATGAGGCGCCACAGCCTGGAGTCTGGAGGTGCCTGATCTGCTCTCTGGCCAGAGGCCCCTGCCTGCCTGCCTCCCCTTCTCTGTGTGGCTGAGCTCTTCAGCTCTTGGGAGGCGGGGTCACCAGCCTGTGGCCCAGCGTGTGGCTGTTCTGAAATTGCAGGGACACCTGCGTGGGTCCTGTCCGTGTGTCCAGAGCTGCTGACTGTGGCTCCTCCTGCCACTCGGGCCCAGGACAACTGTGGGAAGGTTGTGAATGGCAGAGCCGTCCCCGCCCATCGCTGGCCTGTGACCTCCTCAGGGAAGGTTGTGGATGGCAGAGCCGTTCCCACCGTAGGAAAAGTTATGGATTGCAGAGCCATCCCCCACCTGTTGCTGGCCTGTGACCTCTGCAGGGGGCCAACCTGCAGGGTGTCAGCTGTTTGTTTGGAAAGTGCTAGAACATTTCTGTGTGGTTGCATCTTGTCAGTCCCAGCCGGGCCTAGGGCTCGATGGTTGGGGAAACTGAGGCAGGTGGGGCGGCCTGGGCCACACAGGTTGCAAGCACAGCCTGGTGTAGATACAGCCTTTGTTAGGGCTTCTTCTCAGGCCGGCTGGGTGATGTCCCAGGACCTCTTGTGAAAGATGTTTCTGCTGGTGTGTGTCTTTAAGACTCACGTGGGCTGGACCCGACCAGCCTGCAGCTTTTCTCCTAAAAGGGTGGCGTTCCTGCCCCTTCCGCCCCATCTTCCTGCCCTTCTCCCGGCAGGTATTGGCCACGGGAAGGCGAACGGGGGAGCCCACGTGGGCGCTGCTGCTGACGGTCCTCATCTGCGAGACTGGCATCCTCATTGCCTCCCTGGACAGCGTGGCCCCGATCCTCTCCATGTGAGTCCCCCGCAGGACAGGGACCTGAGGATGGGTGTACGGGCCTGGAGCGTGGTGCAGTGTGGCCAGGAGGCCCTGCTCAGGACAAGCAGTGAGCAGGCAGGGCTGGCCGTGGGCAGTCCGGATCCAGCGGGAAGGGAGTTCAAGGCCAGGGAAAGCAGGTGCACACCTCCAGGCAGGCACCTGCTGGGTTAGCTGGCGACGGTGTCGTTGGACAGAGCTATGTGGGATTTGTGTCTGAATCAGCCCATGTGCAGAGACAGCCATGGGGGGCCAGGGTGGGTGCAGGTGGGAGGGACAGTGACGACAAGGGTGGTCTCACAGGCGGCCGTGACGGGGGGCTGAGGCGAGGCGCAACAACCTGTGTCAGCAGCCGGCCGCCCCTGCAGGTTCTTCCTCATGTGCTACCTGTTCGTGAACCTGGCCTGCGCCGTGCAGACGCTGCTCCGCACCCCAAACTGGCGTCCCCGCTTCAAGTACTACCACTGGTGAGGCTGCTGAGCCACGGGTATCGGGGGACCCCACAGGCTGGGACATTTGGTGCCCCTGCAAGGCCAGCGGCCCTGGGCCTGAAGACCCCAGGCGGGTCCTTGACTGTTCCTTTGCGGGGCAAACCCCTGTGCAGCCGATGGGAGTGTGGTCTGTCTGTCTCTGCAGCTGACAAAGGCCTTTGGTTACGTGGATGCCCAGGTGTCCGTGTGCGCCTAGTACCGGCCGTGGTCCGCCTGGTCCTCCCAGGCGCAGGGGTGTAGCCCGTCAGGGCCTTCGGGGCTCCTTCTTAATCCCCTCCCCGGGAATCAGGTGCTGGGTGACTGGAGCTATGGCGTTGCCTGCACAGCCCAGGTGCCGTGTGCACGCTGGGAGCGGGAGCAGCGTCCACCACGTCCTGCAGCGGCGGCTCCTGTAGGGGCCCAGAGAGCCGAGTCACGCCTCTGAGGTGGTTGGGTGCAGGCGTGGTTGTCAGGCGTCAGCGACTATTTTCCTTGCGCTGACGGAAAGAGCGTTTCACTGAGGGAGGGGCGGGGTCTGTGTGGCGGTGGCTGGGGTGTGGGTGCTGAGTGGCGTCGGGCTCCCCCTCAACCGCCTGCCCCCCCAGGACCCTGTCCTTCCTGGGCATGAGCCTGTGCCTGGCGCTGATGTTCATCTGTTCCTGGTACTACGCGCTCTCCGCCATGCTCATCGCCAGCTGCATCTACAAGTACATTGAGTACCGTGGGTAAGTGCCGCCAGCCCCTCACCGACCCTCACACTACGCCCGGGGCAGTTCCCTGGAGGGTACTCCCTGGGGTCCAAGCGTCATGTGCCCTCTCGGGGGCAGCTGGGGGCATATCCAGGTGGGCTGTGCTGTGAAAGCCCAGGTCTCCCTCCTGCCTCCAGCCAGTCCGAGGTGCCTGCACTTGTGGACGGGGTCTCCGGCCTGGAGCTCTGCCTCCTGCCGTCCTCAGCAGGCGGTGAGCCCACGGCTAACTATTCCCACCACGGGTCTCTCATAGTGTCCCCAGGTTGTGTCTGTACCCACTCGGCAGCCATGGGCACCCTTCCTTGTGCCCTGGCGCCCCTCCCTCCCTCCACCTGCACCTGCCCCATTCCCAGGGTCCAGCCACTTCCCTGTCATAGGCCTCCTGTCCCCACCCTGCAAGGAAGACGCCTCACACACGCTGGTCTGCAGTAGACCTTCTTCCCTCCAAAGCCATGGTGCCCTCTTGACCCGGTGGCTCCTGGGCCAGGCTTGCTTGAGGGCAGGAGTGGGCATGGAGGCCTCCCTCCTCATCCTGGGGCTTTTCTGGGGGTGCTGTTCGCCCCTGACTCCCCTGCCCTCAGAAGTCCCCTCTTTCCCAGGCATGTGGCTGGACAAGCCTCCTCTTCTTTTCCACAGGGCTGAGAAGGAGTGGGGTGATGGCATCCGCGGCCTGTCCCCTGAATGCTGCCCGCTACGCACTACTGCGCGTGGAGCATGGTCCCCCTCACACCAAGAACTGGAGGTGAGCACCACCCTTGGTCCGTGTCCCTCACAGGCACAGGAGAGCTGTTTCTGAGGTTGGCCTTTGAGTGGGGACCTTTGAGTCTCCGGCCTCTCGCCTTCAGCCGCTCGGTCAAGGTCTGGAGTGTGAACACTGCTCAGTGCAGAGCAAATTGCACAGCGGGGGGCCTTGGAGCAGCAAGGGTGTCCTGCTGTAGGGTGGGGGTGTTCCTGCTGTGGGTGGGGACATGGGGGAGCCAGCCCGTCTGCTGGCACAGCCATGGGGCTTGGGGTGGGAGGGAGTGGCTGCTGCGGAATCAGGGCCATCTGTGGGAAGCGTCTGCCAGGCTCTGCCCTGCAGGGAGGCAATCTCTCAGGGTCTGAACAGTGCCCGGGGCCATTGTCTGACCTGCCTAGCATGTCACCTGTCCCACTTGCCTAACCTACCTGTTCACCTGTCCTGCCTGGCTGGTGCCACCTGCCCATCTGCCCTGCCCGTCTTACCTGTCACCTGTTCACCTTATCCTGTGTCACATCTCTCCCCCGTCCAGCCTCTCACCTGTCCCTTCTGTCACCTGTCTCACCTGTACTGTCACCCATCCTGCCTCTCACCTGTTACCCGTCCTGCCTGTCTCACCTGTCACCCGTCCCACCTGTCTCACCTGTCATGTGTCACCTGTCCCGCCTCTCACCTGCCGTTTTCCCTGTCCCACCTGTCCTGTCACCCATCCCACCTGTTTCCCCGTCCTGCCTGTCACCTGTCCTGTGTCCTGTCCCGCCTGTGTCACCTGTCCTGTCACCCGTCCCACCTGTCTCGCCTGTTGTTTCTCCCGTCCTGCCTGTCATCTGTCCTGTGTCACCCGTCCTGCGTCACCCATCCTGCCTGTGTTACCTGTCTTGCCCTGCCTGTTGATGAGCCATGCGCCAGTGAGCGTCTCCGTGGTAACAGCTCCACCCCTGCTGCAGGCCCCAGGTGCTGGTGATGCTGAACCTGGACGCCGAGCAGGCTGTGAAGCACCCTCGCCTGCTGTCCTTCACGTCACAGCTGAAGGCTGGCAAGGGCCTGACCATCGTGGGCTCGGTGCTGGAGGGGACATACCTGGACAAGCACTTGGAGGCTGAGCAGGCGGAGGAGGTGGGTGGGGCCGCGGTGGGGCGGGCTGGGGGGTGGGCGGGGCCACGGCGGGGCGGGGCGGGCTGAGGGGGTGGGCGGGGCCGCGGCGGGGCGGGGCGGGCTGAGGGGGTGGGCGGGGCGGAGCCCTTTCCCACCTGGGCGTGTCGCTGTTGCGTCTCAGCCGTGGCGGTGGCCTTGAGCTCAGGGTGGGCAGGCGTGAGACCGGAGGAGGGAGGCGGGCAGCGCACTGAAGCCTAGGAGCGCCAGCCGCGCCGGCAAGCTTGGGAGGGGGCGCTGAGGGCCGTTAGCTTTCCAGGGGTGAACCCTGGAACTGCCTGCTCCCTGCACGGGCGAGCCGAGCCCGGTCCAGAGCCGCGGTGATGGTTCCACTGTTACAGCTCGCTGGGGGGCCGCACGACCGTGTCGCCCATGTGCCGCCGAATTTCTGCCCACTCAGAACTCTGGGAAGGGACGGGGGAGTGCTCAGTGCCACCATCGGCCCGCTTTTCCCCCGTCGTGTGTGGGAGTCGAGGTCCCTCCCGCGCGGGTGCCCTCTGCCCTCCGTGTGGGTTGGGGAGGCAGCTCCCTGCTGCAGGCTCCCCCTGGGGCCTGTGGGTGCGTCCAGGCGTCTTGGCCAGCCCTGCTGTCTCTTTGCACAGCCACAGCCACATTCAGGCCCTTCAGATCCAGGCCGCTCAGCCTGGGGTGGGAGTGCCACTTGAGGGGGCTGTGGGTGTGTGGGACGGTAGCAGCTTCAGATGGCAGTGACCTGGGGCCAGGATCCACAGAGGTGGGAGATGGCGGCCTGCCCGTCTCCTCCCACAACCTAGGCCACTTGGACGGCTAAGCTTCTCTCTGGGCTGCTCCACAGGTTAGCTTCTCCAGGGAAGACCGGAGTCCACTGGGCCTTTTCTTCCCTGACGGCGGCATCATGCCTCACCACGGGTTCAGGCGTTGGCTGCTACTGACTGTGAACCCGTGGATTTAGGCATCTTGGTTTTCAGAAGGATGTTCGCAGTCCTGGCACCCATATGTCCCTTTCCGTGTGTCTTATCCCATGCTGGGACCCTCTTAGGAGGAATCCTGGGAGTTGGTGTGGGTTCTAAGAGTCCTGGCACCATCTGGTCTCCTTGGCGGCCTGTGAGGGTGTGTTTGTGCATATGAGGGACAGGGGCAGGCATTGATTGTGGTAGCTGGGGGGGACAGTGGGACCTCTGCCATGCTCTGCCACAGTCATCACTGCCATGGGAAAAGCCACCCTCGTGCTCCCCCTCACATCTAACCCAGCTCACAGCCAGGTCATCTCCATCCCAGAACCCTTCAGCTGGGGGGGCCTGGGGCAGCCTCAGTCAGGAGCCGGCTCTCGAGGACGGGAGGCTGAGCCCTTGCTGTCCCCACTGCCCCCGCTGCTCTTAGGGAGCCTTTGGCTGTGACTCAGCTGCATTGTTGAGGGCTGGAGGCAGCCGCAGGCCCCGCCTTCCCTGGGCTGCGTCTGGGGCGGCGCTGCCCTGGGGAGCTGTGCTCATGTCCATCCTGGCTAAGTTAGTGTAAAATTAGAGAAATCTGGGCAAGTCTTTTTTTTTATTATTTTTAATTTTTAAAATTTTTATTTATTTTTTGAAATGGTTTTGCTCTGTCACTTAGGCTGGAGTGCAGTGGCATGATCTCAGCTCACTGCAACCTCGGCTTACTGGGTTCAAGCGATTCTCCTGCCTCAGCCTCCTGAGAAGCTGGGACTGCGGGTGCCCGCCACCATATCCGGCTAATTTGTATACTAGTAGACACAGGGTCTCGCCATGTTGGTCAGGCTGGTTTTGAACTCCTGAGCTCAAGTAATCCGTCTGTTTCGGTCTCCCAAAGTGCCAGGATTACTGGTCAGCAAGTCACTGCGCCCGGCCTGGACAAGGCTTTTGAAAGCGTAGAAATTTCTCTAAAAGCACATAGCTTCGTGACTCATCCAGTTGCCAGGGAGGCTCATGCACCCTCCCTGCTCTGTCCTGTGTGGCACTGACAGGTGTGGAAAGGGGTCCAAAGCCACTGACGTTCTCGCCTCCCCTCCTTGTAAAGGGCCCATTGTCCTCCAGGCTGAGATCTGTCTGCGTGGAGGCCCTCTGGCTGGTGTGCCTGGCTTATGTGGGGACTAGTGGTCACAGGGTCCCCCAGCACAGCACTGAGTTCCTGCCAGGGCAGTGCCGAGTCCTCCTGAAGCCCTGCAATCCTGCAAGGTGGTTTTCCCAGCGGAGAGGCCCAAGGATAGGAGAGATCCCCAGCTCTGACTCCTCGGAGCCAGCATGTGGGGGGCAGTACAGCAACCAGCCATGTGGGAAGTGGCCCCCGTGACGTGGCACCGGCACCTTGAGACCCTCAGGGCCCCTTGAGTGGGTGCATCCAAACTTGGCTGATCCTCAACAGCCATTTCCCTGGGCCCTGGTCTCCGGCCAGATGGGGGCATAGGAACAGAGAGCCAGGATCGCCCTGCAGAGGGTCTCACGGGGATGAGAGAGCAACCACATAAAGGGGCCGCTGTGTGGCCTCTGCTGAGACAACCGCGCTTCCTGCCTCTTCCCACGTGACCCCTAACACGGGCGCTTCCCTGCGCCTTCCTGCCCGGTCTCGCTGTGTCCACCCCGAAGCCTCTGCTTCCAAGACGATCTCTGACTGTCTGGGGCCACCGTCTCTCTGGGGTCTCTGCCTTCTGGGGCCCCCGCCTCTCTAAGGTCTCTGCCTTCTGGAGCCCCCCGCCTGTCTGGGTCTCTGCCTCTCTGGGGCCCCCACCTCTCTGGGGTCTCCGCCTCTCTGGGGTCTCTGCCTCTCTGGGGCCCCTGCCTCTGCTCGCTGGCTGGTGCCCCTTCGGGATAGCATATACAGGCCTTTTCTAAGCTGAGCAGAAGTCTTAAAAGTAGCATATCTGCCAGCCATGCACCCTGTCCCGTCTGGCCCCAGGTGGCTGGGCAGAAGACGGAGGTGTCCGGAGAGCGGGGTGATGGTGGGGGTGCCCGAGAAGGAGCAGGGCTGTGGGAGAAATCAGGTGCTGTTTTCTTTTGTGTGCGAAGGGCTGATGGAACCCCAGGGTGAGCTGGGGTACAGGGTGAGGACACCAGCCAGGCTGACGTAGGGGCCGCTGGAATCTCGGCAAAGGAGGCAGGGCAGTGGCTCTGCGGCTGCTGTGATGGGACGCAGACCACACAGCTCACAGCAAAGAGCGTCTGCTCTCTCCAGTTCTGGAGCCCACGAGTCTGAGATGAAGGAGACCGCAGACCGTGCTGCCCCAGATCTCCCGGGAGGATTCTCCCACCTCCTCCAGCTCCTGGGGCCCCAGGTGACCCTGGCCGTTGGTCACTCTGCCCCTGCCTCCACCTCCATGCAGCCTCCTCTCCTCCATCCGAGGCTCCTTCTGCCTTCATCCTGTAAGGCCACTTGTGGTTGGCGTCAGGCCCACTCTGACCTAGGATGCTCTCTCAAGATCATAGCTTCATTAAAATATTCTAAAATACATCCACAAAGAGTTTTCCCAAATAAGGTCACATTCTCAGGTTCCCAGGGCTGGGATGTGGGGTGTCCTTTTTGGGGGGGCCACCATGCGCCCCAGTGTGATTGCGCTCTGGGCCGAGAAATTCCTACCTGCCACTTGGGTACAGCATGTTCACCCCAGCCCAGCGTCCCCTGAAGTCTCAACCCTGCACAGACCTGCTCCGGGTGAGTCCCAAGTCTCACGTAAATCTGATCACTCGGAGCTCCCAAATCATCCTCTAAGCATCAATCCAGAAGCCTGTGCAACATGGGGTCTGGTCCGTCGTGGACCAAGCTGCCCTGTCTGTAGGTGTGTGCAAGTGAGGAACCGCTTATCCCACAACGCAGCAAGGGACCGCCGGGGAGAGGCACGTTCGCTCCGAGAGGGAGAATCAGGCGGGAAGGGGCCTCCGGTACCTCGCAAGGCTGAGACCCACCAGGGCGGGCTGGGGTTCCAGGCCCTGAGGTCACCGAAGGTCATGGGCAGGAGGCCTGTGTCCACACCCACGTGGCTTTAGTGCTCGCAGGCCCTCGGCCACGCATGTGCAGCCCCCATGGAGTCCAGCCGCTCCATGCTGTGGCCTCGTCAGACGCACCTGGGAGGAGACTGCGCATGGCAGGGACCCCTGGCCCCACGTTGCTCGTACGGGGCTTCATCCTGAACCCCACGGTCTCCCTTTGAAGAGTTGCTAATTTGACCCATTCTCGGGGTGTTTCTGACTCACCGGGTGTGTAAACCTGGCCCAGAGCATCCAAGAAAAGTGGCGGGTGTGGCTGGGACGCTGTGGATCCCGCAAAGAACTGCCTGGTGCTGTGTGCCCAGAGCAGCCTCCGCATCACCTGCACGCGGCATCAGGCACACCTGCTCTTCTCTCCGTTGTGTGGACACACGCACACGTGTGCAGCAGCCTGGAGCAGCGTGGCGCACCGTGGAGCCTTTGGGCCTTCCCTCCTGCTGGGCCCACGGTGGGGGTGGGGGTGCCCTTGCTGCCGTAGGTGGCAGAGTGGGTCTGCGCGCCCTGTTGCTGCTTCTTGGAGGCCGTGGCACTGACCTGTGCTATGTCCCGCAGAACATCCGGTCCCTGATGAGCGCGGAGAAGACCAAGGGCTTCTGCCAGCTGGTGGTCTCGTTCAGCCTGCGGGACGGCATGTCCCACCTCATCCAGTCGGCCGGCCTGGGCGGCCTCAAGCACAACACGGTGCTCATGGCCTGGCCTGCGTCCTGGAAGCAGGAGGGCAACCCCTTTTTCCTGGAAGAACTTTGTGGGTAGGTGTGGCCGGCGTCCCCTTGGGGTCCCCTAGGTGGCCCCAGGCCTGTGTGCTGTAGGTCCTGATGGGCCCGAGGGTGTGTGCTCTTAGCCCTGGGAGCGGCCATCTGAAAGTGTCCAGGCCCTCCCTCCCCTCCTCCTGCAGCCCCGCTGGGGCAGTGGTGTCCTGGGCGGTGGTGTCCTGGGCGATGGCGAGCAGCCGAGCTCTGCTGTGGGTCTGTGCCTGGGCCTCGGAGGAGCTGATGGAGGGAGGGTGGGGCTCTGAGGGGACCCCGCCCACCTCGTCTTGACGGCTTCCGTGCCAGCTGGGAAAGTCAAAGGGGAGGCCGTACGGTTCCGCTGAGGCCGCTCCCTCGCCCTGGTCTCGGGTGACCTGTGGGCGGCTGCCCGTCTCCGCAGACACCGTCCGAGACACCACCGCCGCGCACCAGGCTTTGCTGGTGGCCAAGACATCGACTCATTCCCCGCAAAACCAGGAGCGCTTCAGCGGGGGCCACATCGACGTGTGGTGGATTGTGCATGACGGCGGCATGCTCATGCTGCTGCCCTTCCTGCTGCGCCAGCACAAGGTGGGGTGCGCTGCGGGCACGGGGGATGGGGACGTGCGGCGGCCCAGGGCAGGCGGGGGCTCCTCCCAGGCCCCGCAGTTATGCCCGGTCCGTCTCCAGGTGTGGAGAAAGTGCCGGATGCGCATCTTCACGGTGGCCCAGGTGGACGACAACAGCATCCAGATGAAGAAGGACCTGCAGATGTTCCTGTACCACCTGCGCATCAGCGCCGAGGTGGAGGTGGTGGAGATGGTGAGGCCTGAGAGCTTGAGGGCAGGAGATGGAGGGGGGAGGTGGGGAGGGCTGTGGGTCTCGGGAGGTGGAGGAGGGGGAGGGGGAGGTGGTGAGGCCTGAGGGCTTGAGGGCAGGAATGGAGGGGGGAGGTGGGGAGGGCTGTGGGCCTCGGGAGGTGGAGGGAGGGGGGAGGGGGGAGGTGGGGGAGGGCTGTGGGCCTCGGGGAGGTGGGGAGGGCTGTGGGCCTTGGGAGGCGGAGGAGGGGGAGGGGGGAGGTGGGGGAGGGCTGTGGGCCTCGGGAGGTGGAGGAGGGGGGAGGGGAGAGGTGGGGAGGTGGAGGAGGGGGCAGGGAGAGGTGGGGGAGGGCTGCGGGCCTTGGGAGGTGGAGGAGGGGGGAGGGGGGATGTAGGGAGGGCTGTGGGCCTTGGGAGGTGGAGGAGTGGGAGGGGGAGAGGTGGGGAGGGCTGTGGGCCTTGAGAGGTGGAGGAAGAGGAGGAGGTGGGGAGGAGAAGGTGGTAGCAACTGTGGCACCTTGTGGGGTGGTGGAGGAGGCTTGGTCCTGGGATTGGGAGGACATCTCCAGGACGCACAGAGCCCTGCACATCTCTTGTTTACACCTCTAGTAGCCCAGGTGTAGGTGCTGCCCTAGAACTGGCGTCCGCCCCTCCGTGTCCCCCTTGGTCCCGTGTCCTCCTCGGCCCGGGACCCCATCCAGGACCAGATGCTGTACCCAACCTCACGTCTCGGTGGCGTTCACCATGGTGGGGTGCACCTCTGAGCACCTCCCGTCTTGGGTGCTCTCCCCAGATAGGCTTATGGTCCCACGGCTAGAAACCACGTCAGCAGTTGGGACTGGGGGGAGAGGGCACTGGTCAGAGTGAGGCCGGGCTGCGGCCATTGCGTAGGACAGACAGGCCGTCGGTCAGCGGGCAGGCAGGGCCTGGACAGAGACTTGTCCCATCCTTCACACCTGGGGAGGACGGGGTTGACGGTCGGAGCGCTTGCTCCCAGCCCCCAGGCCTGGGGCTCTGGACGCTGGGGCTCGGGTTGGCCGCTTGTGCTGGGTAGCACCGTGTCTGCTCCCTGCCAGACCACCCCAATCTGCAGCTGTGCCTTCCCCTCCAGTCCTCCCGGTGGTCCCGGGACTTTGTGGGTTCTGACCTCGTGGGTCACACCAACAGCACTGGCCGTGAGGTCAGATTCTACCAAGTCCCGGTTTCTTGTGGCTCCCGTGACCCTGACGCACGGTTTTGCTGGCCCTCGGTGGCCTGGACTCGTGGAGGTGGGGTGCTGGGAAGAATAAAGTTGGACAGAGACCGTCACACTATCCCCCAGGAAGTCACCTGTGCCCCTGCAGCAGCCTGGGCAGTGCAGGCTCCCTGGCCCCTCAGCCCTGGGCATGGCGGAGACCCCGTGCGCCTGCTCCTGGTTGTGTCTGGCTGTGCGTGAGGCCAGGTTTGGCTGCTTCTGTGTTTCCGCGTCAGCTCCCCCGGAGCAAGGTCGTCCTATGCGGCTGCTCTTCCTCTTGCCCTGTGGGACCTTTCCTAGGCCGAGGGCTGCAGGCATGCGTTGCGCTGGGTCTTTTTCTGCCCGGTTGTCCACACGGCCTTGTCTTTGGGGACAATGGCTGGAGCTTCTCTTATTTGGATGAGGCTTTCTAGTTTCAAGTCTGTAATTAGTGGTTCTAATAGTTGTATGAATAATGTTATCTCCAGGTCATAACGCTGCTAGTGAAATAGTAACAAAATGCTGCCTGGGAGAACAGCCCTGCCCGCAGGCCAGGCGGGGCGGCCATAGGGGCCAGAGGAAGCGGGCAAAGTGAGCCTGTGGCTCCGGCACCCCCAGCACCCCCGTGGCGCCAGAAGCAGCTCACCAACTGCTGAGCAGGGGTTGCTAGCACTGAAGCCCGGGAACCTGGAGCTCCCAGCACCCCCCACACTCCTGGCCATGTCTCCTGGCAGGGCTGGGGCTCCCCCCTCTCCGTGGCCCCGACACCAGGGACAAGTGTCACCTGGCTGGAGAGGGGCCCATGGGCCACTGCTGTTCAGTCTGGCATGCTGTTTTTTTTGTTTGTTTTTTTTTTAATTTTTGAGACAAAGTCTCGCTCTGTCCCCTAGGCTGAAGTACAATGGTGCCATCTCAGCTCACTGCAACCTCCAGCTCTTGGGTTCAGGCAGTTCTCCTGCCTCAGCCTCCCGAGTAGCTAAGAGACTACAGGTTTGTGTCACCACACTGACTAATTTTTTTCTTTTTCTTTTTTTTTTTTGTGTGTATTTTTAGTAGAGACAGGGTTTCACCATGATGGCCAGGCGGGTCTTGAACCACTGACCTCAAGTGATTCGCCCGCCTTGCCCTCCCGAAGTGTTGACATGACAGGCATGAGCCGCTGCACCGGATCTGCTGTGCCGTTTTAAATGCTTGTGCTTAACGGGCACAGTGGCTCCGAATTCCCATGAGCTGGGTGCAGTGGGTGAGACCAGGGGTCCTGCACAGCGGGTGCTGAGGTTGTGCCGTGGCTTTTCCGTGTGTCCTGGGTGGGTTTCCTGTGGTACCGAGTCCTCCTGAGCACAGATGTGACACCTGTGAACACGGACCCTGCGGCCCCACGGGGCAGTCCCTTGCCCAGAGTCGCGTGCGCTGGGCTGGTTTGTGGCTGTGGCCTTGTCCTTGAGCCTGCCCTTGTGCCCGGCTGGAGGGTCCCGGGGAGGGATGTGAGCGGAGCATCTGTGCGGTATCACTGCCCATCGTGAGCTCACACCTTCCCAGCCACGGGGTGGGGGCCTGAGACCCACGGGGGCCTGCAGGGCCCGGGACGCCTGGCCTCTCCCGCTGCCCAGGACGGCTCAGCCTCTGGAAGCCGGGGTGGTGGTGGAGGCGACCCGTGATTCTGTGCACACCAGGCTTACTGCCTACTTGGGAACTTTGCAGGTTGAAAATGACATTTCTGCCTTCACCTACGAGAGGACGCTGATGATGGAGCAGAGATCGCAGATGCTGAAGCAGATGCAGCTGTCCAAGAACGAGCAGGAGCGAGAGGTACGTGGGCACCGCGGCCGAGATGAGGCTTTCAGAGACGCACAGCTCGCCTCGCTGAGCCTTTCCTAGGATGCAGCCGGGAGGGTCCTCCAGAGAGCATGCGTCGTGGTCTCAGCTCCGGCCCGAGTGCGGGTGGCAGAGGCTCTGCAGGAGGACCGGAGTGGCGTCAGAGCCAGAACTCGTGGGGAGCCTGGGCGTGCAGGTGCCCGGTTAGAGGAATGGCGGCCTGGCAGACGCACGCTCACGTGCAGAAAGGGACGAGGCTGGGAACTTTGAACGTAGCTTTTCCAAGCGTGCAGCGATGCAGGCGGGAGGCGGGAGGGGGCTGGGCGCTCCCGGGCTTCTCCCCAAGGCGGTGCCCCTTGGCAGGGTCGGCAGCTCCTGAGCCAAGGTTTCTTAGCATGGCTGCTTTGCCTCAGCCTGAAACCCCCGAGCCCCGCAGCATGCAAAACCCAGTGGGAGGGGAGAGTGAACGCAGGCAGGGAGGGAAGCGAGCTGGAGGGGGAGGTGCCACTGGCCCCCCCACGCAGACCCACACAGCCTCTGCCCGTGGAAGCCGCCCGCCCAGCTGCAGCGGCTTTGGCTCCGTGGGTAACTGTCCATTGCTGAGGATATGCAGGTGTATCTACGTGAGTTACACCGGCCTGGGCCCCTCAGCCACCGTGAGACCCAAGGGCAGGCGTTTTTGTGGTCACTTCACGTCTGAGGAAGGTGCGGGTCGCCTGTGGCAGGACTCTCAGCTCTGTGAGCTCACGACCTCATGGGCTCTCGTGGGTCCTGCCAGGCTGGCGGCACACACAGGTCTGTCACTGCAGGCCAGGTGCGGGTGATGGTTTTCTGAGACTGTAGTGACAGCGGCGGCAGCAGGGACAGAGCGTTCACCTGCCCTGGGGCCTCGGCCTCACCCAGAACCCGAGGTGCACAGGTCTGCGTGTGGGGCCACGTACGCTCGACGGCCAGAATCACCAAGCGGCAACCACTGCCCGCCCCCCAACAGAGAAAGGCTCGTGGAGCCCCAGCCCTGCCCGCTGTCAGACCCCGGGCAGGTCAAGGCGGGCACAGACGCAGGGACCCAGGGGAATGCCCAGCGTGTCTGCAGACAGATTCCTTCCACAGGGGCCCGGACACTCCTTCCACACCCCTTCCACAGGACACTCCTTCCACAGGAGTGTCTGGGAGGACCCACGTCCTCTGTTTCTGTCCAGGCTGAGTCTCTGAGTGCTGGCAGGGTCGCCCTGGCTTAGCAAGGGTTCAGCCTGGGTCCAGCCAGGAGCAGGAATCCACCCCCCGGCTTGACGGGAAGTTCAGTGTGGAGAGTCTGGCACTGTGGACCTGGGCGGGCCTGGGAGCGGGATGGCAGCCCGAATGTGAAGGGTCCCTGCTGGGCCAGGGCAGGGTTGGAGGTGTCACCGCTCTGCAGAGGCTGGGTTTGGCTGAGCTGCTCTGCAGGTGCCAGGTGGGCACCCTCCAGTGACCTTCAGGGCAGGTGGGCGGCGCTGGCTCTGCGGAGAGCAGGTGGCCCCTTGGCTCTGGTTTTTCATTCACGGCCACGGGAAATTTAAGTCAGGCCAGGCTGTGAGGCGTCTGCAGGGCCAGCCACAGTGAGTAGAGGCCTGGGGGCCACTGTCAGTGTCCTGAGAGGGAGGCAGCCCCAGGCCCTCCCCCATCCCTGCCAGTCTCCTCTCTTTGGGAGGGCCGACACCCACTTTAAACATTTTCATCTGGGGGACAAAACCTGGTCTGGTGAAATCACCGTGGGCCTTTGGCTTTTTAAAATCATCCCGGGGGCTCCCAGACTCCTGATGCCTCTGGGACGAGCGGCTCCCTGGGCTGCGTCACCAGCTCAGGCAGGGTTCCAGCCACAGTGTGAGAGGCGGCCGTGCAGGCACCACGTAAATACCACTTCCAAGGTGGCACCTGTGTCTGCGAACTCCCATCGGCCCTACCCTTCAGGCTGGGCACGGCAGCACGGAGGGCGTGAAGGCTGCAGGGAGGGAGGAGGCCGCGGGGGAGGGTCTGTAACCAACAGGGGCTGTGCTGTTCTTGCGACCCCGGCGGTGACGGGGAGGGAAGGTCTTGAACCAGCGGTGGTTGCAACATCAGGTGACGGCCCACTTGCCCTTTGGCACCCACAGCTAAGGGGTGTGGACAGTGCTGCCGGGCGGTGTTTTCACTTTCCTTGGGTTGTCAGAAGTGACCCCAGGGGACCAGCCCAGTCGTTGCCCCAACGGTGCCCCACAGACCCATCAGCCTGGCCGGCCCTGAGCGTCCATCCCCCTGGCTCATCAGACACAGCCTGCTTCCCAGGGACAAGCCGTGGATGCCAGCACGGCCCCCACCTGCCCCGAGCCTCCGTGAGGCAGGGACACCTGCGTGCTGGTCACGTGGGTGAGTGGGTGGTCTGGGGCGAACACAGCGTGCACAGAGCCCCGTCAAGCAAGGACACTCCCAGCACGCGTCCCTCATGTCAGCACAGGGTCGTGGGGCCTCTGTCTCCAGTTCAGGGCCAGGGTGGGGAAGGTGAGGGGCGGAGATGGGGGAGAGGAAGTGAGCGTTTGGTCTGGAAGCCTGGAGGAGGGGAGGCAGCCTCGGGGGTGGGGCTCGGGACCTTGTGGGAGGCCAGACTATCCAGGGTCAAGTGCGCACGGCCCTTTTGGTTCTGTGGTGTGAGCCGGCCTTGCCTCTGGCCTGGCATCCGGGGTCGTTCTCACCCAGGGGAGTTTTGAGACCAAATGGTCTCACCGAGTCCCGGGCCTGCCAGGCCCAGCTGATCCATGACAGGAACACTGCATCCCACACCACAGCGGCGGCCAGGACCCAGGCGCCGCCCACGCCAGACAAGGTGCAGATGACCTGGACCAGGGAGAAGCTGGTCGCCGAGAAGCACAGGAACAAAGACGCCAGCCTGTCCGGGTTCAAAGACCTCTTCAGCATGAAGCCGTGAGTGTCCGCGAGTGTGGCTGGGCGGGGTGCGGTGGCAGATCTGGTGGTGAGGATGGAGTCTCTTCCCTGACCACTGAAGAGCTTCAGGGAAACCCCACAGGCCAGCGGGCCCATTAGAGAACAGAGAGCTGCCCGCCAGGGCTGGCCGAGGTCCTCGGGGGCGTGGGTCTGGTTCTGCAGACGCAGCCGGAGTCCCAGGGTGAGAGCGCCAGAGACACCTTTCACCTGGGGTCAAAGGCAGACCCTAAAGCCCGGTTCTCAGGAAGGCGTGGGGGCTCCCAGACCCTGTGGGGTGGGCCGAGGCGGCATTCTCTCGGGCAGCTGTGATGCCTGGAACAGCCCGGTGCTCACTCCTGAAGTCAGTAACAAGCTCTTGTTTTTCTCTCCTGCATAGAGAATGGGGAAACCTGTAAGTCCACTCACTGCAACCAGGTCGCCTCCCGGTGGCCCTGCATGCCTGCGTGGTATGGCCTGCGTGGCATGGCCCGCGTGTGTGTTCTGGGCCTCCCAGTGGACCTGCATGCCAGCGTGTGCGTGGCCTGTTGTGTGTGTGTGTGGGTTCCAGGCCTCCCAGTTTCCCTGTATGCCCACGTGGCATGGCCTGTGTGTGTCCGTGTGTGCGTGGCCCAGGTACGTCTGTGTGCGTGTTCCCAGCCTCTCGGTTTCCCTGCATGCCCACGTGGCGCGGCCTGTGTGTGCCCGTGTGTGTGTGTGGCCCAGGTGCCCCTGTGTGGGTGTTCCCGGCCTCTCGGTTTCCCTGCATGCCTGCGTGGTGTGGCCTGCGTGTGCCCGTGTGTGTGTGGCCCAGGTGCCCCTGTGTGGGTGTTCCCGGCCTCTCGGTTTCTCTGCATGCCTGCGTGGTGTGGCCTGCATGTGCCCGTGTGTGTGTGGCCCAGGTGCCCCTGTGTGGGTGTTTCCGGCCTCTCGGTTTCCCTGCATGCCTGCATGGCGTCACCCACGTGCATCCGTGTGCAGCTAGAGCTTACCTAGCGCTGCCTCGGCTCCGACGTCCGTTTCCTGTTGCCTTTGCTCGCCTCTGTTCACGGTGGCTCCGGCACACACCTGAAGCCTCTTCCTCAGCGAGGCCCAGGAACTGAGACCTGGGAGGTGGCCGAGCCGCTCCTGTGTGGAGGGGGAGGCGTGTGCTGGCAGGACCCGTCAGTCCATCCACGTCCTTCTGGGTTGGGCACTGGCTGAGTCGCGTCCCCACCCAGAATGGTTTCCACGTTAATGCCGTCCACCCTGGGGGAGTTACCCTTCCGTCTCCAGGTGGAGAGGGGTGCGGACCAGTTCTCTGTGTGGTCAGGCCGTGGGGTGGGAGCTGCCTGTGTCTGAGCTCTGGGGCAGGTGGGAGGGAGTGCCGTGGATGGACCCCTAAGCTTGGTCCCTGGGAGTCCTCAGCTCTGTCTGTCCCCCGCCTGCCCCCACCAGTAGCTGCCTGGGCCGTGTTTTCATCATGGGCAGGTGGTGCCTGGGGCCTGAGTGAGGAACGCGCTGAGTGGCCACACCTCCCTTTTTATCTTTATCCCTAAATCCTGAATTAATCAGACACCAGAAACCGTGCACCTGCGTGGGAGGCGGGCAGGGAGGCCCGTACTTCCTGCTCTGTTCTGTGAATCTAAACGTGCCTTCAGAATAGTGTGTTCATGAAAGCTGCAGGACGACCTAGACCCAGGAGCAGAATTTGACCCCGCCCCCACACACATGAGCACACTCAGCACCTGCAGTGGCCCTGTGCGTCCACCTGGGCCTGGGACAGGGGCAGGTCCCCACCCGCCTGTAGGGTCAGGAGAAGGTGGGCCGGAATGGATGACACGTGGGCTTTGTGTCAACGCGGGGTGTGTGTTTGGGACAGGACCGACTCTCCTGGTCCAGCAGCTCCTCGGGATTGGGCTGGGAGAAGCCCCCAGAATGTCTGGAGGTCAGGCCTTGACCTTTTCCTGGGCAGTGCAGGTGTGAGATGTGCGCGCCTTACCGTGGCGTCCCTGGGAGCACACTTAGGGATGTCTGTGTGTTTGCTTGTGTGTACCTGTCAATGCACCTGCTGGTGGACACGCACCTGTCTGCGCACATTGGCGTACATGTCAGTGCACGTGTCTGTGTGCGCGTTGGCGTACGTGTCGGCGTACGTGTCTGTGCATTGGCGTACGTGTCGGTGTGCGTGTCTGTGCGTTGGCGTACGTGTCGACGTGCGTGTCAGTGTACGTGTCTGTGCGCACGTGGACGTACGTGTCGGTGTGCATGTCTGTACCTGTCTGTGCGCACGTTGGCATACGTGTCGGCGTACATGTCAGTGTACCTGTCTGTGCGCATGTCGGCGTACGTGTCGGTGTGCGTGTCTGTGCACGTGGGCGTACGTGTCGGTGTGCATGTCTGTGCGCATTGGCGTACATGTTGGTGTACGTGTCTGCGCACGTGGGCGTACATGTCAGTGTACGTGTCTGTGCGCGTGTTGGCGTATGTGTCGGTGTGCATGTCTGCGCATGTGGGCGTACGTGTCGGTGTGCGTCTGTGCGCGTGTTGGCGTACGTGTGTGTCAGCGTACATGTCTGCACATGTGCGTGTACGTGTCTGTACATGTGCACATATGCATGTCTGACATGTTAGTGTGTGTACACACTTGTGTGCAGTGTGACTGCATGCCTGTGTGTCTGCACACGTTTGTGTATTAGTGTGACTGCATGCCTGTGTATGTGTCTGCACACGTTTGTGTACCAGTGTGATTGCATGCCTGTGTGTGTATACACATCAGCATATACAGACACGTCTGTGCATGCGTCTCCACTGGTCCTCCTTGCTCTGGTGGCTGGCACACCACTCCCAGCAGTCGGGGGCAAGGCCCCCTCGTCCCCGCAGCACTCACTGCCGCGGTCATGCCGCTCGCTCACTCCCCCGTGCCCCCCCCACTCCCCTGCCCCACCATGCTCCTGGCCTGCCCTCACTTCCTGGAGTTGCTCTTTGTCCGCAAACACACTGGTAATTGTGGTCTATCCAGAAGTTGAGTCCAAAGTTCCAAGTTCCTGTATCAAAAGCCACTTGACTGTGTGGTGGACAGAGACCCCATCTGTAATTAGATCAAGCTGGAGAGAAGATGAAAGGTCTCCTGTGTTCCTCCTGGAAATTGGTGGTTACGATCAGGTTTATTTGGCTTAAGAGTCAAGTGGATCAAAGGGCACGAGCCTGGACAGATGGCATCCTCGGGGCCTCTCTGTGACCCTGCGTGGGTGGCCTCTGTCTGTCTGCCCCACCCCTCTGTGTCCGGGGCACTGGTGACCTCCCCCAGGGGGCCACAGCCAAGACTGCATAGGGCTGTGCTGACCACAGTTGGCCTGAGACCCACTGGGACCTGCAGGTCCACCCACGGGCCGGGTTTTTCCACCGAAACACGAGGGCTCCCAGGGCTGGTCTCTGCCGGATTTCCCGAGGCGGCTTCCTGGAATGCCAGTTCTGCTGCCATTTAGGGGCCTGCCTCAGAGGGACCGTGTGGTAGAGGAGGGGAGATGAGCCCTGTCCCGCAGGGCCTGAGCACCTGCACAGCGGGGAATCTAGAGTATCCCCAAACCTCCTTGGCTGGGGACCCTCCTGGGGGGCTGTGGCCGGGCCGAGGCCACCAGGGACGCTTTGAGATGTGGACTGGCCATGGCAGCTTCAGAGCAGGGCCCCGTTGTCAGTGAGGATGGAAGGCGGGGTCTGGACGGCCACGTGGTGGAAGTGAGGACAGCAGGTAGGGTCTAGACAGCCACGCGGTGGAAATGAGGACGGAAGGCGGGGTCTGGACAGCCACGCGGTGGAAGTGAGGACAGAAGGCGGGGTCTGGACAGCCACGCGGTGGAAGTGAGGACGGAAGGTGGGGTCTGGATGGCCACGTGGTGGAAGTGCTTTTCCTCTGGCCCTCGGCCAGGCAGGGGCAAGGTGGGCCTTGGAAGAGGACCCCAATAGTGGCTGCTGTGAGCACCTGTGTCTCCAGCTGAGTTCTCCCTGCCTGTCACAGGCCGGGGGGGAGCTGTGGGCCTTTCCTCCCTGAGCTTCTGGCCCCTTGGACCCAACTGTGTGACCCTCAGAGAGGAGACCACGTGTGCTCAGCCTGACGGGTTTATGCTTGGCAGCGTCTAACGTGGGGCTCGGGGAACGCCATGGATGTCAAAAGAAATGCGTCAGCCTTGAAAGGCACCAGGCACTCGGGACACCCAGGAGGCTTCCCCTCCGTTCCACCAGCTTTGCAGATGTAGATGTAGTTCAGGAAGCACTTGCAGTTTGTGTCATGTGACTCTGTGGCCCTTAGAAGCTTGGCAGCCCTAGTGTGCTGAGTTCCAGGGGCCCCGCAGGCCAAAGCTCCCGCTGCTGGGCACCCGCCCGGCTGCCGTCAGCGCCTCTTGCTCGGAGCCGCTGCCTCAGCGCCCTCAGGGTTGGAGAGTCTGCCTGATCCTGACTCCCACGGCCCTTTCCAACGCGTGTGAATGCAGGATCAGGGCTCGGCCAGGCCTCGTGTCCGGAGCGTGGGGCACGCCCACCTCCTGCTGACCGTGCCCACACCCTACCCCCCCACAGGGACCAGTCCAACGTCAGGCGGATGCACACGGCCGTGAAGCTCAATGGCGTCGTCCTCAGCAAGTCCCAGGACGCACAGCTGGTCCTTCTCAACATGCCGGGCCCCCCCAAAAACCGGCAGGGGGACGAGAACTGTATCCTTTCCCATGGTGTGCCTGCGGGCGTGCGGGCATCTCCGGCAGCTTCTCGCCAAGACCTGGGGTTGTGGGTGCTGTGAGTCAGGCTGGCTTCATGCCTTTCCTTCAGCCCTAGGCCTTGGGAGCGGCGACGGATGCAGAGGGGCTCTGGGGCCAGTGGTGGCGTTGGTGTGGGGAGGGGGGGCCCACCTGCAGTGCCAGCCCCCCGTCCCCGGGTGTTCAGGGCTGCCCTGGGGCTGGGAGCCCCCCCCCACCATCATGCACCTCCACAGTGACTGTGCATCCTGGGACCTTCCCTGGGGCTCAGCCCCGCCCTGCCCCAAAGGCAATGGGAGGCAGGGAGCCCAGCTCTCGGCTTTAAGGCCCCAGTTGGCCAAAGCTTTGGGAATTTGTGCTTTATTGGGAAGACGGACTCTGTGGTGTATCTGGGCGTATTGGCACAGACAGGGCGACACCTGGCACATCCCTAGTAGGGTGGCACCCAGAGTGTGTGGCCAGTGAGGGCGTGTCCTCCATGTGTCCTGGTTGGAAGCCGTGGCCCAGGTCACCTGTAGGCCGGCCAGGACCCAGTCACCTGGCTGGGGATCCCTGTCAGGTGGGGTCTGCACCGTGGGCTCCATTGCTGTCTCTGCTGGTCCTCCTTGTGGCCACGGAGCTCCCTCTCTTTCCTGAGCACGGGCCCCTCTCCCCTGCCGTGCCCTGCCCCTTCCTGCCCAGGGGTCTCCCTTCTCCCCACCCCACTTCTCACCTTGGCTCTGGTGTTCTCAAACCAAATCTTAGCTAACCCGGAAGAGGGTAAAACCTCGCTCCCATCACAGTTCAGCTCTGCACACCCAGGTGAGATCAGCCTTAACTGTGCTGACCACAGACATGGAGTTTCTTGAGGTCTTGACTGAGGGGCTGAACAGAGTCCTCTTGGTCAGGGGCGGCGGCCGGGAGGTGATCACCATCTACTCCTAATGCTCAGCAGCATCGTGGCACACTGGGGCAGGCACGGAGGATGGCGTGGGCAGCCTGCGCCCAGGCTCGGCCCAGGGGAACAGACGGCAGACACACCTGTCCCCCAGTGATGCCGCCTGGCCTGCCGTGGGGCTTCCTTCCAAGGTTTCTAGGACCGCCACCTAGGGCTCTCCTGTTCAGCAGCCTTAAACCACAGGCCCGGCCAGCGAGGGTGCGACTAGAGGCTTTCCTTGAGTCTGAGGGTGGACGCCGCTGCAGGAGTGACCTGGACACGGCCGGATCTTCTTGCCGGTCACGAGAAGCCAGGGAGCCCTCGCTTGGTTTCTGGAAATCCTTTTCCTTGGCTGGACTTACCCAGTGGTTAGGTTGCATTTCTCCCCCATCCAGAACATTCTTGGAAGAGCACCGGAGCGGAAGCTGTCCCTGGTGATAAAGGTGAAACGTCATCCGTGGCCACAGCTCCCTGCAGGGCCTTGGTCGCCTCCGAGTCGCTCTGTTCCTTGACTGTTTTTGCATTTCTGCACCTCAAGGCGGCAAAGCTGGAGGACGCCATCCACGCCTGTGTCACCCTCTTGTGGGAGCCTCTGGGCTCGGCAGGTCCACGCTTCACCAGCTGGCGTGGCCGGGGCCATCTGGAAAGGGAACTCGGTTTTTCTGGAATGTGCTGGACCACCTGTCGGGTGTGTGGTGAACATGTTGTGTCCCTCGGGGCTTACGCTCCAGGAAGGAGCCCCCCAGCTGTGTCTCTACCACGCCAGGCTGTCTGCTGCCGTCCGAGTCTCCATCCACCTCCAGAATACCAGCGACTTCATTCACGAGCACTCGATAGGGCCCAGCTCATGGCACTGGTGCCGTCAGCGCCTCGTGCAGGCGAATGCACTGAAACCCAGGGGCGCAGGTGTGTAAGCGGAGTGAATGCAGAGTTCCCCCCGCAGCCCGCGACAGCCGGGACTCCACCCCACGAGCACGGCGCAGGGTTCGGCCTCTGAGCTGGCTCACACATGGCATCCCCACCCCGGTGCTCCAGAGAAGGGGGACACGGCCTCTGCGTGGGAGATCCTCGGGCAGCAGTGGCGCCTGGCGTCGGGTCTATCCGGCTGCGTCCCAGGCATCCCCTGCCGTGGCCTGCGCCTTCGTGGAGGTGGCAGTGGCACTGAAAAGAGATACCTTTCAAGGTCCCAGCACACTTTTCACTTCCGCTGTGAGTTTCTGCTTTGCAGGTTGTGATTCCATCTGCAGGCTGCGGTGGTGGCACTGACTGGGGCCTCCCTTTCTGTGTGGCTTATTTATTTATTTAAACACCCAGCGAGTTCGTGGTAATGAGGCCATCCATCAAGAGGCTGCTTCTATACTAGAGGCCCCAGGTGGCCAGGCCGTGGGCTGTGTCCGGCTTGCACAGTCTCCCGAGGGAATCAGCCCCATCGCCGAAGTTCAAAGCAGGGCAGAGGCTGCACGTGTGCTTCCAGGCATTTCTGAGGCACTGCACTGGGGCTGGCATTGCTGTAGAGTCAGCTGCCCAGAGCGTGTCCCAGACCTCACCGCAGGGCTCAGCATTCCCGCAGCCTCTGCCTTTCTTGGCTAAGCCCTGAGTTAAGCAGCAAAGCTCTCCTCCGCGTCTGGGTGGGACCGGCAGGTCCCACATCCCCTGCACCTGGAGGAGAGCAGGCTGGAGGCGCAGCGGCCTCCTCTGAACGTTGGTTGGTGGCTGGAAAGCCCTGCGTGCGGGACGCTTCTGAGGGCCACTCAGTCCTCCACAGGAAACGCCTCATGACGGCTCCACTCTGCCTCTGCCCTGGGCTGCAGCTTCTGTGCTCGGCAACACCCGGCCTCCTTTCCCTTGTCAACTCGTGTAACTGGCAACTGCTGCCATTTAAAGTTGATTCCGTGTTCCTTTTGTAGGTTCCTTTGTACGATTTTGTTAGTAGAAAAATAAAATCCTATGAAACCTGAGTCTGTTGAAGAATCTTGGGTCTCGTTCAGCATAAAAATTAAGACGACTGGAGAAAATGTACTGGCTTCCCCCTTCTCCAGCAGGAGCTTCAGGGCCGACCAGCCATAGCCAGCTCAGGGGGCTGAAGAGTGACCCTGTGAATTGGATAAGAGGGCTTCCAAATCACGTCACCAGCATGGAACTGACCTTACCTCAAACTTCCTGGTGCTGTGTGTTGAAGTGCCCCAGTCTGTAATTTTGAGACAGTCTCACTCTGTTTCCCAGGCTGGAGTGCAATGGTGCCATCTCAGCTCACTGCAACTTCCGCCTTCCAAGTTCAAGCAGTTCTCCTGCCTCAGCCTCCTGAGTGGCTGGGATCACAGGTAGGCACCATGCCTGGCTTATTTTTGTGGTTTAGTAGAGGTGGGGTTTCACCATGTTGGCCAGGCTGGTCTTGAACTTGTGGCTTCAAGCCATTTGCCCGCCTCAGCCTTCTAAAGTGCTGTGATTAGGGGCGTGAGCCACCATGCCCGGTCATTCTATCTATAATCAGGGTGGAGGCACCAGAGGCCACCATGAGTGGAGCTGGCGTGTTCTGACACGTGATGAGATGCCACCTCACACCTGCGATGGCCACAGCCCTAACAGTGGGGGATCGTGGTGACGACGTGAAATCGGAGCCTTTCTGCAGGATTGCAGCTGTACGGGAAGGGCCTGTGGTTCCCGAAAGTGCGAGACACAGAGCTGCCCCTTCCCCAGCAGGTCCACCCCCCAACGTGGCACGGCCTCAGGAATGGGTGCACGCAGGCTCATGGCAGCCAAAGGGCACAGTCCGAGAATATGAATCCATGTGGCTGTGCCTGCTGTGGGGCCTCACCCGGCTAGAGCCAGGAGCCAGGCTTGGAAGCCTCACGCTCAAGGGAGGAAGCCGGACACAAGGGGTCTCACGCTGTGGGATGCCACTTATGCAAAATGCCAGAACGGGCCAGACCCAGCGGCCAGGATTGTGCTGGCGGGTGCCAGGGGTGGGCCAGGCAGAGTGGAGGGAGACGGCTTAAGGGGCATGAGTTTCTTTCCGAGGTGAAAACGTTCTGAAATGGCTGTGGCAAAGCTTCCGTGCTAGAACACAGCGTCGTGCCCTGTGAAGTTGTAAGTGTCGAGCCTGGCACATGGCCGACGGGAAGGGACAGCACAGGAGGGCGTCGGGGCCTGCGCTGGCTCTTGGGCCACAGGAGAGTGACCTGAGGGCAGCCTCATCCTCGGACCCCTGATGGGTGAGTGCTGGCTGCATGCAGGCGTCCGCAGCCGGCTGGGGGGGCCTGGTGTCCTGAGGGAGGGCCACGTGCTCACCAGTTCCAGCAGGGAGGTTTGGGGACCCGCTGACACCTACACATCTGGGACCAGGGCCCAGCCAGAGACCCCTAGGTGTCCCCTTCCCTGGGACCTCAAAAAACAGGCTTCCTCCTAGCCTCAGCAGGAACAAGAACTTGGATAGAGCCGTCAGCCTCATTCCTTCCTTCACACATTCAACACAGTAACCCACCTATCAATGTACCGTTCCCTCATTCGCTTACCCACTCATTCACCCTCTCATTTGCACACTAATTCCCTGCCCTACTCATCCTCTCACGCATTCATTCACCCAGACATTCACACACTAACCCACTCACGCACTGCTTCCCTCATTCACTGCCCACTCGTTCACCCATGAATTCCCACACTAATTCACTCTCATCTCGTTCCTCGATTCACCCACTCATTCATTCACACACTAACCCGTTCACGCACTCGTTCCCCACTCATTTGCACACTCACCTACTCATTCTCACGCATTCACCCATTCACACTAACCCACTGATGCACTCGTTCACTCATTTGCACGCTCACCTACTCATTCACACTAAGCCACTCATGCATTCACACTCATTTGCACACCACTCCCCTTCCCTACTCATCCCCTTGTTCCTGGTCTCACCCGTTCATTCACCCGCTCGTCCATTCACTGCTAAGCACCCATTCATTCACAGCTCACCCCCTCGGTCACCCATTCATTCATTCACAGCTCACCCCCTCGGTCACCCATCCATTCATTCACAGCTCACCCCCTCGGTCACCCATCCATTCATTCACAGCTCACCCCCCTCGGTCACCCATCCATTCATTCACAGCTCACCCCCTCGGTCACCCATTCATTCATTCACAGCTCACCCCCTCGGTCACCCATTCATTCATTCACAGCTCACCCCCTCGGTCACCCATTCATTCACAGCTCACCCCCCTCGGTCACCCATTCATTCATTCACAGCTCACCCCCTCGGTCACCCATTCATTCATTCACAGCTCACCCCCTCGGTGAGCCATCCATTCATTCACAGCTCACCCCCTCAGCCATCCATTCGTTCGCCTACTCACCCACTCAGTGAGCCATCCGTTCATTCACAGCTCACCCCCTCGGTCACCCATTCATTCATTCACAACTCACCCCCTCGGTCCGCCATCCATTCATTCACAGCTCACCCCCCTCAGTCAGCCATTCATTCATGCACAGCTCACCCCCCTCGTCACCCATCCATTCATTCACAGCTCACCCCCTCGGTCAGCCATCCATTCACAGCTCACCCCTTCGGTCACCCATTCATTCATTCACAGCTCACCCCCCTCGGTGAGCCATCCATTCACCTACTCACCCACTCAGCCCCTCACTCATTGCTGTCACTCATTCACCTGCTCATTCACACACTAACCCACCCATTCACTCACTAATTTACACCAAATCACTCACCCATTCATTCTTCATTCAGATACAGGCTGGTCCAGCTCCAAGACCATCCGGCGGTGAGTCTACACTCACACAAGAAGCGGAAGGCTTTTGGTTTCTGTGACACAGGCCTCCGTCCTTGCGTGCCCCTCACCACCCAGTCTCGTGCGGCAAAGCCTTCCTGGCACGAGCATGGCAGGAAGACCGGGCCAAACGGCAGGCAGAGCTGCCCGAGGAGCAGGCTACGTGCCCCTGCCGGGGTCCTCCGAGGAGCTTCCACTTCCGTCTCACCTGTAGCGCTGCACGACCTTCCTTCTGGTGGTACCCACGTCCCCCTGACAGTTGTGGCCCCAGAGCCAGAGCAGGACCTGACACCAACCTGTGCTGTGTCCCTTCCCATCCGCCAGGTGCCAGGGCCGCGGGAGACGGTGCCCAACAGCTTCACACACACAGTTCGCCCTGGCCCCAGGCCAAGCTGCTGCAGCGTGACTCGTGAGACAGTGGCCTTTACCTGTGGGTGTTTAATGAATGAGACCGTGTCAGCACTGGCTCACTTTTCATGCATGGGGTTTTTGTAGGGTTTTTTGGGGGAGGGGGTGGTTCTTGCATTAATCTGTTTTGTGTTGCTGTAAAGGAATACCTGGCACTGAGGTGTTTGTAAAGAAAAGAGTGTTACTGGGCTCTCCGTTCTGCAGGCTGTACAAGCACAGTGCCCGCATCTGCTCAGCTTCTGGTGAGGCCTCGGGAAGCTTCCACTCAAGGCAGAAGGTGAAGGAGGGGGCAGGCATGTCACATGGTCAGAGCAGGGGGAGAGGGGACGGTGCCAGCTGCTTTAAAGCAGCAGCCCCACAGCCTTTTTGTCACCAGGTACTGGTTTTGTGGAAGACAAGTTTTCCACGGACAGCGGGTGGGGGTGGTTTTGGGATGAAGTGCTTCCACCTCAGGTCATCAGGCATTAGACTCTCGTGAGTGTGCAGCCTAGACCCTCACACGGGCAGTGCGCAGCAGGGCTCCAGCCCCTATGAGGACGGAACGGCGGGGCTCAGGCGGTCTCGCTCACTCACCCGCTGCTCACCTCGTGCTGTGGGCCCAGTTCCCAACAGGCCACAGACCGGGACCAGTCCACAGCCTGGGGCTTGGGGGCCCTTGCTCTAAATATCCAGATCTCCCTCGAACTCAGAATGAGGGCTCACCCATCACCACAGTGAGGGCTCGAAGCCATTCACCAGGGGTCCACCCCCCATGGCTTAAACCGCTCCCTCGGGCCCCACCCAGCACTGCGGCTCAAATCTCCACATGAAACTTGGAGGGGACAACATCCAAACCCTGTTTGCGTCCCTTGCCTCATTCAGGCTCAAGTGTGTCACCCTGGGGCACCAAGGGTCCCTCTGTGTGAGGCAAGCCCCGGCTGGAGGTGGGCAGCAGTGGCAGCGCCTCTGTTTCCGGGGCTCATTCAGCACTGGAACTCCACCCCGCCTCGTGTTTGCTGGACCGTCACCTGCACTTACAATTTTTGTTTCTAACACCAAGGCCTAGAGGCAAAGCAGGTGGAGGCCCAAGCCCACAGAGCTCCCCTCCTCCCCAGGCGGTTGGCTGAGCCTGGCCCAGAGGGTGTGTAGGGATCCCCCGGTTGGCAATGTCACTTGGGGTCTGATAGGTCCTCTGGGACTAAACAAACGAGGTCCCCTCAACATGAGGCCAGGAGTGACATCACTGCATCCCCCAGATTAACCTTCCTAGTGTGTCGCCTCCAGAGCAGGTGTCGTGAGTGAAATGCAGTCACCTCAAGGTAAGGCAGTGCCTCCAGGAGGAGCCTGGAGTGCTGTGAGCGCCCTGGCCTCAGGAGCCCCGAGGACACAGAGTTCTCCAGTGGTCACAGGAGAGACGCCACTGGGAAGACCCGAGGGGTTTTTAAACACCCAGGAACAGAGAAGCAGAAAATAAGCAAACGCCACGTGGCTTCTCCACAGATTCCTCTTCACAAAGAACCCAACTTCTCTCCATAAAGCTGCAGTCACAAAGCCAGGACAGAGGTGCCTTGTGTTCCTGTTATCAGATAGAACCAAATTTTGGGTTTGGTTTATTTTGGGATTTTCTTAGCGCGGAAACATGGAAAAAACAGAAAAGGCTACGTGTAGTTACGGCGTGTGGGTGTGCCTTTACCATCCTCTGAGCTGAGGACGGGCGCGTTTCCTCCCGCAGCCCCGCGCAGGCAGCCTGCTCTCCGCGCCTCTGGCCACAGGCTGGCAGAGGGGGACTGGCCGACAAGAGCAGCGACCACATCTCTTTGAAAAGCTTATTTTAATACAGGGTGTGGCATGGTACAAAATGCAGATATTCTTATTAGGCCTGAAAAACACCTGTCACCAGTTGCCATCAGGTTGCTTTATCCTTAAAAAGAACACAAGGAAGGCGAACGCAGAACTGCCGGGCGGCCCCCGGGTCCTGAAAAGCACCGCACCGTTCCTGTTGGGGGCGACTATGTGGGTCCCCGCAGGCTGCGAGAGTCAGGAACGTCGCTGGGACGACCTGCTGGCCTGCAGCCCTCTCCTGACCCTTGCAGGGCGACACACCTTTCTCCAAAGCTGACGTGTCACGGAAGCTGTCGGTGAGTGTCCCGACCGCTCACGTTCCGGTCCCTGTGTTCCGCTGAGCCTCCGCCCCTCCCTGCCCTGTGTCCTGCCGCCTGGGTCCACCTGAGCTGCCGTGGCTCTGGGACCAGGGCTGCCTCCGCCCCCGTGTGCTACCCTAGGCGCCCCTCCTCCCTGGTCTGGGCTCCCCCCGCGCCACCCCCAGCACTTCTGGTTCTAGCGCTGCCGCCTTTGGCTGCACCTGCTGCTTGGCCTCCCGCGGGAGCTGTGGACGCTGCTAAGCACAAGCTGCTTCCCCCGACCCCGTCCCCTCTGGCTTCATGATACATGAGCCACGCAAAGCCTCGGCTTTCCCAATGGCTCCCGCCTCGCGCTGGGACAGCCTACAGTGCCCACAGCACCAAGCCCTGGGAGGAACACCCACCCCAGTGTCTGGGCATGCCCCGTGTCCTCCAGGGCCTCACTTTGGAATCGTAAAGGAAACCAGATGCAAGTGTGCTTCCACGCTCACGCACAGGTTTTATGGGTTACACAGACGAGCTTTAGCGCTGGGAAACACAGCGGCCTCAGACATGTTCGCCACCACGCCGCATTGAGGGCAAGAGAGCAGAGGGCGCCTGCGCCACATGACCAAGCTGTGCCACCTCCCACCACGCGGGCACCTGCAGTCTGTTGCTGTTGGAGGTGGGGGGTACCAGGCTCCCCCACGGGCACACAGCTGGCACCTGCTCTGCTTCCCCCCCCCGAGGGCGCATGGGCCGTGCTGCGCTGGGAGCGAGGCATGCTGTCGGCGGCGCTAGGACGGGTGGAGGTGGTGGTGGTGGTGGTGGTGGTGGTGGTGCTCGTGGTGGTGGTGGTGCTCATGCCGCTGGATCACTGGCACCACGAAGCCCTCTCCTGCTGGCGTGGGCAGCAGGTCCCGCACCACCTCGTGCTCCACTGCAGCAGGCTGGGCATGTGGGGCCTTGAGTGGCGAGTGGCCCTCCCTGCCCTTTTGTCGGGACCGCTTGTGGCCATAGGGCTGCAGTGGGGGCTGTGGGGGAGGCTGCGGGAGGTGGTGGCCGTCCGGAGGGGCCTGGGGGGGGCAGGACAGCCGGCAGGTAGTAGCTGAAGGCTTTCCCGGACTTGCTACCGCCTGGCACCCCGGCTGGCTTCCCGGAGCCCTTGGGGGACTTGAGGAACTGCTTCTCCAGCCCCTTCAGCCGGGGCTGCATGTCCAGGGCCCGGGCAGCAGGCTCCGAGGCTGGCACGGCGTGTTCCATCAGCACCTGTGACCTGCGGTGGTACACGGTGTGTGTATCCGGCTCCTGGGAACGGGACCGGCCCTGGAGGTGTGAGGCCCTGGCCTGGGGCTCCTGCTTGGCCTGCATAGGAGGGGACCCTGTGGACACAGGTCAGAGGGTGAGGCACTGGGAGTGCAGGCCAGGGCACGCAGCCAGGTTCCCATCTCCTCCGAAACGGCCGACTGCCCAGGGCCCGCTGGAAGAGCTGCACCAGGGGGTCCCATCTGAGGCCAGCCTGTGAGCTGGTCTGCAGTCAGATGGCCACAGGTCCTGAGAGGAAGGGCTGGCCCCCGGGGGTGACCTGCTGCCTGGCTCCACAGCTCCCTGCGAAGGCCAACTCCTCTACCCCGCCCCCACTGTGTGTCCTGGGAGCGAAGCTTCTCCCCTCACACAGCTGAGACCCTTCAGGGAGGGTGCCTCAGGATTCACATCCTCTAAACCCTCATTATAAAACATACTCCACAAGGACCCAGGACTGCCACCTTCACAGGCGTGGTGTAAGCCCTGTGTGCAGCTCCTGTGCAGAGCATGGCCAAGGAGGCCGGGGTCTGCACACAGCACACTGAGCCCCCGTGACCCCAATCCAGCCCCGCCCCCTCCTGCCATATGGACTCCCAGAGCAGGGGTTATGAGGGCCTTGACCCCAATCCAGCGCCACCCCCTCCTGCCCCATGGACTCCTAAGGCAGGACTTACGGCAGGGGACACCACCCCTCCTGCCACGCAGACCCCTAAAGTGTGGATTATGAAAGGGACTTGGCCCCAGCTCTTGGGGGAGTGGCCTGTGTACCCCGATCCAGCCCCACCCCCTCCTGCCCCTGTGGACTCCTAGAGTGGGTGTTATGAGAAGGACTTGGCCCCAGCCCCTGGGGGAGTGGCCTGGGCTTTGGTCCAGGAATCTTCCTGCAGGCCACACGGGGGTGCTGCTGGTCAGGAATGAACATGTGCTGGGCAGGCTGCCACTGTCTACGCTGCCTGCCGTCCACGCTGCCTGCCGTCCACACTGCCTGCCTGCCATCCACACTGCCTGCCTGCCATCCACACCGCCTATTGTCTACACTGCCTGCTGTCCACAATGCCTGCCGTCCACACCGCCTGTCTGCCGTCCACACTGCCTGCCTGCTGTCCACACCGTCTGTTGTCTACACTGCCTGCTGTCCACACCGTCTGTTGTCTACACTGCCTGCTGTCCACACCGTCTGTTGTCTACACTGCCTGCTGTCCACACCACCTGTTGTCTACACTGCCTGCTGTCTACACCACCTGTTGTCTACAGTGCCTGCTGTCTACACCACCTGTCATCCACACTGCCTGCCTACTGTCCACATTGTCTGCCTGCTGTCTACACTGTCTGTTGTCTACACTGCCTGCCTGCTGTCTACACTGCCTGCTGTCCACACCTCCTGTCGTCCACACTGCCTGCCTGCCATCCACACTCACTGCTATCCACACTGCCTGCTGTCCACACCACCTGTTGTCCACACTGCATGCCTGACATCCACACTGTCTGCTGTCTACACTGCCTGCCTGCTGTCCACATTGTCTGCCTGTTGTCTACACTGCCTGCCTGCTGTCCATACTGCCTGCTAGACGACCTCCTCTGTTGACTGAGCCGGTGATCTCTACCCTAAAATCCGATTTCTCACCCCAAGGAGGGATTTTCCTGAATGCAAACCCAACGTCTTCCATCTCACTTTGAACCAGGTACCTCCTGCCACACACACACCTAGAAGAGGCAGCTGCCTGGCTTTTGGGCGGCACCAACAGGTAGCTGTGGAAGGACCTAGGTGCTGGGTGGGGTGCCCCCCCCCCCCACCCTCAGGGCTGCAGGAATCCAGCACCTTCAAGGGCACCCACGTCCAGGGCTTCGCACCCAGGGTGGCCTCCAGGACCTACCAGGGCCAAATCTGGATGTGTAGTTCTCGACCCAGCAAGGTCCAGGTAGTGGTTCCTGCGCTCTGTGTTCTCGTCCACGCAGTAGGGCCCCTGCTCTGAGCAGGGCTGGGGGTCGGCGCTGGGCCTCCTGCGTGGAGAACAGAGATGGGCCTGACCCCCCACACAGGCTGGGTGGTGCACCCCCTGATGACAGGGTGCCTACAGCAGGCGGCAGGGGTTCAGGGTGCACCTGACCAGCACCTGCCTCCCTGAGGAGCAGGAGAAGAGTGGATGACTCAGCACAGACACAGCCACGTGCCATCCAGAGGTCACACTGCCCCCTAGAACCCTGCGATCTCTGTTCCAGGTCTCATGCCCCAGAGCCGCAGGCGCTCTAGGGAGCTGCTCACGCTGTAGTGGCCCCTGGTGACCACGCTGGGACCATTGTAGCCACTGCGCCAGCCACTGCCCCAGCCACCCCCCAGTCATTACCTTAGCTACTGCCCAAGCCACCCCAGCCATGGCCCCAGCCACACTCAGCCACTGCCCCAGCCACACTCAGCCACTATCCCAGCCACACTCAGCCACTATCCCAGCCACATCAGCCACCTAAGCCACTGTCCCAGGCACTGCCCCAGCCACCTTCAGCCACCACCCTAGCCACCCTCAGCCACTGCCCCAGCCACCCTCAGCCACCGCCCCAGCTACTGCCCCAGCTACCTTCAGCTACCCTCAGCCACCGGCCAGCCCCCCTCAGGCACCACCCCATCCACCGCCCAGCCCTCCTCAGACCCCACCCCAGCCACCCTCAGCCACTGCCCCAGCCACCCTCAGCCACCTCCCCAGCCACCCTCAGCCACTGCCCCAGCTACCTTCAGGCACCACCCTCAGCCACCACCCCAACTACCTTCAGCCACTGCCCCAGCCACCCTCAGCAACTGCCCCAGCCACCCTCAGCCACTGCCCCAGTCACCCTCAGCCACTGCCCCAGCCACCCCCAGCCCTGTTGCACATAAAGCTATTGAGTGGAGCCACAGGGAGCCATGGCAAGTCCAGACTGAGGGTGTCAAGGCCACCGTAGCTGCTGCCCCTCAAAGCCATCTGCTTCAACAGACTCGGAGGCCTAGCTCAGCCAGGGTGCTGGATGCTGGAAGGGACCATGCCCCACAGAGCTGCCAGCCCAGGTGCCCCCAGCAGGTCTGACCTAGAGGACGGTGCATGGCCTGTGGTGTATAGGAAGCAGAGGTGTGGCCAGGGTGGTCCTGCCTAAGGCACAGCCCCACCCCGGCACTCCAGCCCTCACCTGACAGGTGCAGACAACCTCCTGTCGGCCGCCCTCGGCTCCTCTGCCAGCTCGCCCCTCCATCTTGCTGCGGGGTGGGCATCTGGTCTGAAGAGGGGGTCCTGCCGTCACTCACCCCCCTCCTTCATTCGTGCACTCATTCTCTCATTCATTCATTCATTAACTCATCTGCTTATCTCGTCCACTCACCCATTCACACACTCCTCACACTGACTCACCCACCCATTCACTCATTCATTATCTGCTTATTCATTCACTCACACATTCGCTACCCACTCACCCATCCATTCACTCATTCGTTAACTCACCTGCTTATTCATTCACTCATCCATTCACACACTCACTCCTCACCCACCCACTCAATTCAGTCACTCATCCCTCACTCGTCACTCACCCACACATTCACCCATTAACTCACTCACTCACTCATTCACTCTTCTGTCCACTCCTTCATTCCCCTACTCACTCCTCCATTCACTCACTTGTCCCTCGCTGTCCCCAGCACACAGCTTAGGCCCCTGCCAGTGTGCAGTAGGTCCCTCTGTGTGTGCCCAGGCCTTGCTCACCCTGGTCAGTGGGAGGACCCTCCGTCCTCTTGCTGGAGGGCTCCGGGCTGACAGTCAGCTTCACACGGAGGGTCTTGCTGCTGCCCGAGGAGTGGTTGACCGAGGCACCCACGACCTCATAGATGGTGTACATGAGGCTGGACATGTCCTGGGGCCGGGCATCGATGTCACTGACAGAGCAGACCACAGGGGGATGCCACCCACCTCCCCTGCCAGAAGACACACCCAGCCCTGCCCCTTCCTGCATCATCCTCGCAGCTGCCGACAGACCTCAGACCTCAGGGACTGACACAGGCGTCTTCTCAAGCAGCCTCGGTCGTGGCCGGGTGCCCTGCAAGTGCCTCCATTGCCCTGAGGGCGGCCCCGCAGCATGGGAGCTACAGCTGCAGAAGTGGGTGGTGCAGGCTCAGCCCTGCGATGCAGGAGCCCCGGGGCCCTGGGGGGAGACGCCAGCCCAGCTGGCCTGAGGACCTCTCGGCCAGCAGGCTCCCCTCCTGTCCCAAGATACCTCGAGGCCAGCACAGTCCGTCTGTCCCCCCCCCGCCCCTGGCTGTGTACTACTGGACCCACACGACCCTTCCTGCGGACCTGACACAAACACAAGCTCACTACCTCCCTGGTGACCTTCCCATTGTTGTCAAAGTCGTACAGCGTGAACGTCCACTCCTGGCGGTCATCCTCCTCCACGGAGACATCGCACTGGAGTGCCTGCAGGGGCACAGGGGGCTGGGACCTCGCCTCCTACCGACACCAACACGCCAATGACCCCTGACTCCATAGGGGGTAGCGTCTTCTGGGGCCTTTCCCAGGGGTCCCTCGTGCCAGCCAGGAAAGGGGGAGTAGAGGGCAGCATGGCTGAAGCCTAAGCCCTGGAACCAGCAGACCCTTTCTTGCCCAGCTCCAGCGCTCCTCTGGGGGACCCAGCTTCGTGCCCTGTGACTCAGTTTCCCCACAGTGACACGTGTCTCAGCTCATGCGAGCACCCCCTCATCACCCAGGAGAAGAACTCGATAACACTGACTGTCAAGTGTTGTCAATTCCAGAAATCTTGACTAACGTGTACACCCCATTCCTCCCTGAGCCCTCCCACGGACACGGAAGCCCCCGTGCTCTGCCTCCAGCAGGCGGGGAGTAGGGCTGTCCATAAAGTCAGCGTTGGCGTTACTCCTGTGGTGCTAAGGGCACCAAGGCTGGGAACGCTGCTCAAGTTATCTAATGCTAGACCAGCGGGTTTTGGCCAAATTCACAGCAACATCCCGCACCCACCGCTCCCGCACCCTACGTCCCGCCCCCCCGCCCCCCCACCCCCCGCCCCAGTCCCCCGGCCTCCCGCGCCCTCCGGCTCCCGCCCCCCACCGGTCTCCCGCCCCCCCGCCCCATCCCCCCCCGCCTCCTGCCCCCCGCCCCCACCCCTCCCCACCCCCCGCCCCCGCCCCACTCCCCCCCGCCCCCGCCCCCACCCTCCCCCCCCGCCTCCCGCCCCCCCCCCCCTCCCGCCCCCGCCCCCCGCTCCCGCCCCCTCCGGCTCCTGCACCTGCTGGCTCCTGCTGACTTTGGCTGCATATTGGAGTTTTGCCTTAAACTGGGTAAACCATGGAAAAACTGAGTGAACTACACAGTGTCCACAGATGCCCATTTTAGGGCAGCACACGTCTGTCCCTGTGCCCCAACCCCAGGGACGTGTCCCCGCAAGTGGGACCGGAGAGAGACCTACGTCAATGTTGAGGCGCTGGCCCGCCTGGTCCTCGAGGGGCCCTCTCGGTTTGCTGTCCTCTCCCCGACATCCGCGCTGAGGAGTTGTCCCATGAGCTCCCGGCCCTCAGCTTTCTCAGGGGGCAGTGCCACTAGGGGGGACAAGAGGTGGGGGAAGGGGCCAGTAGAGGGGACATGGAGGATGTGGCCCTCAGGGGGCCATCGCTGCCCTCCCCTCACTGCACTGTGATCCCGTCCAGACACGCCTGAGCCGAGAGCCCTGCAGAGGGGAGGGAGGTCCCACCCCGGCCAGTCACAGCCAGGTGTGCCCTCCTGTCCCCAGGCTGCAGTGGCTCCAGACCCTGATGACCACCTTAGGGATGGGGGAAGACGGCCGGGCCCTCTCCCTCCCCCATAGACACAGTCCCCACGGCCTCCACTCCAGAACCCTGGCACTTGAGCCCACAGGCTGTGCAGCCCACAGGCTGTTGAGTGTGTCAACAGGCGGCCCCTCCCCCGCAGCCTCTGGGCAGGATGAATGAACAGCACTCTCGTTTCTGGGGTGCAATGACTCCATTATTCTCTGGTGCTTGCAACTGACATCCCCCAGGATAGGAGCATGGGCCTGTCCCAGCTCAGCACCTACAGACAGGTGCGCCTCCGAGCCTGAGCTGGGGTGATACTCTGGGTCCG
Source organism: Ateles fusciceps (assembly GCA_036589455.1). NCBI lineage: Eukaryota > Metazoa > Chordata > Mammalia > Primates > Atelidae > Ateles > Ateles fusciceps. The sequence continues at coordinate 9,436,417 of JAZHEH010000586.1, forward strand.
AGCCTGAGCTGGGACGATGCTCTGGCCCTGCCTTCCCACCAAGGGGGTCTGGGTGCCTCTCTCGGTCTCAGGAGCTGTCTGAAGGCGGCCCTGCTGCCTGGCCTCCCAGCACCCTCCCACAGACCCACTGGTAAGCCGAGTGCCAACCTGCCACACGGCACAGGTAGGACTGGCACCGCCGAGGCACACAGGCATGGCAGTGACTCAGGCCAGGCCAGTGTCTCACATAGCATCTGACCCAGGACTGACTGGAGAATGTATAGGTCACCTTTGTACGGAGCCACCCCATCCACAAACACAGGCTCTCAGAGCTCATGCTTAGGGCTCTGGCCACAGGCGGGGCCTTTCGCATCTCCACTGCCAGATCCCAGCTGCCAGTCCCGCGAGGACCTCTGAGTCGAGCTACTAGGCACTTGTTAAGAACAAAGTGTGTGTAAGCCTGGGAAGTGCCTCTGCTTCCGCACGCAGGGGCGTTTGAAGGGTGCTTTGCTGGCATTGCCTTGGTACGGGATGAAGGCTTCCAGGTTTGGGGAGGGAGGGCATCAGAAGCTACACTTACCCTCTAGGGGGCGCTGGTCCTCCTGGAAAGGCCCCTCCTTGGGGTCCCCGTTGGGCAGCTCCTGTAGGAAGAACGGGGCAGTCAGTGGCTGCACAACTCAGTGGGCAGGTGGGGGGGGAGACGGCAGGAGCTCTGGGCGGCTAGAATAGAGCCGGACACTCGCCTCAGGCCTCCTGGGGCGTCTCAATCTCTGGGTCCAGAAACCAGCCCTTCGTGCCCCATTCAGCCTCAGATTTTTAGGAAACAAAACACACAGACATCCCCCATATTGTCGGGTCCCTAAAGCCTTTTCAGGTGGGACACAGCTGCCTGAACAATCCGTTCAAAGTCAGTCCTGCCCGGGGGGATCGCCCTGGCTGGGGACCCACGCCGGATCACACTAAATGCCAGAGCAGACATGCTTGCCCCTTTGCTCCAGCGCCTGCTCCCAGCACTGCCCACCGGAGCCTGATGAGAGGACTCCAGCCACTGCCCCTGTGGCTGCCCGGGACCCCAGAGCCCCTCCTAGGGCTGCCGGCGAGACCAGTTACGGAAGACAGGGAAAACCTTCAAACAGCCCAGTGGCATTAGCTGAGCGGAAGCTCACGTGGGTCCTCACGAATAATCTATAGCCATAGGACATGGAGAAAGGAGACAGACCGTGGTCAGGGCAGAGGCCCTTTGTGGTGGGGGAGGAGCGGAGCCCTCAGCCCAGCACCCCCAGCCCCGGAGCATCTCCTGAGAGCAGGCAGCTCTCAGGCAGGCGGGGTCGGAGCGATGGGCAGCTGTGTTTCTGTTTCCGACTCCAGGTGCCTGCAAAGCTGTGGAGAGCCCTCGAGGAGACACAGCACAGAGCTGAGTCCTGTCCACTGGGACAGCCAGGGCCTGAACCTGGAGATGACTTTGGGGCTGAGTTGGTCTCTGTGAGTGGACACAGGACCTCAGGGCTGCCCAGCTGGGGCTGCCCTCACGGTCCCCCACGGCTTCATCCTTTGTTCCTGACAGGGGGAGTCATGTGCCCTTCATCTCTCTGACCTCCCCATGGGGCTGCCAGCCCCCCTGGGGTCCCTGGAGCCTGGCCCGGGCAGGAGGCTAAGCAGCGTCACCCTCTAGGGCACCTGAACCCCCCCAAGCACCTCCTGCCACCATGATCATTGGCCACAGGGTATGGTGGAGGGTTCAGGCTGGCAGGCTGCCACCCCAGGCCTCGGGCAGGGAGAGGGACCGACCAGACCCCATCCACACATGGGTTATGAGGTGCTGCCGCCAAGGCTGAGTATCATTGAGTCAGACCCAGGACCTCACCCTCCTGGTGGCTGAGCCGAGGGCCCCTCCGAAGCTGAGGTCTCCTGCTGGCCACCCGGGGAGGCCCCAAGGCGGGGTGGGCAGCACCCAGCGGGAGGCAGGAGAGCTTGCCCTCATTTTAATAAGAAACAAAACAGCTGATAATTAGAAAGTAGGCCTGTCTCCTGGAGGCTGCGGTCCCCACATTCTGGGACTGACCGCTACGGCCTGGCGAGGCCCACGAGAGTCCACGTGGCAGGGAGGCACCGCTGGGAGGGGCCAGCTCTGTCCAGGTGGACGCCGGCATAAAACCAAATCCTCTCTAAAAACCAGGCTTGGGGTTATTGTTTTTTTTTCAAAATCAGAATAATTGCTGAGGCTGCAGTCCCAGGCTTCTGTGGAGCAGGAAGCCATGCCCAGAGCCCCAGAGGTGCGCCCCCATGGACACAGCGTCCTCACGGAAGGACCGGATGCTGGAAGCTCGAGGCCTCAGGGGGCTCGTCCGGTGCAAGGAGCTGGCTGCCGACCGAAATGGTGTCATAAGGGCGGCCGAGGCCACGGACACCCCGGCTGAGGCATGCAGGCCCTGTCAGTGTGGGGGGGCTGGGAGGGAGGGAAAGTCACCCTAACGCCGAGGCGGGCGGCCCAGGGCCTCCGGGTCCACCCTTGGAAGCCCCAGCCCAGACCTTCTCTGGGATGTGGGGAGGGTGCAGGGAACCTGCGTGGTGAAGCCCCCCAGTACCTCCCCCCCCCACCCGGGCGCCCAGTTCACCTCCCGTCAGGCCAGCAGGCAGAGCTGGGGCCTCCTGCACGGTGCGGGGTGATGTTCCGGGGGTGTGGGGCCCGGCGCGCACAGCACCTCTTGCTAAAGAGCCCTCACCGAAGTCACTCATGGAGGCCACATCGCTACCCAGATGACAGGCAGCAGCAGCAGCTTCCTGGAACGTGCCAGAACCCAGAGGAGCCAGAGGTTCGGCGGCTCCTGAGGACAGGCAGCGGGCAGCGGGGGTGGGCGGGGAGGGGGTATTTTTTAAGGGATTTTTAAGTGTTGCCCATGATTTGCTGAAAATGTGAAGTGAGAAACCCAGCTCGTCATGCACTCCAGGCAGGAAGTCAACACGTGAAAACGCAAGGGCGGTCCCGGCGTGTTTGTCAAAGCTTCTGAGCGCACTTGTGGGGGATGTCACTGGTCACAGACAGGAGTCTAAATGCACGGGTGGCAGGAGAAGGGGCACAGCTGTTCAAGACAGAAAGAATCCGCACAGACCCACGGCTGGTTTCTGGAAATGCTTCCAGCACTCCAACCAGCCACGCTACAATAACCAAGCAAAACTACACCGCTTAGCCACGCTGCCCCAACCAGCCAGGGCTGCGCCGACCTGCCCATGACTGAGTTCCCAACACAGACCAAACGCCCATTAAAAAAGAAATATCCACGTGCACCTCAGCCCTACAAGGTAGTGTTTTTTCTAAGAGCCAAGTGAACAACTACCTCTGAGATACCGAGAAGATCAAACAGGAAAAAATGAGCATCTGTAGCCAAAGCCACCCCTGGTCTCCGTGGCCGGTGATTCCGGCCAAAGCCACCCTGGTCTCCGTGGCCGGTGATTCCGGCCAAAGCCACCCTGGTCTCCGTGGCTGGTGATTTCAGTCAAATCCATCCTGGTTACATCAAACTGCCCTTTAATCTACGCTGCTGAGTTAACTAGAAGGCCAAGAGTCTTTAATTGCAACTTATAAAACCTGCACCCGGGCCACTGGCCAGATGTGCAGCCCCTCCCCACTGGGGGAGACTTCCTGAGAGGCCCAGTCTGCACACAGGGCCCCACAGGCCTGGCCCGACACGCCCCGGCACCCACCAGCCTCAGCTTCCATGGCGGGCACCCCCTCCCTAAGATGCAGTCCCCATCTGGCCTCGCCCTCCTGAGGACCCACCCTCCCCATCAGTCCCTCTGGCCCTGACCCCAGTGAGCCCCTCCTGCTGCACCCCCCCCAGCTTGCTCCCCCATCCTCCCTTCCTGTCCTGGCTGTACTTCCGGCTTGGGGTGCCTGGGCGCCTCCTCAGCCTGTCCCACTGCCCTGCACCCCCCAGACCCCTCCATGTCACAGGGACCCCATGGCTGGCCTCCAGGCCTCCCTGTGCCTGCTGTCCCCCCCCCACCACGGCTGTGCCCTGCTGCCCACAGCGTCCTCCTGTGATGCCGGGCACTCTCCCGGGCTCTGGGAGGACAGAGCTGCAACACGGGTCTGCCCCAAGGGGCCTCGTCCCGTAAGGAAAGCAGCCGCATCTGCCCAAGCAGCTCCGCCCCACTGCCTCTCAGCGTCACCTCAGATTCGGGAGGAGGGTCTGACCCCAGCCCCACAGAGGCCTCCAGGACCAGAGCCAGAGGCAGGCATCTGTCGCACAGCGTCCACAGCAGGCCGCCTTTGCTTCAGGTCCCATAGCCCCATGGCAGTGCCTCACGCCTGCAGGGCGCTCGGGGAGGCCACCCCATCCATGGGCCGACCGCCCTGAGGCCACTGTCCACACCCCGCCACGATGGTGAGGACACCTGCCCTCCTGCCACAGGCACAGGGCTGAGCTGTTGTCCTCTAGCACTCAGCCCCCCTCCCAGCCCCAGCCCAGAGACTAAGATGCAAATCACAGCCTCCACAGGTGGCCACGCACAGAGACTCCTGCAAAACCTTAACTCCTGACTTCCTCGGAAAAGTCAACAGGAGCGTGTTCTCCTACGCGTGCCAGCACTTGGCAGTGCCCAGCAGCTGGAGCACCACTGCCCCCCAGAGCCACCCTGTCTGCTGGAACCCCTGCAGGGCGCCAGGCAGCCCCATCACAGGTGTCATCCTGGTGGCCCTCAACCCAGAAGGGCCAGTGCAGGCGCCTCTGGGAGCCACCCAGAGCAGCTGATGTCCTCTTCCCAGTGGGCAGGTGAGCACAGCCAGGCACCTTTCCCAATGTTTAGAAAAACACAGGGAGGCGCTGTCCCCCTCCTGGGCCTCGTGAGGGTAGCTGTTGGCCCCACCCTGGTGGAGCCCCCGGTGGGAAGCACTCGGTGATCCACAGAGAAGACACAGCCCCCGGGGTCACAACCTAAGCCCTGCTGTAGGGTTCTGAAAATACCAGCCCCGATAAATAGGCAAAAGCCATGGCATGTCCAGGAGGCCAAGCTGGGAGCCTCCCCCAGAGCCCAGCGTCTCCCCAGGAGTCGGGAGGGTGCAGGTGGCAGGAGCCCAGGCAGAGGAGAGGGAGTGAGGAGAGAGACAGAGGAAGAGAGGTGTGAGAGCCGGAGACGGGAGCCACGCCCTCACCAGAGGAAAACAGGATGGGCGGGGAGCGGGCTCCTTTAGGGAGCCCTAGAAAGGGCTTCGGAGAACCAAGTGGGTATGTCGGCAGCATTTTCCCAAACTTGGGGCTCCCAGGTCCCTCTGGAGTGGGTGTGGAGCCCCACATCTGGGGCGTTGTCCAGAAGGCACAGCTCCTGCACTGCCCGACGCAGGACGGGCCTCTCTCCCTACAGCTTCCATCACTACCAGCAGGACCTGACGCCCCAGGGTCCACAGACCCTTCCCGGCTGCACCCCATGCCCCAGCGCCCTGGCCGCCCCCGACTGTGGTCAGGACCCCTTGTCGGGCACAGCCCCTGGCTGGAAGTTCTGACCATCGGGGAAATGGCCTCAGTCCATCTCCCTGCCCTCGGTGGGTCAAGCAGTGGCTCCGGAGCCGCGCCCAGGAGGCCTGCAGGAGCTGAGAGGAAGGGCGGAGGCGACAACCTGGCCCACGTCACGGGTCATTGCTGCCACCCCCCTGGCCACTCTGCTTCTTGGAGCTAACCTGCTAAACTGTGGGCTGCCTTTTGCTGGACGGCAAAGGCCCGAGGCTGCCAGAATTACAGGGCTGTTGGGAGGAGCAACGTGGGTGCTTGGCGGGCTCCTGATGCACCCCACGGCCGCCTCAGGGGAGTCGGGGAGGCACCTGGAGTGTCAGGACCAAGGCCACATCCAGGCCAGCAGTGACCTCCTGTGTCGGGGGACTTCGAGGGACGCCGGGCGTGGGGGGCTGAAGTGGGTGCCCAGTGGGCGGCTCAGGGAGGGGGAGCCTCGGGACATGGCACACAGGCTGGAACGGGGCCTCTGGGGAAAAGCAGAGGGTGATGCCAGGATCCCAAGGAACCCCAAGGGCTGGGACACCCCCACAGAGGGTGGGAAGAACAGGCGCAGCTGGGGACAGGTGGAGAGAGGCCAGCAAGGTCAACAGTGCAGGCTCCGGGGCTCAGGGACAGGGCCTTGCTGTCCCTCAGCAAGGCCCCCATTTAGGCTGGTGGTAGTGGGGGCACTTTATGAGACCAGGTGGAAGGTGAGGCTGGAAGGAAATGGGGAAGGAGGCGGGTTGGGTCACAGTGGGCTGCATGCAGCCCTGGGGGAGGGGCCGGAGCAGCAGGGAGAGGGCTTGGGGCCTGAGGGGGGATGGGCAGTCCTTTCCAAGTCTCTTTACATGCAAAGAACACCCCCCACCGCGCCCCCACCCGCTTCCTCCCTCCTGGGAGCTCAGATGCAAAGAGACCTCTCCAGAAGGTCGCTGTGGGACGGGAGCCTGCCACCGGGTGTCTGCGGAAGGGGCTGTGTTTTTTTACAAGGAGGTGCTGGGGCCCACTTCTGCCGGCCGCCACGGGATGGAATTTGACTTCGAGGCGATCCACCAGCTGCCTGTCTGGAAACTCCGCAGCCCGGCTTTGAAGTCGAAGTTTTGGTTTCAATGGCTAAACAGTTTCAGATGTGACAATGTAGTTTTACGGGCTTAATAATTCCGACACATGTGCAGCTGGGACCCACAGAGGTTACGGCAACACCACAGGCCGGTTCCTGTAGGCTGTGCTCGCTGTTCTGAACTTCGGCTCTGATGTGAAAGATTTAAGGACGATGAGACCGGGGTCCTGCGGGGAGGGCGGTGGGGCCGGGCGACGGGACCGGGGCCCTGCGGGGAGGGCGGTGGGGCCGGGCGCTGAGACTGGGGCCCTGCGGGGAGGGCGGTGGGGCCGGGCCATGAGACCGGGGCCCTGCGGGGAGGGCGGTGGGGCCGGGCGATGGGACCGGGGCCCTGCGGGGGAGGGCGGTGGGGCCGGGCGCTGGGACCGGGGCCCTGCGGGGAGGGCGGTGGGGCCGGGCCATGGGACCGGGGCCCTGCGGGGAGGGCGGTGGGGCCGGGCCCTGAGACCGGGGCCCTGCGGGGAGGGCGGTGGGGCCGGGCCATGAGACCGGGGCCCTGCGGGGAGGGCGGTGGGGCCGGGCGCTGAGACCGGGGTCCTGCGGGGAGGGCGGTGGGGCCCGGCCATGAGACCGGGGGCCCTGCGGGGAGGGCGGTGGGGCTGGGCTTCCTGCTCCAGCCCCAGGTACGTTCAGACGCAGCCTCGAGATCTGGGCGGCGTCTGCAGATTTTGCCCATGGGTTCTTCCGGGTTAGGACTGTTTTGAGAAAGCTTTTAATAACCACATGTGAAATTTATATCTAGAAAAGCAGTAACTTTGGGGTTAAAAGGTTTCCTAAAATACTCAGATGTCCTCATAAGCCGGAGTTCTGCTGTGACTTAACTTCCTGTGAGACCAGAAAATAGAAATGTTTCCATCTCCCTCTTCATCCGCCTCTCACAGCAGCTTTCATCATCGCCATCATTAAATAGAAAATACGTGGCGACGCCACACTCCCCACATCCCTGGCCCACCAGCCTTCTGTGTTGACATCCACCCCCCTTACCCAATAAACGCCCTGAGCTCAGGAAGGTCCCTGCAGGGCCCACCGCTGCCAGTAGGGTGGACGCTCAGCCTGAGGGGGACGATGGGACCACGCTGAGGGGTCAAGGGGCACCAGGCCCAGCGTCAGCCCACAGGGCATCCTTACAAGTGAAAGTGAACAGATGAGTGACAGGGACAGGCCCAAGGCTGCCCTGTCCATAAAATTAACCCCAACGTAAAACCACGCAGAAAAATACATGACAAGCAACACATGGTCAGCAGGACCTGGCTTTAAAACCAGGGCGGCCAGGCTTCCCTCTCCCCCGCTACGTGTGGAGAGGGACTCGGGCACACTTTACCCACATTCACCAACAGGGACAGGAGGCGGAAGCCGTGAGTGCCTCTGAGCTCACACCTCAGCCCAGGAATGGAAACCCACAGCCCTCCCGGGTCTCCCCCATCAGCCAGATGTGGCTGAGGCTGAGCAGGGTGAGCGGGGGCTGGGGGGTGGGGGAGCGGATGCCTTGAAATGAAATATTTTCAGTTCAGGTATTAAATACAGACCTATGTATGTGTGTGTAACCTGTGTGCACGTGTGAATACACGTGTGTACTCACATACGTGAACACAATGTATACACATACATATGTGAACACACCATACATACACATACACATATATGCGTGTGCTTTTGCCCAGAAATAGAGGCGTGATCATAAACTCTGCGGAAACTTATTCCCCTGGTTTCAGTTCTCAGCATCCTGAAATTCTGACACTAAATGTTAGACTCAGCTCCTCTGCAGACCGATTTTTCTTCTCCTAATCCCACCTGCCACTGTTTTTGTCTTCACAGCTAATGATCCCTAACGTCACAGAAAAAGGAAAGCCCAGGGTGACAGACCTTGCACCCTCAGCTCACCATCCAGGCCACAGAGCACACAAAACCAGACTCCAACTCAGGCTCTGAACTCCCGAAATGCTGCACCCTCGACCGCCCCACTCAGAGGCTGAGTTCCACCCAGCCTTGAGAGCAGGCCCGGATCCGCTTCCCTTCTACCCGAATTCTTCCCCCGGGAGAACCCACCGGACGTTTTGTTTTCTTTCACATTAAAGCCTCATGTTTCCTATTTCAAAGGAATTAGTTCCAAAGCTGGGAAGAACCCTGCTGCGTTTTAGGGTTTCCTTTATTCTGATTTGGAAGACGCCATATGTGAACGTGCAGCGCCGATGTCCTTCCCAGAGAGAAACAGAAGAGTGGGAAATGCTTGCTGAGGGGGCTCATGTTTGATCACAGCTCCAGACCCTGAGGACTGAGCTAGCAAAAAGTAATAAAGGCCCTTCTTCCTCTTAAGCACCTACACTGCATGCTCCACACACGACAATCTCATCAGCTCCACAAGGGCCCTGCTGTGGCTGGCGAGGGGCTCTGTGAGATGAAAGGAGGGCGCACCGCCTACCTGTGGCTTTGCTATGGGATGAGGCTGCAGAGGAAGCCACAGCCCCCTCTCAGAGGAGTGCGGTGAGACCCCACGCAGGAGAGATAAGAAGTGTTCAGAGGAGACCACGCAAGCCTTTGTTACAAGACACATGATCTTGTTTCAGGAAGGGCACCAGGCCCAAGGCCTGGAGGCTGCAGGGTGCACGGGATGAGCTCTGAGCTGCACAAAAAGCCACCCTTGCAGTATCTTGGGGTCACTCCAAACTCAAAGAGGAGGAGCCAGCACAGGGGGCGGGGATGGGAGGCATGATTGGCAGGGGGAGGTGCAGGCAGCCAGGGACACCTCCCTGGTCACTAGAGCTGGAGGCAATCACCCCCCTGCCACGGGGACAGCGGGAAGGGGGGGCTCTGGCCTGGTCACTGTGCCCTTTGACCCAGGACTCACCCACAGGGCTCTGAGGCTCCCCGACTGCACTGTGGACAGAGGTAAGACGTTGCCACCTGCTGCTCCCCAAGACGGCCCAAAGCAGGGATGGTGTCCCCGGCCCCTTCGGAGGCCAAGGCCGTTCCCTCCCGTGGGCCCAGCCTGCACCACGCTCTCCCCACGACAGGCACACAGACCCCAAGAACGGGCCTCCTGGACAGCTTCCCCTGGGCACAGCCAGTTGGTTGGCATGGACGGAGCTCCCCTCCCAGGAGGTGGTGAACCTGACATGATGCCTCCAAGCAAGGCCCGGCAGGGCCCTGACCACCAGCCAGAGGCATCCGGGCTGCCTCTGTGCTCCGGCCTTGGGCCTTTCTGCTGGGTGCTGCTGAGCCTGTGGGGCAGCTGCCAATTTGCCACCTCCCCCTGCCACCCTGGGGACCAGGGGGGCCGGGCTCTGAGCACAAGCCCCAGAGTCGCAGAGACTGTGACCAGTCTCTCCCAACACACGTGAGCCAGCTGCCGCCTAAAATGTGTCTCAGGCCTGGGAAAGCTCAGGAAATGCCCGAAAGCGCATTCACAGACCCATGTCAGCTTTGTTTCACAGAAAACCTAAATCGCTTTCAACAAATGAGTGGGAGGACAGGAAGGGCCAGGCTGCTCCACAGCCGGGAGGATGGGGCTCTGAGCCTGGGGACCATGGGTCTCAGGGGTGGGTGGGGGTCCTCCACCCCGAAGCATCACCCGAGGGCCGTCTGGCAGGTCTGCAGGTGCAGGGCTCCTCACAGACACCAGGTCTGGCCTCCCACAGTACAGAGGCCGGCACACACCTGCAGACTGTGACGGTGGCTTCTTTTGGGCAGAGGGAGATGGGCAGGGGCCACCATTCTTCCTCCTTCCTCACGTCTCCTGAAGGCCCTGCCCGCTACTATCCCGTCCTCCAGCCTACTCCTGCCTCAGGGAACTTGCACTGGCCTCCACGCCTGGAAGCCTCTGGGCGGCCACGCTTCCCCCGGGTCCTCACCACGCACTGCCTTGACGCCCATGCCGAGCAGCACCCCAAACCCTGCCCAGCCTCTTCCGCACCCCAACACCCTGGGCCCTGCACCCCCACCTGGCCTCTACCGCACCCCAGCACCTCGGGCCCTGCACCCCCCCCGCATCTCCCGCACCCCAGCACCCTGGGCCCTGCACCCCCCACCTGGCCTCTCCCCGCACCCCAGCACCGTGGGCCCTGTCCCCCTGCCTGGCCTCTCCCCGCACCCCAGCAGCCCGAGCTCTGCACCCCCACCCGGCCTCTCCCCACACTCCAGCACCCCAGGTCCTGCACCCCTGCCCGGCCTCCCCTCCCGCACCCCAGCAACCCAGGCCTTGCACCCCAACCTGGCCTCTCCTGCACCCCAGCACCCTGGGCCCTGCCCCCCTGCCCAGCCCCCCCCACACCCCAAAACCCCAGGCCCTGCAGACCTTCCTTCCAACGTCCCCTGTCCAGCTCTCCCAGCAGCCTGAGAGCAGCTCAGGCCCTGGGACAGCAAGGCAGCCTGGTGTTGGGGGTGCAGGCTCTGAGGGGCTTCTGGGTTGGGTCTTGGCTCCGGGACTCAGCCCTGCTGTGTCTGTTTCCTCCTCTTGAGGCAGTGCCTAGGACAAGTCTGTGACAAGCGGAGGGGTAGGTCCTGCTCCGTCCACCAGCACAAGGCCAAGGCAGCCCCCCGACTCCCACGGCCGGAAGCCGAACGGGCAGTGTCCTTTCCACACCACAGCCCTCAGGAGCGAAATCAGAGCCATTGAAATGGCCCCTCCAGCCCCCGCCTGGGTTGGCTGGTCTAAGGCGTGAGTGGCTGCCCTGAAGGGTGTGGAGTACATGGACCTGGCCATCAGCCTGGCGGGGCCCTCGAGACGGCTGAGCTGGGCTCACCCAGTAGCCCAGAGAGTAGGCGGTGAAGGCGGCAGACAGACGTGGGCCATGCTGAGGCCCAGAGTCCAGCCAGAGTGCCAGACCGCCTGGGTCCCCAGGGCAGCAGGGAGGCCACCAAGGGTGGCAGTTTTGTACCACATCCAGTGAGGTCCTTGTGAGAACTAGGATGGGATCAGCTCCCTTATCCTGTGTGGGAAACACGAAGGGGTCGACTCCATTATCCTTTGTGGGAATGAGGATGGGGTGGGCTCCGCTATCCTGTGTGGGAATGAGGATGGGGGGGGGCTCCGCTATCCTGTGTGGGAATGAGGATGGGGGGCTCCACTACCTTGTGTGGGGAATGAGGATGGGGGGCTCCGCTACCCTGTGTGGGGAATGAGGATGGGGGGGGCTCCGTTATCCTGTGCGGGAGATGAGGATGGGGGGGCTCCGCTATCCTGTGTGGGAATGAGGAGTGGGGGGGCTCCACTATCCTGTGCGGGAATGAGGATGGGGGTGGGCTCCGTTATCCTGTGCGGGAATGAGGATGGGGGGGGGCTCCGTTATCCTGTGCGGGAATGAGGATGGGGGTGGGTTCCGTTATCCTGTGCGGGAATGAGGATGGGGGGGGGGCTCCGTTATCCTGTGTGGGGAATGAGGATGGGGTGGGCTCCGCTATCCTGTGTGGGGGAATGAGGGGGCGCTCCGCTATCCTGTGTGGGAATGAGGGGGGGGCACCGCTATCCTGTGTGGGAATGAGGATGGGGGGGGCTCCGTTATCCTGTGTGGGAATGAGGATGGGGGGGCTCCGCTATCCTGTGCGGGAATGAGGATGGGGGGGCTCCGTTATCCTGTGTGGGAATGAGGAAGGGGGAGCTCCGTTATCCTGTGCGGGGAATGAGGATGGGGGGGGCTCTGTTATCCTGTGCGGGAATGAGGATGGGGTGGGCTCCGCTATCCTGTGCGGGAATGAGGATGGGGTGGGCTCCGTTATCCAAAAGCATCTGTAGCTCTTGTCACCTCCCCCTTAGCAGACTCGAGGCCTCGTCTCCAAGGTATGTCCACGCAGAATCATGGTCTTAAGGGCAGGTGGGGAGCCCTGGAGGGTCCTGCCAGCCACCGACATGAGCGCGCTGGAACCTCACCGGAGACAGAAGGCGGGGGACCCCATTCCCATCAGCCCCTGGCCAGGCTCTCAGTCCAAATCCGCCAAGACACCCACCATTACAATAATCTCCACTTTGAACTTTTCTATTACAGTACTTCGTGCTTTTTAGCTTCTCTGATTTCGGAGCACAAAACTATTTACAATTTCCTTGGAAGATTCTGCAGAACGAAGGAAAACAAATCCTCCCCCGCTCTGGCTGCCGAGGGCTGGCCATCACCGCCAGTGAACCCAGCTCTGCGAAGGACGGGATTGAACAGACCCAATTTGTTTAACTGTGGCGTGAAAGGCTGCCAGACGGTGCCCTGCCAAGTATTTGCCAACATGAAAGCAGATGAAAGCTCCATGGGCGCAGCTCACCGTGAGAGCGGATCAGGGTCCCAGCAGGTCCAGTCTTCGCAGCCTCAAGGCGGTGGCCAGAGCAGTGGTGCTGACCCAGGCCAGTGCTGTGTGTCCCTCCAGGCCAGCACCGCCAGCTCCACCAGCTCCGCTCCAGCAGGCCACTGCACACTGGGGAGTGTTCAGCGTGTGGGGGATCCTGCTACCTGGGCGACCCCTCCCACACACCACACATCTGCTCCCCCATGGTTCCAGCATTAACCCAGCAGCCCCGTGGGAAGGGCTCCTCCCGAACCTGCAGGGACAGCTGACAGTCATGATCCATGACAGATGATGGCTCAGAAGGTGGCAGGGACTGAAAGCTCTTGAGCCCTCGGAACCGATTAGGGATCCTGGGCTCGAGACCCCTTCCCATGTTCAGGAAGGCAAGTCTAACAGGGGAGGGGCCGTAGCTGGTAAGACCCAAAAGAGGACAGAGCCACAGGAACGCTCCGGGTGCGCGTGCCCCCAGGATGAAACACAGGCCCCTCGGGTTTCACACGTGGACAGGCTTGAACCACAGTCCTACTGGGCGAAGCCCACCCTGAAGTGCCTGTAGCGGCATGAGCGGGCAGGGCCGCCCCCGAAAAGCTGACCTCACTCGAGCAGGGGCTGCTGTGGGCCTCCTGAGGCTTCCCCAACAACACCCTGGGGTGTCACAGGCCTCTCGTCATAACCCAGGGACTTTCTGATGCAGGCCTCTGTCTGAGAGCCCGGCAGGAAGGCTATAGGGCTCAGCCTTTAGAACTCCCGGGACCCAGTGACTCGGCAGATAGCTTTCCAGATTCTGGGGCAGGCTGGGCACCTCCAAATCCAGGTGTGCCTGGCCCCAAGAACTGCTGCTTCCATAAAGTGTGCCTTTGCCACCTCGAGAACAGCAGCTGGGAGGCCAGAGGCTTCCTCTCCACAAGGAGGGCGTGACCCCACTCCCACCCACTGACCTCTGCTCCCACCACACCCAGCCACACTGGGAGGCTGCAGGCCCTGCCAACCCGTGAGAGCTCGCTGACAGCTCCGAGAAGTGGGCAGGACGGGGTAGACCCACGGCATCTTGGCGCGAACTCACGGCCAGATGCACCCCTCCGGCTTGGAGCACCCAGGCACATGTGGCAAAAGCCCAGGAAGGCACAGTAAGGGGCCCGGCCGCACGGGGGCTGCTCTCCCAGGTGGCCCTTGCTGCCCTGCTTGTGAAGCGTGGAGCAGTCCTGTGCCAGCCACCGTCCCAGGCCCTTTGTCCCTTTTGTCTTTCCTCAAAGGACCACAAGGGGAAGCAGGCGGCCCACGTGCCTCCGTGAGGAGAGGTCCAGGCACGAGGGCCGTGGCCTTGCTGTGAGTGGCAGCACCGGGTCCAGCGGCTGTCAAGCCACCCCAAAAGCTGCCTCTGCTTACGATGGGACGACAGAAACCTGGTGCTGGCGAGGGGGCCACATGTAAAACGGCCACGTGGTGGCTCCCAACTGTGGTCTCTTGACCAGGACTTCCTTCACTGCCTCGGTCAGGGCCAACCAGGTGGGTGTCCCTTGGCCTTGCAGCAGGTGTGAAGGGCAGGAGCCCTTGGCCCAGACTCCTGGCTTCCTGAAAAACAGAAACAGCCAAACCCCCGACCCCAGCCTAGGCAGCACGACAGGCAAGGTGCACGTTCCCCCCACCTCGTCGGGGCCTGGACCTGAGGCGGCCATGGACCTGCTGCCTGCTCCAGCCGGTTCTGAACAGGCGGTGGCCGCCCGGGGGGGGAAAGGAGAGCCAGGCACTCGTAGGAGGCAGACGAAGCTTCACTTCCAGTCTCGCCATCACCTGGCTGCTCACACAGGAGGCGCAAGGCAGGGCCCAGTGCACAGATGCGCACTCACGGACGGCACTCGAGACAGCCCTGTCCTTTCTGGCACAACCGCCTCAGCCCTCACCAGCCGCAGTTCCCGTGGCTCTCAGGAGTCGCACATGTGTCTGATGGACCCGCCTAAAGCAGGGCGCCGGGCGGCCCGAGCTGCAGGGCTGATGACTGGTTTCTGAGGATTGCAAACCAGCCCGGGTTTTTTAAGAAACGGAAAGATGTAAGCTCTTCAGCCAAAACAAGATGAAAACCTCCAAGGAATTCAAATGACTCAGCCACAAGTAGGAAGGAAGGAGGACAGGGCAGCACAGGCGTCCCAAGGTGGCTCAGCCGGTGAGGAGGGCAGGGTGCAGCCACGCGCCTTCTTTCACCCCCAGAAATCTCAAACTTCAGCTCATCCAGCAGCAAAATGGGCAGTTCAGCTTGAGGAAGCTGTTTTGGAAGTCCCCGGGTGACAGCTGCCCCAGATGCGACTGTGGGGGGTGACGGCTGCCCCAGACGCGGCTGTGGTCTTGTGGGCTCTTTCTTTGGCCTTGTCTGTGAAACCCCCAGCTCCAGCCCTTGGCCCCGTGGCAGGGATGCTCTGTGCTCCAGGGCCTCCATCCAGACACCTGCCTTGCCCACACGCGAGCTTCTCAGGATGCACTCAAGTGCACTTCGCAGACACAGGGGCTGACATGAAGCCAGGCGGCTGCCCGTGAGAACACACGCCCCCGCTTCCAGGCAGTGACCCAGTGGGCAGCACTATGCCACTGGCCAGCCTCCAGCCTCCACCATGGCCAGCACGGATCCACTGCCCCAGCCTCATGGCCGGGCGCCAGCGGCAGCCTCTTCAGTCAGCCCCCCCAGAGCCCTAGCTACAGGATGGAGAATGCCTGCAGCTTGGTGAAGGAGAGCTCGGGTGCACGCACAGCCCTCGGTGGCCCAGAGCCAGGCTGGGGCGAGACCACATACATGGTGTCTAGCCCATCCCATGGCTCTCAGGTGCTGGGCATCAGACATCATCGGCTGTGTGCCCAGAGGTGACCTCGATGCCTCCCACAACAAGGGGGTGATGGCAGGTGGCCTGGCAATGTCCTTCTGCTTCCTCTGTGCAGGACCCTCTGTGGACGTCTGTGCAGGCCTTGCCACACAGCCCAGCCACATCCCAGAGTAGGAACACGAATGTCTGTATCCGCGGGCCAGGCACACAGAGGGGTCCAAAAAGAAAGCAAAGGGTGGGTAAAATGCCCCGCAGCTGCCGCCAGCTCTGACAAGGCCCCACGTGGGCCTCAGCCCCACGAGCCCACAGGGTCCTGGAACGCGGGTCACAGAAGACAGAAGGTCGGCCCTCAGAGTCTGTGCCCAAGGTGTCCCCAGGCGCCCCTGCTCCCCTTTGGAGGCTGCCATTCTCCTGGACATCTTGGGGTGGCTTGCACCCCCAAATGCAGAGCTAGCTGGGCTGGGGCACCCACAACCTCTCTTCTGCATGGCACGCAGTGGAGCACCGGGGCAGAGTGTGGTCCAGCTGCCTGTACCTCGCCACATGTGACCGTGCGCCAGCCCGAGTCCCTCCTGCAAACGTGTATCTTGCCCCCACCCCGCTTCTGTGTTGACGCGATGGTGTGCAGACTGCACACGAAGCTGTAAAGAATTTCCCAGGATCTTCTACAAGAAGTGGCTCCCATTGACTGAGACCTGGGCATCCCACTGGCACATCCAGCCCTTTGGCCCCACAGAGGACAGGTGAGCGGTGGCTCCTGGGTGCCCAGCAACCGGGAAGGGGCAGCTCCACCCCTGCCTCTGGAGGAAGGCCAGCTGCAGGCGTGTGAGCGTCTGGGGCACTGTGGCTGGCTCGTGAGAAGGCACCAAGCCACATGATGGGGCTGAGCTCCTGGTTCCTGTGAGCAAGGCTGTGCTGAGGGCAGGGAGTTTGCTGGAAGCCAGGGCAGGTGAAGACCTGGGCCCTGGCCTGAGCCGGGCAGGTCTTACGGCTGCAGCCATCCCGGCTCCCTGTGAGGCTGCCTCCTTCTGGGAGACAGGCGCCATGCTGGCACACTCAGAACGGTTGTGCCATGGGGGCGGACCTGCGAGTGCATCCTGGAAGCTTGGACCTGCCATAGATGGGCCGATCAGAGCTGTGCCCGCTGCCTCCTGCAGACGTGGGCAACAGCCCTAGAGGACCACAGCCTCCTGGATGCACAGGCGGGTCTGTGAGGAGTGTTCGCTTCAAGGCTGCCTCTGGAGCTGGCCTCAGTGCAGCTTCCTCGGGGCTGCTTAATGGAAGTCCGTGCTGTTCACAGCAACATTCCAATTAACAGTGAATCTCGTCTTCAGAACCGTTTTCTGCCAGCCTCAGGGCGCACGGGAAAAATTAAAGCTGGTCCCGCAGACCAGGCGGTCAGGGTGAGGGTGCGGGGGCAGCCTGTGCTCAGGCCTGGAGCCATCCTCGCAAAAGTCACTAACACTTCTAAAAACAGCCACACAAGTGCGCAGCGCCCATGGCACCACTCCTCCTCACCACGCGCCACCCCAGGGACTCCGGATCCCTCACAGGCTGCTCTCCAGAGCTTCACACTCCTGCTCACCACATGTGACCCCAGGGACTCCGGATCCCTCACAGGCTACTCTCCAGAGCTTCACACTCCTGCTCACCACATGTGACCCCAGGGACTCCGGATCCCTCCCAGGCTGCTCTCCAGAGCTTCACACTCCTGCTCACCACGTGCGGCCCCAGGGACTCCGGATCCCTCCCAGGCTGCTCTCCAGAGCTTCACAGACCTGCTCACCACGTGTGACCCCAGGGACTCCGGATCCCTCACAGGCTGCTCTCCAGAGCTTCACAGACCTGCTCACCACGCGCGACCCCAGGGACTCCGGATCCCTCCCAGGCTGCTCTCCAGAGCTTCACAGACCTGCTCACCACGCGCGACCCCAGGGACTCCGGATCCCTCACAGGCTGCTCTCCAGACCTTCACACTCCTGCTCACCACATGTGACCCCAGGGACTCCGGATCCCTCCCAGGCTGCTCTCCAGAGCTTCACAGACCTGCTCACCACGCGCGACCCCAGGGACTCCGGATCCCTCCCAGGCTGCTCTCCAGAGCTTCACAGACCTGCTCACCACGCGCGACCCCAGGGACTCTGGATCCCTCACAGGCTGCTCTCCAGAGCTTCACAGACCTGCTCACAACACGCGACCCCAGGGACTCCGGATCCCTCCCAGGCTGCTCTCCAGAGCTTCACACTCCTCCTCACCACGCGCGACCCCAGGGACTCCGGATCCCTCACAGTGTGCTCTTGAGAGCTTCACAGACCTCATCACCCATGGGCTGGGCAGCTCCCTGGATGGTCTCACCCTGGTCTCCCAATCCCAGACACAGGCTCACAGGACCAGCCAAGTCTCTGTACCTTAAAGCATGCATCCCACCGTCACGGGTGTCAGACGGTCACTCCCAGGAAGCACCAATCCTCACTCTACCACGTTAATTTCCAAGCAAACCTAAGGCCCTTCTCAAGACAGAGCTAGAGAAAATGCCTTTGAACACACAGAGCTGTTTTTGATCAACTGACAGAACAATGACCTTCCAGAATGAAGCTGACTGCGTACCCGCCATGCTCTGTGTCTGGGGACCTCTGGGGACAGTGGAGAGGAAGCAGGGGGCAGGTGGGGGCCTGGCCACCTGGTGGGGCTGTCTACACAGATCCAGTTCACAGTGACATCGATGACGTCCTAGGTCAGCTTTCTCACCTCAGCAAACACTTACCCCAGGTCCCTCCAGGGCCCCAGGCCTGGACAGTTCTCTACTCCTAGACATAGCGCTTTCCTCACCCACCCTCAGGGCCCCCTGGGTCTTGAGTCAGCCTTGCAGTCTGGGTGGCGCCAGCTGTGCAGATGTCCCTGTCTCCTGAGCCTCTGGCAGGCCTGTGGTCACCCCTCCCAGAGATGGGAGGCACCACGCCTCTGACTCTGGCCATGTTTGCTGAGTGAGCAGGGAGGCGATGGCCAGTGAAGGCCCAGGCCTGCAGCTCCCACCCCTCCCCCAGCTCCTCCCGCTGGGGTGCTGCAGTCGTGCTCCCCCTGGACCCCCAGTACGGGAAGTCTGGGTCCAGCCCCTTCCACTTCCCCAGCTCCTCCAGCCCGAAACATGGAGCCCCCACCCCGCCCCCAGCCTAGGACCAGGAATTCCTATTCCCCACCCACCACCTAGCACGGTACACCCGGAAGGCCTCGCCCCATGGGACCCCCAGACGTCCTGGAGGCCGGGGAGGGACAAGCTCTCCTGGCCCCTAAGTCACTCGTGTGGCCATGGCGGCCCACGCCCCGTCTGTCCCCGTGTGACTCGAGGAACAGCTCCGACACCACTCCCTGCCCCGGGCAGGTGCGCAGCGCGACCCCAGCCGCCGCCCCGCCGCCTACCTGCTTGTCCCGCGCGCGTCGCTCCGCTTCCTCCGCGCCTTTGCGGCCACTCGCGTACGCGGACGCCACGAAGCTGTCCCCTGCGGGCAGGGGTCGGACGCGCGGGAAACCCGCACGGAGGAGGGAAGGAGACGCGCCGTGAGCCCCGCGGGCGCTGCGCCTTCGCTGGGTCCCCATTGCCAGGGGAGCGCGCAGGGGTAGGCGTGGGGGTCCCGCGTGCTCCTGGAGACCTGCGGCCCCGTACCCCCACCGCAGGCTCCAGGGCAGGATGCGCGCGGACTCCGGGCTCCGAGGGTCCCGGCCCGGGTCGCGGCTCCCGCCCCCCGCCCGCCCGCTCACCTTCCGGGCTCTCCCTCCGCTTGCGGGCGGCGGCGGCTGCGGCGCGGCGAGAGGAAGCGACAGTGAGAGGCGGCCCCGCGCCTGCCCGCCCGTCCGCCCCCCGGCCCGCGGCTCACCGTGCCTGGACTGTAGAGTCCCCATCGCCCCGCCGCGCCCCGCCGGGCCCGCGCTCAGGTGCAGCGCTGAGTTCTGGAGCCGGGGCCGGGGCCGGGCGCCCGCGGGGGCCGCATGCACCGCGAGCAAGCTGGGGTTCGGGAGGAGGTGAGCGAATACGGCTCTGCGCCGCGCGGGGACCGGGGGCCGGGGGGCGCCAGGTGCAGCCGCGGGGCGGAGGCTGGGGGCGCGGGGCGCGGGGCGCGGGACTGCGGCGGCGGCCCGGCTCTCTCTGAGCGCGCGCGCCCGCTCCGGGGCTTTAACCGCGGCTCCCGCAGCGCCCCCGGCGGCCGCTGCCCGCGGCGCAGCGGCCCCGCCCCCGACCTCCAGCCCAGGGTCCCCAGAGCGGCCAGGACCCGGCCCAGCCACCCGTGAGGGCGGTCAGGGGCTGCAGCGGAGCCTGGCGGGAGTCAGCTCCGACCCCTCCCCAGGCTGTCCTGGGTCAGGGATCCCCAGTTCCAGAGGAACCTGAGAGCCCCTCCCTTTAAAGGGGAGGACCCGCCTCCCTTGGCTGCGGGGGAGGGGGTGGGGGTGTGGGCAGCCCAGGGCGGGGTCTACGTGCAGTACCAGATCCCCGCCCTCTCGTGGCGCCCCACGTGGATGAAAGACGATCATTGCCCCTTCGCAGCTGGAGGGGCCCTGCACCCCCTTGCTTCGCCCTTGGTTTGGGCAGGGTCTCCACCAACCTGTGACTTGAGGGTGTGGGAGCCTCCCAGGAGCCTCCGGCCAGGCCACCTGCGCTGCCTTCTCCACATGTCCAACTCAGTGGCCTGAGCTCCCGCCCAGGCCTCATCTCAAGCTCCTCTAGGTGGCTCTGGAGACCCCTCCCCCAGGGCCCTGCCCTGGACCCCCTGCCTGCCTCCTACCCTGGCTAGGCACCCAGGGGCTCTCTTCCCTATTGACCTTCAGAGGAACCATCTTCCCTCCCCTCCTCCTGGAACCCCAGCTTGCTCCTGTTTCTGGGAATATTCTGGCTTCCCTACGCCTGAAGTCCTCCCTGCCAAGCCCTGCTGCATTGATACATTGTCTCTGCCCAGCGTTTCAAGAGCAAGCTCAGCATTCCCGCTCCTCCCCCACCCCCCCCACGTCTCCAACCTCAGTGAGTCACTCCACCTAATGCCAGGGCAGGTCCTGAACCTGGTGGTGGGGGACCTCTCACCTGCCCAGATCCCACCCTGCCAGGCCTACGCTGAGCTGGCACAGGTCCCACCCAGTATCTCTGTTCCTACTCCCCTGGCTGGAACCCTGTCTCTCAACTGAGCAGTGCAGCCCCGCAGCCACCCGGTGCTGACCTGCACCTCTGGAGCTGACGTCCAGCCAAGCCCTTTCACCCCAATCACTGCCTCCCATTCTCAGACCATCCTTGGGGCAGATGCTGCCATCACTCCATTTTACAGAGGCCCAGGCTGCTCAGGTGGCTGAACCAGAAGCCTGCCCCAACCCTGGCAGAGCCCCGTGTCAGCTGTCCGCGGGACCTGAGCTGCAGGTGAGCGCGTGAACAAGGGTGCACAGACCCTGCTGGGAGTGGTCCTGCCTGAGACCCATTCCCGACATCCGCTGAGGAGCCCCAGTGGAGGGGCCGCTTCCTGCAGGCGGACAGCTCTGGCCCTTGGAAGAAGGCTGCATCCGGCCAGGCCCTGCCTGGGATGGGCTAGCAGCGCCCTTGGGTGTAGCATCTGGGTGTCCAGCTTCAGGGCTGGGGCCTCCCTCCCAGACCCTTCCAGCCCCTCCTGTCTCCCCTCTCTCCCTCACACTACCCCATGTGGTCTTTAACTCCCAACTTAGAAAGTGACGACGTCATCTCCTGTGGTCTCAGGTCCTACTGAGTGTGTGACAATAATAGTGTCGTTACTGCATGTTAGGCCAAGTAGCACAGCCTGAGGATTGCAGCTCTTTCCACACCTCTAGGTCCCGCCTCTACTTGAGGACCGCTGAGCCACCCTGGGTGAAGATCTGCTGGTGGACTCGTGACCCCGTGTGGCTGGGAGCCTGGCCTTACACATGCATGGGCCCTCCTCCCAAGACCCTGGGGAGGTCCCGCTGTGGGAGGCTGGCTGAGGTGCCCCAGCCAGGTGGTGAAGGGCCATTGTATCTCACCCCTCTGCTGGCTGAGCTCCAGTCCTTGTTAAATGCAGATGTCAAGAGGACTGGGAGGAAGTGTCCTGAGAGGGCAGATGGAGTGGGGGCACCCATGGCACCAACACCACATGCCACAGAGCACCCCAGGCTGGAGGAGCCTATGAGGCTGGGCCTGCACTGACTGCTGTGCCGTCGTAGTCAGCTGGAACTAGGCACAGGCAGAGTCCGAACAGCAGAAACTCCTGTGCATTCCAGTGAACTTGGGTTACCAGGCAAGGTTTTACATTTATTGTTTAACAGCTTTATTGAGATACAATTCACCCATTAAAGTACAGAGTGTCTCCATATATCCGACACAGGACGCAGCCAGCACATGAGACCCACGGCTTGACCCTCAGCCCCACTGGCTGGCAGATTAGGGCTCCCCCTACGTGGGCTCAGTGTCTTGAGAGTCCTCTGACTCCTTTGAGGCGGAGGGATGGGATCCCCCAGGACTCCTCTGGGCAGGAGCTGGGGAGTAAGAGCAGCCAATTCACCCATTCCTTCCCAGATGGTCTGGAGCTCCCACCCGGCAGGACACAACTGACCCTCACCTCCCAAGTGTCCTCAGGGTATTCCCGCCTGGTGGACCCCACAGTGGGGGTTGGGGGGACACTGCAGAGCTGAATCTGGACCCCACTCTCAGCTCAAAGGGCAACCCTAGGTGGCCCCTATGCCCCTAACCCCCACTGTACTCTCCCGCCCCCCCCCCCCCCCCCGGCCGTACCATCTCTGGGGGGTGGGGCACAGTCTGCCTGGGTTCGCTCCAGAGCCGGAGTCACCAGCTCCAGTCCCTGAGACCCCACCCCCAGGCCAGTTCACAATCCCCGAGCCCCTTGAGATGTCTGCATCACAGTGCAGCCTGGTCGCCTCCACCATTCCACGAAGAAGGGCTTCCCTCTGCTCCCCTTGGCCTTCCTTTCTGGCGCGCCCACGCCTTTGCCCTCTGCGGACCCACCACGCCTTCCTGGTGCTGCCTCAGTGGTGGCTGCCGTGAGCAGCCGTCTACTTTCCCTGGAGGCTTTGGGGTCAGTGCGGTTTGCTGGACGCCGTCCTCACAGGACGCCAGCTTGAGTATCCTCTCCTGGGGCGTCCGTGGGGCAGACACCTGCCTGCCTCCTCCAGGGAATGGGGGCTCTGCTCAGGAGCCCTGCAGGGACTTCACCCGGTCCCCAGGTTCCACGGCCGTCCCGCCTCGCCTTTCTTCTGCGTCCGCCCGAGACGGTTGGGACCCTCTGGCGGGAGCCGCGGCTGCTCGGGACAGGCCAGTGTACGCGGGGGACAGCCCACGGGCGCCCACGGCCGCCGGAGCAAGGGACACGGGGACCCCGGGACTGCCCAGCGGCTGCAGTGCGGCTCGGACTCACGGAGCAGCCTGGACCCCCGAGGCCCGCCCCGTCCAGTCTGGGGGCTCGGATCTGAGCGTGCAGGTGGCCGCCCCGGGACACGGTGGTCCCCGCCCTGCCTATCTCGGCTGCGGAGCTCTGAGGACAGTTTCGCCGCTGATAAAATCCGTTCCCAGCACGTTCAAAGGGCCGGGCGGGGCGAAGCCGCCCCGGAGATGGGCAGCGCGTCCGCGGCTTTCCCCAGCGGCTTCTCCATCTCATCAGCGCCGCGGCGGGCAGGGCCGGGTCTCCGGGCGGAGACGGAGCCGCAGGACCCGAGGGGGAACCGCCCAGAGTCCGCCCTGCCCCGGCCCGCAGCTCAGGAGCGCGTTGTGGAGCGCGGGCCCTGCGGCCCCTCCTCCTCGTCCTCCGCGGGCGCCGCCGGGTCCCCCACCGGGAGCATCCCGGCCCCCGGGCCCCCTCCCGCTAGGCCGCCTCCCCGCAGAGGCCCGGGCTCCCCGCAGCCTCGGACCAGGCGCGCGCTCTCAGGGTGGGACGGACTCGGGAGTCTCACCGGCCTCACCCGCTCCCACTGCGACGCCACCGTCCTGAGAGCCAGGCTCGTCCTGTTTTGTGGGCGTCCCTGTGGCTATGGCTGCTCCTCTGTGTGAGGGGCGTCCCTGTGTGAGGGGCGTCCCTGTGTGAGGGGCTTCCCTGTGTGAGGGGCGTCCCTGTGCAAGGGGTGTCCTCTGGTGTGAGGGGTGTCCCTGTGTGAGAGATGTCTGCGGAGTGAGGGGTGTCCCTGTGTGAGGGGTGTCCCTGCGTGAGGGGGTGTCCCTGTGTGAGGGGGCGTCCCTGTGTGAGGGGGCGTCCCTTTGTGAGGGGTGTCCATGGAGTGAGGGGGCGTCCCTGTGTGAGGGGTGTCCCTGTGTGAGGGGCGTCCCTGTGTGAGGGGCGTCCCTTTGTGAGGGGTGTCCATGGAGTGAGGGGGCGTCCCTGTGTGAGGGGTGTCCCTGTGTGAGGGGTGTCCCTGTGTGAGGGGTGTCCTCTGGTGTGAGGGGTGTCCCTGTGTGAGAGATGTCTGTGGAGTGAGGGGTGTCCCTGTGTGAGGGGCATGCCTGTGTGAAGGGTGTCCCTGTGTATGGGGTGTCTGCAGAGTGAGGGGTGTCCGTGGAGTGAGCGGCGTCCTGGAATGAGGGGCATCCCTGTGTGAGGGGTGTCTCTGTATGAGGGGCGGCCCTGTGTGAGGGGTGTCCGCAGAGTGAGGGGTGTCCCTGTGTGAGGGGTGTCCAAGGAGTGAGGGGTGTCCCTGTGTGAGGGGCATCCCTGTGTGAGGGGTGTCCCTGTGTGAGGGGTGTCTCTATGAGGGGCGGCCCTGTGTGAGGGGTGTCCGCGGAATGAGGGGTGTCCCTGTGTGAGGGGTGTCCCGTTGTGAGGGGTGTCCCTGTGTGAGGGGTGTCCCGTTGTGAGGGGTGTCCATGGAGTGAGGGGTGTCCCTGTGTGAGGGGTGTCCTGGTGTGAGGGGTGTCCTGGTATGAGGGGTGTCCGTAGAGTGAGGGGCTTCCCTGTGTGAGAGATGTCTGTGGAGTGAGGGGCGTCCCTGTGTGAGGGGTGTCCGTAGAGTGAGGGGTGTCTGTGGAGTGAGGGGTGTCCCTGTGTGAGGGGCATCCGTGTGTGAGGGGTGTCCCTGTGTGAGGGGCTTCCCTGTGTGAGGGGCGTCCCTGTGTGAGGGGCGTCCATGGAGTGAGGGGCATCCCTGTGTGAGGGGCGTCCCTGTGTGAGGGGCGTCCCTATGTGAGGGGCGTTCCTGTGTGAGGGGCGTCCATGGAGTGAGGGGCGTCCCTGTGTGAGGGGGCGTCCCTGTGTGAGGGGTGTCCGTGGAGTGAGGGGGCGTCCCTGTGTGAGGGGTGTCCCTGTGTGAGGGGTGTCTGTGGAGTGAGGGGGCGTCCCTGTGTGAAGAGCGTGCCTGTGTGAAGGGTGTCCCTGTGTATGAGGTGTCTGCAGAGTGAGGGGTGTCCGTAGAGTGAGGGGCGTCCCTGTGTGAGGGGCTTCCCTGTGTGAGGGGTGTCCCTGCGTGAGGGGTGTCCTCTGGTGTGAGGGGTGTCCCTGTGTGAGAGACGTCTGTGGAGTGAGGGGCGTCCCTGTGTGAGGGGCTTCCCTGTGTGAGGGGCTTCCCTGTGTGAGGGGGCGTCCCTGTGTGAGGGGTGTCCCTGTGTGAGAGGCGTCCCTGTGTGAGGGGTGTCCCTGTGTGAGAGATGTCTGTGGAGTGAGGGGCGTTCCTGTGTGAGGGGCTTCCCTGTGTGAGGGGGCGTCCCTGTGTGAGGGGCTTCCCTGTGTGAGGGGGCTTCCCTGTGTGAGGGGCGTCCCTGTGTGAGGGGTGTCCCTGTGTGAGAGGCGTCCCTGTGTGAGGGGTGTCCCTGTGTGAGAGATGTCTGTGGAGTGAGGGGCGTTCCTGTGTGAGGGGGCGTCCCTGTGTGAGGGGCTTCCCTGTGTGAGGGGCTTCCCTGTGTGAGGGGCGTCCCTGTGTGAGGGGCGTCCCTGTGTGAAGGGCGTGCCTGTGTGAAGGGTGTCCCTGTGTATGGGGTGTCTGCAGAGTGAGGGTTGTCCATGGAGTGAGGGGTGTCCCTGTGCAAAGGGCATCCCTGTGTGAGGGGGCGTCCCTGTGTGAGGGGGCGTCTCTGTGTGAGGGGTGTCCCTGTGTGAGGGGTGTCCGTGGAGTGAGGGGTGTCTCTGTGTGAGGGGTGTCCGCGGAGTGAGAGGTGTCTCTGTGTGAGGGGTGTCCCTGTGTGAGGGGTGTCCCTGTGTGAGGGGTGTCCACGGAGTGAGGGGGTGTCTCTGTGTGAGGGGCATCCCTGTGTGAGGGGGCGTCCCTGTGTGAGGGGGTGTCTCTGTGTGAGGGGTGTCCCTGTGTGAGGGGTGTCCCTGTTGTGAGGGGTGTCCACGGAGTGAGGGGTGTCTCTGTGTGAGGGGTGTCCCTGTGTGAGGGGTGTCCCTGTGTGAGGGGTGTCCACGGAGTGAGGGGTGTCTCTGTGTGAGGGGCATCCCTGTGTGAGGGGCGTCCCTGTGTGAGGGGTGTCTCTGTGTGAGGGGTGTCTCTGTGTGAGGGGCGGCCCTGTGTGAGGGGTGTCCGTGGAGTGAGGGGTGTCCCTGGGTGAGGGGTGTCCCTGTGTGAGAGGTGTCCCTGTGTGAGGGGTGTCCCTGTGTGGGGGTGTCCACGGAGTGAGGGGTGTCCCTGTGTGAGGGGTGTCCCTGTGTGAGGGGCTTCCCTGTGTGAGGGGGCGTCCCTGTGCGAGGGGTGTCCTCTGGTGTGAGGGGGTGACCCTGTGTGAGAGATGTCTGTGGAGTGAGGGGTGTCCCTGTGTGAGGGGTGTCCCTGTGTGAGGGGGGCGTCCCTGTGTGAGGGTGTGTCCCTGTGTGAGGGGCGTCCCTGTGTGAGGGGTGTCCCTGTGTGAGGGGTGTCCCTGTGTGAGGGGACGTCCCTGTGTGAGAGGTGTCTCTGTGTGAGGAGTGTCCCTGTGTGAGAGGTGTCTCTGTGTGAGGGGGGTCCCTGTGTGAGGGGGTGTCTCTGTGTGAGGGGTGTCTCTGTGTGAGGGGCGGCCCTGTGTGAGGGGTGTCCGTGGAGTGAGGGGTGTCCCTGTGTGAGGGGTGTCCCTGTGTGAGGGGTGTCTCTGTGTGAGGGGTGTCCCTGTGTGAGGGGTGTCCGCGGAGTGAGGGGTGTCCCTGTGTGAGAGGTGTCCCTGTGTGAGGGGTGTCCGTGGAGTGAGGGGTGTCCCTGTGTGAGGGGTGTCCCTGTGTGAAGGGTGTCTCTGTGTGAGGGGTGTCCCTGTGTGAGGGGTGTCCGCAGAGTGAGGGGTGTCCCTGTGTGAGGGGTATCCCTGTGTGAGGGGTGTCTCTGTGTGAGGGGTGTCTCTGTGTGAGGGGTGTCTCTGTGTGAGGGGCGGCCCTGTGTGAGGGGTGTCCGTGGAGTGAGGGGTGTCCCTGTGTGAGGGGTGTCCCTGTGTGAGAGGTGTCCGCGGAGGGGTGTCCCTGTGTGAGGGGTATCCCTGTGTGAGGGGTGTCTCTGTGTGAGGGGTGTCTCTGTGTGAGGGGTGTCTCTGTGTGAGGGGCGGCCCTGTGTGAGGGGTGTCCGTGGAGTGAGGGGTGTCCCTGTGTGAGGAGTGTCCCTGTGTGAGGGGTGTCTCTGTGTGAGGGGTGTCCCTGTGTGAGGGGTGTCTCTGTGTGAGGGGTGTCCCTGTGTGAGGGGTGTCCCTGGAATGAGGGGGTGTCCCTGTGTGAGGGGTGTCCCTGTGTGAGGGGTGTCCCTGTGTGAGGGGTGTCTGTGGAGTGAGGGGGCGTCCTCTGTTGCTGGGTGTCAGTGGCATGATGTCACGGTGCAGCGTGTCTGGAAGGCCTGGCGTGGCCCCCCTTATGCCCTGGTGTGGGGGCCACTTTGGAAGACACTGTCTTGGCCGGAGGCTGCAGCTGGAGTTGAAATGGGCGCATGCGCGGAGTCCGCACCCCTCTTGCTGCCCGGCTTTGTCCCCATCCTACGAGAAAAGCTGTGAGCCGCACGACCCGAGGTGGCCGGCAAGACTGACATTCCCACTCGGGCTGGTCTCTGCGTGCCTCACGTGGGACAGAACGCTACTGTGGCGCCGTCTCACGGCGCTTGCCGGGGCGTTTCCAGTCCCTGCCCATGCTGCGTTGGCCCCGGCGGATCGGCCCCCCGCAGGAGGATGGCGCCCAGAGTCTGGACGTGTGCTCCCCTTCGCGTGCGTCTGTGCCTGCTCTTGACTTTGTGGATGGATCGCTGCGTTTTTAATGCACAGGATCCACTCGGTGTCACCTGCACACCCGCGTCCACCTCTCCTTGGCTGTGCTGCCTCCGCCCGGCAGTGCTGACCCCGAAGCGTTGGCTGCGCCTCCCACGGGCACCGGGTTTCCCTGCAGACTCACAGGCCTTGGCATTTACGGACTTCCTTCTGAGGCGTGAACAAGAAGTTCATGTGGCGGCCACACGCAAGGGCCTGGCATTTCAGCTGCTCCCCGCACTCCCCACTGTGTTGCCACCACACGAATTCTGAATCACAGGTTTGTTGTGATAGCACCTCTGGTACATTGGCTGTTAAAACTGTTAAAAGGGAGGTGGATCTGAAGCAGGCACACCTGTTTCCTGGCACACCTGGAAGGTTGCCAGACCACTGGATACTTAGAAGGATAATTCTATATTTATCCTCAGCCATCATTCTGTGTCCAAAAGATGAATCATCTGCATCGACTATTAAATTTAATAACCATGCGCTTCTCAAAGGAAATTGCTTCAAAGAGACCCACACTGGCCACGATTTACGGTTGAGGAAACACCTCTTTCAGTTTCAGGTAAATATTTGTGCAAATCTTTCATGCAAATTTGTGATTAGAGACCCAGAAGGAAAAAAACCCACCCAATTTTGTATGCATTTGTTTTTTGGGTTTTTCTGGTTTTTATCACAGTCAAAGTAAAGTAAGGTCTGTAAAAGGGCCTTGTAAGCTGGGCAGCGGGGGCAGGTGGAAGGCGCAATTTGTGGGCAGGAGAGAAGCCCTGAGCTCCTGGCTCCTCAGGTTGAAGCTCACCTGGGCGTACACACCCGTGCCCATGCGAAACACGGCCATCACACGTAGCCGGGCAGATGGCAATGATGTGAGAGGCCGCCTTCCTGGAGTACCATGTGTGTGATTTGTTTGTTGTTTTGAGACGAAGCCTCACTCTGTCACCCAGGCCGGAGTGCAATGGTGTGATCTTGACTCACTGCAGCCTCTGCTTCCCAGGTTCAAGTGATTCTCCTGCCTCAGCCTCCCGAGTAGCTGGGATTACAGGTGTGCACCACCACGCCAGGCTAATTTTTGTATTTTTAGTAGAGACGGGTTTCACCGTGTTGGCCAGGCTGGTCTCGAACTCCTGACCTCCAGTGATCCTCCAGTCTCGGCCTCCCAAAGTGCTGGGATTACAGGTGTGAGCCACTGCGCCTGGCCGTGATTTTTAAAATAACCCTGGAATCTGAGTGAGTAGTGAAGGAAGCCCAGCAGCCAAGAAACGTGTGTAGGAGTCAGTTATGGTCATTGAGATCCTCTCCACCTAAACACTCACTGTAATTTAGTGATATTTATCTTATACCAACCTGGGGGAGTTTTCGTCTTAGTCTTTGTATCTTATCAGCTCTGTCTCGGAGGAAAGCGTCTCCCGGTTGGAAAGAGAGTGAATCAGCAGTGAGTTGCTGCTGTCACTTCCAGGTGAAGGGGGCTCAGTCTCGTCCTCCCCTCAGCTCAGTGTGGTCATTCTGGGGTCCTGCTTCTCCACTGCACTACCATCTTCCCTGTTTGGTTCTGAGCTGCTTCTAGAAGAATCCGCATGCCTTTGTGGGTGTTGTGAGTGGGTGTGCAGCGAATGCTGCCTGAGGGGATGTCCCGGCCAGCTGTTGGGCCTCGAGATGCCCCTCTGTGGCCTGGCCCCGGGGGCTTCCCCTTCTCCAGCCTGGTCATGCAATGCCAGACTTTCTCCTGATGGTTCTTACCAGGGTGCGTCTTCCCCTCCTGCTGGGACACCTGCCGCTGCCCCTGAGTGCCCTGCCTCCCACCTTGGGTGCATGCAGAAGGCACTTCATGTGTGCCCATCAGCCCCGAGAAGGAAGGAAGGTGCCCCTGTCCACTCCTTCACCTAGGGTCCCCAGTTCCTGGGGCAGTGCTGAGACACAGCTACTGTTACCTGCCCAAGTCCCAAGTTTCCAGGGACAGCAGGTAAGCTGGTCCTACCACCTCATAGCCGCCCAGGACAGTCCCCAGCCCTGGGCTCACAAAGCCACTTATCTCACTTATCTTTTTTTTTTTTTTTTTTGAGATGGAGTCTCTCTCTGTTGCCCAGGCTGGAGCGCTCTGTCACCCAGGCTGGAGTGCAGTGGTGCAATCTCGGCTCACTGCAACCTCTGCCTCCTGGGTTTAAGCGATTCTCCCGCTTCAGCCGCTAGAATAGCTTGGATTACAGGTGTGCAACACCACACCCGGCAATTTTTTTTTTTTTTAGTAGAGACGGGGTTTCGCCATGTTGGCCAGGCTGGTCTTGATCTCCTGACCTCAAGTGATCTGCCCGCCTCAGCCTCCCAAAGTGCTGGGATTACAGGCGTGAGCCACTGCGCCTGGCCTAAAGTCGCTTATCTTTAAGATGGAGACCTCGGCCTCCACTTTTTTTTTATGTTTTTTTTTTTCTTTTGTCATTACCTCCAAGTCAGGACCTCGGCCCCTTTAACAGGTTGTGCAGCTCTTGTGGTGGGGGGAGTCCCTTTCTGTGACCCACCTCATCCACTGCTGGGGACTCCCTGGGGTCCTGGCAACAAGGACCCACTTCTTCCCCTGCCCGGTGCCCAGGCGCAGATGCCAGGCAGATTGGGTTGGGCGTGCACTGCGGATCTTCCTTGCAGCCGTGGACGTGGACTCAGGCAACAAGCCAGTCCTCAGTCTCCAATTCTCAGCCCACAAAGGGAGCTTTCTCCTTTGAGGAAGGATCCCCCTCATTTAACATCTTTTTCTTCAAGTCTCCACCACATCATGAATGTCACTACGATGAGATTGCAGTGGGCACAGAAGCCTGAGGGTACTTGGTGGGGAGGAGGCCTGGGGACACTGAGGGACCACATGGTAGGCAGTGGAGGGCAGATTTCGAGTTCTGTCCTGACGGGCGCCCACAGGTGGCAGGGCCCCCGGAGGCAGCTGTGCCTCTATCTCCTACAGAGAGGCAGCGCTCACTCATGCTGAGGACGCGTGGTGCAGCATTTGCAGCCCAGGTTGCGACAAGGATGTGTAAGTGACTGTGCCTGAGCCGGGGAAATTCAGCGGCATTTATCACCTCTTCCCCAGAGAGATGAGGGGACCAGGCATGGCGCTCACTATGAGGATCAGGGAATTCCACCTAAGGCCTGGGCTGGAGGACATCTTCCCACAGCTCTCAGGGAAGGAAGCTGGCCCTCCCTTCCCTCCTGCAGGGACCAGGCCACCAGCTCTTTGATCCTGAGAGTCATCTTTGCAAAGGAGCAGAAAGGGTGGTGTCTGTTCAGGGCGTGGCCCAGGAGGCTTCCACCCCTTGCCCCTTAGGAGCCCCTTACTAGGCAGCAGATAGGCTTAGCACAGGTGGCTGGAAGGGTCCAGTCCCTCCATCCCCAGGTCTCCGGGGGGGGGATTGCATAGTCCTCCCTCCAAGCCAGGACCTAAAAACCTCCAGCTTGCCTCTGAGAAGAATCCTGCTGGTCTTTTCCCAGCGCAGACCCAGGCCACAAGAGGCTGGAGGGTCCATCCGCCTCCTTGCCTGGGCCCACCTACCCCGTTAATGTTCTTTGCAGCCCAGGACTCCTCAGCAAAAGCCTTATAAAGTCACAGGTCCAGTTTCTGGGGAGTTAGTTTAGTTAAAACTGGACACCACGATCTAAAGTCCCCATGTCCATCTTGGGTGAGCTGTGGAGTGGAGCTGGTATAGCTGGGTGCTGGAGGGTCCCGCTCTCTCTGGGATTCTCTTGGTAATGGGTGTGTAAACAGCGCCTGCTGGGCCAAGCCTGGTGCCCACAGAGCCGCTGCGGCCGCCCTTGTGTTGTAGTTTCTTCTCTCACCTCAGAGGGTCTGGATGGCTATGTCCGAGATCCCCTCTCCAATGGCAGTTTTGGGAGTTACTAAAGAGGCTCTTCCCCACCCCACTGCCAGAACAATGAATTGCAGTGAGGTGTCCCTGACCCCTACTGCCCACACAGGGCCCCAGGTGGACACAGAGTCTTTTCTGCAGAATGTGAGAGAGAGCCAGACCTCCCTGCCCTGGACACCCAGCTCCCCACCCGAGAAAGTGGGGCCAGGCACTCCTGCAACTCTCTGCCTTGGGTGGTGGCCTGAGGTCTCTGCCACCCTCTGCACAGGTGGCAGCCATGTGCTTGGATTCCAAGGAAGAGGCTGCCTATGGCTGAGGCAGGACTGTGTCCTCGGCCGTCCAAGTCAGCATCCGGGAGAATGGGCTCACACTCCAGAGAGCCTCCTCGCTTCAAGGCTTAGTGACTCGTCAGGGGATTCGTAGCACAAGGTGGTTGTCCCACCAAGGGAGCAGCCTGTTGGGCCTTGCAAACTGTCTGGATGCCATAAAGCACTGATGCCTCCCTGGGCAGCATGGTCCTGGCTCTGCCCACACACCTGTCACCATCCTACACACTTGTAGCAAACACAGGGATGGAGCTCTCCATCCAAGTTCAAGGCTGCTGGGGGAAGGGCTCTGTCTTGGCCCCTGGGCCTGCGGGTCTGTCTCTGAGTTGGGACAGCTGCTGGAAGGCCCCACTGAACCAGTGTAGGATACTCGCAAACTTTGTCGTCAGAGGAAGCAGCATTCTGACTGCATCACTGATGTCAGATTCCACTGTGTGTTTAGAAGGCACAGCTGGTTTCCGAGAGTCACAAAACGTAAGTAGCAAACACCCTGCCGGTCCACAGACGTAGGGCAGGTACAGGG
Organism: Ateles fusciceps; assembly: GCA_036589455.1. NCBI lineage: Eukaryota > Metazoa > Chordata > Mammalia > Primates > Atelidae > Ateles > Ateles fusciceps. Next base: position 9,468,915 of record JAZHEH010000586.1, read on the forward strand.
ACGGGTGAAGGACTGCAGCAACTAAAGGCACTTCCTGCAGATGCTGTGGGAGAGGAGCTCTTCCTGGGAGCCGAGGGCCAGGCCCCCACTGGGGCCCTCTCTGCTAAAATGGAATGGTATTAGGTGAAGGTTTGGATCTCTGTGCTGTAAACCTCCCGGTGGCCCACAGAGTGGCACCCTCACAGGGTGGAGCCACCCCAGGACCAGTGCGGCCACAGCTCTGGCTCCGTGGGCGAGCTGGAGAGGAGGCACTTCCACAGGGGGTGGGGGTGCCGTGTGGTTTGCCTAGAAGCTGCTTCTGTGAACAAGTCCTGTGCCTGGTGGGAACTCGGCTCGGCCCTGTGTCCTCACCCATGTGGCTGGGCTGCCTCCTTATCTTGTGGCAGTGCCAGACATTCCAGAACATGGGTTCAGGAAACTTGGACTGGGTCTGAGCCAACAGGAACCATGCCGGGAAACACCCTCCCACAGCCCCCTCCCCTCGCTGCCTCTCCCCTCCCCACTTCCTCTTCTCTCTCTCTGATCACACATCTTCTGAGTTATCACAATCAAGTGATACCGACTCAAGCTCTTATTGAAAATATGGCCATATTGAATGTTTCTCTGATAAGGAGAAGAACATAAGTAACTGGGGCAAGGGGTGAGGTGAGGGCCTGGCAGATGCCCTGGAGGCAACACTAGGGTGCATGTGCTTGGGCAGAGCTGGGCCAGTGCGGCCATCTCCACCACGCCCGATGCAGCGGAGGGCACTGCCTTGATCCCGTGGGGCCCATGGACTGTACCCCTTCCCGGGTCTGATGCCTCTCCCACCCCCTGCCCCTGTTGCCCCAGACCAGGGGGAGGACAATGGCCCAGGGCCACCTCAGACCTCCACTGGGACAGGAGCCAAAGCCACGCCCGATACCAGCAGCAGTGCCTGGTGTACTAAAGGCCTGCTGTGTGGATGCCTCGTCCGTTCTAACTGCTATGGAAAATTCATTCATACACATTTATCACAATTACTCTTTCCAGATTGTAGTTTTGTAAAATAAAGTGTTTATTATTTTTCCTTGTTATGAAAATACTGTATGATCATTGTAAAAAAATTAGAAAATGTGGAAAAATATGAAGAGGAAAATAAAAATTCCCTCCCCCCACCTACAGATTCCGATCTCCCAAGATAACCACCTAATTATCTGCAGTTTTGTTTCCCACTTATTTCACTGAAAACCATGACATGCTCATTTCCTGACATGTTGTCAACTGAAGATTCGTGGGATTCATACACGTGGCAGGGAGAGCTTTATTCCTTCACAGGGTCGTAGCCTGCAAGCAGCTGTCCACGGGCTGGGAGGCGTGGCCTCCGTCCTAAGCCAGGAGCAGGCACTTTGGGGGTGGGAGGGGTGGCCCAGAGGCGCTGTGAGAACTCAGCGAGGGTGAGGGGCACGCATGCATGGTGAGCTCACATGTGTGCTGCATGTGTCCCGTGTTCACTTTGGGGTGGACACTTAACGTTTCAGTGCGTTGGTACGGCAAAAAGTGGAATGAAGGACGCAGAGACCTCCCACACGCAGCCTCTCAGCCAGAGCCAGGCCGCTGCTGGGGTCTCTCATCAGGGAGGAATGCTGGCTGCTGGTTGTGTCAAAACTGCATGAGGGGGTGGGGCGACTGGCAAATCTCTCAGGAAGGGGCTGTTTTCTGTTTACGCTGAGGAGAGAAAACGGCAGTGGCAGGGAGGGAGGGGCATCATGAGGCCTGTCCGGCATCCCTCCCCATCATGGCTGGGAGACCCGTGTTTAAGGTTTCTCTGGAGTCCCCTTGACCAAGGTACACTTTTGCCTGGTGCTGAAACCATCATGAGACTTCATTTTTCAGTCTGCTGCAGTTTGGAAAGGCAACAAGCTTGCCCTTGTGTGGCTGGTGGGCACGTGAGCTGGCAACAGCTTTCTGAGCGGCTGCCCCTCTAAGACAAAAGCTGCTCCATTCCTCTGCCGGGGAAGCTCAGGGATGAGTTAGAAATGTGAACAGCTCACGTGCCCACCAGCCACACAAGGGCAAGCTCGTTGCCTTTCCAAACTGCAGCAGACTGAAAAATGAAGTCTCATGATGGTTTCAGCGTTTTTCTTCGGCCGTGGGCAAGGTTGGTGTCTATGTTGAATGCCTATGGTTACATTTCTCTTTATGATGGTGGTGTTTTCTTGATTGGTAAGAGCTTTTCCTCTGTGAGGGATGTGTTTTCTCTGTAATTTTGCTGCAAACATTCACCCAGTTTGCTATCACATTTATTTGTTTTTTTTGAGACAGAGTCTCACTCTGTCACGCAGGCTGGAGTGCGGTGGCATGGTCTTGGTTCGCTACAACGTCCGCCTCCTGAGTTCAAGCAATTCTCCTCTCTCAGCCTCCCGAGCAGCTGGGACTACAGGCGCATGCCACCATGCTCGGCTAATTTTTGTGGGTTGAGTAGAGACACAGTTTTGCCATTTCGGCCAGGCTGGTCTCCTGACCTCAGATGATCCACCCACCTTGGCTTCCCAATGTGCTGGGATCATAGGCGTGAACCACCCTGCCTGGCTCTGTTTTTTGATTTACAGAAGCTTAACATCTCTACATAGTAAAAAATTTTTAAAAATTACATTCTTATTTAATAGTGTAATCAGGGGATCTTTGCCACTGGAATGGGCTACGCCACCGTATAGGTGTGGGTGATGCCTGCCCACTGGTGTCCCAAGCACCCCGCCCACTGCTGAGCCCCCAAGCAGTGCTACAGGGTTGCCAGGGACCAGCCATGGCCTGTGTCCTCAGCTGCCTCTGATCCCCTGGAGCTCGCAACCTCAGCCGGAGTGGGGTGGGGTCTAGATGTGGTCCATTCCCTCTGACTCCCTTGCTGATGGAAATGATTTGTGGCCTCCAGAAGGCAGCGTGTGCGTGTGGTGTGGAGTGGTAAGCACAGGGCTGGGCTCCTGTGGGTGATGGACAGGTGTGCCTGAGGGTGCTCACTGCCCCAGCAAGCAGGCGGCAGCAGGTCCTGCCTGTCCAGAGCACAGGGTATTTGCATGTGGAAGCCGGGCCAGGACAGGCGGCCCTTTGCACCCGCAGCAGAGTTGGCTTAGAGTGGGCCTGCGGGCTGCAGGTAAGGACGGCCAGTTGGAGCGGGGGCGATGAGGGTAGATGGAGTTGCCCCTGAATGGAGATGCAGGCCCTGAAAGTCTGCGTGGCCTTCCCAGCAATGCCCTCCTGCAGGCAGGTCCAGGCCCACGGAGCGTTCCTCCTGCAGACAGCCCACCTGCCACCCACCCAGGCGCCGGCCGTGTCCTTAGAAACCAGCCTCCAACTCTTGGGCTGCAAAGGGGATCATGGCCGCACTAGCTTCCAGCCTTGAAGTCCCCAGGCCAGCGGGGTGTGGTGTAGGAAGCAGCGTTCTTCTGGTGTTTCCCTCCAGAAGGCTGTGGGGAAGTGGAAGGGGCAGGCCTGCAGCCCCACCAGGCAGCCACGTGAGGCTGGCTGGCCCAGCTTGCCCCTCCCAGGAGAGGGGATGGTGGGGCCCGCTGGCCTCTGGTACCCACGGAGCCACTGGCCGGAGGTAGCCTCAAGTTCAGGCTGTTTCTGGTTGGGCCAGACCAGTTGTCCCAGACAAAAGGGGTTGCCAGGCAGCTTTCTCTTGAGGCCTCCTCATGGCTGTTGACCTGAAGGCCACCTGCCCATGGGTGGTCACATCTGTTTCCTGGAGCCTCAGGCCCATCCGATGGGCAGGACCCTGCATGGACCCTGAGCACTGCATGGGATGTGGCCATAGACCATGTGGCCTCCGGCCACGGGGAGGTGGATGGGGCCTGAAGAGCCCCATGTGGGGAGCCCTCACTATGTTTCCTCAAGGGTCTGGGTGAGCCCAGGGTCCACAGAGGTAGAGGAGGCTTGTACCTGATGACAATGCTCCACACGCCTGCCTCCAAGTACGCACACACGTATTCACACACAGCACACACAGGGCCTGTCACAGGGGTAGGTGCCTGCTGCATTTTCAAGGGCTCCGTTGCCCTCTGCATGTGACACCCACTTCCTGGGCTCTGCGGTTAGTTTCATGCTCTGCTGTTGCTGTCTTGAAATTCTTAGCTTTTGAACAAGGCGCCCCACATGTACATCTTGCCCTGGGTCCTGGAAATTCTGTGGCAGGTCCTGCTTCCATGGCCTCTTACGGAGCAGGATCAACCCTAACAGAAGGCCACCCTGGGAGCTGATCCTTCCTTGCTCCTGGGTGAGAATGGGTGTCAGCCCTGCCAGGCGGTCCCCGCTCCTCTTCCCTCCTTTCTCCCCTTGGCGCTCCCCTCCCCTCCTCTGTCTCCCCTGGTCTCTCTCTCCCCTCTCTCTCTCTCTCTCCGTCCTTTCCTCTCCTCTCCCCCTCCTCCTCTGGGGTCTGCAGGCACCTCCCATTTATAAAAGCTTCTCACTGTGTAAGGATCTCTGTGCAATTTGCAGACACAGTTCAGCCTTTGGGACCAAGCGCCATGAGGGGACAACCCGCTGGCCCTGCTGAACCGGTGTCACCCGTCCCTCCCCCACACTGGGCAACTTGAGAGAGGTGGGCTGAGAGGCGGGGTCTCTATCCGTCAAGTCTAAAGAATGGAGGTGGGCTTTCTGAGGCCACCGCTATCCAGCTGCTTCCTGCTTGCACGAGCTCTTCTGGAAATGACCGCAGAGTCCATCGTGCTGGCTGACACTCAGGAAGTGGGGGGTGGAGGTTGGACTGCGGCCTTCTCTTCCCACTGTTTCTCTAAGAGCAGAGGGTGGGCTGTCCGCTCTGCACTAACCCCGGAAACGGTCTCCTCAGGACAGCCTGGGCGAGGACCAGGCGGTGGCACTGTGCCCATCCCGCTGCTCACGGCTGCTCAGCTGGGCCTCATGATCCGGGGTCATCTTCTTCATCTGAACAACAAACCCCAAACCCAGGATTCTCCTCCATGAGATCCTGGGACAGACAGGGGTCCTCAGGGCAAAAACCTGATGGGGCCCAGGCCCTGCCATCAACATTCAGTCCCCAGAGCCCGGGAACAGGAGAACCCCTCCCCGCTTCCTACCACCCCTGGTAACTCAGAGTTGCCGAGCAGGTGGCACTGTTCCAGAGAACAGGGACCCCGTCTTCCTCGGGACGTGCAGTTCATGCTGCTCTGTGGGATGGAACCGTCCTGTTCTCTCTCCTGGGTTTTCAAGTTCCGTAGATATGGCCCAAGTGGGAACGCACTGAAAAAATCAGCTCCTCTTCTATACAAGCCCTTCCTCCCTTGCCTGATGGCCTGGCTGCCTGCTTGTCCCCGTAAGTGCAGGGGCTCCCGGCTGCTCGGCAGTGACGGACAAAGAGCTGCGCTTTGCTGCCTCCGGGGCTTCCATCCTGGACTTCTCTCCCGTAATAAGCCCGTGGACACTTGGCGCTAAACAGTTTTCACCCAGCAGAAATTGCCTCTTTAATTTTAATGCTTATAACTTCCAGGAACTTCACTGACGACAAGTCCCTCCCTGGGATTCTAGTTGCCAGTTATTCCTCCTTGCTTCCCTACCCTGCGGGACACGCCAGGCCTCACAGCCCCTCAGCTGCACACAGGGCTCAGCCCCAGAGCTACTTTCTCTCCATGGCAGCCGTTCTCTTCAGCCTCACGGAGGAATCGGGAGACAGAGAATGTTCTATAGGACCTCACCCGAGCAGATGAGCTCTGGATCAAAGGGGTTAAAACCAGCGCATTTTATTAAGAACAAAATGCAGGCTGGACAGACCCGAGGTTCCTGAGCCGCTGAGGGGTGCCTGACGCCACACAGCTTAGTTCATCTGGGTTCTTTTTTATTTTTTATTTTTTGAGACAGTCTCACTCCGTCACCAGGCACCAGGCTGGAGTGCAGTGGTGTGAGCTCGGCTCACTGCAACCTCTGCCTACCGGGTTCAAGCAATTCTCCTGCCTCAGCCACCTGAGTAGCTGGGACTACAGGCACGCACCACCACGCCCAGCCAATTTTTTGGTATTTTTAGTAGAGACGGGGTTTCACCATGTTGGCCAGGATGGTCTTGATTTCTTGACCTCGTGATCCACCCGCCTCAGCCTCCCAAAGTGCTGAGATTACAGGCTTGAGCCACCGCGCCCGGCCCATCTGGGTTCTGTATCACAGAGGCTGGGGGTAGAGCCATGCCTCTTTTGATGTGGCTTGTGCGGAGGGGCCACCACCCAGGTGGGCACAGTGCCACTCTCTGCTCTCCCCAGAAGATGGGCTTGGCCTGCAGTCCACACATCTCAGCCCTCCCCCTCCCCATGTACAGAGGTCCTGGGCACTCCACCTCCCCTAGGGCCAGACAGGCCCTGATGCTGCCTGGGAGCCTGCAGAGACAGGCGGTGCAGATGGGCTTGGCGAAGGCCACCCAGTTCCGGAAGCCCCCTGCCAGGGCGTCCTGTGATCTTATGGCTCAGTACCGGTAAGATCACTGTGGGGGAGCAGGAAGTGTCCGGGCCGGGCACCCTGATCTTCAGGGCTAACGCCGGGCCAGGATGGAGAGGAGGCATACGATAGAATTCTGCACCAGCGAGAAGTCCTGGAAGGGCTGAGAGCCAGGGAAGGGATTGCACTGGTTTCTTTCTAATCATCAGAGGGGGTGATGGGCGTGCGGGTCCCTGTTATAAGGCTCCTCTGCTCCAGCACCCAGGACCTCAACATCTGCCCACTGGTGCCTACCCCCTCCTGGGGGTGGGAGTGGCGTTGGGAGAGGAAGCAGAAGCCTCCCAGGGCCGAGCCACACAGGCCAGCTCCATCCGTCTCACCCACCTCCCTGAGCTCACCATGGGCAGTGGCTGGTGGGACAGGTGTGCTGGGACCCCAGGCCCGGCCCCGCCTCTTCTGGGCAGTGGTGGGAACAGGACATCACAGCCGACCTCCTCTGGTACAAGCCTGTCTGCACCTGCTCCATGTGACTGGAGGCCCAGCTTCCCCAGCATAGCTGAGCTCCAGGGATGGCCACTCCTTGTAAACCTGAAAATAGTCGGGCAGAGGAGAGAGATTGCATCAGGAGAAATTTAAGTGCAAACCCTGTGGGCAGCTGTGGGAGGAAGTGGGGGGGCGCTTGCCTGTGTGCTGTGGAAATCCTTCCATCCTCAGCAGGCCGAGGGAAAGACACAAGGAAGGTGTTTGTGGGGTCTGCGGCCACGGAGATCCTGAAGCCTGAGGATGGGCGCCATGTCCCTGAGGTCTGGGCTCTTCTGAATGGTTCTTGGAGGAGTAATGAGGGTCCAGGGCCCCTCCGTACTTCATAACCGTGGGGAATGATCTCCTGGACCCCAGTCCTTGGGCAGGTGGGACTCACTGTGGGGTCTGCTGTCTTGGGCTTGGGGTGACTCCCTTCTCCTTCCTGCCACCCCACAGTACCCACAGGCCTGGGTCCTGGGGGCCAGCGGATGTCTTGGTGCTGTCCTCATCCCAGCTGCCCAGGTCAGGCTGTGCCTATGAGCAGAGCTGGCCAGGGATGTGGAGGGGGCTTCCTGCTACCAGGTGGCCACAGGGGCCTCCAAGTCCCCAGGCTTTCGATGATCAAGTCACTCTCTCCTCTCTCCCTGGACTTGGCCACAAGCTGTGAGTCTCATGCCTGGGGGTCTCGTAGGTCCCCTGCCAGGGTCCACATAAGGTTGGCCAGGCCATGTCCCCCACTCACCTCAGTTCCTGGAGTCCAAGGCACTGTCCCCTCCTGGAGTTCTATAGCTGCTGTTGGAGGTCCAGTGGCGTCCCCCTGGGAATTATTAAGTGAGTGAGTAAATGAGAAGTGTCAGGAGACCATTCAGAATAAATCATCCAGACTTAGATTCACAGATGAAATCCAAAGAATCATTTTCCCTTGCAGAATCCATATGGAATATTGAAAAGATCATGGGCCAATACAATTACCAGTTGAGTGCATTGAATGCCTGTGGGATGCTTTGGTCTAAAGGGGTCCTGTGAAGACGCTTCCTAAATCTAGTTTAGAAGACAAGGTTTTCCTGTGTCATAAACGGGCCTCCCCATGTGATGTCGCAGTGAGAACCTGGAGGCATTAGATTTAGTTGGCACAGATAAGGGGCTGCTCTGGTAGTTTGTGAGTGGAAAACATCCTCACGGTGGAGGGAGGTTGCTGGGAACCATTTCTGACAGTCCCTCTACCTGAAATGCCCTCCCTGAGGGAACTTACACATGTGGTCAGGACATGAACTGTCTTCGTGAACTCTGCAGATGATGGTAAACACCCCTGCCTTCCCTTATGTTCATGTCTCCCCCTCGGGGGTGCTGGAATGGGGTCCCCAGCACTCGGTGTGGCAGTGAGAGGTCCTCAGGAGTGGTGGCTCCCAGCACCACACCTCCTCCCTGGAGACACCGGGTTCCCTGAAGGGCCTTTTCCAAGGCCTGGACTGTCAGGACAGCTGCTTCTCCAGGGCAGGGTTGAGGGGGTGGGCATCCAGAATGCACAGCACAGAAACCTGCCTGACTTGCAGACTTGGAGTTTATCGGGGCTTGTTTATAGAAAGAATACAGTCTGTCCTGGTAAGAAGAACATGGTTCTTCTGTGGTTGGGTGGAGGTTCCATGGGCATCAGTCAGGTCATGCCTGTCCATGTTGTCCAGTGTCCTTTTTTGCTGGTTCGTCTGCCTGCTGTTTTTTCAATTATTGAGAGAGTGGTGTTGAAATATCTTCCTGTAATTGTGATTTTAAAAATGTCCCCTTGCAGTTCTATCAATTTTGTTTTATGTATTTTGAAGCTTTGTAATTAGGTGCATAAATAATTACAATTTCTGTGTCATCTTGATAAATTGACTCTTTATGAAATGTCACTTTTTTACCCTTGGTAATATTCGTTGCTTTGACATGTACTTTATCTGAAATTAACATTGCTGCTCCAGCCCTATCTTGATTGGACTAGCGGGATTTTTTTTTTCCATTCCTTGCCTTTTAAACTATCTGTGCCCTTTTAATTAAAGTAGGTCTCTTGTAGGCGGCATATATTTGGCTCTGCTTTTTTTATCCAATTCGACAACCTCTACCTCTTAATTAGGGTGTTTACACTATCTACATTTAATATAATTATTGATATGCGGGTTTAAATCTTCCATCTCACTGTTTTCTATTTGTTCTATCTGTTTTTCATTCATTTTTTCATTTTTATGACTTCTTTTATTAGTTGAATATTGTTTATTATTTATTTTATCTCTTGTTGGCTTATTAGCTATAACTTTGTTATTTTTGTGTTTGCCTTAGAGGTTACAGCGTACATCGTGGTCTTATCTTCAAGTGATATCATCTCAATTTGTGTGTAGCGTAAGGGCCTTATGACGTTACACTTCCACGTCCCCTTTCCTGACCTTGGCAGTGGTGTCTACACGTTACAAATCTCAAGTACACTGCTATCATTTTTGTTGGAAACAGCTGATTATCTTTTGATAAAGATTTATATATAATGAGAAAAAATCTCTGTTTAACCACACACTTACCATTTCTGATGCTCTTGATTCTTTTGTGAAAATCCAGGTTTCCATCTGAAGGACATTTCTTGCAGGGCACATCTGCTGTGATGAATTATTTCAGCTTTTGTCTGAATAAATCTTTATTTTTGTCAAAAGACAATTTCATGGAGTAAAGAATTTTAGCTTGATTGCTTTTTAATGCTGTCACTGTAAACATTCTGCTGTATTGTCTTCCTGCTTGCATTGTTTCCAGCAAGAAATCTACTGTCATCCAATATTTATTCTTGTACCTCACATGACTTATTTCTCCCATTGCTATTAAGATTTCTCTTTAGCACTGGCTTTAAGCATTTGATTATGGTGTGCCTTGGTATAGCTTTCTTCCTGTTTATTGCACTTGAAATTAGTTGATGATCACAAATCTATGAGTTTATAGTTTTCGTCAAATTTGGAAGTATTTCAGCCATTATTTTTTTCAAATTTAAAACCTATCCTTCCCTCCTTTAGGGATTACACTTCACACATATACTAGTCTGCTTCCAGTTTTTCCACACTTCTTTTATGCTGGATTCACTTTTTCAGTCTTTTTCTTAATGTGCTCATCTCCCAACCCTTCTCTCTGTAAAGCCCTCTTGTCTCCTGTGGTCTTCTGTGACCGTCGGCATCCCGAGCCCACCCAGACGCCTACATCTGCCTCCTTCACTCGAGTCTGTGGATCCTCTTTGGTAACCATGCCTCACCATGCAGCTTGGAAACTTGTAGAAAGGATGCTGAAGGTGAACACAGGCTCATCTTGTTCCTTTTCTTTTTTTTTTTGAAGGAAAATTTGCATTAATTATTTTTATGTACGGAAAACAGTGTACATTTAACCCAGTTTCGTGGCAAGTTCTTTAGCCTTTGCCTTTTCGAGTTTGGCGATGCGGGCCACAGACTTGGGACCCAGGACACTGCCTCCCCAGTGACAGCGGATCTCATCATATCTGTCGTTGTAATTGGTGCAGATGGCTTCCACCAGCTTAGCCAAAGCGCCTCTGTCTTCCGAGTTCCTGTGTGAAGGCGACAGTGGTGCAGGTCTTCCCGTGGACTAGACATCCCAGTCTGGCCTTCCCCCTTGATAATGCAGTAAGGGACACCCATTTTACGACACAGGGCAGGCACAAAGACAACCAGCTCGATGGGATCCATGTCATCTGCAGTCACCACCAGCTGAGCTTTCTTGTTCTCCACCAAGGTGGTAACGGTGTTAACTCCTGCTCGAAGGACAGGTGGTCTCTTAGTGGGGGACGTCCCCTTTGCCAGCCACTTTCTCCCCGCCCCCGGGCCAACAGCCTCTGCTTCTTCTCTTGCTTGTCTCTGTCTACACTTGCGGACCAGCTTAAGCAGCCGAGTAGCTGTTTGGCGGTCCAGGGCCTGGGTGAACTGGTTAATTGCAGGGGGCACTTTCAGCCGCTTATAGAGGATGGCTCTCTGCCGCTGCAACCTGATATAGCGGGGCCATTTCACAAAGCAGGTGAGGTCTCTTTTGGGCTGGATGTCCTGTCCAATGCCAGAATTCTTAGGCCTTTTCTCAAACAGGGGATTCGCCACTTTCTTGGCCTCCTGCTTCTTCACCACCGCAGGGACCGGAGCCACCTTCTTCCCCTTGGCCTTCTTTCCTTTCGGCATCTTGGGGGCGGGGAAGAGAGAGCCTCTTGTTCCTTTTCTGTCTCTCAGTTATCCCTCTCTTTGGTGCCTTCCACACAGTGTCTTGGAAACCAGTGTTTCATTTCTTTTGTCTGGTATTTTAGTTGTTTCCGTTGGGAGGGTAAATCTGGTCTCTTTACTCCATTTTGTCTGGAAGCACAGATGTACAGAATATTTTAATTGAAAATTATATTTGAACAGATAACTCCTTCCCATTTTGTTCATTTATATACATATTTTTTGAGATGGGGTTTTGCCCTTGTCATCCAGGCTGGAGTGCAGTGGTGCAATCTCGGCTCACTGCAACCTTGGCCTCCCAGGTCAAGTGATTCTCCTGCCTCAGCCTCCTGAGTAGCCGGGATTACAGATGCCCAACACCACACCCAGCTAATTTCTGTATTTTTAGTAGAGATGAGGTTTCACCACGTTGGCCAGGCTGGTTTCAGACTTCTGACCTCAGGTGATCCACCCACCTCAGCCTTCTGGGATTACAAGCGTGAGCCACTGTGCCCAGCCTATTTTATTCATATTTTTAATACACCAGAAACTGGCTTTCTGTTTTATTGATCAGGCATAGTTAATTAATTTTTGCTTTTTGAAATGTTTTTTTCTTAATTTTTTTGTGTTAACTTTGTCATTCTTTTTCTAGTCTTTAAGGTACAATGCTTAGATCATATATTTTCAACATTCTCTGTGTCTATTGAATATAATTATGGCTATATGTAGTCCTTTCAGTACTGCTTTGACTTCATTCACAGGTTACTATGTATTGTGCTCTCACTGTCATTAATTTCTAAATTATATCTATATATTAGTTTTTATTTCCTCTTTAATTCAACACAATAGCATTAAGCATGTGGGTAGCTTTTGTTTTTCTAGGTAATTAAAAAATTTTGAAATAGTGGTCTGAGAATTTAATCTGTCTATATTTTTGGTGCTCTTCAAATTATGTGAATGTTCAAAAGATTGCATACTTTCAGTCTGCCAGGAGTATCAGTCCATTTTCACACTGCTACAGATACTACCCAAGACTGGGTGATTTATAAAGAAAAAGAAGTTTGATTGACTCACAGTTCTGCACGGCTGGGGAGGCCACAGGAAACACAATCATGATGTGAAGGGGAAGGGGAAGAAAGGCACGTCTTACATGGCAGCAAACGAGAGAAAGCAGGAAAAGGGATGTGTCACACTTTTAAACCGTCAGAGCTCAGAAGAACTCACTATCGTGACAGCATGGGGGAAACTGCCTCACTATCCGTCACCTCCTGCCAGGTCCCTCCCTTGACATGTGGGGGTTACAATTTGAGATGACATTTGGCCGGGGACGCACAGCCAAGCCATACCAGTGGGTACATGGGACGCACAGCCAGGCCGTGCCAGTGGGTACATGGGACGCACAGCCAGGCCGTGCCAGTGGGTACATGGGACGCACAGCCAGGCCGTGCCAGTGGGTACATGGGACGCACAGCCAGGCCGTGCCGGTGGGTACATGGCTTTCTGTGTATCTATTACTTTAATACTGATAAAGATGCATTTAAATAATTTATGTCAATATTTACTTTTTATTTACTGATTATCGGTTTTGGGAGAGGCAGCTGAAGTCTCTGCTTGTGGATTTGTTGATAACTAGTTTGTATTATATATTTTCAAAGCTACGTTTTGTGGTATGAGTAGCTTGGTTCTTTTGTTTCATGTTGGGTTCAGTCTTTTATAAATATACAGTGTTCATTGTTTTTTCATGTAATGCATTTCACTACTAATTTCATTTTACGCAAAAGCGCTATCAATTCCCAGCATTTCCTGTTCACACATGCCTCACAGACTTCCTTGGACCCTGAATCTTTTTTGTTCTGGGGTCATTTTGGTTTGGGAGAATCTCTTGTAGACTGAATCAGTTGCATTTCCTTTTTAACCCAACTAAGAATGAGGTCTCCACATATGTCCTACGGTGATGGCACATTGCTCCCTTTTCACACATGCAGGGACTGATACGCCGTCACGGGAGGCCTCATTCTCAGGGAAGCAGGAAGAAGGTTCTCAAGAGGAGGACAGCTCTGGGCAGTGAGCTCCCTTTGCCTCGGGAAGATTCCTCCACTGGCGCAGCTGCAGTTGCTGTCCTGTCTTTACTGCGTGCTGGGGAAAATCTCATGCAGCTCTTGCTGGCCTGGGTACAGGCTTCTGGGAACCACTGGTCAAGTGCCTCCCTGGAAGGATTTGCAAATAAGGTAGATAGAGATAATGGTGGACTGTGGGGCAGCCTGTGGGCCACAGTCCAGAGCCAGGCACAGAGGCTGCACCGTGATTTCCCTGTGGCCAAAACAGCCTGATGATGAAGCCTCAGCCTTCACCGCCCTCCTTCCAAAGAAGGGACTCTCATTCTGCAAGTGGTAGGGGAGTTAAAATGGCACTCACATGAGAGTTTGCGGAAGCCGCTGCCCTGGGCTCTGCCCTCCAGTGAGAGGCCCAGCCACTCACAGTGGACACAGAGCTGCTGTGGCCAGTGGGGCGCTTGAGGTCCCTCCGGGCACCAGGTCTGCCAGGCCCGTCCCGAGAGCTGGGGCTTCTCAGCCTGGTCACCTGCTGAAACCACCATAGATGCTTCCCATCTCAGGGCCTGGGCACCCCGATGTTTAAAAGGGCACCTGTGGTCCCAAGGCGAAGCTGAGAACTGGGCCCAGAACAGCCAGTGCGCAGACCTCCCAAGTCCATCCTGGGGTTAGGGCAGCTTTGTCCCCCAGCGCCAGCCCACCTCTCACAGGGAGCCCGCAGTTCACACCATGGCCTCACTCAGGACAAACCTCTGGAATGGCGCAGTCCAGTGAGCGCCAGGCTTGCAGAGCCCCGCCAGGCACCAGGTGGACAGCGTGCTCCCTTTGCCTTTTGGGAAGCAGTGTCCTCAGCCCAGCCCTGGTCCCGGTGATGGCCCCACGGGAACGCTGCCTTTCCCCTCACTCGTATCTGCAAAAAATGAACCGACTCTGCCTGGTGCTGGACAAAAGAGGGGGGCCGCTGGCCGAAGCAGTGGGTCTCTGAGCGGGTGAGTGTCTGGCGGAGGGAGCGCGTCTCTCAGCGGGTGTGTGGTGGGAGGGACTGCGTCTCCCAGAGGGTGAGTGCGTTCTGGAGTGGAGCACTGGGGAGGGAACAGGCCAACAGGGTCAGGCTGAGGAGCACAGTTTCCCCCGGGCTTGTCCTTGTTAGGGACGCCAGTCTGGTGTGTGCAGGTGCACGTGTGTGTGCATGCCAGTGTCATGCATGCGTGTGTGTACATGTGCAACACCCTCATGTGCATGTGTGGAACTCTCATGTGTGCTGCTAGTGTGTGTGGTTCGTGCGTGTGCACGTGTGGAACTGTTGCGTGTGCTGCTGGTGTGTGTGTGCATGTGTCAAACTCTCATGGTTGTGCTGCTCGTATGTATACTGCTCGTGTGTGTGTGCATATGTGGAACTCGTGTGTGTACTGCTCGTGTGTGTATGTGTGCATGCCTTCATTGCAACCTTGTTACCAGATAGATTAAAACACTAGAAACACCCCCACGTTTTGATGGGAAAGTTGGAAATAATGTATCGAGATCATCTAAGCAATGGAATACTACTCAGTCTTCAAAGAGGCCAAGATCTGAGCAGACTCCAGTGGAAGGATGTCCAGGGCTGTTAAATGAAGTCAGCCAATCTCAGGACATATTTTTGGCACGATTCCATGTATATAAGAACGTTTCTGACCGTGCCTGCACCGCAAATGCCTCCAAAGATGCACAGTAAAGTGTTAATGGAAGTTACTTCTGTTAGGAGGATGAGCATTTTGCTTGTTTCAGTTCTGAACTTTTACTTTTTACAATAAACATGTTTTTTTAATAGCTGGGGACAAACTTGTTAAAAGTTGAAGGGAAGGCGTATGGCAGAGTGCGTGTCCTGCTCACTCTGAGAAACTCCCCCGTCAGCTGATCTGGGGAGAGGACCCCTCTGCCACTGGGCTGGCGGCCGGGCCTATCCCACTGGTCCTCCGGAGGGTGGCTGTGATTCCAAGGTAACTGGCTGAGTTTCTGCTGCCCCAGGAAGGGAAAGATGGTTCACCTTTCACTGAGGAAAAGTGGAAATGAGGGAAAGAGCCTTGCGAAGATGTTTCTGGAGATGTTTCATTTTCTTCAAAGACTGATCCGTGGAAACCGAACCTTGACAGCCCGTGCTGTTCCATCATTCAGTTTGCCTTACAGGAATGAATAGAACAAACACTCGGTTCCCAGCATCCACACTGAAACCTGACCACGGGACGTCACGGCGCTCCAGGCGCTCATCCGGCTGTAAACATCTCGGCCAGCTTCTCTTTTTCTGGGCCCATCAGATGCCGGAGAGCTACTGTCAGAAGCGCAGGGTGGGCAGGGTGCGGTGGGGCTGGGGGCTGCGGTCAGAGCGGCCCCCACACTGCCAGGATAATGCAAGGGGGGCAGGGTGGGGCTGCTGGGGACAGTTCCCGGAGCAGGTCCTTCGCTTTTCCAGGTGGTTTAAAAATCAGTTGGCACAAAACATCTCTCTTTCTAGGCAAGCCGTGCTGGAAAAGAGTTTTTTTTTTTCCTTCTTTCAGCAAAGAAAAGGAGAAACAAGAGCTTCTCCCTGGCTCCGACTCAACCACAGTGAAGAAGACATACTCTTCTTTTGTTCCTGAACCTTCTCCTCCTGCCTTATCTCCAGTGCACGTGGGGCTTGCTCAGAGCGCAGTGACGGGAGGGGGAGGATGCTGAGGGCCTGATGCTGCCGACAGGACCCCGAACCAAGAGTCCTCTTTTTCCCCTGCTCAGCTTTGAAGGGAAATTAAAGAGAGAAAGGAAGGGGCTGGATTTTAGTCTCCCAGACGGCTCTTGCCAGCCTCCAGAGAAAAGGCAGCTTTCTTCTCTAGAAAATTGGCAGGACAAAAGAAGGAAACTGACTTGCAAAGGCCAGCGACAGACCTTGTGCCTCTTCTCTAGGGTGGTCTTTGTCCTCGGGAAACTGCACGTGAATGGCTCCTCCTGAATGGCTCCTCCTGGCTTCGGGGGACATGGCTCAAGCCTGGACGGAGCCCACGGCCAGCCTGAATGCCTTCCTCTCACACCCAGCATCCGCAGCCGGGGCAAGACAGGAAAAGACAGATAGCCTGATTTTGCCATCATGAAGGGAGGCTTCTCCTTAGAGCCTAGACACTTACCTTCCAATCTCCAAATGCCTTCAACAGAAGTCCCAGGAAGACATGGAGCCCTAGCTGACCACTGGCTCCTGCAGGACGCAGCTGCACCAGGCAGCCCACCCAAGGGGGACACACATGCACACTAACACAGTGTCTCACACAGATGCACACCCACATGCACACACACAGGTGCACACATACGCTCATGCATACACAGGCT
This sequence comes from Ateles fusciceps, assembly GCA_036589455.1. Taxonomy (NCBI): domain Eukaryota; kingdom Metazoa; phylum Chordata; class Mammalia; order Primates; family Atelidae; genus Ateles; species Ateles fusciceps. The sequence continues at coordinate 9,485,410 of JAZHEH010000586.1, forward strand.
CACATTCTCAAATGCTCTCACATGCACACACATGGACAATCACATGCACACTCACAGGTGCACACGTACACACACACATGCACCCTCACACATGCACCCTCACACATGCACGCATAGGTACACATGCACACTCGCACTCAGACACATGCACACGAACATGCACACGTGCACACATGCACACAAACATGCACTCACATGCACACAAACGAACACATGCATACTCAACACATGCACTCAGACATGCATACATGCTCACACATGCATGAACACAATTCATACATGCACATACACTCACATGCACTCATGCATATGCAGTCACATGCACTCGCACACTCATGCACACACATACACCTAAGCACACAGGCTCACGCACACTGTCACACATACATGCATGCACTCATGCACATATACACACCTAGGTGCACACATGCACACATGTTCACATGCATGCATGCTCACATGTGCACACATGCACACACCTATGTACACACACACACATTCTCACCTACATGCATGCACTTACGCTCATACATGTGCACACATACTCAGACCTATACACACACGGTCACACACGTGCACACACCCACACATGCACACACGTGCACATCTATGCACACATGTACACACAGACATGCATGCACTCACGTGCACACACCTATGCACTCACACACGTGTGCACTCGTGCACACAAGCACACAAGCCTGCACACATGGACACACCTGCACACACATTTGTGTGCCTAACGAGGTCACCCCATTGCTCCTTGCTGGCAACCGGGAAGCAAAAGGCACCTTCGGGCCATAAGAATGGAGAGCCTTCGTGCACCCCTCCCCAGGCACCCCCACCTCTGCAGCAAAAGCACACAGCCTCACCCTAGGTTCCAAAACCAAGAGCCAGCCCCCAGCAATTGTGAGAACGGGAATTCCCCCACAGCCCAGGCCGAGGGGCTGGCGACAGAGCCAGTGCAACCTCAGCCGGGGACAGGACAGGTCCACGCCCTTTCTCCATGCCCTGCTTCCTGGGAGGGGTGGCTGCACTCAGCCCTCACGCCAGGCCCCATGACCACATAGACTCGGCAGCTGAGGACGGCACACTCGTGTTCTCTCACAGTCCCGGAGGCTGGGGTCCGGATCTGGACAGGACTGGCTCCTCCTGGAGTCCTCCTCTCATTCTTCCCTCCCATCTTTCTTCACTTAGAAGGACCTGGTCACCCTGGACTGCCCACGCCCCCAGGATCTTGTCCCCCACTTCCACTCAGGTGTGTGGCAACTGGGGCACCGCAGAACCGCACGCTCAGGACGTGGACGTCCCTGTCGACCACACCAGGCTGATCACGTTGTTTTTGGGTGGGAACAAAGGTGACGTTGGAGAATATGCATGAGAGGGTGTGCACAAGAGAGCTCTGGGCTCAGCGACCACAGTGCTGCCCCAAGCTCCTCAGAGGAGCCGGAGCTCCTGGACCCTCCTCCCACCAAGTTCACGCCTCCTCTCCCCACTCCTGCTGCCCTTACGCCCATTTCTGCAGCTCCTAGACCCTCCTGCCACCAACTTTCATGCCCATCTCTGCAGATCCTGGACCCTCCTGCCACCAAGTTCACGCCCGCTCTCCCCCACCCCTGCCCTTAGCCCGTCTCTGTAGCTACCAGGATTGCAGTCCCCGTCTTCACTCCTCAAGAAAGGGCGTGTGCGAGCCACGTGCCAGGACTACGGGGGTCATCCGGAGGCGGCTGGAGAGACACACGCACAGACACAGAGACAGAGAGGGAGAAAGAGAGAGTACAGAGACAGAAAAAGACAGAGAAGTAGACAGAGAGACGGAGACACACACACAGCGAGAGAGACAGCTCCAGGGCCAGTGGCCATGTCTTCTGACACAGCGGCTTTGCAGGAGCCTCCCCTACAGGTTCCTCCCCCACTCCCAAGGAGGCTCTCTGGTGGTGAGTCACGAGGTGTTGGGGGGTTGGCTCTGTGTGGTGAGGGTCTCCGAGTGTTGGGTTGGATCTGTGTGGTGAGGGTTTCGGGGTATTGGAGGGTTTATTCTGTGTGGTGAGGGTCTTGGGATGTTGGGGGGGTTGGGTCTGTGTGGTGAGGGTCTTGAGGTGTTGGGGGATTGGATCTGTGTGGTGAGGGTCTTGGGGTGTTGGGGGTTGGGTCTGTGTGGTGAGGGTCTTGGGGTGTTGGGGGTTGGGTCTGTGTGGTGAGGGTCTTGGGGTGTTGGGGGGTTGGGTCTGTGTGGGAGTGAGGCTGTCACGAGGCGGCCACCCTGAAGAGGGTCACTGTGGGAGGGGCTCGGACACCAGCTGTATGCCTGGAGAAGTGCTGGGGGAAGGGGCTTCTGTAGCAGCTCCCAGAGCGCACTCCTGGGAGAAGGCCTATGAGGGAGGGCAGGACTGAGCTTGGAGCAGGGAAGGCAGGAGCCCCAAGAGCTTCCTGGGGTCACTGAGGTGTCCATGGCCCCTGCAGTCCACATCCCCGGCGACGTCCTGCAGGCCGAGGGTGGCGGGGGACCCGCAGATTAACCCGCCACCCACTCTCTGCAGGGGAAGTGCAGAAGAGACCTCCTCAGGGTAGCTGGTCCCTCCACTTCCCTGGCACCCTGCTGTGGCCTGGAGAAAAAAATCTGCACCTGCCACCGGCAGACCCGGGCCACAGGCTCTGCAGAATCTGATTATGGCTCCCGAGGCGTCCACGGCCTGCTCTGGAAGAAGATTGCACTGTTCCCAGGAAAGCGTGGAGCAGACACAGCAGCCAAGACTGCGTGAGATAAATAAACAAGGCACAATGGAACCTTTTATCTGGGAAATTTCCAGCCCTACTATTTTTTAAACCGTGTCCTGGCGCTGTCTTCTTTCCCCCACTCCGTCTCCTTCACGACCTCTCAGCTCTCCACGAGCGGGCATTTCCCTGTGACCGTAATGTTTATTAAGTATCAGTTGCAGGAATAAGACACTATTTCCACCAAAATCAAGAGGAAAAGAAAACATATCAAGTAAACCGGAGCATTTTAAATGCACTCCTGTGTTGAAAGGCAGGGGAGACGTGGCAGGGCCACAGAGAAGGGGCGAAGATTTGACGCCAAAGCTGTGGAAACAAGTGCTCAGCGACGCCACGCGGGGGAGCACGGAGGGTTTCAGAACCGGTCTTGTTATGCTTGTCGTAGTGAAGGAATGCCTCGAAAGTTTTTTACTAAATGCACAAAAAACAAGAAAATCAAAAGCAAATGCAGAAAAAGAAGTTGCGTTTCCAGGAGAAGCTGTGGAACATGAAGACGCTGTGGGTCCCAGCGCCGGGCCAGACCCGAAGGTGGGGCTCTGCTGCAGGTCCGGGCCTCTGGGCCCTGCCTCTGGGCACTGCCTCTGGGCCCTGCCTGTGGACCCTGCCTGTGGGCCCTGCCTCTGGGCGCTGCCTCTGGGCCCTGCCTCTGGGCCCTGCCTGTGGGCCCTGCCTGTGGACCCTGCTTCTGGGCCCTGCCTCTGGGCCCTGCCTGTGGGCCCTGCCTGTGGACCCTGCCTCTGGGCCCTGCCTCTGGGCCCTGCCTGTGGACCCTGCCTCTGGGCCCTGCCTGTGGACCCTGCCTCTGGGCCCTGCCTGTGGATCCTCCCTGTGGGCCCTGCCTCTGGGCCCTGCCTGTGGATCCTCCCTGTGGGCCCTGCCTCTGGGCCCTGCCTGTGGACCCCGCCTCTGGGCCCTGCCTCTGGGCCCTGCCTGTGGACCCCACCTCTGGGCTCTGCCTCTGGGCCCTGCCTGTGGATCCTCCCTGTGGGCCCTGCCTCTGGGCCCTGCCTCTGGTTGGCTGGGCCTGTGCTGCCTGCCAGGAGGGCAAGGGCTGACCTGGGCAGACCCAGGTGGCCCCCATGACTGGCCTTGTCCGTGGCCTGGACCTGGGTCCCATCACCGGGAAAGGGCCTCTGCTCTATGCCCAGCCCAGCATCTGACCCCGCCGCCCTCCCACCCGGCAGCTGTGCCAGACCTTGCAGCTCCCACAAATGTGACTTCATATGATGGGAGACACGTCTCCTGAGGGTGGATTCAGCTTCTCATTCCTGAATCCGCCTCTCTCCCAGCCTTCACCCAGGTCCTGGCACAGCGGGCACGAGACCATCCCGTCCCCACTGTCCTCCACCTGGGGGTCGCACAGACAAAGGATGGGGTCTTGACGGAGGCAGTATCGAGACAGCCACACATGAGGGAAGGCAGCAGTTTCCCGAAGATGAGCAGCTCCGTGGCATCTGTGCCCTCCTAGGAGGCAGAGCCGTGAGAAGGAAACCAGGGCCCACCACAGCTGTGCCTTGCCTGGCGGAGCAGGCCACCCACAAAGCAGATGCGAGCACTACTGGCATGGAGGGGCCAGGGCTGGGTGGCTGCAAAACTCCTGAACTGCAGAGGAAACAGGACCTGGTCAAACACATCATGGAAGGAAAAATCCTGTTCAAACAGCAGCCAGGAGCACACAGCACCCAGCGTCATGAACACTCAGCCAGTGTGAGTGCACCTGCCAGCCTCCTCTCACACGGGAGGCTGAGCGTCACCCACTCACTCATCACACGGGAGGCTGAGCGTCACTCACTTACCCATCACACGGGAGGCTGAGCGTCAACCACTTAACTGTCACACGGGAGACTGAGCGTCACCCAGTCACCCATCACACAGGAGGCTGAGCGTCACTCACCAGTCACAGGGGAGGCTGAGCGTCACCCACTCACCCATCACACGGGAGGCTGAGCGTCAACCACTTACCTGTCACATGGGAGGTTGAGCGTCACTCACCAGTCACAAGGGAGGCTGAGCGTCACTCACCTGTCACACAGGAGGCTGAGCGTCACCCACTTGTCACAGGGGAGGCTGAGCGTCACCCACTTACCCATCACACCGGAGGCTGAGCATCACTCACCAGTCACATGGGAGGCTGAGCATCACTCACTTACCCATCACACGGGAGGCTGAGCGTCAACCACTTACCCATCACACGGGAGGCTGAGCGTCAACCACTTACCCGTCACAGGGGAGGCTGAGCGTCACTCACTTGTCACAGGGGAGGCTGAGCAGTGGTGACTGGTCAGTCCTATGGGTTGTTCCTTCTGTGAATCGTCCATTTCTGTCCTCTGCTCAAATACTGGTTCTCATCTGCTATGGTTTGAATGTCTGTCCCTTCTCAAACTCATGTTGACATTTAATTGCCATTGTAGCAGCAGTAAGAGGTGGGGACGTTTGAGGGGTGATTAGGCCACAAGCGCTCTGCCCTCATAAAGGGATGAGTGCTGTTACCTCGGGGAGGGGTTCCTGATGACCCCCGACTTCCACCCTCTGCCCTCCGCCTGGGGATAGTGAAGCCAGAAGGCCCACTGGAGCCTTGCTTGGACTTCCCAGCCTCTGAAATGGTGAGCGATACATTTCTTCTCTTTACACATTACCCAGTCTGTGGAGTTCTGTTAAGCACCGTAAAGTGGACTAAGACACTGCCTTTTGCTGAATGGTTCACAGGTGCTGCTGTATGTTCTAGAGACCAGCCCCTCGCCGAGTTTGGACGCTGGAAACAGCGGCTCTGTCCACTGCTCTGATACTGTACAGTTGAAGTCCTTCATGGAATACACAAGCCCATGTTGGCTGGTGGTACCCAGTGGATTTTCACCCCATGGTGTGAGGTTTTCTGTTGCGAAGCTACCTTACACGTTCTCCTGTGAGCTTTAAAGCTTTAATCTCACATTAGGTTTGGAGCCAGCTTCCCCTCTTGCATCTGGCGTGAGGCAGGGGATCCACCTTCACGTTTCCCAGGCAGCGAGGCAGCTCTCACCCCCTCCTGATGGCACCCTTTCTCCAGGGAGGTCCCAGGTTCATCATATCGGGGGTTCCCACATTCATCATATCGGGGTTCCCATAGATGGGGGGTCCTTTTTGGCACTGTCTTTTAGTCCATTAGTCTGTTTGCCTGTTCACGCATTTTATTGCTTTTCCCCCCAAAAGAATCAAGGTGGAAATTTATTTTTAAATTTGGTTTATTTAGTTTCCTAACCCTTCTGTTGTTTTTAGACAATTTTAAAAAGTATAATAAGCATAAGAAAATTATGGTGAATTGTTACAGCATCAAGACCACCAGGACCAGGAATGGAACAACTCCAGCCCCCAGAAGCCTGTGCCCTGTAAGGCTCCACAACCCCCTGTTCTAACACACAGATTAGTTCCGGCTCTCTTGAACTTCATGTAAGTGTGAAATTCACTCATGCTGTTGAACACAGCACTGGTGCATTCACACAAGTGGCCTGATAGTATTCCATCATGTGAACACAGTTTATTACCCGTTCCGTCACTCACAGGAGTTCTTAGCTGCTGTAAGTAAGGGTGTCACAGCCTCATGTGTACTTTGTGGCAGATGGAATTCCTGTACGAATGTGGAGCTTATGCTGGGGTTGAAGTGCCAGGTTATAGCGTCTGCACATGCCAGCTTTATCAAACGCTGCTTACCGGCTTTCCAGAGTGGCTGTGCCAGCTCACACTCTCTCCAACAGTCTATGGGAGTTCCAGTTGCCCCACACCCTTGCTGACATTTGCAATTGTCAGCTGTGAATTTTAGCCATTCTGCTGGGTGTGTATTGGTGTTTTATTGTGTTTTTGATACTCATTGCCCCCGAAATCATCGAAGTTGAGCACAGTTGTTTATGTTTATTGGCTACTTGGATACTCCCTTTCCATTTTCAAAAATTGGGTTTTTGTCTTTTATTGATTTGTAGAACTTCTTTGTTCTGAATTTGAGTTCTTAGTTGTGCTTGTGTGTACATGGTAAACACACACAGGTTAAAATAATTAGTTGGAAGACCATTAGACCGAGGTGGCCCCTGTGCCTTGGGTTTCAACTCAAGCAAAACCAAAGTCCAACTCAGTGTACATGGTCATAGTCCAGGTAATCAGGAAACCACCAGCTGATTGCTAAGCTGGGGCTTTCCACTGAAATGATTTCTTTCCCTTTCTCTCTTTCTTTCTTTCTCATCTTTCTTTGTTTCCTATCTATCCTTCCTTCCTTCCTTTCTCTTTCTTTTCTCTTTCTTTCTCTTTCTTTCTTTCTTTTCTTCTTTTCTTTCCCTCTTTCCCCTCCCTTCCTTCCTCCCTCCTTTCCTCTTTCCTTCCTTACCCTTCCTTCCTTTCCTATTCTCCCTCCCTTCCTTCTTTTCTTTCCAGTGGGGTCTTGCTCTGTCACCCAGACTGGAACGCAGTGGTGCAGTCACAGCTCACGGCAGCCTCAGCCTCATGGGCAAAAGCCGTCCTCCCACCTCAGCGTCCCAAGTCAGTGGGACCAGCTCAAGATTGTGTGTGTTGTCAAAAAGTTTCTCTGGGGTGTTTTTCTAAAATACTATTGTAGTTGTTGGCTCCTTAAAATTTCATTTCCTAATTTGTTCAAATTTCCTTATTCATTCAAACATGTGGAATAACAATTTTTATAGGCTGACCTTGTGTTCAGTGATCTTGCTGAAATCATATATCCACAAATAGTTTCCTTTAATAGATTCTTGTATATTTTCTTATTTTTTTTTCTCTGCTGGTAGGAATATGAGTATATTTACTATGTGTTGTCAATGAATTGTGAGTTTTATCTTTCTTTCAATCCAAATTCCTTTTTTCCTCCTTATCTTGTTTTTTTTTTTTGTATCGGGAAGAGCCTGTAGCAGAGCATTTGGTTAAGGTGCTGAGTTGGTGCTCACAGCGTGGTCCTGGCTGTGATGTGAGGCTCCCCCAGAGTCTCACCATCGGGTGCTGTGTGTAATGCCTTTCATCACACTATGGAATTCACCTGCTTTTCTTTCCTTTTTTAGAGTTCCCATAATGAATGGGAGGTCAGTTTTCTAAAGAATTCTATGTCTGTTGAGATGATTATGTGATATTTTCTTATTTACATTGGATTATATGTTATCTGTATTTATTTAAATTTTTACCATTCTTGTATATCTGGATTATACCTTAATTATCTGTGGTATATTTGTATATGCTGTGGATTGTTGTACACTGGACCCAGTATGTAGTTTTTTTCATCCCTTACCCCCCGTCTGCCCTCCCGTTTCTGAGTCTCAGTGTCTATTACCCTCCTCTGCAGGCCTTTTTGTACCCATGTTTAGCTCCCACTTATAAGTGAGAACATACGGTATTTGGTTTTCAATTCCTGAGTTACTTCACTTAGAATAATGACCTCCAGCACCATCCGAGTTGCTGCAAAAACATTGTTTCATCCTTTTTGTGGCTGAGTAGTATTCCACAGTGTGTATGCATCACACTTTCGTTATTCACTCATCAGCTGATGGGCACTTCCGTAGGTTTCACATCTTTGCAATTGTGAATTGTGCTGCAATGAACGTATATGTGCGATGTCTTTTTGATATAATGACTTATTTTCCTTCAGGTAGATACCCAGTAGTGGGATTTCTGGATCAAATGGTAGATCTACTTCTGATTCTTTGAGAAATCTCCATGTTGTTTCAACAGAGGTTGTACTAATTTACATTCTCACTAGTGGTGTGTAAGCATTCCCTTTCAGTAATGGCCGTTCTGTCTGGGGTGAAGTGGTCCTCATGATGATTTTAAGTTGCATTTCCCACATGATTAGTGATGTGTGGCATTTTTTCACATGTTTCTTGGTCATTTGTATATTTTCTTTTGAGAAGTGTTTATTCATGTCATTTGCCCACCCTTGGATGGGACTGGTTTTTTGGCTGATTTATTTGTTATTCCTTATAGATTCTGGGTACTAGTCTTTTGTCAAATGCATAGTTTGCAAATACTTCTTCTCATTCTAAGGGTTGTCTGTTTACTCTGATGATTATTTATTTTGCATGCAGAGCTTTTTCGTTTATTTATGTCCCATTTATTTCTTTTTGTTTTTGTTGCATTTGCTTTTGGGGTCTTAGCCATGAATTTTTTGCCTAAGCCAATGTCCAGAAGAGTTTTTCTTGGGTTATCTTCTGGAATTTTTATGGTTTCAGGTCTTAAATTTAAGTCTTTAATCCATCTTAAGATTATGTTTGTATATTCTGAGAGAGAGGGATCCACTTTCATTCTTCTGCCTTTGGCTATCCACTTTTTCTCTGCAGCATTTATTGAATAGGGTGTCCTCTCCCCAACTTATGTTTTGGTGTGCTTTGTTGAAGATCAGTTGGTTATAAGTATTTGGCTTTATTTCTGGGTTCTCCATTCTGTTCCATTGGTCTGTGTATCTGTTTTTACACCAATACCATGCTGTTTTGGTTACCATAGCCTCGTAAGATAATTTGAAGTTAGGTAATGTGATGCCTCCAGCTTTGTTCTTTTTGCTTAAGATTACTTTAGCTATTCAGACTTTTTTTTTATTCTATGAATTTTAGAATTGTTTTTCCTAATTCTTTAAAAAACGATATAGATATTTTCATAGGAATTGTATTGACTCTGTAGATTACTTTGGGTGACATGGCCACTTTTACGATATTGATTCTTCCAATCCATGAGCATGGGATGCCTTTCAATTGGTTTGTGTCATCTGTGATTTCTTTCCGCAGTGTTTGCTAGGTCTCCTTGTAGAGATACTTTACACATTGGTTAAGTTATCTCTAGGTATTTTATTTTATTTTTCGCAGCTATTGTAAAATGGTTTGAGTTCTTGATTTGATTCTCAGCTTCGTCATTGCTGGTGGATAGCGGTGCTACTGATCTGTGGACATTGATTTTGTAACCTGAGACTTCACTGAATTCATTTATCAGCAATTCACTCATTTTTAGAGGATACTTGGTCCATGCACATGTCAGAGATTCTTGTAATGTTTCTTTCTTGCAATGATCTTGTCAGATTTTAATAACAAAGTCATGATAGTCTTTTAAACAAAGTTGCAAAGCAGTACTCATTCTTTCTCTTCTCTGGAAGAATTTGTGTAAGATTGGTTTTTTCTCCCACAAACATTTGGAAGAATGGTTTGCTGGTGGAGCCAACTGGACCTGAAGTTTTCTTTGTGGGAACACTTTCAATTACATTGTTTGGACTCATACAGTTTTCTTGCATCAGTTTTGGCAAGTTGTGTTTTTCAGAGTTTGTTCAATTTTTCTAAATTGTTAAATTTATTGTCATAAATTGTCCAACTTGTTCTTTTATTATTACCTTAGTATCTGTGGGATCTTTAGTGATGTCTCCATTTTCATTTTTGATGTTATTAATTTGTGCTTTCTTATTTTTTGAACAAACTTTTTAGGAGTTTATAATTTTATTTTTACTGTTTTATTTCTAGCAAACAACTTTTGGCTGTTGATATTTTTTCTCATGCATGTTTCATTAATTACCAATGTCGTCTTGATTGTTTTCTTCCTTCTAATGTATTGAGTTTGATAGTTCAATTTTGTGTTCTTTTCCAAGTTCTTGGGGAAAATACTGAGTTCTTTGATGTTGAGCCTTTTCTAATAGGCACATGAAAGGCGTGTGTCTTCTTCTCGACACTGCTTTAATTGCACCACACAAGTTCTATACTTCATGTCGTTATCTTCATTCAGTTTAAGAAGACATTTCCTGATTTTCACTGTGGTCTCTTTTGGACTAATGGATTAGTTGGAAGTTTATCACTTTATTTCCAAACATTTGGAATTTTTCTACGTATTCTTTTTGTTCATGATTTCTAGTTCAATTTCACTGTGGTCAGAAACTATGTGCTGTATGTTTTCAACACCACCGAGTTTGTTGGGACTCTTTAGTGGTCCTTTAGCTTTGGTAACATTCCGTGTCCACTTGGAGAAACTGCCAGGCTGAAGTCAGTCCTCAGGCACGGGGCTCTGTCCGTGCCATCCAGGTCCAATTGTTGGTCATTTTCCCCCAAACATTCTGCTGCTTTTCTCTTGGCATGGGACACCTTTCCCATCCTTCTGCCTTTAGGCACTTGCACTACCGAGTATCATCTGAAGAAACACACCGTTGGTTTTGTTTTTATAATCCAGCATGGCAATCTTTGATTTTTAGTTGGAGTATTCGTGTAATTTATGTGACTACATCAGTTAACTGTACTGCTGTACTTAGATTTACCACATTACAGTTTTCTTCATTGTGGGCTCATTAGCTGTTTTTCATCCTTTCCTGTTAGTTTTTGATGAATCAACAATACTTCTCATTTTTCCCCACTAACCTTTTAGTCATACGCATTTTAAATCGTTCTCTTAGTGTCGCCTCACCCGCGTCTTTGATGTATCAGAGTTAGCGCACTGGCTCCTAGGTGCAAGCATGTTATAGTTCTTCAGTCCCATTTACCTATCCTAGCTGTTGCGTCATTTTCCGTATCTTAATTTCATACATATTTAATTCTACAGCATATTGTTATTTTTATTGTTTTCAGTGGGCTTGGCCACACATTTACCTTTTCTATTGTTTTTCAAATTTTCTTCTATTTTCTTGTTTTAGAAAACAAGGTATTTTTGGATAATCTGCCTTCGGCCTGGCAGAGTTCCTTTACATTTATTTTAGTGAAGATTTACTGATGACAAAGTCCCTCAAATTTTTCATCTGAATACATCTTCAGTTCATGTTTATTTTCAAAAAAAAGTTTAACTGGATATAGGATTCCAGGTGAGCTGTTATTTTTACCACAGAATTTAAAAATACATCATTCAGTTGTCTTTCAGCTTCCATTATTTTCTGTTGAGAAGTAAACCATCAGCCTATTTACTGTCACTATTTTTCTCTTCTTTTTATTTTTGACTGGAAGATGACCAGGTGTGGTTTTCTTTGCATTCATTTTGCTTCGTGTTTGCACAGCTTCATAGTTAACGTGGTTTGATGTCTTTCATTGGTTTTGGGAATGTCTTAACCAGTGTTTCTTCAAATATTCTTCCCCTCATTCTCTGTCTTCTTCTCCTGGGACTCCAGTTCATGTATGTCACACATTTGCATCATGTCTCATGCTGCCATGCCCTTTTTTCTACTTTTTTTCCTTTTTAGTTTTCTTTTTTTTTGAGACAGAGTTTTGCTGTTGTTGCCTAGGCTGGAGTGCAATGGTGTGATCTTGGCTTACTGTAACCTCTGCCTCCCGGGTTCAAGCAATTCTGCCTCAGCCTCCTGAGTAGCTGGGACTACAGGTGCATGCCACCACACTTGGCTAATTTTTGTATTTTTAGTAGAGACAGGGTTTCACCATGTTGGCCAGAATGGTGTCGATCTCTTGACCTCGTGATCTGCCCTCCTCAGCCTCCTAAAGTGCTGGGATTACAGGCGTGAGCCAGTGCGCCCGGCCTTCCTTTTAGTTTTCATTGCACTATTCTTTATGTGTTGTACCTACCTCACTTCTGATTCGTTGTTCTTTATTCTGATGTCCAATCAGTTGCTAACCCCATCTTCTAAGTAGTTACTTTCAGTTAACACAGTTCTTAGTTCTAGTATTTCCGTTTGATTTTCAAAAAACAAAAAAAACTTCAGTTATCCTGTAGAACTGTTGATACTGTCATGTGCTTGTTTGTGTACATATTTACTACAGTTAATCTAAAATCATTTTGGTAGGTCCGCATCTGCTCCCGTGCGGTTCTGCTAACATTGCCTTTTTGTCTCTCGGTGATTGACCGCGCGGCCTTTGGCATAGCTGGAAGTTTGTGTTTTGGATGCTATGCACAAAAATAGAAGTTTTGGAGGATGTATCTTCCTTCAGAGGTGATTAAACTGACCTGTAGAGGAAGGTGAGCTCCCAGGTCAAGGGAACTAAACACTCAAGCAATTTAAATATCACAAAAGAAAAAGCTGCAAACCGGAAGGTGTATAACATCTGAAGCAGGTGTGTTAGAACAGACGCGTGACTTAAAGTGAGTAGGATGCTCATATTTCACATGATAAGAAAAGGCGCTAGCAATGTAAAAATTAAAAATGTCCTAAACAAAAAAGCAGAAACAGTGGCTGTAAAATATATAACACTTGACCGGATGTGGTGGCTCATGCCTGTAATCCCAGCACTTTGGGAAGCTGAGGCAGGCGGATCACCTGAGTTTGAGAGTTCGAGAGTAGCCTGACCAATATGGAGAAACTCTGCCTCTTCTAAAAATACAAAAAAATAAGTTGGGCATGGTGGCGCATGCCTGTAACCCCAGCTACTCAGAAGACTGAGGCAGGAGAAGCGCTTGAATCTGGGAGGCAGAGGTTGCGGTGAGCCGAGATTGCGCCATTGCACTCCAGCCTGGGCAGCAAGAGTGAAACTCTGTCTCAAAATAAATAAATAAATAAAATAGTTGAAAGAAAGAAGTATTTTGAGGGCATAATAAAAATAGTCTCATAAGGCTTCAGAAGATTTGCCAATAAAACTCACAATGAAAACATTTCTGGAGAAAACCTCAAAATGAAAAGAAAAACAAATCCAGGAAAAACTGCAAGAGAGATGAGAAGAAAGAAAGATGAAAACTAAACTCTCGTAAAGTTTGTTGCCGTCACTGAAAAAAGCCAGGACCAAAAAAGTCCAAACACACAGACACACACACTACACACACATCACACACACACGCAGACAGGCACCCCACACAGACACACAAACACCATGCACAGACACACGTCACACAGACACACCGCAGAGATAAAAGACACACTCTGCCCCTGTGGCACTGATGGGCTGCTGGACCTGGGGGAACTAGTCAGTGGCAGGGGGGCTGTGGGACCCCGGGGGACCCAGTGGTGGGCAGGGCAGGGCAGGACTGCTGGACACCCCCCCATCCCTACTTAGGCCTCGGCTCCCCCGCAGCACGTCCCCCCCTCCCATGTGGAGTGGGGTCTGAGCCTCTGCTGTGGACGCGCGTCCTGGGTCACTGTGTGAGTGTTGGGGGTCCTGCTCGCAGCCATGGCCCCACCCTGACCCTGGGCCTCTTCACCAGCTGGCTCCCCTCCCAGAGACCCCAGACTCCAATTCTGAGTCTCCCTGTCTCTGTCCTGGCGCCCATCAGCATGTCCCCTCTGGCTCACAGCCAGTGCCTCATGTGCCCCCCCAGGGCTCTGTCCCCCAGACCCAAGGCCACCTCCTTGTGCTCGGAGGAAAACCCCAGACCCCACCTTCCCCTTCCACTCCACCCCCAGCCATCCAGGCCCCCCCGGTTTTCCCAGACCTTCCTCCAGGGTGCCAGGGGCTCTAACAGGCAGAGGCAAGACCCAGCCCCGCACAACCCACTTGGCACCACTCCTCCTCAAGGGTAGTGGTCCCACAATGCCCCAGCCTCAGCTTCCTCGAGGCCCTGCTGCCCATTCAGCTGGAGCTGCAGTCCTGTCCCTCCCCGGCCTCTGCACGCCGGCCCCTCCCTGGAGCGATTCCCGAAGGCCTGGGCGGTCCCTGGGCCTGACCCGACTGCTGAGTTGCAGCTTCTCATCTGGGCCAGGCAAATATGCAGGGGCGGGCACCCAATGCAGGGCCTTTCCCTCCCGCTGCCTCTCGGCCACCTCCCCCTACATCCCTGCATCAGAGTCCTCACCCTGGTCCACTGGGGGGCACCCCCAGATCCTCCCCACCACACAGCCCCGTCCCCTTCTCCACACCCAGGCATCCTCCGCTAGCTGACCGCCTCTCCCCTGGCACGGGCTGAAGGAGGCCTGGACCCCACTTGCAGCTGGACCTGGAGCTGGGGAAGGCCTTAGCACAGCGGTGCTGGGGGCTGTGGAGAAAGGAAATGAACAGGATGGCCCATGAAGGGGATGGGTGGGGCTGAGGTGGGCCAGGTCTCTAGATGGGTGGGGCCGAGGCCCGCTGGGGTCTCCAGACCAGTGAGCTGAGGCCAGCCAGGGTCTCTACTTCAAGGAATGCACCGTGGAGTGGCGTGGGGTGGTTTATTGTTGCCCTTGCCTATACGTTTCTCTGACCCCAGACAAAAGGCTGCACCTTGTGGGCCACTGGCTAGCCCTCGGAGGAAGGAGCACCATGAGGGCCAGATCCCCGTGGGGCTGTAGTGGGTCCTGGAGTGGGCCTGGAATGGGTCTGGAGTGGGCCCTGGAGTGGGGCTGGAGTGGGGCTGGAGTGGGCCTGGAGTGGGGCTGGAGTGGGCCTGGAGTGGGGCAGGAGTGGAGCTGGACTGGGCCCTGGAGTGGGGCTGGAGTGGGGCTGGAGTGGGGCTGGAGTGGGCCTGGAGTGGGGCTGGAGTGGGGCTGGACTGGGCCCTGGAGTGGGCCTGGAGTGGGGCTGGAGTGGGCCTGAAGTGGGGCTGGAGTGGGCCTGGAGTGGGGCTGGAGTGGGGCTGGACTGGGCCCTGGAGTGGGCCTGGAGTGGGGCTGGAGTGGGCCTGGAGTGGGCCCTGGAGTGGGGTTGGAGTGGGTCTGGAGTGGGCCTGGAGTGGGGCTGGAGTGGGCCTGGAGTGGGGCTGGAGTGGGCCTGGAATGGGGCTGGAGTGGGGCTGGAGTGGGCCCTGGAGTGGGGCTGGAGTGGGCCTGGAGTGGGGCTGGAGTGGGGCTGGAGTGGGCCCTGGAGTGGGGCTGGAGTGGGGCTGGAGTGGGCCTGGAGTGGGGCTGGAGTGGGGCTGGAGTGGGCCCTGAAGTGGGGCTGGAGTGGGGCTGGAGTGGGCCTGGAGTGGGCCCTGGAGTGGGCCTGGAGTGGGGCTGGAGTGGGGCTGGAGTGGGCCCTGGAGTGGGGCTGGAGTGGGGCTGGAGTGGGCCTGGAGTGGGGCTGGAGTGGGGCTGGAGTGGGCCCTGGAGTGGGGCTGGAGTGGGGCTGGAGTGGGCCTGGAGTGGGCCCTGGAGTGGGCCTGGAGTGGGGCTGGAGTGGGCCCTGGAGTGGGGCTGGAGTGGGCCTGGAGTGGGCCCTGGAGTGGGGCTGGAGTGGGCCCTGGAGTGAGGCTGGAGTGGGCTGGAGTGGGGCTGGAGTGAGGCTGGAGTGGGGCTGGAGTGGGCCTGGAGTGAGGCTGGAGTGGGCTGGAGTGGGGCTGGAGTGGGCCCTGGAGTGAGGCTGGAGTGGGCTGGAGTGGGGCTGGAGTGGGCCCTGGAGTGGGGCTGGAGTGGGGCTGGAGTGAGGCTGGAGTGGGCTGGAGTGGGGCTGGAGTGGGCTGGAGTGGGGCTGGAGTGGGCCTGGAGTGGAGCTGGAGTGGGCCTGGAGTGGGGCTGGAGTGGGCCTGGAGTGAGGCTGGAGTGGGCTGGAGTGGGGCTGGAGTGGGCTGGAGTGGGGCTGGAGTGGGCCTGGAGTGGGGCTGGAGTGGGCCTGGAGTGGGCTGGAGTGGGGCTGGAGTGGGCTGGAGTGGGGCTGGAGTGGGCCTGGAGTGGGCCTGGAGTGGGCCCTGGACAGTTCCAGCTGCCTCCTTGCCACTCTGCTCCCTCATATGGAAATAGTATTGGGCCTCATAAAAGATCCAGGTTCTTGTTTCAAATTATGAAACAAACATTCTCGTTGGATAATCCCATGTCAAGCCACCAGTGAGGTTTTGAATTCCAGCTTCAAGGGGAAGTTAAAATTAGTTCTAAACCATCGAATGTGAGTTTGTAATAAATTGGGGGCCGTAGTCTGCTGC
Organism: Ateles fusciceps; assembly: GCA_036589455.1. NCBI lineage: Eukaryota > Metazoa > Chordata > Mammalia > Primates > Atelidae > Ateles > Ateles fusciceps. Next base: position 9,501,841 of record JAZHEH010000586.1, read on the forward strand.
CAATTAAAAGTAACTGTTGGATTCATTTCTTGGAATTTTTTGAATTTACACTTATTTTATGCCCTTACAAAGTCTTAAAGTTGTGAACAAAAGTATAAACTTCAAAAATAATTAACGCAATTTAATGACAATAAATAAACTTCAAAGTCCTGCCCAAAACAGCAGAACCTCATCAAAGCAAAAGAAACGAGCGTGCTTCCAGCTCAGCTGTGAGGCCCCCAGATGCCGCGTTTCATCTGGGGGGAGGGTCGGGAACGCTGCGGAATGAGGGCCGTGGCTGGCCCTCGGTCCTTTCCCCGTGGAACTAAACACTGTCACAGGTAGACGCTCGGTGTCCGGATGGAGCACTTAATTTTTTAATTTTCTAAAAGGAGAAATGCCTCCTGGAATAAGCAGACCTCAAACAATGATTTCCGAGTCTGCACTGAGACACCTCCCAAAACGTAGCCGTGTGCTGCATTTTGCTGTTTACGTTGGTGTTTTAGTTCTGTTACTTTTAAAAAGCAATCGGCTCCTGAACTTTTAGAGGTTTCTGATAGCAGCAGCTCCAGGCTTTGCCGAGACAAACGTGCCTAAACAGATATGGAAACCAGAACAGTCACTAAAAATATGTCAAGGTGAGTCTGGTTTTATGAGACATTTGTTACAAAGCATGGAGGTTGGTTGTAAATGTTTAGAATCTGGAACGTGAGACCTCGTCCTGTGTTTCGTGACTGGCTGTTTTCTAGAAAATGCGTGTAAGTCGCTGCCGTGATTGAGCGCACACGTAACTTGGCGGTGGGCTGTTGCTTTAGCGGCCTCCGAGCCTACATCGCCCAACCTCAAAGGCCCCAGGACACCTCCCAGCCTCCTTCTCCGGCCACGGAGGGGACTGCCCCAGCTCCCCGAGTGCCCTCCTCTCTCTGGCAGGAGGAACAATGCCCCTTTCTCTCGGCCCCGCCAGGAAGTCGCTCCTCATCCATGACGTCCACACAAAGTCAATTCTGCAGAAACCGAAGCGCCCACCCACGTGTTGTGTCTGTGTGGGGCTGAGCAATTGTGGACACGCACTCCCAGGGCCGCGAGGTTTGGCTACCACTGTCCTCCCAGACCCTGTGTCTCAACCAGCCCTCCTTGTGTAACTCGGACTGGTTTTTCTTCCCCGGAGTTCAGGAGATGAATGCCGAGCCCCTGGGGCCCTTCTGGAGCCACCTCAGGGGCACAGGGCTGGCTCCTCTGTGCCGCCTGAGAAATGGGTACTGGAGAAGTGTGGGGACACCCAGGCCTCGTCCACACTCACACCGCAATCCCTCAGCAGGTTGGGCGGGTGGACGTGTGCAGTGAGTGAGAAGGCCCCACGGTGGCCAGGAGCTCTCGGATGACGCCTCAAATCCCCCCCCTTTATGGCCTCTGCCTTTGCCATCGACTGTTCACTCCAGCAACGTTTATTGAGTGCCCACTGTATATCAGGCGCTGAGCGGGGGAGTGCAGTCATCAGGAGCACAGTGTCTGCTGTAAAAGATCTGTAAGCTCAGAAGGAGAAAAGCAAAGAAAGGAGGGAGAGAGGGTGGGGCCCTGCCCGCCTCTGCCCACCTCTGCCCTGTGCCGAAGCCCTGCACTGCATCCAGCACAGAAGGACAGTCACGGCCCAGAGTCCCAGCCACAGCTGCCACCCTCGACAGCCCATCCCACGCCACAGTGGGAGACAGCGGAGCACACGGGTCTCTCCCATTCTCCCAGCCCCACCTGGCAGGGCCCTGAGCCCATGTTCATGGAGCCCGCCCCCATCTGCTACTGGGTCTTCTCCCTGGGTGTCCTCGCTGAAGGTGGTGCCGATGGAGGCTTCTCCGTATCTACTGGGCCCCCCATTCCCTTCTAGAGTGAGCCCCTCTCCGGCAGCTTGAGGCCTGGAGGTGCCAGAAGCCCGCTCACCCCTTCCTGGGAGCAAGCTGAAGTGGTTTTGCTCTGACTGCTCCCTGCAATGCGGGGGCACCTGCTGGCTGTGCGCTGCAACCCCTGTTATCACCACGCCAGGCCACAGGAGTGCTGGGCTCTGCCAGGGCAGGGCAAGCAGTCAACCCGGAAGGGCTGCTCCTGCCGGGGGCACATCCTGACATTGGTCGTGTGCACGGCTTCCCGTCAGCATCCCTCACCCGGTTCCTTGTCAGGAGGATCACACAATTGTGTGGCTTCAGATGTACAGTCACCGAGACAAAACTCAGCCCTTCTGGGCTTCTCATCCAGCTCGCTTTTGACAAAGTGGGAAGGGGAGGTTCGAGTTCCTGCATGTGCATGTGTGTCTGCCTGTGTGTGCGTGTGAATGTGCGTGTGTGTGCAGATGCGTGCGTGTGCATGTGTTTGTGTGCATGTGTGTGTGCATGCATGTGTGTCATTGTGTGTGTGTGTGTGCGTGTGTGTGTGCACGGCTGTGGAAATACAGTTCTTCTGACACCGGCTATCCATTTGCTGTTATTTCACAGACAGCCCACTTTCCTTTGATCACAAAGGCCGCCAGATGAGGGTTCGTGGACACCGGGCTGTCTGGGACAGTGAAGGTGGCTGTGTGGTGGGTGGGCTCTCAGAGCAGACAGCGGGTGCTGTCCTGACATTTGCCCCTGATGCCATGCCCTGCTCTTCACTCGAGGTTCTCCATCTCCAGCACCCTGGGCTGCTTGGACCCCTGGTGCACGAGACCACTGGGGACAGCCATAGCCTGGGAGACAGCAGGGGCTTGTCTCACACTCATGCCCGGACTCATCTGATTCATGCCCTCTGCCCATGCAGGCCGCCCCCCATCCACACGGGCCGTCCCCCGTGAGGCCTGGCCAGCCTGAGTTTTGCTCCCGTAGGAAACTGCGGCAGATCCACCCCAGGTGCCACTGAGTGGCCCCTCGTCCTGGGTCCTGCGTCTGCCATCTCCCTCTCTCCCCTCACCTCCCCGTCCAGCGCTGGAGGGTTGCTTCCTCTCTCCCCCTTGAGAACCACTAACACAAGACCATGTGGTGTTGCTTCCTGGAGGTGTGGGGTCCTGAAAGGAGTTACAACAGAACCCCAAAGGTGCCGTCATCCAGGGTCCCGGCCCGCTCAGGGCAGGCGTCATGCCGCCCGCGCACCCCAGCTCCTGTCTGCCTTCCCTTCCCCTTATCACACTCCTCCTCTCAGTCCCCAAGGGCCTGGCGCCCACACCGCGGACTATAGCCAATTTGTTGTTTTCCCTTCTTCTTCCAGACTGTCTCTCTTGGGGGTGGGAACAGCAAAATTCCCCATTTCCTTAAGGAGACCCACAGGAAACTTCCGTAAATCCCGCTCCTCCGAGCCTGAGCCAGCCCCCTCCTGCTTCCACCCCGAACAGCGCCCCACGCCTTCAGCTCACAGGGAACAGTCACAGTGTTTAGAGATTTTCTTCAAGAACTGCTTCTAAACCCACTTTTACAAAGTTTAATAAAGTGGTTTTTAAAACAATGTTCTGGCCAGGGTGTGGAGAAAGGGGAACCCGTGAGCACCTTTGGCAGGGGTGATGCTGCATGCTGTGGAGGCTGCTCAGGAAATGAAACTCCCGCAGGGCCAGCCATTGCCACCAGGTGCCCACCCACAGGAAGGAAATCTGGAGGGCGCCTGCACCCCGGGGTGTGCTGCAGCCCCGTCACGACAGCCAAGATTCGGACTCAGCCTGCGTGTCTGTCCATCCGCAGATGCGTGGACAGGAAAAAACGAGGTGCGTGGACGCCGTGGGGTACTCTTCAGCTAAAGGAGAGCGAAATTCTGCCGTTTGCGGCAGCGTGGATGGAACTGGCAGCAAACCAGGCACAGAAAGACGAACGCCCCACGCCTCCCTCCTGCAGGGGCTGAGAGTGGGTCTCACGGAGTGGAGCAGATTGGTGGCCACAGAGGCTGGGGAGGGAAGGGACGTGAGGGCTGGTGACGGTGCTGGGAGGCTGCCGGGCTGAAGAAATAGGATCTATTGTTTGCTGGTACAGTGGGGTGACCACAGTTAATAATTTATCATTTATTCAAAATAGCTAGAAGAGAGGGTTTGGGACATTCCTGACAGGAATGATCAATGCTCAAGGTGATGGGTGCCCAGTTTCCCTGATTTGATCGTTAGGTGTTACATGCACACATCGCAATAGCACATGTACGCCATAAATATGTACAACTGTTAAGCATCCATACAAATTAAAAATAATTTAAAAAGTCTTGGTCCTCCCTCGGTTCCTCTGGGAATGATAGGAAGGGGAAAGTGTGGAGTGGGGACATGTGGACAGGGCAGCTACCAGCCCCCGTGTGTCCCTGCTGTGACCCCCCACTTCCCTGCCCAGAGGGCCAGAAAGAGGGGCCGAAGGTCAGGTGGCCTGTGGAGGCCGGTGGCCCCCGCCCCCTTCCTGGTACCCGACCTTCCCCCTGAGAGCTGTGCTCAGGCCGCTGATACCCCTCCACATGCCACAGGTCCACACAGGTCCACACAGGTCCGAGAGGGAATGGCTGGCACGGCACTGGCCCCCACAGAGGAGGGTGGCTCTCACGCAGGGCCTGTGTCCACAGAGCTGCCGCCGCCCTGGCCCACGGCGGCTCCTTCACGCGTGGTATGTGCTGGGGCTGCCTTTCCTGGTCAGTGACATTGGTGTCATCGAGACGTGGTTCAGATTTCACCCCAAGGAGTGTCTCCTCGGGCTTCACTGGGGTCACGGGAGCTACCCCTGGAGGGTGGGCTCAGCATCTGGTCCTGGGCGAGGGACCAGTGCCCCCCGCTGAGGATGTGTGTGGAAGGAATGGGTCCCTTGTGGAACCAGGAGTGTCAGGTGGGCTGCAGGGCAACACATGGGGCCACAGAACCCCAGTGAGTTGTGTCCGAGGCCGCTCCACGCCCTGGGCCCTGGTCCTCTTTCTCCAGCTATGTAGCCCACTTGTCCTTGCAGGGCGAGAGCCTCCCGAGGATGCAGCACGCAGGCCCGTGCACCCAGTTGCCCAGAACCCCCCAGCCTCCATCTCCCAGTGCCTTCAGCTTCCCACTCGGAAGACTCTGCCCCCACGTAAGGAGGTTCCAGAGCCTTGAACCACGAGGCCCCAGAGGAGGGGGACACCGCCGGGGGCTCCATCCTGCTTGGTGGGAATGCGCTCCAGCCCTGCCGAGGGGCTCTGGGGCAGCTCTCTCCTGCCCTCCTTTAAAGGAGAATAAAATGGGCCCGCCTGCTGGGCCCTGGCTTGCTGCCCCCAGAAACCCTTTTACTTGAATAGTCTGTGGCCCTTTCACTCCCTCTCAATCAGACCTTGTCAATTTCTGTGCAGAGGAAAGTTTAGCTAGATTTACCATTGCATTTTAAGCAGCTGAAAATGCAATATTTTCCCATTTTTTAATTTTGGCAAAATAAACATAAACATAAAATGTACTATCCTAATCATTTTTTAAGTACACAGTTCAGCAGCATTATTACCCAGTGCAATTGTCGCCACTAACCATCTCTACAACATTTTCATTTTGCAAAACTGGAGCTCTCTCACCATTAAATGCTAATTCCCCCGTCCGCCTCCCGAGACCCTGGCACCCACCGTTCTACCTTCTATCTCTGTGGATTTGACAAGTCCAGGGACCGCCTGTAAGTGAGATCATGCAGAATCTGTAGTTCTGTGACTAATTTTACTCAGTATCATGTCCTCAGGGTTCGCTCATGTGGTGGCTTGTGTCAGAATGCCCTTCCTGTTAAGGGCTGAGCAACATTCCACTGTGTGAACAGATCACGTGGCCTGTCCCCATCCATCCATTGGTGGCCACGGGGGTTGCATCCACCTTTCAGCTATTGCAAGTACTGTTGCTGTTAACATGGGCTGTTAACACGGGTGTGCAAACATCTGTTCTAGACCCTGCCTTCAGTTCTTTTGGATATGGACCCAGAAGCAGAATGGCTGGAACACGCAGCAAGTCTACCTGTAATTGAGGGGCTGCCGCCCTGTTTCCCACAGCAGCTGCGCCATTTACATTCCCAGGAAATGTGACCGATGTTCCGGTTTTTCTGCTTCCTCCCAACACGTGTTATTCTCTGTTTTTTTGTTGGTGTGTTGTTTTTGTAGCCTTCCAGCGGGCCTGAGGTTGCATCTCGTTGTGGTTTTGATTGTGTTTCCCTCATGGTGAGTGAGGCTCAGTGTCTTTTCCTGGGCTCACTGCCGTTTATAAAACGTGCCATCTTAAAGCACTTTCTGCCCATCTGCAGAAATACAGCTTTCATGTCGACCTCGTACCCAATGACCTTGCGAAGTGTGTTCATCCTGAGGCTCCGTAGTTTCGTTTGGATTTTCCGCTGGCACGGCTGTGTTTTCAGCAAGTGCTGGTTTTATTCTCTGCCACTTCCTTTCCTTACCTGGTCAGCCCTGGCCAGCACCCTGCTGCATGGACGTGGTGAGAGCCCACCCATCTCAGGGAACATGCTCTGTGTCTTCGCAGCACGCCTGCCGAGGGGCTTTGTAGACGCCTTTTATCAAATTAAGGCACTGACATTCTATTTGCTTAACAGATTTTTTTACAAGTGGTGTTGCCTTGTATTAAATATTCTTTAAAAAACATCAGTTGAAACGATGAGATGATTTTTTTTCCCCCTCTAATCTATTAATACATTAAATTACCAACCCTGAATTTCTAGAAAGATCCATCTTGGCTATTATATATTATGCTTTTTATGTAAATCTGAATTTGGTTTGCTAATATTTTGTCTCCAGGATTTTTGCATTGATGTCCACGACAGTGATTGAGCTGTAATATTTTTTCTTGTGATTTGTCTAATTGTTGGACATGGAGGCATGCCAGCCTCATAGAATTATGTGGGAAATATTCCTTTCTAAGGAAGCATTTACACAAGTTTGGTGTTACTTCTTTCTAAATGTGTAGAAGAATTCACTAATAAAACCATTCAGGTCTAGAGTTTTCCTTGTGATAAAATTTTAAATCACAGATTCCATTTCTTAAAGGAATCTACTCAGATTTCTTCTTTTATTCTTTTTTTTTCAAGGTGCTAGAATCTGCACATTCTACACATGTATGCCAGAACTTAAAGTTAAAAAAAAAAAAAAAAAAAAGGAAGACATACAGGCAGCCAACGAGCATAGGAGAAAAATCAATGTCACTGATCATTAGAGAAATGCAAACCGCAGTGAGAAGCCATCTCACACCAGTCAGAATGGCTGTGATGAAAAAGTTAAAAAATAACAGAGTCTGGTGAGGTTGTGGAGGAAAGGGAACGCTTATACACTGTTGGTGAGAGTACAGATTAGTTCAACCATTGTGGAAAGCAGTATGGCAATTCCTCAAAGAGCTAAAAGCAGAACTACCGTTTGACCCAGCAGTCCTGTTACTGGGTCATAGAAATCATTCTCCCGTAAAGACACGGGCACACGAATGTTCCCTGCGGCACCATTCCAACAGCAAACACACGGAATCAGCCTCAGTGCCCGTCAGTGGCAGACTGATAACGAATCCGTCCTGCAGAAGATCGAAGCTGGACCCCTTCCTTACACCATACACAAAAATCAACTCAATAGGGACTAAAGACTTCAATGTAAAACCCAAAACTATAAAAGCCCTAGAAGACAACCTAGGCAGTTCCATCCTGGACACAGGAATGGGCAAAGATTTGATGATGACAAACACACAAAAAGCAAAATTTGACAAGTGGGGTCTAACTAAATGTAGGAGCTTAATTCTAAATAGTTCACGGGTTAAAAAATAAATCACTTCCCTTTGGCTGGAGTTTGGACAGCATGTGTTTCCCTACCTTCCCACTCTTCACCTTTAATTTACTTATATTTAAGATGTATCTCTCAAAAGCCGCACAGGTTTTTGTTTCATTTTGTTTCAGGTCCAACCTGACCCTGGAGATGTCTGCGTCTTAACTAGACTACTTAGTGCAATTCCTGTTGTACTTGTATTTAAATTGATCATCTGACTTTACTCAGAGAGAAAGCGTGTCCTGTTTCACGTATTCCAGTTTCCCTCTGTGAACTTGTTAGCTAAACACAGTTTACGAGGCGTGGCGCCTCCTTCACAGAGCCCGGTCACACAGTCCAGCTCGTGGCGTCCGAGGCGCTGGCTGCGTGTTTGAACTGCCCCATTTCTGCTCTTGGGAAGCCTCCATCGGTCCAAATGCCTCTTTGTAGTTAATGTGCCTGAAAACAGTTGTTTTTTGCTTTAAAGGTCTCAGTGTTCCCTGTTTTGTGGTTCCCCCTACAGTGCGCCTGGATGTGAGTTTGTCTGTCTAGTTCTACCCACTCGGACGTGGACGCACACAGCTGCTCTGATGCGCTCTCGAGGGTGTGGGCCTGGGGGGGACTCGTCCTCCGCGCCCCCGCAGTCCGTCTGGCACGTCCTCGTTTCCATCTGTGATACATTTCCTCCGCCTGAGTAACTTCATGTCGTGTCTCCTTTAGTGCAGGATCTTGCCAAAGAGTTCGTTCTGTTTTGTTTTTCCTTTTATAACCTGGAATGTCTGTTTCACCTTCACTTGCAGAGCGTGTTTCTCTTGGGCAGGGCAGCCTGGCTCGGCAGTTACGTTCTCCTGGCGTTAGGAAGCTGTAGGTCCATTCTCTCCTGCATTCCATCATTTTCTTGCTCCTCGTAAAATGGCATTTCTTTTCTTCTCTGAATGCCTTAGGGATATTTCCCTTGGTCTGTGGTTCCCAGCAGTTCTCCTGAGATTCGTCCACGCCGATTTGTCTGTGTTTATGTGGCTCAGGGACAGCTGTGCTTCCTGCCCTCCTTCCCCTCCTTCCCCTCCTTTCCCCCTTCCCCCCTTCCCCCCCTTCCCCCCTTCCCCTCCTTCCCCCTTCCCCCCCTTCCCCCTCCTTCCCCCTTCCCCTCCTCCCCCTTCCCCCTCCTTCCCCCTCTCCCCCTTCCCCCCTTCCCCCTTCCCCACCTTCCCCTCCTTCCCCTCCTTCCCCTCCTTCCGGGACTTAGCTGCTGCGCACCGTGTTCCTCGTGTGTCCATCTTTTGAATCGCTGCATTTTATTTTAGGTTTTAGGCTGTTCTCTCTGTTCTCCTCCGGATGTTTTCCACTGCCTTGCGGTCCGGCTGCCATCTCCGCCTCGGTTGTGTCTGATCTGCCTTGAAGCCTGTCTCTTATACTTTGTCTTTTCTTCTTCTTCTTTTTTTTTTTTACAACCTTATGCAGGAACAACTGGCTTCTGAAAGTGATTGTATTGAAATTCTACAATCTGGTAGGTTTTGAAATATAGATATAAACCCATGAAACCGTCATCACAATCAAGATAGTGAGAAAAACCTCTCACCCCACAAACCGGGTATGGAATTTGAGGCCGACAGTGGCTCCCCCGCTGTGTGGGGGACTTGGGGTCTTGCCCACCTCTGCTCATGCGAAACCCCCACAGTCCAAATGAGCCTTTGTAGTTAATGTGCCTTAAGACAATTGTTTTTTGCTTGAAAGGTCTCAGTCTTCCGTGCTTTGTGGTTTCACTGCAGTGTGTCTCGATGTGAGTTTATCCGTCTCGTTCGGTGATAGACAGCCTGTGCATCCGTTAACAACCAGGGTAAGCTTTTCTTTCCGTCCTCCGTGGGCCTTCATCTCTCGTCTGTCCTCACCTCCTTCACTCTCTGTGGACATTTTGGGCTGTTTTTAAGGGGAAATCTTTCAGCTACACCTAACCTGTTGCTTTTCCTATGGAAAAATCACAGGGGAACTGCTGAAAACCACAGGCAAAGGGAATTACCCTTCAGGCATTCAAAAAAAAAAAGCAATTTCAATAGCTGCACACTTCATTCTAGATTCTTTCAAAGCTCTTTGTATTTTTCACGGTGTCCCGTATTTTCCTTTGATTTTGAGTCCTTCTTCTAGAGTTGATAACTTTAAAGATGGTCACTACAGATTAACTCCGGGCTCGCGTCCAGGCACAGGCTGCCTCTGTCAGCTCTCGCTCCCAGGGCTGGCTTTCCCGGGCGTTTCGTCACTAGGACTGCAGGGTCATCTTCAGGGGCACTCTGACCGTGGGAATCCCAGGAGGCAGGTGGGGGAGTGCCCCTTCACACAGGTGGCCCTGGTTTTCAGCAGGCAGTCTTGGCTCGTCACCAGCCTGGGACCGTTTCTGTGTGTTTGTCTTTTTAACCCTGGTAGTTCCGGCATCACAGAAAAAAATGTAAATGTGGGTCCCAGACTGTTTGACGAGCGGGCTCACCTGTGGCTGATTTAGCTCATTTTGTTGACAGGCAGGTGTTTTTTCGGAGTCTGTTCGTTCTTTCTTGTAGACTTAGAGGGTTGTTTTAGATGCTTGGTTTCGTTTTGCTTTGTGTCGTTCAGCATTTCTCGTTGCCTCTGGGTGTCCCTCCACATTTCACCCGTCACAGCGTCTTCCCCACAGGAAAACTCAGAGAGGCACAGTCAGTTAGACACATGTTGACTGACACTTAAATTATTTCTTACAAAGAGGAAGTGTCTTTCACTCAACGTCCATCTTTTGAGTATTTTGAATAATTGTTCCTTCATTTACCCACTGATAAATACTGATGAATAATTCCAGGCGAATCTGCTATTCACATTTCTGTTTGCTCAAGGACACCGCAGCAGCCATGAGCACACCTAGTGCCTGACCTTGGTCTCTAAAGCTCGTTCTCCAGTAAAGAAGAGCAGGGCTCCTGGGAGAAGTGATGGATTTGGGGCTGGGGGAGAAACCGGGGGAGCCTGGGGTTATTCGGGAAAGTGAGGGCCTATTCCCAAAGGATGGGGGTGGTCCAGAAAGCCCACCTGGAAGAGCAGTGAGGGCCTCTTCCCAAAGGATGGGGGGGGCGTCCAGAAAGCCCACCTGGAAAAGCCCAGTGTCCAGAGCTGGCTAAGTCTGAGCAACTAAGTAAATAATGGCAGTGTGGGACGATCACCCAGAGCACAGATACGCACAAGTCCACGTGGAGGCACAATCAATCAATCAATCAGTCGGTGCGGGGGGAGGGGCGGCCCTTCCCTCAGAGGAATTCCAGCAGAGCCACGTGGAAACACTGCGTCACTGTTGCAGAAAAACCTAGCAACGGATGCTAAGATTAGCGGAAAAGAGTTTGGGGAGAAATAGGATGCTGGTGTAGTCTCAAAGTCTTTCCCCGAGAGGCCAAGGTGGGCAGATCGCCTGAGCTCAGGAGTTCCAGAGAAGCTTGGGCAACATGCAAAACCCTGTCTCTCTAAAAAAAAATACGAAAATTAGCCCAGCAGGGTGGCACACACCTGCAGTCCCAGCTACTTGGGAGGCTGAGGCGAGAGGATCGCTTTACCCAGGAGGCAGAGGTTGCAGTGAGCTGAGATTGCACCACTGCACTCCAGACTGAGTGACAGAGACTCTGCCCCAAAATAAGTAAATAAAAATCAATAAATTGCAAATGAAGAATAGTAACTTTACAGTGGGGGAAGTTGGCAGACCCTGCCGTAGCCAGGTGACCAGGGTCAAAACTACCCACAATGAAGTGAAGCACAGGTGTAGGATTCTGGGGAGGCCATGGCCGCCTAAGGGAGGGCCTAGCTAACTCTTGAGGCTGAGCCCTCCCAGAAGTGGGTGCAGTCTCCCTGGGCCACGCGTTCTGCACCCCTGGGAGGTAGGGAGTTGGATCTCGTACACACGATGAATGCGTGGACATGTGTGGATGCCGTCCACTTCCCAGAGCCCCCTGCCAGGCTCCCCGGGGCTCCTCAGGGGACCTTCTGTGTACCTGTGCGTCTCCTCTGTTTCAAAGAGCTCCCACCGAGGAGCGAGCTCTTGAGCTAAAGCTCGAACGAATCAGAAAGACCCGGGCTGTGTTTCTCTGTGTTTAAGACACAGGGAAATGGACTCATCCAAAGCCATTTGGGGTCTTATCAAGTGGTCATGTAAGATGCCGAGCCTTGACATCGTCCATCTGTTGGAGAACTGCCCACGCAGAGAGAGGGTCAGAAATCGCAGCCTGCACAGCCGCGGCGTTCACGTGGTCGTTGCACAGGAGGCTTTGCCGTTCCCTGATGCTTCGGAAAGCAAGAATGAGGGGGAGCGGAACTGGGTGTCGTCCAGGTCCACAGTCAGAACGGGCACTGGGGAGGGAGTTCTGTGGGGAGGTGGGGCCGGGCCTGGTCTCTGCATTTGAGCATCGCTGTTCACCTCGGTGTCCCTCAGACAAGCCACCTCCTTCCACCCCTGCGGAGGAGCGAGGGGGAAGCTTTGGTCCAGGATAACCAGTTCCCAACCAGCTGCCATGTCTAGAGCCCCTGAGGGCAAACGCACTTGTGACCAGGGAGTTTGCCAGCTTCTCACCGCCCGAGGCCGACTTTCCGGCCGCAGAGGGGCGTCTGAGTCCCCAGGGTAGACAGAGGAGCTGCCTCTCTGCCAGGTGCTGTGTTGAGGTGAGAGGGAGGGCAGGTCCTTCTGCTTCTGAAACATAAAACAACCCCTCACCTGCGGCAGGACGTGTGAGGCCACCACAGCCTGGAAGACCCACCAGCGCTGGTGCTGAGCACAGGCCAGGCCCAGGGCCGCCAGGAGCAGAGCCGCTGACCCGGCGTATGGGGCCGCCATGAGTCGCTGGCCCGGCATGATAGGGTGGGAAGGAGGTCTCGGGGAACTCGGCACGGTTCTGCCCTTGAGGAGGGGTAGGGGCTTCCTCTACCTCCCAGCAGCCTCACTAATTCCAGAAGAATAAGAACAGTGAGGGGGAAGCCAGTGGAGGGCTCAGAGCTGCCAGCCTGGCTGGCCACCAGCTCCTCCTGCTCCCTCCAGCCAGAGGGGCTGGCTCGGTCCTTGGCTTCCAGGCCAGGCTGCGTCTAGCGGGCCTCTGTCCACTCCACGCGTGGCAGCACTCAGCCTGCCTCAGGCCTGTGTCCTCCAGCATTGTCCCCTCTTGTGCCTACCCTTGTCTGGGGGGTCATTTCCGTCCTTGCTCCAAGTCCCTGAGAGTCACCTGACACCCTGACCCATTCTTCGGTGACCATGAGAGGTGGTTGTGGCTTCTGCTGGCCCGGCCAGCCCACCAGGGAAGCTCGAGGGGTTGGCCGGGTGGGCAGCGCCCTCTAGGAGCCCTTCTTGTGGCCCAGATGAGAGCAGAGGGTGTGGGGGCCATGTAGACAGCGGTGGGTGAGGCCGGGGTCCCTAAGGCAGGGGCTTGCTGGTCTTGGCGCTGCTTCCATGCAGAGGGGAGCTGAGGTCTAAGGTGAGGCCCCGGCCAGGTCACCCCCGTCCACCCTGCCCACCTGCTGTGTGTTGAGGGGAAGTAGAGGCGGCCCTGCTGAGGCCCCCACGTCCTCTGTCACCTTTGCAGACCTTGGCACCCCACGATGCGGCCACCCTGAGTGCCCCGTGGCCCCACTGGTGTAAGCGTACCCCAATTCCCCTCTTTCATTCAAGCTCTAGAATTGGGCACCACTCTGTGCCAGGCAGCTGACACCGTCCTTCCCCGGGACACCTGGCCAGGTTCACACTGCGTTCACCACGCTCCATCCACACCCCTCGGTCACACTTCACCAGGGTCCCAGGCCAGGGACGCATCGGAGACCCCTCTGGGAACAACGGCCTCAAAGAGCAGGAAGCAGTGAGGACCTGACTCCAGGTCCTTCCGGATCTTTCTGGCTGGGCTCCTCCCCTGGCGTCTGGGCTCGGTGGGGTGTGGTCTGCCCTGCATTCCCACAGACCCTGGCCCCGGGCAGTGCCCCGTCCCTGCCTGCCGTGTCTGTGTCCTCCCCAGCCTAACCACGCTGGAGAAATGTGTTTTTCCACGCCCTTCGTGGAGGTTCCCGTCTCTGTGTCTGTGGGACGGGCTGACCTGCTGCAAGAAGTGGACCCTGGGATAGAAAGATCCGGACACAGCGGAGGTTTGTGTCCTCCTCATGGAACGGCTCCGCCTGGTGGCCCCAGTTTCCTGGCACTCACGCCTTTGCAATTTCCTCCACGTCATCCAGGTGAGTCCGTGCGGCCGACAGCACTCAGCACAGCGCTGACAGTCACTTCCGAAACTGGGTGGGACACACCGGGTCTCCCGCGGTTGTCCTCTGTCTCCTGGGTCGTGGGCTCTGGTGAAGCCAGTGGCTGTGTCATGAGGACTCAGGGAACTTAGGTGACGTGAGGACGGAGGCATGTCCTGAGGTGCACGGGACTCCAGACAACAGCCCGCAAGGACCAAAACCTGCCAGGAACCGCACAGGACCCTCGAAGGGTCTCCTGGGGCCAGTGGAGCCCTTGGGCGGCAGCAGACTCGGGGGGCTTTGGCAGGAGGGGGCTAAGCTTTGCTGGGAGAGTCACAGAATCACTGGGCACGTGTATCAGTAACCTCTTCCTGACATGGACCGGCTTCTCTGACAAGATAGACTTTGGGAGTTCACTGCATTGGTTCACTGTGGGGGCGTGTGTGCGTTCTTGATACGTATCTGGAGTTATTGGCCCTCACTCCCATCTTGGGGTTGCATGTGTTGGGTCAGGGAAGGAGGGTTCTCCACTCTCGCTTGTCTGTTACCCCAAATGATTACAAGACGCCCTCAGGATGGGCGTTGATCCTGCGGTTCTATGACCTCCAGCCCACTGTCTTGCCTTGGGCTGACACCAGGTGGAGTGGCCGGATCTGCGGGCAGCGTGTCTCTAGCAGGTGGGGCCCCTGTGAGCCCAGCAGGCTCTCCCATGCCCCCAAACAGGCTCCCGTGGCCGCTGTCTTCAGCAAGGGTGTTGGAGCTGCACTGAAGAGCTCGGCTGACACAGCAGGGCCGGGCCTGGGAGCTGGCTGCCCTCCGGCTCCTCAGCTAGTCCTTCAGGAACCTGGAGTGGCCGCCTCGTGTCATGGGCGGAGTTGGGCAGGCCGTCACCAGGCAATGGGTGTGGGTGCATGGAGCAAATGGCGGCTGTGGACCCGAGTGGGTGACAGGGTCGGAGGCTCTGGGCCTGCAGGACCCGCCGGGCACTGAACACGTGGAGTCCTGCCTCCGTCTGCTGAAGTTTTAGGTAATAATGATATGATTCTTTTTGTTTCACATGTAAAATAATACCTATTAAAGATATAATTTTTATTATCATTACAAAATGGGAAGACGAAGAACCCCTTTTCAGGATGACCTCCAGGGGCCCAGCAGGGAGCCTCGTCCTGTGCAGCACCTCCAGGGAGCCTGTGGCCGGAGCTGGCCTGGAAACGCTGAGGTCAGCCGAAGTTCAGCATCAGAGGAGCTGGGGCTGGACTTATCTGAAGCTGGGCTCCTGTGACCCAGTGCTGCTGGGCAGAAGTGGGCTCTGGGACCCCGAGGACTGTTAGAGCGCTAGGGGTCAGGGGGAGAGCGGACAGCCCCACGCAGCCGTGCCCTCTCACCTGGCAGGGAGACTCTGCGCCTTTATCTCACGTGGTGGCTATGGCCATGCTGCGAGAGGGTGCCTGGTTCGCTGGCCTGGCAGGTCCTGATGCCGGGTCGCGTCTTGCAGAGCCTGGGGTAGTTCTGGGGGTGTCGTCTGCAGAAGACGGGCTGCCCGCCACAGCCCAGACAGGAGCAGGGAACAGCTGATTACCTCAGTGGACAGACAGGAGGCAAAGGCAGAGAAATGGCACGCGGGCTCTGAAGCTTCGGCCACGCGGGTTGGAAGTTCTCACCTCCTGACCTCCGTCCGAGGTCTGTTCCTAGGAGTGGAACCTAAGGAGTTAGAATCGTCACAGCATCACACACATTTTTAATGGGAAGATACAAAGTGGCGTCAAAGGCCCACTGAGAAGACGGCTGGAGCTTGGCCACCCCACCCCGCGTCCTGCCCCCACAACCCCGCATCCCATGCACAGCCAGGCCCTAGGGCGGAGGCTCCAGCTCTGAGTCCCGGCACCACAAACAGGGATGATGACAGACAGTCCCCTGGGCCCTCTGTCATCATCACAAGGTGACATGGGAGGAGGTGGCAGAGGTGAGATGCCCAGCCTGCATGGCTACCGTGAGTTGAGGGTCGGAAGGAGGCCTTTGCAGGAGCCACGGGGCAAGGGTGGGGAGCAGCAGAGCCACAGCCTTGGGGGTGATGTGAAGCAAAGCCAGGAAAACCACACCATTTAGCTGCTTACAAATAACAGCATTTACTGGACAAAACAGGGCGGCACAGGTTTAAAACAAACCATCTGTTCTGAGGGTCAGTGCCTGAGGGAAGCCAGTGGACCAAGCAGATGGTGGCGTTGGGTCTGGGCAGGAACCTGTCTGCCACGTGTGGTCTGGGCTCAGGTGAATCAGGGATGGGAACCCCAGGGGCAGGAAGTGCTGGGGATGCCCGATGCAGCTCTGGGTCCAGGCCTGCTGAGAAGAGGGTTGCCAGGGGCTGGGGCGGGTGCCTGGACTTCCTGAGAACCCTGCAGCCTAGCTTACCTGGGTGCTCACATCAGGTGGGGGAGGGGTGGGAAGACCAGATGGGCTCTCACGCCAGGCGGGGAACACTCACCTGGCAGGAGGCACTCACCAGGCGGTGGGCACTCACCATGTAGGGGGCACTCATTGGGTTGGGGGCACTCATAGGACAGGGAGCATTCACCAGGCAGGGGGCACTCACCAGGCATGGGGCACTCATGGGGCAGGAGGCACACTGGGTGGGGTGGGCACACCAGGTCGGGTGTGCATGAGTCAGCAGCCACTCTGGAGAAGCTCAGACTCTTTAGGGTCTTAGTGTGGTCTCATGTGTGGGTTCATGGGTCCTGTCCCATCCTGGTCATGGTGTCCAGAAAAGCAGGACGGTGCGGGAGGTGGCCCTGTTGCTTTTGTGAGCATGAGGGGAGCTTCCTGGGGTGAGAAGGGAATGGTGGGTGGCATGGCATGGGAGATGGGCCAGCAGAGCGGCATCCGACGTGGGCAGCAGGCAGAAGAGCCCTGGCAGTCACCTCCGTCGGGAGACGCACACACACCTCCCCCACCTGTAGCCCTGGGCTCTCTCCACAGCATTGGAGTGAGGGTGGAAGAGCTGCCTGTGAAGGCCCAGCTGGTCCCGCCACTTTATGGCCTGATGACTTGACAACCCTCTGACCACTGGGGTCATGGTGCCCGGAGCCCTGGTCGTCACCTTCAATCTGGGCCTGGCTGGCAGGCAGTGCCCTGACTTGGCCACAGACACTCCCCAAGTCTCAGATATTCGATGCCTCACATTGCCAACATGGAGCCATTTCCCAGGGGGGGAAACTGAGGTGCAGGGGAAAATGGGCATTGGGGTGCTTTGTGACCCAAGTCCCCATAGCGGCTTGAGGACTATGGTCATCTCTGTCCTGGCCCCATGTGAGGGAGTGGCCTCTTGGGATTTGGAAAGTGGCTTTCCTGCTGTGTGAGTGTGAGGTCAGATGGACTTGGGGACTGAAGGAGGCTTGTCCTGTGGGGGGGCAGGGGTAGGGGTGGGGAGCCAAGCTCTGCCCTTGGCCAAATGCCAGAGACTTGTCAGGTGCCACCGCTGGCATTCTCTGCCCCTTACCCTCACGTCATCTGAATAGAAGAGTCTATCTGCGTCGCTTCCCCAGGTTGAATCACTGCGTGCTCAGCAGGAACCACAGCCTCGAGCTGGCCTTTGGACGCCGCACGCAGGTGTTGTGACCGCCCTGGCTTTTAGAATGTGGTGTCCAGCTTATGGCTTAGGATTCCCAAGCGGGGGAGCACTGAACAGCCGCCCACGTATGGGTTCATTGGACAGAGCGCACCTGCCCCGTTTCCCATCCACGCTGCTTTTTGTCCCCCTGGACAGCAGTGCCACGGAGGGGAACATCCAGTCCGTCCAGAGCCACCCAAGCATTCCCGGGCAGCTGCTCCAGCCCACAGGCGTGGCGAGGCCCAGCTGGGTTACCAGGCATCTGCACGGCCCTAGTCGTGAACCAAACCGCAGCCGCAGAGCTGAGCACGTACCTGCGTCTGTCTGGTTTGTTTCCCAAGAGTTTGGCTCCAGATTAAAGAACCGTGTGATGCCACATTTTGTTTTCGGGCACACGCCTCTGCACACTGCGTGTCTGGTGGAGGGCAGGGTCCTGTGGTTTCCAGCAAAGCCAACCTCCGTGCAAATGCAAATGGAAAATGCTTTCTTGAGAAACTTCCAGTCAATGACAAAATGGCCTTTCCCCGCGTGCCGCAGTGTCTTGCTGAGACCCTGTGCCAGTGTGGGGGAGGTGTGGGTGTCCTCGGGGCTGAGCAGGGGCCCCGTGGCTGGAACTCGCTCACCCTTCCAGCCAGACAGCCTCCGAGGAACACTCCCGGGGGCCACCACCACAGCAGGTGGCAGCTGTGCGCAGTTCTCAGCCCCACCCACACCCGGCGGTGTGGGGCACAAGCCTTTCATCCTGCTGCAAACAGCATGAGAATGTCATTCCGTGGCCGTGCTAGAACGCTCACCAGAGAAGGGGGGTAGAAGGGAGCCCTGAAAACTTACAACACGATGACCTTGTGTGAGCAGCCCCCTCCCCACTGACCGGGCATCCAAAACGGCTTCCACACACCCTCCTTCCTGGCTGAGCGCCAAAGCCATCCTGGCCAGAGCCACGGGTCCTTCCTGTGAGCAGTCCTTGCTTCCTGCTTCCTGCGCTTCAGAGATGGACGCTGACCACATGGGGCAGGGGGAGAGGAGAGCTGTTGAGAGGAGCGGGTGGGATGGCCCAGACACACCCCAAATAAATAAGGCTGGGCATCAGTGGCGAGGACGGCAGAGGGGCCAATGACCCACTGCTGAGTGGAACCTGGGGGGACAGCGGCTCCAGGGGGCCGGGTGGGCGGGGACGGTGGACACAGAGGAGGCTGCAGTGCTCAGGGATGAAGCCAGCATGACCTGACATCACCCCTTGGCCGGGCTGCACCGGGAGCTGCACCACATCCCTGCGAGGTCAGTTGTTTGATCTTAAAACTAAGCCTGTGTTTGTAAGAGGAAACCGCCCTAGCCGGCTGGCGTGAGTCAGATTAAGCTGCGGTGCGACCCACAGAAAACCTCAGAGGAATGAGGGCACATCCAGGGGATGCCCCCTCTTCGGAGCAAGAGCTCGGGGCAGGGGCTCAAGTGCAATCCCAGGGTCCCTGCTCAGAACAGGAGCTCCGGGCTGGGGGTCACAGGCAATCCCTGGGGCGTCCAGAGGAGATTCTTACACCTAAAGCAACCCCGGAGGGGGAGATAGTGGATGGAGACCTCAGCCTCTGAGGGTTCTCCCTGAGGTCAGTGCCAGGGCACAGATCCATGGGGTTGCCCAGGGTCGGGCGGGCTTCCCCCACTGTCCAGGGACCCTGACGAACACCACAGTCACCAAGCGCCTTTCATTCTCCTTTCAGGTCTTTTAACTAAAATGCCATAAGGAAGGGGACTGGTGCCCAGGGAATGAAGAAAGAAGGGGAAAGGGGACTGCTCCTGAGTCCCAGACCAAGTGCGCTGCCCAGCCCCAACCGGCTGACCGGGCCTCCGCCTGGCCCAGGTCACTGAAGTCATTCCAGGAATCTCAGCATTGTGGGCTTGTTTTCTCTTGGCTTTGTGAGAGTTGAAGGAATGTGTAAGTATTTATGAAACGCCGGCGTCCTGGCCACTCTTGGCTGGAGCTTTGAGCCCCGAGACTCTCCCCGCCAGGGCGCTGGGAATTTCTGCCCCACTCACGGGCATAGGAGCTCCAAGACAGGGCGAGACCTAAGAGGACTTCAAAGGGAGGCGGAGATCTGTGAGTGAGGTCAGAATTCAAGCAGGTGGGTGGGTTTCCACCCCACGTCGGCCCACAACCCTGAAGAGTCTTTGGGGGGGGTGCCGGCATTTTCTGCAGCAAGCCCCTAGTCTCCTCTGCCCCTTCCATTGTCCTGAGCCGCACTGGTGGGTCCTCAGCCCCCAGCCCTGCTGGGCTCCAGCTGCCGTGGAACTGCAGGGGGGTGCAGAGTTGCCCTCAGAGGACCCCAGGTCTTCACAGGTGAGTTGAAGACCCCGTGGGCACCTCGTGTCGGAGCCCTGGGAGGGGTTCTCTGGAGGTCGTCTCTGAGGTTCAAGGTCTCGGTGGAGCTGCCGTCCTTTCTGGGACATCTCCTGGGCGCTCAGCAGGAGAGCAGAGGTCTGTCAGAGGCCCCTTGGCCGGCACCAGCCCCTCACTCCCCTGCTGTGCTGCAGCACCCTCTGGTCCCCACTGTCACCTCCACTTGCAGCCCAGCTGGCACTGCCCTGCGTCCCAGGTCTCTAGCCCAGATCACCAAGAGGGACCCGTTTTCCAGATGAGGACGTCGAGGCTCAGATTGGAGCCAGACACACAAGGTGTTTCGTAAACAGTGACTTCCAGGCAGTGGGCTCAGCAGTGAACATGCACACAGGCCCCGCCTTCCTGGAGCCCCCCCCCTCGCCAAGCCAAGAAGAAAACCGTGTGGTACCTGCACCAAGGCAGAGCAACCTGCAGCATTCGACGGCCAGCCATGAAAAGGTATCAGCAGGCCAAGGATAGAAAGGAGTTTCCTTAACTGGATGGAAGTCTCCAGAAAACCTTCAGCAAATACACTACAGCACTGAACGGCGAGACAAGAGAGGCTGCCCTCAGACCAGAGCACAGTGGACAGACTTCTAAACACACTGCCGTCCAGCATTCCGAGAGAGCTGTGGCAGCCATTCCTACGAGGGAGAGACCGAGAGCCAGAGACAGGGTCGGAGAGACAGGGGAAAGAGAAAGACAGAGAGAAACGGAGACATAGGAAAACAGAGAGACAGAGACAGAGAAAGATAGAGACAGAGACAGAGACAGAAGGAAACAGAGACACAGAGACAGAGACAGAAGGAAACAGAGAGACAGAGATAGAGAAAGAGAAAGATAGAGACAGAGACAGAGAAAGATAGAGACAGAGACAGAAGGAAACAGAGAGACAGAGACAGAGAAAGACAGAGACAGAGACACAGGAAAACAGAGAGACAGAGACAGAGACAGAAGGAAACAGAGGGACAGAGACAGAGAGAGACAGAGACATAGGAAAACAGGGACAGAGACAGAGAAAGACAGAGACAGAGATACAGAAAAACAGAGAGACAGAGACAGAGACAGAGACACAGGAGAACAGAGAGACAGAGACAGAGAAAGACAGAGACAGAGACAGAAGGAAACAGAGAGACAGAGACAGAGAAAGAGAGACAGAAGGAAACAGAGACAGAGACAGAGAAAGAGACGGAAGGAAACAGACAGAGACAGAGAAAGACAGAGACAGAGACAGAAGGAAACAGAGAGACAGAGACATAGGAAAACAGAGGGACAGAGACTGAGAAACAGACAGAGACAGAAGGAAACAGAGAGACAGAGACAGAGAAAGACAGAGACAGAGACAGGAAAACAGAGAGACAGAGAGAGAGAAAGACAGAGACAGAGACAGAAGGAAACAGAGAGACAGAGACAGAGAAAGAGACAGAGACATAGGAAAACAGAGGGACAGAGACAGAGAAAGACAGAGACAGAGACACAGGAAAACACAGACAGAGACAGAGACAGAAGGAAACAGAGGGACAGAGACCCTCACAGAGAGAGACAGCATTTGCAGGGAGATAATGAAACAGCGGCTGGAACAGGAAAGGAATGTTCTTCGCAAATGGTGTCTTCATGGTTAAAATGTTTCTCCCAAAACTCTCGTTGAAGCCTAATTGCCATTGTCCAGAGGAGGAGGCCGAGGTGCAGATGGGGGAGGGCGGCACTGGGCGGCGGCGGCGGGCGGATTGTGAGGTGAGGCCCCGAGAGGAGCTGGCATGGCTGTGGAAGGCGCTGGGTGCCGGGCTACAGCAGCATAGTCGTAAAAGGGAGAAAATAACACAATGAAAATAAAATAACACAGCTAAGAACCGAGGCAAGCACAAACGTGGCAGGGCTTACACACGCAGTATTAGACACAATAAAAAGTAGCAAGCATGTTGGACACAGACCCAGCGTTCACAATCAATCGTATTTCCATCTTCCAGAAAAAAGCATTTTTGTTTTTGAGATGGAGCCTCGCCCTGTTGCTCAGGCCGGAGGGCAGTGATGTGATCTCGGCTCCCTGCAGCCTCCGCAGCCTGGTTTATAAGGATTCTCCTGCCTCAGCCTCCCGAGTGGCTGCGACTGCAGGTGCTGCCACCACGCCCAGCTAATGTTTGTATTTTTAGTAGAGATGGGGCTTCACCCTGTGGACCAGGCTGGTCTCTAACTCCTGACCTCATGATCCACCCTCCTCGGCCTCCCAAAGTGCTGGCCTGAGCCACCACGCCCAACAGAAAAAAGCATTTAAAATTTAAAAATCAAATAAAAGAGGCACAGACCTATTGAGGAAAACACTGTGATGAAACTTTACTGAGAGACAGGAGTGAAGATCTATATTCGGGGAGAGGCGACCGTGTCGGCGGAGGGGTGTCCAGCTGAGGGCGACCGTGTCAGCGGAGGGGTGTCCGGCTGTAAAGACAGTTCTCCGAATACCTCTGTGCCTTCAACACGATCCCAGTCAACAAAGTACGAACATTTGGGTACATACAAAAGCCCCCCAAATTCAACCAAATCAGCCTCATTAGAAATCAGATAAATGGAAATTAAAAACAATTAGACCATTTGGAAATTCAACTGTTTCTGCCAAAGCTAAGCAGTCAGGCCGCGTCCAGGCCTGCAGGTGTGTCCCAAGTTGGTGTTTGCAGGTGGAGCGGGACTGATGTGGGGAGTGAGCAGCGAGGGTAGGGCGCCCAGGCCCACAGTGCTGGAGAAAAGGGATGTAAGGAGAAGGAAGGAGGGAAGGTGGGGGGGGGGGGAGGAAGGAAAAAAGGAAGGAAGAGGGGAAGGAAGGAAGGAAAGGAGAGAGGGAGGGGAAAGGAGGGAAGGGAGGGAGGGAAGATGGAGGAAGGGAGGGAGGGAGGAAGGAAGGGAGGGAGGCAGGAAGGGAGGAGAGAGGGAGGAAGGGAGGGAGGAAGGGTGGAGGAAGGGAGGAAGGAAGGGACGGAGGGGAGGAAGAGAGGGAGGAAGAGAGGGAGGGAGGGATGGAAGGAGGGAGGGAGGGAGAAAGACTCCTCTTTTGGTGGGGGAAGCATCTGGTTGAGATGGTTTCCTAGAACCTGGGTTGTGGTGGCCTCCTGGGAGCTCCAGCCCCTAACTCAATAGCCACCCAGGAAACATGGTGCGTGTGTATTTACGGTACTTTGCATTGGCCGTTAAATAGGATAACTCTCTCACACAAAGGGTTAACCAAAGGCAGTGGGAAGGTTCTCGAGGTTTCATAAAGTTCTTGGAAACCATGAACGCAAAAACTCTCTGATCTTACGCTTTCTCGAGAGTTAGGCTCCACATGGAAGGCCCCCTCTGGACCCCTCCCCCTCGAGGGTCCTCACCTGCCTTGCGCTGGCATCTGCCCCGCCCCTCCGCCTCCCCGCGCCCCACCTCGGCCCCACCTGTGCCTGCCCCCGTCAGTGACAACGCTGCCCCATTTCTCCTTGGCTTGTCCCCCTTTTGCTCAGGATTTTTTCCAGTTAAAAGCTCAGCGTCCTGTTTCTGCTGGCTCCTGGATGGGAATCTTTGGGGCGAGGCCTAGGGTCTCGGGCAGCTGCCCCTACCTGCACCCGGCCACGGTTCTTCTCTCGGGATGCTCCAGAAGTGGCTCCTGGCCACGATGATATATCAGCTGGGACAGGGAGGAAGCTCTGGCATTGGCATAGGTGACGTGGCCACAGGAGGGTGGGAGGGCAGGTGGGCAGGTGGGAAGGAGCGGCCCCCCAGCCCCCCAATTCCCCAGAGGGCCTGGCACCTCCTCCACTCAGAGATGCCAGGACGGAACCCACAGGCAAAGGCCCGGCCAGAAGCCTGTGGTAGCTGGGGAGGCCACGGTCCCCCACCTGGGGCAGGCCACGGTCCCCACCTGGGGCCTGGGGTGTGTGTCCATGGCCGTCGGGCCAGGGTGGGGTGTGTGGAGACTTGGCGTGCCTATGGGATCTCCCTCCCTGCCGTGGCCATCTGTGTGTGGAAACGGGTTTCCTCTTCGCTGCTGGAGTTTTGCGACAAACCCTGAAAGCCTCTGGGTCGTGGAGGGTCTCCCAGCGGCAGCCTGCGCTCAGGAAGTCCCACATCGGGGAGGCTGAGACCCTAGGGAGTAGATGCCGCTGTGAAGGACGGGGGTAGGGGAGGGGCGCAGTGGACCCTAAGTCACTGTGGGGGCTGAAGGGTGGCCCCCCCACAGGAAGACGGAGGCGCAGCTGGAGCGACGCGGCTGCAGCCCGGGGTTGCTGGGAGCCTCAGGAGCTGGAAGAGGCGCAGGGCCCTGCTGGTTCCCGGCTTCTGGCCTCGGCATCCCCTGTTGCCCCGTCAGGGATTTGCTAGTGGGAGCCTCGGGGCTAAGAGCCATGTGGGGAGGAGGAAGAACCAAACCCCACCCCTAAGAGCCGCTCCTGAGAAACTAGAAGTGAGGAAGGGATCCCGGTGGCAGGACCCAGGGTCGCTCCTCGCTGGGCCCAGGCACACAGCAGGCGGAGCCGGGGCAGCTGGACGCCTGTGGTGTCTGGTCCTGGGGGAGGAGCACTGCAAGCTGTGGCCCGCTGTGGCAGAGCTGCTGTCCCCCCTCGGCTCCCGGCACATCTGTGAGCCACGGGGGCTCATGACCTGCCAGGAGGGGGTGGCCGGTGCCGGCACAGCCCAGGTCCTCACAGCCTGGGGGAGGGCTGGCTCCTGGCTCACCCCGGGCACTGGCCTGACCTGTGGTCTGTGTGGAGGAGGCCTGGCCAGGGCCTCCTGGGAGGTGGCTTCCCATTCGACCGCAGGCTGGCTGGACTTCAGACGGCAGAGGGGGGCCACGTTAGGGGGCGGCATTTCCCAGCATTCTGTGAGCCTGGCAGTGGGGCGGTGGGGCGTCCAGATGGGGCCCAGCTGCTGGGGCTGGAAGCCAGGGGGCCGCCTGCCTGCCGTCCACACTGAGGGTCACAGGACGCAGCCGGGGCAGAGGGTGGGTAGAACTAAGACGAGGTTCTTCGAAGTTAGCAGGGCCACGAAGCGACACAGGGATGAGGCTAGGGGCTAGTGGCCACCCCCGCAGGACAAAGCTCCTCCGAGCACTGGACATCCACCTCTTGCATACGGCGTCCTCACGGGGACGGAGCCCCTCACCCTGGACATCCGCCTCGTGTATGTGGGGTCCTCACGGGGACGGAGCTCCGTTACCCTGGACATCCGCCTCGTGTGCACGGGGTCCTCACAGGGACAGAGCCCCTCACGCTGGACATCTGCCTCGTGTATGTGGGGTCCTCATGGGGACAGAGCCCCTCACCCTGGACATCCGCCTCGTGTATGTGGGGTCCTCACGGGGACGGAGCCCCTCACCCTGGACATCCGCCTCGTGTGCACGGGGTCCTCACAGGGACAGAGCCCCTCACGCTGGACATCCGCCTCGTGTGCACGGGGTCCTCACAGGGACAGAGCCCCCTCACCCTGGACATCCGCCTCGTGTGCACGGGGTCCTCACGGGGACGGAGCCCCTCACCCTGGACATCCGCCTCGTGTATGTGGGGCTCCTCACGGGGACAGAGCCCCTCACCCTGGACATCCGCCTCGTGTATGTGGGGTCCTCACGGGGACGGTAGCCCCTCACGCTGGACATCCGCCTCATTGCACTTGGCTCCCTGGGTACAGATCACCTGGGCAGAAACAATGGAGGTGCGCTGAGCCCTCCCCTGAGGTGTGAGCAGGACGTCTTTCTGAAGCATCCGAGTGGCTGCCTGGCCCTGTAGCCCTGTTGATGCACCTTCTCCTTCCTCTCTGCCGTCCTCTGTGACCCTGCCCCTGGTGCAGACGCCCTGGGGGAAGCTGGGATGTCAGATTCCTCCAGGCAGGCAGCAGTCACTGCCGGGCACAGGCAGGCTGCTCCCACGCCATGCCACGGGGCTGGGTCCCCTTCCTCCACCCTACTGTGTGTGGCCCCCAGCCACAGCCCCAAGGTCATGGCACATGGCATGAGGAACGTGTGCAGCTGGAGGTCATTTGGAGCCAGAAGCCCTCCCCCGAGGGGTTGCTGGTGGAGCCCAGGGGGTTGGGTGGGCTGAGAAGGGATGCTGAAGGGGCCCACAGAGAGGTGTTGGGATGGAGCCTGTCATTGCGAGGGGTGGAAGAAAGTGGTGGCTATGCCGTTCTCCCTCAGCTGGAGTCCCTGCAGCCTCAGCTCTGAGCCTGCCTTGCCTGTCCGCCAGAGATCTCTCTCACCCCCAGTCCTGGACAGATGACCAGCCACAGGGCCTTGGTGTGTACACACTCACCATCCAAGGTATGTACACACTCACTGCCCAGGTGTGTACACACTTACCACCCAAAGTGTGTACGCGCCAACCACCCAGGTTTTTACACACTCACTGACCAGGTGTGTCCACACTAACCGCTCATGCGTGTACACACTCATTTCCCAATTGTGTACACACTAACCTTAGGTGTGAATGCACTCACCGCCCAGGTGTGTCCACACTAACTGCTCACGTGTGTACACACTCACTTCCCAGTTGTGTACACATTAACCTTAGGTGTGAATGCACTCACTGCCCAGGTGTGTAATGCTCACCACCCAAGGTATTTACACACTAACCACCCATGGGTGTACACACTTCCCAGGTGTGTACATACTAACCTTAGGTGTGTACACGCTAACCACCCAGGTGCGCACACACTACCTGCACAGGTGCACACATACTGACCCCTAGTTAGGAGAAGGCCCCCTGGGCTGCCCGCTGTGGGTCTGGAAGCCAGTTCCTGTGCAGACGCAGAGCTGGAGCCTCACTGATGTGTGACCGTCGGAGTGAGAGGGGCTTCCTCCCGCCTGAAGGGACGTGATTGACAGCACCATTCGCTTGCTCATTTGCCTTTGACCATCTGTATTTTTCCAGAACAGGTAAAAGCTGACAGGTCCAGCCCCTTGGAATCTGCCCACGTTGGACCCCAAATTGCCATGTTGTTTCTCTTCAATTGCTTTTGAAGGAATCATTGATTTATGTATCTCTAAGTAGATAACTAGTTCTGAAGAAACTTTAAGGTAATGCACAGGAATGTTTTTCTTGTTATGATTCAAGTCAACATAAAGAGGTACAAAAACTGGGCTTTTACACTAAGAATCTTTCCAAAGAGGAAATTATGTAGACTCCGCTGTTAATACAAAATTTCAAATCGCCAGAGCAGAGGAGTCTGACTGTGTTCACAGCGAGTCTCCGGTGCGGAGCAGAGGGTGACTTATGCACTGCAGGGTCGGGGGGCAGGCGCGGGGCTGGGGGCCATGGGGCCTGGCGGGGCGTGGGTTCAAAACCCTAGCAAAGAAGGCACCGACCTCACTTATGGGACGGGGTAATTTAAGGCAAAAACCTGGAGGGGATCTTTCTTTGAAAGGTAGCTTTGCTTTCCCACAGGAAAGTAGGTGATATATGGAGCGCCGCGGTCTGTGATCAGGATTAGACCCCTGTTCTCCAGGGCTCACAGTCGTTAGGAAGAATCCATGCTCCGGAACTCAGCAGCCTGGGAAATGGCACCTCCACGTTTAAAACCAAAGACGTATGAGACACAGGAAGCACTTGCCCCCCAGGAGGGTCAGGGAGGGTCCCAGGCTACTCCGTCTGACAGGGAGGGTCCCCTGGCCGCTCTGGCTGACAGGGAGGGTCCCGGGCCGCTCTGTCTGACAGGGAGGGTCCCCAGGCCACTCTGGCTGACAGGGAGGGTCCCGTGCCACTCTGGCTGACAGTTCTTCCCAAGCAGAGCTGCCTGACGTGGCCCCTCTGTGAGGGTCCCCATCACAGCTGCTGGGGGCTTCTTCCTGTGTTCTGGGGCCTCAGGTGCAGAGCACAGAGAGTCACATTCTGAAGTTGGGAGCACTGCCATCCCCCACGGCCCCCGGAGACACCCACCCTGCCGTGCACACAGCCCTGGGACTGTCGCATCCTAGCAACAAACAAAGTGCCTGTGTCAACTCTCCCGCACCTGCCCTGGGTGTTGCACCTGGGTGACTGCCAGTGTCCCCCCTCCCGATGGCGAGCGTAGGTGGATGTGGTTTCTCTGGGGTGCCCCCACGGTGGGTGTGGCCCCAGGACCAGGGAAGAGACACTGCGGTCCCCCCCACCCCTGCCAACGCCGGGTACCCTGTCCATGCCAGGGGCTGGCACGGTGGTGGGGGAGCTCCGTGCCGTGGGGGGCTGCTATGCTGTTGAGCGCCTTGCCGCGTTTTTGTTACCTTGAGGTCCTCCCCCGTCTTTGAATAGCTTCTCATTCTCCTCAACCCATGGATTTTCCTGCCAGGTTTCTGTCTGTCTCGTTTGCAGGATCACAGGTGAAGCGCCCCAGGCTTTAGACCCTGCAAAGGTGAAGTCTTCTTAGATGGATGGGTGCTTTAGGCTGACATTGCCTTTCAGAATTCCGCTGAGGTCTTCCCACTGGCCAGTCCCCGGTGGGATTGCACTATGGCAGGGAGTGGGCAACAGGGGTGCAGACCAGGCAGGAAAGGGCAGCTGCCCAATGGTGACTCCAAGCAGAATTTCAAGGGGACTGGCTGAGCGCCCACCCTGCACATCTCTCCCACACTCCTGGGCCGTGTAGGACAAGTTAGGGAAGGAGTGGGCACACGTGGGTGTGTAGCACACATGCAAGTGATTGCATGAATGTGTGTGTGTGGACACCAGCATGAATCTCTGCACAAGTGTGTGTGCAAAAGTGTGTGTATGGCCATGTGCACAAGATTGTGGAAGTGTGGACCCGTGTGTGGTTGTGCGTAAGGACATGTGTGAATGTGTTTAAGTGCCTGCGGAAATGTGGGTGTGGCCATGCACACAAGTGTGTACAGAAGCGTGCATGCAAGCAGATGTGTGAATACCCTCGCGTATGTGTGCACAAATGGCGCATGAGCTATGCGGGACTACCAATGCCTCTAAGCGTGTGTGGGTGCGTGCGCGTGCCGTGTGGTGAATGGGAACACAAGTGCACGCATATATGAGTGTGCACAGAGGGGATAGTGCCCCGGGCAGGCGCATGTGAGCATGAACAGGTGTGGATGGGTGTGTGCATATGTGGCGTGCACACACACGTGAGGGTGTGTGCTTTGGCCGGCAGTGTTGGTATGTGCACAGGTGTGTGTGTGGGTGGGCACCAGGGAGCGCCGGGTAGTAAGGAAATGAAGGAGAGCTGTGGCGAGGATTGTGGATTTCCACACTTGACAACATCCTCTACGCCAGGGAAACTTAGCCAAGAACAGACGTCCTTAATCGTTGAACAAGGAAGTCGAAAGCATCTGCTGTGGCTCACAGCCCACTCCACGTGAAAAGCGGCTGGAGGCTCGTCGGGGGCTGCCAGGCCCCACTCTTGCCAGAGACACACAGGGCTGCGTCGGACGAAAGAGCACCTGTCTGGTCGACGGGGCGGGCTGGGAACAAACACGGCTTCACAAGGACACAAACCCTCTGAGTCATCTTTTACAAACGGTGAAAATGACAAGCTGTTTGTCTCTCAGTGTGCATTTTGAAACGACATAAATGCAACACACTTGTTTTAACAAAGCCTGGCCTCGTGGCTTTCTGGCTTGCGGTCTGAGCAATGTTTGCAGAAGGGACTCCCGGGGAGACGCTGTGCGGGGCCACGTCACTTCCTGGCTGTGTGTCTCCTGTGGGAAAAGCACCGGACGGGGAAGCCCAGGCTCACACGTGAGCCGCAAGCTTCTTCTCTCTTCAAACTGCTTGTCCACTGCCAGAGACAGGGCCTGGAGGAACCCCTCATGGTGACGGTGGGGCCTGGAAGGGTACACGGTCATCACTGGAGGGGCCGCCTCACCTTCAGTCCCGGCCCATGTGGCACAGCTGCCCTGGCCGCCCATCTTGTGTGCCTCCGGCTCCTCATGCTGGGGACCTTGCCCCATGTAAGGAGGTCCTGGAGCCTGGGAACTGCCAGGCCCCGGAGGAGGGGATGCTGCCCTTGCTCTGTCCCGTTATGGGGCCTGGGCCTGCTTTCTGGGGCCTTGAGCAGACTCTCAATCCCTGGGCCTCCAGCTCCAGCCCTGTTGAGGGGCCTCTGGGGAGCTCTCTCCTGGCCCTCCTGTAAAACGAGAATTGAAATGAGCCCAGCCGCTTGGCCTCTGGCTCGTGCCCCAGAAACCCTTTTCCCTGCACAGCTGTGGCCCTTTTTACAGCTGTGGCCCTTTTCACCCTCAGCCAGAGTTTGGCATTGTCTGCTTGCGCATACCTGTGTATTCAGAATCTTCAAGAAGAAAGGGGCAGAGGAATATAAGAAGCATTTAGAACGTATAATTCAAGAATAGTTCATGGGTGTAACAGGACATTTAAAAGACACATGGTGTACCTGGAAAATCAACCCTGAATGGTCAACACTAGACGTCATCCTAATAAACGATCGGAATTTAAAAGATAAGGAAAAAAATCCTTTGGATAGTCAAGCAAAAGAAATCCAATTTATTTATACAAAGAACCAAATTATTGGCACCAAATGCCGCAGTAACAACTGTTTGGTAGAAAACAATGGAGCAGCATTTCAAGACCCTCCAGGGAAGAAAGCGTGAGCCAAGCTTGTCCCCTTGGCCAAGCAGCTCTTCAGGAATAAAGGCAAAGCAGCCATGAAATGCAGGCACTAAGGGAGCTGTCAGCCCCACAACCCCTTCCCAAAGAATCTCCTATAGATCAAACTTCCAACAACCAGGAAATAACTGGAGAAGCTCAGTGTGGGTTCTGGGGATGGGGGCTGGAAGTAAGCGCAGTGGATCTGGATAAGGGGACACCGTGGAAGAAAGTGTTATGTGCTCGGAAGGCAGAGATCGTGCAGCTCCACCATCACCAGGGCCACACATGTCCGCCGGGAGAGGTCTCCACGGCAGGACACACCTGCAGGAGAAGTTCAAGGTGATTTAGGGGCACAGGGATGGAGACTAAGAACTCTAGTGGCTCAGCACAAATGGTGAAAACAGTTAAGCTAAAATGAACTACTATAGAAAGATCAGATAATTCAAAAGAAGGCAGGAAATGGGAAGCAGAGAAAAAGGAAGAAAAACACAAATAATGAAATGGTCACACTAAATCCCAATATATAAATAATTAAGTTAAATGTAACGGTCCAAACAAGCCAATTAATAGCAAACATATTGAGGATGAATTTCAAAAAATTACCCAAATACATGCTGGTCCACCGCAAAAACTTACTTGAAATATAATGATATATGTAGATTAAAATAAAAGATTTAAAGATATACAATGCAAGCATTAATCAAATAAATACTAAAGTGACTGTATTAAAATTAGACACGGTAGATTTCACAGTAAAGAAAATTAGCAGGGATAGAGGCACATCACATAATAACTTTTTAGAAAAGAAAAATGAACCCATCAAGAATACGTAATAATTCTCAATATATGTATCAACCTAATAAGAGAGACTTAAAATACATGAGGCAGAAATGGATAGCCCTAAAAGATCACAGTTATAGCTGGAGTCCTCTCTCAAAAAGTGAAAGAGTAAAAATCAGCAAAGCATTGACAAATGAACAATATCATCCACCAACTGGAAGTAACTGGCATTTACAGAGCATGCCACTCAGCAGCAGCAGCAGCACACACAATCCTGTCAAGTGTTTGTAGAACGTTCGCGAAGATAGACCATATTCTGGTCATGAAAAACCTTAACAAGTGAAAATCACTAAAATCATGCATGTTGTGTTCTCTGACCATAATGTAATTAGACTAGAAATTAATAATAAAAGAAACACCCCCCAAACACTTAGAAATTAAACGGTGCTCTACTAAATAATCTGTGTGCTAAAGAAGACGTCTTTAATGTTTAATCATTAAATGTTTGAGTTGAATAAAAATGAAAACACAGCATATCAAAATTTGTGGGAGGCAACTAAAACAGTGCTTAGAAGGAAATTATGACCTTTAAATGCTTATATTAGAAAAGAATGAAGGTCTGATATCAATAATCTAAACTTTCACCTCAAGAAACTAGGGAAAAAGGAAAAAACCACAAGCAAGCAGGGAAGAAAATAAGGAAAAGAATGGAAATCAGTGAAACAGAAAAGGAAAAATAAGAAAGAATTAACAAAACAAAAGCTGTTTTGAAAAAGATTAATGTAATTAATAAATATCAATCATGACTAGTAAAGTAAAAAGGGAGAAGGTACAAACTGCCAATATCTGAATTAAAAAAGGGACATCACTAGAGACCCCACAGATACCAAAGGGACATTAATGGAATACTATGAATAGCTCTCTGCATAGAAATTCAACTACTTGGCTGAAATGAACCAATCCCTTGAAAACCACAATCTACCAAAACTCACTGAAAGAAGAAGAAGAAAACATAACTTGGACAGTACTATAACTATTAAAGAAATTGAATTTGTAATTTAAAACCTTACCAAAAAAAATCTCCAGGTATAGATGATTTCGTTGGTGAATTCTACTAAATCTTTAAAGAAGAATTAAGATCAGTTTTACAGAGGCTCTTATAGAAAATAGAAGTGGAGGGAATACTTTGCAATCATATTTGGCTAACATTGCTGTGATACCAAGCCATGACTTCACAAGAAAACTATAGTCCATTGTTAATACACATACATGCCCAACAAAATATTAGCAAATTGAATCCAACAATATAAAAAAGAAAACAAAACCATGGAACTTATTTTGAGAAGGCAAAGTTGGTTCAAAATTTAAGGATCAATCAATCAATATAATTCACCCTATTACTAAGCTTTTCAGAAGATGATATTCATTGTTGAAGAAAAAAACAATTGACAAAAGTTAACATCTATTTCTTATATAAACTTCCGGCAAACTCAAAATAGAAGGAAATTTCCTCATCCTTGTTACAGTTATCTGTGTTCTCAATTTTTAGTATTTTCTCTAGACTCTCTTAGAGTTTCCATCTCTCTGCATATATTACCCATCTATTCTTGTAAGTTGTCACATTTTCCATTAAAGCCCTTAACATATTAATCATAGTTACTTTACATGCCTGGTGTGATAATTCCAAAATCTCTGTCATATCTGAGACTTATTCTGATGCTTGTTTTGTCTTCAAACATGCTTTGTAATTTTCTGTTGGAATCTGGATATGCTGTATTGAATGACAGGAACTGAGGTAAATAACCTTTGGTATGAGATTTCTGTTTATCTGGATAGGAGTTAGGCTGCTTTGATGTTTGTTGTGGTTGTAGCTGTCATAGGCTTTCATTTACTCTAGTGCCCTTGTTTTCATTTCCCCTGATGTCTTTGGGTTTCCCTAGAAACTCCTCCTTAAATAGAATCTGTGTCTTGTAACTTTCTTACCTGTCACCCACTGTTATTATAGTTAAGCCAGGTTGATGTGGTGGTCAGGTATGGATGGAGGAGAGCATTCTATAATCTTATGATTAATTATCAGCTTTTCTTTAGTGGGCCTGAGCTTCTGAGCTTTAACCTTCAGAAGGGTTTCTTAGCTGTCTTATTTTTCTCCTACATGAAATAGGAAGGTTCCAGGGGGCTTGAATTTTCTAATTGCATTTCCCCTAGATCAGATAAGGTTCGGTGAAAGTAGCTTCCCTTGATGGAAGGCCTGTGTTGTGTGAAGAAAATGCTCTGGATATATTTCAGAATGGTCACTTTTCCAGTCCCCCTTCTGAGACACCAGACACAAGGCAATTTTTCTCTGATTTCTACATCAGAACCTACTGGAGCCCTGAAGGTAGAATTTATGAAAGTCATGTGTGGGCCTCCTGCACTATCCTCCAGGAGGTCTTAACTCTCAAGCTAGTCTGTACTCAGCCTCCATTGCGTCATCAATTACCATTTCTGTTTTTACTAGTTTCAGGCTCTGGAAGCCTCTGCTCCTGGTAAGCTGTGATTGTATCTACCTGTCTATTAGTCCAGTTTCCAGGGTGGCAGTTTCCCCTGTGTCCTCAATCCCATGACAGATCTAAGAAGAGTTTTTAATTTTCAATCTGCTCAGCTTTTTCCTCGTAATGAGGATAGGAGTGTTGACTTCCAAGCTGCTTATAGGCCAGAGATACTAGCAACATACTCAATGCAAAGACTAGATGCCTGCAAGGAGCCTAAGATCAGGGATAATGTGAGGATGTCCATTCTCACCACTTCTATCACCACAGTACTGTAGATTTGGGTCGAGTACACAAATGGTAATTGGTGAACAATAGAGGCTGAATGTGGACTAGCCTGAGGGTTAGAAGCTCCTGGAGGCCAGTCTCAGGAGACCCCATACATGATTTTCATAAATTTTATCTTCAGGGTCCCAACAGTTTCTCATGGCAAAAATCAGAGAAAAGTTGCCTTATGCCTGCTGCTCTTAGACAGGGGCAGGAAATGTGATACAAAAGAAAATAGAAAAATAAATAAAACACATCCAGATTGAAAACAAAGAAGTTAAAAAATCTTTAATTGCAGCTGGGTATGGTGGCTTATGCCTATAATCCCAACACTTTGAGAGGCCAAGGCAGGTGGATCCCTTGAACTCAGGAGTTCAAGACTAGCCTAAGCAACATGGTAAAACCCCCTCTCTATAAAAAATACAAAAATTAGTTGGTCATGGTAGCACATGCCTGTAGTCCCAGCTACTCAGGAGGCTGAGCTAGGAGCATCACTTGAGCCTGGGGAGATCAAGACTGCAGTGAAATGTGATCACATCACTGCACTCCAGCCTGGGTGACAGAGTGAGAACCTATCTCAAAAAACAAACAAACAAACAAAAAACAAAAAAACAAAAACAAAAAAAACAATCTTTAACTGCAGAAAACATGATCATCTATGTAAAAAAGTGAATAATTTTTTTAAAATTAGTATTATTTTTGAGACAGAGTCTCCCTCTGTAACCCAGGCTGGAGTGCAATGGTGCAATCTCAGCTCACTGCAACCTTTGACTCCTGGGTTCAAGTGATTCTCAAGCCTCAGCCTCCCAAATAGATGGGATTACAGGTGCACACCACCATGCCTGGCTAATTTTTGTATTTTTAGTAAAGACAGGGTTTCACCATGTTGGCCAGTCTGATCTGAAACTCCTGACCTCAAGGCATGATTACAGGCATGAGCCACTGCACCTGGCCGAATATTTTTTTAAATGGCACTGTAACTAGTAAATGTGTCTAGTAAGGTTGCAGGATATAAGGTCAAGAAACAGAAATTATTGTATTTTTATATACTAACAATAAACAATTGAAAACAAAAATTTAAAAAGCAATAACATTCATAGTAGCTCAAAAATACATAGTTATAAATTTAGCAAAACCTGTACAGGATCTATATGCTGAAAACAACAAAATGCTGATAAAAGAAATTTTAAAAGATATAAATAAATGGAGAGACATACCATGTTCATGGATTGGAAGATTCAGCATAGTAAAGATATTATTCTTTTTAAAATAAATCTATAGAATTAACACAATTAAAAACAAGAAAGCTGCAAGATCATCTTTTTCAGATAAATGAAAGCTCATCTAAAATCTACATAGAAAAGCAAAGGAACTAAAATAGCCAAAACAATTTTTAAAGTGAAGAATACTATTTGATTTTAAGACTTACTATATGGCTACATAATCAAGACAGTGTGGTGTTGGCAAAGAGATACACACTTTCTCAGAATAGAGTCCAGAAATAGATTCATGCCAAATAAGATTAATTACATTTTGACAAAGGTACAGAGACAACTCAATGGAGAAAAATGACATAGAAATAACTGGACATACAAACGGAAAACTTAAAAGAAAAAAACTTGTTCTAACCATCACAATTTTGTATTCATCATGTTTTCAATTATCCTTATTTTATGATGTTTTGATGCCTTACAAAGCTTACTGGCTGTGGAAGAGGCCGCCCCTCCCAGGTCTTTGATATGCAAATCAACCAAACCTAAGTCCACATCCCCACCACTCCCTTTCTCTAACTCTCACCACCAAGCCAACATTTTCTCTGCCCTAAGCAGCCCAGGGACTGGTACCTACCAAGCAACTGGAGACCATCCTCACAGTCCAAAGAGCTCGTGTTATTCTACTAGCCCATGCTGAGCTGTTTCCCCTGCTCTGCCTTTCCCACAGAAACATCAACGAATATTTGGCCTGGACCTTCCTTAGGGTCCTCTCTGCTCCTGACCCAAACCTGATGCTCCCTGTGAGGTCTTTCAAGGTGGCATGGCCCCTCTTTTTGGGAAGCGTAATTCATCAAATATCTTTTTAATGGCTATGGCTTTGCCCTGTTGTCACTCAGTCACCTTCAGAAATTAACACCTGGGCAAAAACAACTTTACGTAAAAATTTACCGACAGTGAATCAAGATCAAATTCTAAAAGGTTAAACTGTAAAACTTTAGGAAGAAACAAACTCAGGAAAAAAATCTTCATGGGTTGGAGTTTGACAAGGAGTTCTTAGATATGAAATGAAAAGTACAATCCACAGAAGAGAAAACTGATGAGTTGGGCTTCACCAAAACTGAAACATCTACTCTGTGAAAGATACTATTAAGATCATGAAAACATAAGCCACAGATGGAGAGAAAATATTTGCAATCATGTCTTACAAAAGACTCATATTCAGAATCTGTAAAGAATTCTCAAAATTCAATAGTAAGAAAACAACTCAATTTAAAACTGGGTGAAAGACTTGGAGGCACTACCTATAGAGGATATATACATGGCAAATAAACATATAAAATATGTTCCACATAGCTAGCCATCAGAGAAATGCAAACTAAACCACCAGACATCTCTACACACCTAACCAAATGGTTAAATAGAAAACAGTTACAGCACCAACGACTGGCAAGGGTACAGAGATGTGGCCTCTCGTGTGTTGCAGGTGGATATAAAACAGCACAGCCACTTTGAGAAATGTTTGGTGGTTTCTTACAAAACTAAACTTGCATTTACTGTAGACTCAAGGTTTACACACATGGATGTCCGTTCCAGAAAACTAATGCTTATGTCCACACAAAAACCTGCACACAGATGATGCTAGCAGCTTTATTCACAATAGCCCCAAACCAAACACAGTCAGAATGTCCTTCAGTGGGGGAATGCTTGAACAAACCATAGTGCACCCACATAGTGTAATATTTAGCAGTAACTCTCTGGTGCTGATGATGGCAAATCTATGTTAGAAAAAGGATTTGGTGATTTCTTGAACTGTTAGACATACACTTACCTGTGATCTAGCCATTTCACTCCTATGTATTTTTCCTGAGAAAAATGAAGCGGACGTCCACCCAAAACCTCTTACAGCAATGCTCATGGCTGTGCTACTTTTAAAAGCCACAAACTGGGATGGGAGCCACAAGGTCTGTTCATGACTGTGACCGCAATGTCAGCTTTTATACGTGTGCACTCTAAACATGTGCACTGTACTGCCGTTCATCACACCTCTACAAAGCAGGTAATTCAATGTGAGGGGCAGGTGCCAGAGAGGTGACAGCAGTGTCCCTGGGAGCTCCAGGGCCCCTGATGAGTGGGTGGTGGACCCTTGGCCCTCTCCAGTCTAGAACAGAGAGTCCTGGCAGCTCTGGAGGTGGTGCCACTCTCTCCCCGTGCTCCTAGGGTGTGAAGCATCAGCCTGGCAAGCCCAGGCCAGAGCACTGAGGTGCAGACAGGGAAGCGATGGACATGAACAGATGAGCAGACGCCAGCCTGCTGCTGGAAAGGCAGGGGCCCTTGGAGAGGCTGAGGACAGCATTGCTTGTGAGTGAACAGTGCTGCCAGGCTGGACAATTACAACTTGCTGCTGAGCTAACAGCACCTAACAGCAGGCCATGTGACCTCAGGACAGAGGATGCTTGACATAAGCTGAGGATCTTAGGGCCAAAGGTCAAACCTCAACACTGTCTTCACCAAGACCCTGCACAAAGCTCAGCACTTGCACGTGTCTTCAGTTTCATCGCCCAAGCAAGTGCAACACTCTTACCCCAAAACTGACAAACTAAGGAAACTGCCCACAACAACATTTCAGTAAAGGTGTACTGAGCCTGAGTACAAAAGCAGACCCAGGGATGCCCCAGAAACTGTTGAGGTAGTGACATGGGATTAATGAAAGTCCCGTTCCCTGTCTGCCCACCCTCCATCACACACGTCACCCAAGATGATGGTGCAGATGAAGCTCCTTCTCCACTGCCTGCCCACCGCTATCACACATGGCAACACTGAGTGATGGTGTGGATGGAGCTCCCCATCCACCGTCTGTCCAGACTCCATCACACACGTCACTACTGACTGACGGTGTGGATGGAGCTCCCCCGTCCACCATCTGTCCAGCCTCCATCACACACGTCACTACTGACTGATGGTGTGGATGGAGCTCCCTGTCCACCGTCCGCCCTGCATCACACACGCCTCTCCTGACTGACGGTGTAGATGGAGCTCCCCGTCCACCGTCCGCCCTGCATCACACACGCCTCTCCTGACTCACGGTGTAGATGGAGCTCCCCGTCCACCGTCTGTCCAGCCTCCATCACACACGCCTCTCCTGACTGACGGTGTGGATGGAGCTCCCCCGTCCACCGTCCGCCCTGCATCACACACGCCTCTCCTGACTGATGGTGTGGATGAGCTCCCCCGTCCACCGTCTGTCCAGCCTCCATCACACACGTCACTACTGACTGACGGTGTGGATGGAGCTCCCCATCCACCGTCTGTCCAGCCTCCATCACACACGTCACTACTGACTGACGGTGTGGATGGAGCTCCCCCGTCCACCGTCCGCCCTGCATCACACACGCCACTCCTGACTGACGGTGTGGATGAGCTCCCCCGTCCACCGTCTGTCCAGCCTCCATCACACACGCCTCTCCTGACTGATGGTGTGGATGGAGCTCCCTGTCCACCGTCCAGCCTCCATCACACACGCCTCTCCTGGCTGACAGTGTGGATGGAGCTCTGTGTCTATTGTGTGTGTTCTAACGGAGGCATCATCTCCGCCAAGGCATGAGCTTGCATCCCTTTTCCATGTCACCAGCCATTACTGAATGGATGCAGGAATTAATTTTAGGAGACGCTTGCTCTTTCGTCTATGGGTGCTGGTACTCTGCATGGCCCATCTACACTTTTTGCTCTTTGAGTCTAGTGTCACCCAGGTGCCATGCGAGGTCGAGTTGTTGTGTGTGTGTTTGTGTGTGTGCGTGTGCATGTGTGTGTGTGCATGTGTGTGTGTGTGTGTTGCATTTTTACTTTTTACGTTATCCTCTAGTCTGGGCCTCTGCTTCCCACACATTTCCCCCA
Source organism: Ateles fusciceps (assembly GCA_036589455.1). Lineage (NCBI taxonomy): Eukaryota > Metazoa > Chordata > Mammalia > Primates > Atelidae > Ateles > Ateles fusciceps. The sequence goes on from JAZHEH010000586.1 coordinate 9,540,903, forward strand.
ACTCATCTTGGGGAGTGGGGGTGAGGGTCCTCCAGAGTATGGGCTCACTCCTTGGGGGACCCGTCTAGCTCAGGCTTGGGAGCCACAGCAGCGCACTCTCCACCTCAGCCTCATGTTCTCAAGACCCACCATGATGGGAACCGCAGGGTCCCACAACCTGGAGCATCTCTAACTCATCAGGGAACATCAGAGGACTCTGCTGGGGACGCCTGCCTTCTCCCCTTCTCACCCACTGGAGTCTTGCGGAGCCTGGGTCGGAGTCAGCAGCCCTGGGCATGGGCCCCCTTGGGTTCGCTTCCTTGGGGCCTTTCAGCAATGCCGTGTGCTTGTGGGCCGCTTATCTGACCGCCCTGGACACCCTGTGGAGGAAAGTGCCTGCACACTCCCTGCCGGCCGGCCTCACCTCAAGGCACGAGTTCTTAGGAAAGTGTGCACAGTGCTTGCATTTGAGTGAACTGGGCCAGGAGCCTTTCCAGGTGGGACTGCATGCCCTTTGCAAAGCCTTCGAGCTTCCCTCCTGCTGCGTCCCTCACCCACAGAGCACAGGCGTGGGGCACTTGATGCTGCCCTGATGCTGTTTCTCTGCTGCTCCAGGATTCGTTCAGTGGGCCGCACTGCCAGACGCATATGACATTTTACATTTCTAGTAGCTAAGCAACACTAAGAAAAAAGAAACATGATATTAATTGTAATATGTGTTCTTCAACCCCATGTACAAAATATTATTCCAGAATGTTAGCAGAATGTAAAGGGTGTTGCTGGGGCGTCTTGCCTTTTCTTCCCCCCCATGACTTTCCACCCTGGCCCGTTTTGCACCTGCAGAACCTCCAGCTCTGAGCCGTGGTTTCAGGGGCCAGCAGCCCCCGTGTCCTCTGGCCTCCACGCTTGACACTCAGGCCTAGGCTTGTGACCCCAGATTCAGGAGCTGCCAGGCAGCCACAGCGTCTCTAAGTTGGCTTAGAGAAATTGCTTGACAGCCCAGATGCGGCGGCAGGGGTTCGTAGGGTGCCCTGCTGGGAGGCGAACCCCGTCTTGCACTGAACATTTTGCTCCCCAGCATGGCCCGTGAGACCCAAACCTCCACTAGTGCCTGGGATGTGTGTGTGTTCCCCGTGCAGAGATCCTGCAGGCCCGTCCTGCCTCAAGGACACCTGCCCTGTGGCACGTTCCACATGCTCAGAGCCACAGGGCCAGCCTCCCGGGGGTCCCTGTGCACCCAGCCTGGGGCCTGTGTTCACTGATGGGAGGGCCTTTGCCCGCAGGGGTGTCTCAGCTCCCGCCCTAAAGAGGCCCCAGTGCCCCGCCCGGCCTCTGTGCTGAGTCTCAGTGGCAGCCTCTGGTTCCCTGCCCGTGGTTAGAGGGGGAACAGGGGCTGAGGGAGGGGGCCGTGAAGACAGTGGGCATGGGAGGTGGAGCCGCCTGCTCGTTCCAGGGCAAAGCCTCGGGGGGACAGACTCTGGACCCCAGAAAGCAGGTGGAACCGCCCTCGCCTTCTCCACAGGATGTCCAGGGCAGGGGCGCCTGTGCTCCTGACTCAGGGACACCAGGTCAAATAGGATCAGAAGGACCTGTTGGTCATTTTTTGATAGAGCAGAGAGGTTTCTCTGGCTCCCTCTGCGGTCGGCTAACAGACCCTTTGCCGTTTTCCACCTGAGAAGCCTGCATTCCCGAGCGCAAGCGAGTGATGCCCCGCAGCCCTTCCTGTTCCCAGCAGGTGCTTTCCAGGCTGTTTAAGTGTCACTGGTGAGGACCAGCAGGGGCCCTCTGTGGATATGGGAGCCTGACCCCACTTCTGACATTCAGCTGCCTCGGTCAAGCCCAGCCCTTCCTGCCTCCTGCCCATGCCTGGCCCGCTCCCTCTGGCACTGGTGGGGATGCAGGCCACACGAGGCAGGACCCTCACCTGAGCCTAGCCCTGAGCCCAGGAATCCAGCCCGCCTTTCCGCCTCGCCTCTCAATCCATCTTCAGGGCAGCTCGGAGCCACCCTGCTTCCCACTGAGAGCCTCGCAGTGTGAAGGAAACTTTTCACATCCTCCTGGTGTGTGTGTGTATGTGTGTGTGTGTGTGTATGTGTGTGTGTGGCAGGGAGTGTCACGGGTCTTGGTGTCTGAACCAGATTCCCAGTGGGGGATCATGTGGTTTCTGCAGAGACCACTATAGGGAGGCAGTCATCAGCAGTGCCCGTCACAGTCCCCTAGAGACTCAGACGCCTTCAGACATGGTCTGCCACCCACACCCGTATCTGTGAACTGGCCCACATTCTGAAGACCAAATGTTATATCTGAAACATGCTCCTATCCACTCCCTGGCCGTGTGACCCCAGAAAAAGTCACTCAACCTCTCTGGACCTCCACTGACACCACAAAAATACAGTATTTGAACTAAATCGGCCTGCGATCCCTGCCTGCCCCATATCCTGTGGTTCCTCTTGAGTTCTGATCAGACCCAGCCCTGTCTGTAGTGTTAACTCACTCCCGTGGGGAAGAGAGTTTGGACTGGCTGGACTCGGGGGTGTGACCTGTGGGGCTGGAAGGGAGTTGAGGCAGCAGGCATGGCAGAGACTCAACAGTCCCAGACCCCAGAGAACCTGGGGAGCCCAAGGCTCTTGTCCTGGCTGAGTGACCACAAGGAAGCCACGTCTGTCTCCAGGCCCCATGCCCACGCCTGCAGGGTCAGTGTGTGTCCAGGCCCCACGCCCACGCCTGCAGGGTCAGTGTGTGTCCAGTGCTGTGCTCAGGAGTCAACAGAAAGCTCAGAGAAGGCTCTGGGGCCCCGCAGACACTTCCACCTGGGAGTTCCATGCTGGATTTTACAAAGAGGCCGTGGGAGCACAGGGGGAGTCACTCAAGGTGCCAGAGCCACAGAGCCAGCAGCGTCGAGGCTGAAGGTCAGCCCGGCCCAATTCCGGCCCTGACTCCCTCCTCCACGCCCACTGCCTGCTTCACTTCCGAGACGTCAGAATGGGGGAGCTGGCTGGGGCCAGGAGCACAGACTCAGAGCTCTCTCCATCATCCCTCCTGGCCTTGCTGGCTTGACCAACGTCACGCTGAGAAGCATGAATCCAAATGCAATCCTAACGGCGTGGGTGCTGCCGCCTGCCCTCAGGGGACCCAAAGGCACAGGCCGAGCACAGGCAGTTTCTGCAGTAGCCGCAAACCTGGCCCACGAGAAGCACAGCCTCAGATGCCCACCTCCTGGTGGACTCAGGGGACCCCAGGGCCCCTCCCAGCACGGTGCTATAAAGACCCCGAGAGCTGGAAGGAGAAGCTGAGCCCCCGTTAGGGCTGAGGGCGTTCCCTTTGAAATGTCCTCCTACAGCCCTCGTTTGGAAAAAGAGGCTTTAAAAACCATGTAATTGGATGCAGGAGTGTGTGTTCATGAAAGCAGTTTCCATGAAGCAGCGGAGAAGCACTGCGGCTCTCCAGTTGCAAAAGCAGCCTGGGAACAATGGGGTCGCCTTAAAAGGTTGCCAAGGCACATTTCAGCGCCTGCAGCAGGCTGAGGAGGACAGCAGTGCTCAGAACACATGCTTCCAATCTGCGTTGTGTTTACCCGCGTTACCGTCTCCAAAACAGGGCAGAACAATGCCTGGCCCAGCGAGGCGGGGCTGTGTCTGCCAGCTCCTGTTCTTTGCTGCCCCAGAGCAGCCTGTGGCAGAGGAACCAGGGAAACCAGGCTGTCCCATGCGTCTCTGCCCGGGGGTGGGGGAGGTGGGGGAGAGCAGCCCTTTGCTGAGAACTCCGGGGGAAAAGAAATGAGACCGCATTTGTTGAAAGCTCCGTGTGTGGCTGCACTGCGATTGATTACAGAGTCTGCTGGACGCATGGGACAGCTCCAGGGCAGCGGGTGTGTTCCTGGTACGGACGTGTGAGCTTGGGGCCACGTGGTTTAGTGAACATTTTGCACCCTGTTGCAGCCTTGAAGGTTGATTCTTTTACAGGTGGCCAGGGCATCTGCTGGCAGGTTTTCCCATTCAGCATTTTTCATCTTGCAGTCAAGGCAGGTGGGGGGGGAGAAGTGATAAAGTTGGTCCCAGGGCGTCTGCCAGAAGTGATGCTGATGCCTCTCTCTGTGCGCCTGGCAGAAGCCACAGCCAAGGGGACACCGGTCAGCCGGCCACCTCCCTGCACCTTGACAAATGGAGCTGAAGCCACAGAACACGTGGGCTGCTGTGTGGAGCTGCTGCTCCTGCCAGGCTTCGGGCTCAACGGGCAGCTCTGCCAGGCCTCTCCAGCCCAGTAGCTCAGCCTCCCCCAGGACAGTTCCCGCAGCAGCAGCAGCCAGCTGGCCTGACTCCATCCTGGAGCACACCTGGTCTCTAGTCTCTGCAGACTCACTCTGCAAGGGGAGCCCCTTGGGGGGTGTGTTGAACCGATGCCACTGGGACATCAGCAACAGCAGCACAGCACATCAAGTTGAGGGGACGGCTGGTTGAGGCGATTGGATCATGGGAGCCGGTTTCTCCCTTGGGTGCTGGTCTCATAGAGTCCTCAAGAGATCTGCTTGTTAAAAAGCATACAGCACCTACCCCCCTTCTCCTCCTCCTGCTCTGTTCAAGTGAAGATGTGCCCGCTTTCCCTTGGACTTCCACCATGACTGTAAGTTTTCTCAGGTATTTATTTAGAGTACTGCAAGAACAGACTAATACCTAGGTACGCTCCGAACACTCGGATCTGTGAGCGCCATCGCAACACCTCCCTGTAGCTTCACCTGTGACAGATTCACCTCCCAGCACGTTCACCTGTGAGCACATTCGCCTCCCAGCACGTTCACCTGTGAGCACATTCACCTCCGAGTACATTCACCTGTGCGCACATTCACCTCCCAGTACATTCACCTGTGCGCACATTCGCCTCCCAGCACGTTCACCTGTGAGCACATTCACCTGTGAGCACATTCACCTCCGAGTACATTCACCTGTGCGCACATTCACCTCCGAGTACATTCACCTGTGCGCACATTCACCTCCGAGTACATTCACCTGTGCGCACATTCACCTTCCAGTACATTCACCTGTGAGCACATTCACACGTGAGCACATTCACCTGGGAGTGCCGTCCCCTCTCAGACGTTCACCTGTGAGTAGATTCACCTCCCAGTACATTCACTTGTGAGTAGATTCACCTCCCCCATGCAATCACCAGTGGGCATTTTCCCCTGTGAGTACATTCACTCGTGAGCACCCTCCCCTCCCAGCACGTTCTCTTCTGAGCACCTTCCCCTCCCAGTACATTCACCTGTGAGCACCTTCCCCTCCCAGTACATTCACCTCCCAGTACATTCACCTGTGAGCACATTCGCCTCCCAGTACATTCACCTGTGAGCACATTCCCCTCCCAGTATATTCACCTGTGAGCACATTCACCTGTGAGCACATTCCCCTCCCAGTACATTCACCTGTGAGCACATTCACCTGTGAGCACATTCACCTCCCAGTACATTCACCTGTGAGCACATTCGCCTCCCAGTACATTCACCTGTGAGCACATTCGCCTCCCAGTACATTCACCTGTGAGCACATTCGCCTCCCAGTACATTCACCTGTGAGCACATTCCCCCTCCCAGTATATTCACCTGTGAGCACATTCACCTGTGAGCACATTCCCCTCCCAGTACATTCACCTGTGAGCACATTCACCTGTGAGCACATTCACCTCCCAGTACATTCACCTGTGAGCACATTCGCCTCCCAGTACATTCACCTGTGAGCACATTCACCTCCCAGTACATTCACCTGTGAGCACATTCCCCTCCCAGTACATTCACCTGTGAGCACATTCGCCTCCCAGTACATTCACCTGTGAGCATATTCGCCTCCCAGTACATTCACCTGTGAGCACGTTTGCCTGTGAATATGGTCTGTGTACGCACTCTCAAGAGAATTTAATGGACACGGGAGGAAAGCCTGGAAGTTTATTTCAGGGAAGCTCTGTATGGCGGGAGAGCCTCCCATGGAAGTGCCCTAAAGCCTCGGAGTTGGACACTCGCACCCATGGGAGGAAACAGGCCTGCAGGAAGCGGACGGGTGGATCTCTAGCGGCTCAGTGCGCCTACATCCTCATAGATCAGTGTGACGCCAGCCGTGCATGGGGGGTGGCGGGCTTTCAGCTCCTTCAGGATCTCCCCCACGAAGGGAAATCTGTAAGCGCCTGCTCCCACCCTCAGAAAAAGCTGCAGTTTCTCCGGGAGTGGCAGCTGTTTGTGCCAGCTTTGAGGGCAGGTACCGTCTGGAGTGAAGGAGGTCAACTTTGAGCAGCACAAAGCTGGCTGCCTCCTGAGGTAAGAAATGTCAACAAAGCTCAAGGGACCAAACTCTCCATTTCCAAGACAGGGCCTCTCAGTTTGGGGACAGGCCACACCCCTTCAAGGAAGCCAGGGGTTCTGCACCTGCACGTCTGAGCCCTCCTTTCAAAGGACGCATTTGGTTCCTGCCTCGTTGGAAAGGCAAGCGGAGCTTCACGAGGAATAATGACCCTGCCATTACTGCTGTATCGGGCTTGATTCATTTTCCTTTCCATGAACTCAGCCAACAGAGTCAAAGGCGATTTTGAGTCCCACCGTCTTCTGTACTTGGACCTGCAGTGTGGCTCCTGGGAGGTGGATAATGAACGACTTCACCCTCAGCTCAAAGCATCCTTGTGTTCTGTGCCAGGGGGAGCAGAATCCCATGTGGACTGGGCACCCTCCCTTTCCACAGACAACCCCTAAACGTGAGAGTGGGCTCCCGGCCACCTGAAAGGCAGCAGCATTCATGCCACCGGAGCTGGTGTCTGGAGGGCAGATGGCATGGACAGGCTCCTCCCCCCAGGCATCCCTGTGTCCTGGGAAGGAACAGGGAGAGGAAGAGGAGGGTGATGGGAGTCAATTCAGTCATTCCAATTGGGACATTAACACGCCGGCTCTATGGTCCCCCGAGGGACAGAGTCGTCTGCCCAGAGGATGCAGGGTAACCTGGGCCTGAGTTGCTGGACTGAGTGGCTGCCTTCCCAAGACCCACTCTTCTCCATCCAAGAGCAGGAGCTGTGTTCAGCTGAATGAGGCCGATGCCTGAAGCCTGGCTACAGGTGCCAGGGAGTAAATCAGAGGCTGACAATGGTAATTGGAGAACAGCAACAGGGCTTCAGTGACAATTACCACCTGTGAGTCACCTTCTGGGGACCATACCCTGGGCTGAGCTCTGACCAACTTGACCTCTGTACCTCTGTGAGGAAGGATTTGGCTGCCCATTTCCCAGCAAGACGTGAGGACTGAGGGTAGCTCTTCGCTTTGGTTGGCCAGGGCTCGAACCTTCTGTTTCTGGGAAGAGCTAGAGCCATGAGGGGTGATCCAAAGGGAAGTCAATTCCTGGGTTCACCCATCAACTCATAACAGCGTTGTTATACTTTCTGCTGAGATAAATGATTTCTTTTATTTCCCTGTTGGAGAACAATTGTCCAATGTTCTGGCTAGTTTTTATCTGGCTTTAATTTTGAAATGGAAGGAAAGTATGATCCATTCGTGAAGTTGGACATGAAGATGGAGAAACTGTGTATGCCTGTGTCTCCATGAGAAAGACAAGACTTAGCAGGAATAATGAACCTGTGAACAGCAGGTCAGCCCCTCTCCCTGAAATCAACCTAACGTTAGGTCTCTGTGTACTTTATATGAGTCTGTCTTCATACTGCTATAACGAATTACCTGAGACTGGGTAATTTATGAAGAAAAGAGGTTTAATTGGCTCACAGTTCTGCAGGCTGAACAGGAGGCATGACTGGGAGGCCTCAAGAAACATAATCATGGCAGAAGGTGAAAGGGAAGCAAAGCACATCTTCTAATAGTGGAGCAGGAGAGAAAGAGAGTGAAGTGGGGGGAGTACCACACACTTTAAAACCATCAGATCTGGTGAGAACTCACTATCATGAGAACAGCAAGGGGGACATCAGCCCCCTGGATTCAGTCACCTCACACCAGGACTCTTGTCAATTCAACAGGAGATTGAGTGGGTACACAAATCTAAACCACATCCTTCGACCGCTGGCCCTTCCCAAATCTCATATACTTCTCACACTGCAAAATGCAATGATCTCTTCTCTACAGTCCCTGAGTCTTAACTCATTTCAGCATTAACTGAAATGTCCTCAGTCCAAAGTCTTAGCTGAGACAAGACAAGTCCCTTCCAGCTATGAACCTATAAAATAAAAAAGAGTTAGTTACTTCCAAGACATAACGGGGGTATAGGCATTAGGTAAATGCTCTCATTCCAAATGAAAGAAATTGGGCAAAAGGAAGGGGCTACAGGTCCCATACAAGTCCAAAACTCAGCAGGGCAGGCATTAAATCTTAATGCTCCAAAGTGAACTCCTCTGACTCTGTGTCTCATATCCAGGCCACCCTGACACAGGCTTTGGGCAGCTCTGTGCGTGTGGCTCTGCAGGGTGCAGCCCCCATGGCAACTTTCACGGGCTGGTGTTGAGTGCCTGTGCAAGCTGTCAGTGGATCTACCATTCTGGGGTCTGGAAGACAGTGGCCCTCCTCTCGCAGCTCCACTAGGAAGTGCTGCAGTGAGGACTTTTTATGGGGGCTCCAACCCCACATTTCTCCTCTGCGCTGCCCTAGCAGAGGTTCTCCATGAGGGCTGTGCCCCTGTACCACACTTCTGCCTGGACATCCAGGTATTTCCATACATCTTCTGAAATCTAGGCAGACTTTCCCAAACTTCAACTCTTGACTTCTGTGCACCTGCAGGCCCAACACCATAGGAAGCCACCAAGGCTTGAGTCTTGCACCCTCTGAAGCCACAGCCCAAGCTGTACCTTGGCCCCTTTTAGCCACAGCTGGAGCTGAAGCAGCTGGGATGCAGGGTGCCATGTTCTGATGCTGTACAGAACACCTGGGCCCTGGACCTGGGCCATAAACCAGATTTCCCTCCTAGGCCTCTGGGCCTGTGATGGAAGGGGCTTCCAGGAAGTTCTCTGACATGCCCTGGAGACATTTTCCTTTGTCTTGACTATTTGGCTCATCTTTCCAAGCAAATTTCTGCAGCAGGCTTAAATTTCTCCCCAGAAAATGGGTTTTTCTTCTCTACCACATGGCTAGGCTGCAAATTTCCTGAACTTTTATGCTCTGCTTCCCTTTTAAATATAAGTTCCAGTTTTATATGATCTCTTTGTTCACACATACAAGCATACACTTCTAGAAGCAGCCAGGTTACCTGTTGAACGCTTTGCTGCTTAGAAACTTCTTCCACCAGATACCCCAAATCGTCTCTCTGAAGTTCAAAGTTCCACAGATCTCTAGGGCAGGGGCAAAATGCCGCCAGTCTCTTTGCTGAAGCATAGCAAGAGTCACCTTTACTCCAGTTCCCGATACGTTCCTCATCTCCACCCGAGACCACCTCAGCCTGGATTTCACTGTTCATATCACTATTAGCATTTTGGTTGAAACCATTCAACAAGTCTAGGAAGTTTCAAACTTTCCCACATCTTCCTGTTTCTTCTGAGTCCTCCAAACTGTTTCAACCTCTGCCCATTACCCTGTTCCAAAGTTGTTTCCACATTTTCAGGTATCTTTATGGCAATGTCCCACTTTCCTGGTACCAATTTTCTGTATTCATTCATTCTCACACTGCTATAAAGAACTACCTGAGACTGGGTAATTTATTAAGAAAGAGGTTTAATTCACTCACGGTTTTATAGGCTTAACAGGAAGCATGGCTAGGAAGCCTCAGGAAACTTACAATCATGGCAGAAGGGGAAGCAAAGCACATCTTCTCATGGTGGAGCAGGAGAGAGAGAGTGAAGGGGGAAGCTCCACACACATTTAAACCATCAGATCTCGTAAGAACTCACTATTACGAGAACAGCAAGGGGAAGTCGGCCCTCTTCATTCAGTCACCTCCCACCAGGTCCCTCCTTCAATTTGACATGAGATTTAGGTGGGGACAGAAATCCAAACCGTATCACCAATCTTCCCTCACGGTGAGATGAGCGGCTCAGTGTTTGCACAGCCTGAGAAGCGAGTGGATTGCTGCAACCTAAACTTGCAGCCAGCAGACGACAAGCTGTCCATCCAACACAGTCAAGGCTTGGTGTTACACGGCGCGTGTGACTACGGCACAGCGGTCTCCCCTGCGTGCAGCGTGGTGTTGACACCTGCTACTGGCCTCCAACACTTCAGTCATCAGATCCTCTGGAAGTTGGAAGCCTCCAAGCCCAGGGGCAGCCTGGCCCTTCCTCACAGATGCTTGGCGCTGGCAATCCCACATGGTCGCCCATGGTGGCAAGTGGTGGTGTTTCTGGAATGTTCCATTTCACCCTCATTCCTGTGCATTCCCCTGCCCATGGTCTGTTGTCACAAGCCCTGTGCCCCAACACTGGGTCCTGCTCTGCACCTTCACGAGAAGGCGTCTAGGAAAGAGTTTCGTCTTGTTTCTCCTGATTGGGGTTCAGTCCCATGGAATTGGGGAACTGGGACTTTGCCCCACTTTAAAGTTCTCCCTCTGACTTCCTCCGGGGGCTGCAGCTCTGACCCTACCCCAGTGCCAAGAGGTCCAGTTGGTATCCTGTGCCCAGTCAAGCTAGTGCCATCACGGGAAGAGGCTGGGGTGGGAATCACAATGTTTTGATAGAGAGCTTCATTCTTCACCTTCATGCCAGTTGTTTCGTGAAATCCATGGAAACTTCCTTCAGAAGAAGTCTTACCTAGAAGCCCACCCTGTAAATGAAGTGAAACAGAATTCTCTGGCGAGAGGAGGGTGGAGTCTGGGACCCTGCAGTGGTTCTGTGGCCCCCTAGAGACCCCCTTCTGTGGTGGCTCAAGTGTGGCCCCATGTGGTGTGTTGGTGGCTTCCTATGACCTGTGTCTCCCATGGCATGTCCATGGCCCTCTTCTGGGGCATCTGCAGCTCCCCGCCATGGGATTTTTGAGGCCCCCTCACTGCTCTGTCTGTGGGCCCCTATCCCCATAGGCTTTGCCTCATGTGCCGTGTCTGTGGTTCCACTTCCCATGGCTCCTGTCTCTAGGGAATGCCTGTCTGTGGCCCTCTCCTTGGGGCACCCGTGGCCCCTCTATAGTATGCTAAGACACACCCAGGCTCTGCAGAGCTCAGCAGGCCACACCTCTGCTTCAGGCTGCCTTTCAGAAAGGAAAAGTTTCTTCCCCAGCTTGGGGATTGTGATGGGAAAACAAGATACTGGAGAAGGTGATGAAAAAGGAGTGTGGTGGGAACTTGTTCCAGAAAGAACATTCAGTGGTCGACTTCCTGGAGAGGCTTGGCCCGGAGCTCTCGGGGGAGCTTTGCAACCTCTTCCATCGTGCTGAAGGGAAAACAGAGACGGTGTGAGGTTTCTGGGCCAGCAGGCCTGTGCCTTGATCCGTCCGGAGCAGGCTGGAGGAGCCAGTATCTTGGCTGCCACGATCCTGGACACCACGCGAGATGACACAGAGCCTCTGGCAAAACAAAGCAGGCAGACTGGCTCCTTCAGCAAGACGGAGGGCGTTGCTTCAGCAAAGCCACCCTGAGCTTTAAGGCAGAGAGTTCAGGCAGCTGAAAGCCATCACGTCAGTGGGGCTGATATCCTCCAAACTGGGGCAAGGGCAGGGCTTGGGTGTGAGAGGTAAAGTCACAGGTCGAGTGGGCCGGGGGTCCACTGAACACACACGACGAGCATGGCGGGTGGTGGCTGCGCCTGGGGACTGAGCGTCCGAGACCTGGCAGCCACGGGGAGCAGGGGCTGGTGTCCCAGGGCTGCACCGGGACCCAGGGAGGGGCTCCTTGACACACGGTCATAGGTTGCAGCTCCCAGGCCTGGAGCACACCTGGAGATGCTCACTCTGGCCCAAACCAGGATCAGCTGTGGACACTGCTTTGTCTCACTTGAAGTTTCCCTTTTGTAGCAGCATTGGTCAGAGGGCAGGTTGGAACCCATGTCCATGTTCTTGGCGTGCTGGGACCTCTGCCTGTCCATGGAGTTGTCTGGCCCAGCAGGGTCACTGCTGAGCAAGCAGCGTGGCGGCCCCCATGTTCTGGGCTGGGAGGGGAATGTATCCCTGACTCCAGGCCCAGGACTCAGGACTCACGACCTCCAGCACAGACCCCAGCCCAGTGGCCCTGGCTTTGAGGTGAGGGCTGAGGTGGCAGCCCACCCACCGCTGGCATGGCACTTGAACCACCTTCTCCGGACCAGGCTGTTCATCAGGAGAGCAAGGCTCAGGGGAGGGCAGGGACAGAGGATGGAGGCAAGTGGCCAGAGCTCTGTGTCCTTGTGAGAAGACCGAGTACCAGGCCAGAGCTGGAGCAAGGCTGAAGAGGACAGGCTGGGAGAAGGGAGGCCAGTCGCCTCTGCTTCGGTCTGCCCTGCCATGTGGCTTGGGCTCAACCTCCTGGGTGCTTGGCTTAGACACCCGGTCACTAAGCTCTCTCCTTCCTTTCCATGTGAGTGTTTTCACACATTTCTCTCAGAGCCACTCCTGCTGCCTCCCACACGCCTGCCATGCGGGGGAGCCTCATTCAATTCCAAAACCTTCTCATTCCCACTATGGTCGCTTTGATCCAGGAGTTATTTTGAAGTGTCTTTGACGATTTCAAAAAGCATTTCATATAGTTACTTCTGCAATAGTTACTTCATTTTCACTCTTTTCCTCTCTGTCCTCTACCTCTCCCCTCTTGGACCTCTAGGAATGCACAGATTTTTAGAAATTCATTATTTTATAATCCATTAGCTTCATTTTTTTTTATGTTACCCCAGTTGGTCTGAATTTAGTCTGTGGGAGCAATAGAGACGTATGAAACTCGTCTCTTTACCATATTTCAGGGATAGTTTGTTTTTCCAAAATGAAAAATAAACTTTTGGCCGGGCGTGGTGGCTCACGCCTGTAATCCTACCACTTTGGGAGGCCGAGGTGGGCGGATCTTGAGGTGAAGAGATTAAGCCATCCTGACCAACATGGTGAAACCCCGTCTCTACTAAAAATACAAAAAATTAGCTGGGTGTGGTGGCGCGCACCTGTAGTCCCAGCTACTTGGGAGGCAAGAGAATTGGTTGAACCCAGGAGGCAGAGGTTGCAGTGAGCCGAGATTGTGCCACTGCACTCCAGCCTGGCACCTGGTGAAGGAACGAGACTCTGTCTCAGGAGAAAAAAAAAAAAAAGTAAACTTTTTTGAAGTGTAACATACATAGCAAAAAAGTGCACATATCCTAAGTTTATAACCTGTTTAATTTTCACAAAGTTAACCAAACTAGTAGTAACCAGACCCAACATGGGGCATGACTGGCACCCTGCAAACCACCGCCCCAGTCTTCCTGCCTGTCCCCATGTGTCACAGTCAGTTTGGGCTGTGTAACAAAATACACCTGGGGGGACTTCAAGACAGCAGACATTTATTTCCTCCTGTTTCTGGAGGCTGGAAGCCCAGGTCTAGGTCTGCTAGGGTTGAGTTCATAGGTGGTCTTAGTTATTCATAGGTGGTCTTAATTATTCATAGGCAATCTTAGTTATTCACAGGCGGTCTTAGTTATTCACAGGCGGTCTTAGTTATTCATAGGTGATCTTAGTTATTCATAGGTGGTCTTAATTATTCATAGGTGGTCTTAGTTACTCACAGGGGATCTTAGTTATTCATAGGTGATCTTAGTTATTCATAGGTGGTCTTAGTTATTCATAGGCGGTCTTAGTTATTCACAGGGGGATCTTAGTTGTTCATAGGCGGTCTTAGTTATTCATAGGTGGTCTTAGTTATTCATAGGGGATCTTAGTTATTCATAGGCGGTCTTAGTTATTCATAGGTGGTCTTAGTTATTCATAGGGGATCTTAGTTATTCATAGGCGGTCTTAGTTATTCATAGGTGGTCTTAGTTATTCATAGGGGATCTTAGTTATTCACAGGCGGTCTTAGTTATTCACAGGCGGTCTTAGTTATTCATAGGTGGTCTTAGTTATTCATAGGGGGTCTCAGTTATTCATAGGGGGTCTCAGTTATTCATAGGCGGTCTTAGTTATTCATAGGCAGTCTTAGTTATTCATAGGTGGTCTTAGTTATTCATAGGGGGTCTTAGTTATTCATAGGCGGTCTTAGTTATTCATAGGCGGTCTTAGTTATTCTTAGGTGGTCTTAGTTATTCATAGGAGATCTTAGTTACTCACAGGTGGTCTTAGTTATTCATAGGTGATGCTACAGGAAGAAAGGGTTTTGGTCATAAATAAAACTCAGCTGCTAGAAAGAATAGGGCTACCAGTCATAACTGATAACTTGGGTGAGGGGAAAGAAAGATTTCTGGTCATAAATTATAACTCAAGTGACAGAAAAGAAGGTGTCAGTCACAAATGATAATTCAGGTGATGAAGAAGGCTTCCAGCTGCAGAGGTAACTCAGGTGCTAGGGAAAGAAGGTTTGGGGCAATAATAACTCAGGTAATAGAGAAAAACGATCACAGTCATAAATGACAGAAGGAGAGGCTTCTATTCATAAAGGATGTCTAGGTGATAGAGATAAAGTTTCAGTCACAAACCAATGTTAGCTCAGGTGATGGAATGTTTCACTCAAAAATAACTCCTGTACGACAGGGAGAAGCCTCCCATCATAAGCAACTCGCGTGAGAGGGAAGGACGTTTTCCTGTCACAAATAACTCGGGGAACAGAGAAAGAAGGCACCGGTCATGCAGGGTAATTCAGATGACAAAGACAGAGTGGTTTTATGAGGCTGCGCATGGTGGCTCACGTTTGCCATCCCAGGACTTTGGGAGCCTGGGGCAGGAGGACTGCTTGAGGCCAAGGGTTCAAGACCAGCCTGGGCAATATAGCAAGACGCTGTCTCTACTAAAAAATACAAAGAGAGCCGGTGGTAGTGAAAAGGTTTCCTTCACAAATTTTCCCAATCATAAATGATAATTCAGGCGATGGAGGAAGAAAACATCCAGTCATAAAGAACTGAGATGACTGAAAAAGAAGGTGTGGGTCATGAATGACAACCAGATGATGAGGAAAGACATTCTGCAGTCATACTTCAGGTGACAGAGAATGAAAGGTTTCCGTCATAAATGATACCAGGTGGAGAGAGATGAAGGTTGCCAGTCGTAAGTGTGAACTCAGGTGCTAGACACAGAGCGTGTAGCCGTGAATAACTCGGGTCATACAGAGACGCCTTCCACTCCAGCTAGCTCAGGCGAGAGAAGAAAGCTTTCCAGCAGTAAATGATAGCTCAGGTGACAAAGATAAAAAGATTGCACTCACAAATAACTACTAAGTTGACAGAGAAAGCTGCCAGTCATAAATGACAATTTAGGATTATTATAGGTATTATAAAAAGATGTTTCAATCCAAATTAAATAACTCAGGTGACAAAGAAGGTTTTCGGTCACAAGCGATAGCTCAGGTGATGGAGAAAGGTTTCAGTAAAAACCGATGAGCCAGAGGCAGTAAGAGGTAGGTTTTCGTCATAAATGATAAGTCAGCGGGGGAGAGAGAAAGAAGGCGTCCAGTCACAGGTAACTCACAGGAAAGGGAAACGTCTGGTCATCAGCAATGACCACGACAGACACTGGGACTCAGACTCGGCGCCGAGGCGGCAGTAGAGTCCGCGCAGGGTCGGGGAGGGCCCAGGGGCCGCCGGCGCTGGGGCCTTGGCTGAGCCGCAGCTACTGTGCGTCCCTGGAGCGCCGCCGCCCTCTAGCGGGCCAGGAAATGGGTCCTGCGGCAGAAACGCCAGAATGCAGCGGGCACGGCGGCTCACGCCTGTAATCCTAGCACTTTGGGAGGCCACGGTCAGGAGATCGAGACCATCCTGGCTAACACGGTGAAACCCCGTCTCTACTAAAAATGCAAAAAATTAGCCCGGCGTGGTGGTGGGCGCCTGTAGTCCCAGCTACTCATAGGCCGAGGCAGAAGAATTGCTTGAACCAGGAAGGCGGAGGTTGCAGTGAGCTGAGATGGCACCACTGCACTCCAGCCTGGGCGACAGAGTGAGACTCTGTCTCAAAAAATAAAAAAAAAAAGAAACGCCAGAACACGCTGCCTATCTCCACCTGGCTCCGGACCTCACTGCCTGTCCTGGTCCACCTGTCTATCGGCAGGTCCCTGCCTCTTCCTTCCTCCCCTCAGCCCCCAGGCCTCCTCCTTCCACCTGGGTTCTAGGACCTGGGCAGCATGGGGTGCCCCTCATCTCTTGCAAGAGAGCCCTCAGACCCCTCTTCATTCCCGCGGGGGGGTACAGGGACCACCTGTGCATCCCATGTGCTCTCTGGCTGGTGTCACTGTCCTAACTCACAGGTGGCAGTGCCAGGGGCTGGGCATTGGCTGGGAGGGCCTGGGTGGCCAGGGTGCAAGTTGGTTTTGCTCTTTGGGACCATGCATGGGGGCATGGGCCTGGCCCTGCCCTAGAGCCCCCCCAGAACCCCCTTCTCCTGCCCTTCCTCAGGGCACCCACCTCCCTCTCAAGGGCAGCAGCTCTGGGCTCCTTCCAGAACTGCCTGGACATCCCAAGGCCACTCTGGCGGGGCCTTCCTTAAGGACTGTGGCCTCAGCAGCGGTGTGCCTGAGGTCTGAGGACATGACCTCGTCCCTGACCTGTGACCACAGGGCATAGTGGGAAAGGTGTGATCACCCTGTGCACGCCATGGCAAACGGTGCAGGATGGGGCCTTGACTGCCGTGGGAGGCAGACGGGCCGGGAGGGGAACGGCATAGGCACCTCTGGATGGCAACTCTTCTGAGGCCACGTTGAGGAACAGTGCCCATGACTTGCCCATGGCCTCCCGCCACTGTGAGCATTGCTTACCAGTATCTGTCTCTGTGGTCACAGGTATTTACCAACTATGAGGGCCACCTGCACAATTCTCTCTGTGGAGAAAGTGACTGGGCTGCCGGCAGAAGCCCCACCCTCTGGGCTCCCGGTCTGTTGGAACGACTACCCGCACCCCTCCCGCCAACCCCCCATGCCCCAGACCTCCCCAGACTCTTCTGACCCTCTGCAGAGGATGGCCAGGGAACAGCCCAGGAGCAGAGCTGGGCCAGGGGGAGTGTCCCAGGGCCCCTCTGAAGCTTCAGGAAGAAGCCCTGGCCCTGGCCCTGGAGTGTCAGTTTGGAGTCCTCCTCGGCCAGCACGTGGACACGGTGCCTCTGCGTGTCAACCATCCCGAAATCAGTGATGTTTGGGAGGTCGACCAAGGAGCAGAGGACCCCCAGCCCCCACTCTCTGGTCCTGTCTCAGCCCCTTGAGCCTGCTATTATCATCCAAACCAAGCGTGGCTGTGTCCAGAGAACTTTGCTCATGGAACCAGCTCCACCCTGGAGCCACCCAGCCACGTTGGGCTGCTGCGGTGTCCCCACACCTGGCACAGGCCAGACTCAGGCCCAGGGCTGCAGCTCACTGATGCTGGCTCCAGCCGGTGAGGAAGGTGCTGTCCTGAGCCACACCAGCTGGTCCAGAGACCCAAGGTGTGCATTCTTCTGGACTCACAGGTGGCCTGTCTAGCTTGAGGGGTCTGATGGCATTCCCTCCTCCACCCCAAGACACGAGCAAGGAAGCAGGGGAGCTGTGGGGCCGCTGACCACCACGTGTGACCATGAGCAAGGCCACATTGAGGATGAAGGTGGAGGGAACTGCACCCAGAAATGCCATCACTCACCAAATAAACATGGTGAGGGCTCCCACTCCCAGCCATGCAAGTTCCTAGTCCAGACTTACCTCCCTGCCAGAAACAACCAGAAACCCAGGCAAGACACATGGAGAAGGTGTTGGAGACACTGGCAGCATCAACAGGCCTGTGACGGGAAGGTCCTACCATCCCACTGCCTGGATGTGATTTCTGGTCTCATGCAGAGGGGCAAGCAAAGCCCAGCAGTCTCTCCAGAGAGGAGGCACGGAGGTCGGAGTTCAGCAAGGACAGGGCTGCTGGAACTTGGGGGGCACAGTACCAGAGTGGGAAACCAGAGAGTGAGCTCCAGCAGTGGCATGGGCCCTCTGGAGGATCGGGCTGCATCCCAACCTGTGAATGAGTGGGATAAAAGTCCTCAAGGCCGGGCAGAAACAGCTCCTGGGAAAAGAACAGCTACAACTGGTCCTCGGTATCGCAGGGGATTTCCGATACCAAAAGTCCAGAGATGCTCAAATCCGTGCTATTACGTGGTGTAGCCTTTGCTTATGACCTATATGCATCCTCCCATGTACCTTATACCAGGGGTCCCCAGCCCCCGGGCCACACAGCAGGAGGTGGGCGGCAGGCAATGGTAGGTGAGTGTTACCACCTGAGCTCCACCTCCTGTCAGGTCAGCAGCAGCATTAGATTCTCACAGGAGCATGAACCCCATTGTGAACTGTGCATGGGAGGGATCTAGGGTGGGTGCTCCTTACAAAAATCTAATGCCTGATGATCTGAGGTGGAACCGTTTCATCCCAAAACCAACTCACCACTCCCAAACCCTAGGTTGGTGGAAAAATGTCTCCCACAAAACTGGTTCCCTGGTGCCAAAAAGGCTGGGGACTGCTGCCTTATATCATCTCTGGATGACTTCTAACACTTTACACCATGTAAATGCAATGTAAATAACAGTTGTGCTATTTTAAAATTTGTATTGTTTTTTATTGTTGCATTGTATTTTTAATTGTTTTTTCTCCAAATGTCTTCAGTCTGTGGTTGGTGGAATCCACGGACACAGAAGCCACAGATATGGAGGACAATGTACTAAGAAGTGGGTAAGGAAAGTGGCCCACTGAGCTTACACAGAGCAGGAAGCACTCCAGGTTCTGCAGCCAGAGGAGGGCTCAGTGTATACTGAGAACAAGAGTATACAAGGCTCAGAGTGGACACCCAGAGGAGCCGCGTCTTCAAAGTGGGCTAAAGCAGCTCCAGGGGGAGAAGTGACTTGAGACTTCCCAACAAAGCTTGAAACGAGCCTCACGGGCATACATGGACCCACAAGTAACCAAACTGCCTGCTAGCACTAAGCGGAACACTCTTTAATGGAAGACAAAACTGGCACTCAACAATATAAGGTTCACAATGTCTAGCATCCAGTAAGACATCATTAGGTATGTGAAGCAGCAAACTGTGATGTATAAACTGGAGGAAAGAAAAGTCAGTCAGTAGAATTAATCCAGAAATGATGAAGATGATGAGATTAGAATACCAGGACATGACGGAGTTGAGAGTAATGCTTGTTTTATGCTCAAGGATATAAAGGAAAACATGAATATAAGTAAAAAGGGAGACATACCAAAACACCAGACAGAAGTTCTAGAAATGAAAAGTAAACTACACAAAATGTAAATCTCACAGACTTACAGGACAGCAGAATAGACACTGTAGGGAGAAAAAAGATTGTCAACTTGAAGCCGGAATAGAAGGTATTCACACTGGAATAGAAGGTGCTCACACTGGAATAGAAGGTATTCACACTGGAACAGAAGGTGCTCACACTGGAACAGAAGGTGCTCACACTGGAACAGAAGGTATTCACACTGGAATAGAAGGTATTCACACTGGAATAGAAGGTATTCACAGTGGAATAGAAGGTGCTCACACTGGAATAGAAGGTGCTCACACTGGAATAGAAGGTACTCACACCGGAATAGGTGCTCACACTGGAATAGAAGGTGCTCACACTGGAATAGAAGGTATTCACACTGGAATAGAAGGTGCTCACACTGGAATAGAAGGTACTCACACTGGCATAGAAGGTACTCACACTGGCATAGAAGGTGCTCACACTGGAAATAGAAGGTGCTCACACTGGAATAGAAGGTGCTCACACTGGAATAGAAGGTGCTCACACTGGCATAGAAGGTGCTCACACTGGAATAGAAGGTACTCACACTGGAATAGAAGGTACTCACACTGGAGAATAGAAGGTACTCACACTGGCATAGAAGGTTTTCACACTGGAAGCAGAGACCACGGGTAAATGAAAAAAGTTTCCTGGACCTGTGTGACAGCATCAGCTAGCAGCTGACAGCCACATGTGAGCATTTCAAATGCGGCTAGGGTAACAGAGAAATTGAACTTAATTAATTTATGCAGCTACCTGTGGCTGGTGGCTTCCGCATCAGACAGTACAGTCTTACAGCCAGGAAATAATAAAACAAAATAGATAGGAAATAAATCTATATAGAGATAAAATAGAATACTTTAAAATATTCAACTAATACAGAAGGCAGGAAAAGAGGGAAAAGGTAACAAAGAACAATGAATGGCAAAAATGGTGAATAAATAAAAGGCAGTTTGTCAGGCTGATAAAAATATGAGATCCAGCTACACGCTGTCTACCACAGACTCACTTTAAATATAGGAGCACAGATAGGTTAAAAGTCAAGGGATGGAAAAAGCTATACCATGTAAATGCTGATCAGAAGCCAGCATGGCTGACCTAGGACAGAAGTAGACATCAGAACAGGGGATAAGAGAGGAAATCCCTCGATAAAGCGCAGTTTACAAGAAAGACAACAGTCCCACATGTTTATGCCCCAGCAGCTCCAGAATACACTGTAGGCGCAGACAGGTCTAAAAGAAGGCACAGTCAAGTTCACACTTACAGTGGAGCTTCCCACACTTCTCTCCCAGCAGTTGACAGGGTAGGGGAGAGAAAATCAGTAACAGGCCACAAGAGCTGACTGGCATGTAGAAAACACTGCATCCGACTGCAGGATTCTTTCCAGAACACGCCACGTGCTGAGCCACCAAATAAGTCTCAATACAGTTAAAAGGTTTAAAATAACACTACATATGTTATCTGCCACAACCAATTTAGAGAAAATCGGTAACAGACAGCTACCTGGGAAATCCCCCAAATGCTTGGAAATGAAACAATTCTCTTCTAAATAACCCATGGATCCATGGAGAAATTACATGGGAAATTAGAAAATATTTTGAACAGGATGAATGAAGTCGCACATTTACATCTGTCTGTGGGCAGCAGCTACGCAACGTGCAGAGACAGAATGTTGGCAATGCTGAGGGACAAAGCTCTCAGACACGGGGCTCAGCTTCCACTTTAGGGAGCTGGGAAAGGGGACAAATTAAAATACGTAGAAGAGGGAAAACAAAATTAAGTGCCAAATTAAAACAGAAAACAAACAATAGATAAAGCCTGTGAAACCTAAAGCTGGTAGTTGGATGAAAGTGGCACATCAAGAAACCGCTAGAATGAACAAGTTTAAAAGTTGCATTTCTATGCTGAAACTGCCGTTTCTGACTTCTGTTTCTTCGTAAGGCTGTGCTGGGGTAGGTCTCTGAACTCGGGCAAGTACTTTGTTATCTGTTCCTCTCTCATCCCTTTTGCAGAGGTCACACAGCCAAACACAACACTCACCCTATCGCTGGCGTGTGAACGCCCTGAATTCCCACTCTGCTAAGAGCCTGAAGGACTTCAAGGACACAGCCCAGTCTCCCCTGCACAGGTATCTTGTTTTCAGGAACTTGACGCCTGCAATGAGTCCATGAGCCATGAGAAGCCCCTATCACTGCAGAGCCCCACCACATTGAGTGAGCCTGCCTGAGACGCCCAAGCCAGCGGCCTCCAGAATTCAAGTGTGATTTCAGAAGTGGTATAAATGAAATGGCACATTGATCATTTATCTACTGATTGATTTCATCTAACAAGCAAATCAAACAGCAGAAACTCAGACGGCCTGGGCTGTCTGGACTCAGCAGAGCTCATCCGAGTGCAATGCCGGCCCAAGGCTGACCTCCGTGACCCTGGTGTCCTGGCAAGACTTGTTGAGTGATACTTGAGCTGGGGTCCACAGCAGTCACTCACCCACTCGCCCTCCACAACTGCAGGGAACTTGCTGTCACGCCTTCCAAGCCATGTCCTGCTCAGCAATTAAGGTTTGGCAGTTTTTTTCCTTCTGCAGCAGGAATACTGTACCTTTTGTCTTAAAGACTGTGATGGTTAATACTGTCAACTTGACTGGATTGAAGGATACAAAGCATTGACCCTGGGTGTGTCTGTGAGGGTGTTGCCAAAG
This sequence comes from Ateles fusciceps, assembly GCA_036589455.1. Lineage (NCBI taxonomy): Eukaryota > Metazoa > Chordata > Mammalia > Primates > Atelidae > Ateles > Ateles fusciceps. The sequence goes on from JAZHEH010000586.1 coordinate 9,562,841, forward strand.
AAGATGAACATTTGAGTCAGTGGCTGGGAAAGGCAGACCCACCCTTAACATGGGTGAGCACCGTCTAGTCAGCTGCCAGCGCAGCTACAATATAAAGCAGGCAGAGAACTGTGAAAGGAGAGACGGGCCTTGCCTCCCAGCCTGCATCTCTCTCCCGTGCCGGATGCTTCCTGCCCTCGAACATCAGACTCCACGTTCGTCAGTTTTGGAAACTGGACTGGCTCTTCTTGTTCCTCAGCCTGCAGACGGCCTATTGAGGGACCCTGTGATCACGTAAATTAACACTTAATAAACTCCCCTTTATATATGTATCTACCTATTCCATTAGTTCCGTCCCTCTGGGGAACCCTGACCAATACACTGCCTTTACTCTCAGATGAGTCTTCTGCTTTATTTACTCCACTCCAACTGTTTTAAAATGCTCCAATTGCTTCTGGAAGAACTTGTGAGTACAAGGGCCATGTGGCACTGTGGACCCCCAGCTGACTCCTGGAGAGTGGAGGTGAGGCAGCTGTTAGGATTGCGCCCACTGGTGAAAAGATCCTTTAACGGCACTGACATGCAAGGGCTGGGCCCGCTCCTCAACCTGCCACTCCCAGAGCCAGGCTCTGCTTCCACAACAGGAGTGGCTCCAGGTTCTGAATCTGGAGTTAAGGCCCAGCAGACGGCACAGTGACCAGAACCTGCACACATCACAGTCCTGGTGATCCCCTTCCTGAATGTGCACCTGTGGCCGCTGGCACCGTTCCCAGCTCCTGGATGATTCAAGTTACACCATAAGGTCCTCAGAGCATAAATGAGGCTTAACATTAAGTAGCTGTGTGGGTAATTGCTAGTAAAATTCAAAGTACTTGGAAGAGATACTTAGAATCAAAACAAGAAAATTCTGAAAAATATTTTAATACTTAAAAAGTTCTAAACAAAAGGTAACGTCTTTCAAAAGTGAATTTCACATGCAAAACATTAATGACATTTATTTCAGCATAAAAGCAAAACATAATATCCTGAGAAACCAGTAACTGAGTCATTTATTTAGTATGCTATTAAAGTGAATCCTCATTAGAGATGTGGTAACGCTATTGCCAACAACACGATGGGCGGAACACGAAGCAGTGCCAGGGCCGCGCTGGGTCACGGGACGACCCGCACGCGTCTCCCTCAACACTCAGCGCCTGCACTGTTCCTGCAAATGGGACCATGTCTGATTATTTATTACGGAAGAACACTTTACTGACCCCTTTCTCAGTTGGTATAAGGTAGAAATAGGCTTTTCTTACCCATCACCTAGTCTTGAAAACATTTTTGCGTGAAATCAAACGAGCTGTTATCAGAAAGCAATTGCTGCCTTCCACCTGGAGCGGTGTGCATTTCTTAATGCTACGATTACATTCATGCTCTTTAGGGTGACACCGTCTCCTCTGCTGCTACAACACCTGCACTCATCTCCCTTTTTGCTGTTAAATGAAACTTGTTGGCATCATGTGTTCCGTCCACCGCGGGCGGGCTGAGAACAAACACGGCTTCACAAGGACACAAACCCTCTGAGTCATCTTTTACAAACGGTGAAAATGACAAGCTGTTTGTCTCTCAGTGTGCATTTTGAAACGACATAAATGCAACACACTTGTTTTAACAAAGACTGGCCTCGTGGCTTTCTGGCTTGCGGTCTGAGCAGTGTTTGCAGAAGGGACTCCCGGGGGAGACGCTGTGCGGGGCCATGTCACTTCCTGGCTGTGTGTTCTCCGTGGGAAGAGCACCGGACGGGGAAGCCCAGGCTCACATATGAGCCGCAAGCTTCTTCTTTCTTCAAACTGCTTGTCCACTGCCAGAGACAGGGCCTGGAGGAAGCCCTCGATGGTGACGGTGGGGGCCTGGGAAGGGTACACGGTCATCACTGGAGGGGCCGCCTCACCTTCAGTGGGGCCACCTGGCGTCCACACCCCTGCTGCTACCCCACAGTGCAGACAGTGCAGAAGGGGGCTGCAGCTCACAGGCTGAGCAGTGAGTGCACACCACACACCTGCAGGGCAGATGAGCCCTGCTCTTTACTTTAGAAAAGGCGTACAAGGTGGCTACGTGACCCCATGTCCTGCAGATTAAGAAACGGCCACGGGGGCAGGCAGGGGGAGCACCAGTGCAGCCACCCATACACTGAGGAGGAGAAGCTGCAGGAGCAGACCCTGGAGTCCTTTCCAAAGGGTGCATCGTATGTCCGGGGCTTAGAACCAAAGAATCACTATGGCCTGGTGCCCTGAGCTGTCACCTCCCTGCATCAAAAGGCTCCCATTATGGTCCATGGCCATTGTCACCTGTGTGCTGAGCACTGTGTCCAGCACGGGCTGCTACTGACCAGACACAGCCTGGGTCACTTCTGATTTGAAAGGAACCATTCCAAGATGGGCATTTTCTCTTCTCAGATGTAAGTGCATCTGCTCTGCCAGACACCCAGAGTCCTCACCCCACCAGCTGCTGGGGACCATGCAGGGGAGGGGGTGAGTGCTCCAGGCGGAAGTGCCCCTCCCCTGCAGGGGTGAGTGCCCCGGGCGGAAGAGTCTGCAGCAGGCGCGGCACCCAGTGGGTGAGGGCGTGGCTCCAGGTCACTGCTCTATGTGAGCTGAGCCCACACTCGAGGGCACAAGCCTCTGACGAGGCCAGCAAGGGCCCTGGCCATGAGCTCAGCGCACCACGGAGGCAGACGTGCATGTGTGTGTGCGTGTGAGCAGAGGCACATGGCACAGCCGCCTCCTAAAGGCCTCAAGACAGCCCCACTGGTTGGGTGTCAAAGTCAACTCCTCCTCCTGCCCCAGGACCCTGTGGTTTAGAAACTGAGATAAAGTAAGGATGATGTCCCAGGGCGTGTAAGTGGAATCCCCAGCGAGGCTGAGACCTATGGACGGGGTGGGTGCTGGGGACAGCAGTGGAGACTCACCTGGATGTACAGCGCGTGAGCCAGAAAGGGGGAGTTTTCTCAGGACCCGGCCGCTGAGGCCTTCGCTCTTCCTGTGTAAACAAAACCCAGTTCAGAGATAGTAATTCACATGATCACGTTTCAGGAGGAATTTTCCTTGTTGGCTGAGGCATCCATGGGAACACAAGCCTAAGTGCCCTCAGGTACACCCTGGGCCTCACAGGGCACTTCCTGCCCCTCACTGTCTCCCCAGCCCTGTCCTCTGAATACCCCTTTGCCCCACAGCCTCTTGTGTGGGGCTGGTCTCTCCCTGTCCTCAGCTCCTGCTCCCCCGCAGTGCCCTCGCTGCTCTGAGGCACATCAAGGCACACCCCAGGCCAGCGTCCTTGCGCTCAGGGAACGCATCCGCTGCCGGGGAGCTCCAGGCATGAGGCATAAAGCAGTGGGCACATGGTCAGTAGGCACAGATTCCCCAGATAATGGGCGGGTTCACATCTTCAATGTTTGTAGAAGTCTCTGAACTGTTCTTTGTTCCCATCTTAACCGATGTAACTCTCTCCAACAGATAATCCAAATCCTTAAAAAATACTGCATTCTTCATGTTATCCCTCATTTAGAACCTTCCGCACTCCTGCCGGCTTCAAAATAAAATTCAAACGCTGGCCAGAAACCTGAGGCTCTGCCCACTGCACCCTCGCCCCTCCAGCCCCTCCCCAGCCTCCTCACGGCAACCCACTAGGTCACCTGCACACACCGCTCCAGCAGCCTTCCCGATTTCTCGCCAGCCGGAACCGAGGTCTATCCTTCAAGGCACTGGTTCCTTTTCCTACCTTCCCTTCCACCCTCCCTGGCTCCCCAAAGCCATTTCCTTTCCGTTGGCTCTGCGACTCCTTGGAAGTGCCGTCAGCCATAGGGCCGCAGCCCTCCCTGCTCACTACGTGTCCTTTGGAAGGAGGTGGCTGTGCTGTGTTTCTACACACACACACACACACACACACACACACTCACATGTGTACACACTCACATGTGTACACACACACACGTGTACACACACACACGTACATACACATTTACACCTGTTCTGTGTTGAGAGTTCACACCCAGGACCCTCCCTGGTCTCCTCAAAGGAAACAGTGAATCCCTAGTTAATGCAGCAAGTGGATTCTTCTTGATTACAAACATGAGGTCAATTTGCACCTTGAAATTTCACTCAACAGAAGGCTCAATTTTGACACGTTGTTTTCGATGAAGCCGATCATCTCCAGCTCTCGGAGAGTCAGCAGCTGCTGGCGAGGGTATATGATCTGACACTGGGGAGAAAGGCACAGGCGGTTAGTGGAGTCCACAGAGGCCTGCGCCAGGCACCGTCGGCAGGAGGGTCAGCACTTGTAAACCACGTCACGGCCCACAGAAACGCGACAGTGACGGCTCAAACTGCACGGCAGCACCAGGAAACAAGCTCGCTCCTCCCCCCCTCAGTGTACACATTCCAAGTGTGAACCACGTCACATGTCACAGAAATCGCAACAGGCACGGCTCAAAGTCCACGGCGGCACCAGAAAACAAGCTCGCTCTCTCACGCCTCAGCACACACATCCTGCTTTTTCAAACAAAGAATACAAATAATGGAACATGCCTCAGAAACCAGTAGCGACCTAGCCTCTTTGGTGTTTTAGGCCAAAAATTCTCCTCCCTGTGTGTCAGGAGGAGCAGGGACCTGGAGGCACCCAGTCAGTCTGTTATCTCACCTCGGAGAGACGCCAAAACCCACAGTGGGCAGAGCTGGGAGCTGGAGCCAGGACTTCGGCTGACTTCCAAAGCAGGGTCCTAGCTGGTCCGTTTGAAAGGCGAGGCTCGTCTGGCAGCGCGACTGTGTGACTGACCGAGGCACTGGGGACCAGAAGTCCACTTCACAGATCAGGTGTTTGGACGTCATGCTAAGTAGCCTCGCCAACTGTCAGGTGGGCACACTGACTGTGACTGTACTCTAATAGGAACCGTTCTGACTCAGGAGCCAAGAGAAGGAAGCAGACAGCATTCTCTGCACAGTTTGGAGGTTTGTCGAGGGTTATGAGCAAATTAAGATACTCTGTCTGTGCCTGGGGTGTTCGGACCTCCCTGACACTCCCTTAGGGTCCCTGCTGACCCCGTCTCCCTGCAGCCTCTTCAGGCCTGTCCTGCTCTGCCCCTCCAGCGATGCTCGCCACAAGTGGGCACGTGGGGGAATGGCACAGACCAGAGGGCGTCAACAGAGCGGGGTCCCACTTACATGCCAACAGTTTCGAAACCAGTTCAGTATCCACCATGACATCTGCATGTCTTAATTTCATAGAAACTGCCTGAAATAAGAAACTACCCCTGTCACTGGGCATGGTGGCTCACGCCTATAACTTCAGCACTTTCAGAGGCTGAGGCGGGCAGATCACTTGAGGTGAGGAGTTTGAGACCAGCTAGGCCAACACGGCAAAACCCTGTCTCTACTAAAAATACAAAATTAACCGGGGTGTGGTGGTGTGTGCCTATAATCCCAGCTACTCACAAAGCTGAGGCAGGAGAACTGCTTGAACCCAGGAGGTGGAGGTTGCAGTGAGCCAAGATCGCACCACTGCTTTCCAGCTGTAGCAACAGAGCAGACTGTCTCAAAAAAAGCAAAACGAAACAAAACTACCCCTGTCCTATGCTGTCCCAGAAAAGTCTATCCCTCTTAGCTAAAACTTTGCACATCCCCTAGATTCGCAGCACAAGTGTATAAATGTCACACTGCAGGGCCGGAGCCCACACTGAAGGTGCGTGAGGACCTCCCACACACAGCTTCCTCACCAGATCTGCCATCACGTGGGGCTCCTGGGCAGCAAAACTGCTGCAGAATCAGTCTTCACATCACTGGCCTTCTCCAGCCAAAGCTCCACAGAGGGCCGCCTCCTTTCCCCTACCCCACAGGAAACCATGCCTGGGCAGTGCTGACCTGTGCAGGCCCAGTGGGCCCATGGCTGAGACCAGCTCTCCCGACCCCAACCCAAGCAGCCTGTGCCGCCCTGGTGGAGGCCCCTGCTCTGTGGCACCAGCAGGTGACAACAACCACGTTAAACTCAGCACTGTTTAAATCCCCATTCACTGGTTTGCATGGTTACTGCCCAACTCCCCTAAACGAGTGGTCCAGGGATGCCCTTGTAGGAGGATTTGTCAGGGACAGGCCTGTTCCCATGGGTGCTACAGCAGCAGAAACGTGAGCATGGGGCAGGTTCCCGCTAGCTGGACACTCACTCACCACACCCACTAGCCTGACGCTCACACACTCACCACACACGCCACTGTGCTCATGGCCAGCCTGTTAGTGCCTAGTCACAGGGCAGGTCCGTGATAGCCTGACTCACACACTCACCACACCGCTAGCCCAACACACTCACTACACCCACTAGCCTGACTCACACCACACCGCTCGCCTGACACACCACACCCGCTAGCCTGACTCACACACTTACCACACCGCTAGCCTGACACACTCACTACACCCACTAGCCTGACTCACACCACACCGCTCGCCTGACACACCACACCCGCTAGCCTGACACACACTTACCACACCGCTAGCCTGACACACTCACTACACCCACTAGCCTGACTCACACCGCTCGCCTGACACACCACACCTGCTAGCCTGACTCACACACTTACCACACCGCTAGCCTGACACACTCACTACACCCACTAGCCTGACTCACACCACACTGCTCGCCTGACACACCACACCCGCTAGCCTGACTCACACTTACCACACCGCTAGCCTGACACACTCACTACACCCACTAGCCTGACATCACACCGCTTGCCTGACACGCTCACACCTGCTACCAACAGTCACACCGCTAGCCTGACACACTCACCACACCCGCTAACCTGACACACACTCACCACACCGCTAGCCTGATTCACACACTCACCACACCCACTAGCCTGACACACTCACCACACCCGCTAGCCTGACTCACACTCACCACACCGCTAGCCTGATTCACACACTCACCACACCCACTAGCCTGACACACTCACCACACCCGCTAGCCTGACTCACACTCACCACACTGCTAGCCTGACTCACACTCACCACACTGCTAGCCTGACACACTCACCACACCCACTAGGCTAACACACACCACACCACTAGCCTGACACACTCACTACACCCACTAGCCTGACACACTCACTACACCCACTAGCCTGACTCACACACCACACCTGCTAGCCTGACACACACCTGCTAGCCTGACTCACACACTCACACCCGCTAGCCTGACACACTCACCACACCCGTTAGGCTGACGCACACCACACCACTAGCCCGACACACTCACCACCCGCTAGCCTGACACACACACTCACACCCGCTAGCCTGACACTCACCACACCCACTAGCCTGACTCACTCACACCTGCTAGCCTGACACACTCACCACACCTGTTAGGCTGACACACACCACACCACTAGCCCGACACACCACCCACTAGCCTGACACACACACTCACACCCGCTAGCCTGACACACTCACCACACCCACTAGCCTGACTCACACCTGCTAGCCTGACACACTCACCACACCCGTTAGGCTGACACACACCACACCACTAGCCCGACACACTCACCACCAGCTAGCCTGACACACACACACCCGCTAGCCTGACACACTCACCACACCCACTAGCCTGACTCACTCACCACACCCACTAGCCTGACTCACACACTCACCTGCTAGCCTGACACACTCACCACACCCACTAGCCTGACTCACTCACACCTGCTAGCCTGACACACTCACCACACCCGCTAGCCTGACTCACACTCACACCCGCTAGCCTGACTCACACTCACACCTGCTAGCCTGACACACTCACCACACCCGCTAGCCTGAATCACACACTCACCACACACGTCACTGTGCTCACGGCCAGCATGTCTGTGCCTGTTATCACGATAGACGGCTCAAGAACATGAGGTCACGTGGACCCCGACCTCCGATCGGGTGACGGCCGCATGACCACAGCTGCCAGTCGGCACCACGTCCGTGAGGCTTCCTCTTTCAGGTAGGGGGCCAGGCACGGGAAGAGCCTGGGGCAAGCTGAGGACTAGGATTTGCACAGTGGGGTGACCACGGCCGGTCGCTAACATCCCCCCACGTGGACCGGAACCTCCAATAACGAACAAGGATGACTGAACTGTACCAGAAGAACGAGGTTGACTCGGTGGCCCTGGTTTCAGCGGTCAGCTCAACCGGCCACACACAAAACTCGTTTTTCGCTTTCGGACGGCAGTCAATGCGTTAACCTACCTTGTGTTGGCCTAACCCAGTCATTCTTAATGAAAGAAGCCGGACAAGGTCCATCTTAGCTTCTTCCCTTAGTTATTTTCCCGCATTAAGTGTGTAGCTGTACTGCGTAGCTGCGGCAGGACGGCACCAGGCACACCCAGGAATACATTTGCTGACAGATACCGAGTCAAGCGGCACCAGCAGGCCCTGGGAACGCAGGTGTTAAGTGCCCAGAGCCCCATATCTACATGTTGTAAGTCTTTTGTGACAGCTGAAGCCCCTGCACCGGGCACTGTTCACTTCTTATGTACTAGTTTCTCTTCCAACTTTTTGCTTGCTCTGCTTCTGTGAAAAATTGCTTCCGCTAGGTTCCCCCTCGCCGTTTTCAAACTAGGGTATAAAAACCACCTGACTCTTTCTTCGGGGGTGAGAGAATTTCGAGCATTAGCTGTCTCTCGGTCGTCGGCAATAAACGGACTCCTGATTCAACCTCAGAGTGTGGTGTATTCCTTTACTCGCTCAGGTATAACGAATGCGTATGTTGAAATCCTCCCCTATTGGAACGAGCTTATTTTAAGCTATCTCAATTAACGAAGAACGTGTAAGAAATCACTTGTCAGGAGAAAAAAAAATAAAGGTACCTTCATCAGTTCTTCCAAACAAGAGAGGTAGATTTTGAAGATGGCCGCCGCAGAGGGCAGCCCGATATACTGCTTGATGTCAGCCCTGTCCACGAAGGCCACGTCGATCTTCTCGGTGATGTTGGAGGTGGTCAGAATCACCACGTTGGAATGCCTATTTGGCCAAGAAGCAAGGACCACAGTCAGCGTGGCTGTCGGTGACCCAATTCTATCCCGCCCCACCTGGCGAGGGGGTCAGCAGGGCAATGGCCCGCAGGCAGCTGACAGGAAGAGAGGGGCCATGCGCCAAGGCAAGCCAAACAGACCCCACCCCGGCCTTTGCTCGAGCTGCTCCTCGGCCTTCCGGGAACTCTCCTCGAGCCCCACTTGGCTTATTCTCTCACTGCCTTCAACCTTGGCCAAGATCTCACTTTTGCACTGCGTCCCTGACTGTGCCACCTACTGTATGCCCTGGTGCCCACCACCACCTGGGCACAGCCGCTCATCATCCCTGGACACACTGTGGAGCTGGATCACTTGCCGTATCCATGGTCTGCTCTCCCCCTCTAGGTCTAAACTCCACAGAGAGAGCCCCTGTTGTCTGGTCTGTTGACAGATGTCCCCCAAGGGCTCAGCACGAGCCAGCACAGAGTTGGCACACGGTGCCCTGGGGGAGCACGCTGTACAGGCCTGGTGGGGCTTGGCTGCATGAGCGGCAGCACCATGGAGTGGGCACATGGTGCCCTGGGGAACACGCTGTACAGGCCTGGTGGGGCTTGGCTGCATGAGTAGCAGTGGCACAGAGTGGGCACATGGTGCCCTGGGGAGCACGCTGTACAGGCCTGGTGGGGCTTGGCTGCATGAGTAGCAGTGGCACAGAGTGGGCACATGATGCCCTGGGGGAGCACGCTGTACAGGCCTGGTGGGGCTTGGCTGCACATGAGGCAGCGGCACAGAGTGGGCACATGGTGCCCTGGGGGAGCTCACCGTACAGGCCTGGTGGGGCTTGGCTGCATACGCGGCAGCGCCACCTCCTGGGCACATGGTAGAGCAGGGTGCTCAGTGACGGGAGGGCCTGGGGAAGGCCACCTTTATCTAGACCCTGGCCAAGTGAGGACAGGCCCTGTGCCTGTGAGCAGGGGTGAGCGAAGCAAAGGCAGGGCAGGGAGCACGTGGGTCCCCAGCAGAAGGAACAAGGTACAGAGGTCGGCTGAGCTCACAGCTGCTCAGTCCAGTACCAGGAGAGTGGGGCTGCAGGAAGGGCCAGAGGGAGGCCTAGGCCTGGAGATCACCACCCAGGGGCTGACACTCCACAGAGATGCAGGCACAGACAGGCTTGCTAGGGGACAGGCAGAGTCCTCTAGAGAGGGGCCGGAACCAGGAACACGAGGGAATGAGGTCAAGAGAGGCAAGAGTGTCTCCTTGCTTCTTCCTGAGCCACATGCCCTTGTGACTGCTGGGAAGGAGGGGTCATGGTGACCTCCATCCTCTGGCTGGAGCGGGGGTGCACAGTGAGGGCAATGGTGTAACGTGGAATCCCAGAAAGCGAGGGATTTGGGGCCCAGTGAGCAGCGTGGGAGTGTGCCTGGCGCCTCGGGCATCAAAGCCGTGATGTCTGGTCACAGGTGAATGTGTGGGATCCCCCCCCCCACAGAACCCTGAGTGACGCTGGAGGAAAGGGGTATACGCCAGGAGCACGTGCATGCCAGGAGAGGAGGCCACAGACAGGCCGTGTAGACTCCTCCCTGCGGAGAGATGCCAGCACAGAGTAAACTGAGAAGGAGGCCAGGAGAGTGGAGGCCGGAGAGGGAGGCACAAAGAGATTCAGGGAAGGGGCCGTCGGGGCATCAGCGCTGTGCCAAGTTCCAGGAAGAGAAAAGTGAGTACTCCTGTGCATGGGGGGCTGCGGGGCTGTGGCAGGGGCAGGAGCCAGATCACTGCAGACTGAAGGACAAGCCGGGAGGGAAGGAAGTGGACGCAAGGAGAAGGAAGCAAGAGGCAGGCGAGCCCCCTCCAGGACCTGCACTCTCCTGCAGCTGACCCGAATGAGCACTGCTCGGGAAGCCGGAGACGCTCCCTGTGGTGGGACAGTGGTGAGGGCCTGAACTAAACATCCCTCTGCACAGTTCAGTCTGTTGTCACCCCACACTCAACAGTCCAGCTTCTGAGAATGCCCTGGACTCCCCCGGCACCCTGAGGGCAGACAGAGCCCTTGAGAGAAGGAACCGGAGTCCTGGCTGAGCGCCACACAGGGACGCACAGGCTCTGGCATGCCCCTCGCTTCCTCGTGATCAACGTGGGCTGTGCTGACAAGAGGCCCTGGCCCTGAGAGGCTGCACTGTGGAGATGTGGACATCCGCCCATGAAGCTTTCTGCCCTGGGCCAGCAGGGCAAGCAGGGCACAGCTGTGATGACCGACAAGCAGCACTGGCTGGAGCTGACACCAAGGCCGGAACGCAGCAGTTCTTCCTCTTATGTTTTTCTGTGCTACGCAAAATTCTTACCATGCCCAAGTTTTCTTTCACATTTTTAACTAAAAACAATTTCTTTAAAAAGCATTTATGATACGCTGCCTCCAATGTGGAAAAGGAGCCGATACTCAATGCCAAATGCACTCTTAGGTAAAGAGCTGGGCACGAAGACCTACGGCTGTGCACTTATCACGCGTTTCTTTGGAACAAACTTCTCTATCACGTCACAGGGAAAATCGCTGTGTGTCCTGGTTACCTTTTAATCTGATCAATCTGGGTCAAGACGGCATTGACCACGCGGATGGCATCTGATGGCTCGGTGCCCGCCCTGCAAGCGTTCCGGGCGGCTGTGAGACTCTCCACCTGTGGGGATGGAGGAAGGGGATCACAAAGGACAGGGCCTGGCACCTGTGAAAAAGTGAATGAGTGGGTGTTCCCACGCCTAGCCTGTGGATGCTTGGGAAAGGCATCCAGCGCAGGGAGGGCTGCACGGGGGCCCGGCCACGTGAGGTGAAGGCTAGGAGCAGCAGGAGCAGGCGATTCTGTCATGAATTTCCTGTCTGGAAATGCCTACCTCATCAATCAGCACAAACACCAGAGCGTCTTTATCATCAATCAAATCCTGAATCTTCTGAAACATCTTGGTTACCAGCTTCCCGCTCTGGAACCAAAACACCCTTTTAGAGTCAATGTGCAGAGACCACACTGCCAGGTACATGGGGGACCCTGACATGGCCTGCTGCCTCAGTTGCCCCCACAAGCCCACTGTCTCCTGACAGCCCCTCAGAAAGCTCCCTAAGTCAGAGAAACCAGGGTGGCATGGGCAGCATGGGAGGAGGTCTGCCTACCACTCTCCCCCTCTGCTTTGAATGCCAGGGTGCTGACACCTGAGGGTGGCGTGCGAGGAGGTCCATCTAACACTCCCCCGCTCTAATTTGAATGCCAGGGTGCTGAGCCCTGAGCTCACACCTGCCCTGCCTGGGGTGGCACAGCGAGGGGCAGCCTGGACCTCTGCTCACCTGTCTGTCCTCTCTGATGAGGAAAGAGACAGACAACAGATGCAAACAGGCTGGGGTGCTCTTCTCACAACGAGCCAGGTCCGACCTCACTTCACCTCAGCAGAGGGACATGCGGACGCCAGGTGACTTGGGCGCAGCCCTCAGAGGTGAGGGTCACCTGTGATGTCACCCTGTCTGACTCCCTCAGCTCACAGACAGCGCTGGGGCGCATGAGCACCAAGGGTGTGTGTGGCAGGGCTGTAGTCCCCGAGAGTGCAGGCCTGACCTCCTGAGAGTCCATCGAATGCCCTGTCCAACCCAGTCAGAGGTTTGGGGAGGACCAAGCAAGGGTCCCCAGGCCCCAGCTCCGGAACCTCCTCTGATCACAGTCAGCCCCCATCCTCACCCTCCTATCCCGCCCCATTCTCTGCTGAAGCTTCTGGAGGAGGGTTTGCCTAACATACAAGACGTTTTCTTAGCTACACAGTTGATAATCTAGACACCTACAATTAATATATAATACTTACTTCTGAAAACCACTTAGAAAAGAGGCTGTGGCTGTTTATTTCAATTAATTGGCCATACTGGTACCTGAGATATAAAAAAGGAGTTGAGAAAATTACTCATCAGTCCTACGGCATGCTCTGCGGCAGCCACCCGTGCGTAGTGAATGCAACATCTCGAGTGCCCAGTATCTGGGGAATTACAATTACTGACGAAGAACTGAGGAATCTAGCCTTCTGTGTACTGAAAAATTATGAAACAGTCTAACAAGATTCAATCAATAGTTCTAGACTGTACCAGTTAAGTTACTTAAGTTAAAGAATAAAAACTCTCCCATTTTAAATCCATTTACAAATTATATTTCTATGTTTAAAAAGTATTACCAGTACTCATATAAAATGCAAAACAAAACGAAATAGAGCGTCAAGAGCTCTCGGCAGGAGCTGAGCATTTTCCCGCCTTCCACAGAACCCTGAAGAGCATGATAATTTGCTTTCCAGCACAGACCCAAGAGCTCAGGAATGCTCAGGTGACCTAAAGTTAACCTCCACACACACAGACTGACTGGAACCCAGAACACTCCTGTGTCCATTCACAGGACTACAGACAGATGTGGATGCGCTTAGCTGCTGACTACATCACCAGAGAAGACTGAGGCCAGAGAGAGGCTGACTCCCAGGTCCTCTTTTCAGTTTCTTCCAGGTCAGAAGTCCACAAAAGCAAAAGAACTACTTTCAAAAAGCATCACTAGCATTCCATGTAAAAAAGAGACCATTTACTCAGACTGTTTATAAAACAGGGGAGGGATACAGAAAATCTAACAAAATAAAGACCGAGTTGAATATTAAACAAAATTAATTATAAAACATTTTGGTTCTTTAACAGAGTGAGGAACAGAAGCTTGCTAAGGCTTCCTTTTGCCATTTCTAAGTCATAAAACCAATGCATATTTCCAGATCTCTGTACTGGAAAAAGTTACATTCCTTAAAATAACATTTTCCTTCTCTTGGGTTTCCCTCTCTGCCCCTAAAGATCTCTTTTGGTTGTTCTTTTCTCATCCCGTCACCCAGGCTGAATGCACTCCTAACACCCAGGCTCACCACGGCCTGGACCTCCTGGGCTAAGGTGATCCTCCCGCCTCAGACTCACAAGCAGCTGGGACCACAGGCAAGTGCTACCAAGCCCAGCTAATTTTTTGTATTTTTTGTAGGGACAGGGTTTCTCCATGTTGAACAGGCTGGTCTCAAGCTCCCGGTTTCAAGTGATCCATCGGCCTCAGCCTCCCAAAGCGCTGGGATTGCAGGCATGAGCCACTATGCCAGGACGCCCCTGGAGATCCTGAAAACACACATGTATTTCAACATGTGAAAACAAAGGGCAAGCTACTAAACATAACCTAAGGGGTCAAAATAAGGAACTTCCCTAGGTAAAAACATTTACAGGACATTTCTGAAGAATAAAATGTATGTATATGAAATTAAACCTCACAGGATTTCCTCTGGTCATACTGGAGTAACAGGAAGCCGATTTACCATCTAATCTTAAACAATGAGAAAACCTGGCAAAATGAATGAAAGAGTATGTAGCAGTGAGGGCTGGGACTCCTGGATCGGAAGATCAGGGGCCCTCCTCAAACGCCTGGCTTTCTGCTGGGAGGGAGCCCAAGTGGAGCACAGCTACTTGCTGAGTTGCGGAGACAGAGACTGGAAATCAGGGAGTCTGAGGTGACTGAAGGCTGCAGAACAGAATTCCAGAGGGGAAGCAAAGCCGAAGAAAGACCTCAGAGGGAGTGTCCGGGGAATCCTCAGGATGCCCCTGGTGTCTTGGATGAATACTCAGGTGTGTGTGAGCAGGGGACAGTCCACGCAGCTGTGTAAAGGGCGCCCGTGGATCCGTGAGCTCACACAGGCTGGGAGGAGTGCATGCTCCAACCACCAGGGTGCAGAGTGCTCACGGATCCTTCAGCGCACTCAGTGGAGACCCCAGAGGACCACAATTTAGTATTAAGACTAAACCTAAACCCCTCCTAATGAAAGCTTAAAAAAAAACAAACCTCAAAGGATCATACCTAATCACAAGTAATGGAAATGCCTAACAGAACAAAACCCAACACTCACTAAAGGAAGACAAAATTCAAACACTTCAAATCACAACGTTAGCATCTAATCAAACACTACTTAACATGCCAATGAAAAAAAACCATGTGACCCATAACCAGAAGAAAAACCAGTCAAAAGAAACAGAATCAGAAATGACAACCACGATGGAACTAGCAGACAGAACATTAAAACAGCTGTAAGTTGTTCCAGATTTTAACAAGAACATCATGAAAGAAAAATATAAAAAGAACCAAATCAAACATCTGGAGCAAAAAAATACACTACCAGTAACAAAAACTTCACTGAATGCAATTAAAAGCAGATTAGATGCTGCAGAAAATCAGTCAACTTGAAAATATAGCAACAGAAACTTTCGAACAAAACACAGATATTTCTAAAAAGCTGAAAAAAAAGAAAAAAAGAAAAAGCACATGAATGGCCTGTGGAACATCAGGCAGTTTAACATGAAAATAGATGGATTCTCAGATAAAGGGGAGGGGCAAGGAAATTCGGTGAGGAAACCATGACCAGATATTTTCCAAATGTGATGAAAACCATAAGCCCCGAACAGACAGAACTCCAGAGGAAAAGGCAAATCCATAATTAGAGACTTAACATTCTTCTTTCAGCAATGGATAAAACAAGCGAACAGAAAATCAGCAAAGCTACCGAGCATCCTGACCTGAAATCTGCAGAACACTCCATCCAGCAAGGGGCAGAAAGCAGTCTTCTGAAGCAATTCACCAGCAGAGACCACATGCTGGCAATGAAATAAGTCTCACATCTTAAAAGACTGAAATCATACTCAAAACTGTGGTGAATACAGAAGACCCAACTGACTTTCACTGAAGGAGAAGAACCTATTATTTGTGTAAAATGATTTAGAAAAATAAACACGACCTTCTGTTATATATCCCATTCCCACTCCTCTCCTCTCACAAATTAGTGAAAGTTACCTGCTTGAAAGTCTAATGGTCAATTTCTGGGCTAATGCTTTACACAGGGATGTTTTTCCAGTGCCAGGAGGACCTGTGACAAAGATCCAAGCAAACATATTTGTAAGTCAGTGCTGCAGCAGCCTTCTCAGAGCAATGGCAAGTTGCATTATCCATAGAATATGAAGAATACAGTTAAAAGCGATTAACATAATAACTACAGTGAAGTCTGCTTAGAAGCTTAAATGCTATAAAATATTACCAATACACTTATGTCTCCCCCTCTTTCTTTCTAATTTGTACTCGACTTCATATTTCTGGTCCCAGCCCCCATTGCCTCCCCACCCCAGTACTGCTCACAGCTTCGCGGCCTGCAGTCCCACTCAGCACTGGGAGTGACCACCGCATTTTCTAGCCTACGTCTTTGCTGACATCCCTCCTTGTCCTCACACTTTCTCTACGAAATCCACTCATCAAAGCACCTTGCAGAGGTCCAACACACCATTCCTGATCAACGGAGGTGGAGGGGTCCCCACCCTCCCCAGGCACTGACAAGTGCTGTTCCTGTCACCCCCAGACCACCCTCTCCTACAGACAATTCTCAGTGGGCTCAGACCCCATACTAAACTTGAAGAGTGGCAGAGGCCAGCGCTCTTCTTGCACGTCTGCCGGCCAAGCGTCCCCTAGCACGATGCCTCACAGAAGCTGTGGGGTGACCAATGTGGAAAGGAAAGCATCTAACAGAAAATGGAGACATGCAACTCTCATTTTCTGCAATCTCTGCCCCCTCAGGTTTAAGCGATTCTCCTGCCTCAGCCTCCCAAGTAGCTGGGATTACAGGCGCATGTCAACACGCCTGGCTAATTTTTGTACTTAGAGTAGAGACAGGGTTTCACCATGTTTGCCAGGCTGGTCCGGAACTCTTGACCTCAGGTGATCCACCTGCCTTGGCCTCCCAAGGTTTTAGGATTATAGGTGTGAGCCATGGCGCCTGGCCCTGTGCAAGCATTTTCAAGAATTAAAGAGGAAATACATAACTGGTTCCAAATGGAAACAACTGACTTCACTAAGAAAAACAGCTGGCTGTTTACTCTGATGGTGCTGTGAGGACAGTGTGCTGGGGATACCTGCTCTTTAAAAGAACGTTGTTAAGATCACGCCATCACGAAATCTTAACCATGTAAAGAAGCTAAGTCTTCTTCGAGCTTCTATTTAATGCTTTGCTACAGTCTGGTTCTCCGAGTCGACTCAGTTCCCACGTCACTGTTCTACCCAGTGATATTGAAAATGAAACAAAACAACAAACCATCAAAATTTTCTCCTGAGAAGAACCAGACAGAATTTCTTTAAAATACGGTTTTTTCAGTTTACTCCACACAAAGTAAAGCTCTGAGTACTACAAAGAAGTGAGACATTGCTGTCCTAAAGAGTTACAATCAGCTGGGGAAACAAAGCAGAATTACTGGAAGAGTTTAATAACACAATCGCCCCCTCCATCCAAGATTTTACTTTCCAAGGTTTCAGTTACCTGCAGCCACCCGCAGTCCAAAAATATTAAATGGAAAATTCTAAAAATAAACAATTCCTAAGTTTAAAATAACTTTAATGAGCTGTTATAATTATTCCCTTTTTCTACTAGTCATTACTGTTACACTCTTACTGTGCCTGATTTACAAATTAAGCTTTATCACGGGAACGTATGTATAGGAAAACAGTCTACGTAGGGTTCAGTACTATCCACGTTCCACGTTTGCGGCATCTGAGGAACGTCTTGGAGATGCGGCCCCCACAGGACGAGCTTGATGAAGTGCCAGGTAATAAATGCCCCAAAGGCCAGGCGTGGTGGCTCATGCCTGTAATCGCAGCACTTTGGGAGGCTGAGGTGGGTGGATCACCTGAGGTCAGGAGTTCGAGACCAGCCTGGTCAACATGGCAAAACCCCATCTCTACTAAAAATACAAAACTTAGGCGGGTGTGGTAGCACATGCCTGTAATCCCAGCTACTTGGGAGGCTGAGGCAGGAGAGTCGCTGGAACCCAGTGAGCTGAGACTGGGCCATTGCACTCCAGCCTGGGCAACAGAGCAAGACTCCATCTCAATAAATAAATAAATAAATAAATGCCCCAAGTGTCAAGAGCTGGATCGGCTTCACAGAGAGGGACGTTCCAGGACAGCTCTGGCTCCTTCAGAACACAAAGACCCGGTGACTCCTTGCAGAAGGACAAAGGAACAGTGAAGGCTGAATCTGTGCGCCTTATCTTGGCGACTAAAGCCTGCGTGCTTTACCATGGAGCAGCACCACCCGGTTCCAGGCGATGAGGTTGCTGTCGACCTTCTTGTCTGAGAACAGCAACGTCGTCATCACGTAATCAAGCAGCTGACGAAGGAAAAAAAGCTAGATGAGGGCACCCACCAGGCAGGGTTCCCGGTAAATGTGCCCCCCAGGGCTGGATCCTACATGAGAAGAGGCAGCAAAGGCAGCAAGGCCGCCTCCTAAGAGATCATCACCTCCTAACGCTTCATTTCACAAGAGAAGGGCCTCAAAAAGGTAAAAGGAAAAACACGGTCTGTTACTACTATAAACATAAGGAGAGAAACAAAATCATCACTTTATCTAAAGTGCCAACATGGACCTTTCCCCGACAAACAGGATGCAGGGGTTGAGACACACTGGCTCTTCCTCCGTGTGGACCAGGCCTGCTCACCTTCCCTCCTCCCATCCCCTGAAGGTTCAGCTCTCTATTTTCCTTCCCCTTCTCCCTTGCCCTCTTCTCCCCGCAGGGCGCTCCCCAGAGGCCAGCTCTACTCTGGAGCAATCCTAGAGGACAGACGTCCAGGACAAGAGCTGCCAGCAGACAGGGTCCCCAAAACCCATCTGGATCAAGTTGCTCAGGGGTGCTGGAGAGCAAAACAGTAACGGTTCTTCCTCAAATAACGGCGTTCTGTGGAAAGGCACGGCAACTTACGTGGGATTTGACTTCCACGTCGTACACCAAGCTGTCCCAAAGCCCATGGAATTCAGCTGTGACAGAACAGAATAAAGACCGGATTTGAGGAGATGCAGGCAATGGCCGCCACCAGTAGGTCTGCCCTGAGCCTAAGCCTGAGCTTGCCACTGTGCCACACAAGCCAAGACTACAATTGTGATGGCAGGAAAGTGTAAATTCTGCACATTCTTCTTCAAATTTTAATTTTTATTAAAATCAAAGATGCAAAACAAATGCCAGTCACGTATAAGTTTGGCAGACAATTGGACGGAGTGAAAGAATTACGCTTTATGTCTCACTATCGTATGCAACGGTCTTTTTAAAAAAACTCTAGTTAACTTCCTACCCATCTTCTGCGATACTGTTGTCATACATTTTACATTTATGTGTATTATAATCCCCCACATATAATTTTTTCATTAAACTACCCATTTTTATTGTGACACACAACACATCATAAAACTTATGATCATGACCACTGATAATTGTCTTTTGTGGACCCATGCTTCAACACAAGCTCAGACACTAAATCACCCATTTCTCCACACGATTACGGAATTCAGCCCTGGCCCCAGCCTGCTAGAGCCCAACAGCCATGCCCACGGAGAAGCATAAAGAAGACAGGAGGGAGCCACTCAGCAGGACAGGCCAACGGGGCACCTGAGAAGGGAGGGAGCCGCTCAGCAGGACAGGCCAACGGGGCTCCTGAGAAGAACACACAGGCACTCTCTGTTAGCCGTGACTCTGAGGAACCCACCCAAAGGAACAGTATGGTCCCACACTGGAAATCTCTACTTTCCTCTGTTCTGATCTACTTTCCATTTCGTAAGAGATAAAACATTCTAAAATCCTACAGAACAAACGAACAAACAGAACGCCCTGGTACACTGACATGGCAGGGAGTATGCAGTCCTCTGACCTCAGCCTACACTACACCTCGCCATCACACCCACACCTCAGCATCACCCCCGCACCTCAGCATCACCCCCGCACCTCAGCATCACCCCCGCATCTCAGCATCACCCCCGTGTCTCAGCATCACCCCCGCGTCTCACCATCACACTCATACCTGCAGGCAGAACCCAGTGATTTGCTGCAATTATGTTTTCTGTCTCTTCCTCCAGATTTTCACTGCTGGGGCCATCTCTCATTCAGCTGGAAGATGTGAAGTGCAACCTTGCAGGCGCTCAAATCAATAGGCTATAATGAGAGAAAAGCCACATTAATCTACACACATTTCAGATATCTCACTCAATTCTACCCATACAAACTAGATGTCAAGGTCCACAAATAAAAACTGAATGTATAGTATAATAAAAAGTAGTTTTCAGGTTAGATGAGAGGGCTATGAATTTACTTCAGATTGAGGATTAGCTCTTTTAAAAGTGTATACGCATCCCTTGCCTGTTGGGCCCTAAACCCACTTCCTGGATAAGAAAGTGCCTAGTCCAACCTCTGGGATGTCACTGGAGTCTAGAAACACGATCGCAGTTGACTTTCACACATGGGGTTTTTTTAAAATTATTTTTTGAAACAGGATCTTGCTCTGTTGCCCAGGCTAGAGCGCAGCGGCAAGACCACAGCTCACAGCAAGATCACACTCCCGGATTCTAGTGAGGGGACCCTCCCACCTTCAGCCTCCTGAGTAGCCGGCACTAGGTGTGCGCCCCAACGTTGGTTAATTTCTAAAAACTCTTTTGGAGACAGGTCTTGCTATGTTCCCCGGGCCAGTCTCCAATTCCTGGCCTCAAGTGATCCTTCCATCTGCCTCCCAGTGTTGGGACTACAGGCACAAGCACCTCACCCACCGGGTTCCTAACTCATGCCTTTTTGTGTTTGTTATAACTCAGAGAAACGTTTCTACCAGTAGATAGAAATAGATTTCATTCTTCTTCATGGCTGTATTGTACACGGTGCAGATGTGTGGGATTCTTAGTAACTGATCTCTGGTGAACAGTTAAATATGTCAAATTGTTGACTATTATTAGCAACATCTAACAAACATCTGTTCAGAAAGACCCATGAAATTGCAGAATTACCAGCCAAGAAAAATTCCTACAAGTGAATCTACAGCTGAAGAGGGGACATTACAACTTTCCCTGGGCAGCCCCGGTGGCCTCCAGCTAGCTGTCCATCCGTCCATACCAGTGTGGGGAAGCTTCTCCTTCCCTCAGACTGGCTGAACCCATGGAGCGTCAGCTCTCAGTGACCACGAACAAACACGCGCCCCAGCATGTGACTGAGGAGGTCCGCCTCGAGAGCAGAATTTAGTGCCAAGCCTGTCCTGCACCGCTGTTCTCTACGGGGCATGGACTGCACCACTGAAGTGATATTTCTTCCTCAGGAATACATTTCAGGCCTTTTTATACTCGTGCCAGGACTGCCCCAGTGCATCCACACCCTCACACAAAGCTCCTCTAACTCCCACACACGAACTCAGATGGTGGGGGAGGTGGCCATGCGTGGGATGAGATGAAGACCTGCTCTCTGAAGCCCCCACACCTCCAATGTCACCTCCTCGCCCCTGGAGCCCCCACACCTCTGATGCCTTCTCCTCATCCCTGGAGCCCCCACACCTCCGATGCCTTCTCCTCATCCCTGGAGCCCCCACACCTCCGATGTCACCTCCTCGCCCCTGGAGCCCCCACACCTCCGATGCCACCTCCTCATCCCTGGAGCCCCCACACCTCCGATGCCTTCTTCTCATCCCTGGAGCCCCCACACCTCCGATACTACCTCCTCATCCCTGGAGCCCCCACACCTCCGATGCCACCTCCTCATCCCTGGAGCCCCCACACCTCCGATGCCACCTCCTCACCCCTGGAGCCCCCACACCTCCGATGCCACCTCCTCATCTCTGGAGCCCCCACACCTCTGATGGCCCTGGCATACACTGAGCACTTCAAAAACATTTGTTCTCTGAAAGAATGAGACACAATACACGGGCCTCCCCCAGCACAGCCCATTGTCTTACAGTGCTGCATTCTCATTCTTGGTTCCCAGTCTGTCCCCTGCTATACTGAGAGCACCGTGACGTCAGGGCCACTTCCTACTCCCAGCACCTGGCTCCCAACAGATGGCGAGAGAACTAGTCTAGTCACCCAGACCCACAGACACGTGAACGTTTCTGACAATATGCTATGAAAACAGCAAGGCATTCATGACACAGCCTTTGTGTTCAGCTAACTGTTACTTGGCCCAGCAAATTAGCAACTTACCTGTGAGTCATTAACTTTCAATTCTGTGTCAATGATAGACACAGACTGCACATTTCTGGTCAAAAAAGGTTCATCAAACTCAGTCCAGGTGTAATCACCAAACACAATATTATGTCTGTTGAGTAGCTTTCTAACACTCAGCTTTATGTCTTCTTTTTTGCAGTGCTAAAAAAAAAAACAAACCAAAACACACATAAAAGATCTTAGTTCAAAAACAAGATGTTAAAATTAAGTGTTTTTCAAAAACTTAGACAACGCATAAGAAAGTGCGGTAGTTGAGAGGATAGGCTGGAGCTGGCCTGCCTGGGGGGCCAAATCTAGGGCCACCCCTTGCCTGTGGGGCCTCTACCAGCTGTGCCCTGAGGAAGCTGTGCCTCAGCTCCCAGTTAGAAAAACGGGACAACAGTAAGAGTTCTTGCTATGCACCCTGAAGAGTCGTTAATACATGCAAAGTGTTTGGGACAGTATCTGGCACACAGTAAGCACCCAATACATGTTGGCTTTTGCTATTAATTAAATTCACAGCTGTGGAGTCAGGCCTGGAGTCCGGTGATTCGTGCTGAGAAAACCTAATGCTTTAAGCTTGGCATCCAGTGCTCCCCGCAGCCCACCTTGCCACTGTACTCCTGATAGCTCCCCCTTTCTATAGCAGTAACCTGATCCTGGATCTCACCTTTGTGCCCCGCGTGCACGGTCCCAGCTCATTGGGCTTATCAGCTGCAGTCACCCTTTAGGTTCTACTCAATGTCTGCCTCCCCCTGGGCCCTCCTGGACAGGCCCCTCAGAGCCAGGCAGGTGATGTGTGCCCCGTTTGCAATCGTCCCAGCACCCTACAAGGCAGTGACCGCGATACATGGTGTGGTTGCATGCAGGTGTCTCACGAACTCTGCTGCAGCTGTGTACAGGAGTCCTAGGTGTAGCTGTGCTCTGGTGTGATCATGCCTAGCGTCTGAGCCCACGTGTGGTTGTCCTTGGGTGTCTCCAGGCTGCGGTGGGGCTTTGTGCAGATGTCTCTGGGCCCTGGTACAATTACACTGAGGTGTCTGAACTCCAGCACCTAGAAGGTGCCCAGTCAACAGCTGTTCTGTTAAAGGAAAGGTCTCTTTCT
This sequence comes from Ateles fusciceps, assembly GCA_036589455.1. NCBI lineage: Eukaryota > Metazoa > Chordata > Mammalia > Primates > Atelidae > Ateles > Ateles fusciceps. The sequence continues at coordinate 9,585,991 of JAZHEH010000586.1, forward strand.
TTGCATTCCCTCTGAGACTTGTAGTCTCACCTGAACTCGGTCCACCCTCCACATACATGAGGAGGGTCTATGAGGGTCTGGGTCTCATCTGACCTCGTTCCACCCTCCACAGACATGAGTAGGGTCTGTGAAGGTCTCACCTGAGCTCGGTCCACCCTCCACAGACATGAAGAGGGTCTGTGAAGGTCTGGGTCTCACCTGACCTCAGTCCAACCTCCACGGACATGAGGAGGGTCTGTGAAGGTCTGGGTCTCACCGGACCTCGGTCCACCCTCCACGGACATGCAGAGAGTCTGTGAAGGTCTGGGTCTCACCGGACCTCGGTCTACCCTCCACATACATGAGGAGGGTCTGTGAGGGTCTGGGTCTCACCGGACCTCGGTCCACCCTCCACAGACATGCAGAGAGTCTGTGAGGGTCTGGGTCTCACCTGACCTCGGTCCACCCTCCACGGACATGCAGAGAGTCTGTGAGGGTCTGGGTCTCACCTGACCTCGGTCCACCCTCCACGGACATACAGAGGGTCTTGAAGGTCTGACCCTGCTGCTGAGTTCCCTCCACTCCAGGTAGCAGCACAGCCTACAGGCCCCACCATACCATGAATTGGCTTGGTCACAAAAGAGTGGGATTTGCTTTGAACCCTACAAACTTAACATCTGTGAGTAACGGGAAACAATTAAAGGGTCTGAAAAACACTGGCTCAAAAAATAACAACCCAACTTTCGGCTGAGCTCTCTGTAACGCCGCCATCCTATCCTCCAACGTGGGACTCAGGGCCAGCTCAGTACGCTGGGGAACAGCCGGGTAGGGCCAGGGCCAGGTCAGTGGGCTGGGGTCAGATGCGGACTCAACTGTGAGCTGGGATCCTGCGCACAGGGATCGGGTCGGCTGTGTCAGCACCCTGGGGTGGGGTCGGGTAAGCACATTAGGATCCAGACGAGTCTAGGCTCGGTCTGTGCGCTGGGGTCGTCGGGCCGGGTCAGCGCCCTGGGGTGGGGTGGGGTCAGTGCGCTAGGAGAGGGTGGGAGCTGGGCTCGTTCTGTGTGCTGGTCCAGTGGGGCCGGGTCAGCGCCCTGGGGTGGGGTCGGGTCAGCGCGCTAGGATCGGGTCGGGGCCGGGCTGGGTCTGTGGCTGGGTCCAGTGGGGCCGGGTCAGCGCCCTGGGGTGGGGTCGGGTCAATACCCTGCGGTGGAGGCGCATTGAAATTAGTGCGCTGGGGTCGGGGCGGGTCGGTGCCCCTGGGTCGGGGCTCGGCGCACGCGCTGGGGTCGCGGCGGGTGGGTGCCCAGAGGGTGGGACTGGCCGGTCCGGCTCACCTGCCGCCGCGCTGATGCACCTCCACGTGGACTGTCGGCGACTCGGCCACACAGGGAAGCGCCTGCTTCAGGTCGCCCACGGCCTCGTCCATGGCGCCCCCGGGAGCAGTGGGGGACCCGACCGGAGCGTCGCCGCCGCCACCTCACGCCCTGCGTCGCCGCCACAGCCGCCGCCTCAGCCCGCGGGCTCCGCCCGAGCTTCGAATCTGGCGCGCGAGGCGCACCGCCTCCTGACCCGGAAGCGCTCGGGTCCGGCAGGGTCACTTCCTGCCGCGGCCCCGCCCCGCCCTGCTTCCGGCGCGGCCCTGAGGGTTCGGAGGGCTAAACAACCTTCGCGCGGCGAGCGTGGGCGGCCAACCTGGGCCAGGGGGCGGCGGCGGCCGCGGTCCAGCCGGGTCCCCACTGCTCCCGGCCCCCGCCCCGGGCCCGCCGCCGGCGTCGCCATGGGCAAAAAAGCACAAGAAGCACAAGGCCGAGTGGCGCTCGTCCTACGAGGGTGAGGCGGCGGCGCTTTGTGACGCGCGGCGGGCGGGGTCCCGGGCACGGGGGGAGGAGTTCTGGGCACGCGGACTGAGATCCTGGGCACCTGGCGAGGTCCCGGCCACGGGGGCGGCGTTCCGGGCACGCGAACGGGGGTCCCGGGCACGGCGGCGGAATTCCGGGTACGCGGGAGGGGGGCCTGGGGTTTCGGGCAGGGTAGCGGGCTCGCGCGAGGGGTCCCGGGTGCGCGCCTGCGTTTCTGGCGGGGGTTCTGGGCTGGAGGCTGCAGGCCCGCTCTCCCCTGTCCTGGAGACTAGGGAAGCGTCTTGCTGGCGTTATGTGGCGCTCAGGGAGAAGCTGGCTGCCCGTTCTCCCGCCTTTCCCCTGCCTAGCTCCCGCAGCAGCTCCGTGGGTGTCAGCCGGCAGCACAGGTGCCGGTGGGGCGTCAGGCCAGGGTGAACCGCGGTGCTAGGGGTTTCTGGGAGGGAGATCGGGCTCCGGGGTTCCAGGTTTCTCTTGATTCATGGATCTTCTTGGACGAGTGAAGTGAACAATATCCCACAGGGCCTCCCCTGGTGAGGACACTGGCTTGAAAGGGAGCTAAAGGCCCCTGTGGAGGGGGAAGGGAGAAAAAGGAGGCAGCGACACGCAGGCACTGTGGCAGCCCCCGTGGTCTTCCCTTCTGGCTCTCCCCGATGGCTGGCAGCCCCGCTGTGCTCCTGAGGGAGGCCTTTCCCCTTGGCACTCTCACGTGTCGCCGGGCTGGGGTGGTGTTTGCACCTGAGCACGCGATGGAACTCAGTCTGTGTCTGCAGATTATGCCGACAAGCCCCTGGAGAAGCCCCTGAAGCTGGTCCTCAAGGTCGGAGGAAGCGAAGTGACTGAGCTCTCCCGGATCTGGCCACGACTCCAGTTACTATGATGACAGGTCAGACCACGAGCGAGAGAGGCACAGAGAAAAGAAGAAGAAGAAGAAGAAGAAGGCCGAGAAGGAGAAGCATCTGGATGATGAGGAGAGGAGGAAGCGAAAGGTAAACGAGCGGCAGCGGCCCGACCCGCCCATGGGGAGCAGGTCCCAGGAAGCAGGCAGAGTGCACCTGCGTGGCGGAGGAGGGAGTTCCGTGGGGAGCAGAATGCAAACCGCTGAGGCCAGTAGGCTCAGTTCCAGGAGCCTATTGTGTGGTTCCTCTGCAGACCCTGCCGGGGTCTCTGTGAGGAGGGGGCCCGACGTGAGGAGGGTCGCCAAGGGGCATTTCCATAGCTGCCTGGGTCTCTGTGAGGAGGGTCTCTGAGGGGGCTTTTCCTTAGCTCTATCCTTCCTGAGAACCGAGGGAGGATTGGGTGGAGGTGTCTGGATCCCCACCTACCCCCGTCCCTCACTCCCTTGACTCTGCGTCCCAGGAAGAGAAGAAGCGGGAAGCGAGAGCGGGAGCACTGCGACACGGAGGGAGAAGCTGACGACTTGATCCCGGGAAGAGGTGGAGGTGGAGCCGCCCCAGATCGGCCCATCCGAGCCTGCCGGACACAGCCAGGCAAGGGTCGGCTTTTAGAGACTCTCCTGGTGTTCACTGCTCCTCATTGAATTAGGGGTTGGCGCCATGTCCTCTTGCTTTGGGGAGAAGCGTGCGAGGGAGGAGGACTGGTGTTTCCAGTCCCTCACTCCAGGTGTGCTCTGGATCTGGGGTTTCCTCCGGTATCTTTGAATGTCTAGAGCAAGGCTTGGCTGGTGACTACTGGTGCCCTTGAGGTTTGTTTTTAACTTGTTGGCTGTGGATGGTTTCTGTGTTTTTTAAGGGCTTGTAAAAAGAAACAAAAAGGCATATCCACAGAGATTAGTCATATGTGACCAGCAAAGCGGAGGCTATTTTTTTCTGGCCGTTACGTAAAAAGTTCGCCAGCCCTGGGTCTAAAAGTTTGCTCTTGTCCACATTTAGCACCAAACAGAACAGCGTCAGAAGAGTCACCCCCACAGGGTCAGACTGGTAAGAGACATGCATGTCAGTGAAAACGCAGGTAGTTCCCCTTGGAAGAGGGACCTGAAGGCCCAAAGAGTGGGTCTGACACTGAAAGTGACCATAGGCTGAGGCGAAGGGAGTTGGAGACCTTCCGTAGAATTTCTGTCATGGGTACCGGCTGCCAAGGATGGCATTTGGCTGGAATTTCCAGCTGATAAGGGCTTGCCCTCTGGGTTCTCCTTGTCCCCAACCTTCGTGTGCACGACTCACAGTGACGAGGCATTTGTACCTAAGACAAGTGGTCTCTCTCCCGGTGACTCAGCATCCAGTGGTTCCCGGATTCTGGGGAAACTGGGACAGTTGGGCTTTGGGACGTGGGGACCTCAGGGAGTAGGAGGCGAGTGCTGCAGTTGTTCAGGCCATCAGAAACCATCTGAGCCCTGCTGACTCCACCAAAGGAAAGTTCTGGAATGCTGCTGGTCTCTGAGTTTCTGTGGTCATTTTGTTCTTCAGGCATTTTCTTTTTTTAATTTATTTTTGAAACGAGGTCTTGTTTTGTCGCCCAGGCTGGAGTGCAGTGTCATGATTCACTCCTGGGCTCGGATAACCCTGGGCTCAAGCGATCCTCCCACCTCCGCCTCCCACGTTGCTGGGACTACAGGCACACACCACCACGCCAGCCATTTAGCATTTAGTTTTGTGGAATGTTGAGCGGACCTCAAGTGAAATAATAATTAGTGAATACAGGGTCAACCTTTATGCCCAGAGTCTTTGTTCTGTCCTTCATCCCCTGCCTAGAGTAGTGCCAAGACCTGAAAACGTGGATCAGGGATCACTACGTTTGTTGATGTAAGGGCTACCGGGTGTCATACGATGTTTTCACCACCCTGCTGCATGCAGGTGCCCTTCCCCCGCCCGGCTGAGCTTCGTGGGAGCCGAGGCTGAGTCGGACGTGTCTTTGTATCCCCAGTTCTTGCTGGAACTTAAAATGCTGCGAGACACCAAACAAACAGATACTGTGAACTTGGAGCTCTCTATTGAAGGGATACCAAAGTCTATGTATTCAATTTTTTTTTCCTTAAATTGTCAGCCGAAAATGAGAGCACACCTATTCAGCAGCTCCTGGAGCACTTCCTCCGCCAGCTCCAGAGGTAAACCTGGGTGTTTCTGAAGAGCTTGTGTCTGGGGGGGGGTGTGGTGCCATCTTTATTTTCTGAGGTCTCATTCCCCACCCCAGCCCCGTCAGCAGTGAAACAGACCCTGTACCTTCTCTTGGTGACTCCTGGTCCACGTCGGGGTGGGCGGGAAGACTTCACCGACTCCCCAGTGGTCCACTCTGAAGTCAGAGTGGGGTGAGGGAAGTCAAGGCAGAGCTGGGGCAATGACAGCCGCCAGGACATGTTGGGGGAATTTTTATTATTTCTGAAATACCTATCACAATGGATTGAAAGACCCTAGGAACTTTTTATTTTTAAGAAACAAAATTTGGTCAGTTGAATCAAATTTTTAGATTGTAAGAGATTTTTTATCATTTAGAAATCTAGATTTTTCCACAAAGATGTCTTTGCTTTCAGAAAAGATCCCCATGGATTTTTTGCTTTTCCTGTCACGGATGCAATTGCTCCTGGATATTCAATGATAATAAAACATCCCATGGATTTTGGCACCATGAAAGACAAAATTGTAGCTAATGAATACAAGTCAGTTACGGAATTTAAGGTAAGTTACTTTCATTGCCTGAAATAATCGTGGCCTAGTTCTGTGTATTTGTGTCTAGTGAAAACTTGGTTCACCTCAGGTCATTTGTAGTTTTTGAGCATTCACTGGTGTCCGTGTTTGGGTGATGCTTTACAAACGTCACATTAAGGAAATGATTGGTTGTGAGCATTCTCTCGGTGCTTTGGTCTAGAAACGAGACCTTGTTCCAGCGCTGTTAGAAGCCTGTGTTTTCTTTCTTAGTTACTGTGCTGGTGTGAACAGGATATGTTGTCTCAAGCAGTGAGGTGTCCTTTGTGGCCTGGCTTGAGGCTAGACATTTTAAAAACTATACTTCTTGGCCGGGCGTGGTGGCTCACGCCTGTAATCCCAGCACTTTGGGAGGCTGAGGCGGGCAGATCACGAGGTCAGGAGATCGAGACTATGGTGAAACCCCGTCTCTACTAAAAAATACAAAAATCTGAGCGTGGTGACACGCGCCTGTAGTCCCAGCAACTCGGGAGGCTGAGGCAGGAGAATTGCTTGAACCTGGGAGGCAGAGGTTGCAGTGAGCTGAGATTGTGCCACTGCACTGCAGCCTGGCGCCGGGCAACGCAGCGAGACTGTCTCAAAAAAAAAAAAAATACTTCTTTTTAATTCTTACCTTTGTCTTATAATAATTGAGCTTGTAATTTTTTTAGCGTAATAAGTTTTTCTGTCTCCTGAATACTTTGCTCTTAACTCTTTCTTTCTGCTGGCTATGAAAATTAGCATTGGTTTTGCAACCCATGGAAGAAAGCAAAATAGATGCCTGATAAAATCGGCATTAATGTAGTTTGGAAAGGCATTAGGTTTCTCTCTTAGGTTCCGTTAGCTTTGGAAAAGCTTGACTTTGCTATTTTGGTTATACATTGACTGAAGGGTTTACTGACTCACAGAAACACAGCAGAACAGACTGAAAGGAGAGTGGGAGAAAGGGAAACTCAGGAGAGGGTCGGGCAGTGCCTGAGGGCAGCTGTAGAGTGCTCCGTGCCCTAAAAGCCCCCTGTATTCCCAGCTGTGGGCCCCGGTCTTGTCATCCTAGCAAGAGAGTGAGCAGGGGAGCAGCGCTCACTCCGTGGAGTATCCTGAGTGAGGGTCTTCAGGGGAGAGGCTCTACAGCCTCGGGCTGGGCCCTGGGGCTGCTGGCTCGGGAACCAGCACTTGGTGAGGTCCCAAGGGCACATTCCCATTAGGGCGCTGGCCTCCAGGGTCACTCTCCAGCCTGATACTGGTACTCACCTTTGAGAGGCCTGTGCTTAGGAAACTGATTATCATAATAAAATACTGATGTGTCCATATTTTTAGCATAAATTATGAATTAAGGGTCTTCTTTTGGGGGGCAAAGCTTTTTCTAATAGTTTGAGGAACTATTTGTAGACAAAATTTTAAATTGTATTCCGTGGAAAAATTCTAGAGCTAGAGGATATCACTGTGCCCCGCACCTGCCTTTATGCCTCGACTTTTACCTAAAAGAATCAGATTGTTGCTTCTTGCGCCTGCGCATGTTCTGGAGAAGTGCTGGCAGCACAGGCTGTGATGCTCCTTTCTCCTTGCACAGCGTTTGTGTGACGCTTGGAAAGAAGTTCCAGGCTCGGCCAGCTCTTCACTGTAAAATTTTTCATGCAAGACCAATGAGCAACTAAGAAAATCTAAGTTCTTAGACATCGCTTTTAGATCAGAGAGCCGAGTTTAATTGTGTTCTGTGCAATTGTGGCTTTTTCCTTTTTGTCTCTTGTGATAGTAATCTGGACCTTTGGTGGTGTCTGTCTGGCATTTCTCGGTAAGTCTTTCCTTTTCCAGGCAGACTTCAAGCTGATGTGTGATAACGCCATGACGTACAATAGACCAGATACCGTGTACTACAAGTTGGCGAAGAAGATCCTTCACGCAGGCTTTAAGATGATGAGCAAAGTAAGAGACCCACTGGCAGCAGCGAGCTACGGAGAGCAGGGGCTCTGCCCCGCGAAGGGAGCCTCACAGTGAACACATGCTCCATCCACTGCCACCCTCATGGAGTTGCCCCCTTCGCTCTAGGGTAGACGTCCCCGGCCGCCCTCTCCGGCCGCCCTTTCTGCTCATGACCTAGCTGTAACGCCTCATTTAGGGTTGGTGGAAAGTTCCACATCTCTGATCTTAATCCTGGGATGTCAGTCTTGCTGGATTGCAGCCAGCCTTGCGGGCTCGTTTTGCGTGGCTGCCTCACTGAATCCAGACGGGACATCCTTGTCTTCCTTGGCCATCCTGAGTGGCTTCCCAGATCTGTGCCGTGAGCCAGGCTGCATGCGTCCCACATAGGTGAAGGTAAAGCTGAGGTGCAGCACCTGCCGCGCTGGCGGTGGGTCAGGCCCGCATCCGCCTCCCGCTGCTCCGCCGTGGAAAGTTAGCTGTTAGGCCAGGTGAGGCTGTGGCCATCCCCATCCCATCCCATCGTCATGCGCCTGGCTGTGAGGGGAGAGGTAAATCCCTGCTGCTCTGTCCTTTCTGGTTCCAGGAGCGGCTGTTAGCTTTGAAGCGCAGCATGTCGTTTATGCAGGACATGGATTTCTCTCAGCAGGCAGCTCTTCTGGGCAGCGAAGACACAGCTGTTGAGGAGCCTGTTCCTGAGGTTGTACCTGTACAAGTAGAAACTGCCAAGAAATCCAAAAAGCCGAGTAGAGAAGTCCTCAGGTAAAGGCTCTTTGGAAGCTGCATTTGCCTGTTGGAGTTGAGCACCACCACCAGGAAAGCAGGTGCTTTGTGGGGGGGAGAGTGAGTGACGGAACGATGTCATGTCACGTAGACGGCCTCGCAGAGCAGGTGCTTTGTGGGGGAGAGTGAGTGACGGAACGATGTCATGTCACGTAGATGGCCTTGCAGAGCAGGGGCTTTGTGGGGGGAGAGTGAGTGACGGAACGATATCATGTCACGTAGACGGCCTTGGTGTAGCTTACCTGGGCAGGAGGAGCATGGTCAGACAGCCCCCTCCCGCTCACCGGCCACGTGCACTCTGACCCAGGTGTGGTACCCCACACCCCTGCGGACACCCTGCCCTGCATCTGCTGCTGACTGATGGTTGCTGTCTCCGCACGACTGCTGTTTAAGCTCGTCGGCCCCTCCCTCCCCTGTACTGCGCCTGCTGGCAGCCGAGGCTATGCCCTTGTCCCAGACTGTGCCGCACAGATGGGCCCACTTTGGGCAGCCAGCATTGGCAGGGGCTTCTTCTTGCCACGGGGTGGGTGCACACCCCTGAGCTGCTTGCTTCCATGTCTGTGTAGACGCTTCTGTGTCTATAGATGCTGGAGCGGCAGCTGCAGCCCGGGGTCAGGAAGCCGGATGCTGCAGCAGAAGCAGGTGAGGACTGCAGGCCGCAGCTTCCTGGGGCTCTGCTCCCTCCCACAGGGAGCAGCTGGCTCAGGTGGTCCTTCAGGGAACCTTCCTCCTTTTCTCTAAAGCCCACAGTGGTTTTCATGGGGCCTGTTTGTCTCATGGTGGCTGAGCACTGATCTTATTAAAGTCTCTGCCACTCGTCATTCCTGTAGATGTTCCTCCACCTGCGTCAGGCGGCCTCCTGATAAACCAGACAAAGCAAGAGTATCGCCCGCTGGCTTTAAGGCACTGAGAACACTTACCATAGCTTCCAGCCGGCCATGCGCATCTGGCCAGAGCCTGCTGCATCACGAGGTGTCGTGTGGTGTCACTTGTTGGGTGCAGGCCCCAGGGAGCGGGTCCCGGGACATCACCCTCATGGCTGTGTGTCTGACAGCACTGTGGCTTGTGGTGGTCCCAGCATCCTGAGAGGACTGTGGCCTGCTGCCAGCTGGGGGACAGATCAGATTTGAAGGATGGTTTCTGCTGAACCGTGTTGCTTGTACCGTGTTGTGGAAAGTCAGGGACCGTCTGGAGTTGGTGTTGAATGTCCTTGAGGAAATTCTGATGATCAGGGCCCTCCGTCGTCTGTTCCTTCCCAGAGTGTGTGTGGGACTCATGTGGATTAAACAGGTGGGGCGGCAGGGGTGCTGGGCATGGTGCTGTCTGCTCTGGGCAGCTCCCTCCAGCAGTCAAAAGGGAGAGCGGTGTTGGGACTAGCCCCTCGGGTCCTGCAGCCTCGACTGAGGAGACAGAGGGTGCTCTGTGTGGCCAGAGCGTGTTGCCTGGGAAAGGCTCACAGTCCCTGAGGTGGTCTCCCCACGTGCGGTGCATTTCCCACCCCGCTGCATCGCGAACACTTACTGCGTGGTTGGCTGGTGGTGTGTCCGGCCTCAGCCCGCGATTCAAGTGTGCTGCTGGCCTTCAGGTTGAGGGTTCCATGGCTGCCCGTCTGCTCATGGCCAAGCATCGAGAGTGAATTGAAGTTGGGTCAGTCGGCATCTCCACTGTGGTGGGGCCGTGTCCTGGCAGACCCACCCCAGGTTGCGTTTGGGTGATCCTGGTGCTGCGGCTCCCTGGTTACCTGTGGATCCGGGCCCTTTAAATGGGTCCCCAGCCATCAGTCTGCGGTCCGCAGAGCGTGCTGAGCTCCGGCTCACCTTCACCTAGGGCCACGGCAGAGTGTGTGGGGCAGGCTCACGCAGCTGCCTGAGGGGACCCTCCCTGCGAGCTCACGGGGCCCTGACTCCTCTGTAGGGTTCCCAGGGTGTCACTGTGGGTCAGGCGAGGGCGGGGCCGTGCTCACCGGCAGGGCTTGTCCTGGGCCTGCACCTGGCCCTAGGCCATTCAGACCCACGCCCAGGCAAGTGCCCAGGGTGGGGAGGAGCCCACCCCGCCTGCTTCTAGAACCTTCCACACTCCACAGGTGCTGCAGCCTGTACCCCCCCCAGCTGTTTGAGAACTGCTTCAGGTGGAACCCAGGCCCCTGGCTAAAGTCCTTGTGCGTTCTTGGCCACAGCAGAGGGGCCACTCTCCTCCCAGCCCCACCCCACCAGCGCCACCTAGTTGCTGTGAGCCCTGCGTAGCCACAGGGGGGCTTTGCGGTCACGTTTCTGTTGGGGCCTTTAATGACTAACCTGTGGCTTATCTGTTACTTTGTTTCCTTTGTTGCTAAAATGACTGGGTTTTAACTGTGTTTAAAAATAGGGAGCCTGGCTACTTGTCTTAGACTTGCTCTTTATTTTAATAAAAGCCTATTATTTTGTTATTTTGATGAGGGTGGAGAGGAATGCTTTGAGACCTGAAAGGAGTTAAGTATGCTCTGCCCACTCTGTGTCCTAGGGCAGGGTGAGGAGAGGCCGGGTTAGGTGCTGATGTGTGGGGGAGCAGGTGTGCGGTGGGGACTTACCCACTCTGTGTCTGAGGGCAGGGTGGGGAGAGGCCGGGTTAGGTGCCGGCGTGTGGGGGAGCAGGTGTGCGGTGGGGGACTCTCTGCCTGCTCTGTGTCCGAGGGCAGGGTGGGGAGAGGCCGGGTTAGGTGCCAGCGTGTGGGGGAGCAGGTGTGTGGTGGGGACTCTCTGCCTGCTCTGTGTCCGAGGGCAGGGTGGGTAGAGGCCGGGTTAGGTGCCGGCGTGTGGGGAGCAGGTGTGTGGTGGGGACTGTCCGCCAGCTCTGTGTCTGACGGCAGGGTGGGTAGAGGCTGGGTTAGGTGCCGGCGTGTGGGGGAGCAGGTGTGTGGTGGGGACACTGCCTCCAGGCGACTTGGTTGTCTCCCCCTCACAGCTGTATGTTTGAGCCGGAGGGAACGCCTGCAGCCTGACAGACAGCACTGCAGAGGAGCACGTGCTGGCGCTGGTGGAGCACGCGGCTGACGAGGCTCGGGACAGGATCAACCGCTTCCTCCCAGGCGGCAAGGTAGTGCTCTGTGGCCCCCCCCCCAAGATGGTGCCGCTCAGCCCCAGACACTCCATGGCATCTCCTCGGGGACAGTGCCGTGTGATCTAGCACAGCCACTGGCATCAGGAGGTCACTGTGGGGCCCTGATGGGGGATCCAGGTCAGACACACACAAGGCTCGTGGTCCTTTCACTCAGGGTCCAGGTGTCTCTGGCCACCGCAGGCGTGCATCTCACACACAGTGGAGGCCAGGTGGCCACTGAGCCCATTTCCTGGATGGAGGCCCTGCTGCAGGCTAATCCCTTCCCTTGGAGTGAATGTTGGCTTCTGTGTCACTGTAACTGAGTGTTGACGGAGGCACCGCCCTTGTTATTCCAGCGGGGGGCTGGAGTTGGATCTGACAGATGGTCCGCGATAGACTGCTTACCGTGTTCACGTGGCTGTCACAGATGGTCTGTGTGGTGGTGGGGCCCACTCAGCTGACTGTGCTCTCCTTTCTGGCAGGACATGTTCTAGACCCAGTGCATGCAATGGAAAGAGAGCACAGGCTATCGGCAGTCTCAGACTTCCCAGTAGCCCTGGTAACAGAAGTAGAGCCATGCAGGTGACATTAATCCTAGCAGATTTTAGTTACCTCTGTATCCAACATTTAATCTCATCATGCAGTCTGTAGAAAATGTTAGTTTGAACTTTACATTTTCTTCCACAGTTTTCAAAATGCACATAGGATGGGATGTAGAAAACGCTGAAGTGGCATTTCAGATGCGGCTGCTTCTGTTTGCCTCCACTTGCTGGGAAGTTGTGGTGGTCTGTGTGACTTGGGTGTTGGGAGGTTGTGGTCTGCGTGGTTTGTGTGTTGGGAATTTGTGGTCCGTGTGGCTTGTGTGTTGGAAGGGTGTGGTCTGCGTGGCTTGTGTGGTTGGAGAGTTGTGGTATGCATGGCTTGTGTGTTGGGAGCTTGTGGTCTGCATGGCTTGTGTGTTGGGAGCTTGTGGTCTGCATGGCTTGTATGTTGGGAGGGTGTGGTCTGCATGGCTTGTGTGTTGGAAGGGTGTGGTCTGCGTGGCTTGCGTGTTGGGGAGTTGTGGTCTGTGTGGCTTGTGTGTTGTGGGAGGTTGTGGTCTGCGTGGCTTGTGTGGTTGGAGAGTTGTGGTCTGCGTGGCTTGCGTGTTAGAGGGTGTGGTCTGTGTGGCTTGCATACTGGGAAGTTGTGGTCTGCATGGCTTATGTGTTGGGAGGGTGTAGTCTGCATGGCATGTGTGTTGGGAGAGTGTGGTCTGCGTGGCTTGTGTGTTGGGAAGTTGTGGCCTTTGTGGCTTGTGTGTTGGGGGAAATTGTGGTTTACGTGGCTGTGTGTTGGGAAGTTGTCTGCGTGGCTGTGTGTTGGGAAGTTGTGTGGCTCTGTGTTGGGAGGGTGTGGTCTGCGTGGCTTGTGTGTTGGGGGAGATTGTGGTCTGTGTGACTTGCATGTTGAGAAGTTGTGGTCTGTGTGGCTTGTATGTTGGGAAGTTGTCTGTGTGGCTGTGTGTTGGGAGGTTGTGATTTGTGTGGCTTGTGTGTTGGGAGAATGGTCTGCATGGCTTGTGTGTTGGGAAGTTGTCTTTGTGGCTCTGTGTTGGGAGGGTGTGGTCTGCGTGACTTGTGTGTTGGAAGAGTGGTCTGCGTGGCTTGTGTGTTGGGAAGTTGTCTGTGTGGCTTGTGTGTTGGGAAGTTGTCTTTGTGGCTCTGTGTTGGGAGGGTGTGGTCTGCGTGACTTGTGTGTTGGAAGAGTGGTCTGCGTGGCTTGTGTGTTGGGAAGTTGTCTGTGTGGCTTGTGTGTTGGGGAAATTGTGGTCTGTGTGACTTGCATGTTGGGAAGGTGTGGTCTCTGGCTTGTGTGTTGGGAAGTTGTGCTCTGTGTGGCTTGTATGTGGGGGAAATTGTGGTCTGCGTGGCTTGCGTGTTGCGGGTTGTGGTCTGTGTGGTGTGTATGTTGGGGAGTTGTCTGCCTGACGTGTGTTGGGAGGTTGTGGTCTGTGGCTTGTGTGTTGGGAGGGTGTGGTCTCTGTGGCTTGTGTGTTGGGGGAGTGTGGTCTGCGTGGCTTGTGTGTTTGAGGGCGTGGTCTGCATGGCTTGTGTTGGGAGGTTGTGGTCTGCCTAGCTTGTGTGTTGGAAAGGTGTGGACTGCATGGCTTGCATGTTGGGGTGTTGTGGTCTGTGTGGCTTGTGTGTTGGAAGGGTGTGGTCTGTGTGGCTTTTGTGTTGGAGGGTGTGGTCTGCATGCCTTGTGTGCTAGGGGGATGTGGTCTGTGTGGCTTGCATGCTGGGAAGTTGTAGTCTGCATGCCTTGCATGTTGGGAGGGTGTGGTCTACATGGCTTGTGTGTTGGAAAGGTGTGGTACGCATGACTTGTGTGTTGGGAGCTTGTCTGTGTGGCTTGCATGTTGGGAGGGTGTGGTCTGCATGGCTTGTGTGTTGGGGAAATTGTGGTCTGTGTGACTTTTGTGTTGGGAAGTTGTGGTCTCTGACTTGTGTGTTGGGAAGTTGTGGTCTGTGTGGCTTGTTTGCTGGGAAGTTGTGGCTTGTGTGTTGGGGGTTGTGGTCTGCGTGGCTTGTGTGTTGGAAGAGTGGTCTGTGTGAATTGTGTGTTGGGAAGTTGCGTGGCTTGTGTGTTGGGAGGGTGTGGTCTGTGTGGCTAGCGTGTTGGGAAGTTGCGTGGCTTGTGTGTTGGGGGAAATTGTGGTCTGCGTGGCTTGCACTGTAGTTCTGTTGGATAGCCTTGCTCTGCATTCTGTGCTTCAGCCTTGGAATTGTCACATTCTCTAAGGAACCCTGGTTTCTTTACTAGAGAACCTTGTTCAGAAGCCAAGACCCAGGCACTGGGTGAAGCCCTCTCAGCATATAGACCTGGGAAATGCCTGTGTGTGTTCTGCACCACATACGGGGACACTGTGTAGAAGGAATCAGTTGGCACCTGTGTTTACTGTGTTGAAAACTGTGTTTTACAGTGAAACTTCTAGTTCCATCCTGCACCGTGGGTCCACCCCACTTCTTCCCTTTTGGTTTTGTACCTGCACCGTGAGGACCTGACTCACTTGCCCTTAATCTGTGTATCAAATCAGTGCCCTGTTGTACCTGATCTTCTGACTTTACCCTAGCGCCCTGGCCATCCTGTCTGGGCTCTGATAATTCGCATGGGTTGGGGGGCTGCCCCCACGCAAATGTCCTGCTCCTCCCCTCGGGCTGGGTGGCTGCTCTGACCGCAGCGTGGATATCACCCCTGCACTGGAGCCCAGCCACGCCTGCACAACAGCCCTCCTCCCCCTGACTCCCACGCTGCACACACCACTGCCTCCTCATCCTGGGTCCTCCCGATGGGTTTTTAAATGGGAACCAGTCCACACATGCTTGAGAGCTGGAGCTGCCCGCCGTCAGGGTGGTGCTGTGCTAACCTGCTGACCATTCCATTTTCTTCAGGCTCACGAGGAATTTTAAATGTTTGTTCTGGGTAAAGGTTTGTGTTTCAGTGGTGCCCCTTTCAGCAGGGCCACAGGGAGCCTAAGAGGTTCTTGTGGCACCAGGATGCACTCTGCTGTTGCTGGCGAGTCTTACATTCCCAGGGGTGCCATGCGGGGGCCTCTGGCATTCATTCTTGGGCAAACTTGGTTTTACACCTGTGAAGTCCTGCTCGTTGGCCTTCATTTCATTTGTGCTGCGCTGCCCCTCAGCGGGGACAGACACTCAGGCCGTGCTTCCTTCCAGATGGGCTATCTGAAGAGGAACGGGGATGGCAGCCTGCTCTACAGCGTGGTCAACACGGCCGAGCCGGACGCGGACGGTGGGTGCCCACTCGCGGCTGGCTTTCTGCTCTCTGTACGCTGCTTTTGGGCCTCCATTCATGTTCTATAACGAAAGAGCGTGTTGTCTGTTTAGAGCCTGAGCCATTGGCTGGGGGAAGCGTGGGAAGCTGCGCGGCTTCCTGTCCCTACATGCTCTGGTGTGACACGCGTGCCGAGCGGAGGCGGAGACGGCCGTCCCTCGGGCTGGGGTGCCAGGTGGACCTTCTCCTCAGGGCTCCTTGGAGCAGCGGGACTCGGGCATGTTCCTGAAAAGCTGCCGAGAAGCCCTTAAGGCTGAACCTTGCTAGCATCGGGAACGGTTCACATCCCAAGTTCAGTCTCCAGCAAAGACCAGAGTGCGGACCCACCCTGCTCCTTGAGTCTGGAAAGTGGCCTTAGCAAAAAAGGCCTGTTTGGTGATCATGTCAAGGAAGATGGTGAAGGCGGCCAGCGCCCTAGGCCTGTCCAGCCTGTCGTGGGTGTCTTCATAGCCTGGGAGTCACTAAGAGGCTTGTCCTTGGAATAAAAGTGTGACTCACTCGGCCTTGAAGCACACTCACAGGCGCACACGGGGAGCATGCCGCCTGGCAAGAGCTGCCTTTCCACCTTCCATTTCCCTCGCTCCCACCCATATGCCTGCCGGCGGGTGAAGCTGCCATGGTCTTTCACCCAGCTCCAGTGTGCTGGCCTGGCTCCCCCAGTGTGTGACCTATTTAATCCTCAGCTGATTTTCCGTAAGGGGACAGACTGTTGCTCCATATTTAGCTTAAGAAAGAGAGTATCGAGACCGAGGTTCCGGTTGGGACCGGAGAAACTCCTGCTCTGACCCCGTGAGTGGCCTGTGGACGGTGACTTAGCACACGGGACGCCTGTCAGATTCATGCACTCTGGGTGCACGTGCCACGGCTTCAGTGTTAGAGTACGGAGGACAAGATTTCTTGGAGATGTTGAGTGATCCATTTGAGAATGTTCACAGTATTGCTGGTGTGGTGGCCAAAGATGCGATATTTTTTATTGTGTTGACTTTGGGGTGATAAGTGAAATGGCAGTGCAGTTAGTTTTGAGAATGGTATTGCAGATTCATTTTCAGGTGATGAATATAAAATCCCCCACCCCCCCACAGTCAGATCCACTGTGATGTGGAGAAGGGCTCCCGGCGCTGCACGGGGCGCGTGTGGAGTCATGCCTTCTGCTCACAGCGCTGCACTGGGACTCCCGGCGCTGCACAGGGCGCATGTGGGGTCATGCCTTCCGCTCAGCGCTGCACTGGGGCTCCCGACATGGCACGGGGCGCATGTGGGGTCATGCCTTCCGCTCAGCGCTGCACTGGGGCTCCCGACATGGCACGGGGCGCGTGTGGGGTCACGCCTTCCGCTCACAGCGCTGCACAGGAACTCCTGGCACTGCACGGGGTGCGTGTGGGGTCGTGCTGCTGCTCATGTCTGCCCTGTCCATGTTGCAGAGGAGGAGACCCACCCAGTGGACTTGAGCTCGCTGTCCAGTAAGCTGCTCCCGGGCTTCACCACGCTAGGCTTCAAAGACGAAGAAGAAACAAAGGTAAATCCACAGTCCCATCCCAGGAGCTGGCTGGCCTGGCAGGGTGGGAGGGGTTTAGTGTAGGGAAGGCAAATGCTGCTGATTCCTGCTTAAGGGTTTCCTTGTGTGCTTTTGTGCCTCTATCTGGATTCGTATTTTCACATGGATGAGACTGAGATCAGTCCCAGTGACAGGAGTAAAGCTTGTGTTGGATGAGTTCGCTGTGAAACGCACAGTGAGCACCTTGGTTGCTGTCACTGGACTTCACCTTGGTCAGCGTTTTGCTGTCCTTGTGTTTCTGTCCCTGTTGCATTTACAAAACATCCTTTCGGGGGGTCCGTGTAGCCTCTGGTCCCTGGCTCTGGCCGGCCCTGTGTGTTCCCCCTCTCCGTCTGCACTGCTGCCTCCTGGCTGCGCTGCTGCTGGGACCTCCTGCATGGCCCTGCCTTCTGCTTCTCCACCTCTGCTGGGTCCCTCCCATGCAGACGTCTGCAGGGACACTGCTCCTGCCTCAGCCTCAGCCACTCACGCCGTCTGCTAATGGGACAGCTCACTCTTCAAACCATGGCCTTGGCTCAAGAGCGTCCTTCTTTCTGGAATGTTCTTTCCTCCAGCTCCAGGGGTTGGAATGCTGCCTGGTGAGGGTCTCCTATTGAAGGACACCCTCCACAGGGAAGGATCCTCTTGCCTTCTTCAGCACCCACATCCCTCTTTCTCTTGGTCCTGTCATGGCTGTTGATAGTTTTCTCGCGTCTGACACACGCCTTGTTCTCACCCTCTAACACAGTTCTCAGCCACAACACTTCTGTCCCTGGGGACATTTGCCAATGTCCGGACGTGCTGATGGTCCCACTGGGGTGGGGGTGCTGCTGGCATCTGCTGGGGAGAGGCCAGGGGTGCTGCTCCACGCCCTGTGGGACACCGCACGGCACACCTGGCCTGTAGTGTTGTTTCGTGGAGGTTGAGAAGCCCTGTGCTAGTGCAGACTGTCTGATTGACTCTCCTGTCCCTGCAGTGAGAGCTGGCCCTGGGCGGGCTTGGTCCCTGCAGTGTGCATGGGTTGGGATGCTAGGCGCTGCCGGACAGTGCTCTCTGCCCGAGTCCCCACCAAGTTCTTTTGCTTGTAGAGCTTACCCCTTTGCAGAAAGCTCATTTCTCTGCAGTCTTGGGCCTGCAGCAGTAAAACAAGGGGTGGTGAATTACACGCCTGCTGGTTACACACAGAAAACTTACACTCGGGAGCGAGAAGTTTGTGGAGAGCAAGAGAGGTGGGACTGCGGTGCTGGCTGCCAGCCAGGCGGTCCCTCAGCCCCTGGAGACGCGGTGGGGCCTGCACTCCAAGTCCCTCAGCGAGCCCAGTGATGCTCTCTCTCCTCTTCCTCCCAGTTACGTTTCTGTCCAGTGCCGCTACTGCACTTTCAATGCAGAACAATTCAGTTTTTGGTGACTTGAAGTCGGACGAGATGGAGCTGCTGTATTCAGCCTACGGAGATGAGACAGGCGTGCAGTGTGCGCTGAGGTCAGTGTTGGCCCCGGGGAGCCTTTGCCTGCTATGCAGTGTGAGCTGCGTCCTGGTGTGGGGCCTGGGACCCCGTGTGTGCAGGTGGGGAGAGAGCCACCCTGCAGCCGTCCAGATGGCAGATAGGTCTTCCTGCTGCTTTCAGTCTCCACCCTGGTCTGCCACAGGCCAGTCCTGAAATTTGGGTAACTCAGAGTTGCAAGAAGGCGGTGATGAGGCGAAGCTTGTGAAGGGGTGGGGCGTGTTTGCCCCACTGCATCGTATTGAATTGTGTTTCTTAAGTGGCCATACTAGCCCAGGCTGCCATGACAAAGTGCCGCAGACTGGGGTCCTAGTCCTGGAGGCTGGTGTCTGCGGGGAAGGTGTGTGCAAGAGCTGGTTCCTCCCAAGCCCTCGCTCCTGGGCCTGCAGGTGCCGTCCCCTGTGCCTTCCCGGGGTCGTCCCTCTGCATGTCTGTGTCCTCACCTCTCCTGGAGAACTGACCGTTCTACAAGGACACTGGTCATATTGGATCAGGGCCCACCCTAAATGACCTCAGGTCACTGCAGTTACTTCTAAAGGCCCTAGCTCCAAGTACAGTCATATTCAGAGGCAATGGGGTCAGGATTTCAGCTTAGGAACTTTGAGTGGGAGACACAGTTCAGGCCATGGCAGGCTAAAGTGTAATCCTGAAATCACAAATGTGGTGGTCTGCCTTTCCGTAGAACTTTGTTGAGTATGTGTTTTTTGGTTTCTGTGGCAAAATAAAACTGGGTCACTCCTGTAAAATTTTAGCAGTGTTTTATGAGGAAAGTAACTTAATTTTGCTAACCTCTAAGAAATGGAATCTTGAGATGTCAGGTCTTCATTTTATTCCAAGAAGAATGCAGAATATATTTGAAAAATAAGAAGAATCCAGTTAGCACTTAATAAAATGAGTGAATACCTGACCCCGATTTTTGTGGTAAAAAAGGAAATAAATGTGGAAAATGAAGAGGAAATTTTGGTAGGAGATGATGGCGTCATAACTTGGAAATGAAAGAGTTGGTCACCCCACCTCGCCAGCCCCCACCTCACTCCTGCTGTGGGGCCTCTGCCCAGCATGGGCCAAGGCCACAGCTACCCTGGCACCACCTGTCCATGATTTGTGGCTCCTGCAGGATATGAGTCACTCATTGTCCATGTGGCCGTTATCAGCGGACTGTGTGCACTCCCTGCCTCCCCCAACTGTCAGCTCCTAAGAATGCGTAAGGTTCCATGTTGCCATGAAGCAAAGATCATACTGACCCCACCTACCTCGCAGCTGCAGGGGCAACACTAAGAAGCATGTCTCCTAGGGCCTGGCATGGATCTGCGTGATAGCACATCCCTAGGGCTTGGCGTGGGCCGCGTGGTAGCACATACCCTGGGGCCTGGCGTGGGCCGCGTGGTAGCACATACCCTGGGGCCTGGCATGTGCCCGTGTGATAGCACATCCCCTGGGGCCTGGCGTGGGCCGCGTGGTAGCACATACCCTGGGGCCTGGCATGTACCCGTGTGATAGCACATCCCCTGGGGCCTGGCGTGGGCCGCATGGTAGCACATCCCCTGGGGCCTGGCGTGGGCCTGCGTGATCCCACCCCAGCCTCGGCGCACAGGCACCCCAGATCCTCTGCCCATGAGTGCTTTCCCGTGCACGCTGTAATTGCAGAACTTGGCCTGTCCCAGGCTGTGGACATTTTAACAAAGACGTGGAGTATCCTTAGTGCCTCCCGGGACGGTGGTCGAGCTTCTGACCAGCAGCCGCCCTGTTCCTCTCTGCAAAGGTCTTTGGAGTCTGGGGGAGCCTTTCTGAGGCCCTTGCTTGATGCTTTGGTTCTAAGACTATGCATTTTTGTTCCTGGCCTATTTTTTCAATTGTATGATATTTTAGTTTTTTAAGCTGTTTCATTTATATGGCCAAGAATCAGGATGATACTTAAGGGAGTACCCTGGAAGTCTCGCCCCACACCTGCCCCGCCCACCCCTTCCTCACCAGCAGGCGCTGCCTACCACTGTGCTTCCATCCACACCCACTTCTGTTTTTAAACGCATGAAAGATAGGGCTATGTTGTTACCGATGATGACAGCGCACACCTTATGTGTTCCCAGGCTGTGTGCATGTGTATTCACCTTGTGTGTTCCCAGGCTGTGCGCGTGTGTATTCACCTTGTGTGTTCCCAGGCTGTGCGCGTGTGTATTCACCTTGTGTGTTCCCAGGCTGTGTGCGTGTGTATTCACCTTGTGTGTTCCCAGGCTGTGTGCGTGTGTATTCACCTTGTGTGTTCCCAGGCTGTGTGCGTGTGTATTCACCTTGTGTGTTCCCAGGCTGTGTGCATGTGTATTCACCTTGTGTGTTTCCAGGCTGTGTGCGTGTGTATTCACCTTGTGTGTTCCCAGGCTATGTGCGTGTGTATTCACCTTGTGTGTTTCTAGGCTGTGTGCGTGTGTATTCACCTTGTGTGTTCCCTGGCTGTGTGCGTGTGTATTCACCTTGTGTGTTTCCAGGCTGTGTGCGTGTGTATTCACCTTGTGTGCTCCCAGGCTGTGTGCGTGTGTATTCACCTTGTGTGTTCCCAGGCTGTGTGCGTGTGTATTCACCTTGTGTGTTCCCAGGCTGTGTGCGTGTGTATTCACCTTGTGTGTTCCCAGGCTGTGTGCGTGTGTATTCACCTTGTGTGTTTCCAGGCTGTGTGCGTGTGTATTCACCTTGTGTGTTTCCAGGCTGTGTGCGTGTGTATTCACCTTGTGTGTTCCCAGGCTGTGTGCGTGTGTATTCACCTTGTGTGTTCCCAGGCTGTGTGCGTGTGTATTCACCTTGTGTGTTTCCAGGCTGTGTGCGTGTGTATTCACCTTGTGTGTTTCCAGGCTGTGTGTGTGTGTATTCACCTTGTGTGTTCCCAGGCTGTGTGTGTGTGTGTTCACCTTGTGTGTTTCTAGGCTGTGTGCGTGTGTATTTGTGCTGTTCTCCCCCTCCTACCCAGAGATCTTTTTCACCTTGTTGGGTCATGGACCACTTTGAAAATCTCATGAACACTGTCAGTCACTCCCCTAGAAATACCCACTCTGGGAGCATCATGGGACTGTCTGAGGAGCTGGGCTGGCACACCAGGCTTCTGTGATCCGGGCCACTGTGAGGGAGGGTCATAGGGGACCGTCTGAGGAGCTGGGCTGGCATGACCAGTGGGTGATCAGGGCCACCAGGAGGACCAGGCAACACGGGCTTGGCATGGAGCACACAGCATGTCTTTCAGTGTGCCTTCTCCCGCGGGCCCCTCTAGCCTGCAGGAGTTT
This sequence comes from Ateles fusciceps, assembly GCA_036589455.1. Taxonomy (NCBI): domain Eukaryota; kingdom Metazoa; phylum Chordata; class Mammalia; order Primates; family Atelidae; genus Ateles; species Ateles fusciceps. The sequence continues at coordinate 9,607,384 of JAZHEH010000586.1, forward strand.
GTGAAAGATGCTGGGAGCTACAGCAAGAAAGTGGTGGATGACCTCCTAGACCAGATCACAGGCGGAGACCACTCCAGGACGCTCTTCCAGCTGAAGCAGGTGGGCTGCGCTTGCACTGGGTGGGCAGGTGCCCTTGGGGTGGTCCTGATGGGAAGAGCCTGCAGCCTGACCAGGCTCTCAGGGACGAGAAGCTGTCACAGGGACTCGTCAGCATCTGTGTGCTGCCCTGCACAGCAGCGTCCTTCAGAGACCGTCCCTGTGCTCCCCATCCCAGCGCGCTTCGTAACTAAGTATTCCCAGACGCCTTTCATCTGGGAAGAATTCCTTCATCCCGAAGAGTGAAGAATTTCCTTCATCCCGAAGAATTTTAAAAAATAGTTCCCGTAGTACAGATTTACTGACAGTGAGCTCTCAGCATTTGTCTGTCTAAAAGTCTTTAGTTCATCTTCATTTTTGAAATTCACTTTCCTTGGGCATGGAATTTTAGATGACCTTTTTTCCTCTCTACTGTAAAATACGTTTGACTTGCATCATTTCTATAAAACAGCGTCTGAAGTCATTTTCATCTTTGTTTTCCACATGTAATGTGTCTCTTTGGCAAACTGCAGCCCATAGGCCAGATCTGCCCTGCAGTCTGCTTTGGTACAGGCCACAAGCCAAGAATGCCTTTTACATCTTTAACAGGTTGTTTAAAGGAAAGGAAGAAGATGCTGCCGGCAGCGTACGGCTCGCAGAGCCTCCGACGGTCACTCCCGGCACTTGGCGGGATGGGCTGCTGGCCGGTGCTCTAGCAGCTTTGAAACTTTATTTATCAGTGATTTTCAGCATTGCATTTTTCAGGTGCCTTGGTGGGCTTTTCTTTGTGTCTGTTCTGCTTAGCATTTGTTGTTTTTTGGATCTGTCTGTCGTTTCCGTCATATTTGAAAATTTTAAGCCATTACTCAAATGCCGTTTTCCGCTCTTGCCTCTTCCTCTTGCTGCTGGACTGTGGCTGTGGAGGACGGCTCGTGTCACCTCACGTGGCACTGACGCTTTGTGCAGCTGCACACTGCAGGTGCGGATGTGTTTAGTGTCCAGTGCTGCGGCTTTAGGTTCACTGACCTGTTCCCCGGGGGGCACACCTGAACCTGTGATCCCAGCTCAGTTTTCACTGGGACGCTGCCCCTGCTGCTCATCGCTGGGGCTCCGTTTGCTTCTGTGCATCTTCTGTTCTCTCATATTAGTTTATGTTTTCCCTTAAACCCTTGAGCCATGTTCGTCATACTTACTGCAGCTGCTTTCAAAGTCCTCAGGCACTGACTCTGTCGCCTCTGCCGTTTCCGGTTTGGTTTCTGTTTGCCGCTTCGCTGCACCTGGAGCCTGGGGTGTTGTGCACGCGCCTGGCGGGATGTGAAGAGTGATTTTAATGTGGCAGCTGGAATTGAAGAGCCGGGTACAGTGGCATGCCCCTGTCATCCCCGCTCCTCGGGAGCCTCAGGTGGGATGATCACTTGAGGCTGGGAGGTCCAGGCTGCAGTGAGCTGCGGTTGCACCACTGCACTCCAGCCTGGGCAATAGTGCAAGACCCTGTCTCAAAAACAACAAAGAAAACATTTAGCATGAGCTGTGTGCTCACTTTATGTCTGCTGGGCAAGGCTGATCGGGGTTCTGCTCTCTTTCAAAGAGTGTTGACGATCATTTTGGCAATTGTTACCTGTGGATCACCTTACTGGGCTTGTCTGGGGCGGGTCCAGGGCAGCCTTATTCTAGGGTTGGCGTGGCCTTGCTAAGGCGTGTCCCTCCTGGGAGCTCTTGGCCCTGACTCTCCCGCGCAGTCTCTGCTATGGGTGGAGTTCGGATGAGTCTCTGTCCTGCCCAAGCTCTGAGGACGTTTGGCTCATGGCTCCCGGGGTAGTCAGTCTGTTGACTTCACGGTTTTATCTGTGCTTGTGACAGAGGAACTGGGTCCACTTGCCTGGTGTAGTAAACCCAGGCCCCCACGCTAAGGTTTTGTCGTGGTAGAAAAGAAGACATGTGTTTGCAGAGCACCAAGCAAGGAGGGCCGGGAAGCTCGTGTGTAAATCATTAAAAAATCTGGAGACAACAGATGCTGGAGAGGATGTGGAGAAATAGGAACACTTTTACACAGTTGGTGGGAGTGTAAATTAGTTCAACCATTGTGGAAGACGGTGTGGCGATTCCTCAAGGACCTAGAAATAAAAATTCCATTTGACCCAGCAATCCCATTACTGGGTATATATCCAAAAGACTATAAATCGTTCTACTATAAGGACACATGCACATGAATGTTCATTGCAGCACAGTTTACAATAGCAAAGACCTGGAACCAACCCAAATGCCTATCGATGATAGACTGGACAGGGAAAATGTGGCACATATACACCATGGAATATTATGCAGCCATCAAAAACGATGAGTTCGTGTCCTTTGTAGGGACATGGATGAACCTGGAAACCATCATTCTCAGCAAACTGACACAAGAACAGAAAATCAAACACCGCATGTTCTCACTCATAGGCGGGTGTTGAACAATGAGAACACATGGACACAGGGAGGGGGAGCATCACACACTGGGGTCTGTCAGGGGGAAATAGGGAAGGGACAGCGGGGGGGTGGGGAGTTGGGGGAGAGAGAGCATGGGGGAGAAATGCCAGATATAGGTGATGGGGGAGGAAGGCAGCAAATCACACTGCCATGTGTGTACGTATGCAACAATCCTGCATGTTCTTCACATGTACCCCAAAACCTAAAATGCAATAAAAATATATATTTAAAAAAAAAAACCCTGGCCTCCCCCACTGGCTACAGGCAAGGTTTTTAAAGCAGGGGTAGAGCTCCAGAAAGCAGAACGGAAAGGCAGAATACGTCACTACACGGAGGTTTTGCGTCGGTTTGGTCTGTAAGGTGTCATATCTCCAGCAGGGCCTTATGGCTTATAGGTGGATTCAAAGCTTTTCTGATTTGCAATTGGTTAAGGAGGAGAAGCTTTGTTTAAAAATTTGGGGTGACAAGGAAAGAATGTTAGCTTAGGCTTGTGGGTGTGTCTCCCTCCAGGCCCCTCAGGAAGAAATTCAGAACGAAGAATGGGGTCAGGGTTCAGTCTTCAGTTTCTCCTTATCTGAGGCCTGCATGCCAGTAGATTGGTTTGGTGGGGGTTCTAGGTGGAGGGTCCAGGTTTCTGAAAGACAACTCAGGGATATGCATTCAGATGTTATCTTTACTTACTTTTTTTTTTGAGACAGAATCTCACTGTGTTGTCCAGGCTGGAGTGCAGTGGCGCGATCTTGGCTCACTGCAACCTCCGCCTCCTGTGTTCAAGCGATTCTCCTGCCTCAGCCTCCCGAGTAGCTGGGACTACAGGCCTGCGCCACCTCACCCAGCTAATTTTTGTATCTTTAGTAGAGACGAGGTCTCATCATTTTGGCCAGGCTGGTCATGAACCCCTGACCTCAAATGATCCGCCCGTCTCGGCCTCCCAGAGTGCTGGGATGTTGTCTTTACTTTCTGTCCCTAGAAACGTCTGACTCCAGCTTCCTTGGCTGTTGTTTCAGGATACTCTTACCTTCTTGCTTATCAAGTCGCTGATTTACTTCTCCGGGTTAGCTAGGTACCTGGAATTTCCCTCGAAGGAACTCAAGTTTTTCCTTGATTTCCATGCTTGGGGGGCCCGCAGGCCCCTGGAGAGAGGGTCCCTACACTGCGTCACTTGCACAGATGAGGTTGCAGCCAGGCGGGAGCCCCCCACGCAGATTTCTGCAGCTCTGAGGAGCAGCCCCCTCTGCAGAGCCTGCCCCACCAGCCTTGGTTCTGACTCTGAGCTCTGTCACCCTCCCGTGTCATGGCCTGTGGGTTCCCCAGGCAGGAAGCCAGCTCCTCCACGTGGTGTTAGAAGCAGCATTGCTGTGTGGGAGGGAAAGTGACCCCCTTCACAGCCTGGAAATGGGATGGCTCCGTGGGTTTCCTCTCTGGGTTCTGGTTGGGTTCCTTCCGGGAGAGTGAACTTGGATACAGAGTTGAGTGACCCCAGGTGCACCCCTGCAGTAGAGGATGCTCAGCTCTGATGCGGACGGAAGGCTTGTGTGCGGAAACACACAAACGTAATGGCAGTATTCATTTTCTAATTCAAAACTTGTGAAAATCAGTGAACCTGAGAAACACTATTTTGAGCAAAGATCACAGATGGTAGAGTGCATACAAATGACTGCTTTTGAGACGCATACAACAAAACTCGGCGTTTCTAAGGCAGTGCTCCACTGGAGCACAGGACGGAGGTGCCCTGGAGGCTGACGGCTGTGGCAGGGAGCGAACGCACGCAGCCCACCTGCCGCAGGTGTTGCCAGGAGGCGTCTGCCTCATTGCTCCTGCACACACCTGCCCCTGCGGAACTCCAGCTGGTCTCAGGCACCTGGTCATATTCCAGGTGGAACCCACCAGGCCCTTTTTATCCTCAGCTGCCCATAGGATCTAAGCACATCTGTTTTCTTTTGTTTTAAACCACCCAAGGCTGCCGAAGCAGCATCAGCGTCCTCTCTGTCCTCTCCATCTCACCCCGTGGAGCGTTCTCCCCCAGCACACAGTGCTGGTGTGAGGACTGGGCTGGTTCACACAGTCCTGGTGTGAGGAGTGGGCTGGCTGCCGGTGGGTCAGCTGCTGGTGATGAAGAAGGCTTGCAGGACCCCCAGCCTGACTCCATTAAGATGGTGTGACTGAGGAGCAGAATTCACAGAAGCATACAAGCCATTTTTACGTGTATGTAATGTAAGTGAATTTTCTTTTTATATAAAATCGCTCTGGAAAAACTAGTTTCTGTCCTAATTTACTTTGCAGAGAAGAAATGTTCCTATGAAACCTCCAGATGAAGCCAAGGTGAGTTTTGGACATGGAAGTGCAAGCCCAAGGTTAGGATTCTTGTTGGGAAGGTCATGTCCGGCCTTTGAGGTGGGAAAGACCGTGCATTGCGGCGTTGGGAAACGGGGTCTGTTTCTGGCCGATGAGGTTAACTGATAGTGTTTTTCCTGTGCTGCTTTTTCATGACTTGGGGTGAGTGGTGTGAAGCCGCAGTACCTTCTTGCAAATCCAGAAGTGGTAGTTTCAGAGCAGTTGGCCCCCGGGTGCTGTCCTTGTGGGACATCCTAGCAGGGGGTGGGCAGGAGGGGGCTGCTTGGGACCTGCTTGGTGAGTAGCAGGTGCTGTCCCCAGCACAATGGGCTGTGGGGCCAGTGTTGGCAGGGTAGTACTGTGAGCCCAGGCCGCTGCACCTGCCCACTGGCAAGCGTGTGTCTCCATTGGCAGGATGAGCAGGATGGGCTTTGGTCTGCGGTCCCTGGGAACTTGGAGAGACCCCTTAACATCTGTATGAGGGCAGAGGCCGGGCCGCAGGTTGCTGATAAGAGTGCGCCTTACGGTGCTGTAGTCTGGCCTTCAGCACCACCCCTCCTGGGGAAGGAAAGGGAAAGTGGTGTTCTCTGTGAGGTCCCTGAAAAATAGGTGTGGACCCTTCAATCTCATATATCTACTTGCTTCATAATGTCGCCCCAGTTTCTTTAGCCCCAAAACATTAGCAGAGGATGATCGTTTGCAGTGTTGGTGTGAGTGGAGTTTTCGGTTAGCGGAGGATTATTATTTGCAGTGTTGGTGTGAGTGGAGTTCTCGGTCAGTTAGAGGACTATTCTTTGCAGTGTTGGTGTGAGTGGAGTTCTCGGTCAACAGAGGTTTATTATTTGCAGTGTTGGCATGAGTGGAGTTCTCGGTCAGCGGAGGATTATTATTTGCAGTGTTGGTGTGAGTGGAGTTCTCGGTCAACAGAGGTTTATTATTTGCAGTGTTGGCGTGAGTGGAGTTCTCGGTCAGCGGAGGATTATTATTTGCAGTGTTGGTGTGAGTGGAGTTTTCGGTCAGCAGAAGATTATTATTTGCAGTGTTGGCGTGAGTGGAGTTTTCGGTCAGCGGAGGACTATTCTTTGCAGTGTTGCTCTGAGTAGGGTTTGCTTTGCCGCAGACTTGCACGTCAGTTCATGAGCTCAAACCCGTTAGTTCCTCGAACAGCAGCCTCAGTGAACAGGGCTTGGTCTTGTCACTTACTGAGGGGTGGGCCCACATTTAGCAAATAATTAAAGTGGGTTCAAAGTGAGGATTAAGTAGCTTTTCATTTTTTGTTTGATGTTTCATTCAAGCTTGATAAGTGTCTGTCTTCCACAGGCTGGGGACACCCTCGGAGACAGTGGTGGCTCTGTTCTGGATTTCATGTCGATGAAGCCGTATCCTGACGTGTCTCTGGACATCTCCATGCTCAGCTCTCTGGGTAAGTGGTAACAGGTGATAGCGCTTTCCCACAGGGCCTGGAGATGGTGTGATGTAAGAAGAAGATACTTGGTCTCCACCTCCTCTCCCTTCCTGACTAGACAGGGATGCAAGGAAACTCTTTTGTTAGTATTTGGTCTTTGTCCCTGGTTTTTGGCCCATAGCTCCTAAAACCCGTGGAATCTCCTGAGTTAGGCATCTCTTTTAAGCTGATGAGTAGTGGTTGCAGCCCCTGGGTAACCTCAGGATGGGGTCTGGCTCATCCCCAGCAGCTGTAGACTTCATGAGTGTTGCCTTCTGCCTCCATGAGATCCGAAAAGGTGGGGTTCCCTCGGGAGCTGCCTCAGTGCCGGAAGCCTCGAGGCTCCGAGAAGAAGACATCCCCTTCCCACGGTTCCCTCTGCATCGCTCCCACCTGGGGCTCATCTGTACCTAGGTTACACTCCGCATAGTAAACGGGTAAATGTAAGTCGAGTGTGCTGACAGAAAGAGTCAGACTCTGCAGAGTATTTAGAGAGGTTTATTCTGAGTCAAATATGAAGACTATGGCTGTGACACAGTCCCAGGAGGTCCCAAGAGCATTTGCCCGGAGGACTGGGCTTGATTTCATATGTTTAGGGAGACAGAGGGCATCCATCAGTACATGTCAGGTGTTACGTTGGTTCATTGTGGAAAGGTAGGACAGCTTGAAGCGAGGAACTTCCAGGTCATTGGTGGATTCAGAGATTTCCTGATTGGCATTTGGTTGAAAGGGTTGAGCTCTGAAGAGCTGAAGTCATAAAGAAGTGTGTGTGTGGTTTAGATAAGGGGTTGTGGAAGCCAAGGTTCTTGTCACATAGATGAGGCTTCGAAAAGAATGGAGTAGATGGCAAGTGTCGCTCATCAGCCCCTGAAAGGTACCAGATTCTTGGTTAAATCTCTCCTGGGTCAGGAGGAGACTTGGAAGGGGACAGAGATCTCCCGAATGTACGTTTTACCCACAAGAGACAGCTTTGCAGCCATTTCAAAATATGTCAGAGAAATACATTTTGAGGTGAAATACTTGAGTTTCTTTCAGGGCTGCCACCTGTCACATGATGCTGTACTAGAGTTGGGTTGGAATGCGGTGTCTCGTTACCACAGAGTCTGCTTTGTCAGCCTTAAGATCTCTGCGTAATGTTACTGCTGGTGAGCTGTGCCTGAATTGCAAAATGGAGGGATAAAGAGGCGAGTCCAGTCCCGCTTCACGTCGTGGCCTGAACCCGCTTTCCAGACTGAATTTGGAGCGCCCTTGGCCAAGAGTGGGAGTCCGTTCAATCCGTGGGGCTTAGAAATTTAATTTTGTGGATGTTGCCCTGACTTCTGTGAGTCACACTAGCAAATTCATAGAACTCAAGTAAGGTATTGTGAGAACCCCATTTTATAGCTGGTGAGTCGGAAGCACACACCCCAGCCTGGCATCGGGCGGGGAGCGGGGGGCACATTCCTGGAGATGGAGCCCTCCCCTGGGAGCTGCATGGCTGCCTGTGCAGAGGCTCCCAGCTGTTCTGACCGCCAGCAGCGTCTGTGGTGCCTGGAGCCACGCGTCCCCTTAATTCCCATGGTGACATTGCATCTGCCTCTGCTGGCTCTGTTCTGGCACTTAGGGCCATGATTTATTGTAAGGGAGGGGCACCAATAGCAGCATAGGGACAAGAGCGCAGGTGACACCCAGGGAATCCAGCGTGAGGCCCAGACCCCTCCCAGCATAGGGGCGAGAGCTCAGGTGACACCCAGGGAATCCAGCGTGAGGCCCAGACCCCTCCCAGCATAGGGATGAGAGTGTAGGTGACACCCGGGGGATCCAGCGTGAGGCCCAGACCCCTCCCAGGATAGGGACAAGAGCTCAGGTGACACCCAGGGAATCCAGCGTGAGGCCCAGACCCCTCCCAGCATAGGGACGAGAGTGTAGGTGACACCCAGGGAATCCAGTGTGAGGCCCAGACCCCTCCCAGCATAGAGACATAGGATATGCTTAATTCTCAGGAGTGAGCTGTGGCAACACGTGTGAAATGCCCACCAGGGAAGCTCATCAGAGGCTTCATGCCCAGGGTCACTGGGGTCTGATCACATAGGGTACCTTCTTGCCAGGCAGGTACCAAAATCCAGACCCTGGAGGGGAAGGTGAGCTTTAGCATAAACCACCCTGTTCCTGTAGCTGGAGCTGTGAATACTCCCTAGCACTGGCTGGCCTTGCCTTCCAGGGGACCCTGGCCCCAGGCTACTGTGACAGCACTTTTCTGCACAGCAGCTGTTTTTCTCAGTGCTTCTGAGATTTTGTCCTTATTACTTTTCAGCAGCTTGGTGCTGATGTGCTGTGGTGTATTAGTCTGTCCTCACTCTGTTACAAAGCACCACCTGAGACTGGTAATTGGTGAAGAAAAGAGGTTTAATTGACTCACAGGTCCTCAGGCTATACAGGAAGCATGGGCTGGGAGGCCTCAGGAAACTTACAGTCATGGTGGAAGACGAAGGAAAAGCATGCATGTCTTCACGTGGCGGAGCAGGAGAGAGCACAAAGGGGGAAGTGCTTTTAAACAACCAGATCTCATGAGAAGTCACTCACTATCACAAGAACAGAGAACAGCAACGGGGAAAGCCAGCCCCACGATCTTGTCACCTTCCACAGGAGCCTCTCCCAACATCAGGAATTACAATTCAACATGGGATTTGGGTGGGAATACAGAGCCAAATCCTATCATTCTGCCCCTGACCCCTCCCAAATATCTTGTCTTTCTCACATTTCAAAACACATGCCTTCCCAACAGTCCACCAAAGTCTTAACTCATTCTAGCATTAACTCAGAAGTCCACAGTCCAAAGACTTATCTGAGACAAGGCAAGTTCCTTCTGCCTATGAACCTGTAAAATCAAAAACAAGTTAGTTAATTCCAAGATACAAATTGGTACAGGCATTGGGTAAATAGACCCATCTCAAGAGGGAGAAATCAGCCAAAACAAAGGGACTGGCAGGCCCTGTGCAAATCTGAAGCCCAGCAGGGTACTCATTACATCTTAAAGCTCCAAAATAATCTGTTTGATTCCTTGTCTCATATCCAGGCCACACTGATGCAAGGGATGGGCTCCCATGGCCTTGGGCAGCCCCACCCTTGTGGCTCTGCAGGGTACAGCACCTGTGGCTGGTTTCCTGGGCTAGTATTGAGTGCCTGCAGCTTTTCCAGATGCTTGGTACAAGCTGTCAGATCTACCATTCTGGGTTCTGGAGGATGGTGGCCCTTTTCTCACAGCTCCACTAGGCAGTGCCCCAGTGGGGACTCTGTGGGGTCTGCAACCCCACATTTCCCCTCTGCACTGCCCTAGCAGAGTTTCTCCATGAGGACCCCACCCCTGTAGCAGACTTCTGCCTGGACACCTTGACTTTTCCATAGATCCTCTGAAATTTAAGCAGAGGCTCCCAAACCTAACCTCTTGCTTTCTGCCACCATGTGGAAGCTGCCAAGGCTTGGGGCTTGTACCCTCTGAAGCATTGGCCCAAGCTGTACCTTGATCCCTTGTAGCCATGGCTGAAACACAGAGCACCATGGCACCGTGTCCCAAGGCTGCACAGAGCAGTGGGACCTTGAGCCTGGCCCACAAAACCATTTTTCCCTCCTAGACCTCCAGGCCTGTGATGGGAGAGGCTGTGCAAGGTCTTTGAAATGCCCCTGAGGTATTTTCTCCATTGTCTTGGCTACTAACATTTGGGGTCCTCTTTACTTAACAAATGTCTGCAGCCCTCTTTAATTCCTTCCCAGAAAATGGGTTTTTCTTTCCTACCACATGGCTGGGCTGCAAATTTTCCAAACTTTTACACTCTGCTTTCCTTTTAAATGTAAGTTCCAGTTTCAGGTCATTGTTTTGTTTATGCAAGCGAGCATAGACTTTTAGAAGCAGCCAGGCCACCTCTTGAACATTTTGGTGCTTAGAAATTTCTTCTACCAGGTGCCCTAAATTCATCTCTCTCAAGTTCACAGTTCTACAGATTTCTAGAGCATGGGTACAATGCTGCCAGTCTCTGCTAAAGTATAGCAAGAGTGACCTTTGCTTCAGCTCCCAATGAGTTCCTCATCTTTGAGACCACCTCAGCCTGGACTTTGCTGTCCATGTCACTGTCAGCATTTGAATTACAGCCATTCAGCAAGTCTCTAGGACGTTCCAAACTTTCCGTCATCTTCCTGTCTTTAAGCTCTCCAAACTGTTCCAACCTCTGCCTGTTACCCGGTTCCAAAGCTGCTTCAACATTTTCAGGTATCTGCATAGCAATGCCCCACATTTCAGTACACATTTTTTGTATTAGTCTGTTCTTGCACTGCTATAAAGAACTACCTGAGACTAGATAATTTATGAAGAAAAGCAGTATAATTGATTTTTCTCCTGAAAAGCAGTTCCACTGGCTATACAGGAGGCATGGCTGCGGAAGCCTCAGGAAACTTGCAATCATGGTGGAAGGCGAAGGGGAAGCAGGATAGAGGGAGAGAGAAGTGGGGGGCTGCCACATACTTTTAAACACCAGATCTCATGAAAACAGCAAGGAAGAAATTCAACCTCTCACCAGGCTCCTCCCCCAACATTGGGAAATTAGACGTGAGATTTGGGTGAGGACCCTGAGCCAGACCATATTGCATCGATCGCTTTTCTTTAGGTTTATTATTCTTGGGTTTTGTTCAGCTTCACAAGCCAAATGCTGTCCTGAGTGAGAGGTTCGATGCGGATGGGGGCGCCGCTCCTCCTGTGACCACAGCCTGCGCTCCTGCCCTCTGGGTGGGCCAGCGGGGTTATAGCCTGGATCAAATGCAGACGTTCTGGCTACAGTGTCTTCCGCATCACCAGCGCACCTGTTCTCTGGGACTCTGGTTCTGTGTGTGGCCCCTGCCCGCGTCCTGGACCTAGGCTATGTCTGTCGCCCATGCCCTCTCGTGGGTGGTCCGCAGCCGGCCTGCTCCATGGGGCTTTTGCTGCTGATGCTCGTTTCTGTTCATCTCTGGAAGCTCCGCTGGCTTCCCGTGTCGTCTTCCCTTTCCTGCCTCACAGTCAGTGTCCTCCGCCTCTCGGAACATGGAGCACGCCTGTAGTCACCGTTCTCACCCTGCTCTTCTGATTCCTTCATCTCAGCTTTGATTCTCTCCTGGTTTGGGGCTGTGTCTTCCTGCCCCTTTGTGTGTGTGGGGGATCGTTTACTGGTTGCCAAGTGGAGTTTGTAGTTGACGCCATGGGGTGGTGGGTCTGCTTACACATCTTTGAGACCTGGTGGCCTTTGTTCTGAGTCCGAGAAGTGGCTCAGACTCTGTGGGACCTTCCCCAGGCATTGTCAGGATAAGCCCAGAGCCTCCCTGGTGGAGGGTAAAGCTGGGCCCCTGTCAGGCTGCACCTGTCCCAGGCTTGACTGGATGGCCTGGCTGGTGGGGCTCAGGTCACCACAGACCTGTGTGCAGGATCTTGGCATGTCCGGCGCATGGTCCAGGAGTGGGCCGGGAGCTCTCTAGGGAGCCTGTCCTTTCTGCCTATCAGCTGGACGTACTGGGTCCCCCGTGACTGGCTTGGAGCCTGCTCCACGGTGAGCTGGATGGGTGCCAGTGTCTGCAGGCCTCTTGCACCCTCCATCCGGCTGTCTGGCTTCTGTATGTTGAGGACAGGCCCATCGTGGGTTGTGGCCGGAGCCCTCCGGGGAGTCTGTCTGTGGCATGACTTGGTCTGTGAGGTGCTGGGTCTTGCTTGACGTGTTGCTTAGCAGAGGACCCTGGGTGTCTGCCTTCCCTTCGGCTCACTGATAAGGGTAATTTCCGTCCTGTAGGCTTGTTCGCTGGTCTGCCGTGAGCTCGTCCCACTCCGCTTCCAGAGCAATCACTGTCCTGAGTGGAGAGGTCAGATAGGGACAGCCAGTGCGATCCTGAGCTCAGCCGACGTGGTCATTTCTGTGTTGACGCAGGGAAGGTGAAGAAGGAGCTGGACCCCGACGACAGCCACTTGAACTTGGATGAGACGACCAAGCTCCTGCAGGACCTGCACGAAGCCCAGGCAGAGCGTGGCGGCTCTCGGCCCTCGTCCAACCTCAGCTCCCTGTCCAACGCCTCCGAGAGGGACCAGCACCACCTGGGTAAGATGCCCCCACCCACGCCGGGTCCTCAGAGACCCCAGCAGAGTCCGTGTGGCGTGTAGACAAGGCAGTGGGCAGCCTTTGAGTTACGGAAAGGCTGGAGGCCGTGGAGGCGGCTGGGCGGTTGTGGAGTTCGGTTAGTTCTGTGACAGGCAGGCTGTGCCCGTGTCCACAGATGTCCGGGTCCCAGCCTCAAGGTGCAGAGCAGGAGCTGGGTTGCTGGCCTGGCTGTACGCTGGATGACAGGCTTTCTGCCAGGTTCTGTCCTCAGCTCTGTTGACCCCTGTGGTGTCTGTGGACCGTGGTTCCAGTGTTTCTGCTGCGGAGAGAGTGTGGCTTCCTTGGCCATGTGTCCTGGAGCGGTTTTTTGGGGTTTTTTGTTCTCACATCTAAGCACTGAATCACTGTTTCAGCAGAGTGAATCTTGACAGTTTTTCAGCTACAGAGGTTTAGCTCCAACTGTCTGGAAAAGGACCAGTATTTTCAGTCCTATTAACCTCGTGATCAGGGCGTTAACAGTGCATGGCGCAGGCACCGGAGGGCCGTGGGTCAAAGTCGGAGGGCCCCGATATCCCAGTATGCCTTCAGGGAGCTGCCCTGGGGTCTGGGCTGTGTCTGAGGGACCCCTGGCTGAGGAGCTTTCTCTCCTTCAGGAGCAGCGTCGCTGCTGTGTGCAGGGTCAGGGCCGGCGCCTTGCTCCAGCTCTCCACACACAGCCCTCCCTGGGGGTGAGTGCGGTGCCCTGTGTCCCGACAGTGGGTCATGAGGCAGTCACTGGGCTCATGCGTGCTGTGGGTCTGTCCTGTGTGTTGAAGTCCTGTGTTGTGAAAATTGCAGGAAGTCCTTCTCACCTGAGTGTCGGGGGAGCAGCCAGACGTGACACACGACCCATATGAGTTTCTTCAGTCTCCAGAGCCTGCAGCCTCCGCCAAGACCTAGCTGTGCGCCAGCTTCAGCTCCTTTTTTTTTTTAGTTTTAATTTGCGTGTGTGGAGTTTTTGTCGTCAGACAAGGACTTTCATCTCGTCCCCTTTTGGCCTGCGGGGGAGCAGCCCCGGGGGAGGTCATAGTCATGAATTGTCTGTGGCATCGTGTCAGCAGAGAGTCCCTGTCCACAGCCCTGTGAGCCCTGAGGAGTGGAGTCACATGTGAAGGATATTCCTGTCCACAGCCCCATGAACCCATGATCAGGCTGCAGAGAGTCCCTGTACACAGCCCCATGAACCCTGAGTGGAGTCACACGTGAAAGGTGTGTCCAGGCTGCAGAGAGTCCCTGTCCACAACCCCGTGAACCCCGAGGAATGGAGTTACACGTGAAAGGTGTGTCCAAGCTGCAGAGAGTCCCTGTCCACAGCCCCGTGAACCCTGAGGAATGGAGTCACACGTGAAAGGTGTGTCTAGGCTGCAGAGTCGCTGTCCACAGCCCCGTGAACCCCGAGGAATGGAGTCACACGTGAAGGGTGTGTCCAGGCTGCAGAGAGTCCCTGTCCACAGCCCCGTGAACCCTGACGAATGGAGTCACACGTGAAGGGTGTGTCTAGGCTGCAGAGAGTCCCCTGTCCACAGCCCCGTGAACCCCGAGGAATAGAGTCACACGTGAAAGGTGTGTCTAGGCTGCAGAGTCCCTGTCCACAGCCCCGTGAACCCTGAGGAATGGAGTCACATGTGAAAGGTGTGTCTAGGCTGCAGAGAGTCCCTGTCCACAGCCCTGTGAACCCTGAGGAGTGGAATCACGTGAAAGGTGTGTCCAGGCTGCAGAGAGTCCCTGTCCACAGCCCCGTGAACCCTGAGGAATGGAGTCACACGTGAAAGGTGTGTCTAGGCTGCAGAGAGTCCCTGTCCACAGCCCTGTGAACCCCGAGGAATGGAGTCACACGTGAAGGGTGTGTCCAGGCTGCAGAGAGTCCCCTGTCCACAGCCCTGTGAACCCTGAGGAGTAGAATCACGTGAAAGGTGTGTCCAGGCTGCAGAGCTGCCTGCTGTCTGTCTGAGCATCATATGTGGGCCCAGCCCTAGTTTCTGCCGTTGTAGACACCACTGTTCTGGGGTCAGTCTTGGGAGGCACAGGCGTCAGTGTCTGGCCTCATTCCGGGTCAGTCCTGTGTTCCTGGCATAGCCGTGTGTTCCCAGGCAGGCCGTGGTTGGGGCCTTGCAGAGGCCAGTGGGGGAGCACAGGGCCAGGCTGGGGTGAGGGCTGCTTCCCTGTTTTCTGTGTAACTGGTGAGCCTGAGAAAGGAGTGTGTTCTGCTTGCCCGTTATGTGGAGGTTCCGTGTCCATAACACGTTTTCTAACTGGGTGTGTTTACTGGGTGCCCGTTTTTTAAATCTCTGCCTAAGCATAGCCCCCAGTCACAAGACAGTGCCAAAGACCCCCGACTGCTCCCTGCACGCGAGGGGCGCTGCGTCATGCCCACAGGGACGTCGGTGCTCCTGTGTGCCCAGCAGCGCCTCCTACAGGGTGCCCTGCTCCAGGCCCAAGTGAAGAAGCCACACCTTCTGGAGGCTGGGTGCAGATGGGAGCTCGGTCATCCTGGGAGACAGAGGCGTTTGTGACTGAAAGAGCCCCGGGGGCCATGTCCAGCATGCAGTAGCTGGGCTCTGACAACATGTGACCACGGGGCTGACCCTCACTGGCCATTGATGGTGGCGAGCAGCGTGGCCGGTGCTTTGTGTGGCCTGGGTAAGGGTTCTCAGGTCTCTCCTGGGCCTGGTGGAAGAGGATGCGACGCCATTGCCTCTGGACAGCATGAGGAAGCCACAGCAACTGACTCATAGGAAGAGTTTGTGAACAGGACTCAGACATCCGGCAGAGCCTGGGCTGTGCAGGAAGCAGGCCCCATGGCGTCGGCAGAGCTGCAACCGCCACCCTCGCCCTGGATGCTGCCACATGCACCGTTCCTGCAGCTGCCTGCAGGCTCTGCCCCCCACCCCAATTCTGGGGAGGGTGCCCTAGCTGCACGGAGGCTGGGAAAGGCAGCATCCGGAGTCCCAAGCTTGGTGGGGTGGTGTGCCATGCCCTCTTCCACCAGGGCTCCAGAGGCCAGGATTCCCTCAACAGGACAGACGCTTCCCACAGCCGGGTCCCAGGGTACGGCCTCGGGGGAGCTTGGGCTGACAGGACAGACGCTTCCTGCAGCCAGGTCCCGGGGTATGGCCTCGGGGGAGCTTGGGCTAACGACAGACGCTTCCCACAGACGGGTTCCGGGGTATGGCCTCGGGGGAGCTTGGGCTGACGGGACAGACGTTTCCTGCAGCCAGGTCCTGGTGTACGGCCTCGGGGAGCTTGGGCTAACAGGACAGACGTTTCCTGCAGCCAGGTCCCGGGGTATGGCCTCGGGGAGCTTGGGCTAACAGGACAGACGCTTCCCGGTCCCGGGGTACGGCCTCGGGGAGCTTGGGCTCAGGAGCAGCTTGGCTCCTGAGAGCAGGTTGCTGTGGAATCGGCTTCCTCCATCCAAGCTCTGAACACCCCCTCCATGTCTGCTGTGAGTGGAGCAGCCCTCGCCGTGTGCTGGGGCCCTGGCTTAAACTTTACAGCTCCAGGACCACGAGCCAAATAAACCTCGTTTCTTTAGGTTACCCAGTCTCAGGCGTTCTATTACAGCAGCACAAAGAAGCCTGCGTTGACATGACACAGCCTTCCTCGTGGTGGGGCAGGCGTGGGCGGCCGTCCCCTGGGCTCTTGGCCCGCTCTGAAGCAGTTTCTGGGGGAGGTCAGGTACAGCCCACAGGCAGTGCTGAGCCACGGGAGGCAGCAACCCTGGCCCCCTTCCTGGTGGTCTGGCCCTTGTTCCTGCTCCCTGACGCCCCCGAGACTGGCTGTCACTCAGGTGGCATTGTTGGTCCACAGGGTCCCAGTAGGGGCACTCGGCAGCAGCCGCCACATGGCCAGGTCATGGCAGGCTTCCATTTGAGAGTGTTTGGTGAGGGGGCGTCTTGGAAGAGGCCTACAGGCGGTGCTAGAGGCCGACGACCCCTTGGGTCAGGAGATGGGAGTGGGGTGTAGAAGCCAGGGCTCCTCCCTTGGGCTGCACAGATGCAGGCAACCCTGGCCAGCTGACCTGCCTGACTTAGAGGGCCCTGGTGGTGGCCAGAGCTCCCAGGGGGGCCATGCATGGCCTCCCAGGATTCCAACAGCCTCTGCTCTTGCTGGCAGCCCGTGGGCCCCCTCCCTCTTTGTGGGTACACTACCTTTGGGTGTCCCCAAGCCTGTGTGCCAGGGTGCAGAGCCGCCATGGTGGAGGGAGTAGGGGCTGGGGCCCTCCCCTGAGCTCAGCATTTCTCTGGACCATTCCCTCATGGTCACACAGTTGCTGCTGCTGTGACAGCCATCTCACGTTGAGGCCAGAAGAGTGAGGGAGGTGAACAGACCACCACACCTGTGTCTGACAGGACATGAGAGCTTTTCAGGTAGGCCCCGCAGACATGGCTGTGTCTGAGCCTGGGGGCAGCTGGGGGTGTGGCTGCAACTACCCTTGTACAGGCTGGGGGCAGCCACCATCACCCCCACCCCGGCTCCCTGGGCAGAACCTGGGCAGGGGACAGGGGAGGCAACTGGGAGCAGAGGGTGGCGGTGACGGGGCACTTGCAGACTGGGGCGTGAGGGCCACCAGCCGTGCACCCCCACTTGCAGACTGGGGTGTGAGGGCCACCAGCCGTGCACCCCCCACTTGCAGACTGGGGCGTGAGGGCCACCAGCCGTGCACCCCCCACTTGCAGACTGGGGCATGGGGGCCTGCAGCCGTGCACCCCCAGCGAGGGCCCTGCGAGCCTGTGTGTGTCTCAGCCAGGAAGCAGGAAGCAGGAGGGGGACCTGCTGTGTGGGACGCGGCATCTGCTCACCCTGCGGTGTCCTCAGGGCTTTGTTGCAGATGTGGAAACTGAGGCAGATGCCCCATCACCCAGAGCTACCCTAGGCCCTTGGAGTGTGGCTGAGCCTGCCCCACCAGCTGTGAACCTTGGACCCTTGTCAGCCTCCCTGAGCTCATAGCTTCTGTTCTGAATCTGGAGGCAGAGGAGGGGCAAAGGGTCTCCTCCAAGGCCCTCAGTCTGTGGGCAGGGCGTGCAAGTGTGCATGGGCTGCAGGTGGGGGAGGTGTGTGCAGGTGTTGATGGGGTACAAGTGAGGAGGGTTGTGCAGGTGTGGATGGGGTATGTGTAGTGTGGATGGGATATGTGTGGTGTCGATGGGGTGCAGGTGTGGAAGGGGTGCAGGTGGGAGATGTGTGCAGGTGTGTTTGGGGTGCAGATATGGGGGTGTGCAGGTGTATATGGGGTGCAAGTATGGGTGTGTGCAGGTGTATATGGGGTGTAGGTCTGGGTGTGTGCAGGTGTATATGGGGTGAAGGTGGTGTGTGCAGGTGTATATGGGGTGCAGGTATGGGATGTGTGCAGGTGTATATGGGGTGCAGGTATGGGGATGTGCAGGTGTATATGGGGTGTAGGTATGGGTGTGTGCAGTGTATATGGGGTGTAGGTATGGGGGTGTGCAGGTGTATATGGGTGTAGGTATGGGGGTGTGCAGGTGTATATGGGGTGTAGGTATGGGGGTGTGCAGGTGTATATGAGGTGTAGGTATGGGGGTGTGCAGGTGTATATGGGGTGTAAGTATGGGTGTGTGCAGGTGTATATGGGGTGCAGGTATGAGAGTGCAGGTGTGTTTGGGGTGCAGGTATGGGGGTGTGCAGGTGTATATGGGGTGCAGGTGTGTTTGGGGTGCAGGTATGGGGGTGTGCAGGTGTATAGGGTGTAAGTATGGGTGTGTGCAGGTGTGTATGGTGTGTAGGTATGGGGTGTGCAGGTGTGTTTTGGGTGCTGGTGTGGGGTGTGCAGGTGTATATGGGGTGCATGTATGGGGTGTGCAGGTGTGTTTGGGGGTGCAGGTATGGGGTGTGCAGGTGTATAAGGTGCAGGTATGGGGTGTGCAGGTGTGTTTGGGGTGCAGGTATGGGTGTGCAGGTGTATATGGGGTGCAGGTATCGGTCTGTGGGGTGCCATTGCCGTGTGGTCCATGAGGCAGCATGAAGAGAACAGCCTAGGCCCAAGGACTTTCCAGGCCTTTCCTTTCCTTCCGTCCGTCACCCACCAATCTCAGAATCCACCCTGAGCCTTTGGCCATAGCAATAGTGCCTTGAACCCAGCACAGCACAGAAAGGCCGATTTGAGCAGGACTCCTGTCTCCCTGGGGCTCAACTTTCAACATAAAGCTTTTCTTTCTTCTCCCTGCTGTCAGTGCTAGTGTCTAGTGTTTGGGACATCGAGCCCTTTTTGCTGTGTAACAAGGGAGCGCTGACGGTGGGCGGTGGAGGCGGCTCTGCTTCAGAGTGCCCCCCCTCCTGCCCTACCCCCTGCCCCTGCCCCTACCTCCGCCTCTGCCCCCACCATCCGCTACCCCCGCCCCCACAAGGCAGGGCCAGAGCAGCACTGTACTGTGAGAACAGACTCACCTATCCAAACCCAAAGAGTGGACTCCCAGACCTGGAGAACAGCAAAGTGAGACTTTTAATGACGGTCTTGCGAGATCGAGTGTGGGGAGGGGCAGGCACACCCAGCTCGGTCACAAACAAGCCACTGATCCCCTGTGTGCAGGCCCCTCCCCCGGTTCCTCACAGGCTGAGTACCGTGGGGGTCGCCACAGTCTTCCCTGACGTCGCCTGTTGGGCAGGGGCTTTAGGTATTTTTTTAGGGGTGTACCGCTGCATTTTGTTGCCCCCCGCAAAGCACTGCAATCCCAGTCAGCTCGGGGGCTCTTCAAGTATTTGGCTTATGACCTAAGTCGCTGGCAGGCTGATAAGAACAGACAAAACGAGCTATTTTGCAGGCTAGTGAGCTTTGACGTTAAACTACTTTGGTTCAGGTGAGGACGACTAGGTGGGTGGGGAAGGTGGGAAGGTGGGAAGGTGGGAAGGTGGGAAGGTGGGAAGGTGGGAAGGTGGGGGACGGGGGAGGTCGACAAGCAGGCTTCTTCTGGAGTTCGCTGACCTAAGCCGGTTCAAGGCACCTTGTCCTGGAAATGGACCAGTGTTTACGTTTGCTTTCACCTACACCCGAGTCTGCTTCACGTGTTTCCTCCCTCCTCATGCCCACTTGCTCCTCATCATCCTCCCAACCGCCATGGCTTTATGAGGTGTCCTGGGTTCCGTGGCTGCCATGAGGACCAGTGACGCCACCCACTTCTCACTTTGGTCTGGAGTGAGCGACGGCTGATTGTCCCTTGCTCTTTATCCCTGACCTGTGAGACGACGAACTGTGAGTTCTGGCGGTAAGGTAAGTCGGGGGCTCACCTTCCCGTGTTCCCAGAACGCGATGCAATCCCTGCACTCCTTAAGGAGTCAAGCAGTAAATGGAACGCAGCAAGACTGTCCGGGACTCAGGCTGTGAGGCTGTGTCTCATGCGGGGCTCAGAGAAGACGTTTCCACTGTGGGGAATAGGGGACTGGGAGGTTTCGCCAAGGTGGGGTGGCATCCAAGGCTCCCCAAGGAAGAAACATGGCTGAGCAGGCCCTGAGGGGGATGAGGATACGCTCAGGGGGCTGGAGGGGGACAAGAACACACTCAGGGTCTGGAGGGGGATAAGGGGTGTGAGGACATGCTCAGGGGGACCACATTGTCAAGGGTAGGGACAGGGTCAGGACAGACTCAGGTACCACAGTGTCATAAAGGCAGGAACGGGGACGAGGAGGACAGACTCGGGACCACAGTGTCCTATACACAGGTGGGGAACAGGAAACACTTGGGAGGCCACGGCGTCTTAAGGTCTGAGAGGGTGGGATGGGCTCCTGTGTTCTCTGGGTCCGTATAGCTCCGGTTCTCAGTGTGGTGTTGTAGAGGGAGGCCCAGTCAGAGAAGGGGGCTGTCGCCCGTTCACAGATGGGGGGCAGACAAGAGGCGCCTGGGTCCACCATGCAGGATTGTGCTGCAGCCCCGGGCAGGACGGCGAGTCCCCCGGTCATCGGTCCGGTGTCATAAACAGGGTGGGGGGTGGCATCCGCCTCAGTCATGCCAACTTCCCAAACCCACCATGCACGACGGCGAGTTCTCCGGGGAATCGGTGTGGCATCATACACAGGGCGCCCATCCAGCCTCAGCCATGCCAACTTCCTGAACCCAACATTACATGTCTTCTATGTCAAGGCACACAGATATTCCTTTTGCTTGAATTGAATTGTGTGTGGGGAGTGTGTGCACTGTGTGGTGTGTGTGGTGTTTTCTGGGGGGGTGTGGCGTATGTGGTGTGTGCAGTGTGTGTGATGTGTGATGTGTTCTGTGTGTGGTGTGTGGTTCATGTGGTGTGTGGTATGCAGTGTCTGGTGTGTGTGGCATGTGGTGCCTGTGGGGGGTGTGGTGCGTTTCTGGTTGGCATCTGGTACGTGTCATGTGGTGCATGTGCAGTGTGTGGTGTGTGTGTGTGGTGCAAGTGTGGTGTGTGGTGCAAGTGTGG
Organism: Ateles fusciceps; assembly: GCA_036589455.1. NCBI lineage: Eukaryota > Metazoa > Chordata > Mammalia > Primates > Atelidae > Ateles > Ateles fusciceps. The sequence continues at coordinate 9,628,233 of JAZHEH010000586.1, forward strand.
TGTGTGGCATTTGGTGCCTGTGTGGTGTCTAGTACGTGTCATGTGGTGCACGTGCAGTGTGTGGTGTGCATGTGGTGCCTGTGTGGTGTGTGGTGCATTTCTGGTTGGCGTCTGGTACGTGTCATGTGGTGCATTTACAGTGTGTGGTGTGTGTGGTTTGTGTGGTGTGTGGTGCATATGTGGTGCAAGTGTGTGTGTGTATGTGTGTGCTTTGTGTGTGTTCTGTATGTGTTTGCAGTGTGGTGTGAAGTGTGTGCGTGCGTGGTGTGTGTTTGGTGTGTGGTGCATGTGCATGTGTAGTGTACGGACATGTGGTATGTTGTTTAGTGTGTATGGTGTGGTGTGTGCTCTGTGAGGTGAGTTGTGTGGTATGTGGCGATGTGTGGTGTGTGCTGTATATTATGTGGTATGTGGTGTGGGCTGTGTGTGGTGATGTGTGTGGTGTGTGGTATGTGCTGTGTGGTGTGCAGTGTGTGTGGTGCGTGGTACATGTGGTGTGTGTTGTATGCTATATGTGGTGTGTGGTGTCTGGTGTGTGTTGTGTGTTGTGTGGTGTGTGGTGTGTGTTCTGTGGTGTGTGTGGTGTGTGTTCTGTGGTGTGTGTTGTGTGGTATGTGGTATGTGTGTTGTGTGTGGTCTGTGTGGTGTTTGTGTTTGTGTGGTGTGTCGTGTGGTATATGTGATGTTTGTGGTGCCTGGTGTGTGGTATGTGTGGTGTTTGTGGTGTGTGTTGTGTGTTGTGTGTGTGGTGTGTGAGGGTTCTCACAGACCATGGTGGGGATGGAGGCTGAGTGTGAATTGAGGGGAAGGAGCTGTCCTGGCATCTTCCATGGCTGTCTTGAGGTCCGTACCTCGCTCCCCCCGCCCCTGCCCTCGCTGTCCTCCTTGGGGTGATCACCTGCGCCTGCTGCTGGATGGCTCGGCTGTCCTGGGCCTGTGTGGATCCCGTGCGGAGATGTCCGTGTGCTGGTGAGCTTGGGGTTCCCATGCCCCTGTGCACGGCTCTGCAGAACAGCCTGTCCCCAACGCTCTGTGCCTGCGTCCAGTTGCGCAGATTCATGGCTCTGTCATCTGTCACGTAGATTTGTTTTGTTTTGGATTTAATGTAGATATAACTTTAGATTAATTGACTCACAATGTTTAACTGTGATAATTTGTCGGGGGACTATTCTTTACATAATTCTTTTGGAAATGATTAATTGTTGGTGTACTTCGAATATTCACACGTCCCAAAAGTATCTGCTTTCTCTCAAACTGTGGCCTTTGGCCAGGTCCATTTTAGATTAAAATGCTCTCAGAACTTGAAAAATTGCTCTATGTTGTATTGTTTTAAAACACGGATGCAGTATGATGTGTAGGTATCCATATATTGTAATTAATCTCTTTCGTTCTCTGTTGAGAACTCCTGTGATTTTGCTCTGTGTCCTGTGGTTCACGTTTTCACCGGCATGGATGTATTCCCTTTTCCAATCGTCCTTTCGGGCCCTCGGTACAGTGTTCACCTGAAGGCTTCCATCTTCTCAGAGTTCCTCACTGTTTTCTTTGTTTCTCTCATGTACTCTCCACCTTCCTCTTCTGAAATCCCAGCAGATGATCACGTGTCTCCAGGCTCAAGGCTCCGCGCCACTGAGGACTCCCCCTCCTCTCTCTCTGCTCTGAGATCTGTCATCGTTCCCTCAGCGTCCACGTTACGGCGCCACTGAGGACTCCCCTCCTCTCTCTCTGCTCTGAGATCTGTGATCGTTCCTTGAGCGTCCACGTTACCCCGCCACTGAGGACTCCCCTCTCTCTCTCTGCTCTGAGATCTGTCATTGTTCCTTCAGCGTCCACGTTACCGCGCCACTGAGGACTCCCCTCCTCTCTCTCTGCTCTGAGATCTGTGATCTTCCTTGAGCGTCCACATGACTGGTTTGGTTTTTGGCGGTATCATTTCTATGTGTTGACACTTCCATTTGGACTTTTTTTAGTTGGGAATTGTGTTTTTAATGTTCAGGATTTTCTTTCTGTTCTCTTTCCTTCCTTGGCACCTTGGTCTTTTTATTTTTTATTTTTTGAGATGGAGTCTCTCTGTCGCCCACGCTGGAGTACAGTGCAGCAATCTCAGCTCACTGCAGCCTTGACCTCCCGGGTTCAAAGGATTCTTGTGCCTCGGCCTCCTGAGTAGCTGGGATTAGAGGCATGCGCCACCATGCCCGGCTAATTTTTGTGTTTTTAGTAGAGATGGAGTTTCGCCATGTTGACCAGGCTGGTGTGGAACTCCCGACCTCATGATCCACCTGCCTCAGCCTCCCACAGAGCTGGAGATCACAGGCGTGAGCCCCGCACCCGCCGAGGCGCCTGTGTCTTGTTTAATGACTGCGAGTCTCTCAGGTCTCCCTGAGACATTCTTGTGTGACTCAAGCCCAGGGCCCCGCAGCCCCACATCCGCCTGGTGTCACAGTCCAAGGACCAGGAGGGAGCCGCCAGAGGCAGTGCAGAGCACCGAAGCGTGGACTTTCACGACTGCAAGAAAGAAGAATTTTTAACTATTTCTCAATGTCTTTTTTCCCAAAGTAATACACTTATATCAACTTCATTTTCTCTTTGTTTTTCTTTCCCAAAGACACAACAAGGACTTTGCATGAGGCATAATGTGGCGAGACTTTTCCGAAAACTCATGGTAGAGACCGCCCCACCCGCAGCGGCTGCTGACCACCTTTCACTGCCCCAGTGCGACACCTCCCTCCCCGCTGCCCTCCCCACCTGCCTGGTCAGGAGCGGCCGAAGGGCATTCCCTCCCTGCCACTGTCCACCCGTGCCGCAGTCCCAGCCCCGAGAGGCCATCCGGGCGTCCTGTCCTGTGGAAGGGGAGACACACAGGACCCTGTGGAGTGAGCCCTCTGGTCCTGCTCCTCTGGGAAACTCACAGAAGGTTCTCGGGGAGGATCTGGCAGATTTAAGTGTTGCACCTGTTAGCGACGGCTTACGAGCTCTTCTGGCATTGCCTCAGTTTCCCCCAGGAGCACCCCTCTGCTCAGTGTGGCCTCTTTCTGATGTGGATTTTCCTCTCTCACTTGAGGAGTCTTGGGTGAGCCTGTGGATTCATGGGTGGATTCCAGGACTTCTCGCTGTGTAGGGGTCGTTGAGAGCTCCCTGAATTCATCAAAGCCCTGCTATATGGGGGCCGTTGAGGGCTCCCCCAGAACCCATCAAAGCCTCGGGTCTACTGAGGGGTGGCAGCACGGGCGTAGGGGCCTCGCCAGGCTCACAGCCCTGGAGAGCCACTTCCCAGAGCCGCATGGCTCTGGCCGGGGATCAGATTCTGCAGCATGGCAGTTCACTCCCCGTGCAGGGCCCTGCTCCGGCTGCAGCCCGGCCCCAGCTCGCTCCACTGGGACGTGGCCCTGGGCAATGCTGGGCTGTGGGCTCTCAGTGCTGGTCCTGGGGGCTGTGTTCCTAGTCCCCCTGTGGTTCCCCTGACTGGCGGGTGGGGCCGGCCCTCCCTGGGGCTGATGGCATAGGTCCTCCCCTTCTCTTCCTGCAGATGGACACTCCCCAGAGTTCCAGCCCCCCTGAAGCCACAGGCAATAGCACGAAGCTGACCTCGCCACCCCGAATCTCCCGAGTGAACGGCTGGTCACCGCCTAGGAACGCCTTCCAGGCGGCATGCTGGACCGTCTTCCTGACCCTGTCCTTGGCCAGCTTCGGGATCTTCATTCCCTTCCTGCCTCACGCGTGGAAATACATCACCTACGTGGTATCCTTTTCACCGTGGCACTGTCTAAGCAGGAGGGGCTTTCGGAGGACCCTGCAATGGACCTGGTCTGGAGTCCAGACCATGCCTGCCCGGCAGCACCAGTCACCTGCCCTAGACCAGACCACATCCCCCATGGCTGCAGGTGGGCCCCATGGGCACTCATGCTCCTGCAGCCCCTGCTCAGGGTCGGGGTGGACAGGGCAGCCACCGACCCCATGTCATGCTGTTCCTGCGCGGCTGTGAAGGAGATCCGAGGCTGGGTAATTTACAAAGAAAAGAAGTTTAATCAGCTGACAGTTCGGTAGGCTCTTCAGGAATCGTGGGGCCGGCATCTGCTCCGCTTCTGGGGAAGCCTCAGGAGCCTTCACTCGTGGTGGGAGGTCAAGGGGAGCAGGCAGGTCACGTGGCCAGAGCAGGTTCAAGTGGGGTGAGGGAGAGGGAGGTCCCACACTTTTTTAAACAACCAGATTTCCCATGAACTCTGGGAGTTCACTCACTACCGCAAGGACAGCACCGAACCGCTCACAGGGACCCACCCCCACGACCCAAACACCTCCCACTAGGCCCACTTCCAACCCTGGAGAGTGTATTTCAACATGAGATGTGGACAGGACCCTACCACCCGTGAAGCACCTGCCCCTATGTTGGAGCCCCCTCCTGGCCTCTGCCACTGGGGAGGGGGAGCCTGCTGGATGGTGTGGGGAGGGGGCATGTGCCATGGGGGTAGCACAAAGGAAGGCCGGGGCAGAGGAGGGGAGGGGACGTATCATGGGGGGAGCTGTGGGGGTAGCACAAAGGAAAGCCAGGGCAGAGGAGGGGGAGGGGGATGTATCATGGGGGGGAGCTGTAGGGGGAGCACCAATGCCAGGGCAGAGGAGGGGGAGGGGACGTATCATGGGGGAGCTGTGGGGGGAGCACCAATGCCAGGGCAGAGGAGGGGGAGGGGGACGTATCATGGGGGGAGCTGTAGGGGGAGCACCAATGCCAGGGCAGAGGAGGGGGAGGGGACATATCATGGGGGGAGCTGTGGGGGGAGCACCAATGCTGGGGCAGAGGAGGGGGAGGGGACGTATCATGGGGGGAGCTGTGGGGGGGAGCACGAAGGCCGAGGCAGAGGAGGGGAAGGGGAGTATCATGGGGGGAGCTGTGGGAGGAGCACCAATGCCGGGGCAGAGGAAGGGAGGGGGACATGCCGTTGGGGGAGCCATGGGGGAAGCACATAGGCCAGGGTGGAGGATTTGGCCATTTTGGCTTTACCAACAACGCCCTAAGGGGCCAATGCCTGTTGTTCAGTGAATAATACTAAGTTTTAATGAGAAGGGACTTAAGGAGAATACTAAGGCCTGGGCGAGGCACAGCTGAGGGTTTTGCCCCGATGTGCCCAGTGTGTGCTGTGGAATCTGTTTCCAGGCACAACAGAGTGTCCTGGTCAGCCCTGCGTGGCTGGCTAATGGCTAGAGGGGAGTTTACGTGGGTCCCCGGAGATGGCTGTGCTCATGGATGAGGCACCACCGGCTGGTTAGGAGAGGACACGGCAGTGCAGAAGAGGGTGGGGGCCGGCGTGTGCTCCCATCGTCTCCCAGCAGGCTGGGGGGGCTTCCTCTCCCGTCTCCCAGCGGGTGGGGGCCTGTGTCTGCTCCCATCATCTCCCAGTGGGCGGTGGGGGCCTGTGTCTGCTCCCATCATCTCCCAGTGGGCGGTGGGGGCCTCCCTCTCCCATCTCTCAGCGGGTGGGGGCCCGTGTCTGCTCCCATCTCCAGCATGCACGTCCGTGGGGCATGTGGGCTCTGCAGTACCCCCAGCCAACCATGGCATTCAGTTGAGAAACCCGGGCCCCCTAGGGTGGCTGAGACATGAGTGTGTGGGGACAAAGGGGTCTGGGGATGGTGGGGCTGCGTTCAGTGCCCAGGGGCACTGGAGCCATATTTCTAAAGTGGGATGTGTCCCTCCCCCAGTGGAGCCTTCCTCAGTGGGGGAAGTGGCCACACCACCACATGCTCCTAGGGCTGGGCCGTCCTGGGCAGGTGAATAGCAAGCCTGGTGTGTGTGGCTGCCACACAGGCAGGGAGGCTCAGGGGCCGCATGCAGAGTGAGCAGGTGCCATGGGGACCGCAGCTCGCTGGCCTGAGCGCCTCAGCCTGGCTGTCTGGGCTGTGAGTGGCCGTCTGGGGCTGGGAGTGGCCGTCTGGGACTGTGAGTGACTGTCTGGGGCTGTGAGTGGCCGTCTTGGCTGGGAGTGGCCGTCTTGGCTGGGAGTGGCCGTCTTGGCTGGGAGGGCTGGCCAGGTTGTAAACAGAAGACTTTGTGTCCCCCCATCTGCTCTCTGGCCTCCCCAATCCTAGGGGATTTAGGGAAGTGGTTGTCACTTCCCAAGAGGAGGCCTTTGCCAAGAGGCCTTGAGTGTGCCCAGTCGCCAGAGTAAGGGTTCTGTGGGAGTCTAAGGCCATGCCTGGACACAAGTGTGGGCATCAGGGTTTGACGGTGGCAAGGCTGGAATGCGGCAGCTCGTGTCTCCACCCAGCACACACTGCCAGCCTGACGCCCCTCCTCTTGTCAGGACAGATTGTCGTTCTGAGTGGTGACCTGTCTCTGCCAGGCCTGAGGTGTACCTCTGCCGGCATCACCAGGTCCCCTGGCAGTAACCCAGCTTCTGCTGTGGCCTAGCCTCCCAGTTCTCCACCTGCAGCCCCAGCCCCCACACCCCTAGAGCCTGGGTCCCTGCAGCTCTTCCTTGGGAAGGTAGGCTGGGTCCCTGCCCCTGCCAGTCCAGAGCAGTGCACAGGGGTGGACTCTGGGCCTCTGAGGTGTGTCGCTTTCTGTTGCAACCCTCACCTGAATCACAGTTACGTGGTGGTATAAAATGCTGTGTTTCCATCTGTGATTCCACTGCATGGCCCCGTGTACGCTCTGTAAGAGGGAGGCGCACTGCCCCGCTGCCCCGTCCACCGTCTCTCTCTCTTGATTCCCCTGCATGGCCCCATGTACGCTCTGTAGAGGGAGGCGCCCTGCCCCGCTGCCCCGCCATCGTCTCTCTCTCTCTGATTCCCCTGCATGGCCCCATGTACGCTCTGTAGAGGGAGGCGCCCTGCCCCGCTGCCCCGCCACCGTCTTCTCTCTCTCTCTCTCCGATTCTACTGCATGGCCCCGTGTACGCTCTGTAGAGGGAGGCACCCTGCCCCGCTGCCCCGCCATCGTCTCTCTCTTTCTCATTCCACTGCATGGCCCCGTGTACGCTCTGTAGAGGGAGGCGCCCTGCCCCGCTGCCCCGCTGCCCCTCCACCGTCTCTCTCTCCACCAGCATCACCGGGTGGCTGCGGCGCGTCCTGAGGCTGCCGGCAAAGCACCACAAACCGGGTGCCTGCAACAGCAGATGCTTCTGGTCTCACAGTTCTGGGGCCCGGGGTCTGGAATCGGGTGCTGGCCTGCTCCCCGTGAGGCTGCTGGAGGGAACGGTTCTGGCCGTGCTCCATGACTTGTCTTCTCGTGTTCACACTGTCTTTCCTCTGCGTGTGTCTGCTGCCGTTCAGTAAAGACGTTTTCGTAAAGATGGCAGTCACTGGAGTAGGCTCCCCCGCTCCGAAACTACCTTGGCCTAACTGGTCATCTGCAAAGACCCTATTTCCAACTCAGGTCACATCCACAGGTGCAGGGGTTGGGCTTGAGCCTGTGTGGGGGATGGATCCAGCCCTCAGCACCTGGCTACTTACTTCCTGCCTTTGGAATCTGTTCCTGCCATTCTCCCTTCCGCCCATGGCTCGGCCTTGTTTCAGCCCCGTGTTCCGCCGTGTCTGTCTCTGAGCTGTCACCTGCTCTCTGGTAGGTGAACCCTCTGTGGCTCCCCCTGTACCCCCCACTCCACACCTGGACCTCTGTTCTCAAGGAACCCCAGCCCGGCCCTCGGTGGCCTAGCCCTCATCCATGCTGCCCCTCTCTCTGGCCGGCACTGGGCTCAGGATGGGTCCCTGGCTGCACTCAGCGACCCCCCTCAGGTCTCTGGGCCAGCAGCATGTGGCCTTGCATTGTGGCCACTGGAGGGTGCCCATGCTATGTGGCACCTGCAGGGACTGGGTGTGTCTGAGAAGTGACTGCCCAGGCCCAGTGCCTGCAGCCCCTGACCCCAGGGGAGGTCAGGATCAGGGTGAGGGACGCTGTGTTGTGGAGACCTGGTTAGGCAGACATTTGACTGCCAGGCGTGGCCTACCGTCTAGCAGCCTCGTGTGTGGACCCTTCCGGAGCACGCTGTGGTGCAGGTGCCCACATCTGTTCTTCTGCAGAGGGAAACAGGCTCTGCTGTCACTGCTGCATCCACAGGGCCCATTGCGTGGAAGGGGTTGGAATCTGTGTAGCCGTTTAATCCACAGAAATCTCTTCCCAGCAATGTCCCGTGGCCCAAGGTGGCACGGGCTTGGCAGCACAGCGGGGGAGTTCGCTGGCATTGAGTGGCGCTGTGCCTTTGGCCGCATGTGTCAGCTTCGAGTCCCACGGGGATTGACAGGACAAGACGTGGCCGCGCTGGGCACCAGGAGCAGGGGCTGCGGCTTGCTCTGCGCCCCCCCCCCCCCCCCCCCTCACTTCCAGCCTGCAGAACTGGGCGGGGAAAGGTTAGCAGTGTTACAAAGGGCGCGGGGCGTGTGTCCTGGGCGGGCGCGGCTGCACTGTTTATTTATGAAATACAGATTGTTGCTAGGCGAGGTTCCGGCATGGCTGCAGTGCTCATGACAGCTGGAGCCCAGAACTTCCAGAGGGCAGGCGGTTTGCCTGACGGAAGGGAGACGTTTACTGCTCATGACGGCTGGAGCCCAGAACTTCCAGAGGGCAGGCGGTTTGCCTGACGGAAGGGAGACGTTTACTGCTCATGACGGCTTGAGCCCAGAACTTCCAGAGGGCAGGCGGTTTGCCTGACGGAAGGGAGACGTTTACTGCTCATGACGGCTTGAGCCCAGAACTTCCAGAGGGCAGGCGGTTTGCCTGACGGAAGGGAGGCATTTACTCTGCTGCTTTTGCTTTTGCTTGCTCACTGGAACATAAAACGCTAACGGGATAAAATTAAATGTGAAAGTAAAAGCAGAGAAAGTTGAGAACACGGTGCCCCGTGTCACCTCTATCCCGGGCTCCCCCACCAGCTCAGGGAGGGTTACCCAGGTGGGTGAAGGGCACAGTGGCTAGCTAGGTCAGCCTGGGCAAAACGTGGCCAACTTAAGGTCACCAGCATCATTCCTGTGGGTGACCGGTGTCCCGGGAGGACGACCCAAGCTCACACGCAGAGCGTGGAGCTCACTGGCCAACGCGCAGCTGAGGGACAGCGGAGCGCCGCAGTGTGCACTGAAAGATCTGCTTCAACCCGGTTCTCGTGCAAAAAGCTTCGTGTCCCAGGGAACTGTCCAGGGGAGTCACTGCCCCAGAATCTCTGGGGGTCCCTTGGCAGCTGAACGCTTTGTTCCTGGGCGGATGGCTTCAGGGCGGCTGCCTGGCCCCAGCGCCTGCATATTTGGGGAACAGGCTCGGGCAGCTCCTCGGGGTTTGCCTGGCAGAGTCAGGCTCAGGACAGCCCTGAGCTCCTCCACATGGAGGTCACGGGGTCCTGGTTAGGGCCACGCCGTCCCCAGGCTGTCTGCTGGTGGCCCCCTGCACCGTCTCCCTGGCGGTGGGCTTGTGTGTGCGATGCCTGGAGGAGTGAGGCTGCTGCCGGCCATGGCGGCCGAGGGCCTGCGTGGGTCTCCTTAGCCTGAGCTTCACCTGCTGCCCAGGCAGAGGCCCTGCCCGGCCCCACCCTCCCTGCCTGCCGGTTTCCAGTGAAGGAAGTGCCGTTTCAGCTCCGCAGAGGAAGGGGCTGCCCCCCGGCCACTGCACAGCTTCCTGCCCCGTCTCATTGTCCTCAGCTGCCACCCGCTAGCCTCCCAAGGCTCCGGATGTGCTACCCGTTGCCCCAGCAACCACACAAACAGTGCTGCGTCCCCGGCTCAGCCTGCAGGGGAGCGGGTGCGGGAGACAGCAGCCAGGAGGCAGGCTCGGTCACGTCGGCGTCACCAGCTGCACAGTGAGCCCTGCGCCCGGCCCTGCTGACCCACACCCTTGACGGCCCCTGCAGCCTCACTCCCCCAGCCAGGCGGGCCCACTGCAGCCCTCTCCTCTAGTATGCTGGGATCAGAGTGGCCACTGCAGGCGTCCGATCAGTCCTGGCCCTCATGTGAGTGCCCCAAGGCCTGGCTGGCCCCCCGCCCCACTGTCCGGCTCCCCCCTCGCCCCGGCCTGGGCAGCAGCTCCCCAGTCCCATCCCCTTGACATCCAGATTGTTCTTGTCTGTCTTCCTTGTGGCCACGTCTGCGCCCTCGGAGCCTCCTCCCCAGCTTATGCCCGCAAGCACCCGGGGCCGTGGGCCATATGGGTGCCTGGAAGATGCAGGGTGTGCGACCCTGTCCGCTGAGGGCTTCGGCACCTGTGTTTGGGTTTCAGTCGGAAGCAGCTCCACACTCGGGCTTCCTGGACATTGCAGTGTATTTCTTATGGGACCCTTGTCAGGGAAGGGCCGCTGCACAGAAACCCCAGCCCTACGTCCCAAGGTGGTGCCAGGAAGAGGCTGAGTGTGAGCCCAGCAGCGTGGAGCTGTCCAGCATTGCCTGCGGGGGCTCCAGAGAGGGGCTGGGTCAGGAGGGATGGAGCCTCTGGCCCGGCACAGGACCCACCCTGCTGGCAGCCTTCCTTCTGCTGAAATCCCTGCAGGGCCTTTTGCCCCTGGTGCCAAGGAGGACAGCACAGTGTCCCGGGGGCAGGTGGCCCGCATCTCTACGCCAAGCTGAGGCCACACTGTGAGGGCTGCTGGGTCGTCCTGCGGAGATGTCCGTCAACCCTGAACTCCTGGCTAGAAGGCAGCCCAGGGGGCCAGGCAGGGTGATGGGAGGCCCCGCGCTCCACCCTGTCTGTTTGGTTGCCATGGGGAGGCTGTGTTGGTCCCAGGGCAAGAGGAGGAGGGAGCCAGGATCTGAGGGCGGGAGCAGACGTCCAGTCATGGGGAGCCCAGCTTCTGCTGGCTCCAGGGCACAAAGGCTCTCTCCCCAGTGCCCCTGCAGCCAGGCTCCGAGCCCAGGGGGCACAAGATAGAGGCCCAGGGTCCCTGAGCGAGCTATCTGGGGTCCTTGAAAGAGTCTGGGGGGGGGTCCCTAAGAGAGTCTGGAGGTCCCTGAGCAGGTTGGGGGTCCCTTAGCAAGTCTGGAGCCCCTAGAGAGTCTGGGGGGGCCCTGAGTCTGGGGTCCCTGATGAGTCTTCAGGGGGGCCTTAAGTGAGCCATCTGGGTCTAGAAGGAGTCTGGGGCGGTTCCCTGAGTGAGCTGTCTGAGGGAGTCAGTGGGAGGGGTCCCTGAGCGAGCTATCTGAGGGAGTCTGGGGGTTCCCTGAGTGAGCCGTCTGGGGTCTAGAGGGAGTTGGGAGGGGTCCCTGATGAGCCGTCTGGAGTCTAGAGGGAGTCTGGAGGGTCCCTGAGTGAGCCATCTGGGGTCTAGAAGGAGTCTGGGGGTCCCTGAGCGAGCTGTCTGGGGTCTGGATGGAGTGTGGGGGGTCCCCTGAGCGAGCCGTCTGGGGTCTGGAGGGAGTTTGGGGGGTCCCTGAGTGAGCCGTCTGCGGTCTGGAGGGAGTCTTGGGGGTCCCTGAGTGAGCCGTCTGTGATCTGGAGGGAGTGTGGGGGGTCCCTGAGTGTGCCATCTTGGGTCTGGAGGGAGTGGGTAGGTTGTGCAGCTCTCCCCCGCCCTCTGCTCCTGCTTCTCTCCCCGGTGCTTAGGGGTCTCTGGTATGAAACAACCCAGGCTTCCTCAGGGCTGTAGGGGCTGCATCTGGCCATGTTTACACCTGGACGTCTCTCCTGCAGCCCTGCTCTGTCTCTCAGGTATAAAGAGTTTTGAGGTCACTGTGCTTGGCTGGCCTGGCTGAGCGTCTGGGGCTATAGGGCCTTCTGTGAGGAATTTGTCCTGTGTCCAACAGGGATAAGCCAAAAGGGTTGTGGGGGCAGCCATCCTGGTCCCTACCCCTGCTGGGCACAGGGCTGGGTGAGCAGGGCTGGGTGAGCAGGGCTGGGTGTGCAGGCCTCGGTGAGCAGGGCTGGGTGTGCAGGGCTCAGATGAGCATGGCTGGGTGTGCAAGGCTGGGTGTGCAGGGCTCAGGTGAACAGGGCTGGGTGTGCAGGGTTGGGTGAGCATGGCTGGGTGTGCAGGGCTTAGGTGTGCGGGGCTGGGTGTGTAGGGCTCAGGTGAGCAGGGCTTATATGTTCAGGGCTGGGTGAACAGGGCTGGGTGTTCAGGGCTGGGTGTGTAGGGCTCAGATGAGCATGGCTAGGTGTGCAGGGCTGGGTGTGCAGGGCTGGGTGTGTAGGGCTCAGATGAGCATGGCTGGGTGTGCAGGGCTGGGTGTGCAGGGCTAGGTATGCAGGGCTCAGGTGAGCATGGCTGGGTGTGCAGGGCTGGGTGAACAGGGCTGGGTGTGCAGGGCTGGGTGAACAGGGCTGGGTATGCCCGGCTCAGGTGAGCATGGCTGGGTGTGCAGGGCTCAGATGAGCATGGCTGGGTGAGCAGGGCTGGGTGAGCAGGGCTGGGTGTGCAGGGCTCAGATGAGCATGGCTGGGTGAGCGGGGCTGGGTGTGCAGGGCTGGGTGTGCAGGGCTGGGTGAACAGGGCTGGGTATGCCCGGCTCAGGTGAGCATGGCTGGGTGAGCATGGCTGGGTGAGCAGGGCTGGGTGTGCAGGGCTCTGATGAGCATGGCTGGGTGAGCAGGGCTGGGTGTGCAGGGCTGGGTGTGCAGGGCTCAGGTGAACAGGGCTGGGTGTGCAGGGCTGGGTGAACAGGGATGGGTATGCAGGGCTCAGATGAGCAGGGCTGGGTGAACAGGGCTGGGTGTGCAGGGCTCAGATGAGCATGGCTGGGTGAGCAAGGCTGGGTGTTCAGGGCTGGGTGAGCAGGGCTGGGTGTGCAGGGCTCAGATGAACATGGCTGGGTGAGCAAGGCTGGGTGTTCAGGGCTGCGTGAACAGGGCTGGGTATGCAGGGCTCAGGTGAGCATGGCTGGGTGTTCATGGCTCAGGTGAGCAGGTCTGTGTGTGCAGGGCTGAGTGAGCAGGGCTGGGTGAGGAGGGCTGACCTGTGTCCTCGCCTCCTCTGGGTCCCTGGGCCTCAAGGGGATGCCTCGCGCCAGGCTGACAGGACCCAGGCCGGGTTCTTCCTTGACGTGCCAGGTGGCTGGGGGGATTTTCTTTTTCCACCTCATCTTTCACCTGATCGCCTGCTGCATCGACCCAGCCGACCCCAACGTGAGACTCAAGAAGGACTATTCTCAGCCCATGCACATCTTCGACAGATCCAAACATGCACATGTGATCCAGAACAATTACTGCAACCTGTGCAAGGTCACCGTGTGAGTTCCCACCCTCGCTGAGGCCCCGAGGTGTCGGGGTCAGCTCCAGGAGTGTGGGGGGTCAGGGAACTGCCCGTCCCTCAGGGCCCCTGCCATGGCTGCAGCCGGTGCTAATGGGGCTTCCGGGGAGTGGCCCTGGGCACAGTCTGTGGCTGAGGTGAACAGCTCCTAGTCCCCTGTGAAGGGGACACAGTGCCGGGCCACCCCCACTCTACGGGCAGGGCTGAGGCTGGAGGGCTGTGTCTGCACTCAGGCACGGTTGATCCCCAGTGGATTTTGCACACACAGGTCCCTCCTCTGTGGTCCAGGGGCAAGAGCGTGCTATTGTTCTTGGGGATTTCAAGACAAGCCCTAAGGAAAGGGGGGAGATGGTCCCCATGTCTCCAGGGTCCTGGGGCATCCGTGGTGGCCTAGGGAGCAGCTGCAGGGCTGCTGTCGGCTGCAAGGGTGCCCTGTAGGCACAGGTGGAATCCAAGCCCCCCCCTCAGCCCCTGCCCCCTACACTCAGGGCAGCCACACCCAGTGCAGACACGCCGCCTCCTGCTCTGTGGCTGCCTCCGCCCAGAGCTGTCCTGCTTCTCCTCCTCCCCCACGGGCCTCAGCACCTTCCCCCCAGCCTCCTGTTCCCACCGGACGCCCCCTCCCCCAGGCCACACAGGGTGGGTTCTCTCGAGGCGCCTGGCCCCAGGTGATGGGGCTGCAGCCCTGCCCCAGAATGCAGGCTTCGGGCCTGACGCCCGCTCCCCCGATTCTTCCCTCCAGGACCAAGAAAGCCAAGCACTGCATCGCCTGCAACAAGTGTGTGTCAGGCTTCGACCACCACTGCAAATGGCTCAACAACTGCGTGGGGAACCGGAACTACTGGTGAGGCGCACAGCGGGGCCGGTGGCGGGGCTGGGCGGGGGGATTTGGAAGGAGGGGTCTGTGGGCAGGGGTCCTCTCGGGGCCCGGTCCCTGTCCTGGCATGCTGGCGCTCCGTGCCTGCATGCCCTGGCCTCCTGTCTGGTTCTGGGGCTGAGCTGCAGCCGTCCCTGGACAGGCTTGTCCGCAGAGGAAGTCCCTGGAGGCCCCCATGTGGGCACCCGTGGGCCACACTGGCTGAGGTAGCCTGCCCGCGCTGTCCTGGGCCAGGTCGCCTTCTCTCTGCCAAAGCTGCCAGCTTGTGGAGCACAGTGGTGGGGCCAAGGAGGGGCAGTGGGCACCCAGCACATGGATGAGAGGTGTTTCCCTGAGCATTGTGGAGGGTCCAGGGACTCTCAAGGCCCCATGTTCTGAGCCCCGGCTGTCCGTGGCACTTTGAGTTGTGAAGATCACCAGGGAAAAGAATCATGCGTGCCCCCAGCTACTCTGTGCTGAGCTGAAAGAGGCCTTGGTGTGTGCGGGAATGGGGACCAACGCTGTCTGGTGTCACAGGACATGCCGTGGGGTCCCTGCCCTGCCTCCCTGCCCTCCTGCCTTGAGCACAAAGTGTGTCCAGAGTGGCTGAGCAGCCCAGCAAGGACCGAGAGACTGCGCCACTGCAGAGCAAGGCCAGAGGCCACGTGAGGCGGGGAAGGGCCAGGGGAGAACCACCCACCTCCCGCTGGAGAAGAGCAGCTCTGACGGCCACGGTGGGGCCAGCTCCTCTGGGAGCCCTGGGCACCGCTTCCTTCTGGACTCTGCTCTGGTGCCTTAAGCTGGCTTGTCCGCAAGGCCTGGTGGGGAAGGTGAGTGGGGAGGGCGCACAGGCAGGTGGCAAGGAGAGGGCTGCCTTCCCCAGGAGAGGCGCTGTGTGGGCGCCCAGTGCAGGCAGATGCCACAGCCTGTGTGTGGGAAAGGGGCGTGAGGAGAGCAGGGCTGGGGGCACGGGCGCCCTCGGGCCTGGGAAGTTGACAGAGTTGGCAGCAGAATCCCTTCGAGGGAGGCTGTGTGCTGCTTCCCGGTGCGAGAGGAGGAAGCAGGCGGCCCTGGCGTCCTGGGAAGACCTAGTGTTGGCCTCCGACTGCGGGTGCTGACCTGCTGACGGAGAGGGGGAGCAGCCCTGGGTGGCAGTGGGAAGAGGAGCCCCACGTGAATGGCTCTGCCCGGTCCCGTGGGCTTTGGGCTCTGTGGTCTTGGAGACCTACCTTTTTTTTACTGGTGAAGAGGGGAGTCCTGTCCAGACAGTAGGATGAAGATGAGGGGTCTTTACTCCCTGAGTGGGCCTAGGCCCCGGGGCACTAGGGGCAGGGTGGGGCACCCGCTGCCTGGAGGGGTTGCTTCTTTGGAAACAAAAGTCAGGCATGGAAGGCCCCGCCAGTCCTCCGCCCTGCACGGCCACATCCAGGCCAGGGAAGTGAGGCTTCAACAGGGCCACTGTGTGCTGGGGTCACAGCGCCTGTGCGGCCACATCCAGGCCAGGATACCAGGCATGGCACTTACCGGAGAGCATGTTGGTGACATCAGGGACCAGCATGCCAGGAAGGAGGGCTCAGGACCATCTGCCTGGTTGTCGCTGTGGAAGGGGAGCCAGTGAGAGGGAGTGGGAGTCAGGGAGCCCCTGAGCCCCTCACGCCTGGAGCTGCCCTGCCCCTGGATCTTCTGGAAGACTCTCAAGACTCTTGGAGGGAGGAGGAGCGCCTGGAAGGCAGCTGCCCCCCCACCTCCTCAGAAGACTGTGGGATTCACGCTCTGGCCTCCAGCTGAAAACATGAAAAGGAATTTCACAAGTTTAGGTGAACAGAATACACAGGAAGAGGTTAATAGAGATTAGAGAATACTTTTTAAAAAATATCATATTGGTGGAAAGACCAAGGGAAGGCACTGGTGAAATGAGGACGTGGATGAAGATGTTCCAGGAGCTGCTGCCCAGGATTGGTTTCTCTGGGTGGATCATTCTCGGCATCTTTAAGCAAAGACAAGAGACTGGGTGGTTTCGGCCTTGCGTCCACAGCATGGACGTGGCTTTTGGCTCAGATATGCACAGGACCCTTGGAGAAGGAGGCTGGGACCGAGGCACGGCCGGGCTCCTCCACGGCCTCCTCAGCCCAAGTTCCCTTTGGGTGCAGAGATCCAGGTCCCTGAGCCCACAGGCCCATGGTGTGCCTGCCCTCCTGGGTGCCCACAGGCCCTCCTGGGTGCCACGGTGCTCTTGTGGCCCTCATCTTCCCTGGCCTCAGTGCCCTTGCCTTGAGCGGTGCCATGAGACCCCGACACAGACCAGGCTCAGGGCCCCCAAGCGGACCCAGCCCATGTGCTCCTTGGCTGGGAGGGAGCCCCTGTCTGAATGAGGTGGGATGGAGAGGTGCAGGCGGAGGCCCCAGAGCTGTGATGCTGGGGACGCGTGTGACCTTCATGCTCCGCTGGCCGGGTTGGCTTCGGCGATTCACACTGTCTCTGGCCTCAGTTTCCTCACTTTTGAGAAGGGCTGGTTCCCCCCTCCTCACAACCTCCTTGTTCCTTGTGGGGATTAAACGAAATCACGTTTGCAAGAAGCGCTGTGTGAATTGTCAGGCGGTGTGAGACAGTGGGAGTGGGCCACGGCCGTCCCTCCCCAGCGAGAGGCCTGGAGACCCTGGGGAGCATCACAGGATGGGACTGAGACAACAGCCTGAGCTTCCAGTGTGGTTGAGTGGAGTTTGGGGCCAGTGTCGGGCCTTGGCCAGGCGCTTTCTCTAGTGGACCCCACACTGACCTGACACCTCCACCCTGCAGGCCCCAGATGCCCCCCCCCGTGCTGCCCCCAGTGCCTACCCCGCCTGCCCCTGTGTACCCCCGCCCCCATGCGCCCTCACCTGACCCAGCGCGCCCCCCCCATGCCTGCCTGTGTGTCTGCCCCTGTGTACCCCCGCCCCCGCGCGCCCTCACCTGACCCAGCGTGCCCCCCATGTCTGCCTGTGCGTCTGCCCCTGTGTACCCCCGCCCCCGCACGCCCTCACCTGACCCAGTGCGCCCCCCATGCCTGCCTGTGCGTCTGCCCCCTGTGTACCCCCACCCCCGCGCGCCCCCCATGCCTGCCTGTGCGTCTGCCCGTGTGTACCCCGCCCCCCGCACGCCCTCACCTGACCCAGTGCGCCCCCCATGCCTGCCTGTGTGTCTGCCCCTGTATACCCCCACCCCCGCACACCCTCACCTGACCCAGTGTGCCCCCCATGCCTGCCTGTGCGTCTGCCCCTGTGTACCCCCGCCCCCGCGCGCCCTCACCTGACCCAGCGTGCCCCCATGCCTGCCTGTGCATCTCCTTGCAGGTTCTTCTTCAGCACCGTGGCCTCGGCCGTAGCTGGTGTAGTCTGCGTGATCACCGTCCTGCTGTACGTTCTCACCCAGTACTTCGTGAACCCCTGGGTGCTCCGCACAGACCCCAAGTATGAAGGTACGTGGCTGCTGCTCCTGGCGGGGCTAGGGCTGCCGTGAGCCGATTAGGCCACAGCCTGGCCTCCAGCCGTCTTTCTGGGTGGCAGTATCGGGTTTGGGGGTGGCTGGCCCGTTTGGCCCAGGGAGAGGTTGGGGTGGGCAGCCCCAGGCAGACTCTGACCTGGGCCAAAGGCAGCAGCCCAGGTCCACACAGCCCAGCAGCTCCCAGTGCCCAGGAGGCAGGCTCGGGATGGCGCTGGCCACGCTGCTCTGTGGGTGCTGCCAGGTCGTGTCAGGCGAGAGAGCATGGGTCCACTGCTGCCCGGGCCTCCACAGTCAGGCCTACAGCGCCTGTCGGCGTCCCTGTGGGATGTGGGAGTGGGGTGCCTGTCCTGCAGCAGCCAAGAGAGCACGGGTCACTGCTGCCCTGGCCTCCACAGTCAGTTCTGCAGCGCCTGCCATGCCTTCCCTGTGGGCCACATGGTGGTGGAGGAGGTGGGTGCCTGTCCTTCAGGAGCAGCCCAGGGGAGGAGAGAGCGGAGGTGGCGCTGGGGGTGGGGGCTGTAGGTCGTGGGGTGCTGAGGCTCTTGACCAAGTGGGCCTTTAGGAACTGTTGCCCGCACTGAGCCACAGGAGAGAGGTGGCGGTGGCGGACTGTGGGCTTCAGAGTCGAGTCCACGCCTGATCCAGATCCCATGATGCCAGCGTCCTGGGAAATGTGTCTGTGGCTGTGACTTAGGATTTCAGGTTGGAGGATTGTGCTGGGTTGTCCCAGGGGCCCAAATCTAGCCATGAGTCTGCTTATAAGAGAAAGCAGAGACGCAGAGGGGAGGCAGCCCTGTGAGGACAGAGGCACAGTGGAGTAACATGGTCACAACCCAGGGTGGCCGGAGCCACAGGAGCTGGCAGTGGTGGGGGGACCTCCCTGGAGCCTCCGGAGGCAGTGCCTGGCCGGCAGCAGGATGTCAGAGCCCCGCGTGGGACTGCAAGCGTCTGCTGTGGAAGCTGCCCCCGCCCCCCCACACCCCCACCACTGGATGTACTCATGGCTGCTGCGCCGGGACCCTGACCAGGAGGACCTGGGCCAGGCAGCCCTTGAGGTGTGGGTCAAGGCTGCCAGTCTCGGCTTCAGGTGTGGCTGTGCCCACACTGCACATGGCCCGGGTGTTGAGAGATACAGGACCCATGTGGCCCTCATTCCAGAACATTCTGGAGCCAACACAGTGCAACGTTTTTTTCAAGGATGAGCTTTGCCAGCTACCTAGTAAAGGCTCTAAAGCTCCTCCATCCACCTTGAAGCGTGATGGGTGCCACCAGGGCCTCACAGGCGCCCCAAAGCACTTTCTGAAAGCCAGCTCCACCCTGGTGAGCCCTGACCTCAGCGGCCTTGAGCCCAGGACCACGCCTGTTGTCTTCCTCCCTCTACGGCAACTCACCTTCCCCAGCAGCCTCCGCGCTGTTGGGCGCTCACTCTAGGGGATGCCAGGGGAGGGAGAGGGCAGAGGCGGCCAAAGCGGCTGCGCTGGCTTCTCTCCTGGAACACGCTGCTTCTGCGCGGCAGGGCAGGGGCTCCGGTGAGTTCATGGACCGTTGATTGAGCCATTTCCTGGGTTTGCTGTTCTGGAAGATTCTGCAGGGCTTCAAAGCCAGCGGGGCCCCGAGCCAAGCAGCTCCTTGCTCTCGTGGGCTGAACTCATCATGACATCACTGGCTAAGGGGGCACCATGGGTCCAGCCCGGCTATGTACATGTAGCTGCAGCCCAGTTCTGCTGAGCGTGGTGTTTGCCTTCTAGGATGGCCCCCAAGGCCACCAGTTCCAGGCAGCACCCGTCACCCAGACACATCCAGGCTGAATCCACCCTCTGCCATCCTGCCTCGCACAGCCCCTTAGCATCTTTCTCGTGCCTGATTTTTGGAAGTGTTATGGGTGTTGGCAGCCCCAGGTCACAGAGGACCGTATCTTAGAAATGCCCCCCAGGCGAGAGCTCTGGCTTTCCTATTCTATTTGAAGGCAGCTGTTTTAGGGTGCAGAGGGCCCAGGGGAGGCAGCGTGGGCTATGAGGAAGGGGTGGGTGCTGGGGCCCGGCGGAGCCGGCAGGCGCAGTGACCCCTGCAGTTAGTGACCCTGTTGCAGCCTCACCTCTGGATCCGTAAAGCTGGGATCATAAAAACCACCCGCAGGCAGCGGGGCCAGAGGGGCACTCGGGTAAGGGAGGCATCCACCTGGGCAGGGACAAAGTCCAAGCACCTGTAGTCCCAGCTCCTCGGGAGGCTGTCCCCACGCCGCCCCATCCCCAGCTAGCTCTGGTCTGCGACGTCCACCCGACGCAGTGCCCATCCCGCAGGTGTCGGACACAGTGTCTCTCCCTTGTCTCCACAGATGTCAGGAGTGCGAACACGTGGCTGCTATTCCTCCCACTGTTCCCGGTGAAGGTGAAGACCCCGATGGTCGCGGTCATCGGGGCGGCCGTGTTCCTGCTAGACCTGCTTTGCTTGCTCCTGCTGGGGCAGCTGCTCATGTTCCACATCTACCTGAGTATGTCCCCTGCACCCCCCCGAGCCCCCCCAAAACCCCTGAGCCTGGGTGGTCAGAGCTGCTCATCTTCCACATCTACCTGAGTATGTCCCCTGCCCTGAGCCCCCCCCACCAGGGGCCGGATTCTTTGCCGCCTCCCTGCCGCCTGTGTTCGCTTGTGTTTATGGTCAGCCTCTGCCAGAAATGAGATCATGGGCAAAAAGGGCAAATCACAGGAAGAAATGAAATCCGTGAGGGCCCAGCAGACCCAGCAAGGAGCTGAACTCACACCTGAGCCCTCAGGAGCGGTGCCGGTGCTTGAAGTAACAAATTTAAAACGTTCGGAGACAAAGGAATGGTATCTATTAGGCAAGAACAGGACATTATGAAACAAGAACAGGTGGACTTGGAAGACCACCAAGTAGAAATTCCAGACAACGGGAAGTACTATGGGCAGGTTGCCCACTAACCACACAAGCCAGCCGAGAGCTGGCGGTCCTGCTGAGTCTCACGGCGGGCACAGCGGCAGGTGGTGGAGGTGAGAGCTGGCAGTCCTGCTGAGTCTCACGGCGGGCACAGCGGCAGGTGGTGGAGGTGAGAGCTGGCGGTCCTGCTGAGTCTCACGGCGGGCACAGCGGCGGGTAGTGGAGGTGAGAGCTGGCGGTCCTGCTGGGTCTCACGGCGAGCACAGCGGCGGGTGGTGGAGGTGAGAGCTGGTGGTCCTGCTGGGTCTCACGGCGGGCACAGCGGCGGGTGGTGGAGGTGAGAGCTGGCGGTCCTGCTGGGTCTCATGGCGGGCACAGCAGCAGGCAGTCGAGGCCAGAGCTGCTGGTGCTGCTGCATCTTGTCTCACCTCAGGCACAGTGGCAGGCGGTCAGTCATGTTGCTGAACGAGGGAGGGCAACCTCCTCCCCCACCCCCAAGGAAGCCCGTTGTTGGAAGCAGCAGCCACCTCCCTCCTCCTGGCACCAGCTGTTTGGTCATGGCGGGCCAGCCGTTAAGTGTCTTTCATTCTCTCGGCAGTGATGGCCCCAGGCTGCGGCATCTCAGGGGGTGTCTCTGGGCATGGGCAGCAGAGTGTGTCCAGGCCCAGCCCCTGAGAATACCCTGTTCCTGACAGCCTGGCCAACCCCAGGTCAGAGCGGAGGGGAGTCGGGTGGGCTCACGTAGACCACTCCATCTCCGGAACGGCCCCTGCCTGCGGCTGTGGCAAGAAGGCCCAGCTCAGAATGAGCACACCCCACCAAGAGGCTCCTATTCAAACCACAGGTTACCCCATAACCCACTGTGGCACACAGCCCTGGGAATGTTTTCTAGCAACAGTCACTGTTGTCTTGCCTGAGGCTTGAATTGTTTCTTAATGAAAGTGCAGTGGGCCAGGCACAGTGGCACATGCCTGTAATCCCAGCACTTTGAGAGGCCAGTGCGGGGGGATCATGAGGTCAGGAGATCAAGATCAGCCTGGCCAACATGGTGAAACCCCCATCTCTACTAAAAATACAAATAAAAAAACATTAGCCATGTGTGGTGGCACACACCTGTAGTCCCAGCTACTCGGGAGGCTGAGGCAGGAGAATCACTTGAACCCAGGAGGCAGAGGTTGCAGTGAGCCGAGATCGCACCCCTGCACTCCAGCCTGGGTGACAGAACAACACTCCGTCTTGGAAATAAAAAGGAAGAAAGTGCAATGAAGATGACTGGATGAAACCCTACGGATGCAGTGCTGAGTGTGATGCTTTTAGAGTTTTCGTTCCGGGTGTCAAGGCCGGTGCCTGCATCGGGCAGGTGCTTGGGGTATGCTTACTCAACGGAATGAACGGAAGCCTCAGCCATGACTTCATGAGCTGCGCATCTGCCTCGTAGAAGGTCACGGGCCGCCCCTTCCTGCAGCTTAAACTCTTCAGAGTGAGGGTCACGTGGGCCTCCTTCAAAACTCTCCACCCCTCTAGAATCAGGAATAGTTTTAAAAGTACTTTCTAGAATTATCTAGAAATCTCTCTGTTTAAATTCTTTGAAGACTTTTCTGGAGTTTCACCTCACCCAGAATTTAGCATCTCTCCTTATCAGGAAATCTCTCCCCCTAAGACGCCCAGAGTCAAGCGAGTCCCCCATAACACGAGACTCAACTGGGCTCAGGCCGTCCACAGGGCGCATCTTGGGGCCCACGTGGTCTTTTACACTCGTGCCGCAGGTGAGCGGATGCCCAGACTGCCCAGGAATACAAAGTCTGCACTTGTCACTTTTTTCCAACTTTGTGCACAAAACATATTCCCTGGTTAAAATAGGGTAAATACCCACTGTGTGCCGAGTGCTTGGGGGCTGAGGCTCCTGTGGACTGGGCATGGTCAGCTGCACGCTGTGGGGGAGGGGACAAAGAACGAGGCGTGAATGCGTGTGGATGGCCTCGTGCTGCGGAGAAGCTGGCCCGTGCCTCAGGCGGTGGGGGCGTGCAGCAGCGGGCATGGGGGCAGTGAGGAGCTGACGCGCTTCCCGAAGGGTCTAGATGTGGGCAGGGCAGGCAGTGAGGAGCGCCGGCCACCTCGTGCCCGACAGCCCGGAAAGGAGCCAGGGCCAGGGAGCTGGCAGGCAGCCTTCTCGGTTATCCAGATGTCATGGCAAGCTCGCAGACATGAGGAAGGGTGGGCTGGGAGCTGTCCTGGACGCAAATCCAATGGCACTTAAAGGCCCACTGAGGTCGCCATGAGGATAGGGCCCTTGTGGGCCCCTGGGTCCCAACCCAGGCGCCTGGCAGTGGGTGCTTCCATGAGCCGAACGAGGGCCTGGGGCCTCTCAGACCCCGACGGAGCCAGGGCTGAATGTGTTGATTCAAAGAACAGAGTTCCAGGACAACGTTGGAGGATTATTGTTAGTTGTGGTAAAACTGCCCCAAAATGTAGCTGCTCAAGAACAGCGCCTTGTCACCTCAGCTTCTGTGGTCAGGAGGCCAGCACCTCTGAGCTGGGTCTCTGCCAGGGTCCCTGGAGAGTCGTCCACTGGGGCGCCAGGCTGCGCTCTCATCCGGGGGCCTGATGGGCCATCTGCCTCCTGTTCCATGAGGTTGAGGCAGCTGTGGAGGGTGGTCCTCGGGGCGAGGTCGCCAATTCCCATGCAGGCTCCTGGGGGCGCAGCCTGGTGTCCGTGCGTGTTCTGTTTATCTGTGGGCAGGTGTCGGGTGTGGCCCGCCCCTGCTCTGCCTGAGCCTCATGGGAGGCTGTGGGGAGCCGGGTCAGAAGCAGCTATTCACTCAGACTCTGTTTTGAAGCTTGGAGGACAGACCTTGATGAGTCCTCAGTGCGTGTGGCGTGGACACGATCTCCTGGGGCAGGCTTGTGATGTGGGGCCGCCTTCCAGAGATGGGTGGGAGCCACGTGCACGGCAGACAGCAGAGAAAACCTGCTGGATGAGGTCCAGGAAGCACAGCCTTCCCCATGTCCGCGCGGCCCGCCAGGGAGCACTGGCCGTGCTGGAGAGCCTGGCCCTGCCTAGAGGTTCCGCGGCCACCCTGCAAGCCCTCAAGGTCACCATGATGCTCAGGTTAACTGTTTCTATGGAGCTTGCCCGCACCATGCGGCCCCCCGGGAGCACGGGGCACACTGAAGATGTGCTTTTGATGGTGTTTCTGCAAACCTGGGCGAAAGAACATATATTTTAACTCGAATATGAACAAGCATGAGGTTGTGTGCTGAAGCAGCGACAGGTTCCGGGGGGTATGGAGGACTACCCAGAGCCACATCGAGCAGCTCAGGACCCGGCCAGAGCGGAGCACCCAAAACGCTGCAGGCAACTGGCTGTGCCGCCGTGGGCAGCTCCGCAGGGCGCCCACCGCCATCTGCTCCTCACTGCAAATAGGCCTCTGTGGGCGGCCACCCAGCTCTCCAGGAAGTCACGAGCCGTCGGCGCTCACGGTGCTGGTGTTTCGGGAAAGCGGCATGGAGAGTTTGGCCCCTCCGTGGAAGCTCATGGCTGAAATCAGTGCAGAGCCCGTTTTATTAACATTTATTAACACGGCTCTTTTAGATAAATGGGCGTCTCGGGTTTTCCTTTGCTTCCCTGGCTGTTTTGCTGGGTGCAGGGCCGGCCGGGTGGGTGGGGTGCTGGCCACCCTGCTGAGCTGTCTGTGGACGCTGTGCAGGGCTGCAGGGTCGGTAACCTGTCTCAGCCCCATCAGAGGCTGTGCTGAGTGGCACTTGTGGCACTTGTGTTCACCTCCTGGGCCTGGGGCTCTGAGCACCCGCAGGAGTGTGTGGTCCCAGGACCTGCCGGCCAGCAGCTAGGGGTGGCTGCTGTACCACGTGGTCCTCTGACTTTGGGGTCTCTGTGCCTCCCCCAAAGTGTGCCCATCCATTGTCCAGATGTAAGGATCCCCCACAGGGCACTGGACCCTCAGACAGAGCAGCCCCCTCCGGAGCTGACCTTGTACACCATCAGCAATGCCCGGGGGGATCTGGAGCAACCTCTCAGGCTGCGTGGTGTGGGGGACCCGGGCCCATGAGAGGCCGCTTCTCTTCTGACCCCACTGACAATGCAGCTCAGTGAGGCCTTGGCGGGCGGCGGAACGCGGGCCAGCGCTGGTCCCCAGCTAACACCTGCAGACCCCTCTTGCTGACCATCAACCAACTGCAGAGCTGGGCCCACGAGGTGCCTGAACCCACCCTGGCCTCACAGGGCCTTCATGGTGGGCAGAGCAGTGCTCCCTGGTGGGTAGGTGGGGCGCTGGCCGCCCTGCTGAGCTGTCGTGTGGGCACAGTGCAAAGCGGCAGGGTGGGTGACTTGTCCTGTTCCTCCTTTCCCCTTTCTAGAGGTCAAGAAGATGACCACCCTTGATTATCTCACTCAGACCCGTGAAGATGGAGAGAGGTCAAAATCGACGTGCCAGGCAGAGAGGAACGATCCGCCCGTGCAGATGGGGGAAGGGTATCGCCAGGTACCACCTGTCTCTCTGCTCCATTTGTCAAGGCCTGGGTCAATGTCCAGGTTGCTCTGTGGCTGGGAGCTCTCAGCCATGCTCCTGTGCTTCAGTGCTGGTGCGGCCCGCAGACTCTGCTGTGAGTGTGTCTGTGTGTGTGTGTGTGTGAGGCTGTGTGCATGGATGTGTCTTTGTGAACATAAATACCCGACATGCACAGATGACTTCCTAGCGCAAAAATAGTAATGGAACTGAGTTTCTTAAACATCTCTGTATGTCATTATCAATCTTCTAAGGTTGAAGTATGCTTTTTTTCTCTCTTCACCAGCCATAGTGTTAGCACACAGAAGTAAGCTTTTTGCGGGTTTTGTTTTATTTTGTTTGGAAACAGAATCTCACTCTGTTGCCCAGGCTGGAGTGAAGTGATGAAATCTCAGCTCACTGCAGCCTCTGACTCCCGGGTTCAGACAATTTGCCTGCCTCAGCCTCCCAACTAGCTGGGATCGCAGATCACACTACATACAGCTAATTTTTGTATTTTTAGTAGAGACGTGGTTTTGACATACCAGGCTGGTCTCAAACTTCTGCCTCAAGTTATCCTCCCACCTTGGCCTCCCAAAGTGCTGGGATTGCAGGTGTGAGCTGCTGTGCCTGGCCTGAAACAATGCTTTTTAACTTAAGGAAGTTAGTTTCTTTTCCAGTTAAGTGACACAAATTATTATAACTAACTAGAAGACATAGAAAATCTCAGTAGACATAGAACAGCCAAGAGACTGAACTATTGATTTGAAATCTTCCACTGAAGAAAAATTTCCAGGCCCTGAAGTCTTCATGTATGAATTCTAGCAAAGATGTTAAGAAAAAAATGTAATACCAACTACATACACACTCAGAAAACAGAGAAGGAAGCAACACCCAACTCATCCAGCAATGCCAGTATCAACCTGACACCAAAGCCAGATATTCATAAGCCAATAAACTCCAGAAACACAGGCAAAGATCACTGATGAGACCCTGGCAAACCAAACCCAGCAGCACAGGGCAGGCCCACGCACCGTGGCCCAGTGCTCTTACTCCAGGGGTGCCACAGTGGCTTCAGGCCCAGACATCAGTGACTGTAGCTCAGCACGTTAGTACAGCAGAGAGCAGTAACCATGTGATCACACCAGTCAGCGCAGAAAAGGTGTGCTATCATCAAGTGCCCATTCATGATTTTAAAAATCTCAGCGACCTCGGAATGATAGGAAAGCATTCTGCGTACCTGATGTCACACTTCCTGGTGAAAGGCTGAGGGTGCTCTCCTCAAGGCTGGGGACGGGCAAGGACACACCCCTTCCCCCTACTTCTGACCTAGCAGGAACATTCTGGCCAGCCCAATGCTGCAGGGAAAATGAAGGCACACAGAACATAAAGTAAAACCATGTTTATTTGCAGGCAACAAAATCCTAAAAAGTATGTTTTAAAACCTAGTTAAGATAATAAAACCGCTTAACAAGGATGTGGGGTGCATATTAAAATACTCACGCATCTCTACACCAGCAGTGAAAAATCCGGGTTATGTTTTTAAAACTTCCATTCACAATCTTATAAAAAAGAATAAATTCAACAAACCACATGCATATACGTACACTGAAACCTATACACCATGACTGACAGAAGTCGAAGACAATCTATTGAATGAAAAGGTCCACAGCATTCATACATTGGAAAAAATACTGTTAAAAGAGCAATGTTCCCCAAAACTGATCTGCAGATTCACCACAATCCCTGCTGAACCCCAGCAGGCTTTTGTTTTAGCAGAAATGACAAGGTGGTGCCAGACCTAGGCTACCTACTCTACCATATTAGCCAAAACAATATTGAGAAAAAATAAAATTGGGGAATTTACACAGCCAGACCTTAAATTTTACTATAAAGCTACAGTAATAAAAACAGTGTGGCACTGACATAGAGACAGACATAAAGCTACAGTAATAAAAACAGTGTGGCATTGACAAAGAGAGGGACATAGATAAATGGACCAGAAGAAAGGTCCAAAGTTAAACCTTTCATTTATGGTCAGTTGACTTTAAATAACATCACTAAAATAATTAAATGGGGAGTAATTATAGTTTAACAAGTGATATTAGAACAATTGGATGTCCACATGGGAAACAAAAAGAACAACTGAGTTCTTCAAACCTGTACAAAGATTGCTCAGGGCCACTTCACTCCCCACACAAAACGTTGGCCCCCAAATCTATCTGACACTTAAAAGCTGAACATAGAACACTTCTAGAAGCAAGCATAGAATGAGATCTTGAGTGAGACAAAGCTTTTCTTTGACATGACACCAAAATCACTGCCTATGGAAGAAAAAAAATCATAGTTTGGACTTTACCAAAATTGAAAATATTTGCTCTTCGAAAGTCACCATTAAGAAAATAAAAATACAAGCACACATCGGAGATATTGCAGGTTTGGGTGTAGAATACCGTAATAAAGTGAACATCTCAAGAAAGCAAGTCACATGAATGTCTCTGGTTTCCCAGTGCATGTAAAAGTTATGTTTACTCTACCCCCTGGGCAGCAACATCACGTCTAAAAGCAGTGTCTGTGTCTGAATTAAAAGTGCTTTCTTGCTAAAAGCGGCTTACACAGAAAGTTGAAGTGAGCACACGCTGCCAGGAACATGGCACCGATACGCCAGGATAACGGTCACTTGCTTGACCACAGCCGCCACAAACCCTCAAGTTTAAAAAAACACAGTATCTGTGAAGTGCGGTAAAGCAAAGCACGGTAAAGCGAGATGTTCGTTCCTGAGCAAGTCACGGCAAACAAAACATTTTCTAGTCTTAGACTGATGCCAGAACACACAAAGACACAAAGAACTTTCAAAGTGCAATCAAAAAAAAAAAAAACCCGCCAAAAACCCCTGTTTTTTAAATGGGCAACAGGGCTGGACACAGTGACAAGCACCTATAATCTCACTACTTTGAGAGTCCAAGCAAGAGGACTGCCTGAGCGCCAGGATTTCAAGACCTGCCTGGACAACTGAGAGATGCCCCATCTCAACAAAAATAAAATAAGTACACACATACATACATAAAATGGACAAAAGATCTTAATGAACTCCTTAACAAGGAAGATACATGGATGGCATATAAGCATGTGGAAAAATGCTCATAATCATTCTACATCAGGCAGCCACAAACTTAAATTGCAATCAGATATGACCACACACCCCAGGAGAATGCCTGTAAGCAAAGACAGACGCCACCAAGGGTGGGTAAAGCTGTAGAGAAATTGCAAGTCTCAAGCGTGGCTAGTGGCAGTGAAATGAGGGTGTAAAGTCTCTCATCTGTGGCTAGAGGGAGTGAAATGACAGTGTAAAGTGTCTCATCTGTGGCTAGTGGGGAGTGAAATGAGTTTGTAAAGTGTCTCATCTGTGGCTGGTGGGAGTGAAATGAGGGTGTAAAGTGTGTCATCTGTGGCTAGTGGGAGTGAAATGACGGTGTAAAGTGTCTCATCTGTGGCTAGTGGGAGTGAAATGAGGGTGTAAAGTGTCTCATCTGTGGCTAGTGGGAGTGAAATGAGGGTGTAAAGTGTCTCATCTGTGGCTAGTGGGGAGTGAAATGGTGTAAAGTGTGTCATCTGTGGCTAGTGGGAGTGAAATGAGGGTGTAAAGTGTCTCATCTGTGGCTAGTGGGAGTGAAATGAGGGTGTAAAGTGTGTCATCTGTGGCTAGTGGGAGTGAAATGACGGTGTAAAGTGTCTCATCTGTGGCTAGTGGGAGTGAAATGAGGGTGTAAAGTGTCTCATCTGTGGCTAGTGGGAGTGAAATGAGGGTGTAGACTGCCACCTCTCTGGAAAGGTTTTTGGCATTTCATCAACAGATAACGTGTTATTATGGGACCACAGTTCCGGGAGAAATGAAAACACGTGCACATGTAGGTGTTTTCTGAGATCCTAGCTCAGGACTCAGGACAACTCCAGGTACTGTTTGTCAGAACTCACTAATAACAGACCTGTCCTTTATGTAAGAATGTAAACTGCATGTCAGCACCTTCCTTTTTCATTTTACAACTTTTTGTTTACCCCACAGCAAGGAGGAGGAGACGGCGCCCTGGGCTGTTCTGCACAAGGGTGAGTTGTAAGCTCCCTGCAGGGGCTTGATCTCTCTGGATAGCTCTGTTCCTTTATTGCCTCAAATGACTTTGGAAAACAATTCAGCAATGATGAGACATTTTTTTTTTTCTTACAAAGCAAACACTTTTATTTTCTATGCAAAGACATTTTAAACAGTTCCGTTGAATTATACCGATTCCTGTCTCGTCAGGCTTCTCTTACTTGCAGAAATCTGCGTTTCTCTCCCTTCTTCATAGCTCACATCTAAAGTAGCGCACAAGAGTAAGACCGGCTTATTCATTTCTGCATCTCTGCATGAACCCGTGGGACTTGTGAGTCTGAATGTTTTCCTTAGGTGTCTAGCAGTGTTTGGTGTGAGTCGTAAGCTCTGAGAGTCTGCTCGTTCCTGAGTCAAGATGCTGAGTCAGTGTGGGCACTGACCACGCCTTCACCCGGGAGCCCTGCCCAGGGGGCCCAGGCTTGGCTTCCCAAACAGGGTGTCAAGAAGCACCCGTGAGCCAGTGTTGTGCGGGGCAGGTCGTTTTATTTTGGAGGCTGAGTCAAAGGTCATGCGCGTTTTCAGTCTTCACAGACTTTCCGACGACTTTCCTAAAAGGGTGGTGCCCTTCACACTTCCTTCAACTCTGTCCCTCTTTCAGCATGAGGTACTAACAGTATGTTTAGCTTTATGCAAATAAAATATACAGTATTTTAGTATGCATTTCCTTCATACCACTAAGACTGAACATTTTTCTTGTGTGAATTAGCGGTAGCAGTTGGGTTATGGGATCAGACGTGACAGCTCTTTGCATGTTCAGAAGCCTGTGGTATCGTTCACAGCTTAGATGCTGTAGACTCTCTCAAGCCAAATTTGTTAAAATTTCCTTCTGTCTTGCTTTAAAAAGCCTTCGTTATTCCAAGGTGATACAAATATCCTCTAATACTCTTTGCTAATATAGTCATATTTTTTATTTGTACCTTTACATTTTGACTTCTTAGGCCAGAGGGCATTGATTTTCGTATTTGGTGACAGAGGAGCAAAGGTTCTTTCATCCCAACAAAGTAACGCTTGGTTTTTCACTTCGTGTACTGAATAATGCACTTTCCCCTCAAGTTGAAAGGCCTTTTCTGTTCTCCGTGTTCCCCTAAGCACAGGCCCAGGTCTGTCTGGGGGCTCGTGTCTGTCTCGTGGGTCTGCGTCCTGGAGCTGCACCATCTGTTTAAATTACAGGGCCTCATTTAGCTACTCTATTTTAATATCTGGCAGGCAAACCTCTGTCTAAAGATTTTTTTCATTTTTCATTGACTTTAGACAATTCTTACACATTTATTTTCAAATATGAGCTTTAAAATCACTTTGTCCAGTTCCAAGAAACGTGAAATTCAAACTGGAGTTACATTAGCGACAGGCCTGCCCTTGGGAGGGGCCCACATCACAGCCCCCGCGGACAGGCAGCAAAGCATTTCAATTTCACTTTGAATTATCATGGAACCATAGTCCTTTAAGTAAAATATAAAAATGCTTTCTCTGTTATGCATTTTGGGCAAGATTAATAGAAACGTAGGTATAACCAGAATTATAAACTTCACTCTAAAACCAAAACAAAATGAAAAAACATTTAATGATTGCCAATCAATATGTGTATATTATAGAAAATGTGGGAATTGCAGAGATTCCCAGGTAGAACTGAAAGTCACGCAGGGTCCCTGACCCACCAGTAGCCACTGTGGGCATCTGCACTGGCATCTTCCAGGTCGTCCTTTGGAATGTTTCTTCTGTGCACGACGTGTGTAATGTGCTGATTTATACAATTACAGTCGCCTTGTACAACTGTTTCTGAGCCTGGTTTTTCAACTTCAAATACCGTGAACATTGTTGTGTTAAAGGAAGAAGGAGCGGCTTGTACAGTATAAATCATAAACCATGGCAGCTTTGGGATCTGTTATGTCCCCATTTCTGGAATAGCGTGTTGATTTTCCATCCATCCTGTGCTTTTCCAAAAGACTGCCAAGCTGGCCTTATGTGGGAGGGTTAGGGTGTTAAAATGGGATAGTTGACGATGCAAGTTTATGAGTCCCTGGGTGCAGTGGGCAGCAGGATGCCAGGGCCCGTCTTCTGCCACAGGAACTGCCTGCAGGGCCACCTGGGAGTTTGGGACAGTGGACCACATGGACACCTGACAACTCTCAGCCTTAGTCTTTAGTGCAAGCCCGACCTAGCCCATCACGGTCAGAGTTCCTCCAAATCGGGAAAGTCGTCTACACCCATGGCACTGCTTCAGTACAGAACAATCCAGTCACTAAATGCCTGTGGAGAGCGAGGATTCAGGCCCAGGCAGAGCTGGGTGGGGAGCTTCGGGAAGAGGGGACACAGTCTGTGCCAATGGCAGTTCTCAGGCCAGTTCACAGAGAGGGTTTCGTTGGAGCGGTCCATCGTTGCGTGTGTTTCTCTGCGCTGCTGTGGATTAGTAGAACACGGGGATGTGCTGAAGCTGAGCAGGCGGGATGGAAACACGGATACCCAGCAGGGTCCCACAGGCTTTCTGTACAGCTTTAGGGGGGCTCCCATTGGCTGGTGCCCACGAAGTGGCTGGTGTTAGCTTCCCACCTGCCACAACAAATGACCACAAATCCAGGCATTCAGTGCAACATTCCCTGTGGGTTCCATGGGTCTCAGGCCTGCGCTGGCCCAGCGGGTCTGTGCCTAGGGCCTTGCAGGGCAGCAGCCACGGTCAGGGGCCAGAGTTCTTTCTGGGGCTCCTGGGAAAGAATCTGTCCCAAGCTCCTTCAGGATGCACCGGGAGTCACAGTTTTCTGAGGTGCCACGTAGCCCCCCTCGAGATCCCCATAAGCGTCCTCCTCCTGCTTTCAGTCTCTGGGTTCTTCCTCCTCACTTCTATTTTCTGAGGTTCAGGTGATTACTGGGGCCTGCGAGGACAATCCATGTCTCTGCTCCTGTCTTAGGGTCCTCTGTCTGCTGTGAGAGATTGCCATGAATGTGGAACGCTGTGGGCCCCAAGGCGCCATTCTGCCACTTGCCAGTGAGCCAGGCTACACCAACTGAGGAAACACCCTGGCTGAGGCACTGGTCTAGGGCGGGGCCTGCACAGTGGGAGGAGGCCCTGCTTCTACGGCATCCCAGTGGGAGGGAGTCATGGTCCTTTACACGCAAAGCTCCTTCCATTTCCCACTGTGCAGTAACCCGGGAGCACTCACACAACCTTCCGGGAGGTGCTGGTCTCCAGGTTCTGAGACACGTGGACCCACAGCAGTGGTGCTTACAGGACATGCTGCAGCCCCCAGACCCACCCTTAGGCCCCCACGAAGCTGAGATGAGTTTCTTTTCCTCCTGCCCATCCCACCAGGGTCAACGCCCAGAAGTCCCTGCTGATGCCCAACTGCCTGTGCCACCTCTCTGCTCATGTACACCCACATGGGGGCTCGTCAGCACAGGGTAAGTTGCGGTCGCTGGGCACTGGGCCCCGAAGACAGGGCTGTGTGCAGAATGTGTGGTCTGAGGTCCCCCCCAAGCTAAGGTTAGGGCAGCATTCAGAATGGAGGCACTCTATGTCCAAGGGTGCTACCAACAGGGGGAGTGATGGTGGGTGGAGCATAGAAGAGAGATCCAGTGAGAGGCAGGAACGCTTCCCAGCTGAGGGTGAGAGAGACAGACGGGACCTAAAGCGGAAGCCCCCCTCACGGGAGCCCCATGGTCAGTCTGCGGTGGCACAGATGCCCAGGACAGTCTCTGAAGGGCCCAGAACACGCAGCAGGGACAGTGCTGTGATAAAGAATGGAGGAAAATGGTTAGCTGTGGCAGAATGAACATGCTGTATGTTTTAGATTTTTAAAAATAAAATGCTGAGGAAGGACTATGTGTAGGAGACAGGAATAGAAATGTGTGTGGTCACGTGCATGTCTGTGGTGTGTGGTTGCACGTATGTGTGGGGTGTGTGGTTACATGTGTGGTTGTGTGTGTGGGATGTGGTTACCTGTGTGGTTGTGTGTGTGGTGTGTGGTTACGTGTGTGGTTTTGTGTGTGGTGTGTGGTTACGTGTGTGGCTGTGTGTGTGGTGTGTGGTTACGTGTGTGGTTGTGTGTGTGGTGTGTGGTTATGTGTGTGGTTTTGTGTGTGGTGTGTGGTTACGTGTGTGGTTGTGTGTGTGGTGTGTGGTTACGTGTGTGGTTGTGTGTGTGGTGTGTGGTTATGTGTATATGTATGTCAGTGGTGTGTGTTTGTTCCGTGGACTCTGTGTCCATCCTTCACAGGAAAAGCCCAGTGTGGCTGGTGGCTTTAGGGCCACCTATTTCTGTTCCTGCTCAGGGGTCGGCTTCCAGTGGTTTCTGCTGGGTCATTATTTATTTTTTAGAGATGGGATCTCACTCTGTCACCCAGGATGGATTGCAGTGGTGGGATCACAGCTCACTGCAGCCTCCACCTTCTGGGCTCAAGCGATCCTCATACCTCAGCCTCCAGAGTGGCTGAAAGTACAGACGTGTGCCACCACGCCCAGCTAATTTACTTTTTATTTCTTAAGAGATGGGGTCTCACTCTGTTGCCCAGGCTGGTCGGGACTTCTGGTCTGAAGCAACCCTCAGGCCTCAGCCTCCCATAACACTGGGATTATAGGTGTGAGCCACCACACCTGGCCACGGGGTAGGGGCAACCTTTTTGAGCAGGCTCTGTGAGCGGGCCAGTTTCTGGGCGTTATAGGTGACTTCTCCTTCCCTGTGGGGAGCAGGGCCGCCTCACCACACTCCCCAGGACTTCAGGGAATGGGCTGCTGAGACTTGGAAATGAAAAGGGCTCAGCCCCGGCCGGGAGGAACAGTGGCGCCGGCGTCCAAGCCTTGCCCCTTGCCTGCACTTCCACTGAAGATTTAGACACACTCAGTGGAATCCGATGGAGCCCCAGCCCACGCCCACCCAGACTCAGCCACCAGAGTTCCCCTCCCTCCACGTGGTGCACAGACTCACGGGATTTTCTCTGCCTGGGATTGTCCGTGTCGACACCTGCTGCCCGGGTGCAATCATGAGTCCCCTCGGTCTCTCTGCAGCGTCTCGGGGTGGATGATGAGTTATAGTCACCC
The DNA here is from genome assembly GCA_036589455.1 of Ateles fusciceps. Lineage (NCBI taxonomy): Eukaryota > Metazoa > Chordata > Mammalia > Primates > Atelidae > Ateles > Ateles fusciceps. The sequence goes on from JAZHEH010000586.1 coordinate 9,662,290, forward strand.
TCGCGTGAAGCAACGTGACTCCTGGTCCGAAGCAGAGAAGATCCGTCAGCATCATGTTGAATCCCAACCCTGCATCTCCGTGGGCTCCAGGACAATCCTATGAAAACCGCACTGTTGGTTCACTGTTCACGTCGAGGAGGAGAATTCCATCTGAAAATGAGCATGACGTCACTGACACCCACATCCATGGCATAGCCCAGTGCTGAGCTCCACAGACCTACAGTCCACGGCCTCCCCCTCGGAGTGGGCCACGGCTGCCGACAGCGTTGTCCAGGGAAGACACCCTGAGTCGATGAATGGAACAAACTGGAAAATCCAGAAACAAGCCCTTCTCTCCATTTCTGGTCTTTGGCTCTAATGAAAGGTGGCAAGGCAAGGCGATGGGGGGGGGAAATGAAAGCGTTTTTTTGTTTGTTTTTTTTTGTTTTTTTTACGGAAGCGTTTTTAATGAACGTGCTGCAGCAGCAGGATGACCACAGGCCAAACTCACACGCACACAGCTCAGCTCCTCATGCAAAACCAATGCAGAATCCACAGACCTCACAGTAACAGGGGGATACCAACATTTCTAGAAAAACTACAGAACATCTTTGTGATCCTGTGTTAGGCATTTTTTTTATAGACACAAGAAAGACTATTTCAGAAGAAAAGGATAAATGTGACTTGAAATATTAAAATTTTTTTCTTCAATTGTCACCATGAAGAGAATGAAAACATAAGCCACAGATTGAAATAAAATATTTGCAAGTTATACACTTGTATCCAGAATTTCTAAAGAATCATGAAAACTCAATAATAAGAAAACAGCTCAGTTTTTAAATGGGCAAAAGAGTTGAGCATAGTCTTCTCCAAGACAGCAATATTGATGAGAAGTAAACATACAAATGGGGCCCAGCATCATTTCACATAAGGGAACCACAAGCTGAACCACAGTGAGATACTGCTGTACCCCTCTTAGAATGACTACAAGAAAAAGAAGTAATGATGTCATCCAGGAATGGTGGTTCACACCTACGTTCCAGAGCTCTGGGTGACCCATGAGGCAGGAGGATCCCTTGAGGGCAGGAGTTTGAGACTAGTCTGGGCAACGTAGCAAAACCCTGTCTCTAAAAATAAAATTAATTTTAAAAAAGATGATCGATATCAAATGTTGATGAAGAGGTGGGAGAATTGGAAGTCTCATTCACTACAAATGGAGATGAATGATGATGCCACATCAGCACGCAGTTTGGAAAAGCTTCAGATGCTGAGTGTACACTTATCATATGACCCAGCACTCCCTCTCCCCAGGTTCTTACCCACGGGCACTGAAAACCACAGGTGCACATGGAGCAGATGTTTTCCTTCGCTAGAGCTTCTGCAAGCAGGAACCACACATGAGGGGCTGAAACAAGAAATGTATTTTCTCACAAACCTGGAGGCTGGAAGTCCCAGAGCACGGTGTCTGCAGGGTTGGTTTCTCCTGAGGCCTCTCTCCTTGGCTTGTAGATGGCCGCCTGCTCTCTGCATCCTCCCACAGTCTTCCCCTGTTTGTGTCTCTGTCGTAATCTCCCCTTCTTATGAGGACACCAGTCACTCTGGATGAGGGCTCACCCTAACAGCCTCATCTAACATCACTTACCTCTTTCAAGACCCTGTCCCCCACACACAGTCACATTCTGAGGTTCTGGGTGTTGGGATGTCAACCTATGAATTCAGAGGAGGACACAGTTCAGCCCATAATACGAGGATGGAGAGGAAGGGTGCTGTGCCACCACTGATCCAATCCTGAGATCCAGCCATCCTTGAAGTACCATTACTCAGAACTGACTAGCAATGAACTTGAATTTTATGAGTAAGCTCAATGTCAACGTCTTTGTTCATCCTGTGAATTTTCCTTCACTTCCCCACAGGAAGCAGATGGTGCCCTGAGTCCATCTTCACGTGGGTAAGTTTCTGAGCTTCATGGGAATGTTTTATCTGTCTGTAACACAGTTGTACACTTGTCTGATTGGCTTTGCAAAAAGGGTTTCCAAAAGCGTCTTTGAGCCAGTGTTGTGCCGTGCAGGTCATTTTATTTTGGAGACTAAGAGTCAAAGGTCATGTGCATTTCAATCTCCACAGACTTTATGATGACTTTCCCAAAAGGTTGGTGCAGTTCATACTTCCTTCAACTCTGTCACTCTTTAGGCATGAGATACTAAGAATATATTTAGTTTTATTCCAATAAAATGTAATATTTCAATATGCATTTTTTTACTACCAGTAACAACATTTTTTCATGTTTTACCATTTTACAGTTGTTCTTGTGTGAATTAATGTTCAATTCTTGGATTATTTGGATTATCAAACGTAACAGCTCTTTTCATGTTAGGAACCCTCTGGAATCTGTCACAGGGTAGCAGTTGGAAACTTTTCTGAAGCCAAATTTCTTAAAATTTCTTTTTATCTTGCTTTAAAAAGCCTTCATTACTCCGAGGTTATACAAATATCCTCTGATACTCTTTGCTTATATAGTCATAATTTTTATTCTTATTTCAATCGTTTTGGGGAACAATTCCTGTTTGGTTGCATGGAAAAGTGCTTTAGTGTTGATTTCTGAGATTTTGGTGCCCCCACCACACAAGCAGGGTACACTGTACCCAGTGTGTAGTCTTTTACCATCACCCTCCTCCCACCATTCCCCCGAGTCCCAAAAGCCCATTATGTCATTCTTACGCCTTTGCATCCTCATAGCTTAGCTCCCACTTATAAGTGAGATAGTGTGATGTTTGGTTTTTCATTCTTGAGTTACTTCACTAAGAATGATGGTCTGCAACTCCATCCAGGTTGTGTGAGTGCTGATATTTCATTCCTTTTTATGGCTGAGTAGTATTCCATGGTATATACCTATATACAAATCACAAATATATATCACATTTTCTTTATCCGCTGATTTGTTTTAGGCTGATTTCATGTTTTTGCAATTGCAAACTATACTGTTATAGATTCCAGACGGGTGCAAGAATCTTTTTCATAAGATGACTACTTTTCTTCTGGGTAGATCGCCAGTAGTGGGATTGCTGGATCAAATAACAGTTCTACCTTTAGTTCTTCATGGGATCTCCGTTCTGTTTTCCACAGTGGTTGTACTAGTTTACATTCCCACCAGCAGTGTAAAAGTGTGCCCTTTTCACCACATCCATACCAACATCTGTTATTATTTTTAAATTGTGACTCTTCTTACAGGAGTAAGGTAGTATTACATTGTGGTTTTGATTTGCATTTACCTGTTAATTAGTGATGTTGAGCATTTTTTCATATGCTTGTTGGCCATTTGCATATCTTCTTTGAGAACTGTCTATCCATGAACTCTGCCCACTCTTTGATGGGATAGGTACTTTTTTTGAGACAGAATCTCACTGTGTCACCCAGGCTGGAGTGCAGTGGCACGATCTTGGCTCACAGAAGCCTATGCCTCCTAGGTTCAAGCTATTCTCCTGCCCCAGCCTCCTGAGTAGCTGGCACTACAGGCATCCACCACCATGCCCAGCTAATTTTTGTATTGTTAGTAGAAACGGGGTTTCACCATGTTGGCCAGGCTGGTCTTGAACTCTTGACTTCAAGTGATCCACCCACCCCAGGCTCCTAAAGGACAGGGATTACAGACATAAGCCACTGTGACCAACTAGATATTTAATTTTTTCTTGCTGATTTGTTTGAATTTCTTTTAGATCTGGATACTATTCTTTCATCATATGTACAGATTTTGAATATTTTCTTTTTATCCATGAGTTCTGTTTACTCTGCTTATTATTTCTTCTGTGGGGCATAAGCTCTTTAGTTTAAAATAAAAATAAATTTGAGATAAATTCCATCTCTTTGTGTTGGTTTTTGTTGCATTTGCTTTTAGATTCTTAGTCATGAACTCTTTACCTAAGTCAATGTCTAGAAGAGTTTTTCTGATGATATCTTATAGATTTTTATATCCTTTCAGGTCTTAGATTTAAGTCTGATCCATCCTCAGTTGATGTTTGTAGAAGGTGGGAGGTGGGGGATCCAGCTTCCTTCTCCTACATGTGGATTGTGAATTATCCCAGCACCATGTGTTGAATAGGGTGTCCTTTCCCCCACTTGATGTTTTTTTTTTTTTTTGGTTTGTTGAGGATCAGTTGGCAGTAAGTATTCGGCTTTATTTATGAGTTCTGTGTTCTGTTCCATTGGTCTACATGCCTATTTCTGTATCGGTACCATGTTGCTTTGGTAACTCTAGCTTTGCAGTATAGTTTGAATTTGAGTAATGTGATGCCTCCAGATTTGTTCTTTTTGATTAGTCTTGCTTGGCTATGTGAGGTCTTTTTTGTTTCCATATGAATTTTAGAATTGTTTTTTCTAGTTCTGTGAAGAGTGATGATGGTATTTTGACGGGCATTGCATTGAATTTGTAGATTGCTTTTGGCAGTATGGTCATTTTCACAATACTGATTCTACCCATCCGTGAGCATGGACTGTGTTTCCATTTATTTGTATTGTCTATGATTTTCTTTCAGCAGTATTTTGTAGTTTCCTTGTAGAGATCTTTTATCTTTTGGGTTAGGTATATTCCTAAGTGTTTTGTTTGTTTGTTTTTTGCAGCTGTTGCAAAAAGTATTGCCTTCCTTATTTGTTTCTCAGCTTTCGCTTAAAGCAGTGTTATTGATTTGTGTACACTAATTTTGTGTCCTGAAACTTAAGTTTCAGGATTTTTCAAATAATTCTTCTGCATCTATTGAGATAATCTATGATTTTTGTTTTTAATTCTGTTTATGTGTGGTATCACATTTATTGACTTGCAAATGTTAAATTATTCCTGCATCTCTGGTGTGAAACTCACTTGACCACGGCGTATTGTCTTTTGTTGTGCTGTTTAATTCCATCGGCTAGATTCTGTTGAGGATTTTTGCATCTATATACATGAGGGATATCGGTCTGTAGTTTTCTGTTTTTGTTATGTCCTTTCCTGGTTTTGGTGTTAGGGTGCTACTGCCTTCATGAGAATGATTTAGGGGAGGATTCCTTCTTTATTTTTTTGGAATACTTTTCATGTGATTGGTACCAATTCTTCTTTGAATAGTTTCCATATGATTGGTAGCAATTCTTCTTTGAATGCCTGATAAATTCAGCTGTGAGTTCATCCTGGACATTTTTTCTTGGCAACTTTTTATTTATCCTCCCTCCCTCCCTCCCTCCCTCCCTCCCTCCCTTCCTTCCTTCCTTCCCTCCCTCCCTTCTTCCTTTCTTCCTTCCCTCCCTCCTTCCCTCCCTTCTTCCTTCCTTCCCTCTCTCCCTCCCTTCTTCCTTCCTTCCTTCCCTCCCTCCCTCCCTTCTTCCTTCCTTCCTTCCCTCCCTCCTTCCCTCCCTTTCCTTCCTTCCCTCCCTCCCTTCTTCCTTCCTTCCTTCCCTCCCTCCCTTCTTCCTTCCCCTCCCTCCCTTATTCCTTCCTTCCTTCCTTCCCTCCCTCCCTTCTTCCTTCCTTCCCTCCCTCCCTCCCTTCTTCCTTCCTTCCTTCCCTCCCTCCCTTATTCCTTCCTTCCTTCCCTCCCTCCCTCCCTCCCTTCCTTCCTTCCCTCCCCTCCCTCCCTTCCTTCCTTCTTTTTATTTTTTTGGATGGAGTCTCACCCTGTTGCCCTGGCTGGAGTGCAGAGGTATGATCTTGGCTAACTGCAACCCCTGCCTCCCAGGTTCAAGCGATTCTCCTGCCTCAGCCTCCTGAGTGGCTGGGATTACAGGTGTGGGCCACTATGGCCATCTAATTTTTTTGTATTTTTAGGAGAGATGGGATTTCACCATGTTGGCCAGGCTGGTCTCAAACTCCTGACCTCAGGTGATCTGCCCACCTGGGCCACCCAAAATGCTGGGATTATAGACATCAGCCACCACGCCTGGCCTATTACTGTTTCAATGTCACTGCTTGGTATTGATCTGCTAAGAGTTTCTATTTCTTCCTGATTTAACCTAGAAGGGTTTTGTGTTTCCAGATATTTATCCATCTCCTCTAGAATTTCTAGTTTGTGTGCATAAACGTGTTCATTGTAGCCTTAAATAGACTTTTGTATTTCTGTGGTGTCAGTTGTAATATCTCCCATTTCCTTTCTAATTGAGCTTGTTTGCATCTTCTCTCTTCTGTTCTTGGTTTATCTCGCTATTGGTCTATCAATTTTATCTTATCAAAGAACCAGCTTTTTGTTTCATTTATCTCTTGTGTTTTTGTTTGTTTCAGTTTCATTCAGTTCTGCTCTGACCTTGGTTATTTCTTTTCTTCTGCTAGATGTGGGCTTGTGTTTTTTTGTTTGTTTGTTTCAGTTTCATTCAGTTCTGCTCTGATCTTGGTTATTTCTTTTCTTCTGCTAGGTGTGGGCTTGGTTTATTTTTGTTTCTCTGGTTACCTGAGGTGTGACCTTAGATTGTCCATTTGTGCATTTCAGACTTTTTGATGTAGGCATTTAATGCTATGAACATTTCTCTTAGCATCGCTTTTGCTGTGTCCCAGAGGTTTTGATAAGTTGTGTCACAGTTCTCATTCAGTTCAAATAATTTTTAAATTTCCCTCTTGATTTCATTGTTGACCCAAAGAACATTCAGGAACAATTATTTAATTTCCATGTATTTGTGTAATTTTGTGGGGGTTTTTTGGAGTGAATTTCCAATTTGATTCCCCCTGTGATCTGAAAAGACACTTGATATAATTTTGATTTTCTTAAGTTCACTGAGAATTGTTTTGTGGACTATCATATGCTCTAGCTGGGAGAATGTTCCATGTACTGATGAAAAGAATGTAGATTCTGCAGTTGTTGAATAGAATGTTCTGTAAATATCTGTCAAGTCCATTTGTCCTAGGGTAGAGTTTAAGTCCACTGTTTGTTTCTTGACCGTGTGTCTTGATGACCTGTCTAGTGCTGTCAGTGGAGTACTGAGTGCCTCACTGTTACTGTGTTGCCATCTATCATTTCTTATGTCCAGTTTCTGATTGTTTTATACATGTGAGATCTTCCATGTTAGATGCATATCCATTTAGGATTGTGCTGTTTTCCTGTTGGAGTGATGTTTTTATCATTGTGTAATGTTTCTCTTTGTCTTTTTTAACTGTTGTTACTTTAAAGTCTGTTTTGTTTGATATAAGAATAATTACTCCTGCTTGCTTTTCGTTTTGATTTTCATGAAATATCATTTTCTACCCTTTCACCTTGAGTTTATGTGAGTCCTTATATATTAGGTGAGTCTCTTGAAAACAGCAGATAATTGGTTGGTGGGTTTTTCTCCATTCTGCCATTCTGTATCTTTTAAGTGGAGCATTTAGGCCATTTACCTTCAATTTTATTTTGAGATGTGAGCTACTGTTTTATTCCTCATGCTAGTTGTTGCATGAATACTTCTTTTTTTTACTTTGTGTTACTGTTTTATAAGCCTTATGAGATTTATGCTTTCAGAAGGTTCTATTTTGGTGTGTTTTGAGGTTTTAAGATTTAGAACTCCTTTTAGCATTTCTTATAGTACTGGCTTGGTAGTGGTTAGTTTTCTCAGCATTGGTTTGTCTGAAAAAGACATTATCTCTCCTTCATTGATGAAGCTTAGTTTTGCTGAATACAAAATTCTTGGCTGTTAATTAATTTATTTGAGGAGGCTAAAGATAAGACACCAATCTCTTCTGGCTGCTGAGAAACCTGCTGCTCATCTGAGAGGTTTTCCTTTATAGGTTACCTGATGCTTTTGCCTCACAGCTCTTAAGATTCCCTGGTTTGTCTTGGCTTTAGATAACCTGATGACTATGTGCCTGGGTGGTGATACTTTTGCAATGAATTTCCCAGATGTTCTTTGAGCTTCTTGTCTTTGGATGTCTAGAACTCTAGCAAGCCCAGGGAAATTTTCTTTGATTATTCCCTCAAATAAGTTTTCCAAACTTGTAGATTTCTATTCTTCCTCAGGAATACTCATTATTCTTAGGTTGGCCATTTAACATAATTCCAAATTTCTTGGAGGCTTTTTTTTTTTAATTCTTTTTTCTTTCTCTTTGTTTGACATGGTTAATTCAAAAGTCTTCTTGTTGTTCAATTCTACTGTTAAAACTTCCTAGTGCATTTTGTATTTCTCTAAGTGTGTGATTCATTTCCAGAAGTTTGATTGTTTCTTCTTTGTAATCTCTATTTCTCTGGAGTACTTTTCATCTATATCCTTTATTGACTTTTAAGTTTCTTTAAGTTGCTTTTCACCTTTTTCTAGTATTTCCTTGAGGAGATTAATAATCCACCTTCTGAATTCTTTATTTGGCAATTCAGAAATTTTCTTCTTGGTTTGGATCCATTGCTGGGGAACCAGTGTGGTCTTTTCATGGTAGAATAGAACCATGTTTTGTCATATTACCAGAATTATTTTTCTGATTCCTTCTCATTTGGGTAGATTATTTCAGTGAGAAAACCTAGAACTCAAGGGCTGCTGGTCAGATTCTCTTGTCCCATGGAGTGGTGACTTGATTGGTGCACTCCCTTTTCTCCCAGGGATGAGGCTTCCTGCGAACCACAGAGCAGTGATTGTTATTGTTCTTCTGGGTCTCTCCACCCATCAGGGCTTCCAGGCTGATTCTGGGGGAATGTCTGCACAGAGTCCTGTGATGTGATCCACCTTCAGGTCTCCCAGCTGTGGATGCCAGCACCTGCTCCGGTGGAGGTGGCAGGGGAGTGAAGTGGACTCTCTGGGGGTCCTGGGCTGTGGATAGGTTTACTGTGCTGACTTTCTTGGAGGCTGGTGATTCTACCAGTGAAGTTGTCACATAGACAGACTTGGGACCTCTGGTTAGCCTGGATGTTGCAGGAGGTGGAATCAGCTCTTGTTTTCTCCTTCCTAGGAGTAGGGTTGTTCAGTCATGAGTTGCTGTCATGTCCTGAGCTGGGTGGCCTTGAGCCAGGAGGTGGCACTTTAAAGAGAGCAGCAGAGTTGTCACCTGTCCTGTCGTATTCACAGTGGCCAGTGGCTTCTTCCAAAGCCTCTGTGATTTTTTTTTTCTTGGTATGCTCCCGTGTTGGTTTCCAGAGCAAAAGTCCATGGTGTGAGTCTCCACCTGCTGTTCTCCCTGTCCTAGTGGGAGCTGCTCATTAGACCTGTCTCCTATCTGCCATCACCCTTCAGAACCTGGTTGAGGCACTGGTCTAGGGCGGGGCCCACACAGGCGAAGGAGGCCCTGCTTTACAGTGTCCCAGTGGGAAGAAGTCATGGTCCTTTACAGGAGAAGCTCCTTCCGTTTCCCACTGTGCAGTAACCCAGGAGCACTCACACAACCTCCTGGGAGCTGCTGGTCTCAGGTTCTGAGACACGTGGCCCCACTGCGGTGGTGCTCACAGGACACACTAAAGAACCCAGCGCCATCCTGAGCCCCCCACAAAGCTGAGATGAGTTTCTCTCCTCCTGCCCATCCCACCAGAGTCAAAGCCAAGAAGTCCCTGCTGATGTTCCAGTGCCTGTGTCACCTCTCCGCTCCTGTACACCCGGTCGGGGGCTTGTTGGCACAGGTAAGTTGTGGTTACCAGGCACTGGTCCCTGAGGACAGGGCCGTGTGCAGAATGTGTGGTCTGCAGTCCCCCCCAAGCTGAGGTTGGGGCAGCATTCAGAATGGAGGCACTCTGTGTCCAAGGGTGCTACCCACATGGGAATGATGGTGGGTGGAGCACAGAAGAGAGATCGAGTGAGAAGAAGGCATGCTTCCCAGTTGAGGGTGAGAGAGACAGACGGGGGTGCAAAAGTGGGAGCCCCCAGCACGAGCCCAGGGCAGGCTCTGAAAGGCACAGAGATGCCCAGGGCAGGCTCTGAAGGGCCCAGAACACGCAGCGGGGGACAGTGCTGTGATAAAGGATGCAGGGAAAGTGTTAGCCATGGCAGAAAGTATGTGCTGTGTTTTGAAATAAAATGCTGAGGAAGGACTGTGTGTAGGAGACAGGTGGGAATAGAGGTGTGTGTGGTCACATGTGCACGTCTGTGGTGTGTGGTTGCACATATGTGTGTGGTGTGTGGTCACATTTGTGGTTTTGTGTGTCGTGTGTGATTTCATGTATATGTGTGTGAGTGGCATGTGTTTGTTCCATAGACTCTGTGTCCGTCCTTCCCAGGAAAAACCCCATGTGGCTGCTGGCTTTAGGACCACCTATTTCTGTTCCAGCTCGGGGGTCGGCTTCCAGTGGTTTCTGCTGGGTCATTATTTTTTAGAGATGGGATCTCACTCTGTCACCCAGGATGGATTGCAGTGGTGGGATCACGGCTCACTGCAGCCTCCACCTTCTGGCCTCAAGCGATCCTCATACCTCAGCCTCTCAAGGAGCTGAAAGTACAGGCGTGTGCCACCACACCCAGATAATTTATTTTTTATTTCTTAAGGAATGGGGTCTCACTCTGTTGCCCAAGTTTGTTTGGAATTTCTGGTCTTAAGCGAGTGTAAGGCCTAAGCCTCCCATAGCACTGGGATTATAGGCATGAGCCACCATGCTGGACAGTGGAAGGGTGTCCTTTTGAGCAGGCTTTGTGAGGGGGCCAGCTTCAGCTTCTGGAGATTATAGGTGACTTCTTCCCTGTGGGAACAGGGTTGCCTCACCACACTCCCCAGGACTTCAGGGAACGGGCGCTTGAGACTTGGAAATGAAAAGGGCTCAGCCCCGGCCTGGAGGAACAGTGGCGCCGGCGTCCAAGCCTTGCCCCTTGCCTGCACTTCCACTGAAGATTTAGACACACTCAGTGGAATCCGATGGAGCCTGCAGCCCTCCCCAGCCCAGACTCAGCCACCAGAGTTCCCCTCCCTCCACGTGGCGCACGGGCTCACAGGGATCGTCCACGTTGACACCTGCTGCCCGGGTGCAATCGTGAGTCCCCTCGGTCTCTCTGCAGCGTCTCGGGGTGGATGATGAGTTATAGTCACCCTCGCATGAAGCAACGTGACTCCTGGTCCGAAGCAGAGAGGATCCGTGAGCATCACGTTGAATCCCAACCCTGCATCTCCGTGGGCTCCAGGACAATCCTATGAAAACCGCACTGTTGGTTCACTGTTCACATCGGGGAGGAGAATTCCATCTGAATGAGTGTGACGTCACTGACACCCACATCCATGGCACAGCCCAGTGCTGAGCTCCACAGACCTACAGTCCACGGCCTCCCCTCGGAGTGGGCCACGGCTGCTGACAGTGTTGTCCAGGGAAGACACCATGAGTTGATGAATGGAACAAACTGGAAAGTCCAGAAACAAGCCCTTCTCTCCATTTCTGGTCTTTGGCTCTAATGCAAGGTGGCAAGGCAAGGCGATGGGGGCAAATGGAAGCGTTTTTAATGAACGTGCTGCAGCAGCAGGATGACCACATGCCAAACTCACACACACACAGCTCAGCTCCTCATGGAAAACCAATGCAGAATCCATCACAGACCTCATAGTAACAGGGGATACCAACATTTCTAGAAAAATTATAGAATATCCTCAGGATTTTCTGTTAGGGAATGTTGTCTTTGATAGACACCTAAAACACTCTTTCAGAAAAAAATGACATGTTGACTCTAAGTACTTAAAATTATTCCTTCAGTTGTCACCATTAAGAGAATGAAAATAGAAGCCACCAACTAAAATAAAATATTTGCCAGTCACATCCTTTTATCCAGAATATTTAAGGAATTGTGAAAACTCAATAATAATAAAAAAAACAACTCAGTTTTTAAATGGATGAAAGATTTGAACACAGTGTTCACCAAGACAGCAATATTGATGAGAAGTAAAGCACACAAAACGGTGCTCAAATCCTTTGACACCAGGGAACCAGCAGCTAAAGCATAGTGAGGTACCACTACACCGTCAGTAGAATGGAGGTACCACTACACCGTCAATAGAATGGAGGTACCACTACACCGTCAGTAGAATGGAGGCACCACAACACCGTCAGTAGAATGGAGGCACCACTACACCGTCAGTAGAATGGAGGCACCACTACACCGTCAGTAGAATGGGGGGCACCACTACACCGTCAGTAGAATGGGGGCACCACTACACCGTCAGTAGAATGGGGGGCACCACTACACCGTCAGTAGAATGGAGGTACCACTACACCGTCAGTAGAATGGCTGCAAGAAAAAAGTGGGTAATGGTACAATCCAGACACAAGTTCACACCTGACGTCCCAGAGCTCTGGGTGGCCCACGACTCAGCAGGGTCCCTTGACTGACATCCCAGAGCTCTGGGTGGCCCATGACTCAGCAGGATCCCATGACTCAGCAGGATCCCTTGACTGATGTCCCAGAGCTCTGGGTGGCCCATTACTCAGCAGGGTCCCTTGATTAACGTCCCAGACCTCTGGGTGGCCCATGAATCAGCAGGATCCCTTGACTGATGTCCCACAGCTCTGGGTGGCCCATGACTCAGCAGGGTCCCTTGAGCCAGGAGTTTGAGACCACTCTGGGTAACATAGCAAAACCCCGTCTCTAAAAAAAGAAATTTAATAAAAGATGATCGATATCAAATGTTGGTGAAGAGGTGGGAGAATTGGAAGTCTCATTCACTACTAACGGAGATGAATGATGATGCCACATCAGCACGCAGTTTGGATAAGCTTCAGATGCTGAGTGTACACTTATCATATGACCCAGCACTCCCACTCCCAGGTTCTTACCCAAGGGCACTGAAACCACATGTGCACATGGAGCAGATGTTTTCCTTGCCAGAGCTTCTGCAAGCAGGAACCACACATGAAGGGCTGAAACAAGAAATGTATTTTCTCACAAACCTGGAGGCTGGAAGTCCCGGAGCACGGTGTCTGCAGGGTTGGTTTCTCCCAAGGCCTCTCTCCTTGGCTTGTAGATGGCCACCTGCTCTCTGCATCCTCCCACAGTCTTCCCTGTTTGTGTCTCTGTCATAATCTCCCCTTCTTATAAGGACACCAGTCACTCTGGATGAGGGCTCACCCTAATAGCCTCATCTAACATCACTTACCTCTTTCAAGACCCTGTCTCCACACACAGTCACATTGTCAGGTACTGGGTGTTGGGACGTCAACCTATGAATTTGGAGGAGGACACAGTTCAGCCTGTAAAATGAGGGTGAGAGGAAGGGTGCTGTGCCACCACTGAGATCCTATCCTGAGATCCAGACATCTGTGAAGTACCATTACTCAAAGCTGACAACTAATGGACTTGAATTTTGTTTAAGTTCAGTGTCAACAGTGTCTTTGCTCATTCTGTGAATTTTGCTTCACTTCCCCACAGGAAGGAGATGGTGCCCCAGGTCCATCTGTAGTTAGGTAAGTTTGTAAGTTTAATGGAATTATTCCACCTATCTGTAACATAGTTGTATACTCGTCTTGATTCAAATTACTTTGGAAAAATATGTCACCTACTTATGTCTTCAAATAGGACGATGACATAGTAGAAAATCAAAATGTGTCTCTTAACATTTATACCCATTCATGTAGCTTATTGCACTTACCTTTAAAAAATTATACAATTCTTCATAACTGTTTTCTAAGTCTATTTTAAACACATGTAATGTGTGAGTCTGTGTGTTTTTTAGTGTTTCTAATAGCGTCCACTGAGAGTCAGGTCTTGTCATTTCACCTCTCACTGTGTCCACTGGTGACGCTCTGCCGCGGCAGTGCACAAATCCAGCCCAACTGTGCATGACTGTTTCACCCTCCAAACTACAAAAGCTGAAAGGCGACCTTTATAAAGGTCATGATCCAGCTTTAAGCACACATTTTAAGGAATAACCTGTTCCCAGATGAAATGAAACTGTGTGAAGCCATGACAAGTACACATTCTTCTCAGAGAACCTCAAGTCAGGATACGCTTCTCGCAGAACTCAGAGTCACAGGAAATCTACTCACATGATGGCGAGTAAATTATTAATCTCTGATTCCTGTTCCATTTTCCTCTGCGTATAATGAACACAGATTAACTCAGTATTTTAGAAGCTGCTTTATACAACATTTCCCAGGGTTTCAGGGTTAGATATTGCACTCCTGTCCTCTAACCTGAGGGACTTTTCATCTGGAGCCACTTACTACCATTTAGAATGAAATGAACATGAAAGATGGAAGTCATTTACTGAAACCATCCCAGGTGCGCGCGCACTCACACGTATACACACATACACACACACACACATGAATATACACACACACGAAATTACATACACACTCTCACACACATGCCCACACACATGTACACACATACACTCACACACACATTAATATACACAGTTACGTACACACACACACAAAATTACATACTCTCACACACATGCCCACACACATGTACACACATACACACAATTACATACACACACATGCCCACACACATGTACACACATACACTCACACACACATTAATATACACACACAGTTACGTACACACTCACACACATGCCCACACACATGTACACACATACACACATTCATACACTCACCCACATACTCTCACACACACACATTAATATACACACACATGTACACACATACATTCACACACACAATATACACACAATTACATACACACACACACATGCCCACACACACATTTATACACACCATTCACACAGACTCACACACATTGATACACACACATGCTCACACACACGCAGTCTCACAGTCACAGACACTCACACTGGCACAGCCTCCCTCTGGCCCTCACATCATGTCCTCATCCCCACCCTGCCTGCCATACTGCCCATCACTGCAGAGAGCCCCAGCTGGTCCCACAGGGGAAGCCCCACCCCAGTCTGCACAGAGCATCCCAGTCCTCCACTCTGGGAACCCAACAGCATCAGCTGTCCTGGCCCAGGACATCTGGGGGGACTCTGCCACTGTCCCAGTAGGACGTGCTGCTGAGGGGGAGCCAGACAGCCAATATGGGAAGGGCCCAGTGGGTGTAAGCCTGTAGACAAGGCGGGCATTGCAGGAGGGTGTGTGAGGGACTGTCCTCGTGCTGGGATGAAGGAGCACCCACACCCCATGGCTCGGAGCCGCCTGGGGTTCCTCTAGAGGCAGCTGTGACCCCAGACTGCTGAGGGCACCATGTGGCTCCCAGGTCTCCCCCTCAAGACCAGTGCACCCAGCCGCCTCATCCTCCCAACCCAGCTGCCCTGGGTCATGGAGCAGCGTGTACATGGGGAGGATCTAATCCCAACTCATTCTTACAGCTGACCATCGCATCACACGCTCATTGTTCCAGGGTTGCACAGTAGTAGCAGTTCTTTAAGGAATCTCCATAATGTTTTCCACAGTGGTTGTATTACTACCTTCCCACCTGCGGTGTAAATGGGTTCCCTTTCCACCACATCCATGCCAACATCTATTTTTTTTTTAATTCTTTAAATTATAGGCATTCTTGCAGGAGTAAGTATTGAGGTTTTGATTTGCATTTCCCTGATAATTATTAATGTTGAGCATTTTTCATATGTTTGTTAGCCATTGTTTATATTCTTTTGAGAATTGTCTATTTGTGTCCTTTGCCCACTTTTTGATGAGACTTTTTTTTTTGGGACAGAATCTTACTCTGTCGCTCAAGCTGAAATTCTGTGACATGATCTTGGCTCACTGAAGCTTCTGCTTCCCGGGTTCAAGCATTTCTCCTCCCTCAGGCTCTTGAGTAGCTGGGATTACAGGTGCCCACCACCATGGCTGGCTAATTTCTGAAGACAGAGTTTCACTATGTTGGCCAGACTGATCTCAAACTCTTGACATCAAGTGATCCACCTGCCTCCACCTCCCAAAGGATGGTATTACAGGCATGAGCCACCACGCCTGACTGGATGATTTGTTTTTTTCTTGCTCATCTGTTTGAGTTCCTTTTTAGATTCTGTGTATTAGTCCCTTGTCAGATGTATAGATTGTGAATATTGTCTTTCATTCTGTGGGTTGTCTGTTTACTCTGCTGATTATTCCTTTTGCTGTGCGGAAGCTTTTAAGTTTAAATAAATGCCACCTATTCATCTTTGCTTCTGTTGCATTTGCTTTTGGATTCTTAGTCATGGCCTCTTGGTCTAAGTCAATATCTAGAAGCATTTTCTGATGATATCTTGTAGATTTTTTATGGTTTCAGGTCTTAGATGTATGTCTTTGATCCATCGTGAGTGGATGTTTGTATAAGGTAAGAGATGAGGATCCAGCTTCCTTCTCCTACATGTGGATTGTGAATTTTCTGAGCACCATTTGTTGAATAGAGTGTCCTTTCCCCATTTGATGTTTCTGTTTGTTTGTCAAAGATCAATTGGCGGTAAGTATTTGGCTTTATTTATGAGTTATCTATTCTGTTGGCTACATGCTTTTTTTTTTTTTTTTTTTTTTTTTTGAGACGGAGTTTTGCTCTTGTTACCCAGGCTGGAGTGCAATGGAGCAATCTCGGCTCACTGCAACCTCTGCCTCCTGGGTTCAAGCAATTCTCCTGCCTCAGCATCCCAAGTAGCTGGGACTACAGGCACACGCCACCACGTGCAGCTAATTTTTGTATTTTTAGTAGAGATGGGGTTTCACCATGTTGACCAGGTACATGCTTATTTTTATATTAGTACCATGCTGTTTTGGTAACTCTAGCTTTATAGTATAGTTTGAAGTCAGGTAATGTGATGCCTCCACATTTGTTCATTTGATTAGTATTGCTTGGCTATGTAAAATCTTTTTTGGTTCCAGATGAATTTTAGGATTGTTTTTTCTAGTTCAGTAAAGTATGATGATGATATTTTGATGCAAATTGCATTGAATTTGTAGATCGCTTTTGGCAGTATGGTCATTTTCACAATGTTGATTCTACCCATCCATGAGCATGGGATATGTTTCCATTTATTTGTGTTGCCTATGATTTCTTTCAGCGATATTTTGTAGTATTCTTGTAGCAATCTTTCACCTTTGGGTTAGGTATATTCCTAAGATTTTTGTTGTTGTTGTTGCTGCCATTTTGTAGCTGTTGCAAAAAGGGTTGACTTATTCATTTGATTCTCAGCTTGGTCATTGTTGGCACATAGCAATGTTACTGATTTGTGTACAGTGATTTTGTATCCTGAAACTTGGACAAGTCTTTAGGGTTTTCTAGGTATATGATCATATCATCAGTGAACAGGGACAGTTTGACTTCCTGTTTACCAATTTGGATGCTCTTTATTTATTTCTCTTGTCTGATTGCTCTGGCTAGGACTTCTGGTAGTATGTTGAATAGCAGTGGTGAAAGTGGGCATCCTTGTCTTGTTCCAGTTCTCAGGGTCAATGCTTTCAACTTTTCCTCATTCAGTATAATGTTGGCTGTGGTTTTGTCATATAGGGCTTTTAATACCCTGAGGTATGTCCCTTCTGTGCTGATTTTCTTGAGTGTTTTATGTATAAAGGGATGCTGAATTTTGTCAGATGCTTTTTCTGCATCTGTTAAGATGGTCTGTGATTTTTGTTTCTAATTCTATTTATGTGAGGTATGACATTAGTGACTTCCATATGTTAAACCATTCCTGCTTCCCTGATATGAAACTCACATCACTGTTCTGTATTATCTTTTTGATATGCTGTTGGATTCTGTTGGCTAGTATTTGGTTGAGAATTTTTGCATCAATTTTCATGACGGACATAGGTCTGTAGTTTTCTCTTATTGTTATGCCCTTTCCTGGTTTTGGTATTAGGGTGCCACAGGCTTCATGGAATGATTTAGGGAGGATTCCCTCTTAGTCTTTTCTAATAGTTTCGGTACAATTGGTACCAGTTCTTCTTTGGATGCCTGATAAAATTCAGCTGTGAATTCGTCTTCGACTTTTTTTGTTGGTAATTTCTTTTATTACTGTTTCAATATCGCTACAGAAAAATCTGTTAAAATTGTTCATTTTCTTCCTGATTTAATCCAAGAGCTTGTATATTTCCAGGAATGTATCCATCTCCTCTGGATTTTCTATTTTGTGTGCATAATGGTGTTTATAGTAGCCTTAAATGATCATTTGTATTTCTGTGGTATCAGATGTAATGTCTCTCGTTTCATTTCTAATTGAGCTTATTTAGCTCTTCTCTTCTTGATTAATCTTGCTAATTGTCTATCAATTTTGTCTTTTGGTAAAACTGGCTTTTTGTTTCATTTATCTTTTTTTGTTTGTTTGTTTGAATTTCATTTAGTTCTGCTCTTTGTTATTTCTTTTCTTCTGCTGTTTAGTTTTGGTTTGTTCTTGTTTCTCTAGTTCCTTGACGTGTGACCTTAGTTTGTTAGTGTTCTTTCACAATTTTTGATGTAGGCATTTAATGCTATGAATGTTTTTCTTAACATTGCTTTTGCTGTGTCCTAGAGGTTTTGATAAATTGTGTTACTATTATCATATAGTTCAAATAATTTTTAAATTTCCTTCATTCACAGCTGACCCAAAGATCATTCAGGAGCAGATTATTTAATTTCCATGTATTTTTTAGTTTTGAGGGTTCTTTTTGCAGTTAATTTCCAATTTTATTCCTCTGTGGTCCGAAAGCATACTTTACATAATTTAGATTTTCTTAAATTTATTTAGACTTGTTTTGCGGTCTATAACATGATCTAGCTTAGAGAATGTTTTATGTACTGATTAAAAGAATGTATATTCTGCAGTAGTTGGGTAGAATGTTCTGTAAATATCTGTCAAGTCCGTTTGTTCTAGGGTGAGGTTTAAGTCCGTTGTTTCTTTGTTGACTTTCTGTCTTGATGACCTGTCTAGTGGTGTCAGTTGGCTATTATGTCCCCCACTATTATTGTGTTGCCATCTATCTCATTGCTTATATCTGGTAATAATTGTTTTATAAATTTGGGAGATCCTGTTTTAGGTGCATATATATTTAGGATTGTTATATTTTTCTGTTGAAGTGATTCTTTAATCATTATATAATGTTCCATTTTATATTTTTAACTGTTACTGCTTTAAAGGCTTTTGTCTGATATAAGAATAGTTCTTCCTGCTTGCTGTTGGTTTCCATTTATATGGAATATCTTTTCCACCCCTTTACCTTGAGTTTATGTAAGTTCTTATACATTAGGCAAGTCTTTTGAAGACAGTAGATACTTAGTTGGTGGATTTTTCTCTATTTTGCCATTCTGTATGTTTTACGTAGATTATTTCGGCTGTTTACATTCATTATTGACATATGAGCTGCTGTTTTATTCATCATGCTAGTTGTTGCCTTAATACCTTGTTTTTTTTCTTTGTGTTACTGTTTTGTAAGCTCAAGAGATTTATGCGTTAAGAGGTCCTATTTTGGTGTATTTTTGAGGTTTTGCTTTAAGACTTAGAACTCCTTTTAGCATTTCTTGTAGTACTGGCTCGGTAGTGGCTAGTTTTCTCAGCCATTTGTTTGTCTGAAAAAGACTTTATCTCTCCTTTGTTTTTGAAGCTTAGTTTTGCTGAGTTCAGAATTCTTGGCTGACAATTATTTTGTTTGAGGAGACTAACAATAGGACCCCAATCCCTTCTAGCTTGTAGAGTTTCTGCTGGGAATTCTGCTGCTAATCTGATAGGTTTTCTTTTATATGGTTTTCATTATATTATTTCCTTAAGAGCTTTTGCCTCACAGCTCTTAAGATTATTTTATTTGTCTTGACTTTAGATAAACTGATGATTATGTGCCTGAGTGATGATCCTATTGCAATGAATTTCCAGGTGTTCTTTGAGCTTCTTGTCTTTGTTTTTTTGTTTGTTTTGTTTTGGTTTTTTTGAGACAGAGTCTTGCTTTGTTGCCAGGGTGCAGTGCAGTGGCACAATCTCAGCTCATGGCAACCTCTGCCTCCTGGGTTCAAGCAATTTTCCTACATCAGCCTTCCAAGTAGCTGGGACTACAGGCACATGTCACCACTCTCAACTAATTTTTGCATTTTTGGTAGAGATGGGGTTTCACCATGTTGGTCAGGATGGTCTCTATCTCTTGATCTTGTGATCCACCTGCCTCGGCCTCCCAAAGTGCTGGGATTAAAGGCATGAGCCACTGTGCCCAACTGAGCTTCTTGTCTTTGGATGTCTAGAACTCTAGCAAGGCTAGGGTAATTTTCCTGGATTATTCCCTCAAATAAGTTTCCAAACTTGTAGATTCCTCTTCTTCTCAAGAACACTAATTATTCTTAGGGTGGGCTGTTTAACCGAATCCCAAATTTCTTGGAAGCTTTTTATTTAAATTCTTCTTTCTTTCTCTTTGTCTGACTGGGTTAATTCAGAAGCCCTGTTTTTGAGTTCTGAAGTTCTTTTTTGAGTTGTTTGATTCTACTGTTGAAACTTTCCAGTGTATTTTGTATTTCTCTAAGAATATCTTTCATTTCCAGAAGCTGTGACTGTTTTTTCTCTATGATCTCTTTCTCTGGAATACTTTTGATCTGTATCATTTACTGATTTTTAAATTCCTTTAAGTTAGTTTTCATCTTCCTCTGGTGTCTCCTTGAGTAGCTTAATAATCAACTTTCTGAATTCTTTATCCCACAGTTCAGAGATTTTCTTCTTGGTTTGGAACCATTGCTCGGTAGCTAGTGTGGTCTTCTGAGGGAGGTGTAGAACCTTGTTTTTCATATTACTAGAATGACTCTTCTGATTCCTTCTCATTTGTGTAGATTATTTCAGTGGGAAAATCTGGAACTCAAGAGCTGCCGGTCAGATTCTGTTGTCCCACGGTGTTGTCCCTCGATTGGTGCACTCTCCCTTCCTGTGGAGATGGGGCTTCCTGCAAACCAGACTGCAGTGATTGTTATTGTTCTTCTGGGTCTCTCCACCCATCAGGGCTACCAGGCTGGTGCTGGGGAATGTCTGCACAGAGTCCTGCAATGTGATCCGCCTTCAGGTCTCCCAGCTGTGGGTGCCAGCACCTGCTCCAGCAGAGGTGGCAGGGGAGTGAAGTAGACTCTGTGGGGGTCCTGGGCTGTGGAGAGGTTTACTGTGCTGATTTTCTCAGAGGCCGGTGATTCTAGCAGTGAAGTTGTCATATGGACAGACTCGGACCTCTGGTTATTCTGGATGTTGCAGGAGGTGGAATCAGCTCTTGTTTTCTCCTTCCTAGGAGTAGGGTTGTTCAGTCATGAGTTGCTGTCATGTCCTGAGCTGGTTGGCACCCAGCCAGGAGGTGGCACTTTTGAGAGAACAGCAGAGTTGTCATCTGTCCTGTGGAATTCGCAGCTGGTGTGACTTCTTCCAAAGGCTCAATGATTTTTGTTTGTTTTCCTGGTATGCTTCTGTGATGGTTCCTGGAGCAAAAGTCCACAGTGTGAGTCTCCACATGCTGTTCTGTCTGCCCCAGTGGGAGCTGCACATCAGACCTGATCCTACCTGCCATCAGCCATCTAAATATGGCTGGATGGGCACAGTGGCTTACACCTGCTGTCCTGGCACTTTTGGAGGACGGAGACAGGCCAGATCACCTGAGGTCAGGAGTTCAAGACCAGCCTGGCCAACATGGGGAAACCCCATCCCTACTAAGAAAAAAAAAATACCAATATTAGCTTTGGGCGCCTATAATACCAGGTACTCTACTCAGGGGGCTGAGGTAGGACAGTTGCTTGAACTGGGAGGCAGAGGTTGCAGTGAGTCGAGATCATGGCACTGCACTCCAGCCTGGGCAAAAAGAGTGAGACTCCAAAAAAAAAAAAAAAAACAAAACCCATGGCTAAGGCACTGGTCTAGGGTGGGGCCCTCACGGGGGAAGGAGGCCTTGGTTTACAGTGTCCCAGTGGGAGGGAGTCACGGTCCTTTATACGAGAAGCTCCTTCCATTTCCCACTACGTAGTAACCCAGGAGCACTCACACAACCTCTCGGGAACTGCTGGTCTCCAAGGTTCTGAGACACATGGCCCCACAGCAGTGGTGCTTACAGGACACACTGCAGCCCCAGCGCCATCCTGAGCCCCCCACAAAGCTGAGATGGGTTTTTCTCCTTCTGCCCGTCCCACCAGAGTTGAGGCCAACAAGTCCCCGTTGATGCCAAAGTGCCCGTGTCACCTCTCCACCTCCGTAGCCCCGGTCGGGGGCTCGTCGGCACAGGTAAGTTGCAGCCACCCGGAACTGGGCCCTGAGGACAGGGCCGTGTGCAGAATGTGTGGTCTGAGGTCCCCCCCAAGCTGAGGTTAGGGCAGCATTCAGAATGGAGGCACTCTGTGTCCAAGGGTGCTACCCACATGGGAATAATGGTGGGTGGAGCACAAAAGAGAGATCAAGTGAGAGGCAGGAACGCTTCCCAGCTGAGGGTGAGAGAGACAGATGGGTGCCAAAATGGGAGCCCCCAGCACTGGAGCCCCACGGTCAAGCTGCAGTGGCACAGATGCCCAGGGCAGGCTCTGAAGGGCCCAGAACACGCAGCAGGGACAGTGCTGTGATAAAGGATGCAGTGAAATTGTTAGCTATGGCAGAATGAACATGCTGTATGTTTTAGATTTTTAAAAATAAAATACTGAGGAAGGACTGTGTGTAGGAGACAGGAATAGAGATGTGTGTGGTCACGTGCACATCTGTGGTGTGTGGTTGCATGTACGTATGTGGCGTGTGGTTACATGTGTGGTTGTGTGGTTACGTGTATATGTATGTGAGTGGTGCGTGTTTATTCCATGGACTCTGTGTCCGTCCTTCATAGGGAAAGCCCAGCGTGGCTGCTGGCTTTAGGGCCACCTATTTCTTTTCCTGCTAGGGGATCAGCTTCCAGTGGTTTCTGCTGGGTCATTCTTTATTTCTTAGAGAAGTGATCTCACTCTGTCAACCAGGATGGATTGCAGCGGTGGGATCGGGGCTCACTGTAGCCTCCACCTCCTGGGCTCAAGCGATCTTCCCACCTCAACCTCCCACGTAGCTGAAAATACAGGCGTGTGCCACCACACCCAGCTAATTTATTTTTTACTTCTTAAGAGATGGGGTTGAACTCTGATGCTAAGACTTGTTTGAAACTCCTGGTCTCAAGTGAGCCTTCAGACTCAGCCTCCCATAGCACGAGGATTACAGGTGTGAGCACCGCGCCAGGCCCAGGACGTCCTTCTGCACAGGCTTTGTGAGGGGGCCAGCTTTTGGAGGTTACAGGTGACTTGTCCTTCCCTGTGGGAGCAGGGCCACCTCACCACACTCCCCCCAGGACTTCAGGGAGTGGGCTCCAGAGACTTGGAAATGAAAAGGGCTCAGCCCTGGCCTGGAGGAACAGTGGCGCTGGCGTCCAAGCCTTGCCCCTTGCCTGCACCGAAGATTTGGAGACACACACAGTGGAAACCAGTTGAGCCTCAGCCCACCCCAGCCCAGACTCAGCCACCAAAGTTCTCTTCCTCTACATGGCGCATGGGCTCACAGGGATCGTCGGCGTCAACACCTACTGCCTGGGTGCAATCGTGAGTCCCCTCGGTCTCTCCACAGCGTCTCAGGGTGGATGATGAGTTATAGTCACCCTCGCATGAAGCCACATGACGCCTGGTCCGAAGCAGAGAAGATCCGTCAGCATCACGTTAAATCCCAACCCTGCATCTCCGTGGGCTCCAGGACAATCCTTTGAAAACCGCACTGTTGGTTCACTGTTCACATCGGGGAGGAGAATTCCATCTGAAAATGAGTGTAACGTCACTGACACCCACATCCATGGCACAGCCCAGTGCTGAGCTCCACAGACCTACAGTCCACGGCCTCCCCCTCGGAGTGGGCCACGGCTGCTGACAGCGTTGTCCAGGGAAGACACCCTGAGTCGATGAATGGAACAAACTGGAAAGTCCAGAAACAAGCCCTTCTCTCCATTTCTGGTCTTGGCTCTAATGGAAGGTGGCAAGGCAAGGCGATGGGGGCAAATGGAAGCGTTTTAATGAACGTGCTACAGCAGCAGGATGACCACATGCCAAACTCACACACACACAGCTCAGCTCCTCATGGAAAACCAATGCAGAATCTGTCACAGACCTCATAGTAACAGGGGATACCAACATTTCTAGAAAAATCATAGAATATCTTCAGGATCATGTGTTCTGCAATGTTTTTTTGATAGACACCAAAAACACTATTTCAGAAAAAAATCGTTAAATGTTACTTTAAGCATTTTAAATTATTTCTTAAATTGTCACCATTAAGAGAATAAAATATAAGCCACAACTTAATATAAAATATTTGCTAGTCTTGTATCCAGAATATTTAAAGAATTGTGAAAACTAAGAATAGGAAAACATCTCAGTTTTTAAATGGGCAAAAGAGTTGAGCAGACTCTTCACCAAGACAGCAATATTGATGAGAAGTAAAGCACACAAAATGGGGCCCAGCATCATTTGACATCAGGGAACCACAAGCTAAAACCACAATAAGATACTGCTGTACCCCCTCTTAGAATGGCTACAAGAAAAAGAAGTAATGATGTCATCCAGGCATGGTGGTTCACACCTGACATCCCAGAGCTTTGGGTGACCCATGAGGCAGAAGGATGCCTTCAGGCCAGGAGTTTGAGACCAGTCTGGGCAACATAGCAAAACCCTGTCTCTAAGAAAAATAATAATTAAAAAGAAAGATGAACAATACCAAATGTTGTTGAAGAGGGGGGAGAATTGGAAGTCTCATCCTCTGCTAATGGAGATCAATGATGACATCACATCAGCAAGGAGTTTGGCAAAGCTTCAGATACGGAGCATACGCTTATATGACCCAGCACTCCCTCTCCCAGGTTTTTACCCACGGGCACTGAAACCACATGTGCACATGGAACAGGTGTTTTTCTTTGCTAGAGCTTCTGCAAGCAGGAACCACACACGGGGCTGAAACAAGAAAATGTATTTTCTCACAAACCTGGAGGCTGGAAGTCCCAGAGCACGGTGTCTGCAGGGTTGGTTTCTCCCGAGGCCTCTCTGCTTGGCTTGTAGATGGCCGCCTGCTCTCTGCATCCTCCCACAGTCTTCCCTGTTTGTGTCTCTGTCGTAATCTCCCCTTCTTATGAGGACATCAGTCACTCTGGATGAGGGCTCACCCTAACAGCCTCATCTAACATCACTTACCTCTTTCAAGACCCTGTCCCCCACACACAGTCACATTCTGAGGTTCTGGGTGTTGGGATGTCAACCTATGAATTCAGAGGAGGACACAGTTGAACCTGTTAAATGAGGTTGGGAGGAAGGGTGCTGTGCCACCACTGAGATCCAGTCCTGAGATCCAGCCATCCTTGAAGTACCATTACTCAGAACTGACTAGCAATGAACTTGAATTTTATGAGTAAGCTCAATGTCCACGTCTTTGTTCACCTGTGAATTTTCCTTCACTTCTGCACAGGAGGCAGATGGTGCCCTGAGTCCATCTTCACGTGGGTAAGTTTCTGAGCTTCATGGGAATGTTTTATCTGTCCGTAACACAGTTGTACACTCATCTGATTGGCTTTGCAAACAAGGTTTCTAAAAGCATCTTTGAGCCAGTGTTGTGCCATGCAGGTCATTTTATTTTGGAGGCTAAGAGTCAAAGGTCATGTGCATTTCAATCTCCACAGACTTTGTGATGACTTTCTCAAAAGGTTGGTGCAGTTCATACTTCCTTCAACTCTGTCACTCTTTAGGCATGAGATACTAAGAATATATTTAGTTTATTCCAATAAAATGGAATATTTCAGTATGCATTTTTTAACTACCAGTAAGACAACATTTTATTCATGTTTTGACCATTTTACAATTTTTCTTGTATGAATTAATGTTCAGCTGTTGGATTATTTGGATTATCAAATGTAACAGCTCTTTGCATGTTACCCTATGGAATCTTTCACAGTGAGTGGTTGTAAGCTTTTCTGAAGCCAAATTGCTTAAAATTTCTTTTCTTTTATATATACTTTAGGTGCATACTATATCTGGCTTTTCTCTCCATGTTATCCCTCCCCACCCCCTCCCTCCCTGCCCACCCCCCCCACTGTCTCTCCCCTACCCCCACAAACTGCCCCCAGTGTGTGATGCTCCTCTCCCTGAGTCCACGTGTTCTCATTGTTCGACACCCACTTATGAATGAGAACATGCAGTGTTTGGCTTTCTGTTCTTGTGTCAGTTTGCTGAGAATGATGGTTTCCAGATTCATCCAAGTCCCTACAAAGGACACGAACTCTTTCTATCTTGCTTTAAAAAGCCTTCATTACTCTAAGGTTATATAATATCTTCCAATACTCTTTGCTTATATAGTCATAATTTAAATTTTATTTCAATCATTTTGGGGAACAAGTGGTGTCTGGTTGCATGGAAAGGTTCTTTAGTGTTGATTTCTGAGATTTTGGTGCCCCCACCACACGAGCAGTGTTCACTGTACCCAGTGTGTAGTCTTTTACCATCACCCTCCTCCCACCATTCCCCCAAGTCCCAAAAGCCCACTATATCATTCTTATGCCTTTGCATCCTCATAGCTTAGCTCCCTCTTATAAGTGAGATAGTGTGATATTTGGTTTTTCATTCTTGAGTTACTGCACTAATTATAATGGTGTGCAACTCCATCCAGGTTGCGTGAGTGCTATTTCATTCCCTTTAATGGCTGAGTAGTATTCCATGGTGTGTATATATATATATATGTATATATACACACAAATCACAAATATATATCACATTTTCTTTATCCACTGATTTGTTTTAGGCTGATTCCATGTTTTTGCAATTGCAAACTATGCTGCTATAAACATGTAGGTGCAAGAATCTTTTTCATAAGATGACTACTTTTCTTCTGGGTAGATCGCCAGTAGTGGGATTGCTGGATCAAATGACAATTCTACCTTTAGTTCTTCATGGAATCTCCATTCTGTTTTCCACAGTGTTGCAGTAGTTTACACCAGCAGTGTCAAAGTGTTCCCTTTTTGCCACATGCATGCCAACGTCTGTTATTTCTTTGTTTTTTAAGTTATGGCCATTGTTACAGGAGTAAGGCGGTATTACATTGTGGTTTTGATTTGCATTTACCTGTTAGTGATGTTGAGCATTTTTTCATATGCTTGTTGGCTATTTGTATATCTAGTTTTGAGAATTGTCTATTTGTGAACTTTGCCCACTTTTTGATGGGATAGGTATATATTTTTTTTAGACAGAGTCTTGCTCTGTTGCCCAGGTTGGAGTGTAGTGGCACGATCTTGACTCATGGAAGCCTCCACCTACTGTGTCCAAGTGATTCTCCTGCCCAGCCTCCTGAGTAGCTGGGATTACAGGTGCCCACCACCATGCCCAGTTAATTTTTGTATTGTTAGTAAAGATAGTGTTTTGCCATTTTGGCCAGGCTGGTCTTGAACTCTTGACTTCAAGTGATCTGCTCACCCCAGCCTCCCAAAGGACTGGGATTAGAGGCATGAGCCACTGTGCCCAACTGGATGATGAGTGTGTGTGAGAGTGTGTGTGTGTGTGTGTGTGTGAGTGTGTGTGTGTGTGTGTGTGTGTGTGTGTGTGTGTGTGTGGTTTTTTCTGATTTGAGCTTCTTTTATATTCTGATATTAGTCTTTTGTCAGATGTATAGATTGTGACTATTTTTTTTTCTGTGGGATCTGTTTACTCTCCTTATTATTTCTTTTGCTGGGCATAAGCTCTTTAATTTAAAATAAAAATAAATTAAGATAAATTCCATCTATTTGTCTTTGTTTTGTTGCATTTGCTTTTAGATTCTTAGTCATGAACTCTTTGCCTAAGTCAATGTCTAAAAGAGTTTTTCTGATGATAGCTTGTAGATTTTTGTATCCTTTCAGGTCTTAGATTTAAGTCTGATCCATCCTAAGTTGATGTTTGTAAATGGTGGGGATCCAGCTTCCTTCTCCTACATGTGGATTGTGAATTATCCCAGCACCATGTGTTGAATAGGGTGTCCTTTACCCACTTGATGTTTCTTTGGTTTGTTTAGGATCAGTTGGCAGTAAGTATTTAGCTTATTTATGGATTCTGTGCTCTGTTCCATTGGTCTGCATGCCTATTTCTATATCAGTACCATGCTGTTTTAGTAACTCTAGCTTTGTAGTATAGTTTCAGTTTGGGTGATGTGATGCCTCCAGATTTGTTCTTTTTGATTTGTCTTGCTTGGCTATGTGAGGTCTTTTTGGTTCCATATGAATTTTAGGATTGTTTTTTCTAGTTCTATGAAGAATGATGGTATTTTTATGGGAATTGCATTGAATTTGTAGATTGCTTTTGGCAGTATGGTCATTTTCACAATGCTGATTCTACCCATCCATGAGCATGAGATGTGTTTCCATTTATTTGTGTTTTCTATGATTTTCTTTAGCAGGTTTTTGTAGTTTCCTTGTAGGGGTCTTTAACCTTTTGGGTTAGGTGTATTTGTGAGATGTATTTTTTGTGTGTGTTTTTGTTTTTGTTTTGCAGCTGTTGCAAAAGTGGTTGACTTCATTTGATTCTCAGCTTGGTCATTGTTGGCACATAGCAATGTTACTGATTTGTGTACATTGATTTTGTATCCTGAAACTTTACTGAATTCATTTTTCAGATTTGATAGCTTTCTGGATGAGTCTTTAGGGTATTCTAGGTATATGACCATATCATCAGTGGACACGGACAGTTTGACTTTCTGTTTACCAATTCGAATGCTCTTTATTTCTCTTCTCTGATTGCTCTGGCTAGGACTTCCAGTACTATGTCGAAGGAAAGTGGTGAAAGCAGGCATTCTTGTCTTATTCCTGTTCTCAAGGGCAATGCTTTTAACTTTTCCCCCATTCAGTATAATGTGGGCTGTGGGTTTGTCATATAGGGCTTTTACTACTTTGAGGTATGTCCCTTCTGTGCTGATTTTGCTGAGTGTTTTATTTATAAAGGGATTTCAGATTTTGTCAAATGCTTTTTCTGCATCTATTGAGATGATCTATACTTTTTTTTGTTTTGTTTCATTTTGTTTTGTTCTTTGTTTTCTTTTGAGACAGAGCGTTGGTCCGTTGCCCAGGTTGGAGTGCCGAGTCGCAGTCTCAACTCACTAAACCTCTGCCTCCTGGGTTCAAGCAATTCTCCTGTCTCAGCCTCCCAAGTAGCAAGGATTACAGGTGCCTGACACAACGCTCGGCTAGTTTTTTGTATTTTTAGTAAAGATGGGATTTCACCATGTTGGCCAGGCTGGTCTTGAATTCCTGACCTCATGGTCTGCCAACCTCAGCCTCCCAAAGTGCTGGGATTACAGATGTGAGCCGCCACGCCCGGCCATTTTTGTTTTTAATTTAGTTTATGTGAAGTATACATTTACTGACTTGCGTATGTTAAACCGTTCCTGCATACCTGGTGTGAAAGCCACTTGACTGTGATGTATTATCTTTTTGTTGTCCTGTTTGATTTGGTTGGCTAGTATTTTGTTGAGGATTTCTGCATCTATATTCATGAGGGATATTGGTCTGTAGTTTTCTGTTTTTGTTATGTCCTTTCCTGGTTTTGGTATTAGGGTGATACTGGCTTCATGGAATGAATTAGGGAGGATTCCCTCTTTATCTTTTGGAATCATTTCTATAAGATTGGCACCAGTTCTTCTTTGGATGCCTGATAGAATTCACTTGTGAATTCGTCCTGGACACTTTTGTTGGCAATTTTTTTTATTACTGTTTCAAGCTAGCTACTTGTTCTTTATCTGCTAAGAGTTTCTGTTTCTTCCTGATTTAATCTAGGCGGGTTGTGTATTTCCAGGTATTTATCCATCTACTCTAGATTTTCTAGTTTGTGTGCGTCAAGATGTTCATAGTAGCCGTAAATGATATTTTGTATTCCTGTTGTATCAGTTGTACTATCTGTCATTTCATTTCTAATTGAGCTTATTTGGATCTCTTCTTTTCTTGGTTAGTCTTGCTAATTGTCTATCAATTTTGTTTCTCTTTTCAGAGAACTAGCTGTTTCATTTACCTTTTGTGTTGTTTGTTTCTTTCCATTTCATTTAGTTCTGCTCAGATCTTTGTTATTTCTTTTTTTCTGTGGAGTTTGGGTTTGGTTTCTTCTTGTGGCGCTGGTTACTTCAGGTGTGACCTTATTTGTGTATTTGTGCTCTTTCAGACTTTTTTATGTGGGCGTTTAATGCTATGAACGTTACTCCTAGCATCACTTTTGCTGTGTCCTAGAGGTTTGGATAAGTTGCGTCACGGTTATCATTCAGTTCAAAGAATTTTTAAATTTCCCTTTTGACTTCATTGTTGACCCAAAGATCATTCAGGAGCAATTATTTAATTTCCACACATATTTGTGTAAATTTGCAGGTTCCTTTTAGAATTAGTTACCAATGTTGTTCCACTGTGGTCTGAAAGATACTTGATAGAATTTTGATTTTCTTAAATTCATTGAGAATTGTTTTGTGGCCTATCATATGATTTATCTTGGAGAATGTTTCATGTACTGATGAAAAGAATGTATATTCGGCATTTTTTGGGCAGAATGTTCTGTAAATATCTAAGTCCATGTGTCCTAGGGTAGAGTTTAAGTCCACTGTTTCTCCGTTGAGCTTCTGTCTTGATGACCTGTCTAGTGCTGTCAATGGAGGACTGAGTGCCTCACTATTATTGTGTTGCCGTCTATCTTGTTACTTATGTCCAGTCTCTGATTGTTTTATAAATGTGGGAGGTCCCTCATTAGGTGCACATGTGTTTCGAATTGCGATGTCTTCCTGTTGGAGCGATTCCTTTATCATTACATAATGTTGCCCTTTGTCTTTTGAAACTGTTGTGACTTTAACGTCTGCTTTGTCTGATATCAGCATAGTTACTCCTGCTTGCTTTTGGTTTCCATTTGCATGGAACATCTTTTCCACCCCTTTTCCTTAAGTTTATGTGAGTCCTTATGCATTAGGTGATTTATTGAAGACAGCAGACACTTGGTTGGTGGATTTGTCTCCATTCTGCCACTGTGTATTTTTAGTTGTTGCTTTTAGGCCATTTACATTCAATGTTGGTATTGCGATGTGAGCTACTGTCTTATTCATCGTGCTAGCTGTTGCCTGAATACCCTGGTTCTTTTCTTTGTGTTACTGTTATATAAGCCCCATGAGATTTATGCTTTAAGCAGCTTCTATTTTGGTGTATTTTGAGGTTTACTTTTAAGATTTAGAACTCCTTTTAGCATTCCTTGTAGGACTCACTTGGAAGTGGCTAGTTCTCTCAGCATTTGTTTGAAAGAGACATTATCTCTACTTCATTTATGAAGCTTAGTTTTGCTGACTACCAAATTCTTGGCTGTTACTTATTTTGTTTGAAGAGGTTAAAGATGGAACCCCAGTCCCATCTAGCTTATAGGGTTTCTGCTGAGAAATCTGCTGCTAATCTGATATTTTCCTTTATACATTACCTGATGCTTTTGCCTCACAGCTCTTAAGATTCTTTCATTTTTCTTGCTTTAGATAACCTGATGACTATGCGACTGGTTGATGATAGTTTTGCGATGAATTTCCCAGGTGTTCTTTGAACTTCTTGTCTTCAGATGTCTAGAACTCTAGCAAGGCCAGGGGAGCTTTCCTTGATTATTCACTTAAATAAGTTGTCCAGACTTGTAGATTTCTGTTCTTCCTCAGGAACACTATTTTTAGGTTTGGCTGTTTAAAATAGTTTCAAATTTCTTGGAGGCTTTGTTCCTTTCTTAAAATTCCTTTTTCTTTCTCTTTGTCTTTGGGTTAATTAAAAAGCCTTTGTTTTTGAGCTCTGTAGTTCCTTCTTCTACTTGTTCAATCCTGGTGTTGAAACTTTCCAGTGTATTTTGTGTTTCTCCTAGTGCGTCTTTTATTCCAGAAGTTTTGACTGTGTTTTCTTTAGAATCTCTATTTCTCTGGAGCATTTTCCATCTGTATCCTGTATTGGTATTTAAATTTCTTTAAGCTGGTTGTCACCTTTTTTTGATATCTCCTTGAGTAGCTTAATAACCTTCCAAATTCTTTCCGGCAATCCTGATTTTATTCTTGCTTTCGATCTACTGCGGGGGAGCTAGTGTGGTCTTTTGAGGGTGGAATAGAACCCTGTTTCATCATATTACAGAATGACTCTTCTGATTCCTTCTCATTTGTGTAGATTATTTCAGTGAGAAAACCTGGAACTCAAGGGCTTCTGGTCAGATTCTGTTGTCCCATGGCGTTGTCCCTTGATGTGATGCCCTCCCCCTTTCTCTAGAGATGGGGCTTCCGCAAGCCAGACTCCAGTGATTGTTATTGTTCTTCTGGATCTCTCCACCCATCAGGGCTTCCAGGCTGGTGCTGGGGAATGTCTGGACAGAGTCCTGTGATGTGATCCGCCTTCAGGTCTCCCAGCTGTGGGTGCCAGCAGCTGCTCTGGTGGAGGTGGCAGGGGAGTGAAGTGGACTCTCTGGGGGTCCTGGGCTGTGGATAGGTTTACTGTGCTTGACTTTCTCAGAGGCTGGGGATTCTAGCGGTGAAGCTGTCACATGGACAAACGCAGGACCTCTGGTTATTCTGGATGTTGCAGGAGGTGGAATTAGCTCTTGTTTTCTCCTTCCTATGAGCAGGATTGTTCTGTCATGAGTTTCTGTCATGTCCTGAGCTGGGTGGCCTCGAGCCAGGAGGTGGCACCATCAAGAGAGCAGCAGAGTTGTCACCTGTCCTGTGGAATTCACAGTGGCCTGCGGCTTCTTCCAAAAGCTCTGTGATTTTTTGTTTGTTTGTCTTCCTGGTATGCTCCTGTGGTGGTTCCTGGAGCAAAAGTCCACAGTGTGAGACTCTACCTGCTGTTCTGTCTGTCCAAGTGGGAGCTACTCATCTGACCTGCCTCCTAGACCATCCTCCATCAAAATATGGCTGGCCAGGCACAGTGGCTCATACTTGTAATCTCAGCACTTTGGGAGGCCGAGGCGGGCTGGAGCACCTGAGGTCAGGAGTCCAAGACCAGCCTGGCCAACATGGAAAACGCTGTCTCGACTGAAAAAAAAAAATACAAAAATTAGCTGGGTGTGGTGGTGGGCACCTGTAACCTGAGCTACTCTATCGGGAGGCTGAGGTAGGAGAATTGCTTGAACCAGGAGTTGGAGGTTTCAGTGAGCTGAGAATGTGCCACCTGTACTCTAGCCTAGGCAAAAAGAGTGAGACAACATTCAAAAAAAACAAAACAAAAAAAAAAAAACAAAAAAAAACCAATCCATGGCTTAGGCACTGGTCTAGACCAGGCCTCGCATGGTGGGAGGAGGCCCTGCTTTGCAGTGTCCAAGTGAGAAGGAGTCATGGTCCTTTACACGAGAAGCTCCTTCTGTTTCCCACTGCAGTAACCCAGGAGCACTCACACAACCTCCCAGGAGCTGCTGGTCTCCAAGGTTCTGAGACACGTGGACCCACAGCTGTGGTGCTTACAGGACACACTGCAGCCTCCGGTGCCATCCTGAGCCCCCCCACAAAGCTGAAATGAGTTTCTTTCCTCCTGCCTGTCCCACCAGAGTCAAGGCCAACAAGTCCCCCGCTGATGTCCCAGAGGCCTTGTCACCTCTCCACTCCTGATCCCCTGGATGGGGGCTCGTCGGCACAGGTAAGTTGTGGTCACTGGGCACTGGACCCCGAGGACAGGGCCGTGTGCAGAATGTGTGGTCTGTGGTCCCCCCCCCCAAGCTAAGATTAGGGCAGCATTCAGAATGGAGGCACTCTGTGTCCAAGGGTGCTACCAACAGGGGAGTGATGGTGGGTGGAGCAGGGAGGAGAGGTCAAGTGAGAGGCAGGAACGCTTCCCAGCTGAGGGTGAGAGAGACAGACGGGTGCCAAAGTGGGAGCTCCCAGCACTGGAGCCCCATGGTCAGGCTGTGGTGATGCAGATGCCCAGGGCAGGCTCTGAGGGGCCCAGAACACGCAGTGGGGGACAGTGCTGTGATAAAGGATGCAGGGAAAGTGTTAGTCATAGCAGAAAGAACGTGCTGTGTTTTTAAAATAAAATGCTGAGGAAGGACTGTGTGTAGGAATCAGGGTGGGAATAGAGGTGTATGGTTACATGTGCACGTCTGTGATGTGTGGTTGCAGGTATGTGTGTGGGGTGTGGTTACGTGTGTGGTTGTGTGTGTGGTGTGTGGTTACGTGTGTGGTTGTGTGTGGTTGTGTGTGTGGTGTGTGGTTACGTGTGTGGTTGTGTGTGTGGTGTGTGGTTATGTGTGTGGTGTGTGTGGTGTGTGGTTACGTGTGTGGTTGTGTGTGTGGTGTGTGGTTATGTGTGTGGTTGTGTGTGTGGTGTGTGGTTATGTGTGTGGTTGTGTGTGTGGTGTGTGGTTACGTGTGTGGTTGTGTGTGTGGTGTGTGGTTACGTGTGTGGTTGTGTGTGTGGTGTGTGGTTACATGTGTGGTTGTGTGTATATGTATGTCAGTGGTGTGTGTTTGTTCCGTGGACTCTGTGTCCATCCTTCACAGGAAAAGCCCAGTGTGGCTGGTGGCTTTAGGGCCACCTATTTCTGTTCCTGCTCAGGGGTCGGCTTCCAGTGGTTTCTGCTGGGTCATTATTTATTTTTTAGAGATGGGATCTCACTCTGTCACCCAGGATGGATTGCAGTGGTGGGATCACAGCTCACTGCAGCCTCCACCTTCTGGGCTCAAGCAGTCTTCCAACCTCAGCCTCCAGAGTAGCTGAAAGTACAGGCATGTGCCACCACGCCCAGCTAATTTACTTTTTATTTCTTAAGAGATGGGGTCTCACTCTGTTGCCCAGGCTGGTCGGGACTTCTGGTCTCAAACAACCCTCAGGCCTCAGCCTCCCATAACACTGGGATTATAGGTGTGAGCCACCACACCTGGCCACGGGGTAGGGGCGACCTTTTGAGCAGGCTTCGTGAGGGGGCCAGTTTCTGGGGGTTACAGGTGACTTCTCCTTCCCTGTGGGAGCAGGGCCGCCTCACCACACTCCCCAGGACTTCAGGGAATGGGCTGCTGAGACTTGGAAATGAAAAGGGCTCAGCCCCGGCCGGGAGGAACAGTGGCGCTGGCGTCCAAACCTTGCCCCTTGCCTGCACTTCCACTGAAGATTTAGACACAGTCAGTGGAATCCGATGTAGCCCCAGCCCTCCCCAGCCCAGACTCAGCCACCAGAGTTCCCCTCCCTCCACGTGGTGCACAGACTCACGGGATTTTCTCTGCCTGGGATTGTCCGTGTCGACACCTGCTGCCCGGGTGCAATCATGAGTCCCCCTCGGTCTCTCCGCAGCGTCTCGGGGTGGATGATGAGTTATAGTCACCCTCGCGTGAAGCAACGTGACTCCTGGTCCGAAGCAGAGAAGATCCGTCAGCATCACGTTGAATCCCAACCCTGCATCTCCGTGGGCTCCAGGACAATCCTATGAAAACCACACTGTTGGTTCACTGTTCACGTCGAGGAGGAGAATTCCATCTGAAAATGAGTGTGACGTCACTGACACCCACATCCATGGCACAGCCCAGTGCTGAGCTCCACAGACCTACAGTCCACGGCCTCCCCTCGGAGTGGGCCACGGCTGCTGACAGCGTTGTCCAGGGAAGACACCCTGAGTCGATGAATGGAACAAACTGGAAAGTCCAGAAACAAGCCCTTCTCTCCATTTCTGGTCTTTGGCTCTAACGGAAGGTGGCAAGGCAAGGCGATAGGGGGGAATGGCAGCATTTTTAATGAACGTGCTACAGCAGCAGGATGACCACAGGCCAAACTCACACACACACAGCTCAGCTCCTCGTGGAAAACCAATGCAGAATCCGTCACAGACCTCATAGTAACAGGAGAAACTTTAACATTTCTGTAATATCATAGAACATTTTTGAGATTTTGTGTTAGGGAATTTTTTTTTATAGACACCAGAAACACTATTTCAGAAGAAAAGGATAAATGTGACTTTAAGCATTTACATTTATTTCTTCAGTTGTCAACATTAAGAGAATGAAAATATTAGCCACAGATTGAAATGAAATATTTGTAAGTCATATACTTGTATCCAGAATATTTAAAGAATCATGAAAACTCAATAATAAGAAAACAGCTCAGTTTTTAAATGGGCAAAAGTGTTGAGCAGACTCTTCTCCAAGGCAATGATACTGATGAGAAATAAAGCACACAAAATAGTGCCCAGCATCATTTCACATCAGGGAACCACAAGCTAAACCACAATGAAATACTGCTGAACCCCTCTTAGAATGGCTACAAGAAAAATGAGTAACAATACCATCCAGGCACGGTGATTCACACTGACATCTGAGAGCTTTTGGTGACCCATGAGGCAGAAGCATCCCTTGAGGCCGGGAGTTTTGAGACCAGTCTGGACAACACAGCAAAACCCTGTCTCTAAAAAAAAACCAATAATTAAAAAGAAAGATAAACAATATCAAGTGTTGGTGAAGAGGTGGGAGAATTGGAAGTCTCATCCTCTGCTAATGGAGATGAATGATGATGTCACATCAGCACGCAGTTTGGCAAAGCTTCAGATGCTGAGTGTACACTTATTATATGACCCAGCACTCCCACTCCCAGGTTCTTACCCAAGGGCACTGAAACAACTTGTGCACATGGAGCAGGTGTTTTCCTTCGCTAGAGGTTCCACAAGCAGGAACCACACATGGGGCTGAAACAAGAAATATATTTTCTCATATACCTGGAGGCTGGAAGTCCCAGAGCACGGTGTCTGCAGGCTTGGTTTCTCCAGAGGCCTCTCTACTTGGCTTGTAGATGGCCACTGCTCTCTGCGTCCTCCCACAGTCGTCCCTGTTTGTGTCTCTGTCGTAATCTCCCCTTCTTATGAAGACACCAGTCATTCTGGATGAGGGCTCACCCTAATAGCCTCATCTAACATCAGTTACCTCTTTCAAGACGCTGTCTCCACACACAGTCACATGCTAAGGTGCAGGGTGTTGGGATGTCAACCTATGAATTCAGAGGAGGACACAGTTGAACCTGTTAAATGAGGTTGGGAGGAAGGGTGCTGTGCCACCACTGAGATCCTATCCTGAGATCCAACCATC
This sequence comes from Ateles fusciceps, assembly GCA_036589455.1. NCBI lineage: Eukaryota > Metazoa > Chordata > Mammalia > Primates > Atelidae > Ateles > Ateles fusciceps. The sequence continues at coordinate 9,699,038 of JAZHEH010000586.1, forward strand.
CTTGAGTTACCATTACTGAGAACTGACTAGTAATGAACTTGAATATTGTTTAAGAAGAAATGTAATGTCAACAATGTCTTTGTTCATCCTTCGAATTTTGCTTCACTTCCCCACAGGAAGCAGATGATGCCTCCTCAAGTTCATCTTCAGATGAGTAAGTCTGTGGGCTTCAAGGGAATGTTTTATCTCTCCGTGACATAGTTATACACTCGTCTTGTTGGCTTCTTAAACATGGTTTCAAGAAGTCTTATATCATCTTTGAGCTAGTGTTGTGCCATGTAGGTCATTTTATTTTGGAGGCTAAGAGTCAGTGGGCACATGCATTTCAATCTCCACAGACTATTTCTGATGACTTTCCCAAAATATCAGGGCAGTTCACACTTCCTTCAACTCTGTCACTCTTTAGCATGAGATACAAAAGTGTATTTAGTTTTACTTCAGTAAAATGTAATATTTCAATATGCATTTCTTTACAACCAGTAAGACATTTTTTCATGCTTTGACCATCTTACAATTTTTCTTGCATGAATTAGTGTTCACGGTTGCATTATCTGAATTATCAAATGTAAGAGCACTTTGCATGTTAGGAATCCAATGGAGTCTTTCACAGTGTAGAAGTTGTAAACTTTTCTGAAGCAAAATTTGTTAAAATTTCCTTTTGTCTTTTGAAAAACGTCTTTACCCTAAGGGTATACAAATATCATCTAATACTCTTTGCTTATATAGTCATACTTTTTATTATTTCAATAGTTTTTGGGAACAAGTGGTGTTTCCTTGCATGGAAAAGTTCTTTAGTGTTGATTTCTGAGATTTAGGTGCACCCACCACCCGAGCAGTGTACACTGTACCCACTGTGTAGTCTTTTACCGTCACCCTTTTCCCACCATTCCCCCCCAAATAGCAAATGCCCCTTATATCATTCTTATGCCTTTGCGTCCTTGTAGCCTAGCTCCCACTTATAAGTGAGAACGTGTGATGTTTGGATTTCCATTCCTCAGTTGCTTCACTTAGAATCGTGGTCTGCAGTTCTATAAAGGTTGTGTCAGTGCCATTATTTCATTCTTTTTTATGGCTCAGTAGTATTCTATTGTATATACATACATACAAACCAGTGGATAAAGAAAAGGTGATGTATGTATAGGCTGGTGGATTTAAGCTGGTTCCATAGTTTTGCAGTTGCACACTGTGCTGCCATAAACGTGTGGGTGCAAGTCTCTTTTTCATAAGATGACTTCTTTTCCTCTGGATAGATATCCAGTAGCGGGGATTGCTGGATCAAATGAAAGTTCTACCTTTTGTTCTTTATGGAATCTAAATACTGTTTCCCACAGTGGTTGCACTAGTTTACGTTCCCAGCAGCGGTGTAAGAGTGTTCCCTTTTTAGCACATCCATGCCAACATCTGTTTTTGTTTGTTTCTGTTTTTATTCTTACAGGAGTAAGGTGGTATTGATTTGCACTTCCCTGATAATCAGTGATGTTGAGCCTTTTTTCATGTATTTGTTATGCATTTGCATATCTTCTTTTGAGAATCTTCTATTTATGTCTTTTGCCCAGTTTTTCCTGGGGTTTTTTGTTTGTTTCTTTGTTTTTGAGACAGTCTCACTCTGTTGTCCAGGCTGGAGTGCAGTGGCATGACCTTAGCTCACTGAAGCCTCCGCCTCCTGGGTTCAAGTAATTCTTCTGCCCAGCCTCCCGAGTAGCTGGGATTACAGGCGCCCACCACCACGCCCAGCTAATTCTTGTATTTTTAGTAGAGGTGGGGTTTCAATATGTTGGCCAGGCTGGTCTCGAACTCTTAACCTAAAGTGATCCACCCGCCTCAGCCTCCCAAATTACTGGGATTATAGTTATGAGCCATTGCACCTGACTGTATGATGTTTTTTTCTTGCTGATTTGTTTGAGTTCCTTTTAGATTCTGTATATTAGTCCTTTGTTGGATTTATAGATTGTGAACATTTTCTCCCTTTCTGTGGGTTATCTGTTTACTCTGACGATTATTTCTTTTGCCATGCAGAAGCTTTTTAGTTTAAGTCCCATCTATTTATCTTTGTTTTTGTTGCATTTGCTTTTGGATTCTTGGTCATGAACTCTTTGCCTAAGCCAATGTCTAGAAGAGTTTTTCTGATGTTATCTTGTAGATTGTTTATGGTTTCAGGTCTTAGATTTCAGTCTTTGATCCATCTTGAGTTGATATTTGTATAAGGTGAGGGATGAGGATCCAGCTTCATTCCTCTGCATGTGGCTTGTGAATCATCCCAGCACCATTTGTTGAGTAAGGTGTCCTTTCCCCACTTGCTGTTTTTGTTTGCTTTGTTGAAGCTCAGTTGGCTGTAAGTATTTGTCTTTATTTATGGGTTCTCTATTCTGTTCCATTGGTCTACATGCCTATTTTTATATTGGTATCATGCTGTTTTGGAAAGTGTAGCCTTATAGTATGGTTTGAAGTCGGGTAATGTGATGCCTCCAGATTTTTTCTTTGGTTAGTCTTTCTTGGATATATGGGGTCTTTTTGGTTCCGTATAAATTTTAGGATTTTTTTTAGTTCTGTGACAAATGATGATGGTGTTTTGATGGAAATTGCCTTGCATCTGTAGATTGCATTTGACAATACGGTCATTGTCGAAATACTGATTCTACCCATCCATGATCATGGCATGTGTTTCCATTTATCTGTGTTGTCTATGATTTCTTTCAGCAACATTTTGTAGTTTCATTGTAGAGATCTTTTATCTTTTGGGTAAGGTATGTTCCTAAGTGTTCTGTTTGTTTGTTTGTTTGTTTTTTGCAGCTGTTGCAAAAGGCGTTGACTTCTTCATTTGTTTCTCAGCGTGGTCATTGTTGGCTTATAGCAGTGTTACTGATTTGTGTACACCGATTTTGCATCATGAAACCTAATAAATTTGTTTATCAGAACTAGGAGCTTTTTCATTCAGTCTGTAGGGTATTCTAGTTATACAACCCTATCATCAGAGAAGAGGGACAGTTTGATTTCTGCTTACCAATTTGGATGCTCTTTATTTCTTTCTATTGTCTGATTGCTCTGGCTAGGACATCTAGTATTATGTTGAATAGAAGTGGTGAAAGTGGGCATCCTTGTCTTGTTCCAGGTGTCAGAAGAAATTGTTTTCAACTTTTCCCCATTCAGTATAATGTTGGCTGTGGGTTTGTCCTATAGGGCTTTTATTACCTCATGGTATACATTCTATGCTGATTTTGCTGAGTGTTTTAATTGTAAAATGGGTGCTGGATTTTGTCAAATAATTTTTCTCCATCTATTGAGATAATCTATGATTTTTGTTTTTAATTATGTTAATGTCAGGTATCACATTTAATGACTTTCATATGTGAAACCATTCCTGCATCCCTGGTGTGAAACTCACTTGACCATGATGTGTTTTCTTTTTGTTGTCCTGGTTGATTCAGTTAGCTAGTATTTTGTTGAGGATTTTTGCATCTGTATTCATGGGAGATATCAGTCTGTAGTTTTCTGTTTTTGTTATGTCCTTTGCTGGTTTTGGTATTAGAGTGCTACTGCCTTCATGGAATGATTTAGGGAGAATTCCCTCTCTAATTTTGGAATAGTTTCCATATGATTGGTACCAATTCTTCTTTGAATGCCTGGATAGAATTCAGCTGTGAATTCATCCTGGACATTTTTTCTTGGCAACTTTTTATTTACCGTTTCTCTTTTTTCTTTTCTTTTCTTTGTTTTGCTTTGCTTTTCTTTCCTTCTCTCTCTCTGTTTTTTTTTTTTTTTTTTTTTTTTGAGATGGAGTCTCACCCTGTTGTCTAGGCTGGAGTGCAATGGTATGATCTCGGCTAACTGCAAACTCCGCCTCCCAGGTTCAAGCGATTCTCCTGTCTCACCCTCCCAAGTAGCTGGGATTATAGGCATGTGCCACCATGGCCAGCTAACTTTGTATTTTTAGTAGAGACAGGGTTTCACTATGTTGCCAGAGTGGTCTTGCCCACCTGGCCTCAGGTGGTCTGCCCACCTTGGCCTCCCAAAGTACTGGGATTACAGGCATGAGCTGCAGCGCCCAGCCTATTACTGTTTCACTCTCACTACTTGGTATTGATCTGCTAAGAGTTTCTGTTGCTTCCTGATTTAATCTAGGAGAGTTGTATGTTTCCAGGTATATATATGTCTCCTTTAGATTTTCTAGTTTGTGTGCCTAAACGTGTTTATAGTAACCTTAAATGATATTTTGTATTTCTGTGGTGTCAGTTGTAATATCTCCCATTTCCTTTGTAATTGAGCTTGTTTGCATCTTCTCTCTTCTATTCTTGGTTAATCTCGCTAATGGTCTATCAATTTTATCTTATCAAAGAATCAGCTTTTTGTTTCATTTATCTCTTGTGTTTGTTTGTTTGTTTCAGTTTCATTTAGTTCTGCTCTGATCTTGGTTAGTTCTTTTCTTCTGCTAGGTGTGGGCTTGGTTTGTTTTTGTTTCTCTGGTTACCTGAGGTGTGACCTTAGATTGTCCATTTGTGCATTTCAGACTTTTTGATGTAGGCATTTAATACTATGAACGTTTCTCTTAGCATCGCTTTTGCTGTGTCCTAGAGGTTTTGATAAGTTGTGTCACAGTTCTCATTCAGTTCAAATAATTTTTAAATTTCCCTCTTGATTTCATTGTTGACCCAAAGATCATTCAGGAACAATTATTTAATTTCCATGTATTTGTGTAATTTTGCAGGTTCCTTTTGGAGTTAACTTCCAATTTTATTCCACTGTAATCTAAAAGATACCTGATACAATTTTGATTTTCTTAAATTCACTGAGACTTGTTTTGTGGCCTACCATATGCTCTACCTTAGAGAATGTTCCATGTACCGATGAAAAGAATGTAGATTCTGCAGTTGCTGGGCAGAATGTTCTGTAAATATCCGTCAAGTCCATTTATCCTAGGGTAGAGTTTAAGTCCACTGTTTGTTTCTTGACCGTGTGTCTTGATGACCTGTCTAGTCCTGTCAGTGGAGTACTGAGTGCCTCACTGTTACTGTGTTGCCATCTATCTTATTTCTTATGTCCAGTTTCTGATTGTTTTATAAATGTGAGACCTTCCAGTTTAGATGCATATCTGTTTAGGATTGTGCTATTTTCCTGTTGGAGTGATGTTTTTATCATTGTATAATGTTTCTGTTTGTCTTTTTAAATTGTTGCTTTAAAGTCTGTTTGGTCTGATATAAGAATAATTACTCCTGCTTGCTTTGCGTTTTGTTTCTATTTTCATGGAGTATCTTTCCCACCCCTTTGCCTTAAGTTTATGTCAGTCCTTATACATTACGTGAGTCTCTTGAAGACAGCAGATAATTGGTTGTGGGTTTTTCTCCATTCTGCCATTCCGTATCTTTTAAGTGGAGCATTTAGGCCATTTACATGCAGTGAGCTACTGTTTTATTTATCACGCTAGTTGTTGCTTGAATACCTTGGTTTTTTCTTTGTGTTACTGTTTTGTAAGTCCATGAGATTTAAGCTTTAAGAAGGTCCTATTTTGGTATATTTTGAGGTTTTGTTTTAAGATTTAGAACTCCTTTTAGCATTTCCTATAGTACTGAATTGGTAGCAGCTAGTTTTCTCAGCATTTGTTTGTCTGAAAAAGACATTATCTCTCCTTCATTTATGAAGCTTAGTTTTGCTGAATACAAAATCCTTGGCTGTTGATTAACTTGTTTGAGGAGGCTAAGGATAGGATGCCGATCCCTTCTGACTTGTAGGGTTTCTGCTGGGAAGTCTCCTCCTCATCTGAGAGGTTTTCCTTTTTAAGTTGCTTTTGCCTCATAGCTCTTAAGATTCCCTGGTTTGTCTTGACTTTAGATAACCTGATGACTATGTGCCTGGGTGGTGATGCTTTTGCAATGAATTTCCCAGGTGTTCTTTGAGCTTCTTGTCTGTGGATGTCCAGAACCCTAGCAAGGCCAGGGAAGGTTTCCTTGATTATTCCCTCAAATAAGTTTTCCAAACTTGTAGATTTGTCTTCTTCCTTAGGAATACTCACTATTCTTAGGTTTGGCCATTTAACATAATTCCAAATTTCTTGGAGGCTTTTTTTTTTATTTCTTTTTTCTTTCTCTTTATTTGAAAGGGTTAATTCAAAAGGCCTGTTTTTGAGCTCTGACTTCCTTTCTTATTGTTGTTCGATTCTACTGTTGAAACTTTCCAGTGCATTTTTTTATTTCTCTAAGTGTGTCATTCATTTCCAGGAGTTGTGATTGTTTCTTCTTTATAATTTCTATTTTTCTGAATTAAGTTTCAGCTATATCCTTTATTGATTTTTATTGATTTCTTTAAATTGGTTTTCACCTTTTTCTGGTATTTCTTGAGTAGCTGAATAATTCAAATTCTTCATCTGGCAATTCAGAGATTTTCTTCTTGGTTTGGATGCATTGCTGGGGAGCCAGTGTGGTCTTCTGAGGGTAGATGATTAATTTTCTAATTCCTTCTCATTTTTGTAGATTACTTCAGTGGGAAAGTCTGGAACTCAAGGGCTGCTGGTCAGATTCTTTTGCCCATGGGGTGGTCCCTTGATTGGGGCACTCCCCCTTACCCTAGGGATGGGGCTTCCTGCAAACTAGACTGCAATGATTGAATGATTGTTATTGTTCTTCTGGGTCTCTCCACCCATCAGGGCATCCAGGCTGGTGCTGGGGAATGTCTGGACAGAGTCCTGTGATGTGATCTGCCTTCAGGTCTCCCAGCTGTGGATACCAGCACCTGCTCCGGTGGAGGTGGCAGGGGGAGTGAAGTGGACTCTGTGGGGGTCCTGGGCTGTGGAGAGGTTTACTGTGCTGATTTTCTCAGAGGCCGGTGATTCTAGCAGTGAAGCTGTCATATGGACAGACTCAGGACCTCTGGTTATTCTGGATGTTGCAGGAGGTGGAATTAGCTCTTGTTTTCTCCTTCCTAGGAGTAGGGTTGTTCAGTCATGAGTTGCTGTCATGTCCTGAGCTGGTTGGCCTCGAGCCAGGAGGTGGTACTTTCAAGAGAGCAGCAGAGTTGTCACCTGTCCTGTGGAATTCACAGCGGCCTGCAGCTTCTTCCAAAGGCTCTGTGAATTTATTTTGGTTTTCCTGGTACACTCCTGTAATGTGGTTCCCAGAGCAAAAGTCCATGGTGTGAGTCTCCAACTGCTGTTCTCACTGTCCTAGTGGGAGCTGCTCATTAGACCTGTCTCCTATCTGCCATCACACATCAGAACCTGGCTGAGGCACTGGTCTAGGGTGGGGCCCACATGGTGGGGGAGGAGGCCCTGCTTTACAGTGTCCCAGTGGGAAGGAGTCATGGTCCTTTGCACGAGAAGCTCCTTCCGTTTCCCACTGTGCAGTAACCCAGGAGCACTCACACAACCTCTTGGGAGCTGCTGGTCTCCAGGTTCTGAGGCACATGGCCCCACAGCAGTGGTGCTTACAGGACACACTGCAGCCCCCGGTGCCATCCTGAGCCCCCCCACAAAGCTGAGATGAGTTTCTTTCCTCCTGCCCATCCCACCAGAGTCGAGGCCTACATGTCTCTGCTGATGCGCAACCTCTCCACTCCCGTAACCCCGGATATGGTCTCGTCGGCACAGGTAAGTTATGATCACCAGGCATTGGGCCCCGAGGACAGGGCCGGGTGCAGAATGTGTGGTCTGAGGTCTCCCCCAAGCTAAGGTTACAACAGCATTCAGAATGGAGGCACTCTGTGTCCAAGGGTGCAACCCACATGGGAATGATGGTGGGTGGAGCACAGAAGAGAAATCAAGTGAGAGGCAGGAACGCTTCCCAGCTGAGGGTGAGAGAGACAAGTGCCAAAGTGGGAGCCCCCAGCACTGGAGCCCCACGGTCAGGCTGCGGTGGCACAGATGCCCAGGGCAGGCTTGAAGGGCCCAGAACATGCAGCTTGGGACAGTGCTGTGATAAAGGATGGAGAGAAATTGTTAGCCATGGCAGAATCAATGTGCTGTGTTTTTAAAATAAAATGCTGAGGAAGGACTGTGTGTAGGAGACAGATGGGAATAGAGGTGTGTCAATTACCTTGTTCAAGACCCTGTCTCCACATATAACACATTCTAAGGTACTGGGTGTTGGGATGTCAACCTATGAATTTGGAGAACACAGTTCAGCCTGTAATACAAGGATGGGGAGGAAGGGTGCTGTGCCTCCACTTAAATCCGATCTGGAGATCCAGCCATCCTTGAAGTACCATTACTCAGAACTGACTAGCAATGAGCTTGAATGTTAACAATAAGTTTAATGCCAACAATGTCGTTTTCGTCCTGTGAATTTTGCTTCACTTCCCCACAGGAAGCAGATGATGCCCGGAGTTCATCTTCATGTGGGGTAAGTTTGTGAGCTTCATGGGAATGTTTTGTCTGTAACATAGTTGTGCACTTGTCTTAAATTACATAAGGAAATACGTCGTCTATTTAACATGTTCAAATAAACTGATGACATAATGGAAAATAAAAATGTTTCACTTAACATTTGTAGGTATTCATGTAGCTTATTGCACTTACTTTACTTGAAAACATTGTAGAATTCTTTATAACTCACATCTGAATTCATGAACAAAAATAAGGCCAAGCATAGTTGTTTTCTAAGACTTTCTTTAAACACATGTAATGCCGTGAGTCTGAATGTTTTTTAATGTTTCTAATAGTGTTTCATTGAGAGCCAGGTCTTACCATTTCACCTTTAAATGTGTCCACTGATGACAGCTCTGCCCCAACACTGCACAAATCTAACCCAACTGCATGTGACTTTTTTTTTACCCTCCAAACTACAAAAGCTGCCTGACCCAGTTTTAAGCACACATTTTAAAGGGTACCCTGTTCCCATGATGAGATAAAGTTGTGTGCAGCCATAACAAGTACATATTCTTTCCAGAGAACCTCAAATACAGGATACGCTTGTCACGGAACGTGGAGTAACGGGAAATCTACTCATGAATGATGGTGAGTCAGTGATTTACTCTTTGTTTACTCTTTCGTGTTTCTTTCCATACCATGAACACATATTAACTCTATATTTTACAAAGCAACTTTTTGTCCAACACTTCCCAGGGTTTCAGGGTTCAGATGTTGCACTCCTACCCTCGCAATAAGTTTCATCTAGAACCATTTAATACAATCTCAAATAAAATGAAATGGAAAAGAAAGAGTCCTTGACTCAGACCACCCCAGGTGCTCAGACACGGGCACGTGCGCGCGCACACACACACACACACGTACACACACTGTCTCGCACAATCACACGCATGGTCACACACACACTCACACACACTCTCACACTGGCACAGCCCCCTCCTGCCCTCACATCACGTCCTGGTCCCCACCCAGCCTGCCATACTTGCCCCATCACTTCAGGGAGTCCCAGATGGTCCCACAGGGGAAGCACCTGCCCCAGCCTGCACAGAACAGCCCTGTCCTCCACTCTGGGCACCCAGCAGCTGCAGCTGTCTTGGCCCAGGACCTCTGGGGTCTCCGCCACCATCCCAGTAGGTCATGCTGCTGAGGGTGGCCAGACGGCCAAACCGGGGAGGTCCCAGTGGACGTAAGCCCAGAGACAGAGCCGACATTATTTGAAGAGGGTGGGTGAGGGAGGCTCTTCGTGCTGGGGAGAAGGAGCACCCACACCCTGTGGCTCAGAGCTGCCTGGGGTTCCTCTAGAGGCACCTGGGACCCCAGACTGCTGAGGGTACCGCATGGCTCCCAGGTCTCCCCCTCACAGATCAGTGCACCCAGTTGGCTTCATCCTCCCAACCCAGCTGCCCTGGATCGGGGAGCAACATTTATTTATTTTTTTTATTTTTTGGGACAGAGTCTTACTCTGTCATCCAGGCTGCAGTGCAGTGGCATGACCTCAGCCCACTACAACCTTTGCCACTTGGGTTCTATCAATCCTCCCACCTCAGCCTCCCAAGTAGCTGGGACCACAGGCTCATGCCACCACGCTGGAGTTTCACCATGTTACCCAGGCCGGTCTCGAACTCCTAGGCTCAAGCAATTTGCCCACCTCAGCCTCCTAAAGTGCTGAGACTACAGACCAGAGCCGCTGTGTCTGGCCATGGAACCATGTTTAGATGGGGGAGAATTTGATACCTAACTTACGCTTAGAGCTTACAGCCTTATCACATGCTCGTTGCATCAGTTTGAATACAATAATACGTAAGTTAAAAATATTCTGCAGCTCCCTTTCTGAATACCACCTCAAAATGCCATTTTAACAATAGAGGGTGAATACACGTTTTGCAAAATTGCAAAACCTATGCATACACAATTATATTCACTTACACTGACAGGTTAACGTATACCATAGGAATTATTCTGCAGCTCCCTTTTTGATTTCTTCCACAGTATGGCAGGGATTACGCTTCATACAGATGTGCTTTCTTCTCCGCAGGAGGTTCATCCTCTTCCATGATGTGCATGTACCGTGGCTTGGTCAGCCATTGTTCACTAAGGGATATTAAGTTTGTGGCCAGGTTTAGGTTTGCCAACAAAATTGCAAGCAGTGCCTTTGTGCGTGTCGTCAGGCACTGACAATATTGTTCTGTTCCTATACAACACTTAACAGTCAAGGGGTATTTGCGTTTTCAGTCTTCATAGTTTCGTTTTGCTTACTTTACCAAAAGGTTTGAACAGTGCAAATTTCCTTCAATTTCCTCACTCTTTTCAGCACCAGGTATTAACAAGGTATTTTTAGTTTTATCCAAATAACACATTTAATTGTTTCAGTGTGCATTTTCCTTATTACTGATGAGACTGGACATAATGTCATTTTTTTTTTTTTTACCATTTCACGGTTCTTCTTGTGTGAATTAGCTTTTCAAATTTTGTGCACTTTTAAATGGTGTTGTTTGATTATCAATATTAAGTGGTCTTTGCACATTAGGGATAATAATTCTCTCATCTGTGTGTTTCAAACATACTTCTTTCAGTCTGTCTTTTAAAAATGTGTGTTTATCATGTCTTTTGCAATGTGGAGGTCATAAATTTTTCTGAAGTCAAAGTTGTCAAATGTCCCTGTCTTGCTTTAAAAAGTCTTTTCACTCTAGGGTTATAAAAATCATCAAAACTCTTTGTTGATGTTTTCATAATTTTTCTCTTTTTCGGTTTTCCTTATATTTTGATTTTCAAGCCATCTTGAACTTACTTTTGCATACGGGGAGAGAGCTAACGTTACTTTATCTCGAAGAGTTAACTAGTGGTCACCGCCTCATTTATGAAATAATACACCCTTCCCCATCTAATTCAAAGCCCCCCTATTCTATTGCTTCCCATAAGCCCTGGACTCAGATCTGTTTCTACACATTTATTTCCGTCTTGTTGATCCCGCCAGCAAGCATCCAGGGTGCTTTCCATGTGCGTGGCATGCCAGGTGGCATCTGTTGTATACGACACTTCTGAGCATTCACACAGCCTCCCAGGAGCTGCGTTCCTGGGCTCCTGCTGACAAGAGGAAACCACAGTCATGGTGCTTGTCCAGCACTTTGCGGCCCTCAGTGGGCTGTTGTGAGCTCCTCCCCAAAGCAAGACCCCCCTTTGCTGGCACGTGTCTTTCCTTCCTCCTGCGCTTCCAGGAGAGAGGATCAGGAGGAGCTCCTGTCTCCCTCCCAGGGCTTGGGCCTGAGCCCCGCCGCTGTTGGCATCTAGAAGGACCTGGGCTAGCGTACGCCCAGAGCCGCTGGCCTCTCCCTCCGGGGAGCACCAGTCTTCCTCCACAGTGGGGGGTTACAACAACGTTCCCAGTTGCTTGTTTGACTAATCGTGAGCATCCATAGGTGTTTTAGTCTGTTCAGCCTGCTTCAACAGAAATACCACACACTGAGGCTCCATCTTTGACCGTCAGTTACACACACACACACACACACACACACACACAGACACCATCTTTAATCCCCCACCTGTCTCCTATGTGCACAGTTTTCCCAACATTTTATTAAAATTTCAAACATAAACAAGACTGGAAAGGGCTTTGCAGGCGAAAAACAAACCTCAACTCTAGGACTTAGGCCACAGATATTTATTTCTCACCATTTATTTCTCACCATTCCAGAGCCTGCAAGGTCCAAGGTCAAGGCAGCGGCAGACCAGTGTCTGGTGAGGGCCAATTCCTGATTCCCGGACGGCCTCCTCTGGTTATCCTCACGGGGCAGGGAGTCGAGAGTGAGATCGGACTTGCATGCCTGTTCTCATAGAGGCAGTCACAAATCCTGCCATCGGGACCCCACGCTCAGGAGCTGACACCAAGGCTCCGCTTTAGGACACGCCACCCTGGGGTGAGGACTGGAGCCTGTGAATCTGGGGGACACAGACACTGCGTCTACGGGAAGGGTCTTGAAGGATGCTGCTGCAGCAACGGCAACAAAGGGGGTGTAGAGTACAAGAAAAAGTCAGAGACTGAAAATATTTCCAGCTGTGAAGTGTGTGTGTGTGAGTGTGTGTGTGTGTGTGTGTTTGTGTGTGAGACAGAAGCAGACAGAACACAAAATCAGGTGCTGCTGTGGCAGAAGTGCTGTGCGTGTCGGTGAGGTGTGCGGATGTCTGCAATGCAGCCGACCACAGAGCAATGGGGTGACAGTCCTGTGACGGGGCAGGGGACAGTCCTGTGACGAGGCGGGGGTGACAGTCCTGTGACGGGGTGGGGACAGTCCTGTGACGGGGCGGGGGGAGAGTCCTGTGACGGGGCGGGGGGGACAGTCCTGTGATGTGGTGGGGGACAAACGGTAGCCCTGGCAGCGTGCAGGTGCTGGATTTAGGGTTTGTTTTGTTGTCTGCAAAGCCCTTTCCAGTCTTGTTTAGGTTTGAAATTCTAAGAAAATGTTGGGAAAACTGTGCACGTAGGAGACAGGTGGGGATTAAGGATAATGTGTGCGCACGTGTGTGTGTGCGTGTGTGTGCACGTGTGTGCGCGCATATGTGTATGCACGTGTGTGTGTGCGCGTGTGTGTAACATGGTAAAAGATGGAGCATGTGAGTGTGTTGGGGACACATGCAGACATCCAAGGGGAACTGAGTGAGGGAGCCTGCAGGTGAGGCTCGGCCGGGAGCACAGACGTGTGGGCAGGTCTGGACCCACACCCAGAGGGCAGCTGGGGCAGAGAGGTGCTTGGAGAGGAGAGGAGGGAAGGTGCAGGGAAGGGCTGTCTCTGCGCCGAGAGCTGAGCACACACATCCAGCAAAGGGCATAAGGCTAAGGGTGCAGGTTCTGGCAGGTGTCCTGGGTGCTCCCTCCCAAAAGGCTGTGCAGCAAGAGCGGGGGCTGCACAGCTTGACCCCCCTCCTGTCCCATTGGGCAGCAGCGCCCAGTTTTCCTTCTGTGGCACCAGAGATTCAGGACTTACGCAAAGATCTAGGCTTTGTCTTTTGCTCCACTTGGGAGAGCCCCATTCTGGCCACGGAAGGTCACATCCCGGCCCTCTGACCCCAGTGGCCACAGTCACTGAGAGTCTGATGGGGGACTGGCCTGCACCCCACTCCAAGCCTGTGAGCTTCTCTTAGCTGCAGGCTCAGTCCAGGACCTGTGTCTGATCTGCTGCCCTGATATCTCCCAGAGGCATCCCAGGCCCACCTTTCTCACTCTTCACAGGAATCCAAAGCCCACAGCTCTTAGCAAAGTGATTAGAAACTAACTGGCGCCATAACTTGCATTTGGACTTGGGCGTCTGACAGACCTGGGCTCTGGGCTAGTGTGGAGATGCTGCTGGTTCTATAAACTCAAGTAAGTTTTTAGACCTGAGCCCCTATTCCACATAAGGAAATGGGGGATATTAACATCTCTTCCCAGGAAGGTTGTGTGTGCGCTCCTGGAGCTGTGAATGCCACAGCCCTGAGTCTGGCTCAGAGATGCCCAGTGAATGGTGGTTGCCTCTTTCCCCGTGTTTTGGGCCTCAGGTGCCCAGAATCACACTAATCCCAAATCCTGGGTTAGGAGCACAGATTCGTCATTGATCTGTGAGGGACCTGCTTCCTTCATTGACTCTGTATTTTGTTTATTTATGATAATGGAAGAAGTACCAAGAACAAAAGCAGAGTCTGACGTGGTCTTTGTCTGCTTATGGGCCCCCAGTCCAAGTCCTTGCACCCACTCATGTTCTTTATTCTTTAGCTTTCTTTTAAATTTTGCTCCTTAGGTATCTATGTAGATACAGGTGTGTATTCCTAAAAAAGTCCATACACGCAATACATTGGTTAGTTTTTCTTTTTTACAGAAAGATGATTGTGTATATGTAATATCTGGAATCTTTGGGGGATCACCTTTTTCGCTTAATACTGAATTGCAAAGGTCCGTTTGTACCATGTGTCACTGTAGTCTGTTTGCGTTTGCTTCTGTGGCTGTTCCACACCACACCACACTTAGTTACCCCCTCTGCTGTGGCTGAGCATTGAGATGGTTTCCCATTTTTTGCTACACGGCTGTGCTGCCCAATCTTGACAGATCTCCTGTTGTACAGGTGCAAGCATTTCTCCCGGGGCTATTCCTAGGGGTGCAATTGCTAGGTACATGAATGTCCAGCTCGCAGAGATAAGGCCACTGTTTTCTAAAGGTGTTGCACATGTTACACTCTCACAGCAAGGTACAAGAAGTCCTGTCGCTTCATGTCCTCTCCAACACTTGGAGTTGACTATCGGGTAACGTGAGCTGGCAGCTTATTCTGGCCTACTTCAGTATTTCCCTCATTGTGAACAAAGCTGAACACATGTGAGCCGTACGAGTTTTCTCCTCCATGAAGCACTTGCTCATGTTCCTAGTCCATTTATCCACTGGACTCTTTGTGCTTTTTATTGATTTATATGAATTTCTATATATTCTTCATACAAAACTTTTGTCAGTTGGGTGAATTACAGATAGAATCTATGTGCAGCTTAACTCATGTTTAACATACCATTCTATAAACAGAGCATGCATTATAAAATAGTCATGTTTATACATATTGTATAAGAATGCTTTTTGGTCTTGGTTAATGAATCTTTCCACCAAAATATCCAAAAGATAGCCATCTATTATTTCTACTAAGAGTTTTAAGGTTTTGATTTTGTGGGCCAAGTCTTTATCTTTGGTTGATTTGAGTATATGGTGTGAGGTAGAGATCTAACTTCATTCTTTTCTCTATGGATTCCTGTTGTTTCCAGCTCCATTCATTGAACAGGTCCTCTCCTTACTAGCATGAAAAGCTACCTCTGTCCTGTACCAGAGTTCCATTTATGCACATATGTGAGTGTGTTTCTGGGCTGTCAATTCCACTGGTCAGTTTGTCTATCCCTGCACTAATTTCTTATCATCTTACTTCCCATAGCTTCATAAGTTCTAAAAAGTAAGTACTCCCTCCTCTCTCCCAAGAAAGGTTCTAGTTATTCAGTATTATGGTCACTAGCCCCACTCCTTCCTGTCCAGAGTTTCCTCCATTCTCTCACCTGCCACACCTCTGGTATCCTGATGTCAGACCCTCCTTGTCTTCTGTGGTGTGGCAGAGGCTGGCTGCTTGCCCTATGGGGTCAGCAACATGTTCCACATATGGACACTTAGCTACCACCCTTGTGCTTAACCTCACACCCCCGCTCCCATTCTCACTCCTCACCCTTGCCCCTGGGACCCACCACATCTTGGTGTCCTGGAGCTTCTCCCAGTTGGTTGGGAAGACAACCTCCTTTAACTCAGCATCTTTGTCCACAGGCACTTCAGCTTTTTAAAAATCCAATCTGCCAATCTCTGACTCTTAATAAAAAGTTCGATCCACATATGTTTAAAGTAATTACCGATAAGAAAGGGTTCACTTCTGCTATTTAGCGTTTTGCCTTCTGTATATCTTATATATTTTTTATTTCTCAATTCCTGCCCATTTTTAAAATCTTTAGTTGAATGTTTGTAAAGTTCCATTTTGGTCCCTTTGTTCTTTCCTTTTTGTTCATTTTCTAGGTATCTTCCTAGTGGTTATGTTGGCGATAATAATTAATGTCTTAAACTTATAACACCCTAGATTGAATACCAACTTAGATTATTTTGAGACAGGACTCACTCTGTTGCCCAGGCTGGAGTGCACAACCATAGATCACTGCAACCTCCTACTCCTGGGCTCAAGCAATCGTGCCACCAAAAACAGTGTATGGTTTTGAGTTACTGTCTAGTGTCTCTTCATGTAAGACCAAATAATTTTTTTAGCATTTCTTTTAGGGCAGGTCTACCAGTAATGAATTCCCTCAACTTTTATCTGTCTGAGAATGTCTTAGTTTTTCTTCATTCTTGAAGAATAATTTTGTCACATATAGAATTCTTGGTTGACAGGTTTTTTCCTCTTTCCAGGGCTTTAAATATCCCATTGCCTTTGAGCCTTCGTAGTTTCTATGAGAAACCAGCTGTTAATTTTATTAAGGATCCCTTGATTGTGATTAGTCACTTTTCTCCACCTGCCTTCGAAATTCTCTTGTTGTCTATGTCTTGACAATCTTACTGTAACGTGTCTTGGTGTAGATCTTTTGGAGTTTATCCTGCTTGGAATACATTGAGTTCCTTGGATGTGTAGATTCATTTATTTAATCAGATTTAGAAAGTTTTCAGTCATTATTTCTTTAAATGCAGTAGTCTCCTGCTGCCCCACTATCTATGGGGGATGTGTTCCAAGACTCCCCGTAAGTATCTGAAACTGTAGATAGTGCCAAACCCTGTATACACTATGTTTTTTTCCTGTACATTAATGGGCAGATAGTGTATACAGCATGGATATGCTGGACAAAGGGATGATTCATGTCCTGGGTGCACAGAGCAGGACAGAATGACATTTCATTACGCTACTCAGAACCACACACAATTTAAAACTTGTCAATCGCTTATTTCTGGAATTTTCCATTTAATATTATTGGACCTTGGTTGCCCAGAGGTAACTGAGAATACAGAAAGCAAAACTGCTGATAATGGGGGACCACTGTATTTTTTCTGCCTCTTCCCTTTTCTCTTCTCCTTTGGACACTTCTATGTTGCGTATGATATAGAAATACATAATTTCTGTATCCATTGATAATCTAATATGCTCATGTCATTTTCCTCTTTTATTTAGTTATTTGTCAGTGACTTCCTTTGGTTCACTGAGCATATTTAAAACAGCTGATTTGATGTCTTTTACAAGTAATCCAAATGTCTGAGCTTTTGCAGACATAGTTTATGCCAAGTCTTTTCTCATGTGAATGGGCCATATTACTCCATTTCTTTATATGTTCTATAATTTTTTGTTAAAAACTGGATATTCTGAGTATCATAATGTGGTAACTCTCAAAATCAAGGCTTCTCCCCCTCCGGGACTGTGGGTTTTCTCTTGTTACAGGCTGGAACCATCAGTTTGTGACCTTTTCAGACTACTTTTGCCAAATGTGTACTTCTCGTCACTGAAGTTGCTCTTCCTTTATCTCTATGACCACTTAGTGAACTCACAAAGATTTCCTCAAATATCTAGCTACAAACAAGGGGGAAGGTCTGTCTTTTAAAATCTTCCAGTAGATGCTGCTGGAGGAAGCCACTGTCACCAAGTGGATGAAAACCAAGGCAAGGCTCTGTGTTGATCTGCAGGGCAGCACCCGACTAGCCAAAACGTAGCACCTCACATATTTTGAGGACAAGGTTCCTGCTGCTCACTCTGACATCAGCCAGCTGCTCCAGGAGTGTGGGTTGCTGCCCTTATAGCCACAGCAGGACTAAGAAATGGAGGTGGTAGCTGGCTCATGTACACCGCTCGCAGAAGACAGCAGCTCCTGCCTTCCTCAAGCACTCTCCCATACACGTCTGACCAGGTTCCAGAGTCTCAAAATAATTTATTGCCGTTGTTCTTTATAGCTGAATGGTTCTCCAGTGGAAGGAGCAGCCTCTGTAGCTTTCTACAATACCATTTTGTCCTTAGGTAAACTACGTCTGCATTTTTATATACATACTTAAACACACTTTTACAACACGGCTATCACATACATACTTCCCACACCAGCCTCTATTTCACGTCCTCCACCATTTCGCCTGCCATACTTTGTCATGTTTTTATTTCCATTTCAAATTAACATTTTACCTTCTCCTTGTTCTCAGTAATTTTGGGGTTAGTTTGGTGACACCTCGGCTCTCCTTTGCTTACCGAGTCCTGCCACTTCCTTCTGTCCATTTTTTCCTTACACTTCTCTGTGTCTACCAAGACCACCACTCCCACTGTAGTACTATGAAGGCAGACACTCCCATTGTTGCTTATGGTTCGGGAAGTTTTGCAGCAGCAGGCACTGCCTGGCTGCCCAGCCTGCAAGTCCCCCAGCTAATCGACCCATCAGGAGCCCTGCCCCGCTGAGCATCCACTGCCCCTCAGTGGCGATTCCTGGGCACCTCTTCCAGGTTCTGCAGTATGCTGCTGACCATGGCCATCTGTGTTGGCTCCCATTCGCACTCGTTCCTGCTAGGAGTCATTGTTTCTGATCCAACAAAGGTTTTCCTTTGATGTCCTATCTTTACTCATTTATGGATCTGTTTATATCCTGATTATAATTTTTAAGGATTGGATCAGAGAAGGGAGACTATAGCATGTGAGAGATATGCTGTTTTGATTTAGAAGCCTTCTACTGATTTTTTTGCTTGTGGGTCTTTCAAAAACTTTCAGAGAAAAAGTTTGCACATTTCTCATCTCTAATTCCTGATGCATTCAGCACCGCAAGTTAAGATGAGCCCAATCCCCAGCCTTTTGGAAAGTCCGGGCAGCAACACGGTCACCTGTCCTGCCAGCTGGCCAGCACACATAAACAATAACGTCATTGGTTGGCTGGGCTAGTGTAGCATGAGAGCAAAGAACACAACACCTGTATTCAAGATGTGGGTATAAAAACACTTAAGGCTCCCTGGTAGCCAGAACTCACCATAGTCAAGCAAAAGTGTGAGAAAAAGGTAGCAGATGTGGGCTGACCTCTGGTGTGCCCCACATTTCCACACTTTTCATGCTGGAAATCCAAACTAACCTCCTTGGCTACCACAAGACCGTCTTATTTATCAGGGAAAGTACCAATTGTCTCTACATCAGGACACATGCAGCAGAAAACAGCAGCATTCTTTCAGCAGCGCAGTCATGTTACTGTCCTCACAAAAGTGAAGGTTCCGAAACTCAGAGAGGTGAAGTGATTGCCCACGTCACACGCTAATCTCTAAAATGTACTCTTGTTTACACGTTTGGTCCACTTTGGCAGTATAACAAGCATTACATCATACGTCCTCTGTTGTTTCTCTTTCCAAATATTGCAGAGACACTGCAACAAGCACCCACCCAGCCTGTGAACACAGGCTGTGCTGAAGATTAAGGCTGAGATTCAGGTAGGACCTACTGCAGTATGGGTCATGTTGAAATGTACCCAAGTTTGATTCTCTAGAGAGTGAAGTATCTTCAAAAAAATCACCAGTGCAAACTCGAGGGCCAGGATGCTTTTCATGTAATTGTCTCTTCATGTCAGCAGTGACCCCAGAATACCCTAGAATGTGGTCCATGTGTCCATCTTTAGAAGCAGTGCGTTGCAGACGAGCTATGACACGATAAATTCATCTTTATTCTCTAGGCAGTAAACAATGTATAGCTGTAGACTGCTCATTTCCATACTTGCCTTTAAGTCTAAACTAACAATTATTTTTACCCAATTGTACTGATCTATGACTTTTTAATAATGAACACCTGCCATTTTAAGATGGTTTTTGGTTAGAAGCGTCTGACCCTACCTATCGTAGCTTTCTGCTCAAACATTTAGGACGATCCATAGAATGCAGCGAATTTAACTGTGAAACAAATGATCATTTACTTCCAGAATCAAGGGGAACGTTTACCCCTTAGAAGGCTGAAGGAATTTGCTGTCACACACACAGACACACACATGAGCTGGCAAACCATGCAGCCGTGCTCTGCCACCAAAACAGGAAGTCTGAGTATTTGACAACACAGGGAGCTGCTCTTCATCCCTCCACTACGATCTCTTCTCCACTAAGAAGCGTGAGACATGACTGGACCTGAAAAGGAGACCTCAGCCCTTTCTCTAAGCTGTTACCTTGGCGTTCCCAGGCAAAGCAAGCTCCTTTGCACCCTGAACTCTACCATTCAGTACCTGTCTTCTCATAAGGCTTCAGAGAGGCACCTCCCGAAAACCAGCTGGACAGGAAAAGGGTATGGGGTGCACTATACCCTGAAAGGCATGACCATACAAGGGAAGCCCTGGTCGGGCAAAAAATCCGGAGACCTGGTATCCTCAGAGTCCCTGTGCTCCAGGCAGCTTCCCACAGCCGCAGGTGCCATCGAGCCCTGAGGCAGGTCACGGTCTCCCAGCAGCACCACCCTGATCAGTACCCTGGAGGATAAGAGGGCAGGACTGATGGTTCTGTGTATATCTTGTGCAAATTCTGCAGAACTGGGAATAGACATCACCATCAAAGCCCAGAGAGACAGCAAACCTGTGGAAATTGTTCTCTAGAAAAAAGTATTTGAGATGCATAGCACAGGATTTTAACGAGGCAGGGAGCCAAAATCGTAAATGGAGACAAGCTGAGATGAGAAGATAGATCCACTGAGATTAAAGGTGAGATCAATGAGATATGGAAGGCTTGCAAGAAACTGACCGTAAAATTGCAAAATTGAAGTCTTTCAAGGAAAGAAGAAGTAAATTGGTGCTGTAAAAAATTGTCCCAGTGATATGGAGGACAAACTTAAGAAGCTACAACCTGAGCTCATGTAGAATGTCTCCAGAACGGCACTTGATTTGACGTGCTCCTCCCACCATTCCCTCTGTGTGCAGCAGTGAAATGGCTGAGGAGCAGTAGAGCCCAAGAAGTGGAGCCAGACACTTGACTGGAGCATCAGCTTGCAAATCATCTGCAAACGATGGACAGCTGCTGTGGACACCCTTGCATGTGAGCCTCATATGGACCTGTGGACTCCCTGCTGTGAGCGACAGTGGCTAACAGCGATGGACACGAGGAGTGTCTTAGTACAAAGGAGTTCTTAGCGTAAAAAAACACTTAAGCCTAGGTAATTTATAAAGGAAAAAGTGTGTTTGGCTTATGATTCTGATGGCTGAAAAGTTCAAGATTGTGCTTTGCATCTGGTGAGGGTCTCAGGCTTCTTCCCCTAATAGCAGAAGGTGAAGGGAGCTGACATGTGCAGAGTCATGGGCAGAGAGAGGAGGTGAGGGGTGGAGGAGGCTCCAGACTCTTTTCAACAACAAAGTCTCATGGGTTGGTTAGAGCAAGAACTATTAGCGCATGAACGGCGTTAATTTACTCGTGGGGGGATCCACCTCCATGACAAACACCTCCTAGGAGGCCCCATCTCCAAAACTGGAGATGCCATTTCAACATAAGGTTTGGAAGGGTCAGATGTCTGAACCATAGCAAAGACTGAGTTCCCATGGCAGAGCCTGATTAATAATTGATGGTTCAATGTGTTTTATAGAAGCTCAACCTCAGCCAACCACATACTGTCTGCTGAAGTTACAGAAAATTTCAGGTCACATTCTTTATTGTATGCATGTTCTTTATCATCCGCATGTTTTTTTGAATGAGGCTAAATCATTCCAAAAGTATCTGGTCTTCCTAGGGTGCTTTTGAAATTATTTAGCTTCATTCAAAACAAAAATTTACCACTAAGCTTTTAAACAACAAGTATTTGCTGATAACGTCTTACAGTTGTGAGTGACTGTAGAGCACACGAAACGCTTCTTCAGTATACCTTATTCTTCTCAAAATGCCTGTGGTGTAGGAATCAGTCACTCCTATCTCTAGAAAGGAGATAGTGGCTAAGAGAGCTGTTTGATTTTTACATAATCCCAGAAAGGATTTAAGGTAGATATTAAAGATCATAGAATACAGACCGATGCCATAAAGGGAGAAGGGAGGGGAAAAGAAAGAAGGTAGTGAAATGAAGCTGGAGGTTCTGGTCATGTGGCAAGTCACTAGGATCAGATAGTGCTCTGAAAACTGAGCAACTTAGGGGTGTGTGTGTGTGTGTGTGTGCGCGCGCGTGCGCGCGCACTTGCCTGTCCGTGCCATGTGAGTGCAGTGTAAGTAAAGTCTTAAAGGCATTAAGAATTACTTAAGAAGTTGCAACCTGAGCTCATGTAGAATGTCTACAGAACAGCACCTGAAATTTGGACAGGACATAAGGAATTCTCAGGCCAGGGTTCAAGGCACAGAAGAACCCAAAGAAGAATCCAGAGGGGAGTGCGGCTGGCCTTTGCCCTGAGGGCATTTGTGAAAAAGCTGGTGAACTTCATTTTCAGCTTTATAAGAGGTACAAAGAGAAGACCAGCTGAGAGCACAGCCAGACTGGCATGCCAATCAGTAATCTCTTAAAGTTGGGACCCCCCCCCCCCCCAGATGGTTGTACCCTCATTGTCGTTGCAAACTAGAAGGAACTCACTTAGCCACTTGCAAAGGAATCAGGAGTGATCAGTCATCTCAAGCCCTAGAGCCGAAAGAAAAAAAGAAAAATCACTGCTGAGTATTTGGAGCAACAGGTTGTCCCTAACTTTGTGGGAGGTGTGTGGTCAGAAATCCCCAAGCTGAGAATTTAATATAGAATGATTCTGAACTGATCATTCCCAGGTGCCCAGCATAATTCCTTCTGAGTAACAAATCTTCATCCTAAGCCTCAAAGATTTCTCACAAATAAAACTACAAAGCAAATGAGCAATTCTAAATGAAAAATAATCACATGTGAAAACACAACACTATGAGAAAAAACAGAAGCATAGTAGAAACAGACACACAAATACCTCAGTTGTTGAATTTGACAGACCAGAACATCAAGAAATAAAACGCATAGTCAAAAAGATCTGAAGAGACCAGAAAACTATTTTTTAAATTACCAAGCAGATTTGGGAAAATACCAAATAAAACTTATAGCTACAGAAATGAGAAATATCACTGATTTTTTAAAGAAAGTTGGGGGGATGGATTTAACAGCAAATTAGACACAATTGAAAAGTGAATTAGAGAACTAGAATCTAGAGCTGAACAAATTACTGAAATAGATACAAAGTGACAGAAATGTAAAATGTGAAAAAAAAATTAATGAGAATACAGTTTGGAGGCTGTGTTATGTTTAATTAGAGTCCCAGAAATGGAAAAGAGAGAAAATTGGGAAGAGGTAGGATTTAAGGAGATTTAGCTGAGAATTTGCCAACATTGTTGGAAGAAACCAACTCACAGATTCATAAATCAGTTCTTTGTCAGGCATGAGTTGCAAATATTTTTCCAATATTTGGTGTAACTTAACTTTTTAATACTATTGTTTTATAGCCAGGCATTCTTAATATTAGTACAGTCTAATTCATGCATATCTTCTTTTATAAGTAGTGCCTTTTAAATAACTTAACAAACCCTTATATACCATGAGAACATAAAGCTATCATCCAATATATATTCTAAAAGTTCGTGTGTATGTGAATCTAAGAAGAGTAAATGAAATTCTAGACATGATGTAATTCAATTGATAAATGCGTTAGACAAAATATTGTTTAAAATATCTAGTGAAAAAATATCTTTCAAAAATATTAATTAAGCTTCATACGAATGGAGGCCAGAACAAAGTTGAATCATACTTTTAATATGATGGAGGTGGGAGTGTAAATCTATGATCCTATACCTAGATAATGTATCTTTTAAGGATAAGGATAAAATGGACATTTCTGCATATCAGTTAAGAAATGTTAGAAAATGAAGACTATGCCATTTACATTAGCATTTTAAAAATGAGTTTCTTAGACATAAACCTAGTGAAGGATGTGCAAGACTTTTGTGGAAAAATATTATAGAACTTAGGGACATTTTAGAAAGACCTAAATAAATGAAGAGATATACAATGTTCATGGACTGTAAGAGATATAGTAAAGATAACACTTTCCCAAATAGAGTCAATATAATCTCAATAAAAATCCCGACAGATTTTGTGTTTGTGTATATGTGTGTTTGTGTATTTATGTGTATCACTTGAAAAGCTGATTCTAAAATGTATACTGAATTTCAAAAGGTCAAGAATAACCAAGATATTCTTAAAGAAAAAGACTATGTAGGAAGACTTGCCTTACCAGATAGCAACACTTCCTATGAATCTTTATTAAAGACTGTGTGATATGTGTGTAGAAATAGAGATCGTTGAGATGGATTGGAGATGCCAAGAGAAAACTCATGATCATATGGATATTTAATTTTTGCTAGGATGTGATTGATGAGTTGGGATGGAAAGATTTTTAACTAATTGCTGCTGGAGCAGTTTACTTAAGACTGAAATTAAATTTTACTTATGTGAGAGAAACATGAGTGAAATCAAACCCCTATCTTGTACTATTTCCAAAAATCAGTTCCACTTGGACTAAAGAAATAAGTGTAAGGAAAAACTATAAAAACATATAGAATATACTATTGGATAATATTTTTATGTTCTCATGGTATATAAGGATTTGTTAAGTTATTTAAAAGGTACTAGCTATAAAAGAAAATATGCATAAATTAGACTGTACTAAAATTAAGAATGCCTGGCTATCAGACTATATTATTAAAAAGTTGAGTTACACCAAATACTGGAAAAATATACACAACCCATAACTGACGAAGAACTATTATCTAGAATTATATACAAATAATTATGACTCAGTAAGAATAAAACAGAAAAATGATTCAATGGGCACGTCACAAAAGAGGAAACCCAAAAGACTGGTAAACATAAGAAAAGTGCTTAACTGTATTAGTAATCAGGGAACTGCAAGTTAAAACCAAATGTGATACCATTACATACCCATCACATGAGCAATAATGCAAATCTTCACAACACCACATCCTGGCAAGGGTGGAGCACTGGCGATGCTTTCTTGCTGCTAGGGGTTTTGATTGGATACAGCCACCTTGGAAACATGTTGGCATGACCTCATCTAGCTAAGGTGAGTCCACCTGGGCTCATCAGTTCAAGCCTAGTTGTACATCTTAGGTTCTTGCCCAAGCACACCAAGAGACATAAAGATTCTTCGTGTAGCCCCACAGTTAAAATGCCCATCACAGAGGTCTGGACAAGAAACTGTAGTACAGTCATACAGTGAAATACTACATCATGTTAAAATGAGTGAACTGTAGCTTGACATGTCACTAACACAGCATCACATGGAGCAAAATAAGAAAGAGTAGTCTAATTTTATCTGTATAAAGTTAAAAAATGAGCAGAATAAAACATTATCTATTGTTTAGAGGTTCATGTCATGCATAGGTGGATCTTTGTAAAAAGTGAGGGAATGTTTCCCACATGTGCATCTTGCAGCCACAGAGGTGAGGATGGAGGAAGTGATGTGACTACCTGGGGGAGGAGGGGAGGGATGAGAAGGCGACCAGGGAGTTATTATATGGGCTTCCACTCTTCTGTTATTTAAAAAGGTGTACATAAGTGTTCTATCCACTCTTCTGCATGCAGGATCTATTTCCCAAGAAGAATAATAGAAAATTGCCTGTGTCGGTGATGCTTTAATCTCTAAGCTTTCTGGAAGGATGGGGAGTGCTGGAGCCTTGCTCAGGAGGACTCTCACTAGACCCAGCTGGGGGTGGGCCCTGTGTCTAAGCCAAGGTGATCCTCCCAGAAACCAGCCCTGCCTCTCCAGGAAAGAGAGTGGAGTAAAAACCACTGGTGGATTTCCATCACAAGTAGAGCTGAGCTCCCTCCCTGGTGGCTGCTCAAAGAGTGACTTTGTTTTGTTCTGCAGGAGATGAGGTGCCCCTGTTGTCCAGGTCCTCTTCCCTGGAACCCTACCCCCTCCATCAAGGTCCTGCCTGGGGAGTCTACCTTGTAAAGCCTCCTGCTTTTATACATACTGCAGTCCAGCTGCCAAAGCACATCATCTCAGAGACCCCTGGATGTCCTTCAAAAGGAACCAGGACCCCTTGATCCCAGCGTCCATCTCTGTCATTATCTTCATCATAACCAAAGAACAGGCCTTGCAGGAGGTGTTGCATTTCCAGGACGATAGGCTGCCAGGAACTGCAGAGGAGGCAGCCACCTGTTTAAGTATGCGGGCCAGCCAGCCAGACACAGGCCCTCTTGCTGCTTAAAAAATACCTGATGACTGAGCCTCCCATCCTCGCCCACAGTGTGGAGCTCCTCTGCCTCAGGGGAGGCTGTCCAGCCAGAAGCCACTGCCTTAACCCCAGCGGAGGCCATCCCAGATGCTGATAATAACGTCCAACTGGGAGCCAGCACCTTACCCCAATAAAGGCCATCACTATGGATCATGGTGATGTCCAGCCAAGAGCTGGCACCCTGCCCTGGCCAAGGAATACCCAGGTCTGAAGGAGAGGAGCCCACCCTGTTTCTGTGTGCAAGAGCATCTGCTCAAAGCCCCAAAATGCCTCAGTGGGTCCCCCCTTCTTGTCCTTGCACACACAGAAGTAGTGCCAGGAGACAGCTCACTCCGTAGGAGCACAGTACTGGGAAACCCTGGACCTGACTTCAGAGATCTTCCGGCTGGCCCAGACTTCATATCTTGGTAGACAAAAGAGTCAAGAGAAGAACAAAGAACTTCAGGCATTTTCTGTGTTTTAATGAATTCTGCATTTTTGCCTGTTTAGTAGCTATATTTTAAAAGATAATTATAATTTTCTAAATATATCTAAGTTATTAAGTGCATTGGGCTCTTTTGTGTTTCTGTAAAGAAATACCTGAAGCTGGGTAATTTATTTAAAAAAAAAATAGGTTTAACTAGTTCACAGTTCTGCAGGCTGTACAGGAAGCATGGTGCTGGCATCTGCTCGGCTTCTGGTGTGGTCTCAGGAAGCTTCCATCAAGGCAGAAGGTGGGGTGGGAACCAACACATCATGTGCTGAGAGCAGGAGCAAGAGAGAGTGGTGGGGTCGGGGCTGTGCCAGACATTTGTAAATGACCCCATCTCGACTGAACTACCAGAGCAATAACTCATTCATCAGCAAGGGGATGGGACTAAGCTATTTAAGAGGAACCTGCTCAGGTGATTCAAACTTCCGTGGTATGCACCAGTGTTCCCCTTCACACGCTTTGACAATTTTCCCTGTCTGCTTTTAAAATTTCTGTTTATCACAGGGATGGAGCAATTTGATGATAATGAGCCGTGATACAATTTTCTTCAGTGGTACTTGGAACTTCTTGCATCTGTAGATTTATAGTTTACATCAAATTTGGGAAAAAAGTTTGCCATTATTTTTCCAAATCTCTTTTAATGTACTACCCTCATTCCTCATGTTTTCTTCTCTCCTTCAAGGACTTCAGTTAAACATACAATAAGCCACTTGAAGTTGTCTCACAGATCACAGATAATGTGGCTCATTTTTAAATCCTCTTTTCTTTTGGTTTCATTTTGGAAAGTTTACATTGCTATGGCTTCACGATCTGCCATTAGTCCCATGCAGTGCAGTTCGTATTTTACACAGTTGTTACTTTCCGCTGTAGAACAGTGATCCAGAGTGCTGTTATATCTTCTGTACCTCAAACTGGCTTTTACAACGTCTGGAACAGAGTTGATGTTGTTTTAATGCCCTTGTGTCGTCAGTTCTGGCTCAGTTTTAATAGACTGAGTTGTCTGCTTATGGCTCCTATTTCCCTACTTCTTTGTATGCCTAATATTTCTGATTAGATGTCAAAAATGGTTGTCGTCTCTGGTGTTGGATATTTCTGTATTCCTATGAATATTCCTGAGGACTTCACAGAACTGACAAAAGGCATGAATCCACAGGTACATGATGAGTCATTTATGACGAGCTGCATAAATGAAAAGAAATCCACACCTAGGTAAATCTTATTCTGGAATGCAGATAAGATAAAATCTTATTCTGAGATGCAGTTATTTAAGAACAGATTTTTAAAGTGTTTATAGATATAAGAGGTGTAAGTGCAGATTCCTTCCATGCATATATTGCATAGTGGTGACATCTGGGCTTTTAGGGTACCCATCACCTGAACATTACACTGAATAAGTAATTTTTCCACCCTCACCCCTTCCACCCTCCCACCTTTTGGAGTGTCCAGTGTCTGTTATTCCACTCCATATGTCCATGTCTATACACTGTTTAGCTCCCACTTATACGTGAGAATATGTGGTATTTAACTTTTTGTTTCTGAGCTATTTCACTCAGGATGAAGAATGGCCATCCACCCATGTCTCTCAAAAGATTTGATTTCATTGTTTGTTATGGATGGGTGGTATTATGTTGTGTATATATGCTACATTTTCTTTAACCAGTCCTCCACTGATGGACACTTAGGTTGATCCGTTGTCTTTTCTGTTGTGAATAGTATTGTGATAAACACAAGTGCAGGTGGGTTTTCTTATAAATTATTTCTTTCCCTTTGGTATATACCGAGTAGTGGAGTTGCTGAATCAAATAGTAGTTCTAATTTTTGTTCTTTGAGAACTCTTCATACTGTGTTCCATAAAGATTGCATTAATTTACATTCCCACCAACATGCATTCCCCATTCTCCATGTCTTCACTAAAGTCGCTTGTTTTTAGACTTCAATAATAGCCATTCTGACTGGTGGAAGATGGTGTCATATTGTGATTTTAATTTCCCTTTCTCTGATAATTAGTGGTGTTGAGCATTTTTTCATATGTTTTTTGACCACTTTTATGTCTTCTTTTTAAAAATGGTTGTTCATAGCCTTTGCCGTCTTTTTAATGGGCTTAAATGGTTTGAGTTACTTGTAAATTCTGGATATTACCCCTTTGTCAGATGCATAGTTAGGAAGTATTTTCCCATTGTGCAGGTTATCTGTTTACCCTGTTGATAGTTTTGTTTCTTTGTTTTTTGTTGTGCAGAAGCTTTTTAGTTTAAGTTCCATTTGTCTATTTTTGTTTTTGTTGCAATTGCTTTTGAGGACTTGGTCACAAATTCTTTGCCTAGGCCAATGTCCAGAAGAGTTTTTCCTAAGTTTTCTTCTAGGATTTTCAGTTTTTGGTCTTAATGTTTAGGTCTTCAATCCATCTTGAGTTAACTTTTGTATATGGTGAGAGGTATTGGTCCAGTTTCATTCTTCTGCACATGCCAATCCAGTTTTCCCAGCACCATTTATTGAAAAGGGTGTCATTTCCTCTGTATATGTTTTTATTGACTTTGTGTCTTTACTTCTGAGTCCTCTATCCTGTTCCATTAATCTACATGTCTGTTTTTATACAAGGATCATGCTGTTTTGGTTACTATAGCCTTGTAGTAAGTTGAAGTCAGGTAATGTGATGCCTCCAGCTTTGTTCTTTTAGCTTTGGATTGCTTTGGCTACTTGGGCTCTTTTTGGGTTCCATGTGAATTTTAGGATTTTTTTAAAAATTTGATAGAGATTGTGTTGGGTCTGTAGATTGCTTTGAACAGTATGATAATTTTTAATAATATTGATTCTTCCAATCCATGAGCATGGGATGCTTTTCCATTTGTTTGTGTTGTATGATTTCTTTCCTCAGTGTGTTGTGGTTCTCCTTATAGAGATCTTTCACTTCCTTGGTTAAATATATATCTAGGTAATTTTTGTAGCTATAATAAATGATATTGCCTTCCTGATTTGGTATTTGGCCAGATTGTTATTGATATATAAGAATGCTATTGATTTCTGTACATTAATTTTGTATCCTGAAAAGTTACTGAATTCATTTATCAAATCTTTTGGTGGAGTCTCTGATTCAGCTTAGCTGTGTCCCCACCCAAATCCTATCTAGAATTGTAGCTCCCATAATTCCCACATGTTGTGGGAGGGACTCGGTAGGCAATAATTGAATCATGGGGCAGTTTTTGCCATGCTGTTCTCATGGTAGTGAATAAGTCTCGCGAGATCTGATGATTGTATTAGGGGAAACCCCTTTCACTTGGCTCTCATTCTGTCTTGTCTGCCACCATGTAAGATGTGCCTTTTGCCTTCTGCCATGATTGTGAGGCCTCCCCCAGTCATGTGGGATCATACAAACATTTTTTTTTTTTTTAATAAATTACCCAGTCTTGGGCATGTCTTTACCAGCAGTGTGAAATGGACTAATACAAGTCTTTAGGGCTTTCTATATAGATCATTTCACCAACAGAAAGAGATAGTTTTGGCTCCCTCTTCTCCAATTTGCATTCCCTTTATTTCTTTTTCTCTTGCCTGACTGCTCTGGCCAGGACTTTCAGGATCATGTTGAATAAGAGTGGTGAAAGTAGGCATCCATATCTTATACCAGTTCTTAGAGGGAATAGTTTCAAGTTTTCCCCATTAAGTATGATGTTGGCTGTGGATTTGTCTTATAAGGCTTTTATTATGTTGAAGCATGTTTCTTTTATGCCTAGTTTGTTGAAGATGTTTATCATGAAGGGAGGATAAATTTAATTGAATGCTTTTTCTGCATCGATTTAGATGATCATATGGTTTTAATCCTTAGTTTTGTTCGTGTGATGCATCACATTTATCGATTTGCATCCCTGGGATATGTGCTGTCGGATTCTATTTTCTAGTATTTTGTTGAGGATTTTTGCATCTATAGTCACAGGGATGTGGACCTGGAGTTTTTGTTTTTCTTTTTGTTTTTGTTTTTTTTGTCTTTGTCTGGTTTTGGTACCAGAGTGGTACTGGCCTCATAGAATGAGTTAGAGAGAAATCTCCCTTCTTCAATTTCTTGGATTGGTGTTAGTTCTTCATATGTTTGGTAGAATCTGGCTGTGAATCCATCTAGTCCCATACTGAGTGTGGGCGTCCACACGAGTGAAGCCACTTCTGGCAGTGGGGAATCAACTATAGGGACAGAAGCTGACCAGGCTCCTTGTGCCTCTGCCTGGAGCAGTCTCGGCTTTACAGAGCTCACTGCCTCTGACAGCCACACCCAAGGCCTCAGCCCCTGCCCTTGCCAGCTGGGTGTGTCCTCTCCACTGCAGACATGAGTGCCTCCCTTCTCTGCGGCCCTCAGCTCTGCGACACCATCCTCCCTCTGGTCCTCTGTGTCTCTGCCAGCCGTGGGCTCCTGTCCACATCTTCTGCCCAGCACGCTGTCCTGCTGCCATGTCCCCCACATCCTTCTTCCCTAATGTCGGCCATGGAACCGTGGTAGCAATAGCTGGCATATTAAGAACACGCTCCAACCGGCTCCACCTAGGACCGAACACCCGCCATGTGGCTTTCCCCTCCTCATTAGCATCTGACCAATGACAACACTGGGGCCACAAGGCTCAGCTGCCATTCTCTGGGTCACAAGTGGGTGATAGTGGAGCCAGAGTCACTCCCTGGCAGCAAGACCCAGAACCTGCTCTTTAATTCCATGTTCCACAGCAATTCAAACCCCAAAATTGAACTTGGCTTCTTTAAACAAAATAACCAGATGCAATAACAGCCCAAACACACAGGGGCATGTGCACACACACACACACAAAAACACATGGGCACACAGGTCCAAACACATGCATATACACAGGCATATGCACACACACAAAGACATGGGCCATGCACACACACAGGTGCAAACACACATGCATATACACAGGCACGTGCACACACAGGTGCACGCACACATGCACACACAGACACATGAGCACGTGCAAACAGGTACAAACATGCATATACACAGACACACAGGCAGGTGCACACACAGATGCAAACATGCACACACAGGCATGAGCACATACAGGTGCACACACATGCACAGACACAGGCATGTGCACACACACAGAGGCAAACCAAACACACATGCACACAAAGACACACAGGCACATGCACACATGCACGTGAGAACACACATGCACACACATAGACACAGACACATGCACACACACTGATGGAAACACAGAGACACACAAATACACAGCTGAACATACATAGCTGAACACATACCAACACACATATACTGGCATGCATACTCACACATATAAAGGTGCACATTCACCCACAGGAATGCACAAATACATGCATGCCTCTGCACACACTCTCACATACACACACATGCACACACACATCCTGGCAGACATTTTGCCTAAGCTGCCAAGGTCCCCAGGTGATGTGGCTTCAACACCCCCATGAGCCTTCCCAGGCCACACAGGCAGGCAGGCAGGCAGATGGTTGCTCCAGTCGGCAGGTGTCACACTGACCACCCACTCTGACCCCATGCACCCAGGCTGTAGCTTGTCTCCAGCCCCGGGGCCCACACAGGAGCTGCTTAGGGCCCCCAGGGGTCCTGACTGCTCACCTGCTGTGGGCCACACCCCAACAGGGCCCAAAGAAGCCATTAGCCCACAGGCTGTCAGAGGATGTTCAGCTGTGAGGGTTGGGTTCAGCTCCTGTGGGTCCTTCTGCAGGCCTGGGGGAAGCAGTCCTGCCTCGGCTGCTGGGACCCGGCATCCCCACACTTGGCCTCAGAGGCCTTTTCATGTCTGCTGCTGCCCCCACAAATCCACCTCTTCCCCCAGGCCCCCGTCCTCAGCACGGGGCCTCCCAATGAAACTAGGCTCCAGCCCTGGTCTCCCACTGCAGACCCGATGGCCCCAGCATCTCCCGGCATGCCTTCCGCCCAGGGCTTCCAGGGCCACCCACCACACTGCCAGCCTGAGCCTCTGCCCGCAAAACCCAGCCCCAAACCCAGGCAGGGACGGGCAGGGGGTGCTGGGCAGCTGGGGCTTGTCCCTGAGAGCTGGCCTCCTTCCTATGTGACAGCTGCCAGGCCTGGTGCTCCCCCACTGTGGGCACAGAACCTGTGCGGAAAGCCACAGAGACAGCAGCAGGCAGACAGGCGCCCCAGCGAACGCTCCTGGTTACTGACGCGGTGCCACAGGTGGAGCTGGGACAAGCATCCGTGCTGGGGTGGGGGGGGCGCTACCACCCAAAGAGCTCACATGGACCCAGAACCTCAGAGTAAGACCTTAATTTAAAACAGGATCTTTGTAGATGTAATTCGATTAAAGATTTTGAGATCATCCTGGATTATCCTGGTGGCCCTTAAATCCAGTGACAGTTGTCCTGATAAGCAAAGGAGACAGACACAAACTCGGGGGAGGAGGCCCCATGAGGACACGGGCGGGGTGGAGCCATGTGGCCACGCCCAGGGCCGCCTGGAGCCACAGGAGCTGGAAGAGGTGGAACCTGCAGGCGCAGGCCTTGGCCTTGAACTTCCGGCCTCCTAGGCCCTGAGAGGAAACCTGTGTTCGGCCCTTTTGTAGTGATTTGCTACGAACCCCCAGGAAACATCTTACAACGAGACGCTGCGTGGACGACATCACTGGGTGTGAGTGGGTTTTCAGTAACTGCAGGGTAAAGGAGGCTGTCCAGGTCTGGGGTGGAGCAAGAGCTGGGGGCAGGGTCACCCCCTGGAAGGGCCATCGGACAGGCAGCCACGGCCAGATGAGGGGCCCGAGTCCCGAATCAGGATCCACCTATCCTGGCTGAGCAAGATCCGGTGCCCCATTTCCGGTGATTCTGTAAGGGCCGACTGAACCGACTGTCACTATGAAATAACACACCCGTGACCTGAAACCCAGATTTCACCCACAGACATGGAAACAGACTCATGAACACATGGATTCCCCATGGGAGAACCAGGGCCAGATGCGCACCCAGCCCCGGTCACTCAG
Organism: Ateles fusciceps; assembly: GCA_036589455.1. NCBI lineage: Eukaryota > Metazoa > Chordata > Mammalia > Primates > Atelidae > Ateles > Ateles fusciceps. The sequence continues at coordinate 9,732,580 of JAZHEH010000586.1, forward strand.
AGACCCGGGCAGCCCCCTCACTGTGTCTCCTGCACAGAGGCCTGGGCAGCCCCGGTCACTGAGTGTCCCGCGCAGAGGCCCGGGCAGCCCCGGTCACTGTGTGTCCCGCGCAGAGGCCCGGGCAGCCCCGGTCACTGAGTGTCCCGCGCAGAGGCCCGGGCAGCCCCGGTCACTGTGTGTCCCGCGCAGAGGCCCCGGCAGCCCCGGTCACTGTGGGTCCTATGCTGACTCCTGGGCAGCCCCAGGCTCAGCTCTGTCCTCTTCTCATAATGGGGGGGTGGGGTTGCCAGAGATCCCTCAACCCCCTGAACCCACCGGCGGCCCTGCCTCTCCTCCCAAAGGCTCCGGGACGATGTCTGCCTCCGAAGCCTGGCATGACCTCCCACGGCGATTTTATTGTAAAATCACTGCATTTAGGTCAAGAGAGTTTGTACGGGTTTTGAAAGATGCACTGACGGTCGCCGTGTGCCTCATAGGACAGTGAGAGCACAGGGAGAAGTCATCTCATGACTTCCACGCCATGAGTAGGAACTGGGCTCTGTGGGAGGAGTAAGCAGCCGAGCCTCACCCGAGCCGGAGAAGCGGGACCCCAGCGTGGCCGCCCCTCGGCTTCGGGTTCTCCAGACTTCCCTGCTCCGAGTGTGGAATTTCTCAGAAGAGGAATAGACAGAAACCAGAGAGGAGGAGGGGCAGTGCGGGGCGCCGGACCACCGTGGGGTGGGTGGGGTCCAAGCCGGGCTCCGAGACCTCAGCACCTCCTGCCCAGCACCCAGCACCCTTCTACCTTCCCCTGCTGCCTCTGCACGGGCCCGGGGTCTGCGGGACACCTGGTGCAGGGACAAAGGCGGGGCTGGGGGAGGTCAGCGTCACCGGAACACAGTCCAGCTGGAAGTCACCTAAGGCGCCCCTTCCTCCCAGGGGGCTGCGCCTCGGCCTCCTCCAGGGCCCCTTGAGTCCCAGCACCTAGCACCACGGAGCCTCCCAGTCCGCCTGGCCCCAGAACCTCGCGTGGAGCCACCTCCTGCTGAGGCCCGGACAGCCCCGGGCCGAATGCGCCCCCTTGGCAGAGCCTAGCTGGGGTCGCAGGGCAGCAGGTGCCCGAGAAAGGCGAGGCTAGAAGAGTGGCTGGGACTGCCGCGCCGCATACCGGCGACACGCAGGAAGAGCCAAGGCTGAGGCCGGGGAGAGGGGCGCGCCCTGCCGCTGCGCTCCTGCGGGAAGGGCTCGGGCAGCTGCGCTCGGCGCCGCGCACGGACCCGTTCCCCGCCCGGGCCGACCCCGGCCGCGGTGCCCCCACCTGGGAGCCCCGTCCCCAGCCTGCGCCCCGCCTTGAGGTCCGAGCACCCCCGCAGCACGATCCTGCCGCTTCCCTGCACCGTCTGCGGCTCCCTAGAGAACCGGACGCGGTCTGGGGTCGCCCAGCACCGTCCCCGCGTCCCCGCCGCCAACCCGCCCCGCCCCAGGAGGCCGCGGCCGCGCTCCTCCAACCCGCGCTGCCGCACCGTCCATGCGCGTCCTGCGGGTCGCAGAGATCCTGGTCCCGTCGTTCCCGGGGGAGCTGAGAGCCAGGTGAGGGGCGCCGCAGTCCCTTGCCCAGCGGTTCCCCACGGCCGGGCGAGTCGGCCGCGCCCTGCGCCAAGCGGGCGCCGGGTGACCGCCTGGGCCTGCGCGGAGCCGGCCTTGTAAGGCAGAGGCCTCAGTGCGCCCCGCGCGCTCCCCGGACCGGGTGGGGCGGCGGGGCGGGGCCGCCAATGAGCGGGCGGGGCGGGGCGGGGCGCGGGGAGGGCGCGGGACGCTGGGGGCCGGGGGCCGGGGGCGGGGCGGGGCGGGGCGGGGCCAGGCTGGCGCGGGGCGGTGGCGCGAGCGCTCCTCTGGGCACCGGGTCGCGCGCGGCCGAGTCGCGGAGGCGCCGCCGCTGCAGTTGCTGCGTCGCGAAGGTAAGTGGGCGCGGGGCTCGGCCCTGCGGGCGCGGCGCGGGGGACGCCTGGGGGACGCAGACCCTGCCCGTCAGCGCCAGCGGCCACCTGCGCCGCGGCCCCTGCGCCCCCCACGCTCGCCCGAGCCCCTCTCGGGCCGCCCCGCGCGTCCGTGCGCCCGCGCCCCCGGGATGCCCGGCGGTCCGCGCTGCGCGCTCGGTGCCCGGAGGCGGCGGGGAGGCTGCGCGGGGGCCGCGGGCGGGGGTCTCCGTCGGTCGCGCCAGGAACAAATCTGCGCCTGGCGCTGTGGCCTTTCTTCGAGCCACGGACGCCCCCTGCAGCCCCTCCCTCCAGGCCCTCCCCAGCCCGGGGCTGGAACCCTGTTTACCCGATCCCAGGCCTAGGGGCCGCGGGTATGAGGCGTGGGAAATTGGGGCGTAGAGGGGCGGAATGCAGCCCGCGGCCCTGCGGCAGATCTTTCGAGATTCCTGGACACAGAAAGGGGCCAGAACCAGCCCTTGGCGAGACCGCGGCGCCGGTCTCGGGGTCCTGACACCACCGCGTCCTGGCAGGTGAGGCGGTCAGCCGGCCCCCCCACAGAGACGCCGACTTCCCCCGGGCCTTGGCTGCCCCCGCGGGCCTGTGGCGATGGAGAGGCGCCGCCAGGACACCTCCCCGCACCCCTGGGAGTAGTGCCCGGGGATCTGAGGAGCCCTTTATTCTGCGGTTTCGATTACGTAAATGGAGCCGAGGGAGGTGAGAAGCGCGTCCCTCCCCGGGCCTTGGCGGGGCTGCTGTTTTGATAAGGGTTGGGGTTGGGGGCTGCTGTTTTGCTGGGGTTTGTGTGGGCTGCTGTTTTGCTGGGGTTTGTGTCCCCATCAGTGTCACGGCTGACCCACCTGCCATGTTTATTGGCCTTTCTGGGTGCAGGGACCCTGGGGGGACGCGATAGAGGACTGGCCCCGCCCACCCCCTGCTCCAAACGCCCCTCCTGACCTCTCAGGGGTGCTTCCCTGCGCCCAGCAGGTGACCCTGCTCCCTGTGGCCTGGGACCACCTCCGGGGACGGGGGAGAGGGGCTGGACCGAGGCCGGGAAGGGGCAGGAAGTGGAGGGGGAGCGAGGCAGCTGCAGCCTGATGCCGGCGCCCCGGTAAACTGGGCTCCCGCGACTGTCAGCAGCTCGGTGCCAGCGCCTCGTCCCGCCACGTGATCCCCGGAGGGCCCGTGGGGGGAGGGGGCAGGCTCCGGGAGCGGCTGCAGACCGCGCGCTTTCGGAGGGTGTGTGCGTTTTCCCGGGGAGGGGTCGGGTCTGCCGCTTTCCTGGTTTCTAAAGGGGTCCCTGGTTCAGAAAGGCGCCGGCGTGTAAGTGCTGCGTTAGGAACGGGCTCTGCGTCTTCGCAGAGAGTGAAGTCATGGCGATCCGGCCGCGTGTGCGCGGAGGAAGCTCTGCGGGTCTGCGGGCTGCATTTCAATCTTGCGGTTGCTGTTGGTCCATCTTCCTGAAGTCCCTGAAGTTGCAATAAATGTTTTAACGGTTATACAAGGTTATAAATGCTTATTGTGGAAATGAGCACATAAATGCTGATATAAATGGTCAAAGGCGGCTTCCTTTGGACGCTCCTTGCCCGAATTTCCCGAGCCTCACGCTGGCAGTGGCTGCTCTAGGCCTGGGAATCAGTAAACAGGGTTCGAGCACCGGGCTGAGGGGCCGGGCAGGGCAGGGCCTGGAGGGGAGGGGCTGCAGGGGCCTCCGTGGGCGAAAAGAAAGGCCGCAGCGCCACACGCAGGGCCCAGAAGGACTCCCTAAAGAATATCAGGGTCACCCATCTCAGATGGGGCCGGAGAGCTCTCTGGAGAGTCAGGCAGTCCGTCCCCCTCCCTGTAGGAGCCACTCCCTGCAGAGGACGCAGAGAATTAAAAGCTTCCTCGGGAGAGGCCGTGCCAGCAGAGAGCCAAGTCTATTTATAGCTGGTGGTGAGACAGGAGGCCTGTGTGAGAGGGATGCCATCTGGGACTTCAGGGCCCCCAGGCCAGTGCTGGTCAGCGCCCTGCAGTACCTGGCCCAGCCTGGTGCCCCCAGGCAAAAGCGCCTTCGGGAAACACTCTGGGTGAGAAAGAGTCGCTCATCGCCTCTGCCTGGGCTGGAGGAGCCAGAAGGCTGCACCCAGGAGGGTCGAGGCTGGGGTCAAGTCCATCTGAGCCCACAAACCCTCAGCCAGGAGCCAGGATCAGGCAGCAGAATCTACACACGCCCAGTTCCTACTGCTCCAGCAAAAGGTGTTTCCTGGGAAGGAAGGGGTGGAGCTGCCTGGGTCAGGCCCAGCCACATCTGGGGCTCAGACCTGGTCCCGGCACCCATGAGCCAAACCCCAAGCTGCTCTGCGCCGAGCCTCCTAGGGAGACCGGCTTCCTCTCGGTGTGTGTGAAGGGGGAACAGGGGGTGCCACAGGGCCATACCCCCCCCAGACCCCCCCCCCCCCAGATGATCTCCCACCCAGGACAGCCCCCACCCAGATGATCTCCCACCCAGGGCAGCCCCCACCCAGGTGATCTCCCACCCAGATGATCTCCCACCCAGGGCAGCCCCCACCCCAGGTGATCCCCCCACCCAGATGATCTCCCACCTAGGACAGCCCCCACCCAGATGATCTCCCCACCCAGGACAGCCCCCACCCAGGTGATCCCCCCACCCAGATGATCTCCCACCCCGGGGCAGCACCCACCCAGGTGATCCCCCACCCAGATGATCTCCCACCCAGGACAGCCCCCACCCAGGTGATCCCCCCACTCAGTAGAACACCCACCCAGGGAAGCCCCCCACTTGCTGCATCTCCCACCCATGGTATCCCCCCCCCAAGATGATCTCTCACCCAGGTTTCCTTCCTAAGGCATCCCCCCCCCCCACAAGGGTTTCCCTCTAAGGCGACATACCCCTCCCAGGACATCCCCCTCCCCACAGGATCCCCCAGGTCATTCCTTCCCCAAGGCTCCACCACCCAGGACAACCCCCCACAGGGATTCCCCCACACATGGCATCTCCACCCAGGGTGTCCCCCCTCTCCAGGGCCTCCCCCCACCCAGGGAATGCCCCTCCCCAGGGAATCCCCCGACCCAGGGCTTCCCCCCACCCAAGGCTTCCCCCCCACCCAGGGCTTCCCCCTACTCCCACCCAGGGCTCCCCCCCACCCAGGGTTTCCCCCCACACATAGCATCTCCACCCAGGGCATTCCCCTCAACCCCGCCAGGGCCCCTCCCCCGCCAGGGCCTCCAGGGTGCATCAGCTCAGCAGCACCTCCTCAGTGAGGAACCCCCGCCCCAGCGCTGCAGGTTGGTGCCTGCGAATGGCTTTGATTGGCCCTGCTGGGTCCCAGGCGGGGAAGGGAAGACAGGTGCTGTGGTCTGCAGCCCCCTGGAATCACAGCTGGAGTAGGGCAGCGCCCCGAAGGAGAGTGGCTCATGGTTCTCAGAAAAAAAGAATAAACGGAAACATCAGCTGTCCCTAAGCTTTGCTTTCTGATGCTCGAATTAAGACTATTCTGGGTTCCATGCTCCTCCTTTGAATGTGTAAGTACTACTTAATTGTGAATTGTAATTTAACGTCTAAATGTCCAAATGCATGACTTTCTTTGGGGGAAGAAATATAAAAAAAAATATTTCAAAAGAGTAGAAGCAAACAACGGCTTTCTGTCTTTGCATCGTACCAGCTGCCTCCTGCAGCCCCGTCCGCTCAGAATGCCGGGCTCCTCTTCTCCGTCATGGAAGAGTGAGCCTCTCCTCAGAGGGCCCCAGTTGCGCTGACATCGTTTAAAAGTGAGGTTCTGGAAGGGAAAGAAGGTTTCTTACCTTTCCTTAAGCCCAGCAGTTAAGGCCACCAGGAGCCCTTTCCCTGTTGAGTGGGGCTCAGGGAAGGGGTTGGTGCGCTCCTCCGGCAGGCTTGCTGTCCCATATCTGACTTCTTGGCACGATAAAAGGTGCCCACCCACGTGGGCTCTGAGTGATCGCTGAGCAAGCATGGGGTCGCAGACCACATTTCTCTGATCCTATAACCTGTAACCTGACACACTCATTTGTTTACAAATGTCCAACGTGACCTCTGCCCAGAGAATGTCACCAACAGCCATACCTGCCGGGTAACCTCACACACCTGCCGCCTCCCTCTGGCCATCAGTCAATGGGGCTGGGAGCAGCCAGCACCCTCTATGGGGCATGGACGTGGCTTCAACCCCAGGTCCTGGTGCAAGTGCCCTCACGTCTGACACAGGAGGGCTCCCAGCACCCTTTGCCTTGTCAGGGAGCGTGTGACACGCCCTCCTGGCCCACAGAGGTGCTCCAGCCGTACTCACCTCACCATGCCTGCGGCAGCCACTCACTTCACCCGCTCACGGTGACTCCCACCCAGAAACAGACCAGGCCAGTCCCACCCCACTCAAAGTGCTGCTGGTGTGTGAGGGCCGGGGAACCATGTCCAGGCCCCAGCCAGCCTCGGGGACGGACCCAGCCCCTACCACTGAGCCCAGGGCACCTGCATCTCCCACCCATGGTATCTCACAGGTGACCTGCCCACCATGGCTGCTTCTGGGGCGTCCACCCTCCCTGCGCACACCGGCCCCCGCTTCTCCTAAGGCTGCCCAAGTGCTGGTTTCCTCTGCCGCTCGTTGGGGTGGCACCTCTGCCGCGTCAGCTCCTGTCCCGCCGGCTGCTTGCTGCCTTCTCAGTGCCCGAGGAACCTGAGCCATGGACGGAGCCACTGGGGTGAAGTTCGTGTCAGCCTCAGCTCCCAGCAGCCTCGTTCCCGCCACCTTCCCCAGTGCTCCATGTCCCCAGGCCACCTGCTGTGAGGGCCCCACCTGGCACTCGTCACAGTCCATCTTCGGTTCTGGTGCCAGTCATTCTGGGCTGCCTCTTCGTGTTCCGGGAGTGGGACAGGGTCTCACTCACTGTCCCGTCGAAGCACAAATCCCTGAGCACTGTGCTTTGGCGTTGGCACTGCCTGTGTTTCACATTTAACCGGCAGCCAGGCAGCAGACACTCTGCTGTGCCAGCTCACTCGGGTCAGTAGTGTGCGTGAGGGATCCGTCCATGCCGCGTCGAGGAGCCGCATGCACTGGTGCTCAGCGCTGGTCACACGCCTGCTGGGAACGCCCACTGTCCCTCAGACCACCAGACTGTCAGCAGGCACGTATCCTCGAGGTTCCCTTGCTTGGCAGCTAGGGATGAGCTGTTGTGGGCATTCCTGGGATGTTCTTTGGGGCACACGGGCAGGGGTCTCTGTTGGGTCAGTCTGGAAGTGGAGCCATTGGGTCTGGGGTCCTCAGTGTCCTTGCACTCATTAGCTGATGCCAAACAGTTTCCCAAGGGGTTGACGCCGTTTGCACGGCCCCGCGGTTTCCTGCTGACCCACGTCCTGGCCCGCACTTGCCACTGTCAGCTTTTGCAATGTCTCAGCCTTTTCTGAGGCGTGTGGAAGCATCTGATTTGCATTTTTCTGGTCGTACTAACGAAGCTGAGTGCTCTCCACTGAGCACGGGGCACTTGGATACCCCTGTCCTGAGGGGCCTGTTCAAGCTGGCTGCCATTTGTGTATTCAGTTATTATTGATCTGTGGAGGTTCTTTATATTTTCTGAGACAAGCCAATATTAGCTGTGTGCGGCAAACATCTCCTTCTACCCGGAGCTGGCCTTTTTGCTCTCCTGATACTTTTCAATGAGCACAAGTGCTTTCTTTTAATCTGGTGCCATCTAAGGATCTTTTCCTGCAGGGCAAGCCTTTCTGTGTCTGCGTAACGCATTTTCCCCCACGCCAAGGACTTGAGAAGCTCTTCTGCATAACCTTCCGAGGCTTCTCGATCTGACCAGCAGGACAGCCCTGCAGCACGCAGCCGCAGCTGAACCTTCTCTTAAATCTACAGATTCCCGCCAAGCAGCTTTTCCTCATGCCAGCTGCGTATGCATCCTGCATTTTCTCCACGTACAAACAGGCAACCGGGGCCAGCTGGGGCTCAGAAGGCAGGTGCCGTCGGCAGCCATGGCCTAACGCCATCCTGGCCTAGGCAGACCCCCAGGCCTCTGGAGCCCCGTGTGGCCTCAGTACTACCCGTGGGCCTCTGCAGACTCTTCCCCGTGACGGTGGCTGAGCCTCTGGTCCTGCCCGCCGGGCCACTGTGTCCAGAGAGAGGCCACTGACAATTGTCACAGACCGGGGTCAACACAACAGGAACACATTCCCACACAGTCCTAGAGACGAAGCCCAGCGTCCAGGCCTCTCGGGGCCCAGTGTCCTTGGGAGGCTTGGGGACCTTCCCCCGCCTCTTCCAGCTCCTGGTGGCTCCAGGCTCCTGGGCGTGTGATGGTGTCATTCCAGCCTCAGCCTCACGGAGACTGTCTTGGTCCATTTCTGCTGCTGTAACTGCACCACACATGGTAATTCATGAAATGATGTGTTCACTTCTCACAGTTCTGGAGGCTGGAGAGTGCAAGATCAAGGCGCCTGCAGGCTTGGCGTCTGACAAGGGCCCCTTCCCTGCTTCCGAGACAGGGCCCGGCTGCCGCGTCCTCACTCCCCCGCACTCTGACCAGGCACTCCGTCACTTGCTGGAGCCTGGACCCCATGGCTTAATCCCATCCCCCAGAGGATGTAACTCTCAGTGCCTCCAACACAGGGATTAGTTCCAGCGTGGATTTGGAGGGGACAGATTCAGCCCATAGCACCATCTCTTCCTTCTGTCTTCTCTCCTGCCTCTTGTAGCTAGAGAAACTTGCCATTGGATTTAGGGCTCAGCTGCGGATGATCTGGGATGATCTCATTTACAGATCCTTTTCCAAACAAGGCCACATTCACTGCTTCTGGGGATTAGATGGGGGCACCATTTGGCCCAGAGCTGGCGTGGCCCCAGCTGCCCCGCAGGTGCCCGGGACCTGGAGCCTGGAGGGTGACCCTAGGGCAGTGACTGGACTGGGGCGGGGCAGGGTCCTCCTGCATCTGACGCTCAGTGAAGTTGCGCTGGATGAAGGACTGGCCCCTGGTCCTGTGGTGGCCTGTAACCCGCTGTGCCCCCGTGAGACCCCCAGCTGTGTCTTCCTGTAACCCGCTGTGCCCCGGTGAGACCCCCGGCTGTGTCTTCCTGTAACCTGCTGTGTCCCCCGTGAGACCCCCTGGTTCTGTGGTGGCCTGTAACCTGCTGTGCCCCCTGTGAGACCACCTGGCTGTGCCTTCCTGTAACCTGCTGTGCCCCCTGTGAGACCCCCTGGCTGTGCCTTCCTGTAACCCGCTGTGCCCCGTGAGACCCCCAGCTATGTCTTCCTGTAACCTGCTGTGCCCCCGTGAGACCCCCAGCTGTGTCTTCCTGTAACCTGCTATGTCCCCCATGAGGCCCCCTGGCTGTGCCTTCCTGTAACCCGCTGTGCCCCGTGAGACCCCCAGCTGTGTCTTCCTGTAACCTGCTGTGCCCCCGTAAGACCCCCTGGCTGTGCCTTCCTGTAACCTGCTGTGTCCCCGTGAGACTCCCTGGCTGTATCTTCCTGTAACCTGCTGTGCCCCCTGTGAGACCCCCTGGCTGTGCCTTCCTGTAACCTGCTGTGCCCCTGTGAGACCTCCAGCTGTGTCTTCCTGTAACCTGCTGTGTCCCCCGTGAGACCCCCTGGCTGTATCTTCCTGTAACCCGCTGTGCCCCCTGTGAGACCTCCTGGCTGTCTCTTCCTGTAACCCGCTGTGCCCCCCGTGAGACCCCCGGCTGTGTCTTCCTGTAACCCACTGTGTCCCCCATGAGACCTCCTGGCTGTGTCTTCCTGTAACCCACTGTGCCCCTGTGAGACCCCCGGCTGTGTCTTCCTGTAACCCATTGTGCCCCCTCCATGAGACCCCCGGCTGTGTTTTCCTGTAAGCCACTGTGCCCTCTGTGAGACCCCCGGCTGTGTTTTCCTGTAACCTGCTGTGTCCCCCGTGAGAGCCCCGGCTGTGTTTTCCTGTAACCTGCTGTGTCCCCCGTGAGACCCCCGGCTGTGTTTTCCTGTAACCCACTGTGCCCCCCATGAGACCCCCAGCTGTGTCTTCCTGTAACCATTGTGCCCCCGGTGAGACGCCCTGACTGTGTTTTGCTGTAAGCCACTGTGCCCCCCCGCGAGACCCCCGGCTATGTCTTCCTGTAACTCACTGTGCCCCCCGTGAGACCCCCGGCTGTGTTCTCCTGTAACCCGCTGTGCCCCCCATGAGACCCCCTGCTGTGTTTTCCTGTAACCCACTGTGCCCCCCGGAGACCCCGGGCTGGCCCCATGGGAGGTGCCTTCAGTGGAGACAGGTCCCACTGTCTCTGCAGCCGCTGGGTCTCCAACGCGGATGATGGCATGAGCCAGCTGGAATCTCTCTTTATTCCCTTTGGGGTGCTCTGTTGGCAGAATGTCCTGTGTGCTGCTTTAGAGAAATGGTGTTGGCCCTGGGTGATGGGCACTGGGGATGTGGTTTCGCTCTCACGTGGACCTTGGACGGTCTCTGAGCTGGTGAGTCTCCACTGCAGCGTCCTTTGCAGAGTCCGGGAGCCCCTTGTGCCTCCCTCCGTCCCACGGCGGCCGTTCCTCGGTAGAGTGGGTGCTCCTGGGAGCCCCAGCATCGGTGGCCTGGACAGTCAGCCCTAGTGCTCTGGAACGTTCCGTCCTCCCGTCTGCATCTCCCGGTCATCCTTAGACCCGAGTCTCCCACTCAGAAGGGATTTGCCGAGTGGATTGGGGGGTTTCTCTGTGGCTGCCCCGCCTTCTCATCCCTAGACCTGTGTGCAGATGGGCTCTGGTGGCTGCCCCCAAAATGACCGTGCTGAGAGCTACGAGGGCCACACCCTGCAGGGGGGGGCGGGGGGTGGGGCCAAGATGCGGTTCCCAGAGGCAGAGGACACCAGGTGCTGGGTGCTGGGCCGACCCTTATTGACCTGAGAAGCTCCTGAGCATCTGTCTCTCTTCTGAGGGTGGAGGGAGGGTGAGTGGAGGTGGCCAGGGCTGTGCAGCCCCTGCTCCCCTCCCCCCGCTTACCAGAAGGCTCCCTTGTGCAGGGCCACTCCCACCCCATGGGCCTTGGGAGAGTGTGAAGCCTGCCCTGTTCTGCCCAGGTCTGAGGCACGTGGTTGTGGTGAGTGGCAGGGGCCCCATGCAGGATGGCTGGAGGACCCCATGCAAGACGGCCAGGGTAGGAGCATGGCGTACTGGGGACGCCACCACAGGACTCAGCCCTGCCCTCCTTCCCCGACTTCCTTGGGGACTGCACTCGGCCTGGGCTTCGCTCTGGACCTCAAGGTCCCTGAAGAGCAGGAGCCCAACCTCAGGTCCTCTCTGGCAGGGCCTCTGCCCTGGCCTGGAGACCCTGTCCTGGTGACCTCTCTGGACCAATGACCTCTCAGGACCTTGACCTCTCAGGACGGTGACCTCTCAGGACCGTGACCCCTCAGGACCAGTGACCCCTCAGGACCGTGACCCCTCAGGACCGTGACCCCTCAGGACAGTGACCCCTCAGGACCGTGACCTCTCAAGACCAGTGACCCCTCAGGACCGTGACCCCTCAGGACCGTGACCTCTCAGGACGGTGACCTCTCAGGACCGTGACCTCTCAGGACGGTGACCTCTCAGGACCGTGACCCCACAGGACCGTGACCTCTCAGGACGGTGACCTCTGAGGACGGTGACCCCACAGGACCGTGACCTCTCAGGACGGTGACCTCTCAGGACGGTGACCCCACAGGACCGTGACCTCTCAGGACCGTGACCTCTCAGGACGGTGACCTCTCAGGACCGTGACCCCTCAGGATCGTGACCTCTCAGGACCAGTGACCTCTCAGGACTGTGACCTCTCAGGATAGTGACCTCTTTGAACCGTGACCTCTCTGGACGCGCATGCTGGGGTGGTCCTGGTCGAGTGTGCCTGCCTGGCTTCTGGGCGGCGTGTGCTCTCGAGGGTGCAGCGGGGACTGTGTTGAGCTAACACTGGGCTGGAGTGGCTCCTCATCCTGCTTCCTGCACTGCAGGGGGACGCCTCGGACTCAGAAACGGCCAGCTTCGTCCTGCTTGGGGAGCTCTGACCGCCTGACAGAGGCTGACTGGGCCGAGAAGAATGGGGCCACTCACGTGGAGAGTGCCGTGGTCGTGAGAAAGGAACAGTCTGCCGAAGGGCTGCACCGCGCTCAATGGGTGCTGAAATAAAGGGGGCTGGCGGGGACACTGCGGGGCCCACCCTGGCATGGCAGGCCCTGAGCCGCCTGGTTCCCCAACCCTCTTTGCTCGGGCAGCACCCCCTTGGCAGAAGGGGCCCGGTCCTAGGAGGAGCCTCGGTGGGGACAGGGTGGGCGGGCGAGCTCCACAGGGCTCTGTCCACCCCTTCCCCTGTGAGGGCGGCTTTTCCTTCTGGGGCTTCGGGTCACTGTGGTCTTTGATGTTGCTGTTCCCTTGACCAGTGATGGCCTCCAGAGCCGAGAGCCATCCAGGGTGAATGCCCGGTGGGCATCGTGAGGCTGGAATGCCCTACGGGGTCC